>BSBN01000045.1:0-4800000 GCA_027924645.1 Cunninghamia lanceolata
GAACGCCTATCACCTATAGAACCACCACTATCTACCAATTAATTTAAGTGAGACTACCACTACATCATGCCTATTGGTGCTAAGATGCCACTTGGGGAGATTTTAAGCTTGGTCTCCAAAATGAGAACCAAGTGACCCTACTACTTGACCACAGACCCTTTGACACCTTTGATTATATCCTCTTAACAACTATATCAATGTCCTATTTGCCACTTTCATTTGCCCATTAGTTTAGGGATGGAAAGTAGTTGACCTCTTCAACTAAATATCCATCTTTTCCCACAAGGCACATCAAAAATTCCCTAAGACATTAGAATCTATATTTGATATAATAATTTTAGGCAAAACCCAATCATGGGTAAAGAACAATTCAAATTCATCATTATCTAGCAGTTTTTTCTTACATGAAATAAGAACACACATTTTTTCCAAAACGATCAACCCCTAAAAAGATATAATCATGCCCCTTCTTGGACATGAGTAAACCTCTTATGGAGTGAATATAAACACTCTTCCATGATGAATTCATATCATCTATATATGAATTAATTTTAACTTATCAAAAACATGATTTTTGACTTGTAGAGTAAGTTATAGGTGATAATATTTGATTGGGGAAATTATATATTATCTTATTACTTTTGTTGAATTTTGTAGTGTCAAAAATTGATACCTCTTACAATTTCACACTAGGTTTGACACTTGTTTTAGATTGTATGTTCATCTCTGTTTACAATATGCAAATTCCACTACTTCCATGAGATACAAGGCTAAATCCTCTAACATCTGACATTTGAAGACCCCAAATCACCAGGACTAGGGCGCCTAGCACTTGGGTCCTACTAGTTTGGCCCCGAAAGGTTTATATTTGAATGTCAGCCTCTTGACTTAAGTGATGTGCCTTGTTGACCTCAACTCAATTGGGCCCTCATAAAGTAATTGGGATTCATAAATAAATAAGTCTCTCTCACTCATTTACACCTAGTGGATGCTCTCTATGATGATTCTCTCTAACAAGCTATATCTTTCTCTCTACAAACTCTCTATTTATGCAGGTTACTGTTGTATGAATTAACCCTTCTTGCAGGTCTTCAAGGAAGCTTCTTCCTCCCTCAACACCTTGTGGATGATCCATGTTGTGACATACATCCACCTAGGGTTTCATGCTCATGGTAACTCTATTTCATTACATTTGATTATTACAATCTTTATCATATGTTTTGCCCTCTGTGCTCATCACCGAGCACACACTGTTGGTAACTCTATTTTCATTACATTTGATTATCACAATCTTTATCATATCTTTTGCCTCTGCTCATCGTGAGCATGCACTCTCTATCACGACTTATCATTGCTGTTGTGGAAGTGAAAACACTTACACGGGGTTTGACTGAGGAAAGCCCCTATACAACACAACCATATTCCCTCTTTATATGTATAGATTTGAATCGGGAGTTTTGGGCACCTAACGAGCGATAGGAAGATGGAAGCAGCAAATATCGCCATACAGAGATTTTGTTAGGGAAAAAACCTTAGGACTAGGGGTGCCCAGCACCCAAGTCCTCCTAGATCTACTCTAGTTTTTGGATGTAAGCTCTGTATGCTCTGCTCATTCTCAATTTTGCTTCTGATTTCTGCATGGTTGATCTGTAACACTTGTAAGTTGTTTGTTTTGTCAATTAGGTCACTTAAAACCCTAGATCTTGCTATAATCAAATCAATCTCCATTATTACAACAAAAGAACAAATCCCTAGACATCTTGTCTCTCCCTTGAGGACTGTAGCCAAGCGTACAAGTCTTCGTAGGCTTGTGTTCTAATGCTTGATAGAAAAGATTGATCTAGTTAGTGCATAATTGATTAGGGCTCTCTTTTCTATCTTACATTTTGGTGAACCTGACATATTACACAACCTTCTTTGCTCATATTTGTAACTATGTTTAATTAATTGATAAATTTGATTAAACATTTATGTTGCATATCTTCTTTCATCTCATGTATTTAATTTATAAAACAACACACTTATAGATCTCTATTGTTGTGGTTACCAAAAATCCAACATTTTGGTAAACCCAATGTATCTTACACTTATATAGCCTTCTTTGTTGTGTTTGATCAGTTGACAAATTGATTAAACACTTATTTTTGCCTATACATAGTTAAATTACATACATTAATGTATCATAATACCTTTAAACATGTCGCTTTTCTCTCTTCTCTCACATCATTGTCCACTTTTTTCTCAAAAAGTCATTGATAATGATGGTCCATTTCACACATCTGATGGTGACTTAGCTCTTCCTATGTCACTCTCTTGTCTTCTTCCGTCTCCTAAAATGTCCTCCTACATGTGAGGATATTTTGGTGCAAGAGGATTACATCATTGACACATTCCTTAACATTACTCTACCTTCTCTTCATTTTGATGATCTCTCTTCTATAGATGAGGCATTAGTAGATGTTGAGCAGATTACTCCTTCCATAGTCCACGATGGTTCCATGACTCATCCTATTGATCTTCCTGCTTTAGTTCAATTTTCAAGTACCTTGGATATCACTAAGGATGTGAAGACCTATATTCCTCCTTTAGTTGCATGTCCAAGTACCTTGGATATCACTAAGGATGCAAAGACCTCCTTTCTTCGTCCTTTGGTTACATGTTCAAATTCCTTGGATATCACTAAGGATGTGAAGACTCTATTCTTCCTCCTTTGGTTGCATGTTCAAGTACCTTGGGGTATCACTAAGGATGTGAATATCTCTTTTATTCCTCCCTTTAGTTGCATGTTCAAGTACCTTTGAATATCCCTTTTCTTCCTCCGTTGGTTGCATGTTCAAGTACCTTGAATATCACTAAGGATGTAAAGATCTCTTTTCTTCCTCCTTTGGTCACATGTTCAATTACCTTTGATATCACTAAGGATATGAAGACCTCCTTTCTTCCTCATTTGCGTTGCATGTTCAAGTACCTTGGATATCACTAAGGATACGAAGACCTCTTTTTCTCCTCCTTTGGTCACATGTTCAAACCCATTGGACATCACTGAGGATACAATCATAGATAATTTTTTCAACATTAATTTACCTACTCTCTATTCCAATGTTCTCCATTGTAGTGATGAAGCATTCGTGAATGAAGAATCAAAGCTCACATTGGATCCCCACATGGATAGATGATTATAATAGCCAAAGCAACACAATTTATGTTTCTGATTCCCAAAAAGAACTTGCGAAACTAAAATTGTTGTGCATCTGCGTTCTGATGTTATGCAATCACAATCTAATCCTATTCTAACTATTTCGAGGTGTTCTAAATCCACCTCGACCCCTTGATTACACTCTAAAGAAACCTACTCAAAACAATCAAAATGTGTCACAATAACCTCATTATCATGTGATTTCTCACATGTACAACACTCACAACAACAAAGTAAACAAATGCCAATCATTCTCACTTCTATTCCCCCTCCTACTTATAAGAAATTCTCTAAACATAAATTAAAAAATGCCTCTCCTAAGACTTGATGTTTCAATCCCTCGATGATGTTCCTCCCTCTATCTTCCACATTCACTAAAAGCACATCATTATATTCCACAAAATTTCCTCTCTACTTCTCCTGGCCAAGTGCATTTTGCTCAAACATCAAGATTTACCTATATCTAGCTCACCTAGATCTTCATGCTTCTTTCACACATAGAATTAGTCACCTCAATTGTGATGGTACACTTCTCCTTTTGGTGATGAGAAGTTGTTTTCGTCCATTGATGGTGTTCCTACAATAACTTTCATATTCATTCATGCTTTCAAATCTACCCTCGGAGATCTCTCTTATTCATTCTCCTTGTGATGTAGATTTCATTCACTATTGACATGGCACTTGTATCCTTTCCTTTATTAACTTGTTGTTATGCATGGCAATAAAATCTCTTTTCTTTCTTTTTAAATGATTCTCTTTCTCATGGTTGTTCTCACCTGTACATTGGCAGGCAGTAGGACAACTTGTTAAAGAGGGCATGCATTCTTTCTAACGATCTCCCCTCCTCTTACACTTTCCCCTCTTCTTTACCTTAAAACATGTGCATATTCTACATGCAAATATTTTAAAGGGGCATATATTCCCTATTCACATGTGCATCCATACATGCACCCTTATTCATTCACGCCTCTTAAGCTTTGGCCTATTGATGTGCCCCCCTGCGACAGTGTTTTTTCATAGCGCCTCCTGAGGCATGGTTATCAATACACTCCCTGAGGCATTAATTTTTTATGCTCCCTGAGGTGTTGGTTATTGTTGTCACCTAAATTTGCACCTTGTTGTTGAAGCTATGGGCAGTTCCAACAAATTTAGTGAAACATGGGATTGGTCTCAAGGTGTGGGACTTTGCAGTTGAGACCAAACCTCTAGAGCAGGTTGGTTCCTCTTTTTGGACTTAAGGTCCAGAGAATAATGGCTAAATCTATTGCTACTTACTCACTGGAAAAAGGGGTAGGAAGAAACTAAAATTTAAAAGAGGTGATGCACCAGATTTAAAGTGTTAGATGGGACTCACATAACACAACAATGATCTCAAAGACTGACATAGACTCACACAGACTTACAACTTCAATAGAGGCTCTAATTAGAAAACTATAACTATAGGAGGGATTGTTTTATCCATATAATAAGCTACATGTTTCAAATAAACACAGAGCAAAAGCATAAGAGAAGCAAAATACCAATGATTATATTGATCACGAAGCTAAATAGCCATTACAAAAGAAAGATAATTTGTTATAAAGAGGTAGACACAAAATAACCATCTACATTCACTGGTGAACCACTATCGAAGACATCAAAGGCTCAACTTTGAGCATAATGCATTAGATCTGACTAGTTATTGTAAATGTGTTACAAGGTCTGTGACAACAAACTATCCGACCTATATAATAGCCCAAAAGAACAACTAATAGAATTACATCCTTTTTTACATGTATATATCATTTCATAATCCATCATGCAGCTATAGGCACCAAAAAATTAGTCAACCCCCCCTACTCAAGCGCCCACGCTACATTCAATTTGACCCTTATCTCTGTCAGGAGATCTGCAAACCTAAGACGACGGCCATGCACCTGTCAGGTTTGCAAAAAATGCAGAGGAAGATTGCCCACATGCATGGGTATGGTTGCATTAATGAGAGAAGGCTTGAAATAATTCCCTGATGCCTGCAAATCCATTTTGTCCTCATTGGTACTAGCACATTGAAGAATTTCATTGTTTCAACCACCTTCATTCGGCCCTGACCTACAACATTGAATGTTGGGTACCTTCTCATCACGTAATTAATTACATGATTATAGGGATACAATAAATCATGCCCTGTTGAATCTTTTATAAACACTTTAAAGTGTTTGTACTTTCAATTCTACTTTGGTATCCCGGGAGAATTTGAATTCATAATAAATTACCTCATTATCGGCTCAATCGACGAATTTGCCCCATGTTGAACTCCTTTGTTTTGTTCTTTGTTGCTCCTCACCTTAATCTCCCTTTGGTAAATGAAATTTGCATTTTACGAACTGTCTGGTCGTCTTCTTTATCAGCTCTTTCACATTATCAATGAAATTTGAAAACCACGAACCAATTGGCAAGTCTGCCATTTCAAGAACTTACCAATCTAGTGAAAACTTATCTTTTCTCTTTACTTTTCTGCTTTAGTTGGCAAAATCTACATTTCACGAACTACTTCCTTGGCTGAAGACTTGTCTATTTTTTTCTTTCCCTTTACTGTCTTCGCCCTTGTTCCTTTGTCGAAAAAATCACCAATCGACAAACCTAATGTTTGCCAAACCTTAAGTTTTTCGACAAAGGAAAACTCTTTGTCTTTTTCTTAGCCGCTTCTCTTTGCATTGGATAAAAACCCGCCTACCTGCCTCATCCCGTTTAGTTGGTGAACAGGCTGATTAGCGAACCTAAGGTTCTCCAAACCCAAAACTTTTCCCATAAAGGAAAAAAACAAAGGAAAAACAGTTGAATTTTTGGGGTTTTTAAAAGGGAAATTTCTTTCATTTAAGTCTTCTCATATCAGATATTTTTTAATGGAAGAAAAGTGGGATTTTTTAGGCTATTTTGACCTGGCAAAATATGACAACATTTTGGCAACTATGCACAGGGTGTTTGCCTACTAAACATAAGGATCCAGTGGCCTTATCAATCCATTGGGCATAGAGTCAAAAGAGAAACTACATCAACATGATCATACAGAACTAAAAACTACCCCCCACCAACAACAAAACCACAAAAAATAAACAAGGCCAGCAAGCTCCTAATGAGAATGCAGCCTGTGCAAGAGCACTTATGGAAGGGGAAACCTAGAACATGAACCAAACCTACTCTAATTATTTACAAGAATCCCAAAAACAAACTCAAAAGTATGGTTTGAGATGAATCCCATTCATTGGGATTGGAAATGATTCACCACTTAGCTCAGAGATTTGGAAGGTGTTGGCTTGCTTGCAACTGGTAATGATATATGGGCCACTCCATAAGGCATCAAATTTGGAATGCCTCCCAGCCTTAGCTCTGTCCTCATCCCATTTCAACACTAAATCTCCCTTTTGGAAGACTTTGTCAACTGATTTTTTGTCAAAGTTCCTCTTGACCTGATCTTGATGGGCCTCAAGAGTCTTCATGGCAACATCTCTTCTTTCTTCAGGTTCCATCAGCTCGATAAACCTCACTGTCATGGCATCATTTTTCAGCAGCTCCAGCTGTGTGCTAGCTCAAGGGAAGGCAATTCAAGTGACAGTGGAAGCCTTGCCTCCTTTCCATAAACTAGCATGAAGGTTGAATTGCCTATGGCCCTCTTGGGTGTGATTCTATCAGCCCAGAGAGATGTCTTTAACTTGAAATGCTAAGTTCTCTGATTGTCTACCACTGTTCTTTTGATGATCCTGATCAGGTTTTTGTTTGTGGACTCAGCTAGGCCATTTCCCTAAGGGTAATAATTGGAGGATGTCTTCAAATAGATCCCATATTTGCCTGCCCACTCACTGATTTTTTGTGCCTACAAAGCATTAGCATTATCATAAATAATGGTGAATGGAACACCCAAATCTAGTAACTATACCCTCAAGGAAATCTAAAATGGAGACCTTTGTGGCATCCTTCAAAGCAACTACCTCTTTCCACCTCATGAAATAATCAGTGGCTACTAAAATCCACTTGTGACAAGCACTGGAAGGTGGATTAATCATCCAATGAAGTCCAAACCCCATTGGGCAAATGGCTGATTAACCTGAATTGGGTGTAGGGGAAGAGCAACCATCTTTTGCTTACCTACAAATAATGCACATTCTTTGTAGCTTCTTACCCATCTATGGGCATCTCTGAACAAATTAGGCCAGTAATAACTAGCCCTCATGATTTTGACAGCAGTTGTTCTTGGTGAATAATAGCCGCCAGCAGGGCCATTATGGAACTCTTCTAACAACCTTGAGGTCTGCTTTTGTGCAATGCATCTAGGAAGAACTCCATTGATATCTTTTCTAATAAGACACCATCAACAAGAACATAAGGGATGGACCGGAGTTTGCAATACCATCCTTTTTCTTGATCCAGTCCATCTAGGCATCTACCTGACTATATAAAGGTGGTCATATGAATGGTACCAGTTGCCTGGGGCCTAGGAACCAACTGGATGCACCTGTTCAAGGACACATACAATGTCATCTTTGGTTTCAAAGTCTGCGGCCATCTGCTCACATAAGCCTTGGCCTCCTACCAACTTGGTGATGTTGATATTGACATCACACTCCATGACTCTGGTGATCTACCCAAGCCTCTTCTCATTGACATCTCTGCTCAAAAGGAATCTCTTTTACACCAGGGTGATTCACCATCAGCTGTATCTTGTTGTTTGAAAGCATGTGTCCTAAATTTTTTTAGTGTTTTCACCACAAACAAACACTTGTTTCTCAATAAAATCATACCTCAGCTCATACTCTTTGAGAGGTTGGCTGAAGAAAGCAATTGGCTGCTCCAACTTCTCTTCATTTTGCTATGTCAAGACTGCTGACATGCCTTCCTTGCCTCCAAAGGCATAAAGGATAAAATCCTTCTCATAGTTCAAGTTTATTCAATGCTAGGGGCCTGTGCAATGGCTTGTTTGACAGCTTCCAAAATTGTCCATGTCTTCTTTGACCATGTGAAGGCAACATTCTTCTTAAGCATGACGGTGAGTGGTTTTGCTATGAAGCAAAATTTGGTATCAACCTCCTCACAAAGTTAATCCTGCCTAGAAAACTTTGCAAACCCTTCTTGTGACTAGGAAAGGGGAAGAGACAAAATGGCACTTGTTCTTTTCAGGGTCAATGGCAAGTCCTTCCTTTGAGACTACACGTCCCAACAATTTACCTTTCGGGATAGCAAACACACATTTCTTTAGATTCAATGACACACTATACTCCCTGCATCTTTCAAAGACTTTTCTCAAATGACCCAGATGATCAGCTGCACACTTGAAATACACAGTCAAATCATTAAGATATGTACTAAAATAATATCATTGGTTAGGCCTTTAAAGACCAAATCCATTGCTCTTTGGAAGGTTGCTCCAGCATTGGGTTAACCCAAATGACATTTTCTGATAAGCCAAGGAACCCCATTTGGTGGTAAAAGGTTGTCTTGTACTGGTCCTGATTCTTTCATAAGAATCTATTTATAGTTTGAGTAGCCATCTAAGAGTGAAAATCTTTTAGCTCCAGCCACTGTCTGTAAAATCTGCTCCATGGAAGGGAGTGGATAATGGTCTTTAAGGGAGGCCTTATTCAGGTCTTTGAAGTCCACACACAATCTGATTTCTCCATTCTTTTTCTTGGACTAGAACAAGGATAGCTACCCAAGAGGAATGTTTGATTGTATAAATAATTTTGGCTTCTATGAGCTTAGATAGCTCTTTCCTCATTAATGGTTCTATTTTGGGGTTAACAGACCTTTGCTTTTGGCGGACAAGTTTGGCATTGGGGTCTAAATCAATGGTATACTGGATTAAACCAGGGTCAAAGCATTTTCAGATCCATATAATCCAAAGCAATTAAATTATCAAATTCATTACAAAGTTCAACAAAACCTTGTCTTTCAACTTGATCACATACCTTGCCATGTTTTAGATATTTGCCCTATGCGATTTCCACCTCTTCATAGTCATATTTTTTGGACTGTCATGTTCATCTTCTCCTTTTTAGGTTGATCTTCAACATCAAATATATTCTCTAAAGTGACCAATCCTCTAGGTAGTTTGTTGGTCTTCAGCTGGATCACCTGCTCACCTTATTGCTCTTGCAATATTGACTGGTTATTGGCAACAAACTCTACCTCATATTGCAAGAAATTTACAATTTGTTGGTCACTTTATAATACTTGGGCTAGTTGGACATGTTGTCAGGCACAACAGGCCACACAACCACTTTCACATGCTGATCTAAGTTTTGTTTGACATTTTTTTAGAATGTCAAACTAGGCACCAATTGTAGCCAGCTTGTCAGTATCTTTGTTTCTTTGCCTGGGTATTGCTTGGATATTGAAGGCATCAAAGTCTTCAATCAAATCCCAGACCCTTGTGCTTATATGACTTTAGTAAGTCATTACTTAAAGCACTTTGTGATCTAATTTGATGAACAACCATCTCACTATCACCAAATGTTTGTAACATTTTTATTCCCTTTTTTGTGCTAGTCGCATACCCTGAATTAAGGCTTCATACTTAGCTACATTATTGGTACAACTAAACTGTAATATGAAAGTAGAGAAAATAAATTTCTTTTTGGGGTGAAATTAGCACAACCCCAACACCTGCTCCATTTTTACTTTTGGATCCATCAAAATATAATTACCATACCCACTTGGATTTGTTGTTGACTTTTCAAGATTAGGGATGATGGCATCTTTTTCATGGATACAATAAGTACCCAGCCTTGTTTGTTCTACATGATCTAGGGGCATCAAACTAAAAACAATTTGCCCACTCATTAAGCAATATGTCTGGAATTTCTTCTACATGTGTTGCAGCCTCATAAATAGGTCTACCCTCCTCTTTTAAATCATGGATTGTGCAATTCATGTTCAAAGGGGTAGGAGTATAAGGCTCTATGTGATCATTGGATATTGGTTCAACCTTAATGGTCGCCTTAGTGCCATCCCTAGTTCTGAATAACATGTGGGACCAATCAAAAGATAGGTACCCACCTATTTTGGTGGTGAACTCTCTAGATAGGCATATGCCAAAGTATGCAGGGAGGTCAATAACTAAGATATCTTGTAAAACAGAGTAAGCCACGACATGCATGTAGGGTGAGCTTCAAATCTTTGACTACACCCACTATTTTAACAACAATGCCATCTACTTTGTACAACCCCTTTTGTTATAGGTTCATATTTAATGCCCAACCTATCAAATATTTCCTTGGGCATAACAGAACTACCCGCCCCAGAAACTATCATGCAATTATGCAATTTATCACTAATGATGAGAGAAACATAGAAAGGGGGGCTTACTAATTTTTCTTGTGCTTGATTCCTCCTTGGGTTGGCACAAGTTTGCTGGAGTGGCCACTTTTTCTTTTGTTGTTTCCACAGCAGGCTGATTGAAGCTTGTTAAAGCTTCCCGCAACAAATCCCTTTGTGATGGGATTAATAGGGCATCCCACATCATAATGCTTAGATTAATCTTTTTCATTTGGTCGACTATGCTAAAGGGGATTTGACTGACCCCTCTGGGACGTCTTAGCAACAACATCAACCTTTGCTTGTTGACCGGCTTGAGGTTGCGGTTCTGGAATTGGATTCACTCACCCAGCAAAATGGTCTATTGGCGTTGAAGGCATTTATGCTGTTGCACCCTTGCTCACGGTTGTAAGGGACGCATGAGAGGCAGAAGTGTGAGAGGCTATGAGGATCAATTGAAGTTCCTCAATTGCTCTTCTCTTGGATCTTGTAGTTGAATGCTATTGGGTCCGTGTCTTGATTAACACCATAGAAATCATCCTGTGTCCAGTTCATCAAGGTGGAATTGTCCTGCCTTTGCTCTTGTCCTCTCCTAATCTCTTGATTGGAAGTGACCTGCTACTTTGAGGGGATGGATTGGCTTTGCACTGTCAAAGCTTGACTGAACTGTCTGCTTTGGCACAAAATTCTGATCATGTGATTAATTGCATGGATAACACCATTCGATGTCCTAAGCCATGTTGTTCTGTATGGGTACCAATGGTCCAGATGTGCTTGCAGCATTGGGATGGACAACATTTAGTGGCCTAATATAACTAGGTTGATTTTGTCTCTACACATTACTTTGATATGGCAGTTTGTTCTGTTGATAAGCCTGATTGAATGGTTGATATAACCTACTAGGTTGATCCTGTTGTCTTCTTGCTAACACCAACTCATTTGTTAGGCTTCTGATTAGAGCATCTTTATCATCTACATTTTCCATTGCAGGTGTAATCAGAGGAGTAATAGGGTTGACTGTTGTAGGTATTGGGTGTTGCAACAAGTTGGATAACAGGTGCCTCTGGAAATAAGGGGCATTGGTGCTCTTGGGGCAATTTTTCCAACTTGAATCAAATAATTCTCTACCCTTATTGCTATGTCATATGCACCTGGTAACATTGTCCCGTCCATGGATTGAATCATGATATCAATGTCAGGATTCAAAGACTTCAAATAATATATGAAGGTAGTGTTTTGGAGATGGCTTAACCAACAATGGAATGTTGTCCCATGTCCTTCTGGAATTTGTAATTAAAGTCCACCATGAACTCATGGGGGGAGCTCTTTTGATTGTTACTAACTGTTCCATCAGAGACAGGTGGTCACTTTTATCTTCAAAGTGGTTGACAAAGTCTTGTTCCCAAGTCCATCCCAGTTATGGATGGAATTAGCTAGCATATCCCTATACCATTGGAGGGCTTTTCCTTTAAAGGAAGAAGCCAGAAGTCTCACAACAACATTGTCAGCAGTGAATTGTGGACAGAGCACATGCTGGCAATATCTTGGATATGCTCGACCAGGTGTGGTAGAATTTTTAACATTAGAAAATGGGATAGCTTTCAGAGTAGAGGTAGGGATATCATCATATTGTGTTAGGTCCAGAGGGCTTCCTCCATTGAAAGTAACAAAAGGGAGGTTCCTTGCCTCATTAGGGATATTCAAATTAATTCTAGGTATATGCAAGCTCCTTCTTGAATACCGAAATCTAACCAGGAGGGGGTGTAGACTAGACTCTTGAAGGAGATGGAACAACACTCCTATTCTCTCTCACATGGGACTTAGACAACCTTCTTCTTCCTCTTGAATCAACAAAAGATAGTTCTACAAAATGGAAATTACCTGAAGAAGAAGCTCTGGTCTACACTTCAGGCATGAAATGTTGAACCGGTTTGTATACTGGACCAACAGAGTCTCTAGATGCTTGTTTACTGCTTCCACAACAGACAACAGCAAATGAACTAGGAACAACACCGATTCTTCTTAGTTCAGCTCTTACTTAGAGCAGAGGGGTCCCATCGGACGTGCCAGAAACTGTTGTCACTTGAATTTACACCCTGTTGTTAAAGCTTTTGATAGTTCCAACAAATTCAGTGAAACATGGGATTGGTCTCAAGGTGTGGGACCTTGTAGTTGAGACCAAACCTCTAGAGAAGGTTGGTTCCTCTTTCTGGACTTAAGGTCCAGAAAATAATGGCTAAATCTAATGCTACTTACTCATTGCAAAAGGGGGTAGGAAGAAACTAAAATTTAAAAGAGGCGATGCATCAGATTTAGAGTGTTAGTTGGGACTGACATAACACAACAATGATCTTAAATACTGACATAGACTCACACAGACTTATAACTTCAATAAAGGTTCGAATTAAAAAACTATAACTATAGGAGGAACCGTTTTATCCACAGAATAAGCTACAGATTTCAAATAAAAATAGAGCAAAAGCATAAGAGAGGCAAAATACTAGTGATTATATTGATCATGAAGGATAAATAGCCATTACAAAAGAAAGATAACTTGTTACAGACAGGTAGCCACAAAATAACCATTTACAATCATTAGTGAACCACTATTGGAGACATCAAAGGCTCAACTTAGAGCACAATGTATCAGATCTGATTGGTTCTTGTAAATGTGTTACAAGGTCTATGACAACAAACTATCCAACCTGTATAATAGCCCAGAAGAACAGCTAACCGAATTATATCTTTTTAACATGTATATATAGCATTTCATAATCCATTGTGTAGCTATAGGCGTTGAAAATCAGTCAACCTCCTGCTTAGGCATCCACGCTGCATTCAATTCAACCCTTATCTCTATCAAGAAATTTACAAACCTAGGATGATGGCCATGCCCTGTCAAGTCTGCAAAAAATGTAAAGGAACATCGCCCACACGTATGGGTATGGCCGCATTAATGAGAGAAGGCCTGAAATAATTCCATGACGCCTACAAATCCATTTTGTCCCTAATTGGTACTGGCACATTGAAGAATTTCACTCTTTCAACCACCTTCATTCGGCCCTGACCTACAACATTGAATGTTGGGTACCTTCTCATCCTATAATAATGGCGTGATTATATGGATACAGTAAATCACGCACTGTAGAAGCTTTTACAACACTTTACAATATTGTACTTTTAATTCTACTTTGGCATCTTGGGAGAATATGAATTCCAGCACAAATTACCTCCTTATCGACTCAATCGACAAATTTGCCCCATGTCAAACTCCTCTATTTTGCTCTTTGTTCCTCCTCACCTTAATCTCCCTCTGGTCGATGAAATCTGCATTTCATGAACTGTCAGACCCTCTTCTTTATCAGCTCTTTTGCATTATTAGTAAAATTTGAAAACCACAAACCTATTGGCAAGTCTGCCATTTCAAGAACTTACCGATCAAGCGAAAACTTGTCTTTTCTATTTACTTTCCTGCTTTAGTCAGTGAAATTTGCATTTCGTGAACAACTTCCCTAGTTGAAGACTTGTCCAATATTTTCCTTTCCTTTACTATCTTCGCCCTTGTTCCTTTGTTGGCAAAATCACTGATTAGCAAACCTAAGGTTCGCCAAACCTAAGTTTGCCGACAAAGGCAAACTCTTTGTCTTTTCTTAGCCGCTTCCCTTTGCATTGGAGAAAAACCCACCTGCCTGCCTCAGCCCCTTTAGTCAGCAAACATGCCGATCGACGAACCTAAGGTTCTCCAAACCAAAACTTTGCCGATAAAGGCAAAAAACAAAGGCAAAACACTTGAATTTTTGGGGTTTTAAAAGGGAAATTTCTTCCATTGAAGTCCTCTCAGATCAGATATTTTTGATGGAAGAAAAGTGGGATTTTTTGGGCAATTTTAGCCTAGGCAAAATATGACAACAATTACCACATCTATTGCATTGTTCAGAAGTGAAACTTGTTATAAACTCCTTAATTATTCTAGGTGGCATATTAATATCACATTCTTGCATATTTTGGTTAGCATGCAAAGTACAATGTATATATCAAAAAACATCATAATAATAAAATTGCACATTAGTCTTGAAATAAAAAGAGATTCATTGTTTATTATTTTTGACATACCAAGGGTTACATTTCTCAAATGTTCTTTGTCCTCTGCTAAAATTTTCTATAATTGAACCATCTAGAAATATTTTATATAATTTTGTTTGAGTAATGGCTAATAGATGTTTTGGATGAGGATCATGATTTTTTGACCCCTCTTAATTTCAAAATATCTCTAGCATTAGATGATTCTGTTGTATTATCATGTCCATATTTTTCAATTAAAGACCTGATTTTATTATTTAATTTCATGTCAGACCTTGGGAGTCTACCACTAAAACCCAACATTGGTTAATTGGATTATCTTCAATACTTACTCTTCTCTTTGTCGCTCTTCATAAAGTTTTAGCATTTAAATTTAAAAATCTGGTTGTCTTACTTATCATTATTTTGCTCAAAACTGATTTACTAACTAAAACAATTGTTATTGCTCATTGTGCTACATTCCTATCTTTAGAGTAACTCTTTTGTCCAATAGAATCAATAGCATTGGCAACATTAGATATAACTTGTTTTATTGATTCATCTTTCTTTTTGGGTTTTACAAGTATGCCTAATTTTTCATTAATCTTCACATTTTTAACATCTAATTAATTACATTACGAGTTGACAATGAAATCTAGACTTTTTCTATAAAAAATAGTTTATACAATTTGTTTGCATGGGTTTGAATTTGTCTCCAAGATATTTTACTGCAAAGATTATCTAATACAATTCTTTCAATTAAAACAAAACATTCTTATTTTCACAAAACAAGAGATTTCATTTTTTATTTTTTGTTGTGTTGTTTCTAATAGTAGAATTTATATCAACATTGCTATGTCTACCTTCCTTTAAACAACTAATATCATTATCATTGAGTGCAACTGAAGACTTACCTAGATTTGTTTCTATAATCACCTTTTCTATATTCTTGAATTCTTCCACATTCACCATTTCCACATTTGCATATTCTACATTCACCTCATCCATGTTGATCTCTTTAATGTTCTCTTCAATAGTCATCGAATTGTATGTTTCAACATTCTTGATTTCTTGAATCCTCTCTCTCTCTTATTTCTTATTTCTTTATCGTTTTGCCTCCTCTCGACGTGTTTCAATTTCTTCAAGTGTCACGAGTTTCCCTTTTCTTTTTTGTTCACGTTTATTTGATCTCACAATTACCAAATTATTTCGATAAAAATAACAAATGATCCTTAATTTACTTTGAGATGAATCCCTCCTTGAGATTTCTAAACTACAAGTTGACTTGGCTTGTGGTGGCATTGATGTCAATAGTTAATGTCTTTCCCTCATTCCATATCTCTTCATGAGTTGAGCGAGTTGGAGTTTACAAGATCTTCACCATACTTCAAGTGTGTTCATGGTTTAGGAGTGCAGTGGTTTTTATGGTTTAGGAATGCAATTGATCATGATGTTCATATGTTCATGTTTGTGCATACAAAGGAGGGAGATCTTGTTAAGTGGTACATCTTCTATTGTGTTTAAGCCCTCTTCCTTTTCACTATCTAAATCATCCTCAAGTTTTATGTTGTGTCTTTCTTATAAGTGATAACATGATGACATCATTCCTGACTATTGGTGTTCTTGTTGATCAATCTTGTAAACATATCCATCTTGCAAAATGGACCTTGAGGGTTTTGATACAATTTGGACTTCTCTGTACTCAATTTGGTCAGTGATAATTGATATTTTTTGTGCCCCTTCTTGTCATCCACATTGTCTGTATTAAGGGCTTGTATTTGTTCTGTTTCTATTGTAATTCAAGGGTTCATGTATCAGTCTGATGTTTTCAAAGTGTTCTAATGGTGACAAGCTTTGTTTAGGTCTTCATTTTCATGGTTAGGGTTTTATGCTTTGAAGCCTTTTACGGATAAAAACCCTAAACTAGATGTTTAAACCATATTATATGTTAACCCTCATTTGCTCGTCGTTGCTTTTTGTCTTTTTATTAAGTGACTTACTGTAGCGGGTAGAAGTGACTTAAGTCACAACTTTGAGGGTGTTGAAGTCATGTGAACACCGGCCCCTCGACCTAGGTAAATCGGCTCTCTTGGTAACTCTTCATAAAATAGGTGCTCAAAAAGTGATCTAAGGCCATCTTTAAATATTTTGAGGGTGCAAAAAGAAGACCAAACGGTGGAGATTAAACATCTTTTTGAATTCCAACGATTCAGTTCCCCTACATTGAATTTGATGGGCAGTTGGAGTATATGAAGCCCTTAACTATTTTTTGGCAACTTTTTAAGAGATAGATGGGCCAAAAAATTTGGTAGCTAATTCTGTACGACAATTATAATGATGCAAGTTGAAGTTTTGGATTGTACATAGAAGTACGAACATGATCATTGGTTTAATGCTTATGTTTTGATGCAGTTCTGTAATTTTTGAAAGGGAAATAGAATGAAGTCTGTTTTGATGTATAACAGGGGATTGTGAGTGTGACATTTGTAGTATGAAAGGGGTATTTGTTTGATTTTGTTTGTAGGAGATATTGAAGCTTTATGTGTTAAGTTATCATTGATAAATTGTGTTTGAGAGGCTTGTGTTTGAAGAAGATTGTATTGATTGTAGACAAAAGGTGATATAAGGTTGTGAAGTGTAATGTGTGCTAGAGAATCAGATTGTCCCTCTGAATTTGTTTTAACCCTTGATGCAATCAGGTTCATGTCAGTGAGACAAATATCATGTTTTTCTAGTGAGGCATGGTGATTTGCCAGTGAGGCTGTGTCAGTGAGATACTAATTGTACCTAGTGAAGGTTGTTGAATTTGCTATTGAGGCATAATAAAGTGCAAAAATTCAAGAGTGGTTTTTTATCCCTATGAGGGTTTTCCACTCATCAAAATATGTGTTATGGTTCATGTTAGTTGTCTCTATGTGTGTGCCCTAATGTTTTGTTTTTAAGGTCTTGATCATACTTGTGTATATGTGTTTGATAAATCTTTGAAGTCTCTCATTTTCTATCAAGTGGGTTAAAAGGTGCAAAACTTGTTAAAGTTTATAGACCACTGATTCACCCCCCCTCTTAGTGGTCCTGTACTCCAACAAGTGGTATTAGAGCCTTAGGTTCCTTGTTTAAAGTTTAATCAATTTAGGAGATCCTGTTAGTGGAGTACTTGTCATGGCTAGTCAAGAAGGTTTTTCTACATACAAAGAACCATTATTTTATGGCTCTAATTATGCCTTCTGGAAATTTAGAATGGAGTCCTACTTGTCTTCCCTAGGTTATGATGTTTGGGCAGCAATAGAAAATGAGTATAAAGAAACAAAACCTCCTTCAACTGCTAATGAAAAGAAGGCCTATGACAATAATGCTAAGGCCAAAAATGTAATTTGCTATGGTTTGACTAATGAGATCCTTGTCAAAATTATGGATTGTAAGTTTGCTAAGGCTATTTGGGATAAGTTGTCTAGTATTTATTAGGGAGATGAAAAAATCAAATAAGATAAGTTACAATCTTATAGAGCTAAGTTTGAAAGTCTTAAAATGAATGAAGATGAGAAGGTGGATGCTTACCTTCTAAGGGCTCAATAGATTGTTAATGCTATTCGTGGTCTAGGTGAAACCTTAGAAGAAAAAGTAGTTGTAAACAAGGTTCTAAGGACTCTAACACCTAAATATGAATCCAAGGTGTCTGTTGTAGAAGAGAGGGATATAAATAAAGTTACCTTAGATGAACTTCATGGTACTTTTACTGCTTTTGAGATGAGAGTTTGTAATGATAATTCTACAAGTAAGGAAGTTGCTTTTAAGTCAGTCAAAAAGGAAAAGGAAACAAATTCTGCTCTAGAAGAGTTGAATGATCAAGAGTCTTCTTTTTTAGTAAATTGAAAAAGGGGTCATTAGGAAAGTATAGTGGTAAACTTCCATTCAAATGTTTTGGTTGTGGTAGGATAGGACACTATGCTACAAAATGTCCTTATAAAGATCCTGATAGTGATGAAGAGCAAACTAGAAAACAAATTAAGAAGAAACAATTCAATCCAAAAAGGAAAAACACCTTTAAAAAGAAGAAAAGTCTATTCACAAAAGATGCTGATATAACAGATAGTTGTTCAGAGGAGTCACTTGAAGGAGAGGAAACCTTGTTCATGGCAGTTATAAGTGAAAATTAGAATGATAAGTGTGAAGATCAATCTAAAAATGATGAAGTAGAGGTTGATCTTGAAGGTGAATTAAAGTGTGCACTTGCTGAGATCAAGAGGCTCAAAAAGGAGGCAATTGCTCAAAGAAGTCAGTCTCAAAAGGATAATGAAAATCTGATCAGCAAAGTCACTGATTCTAAAAAACTATTTGCAGACCTAAAGTTGAAGCTTGAAGAGAGTAAAAGAGTTATTGAAGTCACAAGCAAGGAGTTAGATGCCAAAGTAAAGGAATGTCATGCTTTAGAGGTTGAGGTTGTAGCCTTGAGGAGAAGACTTGACATGTGTAGCAGCAATGAAAAACTAGAAGACCTTTTGGGAAAACAAAAGGGCTACAAGGACAAAACTGGACTAGGGTTTGAAGAAGGACAATGCTCACATTCCAATGGTCTTCAACATGCTGATATCACAAAAAAAGTCTCATGAAACCATCAAGTATCAAAAGGAGTAATTCTTTCAGGTATAACCTACATTTTCTTGGTTATTGTTTTCATTGTAACAAATATGGACACAAAGCAAATGAGTGCAGATTTGATTCTTGAAGAAGAGAAAATTTTTTGAGAAGGAATCCTTTTGAGTTCTTAAATAGGTTGAGATGCTTTAATTGCAATAACTTTGGGCACATATCTAAGTTTTGTAGACCTAACTTGGAAGTGCAATAAACTAGAATGAATGTTCTTACCAACATGTCTACTTCTAGTGCTGATAAGACAAAACTAGTTTGGAGGCCTAAGATGATGAATAAGAATGTTGAAGCTATGATTGTTCAAACTGCCTTTCATGTCAAGAAGAAAGAACAATGGGTTATAGATAGTGGATGTTTTAACCATATGACAGGAGATAAAAGCAAGTTCATCAAGCTTGAAGACTACACAGGAGGTTTAGTCATGTTTGGTAACAATGTTTGCATTCTGATCAAAGGAAAAGGTACTATACTTTTAGATGATGAGACTCCATTGCATGATGTTATTATGTAGAAGGCTTAAAACATAATCTCTTGAGTGTAAGCCAGATTTGTGACAATGGATTCAATGTTTTATTTAATGCTCATGGTTGTGAAATTAAGAGGAAGTCTCAAAAAGTAGTTGTAGTAGGGTTAAGAACAAGTGGAAATACCTATAACCTTCATGAGACTGAAAACAAAGATATAGATGGACATATTTGCTTCATGGGTCAGGTTGAAGAAAGTTGACTATGGCACAGAAGACTTGGTCATAGAAAGTTTGATAATCCTGTTCGGATCAACAAAAATCAAAATGCAAGGAATATGCCTCACATCTCCAAGCCAATCAGCACCACTTGCAAAAAATGTCAACTAGGTAAGCAAACAAAGGTCAGTTTTAAATCCAAAGAGTACTCTTCTTTTAAACCTTTACAACTTGTTCATACTGATTTGTGTGGTCCAACAAGGACAAAGGCATTAAGTGGTGAAAGATATTTTATGCTTTTTATTGATGACTATTCTAGAATGACTTGGGTGACCTTTTTGAAGCATAAGTCAAAAGCATTTGACATATTCAGGGTCTTTAGAAAGATGGTTGAGAAAGAATCAGACTTCAAGATTATATGTCTAAGATCAGATAAGGGTGGAGAGTATACATCCAAAGAGTTTGAAGATTATTGTGAGAGTCATGACATCAAGAGATAATATTCAGCCTCTAGAACTCCACAACATAATGGAGTAGCTGAAAGAAAGAATAGAACTGTGAAGGAGATGGCAAGGACAATGCTTCATGATGCAAGTCTGCCTAACACTTATTGGAAGGAAGTAGTTCATACAACAGTATATACTCTGAATAGAGTACAACTGAGGGCAACATCTAACCATACTCATGAATTATGGTATGGTAGGTTAGCAAATATTGGATACTTTAGAATTTTTGGTAGTAAATGTTTCATTAAGAGAGATGATGGTAATTTGGGGAGTTTTGAGTCTAGGTGTGATGAGGGCATATTTTTAGGCTATTCTACACATAGTAAAGCCTATAAATGTTTTAACAAAAGATTCAAAAGAGTAATAGAAAGCACTAATGTCAAAGTGGATGAAAGTTTGTAGCCTTGTGTACAGTAGATTGAAGATAAAGAAGAAGAAGGTCATATTTCAGAAAAAGATGTGGAAGTTCAAGAGCAAGAAGGTACTCCTGAAAAGCCTATGGAAACCATAGCCAAAACTCCTTCAAAGACACTATAAAGAGATCATCCACAAGAGCTAATCATTGGAAATAGAAATATTGGTATTCAAACAAGGAGGAGACTTGCTACCACAAGTGATCAAGCACATGTATGCTTGATATTAGAAATGGAGCCAAAAACCTATGTGGAGGCCAGCAAGGATGAATTCTGGATTAAAGCCATGGAAGAAGAGATAAATCAGATAGAGAAGAACAAGACACAGGAACTTGTTCCTATACCTGATGGTAAGAATGTCATTGGGGCAAAATGGGTTTTCAGGAACAAACTTGATGATAAGGGCAAAGTAGTTAGAAATAAAGCTAGACTTGTTTGCAAAGGGTACTCTCAAGTTGAGGGGAATGATTTTGATGAAACTTTTGCACCTGCGGCTAGACTAGAGGCAATAAGAATGTTCTTAGCATTTTCTGTTTACAAAAATTTTAAGGTGTTCCAAATGGATGTCAAATCAGCCTTTCTCAATGGTGATCTTGAGGAAGAGGTTTATATGGAGCAGCTTGAGGGTTTTGAATGTGATGGTAAACTAGATCATGTGTACAGGTTGAAAAAGGCCTTGTATGGCTTGAAACAAGCCCCAAGAGCATGGTACTATAGATTGGATAAGTACTTGCAAGGGCAAGGATTCACCAAAGGTGGAGTGGACGGCAACTTGTATTTTATTGCCAAAGGTGAGGATATCTTGGTTGTTGTGGTTTATGTTGATGATATTATTTTTGGAAGCAATAATGATAACACGTGTCATTCTTTTTCTGATATTATGAAATCTGAGTTTGAGATGTCTATCCTTGGAGAATTATCTTTCTTCCTTGGTTTAAAGGTTTCACAACTTGAAAAAGGGATTTTTATATCACAAGTTAAGTATGCCAAAGAAATGCTCAAGATCATATTTCAGATGGATGAGTGTAGATCAGTTGGTACTCCTATGGAAATGGGATGCAAACTAAGCAAAAATGATGATTCACCTGAGGTAGATCAGTCCTTATACAGATCCATGTTAGGTAGCCTCTTATATCTAACAGCTTCTAGGCCGATATCATGCAGACTGTGTGCTTGATGACAAGGTTTCAATCATGTCCTAAACAATCTCACTTAAATGCAGTTAAAAAGATCTTTAGATACCTTAAAGGGACTCTTGATTTTGGATTGTGGTATCCTAGACATAATGATTTTACTCTTCTTACCTATACTAATGCTGATTGGGCAAGTTGTCCTGATGACAGGAAGAGTACAAGTGGAGCAACCTTTTTTCTTGGTGGCAAATTAGTGGCTTGGCATAGTAAAAAGCAAGACTGTGTTTCTTTATCAACTATTGAAGCTGAGCATGTTGCAGTATCCTCTTGTTGCACTCAGGTCCTTTGGATGATTCAGTCACTTCAAGACATCAAAGTGGTTGTTTGTAAGCCTATTTCTATTCTTTGTGACAACACTAGCTCAATTAATATTTCCAAGAATCGAGTCATGCATTCTAGGACCAAACATATCTCCATTAGATATCATTTCTTAAGAGAGAAGGTTCTTGCAAATGATGTGGTGCTAGATTAGGTACATACCTTAGATCAAATTGTTGATATTTTTACAAAGCCTCTGCCTAAAGAAATGTTTGAGTCCTTGAGACAAAGGCTAGGGGTATTGTCATTGTCTTCTCTTCAATGATTTCACCATGGTATTGGATTTAGGGGGGGTTATTGTATTTTTTTAGTCCTGATGTCCATACTCATGTTATCAGACTGTCCAATCAGATATTCTAAGTTTCTTGCTTCATACTGCCTAATGCAGAGTTGTTTGCTTGGTTTCAGATTTATCTAGTTCTGACAGAGGCTTGTATAGCCCATGACAAGGTTTACATGATTTCTTTCTTGTCACCCTTGAGCATTGATGTCAAAGGGGGAGATGACTGTGTTTTGCAGTGCACTTAGTTCTTTTATGCATACAATGTTTAATGCTAACAGTGCTTTCATGTTTTCATTCACATCACAGTGATAGATCAATGATAGTCATCCATAGTAACATACAATGATTGGTGTTTGGGTTTGTTTTTATCAGTAACAGTGGTCATGTTCTTAATTTACAGAAGGCAATGTTTTCATTTTCAAGGTGATAGTAATGATAGTCTTGCAGGGGTTATAGTGATCAAGGAGCAGTGTCTCTTATAGTGTAGTGACAATGAAGTTTAAAGTTGAGCCAATGTGCATAGTGTTTACTAAGATAAAAAGTTGAAACGGGTTGCCATCAATGCCAAGGGGGAGAATGTTGACTTGGCTTGTGGTGGCATTGATGTCAATAGTTAATGTCTTTCCCTCATTCCATATCTCTTCATGAGTTGAGTGAGTTGGAGTTTACAAGATCTTCACCATACTTCAAGTGTGTTCATGTTTTAGGAGTGCAGTGGTGTTCATGGTTTAGGAATGCAATAGATTAGGATGTTCATATGTTCATGTTTGTGCATACAAAGGAGGGAGATCTTGTTAAGTGGTACATCTTCTATTGTGTTTAAGCCCTCTTCCTTTTCACTGTCCCAATCATCCTCAAGTTTTATGTTGTGTCTTTCTTATCAGTGATAACATGATGACATCATTCCTGACTGTTGGTGTTCTTGTTGATCAGTCTTGTAAACACATCCATCTTGCAAAATGAACCTTGAGGGTTTTGATATAGTTTGAACTTCTCTGTACTCAGTTTGGTTAGTGATAATTGACATTTTTTGTGCCCCTTCTTGTCATCCACATTGTCTGTATTAAGGGCTTGTATTTGTTCTGTTTCTATTGTAATTCAAGGGCTCATGTATCAGTCTGATGTTTTCAAAGTGTTCTAATGGTGACAAGCTTTGTTTAGGTCTTCATTTTCATGGTTAGGGTTTTATGCTTTGAAGCCTTTTAGGGATTAAAACCCTAAACTACATGTTTAAACCATATTATATGTTAACCCTCATTTGCTCATTGTTGCTTTTTGTCTTTTTATTAAGTCACTTACTGTAGCGGGTAGAAGTGACTTAAGTCATAACTTTGAGGGTGTTGAAGTCATGTGAACACCGGCCCCTCGACCTAGGTAAATCGGCTATCCCGGTAACTCTTCATAAAACAGGCGCTCAAAAAGTGATCTAAGGCCATCTTTAAATATTTCGAGGGTGCGAAAAGAAGACCAAACGGTGGAGATTAAACAACTTTTTGAATTCCAACGGTTCAGTTCCCCTACATTGAATTTGACAGGCAGTTGGAGTATATGAAGCCCTTAACTATTTTTTGGCAACTTTTTAACAACTAGATGGGCCAAAAAATTTGGTAACTAATTCTGTATGACACTTATAATGATGCAAGTTGAAGTTTTGGATTCTACACAGAAGTACGAACATCGGTTTAATGCTTATGTTTTGATGCAGTTCTGTAATTTTTGAAAGGGAAATAGAATGAAGTTTGTTTTGATGTATAACAGGGATTGTGAGTGTGACATTTGCAGTCTGAAAGGGGTGTTTGTTTGATTTTGTCTGCAGGAGATATTGAAGCTTTATGTGTTAAGTTATCTTTGATAAATTATGTTTGAGAGGCTTGTGTTTGAAGAAGATTGTATTGATTGTAGACAAAAGGTGATATAATGTTGTGAAGTGTAATGTGTGCTAGAGAATTAGAGTGTCCCTCTGAATTTGTTTTAACCCTTGATGCAATCAGGTTCATGTCAGTGAGACAAATATTATGTTTTAGCAGTGAGGCATGGTGATTTGCCAGTGAGGCTGTGTCATTGAGACACTAATTGTACCTAGTGAAGGTTGTTGAATTTGCTACTGAGGCGTAATAAAGTGCAAAAATTCAAGAGTGGTTTTTTATCCCTATGAGGGTTTTCCACTCATCAAAATATGTGTTATGATTCATGTTAGTTGTCTCTATGTGTGTGCCTTAATGTTTTGTTTTTAAGGTCTTGATCATACTTGTCTATATGTGTTTGATAAATCTTTGAAGTCTCTCTCATTTTCTATCAAGTGGGTTAAAAGGCGCAAAACTTGTTAAAGTTTATAGACCACTGATTCACCCCCCCTCTCAGTGGTCATGTACTCCAACACAAGTAGATGTAGATTTTTTGTTCAATATACCATAGGTGCTTGATTCCTCTAAAAAATAATTCATTTGCTTGATTCCTATAAAAAATAGTTCTTGTGTTTGATTCCATTTGAAAATGCTCCTTATGATTAAATCTCTTTAAAAATTAAATATGAAACCTAACCCTTAGCCTTAGACCTGCAAGGACAATGTCATGCTAACAACAAGAGTAAAAACTAACTTTAGCAATATGGTTGACTTTTTAATAGAAAATTTGGACCAAATTAAAACTCATTACAGATGACAATGTCTAATTTTCAAATATATATATATTTATATTTAAATTATTGGGCATATTTTTCTATTTATTAATTAATTTTTAAAAAAGGGACTCATAAACTTGAAACTTGATTAAAAAAGAAATGATGTGGATATGACAAAAGTGGACCTAGTTTAACCATGTCTATCTAGAATTCATAATACACCTATATGTACATGGTTAATACATGTACCATCACTCAAATTTACTATTGTTAGAGTATTGACTATTAAAGAATTAATATATCATACTTAAGATTATACGTTATCTCAACTATGTATTCTGCAATCATATATTTAAACATATAAATTCTTCACAATCATAATACTCACTCAATATTAATATAAAATTGACATCCATTAAAACTTACAAAACATATAAGATACAACATTAAAAAATTCATCTAAACCTTTGAAAATATTTGAAAAAAAAATTATTATAATAAACCTTAAATTTTTTTTAAAAACTCAACATAAAGTAAAGATTTGGAAAGATTTAGAAAAAGATTTATTTTTACCTAAACTCATAAAAATAACCTAACGAAAGTCAAACATAAATTTAAAATGATTTTTATTAAATCAATAAAATATTATATTGATAAAAAAACTTATAAATCTGTATGAACGTATCCATTGCATTTTATTGGTGCATTTGCTAATTTAAAAATATTTAAAAAATATTAAAATGAAGTTGGCCACCAGGCTTCAGCAAAACGCATGCGCTTTTAATTAAATAAAAAAATAAACGAGTGTCCGAGTCCTCCGAAGAAAAAGATCGCAGAAACGGCCAAAAAGACAAGTGTCCAAAAAAAAAAAGGCATTGCTCGGCACAATTTCGGTATCACGATTCACAATTGCTCTTACGCGTACGTTTCAATTAGAAATTTGGAAGCATAAAAAAAATTCTCAAATTGGGGAAATCAAGCAGAGGAGAATCATCAGAAGGTATCCAAATTTGGAATGGGACCTTCTGCGCATACGATAGAAGGCATTCCGTCGGCTATTCTCTCCCCCCCTCGCGCTGCAGAAGTCATGAGATCGAAGCACAGCGGCGGCACGATTGGGGAAATTTCCATGTTGACTGAACCAATTTCAATTCCAGATACTTTGCGGCTTTCAACCTTGAGGGAAAATCTGAAGAGCGAGGCGTGCCTTTCCCGTCATCTGTCGTTAGATGAAGAAGGGGCGAATGCCCAAACACAGCCCCTCATTAATAACCAACGGAGGCGGAGGTGTGCGAGCGAGACCAATATTTCTGAAATGGGAGGGCTGCGAGGAAGGCACCAATCCTTCAGGGATGGCGTTGGACATGCCGCATCAGAAACATATCTGCTCACCAGATTAAGCTTCAAATTGCTCAGATATCTCGGGTAGCTTTTCAATCTGCCTATCATCTCCATTTAAATATTTTTTATTTTCCAACTGTTGGCGTGAATCGATCTGGTTACGTCGGGTTATCATGGAATTGAGGCCTTTGCTGTGATCTGGTGGCAATTGAGCTAGGAAATGCATGCCATTAATTAAAATACAGAGTATGCACGGTCTAGAATATATTTGTGGCTTACTTTAAGATTGCAGTATCGCGGGCTATGGGTAAGTGGCAGATTGGCAAAATTTTGTCGTGCCTGGCCCAGGTTTGAGTCTCATGGCGGCATGGGTACTGTGACCTTAAAACAAACACCAAGTTCCGGGTTTCATAGAGAGCATTTTATTTCCATTAACATCTAATAGATGCGGTCCCATAGAAGGGGCTTGGGCTCCTATTTTTACTGGTAGGAGAGTCCCAGGGAATTGAAAAAGTGCAGCTACAGGATGATGAATCTTTCACTGTAAAATAGGAGCCCCACCCGTATAGCTGCAAACTTTAAGCTGGTTTTGAGGAGGGTGCCTGAAAGTTTCCTCCACCAGCCTAGTTTACGTCTATGTGGCAGCTTGCATGACATTTTAAAGAAATTCTAATTTCTATTTGCATATAATTACTGTAATTTCCAATCTAAAAATCCTCACTTCCACTTAAAATTTCTTAGTAGAAAAGACTTTAAAAATCTACGGGATCCCTTCCTTAAAAAAGCTTCCTAATTATCCTCTGCAGCACCTACTGAGAAATTTTGGCTGGCCCCCATCCATGGGACCATATCCTAACCCAATACTAGAAATAAATCTGTAGATGGCGTCTAAAAACCTGCAAATTGATCTTTGTTGCCCATAAATAAATCTGGAGATCTTCTTCAAACCTGCAAATGGACCCCACTTGCCTATCCATGGACAGTCGGAAGATAGGTTTATTATAAACGCTCTGTTCTGAAGTAACAATTAATAAATATGTAGAAATAAATATATCCATGGATACTTGGAAGATGTGTTTAAGGTAACAATCAACAAATATGTAGAAATATAAAAATAAATTTATCCATGGATATTTGGAAGATATGTTTATTGTAAACGCTATGTACCTGAGTTAACATATAACAAATATATAGAAGTACATAGAGAAATAAATCTGCAGATAGTTTCTAAAAACCTGCAAATGGACCCTCTATGCCCATCCATCTAGACTTGGAAGATATGTTCATTATAAACTCTCTGTAACTGAGGTAACATATAATAAATATGTAGAACTTAAAAATATATGTAGAAATAAATCTGTAGATAGCTTCTACAAACCTGCAAATGGACCTTCTTTTTCCATCCATCTACACTCGTAATATATGTTTCTTATAAACACTCTGTACCTTAGGTAACATTTAAATTTTTTATAAATATGTAGAAGTATATGTAGAAATAAATCTGTAGATAGCTTCTGTAAACCTCAAACTGGATGCTCCTTGCCTGTCCATCTACATTTGGAAGAGATGTTTATTATAAGTAGAAATAAATCTGTAGATAGCTTCTACACACCTGCAAATGGATCTTCCTTGCCTATTCATCTACACTTGGAAGATATGTTTCTTAAAAATTCTCTGTACCCGAGGCAACATTTGTTAAATATTTAGATAGCTTCTAAAAACCTATTGCCAACTGTGCAAACAGTGATATGTAGAAATAAATCTGTAGATAGTTTCTACAAACCTGCAAATGCTCCCTTTTTGTAATATCTAAGAATGGGCATTACAAATTACAAAAACTCCAAGCCTTATCTCAGACAGCATTTTAACTACCTAATTCTAAGCCATACAAATACAAAAATGAAGCTCTACTCGCTTAGCTTAAAAATTAAGATTAGGGATTTCCTTTAGTGTATATCACTAGTAAAAGCACCAAAGGTGCTATCAAATGGCCAATAGGCATAAATATTTCTAAGCCCATCACAAAATAATATATTTTTATATTTTTACTATAAAGTCATTATATGTAGTAGTTAGCATTTACAACCTTCAGTCTTCATCCACTAGATCTGCATAGCTGCATGCAAATACAACACAAACAAGGCTCTTACACAGTCAGGATCAGTTCTAGAGGTTTTCGTTAGTTCAAAGTGCTTGAGGGCATCCTTTCTATATCAATGCACTGCATATCCTGCAACCATTGCATTCCATGAGACCAAATTTCATTGGGGTATTTTGTTAAACAATTCATTGGTTTTTTTGTTTTGAGCGGTTCAGTTTTACTTCGGGTCCCATAGCTACCTGGTCTCGTGGATATAATTAAAAACTTTCATTTCATTTGAGGAGGCAAGGCTTCACAAAACAGCTGTTTTCCTGGTCAAGATTCACAGTATCAGAAGGAAATTGAAGACTACAGCTCTTGGTTCCTTCCTTAGACTGCTTGATCTCGTGGACGTCATTAAAAATCTTTCCTTCCTTTTCATATCATATCATTATATTGAAGGTATACATATGGCATGCACAGGCAGCTCGCCTTAGTTTTAAAAAGATGGAATAAATCCTAGAGCGTTATAAAAATCCAATGAATCAGTTTTACTTCCTGGTCTCGTGCATGTAATTAAAAGCTTTCATTTCATTTGAGGAGGCAAGGCTTTACAAAACAGCTGATTTCATGATCAAGATTCATAGTAAAAGATATAACATCAAAAGAAAATTGAAGATGTGTTAAGGCTGAAGCTATTGGTCCCTTAGACTGCTTGGTCTAGTGGACGTCATTAAAAAACTTTCATTTCATTTCATATCATTATATTGAAGGTGTACATATGGCGTGCACAGGCTCTGGTAAATGGCAGGCTGGCAGCTCACCTTATTTTTAAAAAATGGAATAAATCCTAAAGCGTTATAAAAATCCAATGAATCTTAAACCGTCTGTGTAAATAAAACTATTCTATCAAATTGCAAAGACCAATGCCGTGAAAAAAAGCAGGTACTACAGAATAAGTTCTTATGGTCGATTCCTCCTATTATCAGATCAAGAAATGGAGAAATAAAGACTGATTACCAGGCCTGAGATGCTGTGGACCGGCGTTAATGAGGCTGGTGAGACCAGCGCGACCATAAAACTTTGCAAGAAAAACCGTGGCATTTGCTTGAGACTCAGCATTCTTTATCCACTCTAAACAAGGCCTGATGCTACAGTTTTCACTGCAACCCTTTCTTAGCACACGGCACCCATTACAGCTCATCCTCATTCTTCCAAATCTCAACTCCTGCAACTATAAACCACACAATAAAAACCCATACATAACAAATGCCAACACAAAAACCCCACACACAAACTCTCCCCTCTTTCTTTACCTCAAACTCTCCCACTGCTATTCTATTGTTGACTCTGAAACTCAATCGATCGCAAATCCTTTGTACAGACAGTTCTGAAACCTCAACCAATTTATAAAAGGCAAACCTTTGAATCTAGAAAAATATAGCAACACGTGAAAGCTGTGAATAAAAAAGCTAATGGGTAATTTCTGCGCATCTACATCAACTGCTCTCGCAGAGCAGAGTTTTGTACATGTGTCGGTTGAACCAGAGATTAATATGGGAAGCAGCCAAGAAATTAATTTGAACTAGAGATTAACATGGGAAAAGCAGCCAAGAAATGAATTTGAAGAGAAAGAGGAGGCAAGCGGTATATAACGCGCTCTCTCCCAAGCCAGATGTTGCACGCCTTCAACACCCCTCGTTTATGAACATTAAAAAATAAAAAAAACGAAATCCATCTCATAAGTTGGAATGCTAAATTCCCTCACAAAAGCTCCCATTGTTTGGGCAGATTTGGGCGGTTTTCAAGAAAATTTTGCGGGCAAAAGCAACGGCAGCCAAGTCGCCACATTTTGACCGGTGGGAAAAGCGGTGTATTTAGTATTTTGTATTATTATTACCAAACTCCCGGTTTCGTGGAGATACCTGATGGCGGTTTTGTTGTGTATTCAATCCAATGTCTACTGTGGGCGCCGTCGATTTTTTTTTAAATCCCATGTTTTATATGGACAACCAATTTTTTTTAAATTTTTAGACTACCAAATTTTTGGCAGTTACAAGATGTGTGCACATATAGAATGGCCTATCGGCCAAATTATTCTTAATTTCTTATTATTGCCATTATTATTATCTTTCGATAGTTAAATGAGGGATTTTTACTGGGGACCTTTGTCCTTGGAAAATGTCCCCGTGGTCATATAGTTTGTACACGTGGCTAAGGCTGTAGTACAAAAAGTAACACCGTGGTCATATAGTTTGTACACGTGGCTAAGGCTGTAGTACAAAAAGTAACAAATATACAACCAAATTAGTAATAAATATACATAGTGGCAAAACATGAAAAAAAAGTTACAAAAAAGTGAACCACTATTGGGATGGGAGATCAAGATGCCCATGGATTGTCATCCTCACCCATTACCCATTGGGATTTCCCATCCCAAGCCTGTCTTTGCTATGCCATCATCTATAACCACCACCGACTAACTCCACCAATAAAAGAGGGGAAGCCACTTTAGTTGTCATCCTCTTTCTGTTTTCTTGATTTGCTGGTGCTTCCAACTCCTTTCTCTGCCCTCCCCCACCAGCACAACCTCATTCACGATCACCCCTACCTACTCTTGCTCTGCCTCGCAAATTTGAGCTATCAAGTAGGTTTTTTGCTAGCTTCTTTCCTCTAAGCTTTGCCAGGAAGGTTGCCCTTCTCCTATACCACTCTAGCATATCATCATGAACTAAAATGATGTGATGCACCTTTCATGCTAAATTCTTGTCCAAAATCAATTGCCCCAAGATTGGAAGGGGTCGGAAAGGGCCAATGAGCAAGTCCTCTACATCCCAATGGGTACCGCTGATGAGTAGGTAAAGTGGCTTTGTGTTTCTCTGCTTGCTGTGGTCCTCCCATTGAGTTCTGCCTGGGCATCTGCTTGAAAATAAGTTGTGGGTAGTTGCTAACCAAGACATCGTCCCCATAATTTTTCATTTCCATCTGCATGGCTTTGTCATATTCTATGAAAGACAAGTAATGGTTTTTCGGTGCAGCAAATTTCCTTTCTAGGCTCGAAACCCTAGCTAGTAGGCCTTTAGAAGAAGGGCCCTCCAATGCCGTCACACTACACCTTGTTGCATTTACAGCTGCGGTTGTTTCAATCTGTCTACTGTCAAACAGTAAATGTGCCATGAAACCTGTATCTTCACCAATCAATTGAACTGGGCAACACTTAACAACTTTTGACTTCTGGGTTGATTTTGGCCAATTCCATACTAGGAAGGAATTCAAAATTCAAAATTTGACAGTTGTGGATAAGAGAAGTGAATCTGGCCCAGACAGTCTGTGTTGGAGTGATAGTGAATTTTGTGGATGCCCCATAAAGAATAGATGGTTGACACTAATCAACTAGTCTTGTCTAATAGAGACTGTGAATGTGCATTTCAAAGTGTTGATAGATAACAATAGTTTCCTCCAAGATGAGGATGTGGAAATGGAAATGGAAATGGATCTTTTTATAGTCTACGATGTCGGGTGACCTGATTTTGGGTCTACAGTTGGCTTATAACATATGAGACTACGTCATACTCCCAATATGCAGGAGGCATCTAACTGTGCTTCTAATATGAGGCATACATACCCTACCCCCTGCAGGAGTTGAATTTGTGACCTCTCTTTCAAGAGGGCAAGTTTTTCACCAATAGGCCAACTCAGGTTGCATTGTCTCATAAGCTGCATGTAAATAGCTTGTAATATTTCCTGATCAACATTGAATAATAAGGATAATCATGATTTTTAGTTTACATTTGTCTTCAGACTTCATGTTATAGATGTGGATTTGTGAGCAGCACTATACATGTTTGAGACCTTTCTAATGTTACCTAACTTCCCTTCATCGGATTCTTATTTGTATCCAGTATAGGTTATAGGTGGATGACGAGATTCCTTGCTCTTGGCTGCTATGCAATGTTCCTTCTACCTGGTTTTCTTCAAGGTAAGCAGCCCCCTAATATTTCTGTAGATTTAAGATTGTGTAGTATCTTAGTATAAGGAGGCAGATTTCGTGTAAGCATTTGGTTTTATGTATGGTTCTTGGAGAAAGGGACTTGGAAGAGTTACTTTATACTTAAATGTCTGATTCTCATATATGTACATTTGTAGCATTTCCAGTCTACAACAATGTTCTGCAATCTCAAATTTTTATATTGAATGGTAAAGTATTTAGTTTGTAATTGCTTGTTTGACTTCACAGTTGGATATTACTATTACTTCTCAAAATGTGTCCATCGAAGCATTGTCTATGGAGAAGAACCCAGGAATAGGTACTGGCTGCCCTGTTCTGTCATTCTCTGATAAGTAGACTAGACTAGTGTGTGCCCATTTTCTTGTCCAATTGGATAAAATTTTATGCTCTGCGCAGGTCCTCAGCTCATTGGCTCAGACTATGACTTAAACTCTTGCAGGTTGGATTTGTATATACCAGAGAATAATCATGAACCAAAACCGGTAGTAGCTTTTATAACTGGTGGTGCCTGGATTATTGGGTGAGACTTTGTACCCTTATTAAATCCAATCATTTCCACTGTTTTGAAAATAAATAGCAAAGTAAATGCAAGTTTGAAGCAAGTAGAGCATTGTTGGTTTTTATTTTATTTTATTGTCTCTCTTCATGCCCATTATTATTGATTCATAAATTTTGGGAAAAGGTGTCTCAACCTTGCGTTCCTAATGTTCATTTTAATACTTTTTGTATGCATTCACTATTTTGTCTTTTGTGTATTTTGTCTTCTTGTGGAAGAGTTGGTGTCCCATTTGGAGGTGACATGGAATTCGTCTTTAGTGAATTTTTGTCCTCACATGAGGAGGTAGGCGTCCCACTTTGAGGTGGCATAGTTTGGCCATGTGTTGACATCTTGTGGAGTTGTAAGATCATTATGAATATGACAGATTCTTATGACACATAGGAGCATGTAAGAGAGAGGTTACATTGGAATCTTAACCAGCATTATGACAGGTGTGGACACTTGTCATGGAGAATCTTTGAATGGGATGAATGAGGACAAATTGGGGTGCCCAAGTTTGGGTGGTCAAATATGACAGTTTATGACATTGTAAAGAGTGTAAGAGAATATACTAAAAATAGTCCGAAGGATCTTTTACCAGGGAGGGGTTTGGAATTTGGTGTCTTGGTTTGGGCGCCATACCTCCTATGGTATTGCTAATGGTTTTCTAAAACCATTCATGGTTTCCAGTTTGAACCTTGCCTGTTTATTGGTGCTTGGAGTTGTAGTTTTTATGAGTTAATTTGTAAGTACCGTAATGTTGCTGAAATCACTCCAGATTTGAATGTTGGTTATACTCCTATAAAGGCTTGCTTTACAAGTGTATTGTAACCGTGTTGTTTACTGAATAACATTGGGTTGCTTTGGAGTGTGGGTTTTTCTTCGGAAGGGGTTTTCCCCATGTATACCTTGTGTTATGGTATATTGTTTATTTTATGTTTATATATGTTGCTACTTTTTGTAATTGTAAAGATTGAAAATTTGCACAACACTCTCCTCAGAATACTAGTGTAGGAAGCGTTTCCGCATACCTTGCTTCCTTTCAATAAACCCCCTGGATAGTCCATTGGAGGAATCACTAGTAAAAATTCTACACTCAGTACTTTATTGCTCTATGATAAAATAGAGCAACATGGAAGGTTGAAATCAATAGGGATAATAACATTCGCATTATCTAAACCACTTGTGTCTTTGTTGTTGAAACTTGTAGCAACATGACATAAACAAGTAATTGAAAAAAACAAACACAAGCAAACGATAACTCAAAAGAGTTACCTTGGAGAAACCCAAGGTGGGTTAAACTCCACCAAACGAATCCATTATGAGAATTAGATTGTGCAAGCTTGCCCCCTTCAACATCTTCTAGGAACACCTCTCTTTTAGCATTCTCTCACTTGCACCTAATTTAGTGAACTCCAATGACTACATGCAATTGCACAATCCTCAAGAAACACAGCGATGGACTTATACCTTTAATTACCAATAATCTTAAGACTAGCATGACTGAAATGCAACTCTTTAAATGGAATTCTGCCTCTAAACAATCGTTCTGTGCCTCCCAAGGAGGAGGAATTCCTCACCAAAGGGAAGGATTAACTAGAACATTACTTGAAGATGAGTACATAATTCGACTTACAAGAAAAGTAACATCTTCCATGCATCAAGAAGGAAGGAGAACTGTTTCAGGTTCCCAGAAGACCTTTCAGTTATGTTATTTTGTCTTATCTAGGACAACTTCGTTTGTGGCTGAACTTGTTAACTGCACTTTGTTCCCATCTTGATGAGTTTGACTGCAGCCAAACACATTGTACCAGTTCAATTGTGGCCGAAAACATCATTGGCTGACATTCCCTCACTATTTTCCTCCCCTTTTCCATTTGACTCTGCCTCATAGCATGGTTAATCTTTCAACCACCTGATTATGATTAATTATCCAATTTTTTTTGGATAAAATGTTCCTGATTAGAAGGATTTTGGTCCCACAAAGGCTTATAAAACCCGAACCGCAAAATAAGTATAGCTTTCTGGAAATGGATTTGCCAATTTTCTACTCTCTTGGAGTCTTCAAATTTTGTCAATTGCATTCATGGCTTAAAGCATACATCAATTCAATAGATATTCGTATTGAATCCACCTTACACAACATACAAGTTTGCTTCCTACACAAGGGTCATTAAGAATACCAACAAAAAGGTATTCATTGACTTGCACTTAGTGAACTTTTCATGACTATCATGATGCCAAAAAGCTGAAAGTCAAAATAAAAATAAGTGGATGCTTACACCTTTTGGTCAATGTGGACCTAAACAATAAGTGGATGCTTACACCTTTTGGCTAAAAGCAGAAACTAAAAGGTGTAAGTATAGACAAGGATTGAACTGAATAAACACAAGAACACAAATACTTCAGCAAATTGAATGAAGGAATTACATACAAAGCCACGATCACCAACTTTGAGTAAACCTGCAATACAAAGCCTGCAAAGTTACTAAAAGCGATTTAGTTTACTTATGTACACACAAGAGAGATCTTTCTTTTTTAGGTAAAATTTAAAAACTTTGTTTGAAACATAATAACAAGATTACAAGATAAACAGGGTTTGATTATTACAAGCAGAAATACCCTCCAACCTTATAATAGCTAGATCAGATAGAGACCAATGAAGCTAAGATCTATCATTTTCTTCCAAATCCATATAAATTACTTGATGACCAGAATTGTGACATTCCCCTAGTTTGGAATGCAAAGCCCGTGGTGCAAATGTCATTGGATGTTGCTGGTGTTGTTGAGCAGGAAATGCGCGCGTTTCCATATAACTTTGAGCTCATTAGTATTCACCTTTATGGCTGTTAAGAGTATTGAAGATATCTCCCAGCCTACGGGTACCTTCCATTGATTTGCTGCTGATATTCTAAAGATGCAAGTTAATACTATTAATAATTGTGAAAAAGAGCCAAGAGTTTTCTCAATCTACCTTGTTCCGTTTTTGAATAGAAATACTTAAATTTTGAAGAATTGTTTTTAGGTCCTTCAAAACACCGATGAATTTTGAATTTTAGTCTTCCAAGTTAGCTTTGTCTTGCTCGTCAATTAAGCTCCCATGAGTTCATTTCTTGGGACGAGAGTCCAAAGTTACTTTTGTTTATTTCTACTCAAAGGAGGAGATGATGCTCTGTCCAAGCTAGAAACCTCCCAAAATCTAAGTGAAAGTAGTCACAAACACTCCCAAAAACTATGATCTAGGTTGAGGGAAAGTTACAACAGTAGTGAGTCCAAGGAGAATGATCACTTCCAGTGTGGTCTCTCTAAAAGCGGTGCTCCAAGCTGTATCGTCTATGTTCTGAGTTTCTTTGACAGCGAGCCGATTTTCAACATAAGCTTTGTAGTTTTTGTGACAGAACAGCGAAGGTTCCATTTCCTTACTGACATATTTTTGACGGAAGTTATCATTGATATGATCTTTTGGTCTCAAAACAGCGGTTAACAAACTAAAGACAGCTGGGATTTTATTTTTAAAACATATATTTCATTCACTGGAAGGTACTGTTTTAACTTTTGATCATTCAAGGCAGGGACAAGAAGTAAATTGAGGGTTAAAAGGTAAATATAAGATGCAATATCATTTCCAACCCATAGAGATGCCTTCCAAACTTGTGACTGAATATCCCCGTGTCAAGGACACTGTTTTGGGGCATGTAAATATAGAATAAATAAACCCGAAAGACCTCATTCAAAGGGGTGGTAAGGTGGCAAAAAGATTGCGGGACAACGGACTCATAGAGGCAGCTTCTTTTCCTATTTCCATCCAAAGTCTGGAATTTGTTGTAGCATGTATCAACCATTATAATCCGGTTACAAGGGAGATAGGCTCATTGAATGGGCAATTACTATGTAAGCTTGATCCCGATTTCATTGAGAGTATTTTTAGTTTGCATTTATATGAAGAGATTCAAGAGGTGGACTTGGTCAAATTCAAAGAAGAATGGAATGCTAAGACCCTCAAATGCTAAAAACTTGTGAATAAGCATCGGCTAAAAGAGAGCAAAGAACAACTGCCAAGGTTATTATGAAGAAATAAATTCAAGGACAAACTTGCCGTGATGCTCACTCTTCTCAATCGAGTGACAAGCAAAGGCTAGAACATTCAAGCCATGGATGTTCTATATCATCAGTGTAATTTGCAAGGGTGAAATTTATCTAGATTGGGCTATTTTGATTAGCAAATGTATTCACCGCCAATTGGTTGAGTTCGAGTGCACCCACGAGTTCCGTATGTCCTCCTATTTGGTCCATGCTTTTGCTAAGACAAGGTCTTATACTGGATTATTGGGAGAAGGATCATCCAACCTCATGTATTTATAAACATCTAACTTAGCTGGCATATGATTAATCATTGAGACATTATAAGATGGTTGAATGACACGTTTGTGATGCATTCAGTAAGAAGGATGGACAAAGAGTTGCATATCTGCTTTTTAGAGCATGCTGGGGGTGTTATTTCAGAGTGGGCAGATTGGTACATCCAGTTTCCCATGTTCAATTATATTAGAGTTTTTGGCTTTTCATCCTTTCCATATATGCTTTCTAGGTACCTTAGCAATCATTTGGTTATGCTTGTGTTTTAGGCAGGTATTTGAAGTGCATTTCTTGTTGAGAGATAGGCACAAATAGGCGGTAAGCTTTCCTATTAAGATAGGCTTTTACAAATGCAAAAATGCCATCGATGCTAAAGAGGTGAGTGTAGAACTTGCTAAATTTAACCTAAAGCTTTTCTATGAAAAGCATAATTATGATCAAAAGGGTATTTTATCTGAGAGGTTGAGAACTTGCTTTCAGAATGTGCCAAACATAGAAAGATCTTTGGGCAAATTTTATAGATGAATATGAGGTGAGGAGGAGGGATCATAGCAAGTTCACTAGGAAACAGTTGATTGATTTTATTCCCTAAGAGGTTCCAAAGGATTTTTTAGATTTAGATTTAGAACTGGTATCTCCTTATTTTACTGCAGCCAATTTGGATCAGTAGCTTTTAGGCATGGTGAATTGGAATATCATAGAATACTTCTATCCTGAACAGGACAAATCCGTCTTAGATAGAAGTAAGGTATTTTTGAAGTCACAAAGGTCGCTTGAGGGGCAAAATTCAGTTGGCTCATCACATCGTCATTGAAAGAAAGACCTATCTTCATCTTCTTCTTCTTCTTCACTTGTGCAATCTAAATTAGCAATTGAGAGCAGTAGTAAGAGTCAGGAAGAAGAAGATGTTCAAATTCCACAGGTAGTAAGTATCGTAGATATAGCTTAGGCAATACCGAAATTGAAGATGGTTGCAAGGAAGAGTACGATATCTCCTCCTTGTCACCAACTAAGTACATAGTCTAATATCATACCTCTAATGCCGGTCCTCATGTTTCTTCTCCTTCTAGGAATCCCTCTATTCATCCCCTCTTCACTTGTTCTTTTGGATGTTGCCTCAACATCCAAATCCGAGATAATTTCTGTCCCATCTTCCATTTCTGTTTCAACCTGTTCATAGAATCTTGCACCTCCTATTTTTCTTGTTCCTATCATCACTGTTTCTTTCCCTAGCCCTCCTAGAAGGCAAGAACAAGAAAATGAAGTGCTAGAATGGGTAAAATCTTTGGTTCCTAGAAAGAGAAAGGTTGCTTCTTATCAGGTTGGTTTTGATGCACTTGCTATTATTTTATTAGAGCCTGAAACTAACAAGCCAAAAAATCAATTGAGGGTGAAGAAGAAGGCAGAAGGTGACTTGGTTTTAGAGACTGCATACCTCTTGAGGGGAAAACTATATGTGAGATTAAGTGTGCAAACTTCTAGTTGATTAAGACTAGTTTTGGGATGAGGACACGTCAGAGGATTGTGAATCTTCTTGATGTTGTTACATAAAATATCAAAGAAAGAGTCCTCAAGGATGGCGAGGACAAAGTTACTCTGAAAGCTGAAAATAAACAGCTTAAGGGATTCATAGCTCGTCTCATACAACTCACAATTGCTTTTGCGAGTTTTTTTTTCCACAAGTCTTGCATTCTATAGATCCGCAAAAATGGTTAGAACAGGTGCTTGCACATGGGAAGAGGCTCAAATTATTGATTGGTAGGAACTATCAACAGGGATCAAAGGTACTAAAAACTAAAAAGGTTATATGCATTGTTAACCAAAATGAGGATTGTAAGGAAGGAAATTTCAGACTTATGAGAGATTTATTGAAAAACTTGAGCTTGTTGCTCTCGGACCCTTGAGATTGACTGAAATGGGTGTGGTAACCCATGCTAGAGCTGATCAAACTTCTTTTAACTAGGCATATCAGATCAGGTTCTTGATTCAACTTCATGACATGGCTGTTACCATATTGGTGGATCAGAAAAGCAAATTTGATGAATGTAGACAATAAGCGGCTTCCTTGATAGCTTCTCTTTCTTGTACTTTTGTTGGTGAGGATTGTATTCAGATTGGTATGGATGAGGTACAGGATGAGTTTCAGAGGTTGTTAAAATATACATGGGGGAGAGCTCAACAAGATGAAAATGTAGATAAATTATCTACCATTTCCCAAAACATTGATGATGCAAAGGACGAAGTAGTTGAGATTGATACATTGGTTACACAAATTGGTCTTACCTTTAACATGCAGATGATTCAGATGGATTCAATGCCACAACCCTATCAATCTCAGATTCAGGACTTCATTGATAGGTTTCAGAGGGCACAAGATTGAGATGTTGTTGCTACTAGACCAGGGCCATCCAAGAGTGCTCCAGTGTATCTATTTTCAGTTTTATGTGCATTTTGGATTTTCTCTATTTTTAGAATGGCTATTTTGGAGTAGTTTCTAGATCTTTTATTTGAGGATGTGTTATTTTTGGATGACCTTCTAGAGGGTCTATCTTGGTTGTAGTTATCTTAATTAGAAATCTATTTCTGATTTATATTGAATGTATTGGACAGAAATTGTATTTAGAGCTTGCTTTGTGGGATTTCAGTTAGCTGTTTATCTACTTTTCATGCAGAATCTTGTAAACTCTTATAAATAAGTGCCATTTGTACTTAGATTTTCAATGGCAATGTTATGCCTACTTGCTGTTCACACATCCTTGTAATTTCTATGTTTATATATTTTATGAGTTGAATACAAGTTGATAACTATTGCAGGCTTTATTGATTGAAATCTTGTAGCTTTGTATGCAATCCTTTGTATTTGATTCATAGTTGTTTATCCATGTGTTTTATCCGATTTTACCACATTATACTTGCAATTTTTAGTTTCTGTGTTTAGCTAAAAAGAGTGAGTGTCTATTAGCTGTTATAGGTTTTCCGTATTAGATATAATATTATAAAACATAAAAGCCTCTTGCCTACTGCAGAAGTGCTGAATCACCTTGTACCCTAGTCTGAGAACAAAAAGATAGGTTTGTTTAGTTTGTGTTTATGCATGCTCAAAGAAATCCCCACTTAGTTCTAGGTATATTTATAATTTTTTATGTAAGGAAATTGATCATTTCCTTAACTCTTCAAAAAGGGAGCTTCTTGTACAGATTCAAAGAAAGGTTTTACCTTAAAATGCTAACAATTATAAATACCCAGAAGTCTCATTTAAGACCAAAGACTAGCCCCATGCAGTTAAAGAATATTAGTGTACGAATATAATGAATTAGTGTACGAATATAATGATTTCAGGCTGAGTGCATCAGACAAGGAGTGAAACTTATTATTTCTAGTTTGTAAATTATTCTTGCATTTTTGTAAGAAAACTTAAATTTGTAAATTTTTCTGAAATCCACAGACAAATAATTGTGCACTAATATCTCTGTCCTAACAACCTTATCAGTTAAAACTTAATGGAGCTCTATAAGTTTAATGAACAGAAGCCCTCAGTGTTTTGAAATACAAAGGGCACATAACTACAATATTAGTTCAATTTCTGATGTTGATGTAGGTATAAAGCTTGGGGTTCTCTTCTGGGTCAAGAATTGGTGGAAAGAGATGTAATCGTTGCATGCATTGATTACAGGTTGGCTTTATTCTAATGTTAGTAATGGTCAAAATATTTGAAAGGAAATATTACAAATTGTTTGAAGTGAACCTTGTGGATGATCCTGATCTACAATGTCTTTCTGGCAGAAATTTTCCTCAAGGCACCATTGGTGACATGGTTAAAGATGCATCCCAGGGAATTTCATTTGTATGCCAAAATATTGCTGAATATGGTGGTGATCCAAGCAGGTAGTTGCCAAACTATGAACGTTCAGTACTTTGATATGAGATATGAATATTGCTTTGTTTGACGATGACTGATTTTTTTCAAAGTTCTTAAATTCTGCTCATAGCATGATTGAACTTGTACCATCTTTAGTTTGGAATCATTTTTAGGTTGTAAGCCTAAGCATTTGACCTTTCTTCAGGATATATTTGGTTGGGCAGTCAGCGGGTGCTCATATTTCTGCTTGTGCACTGGTTCATCAAGCAATTGAAGAAGCTAGAATAGGAAGAGAAAACCTTTCATGGAGCACCTCTCAGATTAAAGCTTACGTTGGTATTTCTGGCGGGTAAGAAGATATTGTTGATTGATTAGATACCTGAAGGTTTTATTTGAGCTCTGGTGTTCCTCACTTTAGGAGTTTCTTATGCAAATATTATTTAGTCAAGAAATTGCTTATTGGGTAACGTGGATTCTCAATTATACTTCTTTGAGCTTCTGAGCACAAGATACATATTTGACACTTTCTTATGGAGTTTTTTCCGCCTTTTAATATTTTAGTGCATGAATAGGAAATGAACTAGAACCTTTTGTCTGGATATGTGTTTGGTACGAATGTTAAGTTCATTTCTTACAATATATAAATCCTGAGAAATAAATTAGTTTAAGCCATTTTAAATTTTTATTGTAATTGTTATATTAATTTTAACTGAATGAGAAATTAAACAGAAGCTGCTTTTTGTCTAGCTTCTGTCAAAGTATTGAGACTTGGACTCAGCTTGGACTTCTTGTGGAAATTTTAGACTTGGACCTGGATTTGGCAAATAAAACTTGGCCTGACTTGCCAAATTAAAAAATTGTACATTTAAACATTAAATTCATTTATAAACTTGATTCATCACAACATATCAATCAATAGTTAATTACTTTTTATATGTGATCATCTTAAACTTATAAACTTGTTTCATCACAACATATCAATCAATAGTTAATTACTTTTTATATGTGATCATCTTGAACAACTAACTTGTTGCAGGTTCTCTATTTATGTCATATGGAATAGCATCATGCAGATACATATTGAATGCTGATGCTGCTCAAAGAAGATTACCTGGTGTGATAATTAAAAATAAATAAAAAAATTAAAAATTAAAATGTTGACAGCTTGAAGTTCTCCGTATGCATATTCTATAAGGGATGAATAGAATGTATTTTCAGAGTTAATGCAGGGATAAAGGATTTCTTATAGTGCTGGCACATAAATTTTGAATCTTTAGCTATTATGTGCGAATATAGGAGGCTTTGTTAATTTATGTCAATTTATTGATCAGTCAAACACCATGAGCAATCTGCTGTATACATACCTGTTGATGTTGTTTTTGCGACAGCAGCAACATTAGAATGAAACATTGGGTATTCTATCCTCTTGAGAAAAAGCCTCTCGAGTGCTAAACTATGTGATCACACAAGAGTGCTCCAAGGTTCCTTCTAGGTCAGGTCTTGACTGGCTCGGGATAGACTCAATGAAATGATGTGATTTGCTGGTAATCACGAAGGGGACTTACACAATTGTTCTTAGTGTTTTCTTCACAAAGGGGGAAAAGGCTTGGGTTTTATACTTCCTTCACAGAGAAAAGACCTGGATTTCCTAAGTTCTACTGCAAAAAGGGGTGAATGATTTCCCAGTGAAGCTTTTTATGAACTATTTGGGTAGATCTAAAATAAAATGAAAAAAGATGGATAAGGGTTCAAAGATCTAGGTGATGCAAAAGACTACTGCTGATTCATGGAAACTGAAACCACACTCTGCTTCATCATGAGACAACAACTACGCAGAAATAGTGCAATCTTCCAGGGAGTTTATAAAGATTTTCAGATTACTCAAGCACAGAACATGGAAACGAAATATGCGGAAAGTAATTGAAGCTAGGCCTAGAATGAGTTTAGACTAACCATGCACTGGGATTTGCAAGCCACAAATCTCAAATGGTACGAACTAAGTTACCGGATTCGCCTGTTAGAGGCTCAGGTGCGGGTGCGGTGCGGATCGGGTGCGGGTGCGGGTGCGGGTACCCTGTGGGTGTGGGTAGGGTGCTGCACAAAGGTGTTGGGTGCGTCCCGGACGCACCCGGGTTCGCTGGGTGCGAACCCAGCCTTAAAACATGGCACCCGGAGCGCACCCACGCACTTTTCAATTTTTTTTTATGTTTTTTTCAACTAAAACACAATTTAATATTATTTTAAACATTCAAAAATGCAAATATAACCCTAAAAAGTCATTATAAACACACTATTGCCATTTTCAACTCATCCTTTCATTCCAAAACACAAAAATTGTCCATTGTGGCTGAACTCAAGAATTTTTTTGTGGTTGAAGAAAGAAGCTTGAAGATTGAATCCTGAAGGTTGGAAGTCGATTGCTCCACCATTCCTACTCATTTCCAACAGTTTAGAGGCTGCCAAGAAGATCAAAGGAAGAGATTTTTGCAAAGAGGTAGGTTTTCTATTCATTTTTTTTTTGCATTTTTGAACAATAAACAAATTCTTTTCAACTTGTTTTTTTTTTAAAACTATTTATATGAATCATGAATGTATCACCATGCTTTTGTTTTTGTTTTGATTCTTGAAAGTTTTGAGTTTTCATTGTTTCCATTTTGTTTACAAAACTTATTGCCACACCCACAGGTGACAGGAATCACAATGGCAGCTAGTTCTAGCTCAGTATCACAATCAAAATTCAAAATCGATCCACACTCACCTCTTTGGAGGCATGTTGAAATGATTCAACAACAACCAGGTGGTGGGGGTTACCTTTGGAAATGCAATGGCTGTGATGTGCAATACAACAGTTCATATAGTTGGGTGAAAGCCCATTTGTGTAACATCCTTGGGATGGGGATCAAAGCTTGCCCAAGAAAGAGTAATAAACCTATACCACGAGAGCAAGTGCTGGCATATATCACCGAGCAAGAAGCAGCAGGCCGTAAATCAGTAGCAAACGTGTTAAGGAAAAGAGGCAGAAATCAAAGAATGGGTCCTCCATCTATTCCTAGTTCCAATGTTGTGATAGAGAGCCACCCATTTTTGGTCACTCCTCAAGAGCAACCCACAAGCACTACAAACAAGAGACCAAAGGGACCTTTAGAAACATCATTTCAAAATGAGGCTCGAGATATTGCTGACCAACATATAGCCAGATGCATTTATGCAAATGGTATGTCATTCAATGTTGTTTGCTCACCATATTGGCAAGAGATGGTGAAAAAAATTAATGAGGCTCCAAAAGGGTATAAGAGCCCAGGTTATGAGAAGGTGCGTGGCACCTTATTGGAGAATGAGGTGAAGAATATAGAAGATGCATTGAAGCCCTTAAGGGATTCATGGAGTGAGACAGGGGTGTCGATTGTCTCTGATGGATGGAAAGATGCAAAAAATCGGCCTTTGATCAATGTCATTGCAGTGTCCCCTAAAGGGGCAATGTTTTTGAGAGCTGTGGATTGTGAGGGACAGGTGAAGGATGGTGAATTTATTGCTCAGATCCTCATTGCAGCCATTGAGGATGTGGGACCTCGTAATGTTGTTCAAGTGATAACGGACAACGCAAAAAATTGTAGAGCTGCTGGGTTGTTGGTTGAGGAACGATATTCACATATCTTTTGGACACCTTGTGCTGTTCACTCTCTCAATCTAATGCTACAAAAGATTGGGAAAAAAATTGACTGGATTAAAGAGTTGTATGCAGAGGCCGAGGAGATACGAATGTTCATCACCAACCACCACATGTCCCAAAGCATATCTAGATCATTTTCTACATTGGAGTTGTTGAAGGTAAGTGAAGCAATATATTTTTAAATTTAAATTTTTCATAGTGCTTTAAATTTTTAATTTCACATATTCTATTTCTTCTTAAAAGTTATAGTTTGTTTTCAATTTTTTCAATGTTTAAATTAAATTTTATTTATTGTACTTTTTATTTTTGATATTTCAATAGGTTGCTGAGACCCGTTTTGCCTCAAACACAATTGCCTTGAGACGACTTGTGAAGGTCAAACAGGCTCTTATCAGCATGGTAACAAGCACTACTTGGTCCGTATGGAGGCAAAGCAACACTGAGAGGGCAGCAAATGTTAAGGGGATGATCCTAAATGACTATTGGTGGGATCGTGTGGAGTATCTCCTTAGTTTCACCGAGCCCATTTTGAGCATGATTCGTTATACGGACATGGACAAGCCTTGCATGGGGGAGATATATGATGGCATTGATTCAATGATAGAAAAGATAAAGAACATCATAAATGAGAAGGAGAAAGATCCTCAAGAAATTCTCTTCAAGCAAGTGCATGAAATTATTGAGGCTAGATGGAACACAAGGACAACCCCGCTACATCTTCTTGCATTTGCATTGACTCCAAAATATTAGAGCAGTGAGATTCTTTCGGTGACAAATAGGATTCCCCCATGGAGAGATTTAGAAGTGTCTGAAGGGTACAAGGCAGCATTTCGTAGACTTTTCCTTGATCCAGATTTGCATGATATGGTCACTGATGAGTTCACTGGTTTTGTACACTCCAATGGTCTAAGCATTGAGGCTCTTCGTGATAGATTCAAGAAAGATGCTCACAATTGGTGGTACTTTCATGGCCAACAATTCCGGTGCCTACAGCCTCTTGCAGTCAAAGTTTTATCACAAGTAAGTTTACTAAATTTCTATGTTTTTTATGATTTATAATTTTATCTTAAAGACTTTTAAAAATTTGAAGTTTGAAGTTCCATAATTTTTAATTATTATAAATTTTATAACTTGTAACTTTATAAGTTTTAACTTTGTAAGTTTTTATTTTTAACTCTTTCTCTCTACTTTGTCATCATAGGTTGCTAGTTCCTCTGCATCTGAGAGGAATTGGAGCACGTACTCTTTTATCCACTCGATAAAGCGCAACAGATTGCACTCCAAAAAGGCGGAGAATTTAGTGTATGTGCATTCCAACTTGCGCCTCCTTTCGCACAAAAAGCAAGACTATAAGGAGGGGGAATCAAAGTTGTGGGATGTGGAGCCAGAGCAAATTGACTTGGATGCTTCTACTTCCCAATCCAAACATGTTGCACTTGAGGGATTAGAGAGCGAGCATACTTTTTCAGCGAGTGGCAGTGGTGCTGGTTGTGGTTCTTCAAATGATCCTGCTAATGTCCAAGAAGATGATGATGATGTGGAGGATTTAGCAAATCCATATGATGATTGACACTTGTCATTTGACATTGAAACAATGAAAATTGATTGTTGAACATGATATTATTATTTTGAATCTTGTTATTGAACTTGAAGTTCGAGTTTTATGTTTTATGATATTCAAGTTGATGGTGGTTTTGTTGATTATATGATGCTGTGTGGTGTTCTACACTTTATTCTTGCATTTCTACACTCAATTCTTGCTTCTATGCTTAATTTTTTTGCATATACATATATTTTTTTATATATATAAAAAAACGAACCCAAAAACGAACCCAAACCCCAAAAAAATTTTTGGCCGAACCCGCGAACCCGAACCCGCACCCGCACCAGAACCTGCAACTTAGGGTACGAACAAAGAATTCCAATCATACATCAACAGTAATATTTTCCATCACTCTAACTTTAAAGAAAACTAAAAGAAACTAAAGAAATGAGATAGATCTGACATAAGAGCTTATAATTTGCCTTAAGGAAAGGAGAAAACCATGCAAATACTCCAAAAAATACTTCGAACATCAAGCTTCAATGCTCATGTATTGACTTTGGAAATATTTGTTACAACAATCTTGCTCAAAACCTCAAAGTTTCTTGCTCAAAAGATGAAATAAAGCTCAAACTACTGTTGCTCTTGTATTCTCTTCTAAAATGACAAGTCTATTTCTCTTTGAAAATTCTGGGGTCTTTACAAATGAGGCCTTCATGCCTTTATATAGGCTCCAAAGTACAAAAGGGGCCAAGATTTGATTGCCTAGAAACCAACGCCCAAATTAGGTCAAAAGAAATCCTAAAAGGAGGTAGGTAAGAAAAGAAGATAAGGATGCCAAAATCCTGGCCAGAGAAAACGTGACACATGTCCTAGGGGTCCCATGCTGACTAGGATCCCATCATGACATCATCTAGGTGGGCGCCACCTCATCCTCCCTTTTGGTCCCAAGTTCAATGAATCTGGTGATGACATCTTTCAGCTCCTCCACTGGAATTTTCGGCAGGTTCTCCATCGTGTAGTCCATGATCAACAGGCTAGCATCATAGGTGGTGAGTGTCACCCCAATCTAACCTTAGCCCGTGAACATTGTTCATGATGGCCAAGATTGTGGAAATATCCTCAAAGTGTCCCTTTTGGAGAGGGTGGGTGGCTTTGAAATACATACTTTGCATTTTATCCTTCAAACACTAGGCATTCACCAATCCATCCTCCCCTATCTCTTGATCGAACCATATTTCTATTGAACTGAGGATTTTGTCTTGGATTTCTTTCACCATCATCCGTGCTTGGCTGGCATCAACCTCCATCTTCTCAATAATTTCTTTCTTGAAGACTAGAGCAGAATACCAACGGTGGAAGTCATAAGCATCATTGGATTGTATTATGCTATTCTCCACCAGGACTCGCCTTGGAGTATTCATTAACGCTTTTAAACTTGGAATGGTCTCCGCCATGTCTATACTGAACTCCTGACATGCTTCTACTATCACCTGAATCCTATCTATGAGGTTGATAACTCTTTCATAGACCTGAACTAGATCCTCCACAAATTCGCTAGCCTTCTCCAAGACACCCCCAATCCACTCATTTGCTGCCTAATTGAGCGACCTCATCTTTTCCAATTCAGTTAGTGAATCTCTGGGAATACCCATAGGCTGAACAATTGCCCCTGTGGTTGACTGTGGCTGTTTTGTCAGGTTCATGACATAATGTTTTAATTCCTCATTTTCTCTCTTTAGCTGATTCATCTTTTCTTCTCCCTTTCTTAGCGTGTCCTTGATAGCTGCTACTGAATCATCCAACTCCTCCACTTCCTGCCTCTTTGTAGTGGGTCCTAAATCTACCGTCACTACATCATATTCTTTAGGAGTGATATCCTCTTTTGCCTTGTCTTCCCTTGGAACTGCAATCTGAATATGGCGAGACCTGGACTCTCCTTTGGTTATCTTTGAATATTTCTTTGCCCTTTTTTGTTCCACTGGCTTGCCTATCCTGCTCAGGAAGTCATCTAGCTCGGTGGATGGGTCACATCCCATGACGGATTTCTTCTTCAGTTCCTCCTGTAGCCATTCGGGTCTCGTGGATGGATGATCATCCTCATGAGGTTCTTGCTGTTCATGAACCTTTTGCGGAGTGGAAACCTCAGCTTCATTGAATGCTTCATTGAGGAAGTCTAGGTCCCGATCTTCAAATATGTCCTCAATATGGATTGTCTTTGGATTCTGCGGGGAATGATTAGGAGGAGTTCCTGCAACCGGATTAGAAGTCCATTGCTGAGTGGATTCCATGGATGCATTTTCACCTCTTCTATCCCGTTTATTCGGGATCACTTCTTGCTCTAGATGCTCCTAATTCTTAGCAGTAGATGGCACATTGTCACCAGTACACAGATCAATCTCTTGAATTGAAGAAGTACTAGCTGAATGTGGCCTACTCATCCTCTGTTCTTCCTGTATTGGTTTCTTAGTGGAGACCTCTAGAACCTTCATTCTCTTTGCAGGCGGGTTATCAGTTGCTTTATTACTTGCCTCACCCCTTCTTGTTCCTTGTTCCATCTCGTGTGACTCTTCAGTCATTTCGTCATCGGAGGACTGGGACTCTAAATCTCCCATCAAATCATAAGTCAAGGGGATATTCTGCTTATTCAACCTATCAACATGCCGATTTATCCATCTTTGGGTGTTTACCAGAACTGGATCCATCAAATTATCGAAGTTGGCACTTTCTTGTGTTAATTTTTCAGATTAGATATGCTGTTCTGTAATTGTTTCTTACTTCATATGTTAACTCCCCTTCCATCTCCTTTTTATATCTCCTCAAATGCCTCTTCACCCAAGAGAGGTGATCCTCCAAGTAGAGGTGACTATTCACAAAGGGAGGTCGGCCTTTTATTAATTTACTCTTTTTGGCCGACTTGACTTTAGGCTTACCTCCCGAAGCTACCAAAAACATCAACACTCCCTCTTAGCTAGGGAGGTATCCTTTCAGATATCCATGTCATTGAGTTTCTCAACATGACATCCACAATGGCTACACCCATTTGTGAAATAGTTCATCACGGAGTTTCTCAACGTGATATCATCATGGAGTCACTCAACATGACGTCCACCATGGCTACTCCCAAGTGTGGAAAGAAACACGTGCACAAGTGCCCATCACGGAGTCTCTCAATGTGATGTCGTCATGGAGTCTCTCAACATGACGTCCACCATGGCTACTCCCATGTGTGGAAAGAAACATGTGTACAAAGTATTCATCACGGATTCTCTCAACGTGATGTTGTCATGGAGTCTCTCAACATGACGTCCCATCTCAGTCTCAGAGATGAACAAGGGCTCGCACCTCATATTTCTGTCTCAGAGAAACATACACTACAAGGGCTTTCACCTCATATTTCTCCGTCTCAGAGAAATATACACTACAAGGGCTTTCACCTCATATTTCTCTGTCTCAGAGAAATATACACTACAAGGGCTTTCACCTCATATTTCGCAGTCTCAGAGAAATATACACTACAAGGGCTTTCACATCATATTTCTCCATCTTAGAGAAATATGCATTATAGCAAAGATCACTGATGCTGAGTCTACCTCTCAGCAAGGGCGACATTCTCCACTACTCCAAGCTTGTCCCGAAAATATGCAAACTTCACTTTGGCAAGAGGCTTGGTGAGAATATCAGCCGTCTGATCATCAGTGCAAATGTACTTGAGTTGAATTGCTTTCCTCAGCACCATTTCTGACCCTGTCATACTTCATGCACCCAATGTACCAGACACTGGCTCTCCTTCTTAGCTGTGAGTCCCAGACTTCACAACCCTTTGCAAGATCCCTGCCTTGACTTAACCTGATTTGAGCTTATGCCAGAATGTGTCATTTGTTCAAAGATTTTAAGGGCTTCCTTGCCATGGCCATGAATGACATATCCTGCTATCATTGCCGTCCACGACACATCTTGTGGACGCATTTTGTCAAACAATTTCCGCGCCTTTTCTAGGCTGCCACATTTTCCATACATATCAATAAGGGCACTGACCAGGAATATATCAGATTGAAGTCCACTTTCCACTATTTGGTCATGGATTTCCATACCCTGTTGTAGAGCTTCGAGACCTGCACATGTCAGAAGAATGCTAGCAAAGGTTTTCTCATCCGGCTTTACCCCTGTCAATTGCATTTGTTTGAATAGATCGATGGTGTCCTCTGTCAATCCATTGTGGCTATATCACTGTAATCTGCCTCTTATTAATTCACTATGAATTGCCACGCCCTCTTATACTAAGGACAATATGGAACATGCAGGTAGAACAGCCGCAAAGGCAAATTGATTGGGTTTCAAGTCTGCCTGCAGCATTTGCCTAAAAAATACCAATGCTTTTTTAGAAAGCCCAATCCTCGCATATGCTGCAATCATTACAGTCCATGTCCACACATCCCGTTGGGGGATTTTTTTTTTTTTTTTTCAAACAATTGTAGTGCCTTGTTAATTTTCATCTATAAACCTGAACCTGCCCTGATACCATGTTAATTTTTCAGATCAGATATGCTGTTCTGTAATTGTTTCTTACTTCATATGTTAACTCCCTTTTATATCTCCTCAAATGCCTCTTCACCCAAGAGAGGCGATCCTCCAAGGAGAGGTTACTATTCACAAAGGGAGGTCGGCCTTTTATTAATTTACTCTTCTTGGCCAACTTGACTTTAGGCTTACCTCCCGAAGCTACCAAAAACATCAACATCTTGTTCAACCCAATTCAGTGCCAGGAGAGGTTTATCTTTTTCATTTTCATAGAAGGACTGAACTTGCCTCCCATCTTCCTTGAGCTGATCTGGAACAGAGAAAACTCGGATTGTTCTAATCATGCCCAAAAATAACCGAGAGCACATCCTTCTCCTTATCTCGAAATCATCCTCTGCATTCGCCCAGTGGTCTTCAAGGTGTACCTTGTGCTTGTGCCTTCTTCCGCAAGCTATCTTGGTGTTATTAAGAGGATCAAAATTTGTTCTTGAGCTATAAGTCACCAGGTTGTAGAATTGCAACTCCTCTTTGGACTTTTCTGCGCTTGAATGGATGGGCATACCTCAATGGCATCTCCAATTTGGATTGGGAAAGATTGCCCAGCGTTCTTCTTCTGGACTATGTCGTATGCTGATAGTTGTCTTGTGATTTCGAGCAAGACTATCTTGTCGGTGGGATACCTCGGCAATCTGTATGGAGAGGAGGAGAATCCTTGCACCCGGATGTAAGTAAACTTTGGGAACTGAGTGAACCAACATCCATATTTCTTGACCAAATGCATGGATTCTGATGACAGTCTTCGATGAGTCCCTCCTTGAAGTGTTCTCGTGATATGCATGGAGAATGCATCATTGAACCTCTTGAAATGGGCTATGTTCTTGTGGGTAACAATTATAGACCTTGACTTGTCCCTGGTCATTTCCTACATGTCCTTTCCATGACAACCCTCTGTATTTGTAATTCCTTGCTAGCATGTAAATCACATAGGAACTCATGTAGAAGGTCTTTGATTCCTCCAAATCCTTCAATTGTTCATCAATATTATCGCTGATTAGCTGGGCCCAATCGATCATCTTTACTCCGTGGGCTATCTTCTCAACGAAGTAGAACATCCAAGGTTCAAAAGTTGAAGCTTGAGGGGATCCCATGACTCCGTTTAATAGGACGACAAGGTTCCCATACTCCTGCTTGAAGTCGGATTTGAGGAGTTTTTTGGGCAACTTGGAGTGATGAGACCTTTTCTCCCACATCCATGAGGCATTGACTATTTCCATGCAGGCATCGGGTTTAGCTTCAAACATCTTGAATGCCGCTTCTTTGCTCTTGGAGAGGGTGGAATTGTAGGTAGGGATGTCAAAGGCTTCAGCAATCCTTTCCTTGAAGAGGTAAGCCATGACCTTGCCGTCGGGAGCAACAATCTTTTGTTGTTCCAGATTATAATGCTTGATGCATTCCACTATTAGTTCAGAACAAGGTATGGCAGGAGGAAAACAGGCTGCTGGCACGATCCCGTTACGGACCATCCTCCTTGCAATCTTGGAAGGAGAGTGTTCTTCAGTCCTGTACATTCGTTTCATAATCTCCTCCATATTAACAAGCCCGATGTTGGTGTCACCTACATTCTTCCATTTTGAGGCAATCCTGGATTCAGGAAGCACTCCTTTAAGGATGTCTTGCATTGAGTTTGGCTTGAGGTGTTCCCAGCTTTAGTACTTGCCATTTTCTGGAGAAATTTGATCTTTACTTGTATGAAATTCACCTCTTTCTTAAGTAACCTGTCCTTTACTAACCAATTTGCCCTCTTTTGAATGAAAAGGTTTGCCTTTTGTGAAGAGTTCTGCCTTAAATTTGATAGGCTCTTGTTTTGACTTAGTGAATTTCTGATGAAACCCTGAAGAAAACTGATTTTTCTTGGTCAAGACTAACCTGCTCCTCCAAAAATTAGACTTTAATTTGGCCAAAAATGACCTGCTTGCTCAGGAATCAGACTTTAATTTGGTCAAAAATGACCTGTTTGCTCAGAAATGAGAATTTTTCTTTAGAAATCAGACCTTTTCCAGGGCAGATTTGAGCTGTTATTCAAAAATCAGAGTTTATTTTTTCCTGGTCAAACTGACCTATTTGCACAGAAATTAGGGCTGTCCTTGGTCAAAAATGACCTGTTCCTCAGAAATCAGACCTTTAATTTGGTCAAAAATGACCTATTTGCTCAGAAATTAGGTCTGATTTTGGCCAAAAATGACCTGTTCCTCAGAAATCAGACCTTTAATTTGGTCAAAAGGGACCTGTTTGCTCAGAAATTGGGTCTGATTTTGGTCAAAAATGACCTGTTCCTCAGAAATCAGACCTTTAATTTGGTCAAAGATGACCTGTTTGCTCAGAAATTGGTTCTGATTTTTGATGTAAATTCCAGTCTTTTGACAAGAATCTAACTTTGATAGGGAGAAATCAGTCCTTGATTAAGAAATCTGGGCCTTTTCACTTGAAGAAGAAATCAGAAAACCTCATGAAATCTCCGGTTTTAATGGAGAAAACTCTCTTTTTGACAAAGAAAGGGGGGTCTTCAATGAAGAAGTCTGCCTTTTGTTGATGAAGGAGCCTGCTCTTGAGGAAGAAAACTGTTCCTCTCCTTCAGAAAGCTGCTCCTGCTGTAGATATCTGCCTTCTTGTGATGGAGAAAACTGCTCTAATGAAGAAGAAACCTGCCCTTGAATGGAGAAATATGCCCTCTTTGATGAAGAAAACCTGCCTTATGGGAAGTGGTGGCTTGGAAATGAAGTAAAGTGACTTCAAATGTCAATAAATAAGGTTCAACTCACCTTTTAGGGCTAGGCTGGTCAAGCTTCTCACTTTGGATTGGGATAAAAACAAATCTGATTTTTAAATCAAGTAGCTCAAGCTCTTTAATTGGCTGACCTAGCACAAAGGCAGCTCAAGTGGCTTGGGCGTGGATTTTGCTATGTCATGTATTTGCTTTTTGTATTGGAATTCTCCCTTCATCTAGGCATACACTTTATGGAGTCAAGCTTTAAGATATTTTGCCTTGGATTTTAGTGAGTTGGTCAAAAGTTATTTTTGGACTTTAGTGAGCTGGTCATAAGCTATTTTTGGACTTTAGTGAGTTGGTCATCTCTTTAGGCGTGGATTTTATGAGGTGATAGATTTTAAGATATTTAAGATATTTTCAATGAATTTTTGTCTTCTTCTTTGGGCGCACATTTGGTGTGCTCATGGATTTGGACTTTAAGACTTCCAAATCCATGGATTTCATATTTGAGATGTCTACCTATATGCTTGGGGATCGTCGTACTTTCCACGTATCCATGGATTTCATTTTTAGGATTTCTAAATCCATGGATTTCACTTTTGAGATGTCTACTCCCTTGCTTGGAGTACTTTTCCTTAGGCGTGGATTTTATTAATCCATGGATTTCGTTTGAGTCATTTTGAATTCCATGGATTTCATTTCATCTCCTGCCTTCTTGCCTGCTTGGAGTTAGGCGTGGATTTCCTTAAGTGAATTTTTTCTTTTAAACTGGATGATGGGCCTTGGCAGTCTCCTGAAGGAGTTTGTCTCACTAAGTAGGACGTTCTCTCTCCTTAAGAAGCTTGAGGAGCTTATCTCACTAAAACAGGAATTTCTCTCTCCTGAAGGAGCTTATCTCTCTAAGCAGGACGTTCTCTCTCCTAGAGGAGCTTGACAAGCATATTTTTTTGAAAACATGTTTTTCTCTCTCCTTGACGAGCTTATCTCTCTAAGCAGCTCATTGAGGTGCTTGACGAGCTTTTTTTTTTTAAACATGACATTCTCTCTCCTTGACGAGCTTATCTCTCTAAGTAGCTCACTGAGGTGCTTGACGAGCTTTTTTTTTTTTAAACATGACATTCTCTCTCCTTGACGAGCTTATCTCTCTAAGCAGCTCATTAAGGTGCTTATCTCACTAAAGCAGCTCATTAAGGTGCTTATCTCACTAAAGCAGGACATTCTCTCTCCTAGAGGTGCTTGACGTGCTTATACGACTTCCTCTCTTGTTGACAAGCTTAACAAGTTTAAGACATGAATTCCTATCTCCTTGACGTGCTTGTCTCTCTAAGCTGGACGTTGAGGTGCTTATCTCATCAAAGCAGGTCATTCTCTCTCCTAGAAGTGCTTGACGTGCTTATCCCATTAAGACATGTTTGGCCAAGGAAATTCTCAATTTAAGGTGGGCTTAGAACCTTGGATTGGATCCAGGATTGAACATAGACTTGTACTTCTAGAGGGGAGTCATTTACTCTTGAAACTGCGGATAAAGGCTCTTAGATAGTGGGTTGATAGCCCCTTCACCATGGATTGCTATGCTCAGAGTGAATGACTTAGATATTTTCCCATGGAATGGTGGGCTTCTGCCATGGATTGGCTAGATTCGATCAAGGAATGGGAATCATGGTTTCATTTATCCCTAGGAAAACTGATCTTCTTTACCATTTCAAACCTTCCTAATACCCCTTGTGGGCTAGGCGCCTTGAGACTCCTTAAATTCATGGATCCGAGCAAGAAACTACAAGTTCGAAGCAAAATTGGAACCAAGTCAAAAAAAGAGGGGGACCCCATTTGCAATGGGGTGATGTATGACAAAAGGTCACAATAATACCCATCCGATGTCAGCATCATATCATTTTTTTGGTTTTTCAGATAGCTTTTCAGTGTCCTTAAAAATTTAAACTATCGGTACTTAGTTATTTCAATCCAAAAAATCTTATCCAATAATTTGATGTCTATATATTTTATGCAGCTATTTTATAATATTGTAAGCCCTTTTTCAATTTGAATATGTTACTAAAACAATCTTTCAATTAATTAGGAAATAATTGGGTTAGGGAAAAAATCAGATAAAAACCCAGAAACCCTGATTTTTTAAACCAAAAATTGCAATTTTATTGGGAAAAATTGGTGATAAAATTGCAAAAAAAACAGTTCAAAAATCGGGTTGACCAATTAAATTAAAAAAATCATGTTTTTTAAATGAAAAAATCTGTGCCCAAGCTGAGCGCTGATTAATCACGATTTTTTCAGGTTTCCGCAACTATTAATATTCCATTCACACCTTTTCTAGTTTTAAATGTTCTGCTGCTGTTTTGAATCATACAGTTTTCATACAATTGCATCATTTTTCTAGTTCGATACTTATATGTTCAATTTAGTATCTATATAATGGTTTCAGCAGAGAGAAAAGGGTGTGGAGTCGTAGAAATAAATATACATTTTATATATATCTATGATTTGTGTAGTTAAACTATAGGTTTAAACAAGATATTCGCCAAGTCAGCTGATCAGAGATGGCTAAACTTGTACCCTCCTGCTGGGTTTGTGACTTTGTGGGTCTTGTGGTGATTCGCTAAGTCTCAATGCTATGACTTCCATGTTTCTCAGGACTCTCTCCTTTAGGCTCACTTTTTGCACAGATATTAAATTACCTTATTTTCTTGGATACTTCTTTTGTGGTAATTTTATAAGGGAATATTTCTTAGGTCTTTAGACTTTAATTATATATGTTCATAAAATACCTTATTTAGCTTAGATGTCAGTATCAAAGACGGGGAATATTAGTGGTCAGATTTAGAGTTGAAAAACTTCAATCTTTGAGTTGATTTTGAGATCAATCTTGTTGATTGGATAGAGTGTTTGTAGATCGTGAGGATTTGACTTTCTTATGGACATGAGTGAACCTTATCTTGGAACAATTTGTAGGCATGCTTCGTAGCACATAATATTTGTTTTTTGTATTATGGAGTTTTGCATGAGCATTGTACATGGAGACTTCAGTTTGTATTTTGGCTTTTGGATACAAATCTTGGTGATATTTCAGAGATGCATCTGGATATATCCTAGATTGTCCGCTTTGAGATGGATTTGACTACTTTGTGCATTATATGATATGAGTAGATATTGTTGTAAGTTTGTAACTTGTATGGATTTTCATAGGACTTGATTGATTGATTCTAGCAATTTGGATATGTCTTCTTGATGGATCCCAGAGGATCAATAGTTCCCAGGATTTGAGATTGTTGATAATGTTCCAGATTTATGATGGGCACATCATGATTCATGATTCAGAGTATGTTTTTTGTTGCATTTGAGCATTTGCATATTGTTGATTGGTTTATGTCCCTGAACCCTTGTTTGGGTACAGTATTGCTGAAGATTAGAGTTGTGAACGGGATTGTTGTTTTTGACATGTGTGTTGACATTTGTAGATTGTGGGATTTGCTTGAAGATTGTGTATCTAAGCGATGATTGGATGTCCATTTATAGACATGTTTGTTGACCATGCTGGTTTTATGAATATTTCAGATGTACCTGGAAATATCTTAGCATTTTAGAATTTTCTACAGGGATTATTTTGATTTTGGGTTTCCCTAGTTGGTGATATTTTTAGGCTACTCTTGTTAGAATCGAATATTTCGAGTTGAGTTTGTGATTTGTGATTGTGACCAAGGAGACATCAACTACATATCATATTGAGAGATTGCAGTTTCTGCAGAGTATTGGGTTTGAATGTTTGAGACATTACAAGGGTTTTTCATGACCATGCATGAATGTTTCATTAGTTTTTTTGAGTGTTGGCACAGATTCTCTACCACAAGAAGTTTTTTATGGGTCAACATGACTTTTTAGATATAGAAGTCAGTGACTCTAGAGACCATTAGGAGGATTGTTCTTCATTGGCTTGACATGATGAGAAGTCTAGGTAAGTTTGGAGTGCAGTGGAGTATGTCAAGGCAGTTTGACCTCATAAGGTTTTGTATACTCATGACAAGTAGCATGAGATATCCACATTTGAATGTTTGTCAATACTGATGACAGGTAGCATGAGATGTCAACATTGGAGAGATTTAGAAACTCATGGCAGGTGACAACATGAGCTTCTATTTTTGTAGTTTTGGCATATTTGGAATACACAATTCACCTTTGTAGCGAATGTTTTGGGATTGTAGGACACACAAATGCCAAGTGTAGTACTAAGTTACTAACATATTGTGAAGATTTTATAGAGATTTGTGGTATACAAAGTTTCAGATATTATTCTCGCATCATTTCAATTTCAGAGGATGAGTTCAGCACACTTTGGCTAATGGTTTTTTTCTATCAATTGATCTAAAAATTCATAGTAATAAGAGTAATATTGGAAAACATAGTCAAATAGGTTGGAAGGTGAAAGGTTACATGAGCATTGATTTCTCCTGTGAGGACAGTTGTAAATTTATATTTTATATATTTATTTCAAATTAATGATATTGGTGTTGGATGTGTCAAGTCTTAGGCCATCATAATTCATCTTCTTCAGCAGCTTGGTATCAACTAAAACTACTTATTGACTTGTGATAGCTCATATTTGGAAGGAATGAATAGTAAAGGGCTTACTGTGTTTTCCTCTCTCATTGTTTGGGTACCCTGTGTTGACATTGGCTTCTTTTGAATACATGACTCTCCTCTTCACTTCTTCATGCTCTGTTGGAGCTTGGTTAATACCTTTTCCTTTGTAATTGATGCTTGTGGCAACAAATCTTGGCTAGAGAAAACCCGTTCTTTTGCTGATCCAATCACTTATTGTTTTTGTAGACATCAATTTGGAATTCCACTTTACCATGCCCTTTATGCCATTTTGATACACTCCTTGTGGTTGTTCAACTCATTTTTTAGCTCTGTTTTCTTCATTATCAAATATTGAGTCTTTTTCTTAAGCTTTTTGTTATCCTCTTGGATTAATTACATCCAATTCTTGCTTGTGGAGCTTTCCTTTCCTTGAACTAAAGAACATGCTCTTCTCGATCATGATGGATGAACAAATGTCTCTACAGGAGCATCTCACCAAAATCAAGGACATCAGTGATCAGTTGACGGCGATTGGTCGAGACATGGACGAGGAAGATATGGTAGTCATCACTCTGAAAAGCCTACCATCTGTTTATGAGCACTTTATTGAGACTCTTAACATTACTTCAACTAATGTTACTCTGAAGTTTTCAAAACTGTGCAACAAACTCTTGTAGCAGGATCAATGGAAACAACAGTTCGGTAACAGTGCTACTTCCTCCTCAGAACAAGCATTTACTACCAAGTCCTTTCAGCAGAATTAGGGCTCCAATCAGCCCTCTCAGCCATTCAGTCAGGGTCAGTCACAGGACCTTTCCAAGAAGTATAACATCTAGTGCAATTATTGCCACAAGTTTGGCCATATGAAAAAGGATTGCCAGAAACGCTTCGTTGCTGAACAATCCAAGTCTGAAGCATCAACACCATCAACACATGTCGCAGAGCATACTGAGCAGAAGGAGTCTGTTTTCTACGCCTTCTAGATCAATCTCTTCTGCCTGTTATTTCAATTGCTTGTGGACCAATCTTTCTCTTTTTTGGTTGTCACCATTCAGGGGGGAACTCTGTTTTAGTTAGTGCAGTGACCATTAAGGGGGGATATTAAGATAAAAGCTAGTTTAATGGTCACTCGACTCTCTCCTTTTTCTCCTATTAGATAGGTCTTTTCCGTCTTTTAGTTTTGCTTTGTTAGTTTTGCTTTATTCTAGCTTTCAGGCTTTTTAGTATGCAACTTCTCTATAAAATGAGCATTCGCTCTCAATGTAACCATTTGATTATATTCAATAATAAATCCTTTATAGTTTCTGTATCATGGTATCAGAGCCCCAGGTTCAGGCTCCTCCGTACGTCGTACGGACGCGGTTCTGGTTCTGAATCGAGTTTTTTTGTTTTCTTTGTTGTGGTTTCTGAATCGCGTTTTATCTGTGCCCTTGGTTGCGATTTGCAGAATCACGTTTTGTGTTCCTGTTGCGTCTTCCTTTCTGAGTTGTTTTTTTATTTGAACCCTCTACCTTTGCCGTGTAGGGTTTCTGAGACTCGTGACGTGTTTTCGTGGCGCCTTTGTCTGAAGAATGATTGCGATCTACAAGAGGCTTTGAGTTTGGGTTTTTAAGGTTGCATTTCAGAAAAAAAACGCGACTCTTTCTGTCTTCCACGATTTGGGTTGGGTTCTACTTGCGGCTTCTTCAGTATTCCGTCACGATTTCATTCACCTCATTCACGTTCTACAAAGAATAGTGTTTGATCGAAGGTTCTGTGGTAGGCGTTTTGAAGAAAACGGCCTTGCCTTCTACAAATCGATTGGTTTGGTGTTTTTAGCTGCTCTCTGCCTCACGGGTCGTGACTAGGATGCATCGGCATTTCCTTTAGTTTGGGATTCTATGTTTTCTAAAAATCGTGATTTGGGGGTGATTTACTGCCCTTTCGGGTTCACAGTATGGGCGTCATTTCTAATAATCTGTATTCGTCTTTGAAGAGGTCGTGTATTCTTGCAACTCACGTTTTTTTTTAACCAAGATTCATGGGTTTCTCCTGGTTTCTGCAGGTAGCCATTTTTGTCTCCTTCAGTAGACTGTTGTTTCTTTGACCCGACAAGGTCTTTAACACCTTCTTTGGATGGTCGTTGGATAATCTGAAGGTCGCAAATCTCTTTGTTCTTCTTGCTCGCGAATACCTCTACCTTTTATATCTCTGTCTAAAGGGGTTCATGATATCAGCAACACCTTAGCGGTTTCTGAAAGTCGCAATGTTTAGTTATTAGATAGGTTGCGATCTGTTCTTCTCTCTGAAGTCACAATGTTCAGTTTCTGATAAGTGCGGTGGCTCTTCCCTGTTTAGCGGTGTCCACCTGTATGCACTCCATTTTTTGGCAAGCGGCCACATTTATCAGCCATGTAGAGTTTGTTTTGTTTTGAAATCTGTGCTTAGATGTTTTGAGCCTATGCTTTCTACAATCTCGAGATCCGTACCTTGAAGTCCGTGTTCAGGACTTTTGAGTCAGTATATTCCGTGTTTTCGGAATCTATACCCGTGCAAGGGGCCTAATTTCCCTATTTGTGCCGTCTATCTGCATTGGTATCTGTGCCATCCACTTATAATTTGTTTCTTTTCGTGTCTCGGAGAAACGTGAAGTATGGCATCTTTGACCAACATTCTGTTGGAGAGTAGTCAGATGTTCAACGGCAAGAATTACAACCCCTGGAAGCAGCGCATGATGACTATCTTCGAATATTGGCATCTTGACCAACTAGTTCTGGGGAAAACTACATGTCCTCAAGTGGCAGGTAAAGATTAGGAAAAATTCGATGAGCAAAATCTTGAAGCGATGATGCTTATCAAGTTATCAGTGACCGATGATTAGCTGCCTCAGGTTCCGTTTGGGAAATCTGTGAAAGAAATCTAGGATTTGTTGAAAGATCTTCATGAAATGTCCGACAAGAGCCGTGCGTTCTTTTTAAAGAACATGCTCTTCTCGATCATGATGGATGAACAGATGTCTCTGCAGGAGCATCTCACCAAAATCAAGGACATCTGTGATCAGTTGATGGCGAGGAAGATATGGTAGTCATCACTCTGAAAAGCCTACCATTTTCTTATGAGCACTTTATTGAGACTCTTAACATTACTTCAACTAATGTTACTCTGAAGTTTCCAGAACTATGCAACAAACTCTTGCAGTAGGATCGATCGAAACAACAGTTCGGTAACAGTGCTACTTCCTCCTCCTCAGAACAAGCATTTACTACCAAGTCCTTTCAGCAGAATTAGGGCTCCAATCAGCCCTCTCAGCCATTCAGTCAGGGTCAGTCACAGGGCCCTTCCAAGAAGTACAACATCCAGTGCAATTACGGCCACAAGTTTGGCCATATGAAAAAGGATTGCCGGAAACACTTGGCTGCTGAACAGTCCAAGTTGAAGCATCAACACCATCAGCACACGTCGCAGAGCATACTGAGCAGAAGGAGTCTGCTTTCTACGCCTTCTAGGCCAATCTCTTCTGCCTGTTATTTTAGTTGCTTGTGGACCAATCTTTCTCTTTTTTGGTTGTCACCATTCAGGGGGGGCAACTCTGTTTTAGTTAGTGCAGTGACCATTAAGGGGGGGTATTAAGATAAAAGCTAGTTTAATGGTCACTCGACTCTCTCCTTTTTCTCCTATTAGATAGGTCTTTTCCGTTTTTTAGTTTTGCTTTATTCTAGCTTTCAGGCTTTTTAGTATGCAACTTCTCTATAAAATGAGCATTCGCTCTCAATGTAACCATCTGATTATATTCAATAATAAATCCTTTATAGTTTCTGTATCAAGCTTTACACATGGTGCTTTCACATCAACACTCCCTAAGGTTTGTCAAACTGATTTTATAGCAAAATGATTCACAAATTACAATTACTTATTCTAGGGCTGAGACAATGTTTTCAACACAAATCTTTAGATATTTGATGTTGCCGATTCAAAGCTTATGCTACTGAAATTGAATTTATATATCTTGAAATAGATGTTTTCTATGGCTATATGGTGAAAGTTCTCATGATTGATTCCAATGTGCTAATGACCTAAATACATGACTCGGCTACTGAAATTTGAAATGCACAGACAACCTCATGCAATGCACATACTTCCATGTCAGTAATACATGCAATTACAGCTGCAAACAACTATATACATGGATGAAATACATGTAGCTGTTCTGAGACCATGTCCTATACCAGTATGTATAGCAAATATTTATCCTCTTGAAATTTTATATTGCCCAATCAATCATACACATTATTTTGCAACAATGGAAAATGTAGAACATTGCCAATATAAAAAAGAAATTCACATTAAGAGATACCTCTATTTACCCTAGAGAAACCCACTGCTTGGAAAATCTCCAGCAGTGAAAAGCTATGCTTCATTCTTTCTCATGTCTCAAGAAAGGCATACAAAGTAGAATCTCTCTTGGAGCATGGAAATTAACAAATCTCTCAACTCTGGAAGACGTTTTATCTTCCTACTGCTTTTCTCGTTTCTTTCCTCTACTTCAAAGACCCATACCATCCCAAATGGGTTGATTGATCTTAATAGGTGGATCAGTGAATTCATGCCTCTCAATTCAAAAAGGTTGTATCTAACACTTAAACAAACCTGTTGATGATTGTTTTGAGACAGTGATAACAATTAGTTACAATTCACATAAAATGAACCAAAACTAACTTGAATGATACGAAGGAATCAGTTAAGATTCACTTAATCCCAAGTTTAATATGGTCAGGTTTTGACTTGTTGGGCAAATTCAGTTGGTCGATATGAAGCTGTAATGTTCAAGGGGCCTTATGTGATTTAGGGTTTCCTGTTGGTTAACTGGACTCAAACTATGCAAAAGATCATAAATATCAGCATGTTCATTCTTTTGCATAAAAATGTTACTGTCCTACAAAGCTTTAAATGATTTATATTATTGTAAGCTTTCAACTCTTAAATATTTACGAAAACTGTCTACTTTTAACTCTGTTATGCATGCTTTTTTAAATGAGACAAATTTCCTATAAATTTCTGTGTTTTAATCCAAGTATTTTTAGATGGGTTGGGAAAAGTTAGAAAGATCTAAACTAAACATCATTCATTCTACCAAAGGATCTAATTGCTCTGTTATGCACTTTGTAAATCATACAGCAATTTGATCAAATCCACAGAATAAAACCTTGAATGTAAGTTTTGAGCATTTTCACAAACATACACTCAAGATTGCAAGCTCTAAGAGAAAATGTTTCAAACACAATGAAGAGCCAGAAAACACTCAGAAGATAGATGCAGAATTCCGGATTCAATTGTATTAGAAACAGACAGTCATATAAGATTTACAATGTCTAAATGACTCTTAGCTTCATTGATCAGATTATAGAAAACTTACAAACTTTACAGATACAGCAAGGAGGCAGGATGTTCCACACGCTCCTTGTTGCAGACACAGGCGACCTCTTTCTTCTATTCCTAAACTAAAAGGTCCCTCTATTCTAAATGCTAATTACAACTGCTAGCTATGTCTAAAAAATCCCTGTGTAGCCCCTGTGTAAAGTATTACAATGTAGAGAGGCACAATATATAGACTTTGATTGTCCTCAATACAGCTCAAAACCCTAGTTAAGCAATGGTTCAAACCTTTGGTTACAACAATAAATGCTGGAGAACAACTCTCCCAAAATATCTCTGAGCATACATCAAATCTGGGCGAAATATGCTCTTCTGGAAACCCTAGTAGCTTAATAATAATTTCTGTGGTCTGCTGCAATAATGTCTTCAGCTGCATTTTGTCTTCATCATTGATGACCTTTGACTTCCTCGCCCTTCATCCTTATCTTCCTCCGCTCCTGAGATCGGATGTCCCCTCCATGACGTCATTGCCATTAAGTTTCAGTTCCTTCTTCAACTGCAAACCTGCAAAAACAGACCAACAATAAGTATCATCATTTAATAAACCTGCAGAAAAACAGCCGCTAAATCCAGTCGTAACTGTGTGAACGCAGAAATCGGGCCCCAAATCCGTGAAAATCGCGAGTCCAAAATGCATATACAACGCTAAACTGGTCGGGTCAACCATCGTTGACCAGAAACATGCATTCAGGCCCTAAATCGGCCTCAAAATTTCATCGCTCTGTTCTCCCGCTCATTTCTTTGTTTAAATCTTTGTATTTTCTAATATACAAGCCGGGCGTGATACATCGTATTAATAAGATTTTATCTTTTTCAGTTCTGTGGCTTGTAGGCATGCCATGCACATCGGCTTGTATATTGCAATATACAAATGCAAAAAATATACAAGCACTTAACTCTAATTTATAATTATTCAATTCTGCCAAATGTATAAATACATTGTATCTTTTAGATATTCAATTCGGACGTGATACAAGCATTTAATCAGATTTTACTTTCTTTTTTGATCCCGCGTTGTATGTATCACCGAATGTATGTATTGATATACAAGCTTGATGCATACAGCAATTTAACTCCGTTTCGTAACTTTTCAAATCCGCGGCTTGTATATTAATAATGTATCCCCTGATGTATACTGAGTTCGATGCATGGTTTACATCGAATTTAAAACCCCTCACAAATCTGCCTTGTATGTATTAAAATGCATGCAATAATACACAAGGCGCAAAATATACAAGGACTTTTCGTTATTTCATAGCTATTTCAGGTCTGTCCCTTGTATATTCCGTTTGTATGTATTTTCCGATATACAATGAATTTTCTATTTTGGACCTTTATTTCGAATCCGGCTTGTATGTAAAGCAACGCATCTTGCAATGTATATTTGAATATACAACCTGGATATGCAACGATTTAACTCCTCTTAACTTCCTTTTCGCGTCCACGCAATGCATAAGTGCATTGTATATTTCGTTGTATGTTACTCAAACATATAAGCCCGCAGTACAACAAATTAACCTTGTTTCATAACATTTGAATTCCACGCGATGTATAAAGTGCCCTGTATATTTTAACCTGTATATTTCGACCTGCCAAATATACAACATGAGATACATGCAACAGAATTCAAACATTTATTCATTTCAACTCTAAGTTATTTCGGATTCATCTTGTATGTATACATAAAGCTTTTATTTAAAATGCATACAAGGAAAAAGACATACAATCGGCTTTGTATATGAAAGCGATATACAAAGGGCATTGTATGTACATTTCAAACGACCCAATCATGCAAGCAACCCTGCTATATGAACCCGATTGCAAATGTGACTAAGTATAAAACGCCTTTGCACATACAAAGGACTTTGTATATGCAAACAGCTAACCTTTCCCTTGTACATTTTACCAAAATGATCATAACTTGCAAAATATGGCGAATTTTAAGATGGTTCAAAAAGCAACCCTAGCTCATTTTTCACAAAGAATCCAACCATATTATGCCCTGGTACTGAAAATGCATTTTTTCTCTATTTTTAACAAAGTTTGCAATTTTAACCCCCTTTTCCCTTTACCACCAAGCAAAACAACACACACACAAAAGGAAAAGCAACAGCCACAGCAGGGGTCCTCATTTTGCTAGGGAGTAAAATGGGGCGTGTTGTGAACATCACAACAAAACCCACCAGGAGGGCAAAAATGACACTTATTAAAACAAACCTTCTGGTCCTAGGGTTAGATCCTTTGGTTTTCTTCACAAGCCAGTTTGATTGGTCAATTGAATGAGCTTTTGGACCAAATTTGGTGGGTATCTCAAAAAATGAGGTTAATGCACCCGTACCAAGTTTCAAGTCAATCTGACATTGTATGCAAAAGTTAATTCTTCTGCATTAAAACTGCATATAAGGGTTGTCGACAATGCACCCTCTCTCGATTTGTGTGTCAAAAGCTTATCAAAAGTTATCATATCTTAACAAAGCTTTATGGAGTGATTACACGACTGTGTAGCACATATATATCAGATTTCATTGCCTCATATAGCCATTTAGGTGTCCAGCTCTCTATGATCAGTCACTAGCTTCTAATGGTCAATTAATTGTTGACTAGCCATTCATCATCATTTCTTGTCGTCCCATGCTCAAAACCTGGATAAATGATGACTTCATTTCATTAATGATTGGGAATGACATTGAGAATTGATCATCCTGATCAATTTTTGATCATTGGTACAGAATAGATGGATTACATCTCTGGTCTTTGTTGGCTGCCTTCTTGTAGTTCTGTTGAGGGGTATTCCTTTCCATTGATCAGTAGTAATTGTATCATATTTTTTTCTGTTTCTTGACTTGTCTGAGTTTTAGCTTTATTGGGCTTGTGCTTGCTTGTATTTGGCCAAGGCTTGGAATTATTGCAATGTTGGTCAAAGGATCCAAACCCAAAGAGGTTCAAATTTGAACAATATATAAGGTAAATGGAGAAACAATCCTCTTGTGGGCTTCGACAAGGGGGGTCTCATACGCCAAATTGGTGTCTTGCTTGGCGGTGACTTAGAAAAGTACCTTTAATTTACCTTTTTACTAGTTAGGGCCTTTTATTGTTTTAGTGTTGGTTACATTTTTGGCCCTAGGAGCTTCCCTTTGATACTCTTAGTTGCTATCGCAAGATACTCAAGTGTCATTGACCTAATTTGGTCATTTGCAGATATTAACATAATTTTTTTTTTTGGTTCTATAGCATCAACCTTCCTACTTGGATTCTCAACTAATGGGCTATGGCTGCACTTGCAGAATTCAGCAATTTAGGTATTGATCCTATTATTTTTAATGTAGATCAAGTTTACAGGATTTAATATAGATGTTGACCTTATCCTAAGTGTAAGAGTAGTACAGACAGTTCTCACTCGATTAGATTCACAATAGTCTCAAACTCAGTTTCATATTGTGCATAGCTTCTAGGCAAGACAATGTGTTAGTAAGTGAAGTTATGTGGCTATTTCTTACTTTTTATTGTGACATTTAATCCGATAATGACAACTACTACTATTAATTAGGTTGCATCACTTAGAAATTCCTTTCTATGAAAAGAATGCTAATCTCAAGGGCAATAGCACTATATGATTATGCTGCAAAAATTGCAACCTAACATGCAGGGGTTGGCATCCACCTTTATGCAATGTGGTATCTGCAACAATATTCAGCTGTTGTTAACAACACTGCAGAATCCAGCTATTAATAAACCTGTTAATTGGATAAACATTACCCCTTTGCCAAGGAGAATAATGTAGGTGAAATCAGACGATCTTCAATCTGGCAGCATAGCAGCACTTCTCGTACAAGTTCCATTTACCAGGAAATATTCTACTTTTTTAACTCAAAACACTTATTGAAAGCCTGTCGTTGCTAGGAATAACTTATAAATTTATATGCAATTGTTCTTTACTTCCATTGTCTCCCTTATACAGAGCATATACAATTTTGAAGAAAAATGTTATAGTAAGTTGCCTCTTTATCCAAAAGGAAATCATTTATTCAATGCAGGAACTTAGTACTGGATGGATGCATTGTCTTGTTTATGATTGCTTGAATTAATTCTTGTCAATGAACTGCCAGTTGGTGTATCTGAAACTTAATAACCCTTTCATCTGGTACGCCAAACGATTTTATGATTAACTTAGATACTTTTGATTTATAGTCTGCCTGAACTGCCTTTTGTTTTTTCACAATTACAGATACAATCTACTGAATCTAGTGGACCATTTCCATAGCCGAGGCCTATATCGTTCTATTTTTCTGAGGCAAGCCTTTTCCCGATCTTTTTTCTTTTTATATGAATAACAACTTACGCATTATACTAATAAATCTATTGGGCTACACATGAACTGCATCTGATTACAAATGCACATGTTTACAACCCTGGTCTATTTTTGTTTGAATTAGATATAACACTGACTATAGCATCAATTTGTTACAACAAAGCTGAATTTCAATTTTGGTGTCTTTTACAGTGTAATGGAAGGGGAACACTCTTTGGCTCGCTTTTCTCCAGAAATATTGGTACAAAATCCCTCTTATAGGGATGCAGTTTCTCTTTTGCCCCCTTTTTATCTATTGCATGGCACAGGAGACTACTCTATTCCATCAGAGGCCAGGTATGCTTCATTACAACAATAAAGAAATTGTTATAGTTGTGTCATTGTGCCTCTCTTTACCACATGACTAAGAACATGGCTACATAAAATAAGGCATCCAAAAACCAGGTTTAGAAAGGATTTCCATGTCATATTGAAAGCTTTAGTGTAAATAGAATTCTTTAAAAATCATAATGAGGAGCACTTCTTTTGGAAAAGAAAGTACAGAATAAATTTGTACAAATTCTGTCAATCGAAAGAGGGACATATAGAAAGCTAAAAAGTTTAAGAGGTCAAGAAAAGAGTAAAGGGGTATTCCAAAGGAATTTTTATCTACTAGTGTCCTTGCAAACATTTTTGCAAAACCTTTTGCACTGAATGATTTGGAATCCTCAAGCCACCACAGGTTTGCAAATCCATAAGATCACAACAGTAGGGTTAATAAAATTGATGATCTACTGCAATTTGGCGGGGACTACAACTCCTAGTGGTTTGCAGAGTTGACAAATTGTAAAGACCACCACGATGTAAATTAAATGTAATCTCTAAACAACACTGATATTTACTAATGCGGCTATTGTAACCAACTATTTTTCTATAATAAATTATTTGGAAAACAGTAAAGAGCAATTAAATATGCATTAAGAATTAGATGGAAACATGGCACATAACTAAACTTATTTGTTTTAAGACCACTTTTTCTTTAGACTTTTTTCATTACAAAAAATCTCTTTCTATTCTGAAAAAGGCATCAAAATTGTGTTTTTCTGATTTTGGTGTGACAAAGGTGAGATGAAATTTTTTTTAAAATATGTGCTTGTGTAACAGCCACACTTTTGAATTTGAATTCACGGGGATGAATCCAGTGGTTTGTTTGGGAAGGAGAAAAACTTAAATCCATAGATCGAATGTTGATGTCATCAAAGGCCCCTTTGCCATATAATCCTGAAAATTTTGGTTCTTTCTAATGATCTAAAGAATTGAAAGTAAAAATCATCTCCTTGTCACTTATTTTGTGCTGTCGCAAGCATCTAAATCCATTCTTTAATATTATTTATTCCTTTCAGAAAACTACTACTTAGATAAATTGGTCAAGTGCAATCTAGTGCAAACAACCTAGAAAATTAAATACTCGCTTCATGCTTATCGAAATCTATTCATTTGTGTCTACAAACCTCACGAACCCAAATCATGAAACTTAGATGCATGTTCAGGTCAAAATTCCATGAGCATAAGAAGATGTTGTGTTAGCATCTAGTTTATCCATCGACACTATCTTGGCTAACTACTTTTGTTAGTTGCTTTCACCCATTAACTTCCTACTGCAGCTACCCAACTGGGCTCCAGTCTAGCAACTTAGGTAAGGAAGAGCAGGAAACTCCAACCTAAATGAGCACAAAAGAATAAGCAGAAAATATTGGAAGTGATTCTTAGAGTATGTCTGCTGAGTATGTGCGGTGTTTAGTGTGAGAAACTTTTTATGCAAGTCGTCACCCAGTGCATTTAGATCTTTTTCTATCTTCTGCTCTTTTTGGAACACAGCCTCCCACATGGTTTTGATTACACGCATCAGTTTTTTGCTCATCAGAATTCGCCTCCTTTCCTTCTTGTTTCTTCATGCTACCGATCTCTTGGCACTTGGTTTTTGTTTTCTTCTGGGCAAAGTCCTTCAAGCATTTCCAACCATTGGTGGACTTGTTCTATGCTGATCACTCTGTTTTGGGTACTGGCTAAGTTCTTCCTCCTTCATCCTTGCTTCACTCTAGTTTAGCCCTCTACTCTGCATCTTGGGCACTCTTGCTCAAGACAGTTCCTTGCCATGTAATAACTGAGAGTCGAGACCATAGCTTTTCTCTTGGCAAGTTCAATCTGTGCTTGAGCTTTTTCTCATGTATCTCTTTATTAGCACTCCCAGTGAATTTGAGCAAAGTTCCTTCCAGGGTTTCCTAGGAGTTGTGAAGTTCTGCACAAGACATTTGATTTTCCAATATTGAGATCCACAACTCATTTATTTTCTTGGTTGCAGTAAATGCTGGCTTTCAACTGAATGGATTTGGATCCATTTCTTTGGGTGACTTCTTGCTCTTGATCAATAACTAAGGTTATTCCAGCATTTGCTGCAGCCCTTCCTCCCTTGTGATGACTGTCATCTTTACTTTACTCACAATGTTTACATTGTTTTGCATTCCTATCATTCCCTATAAAGGTTGTCTGTTTAGCAAGCCCTTCTCTTTCTTTGGTAACAACACTTTTTATAACCTGGCTTAGCAAGAACTTGGGATTTCTAAGTTGCCAAAATTTGGGAAATGAAAACCTTTAGAATTCGAGAGTGCTTCTGGATTCAACTGTGTATGTTTTTGTATCGATGTTTCGGATCATACCTTTAGAATTTCCAACCTCTCCAATACTTTGCCTATTGTCTTACTATCTATTGATGATGTTTTTGTGACAACACAACAATAGAATAAAATGCCGAGTATCTTATCCTCTCTTGATCAAAGCTTCTTGAATGCTAAATTATATGATCAAACAAGAATGCTCCAAGGTTCCTTTGATGTTAGGTCTTGACTTGTACATGGATAGACTCAGTGAATGGATGTGATCTTGCTGGTAATCACAAAGGGACTTATGCTGAACTCCTCCTTCTTCACAAACATGTATGGAATTTCTTACTCCTTGGACGTGAATGAATGGAACTTCTTCAATCAAACTTAAACGAAATATCAAAAGATAAGGGTTTAGAGAAATCTAGTCTAAGGTCAATGAAGCAATGATGATGCATGAATAGACAAACTCCTCAAATAAACCTAACTCCACTTCGCCAAGAATGCCTACAACTACATGGAGTAGGTGCAATCTCCTAAGGTTAGCGAATGGTTTTCAAATCATGAAAGCTCATATAAGCACCCATTGGATGGCGCAACTCAAACAAGCATCCACAATTGAACTTAAGCAAATTATGATGAAGCTCAAACTAGCTTTACACAACACTCCACCAGCGATGAATGTCAAAAGCATGAGCTAGGAGTTGATCAAATATTCAATACATACATGCATTACATCAATGAGCTACTACTCTACTTCTAATCTACTTAGAAACATCTTTCTATTTCATCAAGATACAAGAAACCATGTTATTCCACAAGACAACACTTAGCACCAAGCAAGCTCCAATGTCTTTGCATTAATCATGAGAAATATTTACAACAATTTTGAAGCACTCTTAGAGAATTTCGAGAGTCTCCTCTTACTCTACTCCTCTACTTTACTATGCACTAACTAACTAACTGTGAACTAACTCTTACAAATGAGGCAACAAGGCCTTTATATAGAGTTCCAGAATTACAATGAAGGGCCTGGATTAATTCAAGTAGCCAAAGGGCCCAGATCATGCCATCTCAGCAAGTAGTTACAACAACTTGCTATTTTTAGTACATAAGAGAGGCAATGAAGATACGTTTTCCAAGAAGATAAAGATGAAAATGGAATCTTTAGAGCATCTTCCACATGGTTGTCCTCTTTGGCTTCTTGCTTGTTGTGGATGCAGGTACAATGTATTAGACAAGGATGATGTGGCAACATTTGATTGGTGAGGATGATGCGCATGCCACGTAGGTGCCACCTCAGCAACTCTTATGGATTCCAACAGTTTATTCAATTTGCTTTTGAGCATATTCCCAAATTGCATCATCTGTGTGATGTCAATGTCTTCGAATGTGATTGCTTTGATGAACATGAATGTTTGGGAATGTATCCTTGCTGATCTTGCCTTGTGTCTTTTGTAAGTCGGATGTGTATGATACATGTTGCTCATTTGCCTAACTTTGTGATACTTCTTCTCTTTGGCAGGATATATGCTGATCTTCTTTGAATGCTTCCTCATGGAGAGTAGTGGAGATAATGATGCTTTCTTCATAACACGGAGTAGGAGACTTCTCTTAGAGACTTGAAAATTCTGGAAGAACTTGAAGTTTGATGGATGTCTTCTATGATGCAAATAATGAAGTGTACTGGCACAATGAACTTGAAGTGGTCTCTTGAAGTGACTGCCTCTTGACTTCACTCCTTGCATGAAGGTGGTTCCAGGCACCTTGTTCCTTGGATGACTCCTCAGTTCCATCCATTCTCCTGCAACACAAACCAAGAAACATATCAATTCTTTGATAGGCACTTTGACCTTATAACACAAAGTAATCATTTTCAAACATTTAACAGCCTTTCCAAGCCTAGATGCACATTCAGGTCTGTAGAGATGCAAAAGTGCGCCTAACACACTGAGCCTTATATTTGCCATCTCTATGTTTTCAATCAATTGGAAATGACTTAAAATGATCCTCTTTCTCAAGGCACTCAACTCCTAATGTGAATTCATGTGATTTTCTTGAGGCGCAAATCTAGGTTCGCAGAGGTGAAAAAGTGCGCCTAGACTTGGTGCAATTTATGACTTCAAACTCATGCTGATGCTTAAGGATGCTTAGCTTGACAAAGTACATACCCTTCATCATTGATTCATGCCTTTACAATTGAGGCGCACATTTAGGGTTGTTCAGGTGCAAAAGTGCGCCTTTCTACTCTTGGCTTGTTTTTTGGCATTCTGATGGTTTCAAACTCAGTGAATAGGTGTCCAGAGGGTTTATTGCTTCAAAGAAACATCAATCTTCATAGTTTCAAGCCTCCTTTTTGCAAGGCGCACATTGATGACTTTGCAGGTGTGAAATTGCACCCTGATGCAAATAGGTGTTCACTTCAACTTTCATGGCTTCAAAACATGATGTAAACTCAAGGAGAAGTTCAAGACACTTAAACTTCCTCAAAACTCATGAAATCAATCATATTTTCTCTTAGGCGCAAAAGTGGAGTTGTCCAGAGGTAAAAATGCGCTTAACTACTCAGGAGGGTGCACTTCAAGTCTTATAGATTTCAATCACTAGAGATAGCCAAAGGAACTTTATCCTACTAAGGCGCCACCGAAATAAATAGCATCAAACCAAGTTTATCAAAGGCGTTAAAAGATGATTTTACAGGAGGAAATTGGCGCCTAGCTCTGGGTGAATGAATTCTTTGGATTTAAGCAATTGAAAGTGCCTTAGGAGGTCTAACGCTTCAAGGCGCTCATCTCTTTACAACTTTTAACCTCTTCCTACTCAAGGCGCACATTTGAGTCCCTACAGGTTATGAAATGCGCCTTCACTCCTTGAAGCAATTTTGACTAAGTTTAGACCTTCAACAAGCTCATTTGATCCTTTAAGTCTTCAAACGCAAATTCGTTATTGTCAATGATGACTCCACAAGCTCATATCCTAGGCGCACATTTTGACATGTACAGGAGTGAAAATGCGCCTTCACTCCTCTTGGTGTTTTCAAAATTTTCTAATTTATATCACTTTATGTTGATCTTGAGCGCAAATTTGGGTCCTTAGATGTTGTTTCCGTCCTCCATCAGGCCTAGGCGCACTTTAGTGATTGATCAAGAAAACATTTACGCCCAAAGTCCTCAGGCCATTTTCTTGCAACATTTTCAATGTTTAAAGCATCTTGAGGGTCAAAACATCACTCTCATGCAGGGCGCCTTGACTTTGAGTAATTTGAGGCTAGTTTTGATGGAGGCACACATTTGGGTCTCATTAGGAGCATATTTGTGCCTTGGGTTATTGTAGCCTTTTCTTGCAATATTTCCTAGGTTCAAGTCATTTCAAGGATCAAAACATCAATTTCCTGCAGGTCATTCGTCGTGATTTTATCTAAGTCTAGAATTCCCCACTCGCTTAGAGTCATGCAACTTACCTTGTCATTACCACTGACTTCATCATGAAACAAAACTTAAGACATCATCCAAGACTTATGTCAAAGCACTGGAGCTCAAAAACAGGGGTCCCCATTTGCAATGGGGCGATGTTGTGAAAACGTCACAACACTCTCCACATGTTGTCCATCTCTCAAGATGTCAATTCTTTTAAGCAACTCAACAATGATGTCCCTTGTGCACTCACCTGCTCTTTGCATGTTTTCATGTAGGATGGTCATAGCTATCTTTGTTCTGGTGACATACTACTCACCAACTTTAAGATGGGATTCTGGGTAGTGCTGGCCCACTGGTTGATGCTTCTCTTGCATGTCTTCCATTCTTTTTTTTTTTTCTCCTTTGATAGTTTGACCCTTCAAATGTTGATTTGTTACATTTGCTTGTCTCCTTTGCATCTTCCATGGCTCTTTGGCTCTTCATTGCCGGCTACCTATTCCATTTTCATCTACAACCTATTCATCTCTTGCGTCTATTCCCTCATTGGCAAAGTCGTACTTGTAAAGTTGATTTTTCTAATTACCCTGTAAAAATGATTTAGCTTGGCCCAACTTATATAGAGTAGGTGGTATTTCCCTCCTCACCTGCCAGCAGCATGGTCATTTTGTGTTCCTTTGGTGCTACTCTCTATTTTCCTAAACTTTATTTTGTGGCTCTTCCTATGCTTCCTTATAACCTCTTGCATAGACAAGTAATGGTGCTTTTCTCTTGTGCTCAAAATTCATTCTTTCAACCATTGTCTTTCCATTTCGTTGCACCACACTCTACCCACCATCTCTTGTGCTTTGCTCTCTCCATCCTTCCATCTCTTTGGTTCTGTCAACATTTTTGTTTCTGCCATTTCTATCGAAATTTCCTACTTGGTCATGAGACCTTAATCACTATATATATATAATTTCTAGAGGCCTAGTTGTCTTCCATCCTAGCGCTAGTAGACAATCTTGATTAATTTGGTCCGTTGTTCTTTTGGTTTGGCACTTCCTTTCAGATAGACCTTCTTCATGTCCTACACTTTAGATACTATGGTATCTCTTCAACTCTTAAATCTCTGTCCTTATTGTGCTGTCTTTTGTTGGTGCTCACTATTTTGGCACCACTTTTCTTTCTCTTCTCAGAGGTGCATTGTCTTTTGTGCATACTTTCTTTCTTGTTAACTTCCTCCTTGCCATCCCCTATGCCTTGGCCACAACTTTGTCTCCCTTTCCTAATATGCATAGTTGCCAGGAAACTCCATTATGGGAACATAGACAAAGTACCAGTACCTGTACCCAAAATTTCCGGTGATTCATTTACATATAAAATAGCTGTCTCCTTATTCATTTACTCACGTACCCTAATTTGATTGGCGTCCCTGTCCTTGTATCGGTACCAGTACCCTAGGTCTCCTGGTAACTATGCTTCTATGGCATTATTTCAAACTTAGTCTCCAAGGCTTCATGTCACTCTTCCTTGGTGGCAATCTCTACCATGCTTTTGTTGATGCATGCCTTGATACTATAGGCATAGGCTCTTGGTATGTTGTAGACATGACATGTGGCAAGCAAATGACTGTTCGACAACATGAGCATGCAATGCTCCCTCCCTATATACTCGGTGGTGCCACAATTTATTAAACTATTGTTAGTTAAGTTCTATTGGTCGATCTTGTAGATAGTGCTTATCTGTGTTTTTTTGCTTTTGGCTATTTTTAGCCTTTGTAAATTCTTTAAATACATCACCGCTGTATCTTGTAAATGTATTCTATTCTGATCAAATATTTCATATTACATTCTGTAACATGGTATCAGAGTAGGGCATCAAAAATTTTTAAATTTTTTTGGCGCCTGTTGTCCGTACGATTCCGTACGAGCGCCATTCTGTTCCTGGCTATCTGTGTTTTTTTGCCGTTTAGGGTTTCTGAGGCGAGTTTGCATCTGGGGCGTTTGTTTTGGCGTCAGGTTTCTTCTTTTGAAGGGTCGTGAGTTCTGCAAAACGTTGTCTTCATCAACGTTTTTTTCTTCCTTGCTGCTCTTCCTATTAAATCGCAAGTTACTAGGTCGTCGCGCGAGTTCTTTTTTTCCGGTGTTTCGCTCCTATTTTCGTTGTCTTCTTCTTGAGGCTCGCATCTCCTGGCCGGCGCTAGTCGTGTGGGTTAAAACTCGTGATCTGCTTGTGTTCATTACATTCGACGGGTCATGCTTTACAAAAGCTGATTTTTTGTTCTGTCGTGGGGATTTTTGTGCTCATAAACAACAAACCACGATTCGTGGCTTATATCTGTATGAAGTTTTTATTTCCAGGATTTAAGTGGCGGTTTTGCTTTAAGAAGACCATGCTTCGTTTTCTGGCAGAGATTGGTGACAATTTCCCTAACGACAGGCTTTCAATGATTGATCATTGTTTGGTCTTCTTCAGTTTGTGGATTCCTTTGATGATTCTCTTAGCCTTTTTGGCGGATCTTCTTGCACACAGTTTCATGGCCTTCGACGACCTTCTTGTATTGATTGGCGGCCTCTTATGCGCTCATCGCCCGTGGACCTCTTTGACTGACTTTTTTCATCTTCAGTATAAGTCGTTGGTCCCAGTGCTAGGTCACGTTTCGACCTCAGCCTTGGCGCTCAGTTACTTTTGCCTTGGAATCTATGCTTGGATTTCAAGCTCGTTTTTTTCGAGATTTGTAACGTCCGGTTTGCATTCATCCTCCAGTATCTCATTTTTTGTACCTTGAAAAGCGGGAAAATGGCATTTTTTGCCAAACACACTGAGCAGGAGTCTGCGGTCTGTGCCTTTATGGCCAAGAGACCTGCAAATCATGTCAAATCTTCTGCTTGGTACATTGACTCAGGTGCCTCCCGACATTTCACACATCGGTGAGACTGGTTCACTGCGTATACGCCATTCAGAGATTCTGTCGTCTTTGGAGGAGGCGAAGAGTATACTGTTGTTGGAAAAGGCACCGTGCAGATTTAGTTTGATAGGGGAAATTTAACATTTCTCGATGTGTACTTCGTACCTGGCATGGAGCTCAATCTTCTCTCAGTCAGTCAGATCATGCGACCCTCACCTCATTTGGATGTTGTCTTCAGCATGCATTTTTGTCGAATAGTGGATCGAGAGACACGCCCCACAGTTGCTCAGGCTCTTGAGGATCATGGTCTATATAGTCTGATGGATTCTGGTGATTCTCCAGAGAAAGCTATGGCAGCTAGGAGCACTTCCATCAGTAAACTTTGGCATCAGCATTTTGGGGACCTCAACATGCACTATCTCTCTCTGGTTAACTCGGGAGAGTCTGGTTGGTGGTCTTCCAGAAATTCAGACTCAACTTCCTGGTGTCTGCGACGCATGTCAAGCTGGAAAACAACATAGGACCCCATTTCCTGATGGTGACAAATCAAGAGCATCCAAGGTTTTGCAGTTGGTTCACGCTGATATATGTGGGCCAATGAACACTCCTTCAGTTAGTGAGTGCCGATATTTTCTGCTTTTTGTTGATGATTTCAGTAGAAAGATGTGGGTGTATTTCTTAAAAAAGAAATCCGATGTGCTTAGTACATTTCAGCAGTTCAAAGCCTTGGTGGAAAAAGAGTCAGGCTGTCCAATCATCTCTCTTCGGTTTGATAATGGGGGGGAGTTTTGCTCCTCCAACTTCACTCATTTCTGTGTTGCACATGGCATCAAACGTTAGCTTACTACACCTTACACACCTCAACAGAATGGTGTTGTTGAGCGTCGCAATCACACTATTACAGAGATGGCACGTTCCATGTTGGAACATATAAGTGTTCCTAAGAAGTTCTGGGCTGAAGTAGTCTACACTACTGTCTATCTTCTGAACCAGTCTCCCATCTATGCCATCAGAAAGATGACTCCTGATGAAGCCTGGTCGGGACGTAAGCCTCGTGTCAACCATCTGAAAATTTTTGGCTCCACTGCTCATGTTTGGATCCCAGATGCCAAGCGCACTAAGCTGGACTCCAAAAGCCAAAAACTCATGTTCACTGGGTATAGTGAAAATCATAAGGCTTACAGATTGATTGATGTAGACACTGATCGTCTCATATTCAGTCGTGATGTAGTTGTTGATGAGACTACTGGGCCCTTTCTGCTATCTACTTCATCTATTCATACTGAGGATCAATCTTTGGAGGCTTCAGATTCAGGTGTTTGCATTCCTTTAGCTCCACCTGATGGGAGGGTTCATGTAGTTTTGCCCGCACCTTAGCCTGGTGTTCAAGCACCCACCCCTCCTTAGGATATTCTGGATCCTCCTGATCTTGTTCCTGCCCCTCCTGGTGATACTGATGCACCTACTTCAGACATTGGTTCATTTGCTCTCTGACCTAAATGGTGGGCCAAAACAATTGGTGATCTTCATGATAATGAACTCATCGAGGGTAGATTTGCTTGGAAGAAGAGCAAGCAGAAAAATACTGTCAATTTTGCCCTCATGGCCAATCTTCACAGCATCTTAGAGCCTCAAACATATTCTGAGGCTAAAGGTGTACCTGAATGGGAAAAGGCTATGGATGCTAAGCACCAGAGTGTTTTGAAGAACAATACTTGGGTTCTATCTGATCTTCTTCCTGGAAAGAAGCCCATTGGATGCAAATGGGTATACAAAGTCAAGTACAAAGCTGATGGGACTCTTGACAAATATAAGGCTAGGTTGGTCGCCAAAGGTTACTCACAAAAAGGTGTTGACTATGAGGAGACTTTTGCTCCTACAGCCAAAATGAGTACCATTAGGCTTGTTCTTGCTATGGTAGCCCAATTTGGGTGGAAAGTCCATCAAATGGACGTTAAGAGTGCCTTCCTCAATGGCGATTTGCAGGAAGAAGTTTACATGACACAACCTCCTGGCTTCAAGGTTGCGGGCAAAGAAAACCAGGTGTGCAAACTGGTGAAAGCTCTCTATGGCCTCAAATAGGCTCCAAGGGCATGGTACATCAAGATTGATAAGTACCTCGTGGATCGTGGTTTTCAGAGGAGCCCTTCGGATTCCAATCTGTATGTCCAACAATATGTTGATGACAGTCTTTACATCGTTATCTATGTTGATGATTTGATTATTACTGGCAGCTCCGAGCAATTGATTCAGGGGATCAAACAAGATCTCAGTCAAACATTTGACATGACCAACTTGGGACTCCTACGTTATTTCCTAGGTATTGAGGTTTGGCAGCACCCTGACCGCATCTTCATCTCTTAGTCAAAGCATGCCAGAAGTTTGTTGGACAAATTCCGGATGACAGATTGCAAACTTGCTTCTACCCCCATGGAAAAAGGATTGAAACTCTCAGCTAATTCATACTCTCCTGTAGAGAATGAATCCACATTTAGGTAGGTAGTGGGCAGTCTCATCTATCTTACTGCCACTAGACCTGATCTTAGTTTTGCAGTCAGCTACATCTCTCGGTTCATGACAGCTCCTAAAGCTGAACATTGGGTTGCAGCAAAGCGTGTGTTGAGATATGTGCAAGGCACTTTTGACTTTGGCATTCTGTATGGCCAGTGTGCAGACCCTTAGCTGATTGGTTTTACAGATTCAGATTGGGCAGGTTTTGTTGATGACAGAAAATCTACCTCTGGGTATGTTTTCAGTTTGGGAATAGGTGCCATCACGTGGACTAGCAAGAAGCAGCAGGCAGTGGTTCTCTCCTCGACAGAAGCTGAATATAGGGGAGTTGTTAAAGCAGCATGTGAAGCAGTTTGGCTTCGATAAATGCTTTTAGACATGAAAATGTCTCCGACCGGGCCTTCACCCTTGTATTGTGACAATCAAGGGGTGTTGAAACTTGCCAAAAATCATGTCTTTCATGAACGGACAAAACATGTTGATCTTCATTGTCACTTAATTCACCAGCTGGTTGCAGACGGATCTATTGTGTTGCAGTATGTTCCTACAGAGGACCGGACTGTTGATATTCTTACTAAGTCTCTGAGCTCGGATAAGTTTGTCCACTTTCGGGGGCATCTTGGTGTAGTTGACCGATCGACCATTATGGGAGGGTATTAAACAACTGTTAGTTAAGTTCTACTGGTCGATCTTGTAGATAGTGCTTATATGTGTTTTTTTGCTTTTGGCTATTTTTAGCCTTTGTAAATTCTTTAAATACAGCACCGTTGTATCTTGTAAATGTATTCTATTCTGATCAAATATTTCATATTACATTCTGTAACACTTTTACCCTTGGACACCACTAGTATGCACTTCAGTCTATTGCATATTTTCTTTACACAATCATTTGTGCTGTATGATCCTCATAGGCAGCATACTGTTGTGCCATGGTAAGTTTAGTGCCTTTGCTGGTTACCAGCTGTATGCAAGTAAATTTGAAGGGATAGTGCACATGTTTCACACAAATGAAGACACACCAAGAGCACGAACACCCTAGATTATTCAAGTGGGAGTATCAATCTCCGTGGGCCCACAAATGTACTGTTTACCAAGTTGTGGACAGCTAGGGAATGCAAGGTCATGTACCACCTATACACCCCTTACTGTGGAGGCCAAGGCCGTCCCCACAACGAGCTCTATCTCTACAAACTCACAAGTATGGCGTAAGTAATTTCTCGGGGCTAACTGCTTATCGGTGCACCACGAAAAAAGACGGTCGAAAGGCCTTATCTAGGCTATACAAGCAACTAGGGGATGTCCTTGTTATACGCTAGGTATGTGAGGCCAAAATCTGTGAACTAGTGGGTTTTCTAAGGCGTGTGATTGCTTACTTTGACGAGTGCTACAGCCTCGACGTGGGCCCAAAACGACAACTCCACTTTTAAGGTGCAGCTTTCGCTCCCCGCCCCCCCCCCCCCGCCGCCTTATATACTCCATTGGAACATGTGGTTTAGGTTGTCCCCTAAGGTGATGAAATCCTTAGGCAGGCCCACTAGAAGGAAAGAAACTTAGATTTTTTGATCCCTAAGATCGCTTTGCAGTGCGAAGGGACTAAATCCTTTGGGTTTGAAAACAAAGAGGTAGACCAAACTTAATCTTTTGATCTCCAAGATCACTCGAAAGTGCGAGGAGAGAGCATAGGCTTAAATATAATCACAAACATGACATACAAGATACATTTTATTTAGAAAATAAGTGTGCCACTAATCTAGTGATAAAAATGTGATCTTTGACAAGTGGTGCTGCACACAATGTGTTAGTAGTTTGAGGAATGATCTTGGACCAACATTTTGCACTAAAAAATGTTGATGGTTTGATCAATAAAAGCCTTTGACAAGCGTTTTTGTTGCAAGAAATATGTTAGCAATGAAATGTAAATCTCTGTAAAAATCAGAAATAAATGTTGTCACATAGAAAAATAGAGGTTATGACGACATTCTTCATGCCTTTCTAGCCAATTTCAAAAAAAAAAAAATCACTCAATTATGTTGCCATATGCAAAAGATATGAGCATTTGAAGATCCAAAGTAAAGAGGAAGGTTTTGAACGATTATATCTGAAATTTGGACTAAAATCTGCAAAAATTACTTAGTCCACAACGTAGTACATGGAATCAGTTTTCCAATGCCTATAAAAACTCGAAATCAAATAAGATATGCAAAAGTTATAAGCGTTTAAAAAAATGCTCTGTTATGGGCATGGGGTTAAGTCTGGCGGCTAGGAACACTCATCACATGCACAGTTACATGAGGTTTGTGGTAGTTGGGATTTTTTAAATTTTTTTTATTTTGTTAGATTTTTAAATGTTTCATCATTTAAAAAAAAAAAAAACTTTATATTAATATATTTTTTTTAAGCAAACAAATGAAAGATTTAAAAAAAGGAAAGAAAGATGCGGTGGAAAAAGAAAGGTACTCTATACCCTATCAGTGTCGAGTACTATGGTACCTTGCCTGCACAAGGTATGCATATGCCTTTTCTTTTTTGTATTAATTGCTTTGGATTTTTTTGTGTTTTGTTATTTGTTTTTTAATTTTTTTGAAAATAAAAATAAAAGAATAATTTTTTTTTACCTGCTTGTGCACAGGGGTGTTGGACATGTTGTCATTGATGTCAAGAAGGTAGTCATGATTATTATCATTAATGAACAGGTGAGAGTATAGGAAATGGCTGTCATTGATGTCAACATAGCAATATGATTGAATGCAAGGCAATATCTTTGAAAGAGACTATTGGCAAGATCATTATTAGTGATGTCAAGTACAAAACAAGGTTTGACACTCAAGACAGACAAAGACAAATACCTTGAGAGAGGAGCAACGATTATCATGATGTTAAAGAAGTCGAGTGTATTGTTTAAATTAAAGATTTAAACAATCATCATATTGCTGGGCCGACTTTCACCTTGAAGGAATAAACAAAGGATAATGCTATGATGGCCGACTTCCCAAGCAATTTGCCACAATAATGATAAAGGCTAAGTTTAGATTTATATATTATGAAGAGCAGAAGACAAATAAATATAAGATAATAATCTCAAGTGCTGGCCGACTTCTTCCTAGATTGGCGCCTTGAATTTGAATAGAAAGCTGACCTCCCTTATAAGCAACACTTCATACACATAAGACAAAAAGTCTTATTAATCATGGAGTATAAAGGTGACTACGAGGAACAATCAAAATGAAAGGGAGTATGTGAAGAGATCTGCTTTAAAGATGCATTAGATAGCAGATTAGAGGAGGAGGACTTGTTTAAGGGAGAAGTGCAGTTTTGGAGTTTCACTTAAATATAAACAAAGTTGTTTATGGAGGCTGACCACTCTTCTATATGGAGTGCCCGATATAAGACAAGATTGATATATAAGACAGTTTATCATGAGTGAATATATCATAATGGTGCGATTAAGTAAGTTGATATGTGCAGCAATTATATAATACAAGGCTGCAACTTCATGGGAAGAGGTGCGATCATTTTTGGAAAGACATCATCGTGTGAAAGGGATGTATCTCTTTGTCAAGGTTTGAAGATATATATATATATATCTGTTTTTTTGATTGGCATGAAAGGAAGTGTAGTGTGAGAGATGTAGAGAACAAAGGGTGAAGTGAGTGTGTGGTGTAAGAAATAAAAGAAATATATTAGATCTACACCTACAGATCTGCATATGAGAATATAAGAAGAAGATCTTTGTAAGAGGTATAAATGCAGATTTAAGAGAAGAGTTTATGGCAGGTTTGTGAGAAGAATATGCTGATATAAAAGAAGAAGATCTTGCAGAGATAAAGGAAGAAGTTTGAGCAGAAATATAAAAGGAGATCTATGCAGAGATAGAAGCAGAAATATAGGAGTCTATGCAAAGATAGAGGACAAGTTTGGGCAAGTCTCCAAGCAGAAAGTTATGAGAAGTTGATGCTATGATTATGACCAGTTTTGTGTGAAGAAGTGGTACATGTTTTGGATCAGATTTGAAGGAAGAGTAATCATATTTTGGATCAGTTTTGTGAGAAGAGATTGTGAATCTTTTGGATCAGATTTGAAAGGAAGAATATTGTGGGATTTGGATCAGATTTGAAAGGAAGAACATTGTGTGAGTTGTGATCAGATTTGTAGAAGAAAGTGATCAAGATCCGTAAGAAGGTTGGAGCTTTAACAAGAGATTGGAGTCTCTTACTGGGTTGGAGCTCAGTTGCGGATTGACATTCACGACATCTACAAGCAGAGATTGGGGTCTCTAGTGGGTTGGTGCTCACAGAGCCTACAAAGATTGTAAAAGAGATTTATATATAAGCAATATTTTGCCGTGCTTTTTTCCTGTAAGGGTTTCCACGTAAATCTTGTGTTCTTGTGGTGCATCATTGATAGATCTTGTGTGATTGATATTGTCGTGGTTACAGTGTGAAAAAATAAAAGTTTGTATTGTACTGATTCACCCCCCCCTCTCAATATAATTGTGTGTTCTTCAAGGGGACCGTATGGTCTTGGGTTGCATGCCTGGTCTAAAAAAAATTTGCTTTGATTTTACCTGCACTAAAATAGGTCAAATTTTATATGAATCTTCATCTCTCAGGTCTTTTGGACGCAACCGTGAGGTCCATTTTGTTCCAAGAGGCTCCCTGCAAAAGTGCACTTTTGAATTTCTTCAAAAAGGAAGTTAAAACTTTGCAACGAAAGACTACAAAAACTTGCAAACAAGGGATTAGGTAAGGGACAAGGGTCCCACCGGGCGTGCCAGACTGTATGCAAGTAAATTTGAAACACAAATATAAAATGCAAATCAAAAGATTTAAATCCTACTTTCAAATTCAATTACAAACTTCACGATAAAGCATAAGGAAAAGCAAACAACAATGAATGAAATAACAATAGATCTCAGCCAAAGCTCCTCCTTGTTGCACCAACAATGGTGGTTGTGCTCCAAGATTGATTTGGTTGAGAGTATAGATGTCAGGTGCTTAGCTCAGTAGCATAATTTTGCATTCAAAATTGAGGATGATTATGGCTTATGAGAGGTTTAATTTATAGACTTTTGGGAGAGATGATCAATGGTGGAGATTGATTTGGAAGATCAATGGCTATGGTTGCTTGAGAGGATTTGGATGCACGAGGAGTTGACAAGTGTCTTTTTGTGACATGGATCAAAGAGATTAACAAGTCCTTTCTTGAAGTTTTGTGCATGCATCATGTAATTAATTTGTGCATGATTTAAATTATGAAAATAATTAATTAGTTAATTAATTGTCTCTTTTAGTCAACTAAGGAGTTAAGAGGAAAATAGGGAATTAAATAAATAAATTTATTACTTTTATGAGAATGAGGATAACTAGTTAACTAATTGTCTCTTTTAGTTAACTAGATTTGATTGATTAGTTAGCTAAGTTGATTGATGAGTTAACTTTTTTAATTGATCAGTTAACTAAACTGACTAATTAGTTAACTAATTTGATTGAGAGTCAACTAAGGAGTTGAGAGGAAATTAGGGAATTAAATAAATAAATTTATTTAATTCATGGGAATGAGGATAATGTTGGAATTAAATAAATAAAATATTAATTTTATTTATTTGAAATGGATTTTTGGAAATTAGATCGATTATTTAAATAAATCATGTTGATTTATTTGAGTAATATTTTATTATTTAGAAGAAATGTTAGTTAATTAATTAAATAATTAAAAATCATTTAATTAATGTGGATAGAGGAAATGGAGTAATTAATTAAATAACTAGGCTTTATTCAATTGATTTAGAGGAAAATGTTTATGTAGATGAAGTGTTGATGATAGTGGAAATGCAATAGGCAATTTTAGGTGTCTACACCAGCTAATCTATTCACTGTGCCATCTCAATGATGTGCACTTCCGCAGGCTTATGCTTGAGGGCTTTCCCATCTCTCCATTGATCTCCATGTGCAAGGGGGATTCCATTGCCTCTCTCTTGTCCTATTGTTTTGATGAATGATTTGGTGCTTAATGGAAATGACTAAGGCATATATAAACCATTCCTTATGATGCACCACCTTCACCTTGAACAGGTGCTTTGCCAAGAGGTCTCGAAACCTTGCATCATGCTATTTGACTGTCTATGTGGCCCTTTGCTTGATGTCCTTATGCCGAGTGACATATCACTGCTTCATTTTTGGATACTAGAGCTCGTTCATGGATGCAACTTTAAGTGCATCATGATCAATGCAAGTCCCTTATGCATTGAACTTGTGGTACCATGAATGAGCTTGTTTTTAAAAAGTCGCTGCAAGTTTTGTCACCTTCAAAGATGCCATGATTCCCTTGTATTGCCATATGACTCAGCACTTGTTCACGTGCATCTCTGCATCCTCATATCCCTTATACTCCAGCTAGTGGAAATTTGCACACCCAGTAGCGGCATGAAATAATAGGTGGCGGAAACACTTTTTTAGTCACGTTTTGCGCAGCCATTCTGACTGCTTGTACTATCTTCACCTTTTTCTCTCTTAAACGTTCCATGAACAATCCCTTTCTTGTGCACCAATGGTGTAGCCTTCTTGTAGTCACTTCCACATTGAGTTCCTTCTCCAAAAAGCACACGAGGTGTGGTGCTATTAGCAAGGGTTCTAACTCTGGCTATGCTTTTGAGCAGACTTTTAACTCTCTTGGTGTTCTTTCCTCCAAGTTCTACTCAAACGTCCCTTGGCTAGGTTGAGCACTAAACATTCGATCCTCCACTTCTTGGCCTTTAGGAGGACTTCTCCTTTGCATTGCTCATCCTCCTCAAGGTCTCTTGGCAATCCAGACTTTGGCTACCCAAGAAGTGAGCTTCCAACACCCTCTCTCATGCCTCTATATATTGCTCTAGTGTCCTCAACCTAGCATTTTCTGATCTCTCACTGTCTTCTTGATGATCTCTTGTCTTACCGCTTCACCCTTTGGTCTGCTCATCTAGACATCTTTCCCCCTTGCCCTCGCATCACCTCAGAACAGAACACCTTAGCCAGCCATCACAATGTATGCTATCCCTGACAAGTGTCAACCATTAACTTCTTGATGAAGAAGGGGTACTGGGCATGAGCATGTTGATGCTGTGAACTGCAGCAGCTAGCCACGAAAGGATCCTTGCTAGAATGCATCAACTGTGTGCATGCATGTTTCATCTGCTGGTGAAGAGTAAGAATATAACTCATACTCAAAAAATACATGTTAAAAACCCAGGAAAAAAATAATAAATTATAAAATTGAAAAGTTGTCAATTCTTTAAAATTAACATCTCATTCCAGGGAAAATCTATTCAATAGGCATTGAAATGAACCTAATAAATAAGTAAATATCTCTTCAATGGAATGCACATCATCAATATAAATTCATTCTCCTATTCAGTAAGGTTTATTTTGATGCCTATGAAGTTCTATCATGAAACTCAAACTCAAGAACTTGACAAGATGAAGCATAAGAATAGACTTGGCACTTCGTAAAATACTCGAAAATAATTCAGCAAAGAGTTGACTTTCATCATTTTCAAAAGAGACTAGAATCATACTTGTTAGTACTTGGGCACTCAGAAAGATTATTGTGACCATGATGAATAGTACTCATGTTCTATCATTCCATCATCATCAAACACTATCAAAAAACCAATATTTTTGGTCACATGGAAGTAAGCACAATCCCATTTGCATGCCAGAGCTTTCCCACATTGGGCTTCTCCAGGGCATATCTTGTGTCCCTCTTCTTGCGATGTTTTTTTATAAATTCTTTACTTGCTTCATTTTTTATTTCTTGCATGCTGATTCCATTTTCAGCACGTACATCAGTCATAAAAAAATGAATTTGTGTATGAGGGGGTAACACAACTCCATAAGATTAGCTACAGGACCATAGCCACGAATCTGTACATGTGCACATAAAATTTTTGAATGAAAGTTGTAGATGGAAGCCATAGATGTACCAAACATCAATTTTCCACCTTATGCATGTTGGTTTCAGTAGCAAATTGTGTTGGGTCATCACATAAATAAGCTAGAATCCATGCTAATGAAATACACGTTGGTATAGCCAGGCTAATTACAAGTCATGTAAGGTTAACTAATTGATATAATTACACAAAATTCTCCAGCAACATTCCTTTAATGATTATTAAAATTTAATACAATATTTCATGTTTCATTATTAAGGACTAGGTTGTTTTATGTGGATCTCAAGGATAACCACATTGTTTGCTTTACATAAAATTCTCATACAAAATATTCCATCAATATATGATTTTGTATTATTTTTATGCTTCAAACTTTATGATTGTCATGGTTTTATTTCTAAGTGCTTTAGCTCAAACTGAGAGCAAGAGTAACACAAGGGGCTTGAAACCACATTGAAATTCAGTCAACGAAGTTTTTAACATAATGGCCTATCAATCTGTGAAAGAAAAGGTGTAACTCTAAAACAATTGCACCTGGCAGTCAAAATGCCTAAGATACAATAAAATGTCCTTTTTGATATATTAAAACAAGTATATAAGGATTGTATACTTTTCACACAATGAATAGATTCAGATTGTATAGTTCTACTTGACATTTTCAAGTATTTTATTTTTCTGCATATTTTTGTTGATCTCTGAGTGACTGGCATGGCTCTCATATTTAATAGTATTGAAGATCGTGAGCATCATTGTCTTTTTGATAATTTTGTGCAGCACAAAATTTTATGATGTACTTCGGTCAGTAGGAGCTCAAGCTGAGGTAAAGCTATACAAAGACAAGACTCACACAGACTTGTTTTTGCAGGTGAGTTTGTCTGACTGTTGTTTTCCTAGTTATTGTCACATACCACTTTTGGTACTCCATGAAGATATTTCATAATATATAAATGATAATCATATACAGTTGTTGATTTTCACATCTTGAAATTTGTAGTGTGATTTAGAATGTTATGATGACTCTGCAAGATCAAGGTTTTCATTGCTTTTGTTAGGTTGTTGCAATTATGTTAAAAAAATGCTACTTGAACTTTCAATCCAATCTTTCTTGCCTTTGCTTTTAACTGTATCTATTGAATATGAATAGCCTTCAATCTAAGATACTTGAAATGGTGTCATTGATATAGTACAGATTGATTGAACCTTCCTAATGACAGCTACTGCTAGTGATTTAGTGTATCATTGTTATTTCTTTCATTTCTTTTAGTTTTCAATTGCATAATCTCTTAGCTTCTCCACAATCTTGTGTGTTTCTTAATCACCATGTCTTCTTGATTTCCTTGTTGCTTGTTACTCATTTTAGATTATACAACTGTAGTGAGCTTGTGATATTTCAGTATGTTAGGGTTTGCACCATTTCTTTATTTTTGATATTTGCTTCGTATTTCTACAAGATAAATTGATAGTTTTTAGCTTGAGAAAACATGTTGAATGTAATTAACCATATAAAGCTATAATTTAACTAATCTCGCTTAATTGTAATCTTTAAGGTAATGGGAACATTAATTCTGTTGTCCATGCATACTTTCTCTATATCTTCATAGGGGACTTGTGAATTGCAAATTACAAGGTAAATATACTTACGGTTCTGAATATTTCATTGCACTTTAGAAGTATGGATGCTCAAGTTTGATTATTATAGCTAGGCTTGGATAAACAGTATGCCACCTTATTATTTGCTCTGAGTGTATGGAAGTACCAGATTATCAAAAATGTGTCGTACTTGGTTTGCTTGATACAATGTTAGTTAGAATAGTGCGGTGATGAGTGGTGTGAGTTAGCCTTTGTGGTTTGGCCTTGAGGTGTGTTGGACCCTGCTGAAGCCGTGGTAGATACCGTAGAAGGTTTCACGGAAATATGGTTACCACTGAGTTCAATTTTGTGCAAAGTGCTCTATGCCATTGTTGGAGTGTGTGCGACATATGTTGAAGACGGATGGATGATCCTGGCGTTACTGTGACCATCTGGAAAGTGCCCTGGCATACCACAATTACCGCAAGCCATGTCTTGGCATTACTGCAGGAATCATTGGTGGTAAATCCTCTTAGATTAAGAACACATAGAAATCTTCTCAACATCTAGAAATAAGAAATATAACACACACCATAGACTGGAAACACAATTTGCTCTCGAAAAAACACAACTTCAGGTGAAAAACTTTAGCTCTAGAGAGAAAATCACTCCCCATTCTGCTTTCAAAAAGGTGTTATAGATATTATATAATGCCAACATGACATGCATGAGCTCACACAATGACTATCTAGCTTCCAACACACTTGCAACAATCAAAGAAAAATCAAAACCACCTTACAATGAGAGCCAATCCCACTCCAATTGTGGCGAGTCATTATATGAATTCCCATGAGTTTTCCATACATGAAAAATGGAAAACCAATTGACAAATAGGAAGATCAATGCCGAAAAATCTTCATATGTCATGTTCTATCTGGATAGTTGTAATGCCCCTTTCCTAATTTGTTCAGTTTGGTGGACAATTAGCCTATTCAGTGGGTTCCCGTAGGCTAATATGTTAGGGTTAGGGAAGTTTGAGGTGATGGTTTATCCAACAGGATGGCAGTATCAGATGTGTTTTTGAGCTCCTGTGGTTACAACGCCCTTTTCTGAGCTGATTTTGGTTGAGTTCTCCAATACTTACTATTTTTAGTAGGTCAGTTTCGGGCACCGACTGACTCTGCTGGCAGGGTTACGTTATTTGGATATGTCGGTGGGAATAGTGGATATCGACATTTCGATATTTGATATAGTCAAATGAGTTTAAATTAAATAACGATGACTTATTATTTTATTAAGTTAAATTAAAAATTTAACTTAATTGTTATTCAATACATTAATTTATAAATTGACTATATGAGCGCCTAAGAGATAGAATAAAGTGGAAAATGAAATATTAGAATTTTGGGAATGAGCGCCACTTTATGGGGAGAGATAGGGAGTTAAAATAAAATTAAATGTTTTATTTCCCAACATGGGCGTAGGGTTTGGAAATGCAAATAAAAGTGATTTTGGAGGCTCATTTGCATATGCTCGGAAAAAATATTCTTACACAGGTTATTGCTGGTTGAACGGAGTTCTTCCTTTTGCTTTGTGAGGACGGAAACCCTCATAGAGATCATCATCTGCGAGAGTGGAAGACCTCTCTAGGGTGATTGTTGATAGTCTTATTCAGAGGCTATGCTTGGATTGTCAATGCAGATTTCTAGTGTTCGTTTGCAGGGGTTTTAGAGTGCAAAATAATGAAGATTCTATGAATACTATTTTGAAAGATCACACTACAGATATCTAAAATAACCACATTGAACACTACCTCATCTACAAAATCCAATGAAAACCCAAAACCATAACTTACATTGCTTTGTGACCTTCACTTTCACAAGGAATAAGGAATAAGGACAAGGATGGTCCGTCACTTTCAGACCAAGCTCTTCAACTAGCTTGCAAGAAATCAGATTTACTGGAGAGCACAAATCAAACAATGCATCGAACTTTGTACCTTTGGATTGAATCTTGAGTTGGAATAACTTAGTGAGCTCCTCTTCACTTGAAGTTTCACCACTCACCAAAACAGCACCCTTGCTCAAGGTAGCACACAAAAGATGTTCATCGACATCTGAATCACCACTTATCTCTTTTCCATTGTCCATATAGATAGTGTTCTTGTCTTATTTCCTTCCTCATCCAAGAACATACTAACTCTAGATGCAAATTCCAACACCTTTCATCCATATGCCCATCGTTATCACATCGACTATAATGAGATTTGCTCTTACCTTTACCCATTGCTTTTGCCATGGTAGTAGCAGTCTTTTTACCCTTACCATCTTGGTTCCTCTTATCACCATGCTGCTGTTCTCCACCCTTAACTTTTCGGAAGAAGCTCCCATTTTTCTAGTTCAAGGTAATGTGCTTGGGCACATGCCTCATCTACATTTTGGGGTTGGCCATGAGAACTGCTCTTTGTAGGTGATCAAACAATCCTCCCACATACTTTATCAGCACTTCACGGTCTATAATGTCCTTCCCAAGCTGATCTGCCCTTTTCCTAAACTCACTTGTATAGGCTTATATGCTTTACCTATGCTCTTGCTTCAAATGATGCCACTACATCACTCTTTCTTCTTCATGGAAAATAGGGTAGAACTGTTTTTAGTCATCCCACTTGGACATTGGTGGTACTTTTTGAACCTCCAGAAGTGTGCATAGCTCTCATAGCACATAGAGCATGCATAGAAAGCTTTAATCTTGCAAAAGAATTTTGTTGGTGTGGAGATAACTGATGAAAACTGAAATTTACCTCCATTTGGGACACCAATTGGTCCAATTTTTTTGCCATTGATCTCTCCATCATAGGGTTGGATATCAATCTTTGCCTCAACTTTAAAGAATCTCCTGGATGAAGACTCTCCTTGCTCGAGTTCCACCTTCTTGGGTTCACCCTCTGTTGGACGCTTTCTTGGAATGTCCATTTTTGTTATCGAGGCTAGTATCATGCTTTCCAGCCTATCAAGCTTTGTTTCCACAACGGATATCTTGGCTACATCTTCTTCCAACTTCCAAAACCTAGCTTCTCCATCATCTTCTCGTGCCATTCTCACTGTTATTAACCACTTGATTCAATTTTGGGCTCAAAAGGCACAAAGCTTCCTTTTCCACTTATCTAGTAGATAGCATACACTTGCATTCCCTACAACAAACAAATACCCAAAGAATATAACTGCTCTGATACCACTTGATTCATAAACAGGGAGGATACTCCTCAGATACTCCTCACTCTACTATTAGTAAATGGATTTTGCAATGAAAAGAACTCAACAACTACCTTGATAATGCACTCTTAACCACTTAAAATGGATGTCAATTTAACAAAGACAAGTATATATCAAGGAAAACACAGATCTTCTCGACATGCGGAAATAACAGATATAACACACACACACCATAGATTGGAAACACAATTTGCCCTGGAGAAAACCCAACATTGGGTGAAAAATTCCAGCTCTAGAGAGCAAATCACTCCCTGTTCAACTATCAGAAAGGTGTTCAGATATTTTACAGTACCAACATGATATCCATGAGCCATACCAACATGATATCCATGAGTTCACACAATGACTGTCCAGCTCCTAACACACCTGCAGCTACTCTCACCATGAATAGACAAAGCTGCAACACACTTGCAACAGTCAAAGAATGGATTCAAAACCACCTTACAGTGAGAGCCAACTCCACTCCAAATGTGGAGAAGCATTATATGACCTCCCATGAGTCTCCCATATAGGGAAAATGGAAAGCCAATTGATAAATAGCAAGATCAAACACCGAAAACTCTGCATATCCCATGATCTGTCCTGACAATGACAAATTTGCTGGTTTCCATCAGGGGGCGAACGGCCATTTGCTGTAGCATTTTGCACATTTGCCTGGGCGAACACGTGTTTGATGCCTGCTGCAAGTGGTGAATTCACCAAAACAAATTTTTCTGGTTGTTCTGAGGTCTGCAACTTTACCTGAAGACTCCCAGAGATGTCCTTGATCATTTTTAGTCAGCATGACAACCCCTTTGCAACAAAACCCATCAAGAAGTGTCAATCTTCGCCTTCTAGCTTTGTCAACAGTTCAACGAATAGAGAACACTATGAACCCAATGGTCCAGTATACCTTAGACCTGGTTTTTTGGATCACGGGGTATCAACTGGTTTCACTTTCTGCACCTTGACATTGTCCCGATCCTGGAGAGGCTCATCTTATAATATTCATTCGTGTTAATAGAAAATAGTAAAATACTCTAGTTTTTACTTTTTAGTTATTATATAAAGCTGTTTCTTTCAACAGATATAGGAGACTCATAAAATATAGTTTGCCTGTAATTAGAAAAGGTGTTGATTTTTTGGCATAAGGTGTAAAAGCAGACATGCTTGCTTTCTGCAGCTTTGTGGGGAGGGAACCTTTCAATTGCTGCACTTCTATATTCATCTGCATATACAAACAAAATTAAGATGCATGATTTCAAAAAACAAAAAATTGACCATTTTGATCTTTACTTGTAAATTCCAAATCAGGTGTGATGCTAGCATTAATTCTGAATCATGCCCCAATTCTGATTGGAAACATGACTTCTCTCTGGTTGTATCTGAATCATTGAAAACCATACGAGTGAAATTGCCTGTTTACCAGATTAGCTTTCTTGCTAGAAGTTATAATATAATTTAATTTGCTTTCATGTACAAGTTCTTGTAGGAAGATTGAAGGATCACAGAATAAGAAAATGCTCCGGTGGTGTATTTTAGTAAGTATTGATGCTTCAAAATATGGATCAATGGAGCTTGACTTTAGCTACAAAGGTGTTCTGCTAATTTTGCACCTGAGTCTTTGAACAAAGAGGATGTACAGTGTGTAAGTCAAATAAAGTAGAAGAGAAATCCTATTTCCTGACCAGTTTATAATGATATTGGACAAAATTACACAGATATTTAGTCTCCAAAGACTCAGAACATAATACATGAAATGTTAAATTAAGACAATGAATTAAAGCTTTGGGAGATTTATTGTAAAACTAAATACTTGTAGAAACATTCTTCTGAACAACTAAAGTAAACACACTTTGGTTGGTTGTACATTGTACATACTACAGACCAAATTAGGTATTGAAGTTTGAAACCTCAATCTCTTTTTGGTTTGCATAGATGCTGCCATAAAGTTAAACAAATTTTATAAGTAGGTGCTGTAAAAAACCCTTTGTATCCTCTCCAAAAGGTCTGATACATTTTGGGAAATTGGTATCATTGAACATACATAGGTAAGCATAACTAGAACTGATTTTACGGGCTACAAATTCAAAAGTTAGCTCTGTTTTTCCATGAAGATATTTTTGGCCAAATATCTTTCTTCGAGAAGATTCCAATGTTCAAGTGAGAATCATTTATTTATCATTGACATTCTTGGAAGATGAGAACATTTAGAAATGCCAAAATCCGGTTGCCTACTAATCTTTTGTTAGTAGGTGTGAGGTGTTGTTACAATTCATTTGTTAACAAGAATTAGGATACCATGTTCTAGAGGATCACTAGACTTAAGGTTGAGAGATTCAAGGTGCTTAAGTCACTCTTGTAGCAAATATTACACAAAAGAACAGTGTGAAGTTAAATGCAAGACTATAAAATGAAGCTACATATAGTGTTTGGTGGGTGGTATTGTACCTCTCTATAGAGAGTTATTTATCTTGTAAATTATATATCTCTTTAGTGCTTGAGGTGGTTTGCATGCGTGCTAATCCCATTTAGCTCTCTTGACTTTTCCACATCTTTCAAGTATAGGAGGCAATTTTTGACAAGGAGTAACTTGTGTCACTACGACTCTGTAGAGGTTTATGAAATTTTAACATGTAGATTATGATTCAACTTAACTAAGTCTTGATACCAATGATCACATACCACATGCTAGCTTGACTGTTGATCTGCCAGTTGAAACAGGGCTAGATAAGGAAACACAGAGTTTGGAAGAAATGCCTGAACTATTGATTAGATTGTTAGAATTTCATGTTATGCAGCTTTCTGTAGGGATCACATCACAACATTTCCTTCTGTCCAACTCGATTTCTTAATGGTTTGAATAAGACAAATCACAATTTACAACTTGGATGGATATCTATAAAAAAAATAGTTTTGGTTGTTGAAAGTCCAAACTAAATGCTAAGCATTTTGTAGTGAAGGTAAATGGTTAAATCACTCATTTTTGTAGTTTCCTTTTTACATCTTAAATATGTACAGTTCTTGTTTTTAATAAACCACTCCTAAGTCAACTGTCTGTTTATCCAGACTCTTGTAGTGGAATGTTCAATTGTTTGATAGGCTTATTGATTTGAAAGTTTTGGTACACAGAGATATACATGTTTTCAACTATCTTGTCAACCCTAGTTGGAATGTAGGTAATCAACTTCTTTGGAGGCTACCTATGTGATTAATTTGAAATGAGCTAGTACTCATTAGGATCTTTGGAATGCCTTAAAACAAACTTCCAAATCCCTATAAGTATTGAATTTGGATCTATATCATGGTTTTATAGTATATGCAATCATTATTACACCAAATTTGTATCTAGAGTATGTTCATATAGTATAAACTTTATATGACAAGTCGATTGTACTAAGCAATAATTTACTCATATAAAAGGGGTGATCTTTGGCGCTATGTTGTAAACTTATTATGTTCATGGCAAGCTTATATGATTGAGCACAATTGCAAATAAATGTTGTTAAGTGACTAATCAGTTCATTCAAAAGCTCATTCTCTCAATCAAAGTAGAAAGAGAAAAAATATGCATTGATGTGGTAGTTTGTTCTCTCTTTAATAAGCATAGGAAAAATGCTTCCTTTTCCATTCAGTTCAAGCAGGTTTAGCTCTGAACCAAAATACACTAAAAAGGCTTTTGTATCAAAGTGAAGTTGTTTGGTTACAGATGAAGGGAAATGATCTAGGAGTAGATCAAACAATGAATTTGGTTACTGTAGTCTTCCCTATATGACTAAGAATGTAAGCTTATGCTTAAAATATAGCTTCTACCTTTTCAATATGGTGATGAGGTTAGATCATTGTCATTTTGTTTGATTTGTGAAGAGTTCAATTAAATACGATCCAATTATTTAAGTAGGCTAAACTAAGTTGTTCGGTAGGCAGCTAGGATAAGCATATACATTTCTGTTGTTTTTGAATTTTTCTATACTTTTCCCTGACTTCAGGTACTTGTAAAGGTATGGGATTAAAGTGAATTATAAATTATACATAATTGTGCTTGTTGCGACTACTTAGCTTAACTGCCTTAAAATGCAGGACCCCATGCGAGGTGGGAAAGATGAACTTTTGGAGGATATTCTTGCTGTTGTTCATGCAGGAGATCCAGTGGCTCTAGCAAATGATGCAAATGCACCTCCAAGAAGACGCCTTGTACCAGAGATCTTGTTGAAGCTAGCTCACAAAGTTAGCCCATTCTGACTGTGTAGTAGATAGGCTGACAGCATATACAAGATGGGCCAGGAGAAATCATTCTATTTTTTAAGACTGCTGGAGCAAGATCAATTTCTAATTCTAATTTGTGGGGTGTAATTATTCATTTTCTAGCTTTATGGCCAAAGGAATGCATTCATTCTTTAAATGTTATCTTTGCTCTATCTGGCACATCAAGTGGACACAGGAAACATTTGATAGTCAATATATTTAATTTGGTGTATCTATGATTGCACCAGTCCTTGAAATGTGCAAATTATGTTCTTTCACGCCATTCTAGAGGTGGGCATACTTGGTTTCTCATGTTTAGTTTTGTATTTTCCCATGTTCCTGTAAGTTATAACAGCATCATGTTTTGTAGGGATGGCATGTAAACCATGAATATAATTTCAAAATCTTTGAGTATCAAGTCTTGCTTGAGTGGCAATTTAATTGGTCACCTCGTTGGCCTTTCCCTTGATCCATTTATCTCATTGGATTTAATCTTGCAACATTAACTCCTATTTAAACTTCATAAATAACCTGCCAGGCCTAAAATGCCATCTCTTCCATTTTATATGTAATATGGTAGCTTCAAGCTTCTGTGCGGTTTATCAAGAAAAAAATTGACCGTATGGTAGCTTCAAGCTTTTGTGTAGTTTATCAAGAAAAGTTGACTGTATGGTAGCTGGGTATTCATTTTGAAAGTTGATATCCAGTGAGACATTCTAGTTGAAAATATTCATAATATATCATAGTTACGCCAATAGGCATTCCCCTGCTGAGTGAGGCGAGCTCCCGTACATTGTTGGGCTGAAATCGGCGGTCAATCTCCTACTGTAGGTACAAGACGACTATGAAGACCATTTGAGTTGTTCACATCAAACCCAGAAACAATGTACTCCAAATACACTTCTAGGGATCTAAATTGGGTGAGATTTTTGCCCATGTATGGGGTGGATCTTCCATGTGAAAGTAGCTAGAGATTGGCAAGTGAAAATTGCTCTTGGTGGGTGGGGAGAGGATCCAGTGAGTACCTTAACTTCACGCCTCTCAAAATCATACGTGACAATTTTGAACGACTCCAAAATTTTTACAGTAGCTTACTTGGCAAGGTCCTTGCTTATAATTAAGGTTTCAGGGCCACATCATCAAATATGAAGCCACGTTAGCATGCTTTTTGTTGAGGTGTCAAATAGTTCCCCCCAAAAAAGGGTGGACCAATAGGTGTGCATTAAGTCATGTTTTGCTGGTGTGCTGATGTGGCATCACATGATTGGTTGCTTTTTAGATCTAAAGGGCACATTTCATTCAATTATTAGTAATTATAGTCAACACTAACAATTTTAAAGTCACAACTACCAGGGGAGAGGGCCCGATAGTGGGTCGGGCTCCTATACTAGGTATAGGAGTTGACCAAATTGGGTCCATTACTTTTTAATAAGAGATCTTTTAAATATTTGTTTTTTTTTCCAAAAATAGGACATATGGGGACCAAACAATGTTCCCATCACATTTGTTTATTTTTTAGTATTGTTTTATTAATACACAAATGATTAACAAGGATTTTAAAACATAAATGCAACTGACATTATTTTGAACTTGCACAAAGTGGATGCAACAGAACCCAAAATGTCACATTAAAACATTTATATTAACAAGTAAACATCCATATCTTCCAAGTACATGACCAGCCATCAACCTAATTTAAGTTCCAAGTTGCATTATAATAAATAGTTTTAAACATTTTTTCATTATAACATATCCCATCCAACATGGAGATTTGTCCCAAAAAAAGTGCATATAATAAAAAGTTGGAGTCCTAAGTAAAATGCTAGAGTGCCCAATTGCACTCAAAACAGTGACACATGCCCATCTACTGGTCCCTTTTCCTTAATACGTGCAAAAAAGGCCACAGATGGAGGTGTAAGGCTCACCAAACTAGCTGTCAAAACAAAAGGACAATTATTTATTAAAATATAGCACAAACAACCCAAACAAGCAGTCAACCAAATCAATCAACTCTCCATTAATTCCACACCATTGAAAGTTTAAGGTTCACCAATCAAACAGTCAAAACACATTAAAGGAAATCAACCAATTTGGAGCAAACACACATTTGGCCAAATCAATCACCTCCCATATTTAATACCAAATTCAAATTTATAGACATGCATCAAATCATTCAAATGAAGTGCAATAAAAACAATTTGAATCAATCAAAAGAGAGTGCACAGATCACAAACACCAAATTCCAAGTTTTCCTACACAAACCCCAAGTTTTCCTAAATAAATTCCAACATCCTATACACAAGACCTTTGGAGGTTTGGAATTGCAGAGTTCTATCAACATTCAGGTAAGTTCAATATTCCAACATCACTGCAATGTCTATTTCCATTTTAAATGTTTGTTGTTTAAGTTTAAACTCTATTGTTGTTTTGAATTATAGACGTTTAGCTTCAATTCTAAACCAAACAACATAGATTTTAAACTAAACAACAATACAGTTAAAACACAAATATCTGTTAATGCGAGAGTGAAAAAAAAAGGTGGCGAGTTGCTCAGAAAAAATGTTGCTTAGAAAATTCTTCTGCAGCTGAGCTCTAAACTTAGACATCCTAATAAGCTTTGGTTATCATTTAATCCCTTAGCTTCACCAACTCAAAATGGGAAAAAGTTTGCTTTGGATTCAGTCTGGAATCTGCATTGTATGATATTTAGCTAGCTTTGTTAAATAGTTTTGCCTATTTGCATGTTTTCTTATTCTCATCAGTTCGTTGTGTTTGTTTTCTCAATCTACCGAGTGCTGCAGTGGTTTGTTAAGTGGACTGTATAATGGGCAACTCCCATTCCACTGCAAAAAAGATAGTAACACAAGCATCTCGTCTTGTTTAAGAATTAACTTGAACAGATAACCTTGAAGCAACTTGAGTATCAACATTGAATGCTTATGTCAGCGGATCATTGTTACAGACCTATCCTCGCAGTGGGAAAAATTTAGCAGCATTCTCAAATGTCAAACATTGTTATCTGATCTTGACACATTTTAGCAGCATTCTCAAATGTCAAACAGAGTATCCACATTTTTATCTCATCTAGACAAATTTTAGTAGCGTTCTCAAATGTCAAACCATAAAAAACAAACATACAACATGTGAAATCATAACTACAACCAAACTGTAAATTCAAACATACAACATAGAATAGAACATCAAAATATGAAACTATCAAATCAAACATAGAACATCATAAATCGGAATGTGAAACAATCAAAACAAACATATAACATCACACATCTTCTGTTCAGAGCATCACTGTGAACTCTCCGACTGTACTTACAAATTGAAATTACAAACTGCAATTACAGAGATAAAGAAAATGGAATGCCAAATGTTGTAATGTTTGTGATTAATATTAGTATAGCTGATTGTCGGTCTATGTTATCTTGCTGTATAGATTTTACACTGTCAACCTCATTGCACACATGCTTAAGTAGTCATATTTGTTGTACTAGTCACATACAAGCCCAAGTAGATCTTGATAGTTAGGTTGCACCACCCTGCAATCCTCTCTACTAATCAACACAGGGAAGTGGGATGTCCAATTCAATGCTTTAGGCTCTTTGTTTCTTTAACTTTGTACTGAAGATATTCAAAAGATTCCAAATTACAAAATTGATGTCCAAAGGTGTTTGTTGACATGTGCAGATGAAGAACAAAGCTCAAATGCGGACCCGCCGTGGCACCAAGAGACTAAAGACAACCATGCCTCCAGAAAAAAAGAGGAGTTCATTTCCTGCCGGATGAAGACAATCAAGTTGCTAATGAGAGCAGTCATCAACCAGTTGAGCCAATTATTCAAGTCAATGCAGCTGCTAGAAGCAAGAAGGTTTTAGTTCAACGGGAGTGGAGGAAAGATGATATGGATGACATGCACCCCAGCAAAACTTTTCAGTTCAACATGCACGACGATGCTTCTACAGTGCAGAACATCCTTAGCCTTTTCGGAGTTGATGTGTCAGATGTGGAAGTTGCCAACACATTGCTGTCAGGGATTGCCGATGGTGATTTAAATCCTACAATAACAAAAACAGTGGGAGAGGAAACAGTGGGGGGTCAACTAGTTGATGACATGGCTGAAAGTCAACAAGAGACTACCATGGATGGACTTAGTCTTCCATCTCCCCCAAGCCAGCGATCATGGATGGTGGAGGGAGCCATGAATTTAGGATATGACTTGCATCCACAGGAAGAAGGCATCGCGTTCTCTTTCCCCTCTCCATATATAATGTTGAATGTGGATGAAATGGAACATTACTATGACGAGTGTCGAGAAGGTGATGCCCAATTATTAACAACAAACGAATACATGAACCTGTTAATGGAACAAGAGCAAAGTAGGAAAGTAATTCAGGAGTTAAAACTACAAAAGAGGGAGCAGATTGAGGAGAGAAAGACATCACATGTTGTAAAGGAATTGAAGGATCAAGCCAAACTAGATAAAGAGATAGCTCGGCAAGCAAAGAAATAGGAGAAAGTGGAAAAAGAGCTCAAAAGGGAGCAAGAAAGGATTCAAAAGGAGCAGGATAGAAAGGAAAAAGCATTTGAAATGGCAAGGAAGGTTCTACAGAGAGAAAGGTGTTTAAGCAACCCCTTAAACCCTTTGCCTGAAAATCATGCCTTGTTTAGGGAGATGGTGAACATCAATATACCTAACTATTTTCCAGCATAGTTTGAATGAGATTGGTAGCAACCAATCATTGTACACAAATAAGTTTGAAATTGCAGCCTAGGGAGGCATTTTTTTGCATTTTGTAATAGCACGATTTGTATTTTGAATTAAATTAATGAAAGGAGAATTCAGATCTGTGTTTGGCATGTCAATGATTTGCATTTAGGGGAATTCAGATCTATGTTTTTGCGTGCAATGAGGTATGTTTGTATGTATGTTTGTAAGAACATGATTGTATATGGATATGCATCCACATTCGGAGGTGTAAGGAACTCCAATCAAGCAGTCAAAAAAAGAGGACATCAAGTTAACATTTCAGACCACACAAGCATTCAACCAAGTCAATCAACCTCTCCATTATTTCCTACAAAATCATTTCTGTATGCCACCTAATATGAATAATTAAATACTAATGAATTGTATACTAATCACAACATATGATGCTAAATAAATATGAATTGTAATCTAATATTGAATCCATGCATTGGAAAACCCCAGAAAGCTTCATTAGATAAATGGTAAGTTTGCAATATTAGATTCATAATCTTCTAACAAGCATAAGAAGAGTGAATGATCAAAAATGGGAAAAAGATATTGCATTGTTCATTTTAGCTTTAATCTTAATCTTCATACTTCATATGATTCATGAAACATTTAAAAATTAATATATAAGACCAATCCTACATACTTAGTGTGGATGTAATGCTTGAAACTATTAGAACAATCATTGTGCAGAAAATATAATGTTCTCTTCCTTTTCAGATTTCATGTCATAGTATCCACAAATGCATAAACTGGTTGAGAACATACATTTTCACATTGTTGTAGCAGTAGATACATGTCACCAGTGTGTTGGGTGAATATTTTGTCTTCAACTAACTGAAGGCAAAATGGTTATATCGACCACAGTGTAATGAGATAAATCTCTCCTCTTAGCAAGGGGAGGTTCCCTATCAACTATCACAAACTTATTTAAACTAAATACTAATTTGGGGGTGAGACCATATCATCCATTTCTCTTTTTTTAGAAATGATGTTTACAAAATGAAATAGCACTTTCTTGATACAAATTGAATAACCAAGAAACCCACGAGAGCAGAAAGTCTATCGTTGCTTCTTTTACCGATTTATAACTTAGAACCCAGTAGAATAAGGTGCAACCCAAAAGTTTTCACCGAAAACTACGACAAAATATATGATCACAAAAGATAATAGTAGTTCAAAGCTTTCCAATATCTTTTACTTTAAAACACTAAATCACAAACTAAAGATAATTGTTGTAGCACAAAGTCTCCACAATCAACTTTAGAACATCTCCCAGATTATTCACACTCACACTACAATTTGATCAAACAGATAAGATAGTATTAGGAAAAGGACATAAGAACAATTTTCAGTACACCACAAGATATTCCAACACAAAGATTGAATGATCACTTGCTTCCTTATTCATTTGATAAAATTTGATTTACAATTTGAACACAAAGTCTCAAAATGCTCTTCAATTTGGCTGAGTTTCGTTTCAATAACTAAAAGATGATTATTTACAATGGGGGTCCTCTTTATTTATAAGAGGAACCGAGAGCAAAAATAGGTAAAGAAAAACTATGACTTATTCAACAAAGGAGTCCTTTTTGATTTGGGACTTCCTATGTTTTTACATGTAATTACATATGGAAAAAGTACATGTAAATATGTCCAAAATTGTTTCAAAAGTACATCTGAAAAGTAGAAAATAAACTAAGGGAAAAACTATTTCAACTTGTATTGCCATCTTTCTTCATATGGCAATCATACATGGTGAAAGCTGTTTGCATCCCAAGACTATCTGGACTAACTGTGTTCTTGAAAATCATCCTGGCTCTTACTATGGCATCTCTCACCGTGGTGACTGATTTTGCATGACTAGTTAGCTTGGTCTTCAGATTATCCAAGGTTAACTGATTGTCAAGAATATTGTCCATAGAGGCCATTGAAAATGTTGTCTTCGAACTCTTTCTAGAACATATTTTCAAATTCCTGAACCATCTCTTCTGCTCGGAGAAATTGGTTATCCTGTGACACAAGTTTGCATGGCAGCTCCTCCAATTTATGCAAAAGACTAACATCACTTTGTTCACTTAGTTTCCTTGCTGCTTCTAGGTCATTGATCAAATCTTTCAGCACACGGCTTCGATATGTCAATGCCTCTTTGGTTTCTGTATATGAATCTCTATTTGGAATGACATGAATTGATATCAGAGGCTTATTTTCAGCTTTCTCATCTCCACCCACTTATCATGATTCTTTTCTATGCGCTCGATATCTTGAGAAATAACACCGATCAGATCATCAAGTTCTGCCCTTATTTTCTCCATCTTGTTTGTCTTCTCAGATAGCTTTGTAAGCAGAGAGATTCCTTAGGTGCGCATCCTTTCTTGATATTCTTCAAGTACTCTTCCCTTGAGGTGAGTCTTTTCTGCTTTCTGGATAATAGGGTCTTCTACAAAAACGGCCTCGGGAGTCACTGACTCTGAATTCAAAGTGATTTTCCTCACCACTATAGTCAACTGTTCAACCATTGCCTTGTAATGATCTTTCATTTCTTTCTTTTTGTCAAATTTCTGAATCAGAATGTCCATGGCTGACTGCATGTCAGTCTTTGTACTTTCATGAGTTATTTTACCTAACTCAACTCTAGAGATAGAATAATCATTCATACTAAAATTTTCCATGGTTGCATCCTGCGGAGGTCTTGCAATCTCCAGAAATTTGTGTCCCTTATCCCCGAGCATTCTCGAAAGAACCTTTGGCTTCTTCGGGGTCTTAGCTTTTGTAGGCACCAGCTTACTAAAATCAAAGTCATTTGGAGAGATGGCTTGTTTCTTCCTTTTGGGTGTATATGCTGACAACCATGGTGGAAGCACAAAAGTATTCACATTAGGATCTGTTCCCATTGCTGGTGTTATTGGAATTGCACTTGCACTAGAAGTGGAAACAATAGGTGGAGTATTAGTAAAAACTGCACCTATTACATTTACATTAGAAACTTGTTCAATATTCATTACAAAGTGATCAAATAAAGAAGAATCCCCAATATCAAAAGACGAGGAGGACAAGCTAGGAATAGATTATGAGGAACGAAGAACATCTTCAAAAGTATTCTGAGGATTGTCAAAAATTGTTTTGGAAGATGATGGAGTTTCAGAAGAAGGGATGTCAATGGGTGAAACAGATAGAGGAACTAAAACAGGTGTGTTGGGCAAAGGGGAAGAGACTCCCGTTTCTTGTTGTACATTCTCCTGTGGAGACAAAACTTCCTCTTCTTGTTGATCTGTAGGTCTATCTTCAACCTCCATTTCCTCAGTGGTTGGTTCTTCAGGATTATGTTTTTCAATTTCCATATCTTCTATCTTAGACTCTTTTTCCACAGCCTTTGACTTCTTCGTCACAAATTTGATCCTAGGCTTATGTGGCTTGGAAGAAGAGGGAACATCGCTCTTGTTCTTCGTCCTATTTTCCACCTTTTTTCTTGTTTGCTCTTGAGTCTCAGTCTCTAATCCTGTAAGGAATTCTTTCAAAGCAATTCCTTTATCTGCTAGCCAGTTATTGGTATTAGCCAATATGGGTTCAAATCTTTTTCTCAGAGAGGTCAATTCTTTTTGAGACCATTGGATAGGAGGAAGAGGAGTATCAACAACCTGTTCAGTGTTATATCTGTCATCGATCAACTCTCCATCATCCACTAGGTCTTCAGGAATATCAGCAAGTCCCAGATATTTAATCTGCTCCAGAGATCACCGACTATAACCCAACTTTCTGACATCTTCTTCTGTTCTCAGATCCACCCAGACATCCTCGACCATAGGTTCATGAAATTGGGTCTTTCTCTTGATTTTGTCTTTCACACCCCTATAATCAAACTTTGGCCTCCATTTGAATTGTTTCATGGTTACAAGCTGCATTTTTGTTTCCATGGCTCTAGCCTTTGCAACAGTTAATACCGAGAACCTGCCAATTTCAACTGGAAAACTGAAACCTAGTTTCTTGAGCTCCATCTGCTTATTATGTACGACAATCATTTGTCTACATAATTCCATTAAAACAAGTTTGTCTGAGGGGAACCTTGGCAACATATAAGGATGACCTTCGAAGAAGCCAACCCTTAGATATGAGAAAGAAGGAAATTGTAAGAACATGCATCCAAAATCATTTACCACTGACCAAGCTTCATCTGACACTCTTCTTTGTTCTAGCTGAGGGTCAAAAAGACACAAGAATACTGTGAAGAAAGCATCATTTACTCTCCTGAAATGGTGAATAGAACCCTTCAATGCCAATTGGGAATAATACTGATACATAGGAATTACCCTCCTATCTCCTTCTGATGTTAGACCTGAAAAAATTCTCATAGAGGCTGCTATATACACCAGGTAAGAAGTCATGTGGAATTTGAAGGTAGTGGATACCTTTGTCAATTGCTCGTGCAGAGCATTGCTGATTTGCTCGCCCCAAAAGATTGCTTGTTTACCTTGGAGTATTACCTTGATGAAAGGGTACATCCACTCATGAAATAGTGAGGAAGAGGCCAATCCTCTTATTGTGCTGAGAAGAGTTATTAAATCACCAACTTCTTCTATAAAGTCACTTCTAGGAAAATTCCTTGGCCACCTGGACAAGTTTGACCGTGGAGACTTGAGCCATTTAGTATTGATTATCTTCTTAGCCTTCTCAGGATTTTTGTCATACTCTTTTTGTGCTTCAACAAAATCTAGCTTTATGACTTCTGTAACAGCAGGGCACATGAAAACTTTATCAATGAATTCAGGATCTAATCTGATTATCACATTACCACTTGCATCCATCACAACCCTAGTATCCCTATTGTAAAATTGAGCACACTGAAGAACAAATTCTGTGTTATGTGCTGCCACCAGAAAAGATGACACCAGATGAATGTTACTATCAATAATCTTCTTCATTGCAGAACTGGGATTATTGGACTTAGTTCATTCCACAAATTCAGCCATGTCCACATGGCCAATCTCTGTATCCCGAATGTCATCGACATTGGAAGTAACTGAGGTGATTGGGAAAACACCTTGATATTTATACTTCATCGCCTTCGACTTCTTCAGAGACAACTCAGTCATTTGAAAAAGCTATCACCAGAAGGATGTCGATGAAGAGAGAAAATCCGCAGAAGAAATTGCAACAAAAAACCATGATCATGCAATTAGGGGAAATACTGGTAATCTGGGAAAATTGCATGTCGACGATCATGACTATGAGGATATGCTTGAAAGGGCTAGAGTGCGAGCAGGTCAAAAAACGGAGGAAAGCGGGCTTGGAAAAACAAAATTGAAAATATCCTAGAGTTAGAAAAAAATTGAGAAGGTGATGCAGGGGCGGCAAAATTTGCCACCCTTGCATGTAAGGGATAATTTGCAAGTGTATCGGTGGTTAAATTCATCGCTACAACATGTTTTTAGAAGAATTGCAAGTTTTATGTTTGAGCGGCAAAAAATGCCGACACTGCATGTGGTAGGAGATTTACAAGTGTATCGGCGATTAAATTCGCCGACAATGCAAGGGGTATGAATTGCATGGTATTTCAAGGTTTTCTTCGTGTAAGGGCGGTGAATTTCGCCGCCCATACACTCGCATTTGGATAAATCTTCAAATGCAAAAGCGACGGATTCCGCTGACTTCGCCTTTGTTCACAAGATTATGGAAAGATTTCAAGCGCCAATTTTCGCCGACATTGTAAGATGGGTTTGGGTTTGGTGTTAGGTCGGAACAAACCACCGTAGATGTGTCACTTCATCAAAGCTTTCGTGTAAGGGCGGCAAGTTTTGCCGCCCTTGCACGAAGGTAAAACACAAAACACAATCGGCGATATTTGCTGATTTAAAACCTAAAAACCTAAACCTAAATGAAAACAAAGTCATGATTACTAGAAAATGGTCGGGAAGGTTTAGTATGGCCTGAACAGGAAAAACTAGGGTTATCACAACATGGACGTGAATCAAACGACAAAAGAAACGTAAACAGAGATGCATTAAATGATAATTTGCTTTGAACAACATTCGAACAATAAAACTCTTAAAGAATATGAACAAACAAGAAGAAGAAAACCCTAGAAGGAAATAACAAAAACAATGTTTTTCTTTAAAAACTTACCTGTCAAAAAGAACGAAAACCTTAAGCGCGACGGCGATGACTTGAAATCCATTCGAATCCAAAATCGGCGCGATCAAGCAGTTTGAGGGAGGGTTCACGAATCAATTGGAAGGTTTAGGAAACATAAATAACAAAAAACAACGAGATTACTCATTTAAAAGGTTCAAAAGATATGATCTTAATGCCAACACGAGTGACAATAAATACCATTGGAGTTCGTGATATTGAAGATCAATCTCACTCGGGCGGTGATTTTTGCCGATTGAACATGTGCTTTTTAGCGAGGAACATGTAACGACGGCAAAAAGTGTCGCTCGAGCATGTGTAAACAAAAACTATGTAAAAGCGGCGAATATTGCCGACATAACACAAGCAAACAAAAAGATATGCAAAGTCGGCGATTTTTACCGCCTTTGCACATACAATTTCAAAATTTAACTAACACCCAAAAATGATCAAAAATTGATATTTTGATCAGTTTACAACCTAATCGATTTGCACCAACTTCGAGGAATCGATTCAAGGGAATGTCGCAAACTAGTTTAGGATGTCGTACGACTTTGCACAAGGCCAAGAGAATCTTGTCTCGATTTGCGAACTTAGAGTGTAGATTACGAAACGGACAAGTTTCGTAGGGGTTGTCTACAAAAATGAGCGTAGCTGATTTTGAGAACAACACAGTGGAGGTAAGGTGCCAAAGAATAAACAATTGCAATTGACCCCTGCAAAAATCAAGGACTGCTGCAAGAAACACTTTGTGCCATGCTTCTAAACAAATAGGTCTTGAAGACCACGTGTGTATGTGACATGTGGATATAGGCAACATACATTGTGCACCAATTTTATCTAACAACTTCTGAAACTGCCTTCCATATAGTTTTCTTTGTTTCAAGGGCTAATACTGTTCAATATTTGCTTCATGCAGCCATGCATAAATAAGAGATAAATGCCCTCGTCCATATATATATAACAATTTGCAGTCTACAAGTTTGCGCAATGATGAACACACAAATAGAAGTATTATCTGTTCAGGATATACATGATGTCCATGGATCAAAACATCCACGGTAGATCACGTATATCTTGAATAGATAAACATCTTTCAGTGTCTAATCGGAGCAAACAAATAAACTACACAAATCATCCTTTGCTTGATAGACCTAAAACTTCACACCATAAGCTAGTAATGATGCGTCCACTTCAGTCTATTCACAACAAATAAAATAAATGCATGTGTGCAGAGAAAAGTTTAGTTCCATTCTTAATCGTGGCCAGCAGAGAAGACATTAATGAATTATGGTGTTAAGTCTTTAAGTCAATAACAGAGACTAACCCATAAAAGCACTCAAAGATAGCGAAGAGTAGACATTAACCCATAAAATGCAGAGAACAACAAATAGTAGACATTAACAAGGAGGGAGTAAGAGTTAATGAGTCTGAAGTTGGTGTAAATGCAACTGGACTTCCTCGTTAATGCGGGAGTGTGCGATGAAAAGGTGGCAAGTTGCTTATTTGCTCTGAATTGGTTGATTTCCTTTAATATTTTTTGATATCTTGACTCAAATGAAGGATACGAATCAATTATTTGATGTGTGTGGATGATAGATTAAAGAATATCTTTGACTACTAGGACAATGTGTCAATTATATATATATACATATGCATATATATACACATTCATAATGTAATATATATATACACATGCATATATAAACATACATATATATATACACACACATGCATATATAAACATACATATGCAAATGCATATATATCTACATTCGTAAAGTAATATATACATACATATGCAGATGTATTAACACACACACACACATATATATATATAAGAGTGATTAATATGCTCGTAAATGGAAGGTTCTTTTTGTTTTTTGTCTGGTTGTAATCATGAGGCTTCGGTATTCAAATGAGGTTATTGTTTATTCATATACAATCAGAATGTACTATAAACATACATATGTATATGCATATACACATGCATATGCATATGAATAATATGTGTATATATATTTGTTCAAAACACAATATATGGTCTAGGTATTGAAATGGGGTTATTATTTATCCATGGGTATTCAATTATTTTATATATTTTTTGTTTGCAATGGCATTTTTTCCATCTATTGATGTCTGTAATCATAAACGGAAGCTTCTTATGGTTTTCTCACTGTTTGTAATCATGAGGGTTTGGTATTAAAATGGGGTTACTATTTATCCATGGGTATTAAAATATTTTCTATTTTTATTGTTTGCAATGGCTTCGCTCTTTTATCCTTTGACCCTGGTAAGGATATCCTATCTTGCTAAGGCAATGATCTTTCTAGCTTGAAAAAAAAGATGATTTATTTGGTTTTTTCTATTTTTATGTCCTATGGTTTATGCATGCAACATCTTAATTGAATCAATGACTATAGACTTGTTCTCTAAATTCAAACTATAGTTTTTATTGCACTTCATTTTAATGATTTGATGGATGTCTATAAAATTGAATTTGGTATTAAATATGGGAGGTGATTGATTTGGTTGAATGCTTATTTGCTCTGAATTGGTTGATTTCCTTTAATGTTTTTTGAAGTCTTGATTGGTGATCCTTAAACCTTCGATGGTGTGAAATAAATGGAGAGTCGATTGATTTGGTTGAATGCTTGTTTGGGCTGTTTGTGCTAGATTTTAATAAATTGTTGTCCTCTTGTGTGTGGATGATAGATTAAATAAGATCTTTGACTACTATAATAAAGTGTCAATTTTTGCAAAATATGTAGTTATCTCAAAGTAGGAAAATCAAGTGGTACAAGTAGGAAAATGAAGGGTCAAAACACATATCTCGGTTTGGTTTTTGTTATTTGCAATGGGAATATATTTCTATATGTTTGTCCTATGGTTTATGCATGCAATATTTTTCACTAATTAAAGAATATCTTTCACTAATTAATGAATTATTTGATGTGTGGATGACAAATTAAAGAATATCTTTCACTACTAGGACATAGTGTCAAATATTGCAAAATATCTTTCAGTTCTAGGACATAGTTTGAATAGAAGGTTTTCTTGGTTTTATGTGTACACACATACACATATCTATTGCTGTCTGTGGTCGTAAATGGAAGGTTCTTTTGGTTTCATGTGTACACACACAGATATATATATATATATATAAACTAGATAAGACTCGTGAACAACATAACGATATATTTAGGGTGTCTACATCATCGAATATAAAATAATTGAATACCCATGGATAAACAATAACCTCAAGAAGAAGTGAAATGGACGTGAGCAGGAATTTGTCCATTGGATTAGGGTTTGCTGGCGAGTGTGCCTCTGCAAATGGCACTGCTGGCTCAATCTTTGCTCCGAGGGGTGGGAGTGTCTTGGCTGGCGCTCCTGCTAGACGGGAAGGGTCTCCTATGAAGGCTGTGGATACAACTAAGAACAATGTGCTTGTGGGGGTGAGGGTGCCCTTTGATAAGGACGAGATTTCTAAGGAAAAGGAGAATGTTGGAACGCATTGTGTGCAGGCTGAGGATGGGATTGGTGCATCTTCTCCTAGGTAGCGTGCCCCTACTGTCCCTCGTCAGTCTTTTGTTGCAGTGGCTGGTTCGGGTGCTCTTTGTGCTTTAGGGGGGAGTGGAGTCCGACCTTTCCCCTATGCCTGTTCTTCCCCTGTTGTGGTGTGTGGCCCTGAGGTCATGGAAAATGAAGAGTTTTACCGCAATACAGGGGTAATTTGTAGGTTCAATGGACTGTGGCCCTCTTTGCCAGACCTTCACAATTGGGTTTTGGAGTCTTGGAAGCCGTTGGTTGCTGGGAAGATTGAGTTTTTTCCCAGTGCTCCTGGTTTTTTCATCGTGACTTTTGCTTCTTCTGAGCAACGAGATTTAGTGCTTGATGGTAGGGTTTGGATGTGGGGGGAACATTCCTTGTCCATTAAATCTTGGACTCCTACTTTCAATCCCCTTATCAAGCTGCTCAATATCAAGCTGATTTGGGTGCATCTCCCGAACCTCCCCCTCCAGTTTTGGGAGGATTCTTGCTATGAGAGCATTGACAATGCCATTGGTCATTTTCGAAAAGTTGACTCAACTACCTCTTTCATGGGTCACTCCACGGTTGTCTGAATTTTGGTAGATATTGACATCTCCAAACCCCTTTTTGGAGACGTTTTGATGGTAGGGGAACGACCTTGGAAACAACTGTTGGACTATGAGGGTATCCCCTTCAGATGTTGACGTTGTTTCGCTATTGGTCACATGGCTGCTGGCTATCCTTTATCACGCCACAAAAGTGCTGCAACTTAGTGGAAGGATGCTCTTGTGGATCACCTGACTATCAGTGCTTCCTAGGAGGATGGTTCATCTTGTGGTGATGATTCCTCTTAGGAGGATGAGCTCTCTCTTGAGACTATTCTGGGGGGTGGTGGCGGCTGCTACAATTCATGATCCTCATTTAAAGCCCACCTCAGCTCCTGCTTCTCTCGACTGGTGCACTTCTGTTCCATCTTCTGTTACCCCTTCGGTATTGCCTAATTTGGACTTGGCAGCTCTACACATGGGGGCTTCAAGTCACACTCCTTCCTCTTCTCCGGTCACTCTTCCGGCTGTGCCTTCTCCAGGGTCGACTTCATTGGCACTGTCCATGGCTGTTACTTCTCAAGAGGATCCCTCCCTCTCACCTTGCTCTGTGGACTTTGACTCAGAGGTTTCTTGAGTTGTGGTTCAACGTAGAAAGAAAGGGCTCTCCAAATCTGTTGGGGAGCCGTGCCCTAGGGTGAAGGGTGTTAGATTTGCTTTCTCGAGATCTGCTATTGTTTGATCCCTTGTCAGGTTTTTCTGCTATCAGTGTGCTTCTGGTGCACTGTTCAGTTTGCCTTTTTTGGGCTATTGGTCTCTTTTTGTTTGGTTATTGTTTTGTGTTGGCCTTCTTTTTTGCCCTTGGGGCATGGTTGTTAAGGGTTCAGCTCCAATAAGCTACTTACTATAATAAAAAACAATAACCCCAAGAAGCAGATGAAAATTTTATTTATTTTGGATAATGTGGTGCACCAGTTAGAGGGGACAAGTTAGGGTGACCCACTATGAAAAGAGGACATCTTTCAGATTGAATTTTGAAGTAAACATGCTTTAAAGATATTCAATATGATATCAATTATAAACTTAAAATGCACTTGTAAAAAAAAATTGCAGCACATTAAAACATTTGTTATTCCATTTTCTACAATTAAAAATTGTAAACTAAAATTTGTAACTTAAATTAAAGAGTCACAGTGATGCTCGAACATAATTTTGCATTTTCCAAAAGCAATAAATGTGTTACAAAACACAGAAAACGACCAATACGCTGTGTTGATAAACACTACTCATAAAGTAGATAAAGTGTTACAACAAACACCATTGAACACTAGTTTTGCCATTTGGAATCTTTTGAATCTCTGCAGTACAAAGTTAAAGAAACAAAGAGCCTTAAGCACTGAACTAGACATTCCACCACAAAGAAACAAAACAACCTTCCATTAATGACCACATACAACAAAAGATGGAAGAAAACCATTACAAACCAAAAATAACAATCAATAGACATGGATAAAGAATAATCTCATTGCAAACAAAAATAAAATAAAATAATCGAATACCCATAGATAAACAATAACTCCATTTTAATACTGAATCCTCATGATTACAAACAGTGATAAAACCATAAGAAGCTTCCATTTATGATTACATACAATAATAGACAGAAAAAATCCCATTACAAACAAAAAAAATATAAAATAATTGAATATCTATGGATAAATAATAACCCTATTTTAATATCAAATGGTCATGATTTCAAACCATAAGAAGCTTCCATTTATGATTACAGACAGCAATAGATAGAGAAAATCTCATTGCAACGAAAAAAGTATAAAATAACTGAATACCCATGGATAAATAATAACCCCATTTTAATACCAAACCCTCATAATTTCAAACACTGAGAAAACCCTAAGAATCTTCTATTTATGATTAGAGACAGTATTAGATAGAGAAAATCCCATTGCAAACAAAAATAAAATAAAATAATTGAATACCTATGGATAAATAATAACCTCATTTGAATATCGAACCCTCATGATTACAAACAGTGAGAAAAATTATAAGAAGCTTCCATTTATGATTACAGAAAGCAATAAATTGAAAAAATCTATTGCAAACAAAAAAATATAAAATAATTGAAAACTCATGATACAAATAATAAAAAATATCCTTACCAAGGTCAAAGGATAAACGAGCAAAGCCATTGCAAACAAGAAAAACAGAAAATATTTTAAAACCCATGGATAAATAGTAACCCCATTTTAATACCGAACCCTCATGATTACAAACAGTGAGAAAACCATAAGAAGCTTCCAATTACGATTACAGACAACAATAGATGGAAAAAAATGCCATTGCAAACAAAAAAATCCAAAAAATTGAATACCCATTTAAATACCGAAGCCTAATGATTTTATGCAAACCGAAAACGAAAAGAGCCTTCCATTTACGACCACTCACAACAATATGCATAAACCATAGGACATAGAAACAGGAAAAAAAAAATCCTCTTTTTTTTTGAGCTAGAAAGATCATTGTCTTAGCAGGATAAGATATCTTTACCAGGGTCAAAAGATAAACGAGCTAAGCCATGAGCGGAAGGAGAAACCGGTGGAGTTGTGATGACTACAACCAGACAAACAATAACCCCTTTTCATGACTACAAGCAGACAAAAAATTAAAAAACTAGACAGACAATAGTGAATACCAAAAACCCATTTGAATACCAAAGCTTGAAAACAGACAAGAAGACGGTAAACCAGAAGAACATTCAATTTACAACCATAGAAAGCATTGCAAATAGAAAAACCCAGATAATTTCTCTTTGTTTTCGAGCTAGAAAGATCATTGCCTTAACAGAATAAGAAATCCTTACCAAGGTCGAAGGAAAAATGTGTGAAGCCAACATTGTCATCGCGAAGGAGATACTAGTGAAGCCGTCGGGAAGGAAATACCAGTGGAGACCCAGCGAATGTAGGTTTCTCAAGAGAGCCAAGGTGAACCAGTATGGATGCCATTTGCAACGAGCAAACGCGGAGCGCAGAGTCGGTAATGGTGTTGAAGGGTTTGTTGAGTGTGAAAGACGGGAGCATTGAACGCTCCATAGCTGTGAAAAGGCAAGGCACGATAACCAGCGAAACAAGGAGGGAGTAGGAGTTAATGAGTCTGAAGTTGGTGCAAATGCGACTAGACTTCCTCGTTAATGCGGGAGTGTGCGATGAACAGGTGGCGAGTTGCTCGGATGCCACACGACATCGCGAGCACAACTCACGATGCCACTTCTTGCCATCGGTGTATGGTGTGTTCGGTCTTCAATCGACAGTAAAAAATGGCCGGAAATTTGACCCCGCCAAAGAAACGTGTTGTCCACGTGGCAAATTGATGTCTAGCATATTAAAACGAAATATTTAGGTTGTCCACGTCACCGTCTACATGGAAAATACAATTTTTTATTTTATTCAGATGACATGGTTGGAGGAGGAAAGTTAGGGTGACCCACTATTGGTCCCTCTTCCATAGTGCTAAACTTCTAAAAATATTGGGCCTAAATGCACAAATACTATCTCACCCATTGGAACTATCTGATTGAAACTATGTGTTGTCATGTGGAGGCGATGTATTTTGTTTGCACGTTTTTGCTCAAGCATTAATGCTTCATTCGAGCATCCGTCTTTTAGATTTGCTTTTTTTAAAAAAACAATTATGTGCATTGGCTTCCTGCGATTGGTTTGGGCACTTTGACTTTTTTTGTTCGCGTGCGCTTGTTTTGGTTACATTTGGTTGCTATTGGGTGTTTGCATTGTGGAAAGGAGGTGGGTTTTTTTTAACCATGGCGATTTCTTATCTAGTGCATTCACTGTGCATATTTTGGTCCCCGTTACTTATGTTGCTAGATTTATCAATATTTATGCATTCGAATGAAATATTGTGTTGTGGTTACACTGTGCTGATGGCAACGTCATTCATGACTATTTCTTTGATTTGCTATTATACCTGAAAGGTTTAAGTTGTCATTGTATTTTTTTTTTGGTTATTATTGATAAAGGGTGGGTTTTTGAAAGGGCCCAAGCCTTTTTATAGAAGCCAGACTAGATAGAAAAGAGAAGCCCTACAAAGCAGCCAAGAAACAACAATCAAACAAGTAGCACAAGAGTTGCAAAACACAAGCAGAACTCACAAAATGAACAACATTGCGGAACTAAAACATGACATACCCGACCAAGAGACTAGTTAGGCTAAACCCGAAGAATAAGAGATTTGAGTACTTGCTGCAATTCTTTTCATCGAGTTAATGAAGTGTAGATCCGATCTTCCAGATCTTCCTTTTTAAAGGCTCTCATTAGTCTTAAAAGGATGGCTTGATGTTCCTCTGCCTGAGTGACTAGGACATGTACCCTCAAACTTTCTTTTTTCTTTGCATGGAGTGCAAGAAGAAGGCAGAGTAACCTATAGAGGACTCTCCCTGCCAACGCGACAAACAACCTCCTTCCCTTTAAACACCTTCATGCACTTCTCATCTGTAGGCTCCAAAGGAGAGGTCTCAATCACTCTACTTAAATATCATCCACTTCAATGGTCAAACAATCAATAAAAATTTTACACTTCATTCACAATAGAAAATGTTAAATATTTGTCCTATTTTTATTGGTCAAAATTGACCTTTGACTACTAAAGTGGATGATATTTAAGAACAACCGGTCTCAATGACCATTTCAAAGGAGCGCATCACTTCATTACCTTATGCGAGCTCCTTATTGTCACTGTATTTTATTAGGAACTAGAGTTTTGACTTTGTCCGCAAAGCTAGCAGCCAACCCACTTGGGAACTGAATATTTCTTAATCTGGTAATTGTTTTTGAAATACTCAAAATAACTAGCTTAGACAAATATTATGTTTGTAGAACTTCCAGTGAACTTCTATATGGAGTTTTTTTTGTATTGTAGGATTTTTTTTTTGAAAGAGAGGTTGAAATATGAGTGTATGTTTTTATTTATCACTTGCAGTCATATTTAAGACAAATGCTTTAGAAATGTATTGCTAATTTGCTTGTTTCCCCAAGGTCCCCAAGGGAGTCAAAGAACAAGCTTTTTCGGTTTTGTCTTTTTTAAATGCTTTGAAATTTTTAGTTTTTTTAAAAGCCAACTTTAATAGAATTTATTTTAAGTCTATGCCATGTGGATTTTATGGGAAATTAAAATCTCCCAATCTATATATTTTTATTTGGAGGCAGTTTGAAAGTCTCATTTTTTTTTTATAATATACTTGGTTTAGGATCCAGAAACCATACCAAAAAAGGGGGATTTCCTCGAATGTTGTAGGCATAGAGACCCTAGGTCCAACATAACAATGATTCCATGAGGTATGGAAATCAACAAACAAAATACTAGTTAAACCATATTTCTATTCATACCAAACTATATCAATATAGCATATAAAATAGATAGTTACCCAATGCATCCAGTCACAAAATACATTCAAAAAACCCCAAAATCAGATAGAGGCCGAACTAACCTCCATACCCTACCCTACTTGACATAAAAAAATGGAAAGTTTACCAAAGCTTGCTACAATATCCAAGTCTGAATGTGTAATGTCCCCTATTGGAACAATACTAAATTTACCCTAAAAATTCAAATACCCCAAGTTTAGGGTTAGGGTTTCAAAATTATCATTTATATTACCTTCCAATTTACATAATTCTTGTGCCCTAAATCTGCAATCATAACATAAGAAACACATATACAAAATACAGGTATACAAACATACCTCTTGAATTATTAGTGTTAGATAAGATTTCCCTACATTCAAATTCATAAACAATATTCTATTTCTCCATTCACTCAACTCCATCATAGTGGTGATGATAAGACATTCCTTGGCACATGATACCTCCATGCAGGCCCTTACGGGGGGCATGGTAGATCACATGTTTAGTTCCTCCATACAAGCCCTACGAGGGTTTGGCAGGATCAAGCTGTCATACAAAGCCTCCATACAGGCCCTTACAGGGGGTATGGTAGGGGTGCAGATTAGACTTGCCCCCAAACAAGCCTTAGGGGGGTATGGTAGGACTGCTTGCCTTTGGTCTGTTTATCATTTCCCTTCTGTGATGGGTGGTCATAGTAAAGATAACAAGAAATATTTATATGGATTCAAAGCTGACCTATTCACAGTATTATATATGATGCACAATAAATATAATGGCCTTGAATGTATTTTTACTTGCAGATCTGATTCTATAATGTATGATTGTCACAGTCTGCTTTTTATTTCCAAGTTGAATGCTCTCAATATTTTCCATGCTTCATTGTTGTCTAGCGATCCTCCTATATATCTTGGATCGGGTGCCTTTTCACTCAATGGTCGCTGCTCTTCATGCAGCACTCAAGGAGATGCCACCCTTGATCATCATTAATTTTTATTCCTTAACTAATCAGCGTTATCTTAACTATTGGAATTGCTGTTAATTAATTCTTCTAGATATAATCGTTGTCCCTTGGATCGTACTTTCTTAATCGTTTCCTTTACGAGGCTTATTAAGTGTGGTTATCATCGATTGCCTCTTGGATTTATGTGGACAACTTCACTTCAAAGCGATGCTTAGTAGTTATCACTATCACATGTGTATTGATACATATAAAGGGTAGAGTCGGCCATGTACTATCATCTTGCAACCTCCTTGTGCTTGAAACATGATCGGTAATGGGAAATTGGGTTTCTTATTCAATCTTGAGGCGGGGACATGACATAATGGGGGGTCGAGGCAAATTACGTAGGCCTCGTGCCACCCTAAAAAGCAGTATTACATTTATCACATGCCATAGTCTTACATAGCATAGCCACCACCTTGACCTCCTTTGAGCCCTTGCTGTCACAACAATATGAAAATGACGGAACAACCTCTATCCGAAACACACCTTCAAACCCTTTGCCAATTCCTCCAAAGCACGTTGTAGACATTGATGTCGCTTCTTGGAAGTGTGTAAATGATGAGAATGCAACTAAAATATTCCTCCGCCTAGTGAACAACATCTTCAATATCATCGTGATGCAAATAAGAGCTAGTTGCATTTGAAAGGAAGGAAGCACAAGACAAACTCCGAACCGCATCAAACACATTTTTATCATCTAATGTCTATTTATATCTCTAAGATAATGGCATAACTTCAATTTTAGAGGTGCAAATCGGTTCTCTCTCTTCCGAATTCCAATAATTGGAATTTGTCAAACTTGAGTTCTCAACATCATGATTTATTGACTCTATATTTTAAACACATCTATCTAAAAAATGTGGAGAGATATTAGTTATTTTAACTTTTACTTAAAACTATTTTATTTGAGACAAAATTTATTTTATTTTAATTGAAGAGCTATTTTATTTTTCAATAGTAGTAGAATAAATCATAAAAATCAAGTCCAAATTTTCAAAAAGTTAAAAGAAAATAAAGTATATACTTTTTACTTATTTTATTTTCTATATAAATGTCATTTTTAATATAGATAAGAAAATACAAGCATTATTTATTTTAACATTTACTCAAGAAATAATTTAATTTTAATTTTAACAAATTTGTCTACTTCAACTTTTATTTCAAGAGCTTTTTTATTATTTTATAGTAATAAAACAAATAACACAATACATGCAAACAATTATAAATAGTTAAATGAAAAACAATTCAAACATAATAATTTCAATATATTTTATTCTACCTATTAATTATTAGTTTTTTTTGGCTACATTTTGATTTGATTTTTTCTTATTTAATAAGGCATTATTAATATTATGTTTATTATTATATATTAATTATTTGATGTGTAAATATGTGTCAAATTTAAGTTAAGGAGTTTTTATGTACATAATCATGATAAGAGATCCCTTGTTGCCACTGTAGAAATGAGATGTTTAATATAAATAATTTAAAATAATTAAATAAATATAATTATGGTACATAATTAATTTATAGATTAAATAGAGCGGGGTTGATAATTACAATAAATATTTAAAATAATTAGGAATTGTTTTCATTCTGGTAAACGCTTTTGACAGGAGCTATGAATAGGGGGGATTATAAAGAAGGGAACCCACCCCAACAAAACAACAAAACAACAGAAGACAAACAAACAACGCCAAGAAACAACAAGAGATACCACAAGAAACAGCAGAACAGAAAAGCTGCCCTTAACAACAGAGCCACCAAATCAAAGTGATTTGAAGAATAATTAAGAATGGCTACTTATGTCATGTTGAAATTATTTGCTATTGTCGGAAAAGTAATTCCTTCGTTTTGATAAATGTGTCAGACTTTATATATCTCAAAATCTTCCACGGTTCAATCCCAAGCTCCTCAGGATTGATCTCGATCACTGCAAACTTGGTTTGATGCACAATCTTGCTTTCTTTCTTGCAAATTGTTATTTTCACTTTATTACTTGTGTAACTTTTTTTATGTCTTGTTGAACTTGCGTGAAAATAAATTTGGGATGACCATTTCACCTTGGACCTTGTGTACCGGTATGTGAAGGTAAGAATCCTACTCTTCCAGATTTGTCTTCTTCCACCTTCCCTGATCGGTGCTTACATCAGTGAAAAGCCATTTAGTGAAGGTCATCTAGGAAAATTTGCATTCCTAGTTGCATTCATATATCACCAGAAAACACAAAACATTACTTTCTCATACGTATTTTCTTTCATAGCCTAGATTTACCTTTTACAATTAGTCGTATAATTTTTGGCATCTAAATATAGAACAACATTGTGTGCATTACTTGCACCCTCACGTGCCTTAGGATTTGACCTGATATAGTTTAGAAGAAGTGAGAAAAGAGCCTTCTCACTCTTGTCACTCCTATCCTCCTTGAGCAACTTGACGTGCCTGGAGAAAAGTTGAGGCTTGCCACTCCACTACCAATTCTAAGAGTTCCTCAAACGCCAAGGCAAAGACATTTACACCCTCAATCCGTGCCTCTTATAGACCTCTTATTACCCCCAACTTAGGTACAAAAAGACCCTTGTGACTATTTTCCTACTTGTTTTAGACCACCTTGATTGCACCTCCTCTTACCATGACTTTAACTAAAGCCTATTTAAGACATTAAGAGGACCAATTTGAATGAACACCATTGATTTGTCCTAGTAGGTCTTCCTGCCCTTAGTTTGGGTTTATGTGGCTTTTGGTCAAGTTTCTTGTGGCTTACATAGTTTGTGTGGTGTAGCCATATAAGTGCACCTAGTGAACCCTCCTTTTAGTTAGATCAACTTATTTCTCACCAAGTGAACAACTTGGCCATAGGGACTTTTTTTTGTTAAGCTTGGTCCAAGGCAATAAAATCAACTTAGCAAAAATCAACTTAAACTAATAATCAAGGGTTGTGTGTAATTTTGTGAGCTAATGTATTCTAAAACTATTGAGCTACAAAAATTAAATGCAACATATAGGGTATATAGGTCTATAATCAAAGAATGAATATCGTTTGATAAAGATTTTGATCTTGATTGTTATTGGCCTAGGAAAAGTTACATCTTTATTAGTGAAACACCTTAGATCCTTGGATGAACCTCTACTTTTTCCTGGGTTGAGTCCATAGGTTTAGGTTTTTTTGCAGTCATAGACTCATTCTTTGCACATAGATTTGACCCTACTCAGTTTGTACTTCTACTCTACAACTTGCTTGAGTCATCTCTATCTACTCTACTCTTTTCTAACATTTGGACACTAGCAGTATTTGAAAATACCCTGGGAAGAGTTGTCATTATGTCACAAGGGGACATGTTCACCTAGGTCAACTTCAAATGCGTGTAAAAGAAGGAAGACAACATACAAGAGCCCTAGAATGTTTCTAGGATGAGAAAGGATGATCGAATGTGAGAGAGATGTGAAATGTATGCAAATGAATATCTTTAAATACAAGCTTATAATATCAAATTTTGCAAATGTGTGTTTAGTTGGCTCACAATAGCTAGTGGAATAGAGGAGAGTCAACAAAATTTAAATTTGACTTTTGAAAAGGTAGGGGTCAAATGTATGCTTGCGAGCATAATGTAAAAAATTGTATACCCTACAATTTCAACTTTGCATTTTATGTCTATTTTAGTGTTCATATTTGTAGCATGTTCTAGGGCCCACTTAGCCCTCTTTTCTAGCCTATTTTTATAATATCAATGTCAATATCATGTTATCATAATTATTTTCTTTAAATTTATTATTTTCCTATGTGTTTATCATCTCTTAATGCTTCATTATTTTCATTCTATCTCAGATGCAAGTGTGACTGCACAGACATTCGTGTAACCATGTATACATCTATGCAAACATGGAGACATCTGTGCAACTACATAGACATCCATGCAACCATGTAGACATCCTTGCGATTGTGCTAACATCTTGGTCTATTAAAAAATTATTTGACCATTTCTTTACAACAACTAGCATAAACACAATTTATTTTCTTTATAGTTGATTGAGTGTTATTCCCATTTTCAAATATTTAAATGAAGTCATTTTTAATTAATTTCTAAATATAATCCTATTATTATTCTATTCTTAGAGTTATTTAAGAAAATATTCTATTACCTTTATTTTACATTTCATATATGAAACCTCTTCATTCTCTTACGTCCATGAAAATCATTTCCACTCAACATTACTAAGAACAACAAGTGAATATGAGTCCCCCAACTCCTCTCGAGTCCTCTTCTTTTGACCAGGCCCTAGTTGCCCCTTTGTTGGTTTCATTCCCCCCTTGGTGGACGGTGGGGGGGATCTTAGCTCTAGTTTTGTGTACGAATTTATTGCGATTTCTGGCTTCTACAGTTAGACCTTCTCCTTCTCTGTGTGAGTTGTCTTTGGTGGAGGCATCGATAGAGGATATCCCCCTCCTCTCTCCCCATTCTGAGGATACAGATACTGGTGTATCTTGGACAATATTTCAAAGAAGGAAGAAAGGTCTTCCTAAATCTGTTTATGATTTTCATACCTAGGTCAAGGGAGTTCAGTTTGCTAGGCTAAGATTAGGTGTAGTGTAGGTTGCTGATCCATGGGTGTTTTGTTATTAATTGTTTTATTGTCATTGTATGAGTGGGGTTGCTATTTTGGTCTATGTCGTTTGTCCCATATCTCATGGTACTCGTACCGTCTACTTTATGGTTGTTTCTTTGTAAAAAGGTTCGAGCCCTTTCAAAAACCCTCTTTTATCAATATCAAAAACAAGTAAATACAAAACATCTAGAGAACAAATTATGTAACTCTGTGTCTAAATTTGATGGTTGTATGGGTGTTTAGACATTTTGCTATAAAAATACAATTAAATTTTAGAAAAGATAATATGATATGAAAAGAGAAATTTCGTATTGACTATCAAAATTTATATAAAATGAAGTCACAAACATTTTACTAGTGTTGTTCATGTTTCTCATTTGTATTCATGTACAATTTTTTAAAATATTTTTTTATTTGACAATCTTAACAAATTAATTATTGTGATTCAAAAGAGAAAAACAACCATGAGGACGGTGTTTAGGAAATTGCTTTGAATAAGTTTAATAATTTCCTTTAAAACTATAATGTTTTTTTTTTAAATTTTCTTTGGTTATAAGCATTCCTTTATATTGTTGTAAGTTATTTTTATGTAATAATGAAGTATTATAAGACTATTCATAGTAGATATTCTTCGGCTCTAATTGTAAATACATACTTGTAGTGTAGATTGATGCTTTCCAATAGGGATTTTTAGGCATTGGATATTATTTTTCGCAGCGAAATAGTTTTAGCTAAATAAAGTAGTTCATGCTATCTACAATTTTTTATAGTAGGCATGAGTTTTCCATAGTCCATGAATAATGAGTAGAGTGCTTCTGGATTAAATTGTGTAAGTTGTTACTATTTTTTATGTTCCTCTATTATTTGCTTTGATTTTTTTAACTTTTATTTTAAAAAATATAAGCTCTCATTGTTTTTTCTTATGTTTTCTTTCTGTCGTGAGAATAACCTGTTGAATTTTTTGTAGTTTAGTATCAAGGAGGTTTAGATATGTGGGACAAGTATTAACTTTGTTACGATAAGTTTTTTAAAAGGTTGTACTCATAGAACTATACAGTTTTGTTTGATATGCATTATGCTTCTTGTCATAATTTTTTTGAAGATTGTGGTCATTGAATTATATTGTATTTGCTATCTTCACGAAAGCTTCAAGTGGTTATCACGATACTTTCAACTAGGTTCCATATTATTTAAGCATTATTACATTTTCCTATAATTACGTAATGGGTGTTATTCTCTTTTTATATAGGATGGTTTGATAGGCGATGGTTTGATAGGCATTGGTTTGCTACAAATCTATCTTTTTTCTAACTATTTTTTTAATATTGATAGCTGTGCTTGCTTTTGTAAGTAGTGTAGCTCCATCTATTAGTTGTTCTAGCACTAAGTATGTAGACACCTAAAATCGACACTTTGTCAATCCCAACCATTTCTTCCATAATTGATTATTTTAATCAATTATTCCTATTTCGACATTTATATTAATTAATTAATATTTTATTATTTAATTAATATTTTTTTGACATCTTCATAATTCCCCCTATCATATAAATCACTATTTTATCCAATTTAACCTTAGGCAAATAATTATTTGTCTAACGCTATAGTCCCTCTTTCCTCAAATTAAATAAACATCCCTATTTATTTAATTTAGAATTTGTCCACTTTTACTTACTTTTCCTAAACATAATTTGCCCTCCTAATCATTTGCACATGGGTTTCTTAAGCCTAATCAAGGATTACATCCCCCCAAACTTCTAGAGGATACACTTGTCATAATATGTACATGACAAGTGGTACTTTAGGGAAGGGCAAAATCTTCTATTCCCTTTTTCCTCAAATTTAAAATTTCGCTTGTCCTTCAACCTTACAATTTTAAATTTGAATAAAATCCAAACCATGTCTTTTCATCTATTCCCCATCTACCCATTTAATCTCAACCATCCAATCTTTCCAAAGCCAATCCTACACCCTTGATTTTTTTAAAATCATGGAGTCCTCTTTCTCAACCAATCTTCACAAGCCACTTGTCCACCTCTCCTTGCTTGAGATCTCTCAAGCATTGCGAGCCCTTGATCTTCATCCTCAATCATAGCCCTCCATTGTCACCTCCAAAAATCTATAAATTGGAGGTTCACCTAGCTATTTTCAACAACACTTTGAATGCAAGGATATGCTACTAGTTTGAGCACTTATACGTCATGAAAATTAAGCAATTATCTTAGGACATATCAAAGGGAATTCATGTTTGTTATATGGGTGCATTTTGTTTGAATTGAATTTCCTTTTTAGTCTAACCTTGAGTGTTGGTACTTGATAGTAATTAGGAGGTTTAACTAGTTTAGGTCTCCTTTACATGATTACTTTCTTCTATGCACATTCCTGGCATGCCCAGTGAGACCGACATCCTTGTTGGGAATTAAGGTGTCTCAACCTTGGTAATTCCTTGCATTTATTATTGTAATGTAATTTATTTACTTAGCCTATGTTGTAATTTTGTTGCACATCATGTTTTGTCATTTAGTGTGAAGTGACACGATGAGTTGTCACTCCACTTGTAAGATGACTAGGATGGTCAACACACTCCATGTGGAGATAGGCATCCCTTTTGTGTGGTAGAGGTTTTCTGCCATGTGTCGACATCTTGACTAGTGTGTAAGTGAATCTTGACCGAAATGATAGAATCTATGACATGTAAGAGTCAGAAATGGAAGGTTCTGTGACAGGTGAAGACATGTGTCACAAGGCATCTTGGAAGAAGGCATCTTTGGGCGCCCCAAGGAGGGTTATGACATGTTGTAAGAGAATATGCTATTTATAGCCTGTTTATGACAGATTCTCTTACAGCGGTAAGATATGTCAGTATGACGGATTCTATGACGGTTGTAAGAGTCGTAAGAGTATCTGTCATTGCCCAACTTGGGAATAGGTGACCTCTTTGGGATGGGGTGACTTGACAAGTGTTAGGAATATCCTACAATGTTGGACAAGTGTCCATAGGTGTCAGTTTTGGGCCATGAGGCCATGTTGGATGCCCATCCCAAGACAGCCATTTTTGCTTTGTATTTTTCTATATAAATAGGTGCTTTGGAGAGGAGATGTAGTATGTGATTGACAGGGACTGTTATGCTACTAGATTGTCTCCAGATATGAGTGTCGAAGACTCCTACAAGAGCATTGGCTCTGTAACTGTATTGTAACCTTGATTGTTTACTAGAATACATTTGAGTTGTGTTTTAGAGTGTGGGGTTTTTCACTTGTAAGGGTTTTCCCCACGTATATCTTGTCTCTCTCTTCTTCTGTCTTACATTCTTGTGTATGTGTTTTGTGTAATATCTCTATTGTTGGGTTAACATTGTTGTAACTGTAAAGATTAAAATGAATTTGCACCATCTCTCCTCATTAGATTAGTGTAGGAAGTGATTTTTGCACACCTAGCTTCCTTTCAGTTGGTATTAGAGCTTGATCACCTTTGGTCCTAGTTGTTGGTTAGGGGTTTTTTGAGCTAATCTTAGGTTGAGTGGAAGCTTTGTGTAGAGCATTCTGTAATCTTGTTGCAGGAAAGAGATGGCAGGCACATCCAGAAGATTAGAGGTGGAGAAATTTAATGGCACTAATTTTGAGTTATGGAAACTTAAGATGGAGGACATGCTTGTTGATCGAGACCTATGAGAAGCTATATCTGGTGTAACCGCAATGACACAAGTTGATTAGGATCTCAAAGATCGAAAGGCTAAGGATCTCATAAGACTCAGTCTAGTTGATTCTGTCCTGTTAAATATCCATGAGGAGAAGAGCACAAAAGACCTTTGGAAGAAGTTGGGTGATGTTTATCAGGCCAAATCCTTGGTGAACAAGCTTTTTCTGAGAAAGAAGTTGTTTTCTTTAAGGATGGAGGATGGAGGATCTGTTGCAGATCACCTGAATGCTTTCAACATGTTAGTTGCTCAATTGACATCCATTGGTGTGAAGATGGAGGAGGAGGATGATTGTATGACCCTACTTTGTTCTTTGCTGGACTCATGGGATCATCTTGTTATGGCTATTTGGAGCACCACATCCACATTCAAAATGGATGAAGTGGTATCTTTGCTGTTATTTGAAGAGATGAGGAGAAAGTCTTCTAAGGTAGCCAAAGAGGCTTTTGCAGTTCATGGAAGACCCAAGGAGAAAGGGAAAAAGAAGGACAAGAAAGCTGAGAAGGGAAAATCCAAATCCTGTGGGAGATCCAAATCTCTTGGAAAGTCCAAGGCTCTCTGTTGGAACTGTGGCAAAACTGGGCATTTTTGAAAATAATGCAAAGAGGAAAAGAAAAAGAAGAAGAATGCCCCAGATTCAGATTCTGACAAGTCACAAGATGATGGTGATGCCTTCATCGTAGCCTTGGCCACCCATGCATCTGATGATGTGTGGTTGATTGATTTTGGTGCATCATTCCACATGACCTAGTATCAAAGCTAGTTCACGAAGTATGAAGAGTTCAATGGTGGAAGAGTGTACCTGGGTGATGATTCTCATCTGAAGATTGTTGGTCGTGGAAGAGTCTCAATCTGATTCTCTAATGGACAAGTGAAGGGGATCACTGGGGTTATGCACATCCCAGGCTTGGCACAGAACCTACTTTCTGTAAGTATGTTGAATGATGCAAGTGTGCAAGTTATCTTTTCGAAGGATGGATGCAAGATGACTAGAGGATCTATGGTGCTTGTGAAGGGTACTCAGAGAGGTACTCTTTTTCAGCTGGAGGCATGCACTTCACAGTGCAATAGTTCTTTTGACTCGAAGAAAAGAGATGCAATCACTCCATCCCCACCATCTAAATGAGCAGTGAAGAAATCTGTTGTAACACATTCTGATGGTAGTGCACATGCTTTGGAAGTTAAAGTTCCTGCTGAAAAGACTATGTTATGGCATTTGAGATATGGCCACATTGGTGAGAAGGGTCTTAGAACCCTGAAAAATAAAAACCTCATTGAGGGGTTAAATGATTGTAATCTCAAGTTTGACTTTTGTGAACATTGTGTATATGGAAAGCAAAATCGTGTTCAATTTTACTCTAGTTTTCACAAGTCTTCTGGTGTATTGGATCTCATTCATTTTGATGTGTTTGGTCCTGTTAATGTTCCTTCAATTTCCAAATCTGTATATTTTGTATCTTTCATAGATGATTACAGTAGGACATGGGTTTATTTTATCAGAAGCAAGACTAAAGTCTTTAGTCGGTTTAAAGAGTTTAAATCTTTTGCTGAAAATTAGACTAGTAAAAAGATTAAGTGTTTGAGAACTAATAATAGTCGTGAGTTCTGTTCGACAGAGTTTGATAAGTTCTGTAAAGAGAAAGGGATTGAAAGACATAAGACAACTCCATACACCCCGCAACAAAATGGAGTTGCAGAGAGGATGAACATGACACTGATGGAGAAGGCTAGAAGTATGCTTAGTGGAGCAAGCCTCGAACAAAAGTTTTGGGCTGAAGCTGTAGCCACTATTTTCTACCTGGTAAATAGGTCTCCTACATCAGCTCTTGTTGGTAAGACACCTATGGAGGTGTGGTCTGGTAAGAAGCCTTCAGTTAGACATCTTCATGTTTTTGGTTGTGAGGCATATGCACATGTGTCTAGGGAGAAATGGTCTAAATTGGAGAACAAGGCTGTTAAGTGTATTTTCATTAGCTTTGGGATCTTGTGGCTGAAAAAGTGTTGTATAGTAGAAGTGTTATCTTCAGAAAGCTAACACCTTCTTCTATTGTTCTACAGCTAGAACAGACAGAAAAGAAAGAAGATGTGGTTTAGTTTCCTTCTACCCCTGAGAAGACTGAATCGATAGACCCTGTGAGATCTGTTGATGAGGAGAGCTCTAACAGCTCTGAAAGCTCAGAAGAAGAAGTAGAACCTCAACCTCAGCCATTGAGGAGGTCTACATGAACAAGAAAGCAACCTGATAGGTTTGGTTATTCATTACTTGATTCTAGTTGTGCTTTTGCTTTGCTTACTAACACTGATGAGCCTAGAACTATGAAAGAGGCTATGGGCATGAAAGATGCAGGTTCCTGGAAGGAGGCCATGGAAGATGAGATGGCTTCTTTGGAAAAGAATAAAACATGGGACTTGGTGCCTTTTCTTGAAGGACGGAAACTTGTTGGATGCAAATGGGTGTTCAAGAAGAAATTTGGTGCAGATGGTAGTGTTGAAAAGTACAAGGCCAGACTGGTTAAGAAGGGTATTCACAACTGGAGGGAATTGATTATGGTGAAATTTTCTCTCCCGTTACAAAGATGACATCTATTTGGTTCTTGTTATCTCTTACAGTAGCTTATGACTTAGAGATGGAGCAGATGGATGTGAAGACAACATTCCTTCATGGTGATTTGGAGGAAGAGATTTACATGTCACAACTAGAGCATTACATAGAGAAAGGTAAAGAAAATTTGGTTTGCAAGTTGAAAAAGTCTTTGTATGGTTTGAAGCAGTCTCCTAGGATGTGGTACTTGAAGTTTGATGCCTTTGTGTTGTCGATTGGATTTCTGAGATCGAAATCAGATCATTGTGTGTATTACAAGTTTGACAATGATCGTATTCTCATTATTGCATTATATGTTGATGATATGCTATTAATTGGGAATGGTAAGAATATGATTTCTGATTTGAAGTCTTAGTTGTTAGCACAGTTTGAGATGAAAAATCTTGGGGCAACCACATACATTTTGGGAATGGAAATTAGAAGAGATAGAGCAAACATAAAACTTTGGTTAAGCCAGAGTAAGTATGTGAAGACCGTGTTGGATAGGTTCAGCATGGCAGATTGTAGACCATTGTGTGTTCCTGTTTCATTGGGGACAAAGTTGTCTGTTTATGATTGTCCAAAATCTCCTAGTAAGGTGGACATGAGCAGAGTACCTTATGCTATTGTTGTTGGCAGTTTGATGTATACTATGGTCTGCACAAGACCAGACATTGCCCAAGCAGTGGGAGTCCTTAGTCGATTTATGGCTAATCTTGGATAGGTACATTGGGATGCAGTTAAGTGAGTGTTCAGATATTTGAGGGGTACTTTTGAGTATTCCATATGCTATAATGGTAATGCTATAGGACATCTGCATTCAGTTTGTATTCATGGATTCTGATTGGGCAGGTGACATTGACATCAGGAGATCCACCAGTGCCTATGTGTTCACCATGTTCGATGGCGCAATTAGTTGGATGAGTAAGCGACAACCTGTGGTTGCTTTGTCCATGACAAAAGCTGAGTATATGGCAGCAACTCATGCTTGCAAGGAATCCATTTGGCTTAAGAGATTGTGTTCAGATATTGGTGTTGATGGAGGACAGATTACGATTTGTTGTGACAGTCAGAGTGCGATTTGCCTTGCAAAGAATCCAAATTTCCATGCTAGAAAAAAGCATATTGATGTATAGTTTCACTTTGTGCGAGACATGGTAGAGGATGGGAAGGTGAATTTGGAGGAGGTAGACACTTTGAAGAATGTTGTAGATGCATTGACGAAATGAGTGGGCACAAAGAAGTTCAGATGGTGTTTAGAGTCTATGGGCCTCTCAGCCTATAGCAGTTAAACCCTGTTATTTCTATTGGCTCTTACAAGATGTTTGACAAGTGGGAGAATGTTGGGAATTAAGGTGTCTCAACTTGGTAATTCCTTGCATTTATTATGGTAATGTAATTTATTTACTTAGCCTATGTTGTAATTTTGTTGCAGATCCTATTTTGTCATTTAGTGTGAAGTGGCATGATGAGTTGTCACTCCTCTTGTAAGATGACTAGGATGGTTAACACACTCCATGTGGAGATAGGCATCCCTTTTGTGTGGTAGAGGTTTTCTGCCATGTGTCAGCATCTTGACTAGTGTGTAAGTGAATCTTGACAGATTCCTATGACAGAATCTATGACATGTAAGAGTCAGAAATAGAAGGTTCTATGACAGGTGAAGACATGTGTCACAAGGAATCTTGGAAGAAGGCATCTTTGGGTGCCCCAAGGAGGGTTATGCCATGTTGTAAGAGAATATGTTATTTATAGCTTGTTTATGACAAATTTTCTTACAGCTGTAAGATATGTCAGTATGACAGATTCTATGACAGTTGTAAGAGTCGTAAGAGCATTTGTCATTGCCCAACTTGGGAATAGGCGACCTCTTTAGGATGAGGTGACTTGACAAGTGTCAAGAACATCCTACAGTGTTGGACAAGTGTCCATAGGCATGGGTTTTGGGCCATGAGGCCATGTTGGATGCTCATCCCAAGATAGAGCCATTTTTGCCTTGTATTTTCCATATAAACAAGTGCTTTGGAGAGGAGATGTATTATGTGATTGACATGTACTATTATGCTGCCGGATTGTCTCTAGATATGAGTGTTGAAGACTCCTGCAAGAGCATTAGCTCTGTAACTGTATTGTAACCTTGATTGTTTACTGGAATACATTTGAGTTGTGTTTTGGAGTGTGGGGTTTTTCACCCATAAGGGTTTTCCCCTCGTATATCTTGTCTCTCTCTTCTTCTATCTTACATTCTTGTGTATGTGTTTGCTACAATATCTCTATTGTTGGGTTAACATTATTGTAACTGTAAAGATTAAAATGAATTTGCATTCATCTCTCCTCATTAGATTAGTGTAGGAAGCGATTTCTGCACACCTAGCTTCCTTTTAATCCCTAGCTACTAATTTTAATTTTATGGTTTTGAGTGTTTGTGATGTGCATGATACAGTTCAACAACTCTGCTCATGGTTCAATGGCTCCGTGTTGTGGATTAATGGTTCCATCTTATGCCTTTCAAACATGTTTTTAGCACTTTCTAGAACTTTATCATTCAGTTTTCTGACAAGGTGCTATTTTGGAGGGTGTTATTTTACTGGAATTTGTCTAATCCTTGTGATTTGTGCAAGTTTAACATGTTTTTTCTTGCAGGATTAGGTCCTTTACATCATTTTGGTGATTTTGCTTTGGTTTGACGGTTCCACCCTGTATTTGGCGGCCCGGTAGTGTAATAGGCATGTCTGTTTAAGTCTTTTAAATGCCTTTTCACCATTTTGTGCTAACTTATGCTCTCAGGTTTCTGTCAAGAAATTAATTTTATAGGGGGAAATGTTGCCCAAATCATCAGACACTTGCTGTTGTCAATTAACCCCCTTTTTAGCTAACTATAACCTATTTTCAGTGCAAGTCCCTTCGTTTAGCAGCTCTGCTCACATTTTAGTGGTTCTATCAGGTATAACAATATGTTGTTTGTCTCAGTTTTTGTATATCTAATCTAGATCAGTGGTTGTGTCCTATTTTTCAGTGGTTTTGTTTTGTCTTGTAGTCGTGATTTATTTTATTTGGTCTAACACTCTAACTTGTTTAATTGGTTGCTATAGTGGTTCTTACACATGCTTTGTAACTTTTTATTCATAATTCAAAGACCAAATTATAGAAAACTGCTAACATTTTATCTTGTAGCATCGTAGGCCAAAGACTTTGTTTTTCCACTAGTTTTAGTTGCACTAAGTTAAAGTAGTGGGAAATTAACTTGTTTTCTGTTTCTTGGGAGTGTGGAAGAATGTATACTCTCCTCTCGCACCTTTTGGTGATCTTGGGGATCAAAACACTAGTAGAATTTGGGCAAATAAATGACTACGTGACTAAAACTTTTAGTCACGACAACTAAAAATGATTAAATTCTAGTATTTTTTTGCAACATAGCTATAAATGACTAAATAAATGACTAATTTGATCGTCAGGTAAAATTACAGCTTTAAATGACTAAATAAATGACTAAATAATTAGTCACACAAATAAACAAATAAATTAAAGTGGGTAATTTAATAAAATATGGGCACCAAAAGTGAAAAGGATGGGCACCAAAAGTGAAAAGGATGGGCACCAAAAGTGAAGTCCATTTCACTAAAATATGATGAATCTGAAGAGGGCTCGTCTGAACCCTTTGTTGTTGGTGCAGCTATCAATGCTGATCCACCATTCAATGCCACTTTTCAAGCTTCTACTCGTGAGCTATCATAATCGGACGGTGAAAGGAGAGTTGTGAGAATTGGTTACTTGATTCATGATTCGTTTGCTCCAAGCTCGGCTAGGGTCGGTCAGCAAATCTCTATTGCCGGGAATGGAAGACTGCAACACCGCACTGTTCTTAGGGTTTATTTGCAGGAATGCGGGTAAGTTACCATGTTTGGGGATGTTATTGATTATCTTGAGGGGAGGCTATGAGCGATAGGATTTTGCAGAGCCGAGCGGCGCAGCTTGTTTTAATTAGCAAACCAAAACAGACAGGCTGCCATGGTATTTTTATTCTCTTCATTCCTTCTTTCATTGTATTTTTGCAAAAAATTATCTCTTCTTTTCGCATAATAGATTTGCATTATGGTTTATGGCTTAGGGTTTATATATTTTCTCACCTTATATTTCTTTCGAAGAATCTTGCTCTTCTGAATGAAACAAGCAACTGTGTAACAAAGAATGCAGTTGTGGAAGACCTTTGGGAGATTATTACCACTAGATCTTTAATAGCCATAGCCATTCTATAGGTCATGTAAGACGCCCACAACTCTCATTCGAAACACAAAGTTAGAAACCCTAAGAAAAATGTATGATAACTCTATTAAAATTTAATTTACCTTAAATAAGTTTTAGGGTCCATGATAATACGAGGTCTGCGTATCCCTACCTATGCCTTGAGTCAAATGGACTTCTAGTTTATTTTAATCATGTCTTTGAAATGAGGCCTATTTTTTTGAATTGCAGGTGGGGGATATATGGTTGTCAAGTATGTTTTGGGCTTTCTTTTTTTCCCTTAAGCTTTATGTGCAAATGGACTCCAGATTTCTTTTGGTTTGTTATGGAAATGATTAAAATTGTTTCTAGGTAATATTGCGACAAATTCTAAATAATCCATTCTCGTAAAATTAAATCTTTTCCCCAAATTTTTATTTTTTTAAGTTTCATTCTGATCTGGAACAGACGAGTTTTAAATCTGTATGGCTATCTTCTGGTTCATGAGTTTATTTAACATTGTTATTTTGCTTCTGGTCAAGATATAATGGTTTAGGAATTAGTATTTCTTTTTCTAAACAATAATCAGAGTGCCATGAAATAGGCTACAAATGAATGCGCTAACAAGAAACTTGTAAAGCAACATATTATAATTGTAATGATAGAATATATTAATTCATAAACCTACAAGTTCTGTATAGAATCTAGAAGGTTGGACATATGCCTCAAGAAATGAAAAAACATGAACTACAAAACTAGAGATCTATTTTATGAGTAGCCATATAACATATTTATAGCTAATCTAGGTTTAGAGAATAAAGATAGGATGGATGATTACAAGAAGAGCTATAGTTTGTCCTTTGTCAGTTTAAATTCGTAGTTTGTCATTTTCCATCATTATTCTATTATTAGTGTCAAAGGCTATGCTATCACCATTAGTGTTTGCTGGTGCTGTGTAATGGGAGTTAGGCTTTGCAGTTTTGACCATGAGTTCCAGGAACCATGATGAAGCCAACATTGTCTATCACATGATGTTTGGTTAACCCATAGGATGGCACATGTTGATCAAACTTAGATTCTCCTGGATCAAAAAGGCTTTTCAAATGTAAAATACACAATTGTAAAATCAACCTTTTCCCCTCTACATACACCAAACCTGTCTACAAACCAATATACGACACAACCATGTTTCCCTGGACATAGTCAGTCGCGTACTAGGCTCTAGATCATGGTAAGGTGCTAACATAGGATTTGATCATAAGCATAGCTTCAAGTGTGTTTTTTAAGATAATACATTCAAGGTTTTAAAGTGTGCTATTAGTATTAGATGAAATATGTAGTGATAAATTGGTTCTTTCACATCCCCAATATTTGATGAGAAAATGTTTTTGATCTTGGCATAGTAGTTTCTGACCCATGACAGAAAAAATCTCATCCACTGCTGAGTATATATTCTTCTCCATTTAATGAGATGCTGATACTTATGTTCATTTATATTTAGTATTTGATCTTGTTGAAATGCATGAGACGAGTTCCAAGCAATTTACATTCTTCAATTTTCATGTTTTCAGGCTGGGAGTTATGTGATAGATGAAGTCTGCCATACTCTTATTGTTGCAATAAGTAATGCTATGGACCTTCAGGGATATACTGTGAGGTCCCTTTATCGAGCATCTCAGCATCAGAATGAACATGTGAGAGATTCCATTCATTCTTTACTCTAAAGTAAAATGACTGATTGACCTTGTATTTCATCAAAATTGCCTCTTTATGGCATAGATGGAAAAAAGTGATTGTGTACATAAGTTCTGAAGTTATCTAATTGTGAATTTTTTAGACATTTTGTTAAAACTTATATTTGTGATTGTCTGATCTGTATGTATGCTGCAAATTAATACTTTCAGATATCATTAGATTTTATTGTTACACTATAGTTGAGATGTTTTTTTAACTGAATTTGTTCTGAAATTAAGTCTTACAGGTAGTAAGTTCTATCTTTCCAAATGTTTTCACATAAAGTTAGATTGATCTACTTTGTAGTTTAGGTGTGTTGGAGTGTCCTAAAGATAGCCAACACATGCAAGAAGGTCAACCATGCACACATAATGATCAATTGTAGGTGTAATGCAATAAGGGTTACTAATCTGATTGAAGTATGTACAACCCTCATTCACTAAATTGATGCAGAGGAAAAGATCAAATCAACTCTTTACTAGCATATTCAATAACAAAGGTTTTCAATCCATAAGGATCTACAAGCTTCACAAGAGAACTTCACCATGCAATGGTTTCTATTCAAGCATATTTGGATTTTCAACACCTCTGACCCACACAAGGTTTCACCATGTCTTCATATCCCTTAACTTACTCAAAACAACAATTACCAAGGACTGTCCCAACATACATATAACAATTCCTTCGTTGACTGTCATAAAGCTAGTAGCCCTGTTTTAGGGACTGTCAAAACTTAACTTCCACCATAGGACCCTTCTCAAGACTGTGATTACATATTTAGATACCCTTTAACAAGATTTAAAACATATCTAAAAACCAACATATGTTACTTTGAAACGAATGCCTTAAATCAGGACTGCAACAGTGTTAAAATAGGCCTAATAGGCTTAGCATACACAAGGGCTTATTGATTCTTCTATCTCCACACCTAGACTCCAAAAACCAACACTTGGAGCATGTGGGATTAGGTCCATTCATGCTTACTCCTTCATTAGAAATCCCATTAGAAAGGCCTATTAACAAACCCAAAACCCTATACCTCTTGACTGTTCTCAAGACTCTGTCTTTCTGGACTGTTACAAAAATATAGTCTTAAAACTTGATTTTTTTTCCTTCTTCAACCTTAGTTATTTGGTCGGAGACCTCAAGAATTTGAAGGAAAATGTTTCCACAATCAATTCCACCAAGGGTTTGCAACATGCAAAGGATAAAACGAAAGAAACACAGTCACAACTCTTAAAACCTCACTATACACTGTTTTTACCAGTCTTTCCACCATTTACAGTCCTATGGTTTCGTAATAACTGCCTAAAACTATTTCTTCAGGCTCTGCATGCTTGAGATCTCTTAAAACACAACCAAAACTCTTTACATACCAATTTGTAGGGAGATCCACCGAACACAAGATGAGAAATGCAATGTTAAAGGCTCACTGTTTACCCTAACAAAGGGTTTGGACAGTTTTTACAAGAATTGACATAGCTTACACAAAACAACATCAAAATGCATGAAACAAAATGGATATGGAGGGTGATTGCTCCTGCATTCATTTAAAACCAATTTGGTATGGATCCTTGCCCGTACAGGGCCGTACAACAACAGGAAACAATAATTTTCTAAAGAAAATACAGAAAACAATGTCTTTTTACTATTCCATTTCATTCCTTCAATCACCCACATGTTTACAAAGGCCTTTTTAAAGGCATTACAATTTGTCTTTTCAATTTCAACTTCCTTCCAACGAATTGGAACAAGGTGACCCTTCACCTTCCTCATTTTACATCTTTAGGAATTTTACAATTTAGATGACAACTTTTACATTCTTTCCAAATTTGACACAAAACATTCAATATTGTCCTCCTAATGACCTAGATGCATGAACAAATAATCAATATAACCTTGATACAATGTTAAGACACCAAAATTGAACCATCCTTCAAAAATTTCATCATAGAAGCATGAGGTTGGCATGGTGCTCCTGCACCATACAACCAACCAACAAAATTTCCAAGTCCCTTGGAAATGTACCTGCAACAAAAGCTTTTTCTGCATTTCCTCTGTCTGCAATCTTCAATCTTCTCAGCTACAATCTGATAGGAATGGTGACCAACCAACCAACAAAATCTAAACTACCATCATCTTTAGAGCTTCTTCAGGCTCCATCTACTCCCATCAGTGGAGTACTCTTCAGGGTGCAACATCAAGTGATTCTTCAGGTATCCATCTCTCTCACTGCTTCACAACAAACCAACTCACCAAGCCATTCATCTCACCCAACAGCAGATCCCGGTGATGCACCTACCACTCTCTCCTCAGTGGTTTCTCTATGCACCCTTATTTAGCCTAATCTCCATTGGAGAATGGTCATGATAGACCTCATCTTGTCTGCCCACACACAACCTCAAAAAATATCCTTCTACAGCTAGATGGATAAGCACCTGCAACCAAACAACTTAGCAAACAAAAACAATGGTCACCAACAAACTTTAACTCTTCATCTAAGAAATAACATCTCCTCCCAGAGCTTTTGCTAGCCCTGATACCAATCTGATGTAGAGGAAAAGATCAAATCAACTCTTTACTAGCATATTCAATAACAAAGGTTTTCAATCCATAAGGATCCATAAGCTTCACAAGAGAACTTCACCATGCAATGGTTTCTATTCAAGCATATTTGGATTTTCAACACCTCTGACCCACACAAGGTTTCACCATGTCTTCATATCCCTTAACTTACTCAAAACAACAATTACCAAGGATTGTCCCAACATACATGCAACAATTCCTTCGTTGACTGTCATAAAGCTAGTAGCCCTGTTTTAGGGACTGTCAAAGCTTAACTTCCACCATAGGACCCTTCTCAAGACTATGATTACATATTTAGATACCCTTTAACAAGATTTAAAACATATCTAAAAACCAACATATGTTACTTTGAAACGAATGCCTTAAATCAGGACTGCAACACTGTTAAAATAAGCCTAATAGGCTTAGCATACACAAGGGCTTATTGATTCTTCTATCTCCACACCTAGACTCCAAAAACCAACACTTGGAGCATGTGGGATTAGGTCCATTCATGCTTACTCCTTCATTAGAAATCCCATTAGAAAGGCCTATTAACAAACCCAAAACCCTATACCTCTTGACTGTTCTCAAGACTCTGTCTTTCTGGACTGTGACAGAAATACAGTCTTAAAACTTGATTTTTTTTCCTTCTTCAACCTTAGTTATTTGGTCGGAGACCTCAAGAATTTGAAGGAAAATGTTTCCACAATCAATTCCACCAAGGATTTGCAACATGCAAAGGATAAAATGAAAGAAACACAGTCACAACTCTTAAAACCTCATTGTACACTGTTTTTACCAGTCTTTCCACCATTTACAGTCCTATGGTTTCGTGATAACTGCCTCAAACTACTTCTTTAGGCTCTACATGCTTGAGATCTCTTAAAACACAACCAAAACTCTCTACATACTAGTTTGTAGGGAGATCCACCGAACACAAGATGAGAAATGCAATGTTAAAGGCTCACTGTTTACCCTAACAGAGGGTTTGGACAGTTTTTACAAGAATTGGCATATCTTACACAAAACAACATCAAAATGCATGAAACAAAATGGATATGGAGGGTGATTTCTCCTGCATTCATTTAAAACCAATTTGGTATGGATCCTTGCTCGTATAGGGCCGTACAACAACATGAAACAACAATTTTCTGAAGAAAATACAGAAAACAGTGTCTTTTTACTATTCCATTTCATTCCTTCAATCACCCACACGTTTACAAAGGTTACAAAGGCCTTTTTAAAGGCATTACAATTTTTCTTTTCAGTTTCAACTTCCTTCCAATGAATTGGAACAAGGTGACCCTTCACCTTCCTCATTTTACATCTTTAGGAATTTTACAATTTAGATGACAACTTTTACATTCTTTCCAAATTTGACACAAAACATTCAATATTGTCCTCCTAATGAACTAGACACATGAACAAATAATCAATATAACCTTGATACAATGTTAAGACACCAAAATTGAATCATCCTTCAAAAATTTCATCATAGAAGCATGAGGTTGGCATGGTGCTCCTGCACCATGAACCTATATGGCTGCATGCACATAGAACACAAGTAAAGTTTACAATGTTAGGATATGTTCTGGAGTGCTTCATTAATTCAAATATTTTGAGGGCATCCATGCAAAATCCATTTTGTGCATATCCTGCAATCATTGCATTCCAATAGATGACATCTCTTTGAGCCATTCCATCAAACAGTTCATGTGCCTTATCTATACTTCCACATTTTGCATACATGTCTACCAGAGCATTTCCAACTATAATATCAAATAAAAATCCCCCTTCCATTATGTTATGATGGATGTCCATACCATGTTCCAAAGCTCCCATTTTGCCACAGGCAGGGAGGATGCTAACAAAGGTTGTCAAATTTGGATTTACACCTTCTAATTGCATTTTCTTGAAAGTTTCTAAAGCCTTTTCAAAACATCCATTTTGTGCATATCCCATAATCATTGCATTCCATGAGATGACATCTCTTTGAGGCATTCCACCAAACAGTTCACATGCCTTGTCAATGCTTCCACATTTTGTATACATGTTTACCAGGGTAGTTGAAACTACAACATCTGACAAAATTCCTCTATCCATTACTTTTTGATGGATGTCCATACCTTGTTCCAATGATCCCATTTTGGCGCAGGCAGGAAGGATAGTGGCAAAGGTTGTGGAATTTGGATTTACACCAGCCAATTGCATTTGCTTTAAAATTTCTAAAGCCCTTTCAACAAATCCATTTTGTGCATATCCTGCAATCATTCCATTCCATGAGATGACATTTCTTTGAGGCATTCTATCAAACAGTTCTTGCGCCTTGTCTATGCTTCCACATTTTGCATTCATGTCTACTAGAGCATTTCCAACTATAATATCTGAAAAAAATCCCCCTTCCATTATGTTTTGATGGATGTCCATACCCTATTCCAAAGCTCCCATTTTGACACAGGTAGGGAGGATGCTAGCAAAGGTTGTGGAATTTGGCTTTACACCAGCCAATTGCATTTGCTTTAAAATTTCTAGAGCCTTTTCAACAAATCCATTTTGTGCATATCCTGCAATCATTGCAGTCCATGAGACCACATTTCTTTGAGGCATTCTGTCAAATAGTTTACGTTCCTTGTCTATGCTTCCACATTTTGCATACATGTCTAACAGGGCAGTTGTAACTACAACATCTAACAAAATTCCTCTATCCTTTATGTTTTGATGGATGTCCATACCCTATTCCAAAGCTCCCATTTTGACACAGGCAAGGAGGATGCTGGCAAGGGTTGTGGAATTTGGCTTTACACCAGCCAATTGCATTTGCTTTAAAATTTCTAAAGCCTTTTCAACAAATCCATTTTGTGCATATCCTACAATCATTGCAGTCCATGAGACCACATTTCTTTGAGGCATTATGTCAAACAGTTCATGTGCCTTGTCTATGCTTCCACATTTTGCATACATGTCTTGTTGGAATTAGGGTAGACAACTGAGAGGGGGGGTGAATCAGTTGTCTTAAAACCTTAATACTTGCAGCAATTAAATCTTCCTTTTTATTCAAACCAGATTAATGATGAAAACATTAAAGCATGAATCAACAACATATGAGCAGAAACAAATGAATTACACTTGACACCAAGATTTTTGACATGGAAACCCAATTAAGGGAAAAACCACGGTGGGGGTTAACCCACAAAGATTATACTCTGTTAAAAGTATTACAAAAGGGGAATGCACATGCATTCAGGCTTACTGCCTAGAGCTCACTGCTCAAAGGAAGGCTCACTGCCTACAGTAGGCTCACTGCCTACAGAAAGAAGATTACAATGTGTTTGAACTGATAATTAGCATCTACCAATGCAAAGATTTAGTTTTGGTTAAGCACAGAATACCGACTTGATACACTTCATCTTTATTCTACTCTTTTCACTCCTCTGTCATAATCCAAGCTTAGATCTTCACCTTCGTACTTATCTCTACCTTTATTTGCACTTATTCCATCATCGCATCACCACACCACTCAAATTACTCAAAGCCATCGGCTATATATATCCACATCATGAATTTCAATAATTTTCCAGTCGGCTTCAAGAACACTTAGAACTTTTACTGAGGACTATGCTCTGTCAGCCAAATCCATGCAAACTTGTAACGTGGACCAAAAACTTGTATTCACAAATCATCAATCATGTCGGCCACTATTGCTGATCATCACAAATTGCTCAACCAGCAACTTTCATATATTCGGAACCAAGATCAATTACAAAGTCAACCTGTTCTTCTTTTGTCTGCATTGACAAACTGGAACCCGATACTCAGATGCTAATAACTTTTGAATCCTTCATCACTGGAGGCTAAAGTTTTGGATTTAAATTGTCTTGACAATCCTTACGACTCCCTCAGATCTGTAGGACACTATGATTTACCACCGGAGATATCTAGACCAAGATACCGGACCCTGTCACATGCCCTATTTCTGGCTACCTAGACTTAGATAAATTCTTGTTCTGACTTCCGGTATGAACAAGTTATGTTATGTGGATGTGTGGAATAATCTTAGTTGCCATCAATGACAACACCTATCATGCGTAGCAGTGTCTCTTGCCAACAATCTCCCCCTTTGGCATTGATGGCAACACTTAGTGAAAAATGACCAAGTGTCAGAGCTACTCCCCCTTACTCTGTATACTTGTGCTCTCCACTATTTCCAAAGCTCCCCCTTTGCTAGATTCCTCATTTTTCACTGTTCCTCACTCCCCCTTTGACATCAATGGCAAAGGATGGAATCCGCAAACCAAAATTTGCCTAAAAATGCTGTATACAATGCCGCATATATACAACCAATCCTTAAGTTATATTTACATATACTTAACTATATCTCCAAAAATATTCTTCAGCAGGGCTAACTATGTATCCCAACTCTTCTTCATACTATTCAAAGTTGAAATGTGGCCATTGAACAAAAATGCTTGTGCTTCAGCCTTTCAGAGGTCAATGGGATCACTTGTTTGTGCAGCAGTTTGGGCTTCGGTTACAATATTGAACATTGCTTCTATCTTAGGGGAAATCAATCCCTGGAGCTCACCCATTCTTGCTTCAATGTTCTCCTTTTCTCTTGTCAACTTCTTTATTTCTTCCATCAAGCTGATTGCTTGACACTCTTTACTTGCCACTGATATTGTAAACGGATCAAAAGCATGGGACATACTTGACAATTTCTGTTTGGAGTCCTTTATTTTATCTTCTATATCCTCTATGGCTTTAGGAGTAGATAAACAAAACTTATGTATACTACCTCCTTCTGAAAGAGCATTTTGAATAGTCTTTATACTGTTATCTAGCACCAATCTATCTATCCCAATCATGCCTTTAAGTGTATCAAATCTTTTGCTATTAAATTCATTCTAAACTTTAATCTATGCAGACTTCTCAAAGGACTCAAAGTGTGTACTTACAGATTTTATAAGACTCTTCAGATTTCTGGAGGGAGAATTAGATGGATTCTTCTAGAAAGTTGGCATTATCTTCTCTAATATACCAGATACAAGGCCTAACAGCTCACTGTCATCTATGTGAGATTTCAATATCTTTTCTCTTGCCTTGGATTGTGTGAAAGATGCTATCTTCATCATTTGGACAGGAGAGAGAGTATGCAGGTTGAGTGGTCCTTGAATCAGTTCTGGTTCATCAAACTCTAGCATTTCTTTACTCAGGAAACTCTTCATTGCATCTGCAGTGTCTCTTGCCACAATTTCTGCACCACCTTCCTCTCCTTGAGTTTTCTCAAAGTTAGTATTAGGACTATTTTGTTTGGGTGCATCAAAATTTGCACCATCTTCTTCTGCTTTATCTTCCTTACCCTTGACTTCTTCTTCTTGGTTCTTATGCTCTTCAAATTTTAATGAATCATCTTCAATTTGATCATCTACTTTTGTATTCATCTCTGTATCTTCTTTGTGAGAATGATCTGGAGGGGTTATAATACTTTCTACATCAGCAGTTTCATCTGTCATTTTTACTTCTTCCCTGCTTATTGCTTCCTCTTCCGAGACAGAGGAATCATCCATTCCAAAAAGTTGCTCATCCTTCTGCTGCTCTTTTTCATTCGAGGCTGGTGTTTCATCAGCAGGCTCATTTGACACAACAAAGAACTTGTTCTTGTCCAATGCTTTTCTCAAAATTTGTTCAGTTTCTTGGACTATTTCATCTATCTCTCCAATCATTAGTTTGTTCATTCTTGTCTTACTTCTGAATTCATTTGTGACCTCTTTAAAGATTTTATCTGCTTCTCTATTAGAGATCACTGGACATAGAGTTGTTAACACATGTTTCCTCAGCTCCATATCTTTTGACTTAGCAACCTCTTTTCTCATTTCCAAGATGTCTCTTAAGCCTTTTGGAACTTCTGACAAAATTTCTACCAGAGCTCTATTGAATACATTCAAGTACTTGATAGTGGCTTCTTCCAAAAGTCTCTTGTCAGCGTCATTGTAAAATTTATAGAATTTAGTTAATGGTTTTAAATTCCCATCAATAGTGATTGTCTTGACAATGCTTTTCACAGAGGGAATTTGCTTCTTATCATCAGCCTCTGATCTCTGCCTCTTATTTGTCTTCTTGCTTCCGAAAGACTTCTCTTCAGATACTTTAACAACTTTAGCACCTGTGGATTTTAGCTCCTTAAGCCCATCATCTGAGTCTATCTTTTCTTCATCCTCCTTTTCCAAACTGTCATGTGATCTCTTTGCCTTTACTTTAGTTCTCTTCATCTCCTTACCGGATGATATGTCTTCCAATTTCTCAGGATTGGTAGATTTTGGGAAAACAGGGGTAGCAATAGAGCTCATAGTAGTCCTTAGAGTGGAGGAGAATTCTACTGGAGTACTTCCTTATTTCTTATCCAGCTTCTCCTTCTCAGCTTTTTCTATTCTTTCTCTGTTCTGCCTTACAACTTCCTTTGTTATCCCAATGCTTTTAGCATACATTTCAACTTGCCTCTGAACTTTTCTCTTGGTCTCTGGTTGCCTGAGCTCAACATGTAATTTTAGACTTAGCTCCTTATACGTTCCAAACCTTTCAACAGAGGTGTCTTTTGATTTGCTTAGGAGATGTTGAGCATATGTTTCCAAGATCTTCTCATCAACCTCATAGCCCATAGGCATAATCCATATAGTTCTGGGTTCCACAACCTCCATTAGGCACTGATCAGTGTCTACCATAAAGCAGATTTCATCCTTATATTTCTCAACTATTGATTTGGGAATTCTTTCCCTAGAATGCATCATATTCTGAAATTTTTTAAAGTAACCCCAAATTGCAGTCTTCTATGCACTTGAGTCTCCAATGCTGAGTAGATGATCTCTTATTTGCCATGCAACTGACCTGTCATTTGTCTAGTGCACACCTTGTACTCCAGGCACTTCATTCATAAAATAGAAGAACAAACATATAACTAGGGAACCATAGTTGAAGGTGTTTTTCTTATCCTTTTTGATTTTGCTCAAATTTTCAATCAGTTGGTTCTGTAACAACTCACATAGGTCATAATCTACATTCTCCTTCAACATTTGATATGCTGCATATATGGCAGTTTCAGAGACATAATTCTCCCTACTGGAGTGATAAATCTTGTAGCCAATCACCATGGAAGCAAACTTAACATCCGGTTCTATAATGTCATTGATGGTCATTGCCCTCTGGTCGAACTTGGCACCGGTTACATCAGTAACAGTCTGGTTTTTTATAGATTTCAACATGGGTAATCCACCAGTTGAATTCAACCTAGTCACAATTCTGATAACATCCTTTGTAATCTTGAAAGGTTTCAACAACCATATGAACTCATCATGCATTTGGCTCAAGATGTAACGAACCCATTCGTTCTCATCAAATGTCAGAAATTAAATAACTTGTAGAAAATGTTTTCTCTCTAGGGTTTGAATTCTAGTTTCAAATCATGGTTATCATCTTTTAGATGGTTCTTAAACAGTTCCAACAATCTCAGATTTTCAAATTCATCCACGTTGCAATGGATGTATGCCCTAATATCTTCGACATGCAGTACTTCGTATGGGACTCTAGAAAATGCACCTAATGGTTCAACTTCGATTGACTTGTAAGGATGCTTCTTAAATTTTGGATGGGACCTTTTAGTAATATCAACGACAAGAGGAGTAGCCATCTCAACAAATTATAGATTCAAATTTTCACAGAAAAGTGCCTTTTTTTTTTTTTTTTCTACGGAGTTAGGGTTGATCAATTGCCGGTCGAATTCATTCTTCGTGCTTCAATCTCTGGATTTTCAGTTCAGATGCTCTTTTTCGAATGTAAAGTGATTCAAATGCTTGAGCGAGTGACCTTTTATCCTCCACAAAAACCTAATTTGTTATTGTAATAAATGTGTTGCCCTAACTTCATCCTATTACTCTGTTTCTTGATGCAGTTTCTCATGAATCGCTTTGTAAATTTCCTTATCCACTTCTTTTCTTCCAAAAATTCTTTCAGAAGATCTGTTATAGCCCATTTTACCTTTACTCATCATGCCAGATTCAGGCACCCACTTACTGGATGGGGGAATTAGATTTTCATTGCAGCCCTCCCTGAGCCAGAGCTCCTAGTTTAATTACCGGAAGGATTATCAACACCTGATTCTGGTGCGGATCCATCACCACTATTCATTACACCTTTCTTCACCCAAATTTTGTTCATTTCATTTTGAATCTCATCCACATCCACTTTGCCCTTTCCTTTGTCTTGTTTCTGATCACTATTTACCAAACCTTTTCTATCATTGTTCCTACTTCTGCAGAATCTTGCAATATGACTAGATCTATTGCAATTGAAGCATACAACATTTCTTTGCTTATTTACTCTTGATCTACATCGATTTACCATGTGTCCAAATCCATTGCATGCAAAGCAGTAGCCATTAAAAGAATTGCCATTTCCTTTATTGTTAGGGTTATTTATTATCATACTTCTGCATTCATTGGATCTATGACCATACCTTTTACAATTGAAGCATTGACCTGAGAAGGATGGGCTACTTTAATTCACTCTACTTCTGCATTGAGTAGCTCTATGACCAAATTTATTGCACTTGAAACAATTTCCATTGAAAGATGGATACCTTTGAGCATTGGGCTGTCTTATCGGAGGTCTTCTAGGTTTGTTTCTTCCATTCTTTGGTTGAAAATTTCTTTATCCAGATCCAGAGCCTTCACCTTTCTCATACCCAAGACCATGCTTGTCACCAGCCTTCTTCTGAATTTCAAGCAGTGCTTCAAGTTTAGCTGAGCTTATCTTGAACTTCTCCTTGTATTCATTTGCAACTTCTAGGTCATGTCTGCGAATGACGATTTGCTTTTCAAGTTCTCTCTCATTGTCTCTGCTTTCTTGTAGATTAGACTCTAGATGGCTAGCTATTCCATCCAATCTACAACATTCTTCACTTCTTTCTTTTAGAGTTTGTTTCAGGTCTTCTTCAATTTTCTTCCTTTGCTCAATTTCTTTGGTTAGTCTCATCACCCCAGATTCCATCTCATGTTTTAGAATAGAAACTTCTTTTGTCAGCTTTTCACATTCCTTTGTTTTTTCTTCCAAAGCCTCATTCATGCCATTTTCTTCAGTAAAATTAGCTAGTTGGAGAAGTAGCTCCTTCTTCTTTGCCATAGATTTCTTTATTTTATCTTTTAACATCTCAATGCAATCATCAACATCTTTAAGATTTGTTTTCAGGTCCTCTATCTCTGCTTTGGAATGATCAAGATCTTCTAAATCCATTTGAAGTTGATCTTTGAGTGAACCCATTGAAACTCCTTCCCATATCTTCCTCAAGCTGTTAAGCTTCTTGCAAGGAACTTGGCTCTAATACCAATTGTTGGAATTAGGGTAGACAACTGAGAGGGGGGGTGAATCAATTGTCTTAAAACCTTAATACTTGCAGCAATTAAATCTTCCTTTTTATTCAAACCAGATTAATGATGAAAACATTAAAGCATGAATCAACAACATATGAGCAGAAACAAATGAATTACACTTGACACCAAGATTTTTGATGTGGAAACCCAGTTAAGGGAAAAACCATGGTGGGGGTTAATCCACAAAGATTATACTTTGTTAAAAGTATCACAAAAGGGGAATGCACATGCATTCGGGCTCATTGCCTAGAGCTCACTGCTCAAAGGAAGGCTCACTGCCTACAACAGGCTCATTGCCTACAGAAAGAAGATTACAATGTGTTTGAACTGATAATTAGAATCTACCAATGCAAAGATTCAATTCCGGTTAAGCACAGAATACCGACTTGATACACTTCATCTTTATTCTACCCTGTTTCACTCCTTTGTCATAATTCGAGCTTAGATCTTCACCTTCACACTTATCTCTGCCTTTATTTGCACTTATTCCATCGTCGCATCACCACACCACTCAAATCACTCAAATCCATTGGCTATATATATCCGTATCATGAATTTCAATAATTTTCTAGTTAGCTTTAAGAACACTTTGAACTTTTATTAAGGACTCTGCTCTGTCAGCCAAATCCATGCACAACTTGTAACGCGGACCAAAAAATTGTATTCACAAATCATCAATCATGTTGGCCACTATCGCTGATCATCACAAATTGCCCAACCAACAACTTTCATATATCTGGAACCAAGATCAATTACAAAGTCAGCCTGTTCTTCTTTTGTTTGCACTGACAAACTAGAACTCGATACTCAGATGCTAATAGCTTTTGAATCCTTCATCATCGGAGGCTAAAATTTTGGATTCAGATTGTCTTGACAATCCTTATGAATCCCTCAGATCCACAAGACACTATGATTTACCACCAGAGATATCTGGACCAATATATCGGACCCTGTCACATGCCCTGTTTTTGGCTACCCGGACTTCGATAAATTCTTGTTTTGACTTCCGGTATGAACAAGTTATGTTATACAGATGTGTGGAATAATTTTAGTTGCCATCAATGACAACACCTGTCATGCGTAGTAGTGTCTCTTGCCAACATGTCTAACAGGGCAGTTGCAACTACAACATCTGACAAAATTCCTCTATCCTTTATGTTTTGATGGATGTCCATACCCTATTCCAAAGCTCCCATTTTGACATAGGCAGGGAGGATGTTGGCAAAGGTTGTATAATTTAGCTTTACACCAGATAATTACATTTTATTTAAATTTCTAAAGCCTTTTCAAGAAATCCATTTTGTGCATATCCTGCAATCATTGTAGTCCATGAGACCACATTTCTTTGAGGCATTTTGTCAAATAGTTCACATGCTTTGTCTATGCTTCCACATTTTGCATACATGTCTAACAGGACAGTTGCAACTACAACATCTGACAAAATTCCTCTATCCTTTATGTTTTGATGGATGTCCATACCCTATTCCAAAGCTCCCATTTTGACACAGGCAGGGAGGATGCTGGCAAAGGTTGTGGAATTTGGCTTTACACCAGCCAATTGCATTTGCTTTAAATTTTCTAAAGCCTTTTCAACAAATCTATTTTGTGTATATCCTACAATCATTGCAGTCCATGAGACCACATTTCTTTGAGGCATTCTGTCAAATAGTTCACATCCCTTGTCTATGCTTCCACATTTTACATACATGTCTAAAAGGGCAGTTGCAACTACAACATCTGACAAAATTCCTCTATCCTTTATGTTTTGATGGATGTCCATACCCTATTCCAAAGCTCCCATTTTGACATAGGCAGGGAGGATGCTAGCAAAGGTTGTGGTATTTGGCTTTACACCAGCTAATTACATTTACTTTAAAATTTCTAAAGCCTTTTTAACAAATCCATTTTGTGCATATCCTGCAGTCATTGCAGTTTATGAGACCACATTTCTTTGAGGCATTATGTCAAACAGTTCACGTTCCTTGTCTATGCTTCCAGATTTTGCATACATGTCTAATAGGGCAGTTGCAACTACAACATCTAACAAAATTCCTCTATCCTTTATGTCTTGATGGATGTCCATACCCTATTCCAAAGCTCCCATTTTGACACAGGCATGGAGGATGCTGGCAAAGGTTGTGGAATTTGGCTTTAGACTAGCCAATTGCATTTGCTTTAAAATTTCTAAAGATTTTTCAACAAATCCATTTTGTGCATATCCTGCAATCATTGCAATCCATGTGACCACATTTTTTTGAGGCATTCTGTCAAACAATTCATATGCCTTGTCTATGCTTCCACATTTTGCATACATGTCTAACAGGGCAGTTACAACTACAACATCTGACAAAATTCCTCTATCCTTTATGTTTTGATGGATGTCCATACCCTATTCCAAAGCTCCCATTTTGGCACAGGCAGGGAGGATGCTTGAAAAGGTTCTAGAATTTGGCTTTAAACTTTAAACTTTTGCTTTTCCTCTTTTGGAGTTTCATTTTTTGATTCCTTCCCTATATAGGCTGATTCTGCTCATCTGTTAGTGCATCCAATCTATTAGAGTTCTTAAGTAGAGCAAATTTACAAGAAACCTATTTGGATTAGAACATTTTTAAAGCTTCCACAGTACCTACATGGGAGTGAAACAATGCTTTAATCCTTAATCACATATGGTAAATAACAAAATTATCAAATATATCAAAGTTGACCTAAAAAAAATAGTTCTAGGTTTGACCAAAGATTTGTGCTACCATCCAACTTACTTTTCCATCTCCCTAAATTTAAATTCAATTTCATTTTTTGTTTTTTTATGGAGGGCTATTAAATATTCCTCTCTGCATATCTTTGGTAGAGTATAACAGATATAAGTAGGTAAAATGGAAGACAGTATCTTGTGTTGTTGTCTTTGAGAGTTGAAATTGCTATATAATGAATGCAGAGACAACAGAGACAAGTAACTTGATTGATCTAAGCACCAAGGCAGCTCGCTATCATAGGCATGGTATTTCCAAAATAAAGCACATTTCTAGGATGAAGTTGTAGTAAAAAATGGCATGTGCTTCAACCTCTAAAAGAGAACCCAAAACAAATCACACCAGTGTTCCATGTCACCAAAAAATTTAGCATTCCACAAGCCCCATGAAGGTATGTGTAGAGTAAAATACTCTACATTTTGTTTCGAGTTTCAGTTGTGTACTCTAGTTTTGTCCTTGTGCATTTCAGTTTTGGCAGTGAGGGTTTTGACACAGAGTGTGGGCGCGGGTTTTTGTTTTGCCTAATTTTCGCCTAAGTCCCAGATTAGCACGGAGGGTGCCAAGTGTCATCAGCGGGGACACATTATAAAGTTTCTCTAAGTAGCGCGGACGATGCCAAGTGTCATTTTCTGGTGCCTCCTAAATAATGAGATGGTTTTTGAGTGAAACAAGCAGATGCTGCCATCTATCTCAAGGGTTTTGTTTCTTAATATAGCAGAAGCTGCCACGTATATGTTTCAATTACAGCGGAGGCTGCCACATGTCAAGTTCCTATTTTTTCTGTAAAGATGAAGGAGTTTCAAGTAAAGAGTGCAAGTTATGCTGTTTGCCTTAGGGTTTATAGTCGCAAAGACTCGTGGATGCTGCCAAGTGTCCTCACCTGTTCACAGTGGGGAGTGCCACATATATCTATTTCAGCCAATGAACTTGCAGAAAGGCTAACCGTTTCAGATCCGAAAGATATCTTCTATCAGACACTTCCAGTTAAGTTCCAGTTCGGTTAGACCGTTGGGATTTGATCGTGCGGCAATCTTGAGCTAGTCCTATGCTATAAATATGGGTCCAGATCACAGATTGAAGGATATAGAGAATTTTCTGCATATTGATTGTTATCAGAGATTTAAGAGAAGTTTGGAGACCTTTTGCTGTGGCCAGTAATATCATTTGCCTTTGTTCTGTTTTCTTGATTCAGAAAGTTTGTATAACTGTGCATGTATCAGTGCCTTTTATGTGACTAGAAAATTAATAAGAAGACTGAGTTCTGTGCCTTTGCTGATATTTTCTGTGTTATTGCAAAATCTTCTAAGTTATGAGCCTTTGATTCTATTTGTTTTATCTTTTACATTTATCATGCATTGTTAGATAGCTTCACTGTGCTTAGTATTAAGGAATGAATCATACTCAGGCGCATTGCCATAGTTAAATTTTCTTTCATTGCATTTGTGATTCCATTTTATTTCTATCCTTTTCCCAAAATATATTTGAGATAAAGAAGAGCCATCTTCTTTAAAATCTAGAGGTCGTTTCAGGTCGCAAGTCCCACATTCTTGAAACTTCCCATGTTGGTGTTTGAAACAACGCAATTCTAAGCATCAACAATTTTTGGCACGCCCGGTGGGACCATTCTTGAAGATTCTTTCAAGATTGTATGAACCAAAGAGCTACAAGAAGTCAGAGCTGTGGACCTGTAACCAAAGCCCAATCTATTGCTAACCCAAGTATTCTTTCACCGCCATTAGTAGCTAATCTAAGGAGAAGAGTGAACTAGTTTGTAGCAGCACCAAGAGCAAATATGGGAGCACCTGCAGCCCCAAGAAATTATGCAAATTGGAACACTGGCAGTCCTCTAATCCTCCCAGTACCACCAACTACTTGGGACCCAATTCTAGCCAATGCCCTGAACTCCCTGCCCAAGTTCAGTGGGGAAGATTTCAAGACACCTGAAGAACATCTGTAGGACGTTTCTGATGTTTATGTAGTGCACGTGATCATTCAACAGAATGTAGCTATAAGGCTGCTGGTTGCTTCTTTTAAAGGAAAGGCCCTTGACTGGTATAGATCCTTGACCCCCAATACAATATCTACATGGGACCAGCTCGGTGATGCTTTCTTTGATAGATTCAAAGAAAAGGGTGATAAGTCTTCTTTGCTACAACAATTGATCACTATCAAAAGGGCGCCACAAGAAGCAATGACTGATTTCAATTCAAGATTTCAAAAAACTTGGGACAGAATTCCTGCCACAGCAAGACCATTACCAGGTATGGCTATAATATTCTATCTTAAGGCTTTAAATTTAGATATATCGGTAATGATTCAGTCACTTGGAGGTCAGAACCTACCACAAGCTTATGAGTTGGCAGTCAGGGCTGAGAATAATTTGATAGATGCTGGAAAGTTGCCCCCAAGACCTCATATGCCTATGTTCCTAGAGATTAGCTTACCGTTGCCTCAAGAAGTTCCTAATTCCATTACCCCAGTAGTGTCTATGTATACATTCCCTCAATAGCCTACTAAAATAATTGCCCCTGTCTAGTCCAATGAAATGGATGACGTCAAGAACATCTTAAGGACCTTATCTAATGAGATTATTAACCTAAAGAGATAGCAAAATCCTTATCCAAAACCCCAATACCAAGACTATCAAGGGAATAGACCTTCTTTTCAGCCAAATCAATGCCAAGGCCCTCAGAGACAGGCTAGTCCTCAGCCCACAAATCAATTAGTCACAGTCCCTACACCTCTACAGACTGTTCCTCCTAACCCCAATAGAGAAATGGTTCCAGGACAAAATAATTATGCAGATGGTACCAATGCTTGGTGTTTCCCTTGTAATAATTCTCATATGCCCAGAGACTGGCCTAGAGGGAATTTACAGCAAAAGATAGCAGAGCAAAGAAGAGTAGAGGGACAATTTGCAAATACTTCTGACACTCAACCCTACCAATCTCCTGGTATGCAAAATTCAGTCTTGGTGGCTCAGATGCAAGGGATGTCCTTACAGCAAGAAGAAGAAATAGCCCCTGAGCATGCTTTGTTTTCATGGATTGAAGATGAAGTGTCAGTATTCTTGAATGAAACTTCTACTTCCAAGAAGCCATTGGTACAATCGGATTACTACAAGAGAAGGATGATGGAACAACCTAAAGTCACAAATAATGAAATTATGGGGATTCCTCCATTTCAAGGTCATCAAAACACAGCTGCTAGACAGGAAATACCTCATCCAGTGTAGAACCAAGTAATTTCTGGACAAGTTCAAGAAAAAGCAACGTACCCTTATTATCCAAGAACCCAAACACTAGGACCTGTGAATGTGGTGGATTAGCTGAAAAGGACCCCCCAGCACGTGTCAACATGGGACATGTTAGCTATTCATGAGCAAAAGACACTGTTGCAAGAAGATCTGCAGGGCCAAGTAGTGCCTAAATATATTGGTACCAAAGGAGGACTGCTGATAAAGAAAAGCTCAAAGACACTGTTCCTCTGTAGACGACAACCCTTTTGAACAATGCACCAGAGGTAAGCAAATCCAAACCAGAGCCCTTCTATTTAACTTTGATAGTTGGAAAGAAACTGTTACATAATGCAATGATAGACTCAGGGGCCAGTTCCACAGTAATGCCTAAATAGATAGCAGATGCTTTAAAGATAAAGTATGAGCCACTTACTAGAGGAGTTATGCAGCTAGATGGGAAATCGGTGCAAACAATAGGGAAAATTAAACAACTCCCATTGCAATTGTATACTTGCCCTAATATAATTGTCAACCAGGTGTGGTAGTCATAGAAATACCCCCTGTATTTGGCCTATGTTTATCCAGAGATTTCACAGCCAAGATAGGAGGTTATATGTCACTTGATTGGTCTCACCTCATCCTAAGAACCAAATATGGTACAAAATTGAAAATACTATCTGAGTCATTATCTAAGGATCACATCACAAATGAACCAACCCCAAAATTAGAGGCAGCTCATGCTATGCTGAATAAAGAAGAAAGGGTCTTTGTTGAAGAGTTAGGTGACTGGACTGAACATGACCAAGAGGAGGAAAATAATCAGTTGTTGACTATGATGCAAAGTGACCCATATGGAAATTATGACTCTACTGGTCTGGGCACTTATGTCATATTTGATGAAGATCATGAAATCCCAAATGTTTTAACGGAAGAAACACCAAAAACTCAAGAATCTAAAAAGGACTCAGAAATCTGGATTCTAAATTTTGATGGGGCTAAAGTAAGAATGGTGCTGGGGCTTGAATTTGTCTTGTTGCTCCAAATGGTGAGAAAATTTTAAGAGCTATCCGTTTCCAATTTGCCTGTACTAATAATGATGCTGAGTATGAATCGTTAGTACATGGGCTCATGTTAGCCAAGAAAAAGGGGATAAAGAATCTGATTGTCAAAGGAGATTCAGAACTAGTGGTGAAACAAATCAGAGAAAAGGCAGTAGCCAAAAATGTAAGGATGAGATCCTATAGACACAGAATTTGGGACTTAATAGATGATTTTGAAGCTTTCAATATTGAAGTAGTTCCTAGAACCCAAAATTCTGAAGCAGATAGGATGACACAGATTGGCTCACAGTTTGACCCAGCAACTGATCTATTAGTCAACAATGAGTTAGTCAAAGTTATAGTAAGGCCAACTATCCCAGACAATGATGAAAATTGGCAAGTCTTTGAAAATGATTTTCAGGTACTTTCATTTTTGCAACAGTCAGGGGAGTTTGCTGATCAATTGCAACCCAAAATTGAAGAAGCATATGGAGACCAAATTATCCAATTAAAGACCAATAAGCTTCCCAAATGCTTGATTACTTTAGAAAACCTATTTGATCCAGAAGATGTAAGCCTAGAGAAGAAGAGGTTTCAAGCAAATAAAGTAGATTATTCTGAGATACAAGTGAGTGAAGGGAGAAAACTAAAGATTGGAAATTCCACAACCCAACAGGAAAGAGAAAGACTAATTGACTTGTGTGAAAGATATGATAAAGTAATAGCCTGGACCTATGAAGACCTTCATGGCTATAACAGAGACATCATTCAGCACACCATAGAACCGACTGAAGGATCTAAGCCAGTCAGACAGAAGCAGAGGCCAGTGAATCCAAGGATTGAACCTCTAATGGTGGATGAGTTGCAGAAACTCTTAGAATCTAAAATAATTTTTCCAATCAAACACTCAACCTGGGTATCCAATCTAGTACCAGTCAGAAAAAAGAATGGTGACATAAGGCTCTGTGTGGATTTCAGAGACCTAAATAGAGCATCTCTGAAAAATCACTATCCCCTGCCCTCTATGGAACAAATTTTACAGACTGTGGTTGGATCAGAGAGATTTTCCTTGCTAGATGGTTTCTCTAGATACAATCAGATTTGGTTGGCTGATGAAGACCAACACAAGACTACATTTACTACCAAATGGGGAAAGTTTGCATATGCCAAGATGCCATTTGGCCTGTCAAATGCTGGGGCCACTTTTCAAAGAGCAATGGATGTAGCATTTGGAGAACTCATAAATAAAATCATTCTGATTTATCTTGATGATCTCACTATCTTCAGCATCATCCTCACCATGGAATGCATATAAATCAAAAATATTAAACACGGGAGAAATAGCGAGATCATCTGGTAAACTGACCTCATATGTATTATCATTGATCTTCTTTGTAATTCTGCAAGGACCAATTTTCTTGTACTTCAACTTGTGAGATGTTCCAGTAGGAAACTGCTCTTTTCTCAAATATACCATCACTAAGTCACCTTCACTGAATGTCTGATGTCACCGACTAGGATCCACTGAATTCTTATACCTCTCATTACTGTCCTGCAACTTCTGTCTCACTTCTTGCTGCAACTGTTGAAGGTGTTCTGCAAAGGCTTCCCCATCATCACTGACCCGATCTTTCATTGGTAGCTGTACCAAATCTAGAACACCCTGAGGATTCCTGCCATACACAATCTGGAAAGGGGACTTTCTTGTTGATCGGTTAACAGAACTATTATAGGCAAATTCAGCCTGGGGTAATGCCAAATCCCATTGTTTTGGCTTTTCTCCAACAATACACCTCAGCAAATTTCCCAGACTCCGATTAACTACCTCTGTTTGCCCATCTGTTTGAGGATGATAGGCACTACTAAACTGTAACTTGGTCCCCATTTTCTTCCATAAAGTCCTCCAGAAATGACTGAGGAATTTGGTATCCCTGTCAGATGTAATAGTCTTTGAAACACCATGTAGTCTAACAACTTCTGAGAAAAATAACTCTGCTACCCTCGTTGCATCATTAGTCTTCTTACAGGCAATAAAATGAACCATCTTGGAGAACCTATCAACAACTACAAAAATGGAATCATTACCTCGTTGAGTATGTGGAAGTCCCAACACAAAGTCCATGCTCAAATCTGTCCATGGTGCAGCTGGTACTGGTAAGGGCATATACAATCCTGTATTCTGTGAATGTCCCTTAGCCACTTGGCAGATTCTACACCTTGTTACATACTTAGTTATATCCCTTTTCATCTTTGGCCAGTAATATTTATCTTCTATCAAGGCTATTGTCTTGTCCTTGCCAAAATGTCCAGCCAACCCACTACTATGAAATTCTCTAATAATGTTGTCCCTCATAGAGCCAGCCGGTATGCATAGTTGTTTTCCTTTAAATAGATACCCATCTTGCATAAAATATTCAACCCTAAAGTGATCCAAGTTACCAGATATTGGTGCCTTCAATTGTTCCACAATCTCCCAAAAATCATCATCAGACTCATACAAATTTTTGATGGCATCAAAACCAATCACCTCAGCTTCCATTGTGGTCAAAAGTGCAACACGCCTACTTAACGCATCTGCAACCTGATTTTGTTTTCCAGACTTATGCTTCAACACAAAGTTGTAACCCTACAAGAAAGAGACCCACTTGGCATGCCTACTATTCAACTTTTTCTATGTGTTCAAGTACCTCAGTGCAATATGATCTGTAAACAATACAAACTCCTGGGGAACTAGATAATGTCTCCAATGCCTCAATGCTTGGACAATTGCATAAAATTCCAAATCATAAGTAGAATAATTCTTTCTCACTGCATTCAGCTTTTCACTAAAGAAAGCTATAGGTTTGCTAGCTTGGCTAAGTACAACACCTATTCCTACATGGGAGGCATCACATTCTACTTCAAATACTTTATCAAAATTTGGCAATGCAAGTATAGGTGCTTCTGTTACCTTTTTCTTGAAGTACTTAAAGATCTCCTCAGCATCCTTGGTCCATACAAACTCCCTCCCTTTGGTGCAATCTGTTATAGGAGCTACAATACTACTGAAATTGCGAATGAACTTTCGATAGAAAGTGGCCAAGCCATGAAAACTTTTTACCGCTGTGATGCTGCTTGGACTAGGCCATTCTAGGATTGCCCTGACCTTTTCTGGATCCATTCGGACACCATCTTTAGAAATGACAAAGCCTAAAAAAACCAAACTGTCCTGCATGAACCTACACTTTTTCAAATTGGCGTAGAGCTTCTCCTTCCTTAACACACCAAAGATGATCCTCAAGTGTTGTAGATGCTCTTCTCTACTGTTACTAAATACCAAAATATCATCAAAATAAACTACCACAAACTTACCAATGTAAGGGCGTAGTATAGTGTTCATCAATCTCATAAATGTGCTAGGTGCATTTGATAACCCGAATGGCATAACCATCCACTCATATAATCCATCTCCAGTCTTAAAGGCTGTCTTCCACTCATCCCCTTCTCGAATCCGGATTTGGTGGTAGCCACTTCGTAGGTCGATCTTGCTGAAATATTTAGCCCCTGCAAGGACATCCATCATGTCCTCCATACGAGGTATAGGAAACTGATACTTGATGGTAATCTTATTAATTGCTCTGCTATCAGTGCACATCCTCCATGTTCCATCTTTTTTTGGGGTTAACAATGCAGGTACAGCACATGGGCTCATGCTCTCTCTCACCACACCTTTACTTAGGAGTTCTGTTACTTGCTTATTCATCTCTGCATGTTGTGTTGGATTCATCCTATAAGCTGCTTGGTTGGGTAGAGTTGCTCCTGGAATCAAATCAATATGATGCTGAATATCTCTCTTTGGCGGTAGACCATCAGGCAATTCATTAGGTAAAACATCAACAAATTCTTTCAACAGCTCGGCTACTTCTGGGGGAACTAAAATGTCTTCCTCTTCACCTTTTTTCACTACTAATGCATAGCAACACCCTGTCACCTTCATTTCTTTAACAAGATCTCTTTCAGACAACATGGTCTCACCTTTTCCTTCATCCTTGAGAGGCAATAAAATCACCTTAGCGCCATCTTTCCAAAAGGTGTATGTGTTTTTCTCTCCATCATGCATAACTTTTCTATCATACTGCCATGGCCTTCCCAATAACACATGACAGGCATCCATTGGGACAACATCACACCATATCTCATCCTGATAGATCTTCCCTATGCTAAACTTAATTAGGCATCTTTTATCAACAATGACTTCATTTACCTTTTTAAACCATGCAATGCGATACGGATGAGGATGTTTTTCACAGTGTAAATTCAATTTGTCTACCATTTCTTTAGAAACCATATTTTCACAACTACCTCCATCAATAATGACTTGACATACCTTGCCACCCGAAGTGCATCTGGTTCTGAAGATATTGGTTCGAAGCCATGAACCATCAGAGCTTTTGGCTTGTGTTTTCTCCTTCTCTGGAATCACCATTGCTCTTCTCATCATGAGACTTTCTCCCACATCTGGTGGAACCTCCAGTTTTGTCCCTTCCACTTCATGTTGCATTTGAATCATGTTCACCCTAGGTTGTCCTCCTTGATTTCTTTCTTGCATGTTATAATTGGAGCATTCAAATGCCCTATGACCTTCTTCTCCACATCTGAAACAAGTGAAAGGCCTTCTCTGGTTTTCCCATCCTCTACCACTACCATAACCTCTACCTCTTTGAAATCCCCTTCCTTGTTCTTGATTCGGAGGATCTTGCCAAGTGTCTACTTGTTTTTCCACACCATGGGATGACTCTCCCCTGCCATAATTTGAACCTCCTCGAAATGGGGTTGATGTACCCCTTCTTCCTCCTCTATTCCTCTGATGATACTGTCTGTTTTGTTTTTCTTCAGCCTTTAGGGCCAATTGGTAAGCCTCTTCCATATTGTTGAGTCGATGCATGCTCAATTCATCTTGAATAGAAAATTTCAGGCCATTCACATATCTAGCAGCCATTTGTGCATCAGTTTCTTGATGCTTTATACGTATAGATAGTGTATAAAACTCATTTGTATAATCTTGCACAGAAGAGAGGTTCTGCTTTAAATTTTGAAACCTACGAAAAAGGGTTTGCGCATAATCTATGGGCAAAAATTTTTCTCTCAACTTCTTCTCCATTTTATTCCATGTCTTGATCTTATCCTTACCTTTCCTTGTTCGTTCCTTTTGAAGATGATCCCACCAAATCATTGCATGACCCTTTAATTTGGTGCATGCAAATTTTACCTTCTTCTCCTCTGTCATGGATTTCCATTCAAAAAATTTTCTCATGCCATTCAACTAGTCTATCAACTCCTTTGGTTTAAGACTACCTGCATAATCTGAAACATCTACCTTGATCCCTTCATTTTTCCCTTCTAAGACCCTGAGCATCCTCTCTTGAAAACTCATGCCTTCTAATTCTTCTTCTTCATGTTCTGTATCTTGATTTGCACCTCCTTGACCTATCTCTTCATGAGATTCGTCTCCTCCTCTACCTAGTCTTTGGGTTTCCATCCGTGTTGTAAGTTCTGCTATTTGCCTTTGCAGATTTTGCATTTCTCTATGCATCTGGGCAAGACCGCCTCTTCTTCTTCCTCTCCCAGCCATCTTCCTGCTCTGATACCAAATGATGCAGCACACAACATACACTCAACAGAATTGTGCCATTAAACATGAGAGACAAAAATTTGGAAGCTGAAACATAACAAAATTTCTATTCCTCAACTCTGCTGCTACAATGAGAGAAAACTCTCTTATATCTAAGAAAACAAAAAAAACAAAAAATTACCTTTTTTGGCAGATTTCGACAATTGTCAGATTTTGCCATTTTAGGTAATTTTACAATCATATCTTGAGAATCCAATTTTTTTCCAAAAATCTCATAAAGCTAAGGTAGGACGAAAAACCAACTAACATCCTAAATTCGAAACATGAGTTTTGAGTTATTAAAAAAAGCAACTTTTAAAAAACTAGTAAAAAACACTAATTTGCCATTTTGAGGGCCAAGATGAAAGTTTGAAGCCCCGAAAAAGTGCCAAGACAAGGTCCAACCCGCTAGGGCGGTTGGGAAACCACTGGCCACCTCATAACAAATCCACCTGTAAAATTTCGTAGAAAACCCACATCCGAGTCAAAAGTTATGACCTCCGGAAGTCCCTGCATCAACCTTTGTTCTATTTTCTTGATTCAGAAAGTTTGTATAACTGTGCATGTATCAATGCCTTTTATGTGACTGAAAAATTAATAATAAGACTAAGTTCTGTGCCTTTGCTGATATTTTCTATGTTATTGGAAAATCTTCTAAGTTATGAGCCTTTGATTCTATTTGTTTTATCTTTTACATTGATCATGCATTGTTTGCTCTTTAATGTAATTGAATCCTAAAGATAGCTTCACTGTGCTTAGTATTAAGGAACGAATCATACTCAGGCGCATCGCCATAGTTAAATTTTCTTTCATTGCATTTGTGATTCCATTTTATTTCTACCGTTTTCCCAAAATATATTTGAGATAAAGAAGAGCCAGCTTCTTTAAAATCTGGAGGTCGTTTCAGGTCGCAAGTCCCACATTCCTGAAAATTCCCATGTTGGTGTTCGAAACAGCGCAATTCTAAGCATCAATAGTATGCTTTTCGCTTCTTCTTTTTATAGTCTTCCAATATTGAAACATCTTTTGTTTGATTATAATAACTTACCTCTTTCCCTATGCCATATTTCCTTGAAGCAGATTGATAACTCCAACAAGAGGTTAACACTCCTCTTGCAGAAAGGACTGAAAATGAGTGATGTGAGCTCCCTTGGAAGGATGGTGCTTCCCAAGGTATCTAATTCTTGATCAATTCTAACTCATTGTGCAATTCTTGATCAATTCTAACATCCTTTCAATATACTTCTAAATCAAACTAATTTTGATCTTCAGGAAGAAGTAGAAGCACACCTTCCATTATTGTCTGCAAAAGATGGCATGATAATTGATAAAGTTTAAAGAGATGTCCATGGGATGACATCTCTTTGAGGCATTGTGTCAAATAGTTCCCTACCTTGACTGTTATTCCAAATTTTGCATACATTTCTACCAGAGCATTTCCAACTATAATATTTGTCAAACATCCCTCTTCCGTTATGCTTTGATTTGCTCATAAACTATGTTTTAGATTTGGATTTTCTCTTCAAGTTTCATCTTAAATTTCACATGTTTGGAGAAAGGATTGTGACATTATTATGAAATTGTATTTGCTAGCTTCCTAAACCTATAATCAATGAAAATTCATAGTTCACAAATTGATTACTAGGAATCGGGGTTGCAGGAATGTTTGTCTAAACCTGACTGTTAATGAATTTGACTTACTTTGTCTAAAAAGATCTAAGAAGATCCGTGGAGTCAAGAAGGTAAATATTCTTTCAAAGAACATGTTAAAGTAAGTTTACTTATTTGCTTTCTGTTACAAAGGGGCAATTTACTTATTGCATTGATGGGTTATGTTTGTACAAACCAAGGTAGGGGATGCAACAAAGAAGAAGTAATGTAGCAATTAGAAATATTAAGTGAGTTTTGATATATTTATTCAGATTTTGAGATGTAAAAGCCCATGATGAAATATTTAGGCTTCATTTTTTAAGTAGTTCTTTCATGTTTTAGAGTTGTATAAGAAAAAAATAGAGCATTGTAACTCAGTTTTCTTAGTCACAACACTGAGAAACACACTTTGTAACACATTTTTTAAAGCAAAGACATATTTAAATCTTGTATCTACTGTAAGAACACCGTTTCTCAATAAAATTTTAGTACTTTGCCTTCTTAATAGCTGTTTCATTATGTGTAAATGAATGATTGATTATGTTTTCCTGTGTTTTATGTTTAAACCTCAAAAACAATTAAATAAACTACCAATTGACTAAATATACTACCAACTGACAGAAATCAGTGAATAAATATGACTAAAAATTTATGACTAAATATACTACTGAATAAATATACTACCAATTGATAGAAATCAGTGAATAAATATGACTAAAAATTGATCAATCAAAAGAACCAAATAAATGACTAGAAATAAATTACTAATGCTCACCTGACCAAGCTTAGTGAATAATATGACTAAATTAATGACTAAATATACTACCAAATTGATCAATCAAAACGACCAAATAAATGACTAAAATTGGTTTAGTCATAAATTTGGTCGCGTTATAAATGAATGGCAATAAACTACTAATGGTCACGTGACCAAGTTTAGTCATTTATAAGCAGTTTTTAGTATTTTTTTAATCATATATTGTTGTTTTTGTACTAGTGAAAGTTCTTCACATTTCCCCTTGTCTTTGTTTAATCCTAGGGGTGTTAAAGCACGTATGCTCTCTCTTTGTGCTTCATGAGATCTTAGAGATCAAAAGTACCTAACATTTCCTTCCCTTTAGGAGGCTTGTCTAGGGATTTCATCACCCTAGAGGATGACCTCAACTACATGTTTTGGCAGCTATATAAAAGGAGGAGAGTGAAAGTTGTACCTCAAAAAGGAGCCATCATCATGTCTAGGATAGCCCCAAGACCCTTGGTTCGCTGACTTGTGAGGTGAAGAGAATAGGAGATGCCCTCCTAATCTCATGCTTGTAGATGAGCCCTTAGTTAACACACATATGCCTCAAAATACCTAGCATATATCGAGGACTTCCTAGACACCTTGTTCATCCTAGCATAAGACCTTTTAATTATTATTCCTTGTGGTGATTGACATCGAAGAGGCCCAAGAAGACACTCATAGTGTAATTTCATAGTGAGAGAGATAGAACTCACCTTGGGTAGGGCATTTTTGCCTCCAAGGTAAGGGGTGCATAGGTGGCACATGACCTTGCATTCTCTAGCTATCCATCACTAGATAGATAGCATATTTTAGGGCCCACAAGGATTAACACACCTACTTGAATAAAATAGGATTATTCATATGTTTGGCGTGTCTTCTTGTACCATACTAGGAAATGCCTTCATCCTAAAAATCCCTCAAAGTCCAAAACCAAGTGCTTTTTTATGTGAAATTGTATGAAAAGTTGATCATATCCTTTTTCCAAAGTTTCACCTAGTTTGGTGTATCCGCTCCCTGTTTTGGCGGCTACGTCTGGTCATAAGAAACCAGTCCTTGTCAACTAAAACATAGTCTGTCAAGACCATCTCTGGTTTGGCGTATCCACTCCCTGTTTTAGCCGTTGCACCTTGGTAGAACATAATTCAGTCTATCAACACATAGTTGCCTAAAATTTGTCTAACCCTAGTTTGGCATATCTATCACATGTTTTAGTGGTTGCACCTTGTTTGAGCAAAAAACACTATCTGACCAAACAAAAGACCTTGTCATTAAGAGGCCCTAAATTTTGTTAGTCTTTTGATCAATGTATCCATCACTTGTTTCAATGGTTGTGCTCTGTCTGGGCAAAAACAAAACCCCTATCCAAAACTTAGTCCTTAAATCAAAACACAAAATAATCATCCAGACTATTGTCTAACATTAGTTCAGCGTATCTATTGATATTTCGGTGGTTCCGCACTTCTTTTTAGTGGTTTTGCTCCTCTGTATCACCCTATTCAGATTCTATCTATTTAGGGTGAAATTGGATAGTTTGTTTAAACTAGGTTAAGTACTACCATTTCACCGCTAAGCATTGGGAGGACAAGGATTGAGCATATGAACAAGCTTCTAATCACCTTGTCTATCCCTTATGCTCATGTGGTTATGAAACCTAAGACCCTAACTAAGGTTTTATCAAGTGTTTTCCTTTCAACCAAGTAAAACCCTAATTATGCCTTAAATCATAAATACATAGAAACTGATGAAACAAATGGCAAAACTAATCACAGAGGTGCAGAGAGAGGGTTTTAGAGACTGTGTACCTAGATTTTGGGGGCCACATGGACTAGGGCGCCCGCTCCAGTGTCCTGCAAGTTTCTGAACTAGAAAATCTTCTGCATAGGGTGTTTGAGACTGCTAAAAGGCTCCCAGATCCAAGAAATAACCCCTGGTTGGACTAGGGTGCCCACTCCAATGTCCCGCAAGTCTCAGAATCTAAAAATCTGAAAGTTTGTCACAACTTTATCTGTAATATCTTCCTTTCTATAGCTTCTTTCCACCGAAACCTGCAAAACACAATCTGCACCTACAAAAGAAGGAAAATGTTGTGGCTATATAGGAGCTTGCCTCAGTCAAGCCTCGTCTTTGGTATTTCTACCTCAACAATAGCCAGAGAAAAATATTTGCAGAAGTGTGTACAAACCTAACAATGTGTATGCAGAAATATCAAACCCTAGATGTCTTAATCAAGGGAAGATCAACAACTTGTTTTGCATCAATAACGCATACAACTTCACCTCAAGGAGATGAAACAAATGAAGACTTGCATGAACAAGAAGGTGAATCAGTAATGTCTGCGGAGGATCTCCAAGCTTGTTGTTAGAGGCTTCAACCCTTCTCTTGATCATACAAAGGGTGTACAAACCCTAGGAAGAGCAAGATAGACTCAAAATCTTGATTCCTATCTCCATCCATTGTCTCCAAGATAGCAAATACAAAATACTTCCAAGAGCTTCAACAAGTCATTGATCTTCAATAGCAATTGTAGCAGACTTTTGGCATCAAGCTTGGATAAGAATTGTGTGTGATAAAATGATTTTCAAATGTCTTGTTATATCTAGCTTTAGGGAAATTCAAATTTTGAAATAATGTCTTGATATTGCGCAAAAACCAAGAATTTGAAAATGGAATCCCGAGGCACTCGGCGAGAGCTGACACCCTGCCAAAATTCAAAATCCTAGGAAACAGGGGAGGACTAAGGTGTAGACGCCCAAGTCCAAGCCCCCATTTTCCGCTCAGATCTACATTTTTGGGGGTCCAAGGGACCCAAATCTCAAATCCCCTTCTTGGGTTCTATCGACAAGTTACCTCAAAAAGTAAATAATTTGCTCCTAGACTTAGTCAATTAGGGTTTCGGGAAGGCCAGAAAAAGAAAAGGTTGAAAGGTCACCCAAGTGAGGAGCTAAATTGAGGGAAATTGTACCATTCCATACAGGAGGACAATTTATGATGTTACACTATCAAACTTTGATTCAATAGACTTATCTAATCCTTGACAGTTTCGCTTTGTGTTTCAGTGGTTCCATTTACTAGGTGAAAAAACAAAACACTCTAAAAATACATAATCCTTTGTTACTCCCAATGCATCCATCCACCATCAAATCTCACTTTTGTACCCATAACTTGCCAACATAACCCATCACTCATCCAAACATATCTATCTCAAGTCTAGGGCAAACATACATCCCTTATATGCTTATCATTAAGCTATCATCCAACATCACATAATCCAAATCCACATCTTGAACTAGAAAATCCAAAACCTTAATCTTTCATGACACTTTCTTGAGAACTTTACCTATCTCAATATAGTATTCAACTTAAGTTTTGTCTTAAGCCAAGGACATAACTTACATATGTCTTCTTGCTTAGGAAGTTAGACTATCCTAAGTAAGAAAATCCATGTCATTACAATCCACACAAGGTTTTGATCTCTCTCTCTCTCTCTATATATATATATTTAAATACTAAACATCCACATTCAACCAAGCACCAACACAATGTCCTTTGGCTTGCGATCACCCATTCAACATCCCACATCTATCACACCCATCATTTCATGCCCTTGTCACACGATCCCAAACCAAAAAACAAATGGGTTCCCAAGGAAGACACAAATTTTTATGGAGTGTCAAACCCCAAACACAAGTAGCTCCCCCTTCACCTCAAGGGTCTTCAACCAGTGACACTGAAGGATTTGTGAACCAACCTGATATGGGTGAAGCTTCAAATCCTACACAATAATATTCACCTATGTTTGTTGATTTCCTTAATGATTGAAGACTAAATGACAAATTTAATGACTTCATCAAAGATCATAAGGATGAATTCCTTGAACAACTCATAGATGAGGGAGCTATGCTTCATTGACATTTTGACCCAAGAAAGCTACAAGAACTTCTCCATAGTACCCCACCAACTCTAGTTCCTGACAATCCATGGGCCCATGTGTTCAACCACATCAACCCCATTTATAACACTAAACAACAAATTGGGAGTAATATAATGCCACTTCTAAACTATACTTCATATCAAATATCACAACCACCCTATGTTATGGCTCTAAATCTACATGATCCTGCTTCAAACCAACACGTGCCTAAGCTATCTAAATTTTATCAAAAAACACTCTAAAATACGATGACCATCCCACAATCTCTTCCCCCTCTTTACATTCCGTAAAGAGACACAACTACACATTCCATGTTACCACTCAATACGCATCCTCAAACCCCTTCACAACACCAATCCACATCACAACATCACTCCATCCCCCAAAATCCCTTAACGAGTTATGCACTTCATACTTCACAGCCACCACCACAACAACAACAAACCCATTACTCATCCACCTATCAAACCCCGCTAAACACATCGTACCCACAAAAATCAATCAAACATATGTGCCTCCAATTCGTTCACAACAAATGACACCCCAATCTTCATACCAAACCTACAATCCACCACCATAAAACATTATGTCACTACCAAATCTTCCTATTGCTACTCCTTTCGATCAACAGTGGAAAGAGATGAAAAATGCACTTAAGAATTTACAAATAGGGACACAAAAGAAACATTATACATTTGATGAACTATGTCCCTATCCCCTTGATCGATCCATAACAACAATTCCCTTCCCTCAACATTTTGTGATACCCAAGTTTGACAAGTACAAAGGGAAGGGAGACCCTTGTGATCATGTCAAAGAATTATTCATGGCATGCCAAGAGGTGTCGTATGATGATTAATATTTACTCCATCTTTTGCCATGCATCTTGGGTGGACAAGCCTTGGAGTGGTTTATGTACCTACCCTATGGTTCCATTTCATCCTTTACTGATTTATCTGAAAAGTTTGTCGCACACTTCTCCTATAATGTTGAACATGAAATCACCATGATCAACCTTTATAACACTAAACAATGTAATGGGGAAAGCTTTGCAGCTTACTTACAAAGGGGGAGAGCTCTCACTAGTTGTCTCCCTTGGACCGTGCCTGAAAAATAACTTGTAAATATTTTTATCCAAAATCTAAATCAAGAGATGTCCTTCCATTTACTGTAAGTTCATTGTGCATCTACCTTTGATGAAATCATTGATAAATAGGCCACCATTGAAAATGCTCTTATCACAAAAGGGTTAGTCAAAATATATAACAAAAATGATAATGACAAATCAAACAATGACAAACCTAAATTTTGGGAAAAAAATAAAAACATTGTTGGTAATTGTGCTACTGATTCCAAACATATACAAATCACCATATTTAAATCACAAGTTGTCCAAAACGTATCCCAACCAAACAATGTCACCATTCTATTCGAACAACCAAAGCGTAAGTCCTAGAACAATCCAAAATGCAAGTACACTCCCTTAGGGGAACCTCTTGAGATAGTGTTCCAAAAATTGGTCCAAGATAACATGGTGTGTTCCTAATGACTAAACCATTCGATGAAAAGCAACCCAAACCTGCATGGTATAACGATAATGAATATTGTGACTACCATCAGATCAAAGGCCACTTTACAACTAAATGCATGAATCTAAAGAACTACATCCAAGACCTTGTTGAACGAGGCAAAATATAAGTAGAAGGGGACAAGTCTACTTCACCAAATGCGCAACTAGGGATCTACCAAAACCCCCTCCCCAATCATGGTCAAAGCTCCCAACCATCCTCCTCCTATGCTAATCAAAACAACTGCACTAACCATGTTCATTATAATCGTACTCCTCACAACTATGACAATGTTGTGGGTCATGTTGATTGTGTCTCCACCTGTGTGTCTACCATTAAGATCAAAGGAAAAGCCCCTGAATGTATCATCACCACGTGACATGTCTGAGTCACCATCAAAGCCCCATCTCCACTATCATCCTTGCAAGCTTCTAAGTACAGTCTCCTAGATCTTGGGAAAACTCCAGCATAGTTATCCATCCTAGAGCTCCTCAAAACATCCCAATCCATATAGACATCCTCGATAAAGCCCTACAGGAATCCCGTGTCCCTCATGACATCCACCCTGAACAATTTCAAAACTTGGTCGCTCACTTGTCCTCTACCTACCAACTTACCTTTAACAAAAATGACATGCCACATATTGATCATTCACACAATAAAACTCTCCACATAGAGTTCCTTATCACTAAGCACAAAGTCAAACATGTCCTTTTAGATAATAGGTCCGGCTTGAATCTGTGTACATTAAAATTCATAAAACAATTGGGATATTTAAGTTATATCCATCAAAGCTTATGATAATGCAGAGAGAGAATATGAAGGCGCCATTTGCCTTCCCAAATAGGTGGGTCCTATTCTATAGAAAACTTTATGCCACATGTGGTTGATCTTGATCTCCCATATAATCTCCTCCTCAGCCACCCATGGTTGGATGCCATGCAAGTCATCCCATCTACCTATCACCAATGTCTCAAATTCCCTCACAATGGTGTGGAAGTAACTATTCACGCTAACCCCAAACCGCTTGAGTATTGCAAATCCTTGGAAGTATCATATCATAGAGTATCATTATCCCAACACCAATGTTGCTCAAAATAAAGAGACCTCTTATTCTGAATCCCAACTATCTACATCCACCATTCCTGATCCCCAATATCAAGAGAGTATCCAAGGGTTGTGGTGAGTATGAGATGCATAGTGCTTTCCATGTGGGACAACTTCCTTTGTCCACAATGTCATATGGATGTCCCTCCAAGCACATAGAAAAGAAGACATGTAAATAATGGGGCCCGACTACCTTCCAATCCGCTGGCACCTTGATGATGATCAAATTGAAGCTCCCCTAGATTCTTGAATATAGCAAGATGAATCAACTGATGAGGAAGAGGATCTTTAATACCTAAAGAAAAAATATCTGGTATAGTATCATATATGTGAGAATATGCAATATAATGTTAAGGGACTTGGCATCCATGAACAAGGCATCAAGGAACCCATCTCGGTGGAGACTTATCTAGGATATTTTGGGTTGGGATACTTACATCTTAGTATGAAAACTAATGAACCTCAGGTATATCTTACAATTGCACATGATGCCCCTCCTGATATTGAAAACATCACTCTTGTTATGCCAGAAAATGTCCCCTTGGGGGCTTTTCCCTCTTAAGGTTTAGCTCCTAGGTCCTATTTATGCATTTAGAGCATGTTGCATGATAATTTGACATCCCGATGAGAAAACCCTGAAGTTTCATGGCAAATGGGACCTAAGGGGTGCACTTGACATAAGTCCTGCTTGAAATAGGGGGGGGAGGACTTGGGCGCCTGCACCCTAGTCCTACCCTATTTTAGGCCAGGACCAATTTTGGAGTGTCAGTTTATGACCGTTATTTAGGTCCTATGCCGATACGGTAAGTTTCAATTACAAAATTCTTGGCGAGAATGTTTGTAGTTGCATATATAAGCATGATTAGGTTATCATTTGTAAACTAGAGATGGGCAATTGTGAAGTTTAGGCATTCTTGTGATTAGATCATTCAAAATATTCATTGTGTTGCAGAGCAGAGCATTGTTATTGTGTTTGTATTTGCAGATTTGGCATCCATCTCCTCATGGCATGAAGAGCATCTTCCTTCCATGAGATCTTCACTACAAGGTGATATCAATTGTGTTTTCAATCATTTATCATTTGGATTTTGCCTCTATCCTGCAAGGATACACACTCTTTATCTGACAATGGTGTTTGGAAGACTTGAATGTCTCTCTGGGGCTTGATTGAGGCAAGCCTCTAAACACTACAACCCCCAACCCATTTTTCCATGATTGCAGGTTATAGGTTGCAGGAGCAGAAAAAGTGGAATTGCAGGAGAGCAATGCAGACTATCAAAATTGTAGATCAAAGAAGAAAATAAGAACCTGGACTTAGGCACCCGCTCATTAGTCCTCCGGATCCCGCAACAGAAAAATCTCTGGACAACAGGAACAGGTTGCAGACAAGATTCCCAAATCCTAACAAAAGTTATGGCATTGGACTAGGGTGCCTGCTCATTAATCCCTGGCTTTTCTATTTTCTAAACTTCAAAATTTGGTATGCATTTGATTGTCATTTGATATCTCTGTGTACGAGCATTTTTTGTAATCTCTTCGTTTGCTTCTGAATTTGCATAATTAGGGTTTTGAGCATAAGTGGACTTAATTGAATAACAAAATCACATAATTCCAATTTTCTACTATATTCTGAGTGATCGAAGGCCTGTAGTAGACTTCCTACTTGGCTGAAGTCCTTGAATGTTTAGAGATGAAAGGAGGATTCATACAAACTAATAAAATCAACCCTAAACACAAACAAATCCTCTTCATCATTTTTCACCTTAAACAACTCCATAGGTCATCATAGCTTCATTTGAAGACCTTAACTTATCACGCCTCTTTCCTGATAATGCCGTCTTTAACATCGACCTTCCCCTCTTCCATCCCGAGTTAATTGTCTAGGACCAACAAGGCTCACCACCTCTCGATGTCTTCCAAAAAGATGAGGCTATCATTGAATTTCTGGTCCTTCGAGATGACATTTCAGCAGGAGATCACAAATTGGGATATGATGTCACTTTGCACGTCACTACCTATTTTGGGGAGCAAGATGAGTCCCTTAGTCACCAAAATAAAAAATCAAAAAATGAAGAAACATCACCTAGTGAAAACCTCTCTGAGGTGCTATTGGGCATAAAAGAGAAAAATAAAGATGTATCTCCTGGTGAAAACCTCTTTGAGGTGCTAGGAGATGAGTAGCTCAATCTTCCCCCAATACCTCCATAATGGAAAGAGCTTTTAACAATGCTTATTGATGACACACAGGAAATTAACCTTGGCACCATAGTATAGCCAAAGATCACCTACATGGCAACCTCCCTTTCATCTGCAGAGAAACCCACCATATTAGCTATCTTGTGTAATGCACCAAATGTGTTTGCTTGGTCTTATGATGATATGCCTAAGTTGGATCCTTCTTGGGTGGTCCACCATCTAGTGGTACATCCTGATGCAAAACCAGTCAAGCAAAAGCTTAGAAAAATCCATCAAGTCGCTTTCCTAGTCAGAGAGGAACTACAGAAACTCTTAGAGGTTGGCTTCATCTACCCTATAGATTATCCTGAGTGGGTCTCTAATATTCTTCCCATCAGTAAGAAACCTGGGGGTATTCACATTTCTACAAACTTTAGGGATCTCAACAAAGATTGTCCTAAGGATGAATTCCTATTGCACAACATTGATATAATCATAGATCTCATAGTAGGTCATGAGATGTTATCACTCATGGATGACTTCTCAGGATACAAACAAATTAGAATAGCACCTGAGGATCAACACAAAACTCCTTTCACATGTCCTTGGGGAACCTATTGCTATCAAGTTATGCCTTTTGGGCTCAAAAACGCAGGAGCAACCTATCAACGAGCCATGACTATCATCTTCCATGACATGCTTCATAAGATCATGGAAGATTATGTAGATGACCTCCTTGGGAAATAAAAAAATATGGATGAACACCTCGAAATGCTTTAGTGCATCTTTGAACATCTCAGAGAATACAAGGTGTGCCTAAATCCAAAGAAATGTGTTTTTGGTATCACATCAAGAAAACTATTGGGCTTCATTGTCTCTAGGAGAGGAATTGAAGTGGAGCCCGCTAAGGTATCTATCAGCACAGAGATGCCTTTTCCAAAGAATCTCACAGATTCATTGCATAACTAGTAGATAAATGCCATCCTTTCTCCCATCTCCTTCGCAAGGATGTTCAATTCAAATGGGATCAAAATTGTTAGTAGGCATTTGATAAAATCAAGGAATATTTGGAATTGCCTCCCGTCCTCATGGAACCTATCCATGGAAAATCCTTGCTACCTTCACATATCCACAACATCCATAGCATTGGGGGCACTATTAGCACAACAAGATGAAATAGGTAGTGAAAGGGCTATTACATTAGTAGGACTCTTGTTAGATATGAGCTCAAATATACACCAATAGAACATGCATACCTAGCTGTTGTCTTCAGCTCCCAAAAGCTACGACACTACATGCTAAGTCATCCTATCAAGCTCATCTCCAAAGTCGACCCTCTCAAATACGTGTTATCCAGGAGTCTCTTACGGGATGAATGGAAAAGTGGGTTATGCTACTAAGTGAATATGAAATTGAATATATAGATAGAAAGGCTATGAAAGGACATGTTGTTTCAGATTAGCTCACATAAGCTCTATTGATTGACCATCAACCATCAATTGTTGAATTTCCAGACGATTCTATTTTCATAGTCATAGAAGAAAATTCTTGGAAACTATACTTTGATGGGTCCTTCACTAGTCATGGTGTAGGAGCAAAAATTCTCTTCATTACACCTCAAGGGAACTTCATTCCTAAGGCTTTTAAGCTTGGCTTCCCTTGCACAAAAAACATGGTAGAATATGAAGCTTTGATCACATGTCTTAAAACAACTATCCAATGGAATATCCAACAGTTACAAGTTTATGGTGACTCTCAATTAGTCATCAAACAGGTCAATGATGAATATCATACTAAAGATGATAAGTTGGTACCCTACAAGAGAATGGTTGGTAGCTTCAAACAATATCTTGCATCCATCTAATTCGAGAAGGTCCCTTGTCTTCACAATAAGTCCGCATATGCTATGGCCACAATTAGATCTCTCTTAGAGATGCCACATGACAACCAACAATGCGAGTTCCTAGTTGAACAACTCTTGATTCCTACCTACAACATTCCAAAATTAGAATTCATATGTGAGATTGTTGGTCTTGAATCCCCTTGGTATCATGACATCTATGCCTACATCAGCAACCAAATCATCCCTCCTAACCTCTCTTGTAATTAATGCAAGTCATTCATTCAATGCACTTCCTGCTACACCATCCTTGCAGATACTCTCTTTCGACAAATTTATGATGGTTCTCTCTTGTGATGTTTAAATGCATAAGAGGCTACCGTTGCACTCCAAGAAGTACATGTTGGTATTTGCAATTCTCATACTAGTGGTATGGTCCTAGCTAAGAAACTTCTCCACACAGGATATTATTGGCCTACCATGGAGCATGATGCCTACGAATATGTTAAGAAGTGCAATCCTTGTCAGCAACATGGAGATCTTATCCACACTCTATTATAGGTATTGCAACCTATTACAACACCATGACCCTTGTCACAGTGGGGCCTCGATCTTGTTGGAAAGATTCACCCCTCCTCTTCTGATGGTCACAAGTTCATCATTACAACCACTGAGTATTTTACAAAGTGGGTTGAAGCTATTCCTCTCACCTTCACCACGGATCCCAAATAGCCAAATTCATCCTCTACTACATCATTTGCCTTTATGGTATCCCATTTCAAAAATCATGAAGTACATACTCTTTATGAATGCTTCTATATTCAAGATCATTGGTCCACTCCATACTAGCCCCAAGGTAATAGTAAAGTGGAGGAAACTAATAAAACCTTGATTAAAATCCTAGAAAGTTGTCAATGAACCTAGTTGCGATTGGCACCTCCACATCCATCCCACTCTATGGGCCTACCACACAAGCATCTGCACACCCACATGTGCTACACCATATTTCCTTGTATTTGACTCTGAAGCTTTCTTGCCAATAGAGATCAAACTTTCCTCTTTACACATCTCCTTGCATAATATCATTAATAGGGAAGAATACTGTGTTACACACCTCTAAGAGCTAGAGCTACTTGATGAGTGGCACCTCAATGCCTTAACTCACCTTCAATATTATCAAAACTAACTTCATCGATCCTACAACAATAAAATCAGAGCACGTGAGTTTGAAGTAAGTGGTCTAGTTCTCAAAGAAAATTAGAGGAACCTACAAGATCATGAAAAGAAAGGCAAGTTTGAACCTAATTGGTTGGGCTCATATGTGGTTGCTACTAAGTATGGCTCTGAGGCATATCACCTAGCTATACAAGAAGGATAAGAGATGGAAGAACCTCTCAACATCATTCATCTCAAAAGGTTCTATACCTAGGCTACTAGATATCCCATCAAAATTACAAAAAAAGATTAAAAAATGGTAAAAAAAAATAGTAAAGAGAAACAATCCGTCCTATGGTGAAAACCACTTTATGTGACTCCTTGGACAAGTACCATGGTGAAAACCTACTCACAGGAATCATGTGTATAAGCCACACCCATTATCCTTTAGGTCATCTTCCTACCACTGGCCCACCCATCGAGAAGCAAGTGTCCTCATACCACTCCATATCACCCCGCCTTTCACCCCCTGTCATGACCTATGGTACCATTAATGTATGATAGAGGAAAGTAACCTTTCTCTCAACCATTGTGATGAATCAACAACTTGTTTGGTTATTTCCATGATTATTTGGTCCTAGGACACTAAGCTTTCTCATAGCCCATTCACCCATCCCACCATTCCCAGTCCTCATGAATTTATTATTGATTGAATTGATTAGGTGTTTCTCACCCACTCAAATACCCCCATCACCCTCCCTCCATCCCTATCACACAAAATCCCACAACTCTTCATGTGGCTTATATAGAAAAGCGTAATCAATTACTACAGTGATGGTACTTGGCAAAGATGCCTCCCTCATGTCTACCATATAAGCTAAAGCAAGTTTGATGCACCAGACCTATTAATGGCTTATATTACCACATCATCCCTTAATAGCTTCACACCTACACTTCACCCCTTCCCCTTCATCCACCTATCCCCCGATGAGATTTTGATATATCCCTAGTTGCTCATGTTTAGGGTACTCATATTATCCCAAACTCTAAGCTTCATGCCCTTCCCCCCATGGATTCCTCTTGAATTCGATAGACAAAATGTAATGAATGGCATAAACTCCCCACAAGAGCACTCACCCCCCAAGCTCCTCATGATTACACCAACATCACTAATTCCAAGATCACCCTGGCAACTTCAATCACATACATTTATCATGACCTTTTAGCCTATCACCACCCCAATCAACCTTTGTAGGATTTATGGTTCCCCACATCAGGCACCATCTGTCCTACCCTTGGTAAAAGGAATGATTATGTATCATTACTTGACGGTTGTTTTCTTTTATCTTGGTTATCGTATCTTTTTCAGCTGACCTATTCTATCCCTAGGGTTTCCACAATCCTTTACACCATGGTACACTTTTGGTGATATGTAACAGGGGCATACTCTTTTATTTTTTGGGTGTTGTGTTTTCGCGGTTGTCCTAGTATCAAGACCACCAAGGTCATAATATGCCTTTCTTGGTGCTAGGAATCCTTTTGTCTATTAGTTGTTTCATCACATTCCACACAATGACTGTCATACGCCCTATGCTGTGATGAGACAACTTCTTGTATGTTCCTTTTGAGTCAGTCCTATGCATGAGATACATCTTCATCTTGGTTCCTTATACCCTAGTGCATAATATATCATGCTATATCAAATTAAGGGCTCACTACATTGTAGTTTAATTAAGGCATTCGATTGTTCCTTCCCCCATCCTATCTATCCATATCTATCCTAAGCCCCTCCCATACACCCCAACCTAAGTCCCTAATGATGACTTTATGTCACATCAAAGAAATTAGATTTCTGAACATATCTCAAATAGAATGTACATAAATCAAACTTGAATTCTATTCACAAGTGTACTCAGCCTATTCGTAACTATCATATTTGAGACTCTTTAGAGAATTTATGTGCAGAATATTTCCAACAAGGTTTGGGTTGAAACTCTACATCATCCTAGCACACTCTATCCCCATATCCCATCTCATTCAATCCTTTATCATTTCTGATTACTCATGTTTATTTGATTTTCATCTCTTCTATCTCTTTGATCACCTCCCCTTCTTTGCCCCTGCTATCCTCCTTCCTTTGATATAGTTGTGCCATGATGTGTCATGTGCATCCACCCTACATATGTTAGCATTTCCCATATATCATTTGCATTTCATGCCCACATAGTAGTTTGTATATCATTAATCCATTTCATATCATTTAGTTTGCATTATATATTTATTAATCTAAGCATTCATTCATCTATTAATCTATCATTAGCCCATTATCTATCATACATTTCATGATTAATTACACATCCATCCATATCACATAAGCAATAGCATCGAATCACTATAAGCACTACATACATACATCATACACATGTAAATCTCTATGCATACATCCATGCATCCAACACACAAACACAAATATATGCATAAATATAAGCATCCATATAAATCATCATAATCCCTAGTCCATATAGATCATGTGTAATGCATACACATAATCATCTAAGCATAACCATCACAATAGATCATAGTGCATCACGTACACATATCCATATAAGCAAAAACATAACAATATGCATCACATCATAACATCCATGTAGGCCACATGCATCATATCATATATACATAAATCAATCTCATGGTACAACTGTGTCATCATACATACATCATATCATGCTTCTAGAGAATCTACCAAAAAATACATCCAAAAAATCATCCACAAATCCTAGCTAGTTGTGACTAGCCCCCTCTGATGCTCCTGGTCAAGGTGGTGATGGTGCCCCTCATGGAGGTCCCATAGCAATTGAAGCCCTTGATATCATTGAAACTGACACACCTGACCTCAAGAAATTTGAAAAATTGGAGCCCTCTTCCTTGCTAGAACTACATCTTTATACCAAGATCTCTAGTATGAAATCTCTCGCAAAGCTCTCTTTGTACTCCTCCATGCACTCCCCACCTAATCCAACACTGTTAAAAGCCCCTGTGGCCCTAGTAGTGCCTTGGATGTATCTCTTTCCTATCTCAACCTGGCCACATCTACATTAACCCTCTATACTTGTATTTGTAGCCCATCCTAAGCTACCATTGCACTATCTCTCTCTACCTATAGCATGTCCCTCTTTGCCTACATCATGTCCCTCTTTGCCTGTAGTTTGTCCCTCTCCACCTACAGCCTCTATCTCTCTCTCTCTCTGTCTCTCTCCATCTGTAGTCCATCTTGTGCTGCTATCAGAATATATCGCTTGGCCTACAGTGTGTCTCACTCCCCTACAACTTGTCCCTCTCCATCCGTAATACATCCCACTCACTAAGAATTATCGCCAATCACGTCTCTAGGGCCTCCACTCTATCACCTCCATCACCTCCTTCATCCCCTCCTCTGACTCCTCCATCTCCTCCCTCCCACTGTACAACTACTTGTGGTGCCTATGGTACTTGTGGTTGTTATGTTAGAAAATGTCCCCTTGGGAGATTTTCCCTCTTAAGGTTTAGCTCTGGGGTTCTTAGAATGCATTTAGAGCATCTTGCATGATAATTGTGAATCCTTATGAGAAAACCCTGAAGTCTTATGGCAAATAGGACCTAGGGGGTTCTATTTTGATGATCCCCAAAGAAAAATAAGAGGGTGGACTTGGGCGCTAGTGGCCTTTTCCTGCCCTATTTTGGGTCAGTTCTAAATTTAAATGTCAGTTTTATGACCGTTACTTAGGTCCTATGCCGACATCTCAAGTTTGAATTACAAAATTCTTAGTGGGAATGTTTGTAGTTGCATATATAAGCATGTTTAGGTTTTCATTTGCAAATTAGATGGACATTGTGAACTTGTGACTTTATGCAAAAGTGATTCAAGGCTTTCATTGTGTTACAAAGCAGTATTTTGTTGTTATTGTGTTTGTGATTACAGATTTGACTCCATCTCCTCATGGCATGAAAGAGCATCTTCCTTCCATGAGACCTACACTTCAAAGGTGACATCTATTGTGTTTTGTATCATTTATCATTTCGATTTTGCCTCTATCCCGTAGGGATACACACTCTCATCTAACAACGGTGTTCGAAAGACTTGAATGTCTCTCCGGGTCTTGACCGAGGCAAGCCTCTAAACACCACAACCCCCAACCACACTCCTTTGTGATTGTAGGTTACAGGTACTAAGTTTCATGGAGTGGAGTTACAGAAGGAGGTTATAGAGGATAAGGATTTAGGATCTGAAAGAAAGAAGACAGAGTTGAACATTTCAGGACACGGGCGCTAGTGGCAGTGTCCTCCGGAGTTGCCGATACAAAAAAAATCTGGATAGTGGTAATCAACATCCAAAGAGCTTCCAACACCCTGAAGAATATCTGACATTGGACTAGGGTGCTAGTGGAGGTGTCCTCCGCAATCTTCTGGGGCATAGACAGAAGATACAATGAATATTAGTGTCGGGAGAAGATCCAGATTATGTATAGAAAATAGTACCTTGGATAGGGGCGCTAGTGGAGCTGTCCCTGACTGTTCCACATTCTGAACTTCAAAAAATGGTCAGTTATTAATCTTTGCCTGCTATCTTAATCTGAAAGGATTTCTCGTAATCCATCAATTTACTTACTGTTTCACTTACTTAGGGTTTTAAGAGCATTTAAACATTAAATTGAGATATTGGTTAATAACATCTGAGTTTTTGCATCATTCCAAGTGGCAACCCAACCTGTTAGGTGAATGCTCTCGCTTAGTAGAGATTCAACTCAGTTGATATGCCCTTGAATGTTTGTAGTGAAAGGAGGATTTACCCTTGAAAATAAAACCACATCAACCCCTCCTTTTTCATACAAAACATTTTGGTGAACCCATGTTTTTGAATTTTTTACACCTTGCTGAGTGTTGTGTGATATATTTGCATTCACTCATTTTATTGCATTTGAAAAATTACAAAAAAATTAAAAAAATTGGCATCTTAGGCTTGCATTTTGGCATAATTTGAATTAATTGGCATTTAATTTCATTTCATTTATGTCATTTTCATTAGATCTGATTTAAGTTACAGAAATTCATCATTTAGTATTCACTTGCATTGCATTTTCATGCTTAATTTGATAAAAAATGTTTGAAATTGCGCATTTATCTTAAAAACCTAGTTTTGCATTAGCTAGGGTTTGTAGTTAAAATCTTGTTTCAGATTTTACTACCCTTTTAAAACACTCATTAGAACTTATTTCTAATTTTAGTGTTGCATCATAGTGTTATTCTTGCAAAATTTCATGTCTAGGGTTTTAAAACCTTGCATTTTCACTAGATTTGGCCTTATCGTCTCTCTAGAATTGCATTATAGGCGTGTTGTAAAAGATTTTTCTACATTATTTTACTAATATCAGGGCTATTATCTTCCACCCCTTCTCAAATTCCTTACAACACCCTTTCTATTAAGCATTTACATTGAAATTTGGTGAAAAATTACATATTTTAGGTGTATTTTCACTAGGTTTTGACTTGTCATCACTCTAGATATCCACTATAGGCGTGTTGTGAAAGATATTATTGCATCATTGGGCTGATATTAACCTTATTATTTTCTTCCCCTCTTGAAATTTTTCACAACTCTTCCGTTAGTGATTTGCATTGAAAACCTGAGAAAAAAGTGAAAAATCAAGCATTTTGGATCCTACAAATATCTTGTTCCTTGGATTTGTTCTATTAGTTTGTGCATTGAGAGTTGCATTCTTTTGTATGAGTATTATAACCTTCTTCCCTAATAGAAATATCCCTTTAAAAATAAGTAGAAGACTCATGGGATCTAGTGCTCCTGAAGAAAACGATATTCCTACCTTTGAAAATCCATTGAACACCTTTACAAAAGGAGACACAAATTTTGTAAGACACTATATTTCCTACAAACACTATGGAAGATCAAATATTTCATGATGTTGATGACATTATTAAGGTGGTAACACATGTACCTAATGAGCAAATAAACAAACTTGATAAAGAGTTAGCCGATTTTCAAGCATTTGTTGAAAATGAAAGGATAGCGAAAGAAGCTATACCTGTGATTCACAACATAAGAGAGTTGATAAAAGAAGGACAAGATGTTATTAATGTTATTCAAGGTTTAATGCATATAGTACACAATAATGTTATGCTGGTGACTGAATGTGTGAATGGTATTAATAACACGTCGTCACCATCTGACACACAAGTATCGACACCTATATCGACTATGGTGTTGTCATATGGAGCCTAATCAGACTCGGAGGTTAAATTTTACCCACTTTTATCAGCGTGGTTTCCCCCCAAATTATTTAACAGGGGTTTGGGGGCAGCGCCCCCAAGACGGGGTCAAGGGACAGTGCCTCTTGCGGGGTCCAGGGGCAGTGCCCCTGGCGTGCTTCCTGTTGTGATACAGGGCGAGGGCTCTGGGGTAGCGCCCTCGAAACCTCAAATGATTTTTTATTATTTTATAAAGGCATCGGGAGTTATTTTTCTATTGGCCGACATAAAAAAACCCTATTTTGTAACCGACATAAGTCTTCATAAAAATGACTAAGGGTTAGGGTTTCTATTGATATTGTATTGTAGCATTTGTAGCGGTATTGAGTTGCAAGGATTGTTGGTTGTAATCGGTTCGATTGCTAGATAATAATATTGGATTCTCTGTTGGTGGATGTAGCCTGAGTTTGGGTGAACCACGTTAAAAATTGTCTCTCATTGTTATTATTTCTGTGTATTTTTCATTCCTTTGTTTAATTTTTATTTACATTTAATTGATATCTTCTACATGTAATTCCTAACAAGTGGTATTAGAGCAGGTTGTGTTCGATTATCATCTACAAGAAGGTCTCACGGTTGAGTGGGAGCAATGGCAGATGAGGGTAAATTGAAGGTAGATAAATTCAATGGGTAGAACTATCAGTTATAGAAGATGCAGATGGAGGATTATCTCTATCAGAAGGATTTATGGAGGTCATTGGAAGGAATAGCCAAGAAATTGGCAACAATGACTGATGAGGATTGGAATATTCTAGACAGAAAGACACTGGGAACCATTCGGTTGTTCTTGGCACCATCTGTGGCATTCAATATAACAGAAGCGAAGACATCAGATGAACTGATGAAAGCTTTGGCTAAATCGTATGAAAAACCCTTAGCCTCAAATAAGGTATTTCTCATGAAGAATTTGTTTAATCTAAAAATGATTGAAGGTGGATCTATGACATATCATTTAAATGAGTTTAATACGATTATTAGTTAGTTAACTTCTGTAAGAGTGAAATTTGATGAAGAGGTGAGGACTCTCTTGGTTTTATGTTCTTTGCCAGAAAGATGGAATAGATTGGTAATGCCTGTAACTCTGTCTTTGGTTCAAATACTTCAAAATTTGATGATGTTGTTGGTGTTATCCTTAGTGAGGAAATGCAATGGAAAAGCTCAGGAGGGTCTACATTAGGTAGTGTTTTGAATACAGAAAGTAGGGGCAGATCAAAGGAGAGAGGAAAAGGTTCTGGAGGTCATGGGAAGTCACGAGGAAAATCAAAGGACAAGAGGTCCCAATCCAGAGGACAAAAGGATTGCTGGTACTGTGGGAAACTAGGTCATCTGAAGAAAGATTGCTAGTCTTAGAAGAATAAAGGAGACAAACATGAAGGCAATAAGGAGGCAAATGTGGTAAGTAATAAATCTAAAAATGATGCTTTGATTCTTTCCCTAGATAATGCTGATGATTCATGGGTTTTAGATTCAGGGGCCTCATTTCATGCTACACCCCATAGAAGTTATTTTTTTGATTATGTCCAAGGGAATTTTGGGCTGGTTTATTTGGGAGATAACAAACCTTGTCAAATTGTTGGAAAGAGAAGAATCAAGATTAAGTTGCAGAATGGGAATCATTGGCTACTACAAGAGGTAAGGCATGTTCCAAGGTCGAGGAGAAATTTAATTTCAGTAGAGTAGCTAGCTGATGAAGGTTGCATAGTTACTTTCAGTGATAAAAATTGGAAGGTTTCAAGAGGTACCTTAATAGTAGAAAAAGGTGTGAAAGTAGGCACCTTATAGCTTTGTACAGGTCAAACTGTTCCTTCTACTTTAGTTATTGCAGAGAAAAACCAAACAGGTTTAGGAACAGTTGCTACAGGTTCGCAGGAAGAGACTGAAATAGTTGCTATAGGTTCTGAGACAACACTGTGGCATAATAGATTTGGGCATACAAGTGAAAGAGGTATGAAGGTACTTCATTCTAAGAAATTTTTACGAGGTCTGAAATGTATTAATATGGATTTCTGTGAAAGTTGTGTGTAAGGCAAATAAAAGAGAGTAAGTTTTCTCAAGGATGGGAAGCAAAAGAAAGATGAAAAGTTGGAGCTTGTGCATACAGATGTATGGGGACCAGCTCAGGTATCTTCTCTTGGTGGCTCTCGGTATTATGTTACATTCATAGATGATGCAACTAGGAAGCTTTGGATTTATTTCCTTAGGCAAAAATTTGATGTATTTGAAATATTTAATAAATGGGGAAGCTTGGTTGAGAATGAGATGGGTAAAAGATTAAAATATATCAGATCTGATAATGGTGGTGAGTATTGCAGCAAATAATTTGAGGATTATTGTTCCTTAGGGTAAATGCAAGGAGATTGGGGACCAAAAAGTCACCACCATCTCCAAAATTAAAAAAAATGCGAGTGCATTATAATGCGCTCACATTTTGCTTTCAATAAAAGCTAAAAAAAGCATTTCTACTCATTCATGCCGTGACTTCTCTCCTCACAGCAGCAAAGAAAACAAGCAAAAACGTGATCACGTTGAAGAAGAGGCCATTGAATCAAGTGCATCTGAGAAAACAAGGAATTCACAATGCCACCTTGCCGCCAAAGACATCGTTGTGCAAATTTGGAGGCTCCAGCACAAGAAGAAGGTAGGGTTTGTTTGATTTTGTTAATTTGATAACAATTTTTTAGTTTTGCAATGTTTGATTTATTTTTATATTGCATTTACAGTTATTGGAGAAGGAGAAAACCTAAATCCAGTTGAGGAGGGTGAAAACAACCCCCAAAACCCTTCAAAACCCACCTTCACCACCTTTTCATGTAAGGAATGATCAAGAACACTACCTAGGGATAATAGAAGAAAACAAGAAACATCTTGAAACTATTATTCAAACCCTAAATAATCCAAGTGGAACCACTGATCGTAGGAGGGCACTTGCAAAATCACTACAGGAGATTGTTTCCCACACAGATTTGGTGACAAAACAAATCACCAAATTCCAAGACTATAGGGAGAGGAGTCAGCAATATTATGCTGACAAGTTGTCATATGGATAAGTAAAGAAGGAAAAAATTACAAAATCTCAATTATGTGTAGAATTTATTAATCCCAAAACTGACCAAAGATTAGAAGAAAGTTGCAAACGGTTTCCTATACATTGGTGTAGGAATGAAGACATATCCCAAAACTTTTGGGATAGATGGTACATGGTCTTCGATGAGTGGCCATGCAACAATGATAAGGTACCACAATATTTCTTGAGGAAACTCTATTGCGAGTTCATCCTCAACAAGATTCTAAATTATGTTGACATTCATGAGTTCCAGGGTAGAGGTGGTGGCTCTGCCCAAGACAGACCCAAGGCTCAGCGAGATGAAGACCATGTGCCTATACCCTGAGTGAGGCTAGAACATAGGTCACTCCCTTTGGCTTTGAAGGAGAGTGTTGAGCTGGAGACTTTACATTCATTGACTAGTCTCACCCAAACTCTATCACAACATGCCGATGATTTTAGCCAGGTTGATGAGGGTGAGAGTAGTAGGCATCATGTGTCCCCACATTTGTGCAGTACATGTGGGAACCTATGTGATTATGGGACGTAGGAGGAACAACAAGACTCTGTGACATAGGGGCAACATGATGCGACATAGGGGCAGGACATATTGGATGATCTTGTTCTCAGTGATGATCTCTTACAACATACATTTGGTATTGATTCTCAGGTAATTTTTTACAAGTTTCATCTTGATTTAGTATATTGTTATTTAAAATTTGTAATTAGCTTTATATGATTATCTATATTATAAGTAAAAAATAATGTATGTAATTGTTTGCACAATAAAATTCCAGGGTCAGAGTCTTCATTCTGCCTCCATTAGCCATCCATTGGTGGGTTATGAGAGGAGGTCAAGTCAGCAAGTATGTAATTAATCACATAATCATAATTATTGTAGATATGTTAATGGTAATATTATTTTGTGACAATTTGATGATTTCAATAGTCACTAGCACCTCCATGGTTTCCTTGGTCCCTTGGACGCCAAACCACCACTTTTACGGAGGAAAATTTAACCATTTCTAATCATTATGCATTTTTAAAATAATGTTATGTATTTATTTTGTTTGAATAATCTTGAACTTGATTTTTAAATGCTGAATACAGTGGAGACACCTCCTCATCTGCGTGAGTCAGCGCAGATAAGCATTGATGCAGCCATGATGTCTGCAAATCCTTTGAGTGAGGTATGAGCCAATAACATGAAAATATCATAATTTTTTATTTCTTTTTTTATCTCATGTCATTTGATGTACAAAAATGATATTTATGTTTAGTCAATTTTGCTTCTTGATGCTTCTCACAGGAGGTCACAACTCCATCAAAGAGTTGAGGGTAGTTGCAACTAAAACATCTAACAAAATTCCCATATGTTTTATCCTTTTGATGGATGTCCATTTTGGCATAGGGAAGGAGGATACTGGCTAAGGTTGTGGAATTTTTCTTTACACCCGCCAATCACATTTGCTTTAAAGTTTCTAATACCTTATCAAAAAATCCATTTTGTTCATATCTTGCAATCATTGCATTCAATGAGGTGACATTTCTTTGGGGCATCATGCCAAATAGTTCACATGCCTTGTCTATGCTTCCACACCTTGCATACATGTCTACAAGGGTGATGCAGTAGGTAAGGAGGACAACTCAACACCATGGAAACATATTTCACAACAATGGGCTAAGACCCCAAACCCTTTTTCAACTAGACATGAACTCAATCAGGATTACAAACCCAACACTTGGTTCAAAACCTCAATCTATGCAAACCAACTCATGAAACACCCTTGAAATGATGAATGTGACATAAAAAGACCATTCATGGTCACCAAGAACATAAACTTTGCATATAGGTTATTCTTCCTCATAAACTGCCCTTACAAGCTAGTAGCCCTCCAAAAAACTAATTTTTGGAATACAACTTACTGATCCATGACCTCTAACACAAAGGAGGACAGATTAGGATACCCATTTGGATGTTTTACAACATATCTCAAATGCACCATGTGTTTTTTTGGAACATTCCCTTCAAAAATGGACTGGTAATTTATATATGAGGCCTAATTAGCCTACTTTTACAAAGCATCAACTACTATTCTTGACCCCTAAACTAAAAATTGCACTCCATAGGTTGAGTTAGGTCCTATACGGACTGAACAACTCATTAGTATAATTATTCAAGACCCTTCTTTAACCATTTTTCAAAACCCTCATCATTGCACTGTCAAATAGACCAAAAACACACTGGCTGCCTGCCTAGGGCATCATTAATTTAATTGAAAACAAACTTGGTCACTCCTACAAGGCCTTATTACATAAAAATAGATGCACAAACACTAATTTAAACAACTATGACAACTATTAGCCATTTGGTTGCAAGAAAAGTTGCTTGACAACTTTTCTTGCAACTTGACAACTTTTGCAGCCTATGACCTCCTAAACTCCAATGACCCTTATTACATCAGGAGTGGTCTAGTATGACCTCATTACAATGCCAAAATGACTCAACACATCAAAATTCATCATTTGATCATGTTCATGAAATAGGCTAGGTGCCCCTGCACCAAAGGGCAACTGCAATTACAACATGCGACAAATTTCCTATATCCTTTATGCTTTGATGGATGTCGATAAGTCATTCCAAACATTCTATATTGGTGTACAGATAGGGAGGATGTTAGCAAAGGTTGTGAAATTTGGCTTTACACGTGCCAACTGCATTTACTTGAAAGTTTCTAAAGTCTTTTCAACAAATCCATTTCATGCATATCTTGCAATCATTGCATTCCATGAGACAACATTTCTTTGAGGCATCATGTCAAATAGTTCATGTTCGTCAAGTATATATTTCCACACTTTGCATACATGTCTCGCAGGGTACTTACAACTACAACATTTGACAAATTCCTATATGCTTTATGCTTTGATGGATGTCTATACTGTGTTTCAAAGATACCATTTCGAAGGTTTTGGAATTGGGCTTTACACCCGCCAATTTGGTGCAGGGGAACCAAATTCTTTTTTTTTTGCAAGTTTGGTCAAATGACATCTAATTATAGGTTTTTTGGGTGTTTTTAGTTTATTTGGTCTTATAAGGTCATAATAGACCATGTGCAAGGTCAATAGTCATTTTGAGTTCATTTTACAAAAGTTGTCAACATGTATACAATGGATATACCTACACATGCATGGATACAATGGTTAATGATGATAGAAAATTATGTGAAAACTTAAAATAGATGATCACATGGATCTTTTACCTGATTTCTTAGCCTTATATGTTACTGCTACACCATTTTCAAGGTCTTGGTTGGATGGATTAGTAAGAGGAAACCATGGAAAGGCCTTGAAAATATTTGAGTGATGTAAGAAATAGAAGCTATGATGTAGAATAATGGATGTACAAATCTCTCCTAACTCAAGATTAGCCTTGTTACAACATCATATTATTGTTTTATGCATGAGGAAGGATAAAATGGGTGTAGCCCTTAAGATCCCTAAGATAGAAAAACTGCCAAACTTTGACAAAGGTTTCTCAGAATTTGTGGTAGCTGGGAACATTCTGTTTAGACCTGCAGGTGCATGTGGGGTCCATCCACAATAACCTCTCTCGGTTTCGTTCAACTCCAGTCCATTTGATCGTGCCGAAATCAAACACATTCTTACAAAATGCTTCAGTTTCATACAGTGGAAAGGTGCTAGGAGTGACATTTTGCATTCCATAGCTCGTGGGGCCAAAAAGACTTCACCAATGTGTCAGGGTGGGTGGGTAAATGCCATGGAAGGTTTTGTTTCATGTGCCAAGCGTCACAGTCGTTCAGGGCAGCAGGCTACTGGTAAAGTCCCTTAAGATCCCTAAGATGAAAAAACTACCAAACTTTAACGAACCAGTTCTTGGAATTCATGGTAGTTGGGAACATTCTGTTTGGACCTACAGGTGCACGTGGGGTCCATCCACAATAACCTCTCTCGGTTTCATTCAATTCTACTATATTTGACCGTGTTGAAATCAAACACATTCTTACAAAATGCTTCAGTTTCATGTAGTGGAAAGGTGATAGGAGTGACATTTTGCATTCCATAGCTCGTGGGGCCAAACAGACTTCGCCAATGTGTCGGGGTGGGTGGGTAAATGCTAAGGGAGGTCTTGTTTCGTGTGCCAAGCGCCCCAGTCATTTGGGGCAACAGGCTATCGGTAAAGTCCCTTAAGATCCCTAAGACGAAAAAACTGCCAAACTTTGACGGAGCTGTTCTCAGAATTAGTGGCAGCTGGGAATGTTTTGTTTGGACCTATAGGTACATGTGGGGTTTGTCTACAATAAGCTCTCTCTATTTTAGTCAACTCTAGTCTGTTTGACTGTGCCAGAATCAAACACCTTCTTGCAAAATGCTTCAGTTTCATGTAATGAAAAGGTTGCCAGGTGCCATATTTTTTGTTCTTCTCATCATGGGGCTGAATGGACTATGCCAACACACCAGGGTGGGTGGGTAAATGGTAGGGAAGGTCTTGTTTCATGTGCCAAGTGTCCCAGTCGTTTGGGGCTGTAAGCTACCGACAAAGTAGAAAGTTGCTAACACTAAAATTTTGCATTCCATAGGTCTTGGGGGAAAAACAATTGTGCTAACACGTTTGGGTGGGTGGGTAAATGCTAGGGGAGGTCTCATTTCATGTGCCAAGTGTGTTAGTCGTTCTGGGCTGCAAGCTATTGACAAACGCGAAAGGTGCTAGAAGTGACATTTTGCATTCCATAGCTCGTGGGGCCGAATGGACTTTGCCAACGCATCAGGGTGGGTGGGTAAATGCTAGGGGAGGTCTCATTTTGTGTGCCAAGCACCGCAGTCATTCGGGGTAGCAAGCTACCAGCAAAGTCCCTTAAGATCCCTAAGACGAAAAAATTGCCAAACTTTGACGGGGTAGTTCTCAGAATTTGTGGTAGCTAGGAATGTTCCATTTGGACCTATAGGTGCATGTGGGATCCATATACAATAACCTCTCTCAGTTTTGTTCAACTCCTGTCCGTTTGACCATGCCAGAATCAAATGCGTTCTTGCAAAATGCTTTAGTTTCATGCAGTGGAAATGTTGCCAGGTGCCATATTTTTTGATTTGTTCATCATGGGGGCAAACTGACTGTGCCAACACGTTGGGGTGGGTGGGTTAATGCTAGGGGAGGTCTTGTTTCATGCACCAAGTGTCTCAGTTATTCCAGGCTGCAAGCTACTGACAAACTCGAAAGGTGTTAGGTATCGGTAGCTTGCAGGCCAAAATGACTAGGATGCTTGGCACATGAAACAAGACCTTCCCTACCATTTACCCACCCAACCTAACATGTTGGCGTAGTCCGTTCGGCCCCATGATGAGCAGAACAAAAAATATGGCACCTATCAACCTTTCCATTACATGAAACTGAAGCATTTTGCAAGAATGAGTTTGATTCTGGCACAGTAAAATGAACTAGAGCTGACCAAAATAGAGAGAGGTTATTGTAGATAGACACCACATGCACCTTTAGGTCTAAACGAAATGTTTCCAGCTACCACAAATTCAGAGAATAGCTTCGTCAAAGTTTGGTAGTTTTTTCGTCTTAGGGATCTTAAGGGACTTTACCGGTAGCCTACTGCCCCGAATGACTGGGGTGCTTGGCACACGAAATGAGACCTCCCTTGGCATTTACCCATCCACCTTGACATGTTGGTGAAGTCCATTCAGCCCCACGAGCTATGGAATGCAAAATGTCACACCTAGCACCTTTCCACTACATGAAATTGAAGCATTTTGCAAGAATGCGTTTGATTCTGACACGGTCAAACAGACTAGAGTTGACCAAAAATGAGAGAGGTTATTGTGGATGGACCCCACATGCACCTGTAGGTCCAAATGAAATGTTCCCAGATGCCACGAATTCTAAGAAATGCTCCGTCAAAGTTTGGCAGTTTTTTGTCTTAGGGATCTTAAGGGACTTTGCCGGTAGCCTACTGCATCGAATGACTGGGGTGCTTGGCACATAAAATGAGACCTCCCTTGGTATTTACCCACCCACCCCGATGCATTGGTGAAGGCCGTTTGGCCCCACGAGCTATGGAATGCAAAATGTCACTCCTAGCACCTTTCCACTACATGAAACTGAAGCATTTTGCAAGAATGCGTTTGATTCCGACACGGTCAAATATACTAGAGTTGGACGAAACTGAGAGAGGTTACTGTGGATGGACCCCACGTGCACCTGTAGGTCCAAACAAGACATTCCCAACTACCATAAATTCCAAGAACTGCTCCGTCAAAGTTTGGTAATTTTTTCATCTTAGGGATCTTAAGGGACTTTGCTAGTAGCCTACTGCCCTGAATGACTGTGATGCTTGGAACACAAAATGAGACCTCCCCTAGTATTTACCCACCCACCCCAACGCGTTGGCAAAGTCTATTCAGCCCCACGAGCTATGGAATGCAAAATGTCACTCCTAGCACCTTTCCACTACATGAAACTAAAGCATTTTGGAAGAATGCATTTGATTCCGGCATGGTCAAATGGACTAGAGTTGAACGAAACTGAGAGAGGTTATTGTGGACGGACCCCACGTGCACCTCTAGGTCCAAACAGAATGTTCCCAGCTGCCATAAATTCTGAGAAAACCTTTGTCAAAGTTTGGCAGTTTTTCTATCTTAGGGATCTTAAGGGCTACACCCATTTTATCCTTCCTCATGCATAAAACAATAATATGATGTTATAACAAGGATGATCTTGAGTTGGGAGAGATTTGTACATCCATTATTCTACATCATAGCTTCTATTTCTTGCATGACTCAAATATTTTCAAGGCCTTTCCATGGTTTCCTCTTACTAATACACCATATTTTGTGATCAACATCAACATCATGAGGACACTAAAGAAATCCTTGACACATGAAGACACTGAGAACACTGAATATATGGAGGACAAAGAAGCATGAAGACATGAACAAAGTCCTATCATGAGGAAGAACCACAACCCAATCTAACTCCTGAAAGCATGACATGTTATGATGAAGAAGCACAACCAAATCCAATGATCCAATGGCATGAACCAATGACATAAGCAACTATGTCCTACTATTGTTATGAACTAACATCCAAACCCTGTGACATCAATCTTGATATGACATGAGTGAAACACAAGTGAACATGATTAAGACCAATTAGGATCAACTTCATCCATTACTTAGATCTAACCCCATGAAGCATAACATGATGATGATGCAAACATCAAATGTATACCATAGAATCAAACAATCAAACAATATGCACATTACTATAACAAAATGTACATGAAATATATAATATCACATATGTAATCGATCACTTACCGCTATCTGATGATCACTCTCCATCATCTTTTCTTGAGCTTCTTTGTTCGTAGTTGGACGGACTGGAGTTGTGACCTCCTGTGAGAAGCATCAAAAAACAAAATTGACTAAACATAAATATACTGGAGGGAAGAAATTCATACTACTATTTATATACAAAACAAACTACAAGTAACAATCTAGGAAAGTTTTATGCATATTTATAAATTAATCCAACAAACCATCTGGGTCTTCTCTACTCTTTATTGTGTCAAGTATTGCCTCATGGTCAGAGTCACACACCTTCCACAAGGTCTTGTTCAAAGGTCTACCTCTATATTGTATCAAATGAACATTGGTTGCCATGACAAGGTTGGAGTAATGAAGAATCTTCCGATGCGTGTCAAAGTCCTCAAAAAATCAAACATTAACACTCTTATGTGGGTACCTTCTAAGCCATGTTCCAGCAACAACCACTGAGCTTGTAGGGTATTCGATGTTTTCTCCATCTGTAACTGGGGCCTCCAATTTCTTTTTGGCCTCAACACAACGACGCAAGTAATAATTTGTTCCCTCTTCATTATCTTCATCTGCAATAACTGCATAAACATGCCCTACAATGATATGTGCAGCAAATTAGATGAAATTAGTCAACATTACAAAAATACTACAAAGTTTAAGATAACATTATGAATTTCAAATTTAACTATGCAAGTAGATATATTACTTGGTTGAACTAGATCTGAAATGTGTTCAAAGTCAATTGATGATTCCATCTCTATCAATTCCAGTGTCGTCGGGGGTCAATACATGTCAAGTGGGCTAAGATAACTGAACTGCCATTCGTCAACCCACTCCTTTGACTTGCACTCATTCTAGGCTTGAATTATACATGGAGAACAAAAGCATGCCATCTTCCACGTATGTATACTCCATGAACCTATAATTGAGTTTCTGATAGAGTGTAGCTCACTTGATCCTATCAGTGTACAACAGTCCTCATATGGTGTAATGTCAGTATCATCTATCAACCAAAAAAATCTATGAACTGAAGACTTAACTTCATTACCTGGACCCATTGAAGCATTACACCACTCGACGATTGATTTTGCATCTATCAACTTTGCATTGTCTTTATTCTTTAACTCTTCTCATGCTAGGGCTCTTTTGACACAAGCTCTTGCACCATCATGCTCCCCCTTTCCATGCCTGGCCTCACAAAAGTTCCACATATGCTGAACACCTGTAATATTATGCCTCCTTCTCAGCCAATAGAAATTCTGCAAGTTCTTGAATTATGATGCACAGTTTTCTGACCATATGATATGCTGACTAAATGATATGCCCCTTCTAGCCAGATCATTGTAGAACACCTAAAAATAACCTTGCATGAACTCTGCGGAATGTGTGCGATCATCTCTTATATAAAAATGATACTCCCTTATTATCTTTCTGTCATCCTCTGTACTATCATTCGCATGAATGAATGTGATGTGCACAAATATAGAAACCTGTGTCGAGTTATAATATTGGGATTGCACCTCACACTGTGGCTGTAGACTGTAGTTCTCTACAAAGTCGACGACTGAAACAATGCTACCAACTAGAAATGTTTCCTTGCATAACTTGAATTGCAAGTCCAACCATCGAGCTCTATGGGCATGACTTACATACTCATACACTATGTTGTCACGAAATATAGGCATAAACTAATACACTGGAATCTTCTGAATAATATATTCACACCTCTTTGCTTCTTTACCATCTCTTGTATTGTATGCCACTATTTTATACTTGCCAAACTCTACTAGTTCGTTTCCAAATGCATGTGTTCTTTCCATATGTTCACATATTGGCATACGTTGCAAGTCACCGCAATGCTGACATGTGCCATTTAAGCATAATTTCTTGTAGAATATTTGACCTTCCTCTCTATCACATAAAATTATTGATATGAAGTCTCTTGAGGTAGTTGGTGGGACACATATGCGACAATCCTACAAAACATTGTTAGTATGCAAATCTAAACATATACACCGATAAACATCAAAATGGTTAGAAAAGTCAATATGTAATCTACAACAACAAGTAGTGCGTGTGTGATTTATTTTGACAAAGAAAGGTTTTAGCATTTCAAATATTTTTGAGAAATTTTAATTTGAGGATACTTCTCTAGAAATTTACCAAAAAACTATGTTTGAGTCATATCCAAAAAATGCTTTGGATGTGGCTCATGGTTTCAACTGTCGATTCTCCTTCTTACCACATCCCTTTGATTCAGAGATACCCTTGTGTAATTCTTCCAAAAGTCTTCAATTAGTGATCTCAAAGCTTTGACAACAACTTTGTCTTTCCGTGGGAGTCTACCAGAGAATGCCCACAATTCATTTGTGTTTGGATCCTCAACTCTTTGATGTCTTCTAATGGCTCTCATTAGAGTTTTTCTATTTATTTTCAATACTTGTCTTTCTAATGAGGCGAGCTTTTTTTTGTTGGCTTACAATTGTCGATGTAATGACACATTGTCTGACATTACTATCCTTGGTGCGTGAGGTGGAACCCACTCTCTCATACGTACTCATTAGATTCTTGACAATTGGTTTTTCACTTGAGGCATTCGATGTTCTTAGGCCAAGAATCTTCATAGTGGGCCTAAATTTTAGATTTCTCATCATTTCAACAAAGAGTTGACATCTTTCGATTTCATTTAAATTCTCAAAGAATAATTTCCATATCTTATTCACATATCTTTGGCAAGTGCGCATGTGAATCTTTAACTACATGGGCTCCAATACATTCTCATCAATATCAATTAGAAACTTAGGCCTCCTATGCAAAATTCTAGGAGGCATTTTATTTGGTAAAATAGACTGAACATTAGGAATTTCTTCAATATTTCCTTGAGATGGGATAGATGACGTACCTTCAATTGGAGGTGAAAAGGTTGAAAATGACGTACCTTCAACTTGAGGTGTGAATGATGGCGTGTCACCAACTTGAGAAGAAAATACAGATGTGCCTTCTACTTCACCTGTGAAAGATGGAGTGTCTCCAATTTGGGAAGATAATGATGGTGTTCCTTCAACTTCACTTGTGGATGATGGAGTGCCTCCAATTTGGAGATTCACTTTCCTCATTGTACAGAGGTTTTGCATTCATTCCCTTTGTGCCACCAATTCCATCTCTCACTTAGCTTCGTTAGACATGTCACGTTCCTCTTCAATTGGCAATGGTGGAATATCTTCTTGTATGGTTGACAATTTCCTACTTTCTTGAATTTTCCTCATTCTTTCTCTTTTCCTCTCATTCTCATCTTCACGCTCTTCTGGTGTTAGAGTCATTTCTCATTTCCTCGGCATGATGAATATTTCTACAAGCATGAAGAATAAGACAATGAAAATTATAAATTTTATAATAACAATGAATAGCACAGTAAAAAATAACAAGGTTTTACAAACTTCTAAATAAGACACCTCATATCAAGATAACTTGAACATACATAAGTCATGGAGTATGCATTTGAACACACATATAAGTCATGTAGTATACACTTGAACATACAAATTCATAAATGATGCACAAACAACACTTTTAGTCTTAGATTTGATGAACTTCCAATTGCTGCCCCAACACTGTCATGCACAATCAGTTAGGAAAATCATCAAACTTTATCAAATAATGGCCAAGAAAGCTTCAAAACTCCTTGAGTAGGTCTGAAAGACCTTCATATAGGTTCTTCACACCTTTTTCCCAATCACAAAATGCATCAAGTATACAATGGAATACACAAAGTCATGGAGTATACACTTGAACATACAAAGTCATGGACTATACTCTCAAATACGTGCGAAGTCATAAATGATGAAAAGGAAGGGTGGATTTCATGAAAACAGACCCAAAAGTGATGCAATGTAGGAGTTCAACACAATTCAAAGGAGGCATATTTCACAACAATGGGCTCATGACTGGCTCCATGACTCAATGGCAACATGGCAAACATACCATCAAATGAAGAACCAACAACTTATTGCTTTGTTTATCACTTGGTAGACCTTTTCCAAGTTAATGTAGACTAATTCAATGTATCAACACCCCTCATTCAACTTAAATGGTTCTACCATAGGTCCTTCTTTCTTTGACTGTCCTAATGCTAGTAGCCCTCCAAAATGGACTGTCAGAACTTTTCTCTCAAGGTAGGCAGTGAAACCCAAAACTATTGACACTTTTGGATACCCTTTAAGCTCATCTAAAACATATCCTAAATTGGGTATAGGTCATTTTGCAGCACAAGTCCCAAAAACTGACTGTTCCATTTCCTGGAAAGGGGCAATTGGCCCTGTTTTCCAAAGCAACTCCACAAAATCCTTCTACCAAACTTCCAAACTAAATTGCAATGTTCAATACAGACCTCAAATGGTCCAAATCCACCACTTTTGTCAATGGGAAACACTACAAAACCCCTAAACTACAAAACCCTTGTTAATGCCAATTTCATGCTTGTATCATGAGGGTTTGTAGAAAGTCTATGTTCCCAAGCTTATTTTGCTTTGCTGATGCCTCAAACACATTCAATTATGTCTGCACATGCTTAATCAATCACTTGGAATGATCCTCTAACTATTTTTCCATCAAACCCTATCTCTGTACCTCCAATTTGCTCAAAACAATAGCTCTGCCAGCCTAGGGTATCATCACACATAAAACAAATTCACACCCCTGCATTCTATAAAATTGTAAACAAGAAATACATCTTTTTAAAATCTAATCCACAAATTGTCAAGTGTTCACATGTTAGATTCAGGGCAGACAACTGAGAGGGGGGGGTGAATCAGTTGTCAAAAATTTCTTCCAATTAAACACTTAAATCCACTTTGTGATTTAGAAGCATATCAATTAATCAATCATGGAAAACATAAAGCATTAAATTAAGAGCAGAAACACATTAACACATAAGACACCAAGATTTTGACGTGAAAAACCTGGTTAAGGGAAAAACCACAGGGTGATTAACCCAAGATTGTATTCTCTGTTAGAAGAATAGAAAGAACAAATGGCACATGCCAATTAGGGCTTACTGCTCGAGCACACTGCTCACAAGAGGCTCACTACCTATAAGAGACACACTGTTTACAAAATGATAAGTATCACCTACTTGAACTGGAAAATAGCATCTTCACCATGCTTGAATAAGTTCCATTTAAGCCCAAAAACTTCTGCTCTTCTTTTCTCTCTCTTCCTCGATACCACACACTCATCTCCACAAGACACACTTTGAAATGACTTTACAATCCCTTATTTATACAAGGCATCAACTTAGGAATAATCATCTAAGTCAGCAAACATCTACAAGAACTTCCGCAAGATGTGTAATACATCCGGTTGGCCAATCTCAGGAAGAACACCATCATTCGGAAGCTATTCTTCAATTGCGAGCTCCAACTCCAATGCGGACCACCAACACAAACTTGACATGATCCAAATAACTTCACAAGATTGCTTGAATCACCGAGAGCATCCACACTTCATCTGCTTACTGAAATCCTTCTCTTCTTCATTCAAAACCTCAAGAACATAGTCTGTCATCACTGTCACAAAGGAATAGATGCTTGCAGACCTTCAAACCAGGAACCAATTGAGTTGACACTTCAGAAGGACTTCCTCAACACTCCCTCAAATCTGTAGAATAGGATAATGCATTTCTGGATCTCACTGGACCTATCTGTGTCACTCTGTCACCTCTAAACACCTGCCAGAATCGGTTCTACTTGAGCAGCCATAACTTCTTCAGAACTTCATGCAGACCTCTAAAATAATGACTGGATCATCTTAAGATTTATATCTACAAACCCTTTGAACTGTAACCTCTGATAGTCATCTTATCTTGGATCTTTACCTTATTGTCTTCATTGTTCTTCTCTGTTCCTGATATGACTAATTTTCTCAATATCCTCAGCACATAGCTCATCCAATCCTTGTCATTATTGTAACAAGAGTATGTTGACATCAATGACAACATCGGTTAGACCCATACTTGCAACATTCTCCCCCTTTGTCATTGATGGTAACATATGATGTGAAAAACCATCAAGACAAGAACTTCTCCTTACTGTCACAACTCCCCCTATCGGCAACAACTATTCACATGTCTTCTTTTCCTTTACTGCTCCCCCTTTGATCATCAACCACTTGTTTTTCACATGTCTTCTCTCCCCCTTTGACATCAATGGCAAAGGTCTCATACTTGCAACTCCAACACTTCAGAAACATACTAGCTGCTCCCCCTGAGTGGCAAGTCCCTACCATCAATCCGGATCACAAGATATGACTGTGATATCTACCGGACTGATGCACTCTAGTGCACCTTAATTTATCATCGGAGAGGCAATAACCCCTAACTTCTCCCTGAGATACTCAAAAGAGTCCTTAGGTAGAGGTTTAGTAAAGATGTCTGCACTCTGATCCTTGGAAGGCACAAACTCCAATCTGACTTCATTCTTGTTCACTTTCTCTCTTAGAAAGTGAAACTTGATAGATATATGCTTAGTCTTTGAATGCAACACCAGATTCTTAGATATATTTATTGCACTTGAATTATCACAGAAGATTGTGATAGGCTCCTCATACTTCACTCTTATGTCTCTTAGCATTTGCTTCATCCACAAAACTTGAGTGCAACTACCTGCTGCTGCAATATATTCTACTTTTGCAGTGGACAAAGATATTGCCTCTTATTTCTTACTTAGCCAAGAAACCAATCTCTTCCCCAAAAATAATGCTCCACCACTGGTACTCTTCCGGTCATCCACATCTCCTGCCCAATCCGCATCTGTATATGCATGAAGAGAGAAATTATGATCTCTGGGATACCACAATCCATACTCAACTATTCCTTTTAGATATCTAAAAATCCTCTTGATTGCCATGACATGAGATTTTCTAGGATCAGCTTGAAATCTAGCAACAAGACCCACATCATTCATAATGTTAGGTCTAGTCTGAGTGAGATACAACAATCCTCCAATCATTGACCTGTACTTTTTTTGATCAGCCTTGGGAGAGTCATCATCTTTTCCCAATTTACATCCGGTTGCCATGGGAGTTTTCATTGGTTTTGAGTCTTCCATCCCAAATTTCTTCAACAATTCTTTCACATATTTGGTTTGAGAAATGAAGATTGCTTTCTTTGTTTGAGTGATTTGTAGACCCAAGAAGAAATTTATTTCCCCAAGCATGGACATCTCAAATTTCACTTTTCATTTGATTTGCAATAGTTTTACACATACTATCTCTTCCTCCAAAAATGATATCATCAACAAACACTTCAACAATCAAGATATTTTCATGATCAATTTTGAAATACAAATTACTGTTAGCAGTACCTTTGTTGAAACCAATCTTCAAAAGATGCTTATCCAATCTTTCATACCAGGCTCTTGGGGCTTGCTTTAGTCCATACAGTTCTTTCTTCAACTTGCAGACCATATCACCTTGATCAGATAATTGAAATCCATCCGGTTGCTCAATGTAAACTTCTTCTTCCAAGTCACCATTTAGAAAGGCAGACTTGACATCCATCTGATATACTTTGAAATCTTTGAAGGCAGCAAAGGCAAGAAATAATCTGACTGCTTCAATTCTTACCACCAGAGCAAAAGTTTCTTCAAAATCAACTCCTTCTATTTGAGAGTAACCCTTGCAGACCAATCTGGCTTTATTTCTGATTACTTCACCAATTTTATTCATTTTATTTCAGAAGACCCATTTGGTACCAATCACATTCTTGTTCTTAGGTCTTGGAACAAGATCCCAAGTGTGGTTTTTCTCTATTTGCATCAACTCTTCCTCCATTGCTTTAGTCCAGCTATCATCATTGCAAGCTTCATTCACTGTCTTAGGTTCAATCTTTAAAAATAGACAATATTCATCTGAATCTTGAGCAATCTTCCTTCTTGTTTGTACTCCTTTGCTTTTATCACCTATGATTTAATCTTCAGAGTGGTTCAATCTTACATACCTAGGAACTTTGGGAGTTACTTGCACTTCTAATTCTTGATCAGGCTCATTATGACTCATCTCTTCTTCCTGATTTACCGGATTTGTTTGATTCTGAATTCTAGAAGGAGTTTGGGCTCCTTGAATCATAACACCATTATGATCATCTTCATCATATTCATAAAACCTTGAAGGTTTTTCAATACCTTCATCAACCTTCACATTTGTACTTTCTATAATCTTTCTTAGTCTCTTGTTACAACACCGGTATGCTTTGCTTTGAGTAGAGTAACCCAAGAATATTCCTTCATCAGTTCTAGCATCAAACTTGCCTAGATCTTCATCTCTTTTAATGTAACATTTTCTACCAAAGACTCTAAAATACCTCACAGTAGGAGTAATGCCAAACCAAAGTTCATAGGGAGTCTTATCGGTATTGCTTCTGATTTGAACTCGATTGAGACTATAGACTGCAGTGCTAACAACTTCTCTCCAAAATATCTGAGGAACATTTGCTTCCATCATCATTGTTCTAGATGCTTCCTAGATGGTCCGGTTCTTTCTCTCCACTACTCCATTTTGTTGTGGAGTCCTAGGAGCAGACAACTATCTCTTTATTCCATGTTTCTCACAAAATTCTACGAACTCACTGGATGTGAATTCTCCACCTCTATCAGACCTCATACACTTTAATTTCAATCTGGTTTCATTCTCTACTATAGCCTTGAATATTTTGACTTCTCAAGAGATTCTGATTTCTCTTTTAGAAAAGTAACCCACATCATTCAGGAATGGTCATCAATTAATAACATGAAGTATCTATCACCTTGCACACTCCTGATTCTTTCCGGACCACATAGATCAGTATGAACTAAGTCCAATAATCTGGTAGAAGATTGTTCCTTACTTTTGAATGAGACTCTGCTTTGTTTCCCCAACTGACATTCTTTGCACAAACTATTTGTAGGTTTCACCAGTTTTGGAAGATCTCTTACAGCTTGAGTATTACTTATCTTGATGATATTATCAAAATTCACATGACACATCCTTCTCTGCCACAACCAAATTTGATCAATTTGCACAAATAGACAACTTTTACCAGTAACAACTAAATGGGAGATATTACCTTTTGTCTGAGTACCGAATGCAATCTCTATTCCAAAACTTTCAAAGATCTTGCATTTTCCATTCTTGAATTGGAGATCATCTTTGTCCACCAGCTGTCCAACACTGAGAAGATTGTGCTTCAATCCTTCAACATATAGTACATTACCGGTTTTGTTCTTTCCATCAAAAGAAATGGTTCCCCTACCTCTGATTCTACCAGTAGGATTATCACCAAACTTTACCACTCCTTCATACCTTTCCAAATCTAAGAACTTATTCTTGTCACCTGTCATATGTTGAGAGCATCCGCTATCAATGACCCAATCATCCTTTTCTTCAACTTTGGCAGCCAGAGCTCTTTCTACAACTTTAGGATTGACAGATTCAGAGGGTATTGGATCTTCTTCCTTGATGGCAATAAACACCCAATCACTTTCGGATTTGTTTCCTGTCTCTGATTCATCATATGTTACTCCTTCATTATCATCCTCTTCATGAACATAGTAACAATTCTTTTGGAACCTTGATCTGTTAGGATTTGGCCTTAAAAATCTTTCCGAACACTTTGAGGCAAAGTGACCAATCTTATTGTAGTTAAAACACTTAAATGGTAATTTCCCTTCATACTTACTGGATCCTCTTGGCAGTCTTTTTGCAATAAGGGCTTCAAGTTGAGCAGTTTCTGCTTCTTCTTCCATGTCTTTTCTTGCTTTTTCATACCATGATAGTTTCCTTGAGGAGTTCTCTCCTGGATCAAACCTTTGTTTTCCTTTTACAGAAGCACTGGCTTTGAATGCTGATTCAGTCTTGGGGAGGGCATCTCCAAACTTGGTCATTTCAAATGCAGCCAACTTACCAGCCAATTGATCTCTTGTGACAATTGTATGGGCTCTGAATTCTTCAATGGCAGCAACCTTGATTTTATAAGAAGCAGGAAGGGATCTGAGAATTTTGCCAACAATCTCATCTTCATCCAAGACTCCACCAGCACATCTAATTCCACAAACAAGCTCATTTACTCTTGGCATAAAAGTAGTGATATTTTCATCTTCTCTCATCTTCAGATTTTCAAATTTCCCTTTCAGACTTTGTAGCCTTGCACATTTGACATACTTGTCTCCTTCATGCAGAAGTTCTAGTTTTTCCCAAATCTCATAGGCAGTGGGTAGGTCAACAACATTTGAGAGGTCTGAATCAGATAATGCACTTAGAAGAGCTTCTATAGGCCACAGATTATTTTTAGCATCTATGATTTCATTTGGGGCTTTCGGGCCACCCTATGGAGGAGTATACTTTGTTGAAGCCATGGTCCAGTAATGCATTCCCATACATTGCAAGTGACATTTCATGCGACTTTTCCAAAGATTAAAATTGGTTCCATCAAACTTTGGACTATCTTTTTTGTAGGACGACATCCTGGATCTCCTCAAGCGGTTAAGCTCCTTTTAGAGGAACTTGGCTCTGATACCAATTGTTAGATTTAGGGCAGACAACTGAGAGGGGGGTGAATTAGTTGTCAAAACTTTCTTCCAATTAAACACTTAAATCCACTTTGTGATTTAGCAGCATATCAATTAATCAATCATGGAAGACATAAAGCATTGAATTAAGAGCAGAAACACATTAACACATAAGACACCAAGATTTTGACGTGGAAAACCCTGTTAAGGAAAAAACCACGGGGTGATTAACCCAAGATTGTATTCTCTATTAGAAGGATAGAAAGAACAAATGGCACATGCCAATTAGGGTTCACTGCCCGAGCACACTGATCACAAGAGGCTCACTACCTACAAGAGACACACTGTCTACAAAATGATAAGTATCACCTACTTGAACTGGAAAATAGCATCTTCACCATGCTTGAATCAGTTCCATTTAAGCCCAAAAACTTTTTCTCTGCTTTTCACTCTCTTCCTCACTACCACACACTCATCTCCACAAGACACACTTTGAAATGACTTTACAATCCCTTATTTATACAAGGCATCGACTTAGGAATAATCATCTAAGTCAGAAAACATCTACAAGAACATCTGCAAGATGTGTAATACATCTGGTCGGCCAGTCTCAGGAAGAACACCATCATCCGGAAGCTATTCTTCAATTGTGAGCTCCAAATCCAATGTGAACCACCAACATGAACTTGACATGATCCAAATACCTTCACAAGATTGCTTGAATCATCGAGAACATCCACACTTCATCTGCTTATTGAAATCCTTCTCTTCTTCATCTGTAACCTCAAGAACACAGTTTGTCATCACTGTCACAAAGGAATAGATGCTTGCGGACCTTCAAACCACGAACCAATCAAGTTGACACTTCACAAGGACTTCCTCAACACTCCCTCAAATCCACAGAATAGGATAATGCATTTCCAGATCTCACCGGACCTATCTGTGTCACTCTGTCACCTCTGAACACCTGCCGGAACCGGTTCTACTTGAGCGGCCATAACTTCTTCAGAACTTCATGTAGACCTCTGAAATCTTGATAGGATCATCTTAAGACTCATATCTACAAACCCTTTGAACCGCAACCTCTGATAGTCATCTTATCTTGGATCTTTACCTTACTGTCTTCATTGTTCTTCTCTATTCCTGATATGACTAATTTTCTCAATATCCTCAGCACATAGCTCATCCAATCCTTGTCATTACTGCAACAGGAGTATGTTGACATCAATGACAACACCGGTTAGACCCATACTTGCAACATCACATTGGTGGAAAAGAGTCACAAACCACTTTCTTGCATTTAAACCACATTGCAATATTTTAGCAACTTTTACAATACTTGAAAAATGAACCTCAAATAACCTCCTAGGACCTAAAACATGTTCAAAATGGCCTCTTAGACCTTATTTTAACATCAAAACATGCCTTGACACTTCAAAACACAATTTGACACATATTTATAAGACCTAGACAAACTCAAATTGACAAATTGACAAATTGTTCTTGCATGTTCTCCATTGTTTGGGATGCTTTCAAAAACCTCAATACAGATTTGGGAGCCTATTTCAAACATTATAAAGGTGATTCCAATAGGTATTAAACACCTAGACTCAAAAGCAAACCCTAACTTGCTTGGGTGCCAACACTTACCCAATGATTGTAAAACTAGTCCTCTTGGGACAGTCATAATAAAACTTGTCTAACCCTTGAAGAATGCTCTAAAATCCTTTGTTTAGATCCGTAGGACCTTCTAAGACCCCTTCCCAACAAGGAATATGCACGACCAACACTTTTAGACTTAGATTTGATGAACTTCCAATTGCTGCCCCAACACTGTCATGCACAATCATTTAGGACAATCATCACACTTTGTCAATCACAAAACGCACCAAGTATACAATGGAATACACAAAGTCATGGAGTATACACTTGCATACATAGTCATGATATACACTTGAATATAGGTCATAGCGTATACACTCGAATACAAATAGAAAGTTATATCTAGTATACACTTGAATAACAAAGCATGAAGTATACACCTGAATGGAAAGAGGACATTTAGGGCAGAAATTTAATACACTTGAATTATGGACTATGAATATTATGAAGGAGAAAGTTGGGAAGGTCTCCAAAAGACTCTAATACTATGATAGTCATAGTGGACTGATGTACATAAATAGTTTTTTTCCTTCAAGACTATCATGAGTATTTCCATAATGGAAAATAAGGCTGCCAAGAGACTTCAAAACTATTTGAAACCATAAGGTGTTGAGAGATCACTATGTAAAGGTATATCTCTAATACTAAGCCTCCCTTTGACCCTATCAACTCTTAAGAACATCACCTTGACTGCTCTTGACTGTCTTGCCCCTTGAAGGCCATTGTTTGGACTCTTATATGAGTATTAAATCATTATTTTAGGTTTAGAAATCATGAATTGTATGGTTAATTTTTTACATATATGAGTTGTATGAAGGTGATTTTGAAGGATGACAAAATGAATGCCATCGAAGGGGACTGTAATCAACATAAATTGACTATCCTAATAGTCTTAAACTAGTCCAAAAACTTTGTGATAGTCAAAAGAACATTAACCATTGAAGATAACCTTCTGGATGCTCATGATAAAAGATCAAAGACTTCTAAGTAATGCATAAATTAAAAACAACTTCATGATGGTCATGACTATGATAGTGGACTATTATATAGACTTGTGACTATCCTACACTCATGAAAACCTCCTTTTTAGTGTTTTATCTCCTTGTAACTGCCTTTGTATCATCTTGCGTCATGATGCTTGTGTGTCCGTATATTTGTATATAACTCTCTTCTCTAAAATTTTGTTATATTGATGAAGTAAACACATAATCTCCATCATATTTTTTATGGATTGAGTGCTATCAAAGTGAGTTGTAACAATTTGTCAAATAGGTTGTGGTGCTCATTTCCTCCATTTTTGTAAGAAAACTATCATTTCATGCATGGTTCTATTAAATGAATTGAATTATGCATGTATTAAGGAATAAATCCTTCTATATCATCCTACGGCAAAAATTAAGAGTCTTCCAAAATCAATTTTGGCTCCATGTATACACTCGAATATGAGTATGACAAACAATTGTTCACTAAAATTATTTTATGAAGTATTTGATAATGTTTTTCTCTTGTATAGCTGAAAATAGGTGAAATGAAGGCATGAAGGGCCGAAACAAGGTGGAAACATGAGGAATTTGGAGTCTCTTTGACTGAACTAACTAATATACCTAGACACATATATATCTTAGAACATAAAGAACATAAAAAACATAAAGACATAAAGACATAAAGAACATAAGAACATATATATGTGAATTAAAATGGACATAAATTGAACATACCTTAGAATTTGATATTGCAGTTGACCAATTCTCCAAAAGATGGCTTCAAAATCCTCAAACTCTTGTTTTTCGCAAGTTTGATTATGAATTCTATATAATTCTAGAATAGGATTACTAAATTTTATGGAAAAAAAAACATATATCATTAAATTCAATTTATATATCAATGGTAATTAGCTTTGAAACAAAATCACACATGAAACATGAAACTTTCAGTTTAAATAATCAAATTTTCTCCAAAAATATGAAAAATCACTTCTTCTACGTTGAAAAAATAAAAAAAGGTGGTGGATTGATATAAAAATGATTGTCAATTAGTCAAACAACATGAAAATCATTTTTTGTCTGATATACTCGTGAAAAGCAGGAATAAAAGTCATGTGGGGTCTAAAACACGGATCCCACATGCTTTTTTACCATTTTCCATGTTTCCCAAAACACGATCGCGTTATAATGTGAGCACGTTCTGGGAAGCATGATAACATACATGTAACCTTGTATCTACATGGGAGAGTCTCTCTCTCTTCATTTCTCTATCCTATATATAGAGAGGGATCGAGAGACATGGAGAGATAGAGAGAGACATGGAGATAGAGAGGATAGGTGAGATAGAGACGGGGAGAGGGAGAGATGGGGATTGAGATAGAGAAAGGGGTCTATAAAGGGAGAAAGATAGAGATACATATATATAGAGAGGGGAGATAGATCTAGCAAGGGAGAGATAGATAGGGAAATACAAAGAGAGACGTAGAGAGGGGTATATTAAGAGATGGGGTTATGAGGATAGATAGCTCGATAGGGAAAGAGATCAAGAGATGTCTAGAGACATAGGGAGAGAGAATTCAAGAGGTAGAGGGATGGGGAGAGAGATAAAGAGGAGGAGAGAGAGGTAGCGAGGGATAGATTAAGAGATAGGGATCCATATGTCCAGAGAGATAGAGATAGGGATCCCTATTCTCCCCTCTACCTAAACCATAAACCTAAACCTCTAAACCCTAAACCCTAAACCCTAAATAATGCCCCTAAACCCTAACCCCTAACCCCTAAACCCTAAAATTGAGCAACCCTAAACCCCTAGACCCCTAAACCCTAAACTCAAGCAACCCTAAACCCCTAACCCGTAAACCCTAAACCTTAACCCCTAGACCCTAAACCCTACTCTTGAGCATCCCTAAACCCTTACCCAAAACCCTAAACCCTATTTACTTGAGCAACCCTAAACTCGTGTAAACCTCAAATTGTGAGGGAGGGAGAGATAGAAAGGTAGAGTTAGAGAGAGGGGATAGAAAGAGATCTAGCTATTAGTGTGAATAGGGTTACTTTGCTATCTAACTCTTTCTTAGCTTGTTCTCTGCTTTATCTCTTTTCACACTAGGTTAAGTTTACTTAGGGACTTTTTCACTTAATCCCACATTGGTTGTGTATTGAGTCTCTTGGGTGGAATATCCTATATATACCCACCTCTTGCTCTCATATGAGCATCTCATTCTATTATATTGCTTTGCATTCTCTTGAGTTGAATACAATTTATTTGGATCATATCTGATTTCTATTTTACTTTCTCTCAATCACTTGCATTCTTGGGTAGAAATCTAACATGGTATCAGAGCGGTTGTGAATTATGGGTTAGCATTTTTTTAGAAATTTGAGAGTGTAGAGTTGTTTTTCGAAGCACATGAGTATGCTCTTCTCTTGCATCTTCTGATGATCTGGAGAAATATAAAAGTGTGGAGAAAACTTTATTTTCTAGGGGGGTTCATATTTTAAATTGCCAATTGCAAGTTTTTTTGAAACTTCCTCGAGACTCTTTGAGCTAAAATCTAACAATCGGCTTGCATTTTATTTATTTTGATCAATCTTGCAGGTTGTAACATGCCTTTGTTTGTCTTAGGTAGTTGATTCAATCTTTGCATGCCGTTTTCTGGTTGCTGGGGTCATTTTTTGGTGCTAAACACGTTTATTTTTCATTAGTCACATCTTCTCTAGATCACAAAGAAAAATGCCTTCTGGGTTTTGTTCGCAGAACTGAAAAACCATTTGGGTATCTATTAGTTTTTGCATATAGCTTATATATGTTGTAGAAATGACATTAGAAAGCTACAGTAGACCCCCTCTCCATTAACGTTTTGGAAATTGCAGTTCAACTTCCAAAGGCTGTAACTCGGGCTCCCGATCTCTGATTTGCGAACTTCTTTTTTTGATTTTGGCTAATTTTTTGTTCTCTACATGTTGGTGTAGTCATTTTTTGATTTTAATGTATGGATTTTTTAGTAATCTCAGATTCTCACACGTGACTCTACGTAGTTTCTATTTTGGGACTTTCAAAAGTGCATAACTTTTGTATACAGCCTCGTATCAAGGCAATTCTTTTTTTGAAAGTGCGTATTTTTTTATGTACTTCGCAGTGGTACTTCTAATTTCATTTGGGTTTGTCCCAAAATTGTAATTTTAGTATATGTTCATTTTGTGAGGATTTGTAAAAGCATTGAAGTCAAGTCCACTCAGCGTTCTCTTGCTAGTGGCCATTGTAACCACACTACTTATAAAGTGCCAAATCATTTTTTCTTGGGGGGGTCTCTTGGTGTGATTGTGCTTGTGCAACTCCTTCTGCTCTTGCTCTCTTTTCCTTTCACAATGGGTAATGTTAAGTTTCCACTGCTAACTCCATATAACTACAATACATGGAAAGAAAATGCATGGAACTTCTTAATGCAACAAGGGTACACACCCTATGTTGACCAAAAGATAACTGAACCCTCAGATGCTAAGGAAAAAATACTCTGGATGCTTGAAACAAACAAAAGCTTTAGGTTGTCTTAGGAGTTTAGTTTCTTTGGATATAATGTTTCAACTTGATGGAAAAGATAATTCACATGATGCATGGGAACAACTAAAAACTCTCTATGGGACAACTAATGAAGTTAGGGGATATCAAATTGATAATCAACTAATGGCCCTAGATCCTAAGTCTTTTGACAACATCCAGGACTTTGTAACAAAAGTAAATGATTTGAGAGCACAATGTAAAGCATGTGGCATAGATAAAAAGGACATTCAACTTGTCTTGAGTACTCTTAACAAACTTGGACCAGAATATGCTGCTTTTGTTTCTAGTTTTCATACTCATAGATTGACTATGGGCTTTACATATAAAATTGTTGATAACTGAGAGGGGGGGGGGGTGAATCAGTTATCCTAATTATTTCCCTTATTGAACTTTCCTTTTAATTGAAGCAGCATAAAATCAAACACAAAACATTAACCATGAAATAAGAAACACATGACACAGTATTTTTGACATGGAAACCCTGTTAAGGGAGAAAACCACGGGGTGATTAACCCAAGAATTATTCTCTGTTAGAAGAATAGGAAATTACAAAAATGGCACTTGCCAATTAGGGCTCACTGCCCGAGCACACTGCTCACAAGAGGCCCACTGCCTACAAAAAGACACACTGTCTACAAAGTGATGAGAATCACAGTCTTGAACTGATTGGAAGCATCTGCATATGCTGGAGTTCAGTTCCGGTTAGGCTCAGTACACTGATCTGCTGCACTTCATCTTTCCTCTGTTCTTTATTCTGCTATCTTTCACATACCGGATCCTTTTTGCTACCTCTGCTCTTTCTCTGGACTTATTCGCATATCTCTCTGCATCACCACACACTTCACAACTAAATCCATCCTCTATATATATCCGCACAAGTAATTTCATCACCTTTCTAGTTGGCATCCGGAACAGTCTAGTTTCTTACAAACTCTCATTCTGTCGGCTGAATCCTTCCTCACCAAGCAATGCGGATCAAGCATATACTTGTAGATATCATTAATCATGTCGGCCAAACATGATTCATGCCTTCACAACCTCTGTCATCAACAGTAACCCATCCGGAAAGTAGTCTGATATTCTGCCAGTCAGTTCTTCCTCTGTTTTCACTGTCTCTCAGGAATCCGGTACTCAACCATTCATATCTTTTTCCTTGTCCATCACCGGAGGCTAAATCCTTGGAATATACCACTCAAGGTAGTCCTCTTGACTTCCCCAAATCCGCACTGCACCAAGACACTTCCTCTGAGAGGTCCGGACCAGTCTGTCGGACCTTGCCACATGCTCTGTTCTTCTTCACCGGATCACAACATTCTTTATTCTGACTTCCGGTAGAGACATATCATGTCTTGCGGATATGTGGGATGACCTTTGTTGCCATCAATGACAACAACCATGAATCCATATAGTGTCTCTTGCCAACAATCTCCCCCTTTGGCATTGATGGCAACACTTAGTGAAAAATGACTAAGTGTTTTCACTATGCTCCCCCTTTGCTGATGCTCTGTCTTTATATACAATTTCCGGAACTCCCCCTTAGTTGGATCCCTCATTTTTCACTGCTCCTCACTCCCCCTTTGACATCAATGGCAAAGGGTAGGGTCCGCATATCAAAATTTTCAAAAATTTCTTATACTTAGCCGCATATTTACATACTCACATATATTGAAGAATGTCTGCAAAGGATGTCTGTAATTGAATCATTTCGGTAGCCCAACTTTGCTTCATTCTGTCCAAAATTGAAATGTGACCACTTAACAAAAATGCAAACGCTTCTGCCCGCTTGAGATCTGTCGGATCTTTTGTTTGGGCGGTGGTCCTAGCATCACTGATGGCCTCATGCATGGTTTCCAACTTAGGGATTATAATCCTTCTAAGTTCTCCCATCCGGTTGGTGATGTTCTTCCTTTCCTTCTCAAGATTCTTTATTTCGTTCAAGACTGCAATAGTCTGACATTCTTGATTTATTATAGAGGAAGAGAGAGGATCAAAACTTTGAGATAAGCTTTGTAGCTTATCCTGTTCCTCTTTTATTTTCTTGTCAAATGCTGCTGTTGCCTTTGACCAGGATATACAAAATTTATAGATATCACCGCCATCCTTAAGAGCATTCTCTAAGTTCTTTATTCCAATGCTTACAATCTTCCTATCTTTAGAAATTAATTCTAATATCTCTGAAAATCTCTTATCCAAAAATTCCTTCCGGACCTTTTCTTCAGCTGATTTTTCTAGAGAATCAAAATGTGTATCAACACTGCTGACTAAGGTTTTTAGATTACCGGAAGTGGAGGCTGTCGGATCTATTTGGATTGATGGCATGATCTTCACAAGTACTCTGGAGGCAGCCTCTATCAACTCACAGTCTTCCATATGAGACTTCAGGAGCTTTTCATTTGCCTTGGCATTTGCAAATGAAGCTATCTTCATTGTTTGTACTGGAGAGAGAGAGTCAAAATCAAATGGGCCTTTTAGAAGCTCCGGTTCATCAATCTCTAGAGTTTCTTTGCTCAAAAATTGTTGAACAGTTTGTGCAGTGTCTCTTGCCGGAGACAGATGTTTCTTCTCTTCTGCAGTCTTAGAACTGTCAACCTCTTTGTCTTTCACCACTGCTTCCTTCTCCTGTAATTGCTCTTCTTCTTTGGATCTAGAGACTGTAGGGGAAACCGGAGGAGAGATGCTAACTTGTTCATGGGCCACTTCTTCTGGAGCAGAGGGTCCCAAGTCCTCACTTGTCTGTTCAGGGCTCACTTCTTCCGGAACAGAAGATTCCAAATCAGCAGCTGTTTCTGCACCTAAGTCCTCTACAACAGGAAGATTGAACCTTTTGAAGGCCTTCCGGAGGATCTCTTCTGTTTCTTGGGCCACTTTGTCAGTCTCACCAAGCATGAGTTGATTCATCCTGGCTTTGCTTCTGAACTCATCTTTGCAGTCCTTGAAGATAATGTTCATTGTCTTGGGATCAATTTGAGGATATAGCTGAATAGCTATCTGCTCCCGGATCTCAAGATCTTTGGCATGAGCATTATTCTTTCTTACTTCCATTTCTTTCTCTAGGCTTTTAGGAATGAGAGATATGATCTCAATGAAAGCCTTATTGTATATGTTCAGATATTTAACTGTGGCTTCCTGCAGAGTCTTTTGGTCTGCCTCACTGAAGTCATCATAGGATTCAGTCATTGGTTGAAGGTTTCCATCCACCGTGACCGACTTGATTATGCTCTCTAGTGACAGAGTGGGCTTTTCAACAGCTACCTCTGCCATTTCATCCTTGTCTTGGCCTGTGGAGGGCTTACCGGATCCTTTCTTCTTCTGTTTCTTTACTTCTCTTACTCCCTCATCTGATTCTGTTTCCTCTTCATCCTTTTGGCTTCCATAAGCCCTTGTGGCTTTTGTCTTGGATCTCTTACCGGATGCCTGGACTTCCGGTTTTGAACTTTTGGTTGAGGGAGGTGCAGATCTCTTTGTTGATCTGGTCCGGGAGGGAGCTCCAACTGGAGCACTTTCTTTGCTTTTCTCTTCTTCCTCGGCCTTCCTCCTCTTTTCCCGGCTGGCATCAAGTGCCTCCTTTGAGATACCTAGGCCTTGAGCAATGTGCTCTACTTCTTTTCTTACCTTTCTTTTAATCTCAGGTTCCCTGAGTTCTACATGTATTTTTACACTCAGCTCCTCAAAGGTTCCAAACCTTTCTGCCTTAGGATCTTTGGGCTGACTTAGCATGTGTTGAACATGCAGCTCCACTATCTGTTCATCAACTTCATACCCCATGGGCATGATCCAGACAGTCCTTGGCTCCACTGCCTCCATTAGGCACTGATCAGTGTCAACCATAAAGCACACTGAGTCCTTGTATTTCTCAATGAGAGACTGGGGAATTCTCTCTCTTGCTTGCATCATGCTCTGAAAGTTTTTGAAGTATCCCCATAGAGCTGTATTTCTCGCTTTTGCATCCCCAAGTCTATGCAAATAGTCTCTTATCTGGACTGCAACAGGTTTGTCATTTTGCCATACCCATCCACTTGTTCCGGGTAGCTCATTCATGAAGTAGAAGAATAAACATACAATCAGAGTACCATACTTAAAGGAATTCTTCTTATCCTTCTTGATTTTCTGTATGTTTTCCATTAATTGGCTTAGTAGTAGTTCGCAGAGATCATATTCTGCATTCTTTCTTAACATTTCATAAGCAGTGTATATTGCAGTTCCGGATACAGAATTCTCCCTGCTGGAGTGATAGATTTTGTATCCTATTATCATTGATGCATATTTGATATCCGGATCAGAGATGTCTTCAATGGTCATTGCCCTTTTGTCAAATTTTGATCCGATGGCCTCAGTTACAATGTTGTTCTTGACAGATTTGAGGATAGGTACTCCTCCGGAAGAGTATAGGCCAGTTACTGCTCTAATTGCCTCTTTTGTGATCTTGCAGGGTCTATCTAGCCATAGAAAGTTGTCATGCATTCTGCTCAGTACATACCGGACCCATTCATCCTCTTCAAAACAGGGGAAATGAATAAATTGCTCAAATTGTTTCTTCTGAATATCCTTATACTCTGGTTTAAGCTCAAAAGCATTGTCAATCAGCTGCTTGTGATAGAGGTCTCTTAATTTGAATTCCCCAAATTCCTCAATGTTTGCATGTATGTAAACCCTAATGTCTTCGGTGTGTAAAACTCCGTGAGGAACACTAGAGAAGGCTCCTAGTGGGTCTACCTCCAATGATTTGTAGGGATGTTTCTTGAATGAGGGGCGAGGTCTATCAGAGATCTTAACTATGTTTGGAGTAGCCATTCTTCAAGGATTTGCAGTGAGGTAATGAAAAGCGGAAAATACCTTATGCGCCTTTGGTTTGCACGGAGTGGTTGGATTGATTTCTTTATCCAATAGCTTTGGCAGGAGATCCTTGGTGTGCTTGAAGAACCTTGTTGCAGAGCTCCACTTTTCGCTTCTTCTCGAGTGCAGAATGAGCAAATGACCTTTGAGAAATCCCTTAAATTGCTCCGCGAACCCTAATACCTGTCTGCAATAAATGCTTCACCTACATCATTCCGGTTTGCCTTGTCTGAATAGCTTGGAGTATCCCGGATTAGTCCTGATCTGTGGATATCATCTGGATCTTTCAATCATGAATAAATCGAGGTAGCATATTACAAGATCATCTCAAACACTCTGTCCAATCCACAGAACAAGATAGTGCATTTCTGGATCTTTCCGGACCTTTTTGTAATCCTTTATCATACCGGAGCATCTCCCTGAACAGGTCTTATTTGATCGATCATAGCTTCTTCATAACTCCATGCGGACCTCTGAAAACTTGACTGAAGTATCTCAAGACTCATATCTACAAACCCTTTGATCCGCATCTTGTGCCACATCCGGCACCACTTGTTTGGCTGGGGGAACAAGATTTTCTTTGAGTCTCCCCCTGAGCCTGAGCTTACTTTTTAATTTCCGGAAGAAATATCAGCACCAGAGTCTGGTGCGGATCCAACCTCTATATTCTCTGAACTTTTCTTCACCCAAATCTTGCTCATCTGATTCCTAACCTCATCCGCATTCATCTTTTGTTTACCCTTGTCTTGATTCTGATTATACACCGGACCTCTTTTGTCCTGATTCTTGTTTCTGCAGACTTTAGCATTATGACCGGACCTATTGCAGATTTGGCAAATAACATCTCTTTGCATATTTGACTGATATCCTCTTGATCTGCATTGATTTGCCATATGACCTATTCTATTGCATGTGAAGCATCTACCTTTGAATGATTTGTTTACTTGCATACTTCTGCATTCATGGGATTTGTGTCCATACCTTTTGCAGTTGAAGCACTGTCCGGAGAAGGATGAATTATTCTGATTCATTCTCATTCTGCACTGATTAGCTTTGTGACCAAAGTGGTTGCAGTTGTGGCAGTATCCATTGAAGGATGGATATCTTTGAGCATTTGGCTGTCTTACCGGAGGTCTTCTAGGCCTGCTCCTTGGATTTTCTGATCCAAGATTCTTCTGACCGGATCCGGAGCTTTCTCCTTTCTCATATCCCAAGCCATACTTGTCATCTGTCCTCTTTTGACTTCCAAGAAGAACTTCAAGTTGAGCAGAACTTATCTTGAATTTCTCTTTATATTCATTTGCTGTTTGAAGGTCTCTTTTGAGAGAGGCAATTTGATCCTCAAGTTTTCCTTCATTATCTTTGGCATCTTCAAGATCAGATTCAAGGTGTCTGATAATCCTGTCCATCTGGTGGCATTCTTCTGATTTTTCTTTAAGAGATTGTCTTAGATTGTCTTCAGCCTTTCTTTTTTCTTCAATCTCTTGAGTAAACTTTATAGTTCCTGATTCCATTTCATGTCTTAACATAATGACTTCTTTTGATAACTTTTCACATAACTTGGTTTGCTCAGTCAATTCCTCATTTGTATTGCTTTCTTCACTTTGTCTTGCCAACTGTTGAAGCAGCTCCTTTCTCTTTTTCATAGAGAGACTTAATTTGTCTTTTAATTCTCTCATGAATTCATCAGCCTGTTTGAGTCTTTCCTTTAATTCACTAACTTCAGAATTTGACTGTTCAAGATCCTCAAGGGCAGTCTTGAGTTGCTCCCTTAAACCATATGCATCCATTTGAAATCCCAGATCTTCCTCAAGCTGTTAGGCTCTATTAGGAGGAACTTAGCTCTGATACCAATTGTTGATAACTGAGAGGGGGGGGGTGAATCAGTTATCCTAATTATTTCCCTTATTGAACTTTCCTTTTAATTGAAGCAGCATAAAATCAAACACAAAACATTAACCATGAAATAAGAAACACATGACACAGTATTTTTGACGTGGAAACCCTGTTAAGGGAGAAAACCACGGGGTGATTAACCCAAGAATTATTCTCTGTTAGAAGAATAGGAAATTACAAAAATGGCACTTGCCAATTAGGGCTCACTGCCCGAGCACACTGCTCACAAGAGGCCCACTGCCTACAAAAAGACACACTGTCTACAAAGTGATGAGAATCACAGTCTTGAATTGATTGGAAGCATCTGCATATGCTGGAGTTCAGTTCCGGTTAGGCTCAGTACACTGATCTGCTGCACTTCATCTTTCCTCTGTTCTTTATTCTGCTATCTTTCACATACCGGATCCTTTTTGCTACCTCTGCTCTTTCTCTGGACTTATTCGCATATCTCTCTGCATCACCACACACTTCACAACTAAATCCATCCTCTATATATATCCGCACAAGTAATTTCATCACCTTTCTAGTCGGCATCCGGAACAGTCTAGTTTCTTACAAACTCTCATTCTGTCGGCTGAATCCTTCCTCACCAAGCAATGCGGATCAAGCATATACTTGTAGATATCATTAATCATGTCGGCCAAACATGATTCATGCCTTCACAACCTCTGTCATCAACAGTAACCCATCCGGAAAGTAGTCTGATATTCTGCCAGTCAGTTCTTCCTCTGTTTTCACTGTCTCTCAGGAATCCGGTACTCAACCATTCATATCTTTTTCCTTGTCCATCACCGGAGGCTAAATCCTTGGAATATACCACTCAAGGTAGTCCTCTTGACTTCCCCAAATCCGCACTGCACCAAGACACTTCCTCTGAGAGGTCCGGACCAGTCTGTCGGACCTTGCCACATGCTCTGTTCTTCTTCACCGGATCACAACATTCTTTATTCTGACTTCCGGTAGAGACATATCATGTCTTGCGGATATGTGGGATGACCTTTGTTGCCATCAATGACAACAACCATGAATCCATATAGTGTCTCTTGCCAACAAAAATGCCTTCTTTTTCTTCATTCTCTGAATTGTTAATGCAAGAACAAGGCAAACTTCTTTCCATGGGGCTCTTAAAGCCATCTCAGTCTCAGGCTTTATTGGCTAGTCAGTCGAAGGAACATAAAGAGTCAGGGAAACCTGACAAGAAATAAAAGAAGTCCAAGAAGAAGTCACAGAAAGATTAGGCACAGTCTTGGTCTGCCTCAATAGCAAACTCCTCTTCCTCTTCTTCAAAGGGGAACAATCGGAAGAAGGAAAGACCAACTTGTTGCTACCGTAAGAAAGTTGGTCATGAGGAACACTTTTGTCACAAGAAGTAGATCAATGAGCTGAAGCATCGTCTGAAAAAGAACAACATTAATCTGCCTTCTTCACAAACATCCTCTACTCCTTCAAAATTAGGCAAAGGGAAAGCAACTGCACTAGTTGCTACTGTAGATTCTTCTCCGCAGTGGATTCTTGACTCAGGTGCCTCACATCACATGGGTTCTATCAGAGAATAATTTTCCTTGTTGGAGCCTTGTTCAGTGCCCCACATTCTCATTGGGGATGACTCTCCTATTGAAGTCATCGGGAAAGGTTCTATTGATGCTAGCACTGGTACATTTGAGGATGTCATTTGTGTACCTAATCTATCAGCTAACCTTCTCTTAGTCTATCAGATTGCCCAGAATGGTAGAAAAGTTGAGTTCACTTCCGATTCTATCACCATCAGGAGTCTTGAAGATAATGCACTTCTTGCAGTCGGTAAGGCTAATCACGAGTCTCGACTATATGCTCTCTCTCATTTTGTACCTGATTCACATTTGATTGCCTTTCTCACTCATTCAGATTTTGTGAGCAAGTTATGGCATGAGTGGTTTGGCCATCTCAACTTCCGCTATCTCCAACAACTCAGCAAGCAGGATATGGTCACATGTTTTCCTAAGATCAGTTTCTTAGATGGAGTTTGTTCAGGTTGTGCCTTAGGAAAACATCCCGAGGACAAGTTTGACAAAGGGAAGGCTTGGAGGGCTTCAGAAGTCCTTGAGTTGGTTCACAGTGATGTGGCGGGACCATTTCCATCCTTGTCTTTCAGTAAGGCTCGCTACTTACTCACATTCATTGATGACTATTCCAGATACACCTAGGTCTACTTTCTTCGTCAGAAGGGAGAAGCATTTGATAGATTTTAGGAGTTCAAGGCTTGCACCGAGAAACAGTCTGGGAAAGTTGTCAAGATTCTCTGCACTGATAATGGCAGAGAATATGTGAACCACCGCTTTGAACAATTTTGCACTCTTGAAGGGATAGATCTTCAAGATACTGTAGCCTATACACCTCAGTAGAATGGTGTGGCTGAGAGGAAAAATAGGTCCCTAAAAGAGATGCCTGGTTGCATGATCCACGTACACTCCCTTGCACCTGAATATTGGGCAGAAGCTATCAATTGTGCTACTCACATCTAGAATAGAGTTCCGCATAAAGCATTGAAGGGAATGACTCCTTTTGAAGCCTGGTGTGGCAGGAAACCTGTTGTGCGGCACTTCAAAGTTTTTGGCTCTCCTGCATGGGCTCGCATTCCTTTAGAGAAGCGTAAGGCCTTGGAACCTTAGAGTCGGCCTTGTATCTTTGTTGGTTATCCTGATGGTGTCAAAGGATATCGACTCTTGGATCTCGAGACACATGAGCTGTTCATTGAGCGAAGTGTGCAATTTGAGGAAAGCTCTCCTAGCTCATCCTCTCTTCTTCCTTCCTCCACCACGGATTCAGACAGTGACTCTGATGATTTTCCTCCAGCTAGCTCTACTCACAGAGTTGATCATGAGGTTTCCTCCTCCTCTTCGCAGAGTTTAGAGTCTGAGGATGGGGATTCTCCTCTCCATCTCCTCACATGCCTCACTGGGCTCGTCAGACACTTGAGTCAGCAGGTACTCTTGTTGGGGATCCTTCAGATGCTTGGAGGACTCGGTCACAACATCAGGACATTTCGCATTCCTACATTGCCATAGCTTCAGATCCACAATCATTTCATGAAGCATCAGGTATTGCTGAGTGGGATTCAATAATGAAGGAAGAGTACAACTCTTTGATTCGGAACAAAACTTGGGATCTTGTTCCACTTCCTAAGGGAAGAAAACTGGTTTGGTGTAAGTGGATCTATTGGACCAAATTTGCAGTGGATGGATCAGTTGACAAGTTCAAAGCATGGCTTGTGGCTAAAGGTTTCTCTCAGGTTTCTGGTATTGACTATACTGAGACCTTTGCCCCTGTCGCCAAGATGAACTCTATTCGCCTGATACTTGCTCTTGCAGTAGCTCACGGTTGGGCTATACATCAGATGGATGTGAAGAGTGCATTTCTTCATGGGGATCTTCATGAGGAGATTTACATGGAGCAGCCATAGGGGTTTGTTCAGGATTCTTCACTGGTTTGCAGACTGAGGAAGTCTCTCTATGGCCTCAAACAAGTGCCATAGGCTTGGTATGCCAAGATGGACCCCTTTCTTCTCTCAGTTGGGTTCTCTCGATGCCATCCAGATCCAAATGTCTACATCTTGAGACAGGAAGATGCTCTTCTTTTTTTGGCTCTCTATGTTGATGACTTGATTGTCACTGGGAGCACTTCATCCATCATTGCAAGTGTCAAGACTTCTCTGCATGAAAGGTTTGCCATGATTGACTTGGGTCTCTTGCACTATTTTCTTGGGATTGAGATCACTCAGACCTCCTCTGGGATCTCTCTTGCACAACCCAAATATGCTCTTGATCTTTTGGCTCATTTTCACATGGCTGATTGTAAGCCTACATTGACTCCCTTTCTATCTGGAGTCAAGCTTGAGGCAAAGTGTTCCACACCACTTGCTGATGCCACTTTGTATCATTAGCTTGTTGGTAGCCTCATCTATCTAACTCATACTCGCCCTGACATTTCATTTGTAGTTGGCATTGTTTCATGCTTCATGACAGAGCCACATGAGCTTCATTGGAAAGCTGCCAAACACATCTTACACTACATATAGGGCACTCACAGGTATGAGATTCACTATGCAATAGGTACAGGTGCAAACTTGGTTGTATACATTGATTCTGATTGGGCTGGTGATCTTGATGATCGAAAGTCCACATCAGGCTACAAATTTCACCTTGGTTTTGGTCCCATTTGTTGGCAGAGTAAGAAGCAACATGTTATTGCTCTTTCTTCAATTGAGGCTGAGTATCACGGGGCTGTCAATGCCTCCACTAAGGCTATTTGGCTTCAGAATATCCTCACTGAACTTGGCATCACTTTTCAGAAGCCATCAGTCATTTACTGTGACAACCAGAGCACCATCTAGATCTTGAAGAACCTGGTTCATCATCAGCGGACCAAACACATCGAGATCCACATGCATTTTCTCAGGGAGCTAATTCAGGAGCAGGTCATTGATTTGCACTATTATCCTACAGCAGACTAGATTGTGGATATCTTCACCAAACCCTTCACTAAGAGAAAGTATGTTCATCTTCGGTCTCTCTTGGGGGTGTGGGACATCTCTTTTGGGGGGGTCTATTAGCCCTTCCTGCTTTATCCTCTCATGGGGGAGTTTTTTCCCACTGGGTTTTCTCCTTCCTTTTTTCTATTTGAGGTGATTCTTTGTACATGGGCACCTCATCTAGCCTTGTTGCTAGGACCCATATTTGCATTTTGTCAACATTTCCCCCTAAGTTGCACTTAAGGGGGGTGTTAGTGTGAATAGGGTTACTTTGCTATCTAGCTCTTTCTTAGCTTGTTCTCCTCTTTAGCTCTTTTCACACTAGGTTAAGTTTACTTAGGGACTTTTTCACTTAATCACACATTGGTTGTGTATTGAGTCTCTTGGGTGGAATATCCTATATATACCCACCTCTTGCTCTCATATGAGCATCTCATTCTAATGTATTGCTTTGCATTCTCTTAAGTTGAATACAGTTTATTTGGCTCATATATGATTTCTATTTTACTTTCTCTCAATCACTTGCATTCTTGGGTAGAAATCTAACACTAGCAAGATAGAGAGTCAAGGAGAGAGAGAGATACAGAGGTAGGTATAGTTAGATAGAGGGATAGAGGAGACAGAGATGTCTCTCCCAGGCTTGGTCTCCTTTGTATCTCCTTATTCACCTCTTTACCTAAACCATAAACTTAAACCTCTAAACCTTAACCCCTAATCCCTAAAACATAAACCCTAAACCATAAATAATGCCCCTAAACCCTAACCCCTAAACCCCTAACCCCTAAACCTCTATCTCCCTATCTCTCCCAATCTCTATTGGTCCCCTCGCTCTATCTCTCTCTAAACCTTAACCCCTAAACTCAAGCAACCCTAAACCCCTAACCCCTAAACCCTAAACCCTAAACTCAAGCATCCCTAAACCCCTAAAGCCTAAATAATTCCCCTAAACCCTTACCCAAAACCCAAAACCCTATTTACTTGAGTAACCTGAAACTCATGTAAACCTCAAATAGTGAGGGAGGGAGAGATAGAAAGGTAGAGTTAGAGAGAGGGGATCGAAAGAGATCTAGAAAGATAGAGAGACAAGGAGAGAGAGAGATAGAGAGGTAGGTATAGTTAGAGAGAGGGATAGAGGAGACAAATATATCTCTCCCAGGATCGGTCTCCTCTATATATCCTTATTCACCTCTCTACCTAAACCATAAACCTAAACCTCTAAACCTTAACCCCTAACCCCTAAAACATAAACCCTAAACCATAAATAATGCCCCTAAACCCTAACCCCTAACCCATAAACTCTAAAAATGAGCAACCCTAAACCCCTAAACCCCTAACCCCTAAACCATAAAACCTGGAAGCAACCCTAAACCTCTATCTCCCTATCTCTCCCAATCTCTATAATGTGAAAACATGAAAACATTAAGCTTTCATTCCAACCAAATTCATTCATAATCAATCCCAAATCATCCCTAATCCATTCAATTTCATCTCTAATCATCCCTAAACCACTTCTAATCAGCCCTAAATCACTTCACACCATCCCAAATCACATCCAAATCAATTTAACTTCATCCCTAATCATTTTCAAATCAACCTGGACTTCATCTCAAATACCATCCCTAAACTATTCCTAAATCATTCTAATCATTCCCTAATCAGCACTAAACCACTTCAAACCATCCCTAAAACCATTCTAATCATTCCCAAATCATTCCTAATCTAGTCCTTTTCACCTCTCATCATCCCTAAACCAATCCATTTCATCCCAACACCATCCCAAATCAATCTAAGATCCATCTCAAACAATCCCAAAAATAATCAAAATCAAACAAATACCTCACTAGGAGCCATTAGAAGATCATAGTGCTAATCTATTAGTCATTTGCACCATTTTGTATATCGTATGTGCCAATATGCTCCTTAGTAGAACCTACCTATCAATAAAAAACATCATTCTACACCTAGCCAGTCATAGGCATCATTCTACCCTCTGCTAGCCACAGGAGCCATCAAAACATCATAAGTGCCAATATGTTAGTCATTTACACCATTCTATACATCATATATACCAACCATAAACCCTAAACCCGATCAACCCTAAACCTAATGAACCCTAAACTCTTATCTCCTTGTCTCTATCATCCCTCTACCTCTCAATCTCTTTGCCTATGTCTTTGGCCATGTCCATCACCCTCTATCTCCCTATCTCTCCCTCTCTAAACTCCTAACCCCTAAACTCTAAACCTGATCAACCCTAAACCCCTGTCTCCTTATCTCTATCATCTCTCTACCTATGAATCTCTCTAGCTATGTCTCTAGCCATGTCCCTCACCCTCTATCTCCATATCTCTCCCTCTCTAAACTCCTAACCCCTAAACCCTAAACCCAATCAACCCTAAATCTGATCACTCCTAAACCCTATCTCCTTGTCTCTATCATCCCTCTACCTCTCAATCTCTCTGTTTATGTCTCTGGCCATGTCCCTCACCCTCTATCTCCCTATGTCTCCCATTAGTCTCCTCTATATCTCCCTATTGGTCCTCTCTCTCTAAACCCTAACCTAAACCTCTAAACCTTAACCCCTAACCCCTAAAACATAAACCTTAAGTTACCCTAAATAATGCCCCTAAACCCTAACCCCTAACCCCTAAACCCTAAACCTGAGCAACCCTAAACCCCAAACCTCTAAACCATAAACCCTAGAAGCAACTCTAAACCTCTATCTCCCTATCTCTCCCAATATCTATCAATCCACTCACTCTCTCTCTAAACCCTAACCCCTAAACCCTAAACCCGAGCAACCCTAAATCCCAAAACCCTAACCCCTAAACCATAAACTATAAACCTGAGCAATCGTAAACCCCTAAACCCTAAATAATTCCCCTAAACCCTAACCCAAAACCCTAAACCCTCAACTTGAGAAACCCTAAACTCATAAACCATAAATAATACCCCTAAAGGTCTAAGCAACCCTAAGCTCATAAACCCTAAATAATGACCCTAAACTTGAGCAACTCTAAACCTCTCTCTCTCTCCCAAAACCCCAAAACCCTAAATAATGCCCCTAAATCCTAACCCTTAAACCATAAACTTGAGCAACCCTAAACCCCTAAACCCTAAATAATTCCCTTAAACCCTAAACTTAAGCAACCCTAAACTCATAAACCTAACCCACCCTCTCTCTCTCTCTCTCTCTCCAAAACAAGAAAACTAGGATTCTTTATCTCTCTCTCTCTCTCCTTATCACAAGGTATCTCTCCCCTCCATCTCAATCCTCTCTCCCTTTTCCTCCCTCTCGCTTTCCCTTGTCGACAAAGAACATGGAAACAAGAAAATAGGACATGTAAAGATGGATGAGGATATAAATTGGGATGATAAAATGGAAACAAGATAATTTATGAAATTTCATTGGATGGGAAGAATGAGGAGAGGTAGAGAGGGGAGGGAAGTAGAGAGTGTGAGAGAGGATAGGAGGTAGAGACAGGAGGGAAGTAGAGAGTGGGAGAGGACCGTAGGAGGTAGACAGGGGAAGGAAGAAGAGAGAGAGGGTAGGAGGTAGCTAGGGGAGGGAAGCAGAGACTAAGAGAGAGGGTAGGAGGTAGATAGGGGAGGGAAGTAGAAAGTGAGAGAGAGGGTAAGAGGTAGAGAGGGAGGGGGGAGAAGATAGTGAGAGAGAAGGTAGGAGGTAGAGAGGCGAGGGAAGCAAAGACTCAGAAAGAGGGTAGGAGGTAGATAGGGGAGGGAAGTATAAAGTGAGAGAGAGGGTAGAAGGTAGATAGGGGAGGGAAGAAGAGAGTGAGAGAGAAGGTGGGAGGTAGAGAGGGGAGGGAAGCAGAGACTCAGAGAAAGGGTAGGACATAGAGAGGGGAGAGAAATAGAGTGAGAGAGACGATAGGAAGTGCAGCTGCCCTTGTAGACATGTATGTAAAGTGTGGAAGCATAGACAAGGCATGTCAATTGTATGATGTAACACCTCAAAGAGATGTTTTATAATGGAACGCAATGTTTGCAAGATATGCAAAAAATGGATTTGTTAAAAAGGCTTTAGAAGCTTTTAAGCAAATGCAATTGGCATGTGTATTGCTAGTTATGCTCATCATAACGCGAGCGCGTTATAACACACTCACATTATGCTCAACTTTTTTTGACGTGTTTTTATCAGTTTTTAGCAAAATCTGGAGATAATCTGGAGCGTGTGCCCCATCAGGATGGAACTTTTTCAATGAAAACTCAAAAAATACCACCATAATCTTAAGCTCTCTATTAGCTATCTAACCATATTTTTTTTTTCAGATTTTGAGTACATTTAGTGTTTGATCTTGAATTTCTTTTGTTAGTGTGTCCAGTTTTTGTCAAAAACCAATGTCTAGTATTTTTGACTTTTTTTTTAACCGTTCATCAAAAATTGAAATAAGTTATATTTTTAGAAACTAGACTCCATTCTACACGAATTAAAAAAACAATTTCAATTTTCGATTAGTTTTCAAACATTTTAGGGGGGAATACGCTCAAATTTCTATTTTTTAGGATGTGTCCACTTTAAAAATTACTAAAAAATTAATTATTCATTAAAAAATTATCAGAAAAATCAGGGATAAACTACATGGTGTTACCTAATTTATCACTAGAGCGATTATTGAAATACTAAAAAAAGTTAACATTTTAGGGGGAGCACACCAGACGCTATGTTATGTTTTTTTGACAAAAACAAGACCAATTTGTGTGCTCCCCCTTTTTGAACTCCTTAATCTCAACCATTTTTGAAAAAAATTAGTAGTTTAGAAACTAGATTTAGAGCACTACAACTCTTGTTTTCATCCCATCTTCAAATTTTGAGTGTAGCTATCTTCAATTTCTCATCCAACATCAATGTTTCCTAATTTCAGAAAAAAAAGTGGCAACTTAAGATCCCATTTTGGTCCCTCATATTTGTGCACTTACCCCTTAATGGAATTCGTAGGCAGAAAACGGTTCTAGGGACTCCACAAGAAAATGGAGTGGCTGAGCGCATGAATAGGACAATAATGGAGAATGCAAGGAGCATGAGATTGCATGCTGGGCTGCCTTTAAACATGTGGGTAGAGGCTATCAATACTGATGTATATTTAATTAATAGAGGTCCTTTAGTTCCTTTGGGCTGTGGTATTCCAGAGGAAGCATGAACAAGTAAGAAGGTGAGTTATTCTTTTCTCAAAACTTTCGGATGTGAAGCATTTGCACACGTAGATTATGAAAATAGAACCAAGCTAGATGCAAAATAAAAAAAAGTGTATCTTTATTAGATATGGCATTGATAAATTTGGTTATATGCTTTGGAATGTTGAAAATCTAAAAATTGTGAGAAGCAGGGATGTTGTATTCAATGAGAAGGTGTTGTACAAAGATCAGTTGCAGCAGCATGAGAAGAAAGAAAAGGGTTATGTGATGCTAGATGATACTCCAGATAATGATGTTCCAATGGTTCATCATGCTCCACAACAACAACAAGAAATACGACAAACTCCAATGAATGTTAGATGGTCAACAAGGCTAAGTAGACCTCCTGAAAGCGGGAGATTGTTGTTATATGGAGCCTAATCAGACTCAGAGGTTAAATTTTCCTGACTTTTATCGGTACAGTTTCCCCCCAAATTATTTAATGGGGGTTTGGGGGAAGCACCCTCAAGATGGGGTTTAGGGGCAGTGCCCCTGGCGTGCTCCCTGTTGCGATATAGGGTTGGGTCGAGGGGCAGTGCCCCCGAAACCTCAAATGATTTTTTATTATTTTATAAAGGTGTCGGGAGTTATTTTTCTATTGGCTGACATAAAAAACCCTATTTTGTAACCAACATAAGTCTTGATAAAACAACTAAGGGTTAGGGTTTCTATTAATATTGTATTGTAGCATTTGCAGTGGTATTGAGTTGCAAGGATTGCTAGTTGTAATCAGTTCGATTGCTGGATAATCTACATGCAATTCCTAACATACAGGAATGTCTACATTTACATCAACAATTTTAACTACTAATGCAAATGCTTGTAGTAATTCTACCACTGGTATTGGAGTATATAATGGCACTAATTCACAAAATTAAAAAGTTGTGGGATTCAACTATCAGAACTTGGCACCTAAGGTGACCTCTTTTATCAATAATTACTCTCAACCACCTCTCCATCCCACTTATTCTCAACCACCTCTTACATACAACTATTCACAACCACCTTCCACTTATCACTATGCTCAACCACCACTCACCTATTCATAGCCTCCACTTGTCACTACTCATGTTCAATCACCTCCACACTTTGGTTCCAATTCCTCACAACAGATCGCATCTCCTAATGATGCCCTCCTAAACCAACTCTTACAAGGCATGCCTTCTTTACAACAAAAGGTGACAAATTTGACAAGTTCTTCACAACCTAATATACCAACCTATCATTCCCATAATCCCCTATTTTATGCAATCTTGAGAACTCCTATGCTAGAGAGGTTTGAGACTTCTCACTTTGAAAAATATGGTGGAAAAGGTGATCCTAATACTCATGTGGCAACATTCATGACTATGTGTAGTGATTTTTACTTTGAAGAAGACCTGTTAGCAAAAAGTTTCCCATGATCTCCCAAGGATACTGCCTTAGAATGGTTTTGCTCCCTACCTCTGAATTCAATACACTCTTTTTCACAGTTAGTTGATCAATTTTTAGAATATTTTCAAGCAAACATTGGACCTCAAGTCTCTTTGATTGATTTAGTTCATTGCAAGCAAGGTCTGAAAGAGAAGTTAACTGAGTTTATTAGTCGTTATCAATCTCTTTATGCGTAAATTCAATATCAGATGAAGGATGAGTATGTTTAGAAGGTGTTTATTACAAATCTACAACCTAACATCCGTGATAAGATTATCTTGATGAAGTACAACTCCTTTCAACACTTATGCACCGCCCTTCGTGATTATCAGCTTTTATCAAGGTTAATGGACAAAATTCAAACAATTTCTCATAAGTGTCTGCTATCACTAATCCGAAGAGGACAGCATTTCAACAAAAAAAATTTACTCCGATATCTAAATCATATCATTCTATCATGAATCAAGTTGTGAGTAATAACCTCATGAAGCTTCCTCCGATTAAACTGTTGGATCCTAGTAGAATGCAAGGACCTTATTTTGATGCTAATGCTTTTTGTCATTATCATCGGCAACAAAGACATGATATTGAATGATGCATGCGCCTTAAACATGAAATACAAGAACTCATTGAATCGAATGTTATACAGGTTTCTGGTGTGAATGATAATGGAAATAAGTCGGTTGCTCCTCCAAATCAAAATTTATAGATCTTCACTAATCTATTTCTTAAGCATACTGATAATAACATGATGGAACAAAATACACTCAAAGTAGAAGATGACTATCTGAACTATGATGAGTTAATTTCTATGATAGAAGTGGATAAGGAAAAGACTGAAGTATTACCTCATCCATGAAGAAATGGTATTTATGCTGAGGTTCTTCCTTCATTATCCCTTCAAGGATCGGGAGATAATCAAAATGCATTGAAAAGACAAATGGAACAACCGAACCAAGAGATCATGACAAAAGAAAAGATTAATATGGTACAAGATAGTCCTTCCCACTATGATAGACATAATCAACAAAATAAGAGAAATAAAAATTGGAAAAGAGCAAGATGGTTATCATCAGTACAAACTAATAGTGGTTCTCCTTCTCATAAGAAAAAAACAATTTCACATACACAAGTATTTGAGAAACAAGCACCAGATGGACTTTCTAACAACAAAGAACACTCTAATAAGAACCACTCAAGCTTCACACAAAACTTGATAGAGCATCTCTCCAAGATGCTCACAAGTTCCAAATTTTAGTTCGATTGTTGTTGCAGGTGAGTATTTCTAACCCTTTACCTCTGTGTTGTGTTTCCCCTATGATGTGTTATGTGTTGTTTAGGCCTCCTAGGATGACTCTTGATACTCTCGTAAGGTTAAGGATACCGGGAGACCACCTCTGTTGTGACCCTTCTTCTATTTGTATCATCATTCTTCTATATTGCTTCTCCTCTATTTTTATTATTGTGTGTTGTGTCTTACGAACATAGCATTGTGGTTGGTGACTTGGGGGCACCCTCCTACTTGATTGTCCCTAAGCGACTTGTTTCTCTTCTCTTGATTTATTTTTTACCTTCGTCTAGTGGTTAAATCTAGTTACTAGATGACGAAAAACATATAATACTGATATAGACCTAGTGTCCCTTCAACAAGAAATAAAAAAATGGACCTAGTCCATACTTGACGAGGGGGTTGATATATATTATCCGACGCTTGGCTAGTAGAGTCAATCTGTGTGATATTTTGATGTTGTCTTATCACACTTACAAAACATAACAATATTGTTGCTCCATGCACTTTGATTATCTTGGATCTTGCCTTGCTTGGCTCTTTATGTGAATGATTACATGCATTGTTGTTTATCATGATTATATGGTTGCTAACACCTTTTCTTGCAGGAAATTGTGTGTTTGTGGGAACATTTGGTGATCGTAAAGTAAATGTCACCTCTAGGGGGCATGGGCTTTGCGAGAGCTCGTGTTCCGTTGTGTGTTTTCTCTCTACCTTAATGTGCTTGATATTGATACATGATATCAACCACCTTAAGGTGGGGGCATATAAAAGGTAAGCTGTCTAATGAATTTGGTACTAATGAAGCGTACTTGTAAGTCCTTTGCGGAGGTAGGACGTTATATCTCCAAGAGAATGCACATCTTTATTTTATATTGCAATCACTTAAGCCCTCCGCGGAGGTGAGATATCATGCATATCCTTTTTATTTTAAGCCATCTGCAGAGGCGGGGATGGTGTATTTCTCAAGGAGATTGTGCATCTTGTCATTTTCTAAAAATGTCCTCTGAGAAGGTGGGGTGGATCTAAGACTATCCTACCCTTAAGCGTGTCTTCGACGATTGTTGTGGAGAAGCCCAATCGTCGGTGTGTGCTTGCAGTGTGCCTAAGATGGCTGTGAACCTAGAAATAGGTTTCTTCCATCGCTTGTTTTCCATGTTTTCCATGTGTGTGTGTATGGCGTGTTTGTTCCGAAGCATAGTTTCAAGACTGGTGGTGATGAGCTCCTTCTATGCTTTGGGATTTGTATGGCATGTTTGTTCTCAAGTGTAGTTTCAAGACTGGTGGCGATGAGCTCCTCCTACACTTTGAGATTTGTTTTGCGTGTCTATTGCCCCTTATGCATTTTCAAGACTGGTGACGATGAGCTCCTCCTGCATTTGGGTTGTGTGTTTACTTTCCTTGTACTTGGATTTGTATTTTGTATATGAGAAAATGAAAAAAAGAAATAATCATTGCATTCACTATATTCATTATGTTTTGTGTGTATTTAATGCTGTCTTCTCTGTGTTTTACATGACTATAATTGTCTTCTTCATGTTTTACGTGCTTGTTACTATCTTCAATGTGTTTGGCATGTCTTCACCGTGCTTGGCGTGTTTACTGTGTTTGTTGACCTTACTTTAATGCATGTATGGACCTTACGTTTATACATACATTAAAGTGGGGGCTAAATGTTATGTCAGAAAATGCCCCGTTGGGGGATTTTCCCTCTTAAGGTTTAGCTCTCGGGTTCTTAGAATGCATTTAGAGCATCTTGCATGATAATTGTGAATCCCAATGAGAAAACCCTGAAGTCTTATTTTGGGTCAGCCCTAAATTTAAATGTCAGTTTTATGACCGTTACTTAGGTCCTATGCCGACATCTCACATTTGAATTACAAAATTCTTAACAAGAATATTTGTAGTTGCATATATAAGCATGTTTACGTTTTCATTTACAAACTAGATGGACATTGTGAACTTGTGACTTTATGCAAAAGTGATTCAAGGCTTTCATTGTGTTGCAAAGTAGTATTTTATTGTTATTGTGTTTGTGATTGCAGATTTGACTCCATCTCCTCATGGCATGAAAGAACATCTTCCTTCCATGAGACCTACACTTCAAAGGTGACATCTATTGTGTTTTCTATCATTTATCATTTAGATTTTGCCTCTATCCTGTAAGGATATGCACTCTCATCTAACAACGGTGTTTGAAAGACTTGAATGTCTCTCAGGGGCTTGACGAAGGCAAGCCTCTAAACACCACAACCCCCAACCACACTCCTTTGTGATTTTAGGTTATAGGTATCGAGTTTCATGGAGTGGAGTTGCAAAAGGAGGTTACAGAGGGTAAGGATTCAAGATCTAAAAGAAAGAAGACAGTGTTGAACATTTCAAGACACAAGTGCTAGTGGCAGTGTCCTCTAGAGTTGCAGACATAGAAACAATCTGGACAGTGGTAATTAGTATTTGAAGAGCTTCCTACACCTTGAAGAACATCCAACATTAGACTAGGGTGCTAGTGGAGGTGTCCTTCACATCTTCTGGGGCAAAAACAGAAGATACAGTGTATATCAGTGTCGGGAGAAGATCCAAATTATGTACAGAAAATAGTACCTTGGACAGGGGTGCTAGTGGAGGTGTCCTTGACTATTTTGCAATCTGAATTTCAAACAATGGTCAGTTATTAATCTCTGCCTACTATCTTAATCTAAAAGGATTTGTCGTAATTCATCAATTTACTTACTGTTTCACTTACTTAGGGTTTTAAGAGCATTTAAACATTAAATTGAGATATTGATTGATAACATCTGAGTTTCTGCATCGTTCCAAGTGGCAGCCCAACCTTTTAGGTGAATGCTCTCACTTAGTAGAGATTCAAATTGGTTGATATTCCCTTGAATGTTTGTAGTGAAAGGAGGATTTACCCTTGAAACTAAAACCACCATCAACCCCTCCTTTTTCATATAAAATAGTGGTACTTGAGGAACCTATGCTACTAGTGGTCCCTGCGTTGGTTTCTCTGCCTCCATATTTGCTGATCCTACCAAGCTCGATGAGCCCGTACTGCCACTATCATCACTATCACTACTACTATCTACCTCCTCCTCCTCTCCTCCACTCTCCTCAGCTCCCTCCTCCATCACCATCTACTCCCCCTCCTCCTCCTCAACCTCCATCTCCTCCACATCCTCTTCTACTTCCTCATACTCCCCTATCACCTCCTTCTCAGCTATTGTCCGATCACCCCCACCACTACCCCCACCAAGTTGAACACATCCTCCTCCAACTCCTCTTCCACCTCCCTACCTCCTCACCTCTCTTGTGGCCATCTGGATGTGCTCCTACATTGTCCCTCTGCACGGTGGTATAAGTTGCAATGGCATACTCTATCCACCATGCTCTATAGGCTATTGTCACTCTGGCATCCACTAATCCCTAGAGATCATCCCATGGCACTCTCATCATCCCATGCTAGCTCTCTCATGCTCCATCTTAGTCTTTTTAAGGCCCCTAGTCCTCCATCTCCCTCGATACACATGCAAATACATGAGGCCCCTCGGTCACATCCCATCATAGGATGAACTAGCGCTGCACCTGATCCGGTTTGTACCTCTCTATAAGGTATGAATATATACCTATTAGGAAGCATGGTGTCATGGTGTACCACAACATGGTACTATCCTTTAGTCATCCCTCTCCCTCCATGTAGGCCTCCATGTAATATCCCTAGCCACCAGTAATCCATATCCCCTAGCTATCTTTGACGCACCATCATCTGCCAGCCAAACACATAAGGCTCTTCAAATCCCAGAGCCACCCTATCTCCTATTGGATGATACACCACAATATTCTCCCATGCTGAAATCTATAAAAGTTTAGTGTGCTTAATACTTTACCCCACTTATAGGTCACTATGTGTAAATCTCTATACAAATGGGCAATCATGCTTGCTCCACATGCAAATCTCCAACTTTACTCTACCATATTTTCTATGTAGTCTGCTAGGCCAATCGAGAATGTCCTCCCACTCCTATTAGGCAACAAGATGTCACTGAAAAGAGTTGCAAACACCAAGGGTAGGAATGGTACCAACCCTCTACACCTCTCCAAATATAATGATGCCCCTTATGGGGCACATATGCTCTCCCAAATAATCATGTCAATAGTACGTTTGTGTTTACACTGGAGGTGTACACCAGTCAGGTCCTAAATAATACCTGCAATATCTGATAAACATCCTCCAAGGTCACTATCATCTCCCCTATCAGGAGATGGAATGTGCTAGTCTCCAATCTTCATTTCTCTGCCAACACCGTTAGCATATTCCTATGTGCATGAATGACTGACATCCTCACAATGTGCTCGAGTCACACACTTGTACTATCGCCCACTTCATATCTCAGAACTGATCTGTCAAACCCAAGATAGCCGATCTGCTCTCGCATGTTGGTAACGGATTCAATTGCACATGCACATCATAAATCACCCATGTTAGCCTTCATAAACCATTTATCTCTCTATCCTTTCTTCCTCCCCCCTCTCATTCTCCTCACTTGGCACATCCATCGAAACAGGTCACACATTCACTGAAGTCCTCGCAACCACTTCAGTCATCTTGTCCCATACTAAAGACATCTACCAAAATAGGTCATGTATCCACTGATTCTTTTGTAGAGTTGCCTCACTTGCCTTGTCCTCTTCGTGCAACTACCTTTCTTAGTGGGACTATTGCGATTTCTGGTGGAACTGTCGAAACAATTTGCATCAGTTGAAATGGTTCTCACATTTGCCGTGATCCTGGTGCATCTACCAAATCATGTTCAATAGTGGTGTGGTTCATTCTAGTCTACCTACATTTATTACACCCCCAAAGCCCTAAATACCAAAGTTAGAGATATATACCATTACCCCTGCTCTCTCCAGTCGCATGTACCTCCTCACTTGATCCACCTGATGCTCTACAACTGGTACATTCACCATCTTTGTTCCAATACTTCTTCTTCACTCACCTCAATCTACTATTAGCTATGGTAAAAATGAATGGTTTTTACCCTCTCCGCCCCCAACCCTATTTATTCACCCCCTTCACTATTTTTTCTCCCATTTCTTCATCCTAGCTCCGTCTTTCCCTGTTTTTCTTTCATCCTTCATGAATTTTTGTCCTCTATCCATTTTTCACTTTGTTTTCTTTTTTCAAGAGCTCCCGCAAACACCTTTTTTCCCACGTGACCTCTAGAGCGTGTATCATCCCCTTATTGCCATCTTTTATTCAGGGCATAATATTTCACCCTTATTTCTTCTTGTGTCCTATATTTTATTTTTCTTTGAAATAATGTTATTTTAACACCATTTCAAAGAGAGGTAAAATTTAGACACTTAATATCAACACTTTTTCAATCCTGACCACTTCTTCTATAATTGATTATTTTTATCAATTATTCCTGTTTCAACATTTATATTAACTAAATAATATTTTATTATTTAATTAATATTTTTTGAACATCTTCATAATTCCCCCTATCATATAAAATCGCTATTTCATCTAATTTAACCTTAGGCAAATAATTATTTGTCTAATGCTATAGTCCCTCTTTCCTCAAATTAAATAAACATCCCTATTTATTTAATTTGGAATTTGTCCACTTTTACTTACTTTTTCTAAACATCATTTGCCCTCCTAATCATTTGCACATGGGTTTATTAAGCCTAATCAAGGATTGCATCCACCCAAACTTATAGAGGATACACTTGTCATAATATGTACATGCATGCACATGACACGTGGTACTTTAAGGAAGGGCCAAATCTTCTATTCCCTTTTTCCTCAAATTTGAAATTTGGCTTGTCCTTATGCCTTACAATTTTAAATTTGAATAAAATCTAAACCATGCATTTTTATTTATTCCCCATCTACCCATTTAATGTCAACCATCCAATCTTTCCAAAGCCAATCCTACACCCTTGATTTTCCTAAAATCACAGAGTCCTCTTTCTGAACCAATCTTCACAAGCCACTTGTCCATCTCTCCTTGCTTGAGATCTCTCAAGCGTTGTGAGACCTTGATCTTCATCCTCAATCTTAGCCCTCCATTGTCACCTCTAAAAATCTATAAATTGGAGGTGCCCCTAGCCATTTTCAAAAATACTTTGAATGCAAGGATATGCTGCTAGTTTGAGCACTTATACATCAAGCAAATTAAGAAATTATCTTAGGACATATCAAAGGGAATTCATGTTTGTTATATGGGTGCATTTTGTTTGAATTAAATTTCCTTTTTAGTCTAATCTTGAGTATTGGTAGTTGATAGTAATTAGGAGGTTTAACTAGTTTAGGTCTCCTTTGCATGATTACTTTCTCCTATGCACAAAGTACATTGTGTTGATATCTATTAATTATTTTTAGTGTTAGTTATGTTGTAATGATAATTAGATTTTTCTAAATAATTATTCTAAGTCTAGCCTTTTGAATAGTTGACTAGGATTATATCGTATGCCAAATGAGTTTGAAGTGTTTTTGGTCATTTTGTATATTGGTTTCTAAATATGAGGCTATAGATATGGTGATGCCTCAACATCATTTTCAAGTTGTTGAAATCTTGAGTAGTAGTTTGAATTGGAGCATGACGAGCCTGCTTCTTGGTGCATCCATGGTTAATGCTGCACTTGATGTGTCTATGGCGATGGAACTTTGTGGGTTTTGATCAATGTTGTCCCAGTCTTGTCTTGAGATTGTTGACTATGCTAGGGGTGTGGCTCTTCTTGGATGGTTGTTGGAGGGTGAGATGTAAGCATTTTAAGATGCTTTGGCTAGCTTGACAATAATTTAGGATAAACTTGATTGATTTTTCTTCTAGTTTAAAGAGCTCTTCTATGATTGGTAGTATGTATGAAGTGGACCTATTGAGATATTGCATGCACTTGCATGCTACTTGGATAATATACATGTGTCAATGAACTATTTTGAAATACATCCTTTCAACCTTTACTTGTCAGGTTCTTGCTTCCACTATAAACATACTTGTTGATACTAGTTATTAGTTCTATGTCTAATTTTAAATAACATGCTTGTAAATAAAATGTTGTTATGTTTTGTTAGTTGTATAGGATGGTTTCACATCATGCTTCTAAATAAAATGCTCGTGTTGTGTCACTCTTACAAAATAATTATTTTTGTAATTTTCCTTTTCTTACAATGTCCTCCCTTGAGATGGTCTTTCTCTATTCGATGGCTTTACACTCATCACATTCAACATACTTGCTTGTTCTCATAATATGCTATATATTATCTACTATTGATTGGGGTGCTCACTTCCTCTTTTGGATTAGATACCTTCTCCTTTGTCATGTTTTGTATGCTCCTCATTAAATATTCTTTATATGGAAATGTTCACAGGCTTGTCTCCCTCCACTCTTCACTTTCTTGATGGAAAATATCTTGAGTGATGGTGTGATCAATATATTCCTTGCTATTTCCTCTGGCCTATGCCATTCCCTCCAAATCATCTCATTAAATCCCATTGTCTCCCACCTCAGTAGTTGCTTGAAATATCAACATCAACTTTTTGATGGCACTCACATGAACGATGTTCTCCTTCCCTTTAAATATAATAAGCTTATGGTTGAAGGTTGTCTTATTGAGGGGTCCATTATGCAGCTGATAGGTTATACTTGTTAGTTGTTCCATAAATGATGTAAGGAAATGGTTGCATTGCACCTCCTACACGATCCTCTACCCTTTTTACCTTTAATTCAATTATTTCTAAATGTTTATGATTCTCTTTTTTGTGTTTGGCACGTTAATTATTATTATCTCTTTGAAATTTCTATCTTAAGACTCCTATTGTTGGTGTGCTTGTTTCGCTTGCCTATGTCCCTTCTGGTTGTAACTTAGGTGTCTCTGGGATAGAATTTTTTTTTTATGTTTGTGCATCATCATACGTTTCAGCCTTGCATTCTCCTACTAGTAAATTAAATACACCTAATGAAATCATCCCAATTGGTGCACTTAGTGATTATAAAAATTGTTGGTTGATTCAAGGTAGGGTGTCATATAAGGGTGTGTTGTGTAACTACAAAAATAATAGAGGTGATGGAAGGGTTTTTTACTCCAACCTTGTTGACTTTTCTAGAAGTGAAATATATTTAACATGCTTTAATGATGTAGTTGATCATTTTATGATGTTGTCAAGATAAACATGGTGTATGTCATCTCTAACAGTTGTGTCAAGGCTACAAACCCTACTTATAATCATTCCCCAAATTCATGGAAGATCTTATTGTAGACTTCAACAATTGTGCTTTTTGACTATGACACCTCCAACATACCCACCCATAATTTCCACTTCACACAAATCCAAGACCTCTAGTTATTTGTAGCCAGTTCCTTAATATTATTGGTGTTGTAGAGACCATCTCCACTATATCAACAATGCATAAACATGTTGGAATTGTGATAGATAATGTGTTGGGAATCTTTTTGAGGCTCTCATAGTGATGTTAAGGGCATACAATTGTATGAGTTATGCTCAAAGGAATATTCTCCTGTACTCATAGTTAGATGTGGTTGTGTTGCATTATGGAATGGAAAGACCATTGATATTGTATGATCCACTGAGCTTCGGTTGAATGATCACCTGAAAGAAGCTGAAGCATTGTATTCCTAGTATTACTCAAAAGGTGCATCCAAATCTCTGACATTCTTGTCAAAAGAAACTACCCATGCATATAGTAATGAGAGTTGTGTGTTTCTCTTCGATGTTCATTCACTTGCAACTTTTGAAAGGACAAAGAATGTGCTCATTCGTGCCATTATGACAAATCTACAACTTGAAAAATTTTGTTACCTTTCTTGCCCTCTTCTTCTGGATAGAAAAATGCAAAAAAAGGCTTGTGTAGAAATCAGATAGCCATTGGCATTATCCAAAATGTAGCAAAGATCTAACTAATTGTGACTTCAACTATATGTTGAAGCTTGAGTTACAAGACCATACATGTAGCATGAAGCAGGTTACTACATTTGAATAAACTAGGAATGTTTGATGGGTGTCACTACCATGGACTTGTAGTTGTTGTACTACCTGAACTTGAAGTGGTCCATGAGGTTTTGAGTAATGCTATGTCACAACATTTTCTATATAGGTTATCTGTCAAATATGAAAAATTTAATGATGATGAGAGGATCAATGTTGTTGTGACAATAGTTGAATGTATTGCCTTTGTGGATGAAAGTCACCTCCTTGAAAAAATCTTTAAGTTATTGTTTCTTGTATAGATCTTTTGCCTTTCCCTACTTGTCCTTATCTTGTTGATGTGTATCTTAGGGCATTGGATTCCTCGAACTTCAAGTCTTATTGCGAACTATCTTGATTTGGTACTCTTTGTCTTTCAGTATTCAATGTTGTAATGCCTATTATTATACTTAAACATAATTATTTTGATGCTATTTTTTTGTGTTGAAAATTCCAAATAGAATTATAGTGGCTTTCTTGTATTTAAATCTCTATATTATCATTGCTTGTATAGATATTTTATTTTCCCTTCTTGTCCTTGTCTTGTTAGTGTGTATCTTGGAGTATTGGATACCTCAAGCTTCAAGTCCTATTCCAAGCTATCTTGATTTTGTACTCTGTCTTTCAATAATGAATGTTGTAATGCCTCTTATTGTACCTAAATGACAATATTTTGATGCCAATTTTTTGGCTAACTTTGTATACAATTGTGTTGAAAATTCCAATTTATATTATAGTGGCCTTCTTATATTTAGATATGCACATTTTTTGTTCAAAGGTTTTGAAAGTTTCCTATGTTATTTACAAATATTTAACCAAATTTTAGCATAAGGTGAAAAAATACCACATGCCTCAAGCTTTGGGCTTCAATATTCCACATGCTATTATTCCTGTAGACTTTGTCTTTTACACTAGAAGTTGAAATGCCTCTCTTATTCTACTTGAACGACGATATTTTGACCTATTTTCTTGCTCACTTTGTATACAATTACATTTAGAATTATAATGAATATTATTGTGGGGTTCTTGCATTTACATATTCATGTGGCTTTTGCTTATTGTTTGATGGCCTGACAAGTTTCTTATGTTATTCTTTCACACTTTTCTTATTCACATTGTTTCCTCTTCCTAACTTACTTTTTCCCTTGCTCTTAGAAGTTTTTGTTGGGATTGCTTATGTTGCATCTACATATAACCAATCATTCATCTAGTAGTGGCTCATTAAGCTGAGTTTGTAGGAATGAGATGCGAAAGTTACACTATCAAGTAGGTAAAGATGATCAATCAACAAATCCATGCAAGAGAAGAGGTGTATATTGATAGCATATGAAATTCATATTGGCCTTTTGAGAGGGTAAGCCATAAATAACTAGCATGTTTTAAAATAGTTTGACGGTTGAAATTTTATTGATAGGTTGGTTTATCTTGACTTTAGCGACAAACAATAGGATCGGTAAACTTGAGAGAGGTCAGTTGAACAGGTCAGTGAGAAAAGTTGAGATTGATATTCCTTCAATGTCCATGCTCCATCTTCTTTGGTGCAACTGAACTCAAGATTTTTGTTTCATGGCTCAACATAGGATCCTGGATCATTAGAACCACAAGTGACTAATGCCTCACGTATTGCATCAACTACGTAATAACTACTTATTTCTCTTTCAGATACAACTCAATAGTGTTTTTAAGCAAGGATAGATTGATTGTCATTTATGACCTCCTACTCAATTTACATGGAATGCTATCCAAGAATCCAAATTCATCAGTTGTGAGATGCAAATGCTTGCTATTGATGTCTTGCTAAGAAAAATGGCAATCATTTCTCCAAGTGGAATAATATGGATCCTTGAAGCCAACCCTATTGTTTGTAGGGGATCATGCAAGTAGAGGAGATGTATGTTAGTTGCATGGGTTAATCCAATCCTTCAAGAGTTTCATGCATATGGTGGAAAACTAAAATATAGTGGCCATACAAACATCATAGTTGTAAGAAAGCATAGCTTGGGAAAAAATATTTATGGATTCTATGTTAGCAGAACATATGTACTTGAAGCCTTGTAGTACAAAACTGCTTGCGATCAATACTACAAGGATGTCCAACTTGATGAATGTGCACTTTCATATTTTCTCTCAACCCCTACTGATGTATCGACTATGCTACATTATGCCTCCATTGGTCATCCTAAGCTACCCTTGGGTCTTCTTCCATAGGTGAAGAAGTCCCAATATGTATGGAAGCTAATAAAGGAGGTGATAATGTATGGAACTTGTGCTAGAAGTGCGGCTATGTTACCATAGTAGATGTTTTAGTAATAGATAAGATGGTTTGGCAGCAAATTTTTTTAGTAGTAGGTGGTTTGTAGCGAGGTTCTACAACATGGTGGTTCCTCAACAAGGTGGTACCTCATCAAGTTCCTTAGTAGGAGTTTTCTATGAGTAGGACATCTTGTGTTTGGAGTGTGGATACTGGGTCCTACAAGTGGTTATGGTTTTAACCTGATTGGTGGTGGTGTGGGATGGATGAGTAGTGATGTATTGTGGTGTTGTTAGATTGCATGCATGTTACTAATTTTATGGAGAAGTTGATGAATTGAGTTTCTTGTACAAGATGACTATTTTCCTTTAGAGGTTGTGTTTTGATATTGGGTTGACTTAGGATGATTTTTTGGCTTCATACGTTGTGTTATGATATTGGGTTGAGTTAGAGTGCAATTTGGATTAATTATGATAGTCTGAGTGCCTTCAACTTGGTAAAGAACCCTACTTTGAACACATAAGCAAGAGAAACCCTTAGGCATGTCTATAGATCTTGTTGATAGAGATCTATGGATAGTAGTGTTTGGTTAGAATCCCTTAGGCATGTCTATAGAAGATTGGACATTGATTGATATAAAGGCACAAAGCTTTCTTTGACTTTACCTTTATGATCTAGTGCTCCTAAATGTAACAAGAGAAAGCACCACCAAGAACCTCTAGGTAATGTTAGGGATGCGTATTAGATAAAGTCCCCTATCAAAAAAAATTTTCTTCAGATGTTGTATTGATTGAAGATTAGTGATGGCAATTTTATAATAGAGCACCTAAATGCCTCCAACAATATGGTGAGTTAGTTATCTTCTATTGATGTAAAGATGGATGAGAAAGACTAGTGTATCACCTTGTTGTGTTAGATTTTCTAGATTCATGACATAACCTTGTCATGGTGTTTAGTAGTACCATCTTCAAGTTGAAACTTGGGAAGCTAGTGGGTGCCTTATTGTTAGAATAAATGAGGTAGAAAAAGAAAAAGAATAAGAAAAAGAAAAAATGTATCAATGATTCTTTAGTCATTAGAGATCATTCAAAAGAAAAATAAAAAATAAGAAGGGAGACAAAAGACATGTCTAATGGTGAATTTATGTCTCATGGTAAATCAAAGGACAAATGTTGGATTCGTGGAAGGATTGGTCGGCAATCAAGAAGAACTATAAAGAAAAGAAGACTAAGAAAAAATCTAATGATGATTTATATCCATAGACCTCCAATGACGAATCTAGAGATGTGTTTCTTGCATCTTTTATTACACATGCATGTGATGATACATGGTTGATTGACTCTAGAGTATCATTCCACATAACTCCCCATAGGGAGCAATTTTTTGCATAAGAGAGCTATGGTGGTGGAAAATTGATGCAGGGGCATCTAGTGGTCTAAGGGCAATCTTGCATCACCCAAAAAATGATGATTTTTGTTTTCTGTTATTTCAATTTTTGTATTTTTGGATACCCAATTGCTTGAATAATGATGTAGAAACTTCAGTTTTTGGACATGCTAAAAATAACAAATTGCTATTTTTAGAAAGTTTGCATTTGAGCACATATGGAAGCGAAAATTTACTCAAACCTTCAGAATTGATAAATATAACCTTTGGTGAAAGAATTGGTGAAAGATCACTTGTGGGCTAAAAGATATTAAAGTTTTCATTTATTTAAAAACCCCTAAAAAAGTTTCAAAGTCAAATATGAGGCACGTAGAGGCCCGGCACGACCCTGAAAATGGGAAAAATTGGCAAAGAGGATTCTAAGCGCATAGATCACTTCACGAGCTTTCCAACACATCAAACAGTTCATCAATTGGACACCTAGATCAAAAGTTATGACTCCTAGAAGTTGACCTATTTTTTGAGGGAGTTATAAATTTTGAGATTTTTGCTGGAAGGCGCCAAAAAGGGCTATTTATGACCATTTTTTGGAATCCTTTGGGGGTAGAGAAAGGGGGGAAACTGTGAGTCAAGAAAAGGAGGGAAAATATAAACCCTAGCCTATTGAGGATTCATCCTCTGATTTGATTCTAGTTTCTGTAATGTAATGTGTTGTTTAAATCAATAAATAGAAACCCTAGCATGTTGAGGATTCATCCTCTAATTTGATTGCATCTTTTGTAATGTAACATGTTGTTCAAATCAATAAAAGAACATTCCTATTTTTCTATGTGCAATTTGTGCTATTATGTGTTCTAGGATTGACCCCCTCATCAAAAATTATTCTAAAGAGACAACACATCTCACAAGATCAATGGTAATGGGAAACTCAAGTTAATTTTAATAAATGGGAGGAGTAAATCTTTCTCTGTTATGTTAGACATCCCTAGTTTTATGGGAAACATGTTATTTGTAAGTAAAATGAATAAATTGGGTATGAATGTTGTTTTCAGTAAGGATGGATGTAAAAATGTTAGAGGAGCCATGATATTGGCTAAGGGAATTTATACTATAATTATATTAAGGCTTGTTATTAGTACCTTTGTTAAATGTAATAGTTCTAAGGTTATTGATTCTGAGAACTAGAAAATACTTGTTGAAAAGATAATGTTGTTCCATGAACACATGGGTCACATTAGTGAGAGAGGTCTTAGAGACTTGAAATATAAGGATATGAATGAGGGACTTGTAATCTATTATTTGAATTTTGATTTCTATGACATTGTATTTATGGAAAGAAAAATCATGTTAAATTTGATTCAATTTTTTTAGATTTGATGGGATTTTAGATTTGATTCATAGTGATGTATTTGGTCCTATTAAGGTACCTTGACTAGGAAAATCTATTTACTACTTATCGTTATTGATAATCTCTTTGGAAGAACATGGGCATTCTTTCTTAGATAGAAATCTAAATTCTTTAGTAGGTTCAAAGAGTTTAAGGCTCTTATGGAGAACCAAATAGAGAAGATCAATGCATTCAGAATGAACAATTGTAGAGAATTTTTCTCTAGTTTGAGAAATTTGGTAAGGGAAATTTATAGCTAGATAGAAGACAAGTCCATACATCTGTCAATAAAATAGAGTTATAGAATAAATAAATAGAATATTGATAGATAAAGCTAATGGTGTGCTCAGTGGTGCTATATTAGATTGGAAGTTTTGAGCTCAAGAAAGTAGTAATACTTGTTATCTAATTAACAAATGTACATCGACACTTGTTGAGAAAACCCCCAAGGAGGTTTGGATAGGTAAGAATCCCTCTCTTTGACATCTCAAGGTTTTTAGTTGTGACACACACATGGATAAGCTATGGGAGAAGAGGTGTAAGTTAAAATTCAAAGTAGAGAAATGTATCTTCATTGTTTATAGTGATGGGGTAAAGGGATGTACAAGATTTATAATCTTGAGATAGGGAAGACAATGTATAGTTAGAATGTAATCTTCAGATAGATTAAATATTCTCCTAATACTACACAACCTAGAGATGAGAAGAAAATAGTTGTACAACTTGATCCCAAATCCATAAAGACTGCACTTAAAATGAACTAGACGTTCATGATAGACTTGATGAGGAGGTTGATTTAGAGGAAGAAAAAGATACTCATACTCCATTTGTTAGAAGGTCCACTTAGCCAAGGAAACAACCATAATCTTGCAGCCCACCTAGTAGGCGGTGAGCCTAGAATAGTGAATGAGACAATTGAATGAAAGGATAAGAAGTCTTGGAAAAATACCATGAATGAGGAGATGGATTCCTTAGAGAAGAATAAAACATGAGACTTGGTTTAGCTTCCTAAGAGTAGGAAACTTGTTGGATGCACATGGGTTTCCAAGAGAAATCTAGTTCAAATTGTAAGATTGAGAAGTATAAGGAAAGATTTATTACTAGGGGATATTCCCAAGTTTAGGAAATAGATTTTAGTGAGATTTTCTCCCCTGTTGAAAATTTAATATCCATTAGATTTTTATTACTTGTTTCTATTGCCTATGAACTTGAGGTTAAACAAATAGATGTTAAGATAGAATTTTTGTATCGGGATTTAGAGGAGGAATTCTACATGGAACATCTTGAGCACTTTGTGGTGAATGGCAAGGAAAATTTAGTTTTTAGGTTGAAGAAGTCCCTCTATGTCTTGAAGCAGTCACCCAAGATGTGGTATCCAAACTTTGATACCTATGTTTTGAAATTGGGATTTATTACTGAAAAATTTGATTGTTGGGTTTATTTTAAGGAAGTTGATAATTAGTTTATTGTTATCATTTTATATGTTGAGGACGTATTAATTGGTAACTATAAAAAATGATTAAAGTTCCTAAATCCTAGATTTTATTATAGTTTGACATGAAAGATCTAGAGGATGCTAAGTTCATTCTAGGAATGTAGATCAAGAGAGATAGAGTAAACATGAAGCTTTAGTTGAGTCAAAATAAGTATGCTAACTCTAGGCTATAGTGTTTTGAAATGTAGGATTGTAAACCAATGAATGTTTCCTTTCTTTTGGTAATAAATTTGTATGTGGAATAGTGTTAGAAGACAAAGGATTAGATAGAGAACATGAGTCGTGCTCCATATGATAGAGTTGTTAGAACCTTTATGTATGTGATGTTTTGTACAAGACCAAACATTACCTAATTGGTGAGAGTTTTGAGAAGGTTTTTGTCCAATCTAGACAAAGATAATTAGTGTACAACTATGTAAGCCTTGAGGAGTCTTGCATGCACCTTGCTAGTGTACTACATACTCATGTACACATCCACAACACATGCACCTTATGTGCAAGTCGATAGTTATCATGCACAACCATGCATGAACTTGTGCAAGTTATTATTCGATCATGTGCCACCATGCATTCTTCAACATAGCTTCAGACGTCACCTAGCACAATCAATAGTTTGTTACATCTGGTATATTCAAAAGACTTCTTTCGTCATAGGAATGGAATGCCAACTATTAATAATCTCAACCACCAATTAGTTGGGAGATCAAGTTGTATACACCTAAAAATGACACGACTCTATCTAAATAAATATTCTTAATATTTATTTCAGTTTAATTTCTCTATCAATAAATAAACAAATCAATTATTTATCTGATTCACATTCCTCCACAAAATTAAATAAAATCATTTATTTAATTAAAATCCTCCAAGTTCTTCTAAATTAAATAATACCAAATTATTTAATTAATTCTCCCAAAATTCCTCTAAATTAAATAATATCAAATTATTTAATTACCTCTTCTAAATTCTAAAGTCACTCTAAATTAAATAATGTCCAATTATTTAAATAGTTCTTCTAAACTTAACATCCTCTATATTTAAATAAATCAAAACATTTATTTAAATTATTCTTTTTTAGCATGAATGGGGCTCTGCAACTTGGTCGAGGGTTTGGTCTTCCCTCCATGGACAAGTTGTAGGGCTCACCCTGAGAATCCAATTAGTCTGCTTCGTCCTCTTGGTTCTGCAATATTCATTGGGCCATGTTATTGTTGGTGGTTGGATTTGTATTATTGAAAGTTTTGTTTTGATTATTCCTTTGTTGGAATATTTCAAACTGTTTTCATTCAATTGACTTTATTTGAATTTTATTCTCGCCTCGGGATTGGTGGATATTTACCCTGCACATGTGAGACTCTTGCATTTGCACGATGCTGACCGAGGCTCAGGATCCTCAACCAGAAGAATTAAATGCCTTCAGTGATGGGATTGAAGTTGGTTCCAATGCTGTTGCCGGTTGTCTGCACCCTGAGAAATCTTTTAAGGAGGCCCAAAATGTGACCCATGCCGCCCCTCCGCCCAAAAATATGTGCTTTAAGGAGGTGGAAGAGGGAGAAATGGGTGGTGGAGTTAGTGGGAGCGGCATGCAGGAGCGAGCAGAGCGAGAGGAAGGTAAAAACCCTAATGAGTTGAAGAAGTTAATCTTGTGTCCCAATCCTGGTATGCTTTCTGCTATTAATGAGAAAGAAAACAAACTGAAAAATGTTGCTCTATTCTTTGTTTGTGTGGATTTGAATGCTCTGCCTACAAGAAGTTTCTTTGACAATTGGTTATTCTTAGTGTGGGCGAAAAAACTAGGGGTGCATGTTTCATTTTGTTGAATGATTTCAAAAGGAGTCTTTGTTATAATCTTGAAAAATCATAATATGCAGAAAAAGATTTTGGGTAGGGATTTTTGGAATGTTGGGAAGTCCCTCTTCAAAGCATTTCAATGGAATCCTAAGGCCTCTTTGTAGGAGATTAAATTTTGCTCTGTCCCATGATGGCTTTTAATAAAAAACCTTCCTATTCAATTGTGGCCCTTCTTAAACAAAGTTCTTGAACCATTGGGCAAAGTGCTTAAAGTTGAAGAGTTGAGGGTTACTCTCCCGCATTTGGATGCTCAGGTGTTAGTCTCCCTCAGACCCAGAGCCCCTATACTAGATATTATTCATGTTCAAAGGGGTTCCAAATTGATTGTTTGCAAAGTGATTGGCCTCGATGCTTTAAACTCCTGTTTCCGCTGCAAAGTGGATGGCCATCAAAGGAGGGAATGCCCTATGGCTAAAAAGAAGGATGAGAATAGTCCTTTTGCCCACAATTTCTCTAGTGTTAAAAAATGTCTCTAGTTTGGGGGTAGGTGGGTAGGGGGGAGCCCCGGCCACTATTATGAAAAACCCTTTTTCTTCGGTGGCTGGGACTCCATGGTGCCCTCAGCCTACCCTTATTGGGTCTAATGTCTTGGATGGCTCCATAAGAGAAATTCACAGTAGTTTTAAAAAAATGAAGTTAGTAGATGATACCTCGAATCATCTCTCTTCAAATTCTGTGGAGGTGGTGGAATCCACCCGCTGCCCTCCCTAGGTGGAAGGAAGGAGACTATGGTTTTTAAGGCTTCTAATTCTAACTCCTCTATTTGCCCCCCCTTGGAGCCTTTATTGATTTCTAATTTTGCAAACTTTGATGCTTCTGCACCAGTTAGCCCTCTACCTGGTGAAAATAAGATGGTTTGGGACACTATCCTTAAAGGGGATATTAACCCCATTGATAAAAGTCTCCCTGAATCTAGATCGGCCTCGAAGGTGCCCCCTCTGGAATCCCTAGTGCCTATTGTCCCTCCTAAAAAGAATGTCCAGCAGCTTGCTCTAATGAAGATTAGAGAAGACATGCTGGATAGAAAGATGAATGAGGTGCTTCATGATGTTGGTCTCCCTATTAAGTCTCAAGGACCATCTGGTTTTGACTTGGAACCCCCAGATAAGGAGGATGAGGATGCTAAGACTGATTTGGATATCCTTGAAGAGGTTGAAGTTTGCCCCAAGGGGGAAGAGGTTAGAAAAAAAAGGAAGTAGGTCAAGAGAAAGATATTCAACTCAAAAAGGGTCAAAGGGGATAAGCTCCCAAAATTCTTTGATAACATGGGCATTTCTAAAAATGAGGCTTAATGATTGGACCATATCTTCTACCCTAGTTGATCCATGAAGTGCATTAGTTGGAATGTAAGGGGCCTTGAATCCCCTGATAAGAAGTATCTAGTGAGAGAATTGGTTAATAAACATAAGGATATTGATTTTTTAATGATTCAAGAAGTTAAAGCTATTAGATTTCAGTTGGATAATATTCTCAGATTTATATGGAAAGACTCCTATAAATTGATCTCTAAACATCAAAAGGGTAAGGGAGGATTGGTTATCCTAATGAAGCCTAGATGGGATCAGTACATTACACACTTTGGCTCTTCCCCCTGTAACAGAGTTGTCTGGGCCTGCTTTAACCTCAATGGTTGCAGCTTTGGACTTTGTTCACTGTATGCCTCAAATGATTATAGAGTGAGAAGTTGCTTGTGGGATTGGCTCTTTGTTAACTTCCTAAAGTGCCTTGGTTGATTGTGGGTGATTTCAATATGGTGGAACATAAAGAAGATAAGCTAGGAGGTCTTAGCATAGAATGGAAAGGTAATGAGAAATTCTTCTGGACCACTCTTAAGAAGTCTCTAAGGTTGTGGGATCCCTTGGAAGGTGAGAAGAGCAAAAACAAAGGGATTTGGTTCTCTTGGTGCAATGCCCAAGCTAGCAAAAGGAGGATATATTGTAGATTGGACAGGTTCTATGCCAACAAAGACTTTTTTAGATTTTCTCCATCCAATGGGGACAATGTAGTCAAAGTTCTCCCTAGCTCCTTGTCTGATCATCACCCTATTATTGCTAACATTGCCCTTATGGGGCTTGGTGAGGATGCTAAGCCCACTGGTTCTTCTTCCTTCAAGCTTAATACTATGCTTTTGGACAATGAGGATTGCAGACATGGTATCTTAGTTTTGAGAAGCCTCATTAAAATGACTCACTTTCATAAGGGAGTAGGTTGCTTTTGGTCTGAACTTATCAATGCTTGTCGGAACCTCCTCCAGATGTGTGGCAAGAAATTTGCCTTGGATAGAAGGAAGCAAGAAAAAGTGCTACAGAAAGAATTTCTTGAATATGAGAAGAAAATCCAAGAGACCCCTATTGACTTGGAGTTGGTCTTGGCTCTTAGTGCCACTAAGCATAGGCTAAGGTGCTTCGAGAATCTCAGGGCTCAGAATGCTAAACACAGAGTCAGACTTAACTGGATAAAAGGAGGAGATATAGGCTCCAAATACTTTTTTAGCCTGTTGAGGAATAAATTTAAGCAGGATCACATTGACTCCATTGTGGAAAATGATAGGGTATATACGGAGTTGGAAGATATTCAAGAGTTATTTAAAAGATTTTATGAACATCTTTTCATGGCTGAGGATGGAGGTATTGATTGTGTGGAGGCACAGAGGATGTGTTCTCTAGTCTGTCCCAAGAAAATAAATAGTGCCATGGCTAAGAAGTTGAAGCAACTAGTCTCCAAAGATGAAATTAAAGTAGCTATTCTTTCTATGAGCAACTGTAAATCTCCAAGCATTGATGGGTTTCCTGTTGAGTTTTACAAGACCAACTTGGATTGGGTTGTGGAAGACTTATTTGAAGTTTATCAAGAAGCCATAGCCAAAGGATCCATTGGGGAAGAGATCAATGGAGGGATCATAAAGCTTATTCCTAAAGGGGGAGACAAAACAAATTTGAGGAACTGGAGGCCTATTACTCTCCTTAATGTCTCTTATAAGATCATAGCAAAAGTTTTGGCTAAAAATTTAGGCTAGAATGCCGGAATCCTCCTTTTAGATTTTGAGAAAGCATATGACAAGGTGGAATGGTCTTTTATCACCTGCATACTTAAAGCATTTGGTTTTCTAGATGAATTTGTAAAGAAGGTGAATATGATTTTTAGTGATGCCTCAGCCCAGGTGGAGGTCAACGGTGTACTTTATTCCTCTTTCCCAATGGGGAGATCTATTAGGCAGGGATGTCCTTTGTCCCCCTCATTATTTGTCATAGCATCTGAAGCTCTATACTATCTATTGAGAACTGAGTCGGTGCTAGGTAAATTTGAAGGTATTCTCTTACCTAATGGTAACCCATTACTCAATATGCAGTTTGCAGATGACATTGCAATCTTCCTAGTTATTGAAAAGCATAATCTTGATAATTTGAAGCTAAGACTCCATAAGTTTTGTTTGGCCAAGATATCCATTAGAAAATCTATCCTCCTAGGGTGGTCTGATTCCCCTCCTGAATGGCTGGGGGATGGTGATTGGTAGTGGGGTGGCCCCAAGAAGCTAGTTCAGTTCCTAGGTATCTCTTTTGCTCTGGATCTCTCCCTCAAATAGATGTGGAAGTGGCTGTTCTCCAAAATTGATGTCAAACTTAGAAGTTGGAACAAACAAGCTTTGTCTCTTGCTGGGAGGTTTCAAATTTGCCAAAAAATCCTCTCTGCATATACTATTTATTATGCCTCTATGTGGCTCTTCTCTTTTGTGCAAATTGAAAGTATTTAGAAGGCAATCATGGCCTTTCTGTGGTTAGATGGTAAAGGGAATAGGAAAAAACACCATGTTAATTGGGATTGGTGTTGCTACAGTTGAGATCATGGTGGACTAGGTCTGAAAGACTTAAAATTGTAAGGTATGGCTCTTGTGGCGAAGTGGATTGTAAAGGCTCTAGAAGGAAATGAACCTTGGAAGGTTATTGTAAGGAATAACTTCAAACTCTCAAGGCTGAGATTGGCCCTAGGTTGGAGAGATCTTCATCCTCATGACCTCCTTTTTGGGGATTTCAAGGTGAAACCTTTTGGGTCAGTTGTTTTTGCCTCTATCTAGAAGGCATGGGAAGTCTGTTGAACTCTCATCTCCAAAAATGAATTGCAAAGGCCTATTGTGCAATGGGGAGAGCACTTATAAGTTTAGTGGTCCTTGAAACACAAGGATAGGCATTTGACTCTTATTCAAGGGTGTTCCTATTTGAAATGGCATAAGTTGGGACTGTCTTCATTCCAAGATATTTGTACCTCTGAAGGCATTAAAAATTGGAAGACCTTGAGACTTCATTTTGGCCTCAAGGATACTTAGAAGAGAACTTATTCTGTCCTTCTTTCTGCCTTCTTTGCTATTCCTGCCCAGACAAAATTGTTGTGTGAGCCTGAATGTTTGAGTATGCTGAAATGGAACAATGGACTCAATTTGAAACTTTGTGAGCCTAAAAGGATCTATAAACTTTTAAAGGATTCTGATGAGGTCTTTAAGCACTGTGACAAAGTTTGAGATTGTAATGTTAGTCACAAATGTCTTAGGAGGATCTTTTTATCTTTTTGGTCTAGTTTTATGGAACCTAAGAAAGGATGTTTTAGATGGCTTCTTGGTTTGGGGAAATTACCAGTGGGTACTAATAATAGTGTTTGCAGAGTTTGTAATGTGGTTGAGTCTTGTGATCACATTTTTTTTCAATGTCCTTTTGCTTGCAAAATCTGGGATATTTTCATGGGAAGTCTGCTTAATTGGTCTCTAAGCTCTCCCTTGTGTAAACTTAGTATTCTATTTGGTTGCCTGGCTAGCTTTGACACTAAAACCAATAGGTTCTAGTTGTTGTTTACTACTGAGGTCTTGTGGATGTTGTGGAAAAAGAGGAATGAAGACTTCTTCCAAAACAAAATTAGGGTTCTTACTGGGCCTAAATTTAGACTCACACAAACTGATTTCCTTTTCCATGTGGCAACCTCTATTGAACCACAAATTGTTTTTTTTCTGATGATGGAGGTGATGTTCCCTCTCTGCACTCAAAGGATGGCTCATCCCCAAGTCATGTGGGCCTACAAGATATGAAGAAAACTTGCCTTGCATTCACTGAGAAGTTGGATGAGTTGTACAGTAAATTCAAGGAGCTAAATTTGGTAGATAAAGAGGAGACAGTTGAATCATAGATGCCCACTCAGTTTCTAGACCTTGTGGATCATTCCCCTACCTTGATTGATGATCAGGGTGTTCTCAGGCTTCTTGTTGATCAGGGTGGAGTCTCACATGTTTATATTGAACCAAGAGCAGACGTTGAATTGGTAGCAGACTTGGAGCCTAATGTAGACCTAGATTCCTTTCCTGATCTGCTATCAGATATGGATGTAGACTCATTCGATCAGGATGATATCTATGTTGAACCAGGATCGGATGGTGCCTGTAAATAGTATATGATGTTACCTTTTAGTAATATAGTTTTTCTTTTCTTATATGATGTAAAAAGGTAAAAGTACTGACAACATTATAAGTAGTAGCTATGGTATTCTGTGTAAAATGAGTGGGTTGCCACCTTGGCCATAACAGATGTAATGTCTTTTGCTCCTCTTTTTGGTAATACAAATGCTCTATTTTTAATCCAAAAAAAAAAATTCTTTTTCCTCCAAAAATGGATTAACACCAAAATTAATTCATGCAAATCCATGTGCACACTTAATTAAATATTTTAATATTTAATTATTTGTTCCCTCACCCACATGTCCTTTTTATCCTCTAGTTCCAATTAGTTAACTCATAAATCAAATCAGTTAACTAGTTAGTCTATTCTATTAACTCTTCAATCTATTTTTGTTAACTCCCCTATTGCATGAAGGAACAGGACACTTGTCCTCTTCCTATTCATGCACATCCTCTCAAGTTTCCTCAACTGTTGATCCTCTTATTCATTCTACATCATTGATCTTATCTCTCTCAAATCTATAAATACAACCCCTATTCCTCCATTTCAATCATCCAAGCTTTTAGTAAACTCACTCTGCAGAATTCATAGCAAGCCTTTGGCACCCGAATCCATCCATAGCTTGCGATCACCATTTTTATTATATTGAAAATCCTCTTCATTACAAGAACTATCATAGCCATTTCTCTATTGTCATCTTGAAGAAAAAAGCAAGGAAGTGTGCTTTGAGGGCTTCATTCACATGAAAGATCAATTTGAGATTAGGTGACCAATGGAAGCCGCGAAGTAATAAGGTTTGTAAGGTATTGTTCTTTGTATTTGAATCTTGATTATTACAATTTCTGTTGAGTTATTGGTTTATTATTAATCATTGATATTATCTCCACATTTTCCCATAACATTTCTGGTGCCCACCATGGGGCCTTGCCCCAATTTAACCCCAAAATTGAGTTTTTGTGCATTAGGTTCTGTACATAGGAAGTTTCTGCACATATGTTCACTGGTAACATGCACCCATTCTCTAAAACCATGCATCTATCCAATCTATGCATTTGTTCATTCTTTCAGTGCATTTACTCATTGTTTCAACGCATTTGTCCAATCTGTGCATTTGTTCATTCTTTCGACGCATTTGTTTCTGCGCATTTGTTCATTTTTTCAACACAACTATTTCTGTGCATTCGTGCTCTATTTTTGTGCATTTGTGCTCTTTTTCTGTGCATTTGTGCTTTGTTTCTGCACATGTATTCTCTGTAACTGTGCATTTGTTTTGACAGGGTCTTTGAGTTGTTTCTTGTGATTTTTTGCTAATGCTAACATCTCTCACAGGAATACTCCTAGATCTATCTGCAGGTTAGGAGCTGGTTAGTCATATAGCTGCATCGTTAACTCACATTTAGATCTAATTAGCAAGGAAAGTAATTGGATTGTTCATGCAAATCTTATCTAGATCTAAATAGGAAGGCTGTAATTTGAACTTGTTGCATCAACAACTCAAACATAGTCCCAACTAGGAGGATCTAAAAACTAAACCATTGCTTTCTATTTGCTACTTTCAAAGTTAACAAATTTTGTGTGTGCCCAAATAGCATAACTCATTTAGTTTTTTTTTTAAAATAGAATTAACAAACCATTGTTCTCTATGTTTTTAGAATGATAGTAGGCCTATGCTCTCCCCTTTCTTGGGTGACCAGAATGCCAAACCTATCATTTTGCATGTTTAACTTTTAGAGAGGCCTGCCCTTGGATATCCTTCTGTCCAAGTGGGAATGACCTTAAATGGTAACAAGCTAAAGCCAAGCTCTACCTAGCCACTATAAATAAATTGTGGTTGAGGTGAAAGCTTCATGCAACGAGTGTTGATTAGTTATACCGACAACCAACCTCCCCCAAAACCCTCCAAGGCGCAACCCTTGAAGGATGGGAGACTCCATAACAGAGAGTAGTGCTACCGCACATATAACCACTCGAATGGTTGCCCTTACTACTTATCCATTGTTTTAGAAGCCAAAATCCCCTATAAACCAGTACCAAAAAGTGCAATTATCATCTTCCTAAGATGACTCACATTCTTACAATTCAATAGTAGAGATAACAGGGAAATCCTAAGGTTTGCGAGCCTTGGGAACATAGAACTTGGTGTACTAGAGAAGTTTGTGCACTTGTAAGGGGGAGCTCGTGTCCCAAGTTCCTAAGTTATCCACTTTGAATAGCATAGTTGGTGTAAAAACCAAGTGAGAATTTGATTTATATTGCCCTTGCCATCCTAGGATTTGTACTTGTTTTTAGTCAAAAAAGTAAAAAATCTAAAAACAAAAAATAAAAAATAAATCAAAAATCATGAAAAAAATTCTTTGTGTGTACTGTGTCTTCTTACCATAGTTGAAAAATCAAATCAAAGAGACCAACTTTCAGCCAACAAAAACCAAAAACATTGAAAAATTGAACAAAAACTTACCAAAAACATAGAGCTGCGCATTTGTTCATCCCTATTATGCATTTGTTCAAACCTGTTGCGCATCTTCTCTTCGCTGCGCATGTACTCAATTCCACTACACTTTTGTTCTTTTATGTTGCGCATACATATTTTACCAGAACTGCGCATTTATCTTCTTTTCCTGCACATATATTCTTCACTAGGCTTGCACTTTTGTTATCTTCTGCTGCACATTTGTCTTCTATTATTGCACTTCTATTCTTGTGCATCCATCATAGTGAGCTATTCCATACATTTGCTGAGAAAAACAATTATCTTTTCAAGCACCCATTTCAGCCTTGTTTCAATTTCCCAGATCAAATTAACCGTGCAATTCACTTATCTGGTCCATTTCCATAGCATACCTACTTTTCCAACACTCATCTCGCCAAAACACTTCACCAGTCTTCCCAAAATCAACCAAGTATCAAAACCAGGTTAGTGCAAAGCAGTTCTAGATCATATCAACCTCAAACAAACCTAGTAAGTCTCCACTATCAAGGATTTATCATCCTTCTCTCTCGGAACTTCACTATGGCTTGTGCAAAACTAGTCTATATCAAATAGTTGGATTACTAACATCCTTATTTGTGGCTACTGTTTGGTATCAACCAACTTGTTTGATAGCATTGGTCTAAGGAAACCCTTGTTTGAACCTCATCACCACAAGTATCCCCTTCACCGCAACCTCCTAGCACATCTTGTCAAAGCTTCCAATCTCACACCACCCCATCCCGAATCACATTGCATGGTCTTAACTAGATCCCAAAAACAAAAACAACTTGAAATGGCAGGCACATTCGACAAAATTGTCCCATCCCCTCATGACAGTGATGAGGATATTTCTCATGAGGACATTCTACAAGCTCAACAAGACCGAAAGTTCCAATGCCTGATGGACAAAGTGCTCAATCAAGACCCTAGCAAATTCTTTCTTCACCTAGCAAACCAAGGAGTTAAGCTCCCCAAAGACTTTGACATCACTTGGTTAAAGGAAACCGGAGAAGAAAGAATCCATGAGGATAACACAAAAGAGGAAAGCACCATAGACAAAGGCAAGACGACCATTGACTCTACAAACCCTCTAGGCTTATTGACTCAACAAATCTAAGCCTTACAGCAAAAACTCACAGATATTCAAATCGGAGCATCAACAAAACACTATTCTCTAGAGGATATTTCACCATATCCTTTTGACAAGACCTTGATCATGATACCTTTCCCCTCAAAGTTTGAGGTACCAAAATTTGACAAATATCGTGAAAAGGGTGATCCAAGAGACCACATCAGAAAATTTAGTGCAGCATGCCTTGAAGTCGCCCACAATGACACCTATCTCATGTGACTATTCCTAAGGAGCTTGGGAGGACAAGCTATGGAATGGTTCTCCCAACTACCTCCCAGCATTCGAACCTTCAACGAATTGGTGGATAAGTTTATCATGCCCTTCTCCTACAACATCAAGCATGACATCTCACTTTTAGATCTTTGTAACACTAAACAAAAGGGTGGAGAATCCTTCGCCTCTTTCTTACAAAGATGGAGACAATTGGCAAGTAAATTTCTGCATCAAATACTAGAAAAACAAATGCTTGAAATGTTTGTCCACAACCTACACGCTGACCTAAGCTACCAAATTCAAATCCAATGCCCTGTTTCTTTTAGCAAGGTCATTGAGATGGGTTTACTCATTGAAAAGGCGCTGATAGCAAAAGGTCAAATCAAACTCTACAAGGACACTCCTAGTGCAAATGTCAACATAGATAAACCATGATTTTGGACTAAGAATAAGAACATAGTGAGTGATGGGGTGGCTGATGCCAAAAATGTGGTGCCAAAGCAACCAATTTTCAACTTATCAAGCCCACAAAACAAACCATGAAACACCGAATCACAGTCTACAAACTATCCTCCTCGGAGAAAATTAACAACCCTAGGAGAAGCATTGGAATCTACCCTACGGAAGCTAATATCAATAAGCTCATAACACTTCCAACAGTGCAGGAGTATGAACCAAAGGTCAAACCTCCTTAGTGGAATGACAGTGACTTCTATGAATATCACCGAAACAAGGGACACAAAACCAATGACTGTATAGCGCTCAAACACACCATTCAAGATTTGTTGGACCAGAAAAAGGTATCACTTGATGGGCATGCATCTAATGATGATCACTTAGCATTCAAGAATCTACTCCCCAACTATGAGCAGGGAGGGTCGTCAAATCAAAACAATAGTGGAACTAACAATGCCAATTATACAAATGTATCATTTGACTATGTTGTTAACCACATTTCAGAGAGTGATTCACATATCAATGTAATCACTATAAATAAAACCCCAGATTGTAATGTGACCACTCACAGTGGAAAGGTTACTCTTAAGGGAGTTTCGTCCAAGCCATCCTCTCCATCCAACTAGTACAACATCCTGGACCAACTTCACAAGATACCTGCACAAATCTCCATCTTGGAACTTTTGCGTTTGTCCCCATCTCACAGAGCCATACTTGACCAACAAACCTCGTCGAAGAACAGTTTTAAACCATGGTAGGTCATATTACCACACCTCATTTCCTATCATTCACTAAAAAGGATGATATGTCAATCACTCAACCTCATAATGCATCTCTCCACATAGAAGCCTTCATCCACAAGCACAAAATAAAAAGGGTTCTAATCGATGGAGGAGCCGGTTTAAATATTTGCACCTTAAAGCTAATCCTTGCATTGGGATTTTTGGAGAATGCTATCAATCCTAAAAATAAAATCACCATCAAAGCTTATGATGAAGAGGAAAGAAATTCAAAGGGAACTATTGTTTTGCCTATCAAAGTGGGACCTATAGTAAAGGATGTAGTGTGCCAAGTCCTTGATATGGAGCTTGCATATAACATTCTCCTTGGGAGACCTTGGATACATGCTATGAAAGTCATACCATCGACCTATCACTAGTGTATAAAATTCCCCCATGAAGGCCAAGAAATCACCATACAAGGTCATCCCAATCCATTTCAATATTGTAACTTTGTACAATCTAAACCTGAAGTTGTGATTCCCCATAACCATGCTTCTACTTCATCTTCATCCCATGTTGACCCAACTTCACTCCCTTCCACATTGAAGGCACTCCAATCTGACTTCAAGGTCAAAGACAAGGGTCTCGGTGAACACACAATTGCACAATCCTCTTGGTTATCACAACTCCCTATCTCCCCTAGATACTATGGAAAGCCTTCCATGAGAAAACCCAAGGCATTAGCAAATACTAAAGGTCCGTTTGTTAAATGGGGAAGCCTTGAAGATGAGAGTGATGAAAAAGACATCCTACAATGGTTATATAAAGATGAAGACAGTCTATCTAAGCAACAAGACCATCACTCCACAGTGCAAACTGAATAGTATGGTCAAGGATTCTCAATACTATAAAGAATGGGGTATGAAGGTCATGGTCCCATTAGATTGAGAAAGGAAGGTATCACTGAACCTATCCAACCTCATACATTAACAACCTGAGACACTACAGGGCTAGGCTACACCGGCAAAGCAAAGACCAAAGGAATAGATAAGCATAAATGCCCACAACCAAAGACATCTCCTACTAACCTAGTAGATCAAATTCACCAACTACAAGGATGGAGTGAGACTGACTCCAATGAATATGAATCGGATAGTCTCTCTGAACTATCTTGTGATGAAAAAGACATTGATGTGGTCCATGAGTATGACCCTACCCATGCAACTAATGAGGGACAAAGTCCAAGGGCTAGACCTCTAGAGTCTGACCAGCATAATAACAATAGTGAGATTCATGAGGAAAGAATGATACTGCACTTGACAGATCAATTAGTGGAGAGTACCATCATAGGCATTGTCAATGCTTATAATAACCACCTTAACTCCTCCATCTTGACCATCAATATCCTCGAACCAGACCAACCCAATGACCCTCTACCACTATTACATCTAGAACTCATTGATTGGGACTTACAAGACACTATCCCTGAGCTAGATACCTTCAAAAATGATGAAGCCATCATAGACTATCTAGAGCTTAGAGACCATATACCCGCAGGGGATCACAAGGCTGGCTATGCCATAGAACTCAATGACATGGCTTATTTTGGAGGGAGTGCCAAGCCTTGTAGTCTCAAAAATGTAAAAATGAAAGAAAGATCTAATGGTGAAAACTACTTTGCGGTAGTGTTAGATCATGAAAATAGTAAAAATATGAAAGACATATCCAATGGTGAAAACCCCTCTAGGGTGCCAAAGGATGAAAGGATTGACCCTCTCCCCAATATAACACATCAGGAGAGATCCTCAATCTTGATGGAACCAACAGAGCAGATCAACGTCAGTACAGGTGACAATCCAAGGATGATCCATATGGCACAATCTTTAACTGCACAAGAAAAGCTAGAGTTCACTGAATTCTTCAAAAGGAAACAAATCAACTTTGCTTGGTCATATGTGGATATGCTAGGGCTAGATCCAAATCTCATAATGCATCACTTGCCCTTAACTCCAGGAGCTAAGCCAGTTAAGAAAAAACTTAGGAAGATGCACCCGCATGTCACTCTCATGATAAAAGAAGAACTGAAGAAGCTGTTAGATGTCGGGTTCATCATACCAATAGACTATCCTGAGTGGATTTCAAATATAGTGCCAATTGCCAAACCAGATGGAAGAGTTTGACTGTGTAATGACTTCAGGGACCTGAATAAAGCTTGTCCAAAAGATGATTTCCCTTTTCCAAACATTGACATTATTGTAGATTTCATGATAGGGCACACCATGCTGTCACTAATGGATGGTTTCTCTGGATACAACCAGATCAAAATTACACCTGAAGATCAACACAAGACTGCATTTACATGTCCATGGGGCACCTATTGTTGGTGTGTCATGCCATTTGGATTGAAAAATGCAGGGGCAACATATTAGAGAGCCATGACTACAATCTTCCATGACATGATGCACACCATAATGGAAGATTATGTAGATGACATATTGGCAAAATCACTCACAAGAGAAGGACACCTAGTAGTATTAGACAAAATCTTCACAAGATTGGAATAGTTCAATGTGCACCTCAACCCAAAGAAGTGTGTATTCAGAGTCACATCTGGAAAGCTTCTAGGATACATCATGTCTACAAATGGAATTGAAGTAGACCTAGCTAAAGTGAAGGCTATCATGGAAATGCCACCTCCCAAAAATCTCAGTCAACTAAGGTCTCTATAGGGAAAACTACAATCTATCAGAAGGTTCATTTCTCAATTGGCAGACAAGTGTCACCCATTCACACACCTCCTACATAAGAACATTCCTTTCAAATGGAATGATTCGTGTGAAAAGGCATTTCAACAGTTAAAGGAGTATCTCATGAAACCACCTGTATTGATGCCACCGATCCAGGGTAAGCCTTTGCTACTTTATATCTCCGCCACACCAACAGCTCTAGGAGCTCTCCTTGCACAGCAAAATCATGAAGGGAACGAACAAGTGATTTATTACATTAGTAGAACATTGGTTGGCTATGAGCTACAATACACACCAATTGAAAGAGCATGCCTCGCTGTGGTCTTCGCTTCGCAAAAATGGAGACATTACATGCTATCACATTCTATCAAGCTAGTAGCAAAAATTGATCCACTAAATTATTTGCTCAACAAAGTCGCCCTTACAGGTAGATTATCCAAATGGGTCATGCTTCTCAGTGAGTTTGAAATCGAGTATGTAGATAGGCATGCAATAAAGGGTCAAGTGCTTGTAGATCAGTTGGCAAATGCGCCTTTAATAGATGATAACCCTTTGAGATTCAAATTTCCAGACGAGTCCATCTTTCACATAACAACAACAAACTGGAAACTCTACTTCGACGACTCATATACTCAACATAGGTCCGGGGCATGTATCTTGTTAATCACATCCAATGGTGACACTATTCCAAAATCATACAGACTACTCTTTCCTTGTACTAACAATGTGGTAGAGTATGAAGCCCTAGTCATTGGCATCAAGCTGGCAGTTGAATGGAACATCAAAGAACTTTAGGTGTATGGTGACTCACAACTGGTCATCAACCAAGTGAACGACGACTACCAAAAAAAGGATAAGAAGTTAATACCATACATACAAATGGTAGACAACTTCAAAGAATACTTTGTTGAGATCTCGTTTGAGCAGATACCAAGGATAGAGAACACAGCAATAGATGCCATGGCAACGATTGCATCTCTCCTCGACATCCCTAATAACCAATCATGCTATGAGTTCTTGGTAGAGCCAGTGTCCCATTCTACATATGACACTCCTGAATCCCATATCATTTGCCACATTGTAGGATCTAATTCTCCCCTATATGAAAAAGTATTTGCTTATCTTAAAGAGAATACCCTACCACCTGATCTCTCAAATAACCAAAAGTGAACCTTCATTAGACAAGCATCCCATTATGCCATTATCACCAATACCTTATATCGATGAGGTCTCGATGGTACTCTCTTTAGGTATCTCGATAGCGAGGAATATCAAACTGTCCTGAGTGAAGTACATGACGGTATATGCAGGACCTACTCTAGTAGTCCTACCCTAGCTAAGAAATTCATACACATGGGGTACTACTGGCCAACCATGGAAAAAGATTCCTATCATTTTGTAAAGAGGTGCAAGATAGGAGCTATAACCTTTAACGACTCCTTGGCCTTTCTATCAATGGGGACTCAACTTAGTGGGCAAGATCTGCCCTCCATCATCCAACGGCCATAAATTCATAATCACTGCAATGAGTACTTTACGAAGTGGATTGAAGCTGTACCCCTCACCAATGTCATAGGCAAATAGATTGCCTCTTTCATCTTGAACTACATCATTTGTCGCTATGGTATCCCTTTATCCATTATCACAAAATAATGGACGACCACTCAAAAATTAGGATGTCAAAGAACTATGTGATAAATTCTACATCCAACACTACTTTTCCACCTTGTATTACCCCCAAGGAAACGACCAAGCAGATGCATCAAATAAAACCATCTTAAAAATCCTAAAAAAGACTGTCAATGATGCTAGTCGTGATTGGCACATCCAATTGAATCCTGCACTGTGGACCTACCGCACAAGTATTCACACACCCATAGGTGCAACACCATACTCCTTGGTCTATGGATCTGAAGCTATCTTGCCCATTGAAGTTGAGATCCCATCCTTGCGAGTTTCGTTAAAAGGCCTCATAACATATGAAGAGTATAGAGTATCTAGACTTAAAGAGTTAGAGCTGCTGGAAGAAAGAAGGCAACATGCCTTTAACCATCTCAAGGCTTATCAACAAAGGATGTCCAGAAGTTACAACCATAGAATAAAACCCTGGGTATTTCAAGTCGATGATTTGGTGCTTAAGGAAAATCCCCGCAATCAGCAGGATCAGGAAAATAAAGGAAAGTTTGAACCCAAATGGCTTGGTCCTTATGTCATCTTTGCTGCCTATGGGTCAAGTGCATATCAATTGGCTACATTAGAAGGTGAACTGTTTGATGATCCCATCAACAACATGCATCTTTGCAAGTTCTACACCTAAACCCCAATGCAAGGGAGTCAAAAACAACAAAAAAAATAAAAATAAAAAAAAAATTCAAAAATAGCAAAAAAATAAAAAAATGGAAAAACAACAAAAAAAATCATCCTTTGGTGAAAACCTGGTAAACAGGCACCTTGGATAGATACCATGATGAAAACTTGGCAAACAGGTGTCGTGTATTTTGGCTATTGTGCAAATAAAAGCAAGCGGTGAAAACCTGGTAAATAGGCACTACTTGTGATAAACTGCCTTCTCCATCTTTTCCAAACCTTGATCCTCATTCATACCTCCTAATAGCATCCACTTGATCACATCAGTACCTACCATGGCTTTTTGTTTGCTCATCCTTATCGCCTTCTTCCGTTAGGCTACCAATCTAGACTTGGCATCCATCTTGTCATTCATCTTGAGCCAATCCATTGAACTGTTATCAAACTACGTCACCTCTAAGCAATCACGTAGGCAAGGCCATCTTGTATCGATGCACCCCTAAGGCTCCTTTCCCATCCATTCCATCCGTCCCATCCCTTTGTCCATCCAATTTCACATCGCCTAGGTCCTAGGTCCACAAAAGTCCATCACCCCGAACTACGTTACCTTTGTGTCATCACGTAGGCAAGGCCATTATCAATGCGCCCCTGAGGCACTAGGTCAGTCCCTTAGGGTTCGTTTCTTCATATCTATTTGTCAGTTCATCCATAATAAGTTGATCCTTTGCCTAACTGGGGGCAAGTCCTCAACCTGGTTACAGAATTAGATTCTTGAATGCCATATGTTCTAAGGGGACGCCAAAAAGGATTGTGATACCTTTCACTAGACGTGCACGTGCAACAAAGCACACTTCCAAAATAGAAATCTTGATGCAAAAGCATCAACCTATCCAAAGCAAAGCAAACAAGTGCCTAAACACTCAAAATGATTTTATCTAAATTATGGCAAGAAGACACATCTAATACAAGAATCTTTTGTGAGCAGGTTAAGTTACCGAGTCTTAATTTTTTTATTATGTCTTTCTATGCTACTCGAGGATGTCAAAAACTAGAGAAGCTATGATGGGGGCATAATCATTTTCTTTGTCTGTTGTTTGTGGATTAATCTTTAGTAATGTGACAACTTTTGTCTAACGACATGATCAACAAAAAGATCATCGAGGACTTCAGAGGTCTAAACATGAAAAGGGGCAATCCTTGTTTGTTGAAATGCAAGAAATACTTAGGTCATCTAGATTCAATTTTGACTAGATGTTTGTATTAGCTTGCTATATCAAAATCCATGTAAGTAATACTTCGGTCATCTTGGTTCAATTATACCTAGATGCTTGTATTTTCTTACAACATTTCAAAAGAGAAAAAGAAACAAAAAGCACCCAATGCTGAAACAAGCACTTCAAAATACTTGCAATATTAAGATGACATATATCCACATCCATAATACATCCATTTACATTTTGCATAACATCCACAATAAAGATTTGGTTCGCAATGTCAGTGTTTACAAAAGCTTGTGAGTCCTTCTGTAGAATCATTCTTTGGTCAAAATTCTCTTTTTGTCTCTCTTTGTGTCTCGTATCAAGTCTTTTCTACTTTGATTGTGTATACTTGGACATATCAAAAACATATAATCATTCTGCATTAAGTGAAATAGTCATTAGTTTGGTTAGATCATTTACATTCATGTAAGTTTATTAAGTCATCCATGTGTCATCAATTAGAATTTCATATTTAGGTGAGACAATCATTAACTTGATTAGATCATTTGCATACATATAGCTTCATAAGTCAACATATCATTGCATTTAACTAGAAAACATAAAAAACATAGCTATAATCACAATGTCTGCATTAGATCATCATAGAATGTGAGCATATAGAGGCATACATATAGGTGCATTTAAAACATCCATCTACATTTGTGTCATTATAAAATAACTACATGCATAATATCCCATCAAAAAACATCAAACACATAGCATGTATACATCATAAGTAAACTGCATCCATGATCATCGCATAAAACATCATACATATAGGCCAAAGATAGCTGCATGTAAAAGTATCATAAAACATGTGCATCACACATAAACGTCACAAGTAAGAATGCGTCCATGAATCATAACATAAGCAACACACATGTAGGTCATAAATTGCATCATCATATAAACAATAAAAGCGTCCAAGTGTACAATATCAATCAGTCGTCCATGAGTCACATCATAAAAGGGTCTATACATACATAAAAAATGATAATGATACATGTCTCAGTCGCTATGCAAAATACAAGTGATATATATATATAATAGGCTATCCATAAGCCATCAAAACAATGTCTGTACAAGTGCCAAATCTGTCCAAGTAACAGCTCCCCCTGCTGTCATGGGGCACTACTCCCAGCACTGTCTCCTCCTCCTCCACCGCGGCTTGACCCGAACTGCTATGGGCCCATCACTGACGCTCCCGAGCATGATCCACCTGCCCTCTGTGAAGCCACTTATTGACTCCTATAGCTCGGTGCCCACTGATTTGCCGGCACTGCCCCATGGTATAAACCCCTATAGTACTGTGTTTGATCCTACGCTCTACCCAACTCACCCTGAATCTGTACAACCTGGGCCTGCAACTATGTCACCTGGGCCTGGGCTTGCATCACCTATGTCACCAGAAATGTTGTAGCCCCATTAGTACCCATCGCGGCTACGGTTGTGTCTCTCTCTACTGTCAAGGCCCATACCCTAGCCAGTGTTGTGTCTCGCTCTGTAGTAAGACCAACTATAACCCTTGCATCTGCCTCCCAATGAGACTCCACGGCTCTCAGCTGCACTCTAACATGCCTCAGCTGTCCCCATAGCATAGTAACTGCTGCCACATGTGCCTACTCCTGTGGGTTAGGCGGCGCCTGAACTTGTGGTCCCTGTGGGGTTGCCACCTACTAAACCACCACATGTGGAACCTGCTGAGGTGGAACCTACTACTGTACCACCTAATGAAGTGGAACCTACTATAGCACCTGCTATGGCACCTGTTGTGCCTCCTGCTGGGGTGGGGTCTCCCCCACTCTCTACCACTGCCTCTGTCTGTCGTCACCTCCACCACCTCCACCACCATCTCCTCGGCCTTCGCCATCTCCTCCTCCTCCCCCTTCGTATACCTCCATTACCCTCATCCTTAGACTCAACCTCCTCCAGATGTGGAGCTAGCTCTCTCGGTCCCAAATATCTGGGGAATGGGTGTGCGGCAAACTAGTCCTCGTAATCTTGAGTCATGCCTGTGTCCACTATCTCCCTCCTCATTGGCCATGCCTAATAAGGTATCTGCAGAAAGTCTGTCCTGATCTCCTCATAGGAAGCCACAGGTCCCTACCACCACCGCTCTGCATAGGTCCTCACAAACAAAGCTTGCCCTTGTGGCATACCCTGAGTCCTCCCAAACTACCTCAACACTCGAGTGACTATATGTCTCTCCAAAATGTGTGGTGTCCTGCCAATCAGCCAACGTGTCTAAAAAACATAAGGTAGCTCATCAGCCTCATTGTCCCAGACCTCACAATATATGTAAGGTCGCCAAACCACTGTGTCCACATTATCCAACTGATGTCACCAATACTCTAGCTTCCCCATCCTGGGATGGGAAACTACACCTGCATATCCATAAGAGTAGGGCTCTCTTAGCTGTCTAGAAAAAGTACAAATGGGCCATGTAACCGCAATGTGCTCCCACACCCAGAACTGAAGCAATGAAACTCCTGCGGACAAGCTGGCTGCTCCATGGTACACTACCTGGTGCATGTCATGGTAAAGGTGCATAAGAACACACACACCCCAAGCAAAGTGGGTGCCCTCGGTGAGCATCCTCTCAAGTGTCCATCCCTAGCCAATAGGGAACCCATGCGATCTCCTATTAGGGCATACAACACCTCTGATCAACCCAGTCATAATTCTTGGAAAGTAGTCATAATAATCGTACATGTTCTGCCAAGAGATCACTGGCCCCCGAAGCCCAGGATCATCAAACACCCGCCTGTACTCAGCCAATCTGGTGTCAAACTGAGAGTCGTACTCCACAAGCTCACCTACTATCGGTAGGTGCAGTATCATATACACATCCTCTAGTGTCACTGTCATCTCGCCAGTGGGGAGGTGGAATGTCCCATCCTCACTATAGAAGTGCTCCACCAAAGCAATCAGTAGACTGAGGTTCGCCTGAACCTCAGGCATGAAACACACAATCCAAACCGAGAGCACCGAGCACTGTCTGATCTATCTCTGTTAGCATATACCGCCACAGCAGCGTCACAGGGAACTGCTCCCGCGACATAAGTGTATCTGAAATATCCTCCTGTAATCAAGCAAAGCAAAGCATCAACCATACCTATATCAAAGCAAACCTGCTCGACCATCAAACCTATCAAACTCACTTACTTAACATATCAAATTGATGAAAACAAGCAAATCATCTCTTGTCTAGATTCAATCAATCTCAGAGATCGCTTATCGATTGTTGCATCGATCAAGATGCCAATCGAGTCAATTTCACTAAGTAACTGACTATCCTAAGGCAAATGTGCCATTACAGGTGGCTAATGCACCTTTTTAGAGCAAATGCACCGGTACAGGACACATGCGCTGACTCTTTGAGCATATGCACAACTCTAGCATAAATGCATAACAGCAACTAACATATGCGCATATAAAACATATGTACAACTAGGCATAAATTCTTAATGGATGTACAGATTCGCATAACAAATACACATTAGGGATAAATGCGTCGACTCATGACTCAAATGCATTGTAGCAGAATAAAAGCACAGTTTCAGAGAACAAATGCGCCAAAGCACAGAACGATGCATTCATTCAGGTAACTTTTCCTAGCATTTATTAGGCTAATAAATGACCCTAGGCTAAAAAATTTGATGTATGTACTGGGAGTCCTACCTCTGCTAGTCATCCGAACCATCGGACCCGCTCAAACCGGTGCTCCTCGTGTGGAAGATCCATCATTGTGCTGACTGCTCTAGCTCCTGTGCTCTGCAAACTCTCCTAGAAGCTCTCACCAAATGACAAGTGTGCAAATGACTAGGATTGTGGACCATGCTTCTATTTATAGACTTGCAACCCTAACTAGCTGTGTGGCAACCTTGCTTGCTCTCTGCTCCCTTTCTCTACCATTTTCTCAAGTCGTAACCTATTTTCTTCATGCTAACCTAACTGTTAAACCTTCCTCATCGTAAGATTATCCATCTCACATCCTTTGGCCTTTTTCCTCCCGTCAAATCTCCCGAGGGGGCATCCTAGCGTTGTTAAACCTGTACCAGGGGCAAATTGGGGCATGCATCATTATTAGAAAATCTTATTCTTTGAAACAACATGATAAAACACATTGCATCAAAGAGGAGGAAAATGTATACACCTAAAAATGACACGACTCTGTCTAAATAAATATTCTTAATATTTATTTCAGTTTAATTCCTCTATCAATAAATAAACAAATCAATTATTTATTTGATTCACATTCCTCCACAAAATTAAATAAAATCATTTATTTAATTAAATCCTTCATATTCTTCCAAATTAAATAAAATCATTTATTTAATTAAAATCCTCCAAGTTCTTCTAAATTAAATAATACCAAATTATTTAATTAATTCTCCCAAAATTCCTCTAAATTAAATAATATCAAATTATTTAATTACCTCTTCTAAATTCTAAGGTCATTCTAAATTAAATAATGTCCAATTATTTAATTAGTTCTTCTAAACTTAACATCCTCTATATTTAAATAAATCAAAACATTTATTTAAATTATTCCTTTTCCTCCAAAAATGGATTAACACCAAAATTAATTCATGCAAATCCATGTGCACACTTAATTAAATATTTTAATATTTAATTATTTGTTCCCTCACCCACATGTCCTTTTTATCCTCTAGTTCTAATTAGTTAACTCATAAATCAAATCAGTTAACTAGTTAGTCTATTCTATTAACTAGATAGTCTATTTAGTTAACTCTTCAATCTATTTCTGTTAACTCCCCTATTGCATGAAGGAGCAGGACACTTGTCCTCTTCCTATTCACGCACATCCTCTCAAGTTTTCTCAACCATTGATCCTCTTATTCATTCTACACCGTTGATCTTCTCTCTCTCAAATCTATAAGTACAACCCCTATTCCTCCATTTCAATCATCCAAGCTTTTAGTAAACTTACTCTCCAGAATTCACAGCGTGCCTTTGGCACCCAAATCCATCCATAGCTTGTGATCACCATTTTTATTGTATTGAAGATCCTCTTCATTACAAGAACTATCATAGCTGTTTCTCTATTGTCATCTTGAAGAAAAAAGCAAGGAAGTGCGCTTTCTGAGGGCTTCATTCACACGAAAGATCAATTTGAGATTAGGCGACCAATGGAAGCTGCGAAGTGATAAGGTTTGCAAGGTATTGTTCTTTGTGTTTGAATCTTGATTATTGCAATTTCTATTGAGTTATTGGGTTATTATTAATCATTGATATTATCTCCACATTTTCCCATAACACAAGTGGTTCAGAAGAATGGACTGTTTCATCTTCCTCGCATGTTTTGTAATAGTATTGTACATATTCACATTGAGGGATGATGATGGATAAATGCATAGTGTAGGAAAACTATTTTGTTGTGTTTACCCTCTTTTGGTCATAAAAATCTTCATTCCTTATCATATTATTTGTAACATCAATTGTACCCTATTAATTTCTAATTGTGAATAGAAGTAACATATATAATTTGATAAAAGTAAGTTTCTTGCATAATTTTTAATAAAGGGTCAAAGGGATGTTTTTGAAACGGCCTCAAACCTTGTACAAGAGGCAAATGAGAAAGTTACATCTAAATAGTCTATCTATAGCTAGACAACAAAACTAAAACAAAATTGTAGCAAAATTAGGGTCTCAAAGACCAGCTAGAAATAAAGAAAGAACCAAAACAAGAACAAACCACATCACAAACCACAAGGAAACTAGAGTTCATTGAGAGCAATGGAAACATCCCACTCCTCTTGTAATGTTTTAATGTTTTTGTACATCTAAACAATATTAACTTTGTCATCCCTTTTCATCACCTTGGTTGGTTTATCAGATCATCCTTTACTTCAACAAATAATTGGGATCTTCTAGTAGAGCTTGACCTAGATCCTAGATCCTAATTTAGGTCTTCTAAAAGAAGATTGAGTAGAATGGAAACTAGGAGATGATAAATTTGAATAGTTATGAGACATGCTTTTGGGTAGCACATTAATAGAGGATTCTTCTATTTTATGCATAGGTTTGTTGTGCTCTAGCATTTTTGGAGTAATATTTGTTATCGAGTCTATTTTCCACTCATGTGGAATTTAAATAGTTCTAACATGTCCTTTCTATAGTTGAACATCTCCATTTAGACGTTTAGCATATGGAAGTGTCTCAAGTATCTTTGGGTTGTTGGTGTTGGTCATGCTATATAGGACTTGGACCTAGACACTATCATATTTAAATGGGCCAGACATATCTAAACCATATACAAAAGAAAATATTCCCCAGAAATCTAGGGATCTATGTTTGACTTCTCTACATCCCTTATCATTAACACATATAGTAAGATTGGAATGATAAGAAAAGTATGTAGAATTTTCCCCTAATCAAGATAATGTAGATAACTGACAAGCAAGTTCATATTCTGTCTCTAACGTTCGAAAATGTCCCCTTGGGGGCTTTTCCCTCATAAGGTTTAGCTCTTGGGTCTTTAGAGTGCATTTAGGACATTTTAGTTCATATTTTAGCATCCCGATGGAATGAGACCTAAGTCCCATGGCAAATAGGACCTAGGTGGACCCCTTGAGCAATACCTGCCTAAAATAGGGGGAGGACTTGGCCACCCGCACCCTAGTCCTACCCTATTTTAGGGCAGCCCCAATTTCTGAGTGTCGGTTTATGATTGTTAGTTGGTTATTTTGCCGACACGATAAAGTTTGATTTTTAAAATCTTGGTGGGAATGCTTGTAGGTACATATATAAGCATGTGTAGGCATTCATTTGTAAACTAGATGATTACTAGCAAGCTATTATGTTCTCAAGGTGATTCAAGGCTTTCTATTGTGTTGCAAGAGCAGACTTGTATGTTTTATGTGTTGATATTTGTAGATTTGAGCATCAATCTCCTCATGGCATGAAGAGGATCTTCCTCCATGAGAGCTTCACTACAAGGTGACATAATATTGTGTTTTTATCATTGATTCCTTTGATTTTTTCCTCTACCTCACAAGGGCATGCACTCTTTGTCTGACAACGGTGTTTAGAGACTTAAGTGTCCTCTGAGGTTTGACTGAGGCAAACCTCTAAACACCACAACCCCCAAACCAAGTCTTGTGATTGCAGATTACAGGTGTCGTATTTGGGAAAAGTGGAGTTGCAGGAAGGAGTGGCAGGCATCAAGGATTCAGGATCTAAAGAAAAGTTAGACAAAGGAGCACTTCCAGGACTAGAGCGCTCGCAAAAGTGTCCTCCGCAGACAGATTTCAAAATAGAAGTTATAGGGCTGATCAGTGTCGGAAGGAGGTCTAGATTCCCCGAAAAAGTAGGTACCTTGGACTTGGGTACCCACACCAGTGTCCCCAACTATTCTGCTTTGGAACCTCAAAAATAGGTATTCTGTGATTTGTTATTTTACTCTCGTCTGCAAGAGCTTTTTCCATTATTTGTCAATTTGTTGTCGTATTTGCATAATTAGGGTTTTAATGGTTAATTAGACATAAGAGAAGAAAAAATTGATAATTAATTCCCTAATCCAAGATTCCATTCATTTTCAAGTGACCTAGGGTATGATAGTGCTCGCCACTCGACCCTAGATCCTTCAATGTACAGAGAGGCGAATTTAAACATCTAAAATCAAAAGATTAGCAAAATCCAATTTCCACCTAAACATTTTGGTGAACCCATGTTTTTGGACTTAAATTGCAACTTGTTGAGTGTTTTTCTTCAGATTTGGTGTGATTTCATTCATTCATTTGGTCATTTACTTTATTGCATTAAGAAAATTTCAAAAAAATTGAAAAATTGGAAAAATACAAAAAAAATTGCATTGTTTGGCTTACTAAATTGCATCAATTCTTTCTTAATTTTCCTAATTCATGATTTTTGCATCAGATCTGATATAAAATACAGAAAAATACAAAAAAATACAAAAAATCAAAATTTTTCCTTGCATTTTCATCATTTAATTGCTAGGGTTTTGTGGAAATTTTGTCAATTTTATATAACTTAGTAATTCCAAAATCTAGGGTTTGTAGGCAAAATCTTTTATCAGATTTTTCTACTAATTTTAGAGGCTCATTCAAATTTTCATTTGGCTATAGTCTTTCATTTTATTGTGAATTTGCATTTAGATTTAAAATAGTTACAATTTTGCATAGAAAATTTCAACAAAAACTAGCAATTTTGATGCATTTTTATTAAATTTGCATGGGCATTTTGCATGTTAAGGATTGAAAATAATTTTTAGATATAAGAGTAAGTCAATTTAATTATAAATAAGACTTCAAAGCATTCACATAGAATTTTGTCCCAAGATCTCAAACCTAGGGCTTCAAAAACAATAATTTTCACTAAAATTGCCCTTATCGACTCTCTAAACTTGCACTATAGGTGTGTTGTGAAGTATATTTTTGCATTAATTTTCTGTTATTAGGGTAATCATTTTATTCCCCTCAGAAAAAGCTTCACAACACCCTTTTAACGGGCTCTTGTAGTGAAAATTTGGTGAAAAACTACACATTTTGACCATTTTTACCCTAGGGTTTGACCTAGTTTGCACTCCAAGCATGTTGTGATCAATTTTACGGATTGAGGTGATTGATATTATTGATATTCTTCTCTATACCTCCTAAAATTCTTTACAACACCCATTTTGCTAGGTCTTGGAGTTGAAAAACCATGAAAAATTACATATTTTGCTATATTTTCACTAGGGTTTGACCTTAAGTGGCTCTAAAATCATGTTGTGTTGGGTATTCTGGCACCAATTGGATTTTATTACTAATATTATTTGCTTTCCATCATCACTTTCCTCACAACACCCTTTGTTATGCTCTTTTGCATTGAATTTTGGTGAAAAAGTGCCTATTTTGACATATTTTCACTATATTTTGACTTGGCATTATCTTGGATTTGCATCAAGAGTGTGTTGAGAGTGATTATATTTCTGTTTTGGACTGATATCAGACATATAACTTTCTTCCCTTGACTGAAATCCTCATAGCACCCTTTGTTTCATCCATTGACGTTGAAAAGAGTACAAAAAATCAAGTATTTTGGCTGTCAATCATATCCTTCTCCTAGGATTTGTTCTCTTAGTTTGTGCATTGTGTGTTGTATTATTTTGTATAATATTTATGACATTCTGTCCTAAAAACAAAATCCCTTTGAGAAGAAGTAAAAGATTAATGGGATGTAGTGCTCTTGAAGTAGTTGGTACTTTGGACACCTTCTTTACAAAGGGAGAAACTCAAATTGTGCAAGATATTATACATCCTCCAACCTCAATGGAAGAACAAACTTTTCAGGATGTTGATAACACTATTGAGGCAACAGGATATGTATCTAATGAGCAAATATAAAAGTTGGATAAAGACCTAGCTGAATTTCAAACATTTATGGAAAATGAGAGAATAGCTGAAGAAGTCGTTCCTACAATTCATAATATAAGAGAATTGATAAAAGAAGGACAAGATGGTGTTAATGCACTTCATGGTCTAGCACATATTGTACAAACCAATATCATGTCGGTAACTGAATGTGCACAAATGATTAATAACACTTTATCACCATCTCACACTCAAGTTTCCGTACCTATACCAAATACAGGAGTATCCACTTTTACATCAATGATATTAACAACTAATAAGAATGCTTGTAGTAATGCTACCACTGGTATTGGAGTATCTAATGGCACTAATTACAAAGTTGTGGGATTTAATTATCAGAATTTGATTCCTAAAGGGACATCTTCTATGAATAATTGTTCTCAACCTCCTATCTATTCCACTCATTTCCAGCTACCTATTACATATTCACAACGATCTTCCACCTATTATTATGGCCAACCACCGTTAACATATTCTTAGCCTCCGCATATTGTATCTCAAGCTCAATCACCTCCTCACCTTGGTTCCAATTCCTCGCAACAAACCGCATCTCCCAATGATGCCATCCTAAACCAACTTTTATAGGGCATGACTGCTTTGCAACAAAAGGTAACAAATTTGACAAACTCTTCGTAGCCTAGCCTACCAACATATCATGCTCATAATCTGTTATCCTATGCAATCTTGAGAACTCCTATGCCTGAGAGGTTTGAGACTCTTCGCTTTGAAAAATATGGTGGAAAAGGTGATCCTAATATTCATGTGGCAGCATTTACAACTATGTGTAGTGATTTTCATTTTGAAGAGGATTTGTTAGCAAAACTTTTCCTGTAATCTCTCAAAGATACTACTTTAGAATGGTTTTGCTCATTGCCTCCAAATTCAATTCACTCATTTTCACAGTTGATTGATCAATTTTTACAACATTTTCAAGCAAATATTAGACCCCAAGTCACTCTTATTGACTTGGTTCAATGCAAACAAGGTCCCAAAGAAAAGTTGACTGAATTCATTGGTTGCTATCAAGGACTTTATGTGCAAATTTAGTATCAGATGAAAGATGAAGATGTTCAGAAGACATTCATTACAAATCTACAACCTAATATTTGTGATAAGATCCTCTTGATGAAGTATAACTCCTTTCAACATTTATGCACCGCTCTTTGTGATTATCAACTTTTATCTAGTCAGTATGAAAACCAAAACTCATCAGCTCAAGGTGGTCAATCCATGGGCGGATCATTACAAAACAACTTTAAAAGGAACAATAATAGGGGTTTCATCAAGATAAATGGGCCAAATATGAATGTGTCTGCTATAAATAATCCAAAGAAACCTTCTTATCAACCGAGAAAGTTTACTCCAATATCTGAGTCCTATCATTCTATCATGAATCAAGCTATGAGTAATAACATCCTGAAACTTCCCCTGATCAAGCCTATTGATCCTAGTAAACAAGGACCTTACTTCGATGCTAATGCCTTTTGTCATTATCATTGGACGCAAGGAAATGACACTAAATGATGTATGCGTCTTAAACATGAGATACAGGACCTTATTGATTCAAATGTCATCCAGGTATTGGGTGTGAATGATAATGGAAATAAGTCAGTTGCTCCACTGAATCAGAATTTACAAATCTTCACTAATCCTTTTCCTAAACATACTAAAAATAATATGCTGGAACAAGATTTAGTGGAAGTAGACGAGGATGATTACTTGGACTATGATAGTATCATGGGTATGATTGAAGTTGACAAGAAACAAATGGAAAATCCACCTCATCCACGAAGAAATGAAATTTATGCTAAAGTTCCTCCTCTGTTATCCGTATATGGATTGGGAGATAATCCAAATGCATCAGAAAAGAAAGAACAACAACCGATACAGACGAGTAAGATGGTACAGGATGATTCCCGTTACTATTCTAGAAAGATTCAACAATGAAAACTCGCTAAAAATTATAAAAGAGCAAGACAACAATCAACAAACGAAAATAATAATGGTTCTATCCCTCATAAGCAACAAAAAGTCTCATTTAAACAAGGATTTAATAAACAAGCATCATATGATAACAAACAAGACTTTAATAAGAACCACTCAAATTTTGCATTAAACATGATCGAGTACCTCTCCAAGAGGTTCAAGAGATCCAAGATGTAATATGAAGGCCCTACAGGTAAGTATCTCTAACCCTTTATCTCTCTCACGATGTGCTTCCCCCGTGATGTTATATGTTGTTTAGGCCTCTTGGGATGACCTTGGATTCTCCCGTAAGTTTTGGGATACCAGGAGACCACCTCTGTTGTGACCTTCTTCTATTTGTATCATCATTCTTCTATATTGCCTCTCTCTCTGATTTCATTATTGTGTGTTGTGTCTTACGAACATAGCATCGCGGTTGGTGACACCGGGGGCACCCTCTTACATGACTATCCCTAAGACACTTGTTTCTCCTCTCTTATTTATTGTTTCCTTTCCTCTAGTGTTTCCACCTAGCGAGCAGATGATGACAAACATTCATACTAATGCGGACGTAGTGTCCCTTTCGAGAGCAATCAAAAAATGGACTATAGTTCCTAATATGATGATGGGGTTGTATATTTTATCCGATGCTTGGCTAGTGGAAGCACTCATGCTTTCTGCGTAGTGAATTTGATGACATTTTTATCGCATTTATAAACCTTAACAATACAACTGCTCTATGCACCTTTTGTTTGTCTTTGAATCTGGCCTTGGCGGTACTCGATTCAGAGAGCTTCGTGATATAACCCACGGTTATCCTCAAACTCTGAATTCATTGTATAATCTTGTCTCTTTGTGTGGTTAATCATATGTATTAATGTTGTTGTTTATCATGATGTTGTAGACACTAACATGTTTCTTACAGGGATGTGTTTGTGGGAACATTTGGTGATCGTAAAATACATGTCACCTCTGGGGGGCATGGGCTTTGCGAAAGTCGGTGTTCCCTTGTGTGTTTTCTTCCTACCTTAACATGCTTGATATCAATAACTGATATCAACCACCTTAAGATGGGGGCATATATAAGGTAAGCTGTCTGTTATAGATATTAGCAATGTGTTTGACCTCAGATGCAGAGACTTGCACCCTAGAGTAGTGCATTGTGCATCTTGAGATTGTTTGAAATTAATCAATTAATCATGTAAGCCCTCTGTGGAGGTAGGATATCAAGCATATCCTTTTTCTTAAGTCCTCTACGGAGGCGGGGATGGTGTATTTCTCAGAGCAGATTGCATCATCCTGTCATTTTCAAAAGTCCTTTGCGAAGGTGGGGAGCAGTTCTGTGACTAACTCAACCCTTAAGCGTGTCTTCGGTGATTGTTGTGGCAAAGCCCAATCATCGGTGTGTGCCTGTAATGTGCCTGAGATGGTGATAAGCCAAGAAATAGGGAACACACCATCACTTGTCTGCCATGTTTTCTCCGTGTCTTCAAGTGTGTGTGTTTTGGTGTGCTTGTTTTGTGTGGCATGTTTATTGCCCCATATGCAGAGACCAGCACCTTTGAGTAGTGCTTCATGCATTTTGGGAGGTTTTGCATGTATTGCATGTGTTGCCCCATATATACAGAGACCAGCGTCCCTGAGTAGTGCTTCGTGTATTATGGGAGGTTTGTTTACTTTCCAGTACTTACATTTTCATTTCATATATATGAGAAAAAGAAAATAAAAGATATCATTTCTGTCTTCCATGCATTAATGTGTCTTCTATGCATTGACTGTCTTCTCCATGTTCTGTGTGACTGTAACTGTCTTCTCCATGTTTTGCTTGCCTGTTACTATTTTCTATGTGATTAGCATGTCTTCTCCATGCTTGGCGTGTTTGCTGTGTTTGTGACCTTACTTTAATGCATGTATTGGCCTCATGTTTATACATTAACATCAGAAAATGTCCCCTTGGGGGCTTTTCCCTCATAAGGTTTAGCTCCTGGGTTTTTAGAGTGCATTTAGGACATTTTAGTTCATATTTTAGCATCCCGATGGAATGAGACGTAAGTCCCATGGCAAATAGGACCTAGGTGGACCCCTTGAGTTATACCTTACCTAAAATAGGAGGGAGGACTTGGGTGCCCACGCCCTAGTCCTGTCCTATTTTAGGGTAGCCCCAATTTCTGGGTGTCATTTTATGACCGTTAGTTGGTTATTTTGTTGACACGGTAAAGTTTGATTTTTAAAATCTTGGTGGGAATGCTTGTAGGAGCATATATAAGCATGTGTAGGCATTCGTTTATAAACTAGATGATTACTAGAAAGCTATTGTGTTCTCAAGGTGATTCAAGGCTTTCTATTGTGTTGCAAGAGCAGACTTGTATGTTTTATGTGTTGATATTTGCATATTTGAGCATCAATCTCCTCACGGCATGAAGAGCATCTTCCTCCATGAGAGCTTCACTACAAGGTGACATAATATTGTGTTTTTATCATTGATTCCTTTGGTTTTTGCCTTTGCCTTACAAGGGCACGCACTCTTTGTCTGACAACGGTGTTCAGAGACTTAAGTGTCCTTTGGGGTTTGATTGAGGCAAACCTCTAAACACCACAACCCCCAAACCAAGTCTTGTGATTGCAGGTTATAGGTGTCGCATTTGGGAAAAGTGGAGTTTCTGAAAGGAGTGACAGGCATCAAGGATTCGAGATCTAAAGAAAAGTCAGACAAAGGAGCACTTCTAAGACTAGGGCACCTGCAAAAGTGTCCTCTGCAGATAGATTTTAGAAAATAGAAGTTACAGGGCTGATCAGTGTCGGAAGGAGGTCTAAATTTCCTGAAGAAGTAGGTACCTTGGACTTGGGCGCCTGCACCAGTGTTCCCGACTATTTCGCCTCAGAACCCCAAAAATAGGTATTCTGTGATTTGTTATTTTACTCCTGTCTACAAGAGCTTTTTCTGTTATTCGTCAATTTGTTGTCGTATTTGCATAATTAGGGTTTTAATAGTTAATTAGACATAAGAGAAGGAAAAATTGATAATTAATTCCCTAATCCAAGCTTCCCTTCATTTGCAAGTGACCTAGGGTATGCTAGTGCTCGCCACTTGACCCTAGATCCTTCAATGTTAGGGTGAAAGGAGGATTCAAACATCTAAACACTAGATCATTAACAAATCCAATTTTAACCCTAAATAGTGTCTATCTTCTATCACAAATTGAAAGATAAAATATGGGTTTTATATTTTTTGGCACATAGGAACCTATATAAAAAAGGATGGATCCAAAATGGACATATTTGGCATCTTTATGGCTTCTAATATAATCAAATTTAGACATGGGGAAGACTAGTAATAATTTTGTCTAAAATGTTTTACTAGGATTATATTCTAAAGTCAACTCAATCAACTTAGTTCTAGGCTTTACAAAATTCTTAAAAGTAGATTTATAAACATGTTTTTCAACAAATTTGGCCATAGGTATGATTTTTGATAAACATCCTCTACTTTGAGAGGACAAGGTTTGTAAGTAGTTATCACACCTGTTAAGGGTTGTTCTATAACTTTGATGTCAGGAATTTCTTCTCTAGTGATTTCATTTTCTATTGGCTATATTGTAGGATCCTCATAGAATCATTTGATAGATTAATCATTGATTGTCTCGACTCTTTCCTGAGGGTAAGACATAGGCTTGAATTATTTCATTGTATTGGTATATGAGATTAAAAGGGTGCCTTAAGAGGATAAAGGGGCAAAGATGAGATAGATTGGAATAATTGAAACAAGATATAGATAGTCAACCAAATCCTAATAAAGAATCCTCACATAACCTTAGTTATTTAGATTTTTGAAATCAAAATATACTAGTTTGGACAAAATATTGGCTTTAATACCAAATGTATTCAAAGGTCATGCAACTCACAGAATGGGAAAATAACATGAGAAGCCACCAAATGCCACTTGGTGATTAATGCACATGATGAGGGTTTGGGTTGAGATGATTTGGATGGATAAGATTTTCTAGAAAAAGGTGAAGGGTGAGGATTAAAAGGTACCTTTTGGAACCTTGTGCAAGCTCTCACACATGTGAGATGAAACATGGGGATGTATGAATATGACAAGTGGGACATCTCACACATGTGAGAAACATAGGGAAGTGTGAATATGACATGTGATTGATCTCACACATGTGAGAAGCATAAGGAAGTGTGATTATGACGTGATTGATCTCATGCATGTGTGAGAAACATAGGGAAGTATGATTATGACATGTGATTAATCTCACAGATGGGTGAAACAAAGGATGGAGATTATATTGGTTAAGTGAATGGTTGGGATTGAAGATTAATTTTGAGTTAGGATTGATGATGGGGATTTTAGGGATGAGAGCTTTTAATTAGAGAAAATACATGATGCAGATTTAGCTTAGTTAATTAGATAAAATGATTTATTTAATTAACAAACGTTAGGAAATTAGCTAATGATAGGATAGACTATTAAATAAAATGTATTTAATTAGTTTTGAATTAGATAACCAGGAAGGGCCCGAACCCATTATAATAAGCCAAATAGGCGAATGGAACAAGTTTCATGAGGAGTAAAAAAAACATAGAACCAAACAAAACAACAAAAAATAGAGATAGAACTAGTAGAACCAATAGCTGCCAGAAAGGCCAGCAACATACCAGTAGTGGAACCTACTGCTTAGATTTTTTAGGCCACTTATGACCTGGCATTCCCTATTCAAAAAATCCAGCTTGTCTTCAAAGGTGTTTTCTTACATCTTCTTGTCCTGATCAACTTGGGGGTCTTTGATGATCTCCTTGCCTTTGCTTTCTTTGCTTTTAGCCTTGGTCCTATTGGTTGGACCTGTAGTAACCTACATCAAATTATTACCAGAAGTAGCCCCAACTCGATCTTCTCTAGCTGCCTTTCATTTTTCCATTTCTACTTGAAACACATACAATGTTGTAGCAGAATTCTTTACTGTCTCCTTGTTGAAGGCCACTATCTCCTCCATATTCTTCTTTATGTTTTCTTGGTTAATCTTTATCTTGTTAATTTCCTCCTTCATACTTTCCCATTTCTCAAACATCTTGGCAAGGTTCTTGACCTCCTACCATGGCTTCTCCTCATTTTCCCTCGGCCATTCAGAGGTCTCAATTTGTGTGACTACCTCCAGGTGTTGGATTTTACGTTTCACATGGTGCATTTGTACTAACTGTCACTTGAGGACTTGGTTTTGAAGGTCCATTTCTTGGTATAAGGTTGTCACTTTGTCCACCATTTGCTGACAGGATTCACATTCATTCTTCTTAGTGCTAGGATTAGTAACAAAGGGGCTGCATGAGGAGGGGGTGAACTGTACTTTCTTAGGGGGGATGTCCATATCCCTGTGTTTAGTGCAATGTTTCCCAATAGTTTCCAAAAATTTCCTTTTGCCCTTAACCTGGGGCAACACATCAACATTAGGGGAATCACCCCTATCAATACCTTTACCTTTATCCTTATCTCTTAGGGTAGGGGAATCCTCCTGTAACTTTTGATTGCTTTTGTAGGGAGTATTGACAGTACCCTTCTCAAGGCTAGACTCAATGGGATTGGTCAAATTGTTTTTCTTCTTATTAGTTTGGGCCTGGGAAGTAGTAACTTTAGGGGCCTTAACATGGGTGGTCTCAACCTCTCTAGCAAGGGTTTAAGTAGAGGTAGTAGGATTAACAACTTGGGTTTCTTTCTCCTTGTTTCATCAGGCATTTTCTCAACCAACGAAGGATTGTAGATTCTAGGCTTAAAATCCAGGGTTGGGGTTAGAGACAACTCAAATTTGTAAATTGCATAAATTAAACCCTGGTGGAGAGGGAGGGGTTTCTCCCTAACAAGGACCTTTTGGACAGAGTCCTCAAGGGAGGTAAAAATCTAGTAGGGAAAGATGATTTTAATAATATACCGAAAATGATTAAGAAAAGGGAACAAGTATGCATGAAATATTTTAAATCTACCATCAAGGGTGAGAAACCTCATAATCACCTCTGCAACCCTTTTCCAAACTCCAGGCAAGTCCTCACGGCAGTACCCATTCTATAGTCTATTCACTTTCTCCCCCTCCTGTAGAAACCTCCTCATGTCTTCCTGGTAATTTCCCTTAACCTTCTTAGGGAAGAGAATTCCCTCCATTCTCAACCCAGTGACCTCAGCGATGAGCTCTTTAGTCACCCTAAAAGAAATACCTCTAACGTACACAATGCCGGCCTTCCATGAGGTGGAAAACTCTCTAGAGAGGAGAGTATCAAAACCATTCATAGCCTTGATAAAAGGGGTGAAATTACCTCTTTCCAAGATTTCTTTGAGATAGACATCATTATTAGTATTGTCATGGTTGCTCAGCTCTATTTGCAGCAAGTCACCTCCCATGGCGAATAGCTCAGAATCAACAACTTCTAACTATGCACGATAGCTAGACACAATAATGAGGAGTAACCATATGCGGTGGGAAAGATAAGTAGTGAGGTCAGGACTTAACTTGGCATTATTGTTCACAGTCCTTCGATTAACTACCCTCATGTGAGAGGTCCTATCCTTTACAGAGGCACTCAACTCCTTAAGTGGATTTGTTTTCTTCATTGCTGATAATGGCTTTCATAAGGTCGGGGATGATCTCCCCTTCTTTCCAACATATTATGTCTTCAACTCTAGTACCTAGGTTTGCTAGGGCGTTAGTAAGCTCATTCCCTTCTCTATAGATATGGTGAATAGCCACCTTCTCCAAGGTTAATAACCTAGTTTTACTTAATTCAATTAGGTCTTTAAAGGACCATCAAGGTATAGATTTAGATTAGAGCATGTTGAGGATATTTTTGGAGTCACCCTCCACCACAAGATTCTTTATACCTTTGTCTATTGCCATTTTTGTACCTTGGAAAGCCACGTTGGCTTTAGCAAAATTACACATCTGAACCCCCAAATTCTTAGCATTATCTCCCAACACACGACCTTTACTATCCCTTACCCCACCCACCTGACCAAGATTTCCTTTAGAAGCTTTGTCAAAGTTAAGTTTGATCCATCCTGGGTCAGGAGGGACCTATTGCAAGTATGTGCCTAATCGGTGTTGTCATTGATGTCAACATATATTTGTTGTCATTGGTGTCAACTGTATCCTATTTTTTTAATTGGTTAGAAGATTTATATGTTGAGGATATTGAGAAAATTAGCCCCTCCGGAAGAATCAGAAAGGAAACAGTGAATCACAGTGAAGATAGTGAGTTGCATACTGAAGAATAGTCCAAAAGACTACTCTGCTTTTCTTGGAGAGTGAAGATCTTAGTCTACGGATTGGAAGTTATTTAGAGGCATGTCTGAAGATGCTAAATCCTGAGTTTGAGCCTCCGGTATGAAGAATTGAGTGAGTTACATTCACCAGAGTAAAACCTACTTTTTTTTATTATTCATTGGTGACAGGGAGAAAGTATTTTTCTCTGTGGTTATAGATGGAAGTCTGGGATGATGATAAGTGCCTACAACTACAATGGTTCATGATTTGGTGGTCCACAAGTTATCTTTCTTTTATGACAGTTGAAGACAGTGAAGTTCATGTGCTTCGGTGTGAACAATCTCATGGATAAAGTGGTTAGATTTTGTGCGGTTGCTCTTGGTGATTACAATGTGCTTGTGGATGCCTCCTGATCATGTTCCTACATTTACATGGGTCTACATTAAGGAATTGAGATCATATTTGAAGTTTGTTCCCAGATAACGTAGCGTGTAACCAGTCCTAGCCGACTTGGTTAATTCCAGTGATTGCGAAGATGTATTGAAGATTGTAGAAGCATGTAGTAGCATGGAAGATCGTGTTTGAGTCCCAGCTAAGGCATGGAGTGATCTGCATACATCTTTACTACATTTCCTTAGCTAATTCTGTATTAGGTCTAGACCTATTTTATGTATGTTTGTAATTCTGACCTTGGAGATTGTTCCAACAGTTGATGATTGTAATGCCGACCTTGATGATCATTCCAAGGTTTATATAGTGTATAAATACTTTCAATTGAGTCAAGGAAAAGGTGTCCTTGTGTGGAAAATGTGAAGATAAGTAAGGAAGAGAAAAGGCAGAGCAGAGCAGAAGAGTATTGCACTTCAATGGAACTGAATTCAGGCATGGACTAGATGCTAACATCTCAGTTCAAAACCTTTGGCAGTGAGCCACCCCTTGGCAATGAGCCTTTTTTCTAGGTAGTGAGCCCTATTGGCAGTGAGCCTCTGATTTTTAGTATTGTGCTTTACATATATATCTTGTGGGTTAACCCCCACCATGGTTTTTCCCTTAATAGGGTTTTCCATGCAAAAAAATCCGGTGTCTCTTGTGTATGATCTTGCAATTGTGTTTATGTTTTTGAGTTTATGCTTTCATGACTCAATCATAACAAACTGTGGACAAGTGTTTAATGTTTTAAGGTGTAGAATCATTTAAGTAATAAGACAACTGATTCATCCCCCCTCTTAGTTGTTTGGTTCATTTCAACAATTGGTATCAGAGCCAAGTCCCTTCGTAAAGAGTCTAACAACTTGAGGGAGATCCCAAATGGAGCTAAAAGATGAACAACTACATATTGATTTTGATACACCTAAATGTTTACTAAAGGATGATAAAACCGGATTAACCAAGAAAGTGTTTTATGAAGATGATGACTACTTCCTCTCCAAAACAAAGAGTGTTAACAATCTGTGTCCTAATCCAGAGATAGGTACCAGCAATGAAGCTATGAACTGTTGGATTATTGATAGTAGTTGTTCAAATCACATGACTGGTGACAAGAGTAAGTTTGTAAGTTTGGAAAAAAATGACGGAGGCCTAGTTAGATTTGTAGATGACTGCACTGCTGAAATATGTGGAAAATGATCAATCAATCTTGGTAACAAACAAATTATTGATTTTATGTTGAGAATCTAAAGCAAAGTCTCTTAAGCATTGGATAGTTATGCAAAAATGGATTTAGTCTTGTATTTGAGAATGATACTTTTGTAATCAAAGAGAAATCTAGAGCTACAATGGCCATTGGAAAAAGGATAGAAAAGAATCTTTATCATCTTAGAAAAAGTGACATTCTTGGGATCACAACTCAGACCAATGAAAGTTGGCTTTGACATAGAAGACTGTGTCATATCAATCTTGATGATTTACTAAAGACAGACTTAGTCCAAATTGTAAAAGATCTACCAAAAATTAATTACTCAAATAACATCATCTATAGGAAATGTCAAGATAAAAGGTAGTCAAGAATAATACTACAGGGTAAAGAAAAATCTTCCACTAAATGACTGGAATTGATCCATACAATCCTTTGTGGTCCTACAAGAATACAAAGCTTCCATGATGACAGGTACTTTATGTTTTTTATTGATGATTATTTAAGAATGACGTGGGTTAGCTTTTTCAAAGAAAAATCAAAAGCTCAAGATTTTTAAAGTAATGGTTGAAAATGAGCTAAATATGAAAATCAAGTGTTTAAGGACTAGCAAAGAAGAAGAGTTTACCTCCAACAATTTCAATATGTTTTGTGAGGCTCATGGGATAGAAAAACAACTCTCTACAAATAATAATGTAATGGAAGAAACAAGCAGGACTATTCAGGAAACTAAAAAATCAATGATGGAAGAAGCAAATCTGTCAGAAGCATTTTGGAAGGAAGCAATTCAAACCACTGTCTACACACTAAACAAAGTTCAAGTAAAATCCAAAAATGAAAATACTCCTTTTGAATTATGGTATGGAACAATAGCCACTCTGAAATACTTTAAAATCTTTGGAAGCAAGTGCCTTATCAAAATGGAAAAGGATGATGCTAAGTATGATGAAGGCATTTTCCTTGGATATTCATCTTGGAACAAAGCCTACCACTACTACAACAATAGATTGGGAAAGATTGTTGAAAGTACAAATGTCAAGGTTAATGAGAACATTCAAGGGTACTCTGACTCAATCAATAAGGAACTGCAGAATGAAGCATAAGAAGGTTCCCAGGCCATCAGTGATAAAACAAAATGTGATGTGAAAGGACACAGAGCTACTGTGAATTAAATAAATCTATGCTTGATTACCAGTGTTGAACCTAAAGTAGCTGATACTAACAGTAAAGGGCACCAAATTTCTCTGGAAGACATTAAGAAATCTGAGGAAGAAAATATGGACTCAAAAGAAAATATGGTAGAAGTAAATAGTTGCATCCAAGAGCTAAGTAAGAAAATCAAGGAACTCCAACAAAGCCTTAAAAAGAAAAGTAAAGAATTGAGTCTGGCAAATGAAGACAAAACAAGAATAGAGAATCATATGAGAAAAACTGTGAAAGATAAGTTAGAAGAATGTGAGAAATTGGCAAAAGAAATTATGCTTTTGAAGTCTGATCTAGAGGCAACTAATAGCTATAGAGAAAAGCTCAAAATAAGCTCTGTAAAGCTTGATGAGTTGCTTGCTAGCCAGAAGAGTCCAGATGACTAGCAATGTTTGGGATTTGAAAAGGGAGAAAGTTCATTTCCAGGACAAGTCAGATCTGAGAAAGGAAGAGGGAGAAACTATCTAGTAAGAAATCAAAAAGGCAAACCTAGAAGACCTCAATCAGACAACCAAATGCTCAAAGGTATCCATCTTTCAATGGTTACTGTTTTAAATGTAATAATTATGGTCATAAGGATGCTCAGTGTAGGAGTAGAATGAATCATAATGTTCCATCTTTCTCTAGTCAATGTTTCAATTACAAAAAAATTGGTCATAAAGCAAATGAGTGCAAAATTGTGTCAAGAAACAATCAAATCAATCCAAAGAATGTTCAATCTTTCAATGGAAAGTGTTTTGCATGCAATAGATTGGGGCATATGGCTAATCAATGTAGATCAAGGCTAAATTCAAACAACAAAAGAAATCAAGGTTAGAAAGATATTGTTTGTATAAATTACAACAAGCTCAGACACTCTGCTAGATTCTGCAGAAGCAGAAATGCAAAGAGAGACTATCCCAAAGTGAAAAGGAAAATAGAGCAGAAAGATGACAAAGGCAAGAACAAGGTTGATCCAGTAGAAACCAAGAATGAGATGAGCAAGATCTGGATCAGAAAGGATGTCAATGAGATCAAGGATGGATCCACACTAGCATCTGGTGCAGATACTTCCTTTAAGAATTAAATTGTGAGCTATGGCTCAGGGGGATCTGTGTTGAAAATATAAAAAAACCCTTGGCCAGTTAGTTAGTGTAGGAATCCAGAATAAAGAAGTGTTAAATCAAATATGAAGAAGCTCATGGAAGAAAATCCAGAAGAAAAAGATCTAGATCAATGATGAGCAAATACTAGTTGGAAGAAAAGTACAAGTGGAGGCATCTTCTTCATGGGTAATAGATTGGTCTCATGGTTAAGGAAGAAACAAGACTCAATAGCTCTGTCTACTATAGAAGAAGAATACATTGTAGCAACATGTAGTTGCACTCAAGTGTTATGGATGAAGCAGACATTGAAGGACATCCGAGTTGTGTATGAAGATCCAATTGCAATCTTTTGTGACAATACAAGTGCCATAAACATATCAAAGAATCTAGTAATGCATTCAAGGACAAAGCACATATCCATAAGATATCACTTTTTGAGAGAAAACGTGATAGAGAATGAAGTCAAGTTGGAATATGTATCTACAAAAGATCAGATTGCAGATATTTTCACCAAGCCTCTGCCTAAGGATACTTTTGAGTATCTCAGAGAAAAGTTAGGGGTTATCACCCCTCCTGCTCTAAACTAAGATGCACAGAAGTGCATCAGTCTAGAGGTACCTAAAAATCCATCTCCAGATCCAGATTGATTCCTGTAAGGGCTACTTCTCAGGGGGAGTAGTCAGATGAAGAGAGTTCAGAAGAGAGATTGGATCAGAGTAACAGAGTGCAAGTATGTGCCCTTTTCTATTGATGTCAAAGGGGGAGAGAAATCATGTGAAAAACTCAGAGAGAAAGAGTGCAGATGTGTAAAGAGATAGAGGAGAATCTTGTCTTGATGGCAGTTGCAGTTTTTCACATCATATGTTGCCACCAATGACAAAGGGGGAGATTGTTGCAAGTATGTGCCTAATCAGTGTTGTCATTGATGTCAATTGTATCCTATTTTTTTAATTGGTTAGAAGCTTTATATGTTGAGGATATTGAGAAAATTAGCCCCTTCGGAAGCATCAGAAAGGAAACAGTGAATCACAGTGAAGACAATCAGTTGCATATTGAAGAACAGTCTAGAAGACTGCTTCACATTTCTTGGAGAGTGAAGATCTTGGTCTATAGATTGGAATTTATTTAGAAGCATGTCTGAAGATGCTAAATCTTGAGTTTGAGCCTCCGGTATGAAGAATTGAGTGAGTTACATTCACCAGAGTAAAACTTGCTTTTTCTAATTATTCACTGGTGACAAGGAGAAAGTATTTTGCTCCACATTTCGCCGCATTGAAGTATTTTGCTTTGTGGTTCTAGAGGGAAGTCTGGGATGATGATAAGTGCCTACAACTACAATGGTTCATGATTTGGTGGTCCACAAGCTATCTTTCTTTTATGACAATTGAAGACAGTGAAGTTCATGTGCTCCGGTGTGAAGAATCTCATGGATAAAGTGGTTAGATTTTGTGCAGTTTCTCCTGGTGATTACAATGTGCTTATGGATGCCTCCTGATCATGTTCCTACATTTACATGGGTTCACATTAAGGAATTGAGATCATGTTTGAAGTTTGTTCCCAGATAACGTAGCATGTAACCAGTCCTAGCCGACTGGGTTAATTCCAATGATTGTGGAGATGTATTGAAGATTGTAGAAGCATGTAATGTTGTGGAAGATCATGTTTAAGTCTTATCTATGGAATGGAGTGATCCACATACATCTTTACTACATTTCCTTAGCTAATTTTGTATTAGGTCCAGACTTATTTTATGTATGTTTGTAATGAACACCTTGGAGATTGTTCCAATGGTTGATGATTGTAATGCCGACCTTGATGATCACTCCAAGGTTGATATAGTGTATAAATACTTGCAATTGAGTTGAGGAAAAGGTGTCCTTGTGTGGAAAATGTGAAGATAAGTAAGGAAGAGAAAAAGTAGAGTAGAGCAGAAGAGTATTGTGCTTCAATGGTGTTGGTTAACAAATTTGTCACTTCCAATTTATACTCCTCGCCCGCAAGGATGACAAATGAACCAATAGTTGAGACACTTGCAATGGATAATAGCAAGTGCTCTCTGCTTATTTTACAAGGTGCAGCTACCTTTGGAAGATATGCAAAGAATGAAAACCGAGGTATGCTTTTAACCAGAAAGTAGGAAAGGTATACTAACATATACTCATAACGATGAAAGTACCGAAATGAAGAGGATGTAGGTTAAATAACTCACAGTTCAGTTTCCCCACAACCCCAATTGGTAAACAAGAAAAGATGAACAGCAGACCATTCCCAAAAGATGATTTAATCTTGAATTCATAGTTTCAGAAATAAAAATATCAACACAATCTGAAATAACAGACATAATATTGGAGATCAATTACTGAGACACAAAGGACATCATAACCAAAGAGAATATCAATAAATTCAAATATTTATAAATAATCCCCTTATTTCTCCAATATACAAGCTCAAAGACTCCATATCTGATATAGCAAAATGTGCTTGGGAAAGAAAATCTACTTCATGCTTCCCCTGTTCCCGAGATAAAAAAGATAGATCCTGAGATCCCTTTGCAATGAGTTTTAAATAGACTCCTATAGTTGTGTAACTGTTTCTCTATCTTTTTCTTTTTAACTGCTTCTTGGAAAGAAATAAGAATTTCTTAATTTCCTCCTGTAACTTCCTCTTTAAAATGACTTTTGATTTTCACTTTTAAATACGTTTCAAAGGTTACTTTTGGGAAAGTGAAATAACTAAATAAAACCTTTAGCTTTGCAAAATTCAAACATATATTCCACATGCCATCTATCCTTTAGAACCTAGTCTCTAATAGATAATTCCAATGAAAAGACCACCAGGATGATTATTTTGGAAGAAAGGCTTGTTCAATCCACTACTAATTTGGCCATCAAAGATAAACTTCTTGCATCAGGCACTCTAAGAATTTAGAGAAAAACTTCACTCAACTCTGTGTCTTTTAGACCTCTTTCAGTGCTCATCTTCAGCCAAGTTTACTTTGGTAACATGATATTTGTTCAAGGGATACAAATAAAGAAGCTTATCCCTAAGTCTTGTGAAAGAAAAAATCATTAATGTCTATCTCTGTTGCATATGAGACTTGGACACTCGGTTTATTGTCATTGTTGTTCACAGAGCTGATAATACTTCATCCCCTTTATCTACACTAGATAGTATTGCTGCAACAAAAGCTTTTGATTGACCACAACAAAGATGATACATTTTTATAAGGTCTACATTAGATGTGAATCTAGCCCAAAAATTCAAATCTTTGTAGTATTCCATAAATGTTTGCATGGACTTACTACACGCATTGGTGTACGGTGTGTAAGCTTCCATTTTGAATCACTTGTTACATCAAATCAGCCGCTTTCCAGGCATTATCTCTCTGGGCCCACACATCAATTAGAAGATTGTAGAAACATGCACTTTTCTTGATCCAAACTACATCTATTTCCTTTGTGACCTCTAGAGCACTTTGCAATATGCAACCAAAACTATCAGTCTAGAAACTTGGGCACTCCAAACTGTAAATGATGAGCAACAGTAACTTTGTAATCCTTAAAATTGAGTTCCACAGAATGGTCTTTCTGTCATTGGCATATCTAATTTAACTTTGCATAATCCAATGACAAAAGAATACATCTTGGCTCATGCAACCAATCAAGACTTGTGACAATTCCCCTCAAGATCTCATAGGATAATCGATTCATTCTCATATGCAATAAGCACCCCAGTGTCAGAAGAATAGGGTTGTGGGTAAATTCCAACCATGTTATTCGATGAAAAATACTATCACATCATGCTTTGATGGAAGTCCATAACTAATATAGTGCTTCTACACGGGCTCAGAGGGTGCCAACGAATGTTGTGTAGTCTTGGTTTTACACCACTGAAGGTATTTGCTCTAAGGTTTCCAAAGACAATTTAACACAATCAGCGGGCTTAGTCTTCTATATCTTGCATATCTATCTGCCAACACTTAACAAAATTCCTCTATCCTTTATGTTTTGAAGGAGACTCATAACTAGTGCTCGAAAGCTTCTCAATTTCAACATGGGTTTAGAGATGTTGATGAAGGTGGAGATGACTTACATTCAGCCAGTTGTATTTCCAAACTTATCAACAAATCCATTTTGTGTATATCCTGCAATTGGAACATTCTATGAGATCACATTCAACCTCGAGGCAATCTACAAATAGTTTGTGTGCATTGTATGTTCGAGAGCTCCCATATTGGCACGAGCTTAGACAGTGCTGACAAAGGTAGTGGAATCTAACTTCACGTACACCAACTACATATGCTTCAAAATTTCTAAGCTCCTTTCAAAAAATTCACTCAATGTATATCCTATGGCCGTGGCACAAATTCATATTCTTTGAACATTGAAAATTCTAAAGTCTTTTCAACACAATCATTTTATTCACATCTCCTTAGCATGACACTTCGGGAGACCATGGCTCTTTGAGGCATTCTGTCAAGCAATTTCATGTGCTTTGTCTATGAATAATTCCACACTTTGTTTGCATGTCTGTTGGTTCACCTGTGGGTGCCACAACATAAGGCATTGAGAGGATAAGGTGTAGATTGAATGCTAAAAGAGACCCACTTAGGAATATCATAGCATTCCTTCATCCTTCGAAACATTGAGAACCAAGCAAAACAATTATGACAACGATTAAACATCCAACCAAAGGTTTGAAGAAAAATGGCCCTAGGCTATAACAACTTCTCAAGACCCATGATCATGTATTGGCAAAGCCTTCAAGGTGGGAATGACCTTTCCTCAACCACGTTCAAACCTTTGGCAACAAATGATACATCCGTTGGCTATTTTATACTGAACAACTCTGGCAGAAGAGTCAGGTTGTCAGGCATATGCAGAACTTAAGAACCTTGAAGTCACCACTTTTTGGAGTTAGGAAACTCACAAAACACCTGACTACATGGGGTCGAAGGTATTAGAGGTTTCAAGACTCGCAAGGTGCCTGACAAGGAAGCTTAATTGATATATTTAAAGTGACAATGGGAAAAACAACTTTAATAAAATCCTGAAGGTATTAAGAGCTTCCATAACAAGTGACTTTAATGAAATCAACATTGAACCATGGAACTTTATAATCAGCCACCATAATGAATTTATCCCCCAAAACAAATATATTCAACCCCTTTCAACCTTTGAAAAACATAACTTCACAGCAATATAAAATGTTCTATAAAAAATTCATCCTGTAAATAAACTTAAGACTTCTTGATGGGAAACTTCATAACTTTCTCATAATAGCTCTAATCTTCATGAAAATTGGATAGTAAGATGAATGGATTATCCCGAGCAAAACTTAGAATTATTTTAACCTCCAGCAACAAGAATGTCTTACTTTTACTCAGCTTGCAAACCATGGACCAGAAAATGTGAAGCTATGGATTATGCAAATGGTAGGGCATATTGGCTCAAAAATAGGACAACTCAGGTGAAATAAGGTTGGGATCATTCCCATAAGAGGATTTTCTACTAGCTTTAAAAGATTTGCAAAAATAATTATTTTTCAGAATGTGGCAGGGTAAGGTAGACAAAGGGGAATGCACTAAAAATTTGAAAATGTTTTAGGTTCAAATTTTGAGGCAACAAATGGTACTGAATTCAGGCATGGAGTAGATGCTAACATCTCAGTTCAAAACCCTTGGCAGTGAGCCACCCCTTGGTAGTGAGCCTTTTTTCTGGGCAATGAGCTCTATTGGCAGTGAGCCTCTGATTTTTGATATTGTGCTTTACATATATCTTGTGGGTTAACCCCCACCATGGTTTTTCCCTTAACAGGGCTTTCCACGTAAAAAAATCTGGTGTCTCTTGTGTATGATCTTGCAATTGTGTTTATGTTTCTAAGTTTATGCTTTCATGACTTAATCATAACAAACAGTGGACAAGTGTTTAATGTTTTAAGGTGCAGAATCATTTAAGTACTAAGACAACTGATTCACCCCTCCTCTCAGTTGTCTAGTTCATTTCAACGTGACTAACTAGTATTCTTTCCACTATTATTCTTATCTTGATCAACTTGGCTAAGTGTATCTTCTAACTCCTAGTTTTGAGCTATTTTGATTTCCAAATTAGTGAGGTTTTGACTAGTAGTTTTGAGTTCTATAACTTTGACATTTTCTATGATTCTAAGTTTGATTAACTCTGTTGTAACCTTCCATTTTTTCTTCTCTTCCCTGAAGACCCTGTTCTTTCTTTCCCTCCAGATCCCCCATCCAACATGTAATAAAGACTACCACCACAACTCTTTGATAAGATGATGTTTGAGCAGAGAAGTCCAGTTTTCAGTAATTTCCTTAACTTTTCCTTGCCAAACCCAAGGGAAGAGGAATTTTCTCATTATTTTCTACTTGATCTTCCACGCATAGTTACAATGGAACAACAAATGGTCAACATTATCCTCAGCCTTCTCACAAAGAAGACATCTATTGGCTAGTTGAAAAATTCTTTTATGGAGGTTACTGTATGAATTTTGTTATGGTTGACAGTCCACCAGAAGAATTTAACCTGAGGAATAGAATTATTATCTCATATTTGCCTCCAGTTATAATCAACCATGCAAGACTTTTCTAGGCTGTTATAACTAGACTTAATTGTGTAATTACCAATATTGTCTTCCCTCTAGATCAATTGATCTTCCATAAATTTCCTATGGAATCTATGGTTTTGTAGTAGCTTTAGCAAAGTATCAGCAGTTGTATGTAGTAGATGATCAAATTTAGACTGAGTAATTTTCCACACCTCCTTATCGTCTTTCATGTTTCAGTAATTGTTGACATACCTTCCTAGTTTTTCCTGCAGAATATCTTTGATGGCTAAAAAGATGGGGTGGTAATCTAAAGAAAGGTAAGAAATCCAAGGGTCCTCCTAGAACTTGATTTTGTTCCCCTTGCCCACTTTCCAATATAGCCCCTCTGAGAGAGTGAATATGGACTTAACAGTATTGTTCCATATGGAGGAACCTATGGGAAGCATCTGAGTATTCATGAGGGAGGGTCTTGTTGCACACGACAACACTGAGAGGGCGGGGTGAATTAGTGTTGTCTAATTTTTAAAATCTTTTTGCACTTTTTAATTTACAAGATAGAGAATAAAGGAGACATAAAAAATCTATCAAATTCATATGCACAAGTATGATGATGAATAGAATGAATAGGACCTTATGTGTAAAACATTATAAAACACACATAGAGACAAGACATAACACAAAGTTAACTGGAGTGGAAAACCCTCATGGGGTAGAAAAACCACTCAAAATTGCCTCACTGGCTTATTCAAACCTCACAGGTTACATACAGATCTCACTGACCAAGGAAGCTTCACTAGCTACAAAGAAGTCTCACTGACTACAAAGCCTCACTGGAATTCAAACAATTATTTTGAACACAAGAAAAACAATTCAGGGGGTTTCCCTGATTCACTTCTTCACAAAAACCTGTCTCTCCTTTTTCCTCTCTCGACAAAATTCTTTTCATTCATAATATCAAACTTCTAATGTCAATCAATCACCTATACATTACAAGAATCTCAATGTCTTCCTCTGCATTTCATCTTCAATCAAAATTCTCTGGCCTTCTGTATCAAAATCATAACATTATTTTTGCCATTACATTTTCTTTATCTGCATATGTCATCTCTGTAATGATATCTCTAATATTTTCACACAAATTATCTCTTTAATGTTGCATTTTATCCACATACAAAATCCATCAATCAATGCATCTATAAAACCAATAAAAAAATAGAAGGTCCTTTCACAACCTTTCACATTCTTCTTCTTTTCCCTTACAATACATCTACAAAAATAAAATCATTTCACTTCTCTAAATGACCATTTCCATTCATGAAGAATTTGCAAAGATAAAATCATATCTCTCTGTTCATCTGCATAAAGTCTTTTCATATTCTTCTTCCCATTTATCTTCATTTTCCCTTCTCATAAAAAAAGTCATTCACCTATAATAAAAAAAATTGAATGACCCTTGATATTCTCTACAATGAATATTTCTCATCAAGAAGAAAAAACTTCTATAGAAACTTTCCCCTTAAACAATGTGATTAATATTGCATATAAATCCTTAAAAAGAATCTCCTCCTTTATAGCTTCTGCCACGACATGTATTAAAAAAAATAGAAAGGAATCTCTTTAAAATCTCACAAAAAGATCTAAAAAACATCTTTAAAAATCCTCAAAATCTGCCTTGTAATCAGGCTAAAAATAGCCTCATAAAAATACTACACTATAGTCAAAGGTCTTTTGATGGCCACGGGAACGTCAAAGGAGATGCTTAGAAGTCAGGTTTACACATTTGAATAATAGCCATTGATTGGTCTTCGTGTGCTCCTTACAATTTCAAACATAACCATTGATATTATATTTCGCGCCCATCGCATATAAAAGGTAACTGATGCAGTCGGTTGAGCTAGGAGAGGGCCAGTCATACAATGAACCAAAGACCCATAAGATGTGACTTAAGTCACTTATGACCTGCTACAAGAAGTCACCGACAAAATAGAAAATGTGCATGACAGGTAAATAAGGATTATAAAACAAAGTGTCATAGACATCATATTTAGGGCTTTTAATCCTTAGTTCCAAGATATGTGAAGAACAAATAAGCCACATCATGATCTAAGATGATTTCCACTAAAAGTTGGATATTTGAAAAATTCCATGAAGAGGCAGAAACTTTACTCATCATCAGATCATGTATAAGCAACAATAATACCACTTACCATTTTGGATCTATATCAACACCACAAACTTTGTCTATAGAGGCATTAAGCATCAACACATATACCAAGATTAAACACCATTAGATCCTATTCTAAATACCATCAGATTTTCTTCAAAAATACCAACCAATGATATCATAATCAACAAGCACTTGTAGAGTAAAATACACATCTGTAAAGTGTAGAAGATTGCCTCAAACATCATGGCAAAGTCAAGTGCCACAACAACCCATCTGAGATCAACCATACTAATCATAACACCATATCAGCTGCTAACAAGAGCATATCAACTGTCATAGAGCATTTAGAAGATCATGAGAACATCATGAGAACCTGTGCCAATCATGTGATAACTGATGTGCCAAGTGAACCATGAGAGTGCTACAAACCAATACAACCATAGAATATGTAAAGATGCCATACCTCAAAGATCATTACAAGTCTTGTGCTGATTTATCTTGAGATGTGTCTTGTTGTAGAAACATGTGAACTATTTATGATGATGACATCCATAACATAATGATCCTGATTGAAGACATAATCAATATCAACATCATCTGAACCACATCTGAATTCTCCTCAACCATATGAAGACCAATTGTGAGTTCCCTTGGTAACACATTATGAAGAATTGCATCTTGATCATCCTGAGCATGAACATACTATCAACACCAAAACTCCATGAACTTCAAACATGTGACATAATCAACTCCAAAACACCATAAAGGCCAAACCTATGAAGAGGCATCCTATTGAGACACAATCAACATGAAGATCAAATCTTTGCATATCTTGTCATGACAACACAACACCTTTTTGACATCATTGACAACCAATCTCCATCAATCTCCCCCTTTGTCATTGATGGCAAAACTATATGATACATTTTCTCTCTCTCCCCCTTTTTGACATCTGATGAAAAAGGATGAATTAACTCCCCCTTGAAACAACTCTTCAACTTGAGAACAACATCATGAGAGGCACATCAAACAAAGCATCAAACCACTGATATAAACTACCCATAGACTGTACCATATTCTTCATACATAAAATGAGATCTGTTACATCATAAAATATGCACAAAAGAGCATTGTCCTACTAGTATGAAGCATGCATATCTATCTCAGCTTAATATCACTTCTTATCACAACACCAATATGAATATGAAGATGTAAAATTGACATCATTGAGATCCTTTGATCACTTCTTTTGACAAAATAAAGGCTGTCATATTTCTACTATCAAAATACAAACTCCTGATGACATCACTTGTGTTTGCAAAACAAACTTTTCATGACAAACAATTCTTCCACAATCATCAACACATTTTTTTGACCCAAATGGAAAATCTCCAAGATCTCCCAAAGCATAAAGAATGAAGTATGATTATGATGACATAAAAATGACTCCTTTGACATGACACGGATAAACTTGAACTCCATACAAAGATATTATAAACACTTCAACACCCATGATGGACAATAATGCAGGCTCAACAAGCAACATTCTGATAATAGTAGCATGAAGACAATTCAACACAATATTTACAACCCATGACAACATAATGACCACATAAGAAATGATCTTGCCAAGACTTCCATGATAGTGACAACAATCAATTTACTCCTGTACACACTTCTTGTCATGATAAAGAATGAAGACCATCCTAAAAAGAATGAAGACTATCTTGATATAGACCATTCTGCTATTCTTGCACAAGACACTTTTTGCAACACAATGTCAAATCTAATATATACATAACCACTATCAATACCTTTGCAAAACCAAATGCAGAGACATGTGCAATGAATTGACTTCTTCCATTTTCAACCTCCTGAAACTTATTGGGGATAATTGATAGAACATGAACAACTCCCCCTAACTTCATGCTATCTGTTATGCAACTGATGATGTAGCTTGTGCAAGATGCACAAGTTTAGTATTTGTCTTCTCTTGACTTTGTTTCTGCTTCCACACTTTCACAAGATCTTTCTTTTGTTCATGTTTCTTCTTCCAAACCTTTTCAACCTTTTTCTTTTTCCAACCTATCAAACCAGGTGATGCTATTCTTCCATACATTCTACAACTATATGCTTTGTGACCAGGAGAATTACACTTGAAATATACAACATTAGTATTCCATATTGAAGCAAATTGATTTCTTCTACAATTAACTGCTTTGTGTCCAAAGTGATTATAGGTGTAACAATAACCATTAAATGAATAATTATACCTATACATATAAGCTTGTCTTGCTGAAGCAGCTCTTCTTGTATTTCTCTTTTGATAGTTCATTTTGATAAACTCGTCTTTAGTTTTTAATTCAGCTTCAATCTTCTTTTTACCTTCAGGAGTAGTAGCATGATAACTCAGATCAATTTTCTTTCTAGGAGTCTCTTTGACTTTAGAACACTCTCCTTCTTCATAACCTAGACCAATAGTGTCCTTATGATACTTTTGTTTGCCCAACATTTCATGTAACTTGTTTGTGCTTTCTTCAAATTCTTGATATTTCTTGGACAGAACCTTGAGACCTTCATAATATTTTCTAAGATTGATAATTTCAGCCTCTAATTTCAGATTTTCAATTCTTTTAACCTCAAGGTCAGATTTTGTTACATCAGCTACCATCTTAGCTTCCTCAACCTCTGTCTTCAGACTAATAATCAAATTGTTTGATTCATTAATTTGTGTCCTTAGATTTACAATCTAATTTCTTGCCTCTTCAAGATCACAGAGTGCTTTGTCTTTGAAGTCTTTTTGTTGTTGTAGCTACAATTCTAATCTCTGATTTTCCTTTTTGTATTTCTTGATCACATTCAGAGCACATATGATCTCTCCTTCAATATCAACCTCACAATCATCTTCATCAAATGCCTATCCATCTTCATCTACAAAAAGATCTTCTTCATGTGAATGTCTCCTTTCATTGTCATCTCTTTTAGACACCAAGCTATCTTCCCCTTCAAGTGCACCACTTTGATAAATTCTAATCAACTCCTTCCACATATCCTGAGCTGTTTCACAATTCATAACTTTACAAGAAACTTCATTAGATAATCCAGACAGAATAGCCCTCTTTGCTATATTATTGTATTCATAAGCCTCTTTGTTACTTGTAGCATTAGGTGCTAGAGAGGAAATAAAATACCCACTCTCAACTGACATCCATACACCATATCCTAAAGAAAACAAATAGGCTTGCATCCTAATGTACCAAGCAGAGAAATCTGAACCATCAAAAAAAGGAACTCCAGAAAACTCTTTTTCTAATTTTATACCTAATTCAACTTGTGAAACATTTCTATCAACTGATCGTATATCACATCTGAATTTGATATAGATGGTTCCATTTGATCAATAGGAGACTTGACATTTTTCTTTTCTCTATTTCTTTTGCACTTACCCATGGTACTCCACACTCAGGACCTACCCAAGTTGATTAGAATTCAATAGGGAACCTATGCTTTGATACCACTTGTTGGAGTCTAGGACAACACTGAGAGGGGGGGGGGTGAATCAGTATTGTCTAATTTTTAAAATCTTTTTGCACTTTTTAATTTACAAGACAAAGAATAAAGGAGACATAAAAAAATATATCAAATTCACATGCACATATATGATGATGAATAGAATGAACATGACCTTATGTGTAAAACATTATAAAACACACACATAGAGACAAGACATAACACAAAGATTATTGGAGTGGAAAACCCTCATGGGGTAGAAAAAGCACTCAAAATTGCCTCACTGGCTTATTCAAACCTCACAGGTTACATATAGATCTCACTGACCAAGGAAACTTCACTAGCTACAAAGAAGTCTCACTGACTACAGAGCCTCACTGGCATTCAAACAATTATTTTGAACACAAGAAAAACAATTCAAGGGGTTTCCCTGATTCACTTCTTCACAAAAACATGTCTATCCTTTTTCCTCTCTTGACAAAATTCTTTTCATTCATAATATCAAACTTCTGATGTCAATCAATCACCTGCACATTACAACAATCTCAATGCCTTCCTTTGCATTTCATCTTCAATCAAAATTCTCTGGTCCTGTGTATCAAAATCATAACATGATTTTTGCCATTACATTTTCTTTATCTGCATATGGCATCTCTGCAATGATATCTCTAATATTTTCACACAAATTATATCTTCAATGCTGCATTTTATCCACATACAAAATCCATCAATCAATTCATCTATAAAACCAATAAAAAAATAGAAGGTCCTTTCACGACCTTTCACATTCTTCTTCTTTTCCCTTACAATACATCTACAAAAATAAAATCATTTCACTTCTCTATATGACCATTTCCATTCATGAAGAATTTGCAAAAATAAAATCATATCTCTCTGTTCATCTACATAAAGTCTTTTCATATTCTTCTTCCCATTTATCTTCATTTTCCCTGTTGGTATTTTATTCCGAATCAGTAGAGGGTTTGCCAGTTCCAATGCATAGGCAGATTCAGCCAACTAATATAGGAGGTTGCGTGAGCTGCCTCCCCTTCACTTCTAGTTCTGCCGCACCAAGGGGGGGATCCCTATAGCTAAAGATGTAACATTGACTAGCCCAATGACAAAAAGGTTTATCTTTACAATGACAGGCAGAATACTCTCATGTGTGGACCAAGATTTGTGTGATAAATCACAAGGTTAGTAACATTCTTGGACATATTTGTTTGGTCAGGTATGAGAGCATGCAGGGGGTTCCTAATCCTAATCTTACAACTAACAGGTTGGAAATATGAATGGATGATTTGATGGTTTGGATGCAAGATGGGGGTTTTGGATCATAACTACTAATCCAGAAGCAGACCGGTGCCTATCTCAGGGCAAGGAATCAACTAGACATATACACAAGAATGGATTACATCATGGATTCAAGTTTCAAGGGGTTAGATTGATGCTTGCCTTACAAACATCACCCAAGGATGGGTATTTAATTGCCTCTACTTACAGATATCCCAGTTGACATACAATCTCCTCCATACTCAACCTAAAACAATTTAATCCACTCCTTGAATGGAAGTCTAAAGATTAAGCATGCAATACATAAATATGTATTCTAGAATTTGAGGAACCCTTAGCAACCAAATTTAGAAGAAGAAATGCATGTAACAAGTGGAGAGGGACAGCTAGACACATGCCATAAGCATTTTTCATATAAAACAACACTGAAACTGAAAATGTATGCAATGTACATTCAAGGTGCAACTCATAAACTCCACAGAGATACAACATCCAGGAAAATGCTTTATTTTTCATTATTTACACAAAAAATGCCCAAGTCTTCAACCAACACAACGAGTAACACAGTTTGGCTTTTATGCCAAGACTGTGCACTCAACAAAAAATTACAAGGCAAATCAAAAAATTGCCAAATTCAATGCATCTTCAAATTGGCGCTCAAATCATTCAATGTAGCAGCGAGAAACAAAGGAAAGAGCAGGTGGAATCAGGATCTGAGCTGCCTCCCAAATATTTTTGTCATAAAATCGGTGGTTGACCTATCCATAGTCGACCCAAATCCTACAATTGTCGCCATTATTGCTCAGCTACCCGCAGATCCTCAGTGGCAAATACATCTAAAGTTATTCCCGCTCAAAATGCGGCCTGCATACAAAGGAAAACACCCCCGCTGAAGTTCTAAAACATGCTATTGATCATCTCCTATCACATGAGATCCGCGGCTCAAAATACGCTGAAAAGTCAAGAATCAATGAAAATGTGCCATGTAGGTACTTCCCTCCTCTATTGCTGACCTTTCCAATCCTTATTTTGCCCTTTTCACCCTTGTATATGCATATACAAATTACCTTTTTAAATCTTTGTATATGCAGGATGCATATACATACAACAGTTAACATACAAGGCAGACCCCAAACTGTTATAGAGCAAATTGGAATTTTCAATCGGGTCCACCTTGCATCTTCTTTCCTTGCATATTTCCTTTTATATGTGCATATACAAACATACATACAAACAAGCCGCAGATTTTAAATCATTATGCATCAGAATGTACCTCCTTTTGAAATCCAGCTTGTATCCTTTCAATGCACATGGGCTTGTATCTCAGCATATACAAGCACTTTATACAACCCACAGACCTCAAATTATTATTCGCTGCATTTAATTCTTCCATCACGTCTAGGTTGCACCTCCCTTTCCTTTGTATATTTGCAATGTATATCGGCACATACAAGCGCCCAATATACATGCTGCGGACCCCAAACCTTATAGAACAAATTTGATTTTCAATCAGGTCCAGATTGTATGATTTACCTCCTTTGTTTATTCGGCCTTGTATGCACAAACATACAAGCGAATGCACATACAATCGGTGGGCCCCATTTCTGACGTTGACCACCGCTGACCATTTTGCATTTTTACCTTGTACATTCGATTGTATATGCAAACACCTATGCACCTTCCCTCTTGCATATCAAACATACATTTGACTTTGTATGTCCACGGGCCCTACCCAATGTACATCGGTCCTTGTATCTTTAGCTTGCATATGCATCGTCTGATGCATCCTTTGCACTGTAGCAGATGTATATCGAGCCTTGTATATTTTTCCTTGCACCTTTACATGCAACCTGATATACAACGACGACATATTCCTGGAATCTTCAACAGATTCCCCCAATGTACATGCATCCTTTGAGCTCGATATGCATCTAAAATGCATATAACTCAATTCTTTATCATTTTTTGGAGGCTGATTTGGATTTTGCAAGCCCGCCAATGCATATTAGAGCTACATGTATATACAAACACCCTTGTATATACAAAGACACTCGCACCTTAACTGATTTTTGCAATTTTTACAACTACAGAGGCCGAAAGTGTTAGAACTTTTTGGACTTTTGGGAAGGGGCCTCCATATACATATTCAGGTACCAACATTCCCTTCTCATAAAAAAAGTCATTCACTTGTAATAAAAAAAATTGAATGACCCTTGATAATCTCTACAATGAATATTTCTCATCAAGAAGAAAAAACTTTTATAGAAACTTTCCCCTTAAACAATGCAATTAATATTGCATATAAATCCTTAAAAAGAATCTCCTCCTTTATAGCTTCTTCCACGACATGTATTAAAAAAATAGAAAGGAATCTCTTTAAAATCTCACAAAAAGATCTAAAAAACATCTTTAAAAATCCTCAAAATTTGCCTTGTAATCAGGCTAAAAATAGCCTCATAAAAACACTACATTGCAGTCAAAGGTCTTTTGATGGCCACAGGCACGTCAAAGGAGATGCTTAGAAGTCAGATTTACACATTTGAATAATAGCCATTGATTTCCCTTCGCGTGCTCCTTACAATTTCAAACATGACCATTGATATTATATTTCACGCCCATCGCATATAAAAGGTAACTGATGCAGTCAGTTGAGCTAGGAGAGGGTCGATCATACAACAAAGCAAAGACCCATAAGATGTGACTTAAGTCACTTATGACCTGCTACAAGAAGTCACCGACAAAATAGAAAAAGTACATGACAGGTAAATAAGGATTATAAAACAAATTGTCTGAGACATCATATTTAGGGCTTTTAATCCTTAGTTCCAAGAGATGTGAAGAACAAATAAGCCACATCATGATCCAAGATTTCCATTGAAAGTTGGATATTTGAAAAATTCCATGAAGAGGCATAAACTTTACTCATCATCAGATCATGTATAAGCAACAATAATACCACTTACCATTTTGGATCTATATCAACACCACAAACTTTGTCTATAGAGGCATTAAGCATCAACACATATACCAAGATTAAACACCATCAGATCCTATTCTAAATACCATCAAATTTTGTTCAAAAATACCAACCAATGATATCATAATCAACAAGCACCTGTAGAATAAAATACACATCTATAAAGTGTAGAAGATTGCCTCAAACATCATGGCAGAGTCAAGTGCCACAACAACCCATCTGATATCAACCATACTAATCATAACACCATATCAGCTACCAACAAGAGCATATCAACTATCATAGAGCATTTAGAAGATCATGAGAACATCATGAGAACCTGTTCCAAGCATGTGATAACTAATTTTCCAAGTGAACCATGAGAGTGCCACAAACCAATACAACTATAGAATATGTGAAGATGCCATACCTCAAAGATCATTACAAGCCTTGTGCTGATTTACCTTGAGATGTGTCTTGTTGTAGAATCATGTGAACTATTTATGATGATGTTATCCATAACATAATGATCCTGATTGAAGACATAATCAATATCAACATCATATGAACCACATCTGAATTCTCCTCAACAATATGAAGACCAGTTGTGAGTTATCTTGGTAACACATTATGAAGAATTGCATCTTGATCATCTTGAGCATGAACCTAAACATGAGCATACTATCAACACCAAAACTCCATGAACTTCAAACATGTGACATAATCAACTCCAAAACACCATAGAGGCCAAACCTATGAAGAGGCATACTATTGAGACACAATCGACATGAAGATCAAATCTCTGCATATCTTGTCATGACAACACAACACCTTTTTGACATCAATGATCAGGTCCTCCATTTCTATTCAAATATTTAGCCTTCATTATATTTGTCTAATTATTATTGGAGGACATAAGCCTCCATCCCACTTTAGCCAACAAGGCTTTATTAAGAGTGGAGATCTTCCTGTCTCCAAGACCTCACATCCTTTTAGGGGTGCAGACAACATCCCATGCAACTAGGGACAATCTCTCCTTTTCCTCAGTACCACTCCAAAGGAATCTTCTCTGAATTTGTTCAATTTTATCATCGATGAACTTGGGCAATTTGGATAAGGATAGCATATAAATCAGGGTATTTTGCATCCTGGAGGTTTGAAGAAGTTAGAGTTTCCCAGCATGACTAAGGAGAGATCCTTTCCAATGTGCCAGTTTTTTCTGCATTTTTTCAATCAGGATATTTCAATAGGATTTAGGAAGCTTCCCACAAGCTAACGACATTCCCAGATAGGTCTTTGACATTTTTCTTATTTTGCAATTCAGAACATTGGCTATCAGCTTTTGCAGTTTAGGTTGGGTGTTAAATAAGAAGATATGGTACTTTTTTCAAGGTTGATTTGTTGGCTAGAAACCAAGGCAAAGTTATTAAGGATGATTTTTTGTTCACTTGCTTCCATCATCATAGCTTTCCTTAGCAGGATGGTATCATCAACAAATTGTTGATGGGAGGATGGTTGAAGGGTGGAAATGGGATTGAACCCTTTCAACTTACCTTTGATGACATGATTCTCAATGGTTCTTCCAAAAACTTCAACCATTATGATAAATAAGTAGGGTGAGAGAGGGTCCCCTTGCCTGAGGCCTCTTGACAAATTGAAATGCCCTTTTGGAGATCCATTTATTAGCACAGAAAAAGTGGGATTACTATAGCAATTTTTCATCATGTTTATAGTTTTCTCTCAGAATCCAAACCGGTTCAAAACTTTATCAAAAAACTACCATGAGACCATATCATAAGATTTAGATATGTCTTGATTTAGGATCATGCTCCCTTTATTGATTCTAACAATGGATTGTATGTTCTCATGGACAGTAATGATGGCATCCGTGATTTGTCTTCTGGGGACAAATCCATTCTGGTTAAGGTGAATGACTTTGCTTAATAAAGGTTGAATTATTAGGACCAACATCTTCAAGATAATTTTGTAAAGAGTATTACATAGGATGATGGATCATAATTCAAACATCTTATTGCCTCCCACTCTCTTGGGCATAAGGACGATAAAGGTGTTGTTGATTTCCTTTAGCACTTTCCCTCGCCGGAAGAATTCTTTGGTAGCAACATTAATATCCTTCCCAATTATCTCCTAGTAGGCTTGGAAGAAAACTAGAGGGAAATCGTCCAACCTCGGGGCTTTGTAGGGGTATAGGGAGAAAACAACTCCTTTTATCTCTTCCTCAGTAACCTCGTTTTCCAAGGTCATGTTGTCTTCTTGGGACAAAATGTTGGGTATGATTTCCAACAACTGAGCCAACATCCTATCCCCATCAAGGAGTTAGGGAGTGGTCGTATTTAGAAGTTTCTCAAAGTAATTGACTCTTTCAGCCTGTATTTGGCTTTCCTCCTTTATTATGTTCCCATTCTCAAGAACAAGCTTTGAAATCTTATTTCTTTTCCTGTGTTTCATAGCAGATTGGTGGAATAATTTGGTGTTTTTATCCCCTTCTTTGAGCCACAAATGTATTTAATTAGTTGATGGGAAAGGGATGACCTAATTAATTAAATAATTTATTTAATTAATTAGTGCAAGAATGGATAGGGGATTAATGATAGGAATTCATTTATGATGTGGTGGTGAATTTAAAGTGTCTACAACATAGACCTAGAGTATTGTTACCATGCAAACTCTTTGACTAACACTAGCCAAAGGACATTCTTATCCTTCTAGGACTATCATGAACCTTATGATGTAATGCAAGGGTTTATTGAGACAACATTTGCTTTGAAATCTGAGATAAAGAAGCCAAATTAGGTGGGGTTGTCAATGAACCTAATTTGGCTATGATTTAGATATGGATACCTACTCTACCCTTAAACAAGATTGTAAAATGGGAGATGATTGTCATGATTATAATGCTAACAACTCTTAGGATTTGAATAATTCTCCTTTGTTGTAGATTGTTGGTTGGTATTGATATGTTATTTTGAATGATTTGATGTTTTATTTTCTAGTTACAAGAATAGGTAGCATGTTTAACATCCTTGTCTTCTCTAGTGTTTGAGGGAGATGTTGCCAAAATCTCTTGTTGATATGGAGTGAAGAACTAAATATTGATGTCTTGAGTTTGTTGTTGATCCAAAGACCTAATCACTATTGTTATGGGAATCTTCATGCCTTCATCTTGTTGCCATTCCTGATTCATCAAACCAAGAGGGTTATTTGAGGTAGAAAATTTTCACATTACTACAAGAGAGTTGTCACTCATCTAAAAGTGAAGGTGGAGATCTTGGAGATCCTAATGGAGAAGAAGATTACATCTTGAAAATTTATACTTATAGAGATTTTTGGTTTTGTGATGTGGTTGTTTGAGTCATACAATGCTAGATTTGGGTAAGAGGAGGTTTCCACATGAGATTTGTTGGCTTCCTAGGACAACATATGCATTTCTAAATGAGAAGTTGGTACCTTCGGATTTATGCTATGATCACTTAGGTGAGGGAGAACACTTGCTCATGGAGATATGACAAAGAAAAAGCTAAAGTTGGTTTGAAACTTGTGCTACATCCTTTTTTTAATGTTGATCAAATCATAGGAAAAGGTTATTTCTAATGATGAAACTCATGCAATAGTTATTAAATGAACTTGATTTTGAGCCATTAGATTGATATAATCATAGCCATTGATGTGTAGAAAATTTAATGTTTTATCAAGTTGTTGGGCTTGTTATGAAACCTTTTTGGAGCTGATCTCTTTAAATAGATAACAAAAAGACATTATAAGGGTTGGAGACCTAATTTTATATAATTTTACAAATTTTATTTTATTTTCAAGTTATTTTCTACATTTTATATTTTTTTCAAACAAATGTGCTTGCTATTTTGAACTTATTTCTCTAAATTCCCTTAAGAAAGATAGAATTTTAGTTATGTTTAATGCTTAATCATATGAGATTAATGACTTTGTGAGGAGGTGTGTAAGATATGCATGTGCAATAAAGTGGTTTCATATATTTTCTCTCAAATTTCAAGGCTCCTTAGACTCCTACACCTCTTTTCATACCTAATTGTGTGGAATGTTGATCATACAAATCTGGTTTAACTAGGGCTTTATCATCTCAACAAGGATCAAGATACAGTTCATGGAAAACTAGCTCATTTTATCTCTTTAAACCCTTGTTTCTTTTGTGATTTTTTGTAAATATAATTAGGATAGGGTTAGTTTTAGGACACAAACTTGCAAATTGCTGATATAATGCTGAAATCTAATGCTTGCAAGGGTAAATTCATTACTGATTTGAGGATTTAGAGAGACATTAAATGCAATGAATATGTTAGATTAAATTGTACATGAATGTTAAACTTGAAATATTGATCATCTTTATGCAACTAACCACTTGTTTGTTTGAATAGCTTATAAAACACCATAGACCCCTTGAATTGGAACAACACAATAGTCACTGAGTTATCCTGCATAACCAAGACCTAGTTACATAGAGATAGGAGTTGTTGATCTTCCTCTAGGAGATTGATTATCTTTTAGAATAGGCGAGGTAAACCTAGTATTTCACCTGAGTTGATGAGTGTGTCAAAACACCCATCAGCAATTACCTTCTACAACTCATTGTCCTCTTGCTTCTCAACGTGTGCATGCTCAACAACATATGACAACCCTATACCCTATTATTTTGCATCATCTTAAAGATTTACAATAGTCCCATTTATTGCTAGTTGGTGCACATAATCCCTCATCCACTAAAGAACCCAACCATCTAAAGGAATTGATAACCTTTTAGAATTTGATGTGCTAGCAATGATAAATCCATGCCTACCTACATATGAATGGATAAATAAATTATTTCCCCTTAATTAGATCCTATATCAATTCTTGCACATAAAATAGATAAAATCACTCATATGCAAATAGGGACTACCAAAAATTAGATTGCATACCTCTAATGGTATGACACCAAACAATTCATCCTAATACTTTGAATTTAGGCTAAATGTTGATTTACATTGCTTTCTAATTGTCATATCTACACCAAGTTGCGACCACCCCAAAGAGTTGAATGACGGTGTGGCACAACCTCTAGGTTTAATTCATTAACCAACATAGAGTAAATGATATTGGGCTATAAACATGGGTCAATAAATCAATCATGTTATTACCTTTCACTTGCACTCTTGCTTGAAACAATGGGGTAAGCTCCTCTTCACCATGATATCTTCCACTTTTCTTCAAATTTCCCTTATTGTTCCCTTCTTCATCTGAGGAGTCTCCATGGATTACTTTCCCTTTGTCCATGATGATAAAATTTATTTGTCTTTTTCCCCCTCTAAGAAGGCATTAACTCAAGACGCAACCACTAACAAATCTCCTCCATGTGACCATCCTTATCACAATGAGAGCAATGAAACTTGTTCTTGCATTTATCCTTGGGATTTGACATGGAATTATATCTCTTCTTATCATTTCCCTTTGATAAATCTTCTTACTACCTTGCAATTGTTTAGTTCTTTTGCTACAAGCAAAAGGAATTCCCTTTTTATGTAAATCAAGGTAGTGTGCTTGTGCATATGCCTCATCAATATTATCAAGTTTGGCCATGAGTACTTCCCTTTATAGATGGTCTAGTAAACCTCATACATATTTAATTAACACCTCATGCTCCATTATGTCATTTCCAAGATGTACAACTCACTTCAAAATTTACTGATATAAGCCTGTACACTTTGCCCTTTTTCCAAATTCAAATGATGTCACTATAGCACCTGATCTTCTTTATGGTAGATTTCGTAAAACTACTTCCACAATAATAACTTGAAGTCCTCCCACTTTGACATTGGTGGAACTTTAAGAATCTCTAAGGAATGTGCATAATGCTTGTACTAAGTAATAGCATGCCCTGCAAGTTTCAGCCTTGTAAAGAAGATTTACTACTGTGAAGATAGATGGTTCAAACTAAAAGATACTTTCCTCTAGGACATCCATTGGTCTAATTTCATTGCACTAATTCCTCAACTATAAGGTCATATACCACTCTTGGCCTTTGCTTTGAAGAGTTTATCTAATTTTAGAGTGTATTCTTTTAAAATACCTACCTTATTATCCTCACCTTCATCTCAGTATATCTAATTACCATCCGATCTAGTCATCAAGGCCAACATTATGCTTTCTATCCTATCTAGCTTTCCCTCAACCATAGATATTTTAGTTGCATTTTCCTCCAATTTTTAAAATCTTGTTTCTTGATCTCCTCCTTCTGTTCTTATTGATCTCACTCTTCTCAATCACTCCCTATATTTAATATCAAGTTCAAATGGAAATAAATTCCCTTTTCCACTTGACCTCATATATGGCATATAGTTGTACAACCTGCAAACTCATATTTCCTAGTGGAAATTACTACTCTAATACCTCATGATCCATAACTCACTGGGTTGATAACCCTAATGGATTTTAGTTAGCTTGTATTAGTATTAATATTCTTGAAACAATCAATAAAAACAATTGATAAGATGCAATAAACTAGAGAATGGTGATAAGGAACAACATACACTAGTATAATTTTGGCAAATAAATGACTACGTGACTAAAACTTTTAGTCACAACAACTAAAATGATTAAATTCTAGTCATTTTTGCAACATAGCTATAAATGACTAAATAATTAGTCACACAAATAAAAATTAGAAAGAGAGGGAAATAAAAAAATTATTTCGAATTGGAAAGAGGGAAATTTAGAGGGAAATTTTTTCCATGAAAAATAATTCAAACAAAAGAAATCTGACCGCCTCTATGCTCAAGACATTGTTCATGCATTGGATGCAATGTATAGGGGTTGAATTCACACTCAAAAATAGGTAAGGCTCATTGATGTCCCTCTTTTTACATTGATGAATTGAAACACAATTGCTTGAAGATGTTAATTTTATTGTATTTTGTTAAATTCTATATTGGGCAAACCCATTTTAGGGGGATTTCCTAGAAGTGATAGAAGCATTTCTAGAGAAGGGTATGGCCAGATGCATTGCATTCAATCATCAAGGAACCTTAATAGCAGGTCTGGTATTCAAGCATTTTTTAAACTATAATTTTTTGTTGTGTTTGGTACTCTATTTTAGTTATGCCCATTTACCAGATGCTATAAATATAGACACCAAAATCTAATTCAATCTGTTGAATGTTAATACTCAAACAATACCCCACTCTTATTAGGGATGCATGAATTTCAAAGCTCAGTTGTGAAGGATTAGTGTTTCACCTAAATGTAGAAGAACTGCCTCAACCTTGCAAACTTTTTTAAAAGAAAACAACAAATAATCTTATATTGCTTAATATCCATTTCAGTTTCTACCAGCCCCTAGTTTAGTCCCCTGAATAGTCATTATTGTGTTGAAGTTGTTTAGGGTAAAATTGGGATTGTTTAGTTTTTAAGTGTTTAGATGTTTGAATCCTCCTTTCACCCTATACATTCAAGGATCTAGGGTTGAAATTCACTATCATACCCTAGGTCACTGTGAAATGTAGGGAACCTTGGATTAGGGTGTTTAATCATCAAATTTCCTTCTCTTATGCTTAATTGACCATTAAAACCCTAATTTCACAAATATGACTGTAAATGGAAGAATAACAAAAAAATCTCTAGCAGACGGAAGTAAAATATCAAATCACAGAGTACCTGTTATCAAGGTTCTGAGGCGAAAAAGTCAGGGACAAAAGAGCAGGCGCCCAAGTCCAATGCCCTACTTTTTGTCTGGATCTGGAAACTCAGTCTGCAACTCTTCCCTGCTATCCTAGAGATTTTCCCATCATGGAAGTTGGAGGACTAATGAGTGGATGCCTAAGTCTAGGGTGCTATTTTTCCTTCTGTTTTGTAATTCTAACACTTCAAGATGCCTTCATGCAACTTCACTTTTTCTAGCTCTGCAACCTGTAACCTGTAACCATGAAAACTTTGGGAGGGGGTTGTGGTGTTTAGAGGCTTGCCTCGGTCAAGCCCCGGAGGACACTTAAGTCTCCAAACACCATTGTCAGATAAAGAGTGCGTGCCCTTGTGAGGCAAAGGCAAAAACCAAAGGAAATGATGATGAAAACACAATATAATGTCACCTTGTAGTGAAGATATCATGGGAGGAAGATGCTCTTCATTCCATGATGAAATGGATGCTCAAATCTGCAAACACAAACACATAGAGCACACAAATCTGCTCTTGCAACACAATGAAAGCCTTGAATCACCTTGAGAACACAATAGCTTGCTAGTAATCATCTAGTTTACAAATGAATGCCTAAACATGCTTTTATATGCAACTACAAACACTCCCGCCAAGATTTTCATAATTCAAACTTACTGTGTCAGCAAAGGGGACCCAAGTAACAGTCATAAACCAACACCAAAAATTGGGACCACCCCAAAATAGGGCAGAACTAGGGCGCAGGCGCCCAAGTCCTCCCCCCTCCTATTTTGGGTAGGGTAAAGCTCAAGGCATCCTCCTAGGTCCCATTTGTCATGTTACCTAGGGCTCATTCCATTGGGATTCCAAATTATGAAGTGAGATGTCCTAAATGCATGCAAAAGACCCGGGAGCTAAACCTAAAGAGGGAAAAGCCCCCAAGGGGACATTTTCTAACGTTACAGAAGTATTGGTTATTAATGCTAGTGTTGGTGTGTTTTGAAGAGTATTCAATATGCTCTGCTATTAAAATGGGGTTTGATTTTTCTTAATTAGGGTCATCTTAGGTGGTTCAACTTGGCTTAAAATGCCCAAGTGACGAGCTTGCAGATCAATCTAGGGTTTCTACCTTTTTTTCTATGATATGGAAGTCACCCTTTTAGATGTTTCTCTCCTTGATGATCATGTAACTAAAATGTCGTTTTAGCATGATGATTTTCCTCTCATGGGTAAATTCATGGGAAGAAGACTAGATGACATAAAACTCTATGGATGGATATGGAATCTATGAGGTTGGATATAGAGTTAAATTCTTCCTTTTAAGGATTTCTTTCTTCTTCAAGTCTGCCGAGGATAGAGAGTTTTCTCAAACAAGGGTCGTGATATTTTTGACAAATCTGGGTTGTTTTGATGTCCTTTGGCAATCATTTTTAGACCTAGATCATCTCTTTTTTAAAGGTTCCCTTTTGGATCCCACTTCTACAACATCCCTCTGGTTTTTAAAGTAGTGAAGATAGTTCAGTTGCTTGCAAAGATCTATACCTCTAGACCAATGCTAGTCACAAGTTGCATAGTGCATCATAACAATTGCCTTACACCCTATGCAGTTGTTAGTAGCTAGATGACAACCAATTTTAATCATTAATATCAACACTATAAAATTATATGCTTTTGTGCACCATGCAAATGATACTCATGCTTCCTAGCACTCGAAAGCACTCATTGCCACATGTTTACTTGCATTCAGCACATCTAAAAAACTAAACATAAAATAAAGGGCACTTGATAGAAAGGTTTCCCTTCAAATTTAACTCCAAAGCCCAACATACAATTCAACAAAATTACTCCTCAGATTTCAGCTCTATTATCCAATTAATTTACCCTCAAAATTATCAAGCCTAACAATTCAGTAATATGACCTCTTAAATTTCAACTCTAAAATCTATCAATTTACTATGCAAGATAACAATTCTCTGGGTTCTCAAGTCTTTATCTTTCTACTTCCTTTCATTCAGAATCATATGGTCATTGACTTCTCAGGTCTTTATCTTTCTACTTCATCTAACACAATACCATGGAAGCCTCAATGCATCTTGTATAAAGTGAAATAGTTAAAAAAACAACAAAGTAGGAAACATACTCAACAAAAGTGATGACAAATTGGTACATTATATTCTCATTTTTTTGTATAGTTGAGAACATTCCAAATGTTTTCAAATGTCAAATTCTTTGATACATCAAATGACTCCTCCAAATTATTACTTTTTTTTTAAATAGAAAGTTCATAGTTTATAATACTAAGAAATCATCAATCTTTTTGCCATTTCTATGATCTAAAAGCAAATAACAAGCACTCAAGAAAGAATCAAAAATAACAAAGTCAATTAATATGGCAGCCTAAAATAAGCCTCAAACAATACAAGAAAACAAGGATTACAACCTAGTTTGATGTCTTTCCCAAAATTTTGAATCAAGAGTAAATCACTAATGATAAGAAACAAACATAGGAAACATGGTTTACAACTTGGTCCCCATAAATTGTTGACACAAAGCAACCTAAAGAAAAAAGAAACTAAAAGACAACATTTTTAAATAATTAGAGCTCTATAATTGTTTGATTAATTTAAGTACATGTACATGCTAAGCCTTCTATGTATGACACACAGTACTAGCATGCCCAATGTGTTGATGATTACCACCACCATGAGGATGCTCAACAAGATTCATTGGCACACCACAAACCTTGGGCCAACAGTTTCTTTTGACCCTATATTTGTGATATGCATTGCCAGCTTTGAGCATTGGCTTTTCTGTCCTTCCCCCACTGGTAACCTAACCAATCATGGCTCTGCAACTACTTGGTATAATCTTCTTAGCTCTAGATGGAAGCTTTACCCTATAAATTGAAACCAATTTCCAAGACTCGTCAAATAAGGCTATTAAAAATTTGTAAAATAAAAAATTACACAAATCTGAACATTAAGAGAGAACTTAGATAATTGTTCCAAAATTATTTCCACTACCTTTGGAATAATTGCATTTATCAGCTCATTGTAACCTTGGAAAAAAAATTAAGCATAGAAATATGCCATAAGTCTCCACAAGGTGTACACCTAGAATTCAAAATAGTTTGAAAATAATTTGGAAAAAGTCACCATCCATAGGACATCACAACAGATGCATCACATGTTTGTTGCTAGCCAAAAAGTAAGATGATAAAAAAAAATGATAATGAGTCAAGGGGAACATCAAGAAGTAGTACATTCAAATTAAATTTCAACTAGTTGCTAAACGAGCACAACCCACTTTGACATGTCATAAGTTCAAAATATTAGAACAGGTACTTTTTTATGTCTGTAAAGGTGACAATAATCAAACAATGGATCAAATGTTTTAGATTGAAATGCAATAGAAATGCATTGCAAATGATAGCAATCAAATTTGAAATTACTCATCTCATAAAAGAATAGTGGAGAAAAGGCAGAAAAAGTGTTATTTGATTTGATTGGGCCAATGAGAAATATTGTCTCAAAAATTTAACTATATCACCATGTCTTTGGGAACTTCGTTACCAATACCTTGGCCAACATTATTACACAAATGAAGAGCATTATGGGAAAAAATAAAAACTAATTTGAGGCTTCACTAAGATAGCTTGACAAAGAGAAATGATATATCTTACTAAGATAGACATATGACCCCAGAGATGGGATAATACCAAAAGCTAAAACAGATCATACATCTAGACACAATCCACAAAATGCTATTAATGGTGATATCATCTAGGATACCAATAGGCATTGAAAAAATGAGATTAGTAGTGATTGTCTATTATTTTGACTTATTTTAACAAATTAGTTTCCAATGTGAAGTGTCAACCAAGGATTTTATTACCATTCTATTGACTATCATTTTCTAAGTCATGACTACCAATTTTGAACCAAATGAGGCCTTCCAATATGGCTTTGGGGGCTCATGATTTTATTGATTATCTGTGATGGAGTTGCCTGCCTTGTCTACTTTTATGACTCTAAGGAACACACATAATCAACAATAGAAACAAGATAGGATGTCAACTATTGTATCCAATGGGCCATAGATGGAAAATTAAAGTGAATGTCTAAGCATGGTTAATGATCTTTTATTTTGTTGCTTCTAATTATATTTGTTCAGCTGTCAATGGGGTGTAAGTCATGGCATATCTCTTTGTTGCCTTAAGATAGATCCTCACATGATTCTTATCTTGGTAGCAGGGGTATCTCAACACCAAAAAATATTTAGAATCTCACTCCTTCATGAAATGTAATGACTGTAAACTACTATCCCTTGACTTATCTCTACCATAAAGACAACTCTATGGAACATGTAGAGGGTGTAAGTCATGGCTTGGTTGTGTCTAAGAAAGTTCAGAGTTTGTTCTATCTCCATTTCAGAGATATTGTCTTAAAATTCAACTATATCACCATGACTTGTTCCCTGCTGCAGTACCGCAAACTATTTCTTTGACCATCGCGAGACTGCGGTATACTAAACATCACTTGAATCCTTTCACCGCACTACTATACTCCATTAAAACTGTCACAGGGTTGCAATATTCAACACTTACATAAATTAAACTCCTTATATTGCCATACCGCAAGCCTCACTTGAGGCCGCCGCGGGGGCGTGGTGTACTATTTTCCTCTGCTCCTTACCGCATTACCGTCAGTTATTCTCTTGACTGCTGCGGGACTGTGATGAAGTATCATATGCCACTTAAATTTATACCACCAGCCCGCCACTTCATTTTGAGACCACTACGGGGCTGCGGTAATCGATCTATGCATACCGCAATGTCGCAAGTGCAATCTTTTCATGCTGCAAGATAGTGATAACTGCTCCCTTGTTATCCTTGGTTCCCGCACACCCACCAAGACCTTTTGAGTGACCTGCAGGACTACGGTGAGAGACAAAAACACATCAATGGTCAAAAATACAAATATCTTTCACATGGACTTGGTATGGGGTGCTTATGAATGACTCCTAGAATAATTTTAAAAGAAATATGGATCCCTAAGATGGATTTACAGAAGGAAATTTGCATGGATTTATGGATTTATCAAATGTTCTTTTCTCAAATGTATGAAGGTATCTTTATTGTAGGTTATTTTCCCTATATTATTTAATCTTGGTTTGAACTCCTTGATTTTGTGGTTTTTTGTTAGGACCTAGAGCTTTCATATGTAGGACCACCTACAAGGCGCCAAAGGCGTCATCTGGATAATGACTTAGGAGCTAGTTAGTATTCATTGAGTGGTATAATGGTGGTTGAACTGTCCTGGTCTATACAACTAAGAGATGTACTTGTGTGCTTTGTAGTTTATTTGTTTAATTTTTTGATGCTTAGAAAAACATCATAAATAGATAGGATGATATTTTTTTGTAATTTATTCCTTCAATCACTTGTCATAGGTCCGGTCAGAGGTAGCAAAGCTAGTGGAATGGAGGGTGTACCTTATCTACCTATTTATTCAAGCAGAAATATTGCAAGTTCCACTTTGGATCACCAAAGCCTTCACAAAAACATTTGCACAAAATTCAATAATGAAGAATTTATGCACAAATTCTCTTTTGAATGATGCACAAAGCCTCCACCACAACACCACACTGTTGTTGGGCCTTGCAATGCAGTGATTTCTGCATCACCACAAGGCCCAACAACAAACTATGTGGTGTTGCGGTGGAGGCTTTGTTGATGCAGAGATAAATCTCACAAACAACTTAGGACCTTTCCATACAGGGTTTCAAGACAACTTATGTAAATATGCATCCTTGTTCTTTCTTGTCGATGTATTCCTAAGCCTTAAACATGGAACATCACCCTAAGAACACTCACTTCTTGAGAACAACACTTATTCAAACCTGTTTCAACATATTCTATGGGTTTCCAAACATACTTGACCCAAACCAAGTGCAAGAACACAATAGGGTTTGAAAAGCAACTTTCCACACTTGACAAATTGCAAGACCCTACCCCTTTGAGGGTTAAAGACACATTCAATATGAGTTAAAGTACAAAACCATTATAGACCAATCTATAAGACCATTCCAACACCCTATAGCATCACACATTTCAATTTGCATACAACACTTAAGTTTATTTGATTAAACCTTATTCTTGCTACCCTGTCAAACTAACAAACACAGTCCCTTTGGGACTATTATTGAATAACTTGTTCATATGATCAAACCAGGGAATATACTTTAAAGGGTTTGTAGAAAATGCTAAAATAATCTTTCACACCAATTTTCATGGATTTCCAATGGTGGGAAGTCAATTTATGAATTTATTTCTACCGTTGGAAACCTTAGACAGGGTTTAGGATTGTTATCACCAAAAACACCATAACTTTTACAAATATTAATGAAAATTTCTCAAACCAAAAAAAGATGAAACTAGAAACATGCCTTCAAATTTTAGAATTGGTTTTAGGCCCATACTATACCATACATGGCCGTAGTAGCATGTTTTTAGACTGCAAATTTTGGAAAACATTATTAGAATAGGGCAACCTTCACCAAAATGACCATATCTTACACCAAACTCAATGAAATTCAATGCCACAAAAACTAAAAGAAAGAGGATTCACATGCCCACGCAGTCCAACTAGTTTTAGATCATTAAATGGGCCATACAAGCCATACAAGAAAGAAGAACAGACTGACATGTTGAGAAACCTTAGAAAAAAACTTGCTTTCTTAACTCAAAACTTCAATATCAATTCTCCCCATCCACTATTCAACTTTTGAAGGTGTATTTATACATTTAAAATCAATCCCAATGGTTTGTAACCATTTATTGCTTGCATGTAACCATTTTCTTGATTTTTTGCCACCTTTCTAAAGTTGCATGACAACTTTTAGCAACTTTTTACATTTTAAAACCAACGACCCTCTAACACACCAAAAATGGATTAATATGATTCCAAATGGTCATAAATGACCTTATTAAACACTAAATTACACCATCAACCTAAAAACCCAAAAATGACAAAATTAAGCTTATGAGGCCCCTGATGCCCCTGTACCATACTCCCAAGGAAAGAAAAATCTCAGTTCCATCTGAGATGTGATCTGCAAATTTGTTAATGTCTTCCATTGTGGACTTCTTCAACCTATGAATATGATATGTGGAATCTTGCTCTGCTTGCAAACATTCAAAGGCATGTTTCATTTTTACCTTAGATCTTCCACTTCTCTGCCACTTATCATTCAATTGGGAATTCATTTCCAAAAGCTGATGCTTCTTACACCCTGTTGTATGTTCTGCATTCCTGACTTTCCCTGGATCTTTCTTCTTCTTCTTGCGCCATCTCTTACTTAGCATCTTCTCAACTTCAAGGTTCTAAAACTCTAGTTCTTGTTCACATGCCGCATTACCACTATCCATGTCTTAATCTTCATCATTTGAATACAATTTGTCAGCATATTCATCATCCATAAAATCAGAAAATACAACCAGTACCTCTGTTGTTTTTGCAACATCTTCTTCACCATATTGTGCTATATTTGCATAACAATCTTCATACATTGCATTCACTTCTCCTTCTTCTTTATAGTCTTTTCCATCTTCATCTTCATTTGCTGCACCTATAAACACATACTCACAAATATTATTAGAAACAAAATTTTGAGTTTCAATGGACTCATTTTCTTCATCTTTTTCCTCTTCCTTGGATGGCTTTGGCTTTGCCATCATCTTGATTAATTTTTTAATCTTTCTTCTCAATTGCTGCCTCTTTCTTCTTTCCACAATTTCCTTTATTGGCCACTTGACAATTTTGTGAATGGTGATGTTCCAACTCCACACACTTGATACTATACTCCGTATTCTTTCTTAAAATATTTTTTGCATTTGTTCCAAATCTTGTTGCAACCCTATTTTATCTTGTTGAATACTTGTTTTTCCTTCTCATCTTTCTTCTTCATCTCACTCCTTTCTCTTCTCATCTCTTGTTGCTTGCTTGACAACTTCTTACTCTTCAGGTCTTCATGGATTATTCTCCTCAACACTTCCATTCTTTTGGTATCCCAATATGATGCAGCACACAACATACACTCAATACAATTTTTCCATTAATCATGTGAGAGCCAAAGATTTGAAGACTGGAACATAAAAAAAAACTTCTATTCATCAACTCTATTGCTACAATGAGAGAAAACTCTCTTATATCCAAGAAAACAAAAAAAATCAAAAAATTACCTTTTTTGGCAGATTTCGACAATTGTCAGATTTTGCCATTTTAGGTAATTTTACAATCATATCTTGAGAATCCAATTTTTTCCCAAAAAATTCCTAAAGCTAAGGTAGGACGGAAAGCCAACTAACATCCTAAATTCGAAACATGAGTTTCGAGTTATTAAAAAAAGCAACTTTTAAAAAACTAGAAAAAAACACTAAATTACCATTTTGAGGGCCAAGATAAAAGTTTCAAGCCCTAAAAAAGTGCCAAGACGAGGGCCACCTCATAACGCATCCACCAATAAAATTTCGTAGAAAACCCACATCCGAGTCAAAAGTTATGACCTCCGGAAGTCCCTGCATCACAATACCTTCACACACACAACTATCCTCTACCCAATAGGATTATGGAAGATGCACTCTCCAAGACCTCTTCTACCCACTTCCTCTCAGTGGAAGAAATCTGCACACCTTCTACCCAGTTTCATCACTATTGGAGGATATAAGTCACCGGCTTTCTTTCATACCTGCAACAAACTTTCTCTCACAACTCTCTTGTCCTGGTGCATACCTTGCACTCTCAGGGTCTTCTAGCTCTGATACCAAAATGATGCAGAGATAAATCTCACAAACAACAACCTAGGACCTTTCCATACATGGTTTGAAGACAACTGATGTAAATATTCATCCTTGTTCTTTCTTGTCAATGTATTCCTAAGCCTAAAACATGGAACAACCCCCTAACAATGCTCACTTCTTTAGAACAACACTTATTCAGACCTATCTCAACATATTCTATGGGTTTCCAAACATACTTGACCCAAACCAAGTGTAAGAACACAATAGGGTTTGAAAATCAACTTTCCACACTTGACAATTTGCAAGAACCTGCCCTTTTGGGGGTTAAAGACGCATTCAATATGATTTCAAGTACAAAACCATTATAGACTAGTCTATAAGACCATTCCAACACCCTATAGCATCACACACTTCAATGTGCATACAACACTTAAGTTTATTTGATCAAACCTTATTCTTGCTGCCCTGTCAAACTGACAAACACAACCCCTTTGGGATTGTTATTAAATAACTTGTTCATACGATCAAACTAGGTAAAATCCTTTAAAGGATTTGTAGAAAATGGTAAAAAATTCCTCCATACAAATTTTCATGGATTTCCAATGGTGGGAAGTCAATTTATGAATTTATTTCTACCACTGGAAACCCTAGACAGGGTTTAGGATTGTTATCACCAAAAATGCCATAACTTTTACAAATCTTAATGAAAATTGCTCAAACCAAAAATAGATGAAACTAGAAACATGCCTTCAACTTTTAGAATTAGTTTTAGGCCCTTACTATACCATACATGGCCATACTAGCACATTTTCAGATTGCAAATTCTGGAAAACATTGTTAGAATAGGGCAGCCTTCACCAAAATGGCCATATCTTACCCCAAACTTAATGAAATTCAATACCACAAAAACTAAAAGAAAGAGGATTCACATGACCATGCAGTCCAACTAGTTTTAGATCATTAAATGGGTCGTACAGGCCATACAAGAAAGAAGAACAGACTGGAATGTTGAGAAACCTCAGAAAAAAAACTTGCTTTCTTAACTCAAAACTTCAATATCAATTCTCCCCCTCCACTATTCAAATTTTGAAGGTGTATTTATGCATTTAAAATCAATCCCAATTGTTTGTAACTATTTCTTTCTTGCATGTAACCATTTTCTTGATTTTCTTCCACCTTGCTAAAGTTGCATGACAACTTTTAGCAACTTTTGACAACATCAGCAACTTTTTACATTTTAAAACCAACGACCCTCTAACAAACCAAAAATGGATTAATATGATTCCAAATGGTCATAAATGACCTTATTAACACTAAAACGCACCATCAACCTAAAAACCCAAAAATGACAAAATTAAGCTTATGAGGCTCCTGATGCCCCTGCACCATTTGTGCATAAATTCTTTATTATTGAATTTTGTCCAGAAATTTTTGTGAAGGCTTTGGTGATCCAAAGTGGAACTTGCAACTACAATATCTGATAAAAATCCACTTGCAAATATGCTTTTGATGGATGTTCATATCCTCATCCAAAGCTCTAATTCACACACAGGCAGGTAGGATGCTTTCAAAGGTTGAGGAGTTGGGCTTTACACCCACTAGTTGCATTTTCTTAAAATTTTCTAAGGACTTTTCATAAAAACCCATTTTAAACATATCCTTTAATCGTGACACTCCATGATATCACATTTCTTTGAGGCATTTTTTGAAACAGTTCACTTGCCTTGTCTATGCTTCCACATTTTCATGTATGTCTAGCAGGGCACTTGTAACTACAACATATGACAAAAAAATACTTGCTGTTATGCTTTGATGTATGTCCCTTCATTATTAATGTTGGAACAAGGTGGATAACTGAGAGGGGGGGGTGAATTAGTTATCTTAAATAATTTAACTTTCTCTTCTTCTTTAACAATTAGTGCAGTATCAAAACATTTAAGCATACATGAACATGAGAGCAGAAAAGAAATCAACACACATAATACAAGGATTTTTACATGGAAAACCCTGTTAAGGGAAAAACCACGGGGTGACTAACCCAAGATTGTATTCTCTGTTAAAAGAATAGAAGTACAAAATGGCACTTGCCAATTAGGGCTCACTGCCCAAGCACACTGCTCACAAGAGGCTCACTGCCTACAAGAGACTCACTATCTACAAGGTATATAGAAAGTAACCAGGTGTTTGAACTAATCAGAGGCATCCACATATGCTGGAGTTTAGTTCTGGTTAGGCTTAATATACTGATCTGCTGCACTTCATTCTTCCTCTGCATAGTGTTGTTGTTCTATCACATATCGGATTTGTATATCTGCTTCCACACTGCTCTCTGCTTTTCTTCAAACACACTCTTACACCACACACACCTTCACATCAAAATCCATCTGGTATATATATCCGTACAAAGGATTTCAACATCTTTCTAGTCAACATCCGGAATACTCAAGATTTCCCAAACTCTGGTTTGTCGGCTGAATCCATGCTTACTAAGTCATGCATATCAAAAAGATAGTTATAGGAGCTATCAATCATGTCAGCCAACCATGAATGATCCCTCAAGAAACTTGATCACCATCAATTTCTTATCCGGATTAAGGTTTGATGCTTTGCCGATCAGTTCTTCCTCAGTCTACTCTGCCAAACAAGGACCCAACACTTAGGTGCTCATATCTTTTCACGCTTTCATCACTGGAGACTCAATCTCTAGAATGTAGCAGTCATGGTACTCCTCTTGACTTCCCCAAGTCTACACTTTTCTAAGATACTTCCTCTGAGAGATCCAGACCTGACTGTCAGACCTTGTTGCATGCTCTGTTCTTGTTCACAGGACCAAAACTCTCTTCAATTTGACTTCTGGTATAGACATACTATGTGCTGCAGATGAGTGGGATGGACTTTGTTGCCATCAATGACAACACTCATGAAGCCACACAGTGTCTCTTGCTAACAATCTCCCCCTTTGGCATTGATGGCAACACTTAGTGAAAATGACTAAATGTTATAACAAACTCCCCCTTGGTTGATGCTCTATCTTAGTACACTTTTACTAGAGCTCCCCCTTAGATGGATTCCACATTTTTCACTACTCCTCACTCTCCCTTTGACATCAATAGCAAAGGGTAGAATCTGCACACCAAAATTTCCAAAAATCAGCCTATACATAGTCGTATAAGTATATATACAAGTTATACTTACATATACTTAAGTATATCTACAAAAGTTGTCTTCAACTGGACAAATTTTGTTGCCCAACTTTGCTTCATCCTGTCCAAAATTGAGATGTGACCACTCAACAAGAATGCAAAAGTTTCTTCCCTCTTTCGATCTGTTAGATCACTGGTCCGGGCTGTGGTCTGAGCATCAGTTAGGGCCTCATGCATGGCCTCTAACTTAGGGATAATTATCCCTCTAAGTTCACCCATCCTACTTATTATATTCTTCCTTTCCTTTTCAAGTTTCTTTAGTTCATTTAGAATGGCAATAGTCTGGCATTCTTCATTTATTATGGATGTGGTGAGAGGATAAAAATTTTGAGATAAACTTGACAGTTTACCTTCTTGTTCTTTTACTTTCTTCTCAATATCCTTTGTCACTTTAGACCAGGATAGACAAAATTTATATATTTCTCTGCCATCTTTAAGAGCATTTTCTAGGCTCTTTATCCCAATATCCAGATTTCTCCTATCATTTGCTATGAGTCCTTGTACTTTGAATAATCTCTTTCCCAAAAACTCTTTCTGGACCTTTTCTTCTGCTGATTTCTCTAAGGAATCAAAATGTGTGCTAACAATATTAACAAGAGATTTCAGATTACCGAATGAGGAGGCCGAAAGATCCTTTTAGAAGGATGGCATGATCTTCTCTAATACACCGGATGTGATCTCTATCATCTCACAGTCTTCCATGTGAGACTTCAGAAGCTTTTCTTTTGCTTTAGCTTGAGCAAAAGATGTTATCTTCATTGTCTGAACCGGAGAGAGGGAGTCAAAATTAAGTGGTCCTTGAAATAGATCTGGTTCATCTATTTCCATCATCTCTTTGTTCAGGAAGTCTTTAACTGTTTCTACAGTGTCTCTTACCGGAGACAGAGTCTTCTTTCCTTCTGCAACCTCAGAGCTATCACCTAGGGTCTTCTCTGTTTGATCTCCTTCTCTTCCCTTTACCTCTTCTTCTTGACTGATTTTCTCTTCTTTTCTTTCTTCTCCTTCAGTTCTGGAGTCAGCTAGGGGATTCGAAAGTGAGATGTTTACTTCTTCATGGACTTCCTCTTCTAGAATAGAGGAATCCAAGTCCTTAGTCTTCTCCTCACCTATCTCCTTTGACTCTTCTGCAATTTTCTCAGTAGAATCTTCCTTTGATGCACTTGATCCTTCAACATCTATGGCAGAAGGTTCATCACTTATGTCCTCTATAATAGGGAGATTGAATCTTTTATATGCATTCTAGAGGATGTCTTCAGTCTCTTTTGCCACCTGATCAGTCTCTCCGAGCATAAGCTTGTTCATTCTAGCTTTGCTCTGGAACTCATCCTTGCAATCCTTGAAGATCATGTTCATTTGTTTTGGGGTGATGGAAGGATAGAGCTGGATAGCTATTTGTTCCCGGATCTCCAAATCTTTTTCCTTGGCATTGTTTTTCCTGAGTTCAAGTTCCTTCTCTAAACTCTTGGGGATTAGAGAGATGATTTCAATGAATGCTTTATTATATATGTTTAAGTACTTAACTGTAGCGTCTTCTAGGATTTTCTTGTCAGTATCACTACATTCATCATAAAATTATGTTAATGGTTGCAGATTTCCATCCACTGTGACTACCTTGATAACATTATCAACAGAAGGAGTGGACCTTTCAACAAATTTTTCTGCCTCTTCTTCTTTATTTGTACCAACAGAGGACCCACCTGAAGTTTTCATCTTCTTCTTCATTTTCTTAACCTCCTCATCTGTCTCTGTCTCCTCATCATCCTTGTGGCTTGTGTATGACCTTGTGGCCTTTGTCTTTGTTCTCTTCTCTCCTTTACTAGATGTCTTTGCTTCCAGTTTTGAGGCTTTTGAGCTCTTAGAGGTGGCAGGTGCAGAGCTCTTGGAGGATCTGGTCCGGGAGGGGGCTTCCACCAGAGCACTTTCTTTTTCTGCTTCTTGCCTTTCTTTCTCTGCTCTTTCTACCTTCTCTCTGTTGGCATCAACTACCTCCTTTGATATCCCATATCTCTTGGCAACTTCTTCTACTTCCCTTCTCACCTTTCTCTTGATCTCAGGCTGTCTCAGTTCAACATGAATTTTTACACTCAACTCTTGGAAGGTTCCAAACCTTTCTGCCTCAGGGTCCTTTGGTTGACTTAGTAGGTTTGAACATGTAGCTCCACAATTTTCTCATCTACCTCATAGCCCATTGGCATAATCTAGACTATTCTGGGTTCCACTGCCTCCATTAGGCATTGATCAGTGTCTACCATGAAGCACATTGTATCCTTGTATTTTTCAACTAGGGATTGGGGGATTCTCTCTTTGGCCTGCATCATACCTTGGAAGTTTTTGAAGTAGCCCCAGAGTGTTGTACTTTGTGCCTTGGCATCACCAAGCCCATACATATAATCTTTGATTTGTATGGCAATTGGTCTGTCATTTTGCCATACCCAACCACTGGATCCGGGTAGCTCATTCATATAGTAAAAGAATAGACATAATATCAAGCCACCATACTTAAATGAATTATTCTTATCCTTCTTTATTTTCTATAAATTCTCTAACAGTTGGTTCAGGAGAAGCTCACAAAGATCATAGTTAGCATTTTTCCTTAGCATTTCATATGCAGTATATATAGCAATTCCGGATACTAAATTCTCCCTGCTGGAGTGGTAGATTTTGTAACCAATTATCATAGAGGCAAATTTGATATCTAGATCTATGATGTCTTCTATTGTCATTGCCCTCTTGTCAAATTTTGATCTGGTAGCCTCACTTACAATTTGGTTTTTGACTGATTTGAGAGCAGGCAACCCACTGAAAGAGTGCAATCTAGTTATCGCCCTAATGGCATCTTTTGTGATCTTAAATGGCCTCATCAACCACATGAAGTTGTCATGCATTATGCTCAGAACATACTGGACCCATTCATCTTCTGCAAAATAGGGGAAATGGATGCAATGTCTAAAATGCTTATCTCAGATGGCCTTGTATTAGGGTTTAAGTTCAAATGATTCATCTATTAATTTCTTGTGATTGTCATGCCCACATTTCCCATGCGGTCACAACACGTATTCATGCGTGTCATGTCCACATGCGTCATGTGGTCATGATATGAACTATCAAAAATTTTCCCTTACTACTCTGAAAACCCCCTCGCACGCGTAGGCATGCTCGGTGGTGTATGCTTAAGGTGAAAACAATACAGTTGTCAGTGGGGTACCAAATACATGTGTGCACACCCTACGTAAGAAAATACGTGGTTTCCTGACTTACGTTAATCTTATGAATTACATTTGAACAACAGTTGTTTTAGGTGATAGATCATTTTTCAACAAAGTACGATCATTTGCGTCATGTGGTCATGATACACATGAATATGTGTTGTGACCGCATGGGAAATGTGGGCATGACAGTGATAGATATCCATCAGCTTGGATTCCCCAAATTCCTCAATGTTGGTGTGAATGTATACCCTAACATCTTCTATATGCAGAACCCCATTCGGAATGCTAGAGAATGCGCCTAGGGGATCAACTTCTAGGGATTTGTAAGGATGTTTCTTGAACTTAGGGCATGGCCTATCAGTGATCTTAACAACATTTGGAGTAGCCATCATTCAAAAGATTTAGAGAGAGATTCAAGAGTGGAAATACCTTTTTACGCTTCTAGGGTTCATGATAAGAGCTCAAAAGATCGATGGTTGAATCAAATTCTAAGGTTGATCCTTGAGAGGGTTGAAGCAATCTTGTTGCAGAGCTCTTTCTTTCTTCTTTTCAAATGCAAATGTGCAAGTGATGAACAAAAGAACCCTTTTATTTATGTGCAAACCCTAATTTCATATTGCAATAAATGCACTCCTTAAGTCATTCTGGTTTCCTTGTTTTGACCTTGTTCTGAGAGAGATCTTTCCGGATCACTGAGATGTGCTCAAAATTAATCTTGGTGATAATTAACAATCTATCTCCCTTTGTCTAGTCATTCCATTTATCCACAGATCAAGATATTTCAATTTTGAATCATACCAGATCTAACTGTGAGAGTCCTGCTTTTATCGGATGACTGTCAAACCAGATCAATCTTGAATGATTAACCTCTTCAAAACTCCTTGCGGATCTTTTGTATTTTTACCAAGGGTTATTTAGATGTTTCTCTTAGAACCCTTTAATCCGCAACTTTAGATGCACCGGACCCCTTTTATCCTAATTCTTACTTCTGCAGAATTTGGCAATATGACCGGATCTATTATAGTTGTAGCAAGTAACATTTTTTGTATATTTGGCTGATATCCTCTTGATCTGCATTGATTAGCCATATGTCCCATTCTATTGCATGCAAAGCATCTACCATTGAATGAATTATTTATTTGCTTATTTCTTCATTCATGAGATTTGTGACCAAACCTTTTGCAGTTGAAACACTATCTAGAGAAGGATGAATTAGTCTAATTCATTCTTCTTTTGCACTAAGTTGCTTTATGACCGAAGTTGTTGCAATTGTAGCAGTATCCATTGAAGGATGGACATATTTGAGCATTTGGTTGTCTTACCGGAGGTCTTCTAGGCCTGTTCCTTGGATTTCCTAATCCAGAGTTCTTCTGACTGGATCGAGAGCTTTCACCTTTCTCATATCCCAAACCATGCTTGTCATCTACCCTCTTTTGGATTTCAAGAAGAACTTCAAGTTGAGCAGAGCTTATCTTGAATTTTTCTTTGTATTCATTTGTTGTTTGAAGATCCCTTTTAAGAGTGTCTATCTGATTTTCAAGTTGTTCTTCATTATCTCTAGCTTCTTCAACATCAGATTCCAGATGTCTGATTATTCTATCCATTTTGTGGAAGTCTTCTGACTTCTCCTTGAGAGATTGTTTTAGATTATCTTCCATTTTTCTTTTCTCTTCAATTTCTTGGGTGAATTTCATAACCCCTGATTCTATTTCATGTCTTACCATAATGACCTCTTTTGATAGCTTCTCACATAACTTGTTTTTCTCATTCAAATCTTTATTAGTATCATTGGCTTCACTTTGACTTGCTAATTGTTGAAGCAATTCCTTTGTCTTTTTCACAGAGATACTCAGTTTTTCTTTTAGTTCATTTATGAAATCATCAGCTTGTTTGAGTCTTTCCCTCAGGTTACTAACTTCAGAGTGAGATTGATCAAGATCATCTAAGGTAGACTGAAGTTGTTCCCTCATGCCATATATATCCATTGTGATTCCCAGATCTTCCTCAAGCTGTTAGGTTCTGGTTGGAGGAACTTAGCTCTGATACCAATTGTTGGAACAAGGTGGATAACTGAGAGGGGGGGTGAACCAGTTATCTTAAATAATTTAACTTTCTCTTCTTCTTTAACAATTAGTGTAGTATCAAAACATTTAAGCATACATGAACCTGAGAGTAGAAAAGAAATCAACACACATAACACAAGGATTTTTACGTGGAAAACCCTGTTAAGGGAAAAACCATGGGGTGACTAACCCAAGATTGTATTCTCTGTTAAAAGAATAGAAGTACAAAATGGCACTTGCCAATTAGGGCTCACTGCCTAAGCACACTGCTCACAAGAGGCTCACTGCCTACAAGAGACTCACTGTCTACAAGGTATATAGAAAGTAACCAGGTGTTTGAACTGATCAGAGGCATCCACATATGTTGGAGTTTAGTTTTGGTTAGGCTCAATATACTGATCTACTGCACTTCATTCTTCCTCTGCTTAGTGTTGTTGTTCTGTCACATACCGGATTTGTCAGACCTTGCCATATGCTCTGTTCTTGTTTACCGGACCTCAACAATCTTCATTCTGACTTCCGGTAGAGACACACCATGTCCTGCGGATGTGTGGGATGAACTTTGTTGCCATCAATGACAACAATCATGAATCCATATAGTGTCTCTTGCCAACAATCTCCCCCTTTGGCATTGATGGCAACACTTAGTGAAAAATGACTAAGTGTTTACACTATGCTCTCCCTTGGTTGATGCTCTATCTTTATATACATTTTCTGGAGCTCCCCCTTAGTTGGATTCCTCATTTTTCACTGCTCCTCACTCCCCCTTTGACATTAATGGCAAAGGGTAGAGTCCGCACACCAAAATTTTCAAAAATTTTACTATACTTGGCTGTATATTACATATTCACATAAACTGAAGAATATCTGCAAAGGATGTCTTCAATTGGATGAGTTCTGTAGCCCAACTTTGCTTCATTCTATCCAAAATTGAAATGTGACCACTCAACAAAAATGCAAAAGCTTCTGCCCTCTTAAGATCTGTTGGATCATTTGTGTGGGCGGTAGTTTGAGCATCACTTATGGCCTCATGCATGGTGTCTAACTTAGGGATAATAATCCTTCTAAGTTCTCCCATCCAGTTAATTATATTCTTCCTTTCCTTCTCAAGGTTCTTTATTGCATTTGTGATTGCAATAGTTTGACATTCTTGATTTACTATGGAGGAAGAGAGAGGATCAAAACTTTGAGACAAACTTAGTAGTTTGTCCTATTCCTCTTTTATTTTCTTCTCAATTTCTATAGTTGCTTTTGACCAGGAGATACAAAATTTGTAAATGTCACCGCCATCCTTAAGAGCATTTTCTAGGCTCTTTATTCCAATACTCATATTTCTCCTATCATGAGAGATTAACCCTAGTACATCTGAGAATCTCTTATCCAAAAACTCCTTCCGGACCTTTTCTTTAGCTGATTTTTCTAGAGAATCAAAATGTGTACCAATACTGCTGACTAAGGTTTTGAGATTACCGGAAGAGGAGGCTGTGGGATCTTTCTGAAAGGATGGTATGATCTTTTCTAGCACTCCAGATGCAGCTTCTATCAACTCACAGTCTTCCATATGAGACTTGAGGAGTTTTTCATTTGCCTTAGCATGTGCAAATGAAGCTATCTTCATTGTCTGTACCGGAGAAAGAGAATCAAAATTGAATGGACCTTGTAGAAGTTCTAGTTCATCAATCTTTAATGTTTCCTTGTTCAAAAATTTTTGGACAGTTTGTGCAGTGTCTCTTGCCGGAGACAGATGTTTCTTCTCTTCTGTAGTCTTGGGGCTATCCTTTGGAATTTTCTCTCCCTCTACATTCCCACCACTAGCAGTTGTGGTTTTCTCTGGTGAAGTCTTCTGTCCTTCTGCAATCTTTGCACTGTCACCTTCTTTTTGCTTCACCGCTGCTTCTTTCTCTTGTAATTTCTCTTCTTCTTTGGATCCGGAGACTATAGGGGAAACCAGAGGAGAAATGTTGGTTTGTTCAGGGCCCATCTCTTCTGTTGCTTTCTCAGAAGTTTCTTCTGCAATACTTGTGGATGAAGGATCAGTACCCAAGTCCTCTACAATAGGAAGATTAAATCTTTTGAAGGCCTTCCAGAGGATCTCTTCTGTATCCATGGCCACCTTGTCAGTCTCACCAAGCATGAGTTGATTCATCCTTGCTTTACTCCTAAACTCATCTTTGCAGTCTTTGAATATTATGTTCATTGTCTTGGGATCCATTTGAGGATATAACTGAATAGCTATCTGCTCCCAAATCTCAAGATCTTTGGCCAGGGCATTGTTCTTTCTTATTTCTAACTCCTTTTCTAGGCTTTTAGGAATTAGAGATATAATCTCAATGAAAGCCTTATTGTATATGTTTAGATACTTGATTGTGGCTTCCTGCAGGATCTTTTGGTCAGTCTCATTGTAGTCATCATAGAATTCGGCCATTGGTTGAAGGTTTCCATCCACAGTGACTAATTTGATTACACTCTCTAGAGACAGGGTGGGCTTTTCAACAAATTACTCTACCTTTTCTTCCTTGTCTTGGCCTGTGGAGGGTTTTCTAGATCCTTTCTTCTTCTACTTCTTAATTTCCTTTACCCCCTCATCTGATTCGGTTTCCTCTTCATCTTTCTTACTTGTATAAGCCCTTGTGGCTTTTATTTTAGATCTTTTCTCTCCTTTACCAGATGTCTGACCTTCCGGTTTTGATTTTTTGAGCTTTTGGTTGTGACAGGTGTAGAACCTTTTGATAATCTGGTCCGGGTTGAGGTTTCCACCGGAGTATTTTTCTTGCTTTTCTTTTCTACCTCTTTCTTCTCTTCCTCAGCCTTTCACCTCTTTTCCCGGTTGGCATCAATTGCCTCCTTTTGGATGCCTAGGCCTTGAGCAATATGTTCTACTTCTTTTCTCACCTTCCTTTTTATCTCAGGTTCTCTGAGTTCCACATGGATCTTCACACTTAGCTCCTTAAAGGTTCCAAACCTTTCTGCCTTTGGATCTTTGGGCTGACTAAGCATGTGTTGAACATGCAGTTCCACAATCTGTTCATCAACCTCATACCCCATGGGCATGATCCAGACTGTCCTTGGCTCTACTGCCTCCATTAGGCACTGATCAGTATCAACCATAAAGTAGACTGAGTCTTTGTATTTTTCAACAATAGACTGGGGAATTCTTTCTCTTGCTTGCATCATGCTCTGGAAGTTTTTGAAGTATCCCCACAGGGCTATATTTCTTGCTTCGGCATCCCCAAGTCCATGTAAATAATCTCTGATCTGGACTGCTACAGGTTTGTCATTCTGCCATACCCATCCACTGGATCCGGGAAGCTCATTCATGTAATAAAAGAATAGACAAAGGATCAAACTACCATACTTGAAGGAGTTCTTCTTGTCCTTCTTAATCTTCTGCAGATTTTCTAAAAGTTGGTTTAGAAGAAGCTCACACAAATCATAGTCTGCATTCTCTTTTAGCATTTGATAAGCTGTGTAAATTACAGTTCCTGGTACTGAATTTTCCCTACTGCAGTGATAAATCTCGTAACCAATTATCATAGATGCAAATTTGACATCTGGTTCAGTGATGTCTTCAATTGTCATAGCTCTCTTATCAAATTTTGATCTGGTTGCATCACTAACTATCTAATTTTTGACAGACTTGAGGATAGGTATTCCACCGGATGAGTGCAGACCGGTTACATCCCTAATTGCATCTTTGGTGATCTTAAAAGGCTTGTTCAACCATAGGAAATTGTCATGCACTCTACTCAGTACATACTGGACCCATTCATCTTCTTCAAAACAGGGGAAATGAATGCACTGTGCAAAGTGCTTATCCCGGATGGCTTTATACCGAGGTTTAATCTTAAAGGAATCATCTATCAACTGTTTGTGATAGATATCCATCAATTTTGATTCTCCAAAGTCTTCAATATTCACATGTATGTAAACCCTAATGTCCTATGTATGCAATACACCATGCGGAACACTAGAGAAGGCTCCTAGGGGATCTACCTCCAAAGATTTGTATGGATGTTTCTTGAATGTGGGGTGAGGTCTATCAGAGATCTTAACTATATTCAGAGTAGCCATTTTTCAAAAGATTTGCAGTGAGATATTGAAAACGGAAAATACCTTATGCGCCTTCGGTTACACGGAGTGGTTGGATTGATTTCTGTATGTAATGACTTCTGCAAGTGATCTTCGGTGAACTTGATGAATTTTGTTGCAGAGCTCCACTTTTCGCTTCTTCTTGAGTGCAGAATGAACAAGTGATTTATGAGAAATCCCTTATATTGCTCCGCAAACCCTAATATCTGATTGCAATAAATGCTCAACCTACATTATTCCAGTTTGCCTTATTCGAATGACTTGAAAAATTGGATCAGTCCTGATCTATGAACATCATGCGGATCTTCCAACCATGAATAAATCAAGATGACACATCACAAGGACATCCCAAACACTGTCCAATCCGCAGAATAAGACAATGCACTTTTGGATCTCTCCGGACCTTTTTGTAATCCTCTGTCATTCCGGAGCATCTCCCAGAACCGGTTCTACTTGATCAATCACAACTTCTTCACATCTTCCTGCGGACCTCTGAAATCTTAGCTGGATTATCTCAAGACTCATATCTACAAACCCTTTACTCCGCATCTTGTGCCAAATCTGGAACCACTTGATTGGCTGGGGGAACAGGGTTTTCTTTGTGTCTCCCCCTGAGCCAGAGCTCACCTTTTAATTTCTAGAAGGAATATCAGCACCAGAGTCTGGTGCGGATCCAACCTCTACATTCTCTGAACTTTTCTTCACCCAAATCTTGTTCATCTCATTCCTAACTTCATCCGCATTCATTTTTTGTTTACCCTTGTCTTGATTCTGATTATATACCGGACCTCTTTTGTCCTGATTCTTACTTCTGCAGACTTTTGCATTATGATCGGACCTATTACAGATTTGGCAGACAACATTTCTTTGCATATTTGACTGATAACCTCTTGATCTGCATTGATTAGCCATATGACCTAGTCTATTGCATGCAAAGCATCTACCATTGAATGATTTGTTCATTTGCTCATTTCTGCATTCATGAGACTTGTGTCCATACCTTTTGCAGTTAAAGCACTGTCCAGAGAAGGATGGATTAGTCTGATTCATTCTCTTTCTGCACTGATAGCTTTGTGACCAAAGTGATTGTAGCTGTGGCAGTATCCATTGAAAGATGGATATCTTTGAGCATTGGGCTGTCTTACCAGAGGTCTTCTAGGCCTGTTCCTTGGATTTTCTAATCCAAAATTCTTCTGACCGGATCCGGAGCTTTCTCCTTTCTCATATCCCAAACCACACTTGTTATTTGCCCTCTTTTGACTTCCAAGAAGAACTTCAAGTTGAGCAGAACTTATCTTGAATTTCTCTTTATATTCATTTTCTATTTGAAGATCCCTTTTGAGAGAGACAATTTGATCCTCAAGTTTTTCTTCATTATCTTTAGCATCTTCAAGATCAGATTCAAGATGTCTGATTATCCTATCCATCTGGTGGCAATCTTCTGATTTCTCTTTGAGAGATTGTCTTAGATTATCTTCAGTTTTTCTTTTCTCTTCAATCTCTTGGGTAAACTTTATAACTCCTGATTCCATTTCATGTCTTACCATAATGACTTCTTTTGATAACTTTTCACATAACTTGGTTTTCTCAGTCATCTCTTCATTTGCATTACTTTCTTCACTTTGTCTTGCCAATTGCTGGAGCAGCTCCTTTCTCTTTTTCATAGAGAGACTTAATTTGTCTTTTAGTTCTCTCATGAATTCATTAGCCTGTTTGAGTCTTTCCTTTAATTCATTGACTTCAGAGTTTGACTGTTCAAGATCCTCAAGGGCAGTCTTGAGTTGCTCCCTTAAACTATATGCATCCATTTGAACTCCCAGATCTTCCTCAAGCTGTTAGGCTCTATTAGGAGGAACTTAGCTCTGATACCAATTGTTGATAACTAAGAGGGGGGGTGAATCAGTTATCCTAATTATTTCTTCTTCTAAACTTTCTTATTAATCAATGCAGCATTAATTCAAATAAGTAAACATTACAATGAAATGAAAAACACATGACACAGTATTTTTGACGTGGAAACCCTATTAAGGGAGAAAACCATAGGGTGATTAACCCAAAGATTATTCTCTGTTAGAAGAATAAGGAATTACAAAATGGCACTTGCCAAATAGGGCTCACCGCCCGAGCACACTGCTCACAAGGAGGCACACTGCCTACAAGGAGACACACTGTCTACAAAAGAATGTTATACAATACTTGAACTGATTGGAAGCATCCACATATGCTGGAGTTCAGTTCCGGTTAGGCTCAGTACACTGATCTGCTGCACTTCATCTTTCCTCTTCTCTTTATTCTACTTTCCTTTCACATACTGGATCTTTCTTACTGCTTCTGGTCTGCTCTGCTCTTATTCGCATATCCTACACCTTCTCGCACACTCTCACAACTGAATCCATCCTATATATATATCCACACTAGTGATTTCTTTATCTTCCTAGTCAGCACTCGGAACAGTCTGTCTTCTCACAAACTCTGTTCTGTCAGCTGAATCCTTGCACATCAAGTAATGCGGATCAAGCATATACTTGTAGAAATCATTAATCATGTCAGCCAAACATAATTCATGTCTTCATAACCTTTACCATTGTTAGAAACACATCCGGAAAGTAATCTGATGTTCTGTCAGTCAGTTCTTCCTCTGTTCACACTGTCACTCAGGAATCCGGTACTCAACTGTTCATATCTTTTTCCTTGTCTATCACCGAAGGCTAAATCCTTGGAATCTATTACTCAAGGTAGTCCTCTTAACTTTCCCAAATCTGCACTTCACCAAGATACTTGCTTTGAGAGATCCGGACCTGTCTGTCGGACCTTGCCATATGCTCTATTCTTGTTTACCGGACCTCAACAATCTTCATTCTGACATCCAGTAGAGACACACCATGTCCTGCGGATGTGTGGGATGAACTTTGTTGCCATCAATGACAACAATCATGAATCCATATAGTGTCTCTTGCCAACATATCATTTGTTGTTTGTGAAGGAGAATCCTGTGAGATCTAATATGGCAGTGGATCAATATTTGATTTCTTAAGTAAAGATGATGTCACAGTTGGGAAAGTTGTTGTGAAACATCAGGTTAGTAATTTTTGGATGTTAAGGCTTCCCAGTTGGATATCAAAGATCTTTTCTCATCAACTTAATTTGGAATTTATGTATAATTAATGGATTCTTTCATGGTACAGGTCTTTACAGAGACAACACATGAACTAGGGTTGACATTTTTTTTTGAATCGGCAAGGATGCTTAGAGCATCATAATATATTAGTGTTAATAAAAACATTTTTACAGATTACACAAAAGGCCTTTCCTAGCCAAAAAGATAACATAATAGAGCATTTTAACTAAGAGCCTTAAATAGAGCTACAAATTTAAAAGGCCCTTTCTAGCCAAAAAGGAAACCAAAGTTATAGCGAAGCCAAAAACTTAAAATAGAAAGAGTGGTTCACATGTTGTCCATATTTAAATTTGTAACCCTAAAGCCATGAACCCCCAGTTGAATTCTCTGCAGAAAGTGTTGTGATGTTCACAACACGCCCCATTTTACCCCTTTAGCAAAATGAGGACCCCTGCTGTAGTTTTTTGCTTTTTGCTTGTGTGTGTTGTTTTGCTTGGTGTTAAAAGGGAAAAGAGGGTTAAAAATGCAAACTTTGTTAAAACTAGAGAAAAAATGCATTTTCAGTACAAGGGCATGACATGGTTGGATTCCTTGTGAAAAATGAGCTAGGGTTGCTTTTGAACCATCTTAAAATTTGCCATATTTTGCAAGCTATGATCATTTTGGTAAATGTACATTCAGGTTTGTATGTTGCATATACAGTGTCTGTTTGTATATTGGCTTGCATATACAAAGCCCTTTGTATACAAGTTCGCTTGTATACAATCCCCTTTGTATATCACTTTGCATATACAAAGTCCTTTGTATATGCAAGGGTCATTTTTTTTACTTAGTCGCATTTGCAATTGGATTCATATACATGGTGGTTTGCATGTTGGGTCGCTTGCATATTGCATATACAATCCCCTTTGTATATCGCTTTCATATACAAAGTCGATTGTATATCCTTTTGCTTGTATGCATTTGGTAAAAGTTTTGAAATATACATACAGGATGGACCCGAGATGGTTTTAGAGTTAAAGTGAATGAATGTTTGAAGTCCATTGCATGTATCTCACGTTTGTATGTTTGGCAGGTCGAAACATACAAGGCAAATATACAAACACTTTATACGTGGCGCGGAATTCAAAAGTTATGAAACGGGGTTAATTTGTTGTATGTCTATGGGCTTGTATGTTTGATTTACATACAAGCAGAGTATACAAGGCCCAATATACAAATGCGGACCCGAAAGTTTATTAAACTAACTTAAATCCTTGTATGATTCCAGCTTGTATATTTACACATACATTGCGATATACGACAGTTTATACAACCACTGAAATAAAAAAATTATGGAATGAAGTTAAGTTTTCTACATTTCGAACTTGTATATTTCATATATACATTGCAATATGCAATGACTTATACATCGCGCGGACTTGATGTTTATAAAATATGGTTAATTCGTTGTATGTATCTGGGTTGTATATTGTCAAACATATATTGCACATATACAAGTGCCGGAACCAAAAATTTATCAGGCAAGGTTAAGTCCATGTATATGTTCGCGCTTGTATATATGTTTCAAAGCATACATTATAGTAAGCATACAAGTTGAATTCGAGGGGAAAGTCCAAAGTAGAAAATTCATTGTATATTTTAAATGCTTATATATATCCGACATACATTGCTTGATATGTAGAGGAAAGAAGGGGCATCAGCTAGAATTACACCGATGAAGAGTTGCATCGGCATAAGTAATGCAATCGGTGGGAAATTGTTAGCAAGCCCCGACGGGAGAGGGTCATGCCGATACAAAGGAAATGTATAATGATAGAGAAGACATCGGCCAGAAAGTAAGATCAGCTGGAAATTTTGGACTCACACCGATGAACAATTCTCACGCCGATGGACGAAACGACTTAGACAATAGGGCTATTTCGGCCGGAAATGAGCGGGAAGGCGAAGCGATAGGGTTTTTGAGGCATTTTTTAGCCTGAATGCATATTTTCTGGTCAACGATGGTTGACCCAACTGGTTTTAGCATTGTATATGCATTTAACCCACATTTTTTCCAGATTTGGGGCCCAATTTCCACGTTCACACAGTCACGCCTTGATTTAACAAGTGTTTTAATTTCCTATTGTTTGTTAGGTGAAATGATACTTATTGCTAGTCTATTTTTTTTGTAGGTTTGTAGTTGAGGAAGGAGCTGAAGTTTGAAGGTGACAACGTCATGGAAAGGAGATCCGATCTCAGGAGCAGAGGAAGATAAGGATGAAGTGCAAAAAGTCAAGGGTTTTCATTAATGAAGACAAAATGCAGATGGAAACATTATTATAGCAAACAATAGAAGTTATTATGGAGCTGCTAGGGTTTCCAAAAGGGCATATTTCACCCATATTTGATGTATACTCAGAGATATTTTTGGGAGACTTGTTCTCCAGCATTTGTTGTTGTAACCAGAGGTTTGAACCAAGGTTTAAACTAGGGTTTAGAGCTATATTGAGGACATTCAAAGTCTATAAATTGTGCCTCTATACACTGTAATACTTTACACAGGGGCTACATAGGGATTTGTAGCAGCAAGAATTTTGTAAAATTAGCACTTAGCATATCATTTAGGAGTAGAAGGAGGTCACTTGTGTCTGCAACAAGGAGTGTGTGGAACATCCTGCCTCCTTGCTATATTTGTAAAGCTTGTAAGTTTTCTGTAATTTGATCAACGAAGCTAAGAGTCATTCAGACATTGTAAATCTTATATGACTGTCTATTTCTAATACAATTGAATCTGGAATTCTGCATCTATCTTCTGAGTGTTTTTTTGCTCTTCATTGTGTTTGAAACATTTTCTCTTAGAGCTTGCAATCTTAAATGTATGTTTGTGAAAATGCTCAGAACTTACATCTAAGGTTTTTGTTTGTGGACTTGATCAAGTTACTGTATGATTTATAAAGTGCATAACAGAACAATTAGATCCTTTTATTAGATTGAATGAAGTTTAGTGTAGATCTTTCTAACTTTTCCCAACCTATCTGAAAATAATTAGCTAAAACACAGAAATTAAAAGGAATTTGTCTCATATTTGAAAAGCATGAACAACAAAGTTTGAAAGTAGACAGTTTTCATAATATTGAAGAGGAGAAAGATGCAATAATTCAAGAAAGCCCTTTAAAGCTTTGCAACACAATAACACTTTTATGCAAAAGAATGAACAACATGCCTTTTTTATGATCTTTTGCATAGTTTGAGCCTAGTAAACCATTAAGAAATACTAAATCACGTAAGGCCCCTTGAACATTACAGCTTCACATCAACCTACTGAATTTGCCCAACAGGTCAAGACCTGACCATATTAAACTTGGGATTAAGTGAATCTTAATCGATTCCTTCTTATCTTTCAAGTCAGTTAGGTTCATTTTATGTGAATTTTAACTATTGTCATGATTGTGTTAAAACAATCACCAATAGTTTTCTGGTGCTAGAAGGAGGGCCCCATTTGAGTTAGGACTTGTTTCAAGTAGAGCTGGCTCATAACAGTAGTAGAGTGACTAGAGCTAAATCCAGTTTAGGGGATATATTTGTGTAATTACCTGATATAAGGTGAAGTAAGAGTCCTTTGATCTGGAACCCTAAAATAACTCACCCAGGAGGCTTATCTAACACACCTCCTGGCTCACCTTATACTATCCATAACATTGTGAGTCTTGACATTTCTGCATTCAAATCTTTAAATCTTGGTTCAGGTACTCCTAGAGGTCCTAGTCCTCCTAGAGATCCTATCCCACTAGTAAATCCAGGTATTTCTATAGGTCCAGGTCAGGCACAAGCACTTACAATGGCTTATTTCAATGTTCATTCTCCCATAGCGTTCGCTGATTATCATGAGATGCCCAAAAATCTTGAGAAGATATGTCCTAAATACCAATTACATCAGGATCCAGAAGATCATATTAGAATATTCAAGGAGGCATGCTTTAGGGCCAGATTAGAGCATGAGGACATTGTGTGTAGATTGTTTCTCTACACCTTCAATGAACAAGCCTCTAACTGGTATGTAAACTTACCCAATAGCTATATTTCTTCTTGGTCACTTATGGAAGAGGCATTTCTATCTAGATTTAGAGGACCCATTGATCCTTGTATCTTGTATCATAAATTGGCTATCATAAAAAGAGGAGAGGGAGAGCTGATTGATAATTTTAATGACAGATTTCAAAAGGCCTACTCTAGGTTGGTAGACCCTTACACCGTGGATGGTGATACCTTGTTGGTTATGTACTATGCAACCTTGGACCCTTTAACTACCATGTTTGTCAAAAGAAAACCTGACATAGATTCAATATCCAAAGCCTATAAAGAGGTAGCCTCAGTAAACCAAGAGATGAGGCATACAACTTATAGCCCATTTGTTAATGTAGGAAATTTTGGGGTGCAAAATTAGGCACAACCTTGGAATGGAGCCCCTATGCATCACACTCCGTTATTAAATCCGGTTCCCACGTACACACTTGTGTATAGTCCTACCCCAATCCAAGCCATAGCTCCTTATACGGGTAACACTGCTAATAACAGTTAGAATAGTGGTCAGCCTTTCTTCTGACCTCCTAGAGATACAACTGTGGCAAAGGCACAAGAAAAAAGGGAAGAAATCAAAGAGATCACTGCACATTTGAAAAGATTAACCACCGAAGTGACACAACTAAGAAATGAGAATCTCTATGGAAGAGGCAACCAAGGATACAATCAAAATCAGAATTATAACCAAAGCTAGAATCGGAAATATAATTCAAATCAAAATCAGCACTACAATCAGAGCCATAACCAGAATAACAGCCAAGGCCAATGTTCAAACTAGAGCCAAAACTATAATCAGCATTAGGGTCATAACCAAGGGCAACCAATGTAAAATAGAGGGCCAGTGATAGACAATAGGGCCTGGGGTAACAATAACAAAAATTAGAATTAGCCTAGGCCACCCAAAGCATGGAACATCAGACCAAACAATGTTACTCTAGCTTCTCCTTTTGAGAATGTAGATAATCATGATGCAAAACAAATAGCTGGCATCCAAATGGCCAATACATCACTAAAAAATTGGTGCAGATTTCACAATACCAACGCCCATGCTAAGCTTGAATGTCCATAATTCCATTTAGCAGCCAACATTTTTAATATAGATGTGCAGCCTCCTACTTCTGAATTTCTCATTCCCAAGGGTAATAAGGTAGTACCCTTAGGGTATGATACAGCTTTAGTTTTAGAAACCTTTGCCTTTGCAATTGCAGAAGAGGAAGAGGATGAATTGTTAGAGGATGAACCATATTTCTGTGAAAATCTTTATCCTGAATCATCCTTTGTGTTAAATGTTTTTTAGTTTCCCTTTGAAACTGAAAATGAAGTATTGACTGAAATAGAAGAGGTGCAGGCTTTTCAACAAACAAATAAAAACCACACCTACAATTTAAGGAACAACACAAGGCCAGGAGGACCTTTCACCACTTCCATCCCTGCTAACAACTTCAATACACCCCCAGATCAGAATGCTAGCAACAATCCCGCCATACTTAAAGCCAATCATCATGCAAATAGTGGAACAATAGTACAAAAGGTCCAAACAAGTAAAATTGAAACAATAGAGACAACAAGATTAATGAGTTACTTGTCAGAGGAAATAAAGAAAATTAAGGTTAGTATACCTTTGAATGAATTATTGAAAACCCCAGGGATTAGAAATGCTTTTATAAAATCTTTGGATACATCCATGAAAGATGAGGTTGTTGCTGATATAGTTGTTCCTAATAGAGATTCACCGCCTAAAGAGAAGGGTAAGAAAGTTGAGCACCCTTCCAATACAAATGTAGTAATGTATGCTGATAAGAAGGATGCTCCTCCTTTCTTGCTAACTATTAGATTGTGTGGGAAGAACATACACAATTGCATGGTAGACTCTGGTGCATCAGCCAACGTAATGCCCTTAGGGATATGTAAAACTCTAGGGATGACCCCCACCAAATCTACCAAGGTTGTCACACAGTTAGATAAAACTGAGGTTAATGTGATAGGTGAATTGATGTACATTCAGATGCAATTAGCTTCAGACCCTAGGGTAAGCCAATTCATTGACATTCAAATAGTGGATATACCCGTAAATTATGGAATGTTGCTGAGTAGGGATTGGTCCAAGACATTAAACAGATATATGGCCACTAATCTCTCGCATATGTGGCTACCTTGGAGAGGTGTCCCAAACCAGATTAGAATAGAGATAGAACCTAGGATGAAACATATGATAACAGAGTATAATCGAACTAATGAAATATTATATGCTGCTGTTGAACCTGGTGTCTATAGAATTACTAACAATGGGGTACAAATTAAAGAGATCATGGTGTTAAACTTTAGAGAAAAACATGTTAGTAGTGAGACAGCATTATTCATTGAGTCTAATGGAAATTCTTCAGATGAAGAAAACAGTGCAATGAACAAATTTGGTCATGCCATTAGAGAAGAGATGGAACAGTGCATTAAACAAAATTTTCCAGCCCAATGTAAACTGTATAAGCACATGTGTAGAGTTCATGATAGGCCACATTCTAAGGAGAGTTGTAGAATATGCAAGGACATCATTGAATATGAATAGAAAAAATGTACAAAGAGAGTAGGACTGCAAGAGGGAAATGTGAATCCTGATCAACCACAGAGATACTTTTAGAGTAATGTGATGCTCTGGTTTCAAATTTAGGAAAAGGAATGAAGGACAAAGGTAGTTGTCTTTCTGATTTACGAGTTGAAAATACACATATGCAAGTTGACCAAATAGAAATACCCATGAATAAACAGGCCAACACCTCACGAGTGATAGAGGGGACAAAGCATGCCAAGGTAAAAGGTCAGAAAAGTAAAGATGGCATGTGGACACTAAAATGTGATGGGTCCAAATCAAAACAGGGTGCGGGTGCAGGTGTTGAACTCATAGATCCTCAGGGTAAATCATATCTAGTAGCATATAGACTGCAGTTTTCTTGTACTAACAATATTGCTGAATATGAAGCCTTAATTTTGGGACTTGTCATGGCCGTCAAGAAAAAGGTGAAAATGATTAAGGTATTTTTAGATTCTGAACTAGTGGTCAGACAAGTAAGGAAACTATATGCATGCAATTATAAGAAAATGATTTCTTATAGACATAGGGTATGGGGTTTAATAGATTCATTTGATGCCTTCAACATAGAGCATATCCCTAGAAAACTGAACCATAGACTGGATACACTAGCAGTTGCTGCTAGCACACTAGAACCTTTGACACTATTAGGATTGAGGCGATTTGTTGTTGAATTAGTTAATGTTCCCAGTATCCCAGACAATGTTACACACTTTCAAGTATTTGGAGGGGATCAGCAAATTATTGATTTTCTGACTTGTAATGGGGTATTTGAGGCTCAAATCATTAACGAACAAGAAAGGCCTAAGATAACATGGGACGAAGAGGATATAATCAACTTAAAGAGTAATTCTTACCCAAAGGAGTAACTAAGTTAGAGCAAATCTTTGACTTTAATGGAATAGTAAAACAGAAGGACTTAGACAGAGGGAGGTAAGTGTGATCCATACAACTTAGGAACAGAGCAGAATCCCCAAAATGTACAAATTGGAAAGGCCTATTCTGAGAAGATTAGAAAAGAAATTATAGATGCTTTGAAAAATTATAAACATGTTATAGCATGGACGTATGAAGACGTGAAAACATATGATACGTCCATCATAACCCACGTGATACCTTTGAGACCAGATCTTAAACCATTTAGACAAAAACAAAGGCCTGTGAACGCCATTTGAGAGCCTTTAATCTTTGAAGAAGTAAAGAGGTTATTGTCTGCCAGAATAATTTTCCTAGTCAAACGTTCAGCCTGGGTGGCTAACCTAGTACTAGTAAGGAAGAAAAATGGAGACATCAGGTTATGCGTAGACTTTAGAAATTTGAACAAAGCATCTGAAAAGGATAATTATCCTCTGCCTCCAATAGACGAAGTGCTACAAGTAGTGAACGGGGGAAAGATGATGTCTTTTTTAGATGGTTTCTCAGGCTATAACCAGGTCTTAATTGATAGAGATGACAGATTAAAAACCACTTTCACTTGTAAATGGGAAAATTATGCATATAGGAGAATGCCTTTTGGTCTGATCAATGCAGGTGCCACTTTTCAGAGAGCCATGGACATTGCATTCCGTTGGTTATCAAGTAAGTGTATTGTTGTGTATATGGACGATCTGACTATGTATTCCAAGGATGCATCCACTCACGCTGAAGATCTCAGGAAAATACTTAAGCGATGTGAGAGGTATGAAATTTCCCTTAACCCTAAGAAATGTTCATTTGGAGTAACTGAAGGTAAATTACTAAGGCATGTCATTTCTGAAACTAGAATATTGATTGACCCAGATAGAATAGAATCAATAAAAAAATTGCAAATACCAAATAGTAGGAAAGAGTTGAAATCATTTTTTGGTAAAATTAACTTTGTTTGGAAGTTCATCACGGGTTTTACAGAAATCGTGCAGCCGTTGAATGCCATGTTAAAGAAAGATGCGCAAATAGAGTGGACACCTGTGGCTAGGGCTGCATTTGAAGATATCAAGCGGGTCATTTCTAATTCCCCTGTACTGATAAGTCTAGACTACACAAGACCATTTTACATATATTCCTTTACATCCTCCCATTCAGTCACCGTTGCCTTAATGCAGAAGGGTGTAGACAATGAAGAAAAGCCCATAGCTTTTATGAGCACGCCGCTGAAGGATGCACAACTGCGATATCTGGATACCAAAAGACAAGCATTCATACTAATGAGGGTCGTGAAGAAATTTAGGCATTATATTTTGCGCAGCCAGGTCAAAGCCATAGTGCCAGACACAGCAGTAAAGATGCTGCTGATGCATAATGAACCTGGGGAAAAGAGGGCCAAATGGATCACCACGCTGCAAGAGTTTGACATGGAAGTCATTCCCATGAAGTTGGTCAGAGGGCAGGCATTGGTGCAAACAATAGCGAACAGAGACCCAGATTTGATAAAACAATAGTATGTATTGAATTCCTAGGATGCATCAGACTAGTATGGTGATTTAAACACCTTTTTCATAGCTGGAAAGTACCCAAATAGGATGAAAGCTTCTCAGAGGAGAGCTTTGAAGATTAAAGCACAAAAGTATATGGTGCAGAGAGGTCTTCTATTTAGGAAGAACCATGATGGAATTTATTTGAGATGTCTAAACAGAGCTGAGGTGGATAAGGTGTTGACAAAACTACATGACAAGTATAGAACTGGCCATGGTTCCCATCTAGCTACAACACACAAAATATTGAGAGCAGGCTATTACTGACCCACAATGTTCAAAGACACAGAGAGTCACATTAAGAGTTGCCACACCTGTTAGACTACAGTAGATAAGGGAAGAAATCAAGCCAATCCATTATAGCCTGTGATTGAATCAAGACCATTTGCACAATGGGGCCTAGATTTTATTGGAGTCATCAATCCTCCATCTTCTGCCAGACACAAGTTCATACTGACGGTGACGGACTACTATACAAGGTGGACTGAGACCACATGCTACAAGTTCTCCACGACTGAGGTAGTTATCAAGCTTCTTGAAGAAAACATCATAACCAGGTTTGGAACTCCCTATTCATTGGTATGTGACAACGGCCCTGCTTTCTCTTCTGTAAAATTTTCTAAATGGGCGTTTAAATACAGGATTGTTTTAAAGTTTTCTTCAAATTATTACCCTCAAGGTAATGGATTAGCTGAGTCTACAAACAAAATTTTATTAGATATAATCAAGAAGCTAATTGCAAAGAGTCCTAGAGAGTGGAATACCTTGTTAAAGTATGCATTGTGGGTAGATAGGACCAAGTTTAAAACAACTTTAGGTAGTGCACCTTATCATTTAGTTTATGGGATTGATCCCATACTTCTAGCAAATCTGAGAATACCAATCTGGAAGTTCGCCAATGAGTATCTAGGCTTTGATAATCATAGGGAAGCCAGGATAGTACAAATGCTACAACTAGATGAGAAAAGAAGTCAAGCCATCGAGAAATTTGCCAAACACCAAGTAGTAGTTAAGAGGTGGTTTGATAAGAGGGCAAGAGTCAAAATATTTAGGATATCAGACTTAGTGCTGTGTTGGGATAAAGGACATGAAAAGAAGGGGAGTCATGGAAAATTTGACAAACTATGGTTAGGTCCATTGCAAGTCTCAGAAATAATAGGAGACAACATATTTAGACTCAAGATGGTGCAGGAGCACCTACCGGACAGCTGGTCTGGATAAGGCAGTTAGTAGTTTAGGTCCTGTTTATGTTTCCAAGAAGGTCTGTTAAGACCAGTTGCATGTAATAAGGTCAAGCTGATCATGATAAGATCATGCTGACCGGGCTTTTTCTATTTTTAGCTAGTTAGTTATAACAGCTGTCATGATGTATGTTCGGTGGGATCTCCCAGCCGCTTGGAGAGTTCCCAGCCGCTTGGAGTCGGGTCAGTAGTACTCATAGGGAAATCTTTATAAGCATGAGATCGGTTGAGACAGACAGATATCATCGATCAGACTTTGCGAGAGTGAGACAGAGCGAGAGGAACATCATATTGTAGTTGCATCTTTTGAAATCGAATAAAGTATTCCTGTTTGTGTTCATCCTCTATTGCATTCCATTGCTTGATCGATTGCTGGTTTGAGAGGTTTTCATGGATATACTGATCCATTCCACCGGTTGATCTGTCTGATCGGTGGAATGGTAATGTACATTAGGGTAGGTAGTAGTTTGTTTGTTTGCATGCAGGTGTGCAGGATCGCGGTCAAGAGATGTTGAAGACCCTAGCATCCTCATGTGCTAGGTCAAGTTGAGAAGTTTGGGTTGGAAGATCACCCTGAGGTTGGATCGGGTCATCCCTGGTGGATCGGCGAAGAGAGATTTCGCTAAGTGCAGAAGTTCGTGAAGACGGCATCATCAGGATATTTCTGCAAATATCCTGCAGACAGTTCGGACATCGTCATCCGGATAAGTGGGGGAGATCAGCATGATGATGTCGATTGCATGAAGTGTAAGTTCGTCGGGGTGATCATCAGCAGGAGGAGCTGAGGAGTGCATCGGCATCAGGATCATCATATCGGGAGTGCCAAACATCCGCATATCACGAGTAGATGCGGGAGAGAAAGTTCGGATTTTTGACTAAGTGTTGAGAAGGTCATCAGGATATTGGGTGACGTCATCGTCATCAGGATATGACGTCATCGTCATCAGGATATTGAGATATCCCCCTGTGCGAGTTTATCCTGCTGTCGTCAAGTGTTAAGGTATCGGCGGAAGTCCGTAGCAGGAAGTTGTGTTAACATCATCATCAGGAGGTTTCGAAGAGAACCGGATAAAGTAGATCATGATGCTGTTGCTCGTATCGTCGGGTAGCGGAGCATCGAAAGTAAGCTGCTGAAGTGAACGTCATCAGGATATTTGGGACAACCGGATGTTGAATATCCTGCTGACGAAGGAAGTGTTGCATATGATGATGACGATGGAGTCCGGCGCCCGATGAACAGTGCAACCGGAGGATGTGTGCGCCCGCTGAACATCATGATGATGATGTTAGAAGGAAAGCGGAGGTGAACAGTAGTCGGCAGGAGGATGATTGCGAGTGTCCGCAATATGATGATGCTGTTGGTTTTAAGAAACATGATGCTGACAGAGTAAAGCCGAAATATGATGATGTTGGTAGTTTTAGGGAATATGATGATGATGGCGAAGATGATGATGATGAGGTTGGTCTGCAGACATTCATGCTATATGCGAATGTTATAGTGTGGATGCCTCTGCATCACAAGACCTTGACTAGGGAGGATGTGCCATTACTAGTTAATGGCCAACATTTGAAACCTACTTCCAGGCTTGAGGTAAAAGGACAGTCCATATTTTGTGTAATATAGTGTAAGTAGTGTACAATTTTCTTTTGCTTTGTTTTTTGTTTTTCTTGTATAGTCTGTTGTTGTTTTGTTGTTATCTCCTCAACAGGGATCTTTGTTTTCCTTTAGAGTATTAAGGAGCAAGCCAACAACCATTGAAAATAGTATAAAATTTAGAATATTCAAGTTAATCATTTGCAATTTATGCATAACTTGTTGTAACTGTCATGAATGTAGAAAATTGTTTTACTTGTTAAATTTTGTATTCAATAATAGTGATTGAGAATTCAAGGCATGTTTCTCACGATGACACACCTAAAATCATTGGGTTTGTTGAACCTACCAGTGAAGATATTAGGTGAAAAATCTGAGGTCACCCTTGCTACCATTACAACTCTCAGCTTAATTTCAGCAAATGCTCATTCCTTACATCATGAAGTTACAACTACATCATCTTATAAAATATTTCTATCAAATGTTAAAAAAATAATAAATAAATAAAGCAGATTATATCAAAAATCTAGATTAAGCCATCTAAGTAACTCTACTGGGGCTATAGATGCTCGCTGGCAGTGGGGCTCTACTTAGGAGAATTGTAACGATAACCTTGCCGGGGCTATGGACACTCGCTGGCAGCAAGGGTCTATCCGGTCGGCTATGAGGGAATATCCTCAACTACGTAGGCTAATATCAATGACTGGTTTGTTCAACCAATCTTCAAGATGAGGATAATTAATCACGTGCACACACTTAAACTAAAAGTAAAAATTCATGCACCCTTATTGAATACCTTAGGTCTCAAGTTGAATAATAATTTGCAGGAAAGATAGTTGGAAGTTATGGATTTATTTCATTTAGTTTTCTTAATTACTTTGAATTTAATTATTTTGTTTCGTTGCTAGTTGTTGTGATGTTCACAACAAGCCCCATTTTACCCCTTTAGCAAAATGAGGACCCCTGCTGTGGTTTTTTGTTTTTTGCTTGTGTGTGTTGTTTTGCTTGGTGGTAAAAGGGAAAAGAGGGTTAAAATTGCAAACTTTGTTAAAACTAAAGAAAAAATGCATTTTCAGTACCATGGCATGATATGGTTGGATTCCTTGTGAAAAATGAGCTAGGGTTGCTTTTTGAACCATCTTAAAATTCACCATATTTTGCAAGTTATGATCATTTTGGTAAATGTACATTCAGGTTTGTATGTTGCATATACAGTGTCTGTTTGTATATTGGCTTGCATATACAAAGCCCTTTGTATACAATTTCTCTTGTATACAATCCCCTTTGTATATCGCTTTGCATATACAAAGTCCTTTGTATGTGCAAGGGTCAATTTTTTTTACTTAGTCGCATTTGCAATCGGGTTCATATATATGGTGGTTTGCATGTTGGGTCACTTGCATATTGCATATACAATCCCCTTTGCATATCGCTTTCATATACAAAGTCAATTGTATATCCTTTTGCTTGTATGTATTTGGTAAAAGTTTTGAAATATACATACAGGATGGATCCGAGATGGTTTTAGAGTTAAAGTGAATGAATGTTTGAAGTCCGTTGCATGTATCTCACATTTGTATGTTTGGCAGGTTGAAACATACAAGGTGAATATACAAACACTTTATACATGGCGCAGAATTCAAAAGTTATGAAACGGGGTTAATTTGTTGTATGTCTGCGGGCTTGTATGTTTGATTTACATACAAGCAGAGTATACAAGGCCCAATATACAAACACGGACCCGAAAGTTTATTAAACTAACTTAAATCCTTGTATGATTCCAGCTTGTATATTTACACATACATTGCGATATACAATAGTTTATACAACTAGAATCAAAAAATTATGGAATGAAGTTAAGTCTTTGTACATTTCGAACTTGTATATTTCATATATACATTGCGATATGCAATGACTTATACATCGCGCGGACTTGAAGTTTATAAAATATGGTTAATTCGTTGTATATATCCAGGTTGTATATTGTTAAACATACATTGCACATATACAAGTGCTAGAACCAAAAATTTATTAGGCAAGGTTAAGTCCATGTATATGTCCGCGCTTGTATATATGTTTCAAAGCATACATTGTAGTAAGCATACAAGCTGGATTCGAGGGGAAAGTCCAAAGTAGAAAATTCATTGTATATTTTAAATGCTTATATATATCCGACATACATTGCCCAATATGCAGAGGAAAGAAGGGGCATCGGCTAGAATTACACCGATGAAGAGTTGCATTGGCATAAGTAATGCGATCGGTGGGAAATTGTTAGGAAGACCCGATGGGAGAGGGTCATGCCGATACAAAGGAAATGTATACTGATAGAGAAGACATCGGCCGAAAAGTAAGATTGGCTGGAAATTTTGGACTCGCATCGATGAACAAGTCATGCCGATGGATGAAATGACTTAGACGATAGGGCTATTTCGGCCGGAAATGAGCGGGAAGATGAAGCGATAGGGTTTTTGAGGCATTTTTTAGCCTGAATGCATATTTTCTAGTCAACAATGGTTGACCCGACTAGTTTTAGCGTTGTATATGCATTTAACCCGCATTTTTTCACAGATTTGGGGCCTGATTTTTGCGTTCACACAGTCACGCCTTGATTTAACAAGTGTTTTAATTTCCTATTGTTTGTTAGGTGAAATGATACTTATTACTGGTCTATTTTTTTGTAGGTTTGCAGTTGAGGAAGGAGCTAAAGTTTGAAGGCGATGACGTCATGGAAAGGAGATCTGATCTCAGGAGCAGAGTAAGATAAGGATGAAGTGTGAAAAGTCAAGGGTTTTCATTAATGAAGATAAAATGCAGATGGAAACATTATTATAGTAGACAACAGAAGTTATTATGGAGTTGCTAGGGTTTCCAAAAGGGCATATTTCACCCATATTTGATGTATGCTCAGAGATATTTTTGGGAGACTTGTTCTCCAGCATTTGTTGCTATAACCAGAGGTTTGAACCAGGGTTTAAACTAGGGTTTGGAGCTGTATTGAGGACATTCAAAGTCTATATATTGTGCCTCTATACACTGTAATACTTTACACAGGGGCTACATAGGGATTTGTAGCAGCAAGAATTTTGTAAAAGTAGCACTTAGCATAGCATTTAGGAGTAGAAGGAGGTCGCTTGTGTCTGCAACAAGGAGTGTGTGGAACATCCTGCCTCCTTGTTGTATCTGTAAAGCTTGTAAGTTTTCTGTAATTTGATCAATGAAGCTAAGAGTCATTCAGACATTGTAAATCTTATATGACTGTCTATTTCTAATACAATTGAATCTGGAATTCTGCATCTATCTTCTGAGTGTTTTCTTGCTCTTCATTGTGTTTGAAACATTTTCTCTTAGAGCTTGCAATCTTAAATGTATGTTTGTGAAAATGCTCAGAACTTACATCTAAGGTTTTTCTCTGTGGATTTGATCAAGTTACTGTATAATTTATAAAGTGCATAACAGAACAATTAGATCCTTTTATTAGATTGAATGAAGTTTAGTGTAGATCTTTCTAACTTTTCCCAACCTATCTGAAAATAATTAGCTAAAACACAGAAATTCAAAGGAATTTGTCTCATATTTGAAAAGCATGAACAACAAAGTTTGAAAGTAGACAGTTTTCATAATATTGAAGAGGAGAAAATTGCAATAATTCAAGAAAGCCCTTTAAAGCTTTGCAACACAGTAACACTTTTATGCAAAAGAATGAACAACATGCCTTTTTTATGATCTTTTGCATAGTTTGAGCGTAGTAAGCCATTAAGAAATCCTAAATCACGTAAGGCCCCTTGAACATTACAGCTTCACATCAACCTACTGAATTTGCCCAACAGGTCAAGACCTAACCATATTAAACTTGGGATTAAGTGAATCTTAATCGATTCCTTCATATCTTTCAAGTCAGTTAGGTTCATTTTATGTGAATTTTAACTATTGTTATGACTGTGTTAAACAATCACCAACAGAAAGGATTGTATCATCATTGGTGAAGGGAACTACCGGTGGTTGGAAATTTAATAAGAAGCTCCATGCATTGAATACTTCCTCTATCCTTTCCCTCTTGGACCTTCCAAATGCAGAATTGTGAACCCGTAGTGAATTATCAAAGAGCTCTCTATTACCTGATTGCAAACTTGAAATCATCACTTGATAAACATAGTTAAAACTGGGTTTATTAATGATATCTTCATGGAGGAAGAGTCCCCCTACCAAGACTGAGCCATCATGGAGATTATAAGTAGCAAAAGAATTCAAATAGCTTGACATCTGGGACTAGATAGTCATGAACAAACATTGATGCTATCCTTTTAACGTTATCAACTTGATGAAATAAGTCCATCACATTTGAGACAAAATGAGATACCAGAAGCAAAGCATAACATACCCTGGATTGCAATGGAAAATCTCTATCACATACATCTATCAAATCATCCTCAATTGGCTCTTCATCAAGTAGTTTAAAGGCCTTAGCCATGAAATCTAAGTTGATGCTTCCGTGCATTGGTTGTTCCCATGTTTGAATAGGCAAATGAAGTTGACAATTATAGGGATAGATAGACATTGCAGATACACATCAAAAGCAAAATGAAGAGGCAAGAATGAAATAATGACATAGATACTATGGTCTCTTGCATAAAAATAGGATCGCACAAGGCAACATAATGAATTAAAGTCATTCAAGCCGGCGGGGAAATAAAACCAAGGCAGATGAGATCCAAATGTGGATTATATTGCTCAGCTCACAACACTCCTCTTACAGAGCATTCAATGAATATAATCAAAGAGACATGTGCGAAGCAAACAATTAATGCCAGATGGAAATCTACATAGATTGCAAGCTTCAAAATGACTAAATATACTACTAATTAACGTCAATTAATAATTAAATTGACTAAATATACTACCAATTGACATACATCAATTAACAGTGAATAAATATGACTAAATATATGATCAATGTTAAATCAGTGAATAAAAATGACTAAATATACTACCAAATTGATCAAAATGATGATTAAAATTAATGACTAAATACACTACCAATGGACATAAATCAGTGAATAAAAATGACTAAATAAGTGACCAGTTAACAACAATCAATGACTAAATTAATGACTAAATATATCAGTGAATAAAAAATGACTAAATAAGTGACCAGATTACAACAATCAATGACTGAATATACTACCAAATTGATCAATCAAAGCAACCAATAAATGACTAAAAATGGTTTAGTCATCAATTTGGTCACGTTATAAATGACTGAAAATAAACTACTAATGGTCACGTGACCATGTTTGGTCATTTATAAGAAGTTTTTAGTAGTTTTTTTAGTAATATATTGCTCTTTTTGTACTAGTGATATAACACCTTAGTTATCTCTAGAAAAATTTATAAAGGTAGAAAAACTCTAGAAAGAGAATAACAATGGAATATCACTCACTATATAGTGTAATTACTCGGGAATAATATCAAAACAATGGCTTCTTTAGGTTTGTACAACGTATGCAACTACCTTGTCTCCACAAAACTCCTTTCACTTTTACAACACTTTACAATCTATTTGTTTACCTATCTCACTACAATAAGACTTGTTTCACTTTCCAACTAAACCTACAAATATAGATTTTAGCCCTCTTTATGCACCCTACCTTTCTATCAAAATTGGAAGATCAAATGACCCTAAAACTTTAGCAACTAACCTTGTAATTACTCCTTCAACCAATTGTATCTAGAATCCCATTGTTCATCAGTAGAGGATTGCCACTATGAATTGCTTTCCATGTATGCATACATCCATGGCTCTGTGCGACCAACATTCATGGCTGTCAAAAACTTCTCATAATGTGTATATTTTATCTCCTTATCACTATCCACATGGATAAGAACCAAATAAATGGCCTTCTTCCAAGTTAGTAACTACTAATGACCAAATCATGCACTTTAGCAGCAACATGAAATAACATGCTCACTTCAACAACCTATTGCAAGTATGTGCCTAATCGGTGTTGTCATTGATGTCAACATATCTTTGTTGTCATTGGTGTCAACTATGTCCTATTCTATTACTTGTTTAGAAGCTTTGTATGTTGAGGATATTGAGAAAATTGGCCCCTCTGGAAGATACAAGTGAGTTACAATGAAGTGCAGTATAGACAATGAGTTGTATGTTGAAGAACAATCTGGTAGATTGCTTCGCATTTCTTGCTGGTTGAATATCTTGGTCTATGGATTGGAAGTTATTTAAAGGAATGCCTGAAGATTCTAAATCCTGAGTTTGAGGCTCCAGTGTGAAGAATTAAGAGAGTTGCATTCACCAGAGTAAAACCCACTTTCTTTGATTATTCTCTGGTTATAGGGAGAAAGTATTTTTCTCCGCATTCCTTCGCAATAAAGTATTTTGTTCTATAGTTCTAGAGGGAAGTCTGGGATGATGATAAATGCCTACAAATGGTTCATGTTTTGGTGGTCCGCAAGCTATCTTTCTTTTATGTCAGTTGAAGATAGTGAAGTTCATGTGTTCTGATGAGAAGATTCCTATGGATAAAGTGGTTAAGGTTTGTGTGGTTGCTCCTGATGATTATAACATGCTTGTGAATGTCTCCTATTCATGTTCCTATCTTGACATTGGTCCGCGTTAAGGAATTGAGATCATGTTTGAAGATTGTTCCCAGATAGTGTAACGTGTAACCAGTCTTAGCCGACTTGGTTAATTCCAATTATTGTGGAGATTCCTTGAAGATTGTGGAAGCGTATTGTGGCATGGAAGATTGTGTTTGAGTCCCAGCTAAGGTGTGGCATGATCTGCATACATCTTTACTTCATTTCCTTTGCATAATGTTGTAATAGGTCAAGACCTATTTTGTAAATGTTTGTAATGCTGACCTTGATGATCATTCCAAGGTTGATGAAGTGTATAAATACTTGTAATTGAGTCATGGAAAAGGTGTCCTTGAGCGAGAATGGGAAAATAAGGAAAAGGGGCGAGGAGATAAGGCAAAGCAGGGCAGAGCAGAGCAGAGGACTGATTGTACTTCAATGTTTTAATCTCAAACATGAAGAAAATGGTGATTGTGGCAGTGAGTCGCCAGTAGGGTTTAACAGCCCTCAGGGTTTAACAACCCTTATTGTAATCTTTCTAGGTTTAGGGTTGAGGCAGCGAGCCTGCTAGACCTAGTTGTAATTCATGGCAGTGAGCTAGTATGTTCTGGGCCCGTGGAGTGACCAAGCTTGAACATCATTTTTCAAAGATTGAAATATATTTTGAGAGCTAATCTTCTCTGTGGTTTTTCCCCACCTTGGGGTTTTCCACGTAAAAATATGGTGTCTCTTGTGTATAATGTTGCATCTGCGTTTAAGTTTCTGATTTCATGCATTCATTGTTATATCATAATAATTGTGGATAAGTGATTAATGTGTAAGTAAAGAAGTGTTTAAGTTTTTGTGACAACTGATTCACCCCCCCTCTTAGTTGTCTGGCACATTTCAACACAACCGACCCCCATGACTTATTGAAAATTTGAGTAGAGATAGACAAAAAATTATACACACAATAATAATATTGTTTCTATATCTCGTTTAATACAAATTCCACACTTATTTAGGAGTTTCTTCCCCTACATTATAGGAACTACTCCCTAATAATATGAGTTGTTCTAACAACTCACATACCTATAATCTCTCATACAACCTATATATAATACTTTAACAAACCACACTAATAATAATATTAAGTTGTTTCTCACCAACTTAATATTTGTTACACATATTTATAATGCTAATTTAAACATGTGAACACTAATCTCTAACAAACCCCTTAGTGTGAACATGGGGAGAAATAACATCACACAAGTTGGAAACAGAATCGTATGCCTATGCATACTTTTAGGTCTACATATTGCTATCTGGATCTTGCTGCACATGATTACCTACCTACAAGAACTTATCTCGCTTTCAATTCTAGTAAACTCATCACCAGCTGACCACACTTATGTGAAGTCTGACAGTCAGAGGATCTTGTTGATACAACTGTTAGTCATATAACACAAATAAAAGTTTATATACAACAAACCTTTATCATCTTGTAAGATACGATAAATTCAAGATGAATTTATGATCCCAAGTCTCTGATAGTCAGGACATGACCTTCTGACAGTCACTCAATGGTTTGATGTGATGATGCTATTAATCATTCAAAGGCCTTACACAAGAATTTGGTGTAATTCATATCCAGATATTTTTCCTATATACCTGTTCTGCATGGATTTCTCAATAATTGTGTTAAATCCTACAAATCTTCAACCAGGATATGTAGATATTTAGGTGAATTTATCCTAAGTTTGATCAATTCTTCTAATCTTTACTTCGATTGAGATTATTTGTGATGATCTTTGTCTTTGATTAGTTCTTTTGAATTCACTTAAATTTGAACTAATCTTCACTTAATTCTACTTCTGCACCTTAAATTCTTCTAGGTATTGTGCCTATAAGTGGATATTTTCATATTTTTGTCATTATTTCCAAATATTTGCATGATATTTTCAATGTTACATGCAATTTTCTCAAATATGCACAAGATGTTCATTTATTTACAAATGCCTGCATATTGACTATGTTCTTCTTATCATTTGTCAGTAGTGGTAGTTGTGATGATGATATTTATGAAATTTAAAAGAAAACAAACTAAAATTGTAAATTCAATGAAATTAAGTGAAGTTTGATCACTGATCCCCATGTATCCTCAACACTTTCATGAAAGAGAAGAAAACTGAACCATATTTCATCTCAAAGATTTTTTTAGTGGTGAATATTTGCCAATTGGTGAATATCACAGATCGGCCAAGTCAGAATTGGCGAATAAATCGCATCCAACAGTGTGGTCAAATCGATAGGATTTTACGTATTATCAGTTGAATGCATATCCATTCGCCATCAATTTATTTTATGAGAATCAATTAAGTAATATTTTTGCCATAACAAACTATGCATTTCAAATGGGCTGACTAATATTTTCACCTGGAATCTTGAAAGAAAGTACTAAATCACCTATATATTCACCAATACTATTAAAACAACATTGTGTATTGGGACACGTTTCACCAACGCCATTAAATGGTCACTGCACGTGAGGACCCATTTCACCAATGCCATTAAATGGTCACTGTGCATGAGGACCCATTTCACCAATTAAAATTTACAAGTAGTTGATTATGAGGGGCCATTTGGTCAATTTCCATGACACCTCCGTGCTAATCGTAGGGCCATATTCACCTTGGAAATTAGAAAGTATGTAGTCTGTCGAGGTTTGATTCATTGACACTTAAATGTATTCCTTATATATTCACGTGGCATTCACCAAATTTTTTAATATACCATTAGGAATTCCTGCAAAATTCACCAGATATGGATTGATATAAATATAATCGAAACTCTGATTTATTCTTACACATTTTGTTTAGTTCTGAACTTGTGAGCTCTCGATTCAAATTTTGAAAGTTGGAGTTGGAACCTTGAAGTCGATCCTAGGCAAAGTTACAAACTTACAACACAAGCATTCCTGCATTAAGGAATAGCAAGTTAGTGAAAACCTAAACTTAAAGGTGAGTAATCATTTCTTCATAGTATTAGTGTTATAAGATTTCTTTATCTCTTTTCCATTCTTGCTTCAATCTTAAAGAAGATATTTAGTAGAGAATGGGATCTATATTCTATGAGCATGTCCTTAAACAAGAAGACATTTTTTTCTAGCTTTTATTCGAAGTGAGAGATCAAGATGTCGAGCCGCAAGTGCGACAAGGGTAAGACTCCTTAGGGTGGTGAAGGGACTGGGAGGCCATCAAATGTCGAAAACATGGAGTTAGTATACAGTTTTACTTTGGAATTGGCAATGTTTCTGATCCATCAAATCAAGATGGAGCTACATCATCAACTCTTGCACCAAATATTAATGAAGAAGCCATTCGCAATACCTCACCACCAGTAGAAGGTGGGATTTCCATTGAGTCAAATGAGGATGGCAATACCACAGAAGATGTTCCAAGGGATACCTTGGTTATCCAAAATGAGCATAGCAATACCGCAGAAGATGTTCCAAGGGATACCCTGGTTAGCCAGAATGAGGACGGTAATATCGTAGAAGATGTTCCAAGGGATACCTTGGTTAGCCAGATTGAGATAATTGACTTGGATGAAAATGCTAGCGCTATAGATGATGTTGGTAAGAAGAAAAGAAAAGGCAAATAAAAAATGGGGTGCAAGTGGGAAATGTCAAGGAATTTTCAGCTTGATTGGGTGTCAAAGTACCCATTCATTGAACCAGTGGAGAAAGCAAACAAAGGTGAACAACCAACAAAATGCAAGTGTGTGATTTATAGTTGGAAATGTAAAAGAGATAAGAAATTACAGCTAAAACTTGACACTATAGAAAAGCATATCGGTAAAGTTCATGAAAAACAAATCATAGACGGAAAGGAAACATTAGTAGTAAGATGGAAATCAAAGGAAGAATGTCTTCATGTGAAGTATGCTGTGGAATATGATGAGCATAAGAAAAGAATGACAAAGCTTGCTGCAAGTGGAGGTACAATCAAGGGTCAATTTGGAAAACCAATGGAAGGAGCATAACTGGCAAAAACTATTCAGATGAGTGTTGTTTTTCATATTTTGTCTAGAAGGCATCCTATGATAGACTACCCAGAGTATAGTAATTTATTATCTTTTTTGAGTGTTCCTCACTATCCTAGCACACATTGGTCAATAAACATTGGATGGGAATGGGAAAATTGTCTCGTTGCGGTGGAAAAGCAAGATTTAAAGGAGAATGTAAGAGTCAAACTTCATTGCATTATCTTTAGATGAAGTTACAGTGGTAGATAATACTTCTTGGGTCTGTATGCATGTGTATACTATAAAAGAACATGTCCGCTGAGCTCATCTACTCTATGTTCATAAAATAAAGGATAGTTCAACATTGAAAAATCTATTTGAACTAGTTAAGAAGTCTTTGAATGAAATTACAGAGATGGATGACTTGACAATTTCCAAAAAAGTTGGTGTGTAGGAGCTGATGGAGCTGCAGTAATGCAAGGTAATAGGACCGGTCGTTGTACAAAATTACAAACTACTTGTACACCATACATGTGTTAGATCTAGGCCACACAACTGAGAGGGGGGGTGAATCAGTTGTACAAAACTTGCTTTTATTTCAAACACTTAAATCCTCTTTGTTATTTAATAGCATATCAATTAATCACTCATGAAAGCATAAAGCACAAACACTAGAGCAGATATACATCAACACATGAGACACCAAGATTTTGACGTGGAAAACCCGGTCAAGGGAAAAACCACGGGGTGATTAACCCAAGGATTATTCTCTGTTAGAAGAATAAAAAAATAGATGGCACATGCCAATTAGGGCTCACTGCCCGAGCACACTGCTCACAAGAGGCACACTGCCTACAAGAGACACACTGTCTACAAAGTAACAAGTATTACAAACTTGAACTAGAGATTGACATCTTTACCATGCCTGGATCAGTTCCATTTAAGCCCAAAAACTTCTGCTCTACCTTTCGCACTTCTCTTTGCTATACCACACTTATCATAGCAAGACACACTTCAAAATGAATTCACAATCCCTTATTTATACAAGGTATTGACTTAGAAGCAATCATCTAAGTCGGCAAACACCTACAAGATCATTCACAAGACATGTAATACATCCGGTCGGCCAGTCTAAAGAAGAACACCAATATCCGTGGTTATTCTTCAAATGCAAACTCTAACTTCAATGTCGACCACCAATAAGAATTGTACATGATCCAAAGATCACCAAAACCTTTCCTGAGTCATCAAGAACATCCGCACTTTATCAGCTTACTGGAATTCTTCTGTTCTTCATCCGGAACTTCAAGAACACAGTCTGTCATCACTGTCATAATGAAAAATGTGCTTCTGGACCTCCAAACCATGAACAAATCTAGTTGTCACTTTACACAAACTTCTTCAACACTCTCTCCAATCCGTAGAATGAGATAATGCAATTCTGGAGCTCACCGGATCAATCTTTGACACTCTATCACCACCGAACACCTGCCGGAACTAGTTCTACTTGAGTGATCATAACTTCTTTAGATCTTCATGCGGACCTCTAAAATCTTGATTGGAACATCTCAAGACTCGTATCTACAAACCCTTTAAACCGCATCCTCTGATCCTCATCCTATTGAGGACTTTTGCCTTCTTGTCATCACTATTCTTCACTGTTCCTGATTGAGACTAATTTCCTCAATAACCTCAACACACAACTCATCCAGTCCTTCTTATCAATGCAATATGAGTATGTTGACATCAATGACAACACTAGTTATCCTCATACTTGCAACAACATGCTTGGCATGTACTGCATGGCCCACAGAATGAATTAGCATTCAAAATTGTAAGCAAGTTTCCTACAGTATCAAAAGTTGAAAATCTAGTCCATGAGCTCCACACATACTTTTGTCGAAGTCCCAAACATTTTGCAGAATTTCAAAATTTTGTTGAGAGAATAACAACAGGAAACAAGCTTCTTAAGGATGTTGATACCAGATGGATCTCCTTACATGGACCAATGCAATGAATTCTTTCTGAATATCCATCCTTGATTGGAATAATGTACAAGCATTACAACATAGTAGACAAAGCTCCTGACCTCTTACATAGGTTAAGCAATATAGAGACACTCTTAACTTTAGCTAGTCTTCTCCCCATGCTGGATGAAATGAACAATCTTGTGAATAAATCCCAAGATAGAACTATGTATATCTATGAGTATACCAAACTACATAGTTAGACATGCATGGCCCTTGATAATCTATATCTAGATCTAACTTCTCAAAGCCCAAATTTTTATAGGTGGCAGATAATTACAGATTTGAATCATCCTAAAAATTATCTACAGTTTAATTCAAGAGGGGAGTTATGTGCCTTTTTACATGGATTTGAGATGCCAATGCACCATTATAAGACGGTCAGGTGCTCTATCAGAGAAGTACCTGTTAGAAAGGAATATTTTGACGGCATTATTGAATCTGTTAGTAATAATTTGAAGGAAATTGCAAGCAATCTTTCAACAGAGATTTATAATCGAGTCCCTCAAGAAGAAATACTTGAAGCCATGTCTATTGTGTATCCTCAATTTTGGGTTCAAGGCCACCGAGATAGCCCAAGCTTTTTTCATCAAAAAGTAACTACCTTGACCACATACTTTTTGAAAAGTACAGAATGCAATGGACAGACAATAGAAGGAATTATAGATGGAAATAAGATTAGAGGACAATGTAGTGATAGACCAGTTTAATGCCATGGAGAATCCCTTCGAAGCGGGATCAATAACAAAGGCTTGGAAAAACTTGGGTTAAAGTGAAATATTGCATGATTCGATATCAGAATATTTCAAACTTGTTGATTTATGTCAAACAATGATATTGGGTTTGGTGGAAGATGAGAGAGTTTTCAGTGCATTGGGGTTTTGAAATCAAAGATAAGAAACAAAATAGACAAGAATTTGGAAAATTGCTTGAGGGTGTTAGGAAGTGCGTATAATGTCAAAATTTTTCCTTATGAAAGGGCACTCATAATCTGGCAGTCCATATGTGAAAGAAGAGGGTTGTGCAACACTTCAAGTTCAAATGCTAGTGGTGGTAGGACAAATGATAGTGACACAATGACTGATGAATTTGAGACTCAGAATCAAGATGAAGAAAATGAAGACCAGATTTAGAATCAAGACAACTTTTGTACTTTATCTGAACGTCAGTTTGAGGACCCTGACTCGATTTGGGAAATGGAAGTGAATTAGCAGTTTTAAGGTATTTATACTACATTTCATGAATCATATTCCAAAACTGTAGTTGATGATATTTTTTATTGTATTCCTTAAAATTGTGAATCAAATTGAATACATTAACATATTATTAATTATTTCATAATTTAATTATGTCATATTGATAAGTTTTACATGTACTCAGTGATTAATCATACAACTCAATGCTTAATATTTCCTTGCTAAAGTTGATTTGTGCACAAAACATAAAAAATTTGCAGTAAAGTAGAATTTTGGTTTTTGATTTGATATGTGATCCTGCATCATTTTTCACAGTTTATGAATTATTTTGATCAGTGCCTTATCCGCAACTGGGTCAGAAAATGAAATATACTCCTACAATAGACCATTTGATCCGTTGGTTAGGGTTTTAGGTTTAGGGTTTGTCTTCATTTCATACATAAACCTAACCTTTTAGCTTTTTGTGTTATAATTTTAAGTTGACTTATTACGGTTGGTTCCCAGTCATCCAAGTTCACACTTAAGCCATCAAAGCCATCAGTATTACCGGCCCCTTTGCCTTATCAAATCAGTCACTGCTTGGTTGGGAACATTATGCGTCAAAATGTTTAAAGGGGTTAAATATTTCATCTTTTATCTTAAGTCTTGACCCCCAATGTTTTTATCTCTTGTTAAATATTAAGCCATGTTGGATGCACTTTCCTTGTTGACTCCTTCGCCTCTTGTCTTATGTGGACATGTGGCGCCATTTTGCAGTAGCACAGTGAGAAATTGGCCACCACATTTTTGCTCTACGCGAGCACGCCAAAGCTTCCACGTAAGCCTCCTCATACATACCTTTTACTTTCCCTTTGAAAGACAGCCATGTGTTGCTATTTCACAGCCGCGCAGTGAATCTTCACCTCTAAAAAGATCCTTATGTGCGCTTGTGCTACCGTTAGATTATGCTTATGTTGTAGATCATCTCTCAACCTGACACTTGGTAGTGTTTCCTCTGTTGATTCTGATTCATTGACCTAGTGGCTATAAGCCTGACTTCTTCGACAATTGTCTCCATATCACAGCCCTGCAGAAGGAAGACGATGTCGCCTTTGATGTAGCGCGGGCTTGCGATAACTTGCCATGTGGCATTCTTGGTCCTACAAGACTTAGGACTTAAATTTTATAAAAGATATGACATTCACGGGCTATAAAAGGTAGAGGCTAGGACTGAGGGCCAGTCATTACACAATGTTGAAGGCATTAGGTTGTAACTTGTGACAGGGAACTTAAGATAAACAGTCAATGACAAATTATAACATAAAACAAAGGGGACCGTGGGACTTAGGGTTTAAGGGAAAATCAAGAAAAATACATGAAGAATAGTCTTAAAACCCTAAACTTAAGCAGGTGCCACCATAGTGATTCATCTCTCAACTCAATGGCAATGCTTAATAACATATTAACAATAGTAGCATATACAACAATGAACATCAACAATCGTTGAATGTGTATCTAGTAGTTGAAACCAGATTTTTTCTTCAATTGATAAAATAAATAATACAGATAATTGAACATCAACACATTACTGAATTTGAGTTTTCTATTGATTTTTAAATGAAGGAATACATAGAGGCAATGTAAAATCTTTCTCAAAGACAACTCTGCACAGAGTTGAGTTGGAACTTGGAAACTCATATTATCAATATCAAATCATTCTAACAACTTTTTTAGAAAATTCCACTATTCAGGTGGTGGAATTGTCATTTCTTCTAGCTGATATTGTCTGACTTGAATTTTTGTTAACAATATATGATCGAATTTCAATTTGGATCTTGACTTGAATGTTTCAGCCAAAGATACATTCAAGATTATTAGTGGTTTGATGCAATCCAAAAAGTTTGCCTCATTTGGGTTCTGAGGAAACTAGTCCAAATCAATCTTCCTTGCATCCTCCATCTTATTTATGAAATTATACTTTCCAATGAATCGATCATGTGTGTCAAAAGCCTGTGGCAAACCAAGCTTTGTCAAGTTCCTTACCTTTTCATCCTCCTTCTTAATCTTTGTTGCAGCCTCAATCACAAATTCTATTGTTTCATGCATTCTTGAACACTTTTGAATGATAGATGTCACCTTCATTGAGGCTTCAATCCAATTAGTAATGCTTTTTGAAATCAATTCATTGTCACTGGCTTTGTAGACTGTTTCTAGAACTTGATTTGCAGATTTCTCTTATGCCTGTAATTGCACATTTTTGTTGTCCATTAAATATTTTCTCAGCTTCTTATGATGTAGTCTCATGGCATCAATCAATTGAAACAATTCACAAAAATGATCAATACTCTACATTATTTCCTCCCAGATCTTTTGTTTCATGTGCCTCATTGTTTATCTACAAAATTCAGTTAACTTATTTTGACAAGATTTTATTTCATTTTTTGCTTCCATAAGCTCTACGGCCAATGTTTATTTTTTTCTCTCTTTCTCCAATTTTTGTTCCCACTATTCATTTGCTTTCCCAATGCTTTGTCTTAATTTTTCTGAAGTGGATTTTTCCTCATCATATTTCTTTTTGTTCTCATCTAACCTTTGCTTCAGTCCATTCAATTCCACCTTTGTTTGTTTATCCTCTTTGCTTGTTGATGTAGATGCAAATTTTTTTATTCTTTTTTCTAATTTATTGCTTTTGTTATCTGATGCTTTCCTCTTTGCTTTCTCATTTGCTAAGTCTGCCTATAATTTTTCTATTTGATTCTGCAACCTTTTTTTCTCTATCATGCTTTAGCAACGATGTGTACACTAATTCATTGTTCTTCTTTGATATATTAATTTTATCAGTATTTTTAATCTATAAAAATCAAATTGCAAATTGCTCACCTGAAATTCAGATCAATCCATCTGATTTTCTAGTTTATTTTGAACTGTGGAAACAATAATTGTGTACTCCATGATTTCTGAATTTGTGTCAAATGTGGGTAATGTCATGGTTGTTGCAGGCTCTGAAGTTACAATAGACAAACTATCCATCAGTTGCTTCTTTTCTTTTTTAGACAATTCTAATTTCTTTTTAAACTCTTGAATGTAATCAAAACCTGGGGACGTAGGAAAAAGGGAATGCTTGAATGGTGAAGGAATAGGAGTACTTGAAATTTCTGTTGTAGCCACACTAACTGGGGGAGTGCCTGGAAATAACTCCTTTGTGGTGGAATTGGTAGTTGGACTTGGACCTGTCATAATCCTTTGTCTCTTCTGTATCCCTTGATCATTGAGTGTTTGTGTGGTATCTTGTATTGGTGTCCTCTTGTGTGTAATTTGTTATTGGACATGTAGCATATGTTGACTAAGTTCTCCACCAATGGCAGTGCTAGTCACACTAGGCTCTCCACCATGGGCATGTCCAAGTTGTGATTGCATCTGACCATGAGGATTACAATTTGAAGCTGCAACAAAATGAATTCTTTCAACTGTACTTGTATGCCCTTGGTCTATTTTATTAGTTGATTCAGCTCCAAGGCCTTGTTTATCAACTGGTTTTCTGGTGACTAAATCTATTGGGTTCCAAATGCCTTATCCTTGGGACCCCAAACCACCACCATGATAACCCATATTTTTAGCTATGGTTGCTTCTAAGTATATGTTTCTTTTGTGGCTAAACTTAAACCAGGTTTGAAATTGCTTTGTTCATCCCTATCATCATCAGGTTCATTATCATTTTCTTCATATTCATGTTCATTGGGATGCTCTATATTCCACAAATTGTTAAACTCATCATCTTCATTAATTTCTCTATACTCTACCATAGTTCTTGGTTCACCTAGCTCCTTCCTCATAGACCAAAAGGTAGTATTTTTTTATCGTGACCAATTTTTGCTTGTAACAGACATATCTAGAGAGTCTGGCATTTTTACTCTAATAGATGGTTTATCACTTTTTTCATAAAAATTGTTGTACCTCTTGATTTGATTCTTTGCTAGTGCTCCTGTATTTTGGTGCAATGCCATAATTTTTGTTGATAATTGTTCAAAAGAAATACCTTTCTCAGCAGCAGTTTTCTCCATTGCTATTTTGACCTTATCCCAAGAATCCTTGTTTCTAAAGTTTTCAAGCAAGGATTTACTTTGATGTTGAATTCTAATTGCAACATTCCTATTGGCCACAATTATTGTTTTAATGGTGTCACATGGATCATACTTCCGGTGACAAACAACATCAAAATTAAAAAATTTCAAAAGATCATGTACCACCTTAAATGCTTTTCTCTCCAATGTGAACCCTCCACATGAAACAGGTAAAGAAGGAAATAAGGTCTTCTTTTGCTGACCGGCAAAGTGTAGTTCATTAGTACTTTGCATCTGCCTTACATATTCCAATGCAAAAACCCTTTCTGTCACATGTATTGGAAGTTTGTATGGCTCTACTCCTGATCAATAAAATCTTAGCACATTATATTCTTCCAATAAGTACCAATCAGCCAATTGTATTTCTATTCCTAGTTGAATGCAATCTCTACATGATATAGGCAATCTAGGCATTGGACTATTTGTAGTTGCTTGATGCAATGGAGCCAAAAAGTAGTCTACAAAATGATTGCAGTTCCTTTGAGAATCATGCATCCTTATCTTAGTGGTCCAATCATATACTAGAGCCATTTTCTTTTCCTCAGTATTACTATAGAGCTGAATCTGAAGCTTGTTGGTCTGAAACATTCCACTAAATTTGAATAGAAAAAAATAGCACAAGTAGGTTGTGAACCTAAATGTCTTGGTGGAACCTCCTTTAATCATTAAAAATTGTTTATGCATGGATTCTACAATGTGCTCAATAAAGTTATATTTGACATGTACACCAATACCATAATGGATATTATATACCATTTCAAGGAGGGTTGCATCCACTTCCCAATTGCTATCAAGTCTGAGGCAAAATGCTAGCATGGAAATAGTATCCTGAGCCCATGATTTAAAAATTTCCAAAGGATAAGGAGGCTTATGGTTACCTTCAAACTTATTTCTTTCTTGAACTATTTTATTTAGAAAAACATTTTTGTCCCTTTCATCCGCTGCTTCATAATCACTAGCAAGCTTTTCTAGGTCAATGTGGACATCTCCAAATTCTTTGGTTGTAAACCCCAACACTTTTCCAAATTCTTTTGCATTAATGGATAAAATTTCTTCTTTGGTATATTTATTTACAATTGCTCTTTTGTTATCATCATAATTGTGGGCACAGACCATGATAAATTCTGGGCAAGGGAAAACCTCATGTAACATCATGCGCTCTAATCCAGTTACCCATGGTGCATTGATACTATTAACTCACTTTTGGTTTGCAGCCTTATTCTCACATGAAAATATAAGTTCTGCGGTAAGTTTACCATAGATTTTAGGATCATAATTATCATGGTATTCATTAGTCAAACCTGAAGTTTTAAGCAATCTAGAATAATCTATTTTTCTATCCAAACTTGCTCTGCCTTTCCCAAAAACTTTGTCCAGTCTGCTAGTTGTGGTAGACATGCTTATACAACGTGAAATTGTGAATTCCCTCTTTAGTCCTTAATTTTTCTTAAGTCTCTCAACCCTAAACCCAAAGTTTAGATTTTAAGAAACGATGAAACGTGGCCTAGGAATTGTGTCTTTTGTCTTACCAGCTTTGTTGGAAGTGGCACTGCAATGAGCAATTTGAAATCTCCTCAGTGCAATGCAATGAGCAATCTAAAATCTCTTCGTGTGCTGACCCTCTTACTTAAAAATAAAATCACTTAGCAGTAGAAAGTTTGCTTTTTTTTATAAAGTGATTTTTTTTACGAACATTAAAGTGAATGAAACATCAAGTCAACATGTTGCTTCTAGACTACACAATTAGTACATGGCTGACAGCTGTCCTGCATTGACATCTCACAGCAATTTCTAAACCATTGATCTTTGTAAATCTAACAGTTATAGGGTGATTCCAGAGATTTATGTTCACAAGCCTAGTGCTCTGTGCATTTTATTCCAGAATGCAACTACAACCATCCATCAAATGTTCATCAAACAGTCGAGTAATTTACGATATAAACAATTTATAATGTAATTTGTTAATTTGATGGCAACTTTCTTTTTCATTTGTATTGATTTATGTTTTAAATTTGCAAAGCGGCTTGTAGGGCTTAAATTTGACAGTCGACCTTGCCTGTCAAGCAATTTTCTTATGAGAATAATCTATTCAATGTTGCCTTTAAAATACTATGACATACATTAGTATAAGTAGATTATATAGAAACCAAATATATATAAGCATAATCCTATATAAATTTTGATAGTTTGTCCAAAATCTCTCCTTTCATATGATACAGTCTTTTTAAAATTTTGATTGTCCTTTACAGCAAAAATGCTTAAATACAACTATACAACTGTCAAATTTAAGCCTTGAAAGTGGGTATTCAATTGATATTAATTCAAAAAATTCTTACAGTTGGAGGATAGCTACGCCCCTAGCATATTCTTACAAAAAATTCTCATGTATTACATACGATAATATTACATCAAAATTACATAGCAAAAATCAAAACGCTGGCTAAGGGAAACCATAGAAATCGCCTGTTTCCACCAGCTCTATGAAGCGCAACACCCATTCCAGATTCAGCTCCATGTCAAGAGCTCGAGAGCGCCTTAGAAAATTTTGACCAATGGTGGCCCAGTGACGGTGGCGGGTGAGAGCCACATCTGTCATATTAAGAAAAAAGGGAAGCCACGGAACCACCACACCCATCTCTGCCCCAAAAATCACCAATGATAGGTCATAAGACCGCAAAATCCCCACACCCATCTTTGCCCCAAGAACCACCTCCAAATCATTACCCAAAAAATCTGGCTTGAAAATTTCTCACAATAGAACAAGAATATCCATCTTCACACCTCCAAGGTCCAACAATGACACCAAGAACCAAGAAGCTATGTTAGAATTCACTCTGTATCTATTCCTATCTATTAAGAAATCCCTCCCAAGCACCATTTTCATGGCTTACAACTCCAAGAAGAGCAAACAGGCAATTCTGTGAGGCTTCATTATCACTTTAAGCCTCAAGTTTGTGATGAATCCCAAGAAAGCAATTTGCCTTCGCAATGCTATAAGGAAAATTGGTGTATCCATTTTCTTTGTTAAGATAGCTTCAATCTTTGGTATGAGAAAGTGTTGTTGGGCTCCATTAAATAGAGCTAGGTTTCATTAATGGTGCTCGGCTTCAAATCTTTGCGATATCTTTCCAAGCGTGCCAATATTTAAGTGATATGATATATGTTCAAGTGAATTTAATCTACATGCAAATATTTATACTTGATTTGACTTAAGTACATAGATAATACTTAATAGATTTTCCAAACTATGTTCCACGTATGCAATCTGGTGGTACCTGTATGGGTTTAGGGTTTTAGGTCCATAAAATTGCAAGTCTTTACCTTTAAAATATTTTAAGCCTAAGTCCCTAGGTCTCATGTGCTTTATCTTTTAAATCCCTATTGATCACTTGTAGTAAGTCGCCAGTTACTTAAGTTATAACTTGAGGCCTTTATGTTCATTAGATGACCAGCCCGATGTCCTAAGTTTACCCTTTATAGCCCATGAAATATTAAATCTATGTCCTAAGTATTCGTAAGGGTATAAAGTGTTATGTAAAAGTATTTCGTAGCATCACAACGCATCATAGATGACATCATCATCTCTCTGCGTGGCTACGACAAGGCGACACCTGTCAAAGAATCTGGGCTTACAGCCCCTTAATCGAAGATCCTAGATCGATAAACTGTATGCAGCCAAGTGTCAACCTAAGAAGTGATCTGCAAGGAGCTTAAATCTAACGGTTATGCAAGCTTGCAAGGGAATCTTGCCAGAAGGGAATCTTTGCCATGCAGTCACAAGATAGGGACACGTGGCCTCATCTTAATAATTAAATGAAAAGGAGACGCGTGGATGCTTTAGTGCACTTGTGCATGGTAGGTAAGTGGTGGGCCATTTCTAGCTGCGATGCTATGAAATTATACCACGTGTCCAGATCAGACAAAAGGTGATGCGATCAGCAAAGGAGGTACATTCGACATGTCTTGTTCTTATTGGTCAAAGACTTTTCAATGATGATGACCCATATTTTCAAATCTAGCTGGTGAATGGTGGTCGTCGATTTCACAAGGACAAATTTAGATCACCAGTGGAGGTTTGAATTTTTTATGAGGAACGTTGAAGGCGCCCTGTGACACGAATGTGAAATTAACACCGAGGCTACCTCCATTAATGCCTTAGAACCTACACTACAAAGCTTCAAAAGGAAGAAGATTAGGTTTTTTTGCATCATTTCTTCAAACACGAACAGAGTCCAGACGCGCAACAAGTTTTCAGGCTAGCAAAAGAAGAAATTTCAAGTTTTTGTAGACATAAAAAACTAGTAAATTAAAAGCTAGGTTTCTCATATGAAATGTCAACCATTGTTATTTGGAAATCTAATGGTTCAAGTGTTATTCTGGAGGTTTGAAGTCGCAGGTCTAGTGTTTCAGACATTTTCTTCCAGAATGCAACTACAGTCGTCCATCAAAAATTCATCGAATGGTCATTGGTTATATTAATTTGTGCTGACATCTTGCTTCAGACATAATAAATATGTTGACACTTGTCCCCATTCCAGACACTTTATGAAGGAATTTGGATGTGTGGAAAATTTGTCCTGGAATAGAACAATATGTAGCATTTGATATTTTCACCACACACGATATGATTTTTTATTGGCATAACAATTTATTTCGCCAATTAATTTTTTATTGGTTTGAAACTATATTTAATTTGCCAATGATTTTTTTTATTGGTTTGAAAATTGGTTTAATTCACCAATGAAAATATTTTTTGGGTTTGAAAATAGATTTTAATTGCCAACAAAAATATTTTTTTTATTTAGAAAAGACGTTTAATTCGCCCACAGAAATATTTTCCTTGTTTGAAAATAGGTTTTAATTCACCAATGAAAATATTTTATTGGTTTGAAAATAGGTTTTAATCACCAATGAAAATATTTTATTGGTTTTAAAAAATTACAATTCATTAGGATTTTCCATAGACCTCTAGCGATTACAAAAGATTCGCCAATTGAGATTATACTTTTTCTTGGAAAAATGAAAAAATTCACTAATAAAATTAATATTTTTCTCAGGAAGTATACACGATTCACCAAGTTTATACACCTTCTCCAAGGGGGAGTTCTTAAAGTTATCCATGTTTCACATGGATAGTCCACGACTACATATGACCGATGTGAATCTTCGAAGGTAAGGAATGAAGACAACATGCACTTTGCAGATGCACCTCAATAGAGCACAACAATCCACAGTTACACATTAAGAAATCATTCATAGATTATGCAAGATGTACAATAGGTTGTAATCAAAAGTTCTCCATCTTCATTCAAGTATGCAAAAAGAGTACACATATACAGATGATCTCAAGAAATAATAATGACGAACCATAGAGCAACAAAATGTTCACTAAGTGCTTGCTAATCACCAATTCTATCTCAATTAATCTTCAAATACTTTACAAAATGGCAACCCATCTCCTTTTATAGACCAAGGATAGGATGTGGTCACAAATGATCCAAGGATCAAGATCAATTCAGGATGATCTAAGAGTAAAAAAAAGTTGCACATGATCGCTATTTGGCAATCAATCTAGTGGAATACAGTTGGCATTCTAGAATATTCCTTGAATCTTTGACTTGGTCAGCATGACCCCTTTACTCTGCATTTCTATCAGACTCTTCATCTGTGGATGCCCCCTCTATTACCCTATATCCAATACCTTAGACAAGCTCATATGTATGGATGGCCTTCTCTATCTCTGCCCTATCTTGTACCTTGGCCCTCTTAGTGACATGCTCTTGAGCCTTTAACTACTCCTTTAAGGATATCCACTTATTGGTCTGGCTATCTAACTCTTCATTAAATGCCACAACTTTAGACTTTATGCGCATGGCTTTGTCAATAGTATTTTCAGAAAAATGTTGGATAGGATCTTCTACTACTAAGCTGAAATTATCTCTATATGCTTTAACCACAAACTCTTCATCTTGATTTTCAATCTTTCCTTCTACCTCACCTTCAAGAGCCTCAAAAATCTCCATCTCCTCTGCTAAGAGTTCATGCTCTTTGATGTTGATATCCACAGCTTTAACATTTCATCTTTTTAGTATGTTGACCTCAAACCTTATGTCTTCAAACCAGGTATCTACTTGTGGGAGTGTTCGAGGTGTTAGGACCTTCTTTGTCATGAGGGTGTTTATATCTACTTTCCTCATATCCTTTAGTGTGGTGGTACCCATTTATGTCTAGGGTTTTAAGCTTGAACGTTTGCAGGTTTTCTCATTCAAACCCTGAAACTTCTGAGTCATGGGGCTTTGCATTGTTTTTTCTATTCAGATGGTGACCTTCTGTGGTGGGTTCTTGGTTATTAGGTTTCATCCTCATGCTTTAGTGTTTAGCAGTTGACTGGCCCCCATATAATGTTTTACCACTTTTTCCCATCACACGTGAGCAAAATGCTAGGTTTTTGTATGTGCAAGTGGTCATGTATGTTGGCGGGCTTGTGAAATCTTAGTCGGATTTTGAAAAGTGGTAAAAATTTGAGTTATATGCATTTTTCTAAACCATATCGGGCTCAAAAGGATGCATGTACATTAGGGGAATCTGTTGCAGATTTTGGGAAGATCCCCCAAATGTATATCGGGTTTGCTTGTATATGTTTTGTTGTATGTCCAGATATACAACGTGAGGATACATTGCGGATCTCAAAAGGGATTAAATCAGGGCTAAAGTAATGGTCAGGTCCACAGGTTCTATGCAAGCAAGAATGAATGTATATCCAATATACATTGGGTTCGTGCAATGAAAAATATACAAGGAGGGGTGAACATGCATTCGCTACAGTATAATATGCAAAGCCCGGACCCGATGGATAGTGCATTCTGGTTAATAAAAAGTTCAAGTCTGGATTGTATATTTCATTTTGTATATCCGCGTTGTATGTTTGTAATATACAAGTGCATATATACAAGGCCTGGACATGAAGGGAGAATGTAATATGCTTCATGGAGGTTTGGAATCTGTGGATTGCATGTATGTTGGGTTTGTATATGTAATATACAACCCGATATACAAAGAAAAGACATGCAATTCAGACCCGAAGGAAGAATCAAATTTAGCAAATTCATGGCAGGCGTCCGCCTTGTATGTATATTGTGCATGACATACAAAGTGATAGGTGCAAAATGGAGATACAATCTGAACCTGATGGAGTTTTCAAGCTGCTTCATACAAATTTAGGGTCTGCCTTGTATATAAGATGATTGTATATGCGGTTGCATATACAAAAGCGGTAAAGGTAAAATAGAAGCGGGAAAAGTCAGTAATGACAAGGAAGCATCTGCGTGGCACATTCTCATTGGCCAGCGACTTGCCTGTTTGTTTTGAACCGTAGATTTGGGAGATACAAAGAAGGATCGATGGTTGTGTTCAAATGTTCGATGGCGAGGGTTTTCCCATACATATGCAGTGGCATTATTGGCGGGAAAATCATTTATACATCTGCTGCTACGTTTCCATGGTAGCTGCGAGTTGATATGCCATTAATGGCAGGATTGCAAATAGGTATGGGCCAAAGAGACATGTCAGCTACCACTTTCAAGTGGAAAATCTTCTAGCGGCGACACAGGGCTCGAGTTCAACTACTCCTTGCCCTTCTTCTGCTTCTTCCCATTTTGTCTTCTGCTGCATTGATTGATTTGGGCGCCATTCTTGGTGCATTGTAATTGGCAAAATTTTGATTTGACTTTGGTACGGTTCTGTTGAGGGCACACTTTGAGTATATCTGAAGTGTGTGCCTCATTGTTTTGGTGGTTGAAAACTGGACAAGTTTTGGTGCTGTAATGAAATACAACTTCGTTGGTGGCTCTATTCTGGGTATTTTGTGAGTTTATGAGTTGTATGTCGAATGTCTTATGCATAGAATTCATCAGTTTCATGTTGATTCAAATGAGTAATGCTTTATAGCATGTATTTTGTTATTTGTCTCCAAACTGAATGTGTTCTTCTTTTGAATCTAAAACAGCTAAGGGGTTTTTGGGATTCTAGAATATGGGTTTACTATATTGAATGCTTAATCTTTTACTTTTGCTCAAGGAGTAGATTAAATGTTTTGGGTTAAGTGTTGGGAAAAATATATTGCAGTAAGGATGTTTGTAAGCAGAAGTAACTGAATACTTTGTCTTGGGTATTGTCTGCAAGATAGATATTGCAAAATCCCCTTAAAATCTGATTATTGTCTTAAGTCTGTGATAAACACTCACATACATATATCTATTGACTCTGAGCCCTGGATAGGCACCAATCTGGTCTTGTGTTGAGATTACAACCAAGGTCCTAGTTTTGCTTCCAAATACAAATCAAACTCAAACTTTTAATACAAACCTTTAGGACATTAGGAGTAGTTTAAGATTGAAATCCTCTGTCTCACAATTGAACATAGGCCCAAAGCTAGCCCCTTTGCACTTATCTCACAGTTTTGGTCTGCATAAGAGAGGATTTATCTGCTTTGTGTCAACATTCCAGCTAACTTGTAAGTGCATTTCATAGATGTTGAATAGGGAATGCTCCCTTGGTTCTACAGAGCCTAAAGAAGAAGAGGAGATATTTATAGAGTCTATCTCTTGTACTGTTGGCCCCTGGCCCGAGAATCCTGTTGATCAATGATGGCTACTTTGTAGGGATAACTGAGAACAAGCATCTAGTCTGGGAAAATAACCAACAAATTTGGCGACTCTACTGGGGGACTGCTTTGTGAAAGGACCCTGATTTTAAAAGAAAACAATTCCTAGTTATAGGTGGCGACTCCGAACCAATCTCCCAACCGGTAAAGAAAAAATTTATATGCAAGGGAGAAGATCCCTGCGTAATCCTTTGTTTGAATATTTATCCATAAAAAAGATGTACAGGAGAAAAGGGACTGTTCAAGCTAGTCGAGAGGGTTCTCCCAGGAGTAATGATAATATTCAGGACAATCCAGGATCTTCAGAGCAGACAATACCTTATTTCTCAAACACTGAGGCTGAAATCCAGAACGTATATGAAAGACAACAGGGTGGTGGATTGAGAATGAGATCAGAGGTGTTTCAAGAATGCCCTTTTGTAGATTCCCCTGATAGATTTGAAAAAGCTAAATCCCCAAGGGATGATAATGATGATCAGAATGTAATGAAACCATCCTCTTGTATGCCTAGAGATGAGGAATTAGCTAAAGAAATCAAAAGTCTGAGGGCAGAATTGGAATATCTGCAAGCAGTAAAAATCAGAGATCACATGAGATAGAAAGTGCAGGCTCTTAGAACTTCTCAAAATGATTCAATTCCCACATTTGAGAATATAAATATGCTGACAAACTATCGCAGAAATAAAATTCAGGATCAGCATAATGATCAAAGATAAAATGCAAATAATGCTAGAGTACCATTAAATAATGTAAGAAATCATAATGCAAATAGAAATGCTAATGTTGATCAATTTGTTAGACAGCCTATGCAGCTGGATAGATTCAGACAACTAGTTTTTGATGGAATTCCTGGTTACCCAAATCCTATTGACAAACATGTGAGGCAACAAGTGCCAAAGTTTTTAGGGAATAATACTGTGTCAGGAGAAGACCACTTAAAATCTTTTCAGAATATCATGGACAACTTTGAGGTTGAGTATGAGGATGTTTTTATGAAATTATTTATGCAATCCTTAGTTGATGAGGCCAGAGAATGGTACAAGGGTTTGCCTGACAGGAGTATTTCATCATGGGAGGACTTCAGAAGAATTTTCAAGGAACAATATGGTGACAAAACTGATCCAAGTTTCTTCATCAATGAATTCAGTGGCATTACCAAAGGATCAAATGAACAGGTTGTTAATTTCAATGATAGATTCACTAAGGTGCTAAACAAATTGCCACATCACCTGAGGCCTAATGAACCTATGTGCATAGTGTTATACATAAATGCTTTTGATGCCAAAACAACTTATGGGTTAAGGGATAAAGGTCCTGCTAGCCTTAGAGATGCTTTCAAAATAGAAACAAATATTGAAAATAATAGAAAAGCGTCTGGTAAGACAAACAAAAGAGATGATGTAAAATTTTTGCAAAATCCAAATACTAAATCTCAAAGTGTTCAAGGCAATGCATCTACTTCTGAGGATAAATTTGATAAATTGACAACTATTGTCAAAGACTTGAGCTATAGAATGGCTAAAAATGAAAAGGGGGTAGGTCTTGACAGGCAAGTTTACCAAAGGCAAGAAAGAAGACCATCATTACATGATATGCCATATAATACCAATTGGCATAATGGTAAACCCATTCTCCCAAATAACAACACAAATCCAAGGAATCAAAATGTTAAGGAAACACCTGACCCTTTGAAGAAGGCTGTCAATATGGTTAATGACACCCCATGGTGCATAATATGTCAAATGCCTCACTCACAATCACAATGTATGATTACTCAGTCTCTATATAATAATGTTATTGCATGTGATGAATACAATGAACCGCATTGCATGGAAGATGACAATGTCAATATGTTGTCTACAAACAGGGAGAATCCTTTTCCTGATGTTGATGTAAGCACAAATAATGAGGTTCAGGTCTGCCAGTAGTTTCCCTGTGATGAAGATGATAAGGATAATAATGTTTATGCTCAGGACTCACACATCTTCTTGAATAACTTGAGGAGACCTTCTGATGAAGAGATTAGAGCCCTCACAGCTGCGGTAGTGGCTCAAGTCAAAAGCAATTACAATCTCAGGGGTAAAGCCCAGGTAAGTAACTCATACCAACCAGAGAGTACTTTTGTGAACCAACCAGTGCATAGTCATAAAGGGACTGAACCATAAAAGAAGCAATGGAGCAATAATAAACAAAATTTTAAGCAAAAAACAGGCCATGATTCTCAAGGACCAGAAGATAGAGTTCCTCAGGTTGAGGACCAAAACAAAAATTTTCAGATCAAAGATGACAGTCAGAGAGTCACAAGAATTAAAGCTGGATCATACCAAGATAAAAATAAAACTATAGATTAGGCTACAACTGTTATACAAAATTATGCTCCATTTGACATAACTCAGGTCTTGTCTCAGGTAAAGGTTTCTGTTCCATTGATGGAGCTGATGAAAGTTGAAGAATTCAGAAATAAAACATTGTCCCTGATTTCAAGAGTACCATGTCAAGCTAATCAGAATATTGAGACTCAGGGTAAGAAACAAGCCATGTGTATTGATGAGGATGAGACTCCTGAAATATATTTGGGGATGACCATGACAAAATGCCCTTCACATGTTGAACCATTTTATGTCTCCCTTGTCATAAATGGAAAAGTGGTTAGGAATTGTATCATGCCTCTTGCTATTATGCAGGAGCATCAACAAATATCATGCCTCTTGCTATTATGCAGCAAGCTGGGTTAAAGATAGATAAGGCATGTGGAAAATGCTACGCCATGGATGCTAGAGAAGTACCAGTCATTGGAATCATGAAAGATGTGGATTTCAAACTGGTAGCATATCCTGAAAAGACCTACAAAATGAATATAACAGTTGTTGATATCAAGCCACAGTATGGCATGTTGTTGTCAAGAAGATGGGCAGCATTGATTGGTGGGAGTATGCAATTGGACTTGTCATATGCTATGATCTCTATGAATGGTAAGGATGTCAAACTGATCAGAGAAGAAAGATCACTAGACATAGTTGAAGATCAAGAGTCAGAGGAGCATATATGTTTTGTTGCTACTGATTGTGAAAATTTTAGGGTTGTCTCAGATGATAAGGAGGATAAAGGGAGAAACATATGCATTCAAGAGCTTGACCAACAGGGTCTTTGGACCATGTATTTTGATGGAGCTTGTTCAAAGGAAGGCTCTGGTGCTGGAATTGTATTTCTATCTCTAGCTGGTAAGCTTCTAAAATTCTCTTTCTTGCTGAAGTTTTCTTGTACAAATAATATTGCAGAGTATGAAGCTCTGTTATTGGGATTGAATGTTGCTTTGAAGCATGGGATCAAGATGCTCAAAGTATTTGGGGATTCAGAGTTAGTTGTTTCCCAAGTTAGAGACAAGTATGCATCAAAGAATAAGAGATTAAAATAATATAAGCATGTTGTTTGGGATACAATTGAATTGTTTGATGCCTTTTCAATAAACTGGATAGAGAGATCAAAAAATGTCAGGGCAGATTTTCTAGCTAATGTAGCCATAAGGCCAGATGACATCACTCTGTTAGATGTTACAAATGTTGAAGTCAAACTTAGACCTACGGTACCAGATAACGTATGCAGCTGGCAGGTGTTTGATGATGACAAAGATTTGCTGAGATTTCTACATTGCATTGATGAATATGAGAACCAGGAAGTGGATTTTCAAAACTTTGTAGAAGTTGTGGATGGGAAAGAAACTCTCTTAGGGAAGGAGGTAATTCAACTCAAGACAAATAAAATCCCTAGAGGGCTAGTTGCTTTAGAGAGAGCATTTGACAATAGGGACCAATTTGTTACAAAGGCATCTCCAACAAACAAGAATGACTTGGAGGAGATAAACTTGGGGACATCTCATGCCCCCAAAAAAGTATACATTGGCAAACAGCTCAAGCCACACATCAGAGCTATGATGATTGCATTACTGAAAAAATATAAGCATGTCTTTGCCTAGTCATATTAGGACCTGAAATATTATAGAGAGGATTTATTCCAGCATGAAATCCCTTTGAAACCTGGAGCTAAACCATTCAGACAAAAACAAAGGCCTATCAACCCAACCTTAGCTCCAAAAATACAGGAAGAGCTTATGAAGCTTAGGGAGGTTGGAATAATTATGCCCATCAAACACTCAACTTGGTTGTCCAACCTTGTCCCAGTTAGAAAGAAGAATAGTGACATAAGACTTTGTGTGGACTTTAGAAATCTGAATGTATCTTCTTTGAAGGACAATTATCCATTGCCGAACATGGAAGCCATGTTACAGAAGGTGACTGGCTGTGAACTTTTATCCATGATGGATGGATTTTTCAGGGTACAATTAAGTGAAAGTAAAAGAATCTGAACAATTCAAGACAGCTTTCACCACTCCATGGGAAACCTATGTATATGTGAGAATGCCATTTGGACTGACAAATGTAGGTGCTACATTTCAGAGGGCTATGGATGTTGCTTTCGCAGGATTGATTGACTCAATCCTGGCTGTGTATCAGGATGACTTGACAGCTTATTCAGAAAAGGAGGAGCAATATTGCATGCACTTAGAATAGATCTTTATTAGAACATTGGAATATGGCATCTCACTCAACCCAAAGAAATGTGCTTTTGTGGTAGTGGAAGGAAAATTGCTTGGACACATTGTTTCCAAGGATGGAGTCAGGATTGATCTTGAAAGGGTGGTTGCAATTGACAAAATTCAGATCCCTAGAACAGTGAAAGGTATTCAGTCCTTCTTTGGACAAATTAATTTTGTTAGAAGATTTATTCCTAACTTTGCAGAGACCACAAAAGATATCTCTAAAATGCTGAAGAAAGGTGCAATTGTCAAATGGGAAGATGACAACTAATTCATTTCAGAACATCAAAGAATCTATAAAGATGGCTCCTATGCTGAAATCTCCTCTAAGCCATTTTAGTTGTTCTCATTTGCTTCTTTCCATACTAGTGCTGCATGCTTATTACAGAAAAATGAAGAAGGTTTTGAATAACCTATAGCTTTCTTTAGCAGGTCATTGCAGGCTGCTGAGTTGAAGTATGACATTATGGAGAAGCAGGCATATGCACTAGTTAGAGCAATCAAAAGCTTCAGACCATATTTGGTAGGCTCTTAGATAATTGCATATGTGCCTTATGCAGCAATTAAAGATATCTTTACTCAGTAGGAGGTAGCTGGAAGAAGATGCAGATGGATAAATAAATTGCAAGAGTTCAACATTGAAATGCACATTACAAAATTGGTAAGGGGACAAGGTTTGGTGAAATTGATGACACAGTCAAATCTAGAGGCATGCCAAGTGAATGTAGAGCATAATGAAGTTATAAATGTGTCAGAGTCTGAATGGTATAAGGACATAGTACATTATTTGCAGAATTTGAACTATCCTTCCCATCTCAGTGATAATCAGAAGAGGACCTTGAAGTTACATGCTATTAAATACATCATTGTCCAAGGAGAGTTGTATTGGAAAAATCTTGATGGCATGCTACTCAGGTGTGTAGATGAAAATTAGGCCAGGGATATTCTATGTGACATGCATAATAGAGTGTGTGGTGGACATTATACTGCCCAAACAATAGCCCACAAAATTCTCAGAGCAGGCTACTAGTGGCCAACTCTCTTCTCAGATGCACAAAGAATGGTAAGAAAATGTGATCCTTGCCAAAGGTTCTCAGGAAGGCTAAAATATGAGGGTGCATTACCCCTTAGAACTATAACTGTAGAAGCTCCATTTCAGCAATGGGGAATTGATTTTATAGGGGAAATCTCAGAAAAATCAAGTGGAGGACACAAGTGCATTTTGGTTGCTACTGATTACTTCACTAAATGGATTGAGGCCGTTCCAACTAAAAAAGCTACAAGCAAAGTGGTGATAGATTTCATTCTAGAAAATATTGTTATCAAATTTGGAGTACCAGCCAAAGTGGTCACAGATAATGCTATGTGCTTCAAGTCTGGTGAATTTGTTGATTTTTGTAATACTTATGGAATTAATTTATCTCATACATCACCATACCATCCACAAGGAAATGGTCAAGCAGAGTCAAGCAACATAAGTCTCATGAAAATCATCAAGAGGGTGATAGATAAAAATAAGAGGGCTTGGGATTCAAAGCTGAAGTTGGCATTATGGGCTGACAGGGTGACAGTGAAAAGAGCAATTGGAAGGTCACCTTTTGAATTAGTATATGGTGCAGCAGCTAAATTGCCTGTGAACAACCTCCTGCTAGTTTATAAGTTCATCCAAGGCAATGATGAGGAGATTGGGGATTCAATGACTGAAAGAATAAATTAGCTGGTTGCATTAGATGAAATCAGACGGGAGGCACAGAAAACAAACATCAAGAAACAACAGAAATTAAAATATCTATTTGATAAAAGGGCTACAGAAAGGAAGTTTCAGATAGGTGATATGGTCCTTGTATGGAATGCGAGAAGCCAGGATAAGGGTAAGCATGGTGAATTTGAGCCCTTATGGATTGGCCCATATCAAATCAGCAATACCCATGAGGATGATTCCTACTCTCTCCAGGCCCTCAATGGTGAACTACTGGAATTGCCTATGCATGGTAAATTCCTTTAAGCTTTTTTCTCATAAGTGAATATCTGATGTGCACATTGTAAATTAGGTGTAAATTTTTTGAACATGCCTTGTATAGTCGGTCGTGTTTTGAGTTTTATGTTTTGTCTGGTCTGCCCCAGAGTAGTCTGGTCCTTGTTGCAGTCTTGCATCTGTACGTCCCCAATCAGAGCCTATATTGGTACCCATTTATGTCTAGGGTTTTAAGCTTGAACGTTTGCAGGTTTTCACATTCAAACCCTGAAACTTCTGAGTCATGGGGCTTTGCATTGTTTTTTCTATTCAGATGGTGACCTTTTGTGGTGCGTTCTTGGTTATTAGGTTTCATCCTCATGCTTTGGTGTTCAGCGGTTGACCGGCCCCCATACAATGTTTTACCGCTTTTTCCCATCACACATGAGCAAAATGCTAGGTTTTTGTATGTACAAGTGGTCATGTATGTTGGCAGGCTTGTGAAATCTCAGTCGACTTTTGAAAAGTGGTAAAAATTTGAGTTATATGCATTTTTCTAATGCATATCAGGCTCAAAAGGATGCATGTACATTGGGGGAATCTGTTGCAGATTCTGAGAAGATTCCCCAAATGTATATCGAGTTTGCTTTTATATGTTTTGTTGTATGTCTAGATATGCAACGTGAGGATACATTGTGGATCTCAAAAGGGATTAAATCAGGGCTAAAGTAATGGTTGGGTCCACAGGTGTATGCAAGCAAGAATGAATGTATATCCAATATACATTGGGTTTGTGCAATTAAAAATATACAAGGAGGGGCGAACATGCATTCACTACAGTATAATATGCAAGGTCCGGACTCGATGGATAGTGCATTCTGGTTAATAAAAAGTTCAAGTCTGGATTGTATATTTCATTTTGTATATCCGTGTTGTATGTTTGTAATATACAAGTGCATGTATACAATGCCTGGACGTGAAGGGAGAATGTAATATGCTTCATGGAGGTTTGGAATCCGTGGATTGCATGTATGTTAGGTTTGCATATGTAATATACAACCCAATATACAAAGAAAAGACATGCAACTTGGACCCGAAGGAAGAATCAAATTCAACAAATTCATGGCAGGCGTCCGCCTTGTATGTATATTGTGCTCTTATGTGCGTGACATACAAAGCGATAGGTGCAAAATGGAGATCGATGCAGTCTGAACCCGATGGAGTTTTCAAGCTGCTTCATACAAATTTGGGGTTCGCCTTGTATATAAGATGATTGTATATGCGTTTGCATATACAAAAGCGGTAAAGGTAAAATAGAAGCGGGAAAAGTTAGCAATGACAAGGAAGCATCTGCATGGCACATTCTCATTGGCCAGCGACTTGCCTGTTTGTTTTGACCCATAGATTTGGGAGATGCAAAGGATCGATGGTTGTGTTCAAATGTTCAATGGCGAGGGTTTTCCCATGCATATGCAGTGGCATTCTTGGTGGGAAAATCATTTATGCATCTGCTGCTGCGTTTCCACGGTAGCTGCGAGTTGGTATGCCATTAATGGCAGGATTACAGACAGGTATGGGTCGAAGAGACATGTCAACTACCACTTTCAAGTGGAAAATCTTCTAGCGACGGCATAGGGCTCGAGTTCAACTACTCTTTGCCCTTCTTCTACTTCTTCCCGTTTTGTCTTCTACTTCATTGATTGATTTGGGTGCCATTCTTGGTGCATTGTAATTGGCAAAATTTTGATTTGACTTTTGTACGGTTCTGTTGAGGGCACACTTTGAGTATATCTGAGGTGTGTGCCTCATTGTTTTGGTGGTTGAAAACTGGACAAGTTTTGGTGCTGTAATGAAATACAACTTTGTTGGTGGCTCTATTCTGGGTATTTTGTGAGTTTATGAGTTGTATGTCGAATGTCTTATGCATAGAATTCATCAGTTTCATGTTGATTCAAATGAGTAATGCTTTATAGCATGTATTTTGTTATTTGTCTCCAAACTGAATGTGTTCTTCTTCTAAATCTAAAACAGCTAAGGGGTGTTTGGGATTCTAGAATATGGGTTTACTATATTGAATGCTTAATCTTTTACTTCTGCTCAAGGAGTAGATTAAATGTTTTGGGTTAAGTGTTGAGAAAAATATATTGCAGTAAGGATGTTTGTAAGCAGAAGTAACTGAATACTTTGTCTTGGGTATTGTCTATAAGACAGACATTGTAAAATCCCCTTGAAATCTGATTATTGTCTTAAGTCTGTGATAAACACTCACATACATATATCTATTGACTCCGAGCCCTGGATAGGCACCAATTTGGTCTTGTGTTGAGATTACAACCAAGGTTCTAGTTTTGCTTCCAAATACAAATCAAACTCAAACTTTTAATACAAACCTTTAGGACATTAGGAGTAGTTTAGGATCGAAATCCTTTGTCTCACAATTGAACATAGGCCCAAAGCTATCCCCTTTGCACTTATCTCACAGTTTTGGTCTGCATAAGAGAGGATTTATCTGCTTTGTGTCAACATCCCAACTAACTTGTAAGTGCATTTCATAGATGTTGAATAGGGAATACCCCCCTTGGTTCTGCAGAGCCTAAAGAAGAAGAGGAGATATTTATAGAGTCTATCTCCTATAATGTTGGCCCCTGGCCTGAGAATCCTATTGATCAATGATGGCTACTTTGTAGGGATAACTGGGAACAAGCATCTAGTCTAGGAAAATAACCAACATAGTGTAATCAGATCCTGACCACTCTTTATTAATCTTTGGCTGACCTCTTTCTTCAGTTTATCTGCTTTGCTTTTCAGGTTGCTTAGCATGTCCCAACTGGAAAATGAGGTCTTTATCACTTATTCTCCTTCCTTGAAGATTTTAGTGAACCATTTCTCCACTATCTATGCCTGATGTTTCTGAACATCCAATGCTGCTATCTCCTTTTGAGATACTAGTGCTAGAGATGCAGAGGTTGTAATAGGAACATTAGTAGGTGTTATTAATCCCCTAATGAAGGCCTATAGCTAAGGAACTTGCTTTTTATACTCTTTCTTCTTGGCTTCTGCCTTCATTATTCTATCCTCTACTACATTTGTATGATCCTTCAACCCTTGGATTTCTTGTTCTTTGGTGGTGTGCCCTAGATCAATTGTTGTGGCACACTAATTGTTCATTATTCTAGCCAGTCTGCTCAATGTGAGCATCTTGTACTTCTACATTCTTATCTTTTGGAATGTCTAGATTGACATTTTGTTGTTGGTCCCCATCAGTAGGAATCTCCTTATGTGTTTGCTGCTGATTTTGGTCCTATGCAGCATCTTTGGATGTCATATCTTGATCTTTGGATATCTCCTTTTCTAGATCTTGACCAACAGGCACATTGGTTTGGGCATCCTCATTTTGTTTATTTATATCAACATGCATATCCTGTTGTGTCTCCACATTCTAACCTTGTGCATGTTGATCATTCTGAGGCTGAGGATCACTTACATTAGTCCCTATCCTATTGTGTCTCCACATTCTGACCTTGTGCATGTTGATCATTTTGAGGCTGAGGATCACTTACATTAGGCCCTCAGTGGTCAGGATCTTGTACATCCTGGTGTGTACTTTGGTCACCACCATCTACTACCTTTTCTACCTTCTCCTCATAACTTTTGTCTTTTGGACCTTCATGTCCAAACGTTAGCATTTCCTTGTCTTTTGGATCTTCTGATTCGGATGTGGCTATTGGACCTATTTGCCCAGATGTCAATACTTGTTCTTTGTCTCTTGCCTTAGCATGTCCTTCAATATGCTAGACATTTTGCTATGGAGGCACCTCTATATGGATTTCCATGTTTGTACTTGTATCATCATTAGCATTGTGCACATCCTCCATGGATTTATCCTTTTCTTCCTCTTCACCCCCATCATATGACAAATCAATTATTGTTGGGCTGATGACCTTACCCACTAACATGTCGTAGCCAATGTTCTTTGCCACTGTCTTAGGATCTTCAACTTCATCCTCATCTCTAGTACCTTTTGGTGGTTGTGGCGTACCTTGAGGTATTAGTGTTGTGTTCTTGATCAGGCTCTCAAGGGGACTAAATGGCACCTCCCTTGTCATATCATCATCTGTGAGATCAATGGTTTCATCTAGTGGCAAGGAAGGATCATTCACCTTCTTTCTCTCTTCTTCTCTTGCTTCTTGAGCTTTCTCAGAATTAAACTTTACAATTGTGGGGATGGGAACATCATGTTGAAACACTATTTGTGTTGTCTCCACATCCCTACTCTTTAGCACCATAGATTTTGCAACTCTATCTATTGTAGGTTGCTCAATAGCAAACATCATCTCCATTTTGGTGAACTCCTCACCTTCTTTAAGCAGGACCTTAGGCTTCTTACTTTTGGATCCTCTCATCACTGATGCCTATCCTCTCTTTTGTCTAGGGATATTTTCTCCTTGCAATATATCATGGCCTCGCTTTATCAAGGGCACCTCATCTCCCTCATCCTCCATGTCCTCATATACGACCCTAGGCTCTTCTACCTATCTAGTGATTAATGGAATTGCTAGGACAGGTTCCTTTTCTTTCTGGAGAGATGGTCTTGTGGCTATAGTAATGCCACTAGTTGTAAACTTTGCAATTGATTCTGTTGTAGGCTTAGACAATTTGGTTTCCATGACTTGCCTTTTGTGGATTAGAAAGTCATCAAATTTAGTTTCTCCTAGCTCTTTTCTTTTCCTTTTCTTATCCACTGTAAGAACCACTCCTTTTCTTTAAGGGCAGCCAATTACTTATCTACCCATGCTCTGGTCAACTTCATGACCCTAGCTGTAATGAGGTCTATGGAAGTTACCTCTGGTTGGCTCCAGTCAGGAGGAGAAATGGTCTCATTATAAATCTTCTTGTCCTCATACTCTTAGGATATCCTCATGTCATCATCAGAATGTAGTTGAGGGGGAACATCAAAATAGTCCAATGTCCAGACATGGTTTAGAGTTAACCTTTGGTAACTCCTCCTCCTAACTTCAACATCATCTGGGAAATCTAACCAATAGTCCTCCAAGTGCACTTGATGCACCAACTTCTTGCTTATGTGTCTCTCCATTCTATGATATGGAACATAATATCTGGCTAAGGAGAATGGATGTAACTGAAGCATACACAACTCTACTTTTGAATGTTTAGCTGATTCAATGGATGGGCATTTATGCCATCCCAGAAGTAAAGGAAACCTGACATTACCTTTCTTGTTCTTGGCCATATACACCTCGTATGAGGGTATAATCTGCTTGGTCAGTTCCAGTAATATTATTTTATCTATGAGGTACCTTGGCAACATGAGGGGTTTCCCACTGAATCCCTCCATCTGAATATAAGTGAATGTTGGGAACTAGATGAACCAAGTTTCATTTCTTGTAATCATCGCTTGAGCTTTAAAGCTCAACCTCTTTTCTCTGTCATTGTTCATCAATCGGACCAAATGCATGATAAAACAAACATTGACCCTCTTATAGTGTTGAGTGGAGGCCTTCCTTGCCAACTAGGGATAATGATCTCATAGGTTTACATCTCCTTGATTTTTGCCTACTCTACCTACTATTTGCAGGATAGAGAATGTGGATTATGCAGCACATGCATATACAACATATGAATTCATATAAAATAGGCACTTCTTGCCTCCTAATTCCTCATGTTTTCATCTAGGCTATCACTAATCAAGGATGCCCACCCTATTTTGGTGTTAGTTGTCTCCACCATCCTTATCAGTCCACACATCTAGGGTTCAAAACTATCAGCATCAACCTTTCCCATCATTTGGCTTAGCACCACCATCATATATTCAACCTTTAGAGTGAAGTCAAACTTGTACAGATTAACTGACAGTTTAGTTGCAGCCTTGACATTACTACCCCGTGCTCTCTAGCATGAGAAAATTATCTTCTTATAGTCAGTGGTGTTGCCCTTGTATTATTTTTCTAGATCCTTAAGATTTATCTTGAAAAGATTGGGACCTACAAGCAAATGGAATGCCTTTTTGATTCCTTTTTAAGAAAAGTCCACATACACCCTGCCATCTTTCTCTACTCTTTTGGTCTCCTTATTATAATTTTCTGCACATGCCACCACCAGTTCAATGGCATCCACTGCATATGGGAATCCTCCTGCGTGTAACATCCCAGAATTGTATATCTTTTGTAGAATTGGGCGTCTGTTGCCCTGAATCGATTTAGCCGTCCACTCGTCCACATCTGTGTTGCCTGCATGTGTGTCACCTACTTTTCCAAAGTGGAATCTTGTGGCCCCTGGTGATGCAAACATGGCAGTCTTGAATTCTGCTCATTTCAGAGCTTCCTAACCTCCATTGTATCCTGCAATGGTAGACATGCATGTCTAAAGATACATTTCACGTTATTAGTTTCATGTTAAATTTTCTCAATATCCTCACATTTTATTGTTTACAGAGCATAATGTATGCATATATAGCTAAGATTTTACCCTAGTTGCAAGATTTACCTTTTACTATGTTACCATAAATGACAAAAATAGGGTTTCACCGTTACATACCTTTTTATGAGCTTAAACCTGATTAAAAGATATCCAGATATGCACTTTACACTGTATAACCATTGTTCACTAGATGTCGTTCGTTATGCACATCATTCTGTTCGAGGTCAGGATCTCTACAACAGTCGCTATAATTCTCTGGAGCTCTGTAAATCCCTCTTATGAATACTTAGGTGAGTTTAAAATGATCAAAATTCACCTTTTATGTGTTAAAATTAGGAGATTAGGGCATAATTAATGCTAAATTCACCGGTTATGGACATCTGGTTAAAATCTTATGAGATTGTTATAGGTGGTGGCCTTTAATTTAAAATTTTGAATGGCTAACAACCTCTTTTCGCGGCATTAATTGCAAGGTCAGGATATAAACGAAGGTCTGGACATTTGAATACTATGTTGTGCCTTTCAGAATATCCATACATTTAGATGATGTCATGCAAACACTTGGTCAATGTTGACCAAGGAATGGGTATCGAGATGTTAAGGTTGGAAGGCATTTGCCTACGATTTTGGATGTTTGAACATTAAGATGGCTACCTTGAAAAGCAAATCCGTGCCACGTGGAATTATCTGATTGGTTCATGGAATGTCTCAATTTCTATTCATAAACAACTAGGATATGGAAATTAAGAAATTTCTGGATGTTAGACTTTATGAGGTATCCCTGGGTCTAAATGTGTTGACGACGTCAGGGATTCGAAGTAGTTCCTTTAAGTGTAAGGAAAAGTGACATCATAAGGATATTGGTGAAAGTACAGACATTAAGTTAATGTCCAGATGTTAAGAAATGTTAAATATCCCATCCTATTAATGTATGGATGATGTTATCATCTTTGTTATTTCTTTAAGATGAGATCGGATGACATCATTAGAATATTGGGTAAGGTTCAGATGTTAAATATTTAAGCCTAATGTCTATAATCTAGGTCCAGTTGAAAAGTCAATTGGGACATGCCATAAGGATATTAATGAATGTTTAGACACTAAGTTAAGGTCTGAATATTAAGTTAATATGCATACCTACGAATATCCATACTAGGTGACTATGTGCACGACGTTTAGCTAGCACAATGGGTTAAATTTGATGTTTGCACATTTCAGATGTCCGGATATTTGGTTTTACTTAGCAAGTTTTTTCACAATTAGGACATTAAGCTAATGTTTGGATGTTAAGATATGTTAAGTATCCCTAGGACCATTTGACTAAACTTTGACTGGGCATAACTTCCTAGTTTTAGGGAATTTTTTGGTGTCGTAAAAGGCAAACCTGCTTAAAATTTTATCCTCTTTCATTTGGCAGGCTCCATGTGGGGAAATTCTGATTTTGAAAATTTGATCTATATTTCAAGATCCTGACATGCCCAGGATAAGATGCTGACATACATTTGATACCATTTTACCATACTGCCCAAAGCAAAGGGAAAGAAAACAAGCCAAGCAAAAGCAAGAAAAAGTTGGGTCCTTATTTTGCTGGGGCAAAATGGGGTGTTTTGTGTAACCACACAATAAATCTCTGTAGCCAGATGCTCTCCTATACAATCATTTACAATATCGATGATCTCCATATTCTCCTCCTTTCAAACTTTAACACTTTCAACTGCAGTGTTGATAGCAAGGAATACTATAAACATCATACCTAAACCGCATTTGCAAGTCTTCAATTGTGGAGGCATACTGATTCACTTTATGTCCCTTACTCAGAATACTTCCCATACTTAGTCATTTTGGGCTTCCGGACCAAAATACTTTGTGCCTTGTTGCTAACCCAAGATTGTCCATCGAAGTAGTGTCTCTTTGCCATGCTAATGGATTCTCTTTGCCTTGTTTCCATCAATGACAACATTCAAGTCTTCTGCAGAGCAGTGTCTCTTGCCAACATGCAGTAATCCCAACTCTTCTATCTCATGATCTTGATTCAAATGAAAGGTACCTCTCATCAACCTTTCATTATTTTCACATAGGTTTACCACAAACCTTGACACGAATAGGAACACACTCATATGTTCACCTCATATAGTTTTCTAGATCACCACTAACCTTTTCAAGATCCATGAACTATATTACACTAGTGCTTTTGTTCAATACAATATTTTACACTAGGAGGTTACATAAGGAAATAACCCACACATCACAATTGAAAAGAAAATGCCACCAAAGCTGATAAGCAGCCTTGTCGTTGGTGACTGACGAGAGGATGGCAGGTATCCTCCTTCCTCCATTGCCTCCTACCTCCAAGTTGGTTTGCTACTTATTTAGCAAATTTGTCTTTAAGATTCAATTTGAGAATGCCCCCCAATGTAAAATTCTCTTTTACAAACCAAGGAAGTGTCAGGTACCACCAATCATGCACTCCAAATACATAAATACAATATTTTATTTGTCTTTTAAACTAACACATAAAATATTTCTGTAAAAAGTAATACTACATTTTGAGACACTAAACTACATAAACTAAATAAACAATAAATTATAATAATAACCTATGAACCCTAATAGAAGAAGGATAACAAAACTATGGACACATAAACGCCAAAACCTAATAGGCTCCCTGCTCCAAGAAGAAATTCTTCTTGTTTGAAATGAGGACATAATTTTCCAGTGGCAAGTTCAATTTGTGCTTGAGCACTTCTCATATCTATCTCTTTAGGAGCACCTACTATGAGGAAAATAAGAGCATCTTCATCCTTGACATTAGCATCGTTGAAATTTGACCACACTCTTGAGCTTGTATAGCAGTTGGATTGCTGAATTCCACTCTCTCTAATATGAAAATTGAGAATATGGAGGTCCTCATCGAAAGTCTCTAGGCACTTTGTGCTTCACTCTGCCATTAGGTTCAAGACAATGCACACCTCCCTCATGCTTCCGCTGCAATTCTGCGATGATGATGTTACCTCTAAATTAGGAAGTAAAACATAAAATAAGAATATCAATGCCGATTTTGATTAATACCGATCTTTGACGCCTTAAAACCCAATAAATTATATGATTTATGTCCACCTATGGATCTAGAGGTGAGAATACATATGTCTTGGTTTCAATTCTTCTTCAACAATAGAGACATTATGCGGTGGCACATGATGAGAGAGTTAATAAACACCACACTACTATTTTGTAAAGAAAAGAGGATATGAAGGAGGATGTGATAAAGGAGCTTGTGGATTAATTTTGTTGTAGGCACCCATGTCCTCTTCTTTAATCTATGTTTCCTTTCTCTCTATGATAATCCTGGCGCTCTAATACCATATTGGAAATTTGAGTAGAGATAGACAAAAAATTATACACATAATAATAATATTGTTTCTATAACTCATTTAATACAAATTCCACACTTATATAGGGGTTTCTTCCCCTACATTATAGGAACTACTCCCTAATAATATGAGTTGTTCTAACAACTCACATACCTATAATCTCTCGTACAACCTATACATAATACTTTAACAAACCACACTAACAATAATATTAAGTTGTCTCTCACCAACTTAATATTTGTTACACATATTTACAATGCTAATTTAAACATGTGAACACTAATCTCTAACATGACTTTGGCAACAAGACATTATCCTTAGTAGAAAACAACCTTCTTTGGTAGCGCTATGCACTCAAGACATGACCCTAGTGGTCCAAATGTCAAAAATTGATCCAAACCACTTAATCAAACTTTTGGATTATGTTGTTATAATTCCTCTAGATTCATAGCATAGACATCACTGAAGCACTAATACTTTGATAGTGTATTGGAACACATATTAAAAAATAATACATTAGGTGTGTGCTTTGGAGGTTGATTTTTTATTAATGAGAGTTTTCCCAAGGTATATTATGTGTTTTGTGTGACTTGTTTCTCTTCTTATCTTATTCCTTAATTATTCTTAATCTATTTTCATGACTACTAAAATTTTATTAGATATAGAATCTTGCATTTCTCTCCTAATTGGATTAGGTAGGATTTGTCACATTTTCCTTTTATTTGGAATTAAAGCCTAGCTAACTCGGCATATCTATGGGAGGGTTTGGTTGAGAAACTAATCTTTGTTTTAGTGAGATCTTTGCAATGTGATCTTGTGTTTTAGCAATAGATATGGAAAAAACTTCTAGAATGGAGGTGGAAAAGTTCAATGGAACCAACTTTGAGCTTTGGAAGCTTAATATGGAAGATTTACTTATTGATAAAGATTTATGTGTTGTAGTTTCTAGTTAGTAACCCTTTAGAATGAAGGAAAAATACTATGTAGTGATTGATAGAAAGGAAAATTGCCTTGTTTGGCTTCATCTTGCACATTTAGTGATCCTAAATATTTTGAGAGAAGCCACCACTAGGAGCCTCTAGAAGAAACTAGGGAACTTGTACCAAAAAATCCTCTTGTTAACAAGCTCTCTTGTAGAAGAAGCTTTACTGCTTTAAGATGAGTGACAAAGACTCTATTATGGAGCACTTGAATGCATTAAACATCATAGTGATAGTTGGATTTAGTGGATGTGAAAATAGATGAGGAGTGCATAATCCTAGAGTATATCTCCACCTTATGGGAAAGGGATGTCATCAAGAAGGTGAGAAAGAGGCTCGTTCATAAATTAAGGATGGTTAAGGCCAACTGATGAGAGTGGGTATGATCTCCTGCACTTGGCTCAGCTAGACCCAAGAGGGTATTCCTAGAGGTATCAAATGAGACAAAGAAGTAATCACAATCATACCCAACATACACTTGACCTCAATATTTATCACTAGGCCAAGACAAACTGTATGCATAAAACCTCTAACTAAGTTGATAAGACATCTTGCACATGCACCCCTATATGGTAGCATTACTAATACTATATCCCCATAAGATGAATTCATTTGACATTTTATACACAGTGACAAGGTTTAGACATGCATGACATGATTCTCCAATAATTTAAACACTTTTGGATTACCTAGAATGATTCTCTGGTTATAGTATTGAAACGTGAACATGTAAAACCTAATATAATCCTACTCTACTCCTACAACTAACCAGGATAGAGGATTATATTTAAAAACCATTTGATCATTCACCAATGTGGACTAGTGCCTACTCCATTTGGAAACATAGTCATAGAATGCAAAGAGGAAAGAGATGCATCTAATAAAACATCAACAAAACTAGATGTGCACTTACATATAAATATCATAGATTACATCTTATATAGTGCACATACTTAATAATTTAGAATAGAACTATAACAACCCATATGCAACAAAGAAAAGACCAATATAAAAGATTTGTATTGCATTAAAATGTTGTCATACATTTATCCAACCTTTGTTCCAATTGCACAAGCAAATGTGGTAAAAGAAAACATACAACTATGACTATACATTCTCCTGAGTTGTCACAAATGGTCATGGAGACATACCACTGCAAATATGTGCTTTACAAACCATTATTATGTTGTAGCAGAATAATTCCCTTGTTTGTAGCCTAGACTGACTTTGCTTGATGCAATAAAATTGCTTGAGGCACATGCAAACCCAAATTGGCTTAGCGACCAACACTTATTACTCTTCCTAAATATATAACATTTCATTCCACTACTATAGTTTGAGTTGGAATCATCTATCCCACCTACCTTTGTACCATCTACAATAAACCATACCTACCTCCCACCTGCTCATTCTAGGTATTAATGGCGTTTTGAGTCATAGGCAGACATTCAAACATGTTATGTGTAGTTAAAAATCCCTTGTCAGAGCTTTGGGAACTTGCCAAACTTTTTAAAACTTTTTGGTAATTTGGGAGGTTCGTGAACCTCATAAATCATAGAAATCCATTTTATGCTTGTCTCTTAATCCTCCCTTTTGGCTTTTTGGCACTTCAACAAACTTGAAAAATATTTCCTCCTTTTGTCTTTTCTTCTCCTTTCCTTCTTGCCTTTGTTCTCACTTCCTCTTCCTTTTTGGAATTTCGGGCATTTTGGAAACTTAGCGAACTCTTTCGATGTTTCGATAAGTTCACGAACTTGCAAACTTGTCAAAATGTATTCTTCTCTCTTATCTTTTTCAGTAATCCATCAAGTTCTTGAACCTACGAACTTGCCAAAAACTTGTTTCTTTTTCTTCTTTCTTGACCATCCTCATTCTTCCTTCCTCACTCTTCTTCTTTGGCATTTCAGGCCAAATATGAACTAGCAAACCTTTTAGATAGGTTTGTGAGTTTGCAAACCTACAAAAAGGTTGAAACACAATAATTTTTGGGCTTTCAGTGGGTTCATGAACTTGTGAACCTAGTGAAAGGAAAACACTCAAAGGATATTCATACTTAGGAGGATTTTGAAGGACGTAGAGGATTTTAGGATGGGGGCCCATCTAAAAATTCTTAGATTGAATACAAATGATGGGAAAAGTAGGGAAAGTTAACAAAGGGGCACAAACATGGGAATTTTGGCAATTTAGGGATAAAAAATATGAGCACCAACACTTGGCTCTAGTTGGGGACGTGTGCCTCTTGCAGGCATAGTGAGAATCCAGCTATCTCCAAGAGACATACCAAAAAGGTAAAACAAAATTAGGGGAACAAACCAACGCACATATGTATAAAAAAAATGAAGGTATATACAAGACAACACAACCAATAGCATGAAAGCACCCAGACACTGAAAGGATGACTATGAAACAAAATTTTAACACAATGTAGGTCAACCCTACAAAAGATGGATGGGGCTACTTGCCTTTATCAAAGACAAGTTGAATGAAGGAGTTGATCTCCCTCAAATTGAAACCATTTTTATCACCCAACTACAATAGATAATGAATACCACTTGCATGCACCATTCTACAACCAGTGCTCATGAAGTAAAGATTAGCTTTACCATTGATATCAATACTTTTGGGAAACCATAGATAATAGGTGCTTGATTTATTCCATACTAAATGATGGATGTTCTCAGTAGCAGGAATTGAAGAACTAAAAATTAGGTCAGCATCAAAAGAAATGGATGAAGAAAAACATCCATCAACAAGTGTGAAATCATCATACTTACTGACCTCCATGTGTGAATCAAGGCAAAAAGAAAATGCCTCTAATTCACAATGCAAAGAAAATGTACATGATAGTAACCCTACTCAACACAAAGAAGGAAATCATCTTGCATTCCAAATTGATATGCCTCAAATTTAGGTTCACCATCTAGTCAGACTATAACCTGTTAGAGTTCAGGCATACACATGCCTTGTTTCTCATTTATATCAATGTCCCACACAAAGGACACAATCTCTATTGTAGAACCAACACCTTCAAGAGTCAATGAACACCCAACATCAAAGTGGAAAGATTCATATTCATTTGCATCTCTACCAAAATCTTGAACATAATTTTCACAAGTGTTGATAAAATCTTCAATATTTGAATCATAAGAATAATACAGGTTGTAATTCAAACCATCAGCACAAAACTCAACACCACGAGACAATTCATATGAAGAACCAAGTTCTTCCAATTGTCCCACTGTTTGGAGCTCATCTTGGAAACTTGTTGTGTTATACATACTGCTGCAATAGGACTGCTGACACATTTCTTCTTCATCATTCATTATTTTATCATTTCTTTGTGGCTTTCTTGAAGCACAATTTGCATGGGGAAGACAACAAACCTTGCACCAAAGAAATAGGTTCTCATATGTGTCTACATGATCACCATATTCACATTCATCAAATACAATTTCTTCAAACTGAAAACCATTGCTTGCACTAACATCTATCTTAGATTGACTATTATTAAATGCAAGCACATCTTGGTCTTCTTCATGTAAACAAACACTAGCCACTTCATTATTCTCTAATGGAACAAACGAGAGTAACACATCAAACAAGAAACTAGTTTCTTTCTCACTTTGAATATCACAGACTTGTGCACACACAAAATGATCAACTTCACAAGCTAATCCATCTAACTGTTTATTCGTGCACACATCTTCCTCATTGCCCACTAGGCCACATACCTCATTATCAAGTTGGAAGTCATCATGTACCTTATCATTATCATCTTCAAATGATGACCTATCCAAATGAAGCCAGGTGCATACACTTTCTTGATCATTATAATTGCTCTCATATGATGTACCAGTTTCAATTTCTACCTTCCTGACTACACAATCATATTCATATGATGTTGTACCCATCTAGTTAGTTTCATCCACATTACCGATGTTCACATCAACTTGTTCATTACCAGCAACACTTGCATTTACGGATAACAACCTTACTATGTAATCATTCTTTACCTTCTCAACATATTCTAGGCACGAATAGGCTTGCTGCATGCTTGTAAGTTTCAAATCCTCCACTGAACTCAAACCAACCTCATACACTTCAAAGAACATGCCAATGTAGGCAAGTGTGTTAGTTTAGAAATCATTCAAAATTTTGGAAAAAGCAACTGTAAACTTGTGACTGAAATCCATGCTAGACTCTCCCTCTTGTCTTCTATTTTTTTCTAACTCTTGGACAAAATCAACAAGGTCTATACCTTTTGCAAATTCTTCTTCAAATGAATCCACAAGCTTATTCCAAGAGGCAAAGGACAATCCTGGAAAACTTTTAATCTAATTCCTCTCCTTGCCACATAGAGACTAACATAAAATATCATCCACATGTCTTAATATTCAAATTGAAATTCTTCCATAAAATATAAAAAATCATCAACATGTGTGTTCCCTTCCTAAATGTCATACTCATCAAAGATAGGCATCTGATTGTAGACCTTGGTTGACATGTTTCACATTTTGTAGTCAACTCAAGAGAGGTCCAATTATATGTAAACTGAATCCAAGGGAATGATAGGAGACTGAGCAACTTGTTTTTTTATAGCAGCAGGGAAAGCATCAAATTGCACCCTAGACCCTAGCAGCGTAACACATTCTTCAATTTCTCTTTCTTATTGCAACATGGACTCTAGAATCTGATTTCGTTTTTCTAATTCATATTGTTACCTAGAAAGTTCATCTTTCTTTTGCATGGATGCATATAGGTTTGGACTTATATAAAATGCAAAGTCGTGACTAGAACAAACATCATTAGAATGTTTATAGACATTAGTTTAAATGTAGTTTCTAGGGTCTGAAATATAAGAAGATGCATATGAAGGAGTATCTCTAGAGTAATCATATCCATATCCATACCTAGAAACTGTGACTAAAACATTCTACAATGCTGGATAAAAAATAGAGGCATTACAAATTATGTTATTTTACGTTAAAAGAAATGATATCTCAAAAGATAGGAAGAAAGAACCATGTGTACCTTTACCACCAATTGTTGCAAACTTGAAATATGTTCCTGAATCACCAACACTGAAACAATACAACAATGACTAACTTCCTTTCCTAACAATAAAGTCACCACCTATTTCACAAGAGGAAATCCTTGAAGCACAACTAATCTCCAAGGTGCAAACTGATTCTGGGCTTATCCCACCAATAGAGTCTTCATCATTCTTGAACCCTTTAGTAAGTCCTCGACAATGGTTCTAGCATGTTGACATAGGTTGATGGGATTCCAACCTCAACACACACAAAATGCACCTGACAATAGCTATAAACCTTCTTCAATTACTGTTGCAAAGGTTTTCAAAATATTTTTTAGATTAACATATCCACGACAATGGCACCATTTTGTTGGCGTAAGTTGACAAGCTCCCAACTTACCCAAACACAATGCATAAATTTAAATCTCTGTTGTTAGTGTTTTGAAAATATCTCAAGCTGCCTATAACCTGATGACGGCTAAAGTAACTTTATTCTCGGTAACAATGCCAAAATGTTGGTTACCAAAATCATAGGTCCACAATCCTAGAGTATATGTCCATCTTCTAGGCCAAGGGTGTCATCAAGAAGGTGAGAAAGAGGCTCATCCATAGATTGAGGATGGTTAAGGCCAACTGATGAGAGTAAGTATGCTCTCCTGCACTTTGGGATTAGCTAGACCCAAGAGGGTATTCCTAGAGGTATCAAATGAGACACAAATAAATAATCATAGCCATACCCAACATACACTTGACCCCAATACTTGTCACTATGCCAAGCTAAACTAGTTGCATAAAACCTCTAACTAAGCTAATAAGACACCTTACACATGCACCCATATATGATAACATTATTGTATCCCCATAAGAAATTTATTTGACGTTTTATATATAGTTACAAGGTGCAAACATGCATGACATAAAACTCCAATAATGTAAACACTTCTAGATTACTTAGAATGATTCCCTAGTTATAGTACCAAATCATGAACAACATGTAAAACCTAATATACTCCTCCTCTACTCCTACAACTAACTAGGATAGAGGATTAGATTTGAAAATTATCTGATCCTTCACCAATGTGGACCAGTGCCTACTCCATTGGACAAGATAGTCATATAATGCAAAGAGGAAGGAGATGCATCTAATAAAACATCAATAGAACTAGATGTGCACTTACATACATATCATAGATTACATCTTATATAGTGGACATACTTAATAATTTAGAACATAACTATAACAACCCATATGCAACAAAGAAAAGACCAACACAAAAGCTTTGTATTGCATTAAAATGTTGTCATGTATTTATCCAACCTTTGTTACAATTTCACTAGAAAATATGGTGAAATAAAACATAGAGCTGTGACTATACAATCCCCTAAGTTGTCACAAATATCCATGAAGACATACCACTGCACAAATGTGCTTTACAAACCATACCTACGATGTACTAGATGCATTCCCTCATTTGCAGCCCAGACTGGTTTTGCTTGAGACGCTAAAATCACCTGAGGCATTTGGAGACCCAAATTGGCTCAATGACCAACACTTATTACATCTTCCTTCATGAATATATAGCATTTCATTCCACTGATGTAGTTTGGGTAGGAATCATTTACCCCACCTAGATTTGTACCATCCATATTAAACCATACCTACCTCCCACCTGCTCATTCTGGGTGTTAATGGTGTTCTAAGTTGTAGGCAGACATTCGAACTAGACAACCCATAAAAAATGTGTTTCAAAACACGTTATATGCACTTAAAAAATGTCTTGTTAGAGTTTTAGGAACTTGTTAAAATTTTTAAAACTTTTCAATGATTTGGGAGGTTCACGAACCTAAAAAATCTTTGAAAACCATTTCATGCTCATCTCTTAATCCTCCCTTTTAGCTTTTTGGTAGTTCAGTGAACTTGAAAACTCTTGTAGCCTTTTATTTTTTCTTCTTCTTTCCTTCACACCTTTGTTCTCACTTCCTTTTCTTTTTGGCCTTCCGAGCCTTTTGGAAACTTAGGAAACCCTTTTGGCATTTCGGCGAGTTCATGAACTTGCAAACTTGTCGAAACATATTCTTCTCTCTTATCTTTTTTAGAAATTCGGTGAGTTCACGCACCTACAAACTCGCCAAAAACTTGTTTCTTTTTCTTCTTCATTCACCATGCCCATTATTACTTCTCCTCTCTTCTTCTTTGGCATTTTAGGCCAAATGCGAACTAATGAACCTTTTCAATAGGTTTGCAAGTTGGCAAACCTACCGAAAAGCCCAAAAATAATGCTTTTTAGGATTTCGATGGATTCGTGAACTCATGAACCTGCTGAAAGGTAAACGCTCAAAGGATTTTCATACTTAGGAGGATTTTGAAAGACTTAGAGGATTTTAGGATGGGGGCCCATTTAAAAATGTCTTATATCAACTATAAATCATGGGTAAAGCAAGGCAAGTCAATAAAGGGGCACAAACATGGGAATTTTGGCAATTTAAGGCCAAAAAATATTGGCACCAATAAGGAGGACTAGTGCATAATCATCCTATGTCTTTACTTGATATGTGGGACAACCTAGTTATGGAAATCAGTAGCACCATATCAAATCTAAAGATTGATTAGGTGGTGATTGTATTACTCTTAGAGGAAATGAGGTGAAAAACTTTAGAATCTGTTAGCAATGTGTTGATTATTAGAGGTTATTCCAAGGACAAGGGCAAATGAAAGAAGGATAGATAATCTAGATCTAAGGGGAGATCTAAGTCTCCTAACAAATCTAAGATCAAATGTTGAGATTTTGGCAAGACCAACCACATTATTAAGGATTACTTGAGGAGAAGAAGGTTAAGAAGTAGCTCGGGAATTATTTAGCCTCTCATGATGACACTAGTGATGTATTCATTACAACACTTGCTACACATGCATCTATAAATGCATGGTTGATCGGATATAATGAATCTTTCCACATGACCCTCCATAGGGATTAGTTTGTTGAGTATGAGAGCTATGATGGTGGAAGACTCTACTTGGGAAATGATTCTTCTCTCAAGATCATTCGCCATGGAAAATTCATTCTTTCCCTTCATAAATGGGAGGACCAAATCCTTCTCTAGTTTTCTAAACATCTTGATTCTAGCATTTACAACATTTTGTCCATGAGCAAGATGTATGATCTAGGTGTGCATGTTGTCTATAACAAAGATAGTTGCAACATGGTGTGAGGAGCCATTGTTTTGGCTAAAGGATTTTGTTCTGGAACTCTATTTTATTTGGATGCAAGCACCATTGAGTGCAACAATTCTAAAGTTCCTATTTTTGAAAATGAAAAAGATTCCTACTAAGAATACCATGTTGTAGCACAAACATATGGGGCACATTTGTGAGAAAAGCCTAAGGGCCTTGAAATTTAAAAACTTAGTAGAGGGGATAAATGTTTCTCCCTTGATTTTGACTTTGTGAACATTATGTATATAGAAAGCACAATTGTGTTGTATTTTACTCTAGCTCTACTATATCTATGGGGATTTTGGATTTGATTTAGAATGACATTTTTTTGTTCTATTGATGTACCTTCACTAGGAAAATCCCTATATTATATTTTTTTATTAATGCCTTCTCTAGGAAAACATGAGTATTCTTCCTCATGCATAAATCTAAGATCTTATTGAAGTTCAAAGAGTTCAAAGCTCTTGTTGAGAACTAAATAGAGAAAAAGATCAAGATTATGAGGACATATAATTAATTTGGAGAGTTTTGTTTAGTAGAATTTGATAGTTTTTGTAGGGAACATGGGACCATTAGGCATAGATCCATACACTCATCATTAAAATGGAGTTGTAGAAAAAATGAACATGACATTGATGGAGAGAGCTAGGAGTATGCTCAGTGGAGCTAGTTTAGATAAAAAATTCTGGGAAAAAGTAGTGATCAAAACTTGTTATCTGTTTAATAGATCTCCTATATCTACTCTTGTTGATAAAACCTGTAATGAGGCTTGGACAAAAAAGAATTATTCATTACAACATATCATAGTTTTTAGTTGTGAGGTATATGTACATATGCCTAAAGAAAAGAGATCCAAGTTAGATTTTAAAGAAGAAAAGTTTATCTTCATCAATATATTAATGGTGTGAATGGGTATTGTTGACCTATTTTCCCCTTCCTAGAGTCAAATAGCCCAGCTTGAAAATATTGTTGAAATCCCTTTTAAAAGTTCTTGATATCTTTCAAATTTTAGTGTAAATCCCTACAAAAATCCTTGAAAATTCCTAGGGAGAATCCTTTCAAAAAACCCAGAAAAACCTAGAAATTTCTAAGTCCTTGCCTTAGTTTTTGGCCCTTTTTTGGCCTTTGTCAGAAAACTTCAAGTTTGTGAACCTGCCAGTTTGTTGACTGGCCGATTCATTGACAAAGGGAGGAAAACTCAAAAATTGTCCAAGGAATAAGGAGCAAAAGCATGCTTTTATCAATGATTTTCTAAGGGCGTGAACTTTTCACAAGTTTGAGATTTCTCAAGTCCGTCAATTGATAGGTTCGTCGATCGATGAATTTGCCAACAAAGGTAAAGGCAAGGGATAAGGTTCGTGAAAAGTCAAGTGGGCTGATAGAGGGAAAATTTGGCTAAGGCATAGTTGGTTCAAAGTTTCAAAGTTTTGCCGACAGAGATTTTGTCGATAAGGCAAAATAAGAGTGAAGAATTGGCTAAGGTAATATGGTTTGGCAAAGTGACATTTCATTGACAAAGAAGACTTGGTTCGAAAGTTGGAGATGTTAGGAATTGCATACAGAAGATATCAATTAAATGCAAATAAAGATTAAATAGAGGAATGAAAAATACACAGAAATAATAACAGAGAAACAATTTTTAATGTGGTTCACCCAAACTCGGGCTACATCCACCAGCAGAGAGTCCAATATTATTATCCAACAATCAAACTGATTACAACCAACAATCCTTGCAACTCAATACCACTGCAAATGCTACAATACAATATTAACGGAAACCCTAACCCTTAGCCTTTTTTATCAAGACTTATGTCGGTTACAAAATAGGGTTTTTTTTAATGCTAGCCAATAGAAAAATAACTCTTGATGCCTTTATAAAATAATAAAAGTCATTTGAGGTTTCGGGGGCGCTGCCCCTCAACCCTGCCCTGTATCATGATAGGGAGCGCGCCAGGGGCGCTACCCCTAGACCCTGCAAGGGACACTGCCCCCAAACCCCCGTAAAATAATTTGGGGGGAAACCATGCCGAAAAAAGTGGGGAAAATTTAATCTCTGAGTTTGATTAGGCTCCATATAACAACAGGAGATTTTTTTGATAAGGTAAAATAGAAAACATGGAAATGGCTAAGGCAAAGAAAAAGAAAGTCTTATCAAGAAATCGGTAAAAGGGAAAACTTTTCACAAGTTCGAGATTTCTCAAGTTCGCCGATAAGGCAATTCGTTGATAGAGAAGAAGGCAAAAGGGCAAAATGGTTTGAAAAAGTGATGTATTTCTTCGACAAAGGTAAAAGCAAGACCAAAAGGCAGAGTTCACGAAAGCAAAGTTTTGCCTATAAAAGAGGCAAAAGATGGTCAAGAAAAGAGTTCAGAAAAATGGAATTTTGCCGATAAGGGCAAAAATGGGAGAAACAGACCATAGTTCATAAAATTGAAAAGTTGTCAACTGAAGATGAAAATATGCAGAAGGCAAAGACATAATGGTTCATAAAATGCAGATTTTGCCGATAAGGCAAAATTTCAAGAAAAGTGAGAAATCAATAAGAACAGAGTTTATAATGTATTGTAGGATTTAAATATTTGAATTTGAATATTTAAAGTGTTGTAAAAGCTCTGTATAGGGGGATTTTGGTGGGAAAGTTTATTTGAATATCTTCATGAGCCATTAATGCATAATCAGATCTGCTCAGCTACTCCATTTCTATATATTTTCATATTTATTGCTGTAGATGATGAATTAGCTGCCTGCATTCAAGACAACAAATATCTCCCAGCTACTTCAAGATCCAAGAGATTTTATGTAATTAATCCTTGTAGGTAGACATTCCTTCTGGCAGGGATATTTTCTGACAGGCCCATGGGGTGAATTTATTGTGGTGGATGACTTAGGTCAATGTAATGAAATGCTATATATACATGTAAAAAAGATATAATGAGGGTTGGATACAGAGACATTTTATGTTCAAATAGAACCCTCCTCTATTGTAACTGTGCCTTTTGATAAATACACACTATGTTTTTCACCTTTTCTTTTTGTTCCTTAATTACATGTGTATGTTTAGGATTGGTTATTGCTTGTGAATGTATAATTCCTTTCAATCCTTTTCTTACCTTTACCTCTGTTAGGACCTGCATGATTTGTGTGAGTTATTAGTTGTATTTCATTATTTTTTGCATTCTAGTTCTGTGATTTTTCTATATTCAAACCCGACGTATCACCTCTTTTAATTTCTAGTTTTTTCCTTCTTCCCCTTTTCCCAACAGTGGATAGATTAGGTTTAGTCTTAGCAATAGCTGAATCTCCCATTCAACGAAGGAACCAGCCTCTCTCTGGAGATTTAATTTTCTTGCAAGGTCCCACACCTGGAAATCATCTCAATATTTCACTTGATTGTTGAAGCCCTAAACCGCTCCAATACAGAGTACAAATCCTAGTGACAACAGGTACAAACTTTGGAATATTGAGAGTAGAAATATTATGTATAGTTATAATGTGATCTTATAGGAGATCAGATCTTCTACTAAACCTTTGTAACCTAAAATTGAGAAGACATTGGTGTAACAGAAGCTAAAGGTCAAAGAGACTACTCTTGATTTTGAACTAGATAGTCAACAAGGACCTAATGAGGATAATAGTTCAAAGAGTGATTTAGAACTTTTAAGGTCTACATGATATAGAAAGAAACTACAAAGGTATGTCCAACTAATTTCTATTATTATTTTATTTTTCTACTAATGATGATGATCCTAATGTCTTGGAAAAAGGCCATGGTTGAGGATATGGTTGCACTAGAAAGTAACATAGATTTAGTGAATCTTCCTAAGGATATGAAACTTGTTAGATGCAAATGAGTTTTCAAAAAGTTTGTTTAGACAACAAGATTAAGAAGTACAAAGAAAGGTTATTGGCTAAGAGCTATTCCCAAGGAAAGGGAGTTGAATTTGGTGACATCTTCTCTCATGTTGTGAAGCTTATATCTATTATTTTTTGGTTATCTATTGGTACTATGTTTGACCTTGAGGTTGAAAAAATGGATGTTAAGACACATTTTTTGCTACACCCTTTCTCTTATAGTGTATATAGGGTTATGAGTAGTCAACTTGTGGCTACCTTAATTCTTAATTAAGTTATATGATCATTATTTTATTCTTATTTGGATAATTAGGTCATCCTTGGTGTTACATTTTGGTATTTAAGTTGGCCCGGGTGATATCCAAGGCATAAGTAGAGTATATATATATAAGAGGTAGTGAGTGTTATTTGATCATCATATTGTTAATTGTGGTCTTATTAGAGATATTTGGAGGTTCCCCCCTTGAAGTGGATTATTATCCTCAAGTATTATCAAGTGTTTATAGAATATTTCCTATTATTTTATTCTCTTGTACAAGTTGTTTCATTACAAGTGGTATCAGAGCATGATCTTGGCACTTGGAGGGAAAGAATCAAGGCAATTTTTTTTTAGCTCGAGAGGTCAAATTGGGAAGTGCTTATCTCTCTCAAATTGGATAATTTTTCTTTATTTTTAAAGGGTTTTAAAAGAACATATTGAAGCTACCATAGTATATATTTGAGGTGATTTGGAGTATATTTGAGGAATTTATTGTGAAATTAGGGTTTCCACCAAATTCACTCTCAAGGCTACAAATTAGTGAATTTCTTGAAGTTTTTCCTACAAGGTGAGATATAGGACCAAGTAAGTTACAATAAAAAATTTAAATCATTTTTATTTGTTTTGTGTGATTTAGTGCAAAATTAATTTTCTCCACTATGGTGAGGCCTACAACAATAGGCAAAAACAAATTTGTCACACCTAAAAAATCTCTAGGCAATGAGGATGTAGGAAGTGAGGATATTGGGCCCATAGATAATGACTCTATAAGGGAACAAATAAGGGAATATACCAACAAGATGAAGGATGAAATATTGACAAAGGCGACAAAGAAAATGCAAGGAGTAGCTAAGATAAGTGATATCGAGAGAATGATTAAACAAATGGGTTTTAGCCAGGGTTATAGAGATTCCAAACATATGAAGTCACACAACAAGACTCAGGAAGAAGAGGAGTCTCCTAATGGGAATGGTTCTTTTGGGTTTGAGTTATATCTAAAGATGGATCATCATCCAAGTAATTCTATGGCTAGGCACTTCACACTGAAGATGGATATGTAAAATTTTAATGGCAAAGATCTAACCAATTGGCTTTGCCAAATGGAGCAATGCTTTGATCTTCATCATGTTCCTTGCCAATAAAAGGTGGAAATGGCTTCCTTATACCTAGATCCTAACCAATTTATTTGGTATTTTTAGCTATGCGAAGAAAAGAAAAAGAAGGGATGTGTTGTCACATGGTCTATTTTCCAAGAGGAAATCACTACACATTATGTTGACAATCTTATGGATAGCTACTTCAACTAGCTTACCATATTAAAGAAAAAAGGTATGGTTAAGGATTATATTCATCAATTCCAAAATTTGTCTTTAAGAGTGGAGAATGTTACCTATGAAAATATAAAATAATTATTCCTGGGGGGCTTAAGGGACCACATCAAATATGAGGTACACATATTCCATCCAAATTATATGTCCTGAGCTATGATTATAGAAACACAGGTAGAGGAAAAGTTTGTGGCCAATAGAAGGCAAGGTTTTGTAAACATAAGAGATAGAAGCACTTAGACATAGTCACTTCCTCAATCTACTATATTGACTCCACTATAAATTGAAGATAAGAGAGAAAAAGGATTATGTTTTAATTGTGATAGAAAATATAGTCATGGACATAAATGTGCTGAAAATAAATTGTTCTACATTTAAGGGTCAAGTGAGGAAGAAGAGGACGAAGAACCAACATTAGTGGGAAATAATGAGATAGATGAGGAATTGGGAGATACCACACAAACCATTTCTTGTCATACACTTTTTGGAGTTAGCACACCATAGACACTCAAGGTAGCGGGGTTCTTGAAGAAAGAGAGAGTAATAGCACTGAAAGACTTAGGGAAAACTCACAAATTTATCAACAAGAAGTTAGTTACTCCTTTGAATTGTTTTATATATCCTGCTGTAGAATTTTAGGTCCAAATTACAAATGGGGGTACTATTAGTTGTTCAGGAAAATGCCATAACATTAAATTGATCATGGGATAATATTGACTTGATTTTCCAATTTTTATTATTCCCATGGGTGCAACAAATATCATGTTGGAAGTAGACTGGCTCACTACATTGGGGATAATTGAGATGAAATTCTAGTAGCTATTCATGAGATTTCACTCAGAGGGTAGGATAGTTGAACTAAGAGGGTTGCATGCAAAGTCCTCGTAGATGGTAAGCTCTCATCAAATGCAAAAGATGCTTAACAAAGGGGCTAATGAACTTGTGGCCCAATTGTGTTCATTAATAGTAAATCAGTCAAATGTTCCTACCTAGCTAAATTTGTAAGCAAATATAAATAGTCACTCAATAGTTTTTGGTAATATGCCTAAGGGACTGCCTCCTAAAAGGGATTAGGATCATTCCATTTAGCTAGTACCATGGAGCCAACCACCCAACATTAGGCCACATAGGTACCCTTATGTGCAAAAAAGTGAGATCAGGAAGATGGATTAGGAGATGTTAGAGGCTGGTGCAGGAGCGCCCCTTCGAAATAAAGAATAAGTCTAATTATAGTATGTTTTACATTATGATGTAATAAGGTCCATGTGACCAATTCTTATGTTTAAGTCAAATCTAGGTTTATGCGCAAGTCAGTTAAAAGTTTGTTATGCTAGATGTCCTCTCCCAGCCGCTTGGAAGTCTCCCAGCTGCTGGGAATCAACTCTGTACTACTCGTGAGGAGTAGATAAATATATGACCTAGCTCAGTTTGTTTTAGGGATATAGTTGCATAGGAGAAATAGAGACATTGTGTTTTGGAGATCAGACTGAGCATTGTGATACAGTGAGGCTGTGATATTTGTATGCATTTCTGTTATTGAAATAAAGAAGATCCTATTGTTTCATTTGTCTGATTTTTGATTTATCTGTGTAGTCGATTTTGATTTTGTAGGCGAAATGGATTCATTCATCCATTCCACCGGTTGATTCTCTGAATCGGTGGAATGGGCATGTACAATAGTTTAGTTTTCTTTTCTATTTTTATGTTCATGCATTTCATGTTTTTGGGATCGATTTGTAGCATACTATGATCTATCCTAGCATCCTCATGTGTTAGGGTTTGAAGGATAAAATCTAAGTTAAGATTGCCCAGGAAACAGATTGGCTCGACCTCAGCGTTTTCTTTGTGAAATTTGTGAAGTTTCACGGGTTTTGGTTGAAATGTACATTTGACGTATATACAATGTTTGTATGTGACATACAATTTGTGTGTATATCGCATTTGTATCTATGCGTTTATCGCTAAACAGATCGGGTGTTAAAACATGTTAAAAATGCATGTTTTGATGATACAAAGATGAAGTAGTTCGGATATACATTTCTTGTGTATATCGCTCTTGTATCCGAGGATCATTTTGTGTGTATCTATCATTTGCATATCACTATTGTATGTTGGAACATACAAGCGGGTCAACGGCAAGTCAAAGATACATTTGCCAAGGATAGATGGGAGATGTATCTTTTGTTTGCATATCGAGGTTGTACATTCTAAATGTACATTGAAAATATACATTCAAGATATACAAAGTCTGTGTATATCGCTGAGGGGCATCGGGTCATACAAGTTCTATGTATACATCTTTTGGTATACATTTTGTGAGTATACTGCAATTGCATGTCTCTGCATATACATCAAATGCACTTTATGGTTTGCATATGGTGAATGTATATTGCAAATATACATTCGGATGGTACAGGAGAAAGTCAAAGGTCAACGGATCGTGGAAGGGATATTCTGAGGAATATTCGTTGAATGCATATTTTGGCATTGTATATTTGGTTGTATGTCCGAATATACATTCGGCAGATACAAGAGTTTGATATAGCGGAGTCAATGCCAGTCAATAGAAAGGTTGTATGTTTATTTGTATCTAGCGCTTGTATATTGGAAATATACATCGCGCTTATACATTGTGAGAGATACACTTGATAACCGGTAGCAAGGGTTAAGGGAACCGGATTAAGAGGTTGAACTTTGCATGTATCGGTGTGACTGGAGTCGTCAGCGGAAGGATTAAAGGTAAGGCCAATGGTCATGTATCACGCCGACAGGAAAAGGAAATGTATGTGCATCAGTGAATGTATATACAAAGGAGTTTGTATATTTTGATATACAAAGGCAGATGTATATTTTGTCATACATACAAGAATGTATGTTGGAGAAGAAATTTGACACCCGTTTACATGTTTCTGGCTGTGGCTCTGCGTCATAGTGGTATCAGAGCTAAGGTTGGATCTTCTGGGAAGATAAGAAGATGGTAAGATGTCGGATGAAGAAGGAACATTAGAGATTCTGGCAAGGATGACCAACGCTGAGTTGGCAGTTCTGGTAAAGAAGCAGATTGCAGAGAGCATTGCTATAAAGGCTCAGAATCATGCATTGAAAAATGAGTTGGAGAAGTTGAGGGACAGAGTAGGTTCTGGTAAAGAAGAAGATAGGGAAGAAGAAGAGATCCCTAGGTGGAACGAGGAAGATGTTCTTGTAGACCAGAGACCCTTGATTAATGCCCTCAAATCCATGGAGAGGAGAACCATGGATGTGAAACTGGATTTGCCAGTGTTTACAGGAAAGATGGATCCTGATTTGGTGATGGAGTGGATAGACTCCTTAAACAATTTCTTTGAGACAGAGGAGATACCAGAACACCAGAGGGTAAAGATAGCCCAATCAAAAATGAAAGAGGCTGCATTAACTTGGTGGAATTTCATCCAAGATGACAGAGTACAAGAAGGAAAGCACAAAGTTGCTACATGGAAGAAGATGATGGCTTTAGTGAAAGAAGCCTATGTTCCATTGGATTACAGCATCCAATTGCATAAGAGGAAACAAAATTTGAAGCAGAAGGAGCTAGATGTCAGCTCGTATACAGAAGAATTTATAAAACTTTGTGTCAAGACAAAAGCAAAAGAGAGTGAGGAAGAAAGGGTAGCCAGATACCTTAATGGATTGAGGTTCAACATTCAGGAAGATTTGAATCTACATAACCCAAATACAGTTCAGAAATGTTTTCAGTTGGCATTGAAAGTGGAAGAGAAATTAAAGAGAAGACAAGAATAGAACAATAGAGGAAGAGGAAAATAGCAAAGAGGTGGAAGAGGTCCTTTCAGAGGCAGAGGACATGGATTTGGATATCAGGGAGAATCCAGTCATGACAATAGCAAGGGAGATAATAGTCAAAACCAGAGAGGAAGTTACAATCAGCAAGGAAATTTCAGAGGCAGAAGACCTTTCAGAGGAAGATCTCAGGGCAGAGGATCTATCAGATGTTATAACTATAATAAAGAAGGCCATATAGCTAGTAGATGTCCAGAAAAGGCAACCAATTCAACAGGAGAAAGGAGAACGAATCTAATCCAAGAACCTAATAGCCAAAGTGTAACAAGCTCAAACGCTTTTCAAAGTGTGAATGCTCCTGACAATTATGGATATCCAAAGAGTGGAGAATCTCTGATGATGAGTAGAACAATGACTACCATGAAGGTACCTAACAGAGAACCCCCACAAAGGAAGTCTCTTTTTAGAACTACATGTAAGGCAGGAGGTAAGGCATGTAAAGTTTTAATTGATTCTGGTTCTACTAAAAATTTTGTATCTGATGAAATGGTAACAAAGCTTAAGCTTAGAAGATTGCCTCACCCATCCCCATATAAGGTCTCATGGCTTACCCAAGGTCAACAAACAGTTGTAGAAGAGCAGGCTTGGGTAGAATTTCAAATTGGAGCATATAAGGACAAGTTGTTATTTGATATCACCAAGATGGATGCTTGCCATCTTTTATTTGGAAGACTGTGGCAGTATGACTTGAAGGCATGCCATGACGGTGTTAGGAACACCTATACAATCACCAAAGATGGTATGGTGATAGAGTTGATCCCACGGACAGAGAAGGAGGAGAAATCAAAAGGAAAAGAGGTGAAGGTAATGCTGATGGAAGGAAAACAATTCATGAAAGAAGTAGCAGCAGAAGGTGCAGTTGCATATGCCCTAATTCCATGTCTGACATTGAATAGAGAATAGCAGCAAGGAGTCAAGAAAGAGAAGAAGCAGAGGTTCATAGACCCAGCTGTCCAAGAGTTATTAGATAAGTATAAAGGCATCATCTCTAATGGACTGCCAAGATCCCTACCACCTGTAAGGGATATCAGTGATTGCATAGATCTAATCCCAGGATCTACACTTCCAAACAAAGCAGCATATAAGCTAACTCCAGAACAGAATGCAGAAGTAGCAAGACAAATTGAGGAATTATTAGACACAGGTCTGATTGGCAAAAGTTTAAGCCCATGTGCAGTACCAGCTGTACTAGCACCAAAGAAAGAAAGCACTTGGAGGCTTTGCACATATTCCAAGGCTATTAATAAGATCACAATCAGGTATAGGTTTCCAATCCCTAGGATAGAGGATTTACTTGACTATTTGGGAGGTGCTAAGTATTTTACAAAAATAGATCTAAAGAGTGGTTATCATCAGATCAAAATTAGGCCAGGAGATGAATGGAAAACAGCATTCAAAACAAATGAAGGGTTGTATGAGTGGAAAGTTATGCCTTTTGGTTTGTCTAAGGCACCTAAAAATTTTATGAGATTGATGAATGAGGTTTTGAGAGAATTCATGGGAAAGTTTGTCATAGTATATCTAGTTAACATTCTGATTTTCAGCAACACAAAGGAAGAACATCTCAGACATATAGATTTGGTTCTCAAGAGGTTACATGAAGAGCAGCTGATGATAAATTTGGACAAGTGTTTGTTCATGCAAGAGGAGATCACATATTTGGGTTTTGTCATTTCCCAAGACAAGCTGCAAATGGATAAGGAGAAGGTAAGTGCCATATTGTCTTGGCCAACTCCAAGGACTATGAATGATGTCAGAAGTTTCCATGGGTTAGCAACCTTCTACAGAAAGTTTATAAGAGGGTTTAGTCATATTTGTGCACCCATGCTTGATACTATAAAAGGAGGACAGAAGTGCAGATTTGCTTGGACTAAGGAAGTAGATGATTCCTTTGAAACATTGAAGAAGAAAGTGGCACAGCAGCCAGTCCTTGCACTTCCAGATTTTACCAAAATTTTTTAGGTAGAATGTGATGCAAGTCACATGGCAATTGGAGCAATACGCAACCAAGAAGGTAGACCAATTGCATTTTTCAGTGAGAAGCTCAATGATGCTAAAAAGAGGTATTCATCATATGATTTGGAAATGTATGCTCTAGTCCAGTCCCTCAAGTAATGGAGGCATTACTTGAAGCCAAAAGAATTCATAGTATTCACAGATAATCAGGCTCTAAGTTTTATCAACAGCCAGGAAAAGTTGAACCACAGACATATGAAATGGGTAGAAACTTTGCAAGCTTTTACTTTCACATTGAAGCATAAGAAAGGAGTCAAAAATAAGGTAGCTGATGCCTTGAGCAGGAGAGCTCTAACAGTCAACCAAATCTAGTTGGAAAGTGTTGGCATTGATTCATTGAAGACCATATATGATGATGATGAAGATTTTGGAGAGATATATCAGGTATGTACTTCTTTTGGAGATAAATATCATGCTAAGTTCTCTGAATTTCTGATCCAAGATGGATTGATGTTCAAAGGTGGACAGTTGTGTATTCCAAGGTGTTCTATGAGGTTGAACATCATAAAAGAGAAACATTGTGGAGCTATGGTAGGACATTTTGGTTTGGATAAGACTCTTGATCTTGTTCGAAGACATTATTTTTGGCCTAAGTTACAATCTGATGTTAGAAAATTTGTAGAGACATGTGTGATATGTCAGAAAGCAAAAGGAAGATCAACTAATGCAGGTTTATATCAGCCTTTACCCATTCGTTCCAGACCATGGGAAAGCATAAGTATGGATTTTGTGTTGGGTTTACCCAGAACCAGCAAAGGATATGATAGTGTTTTTGTTGTAGTGGACAGATTCAGCAAAATGGCACATTTCTTGCCATGCAAAACCACTGCTGATGCTTCATATATTGCAGATTTGTTTTTCAAAGAAATAGTAAGAATACATGGATTGCCATTGAGCATAGTGTCAGATAGGGATGTGAAGTTTATTGGTCATTTCTGGAGAACTCTGTGGAAGAAGCTTGGAACAAATTTGTCTTTCTCATCCGCATATCATCCTCAAACGGATGGACAGACTGAAGTGGTAAATCATTCCTTAGGGAATTTGCTCAGATGTTTGACAAGACAGCATGGAGACAAGTGGGATAATATCCTACCATAGGTAGAATTTTCCTATAATGATATTGTCAATAGGAGTACAGGGAAATCATCTTTTCAAATAGTCTATGGTATACATCCATGAGGTATTTTGGAGCTGAGAGATCTCCCTACAGGAGATTCTGTTAGTGCAGATGGTGAAGCTTTTACAGAAGCCATAAAAGAGGTTCATGATCAAGTAAAGACCCAGCTACAACACACTATCTTGAAGTATAAAGAATATGCTGATAAAAAGAAGAAAGATGTATAGTTTGATGTTGGAGATTTGGTATGGGTTCATTTGAAAAAGGAATGACTTCCTAAAGGTAAATACACCAAACTCATGCAGAGGAAGATTGGACCATGTCAGATTTTGAGAAAACATGGACAGAATGCTTATGAGATACAACTTCCTTTTGATCTTGGTTTATCACCTATATTCAATGTATGCGATTTAACTCCATATAAGCATAATCCATATGAAGAACAGGAACTCCTACAGCATACAGCAGCTGATGACATTCCACAACATGATCCACCACAGTTGCAAAAGAGTTTGGACACAAGAGTGATCAAGAGGACCAGGAACAAAGAATATCTGGAATATTTGGTGGCTTGGCAGGGAAAACCTGATTCAGAAGCAGTGTGGATGACTGCCGAACAAATCACCCAACATGGTTTCGACCTACATACTCTCATCTCAAGTGGACTTGATATTTCTTCTTCTGGGGAGTATGGTGCAGGAGCACCCCTTCAAAATAAAGAATAAGTCTAATTATAGTATGTTTTACATTATGATGTAATAAGGTCCATGTGACCAATTCTTATGTTTAAGTCAAATCTAGGTTTATGTGCAATTCAGTTAGAAGTTTGTTATGCTAGCTATCCTCTCCCAGCCGCTGCGAATCGACTCTGTACTACTCGTGAGGAGTAGATATATATGACCTAGCTCAGTTTGTTTTAGGGATATAGTTGCATAGGAGAAACAAAGACATTGTGTTTTGGAGATCAGACTAAGCATTGTGATACAGTGAGGCTATGATATTTGTATGCATTTCTGTTATTGAAATAAACAAGATCGCGTTGTTTCATTTGTCTGATTTTTGATTTATCTGTGTAGTCGATTTTGATTTTGTAGGTGAAATGGATTCATTCATCCATTCCACTAGTTGATTCTCTGAATCGATGGAATGGGCATGTACAATAGTTTAGTTTTCTTTTCTATTTTTATGTTCATGCATTTCATGTTTTTGGGATCGATTTGTAGCATGCTATGATCTATCCTAACATCCTCATGTGCTAGGGTTTGAAGGATAAAATCTAAGTTAAGATTGCCCAGGAAACAAATCGGCTCGACCTCAGCGTTTTCTGTGCGAAATTTGTGAAGTTTCGCGGGTTTTGGTTGAAATGTACATTTGACGTATATACAGTGTTTGTATGTGACATACAATCTGTGTGTATATTGTATTTGTATCTGTGCGTATATCGCTAAACAGATCAGGTGTTAAAACATGTTAAAAATGCATGTTTTGATAATACAAAGATGAAGTAGTTTGGATATACATTTCTTGTGTATATCGCTTTTGTATCTGAGGATCATTTTGAGTGTATCTATCATTTACATATCACTGTTGTATGTTGGAACATACAAGCGGGTCAACGGTGAGTCAAAGATACATTCGCCAGGGATAGATGGGAGATTATCTTTTATTTGCATATCGGGGTTGTACATTCTAAATGTACATTGAAAATATACATTCAAGATATACAAAGTCTGTGTATATCGCTGAGGGGCATCAGGTCATACAAGTTCTGTGTATACATCTTTTGGTATACATTTTATGAGTATACTGCAGTTGCATGTCTCTGCGTATACATCAAATGCACTTTATGGTTTGCATATGGTGAATGTATATTGCAAATATACATTCAGATGGTACAGGAGAAAGTCAAAGGTCAACGGATCATGGAAGGGATATTCTGAGGAATATTCGTTGAATGCATATTTTGGCATTGTATATTTGGTTGTATGTCCAAATATACATTCGGCAGATACAAGAGTTTGATACAGCGGAGTCAGCGCCAGTCAACAGAAAGGTTGTATGTTTATTTGTATCTAGCACTTGTATATTGGAAATATACATCGTGCTTATACATTGTGAGAGATACACTTGATAACCAGTAGCAAGGGTTAAGGGAACCGGATTAAGAGGTTGAACTTTGCATGTATCAGTGTGACCGGAGTCGTCGGCGGAAGGATTAAAGATAAGGCCGATGGTCATGTATCATGCCGACAGGAAAAGGAAATGTATGTGCATCGGTGAATGTATATACAAAGGAGTTTGTATATTTTGATATACAAAGGCAGATGTATATTTTGTCATACATACAAGAATGTATGTTGGAGAGGAAATTTGACGCCCATTTACACGTTTCTGGCTGTGGCTCTGTGTCAGAGGCATGTATTATCAAGCATAGACAGAGTGCCTACTCTCTCATGGTGATTTGTAAAGAACTATGGCCGCATAAGAGCACCCCTCATAGATTTGTTGAAGGAGGATTTTTTAGTGGAATGATTTAGCTAATACTACATTTGAGAGACTAAAAGAGGCTATGTGTACCACTCCAGTTCTTTCCACTCCATACTTCACCAAAGATTTTATCATGGAGCATGATGCTTCAAGAAATGGTATATGAGCAGTTCTCATGCAAGAAGGTAAGTTGATTACTTTTGAAAGTCATTAGATGAAGGGTAATAATCAACTCAAACCCATTTATGAGAAGGAAATGCAACTTTTTTTCATGTAGTGAAACAATGGAGGTCATATTTGATGAGTAGACACTTGGAAGTTAAGACTAGACATGACAGCGTAAAATATTTTCTAGAGAAATGGTTATCCTTAGAAGAACAATAGAAATGGGTCACTAAGATACATTGGGATATGAATTTGAGATAGTCTATATGAAAGAGAAGAAGAATATAGTGGTTGATGCACTATTTAGGAAGGATGAGAATGATGAGGCATTATTGTGTGCTATTCCAATACTACAAGCATATTGGGTTGAAGAAGCCAAAGTTGAGTCACATAATGATGTTACTACAAGGAATCTCATTCAATAGTTGAAAAATAATCCTAATAGTTTAGATAAGTTGTGTTGGAATGGAGACTCTTTGTGGTATAAAGAGTGATTGTACCTATGCAAGAATTCTACCCTCAAACACAATATTCTCGAGGAGCTCCATGGTTATCCAATTGGAGGACATTTAGAATTTCTTAAGACATATCATTGAATCAATCATGATTTATTTTGGGAAGGGATTAAAGGTGATGTTACAAAAATTATGGTAAAAACTTTGGTATGTCAAAAAGACAAAGGGGAGACAGTTAAGGCACCTAGTCTTTTGCAGCCTTTAGTTATTCCTAGCCAACGGTGGGAAGAGGTCTCCATGGATTTTATCACAGGCCTTCCAAGATCTAAAGGTAAGAGTGTCATCATGGTAGTAGTGGATTTCCTCACCAAATATGCCCATTTTATTGTATTATCCCATCCTTTTACAATAAGTATAGTAGCAAAAAAATTATGGAGAATATACAAAGTTACATGGTACCCCAAGGGCTATTGTTTGTGATTGTGATCCTATTTTACTAGTAACTTTTGGATGGATTTATTATCTTATTTGGGTTCTCAATTGGCTTGTAGATCTTTATACCATCCTCAATCAGATGGGCAAGCTGAGGTTTTCAATAAGTTCTTAGAAGGGTATCTATGTTGTTTCACTTCATACAAGCAATCCCAATGGGTGGCTTGGCTACCACTAGTAGAATGGTGGTATAACACTTCCTTCCATAGTTCTTCAAAAATATCCCCATTTATGGAATTATATGGATATCATCCCCCATCTATCACATCATTATTGAAGGTGACACCATGAGTTCAAGTTGTGGAAGAACACATGAATCATCAATAACAAGTACTTCTAGTTCTCAAAGAGAATTTGGCCATGGCACAAAATCAAATGAAACAACAGGCTGACCAACATCATAGTGAAAGGAGTTTTGAAGTAGGTGAGTTTTCGTTAGATTGCAACCTTATAATCAAATGTCCCTAAAGTAACAAATAAATAATAACAAGTTGTCACATAAATATTATGGTCCATACCAGATTGTGTAGAAGATTAGCAATGTAGCCTACAAGCTTGAGTTACCTCCATCAACAAGAATACATCTGGTTTTTCATGTTTCATGTTTAAAGATGGTGATTGGTCGACAGATTCATACACAGATAATGTTACCAAAGTTAGATGAAGAAGGAAGAATCATCTTGGATTCAAAGTTAATTCTCTAGACATGCACAAAGAAGTTGAGGACTAGGACAATGATAGAGTATCTCATTCAGTGAAAGAATTTTCTAGTTGAAGATGCCACATTGGAAGATGAAGATTTTGTTCAAAAACATCCACAATTGATTGGCATTGAAGACAATGCTTCTCTAAAGGAGGGAATTCTATGCCCTTAACCTTATAGTGTGTATGGGTTATGAATAGTCAGCTTGTGGCTACCTTAAATCTTAATTAAGTTATATGATTATTATTATATTCTTATTTAGATTATTAGGTCATCCTAGGTGTTATATTTTGGTATCTAAGTCAGCTTAGGTGATATCCAAGGCATAAATAGGGTATATATAAGAGGTAGTGAGTGTTATTTGATCATCATATTATGAATTGCATTCTAATTGGAGATATCTGGAGTTTACCCCCTCGAAGTGGCTTATTATCCTCATATATTATCATGTATGTGCAAAATATTTCCTATTATATTCTTCTCTTATGCAAGTTATTTGATTACATTTTTTGCATGGGGACCTTGAGGAGGAGATCTACATGACACAACTAGAGCACTTTGTGGTGAAGGGTAATGAAGATTTGGTTTTCATGTTGAATAAATTGCTTTATGGTTTGAAGTAATCCCATGAGTTGTGATGTCAAAAATTTTGATTCATTTATTTTGAAGTTGGGATTTGTTAGAACTAATTCAAATCATTATGTTTATGTCAAGTAGGATGAAAATCAATTTACTATTATTTGTCTTTATATTGATGGCATGTTATTCTTTAGTAAAAATAAGGAAATGATTAGGGCTCTTAAATCTTAGCTTTTTTTATAGTTTGATATGAAGGATTTAGGGAGAGATAAGTTTATCATGGTTAGGAGATCACAAAGTATAGAGCTAATGGGAAAATTTTGAGTTAGAAAAAGTAAACTCTATTTTGCAATGACTCAACATACATGTCTTGCAAACTAGTGAGTGTTCTCATTCCTATGGGAACAAAGATTTTAGTAGACCAATGTCCTTCGATATCAGATGAGATAGAAGACACGAGCCACATCTCCTAAGTGAGTGTAGTTGGTAACCTTATGTATGTTATGGTTTGCACCAAACTAGACATTGCTCAAGTAGCAGGAGTATTGAGCAGGTATATGTCCAATTTGAACAAGGAGCATTGGACTATGTAGTGAAAAGAGTCTTTAGATATTAGCATGAAACTTCATAGTATTATAAATTTTCTACTAGGGAGGTATTTTGGATGACTTGAAACACACTTGTAATAGTGTTTGAAATGACTTATAACACACCTACAACAATATTGTGGAGAACTTACAACACACTTGCAACAGTGCTTTAGTGAACTTGAAACACACTTATAACAATACTATGGTGAACATGTAGCAAAAGTCTACATGAATCAATTCTTGTAGTAACACTTGAAACACTATGGGAAACCTACAACATAGTACTTGCAACTATAATATTTACAAAACTTAGTGGATATACAAAGACTTGTAGATTCTAACTAGGTTGGTTATGTGGATAGTAGGTCTACTAGTGGATATGTTTTTACCTTGTTTGGTGGTGTAATCAATGGGATGATCAAGAGGTAGATTGTGGTTACTCTTTAAAAGATAGAGACATAGTATATGGTAGCTACTTATCCCTGTAAAGAAGCAATATAGCTTGGGAGATTGTGCTCAACTATTGAGTTGAAACAAGATATAATGTTGATTCATTGTGACAATTAGAGTGGCATTAGCTTGTTAGAGAACCCAACCTTTCATGCACAAACAAAGAACATTGATGTGCAATATTTACTTTGTTCGTGACATGGAGGATGAGAAGGTTATGGTTGATAAAGTGAATCTACTTTTGTGAATATTGTAGATGCATTGACGAAACACAAGCACAAAGAAGTTCAGATGATGCAAAATGGCTACAAACATCAATCTTTAGTATTTAGTTCACTTTATTAGAACTTATTATAATTCTTTCAATATATCCAATAGGTGGGAGGATTATTAGTGCTGAGAATTAAGGTGTCTCAACCTTTTCAAGTTCCTAGCATTTGTATTTATTTAATAGTTGATTATTTGCCTACATTGAAAATATGTATGCACATGCTATTGTGTCATCTTGTGGGAGTTGGCACGGTGAGTTGTCATCCTATAGTGGGAGGTGACTTGGAAGGTGACAAAGATGGTTTTGTCCTCACATGAGAAAGTAGGTGTCCCATTTGAGGTGGCATCAATTGAGCCATGTGTCGGTATCTGTGAAGTGTTAAGTCATCATTGCATATGACAGATTATGTGACATGTAAGAGCCGGTAATATAAAGGAATCAAACCATTGTTATGACAATTATGGCAATCACATAAAACATCTTTGAATGGGGAATGAAGACAAAGTTGGATGCCCAAGGAGGAATATAACAAGTTGTAAGAGGCATCTGCTATTAATAATCAGTTATGACAAGATTCATCGATTCCTCTTACAACTGTAAGTCTTGACAAGATTCATCGATTCCTCTTACAACTGTAAGTCTTGTCATTTATGATGGATTCCTCTTACAGCTGTAAGTGTTGTAAGAGCATATTTGTATGAAATGGTGGACAAGTGTCCTTGTATGTAGAGAGGCATTGGGATTTGGGCCATGTGGCCATTTGGATGGCCACCTCTTGAAGGTTCCTCTATTGCTTGTAAAAGTCTATAAATAAGGTGCTTGTGAAGTAGTGTAGTATGTTATTTTTGTAGGTACTGTTATGTTGTTGGAATAATTACTCCAGAAACTATATGTTGGTGAACTCCTATAACTGTATGTTGGTGAACTCCTATAAGAGATAAGTTCTGAAAGTGTATTGTAACCTTCATTATTTACAATAATACTTTGGGCTACTTTGGAGTGTGGGGTCTTTCTCTCGTAAGGATGGGGTCTTTCTCTTATGGTATTGTTTTCTTATTATTGATTTTATGTTTTAAATTGTGTGGATCTTCTTCATTTTAACTATAAAGATTAAAATTTGCACAACACTCTCCTCATTAGATTGGTGTAGGAAGTGTTTGCTTCCTTTCACCTAGGACATACAATTTATGTTATTTCTCTTTGCTTTTTCCTTTCTCTTTGAATTGGATTGGCTATGATTTATCACATTTTTCTTTCAATTATGTCTTAGTATTTAAAGACATTCATGTGTGCAATTAATTTGAATAAGGAAAAACAAAGAGAAATCACTAGAGCACACTTTGATTTCTAAGGAATAAAAGAATCATAATCTACATTAAAATCATATAAGGAATTTGCACATTTGTGAATGTTGTCTAGGATCATTGCTCAAAACCATAAAGTTGATCCATTGAAGGGGGTTGACCTAGGAGAACCTAACCTTAATGATTGAACTTAAGCTTAGTGATATGACAATCTCCCCTAAGTTTGTAAACACTACCTTAATAGATTTAGACACAAGGAAGGCAAGGTCAAGTTGATTATTGCACACACATTTTACTAGTTAATATCTATGTGGTCAAGTTCATTCCTAGGCATTAGATCAAAGTTGGGACACTCCAATTCAAACCCAAGGGACATAGATCTAAACCATTGACAAATTTAAGTCTAAGAGATTCTCTAGATCAAAAGCCTCAATTTCAATACTTATGGCAAATAATTTTTAACTTGACATTAGCAACATTTCTTCATTTTTGTTTCCAAAGCTAAGTACATCTATTCTCCTATTTAAGAGTTTGAATTTTGCATATTATTTTAAATTTAAATTTATTTGTACAATTATTGTTAGCATTTAGCTAATTAGCCTAGATTTTTGTAAAAGGTTTTATTCCCTTCAAATCTAAAACAAACCACTAAGAAAACAATGATATGGAACAATATAATCAAGATTAATGATATTCAACAATATAATGAAGATTAATGTATCTAACAATACAAATTAAGATTTAGACGTCCCATGGATCATCTTATCTCTAAATATTTTATGGATAAAACTTTGAAATTTCTTAACTAATTTAATGTATTATCTTTAATTTTTTTAACTAATTTAATGCATTATTGATTACAATCTATTTAAATACAGTTACACTCTACTTAAACATCACACTAGAACTCATTGCTTACTTAAATCTAAAGCATGCTGACAAGCAATAAGAATCACATCATGCTGACAAGCAATAAGAATATCACATAGCTTGCCTTGGTGTTGTTACCTGTGAGTGTGTAATTTCTATTTCCAAGGAGGAGTCAAGTTTGGAAGTTGTTATTAAAGGTGGAGTTATGCGTGTTGGCAGGGGTAGTTTTGCACGTGCAGGTTTGGTAACAACTGGCAGTTGCATGTTTGCATGTGTTGACAGTTGGAATATTATCATTTTGCATGTTCTATGTTTTTGGCACCTTCCATGATGCATCTTCAGTCTTGAGCATTAGAAAAATTTCTTGTGAATCCAGAAGAAGTATGTTCAATTATATTGTAACTTTATTTGTTGTTGCTGAATAATATAATTGAACTGTTTTTAAGAAATTTTTGCAACCCTCTCCTGCATAGATTAGTGTAGGAAACGGGCCCAACCAGCTTCCTTTCAGTAGAAGGCCCTTGTGACCAAACACGAAATATCCGAGCAAGTTTGGGTGCTCTAAACATATTTTTTTTAAATAATTCGACGAGTAACGAGCCTTATCGGATCAAATCTTTCTGAAATTATTCTACGCTGAGGCCAATGATGAGTATAAATTTATCGATAAGATGCATAAACTAAAACCAGCTCACGGGCCAACAGTACCGTCTAGATTTTGAATTGACTTCATAATTTTATAATAATATTTGCAGACAATTTTCTTCTTTTGAAGATTACATTAAACGTTAAGTGTTCAAATTATTTTATAGTTAATAGTAAAACCAATGGTTAGATAACAAATGAGGTGAGCCATCTAAACTCAAAATATACATACATGAAAAATAAATTAAAAGTTCTGTGATAAGAATCAAACGACAGAGTGAAACTTTTGTTAAAAATACTACTAGCAATCGTTCTGTTTAAAGATCGAACAGTTTTTTGACTGATAAAATATGAAGATTTGAACCTGCAATTTATTTAAGAAAGAGAGTTTATCATTCCATCAATTATCTCATTGACACATATAAATAAGAAAAAATGATTTATGACTGCAGAATCTTTATCAATAAGAAAAGCCATTAGTAATACTATCCCATTGTAAAAGGTACATACCAATGACTCTGCAATGACAGACTGTTTTTTTGGCTGCAACAATGATTTAGGGCAAAGAGTTACTTTCAAGTTTCATATTTATAAATAAACATTAGCCCTGGTACTTCCTTTCATCCAGCTTAAATGTTATGTCATTTTGCAGTGAAAAAGTGCATTGACAACATCTACAAAAGTAATTGCATATTACTAAAATCTAGTACTTTGTTATTCGTGCACTGTATTCTTTTAACACAGTTTTTTTAAAAATCAGACAACTCAACATAAAACACATTGTTACCATTTTAACTGTAAATATACACAATGTTTAAGTCCAGTCCTTCCTTTTAAGTAAAGGTCCCTCCCAGTCTTCAAAAATATTTCACCACATTGTGTTTAAAATTTGACATGGTGGGTACTAAAAGTAATAATAATGTTCTTAATATAAAAGGGATCTCCAATCCAATCCATGTGCATTTAATCCTAAACATGCAGACAGAAATACACCCTCCAGCAATTCCAATCCAATTCATAGATGACTGCAGATCAAAAAAAACAAATACCCTGCCAAATTTTAGAGCTATGGCTTATTATCAGAATAGATATAATCTATACTTGGGTCCTTAAGACTTCTCCTTATCAAACACTTTTCTCCTTTCTCCTCCCCACCACACCCTTCTTCCACAGCTTCCTCCATCTCAACCTTCTTTTCTGCATATCAACAACTAATATAAACCATGATACATTCATGCAAAACTTGTTATAAAGCCACTGCTTAAGAAACGAAATGAACATGGGTATTGAAAAAACAGAGACAAATAATCATATATAATGCATCTAGTACGAGGAGAGGTAAACCTGAAGGTAGCTGACGAATTGCTCTGCTAGTCCTTCCTAGAAGGAGAATGGCACAAACCATGAAAACAAGGAGTTGGGTATTTCTCCTCCTCAACATCTCTGCCATACGCTACACAATTTGGACCGACAGTAAGGAACTGAATGAAATTTATAGGGAAGACCATCTCTTTTAGATGAGCTCTCGGGAAAATTACCCAGATGAATGTTGGTAAAAACACTGAACTCTGACAAGACAGCCATACGTGTAGGAAGCTATACAGTAATAAATTACATTGAAGTATCCATCAACATCCAAATGATATCTCCCAAAATCGTCTTATAAGTTATACGCGTTCTCATATGCAAAGATGTGCAGTTAATTCGTAGCTAAAACATTATACCTATCCCATCAAGTTCGTAATTTGTACTCCTTGTATTTTTTAAATAATTTCTGAGGGCATTGTTGAATGATAGTTTTACAAAAATGTGGGTTGTTAGTTTGAGGTTAAATGATAACCTATTAATATTTAGAGCCTCAAAGTCATTTAAGAGAATAAAAAGGATACATTAAGTTAAAGGTAAATTTTGTCCAATAAAAATATGACAACTATTAACCATTTATTATTATCGATGAGGTGTGAAATTGTATTTACTGTTTGACTATTGAAAAGTGTAACGTTTAAGTAGAGTCATGGTGCACACAAACTTGTCTTTTACAAGCATGAATGGTTCACTTGACACTCATTGCATCTATAGATGATGTTCACACGAGTAAAACATCGACTCCCGGAGAGGTTACTTATCTTAATACTACTCTAACTCAAACCTCTTTAACCACATCCGGGAAGTCAACAAATTCCTGTAATATTTGAAACATGGTTGAAATGTATTTGAATTAAACATTGTGAAGTTTTCATTAGGAGGTGCAGTTTAAAAGCGAAGTTTGATGTCTAGTAACCCTTCTTTCTTCCGCATATCTAGATGCTCTCAATGCTTTAATGGAATATAGAAGAAAAGAGCAAGTGAAGGATCAGATCACCATAGAATATCAAACATCAAATTGAAAGTTTGTCATCCATCAAACTTGTTTACATTGTTGGGGCAAACTAATTGTTTCAGATTTAACTTCAAGCTAGGCGTCCACCTAAAACTTCGTGCCATCCATCAAACCTATTCACATTGTTGGGGCAAACTAATTGTTTCAAATTTAACTTCAAGATGGGCATCCTTTATTTTATTTTAATAAATACTAATGGGCCAACTTGCTTTTAAGGAGATTATTTTGTCTTTTGTGAAAAAAAAAGAAATAGTGTCTAGATGTCAACTTGTTTAAGACCCTTGAAATTTAGAATTATTTCCGAGCGTTAGATATGATTTGGTTGCAAATGGATGATCAAGTATTTGGCCCCAAGTATTTAATTGTAATTTTATCTGAGCCATTGGTGAAGGATGAATCTTAGCTATTCAAATGTATACTAAGTGCACTTGTCTCCTCTATAAAAGGTAGTCACTTTTCCTTGTATAAGGATTTGGAATTGTTGAACTTGTCATACTTTTGAAATTAATACAAATAACTTACTTCATGGTTTCCTACCATTTTATTGTTGGAATTTGTTGATATTTGCTAAGCTTTTGTTATTAATGAAAGAGTTTGCTTCATGGTTCCTTTTCATTTAGAATTTTTTTTGTGATTTATGAATGAATGATTGTGAATATTTGATGGATTTCCTATGTTCATACTACTGGTGATTTGCTGACTGCAAGTCGCTTTGTGTAGTTAGCTTGAACATTTTTAGTTATATGTTCAATTGTGAGATATTTTTTTAGACTACTCTAGTATTTGGGTGTTTGATGAAATTATTTCATAATCTGAAAATTATTTTTCATTCCATTGAAGATTGCATTATCTTTGTAGCACTATGATACATCTAATTAAGTAAGAATAGTTTATTTGAGGTATGTCTATTCATGCTCCATGTCATAAGTTATAGAAGTTCATAGTTAGGAATTTCTGAAACTCTACCCCTTTTCTTACCCCATCTTTTGAACTTTTTTATCCAATTGATTAGAATAGGTTAGATTTTAGGATCAACATCACTAAACATTGAAAACTAGATAAAAAGATATTGTTTTCAGCCATAAGTTGTATTTGTTAAAAGAAGGTGAACAACTATAGAATGAAAATTTGATTACAACTATAACTATTAATCTAGTGTAGCCAAAATGGAAATAGTATGAAATCAACAAAAAGAAATAACAGAACAAAAGATCAAACACATAACACAGTGTTTACGTGGAGAAACCCTTTCAGGAAAAAACTCCACACAAGAAGAGATGCACCAATTTATATTAATTTCAAATAGAGTTTACAATACAACACTATCAATCTCCTCCCCAATCTTCAATCCAACAACGCCTGTAATATTCATCCACAACTGTAATACAATATCCTCTTAAAAGACTATTGCCTTCTAGGGAAAAACCCTAACATAACTTCTACAGTCACACCTGCGACCAAATGATGAACAGTCCAGATTGACTACAAAATTACAATATTTTACAAGGCAATTTTCTAAAAAAAATCTCTTCGGGGGTGCTGCCCCTGAACCCTTGCTAGGGGGGCTAGGAAGTTGTTGTCACCCCCTGGACCCCCCGACAATAGTAGTGGGGGGCAAGCCCCCCACACCCTCTGTCGGGTACAAGGATCCAAAATGTAGCTGAAATAAGATCGTTACTTGGTGAATACTTCATCCCTTATGAATGATTTACAAACAATATTAGGAGTAATTAAATACATAGGATTTAGAAGATTGATGGCACCTTAATCCTAATAGTATTCAAATCTAAGATCTAGGAGACATCCTAGGTTTTGTAGGTGATTTCAAACTCCATTATTTTCATATGGAAACCTTATTTTTAGGTTCCTATGAACAATTGTGTAAGTCCCTTTGTGTGTAAACAACAAAATGCATCAAGCTACTGAGTTATCTTGTAAATGTCAAGGTCTGACTATGAGAGATCTTAGGGTGGTCATTTTTTGATTTGTTGGGATTTGATTCCTTTTAGGGGAAATAAAGTACTTAATATTTTATCTAAGTAGTGTGCTAAAACACCCATCAATAGCTACATGTTTCAACTTTTTCATTTTAGTAGCCTCTTGTTGTGATAAAATGACTGGAGGAGTTATTGGTCCATCTTCTTGTTGTAAAGGAGCAACTATTTGCTTGATGTAGGCCTATAATTCTATCACCCACTCCAACTCTCCCTTTGTCTTCTAATCTTTGTCCATTCTTGAGATAATTGTTGACATAGCAGATTGCGCACCTTGAATCTTTTGTTCCCTCATCTATTTTCTAAGGTTGATAGTTGTAATTTCATAATCTTCGAGTCAAAGTTCCATGTCATCTTTATCTACCATAGAAGTTGTTATTTGAGCAATCCTTGATCCAGAAGCATCTCTTATAATTGTAGACAACACTCTTGGCTTCTTCCTAGTTTTTGGCGTATCAATATTTGAAATCATGCTAAAAAGATCCAAAGATGCAAAGCTTTATTATTGGTTGCCTTTGTTGGATATTTACATCGATCTATTATGGAACCAATGAAGTAGTATTTATCATTTCTACCATTTGTTGTTGTTTTTGTTGTTGATGATGAGATGGAGACTTCATCATTTCACTTTTTGTTTACTTCTTAGGAAGCCTCATTTGATTGATTTCCATTCTTGGACTTTTTTTCTTTTTCATCAAAAAAATTTGCAATTAAGACACATGTATTTGACATACCCACAATTGGATTATCTGTAATACTTGATTGAATTTCACTTATCTTCTTTGACTGTTATTGTTGGGCACTTGGACCTTGGTCCTTATTGAGTGGTTCTTCTTTACTCTGACTTCCTTGGAGATTCACCTCCTTATTGGTATCTTGACCTTGAATTTGAATTTCTTGAACTACTTTTTGTTGATGCACCTCCTCTTGAGCCATCTTTTGGCTAATTTCAACTTGTATATCCCGCTCTGAAGGTTTCTTAGTTATTACTACCTTTTTCACCTACAAAGCTTGTTTTTCTTCAATTTCCTATATAACTTTATTTATGTTTTCCAAAATTGGTGGCTCCAAAGGTTCTTTAGGTGAACTTGGTAGTGTAAATAGGTCTTTATTGGCTCTCTCCAATGTTGCCTTATTGATTGCTGAAAAGAATGAGGGAGGAGAAACTAAGAAAGTGGTTGCAATGGTAGGCATGGAAGAAGTGTAGGTAGTTGGAATTTGGGATGAGGTGGGCATGGTGGATGGGATGGATGGTGCAACAAATTATACTAAGACTTTGTGTTTAAATCAGAATCATGGTTGGGATTTGTTGCAATAAAGAGAAAGATGGTTGAGAAGAAGGGGTAGAAGAAATAGTAGTGGGGTGAATAGTGGTCAATGGAATAATAGCTTGAATTAGAGGCAAGGAAACATGAATGTGAGGAGGAGGAGATGGTAGTTGTTGAAGCAAGGGACTTTGTGGTGGAGAAAGTGGAGGAGTATTTTGGGCAATAGAGACTCCCTCACCTACAACAAAAGTTGTCTCTTTTGTTTTTCTTTTACTTCTCTTCAATTAAGATCCTTCATCCTCTTCTGCTTCACTTGTTTCTCCTTTTCTTTTGTATACTTTTGCAGAAGGAGACCTTTTGATTTCCTTTGGTTTAGGTGCAATAGTGGAAACCCTCTTTACTTTCAATTTGCATTTTAGCAAAGTAAGCAATCTCTTTTCTTCTTCTCCATCCTCTACCTCCATTTCTTTTTCTTTTTACTCTAAAGCTTCCACTTCTTTTTCTTTCTTTTTTTCTCTTCTTGGGGTTGTCCTTGACATATGTCAATTGATTTTCTTGAGCCTATAGCTCGGCAAGCTTGTTATCTAACCATGTTTTGCTAACCTGGAGCACTTCCATGGTGATCTCTTCCAATGAAGTTACCTCATCTTCTAGAACCAATTTAGAGAAGGAATAGGATCATTATAGATCTGCCCAATTTAATATTCATCTTGGAAAACTATTCCTTCATTAAATACTTGGTTTAGAACTTCATAGATGTATAATTTCCTTTAAAAATCTATTAATCTATAATATCTCATATTTCTGACCTCATAGTCATCTAAGCAATCTTCAAAAAGTCCTCTAAATGAGGCACATGTTGAAATTTCATTTTTCCATTGGAATCATAATTCTACTTGGAAGTATAAAAATGTAAATTATATCTTTTAATTTATGCATCTGGTTCTTTGGTCGTGGGGTAAGAAGGGAATGTATACACTCCACCTCCAAGAATTATAGGGAACTGTACTCTTGCTATATGTTTATCAAGAAGCAATTGATGTGACTCACATAGTTGCCTATCAGCTCAATTAAAATGATCTTACCTGTGATATACTTGGGCAACTTATAAGGAGGACCAGTAAATCATTCTATTCTAATGTATGTAAACTTTAGAAACTAAATATAACAGCTCCCATACTTCTTAATAAGCTCAGTTACATCCAATGATATTTTTTTATTCAGATCTCCCTCCAAAATGGTAACAATATACATGGTAAAAGTATCATTGACTCTTTTGTAGTGTATCAAAGAACTCTCCATTTGGAGTTGAGGAAAACAATCAAAACTTTGTATTGTCTAGGATCTATCTCGATTTCTCATTTTCTTGTCAATCCAGGATAGATTACAAGTCGAGCTAGCATATACACCAAATAATAAGTCATGAAAAACCTTTTTGAATCTATAACTTTTGTCAATTGAGCATGTAGATTGTCACTTATAATTTGAGCCCAATTGATCGTTTTATTATTTTCCAACACCTCATAAATGGATTTAAACATCCATGGCATAAAATTGGAAGTAGTGGGAAATCCCATGACTCTGCTCACTAAGGTTACCATGTCACTGATCTCAATTGTGAAGTCAATCTTGAAGAGTGTCTTAGGAAACTTAGAAAGAGCTCGCTTTGATGTTATCATCCACCTAAAATTGATTTTTCTCATGCACTTTTCTAGATTTTGATTGTAATATGATTAACCTTGGTCTTGAATTAAATTCACCATCACAGGATGATAAGGAATATCAAAAGCTTCAGTAATAGAATTAGGAGAAAGATCAACTAACACACTTCCATGACCAGTCACTATTCTTCTTGAACCTACGTGGTAGTGCTTAGCACATGCAATCATTAATTAAGGGCATTGTACTAAGGTAGAAAAACCTGTAGCTTGGGCTATCCCATTGTTGACCATTCTTACTGCTATGATGGTTGGCTTCTCTACATACATCCTTTGTTTTAAGTCCTCTAAGTCCACATGTTCAAGATTTGTGTCTGATATGTCATCCCAAGTTGAACTAATATTCAAAGAAGGAATAACTCCTTTAAATTCGTACATCATCATTTTGGCTCTTGACATGCCCTACAATACCAGAGAACATAATAAGATCTTCAAAATTTCATATAATTTGAGTTTTTACACAACTTACTAGTACACTTTGTGAGTTTTATGTAGATAGCCAAACATCATACTTTACTCTATAAATCCTCCTATTTAAATAAATTATGCATGAAAACAAACCTAAAAGTAAATGTTTTTATAACACAAGCTTACATAAAAACAAAGTGGAAGTGGACATCACAGGGTTATTGGAAACATCCTACAGTAATACAAAACTTTGCATGCATGTTTTCTAAGCTTCATGAACAAAACACCTTCTTAAGTAAAATGTGGAAACAAAATAGGGTATTGGATTCAGGTTTTAAATGGTAATATTCAGTTACTAGTTGAAAATCCACATTTACCTTTATTCAAGACTTTGTAGAAAACTAGAACACGATGAAATATTAAGGATCAATTGTGAATGTCCTCCTAACTACTAAAGTTCCACTAAGAAATTTCATTCGAAAATGACACTTCCTTTAGGATGCGAAAAAGATAAATGTTTTTAAATGTCAACTTTAGTTTGACAGTGATGTTTCACATGAAAGTTTTGCAATCAGTTTTCAAATATTTTTCACTAAGTTTTAGTTTTGTGATTAAAATTAAGAATGTGAGAAACAAGACTACTGGATATGGAATGTTGGGATCTTGGAAATCCGTCCCTAGACTAATTTTCCACATTCATCAACTCTTAAAGTTTTCAATATGTTTTGACTTTTGTAGGGAAATCGAATAGAATAGGAATTTAAGTCATGAAAATTAGAGATCCAATCCTACAAGCAAATCCTGCAACTCTCAGAAAGTCTAAATTTACAACTTGTACGAGGATTCAACCTAGGGCAGGATAGTTATCATTAAGCAATTTTTAAACTAGGGCATCATTAAAATTTTGAAATTCTTTTGAATCTAACTATTAGCCCTAATTTAGTGTTTGAATTTTTTTTAAGCAAACTAGGGTTAAGTTTGAAAATAAGATAACAGTGCCCTAAGTTTAATTGGATTGTTATTATTTCATTTTGGAGGCATGTTTATTCAAAATTAAATGTTTTAATTCAATTTGAGTATGTTGCAGGGACTTAAATATTTCAAACATTCAAACATTTAGAGCCTTAGAACAAATTGAAATAAATGATCCTATGCATTCAGGGGGTCAACGATGATAGATGAATAGTGTTGGAAAGATAGTTGTTGTTGCACCAAAAGATCAACCTGTTAATGCCCGATACAACCGCCAGACTTAATGAATCCACGAGAGGTGGTTAAGCCTTGTCACAAACCCAAGCACTACGTTGCACAGCACAAGGAGACCAAGGACACACACCTTGCAACAATCCCCCCAGCACAAGCAAGGGGTTCGAACCCATGACCCAAACTCTGATACCAATTGTTGGATAGATGATTGTTGGTGCACCAAAAGATCGACCTGTTAATGCTCGATACAACCACCAAACTTAATGAATCCACAGGAGGCGGTTAAGCCTTGTCAAGAACCCAAGCGTTGTGCTGCACAACACAAAGAGACCAAGGGCGCACACCTTGCAACAAATAGTTGTTGAAAACCCTTGAAACCCTAGCTCATGATGATCTCCAAGTTATACAAATAAAATTGAATGTGTTGTAGAGTGGTCATGATCACATATGTATGAGAATATAGTTGAATATAAGCTCGATTTATAGTTGAAATGTTGCTTTGAATTCTTAAAGTTTTTGATCACCAGAGCTCAAGGAAATATGAATGTAGTGTGACAAATGAACATTCAAAATCAAATTTGTACTCCTCAAAACCCTAGTGTGGGTTGCTATTAATGTTGGCAAAATAGTAGGTAAAAGATGACATCAAGTAAAATCAAAGTTAGTGGGAACAAAGACCAGATCTGGATGTGTAAATTACAGGAAGTCTTAGAGTAAATTGAGATCCCACAAAACACTTGAAAAGGACACTCAACTCAAAAACTCAAACTAATCACTTCTAAGGAGAAAACATCAAGATCTAGATATTAGCAATGGGATAAGCAAGAGATAGATTGTGGTTACTCTTTCAAAGATAGAGGCATAGTATATGGTAGCTACTCATCCCTGTAAAGAAACAATATGGCTTGGTAGATTGTGCTTGAAACTATTGAGTTGAAACAAGATATGATGTTGATTCAATGTGACAGTTAGAGTGTCACTATCTTGGCAAACAACCCAACCTTTCATGCACAACAAAGCACATTGATGTGCAATATTTACTTTGTCCATGACATGATGGAGGATAGGAGGGTTATGGTTGATAAAGTGGATCTACTTTTGTGAACATTGGAGATGCATTGATGAAGCTCATAAACACAAATAAGTTTAGATGATGCAAGATGGATATGAGTATTAGTCCTTAGTATTTAGTTCACTTTATTGGAACTTCTTTTAATTCTTACAATATATCCAATAGGTAGGAAGATTGTTAGGACATACAATTTATGTTGTTTCTCTTCTTCTCTTTTTCCTTTCTTTGTAATCTAGTGCTATGCTGAAATCTTATTAGATTCGGAATACTTGTATTGCTCTTTTATTTGGATTTGTTATGATTTGTCACATTTTCCTTTCAATTATGTCTTGGTATTTGAAGACATTCATGTCGACAATTAATTTGAATAAGGAAAATAAAGAGAAATCACTAGAGCGCACTTTGATTTCTAAGGAATAAAAGAATCATAATCTATATTAGATCATATAAGGCATTTGCAAATTTGTGAATGTTGTCTAGGATCATTTGCTCAAAACCATAAAGTTGATCCATTGAAGGAGGTTGGCCTTGGAGAACTTAACCTTAATGATCCAACGATCTCCTCTAAGGTGTTTGTAAACACTACCTTCATATATTTAGACACAAGGAAGGCGAGGTCGAGTTGATTAACCTCGAAGAGCTTAACCTTAATGATCCGACAATCTTCCCTAAGTTTGTAAACACTACCTTAATATATTTAGACACAAGAAAGGTAAGGTTAAGTTGATTATTGCACACACATATTAATATATCCATGTGGCCAAGTTAATTCCTACACATTAGATCAAGGATGGGACACTCTAATTCAAACCCAAGGGACATAGATCTAAACCATTGACAAATCTAAAGTCTTAAGATATTTTCTAGAGCAAATGGCTCAATTTCAATACTCATGGTGAATAATTTTAACTTGACATTAGCAACATTTCTTCATTTTTGTTTCCAAAGCTAAGTACATCTATTCTCCTATTTAAGTGTTTGAATATTGCATATTATTTTAAATCTAAATTTATTTGTATAGTTATTGACAAATCTTAAGTCTTAAGAGATTTTCTAGATCAAATGGCTCAATTTCAATACTCATGGTGAATAATTTTAACTTGACATTAGCAACATTTCTTCATTTTTGTTTCCAAAGCTAAGTACATATATTCTCCTATTTAAGTGTTCAAGAATATTGCATATTATTTTAAATCTAAATTTATTTGTACGGTTATTGTTAGCATTTAGTTAATCAGCCTAGATTTTGTAAAAAGGATTTATTTCCTTCAAATCTAAAACAAACCACTAAGAAAACAATGATATCCAACAATATAATCAAGATTAATGATTTACAACAATACAAATTAAGATTTGGATGTCAAATTTTCATCTCTAGTATCTTACAAAAATCCTTTTTAGTTTTGTCTAGTTATATAAGTAGGATATAGACATCAATTATTTGTTGGATTATAATTTCTCCCACATTTGTATTTGCATAATTAGTTGTAATTAATTGAAATTACTAGGACACTAGTATAGAAGGTTCTAGAAGAAGGTCGGTTGTAATGTTACTAGTATGTTCTTATCTAGGCATCTTGAGAAGTTTCAAGATTATTCCTTGTACTCTCTAAAGCTTCTATATAAGGAAGCTAATGTAAACAACTCTTATCAAGTTTAATAGAAAGTTTTCCTTTTGTGTAGAAGCATTGTGTGTGAATGTTCATCTCTACCTCTATCCAATAATAAGAGGTATCAAAGACAATCAATTAAAGATCAAGGGTAGGATAGATTGAGGTTGTACCTGCTAAAGGAAAAAGATAAAAGTTAAATTGAAGAAGAATTCATAGTAGATCTAGCCATAGATTAGAAAGGAAAAACATACTCTAAATAGTCGATAAAGGAAGGGCAAAAACTGCCAAAATCTAGAGCTACCAAGTGAAGCAGACCATAAATCACCCAATTGTTTTGTAAATCACTGAAGTCATTTTGTTGAATAAAGTTGCAGATTTGTAGACTACTGATAAAAGGAAAGTTTATCAAATGGATGTAAAATCAACATTCTTGAATGGTTTTCTAGAGGAAGAAGTCTATGTACAACACCCACCAAAATATGAAGTAAGTGGACATGAAGACAAGGTATGTAGGTTGAAGAAGGCACTTTATGGTCTCAAACAAGCACCTAGAGCATGGTATAGCTGAATAGATTCATACATGATGAGTAATGAATTCAATAGAAGTTGTAGTGAGCCTAAACTCTACATGAAGATCAATAAGCAAGGTCATATCTTAATTGTTTATTTATATGTCAAGACGATTTGATTTTTACTGGAGGTATGTCTGTAGACATGTTTAAATTAACTATGAAAAGAAAATATGAAATGACAGATTTGGGATTTATGAGATATTTTCTAGGCATTGAATTTGTACAATATGATAAAGGCATTTCATTTTTCAATCTAAGTATCTTAAGGATGTACTGAGGAGATTTAAAATGTTGAATTTCAATCCAACACCTACTTCAGTTGCAATAGAAACCAAACTCGATAAAGGATAAGGGGTCCAATGTTGATCCAACCATATTCAAAAGACTTATTGGAAGTTTGATGTATCTCACAACAACAAGACCATATATTATTTATGGAGTAAGCCTAATTTCCAAATTTATGGAGTCACCTAAGGATTCACATTGGCAAATTGAAAAGAGAATACTAAGATATATGGCAAGTACAACAAGATATGGGATATTATATTCCACAACAAATGATTTTGAGTTGATTGGATATACAGATAGTGATTTTGCAGATAGCATGGATGAATGGAAGAGTACTTCAAGTTATGTATTTCAATTTTAATCAAGAGAAGTTCCATGGGCATCAAAGAAGCAACCTATAGTGACAATTTCATCAATAAAAATGGAGTATGTAACAACATCAATAGCATGTCAAACAGTTTGAATGTGAAGAGTATTGATAGATTTAATGCATGAAGAAGATGATCCAATACCAATCCATTGTAATAACAAATCAACAATTGCATTGTCAAAGAATCATGTTTTTCATAAGAGTAAACACATTGACACAAGGCATCACTTCATTAGATCTAGTTAGTGAATAATGGAGAAATCAACTTGGAGTTTTGCAAATACAAAGATCAATTGACAAATATATTCATGAAATCACTAGCAAAGGAAAATTTTGAATATCTAAAAGAGAATTTAAGTGTTGTAGATGCTGAAGCAATAAATGGTAGAAATTAAGGGGTAGTGTTGGATTATAATTATCCCACATTTCTATTTGCATAATGTTACCCCACTTTTTGTATTTATACCTTGATGACTTCTTAGTTTGAACTTTGGTGTTCTACCTCCCTTTTTGTTTCCCAGTTGTTCATCTCTTTTGGCCTTTGATCAATAGTTTTATGTTTTCACGAACTTGGTCGATGAGTTCACCTTTTTTTGAACCTACCAATTCAAAAGAAAACACTTGAAAAATTTTCTCTTTGTTCGTTGTTGGCCATTTTTGTACTTCACGAACCATTTATCGACCAGTTTGATGGTTTGCTAACTCAGCTTTTGGCCGATGGATTTGTCTTATGAGTTCGCCAGTTCATCTTTTCACCAATGAAGAAAGAAAACCAGTGTTGGCAAGAGACACTGCTCTGATGAATGTTGAATGTTGTCATTGATGGCAACAAAGCAAAGGGGTTCTATCAGAATGGCAAAGAGACTTTACTCCAGAAGAATAAATGACTAAGTATGGGTAGTGTACATTATACAAAGTAAGCGATAGTGTTTGAGATGGTATGCCTCTGCAGTTAAAGACATTTGTATGTAGTTTAGGTATGTTGCTCATAGCTACCTAGTGATCACATGTACTAGTGTTCAAGTCCTAACTTCCTCCGGAAGTCATATGGTGAAATATCTAAGTCCAGGTGAATAGAGTTAAGTCAGGAATAGTGCACAGTACCAGAGTAAAAGGATCCGCATTCCTCCATTGTGGAATATTGTGTCTTGCGATTATGAGGTAGAAAAGATACATACCATGACTACACAAATCCAGAGTTATAGCTTCTGAAGCTCAACGGATCACATTCTACAAGTTCTCCAATATCGGCTTCCAGTATAATAGTATTTCTTTGTGACATAACAACAGTTCTAAGATCCGCATTTCCATATGAAAGAATATTATGCTCTACGGTTCTGAAGGTATGCTAAGATGTCCATAATGAATGTTGTCTATGATTTCAAAGTCTCATATGATCTGCATTGGAAGTTTTGGTATGACAGTTGAACTGGTCAAGTGTGTACTTAAGGAATAAGCCAACAGGGGAGTTAGATCTATATGCGGTGAGGATATATTGTTTGAAGAATTAATCCAAGTGGTTGAATGATTGATGCCGACTTATATGAAGACTATTGTATGTGTATTTGGGTCCGCATTCTTGTTTGTGCACAAGATCAAGCCGACAAGATATAACACTTGTGTACATGTTTCTTGTCTAGCTAGCCAACTTGATTGTGAGATGAACCTTGTTGCAGATATATATACTCGATGGATTTTGGTGTTGGAGGTGCCGTAGAGAGTGGATAGCATGCGAATTCCATGATTGTGGGACCTAAGGCAATTATGTGATTAGCAAAAGGATAGAAAAGGCATAAGGACAGAAGTATATGTGAAGCAGAGCAGAAAAGCAGGGTAGACAATATGAAGTCCTTTGAATCTATATACTGAACAAATTGGTACCGAACCACAACATTTTATTTTATGCACCTATAGCAGTCATCTCTTGGCAGTGAGCTAATCCTCCTTCTATCTTATCTTTTATTTGGCAGTGAGCCTATTGCAGTGAGCACTTCTCTAGATAGTGAGTCCTTGGGCAGTGAGTCTTTATGTAATTCGGTATTGCAATCATAATATATTGTGAGCTAACACGCACCGTGGGGTAAGTGCAAGAAGATGGGGGGCCAAAAAGGGGTCTTAAGTGGCCACTTTTTTTCTAAAATCAAGAAATGCTGGCCTTGGATGAGAAATTGAGCATAGTTACACTCAAAATTTGGAGATGCAACCAAAACAATGTTCGTAGTTCTCCGAGTCTCCTTTCTAAACTACTAATTTTTTTTGAAAATGGTATAGATTAAGGGGTTCAAAAGAGGGAGCCACAGAAATTGGTGTTGTTTCTGTCAAAAAAACATAACATAGCATGTTTTGTGGCTCCCTCAAAAGGTTAACTTTTTTTTGGTATTTTTAAAATCTCTTCAATGAGAAATTAGCTAATAGTATGTACTTTATGCCTGATTGTTTTGATAATTTTTTGATGAATATTTGATTTTTTACTAATTTTCAAAGTGGACACATCCTAAAAAACAAAATTTTGGCTGTGCTACCCCTATGAATTTTGAAAACTAATTGAAAATCATTTTTTTCTTTTTTTAATATGTGTAGAATGGAGTCTAGTTTCTAAATATGTTATTTTTTTGAAATTTCAATGAATGGTTAATTTACAATGAAAAAAAGACCAAATAGTGGTTTTTGCCCAAAACTGGACACACAAACAAAAGAAATTAAAGATGAAAGGCTTAACATTGCCAAAATGTGAAAAAAGTTGCATCGTTAAATAGCTAAGAGAAATTCTAACATTACCCAGGTGTTTGATTTGTTTGACCTTGAAACACGTGCAAATCTGAGGGTTAGCACGAACAAAATTATGTGAAATCTTGAAGATTCTACAAAAACACGTCTGTGGATGTTGAAAAGGCACTCCAAGCCTTTGGGTTGGAAACCCAAAGCAAATCCCAAGCCCAAGGCTTGGGATTCCCAAAGCACAACATAACGTGAGCGCATTATAATGCGAGTGCATTATGTTGTGCTTTTTGCTTTTTTGCATGTTTGCTGGTGTTTTCCCAGTTCGACATAACGCGAGCGCGTTATGTCTTCCTTTGAATGAGATATGTTCAAATTTCATAAGTATGTTTCATGGATGTTTGTATCTATTCTTGTAGGTATGTATGCATGTACATGTATGTATGCTTGTATGTATGTACATGTATGCATGCTTGTATGTATGCATCTTTGTATGTATGTATGTTTGTATGTATGCATGTATGTATGTAAGTGTTTTGGGTTTAGTGTATATAAGGACCTGAGCCTGTATAGTTTTGAGGGTTGAGGGTTGAGGGATTAGGGCTTAAGTAATAGGTAGAGGGTAGAGGGTTGAGGGTTACAGTTGAGGGTTAATATTTAGTTGTTGATTGTATAAGATTAAGTGTGTAAGGCACGGGGATTAGGGTTTAGGGTTTGCGATATGGATTGAGGGTATATAAGGCATAGGGTGACTTGGGTTGAGAGCACGTATGGTTTAGGTTTAATTTAAGTATAGGGTTGAGGCACAATATTTGAGGTTTAGGATATAAGGGTGAGGTTATATGGTCTAGGAATGAGGGTTTGAGGGTGTAGGCTTCAGGTTTAAGGTATAGGGTTGATGATTGAGGTATTAGGGCTTAAGTATATTGTTGAGGGTTTAGGGATAGGTTTTAGGGTTTAAGTTTTAAGGGTTAAGGGTTGAGGGATAGGGTTTAAGGTTTAGGGGTAAAGGATTAGGGTTTAAGGTATAGTGTCTTGGGTTGAGGGTTTAGGAATAGGGATAGCAGTTAGGGTTTAGGGACGAGGGATTAGGGTTGAGGGTTGAGGGTTGAGGGATTAAGGTTTAAGGTATAACTTGCTGAGGGTTGAATGTTTAAGGATAGGGTTGAGGGTTGAGGGTTGAGGGATTAGGGTTTAGAGTTGAGGGATTAGGGTTTAAGGAATAGTGTTGAGGGTTGAGGGTTTAGGGATAGGGTTTAGGGTTTAGGGATTATGGTTTAGGGTTATTGATTAGGGTTTAAGGAATATTGTTAAGGGTTGAGGGTTTAGGATTAGGGTTTAGGGTTTAGGATTAGGGTTTAATGTTGAGAGTTGAGGGTTGAGGGTTTAGGGATAGGGTTGATGGTTAAGGGATTAGGGTTAAAGTAGAGTGTTGAGGGTAGAGGGATTAGGGATAGGGTTTAGGGTTGAAGGTTTAATGATTAAGGGTTGAGGATTTAGGGCTAAGGGTTTAGGGATTTGGGTTTAAGATATAGTGTTGAGCGTCGAGGGTTTATGGATAGGTTTTAAGGTTTAAGTTTTAAGGGTTAAGGGTTGAGGGATAGGGTTTAGGGTTTAGGGATAAGGGATTAGGGTTTAAGGTATAGTGTCGAGGGTTGAAGGTTTATTGATAGTGTTTAGGGTTGAGGGTTGAGGGATTAGGTTTTAGGGTTGATGGATTAGGGTTTAAGGTATAGTGTTAAGGGTTGAGGATTTAGGGATAGGGTTTAGGGTTGACAGATTAGGGTTTATGGTTGATGGATTAGCGTTTAATGTCGAGGTTAGGGATAGAGTGTCGAGGGTAGAGGGATTAGGGATAGGGTTTAGGGTTGAAGGTTTAAGGATTGAGGGTTGGGGCTTTAGGGATGAGGGTTTAAGGCTTAAGATATAGTGTTGAGTGTTGAGGGTGTAGGGATAGGGTTTAAGTTTTAAGGGTTAAGGGTTGAGGGATAGGGATTAGGGTTTAAGGTACAGTGTTGAGGGTTGATGGTTTAGGGATAGGGTTTAGGTTTGAGGGATTAGGGTTTAGAGTTGATGAATTAGGATTTAATGTTGAGAGTTGAGGGTTGAGGGTTTAGGGTTTAGGGATAGGGTTGATGGTCAAGGGATTAGGGTTAAAGTAGAGTGTTGAGGGTAGAGGGATTAGGGATAGGGTTTAGGGTTTAAGGTTTAAGGATTGAGGGTTGAGGCTTTAGGGATGAGGGTTAAGGGATTAGGGTTTAAGATATAGTGTTGAGTGTTGAGGGTGTAGCAATAGGTTTTGGGTTCAAGTTTTAAGTGTTAAGGGTTGAGGGATAGTATCAAGCCCGTTGAGGGTTTAGGAATAGGGATAGTGTTTAGGGTTTAGGGATGAGGGATTAGGGTTGAGGGTTGAGGGTTGATGGATTAGGGTTGAGGGTTGACGGATTAGGGCTTAGGGATAGGGTTTATGGTTGAGGGATTAGGGTTTAAGGTATGGTGTTGAGGGTTTAGGGATAGGGTTTAGGGTTGAGGGATTAGAGTTAAGGGTTGAGGGATTAGGGTTTGACGTTGAGTATTGAGGGTTGAGGTTTTAGGGTTGAGGGTTTAGGGATAGGGTTGAGGGTCAAGGGATCAGAGTTAAGGGTTGAGGGATTAGGGTTTGACGTTGAGGGTTGAGTACATTGAGGTTCAAGGGTTGAGGGTTGAGGGATTAGGGTTAAAGTAGAGTGTTGAGGGTATAAGGATTAGGGATAGGGTTGGAGGGTTTAGGGATAAGGGATTAGGGTTTAAGGTATAGTATTGAGCCTATTGAGGGTTTAGGAATAGGGATAATGTTTAGGGTTTAGGGATGAGGGATTAGAGTTGAGGGTTGAGGGTTGAGGGATTAGGGTTTAGGGATAAGGTTTAGGGTTGAGGGATTAGGGTTTAAGGTATAGTGTTGAGGGTTTAGGGATAGGGTTTAGGGTTAAGGGATTAGAGTGAAGGGTTGAGGGATTAGGATTTGACATTGAGGGTTGAGGGTTTAGGGTTTAGGGTTTAGGGTTTAGGAATAGGGTTAAGGGTCGAGGGATTAGAGTTAAGGGTTGAGGGATTAGGGTTTGATGTTGAGGGTTGAAGGTTGAGGGTTGAGGTTCGAGGGTCGAGGGTTTAGGGATAAGGTTGAGGTTCGAGGGATTAGGGTTAAAGTAGAGTGTCGAGGGTATACGGATTAGGGATAGGGTTGGAGGGTTTAGGGATAAGGGATTAGGGTTTAAGGTATAGTATCAAGCCCATTGAGGGTTTAGGAATAGGGATAGTGTTTAGGGTTTAGGGTTGAGGGATTAGAGTTGAGGGTTGAGGGATTAGGGTTGAAGGTTGAGGGATTAAGGTTTAGGGATAAGATTGAGGGTTGAGGGTTGAGGGATTAGGGTTTAAGGTATAGTGTTGAGGGTTTAGGGATAAGGTTTAGGGTTGAGGGATTAGGATTTGATATTGAGGGTTGAGGGTTGAGGGTTAAGGGTTTAGGGTTTAGGGTTTAGGGATAGGGTTGAGGGTCGAGGGATTAGAGTTAAGGGTTGAGGGATTAGGGTTTGACGTTGAGGTTTGAGGGTTGAGGGTCGAGGTTCGAGGGTCGAGGGTTTAGGGATAAGGGATTAGGGTTTAAGGTATAGTATCGAGCCCATTGAGGGTTTAGGAATATGGATAGTGTTTAAGGTTTAGGGTTGAGGGATTAGAGTTGAGGGTTGAGGGATTAGGGTTTAGGGATAAAGTTTAGGGTTGAGGGTTGAGGGATTAGGGTTTAAGGTATAGTGTTGAGGGTTTAGGGATAGGGTTTAGGGTTGAGGGATTAGAGTGAAGGGTTGAGGGATTAGGATTTGATGTTGAGGGTTGAGGGTTGAGGTTTTAGGGTTTAGTGTTTAGGGATAGGGTTGAGGGTCAAGGGATTAGAGTTAAGGGTTGAGGGATTAGAGCTTAATGTTGAGGTTGAGGGTTGAGGTTTGAGGGTCGAGGTTTTAGGGATAGGGTTGAGGGTCAAGGGATTAGGGTTAAATTAGAGTGTCGAGAGTATAAGGATTAGAGATAGGGTTGGAGGGTTTAGGGATAAGGGATTAGGATTTAAGGTATAGGGATTAAAATTTGTCAAAGATATTTTGAAATGCTAAAACCTTTCTATGTCAAGATAAATCACACACACACTACTTATTGTAGATTACATATTAAATTTTCTAACCATTTTGATGTTTATAGGTCTATATGTTTAGATATGCATGCTAACAATGTTTTGCAGGGTTGTGCCATACGTGCTCCACCAACATCTTCAAGAGACTTCATATCAAGAATTTTATGTGAAAGAGAGGAAGGTCAAATATTCTACAAGAAATTATGCTTGGATGGCACATGTCATCGTTGCAGTGGCTTGCAACGTTTGCCAATATGTGAATATATGGAAATAACACATGCGGTTGGAAATGAACTAGTAGAGTTTGACAAGTATAAAAGAGTGGCATACAATACAAAAGATGGTAAAGAAGCAAAGAGGTGTGAATTGGTTATTGAAAAGATTCCAGTGTATCAGTTTATGCCTATATTTTGTGACAGCATAGTGTATGAGTATGCAAGACATTCCTATAGATCTCAATGGTTGGACTTGCAATTCAAGTTATGCAAGGACACATTTCCAGTTGGTAGATTTTTTTAGTCGTTGACTTTGCAGAGAACTACAGTCTACAGCCACAGCGTGAGGTGTAATCACAATATTACAACTCCACACAGGTTTCTATATTTGTGCACATCGCATTCATTCATGCAAATGATAGTATAGAGGATGACAGAAAGATCATAAGGGAGTATAATTTCTATATTAGTGATGATCGTACACATTCTACGGAGTTCGTGCAAGGTTGCTTTCAGGTGTTCTACAATGATTTGGCTAGAAGGGGCATATTGTTCAGTCAACATATCATATGGTCAAATAACTGTGCGTCATAATTCAAGAACTCGCATAATTTCTATTGGCTGAGTAGGAGGCATAATTTTATAGGTATTCAGCATATGTGGAACTTTTGTGAGGCCGGGAATGGAAAGGGGGAGCATGATGGTGCAGGAGCATGTATCAAAAGAGCCATAGCACAAGAAGAGTTAAAGTATAAAGACAATGCAAAGTTGACAGATGCAAAATTGACTGTCGAGCGGTGTAATGCTTCCATGGGTCTAGGTAATGAGGGTAAGTCTTCAGTTTGTAGATTTTTTTTGTTCATAGATGATACTAACATTGCACCATATGAGGACTGTTCTACACTGACAGGATCAAGTGAGATGCGCTCTTTTAGAAGCTCAATTGCAAGTTCATGGAGTATCCATACATGAAAGATGTCATGCTTTTGTTCTTCCTATACAATTCAAGCCTGGGATGAGTGTGAGTCAAAGGAGTCGGTTGACGAATGGTAGTTAAGTTATCTTAGCTCACTTGACACGTATCAACCCCCAAAGGAACTGGAACTAACACAGATGGAATCATCAATTGACTTTGACCATATATCAGATCTAGTTCAACCAGGTAATATATCTATTCTCATAGTTTTTGAAATTCCTAATGTCATCTTACTTTGTAGTGTTTTTGTAATGTTGACTAATTTCATCTAATTTGCTACACATATCAATATAGGGCACGTATATGCAGTTATTGCAGATGAAGATAATGAAAAGGGAATAGATTATTACTTATGTCATTGTGTTGAGGCCAAAAAGAAATTGGAAGCCCCAGTTACAGATGGAGAAAACATCGAATACCCTACATGCTCAGTGATTATTACTGGAACATGGCTTAGAAGGTACCCACATAAGAGTTTTAATGTTTGGTTGTTTCAGGACTTTGACACACATTGAAAGATTCTTCATTACTCGAACCTTGTCGTGGCATCCAATGTTTATTTGATACAGTATCGGGGTAGACCTTTGAACAAAAGCTTGTGGAAGGTGCATGAGTGTGACCATGAAGCAATACTTGACACAATAAAGAGTAGAGCAGACCCGGATGGTTCATTGGATTAATTTGTAAGTATTCGTATTGATTTTGTAAAGTCATGTTACATTGAGTTGTAAGTATGCTCATTAATTTGTAAGGTTTGTCTTTTTTTATTTCCTGCTGCATTTTTACACATATACACATTTTTATATCATCATGTTATGCTTCATGGCGTTAGACCTAAGTGATGAATGAAGTTGATCTCGAGAATAATGTATAAAATCTAGGTAATGTATAAAATATAGGTGTCTCTAGGTGTCTTAGTTTCTAACTAGATAATAGGTGTCTCTAATTGTGTCTTAGGTATATACGATATGTCAACTAGGTAGATAGAGACTAGAAAATAGGCGTCTTAGGTGTCCTACGTCTACTAGACTACATGTGTCTTAGGTTATAGGTGAGGCCACATGAGCTTCCACCTTCACGTGGTTGGCCTTGTCAATATAGAATATTTATATTTCTTGAAGCTAAGGGAAGCTCTTTTTCTTAATAGGAAAACTTTATCGACTTCAGTTGCACTAATGGTGTAGGGGCACCTAGGTTGTCATGCCTCCAAGAGGGGTCAAAAAATAAAATTTTGTTTTGATTGAGTCAATTGTATGTAATAATGTCTTCTAAGACCATTTCATTTGTTTTTAAGTCACTTTGAGTCATTTGGGGTCAGTTTGAGTCTTTGAGTCCTGTTGCAAAAAAGTGTCAATGTTGTCAAGTTGCACAAAGCAACTTTTGCATTTTTGGTGTCCTGCTCCTGATGTGACCAAATTGACAGTTCCAATGTGTCTGGATGGGTACGTTTAGGCTAGGCATGGTTATATTTTTCATTCAAACATGTCGAAACAGTCCGAGCTACATTGTACCGACGATATCCCTCAAGAGTCTAAAGTGCAAAAAGGTAGCAATCTTTGATGAGATGTTACTCAAAAATCATGTCACTTAGAAACATTTCGTCTGAGGAAACGTGATCACATATAGTGCCTCTACAATAACCTCTCAGTTTTTTATATCTCTGAGGCATTTGCTCGTGGTGAAAGGTTTTCTGCTGCCCCAAAAATCATCAGAAGGAGGTAGTGTAAAGTTGTAAAGGGGTGTAACTTTTGTCCTGCTCTTGATGCGACCAAACTGATTGTTCCAACGCATCTGTATGGGTACATTTATGCTAGGCATGGTCTTATTTTTTACTCAAACATGTCGAAACAATCCGAGCTACATTGTACCAATGATATCCTTGAAGAGTCTAAAGTGCAAAAAGGTAGCAATCTTTGATGAGATGTTACTCAAAAACCGTGTCACTTAGAAATATTCTGTTTGCTGAAACACGATCATGTAGGGTTCCTCTATAATAACCTCTCTTAGTTTTTTATATCTTTGAGGTGTTTGCCCATGGTGAAAGGTTGTCTGCTGCCCCAAAAGTCGTCAAAAGGAGGTAGTGTAGGTTGCAAAGGGGTGTAACTTTCATCCTACTTTTGATGCGACCAAGCTGACTATTCCAACATGTCCAGATGGGTACATTTACACTAGGTATAGTCCTATTTTTCACCCAAACATGCCAAAATAGTCCGAGCTACATTGTACCAACGATATCCCTAAAGAGTCCAAAATGCAAAAAGGTAGCAATCTTTGATGAGATGTTAATCAAAAATTGTGTCACTTGGAAACATTCCATCTAAGGCAACGTGATCACGTAGAGTCCTTCTACAATAACCTCTCACATTTTTTTATATCTCTAAGGCGTTTGCTCGTAGTGAAAGGTTATCTGCTGCCCCAAAAATCGTCAGAAGGAGGTAATGTAAAGTTACAAAGGGGTGTAACTTTCATCCTTCTCCTGATGCGACCAAACTGACTATTCCAATGCATTTGGATGGGTACATTTACGCTAGGCATGGTCTTTTTTTTACTCAAACATGTCGAAACAGTTTGAGCTACATTGTACCGACGATATCCCTGAAGAGTCCAAAGTGCAAAAAGGCAGCAATCTTTAACGAGATGTTACTCAAAAACTGTGTCACTTAGAAACATTCTATCTAAGGTAAAGCGATCATGTAGAATCTATCTACAATAACCTCTCTCAGTTTTTTATATCTCTCAGGCGTTTGCCCGTGGTGAAAGGGTTTTTGCTGCCCCAAAAATTGTCAGGAGGCAGTGTAAAGTTACAAAGGGGTGTAACTTTTGTTCTTCTCCTCATGTGGCCAAAATGACAGTTCCAACGCATCTAGATGGGTACGTTTAGGCTAGGTATGGTCTTTTTTTGCACCCAAACATGCCAAAACAATCTGAGCTACATTGTACCGGCGATATCCCTGAAGAGTCCAAAGTGCAAAAAGGCAGCAATCTTTGACGAGTTGTTATTCAGAAACTGTGTCACTTAGATACATTCTGTCTAAGGCAAAGCGATCATGTAGGGTCCCTCTATAATAACCTCTCTCAGTTTTTTATATCTCTAAGGCATTTGCCCATGGTGAAAGGTTTTCTGCTGCCCCAAAAATCGTCAGAAGAGGTAGTGTAAAGTTGCGAAGGGGTGTAACTTTTGTTCTTCTCCTCGTGTGGCCAAACTGACAGTTCCAACGTATCTGGATGGGTATGTTTAGGCTAGGCATGGTCCTGTTTTGCACCCAAACATGCCGAAACAGTCCGAGTTACATTGTACTGGCGATATCCCTGAAGAGTCCAAAGTGCAAAAAGGTAGCAATCTTTGACGAGCTATTATTCAGAAACCATGTCACTTAGATACATTCCATCTGAGGCAAAGCGATCACATAGGGTCCCTCTACAATAACCTCTCTTAATTTTTTATATCTCTAAGGCATTTGCCTATGGTGAAAGGTTTTCTGCTGCCCTAAAAATCGTCAGGAGGCAGTGTAAAGTTGCAAAGGGATGTAACTTTTGTTTTTCTCCTCGTGTGGCCAAATTGACAGTTCCAACGCATCTAGATGAGTATGTTTAGGCTAGGCATGGTCCTATTTTGCACCCAAACATGCCAAAATAGTTTGAGCTACATTGTACCGGCGATATCCCTGAAGAGTCCAAAGTGCAAAAAGGCAGCAATCTTTGACGAGTTGTTACTCAGAAACTGTGTCACTTAGATACATTCCGTCTGAGGAAATGTGATCATGTAGGGTCCCTCTACAATAACCTCTCTTAGTTTTTTATATCTCTGAGGCGTTTTCCTGTGGTGAAAGTTTTTCTGTTGCCCCAAAAATTGTCAAAAGGAGGCAGTGTAAAGTTGCAAAGGGGTGTAACTTTTGTTCTTCTCCTCGTGCGGCCAAACTGATAATTCCAACGCGTCTAGATGGGTACATTTAGGCTAGGCATGGTCCTATTTCGCACCCAAACATGTCGAAACAGTCCGAGCTACAAACACTAACTAGTCTTTAATCTTCAAACACTACAAATACCATGATATCCTGCATAAAGTTGTCTTTTAGCCTTTTATAAAGGCATGCCCATCAAATTCAACCGCAGAGTGATGATTGTTTGTCTTCCAAATTCCTTTTAAATACTGACCTTCCAATCCTTTTTCCCACCCTCATATCAATTAAATATGACCTTCGATTATGATATGGCGCTCGAGCTTATGAGAGTTTAGCAGAGATGCCGGTTGAGTTCAGTTGAAGGGTCGGTGAACTAATGACTTAAAGACCCTTTAGCAGGTTGATTTAAGTGATAGTAACTTTTGATTATAAGTCAATATTAAATTAAAACAAAAGTGCACTTTACACACGACAAGCAATTGAGGGTTTTAAAGTCTTAAGAAAAGTAGATTCTTTTTAGGGTTTAATGCCCAATATGCACACCCTAACTATCAATAAGATTATGATTATGAAAGCTTGTGTCTTCTCTAACTTCTTATTGCAAGAACAAAACCACATCCACCATGAATATGAACCTTGCATCATATCAACCTTTCAAGATAGACCTTATCATGAAAACCATATTCACAACAAAACCTTGCATGAACAAAACCACATCCACCATGAACATGAACCTTGCATCATATGAACCATGTTTGTCTTGTGCAACATCAACATGAATTGAGAGACCTTATCATGAAAACCATATTCACAACATCATGCACCTCATGACCATCACCTACCTTGAATCTCTGTATCACCTTATCAACATCATGGCATCAACCTTGACATCAATGACAAACAACCTTGACCCTTTGACTTCAATGACAACCTTGAACCTTGATTGTTGATGACTTATGGAAGCCTATAGCCCCAATGTTATGTTGTATACTAAAATTAGGTAAGACTCAATGTAATCTCATAACCTTGCCTTATATGCAAGAGGAATTACATTTAATAACCACAATGGTCATCAGGTGCTCATAAGCATATGATTTTGACTATCTTATTCAAAATAACAAACATACTCTTTGCATCCCAATATGGTATAATAATAAGAAATTAAGAAATATTTCAATTGACCAACTCATAAAGAATATGGATCAGCATACTCATTGGAATATTTTCAATTGAGAAACTCATAAAGAATATGAATATTTTCTGTTCAACATGATGATTCATTTTTATTTTAAATACAACTTTTATCTTTTAGTTCCAAAATGAGGCTTAGGTGATACTTGAATAACAATAGCTGGCTTATTGGATCAACAAACATCCTATGTAATACAATTGAACTTTAAATATTTGAAGTAGCCATCTACAAATATCCATTCAAACATGGATTTATAATGCAAGTATGGACGCCATCAATAAAAAAGATTTGTATTAACCAAATATCCATATAGGCATACATCAATATCTATCGATATAAGTATAACATATATACAAAATAGCCATATGGACTTACAAGAATGCCATATAGGCATACAATGTCAACTATATGCAATACAAAATATATGTCCACAAATGCCATATAGGCATACAACAAAGGAACACAATAAAAAGTCATTCCTCTCTGACTGGTGAAGAGAATAGATCATGGGCAGCGTTTGATCTTCTAGGGGATGGAGACGCGTATGTGGGTGGTCTACTACGAACCCAAGGGCTGCTCCTCCTATTTAGTTCTTCCTGCATCTTTAGTTGTTACAATAAAAAGTATAGACATTAATATATAGAAATTACATGTTATAAAAAATGAAACATTTAACAAAATAATCACTTATCGCTACCATATAATCTATCTCCTCACTTGCCTTAGTAGTAGGAATAGGTGGTGGTGATGTCATGTCCTATAGAAACCATCTAGATAGAAATTAAACTTCAAATCAATAATCTTTTGATTTTTTAAAAATAAACAACTATAACAATGAATGTAAATTGAAATTTAGTAATCTGCCTCATACCCCTATCAATGGCATAGAGCCATGAATCGCAGAGGTCACACCATGCTCCATTGCCCTATGAACATCAGGAGGTGTCTCCACAGCCTGCATCATCTGAAAATAAAACAACATTATTCAATTATGAAAACTATAATAGTGATGCAAATCATGGCTCCTAACATACACACATGTTCACCTAAATATGAAAGTACACACAATAAAGCACACAAGTCACATACAAAAATCTAGTAAGTACAATTCATTCATTAAACTATTTATTTTATTACCTCCGTGAAGCATTAAAGTCCACCACCGCTGGCAGGTGTTGTCGTGAAATCTCTAATATTAACCTATTCAACATCCAAAATTAGATATTAGAATACCATTCATATAACGATGCTATTCACATATAATATTTATAATTGTTTACTAGTTACATACCCCGACAGTAGATAATGTAGTGTAATATGCAAGTGGAGAACCACTAAAAACTGCATCAACGCTATGACCTTGAAATTTCATTAAAACCATCAAACTAAATTAGTTAATCTTGCATCTCAAAAATAAAATTTAATAAATTAAATTCAATGAACTTGCTAATATTTACTTGAGTATCAAGGCTGAAAGTCTCACTCAGGAGGGTATCTGTCATCACCATTTGCTCAGCTACAGATGTAGCCTGTGCACTTGCATCTTGACTATCCATGGGGTCATAACCACAAGCTGACCCGCAAGTCTGACAAGCATGGGGTGGGACCCTACTCCTCGCACTATCTCCCAACCCACGCTGTGCTGCAAGACTGGCATGCTCTATGATGCTCTGGGTCAAGGCACTAATGGACTGAAGTGTATCGACCTCAACACTCTTCTTCACAATGGAAGGGATAGAAACATGCTCATGGGCTGGTTTGCTGATTCCTTATCTCACTGGCCACTGTGGGTCAACACGTGCCCCTGGTCTATCTTGTGCTAACTCCCCACCTCTACCTTGGAAGTCCTGCATATCAAAATAGTTTGGCACTTTATTGAGGACAAACTCATAGTAGAGTTTCCTCAAAAAGTATTGCAGGACCTCATTATTATTGCATGGAGGATGGTCAAAAACCATCCACCACCTCTGCCCAAAATTGTCCCTTATCGCTCGGTTGTTGCACCAATGGATAGGGAACCTCTTGCATGTAATGTGTGGAGGTTGATTTGTTTGTGGGTTTGTGAAAATGGAACACAAGTCTAATTTTGTAATTTGTAACTTTTTCACATCTTCATATGATAGCTTGTCTGCATAATACTCTCTAAACTCTCTCCTCTTATTCGACCAACTAGATATTTGCTTGCTAATTGAATCTACATTTAATAACATAGATTCAAGAGATTGAGCAAGCGTGCACCTATGTAAGGTTGAAGTTGAAGGATATTTTGACCTTGCAATTATGTCTTCAATTTCTTTTTTATTATTTTCAATTTGCCCCATTAGATTTTCTTGTGTTCCAAGGGAATGTCGAGGAATGGATGGAGGAATTTGCTGTTCAGGTTGTTCTTCGGCAGGTATTTCCTCTTCAGGATTTTGTGGATTTTGAGGAGGATGAGGAGGTGCATTAACATTTCCTGACAATTAAGGAAATTTACATCAAAAATTAACTCAAACCTACCTATTTAGAAACAAATTCAAACAAAAAAACAAATAAAACTCACTCCTTTGGCCTACTCGACGTTGTGGCAACATTTTGGTGATGAATCAGTAAGATTTTGGTGTTGAATTAAGTCTTCAAAAATGCGAGCGCGCTCCTTAGGGTTTGCAGGCCGTGGGTGTAGAGGAAAATAAAGAAATGAAATGAGCAGAAATGCTCTTTTTTTTTATATATATAATTAGTCAAATGCGAGCGCATTATGGTTTGGTTTTGTCAAGCCTTAGGCTCGTCATTACCAAACCATAACGCGAGCACATTATAACCCGCTCACATTATGTATTAATTTTTTTTGAAAAAATTTTGGTCTCTTTTTGGCCCCCCAACTTTTTGCACTTACCCCGTGGTTTTTCTCTTTTTGGGTTTTCCACGTAAAAAATCCCGGTGTCTATGTGTTATGACTTTATGGTTGATGTTCTTATGTTTATTCTTCTTTCATGTTATTGAATTTAGAAATTGGATTATAGATCATCTGAAGAAGTGGTTTTGTAGAATACTGATTCACCCCCCCTCTCAGTATTCATTGTGTTCAACAATTGGTATCAGAGCAAGGTTCCTTGGAAGAAGCCTAACAGCTTGAGGAAGATCTAGAAAGGTGAACACATGGAAGCAAGAATATATCCCACTTCTTCATAAACAAGTTATCCAGGTAGCATTGATGAACAACTACAAGCTACTCTTGATGATCTTGACAAGTCTGAGGCCGATATCAAAGAGTTGGTGGAAAATATCAAAGAAGGTGATGATTGCATTCTAAAACTAAAGGAGCAAGTCAAGAAGTCCCAGAATAGAAGAAAAGAGCTAAGTGAACAATTAAAAGCAGCAAATGAATACATAGATAGTCCATCTATGCTAGTTGAAGAAAAAACAAAGGTTGAAGAACATTTGACTCAGGTTGTGAAGGATAAGTCGGAGGAATGTGAAAAACTAGGAAAAGATGTGTTACTTTTGAAATATAATCTAGAAGCAGCTAATAGCTATAAAGAAAAATTCAAAATAAGCTCTGCAAAGCTTGAGGAATTGACTAAAAGTCAGAAGAGTCTAGATAAAAAGCAAGGCTTGGGATTTGAAAAAAGAGAAAGTTCAAAATCAAGCCAAGCAAACACTGAGTTTAAGCAAAACAAAAGAAACCAGTTCTAGAATCAAAGAAGAAGACCTAAAAGACCTCTGGTCAGGAAGCCAAATGCTCAAAGGTACCCATCTTTCAATGGCTATTGTTTCAATTGCAATACATTTGGTCACAAGGTTACTCAGTGTAGGAGTAGAATAAATCAGAATGTTCCATCATTCTCTGGTCAATGTTTCAATTAAAAGAAGATTGGTCATAGATTAAATGAAAGCAGAAGTCTAGTTAGGCATGGTTTTAACTATGCAAGGAATACTCAATCCTTCAATGGAAAGTGCTTTGCATGCAATAGATTTAGACATATGGCTAACCAATGCAGATCAAGAATGAATTCAATCAACAGAAGGAATCAAGGACAGAGGAATGTGGTATGCTACAATTGCAATAAGTTTGGGCATGTTACAAAATTCTGCAGAAGCAAGAATGAGAAAAGAAACTATCCTACAGAGAAGATGAAAATGGAGCAGAAAGAAGATAAAGGTAAAAACAAGGTTGATCTGGTGGAGATCAAGAAGGAAATGAGCATGGTCTGGGTTAAGAAGGATGTTCATAATATCAGGGATGGATCCGCACCAGTATCTGGTGCAGATACTTCCTCTGGGAAGTAAATTGGGAGCTTTGGCTCACGGGCAGCTGTATTGAAAATTCAAATCCCCTAGCCAGATATTCAGTGCTCGGATCCGACACGAAGATATGATGAAAAGCTTCATATGACATATCTATTGAAATAAATTCTGGTGGAGGACAAATGCAGAGCATTGCAGAATAGTTTCGATTGATTGTGCATGATAGAGAAGTGTTTGACAGCTTTTGAAAGATAGCATTTATGGCAAGTAGGCTAAGGAAAACAAAGGGTTAAAAGACTTGGATTCGGAAAGGATTAATCACTTTACATTCAACCTATCAACCATCCAGGAGAATTAAAGCAAGATTCCAAGTGTCTACATAGATTTCCAAAGCGATTCAAAACAAATTGATCTCAAACGAAGAAAACCCTATTTTGGCAAAAGAGGTATTTTCAATTTAAAACCCTACAATAAATTTGTTTGAGTCTTTGTGGAAATGGCAACACTGCAAGTAGTTAATATAACTGAGAGACCGAGACCAAAATTCAAGAAACACCCCTTTAAGTCAACAGAGGTCGACCCAATGGGTACATTCTTGGATATTCCACACGGAGCAATGCATGCGGAGGATGTTAGGGCATACATTCATGTTGCCCTAGATGAATTTAGTGATAGTAGGTTTTCCTATTTATTTTTGAAGCACTTGAGCAGTGAAAATCTTGATTTGAAGGAAGAATATAAGACATTGGAAGCAAAGAAATTTATTCAATATGTAGACTTTCCAACTTTTGCAGAAGATGAATGGATTTTGTATGTTTTGAGTAGGATACATGATGAATTCATGTGGCTGGAAAGACCCTTCATGATTAAAAAAGATGCTATAAGGTTCATAACTAGATTAAATTCCACTAGAACAGTACCGATGTTAAAAGCTGTAAAGAACAATACAGTAATGGTTGCCACTGGTGCCAAATTTGATAAAAGGACACTAACAATAAATGACATTGAGGACCATGCGGTTAGGTTTGCAGCTATGGTAATATGGTATAAAGTCTACTTCACAAACAGGGAGAACTTTGTTTCTGGTACTGCCATATTTACAGCCTACAAGATGATAAAAGAAGATGCGAATTATGATCTGTGTGAGTTGCTCCGGCAACAACTGATGGAGAATCTAAAGAAGTCAAAGGAGCCAAAATATCCATTTAAGTTTGGTACTCTGATCCTTTGCCTAATCTTCTATTTTATGCAAGAGTTACCTAGCATGAAAAAACTATTTTGGACTGGAGACAAACCTATTGCGGTGCAAATCAGAAATCAATTAAATAGTATTGGAATTTATGATGCACAAACTAAATCTCTAAAGGGCTATTTAAAGAACTTCCAAAGGGTAATGCAATCTAGGGAAAGAATCCTTAAGACATTTTTTGAAAAATACAAAAATGACATCTGTTTTATTGTAAATAAAGACCAATGTATGATGGAAGCAGTTGACTAGCCTAGGACAATATGGATTATGCCAATGGGTTGTGAAGTTGCAGCAGATGTGCGAGATGGGTATGCAGTACTCATGCTTATCAAACCTAAGGACCCTTCTAAGGAAAGGTTTGGAACTTTTGAGGAACTATCTATGAAAGTCCATGTTGACCTAAGAATGCCTAAGATTGAAAAGAAGGCAAGGAAAAAGGCTGAAGAGTATGCCCAGAGTCAAGGGTTTACAAAAGAACAAATATCTGAAGCAAGAGCAAAGGCTCAAATAGAAAGGGCAGCCAAAGAAAAGCAATATGAACTTATGAAGGCTCCAGATGAGCCTGAGAAGAAACCAAAAGAGCCTACAGTGACAAGAAAAAGAACAAGAGCCTCTACCTCTCAAACTGCTTCTGCATCCTTCGGTATCACACCATCTATAAGTGTGGAGGTACCTAGACAGAAAAGAGTGAAAACCAAAGCCAAAAGGATGCATGTTAGTATTGGGGTTGATGAAGAAGAAACTGAGACAGATGAGGAGGTAAAGAAGATGAAAGCAGAGACTACTAAAGCTTCCAGGAGCACAAAGGAGAAGACCTCTGGTAAGGGTAAAGAGAGAAAGAAAGCAAAGACTGAAGAGCCTATGAAAGTACATGCTACAATAAGTCTAAAGGAAGTCTTAAAGGCCATTACAATTGATGGCAATCTAAAGCCTATTGCCCAATTGTATGATGATTATAATGATGTAGATAAAAGGATCATTGAGAGTGCTGTTGTCAAATACTTGGATATATATAATAAAGCTCTCATTGAGATAATTCCTGATCTCCCAGATAGTTTGGCAAGTATAATGTCTACAAGAAAGGAAGCTACTATGGCTAAGGATGTTGAACTCAGAGAGCATACACTGATAAGGTTATGTCCGGAGATCACACAGGAAGAAAAAGCAAAAGTCTCTAAGGTGTTGCATAAATAATTTAGAACAAAGAGGAGGATGAACACTCTCATGTCAGATGACATTGAGAAGGTAGTCAAGGAGACTGAGGAAATTACTTTGAAAGCGTTGAAAGAATTTTATCTTCCAACAATATATGATAATAAAGAAACAGGTGGCACAACTATTCCGAAAGTCAGCATGGATCAAGGGTTAGATAAAAATGATGAAGAGTTAAAGGAGAAAGAAGTTCAGGCCCCTTCTATTGATGAGGTTCAAACTGAGACAAATCTTCCTTCGGATCAACAAACTGATGAGCATAACAAAGCCAACAATCAAGAAGAAGAACAAGGTGAGAAGAGCCCTACACCGGAGTGAAATGTTGATGTGAATGAGGCTATGGATCTGGATCCTCTGAAGCAAACTAAAGAACTCTCTAATATAGCAAGAGACACTGCTGAGTCTGTCAAGAAATTTTTAGAAAAAGAAGAACAAGTCTTGGATGAGCCTGAGTTTTTGCAAGGTTCAATAAACTTGGACTCAATATCCCCTGTGCAGAAATTTAAATTGGTATCATTTGTGCAAGCAAAGGCACATGAAGAAATATTAAAGTCCAATATAGAGGACAATGAACTCATTGGTGTGGCATCCAACATTTTGGAGAAGTTGATGCCATGATATCAAAAGGATACATCAATGTCTCTAACAAATCAGCTCAAGGGACTCATAAACTCAGTAAGTGTGCATTTTGAATCTTTTAAAAAGTCTACAGAAATGAGAGTAAGAAAAGAGTTTGATGAGAAAAGATTAACTGAGTTGAAGACTATGTTGATCAATGATAAAACTTTATTAGATGATAGAATAAAAGGTATACAAAGTGCTATTAAAGAAGCTTGTGATTTGTACAAATTTTGTTTATCATGGCTGGAAGCCATAGAGGAGTTAGAAGAAAAGATCAAGGATCTAAAACTGCAGTTGACAAATATTTCTAAGTCATTTGATACAGCAGTTGAGTCAGTAAGCAGCAAAGAAATATAAGTTATCAATATTCATAATGAGTTAAGGAACTTGATGAATAAGAGGGATCAAATGAAAAATAGAATGTGTCAGTTAAGAGGACTAATAAGTCCTAAGCTAGACTCAATGTCAAATCTTGGAGCATAAGTACTCCAGGTAAATACACTTATTGATAGATCCTTTGATATACAAAAGGCAGAAAAATTGGTCTTCCTAATAAACAACCATATTCAAATCTTGGAAAATGCAAAGAAGAGTTGGGATGGAGCACTGACTCAAATCAAGATCATTTTCAATGACATCCTACAACCTCCAACAAATTAAGTTGAAGATTGCACCTGTACATATGCGGCAAAATATGACAATTTTGGCAGTTTTGGTAGTTTTGACACAATTTTGACACCTGTACATACACCTTTGCCATTGATGTCAAATGGGGAGAAGAAAACTAGTGAAAATGGGCAAACACCTAAGGGGGACAAGAAAAACAGAGTGTATATAGTAAGGGGGAGCAGATAAGCATTTTCACTAAGTGTTGCCATCAATGCCAAAGGGGGAAATTGTTGGCAGGAAACACTGCTTTGATGAATGTTGAATGTTGTCATTGATGGCAACAAGGCAAAGGGTTTCTACCGGCATGGCAAAGAGACTTTACTCCAGAAGAATAAATGACTAAGTATGGGTAGTGTACATTATACAAAGTAAGTGACAATGTTTGAGATGGTATGCCTCCGTAATTAAAGACATTTGTATGCAGTTCAGGTATGTTGCTCATAGCTACCTAGTGATCACATGTTCTAGTGTTCAAGTCTAGACTTCCTCCGGAAGTCATATGGTGAAATATCTAAGTCTGGGTGAATAGAGTTAAGTCAGGAATAGTGCACAGTACCAGAGTAAAAGGGTTTGCATTCCTCTGTTGTGGCATATTGTGTCTTGTGGTTCTGAGGCAACAAAGATACATACCATGACTACCTAAATCTAGAGTTATAGCTTATGAAGCTCAACAGATCACATTCTACAAGCTCTCCAGTATCAGCTTCCAGTCTGACAGTATTTCTTTGTGATAGAACAACAGTTCTGAGATCCACATTTCCCTATGAAAGAATATTATGCTACGTGGTTCTGAAGGTATGCTAAGATGTCCATAATGAATGTTGTCTATGATTTTCAGAGTCTCATATGATTCACATTGGAAGTTTTGGTATGATAGTTGAACTAGTCAAGTGTGTACTTAAGGAATAAGCTGGCAGGGGAGTTAGATCTATGTGGTGAGGATATATTGTTTGAAGAATTAATCCAAGTGGTTGAATGATTGATGCCGACTTATATGAAGACTATTGTATATGTAATTGGGTCCGCATTCATGTTTGCGCACAAGATCAAGCCGACAAGGTATAACACTTGTATACATGTTTCTTGTCTGGCTCACCGACCTGATTGTGAGATGAATCTTGTTGCGAATATATATACTTGATGGATTTCAGTGTTGGAGGTGCCGTAGAGAGTGGATAGCATGCGAATTCCATGATTGTGGGACCTAACACAATTCTGTGATTAGCAAAAAAGATAGAAAAGGTAGAAGGATAGAAGTATATGTGAAGCAGAGCAGAAAAGCAGGGCAGACAATATGAAGTCCTTTGAATCTATATACTGAGAAAATTGGTACTGCACCATAACATTTTGTTGATGCACCTATAGCAGTCATCTCTTGGCAATGAGCCAATCCTCCTATCTTCTCTTCTATTTGGCAGTGAGCACTTCTCTGGACAGTGAGTCCTTGGGCAGTGAGCCCTAAGCCAGTGAGCCTTTATGTAATTCTGTATTGCAATCATAATATATTTTGAGCTAACACTCATCGTGGTTTTTCCCTTTTTGGGTTTTCCACGTAAAAAATCCTGATATCTATGTGTTATGACTTTATGGTTGTTGTTCTTATGTTTATTCTGCTTTCATATTATTGAATTTGGAAATTGGATTATAAATCATGTGAAGAAGTGGTTTTGTAGAATACTAATTCACCCCCCCTCTCAATATTCATTGTGTTCAACAGTTAGAAACCTTTCAAAGTTTGAATTTTCATTGGTTTGCCGATGACGGATATTGTTGATGAGGAAAGAGTGTTAATCATGTTAAAATTGAAATAGGCAAAACTTGGAATTGACGAAACTTCTAGTTTGCCAATTCACTAGTTTGTCGACGAAGAATTCCACCGACAAGAAATGTTGATGGAGTTTTCTAAGCTGAGCAACTCGCAAAGATTGCCCAAGGTCATGGGTCATGAATCGATTGGTTCGCCAATGTGTCCCATCACCGATGAAAAAGTATTTCATAAAGAAATGAAGAGGTTTTTCCTTCGCAATTTCGTAAAAAATAATTTTCACCAATGGAGGAAAATTATCGCCAGGTTTTTCAAAGTCTGAAAAAAAAAGAATTATTACAAAGGTTCGCCAGTCTTATGCTTTAGCGATAGCCCAAACACTGATCATTTATTTGGGGTAGTTCATTAATTGCACTTACCCTAATCCCATCATATAAATTGGGTCATTTGTTTCTACTCAAACATAATGTTACAAACTTGGAGATCATGGTGACACTGAAGACTTCGTAGCTAGGGTCCACTCCATAGTTATCTTAGAATAGCTAGGTCAGTTTTTCACTTTCATAATACTATGTACTTTAAATTCTTGTCTGGGAAGAACAACGTTGTCGTAGGAGGTTTTCATGACCAACATACAACATACAGTTTATAACATTTCAGTGCATTTTCTTCCCTCAAATTCTTATCATCCTTTGTTGGAAATAGTTGATTTTTCAATTTGGTGGATTATAAAATTTGCTAAAATGAAGTATAAATATCAAGGGTATGATGTAGATCTCTCATAATTGGAAACGGGCTAGCGGGGATTAAAGATACAGAACCAGGGAACGTCGATTTAGCTAATTTTTGGACAAGAATGAATGCTAACCCTAGGACAAAATTAGCTGAGCAAACTTTTTCAAGTGGTCTTGCCCACGCAGCTAATTTTCCCCTACAGTCCAATGCTCCGACCTAGTTCTTTCCTGTGTGGAGAAATACTATACTGAATCTCGTCAAATAATTGAGGTAGACGACAGTGTTATAGTTAAACTTTATGTCGAGACTATCAGTAATGTTTTTAAGTTACCAGTGCATGATGAATTTGTTGATATGTTAAGAGAAATTGGTTGGGATTATTATGTGGGTAGAAGAGATTGGTGTAAAACATGCATTGAAAAATCTTGGTTGGTAAAGGAAAAGAAGGGAAAATCTCAAATTCCCAAGAATTTAGTAAGAGCTCATTTCAAGCAAGACATTTTTGATATGATCACCTTGTTGCATAGAATTGTAGGGGACAAAGATACTAATGATTTTACTAAATGGATGTGTCAGTTCATTTTGGTTATTTGCAATGGTTTTCAACATATTGATTGGGCAAAAATGATCAGTGATCATTTGGATGATCAATTGAAGAATTTTCCAAAGAACAAGCAATTTCACATGTGTCCGTATCTCTTTTACCTTTTGGTAAACACACAGAGAGTATGGCCTGGGTTGAAAACATATGGTGTGTATTACATGATAAAACTCAAATATATGAATACTACCTTTAGCTATAGGAAGAAGTTGGAAACAAAGACTATAGGAGGGTTAGTAATGCATTCTTGATGTTCAATGTAAAAATAATCAGCAGAAAACCTAAAGCCAAGATCTTAGCTAAAGCTACCAATCTAGTGATGCAATTTGGGTTCTTTTACATTCAATTCAACAGGTTCTCTTATATCAGGGTTGGAGGTTTTGAACAAGCCCCTTACAAGCTCCCTAGATATGTTTTAGGCTATTTGTACTTTTGAAAGTGTGTAGGCAAATGGAAATTGCAGGCAAGTAATATTATGATTATAAAAAGAAGGGGTATCCTTTCCCTGCCAAACTGACTCATTTCTCTTGCAAGACTCATGAAGATACAAGAAATGTTGATAGGATCCTCTCAAAATTTTATTTCCATTTTTTTGTGCCAAGATCATATTTTGATAGTAAAAATTATGTGAAGAACAATTTGTATGCTCCTCTCTTGAGGATACTATGTCATGAAATCAAAACCTATACCCAAAGTGATATGGTCTGAGAAGGAAATCACCGATATATTCACTTGGTCTTCTTTTGTATTGGAAAAGACTCAAAGGTGGTTAGATTCTAAGATGACTAAGCACACTTCAGGAGAATCTTTTCATAAGGAACAAGCCACAAAAGAATAGGATGCAATTGTAGGACATAGTTCCTTGGGCCCTTCTACAAGTGTACACGTCACTGGAGTTGGAGAAGTCCCAGAGAAAGGGAATGATGATGATAATGACCCAAATAAAGGAGAAAAGTTGAAGACATGGTGTGAGCAAGACAGTGAGAAACCAAGGAAGAAATTGGAAGTGAATATAGCACCTAAGGTAACTATTGAAGATGCCTCACAAACATACCAGCAGGTAGGTCAAAAGACTCCATTTGGCCCTGCTCCTCGAGGTAAGGTTCCCATGTCTTCAAATACCCCACCTCCACAGTAGCATGATACAACAGATAATGCCTCAAATGATGTGCCTGACTGGCACTTCAACTAATGCTCAACCAATCCTTCCTCCACCCACTTGGTTAAAAGAAAACATACTAAGATGGTAGACCCTAGTTATGATGTTGTGGCTAGGTTGTTGCAGCTTGACTATCAGGCTAGGAAAACACAAAGAGTATCAAGGATGACGATAGATCCTTCCTCTGGCCATCGAGTTGTTGAGATCGTTAATCCCATGGTTGATAAGAATGAAGAAGATGTCACTATGGCTGACTTCAATGTTAGCAAGATTGACCTAGGACCTCCTACCATTGAAAGGGATATACATAATGCAAAATTGTCTGTTGAAATCATCACCAAGAGGTTAGAAGAGGAAAGAAGAGAAAGAACTTCTTGAAGAGCAGGGATCAATTCTCGCAGCTTATATCAATTCAATTGTAGATACTTTTTCTCAACCTTTAAATATTTCAATGGATAAACCCAAAGGGATTGCTCCTGAGATATTTGACCAAATTGAAAAATATCAACCTTTGGGAAGGCAATAGCGGAGTGGATAGAAAAACTTCTCATCGATGGGTTGCTCTATATCAAAGAGGCCATGTCTTTATATGAGAATATTATAAATAAGAGAAAAGAGGCAACATCTGATGTTCAATCTGCCAAGAAGGATGAATCTCTACTCATGGTTGTATTAAGGGATTTGCAAGAAATAAATAAGGTGGATACTAGCACTCTTGTGTTTGAGAATGTATTCAATAAACCCGAGAGGAATGAGACATCTAAGTGGCTTCATGCGGTGGAATGGAGACTCATAGTTATCAGGCAATTCTTAACTGAATTAAACAAAGCATTGATTGAATACAATTCAATTGTATTAGATCTTAAAGCTAATTGTATGGCTTTAGAGATTAATATCATGGATGAGAAAGAAGAAAATTTGATTGACATCAATTCAGTTGAAGTAAAATTTGAAAAGTTGATAACAAAAGAGTTGAGTAACAAGGACACCATTAATGGTAACACCATTGAGAAACTGTCATTTATCATCTTTCCTCGTATCTTTTAGAAAAGAGATCACTAATTTCCATAGGAAAGTGAAAGAAGCGGATGATGCTATTGCCATGTGGAAGGCTACGTTGAGCATTATGATCGTTCCCAATGGGAAAGCTATCGCCCCAATAGTGAACAGATTCAAAAGTTACAAGGAAAATATGAAGCCATCAAAGACAAAATCTCCTACTAAGGAGAAATATGATCAGGTTGAGAAAGAAAGTCAAGAAAAACAAAAAGAAGGTGGCGAAATAACGGAGGATACACCAACATGACTTACATTTGTTCACTTTTATTGACATTAATCCGATGGACTTTACAAGTTAAACTTTACTATTATTCATAATATTTTGTAAAGTTTATTTTATCGACTTTATTTTAAAGAAGTCGTTACATGCAAAGATCAGTTCTTCCAATGTTGAAACTATATATTGGTTTTTGAAAACCAATTCTGGATCATCTTTTTTTACGGTGTAAGTAAGGGGGACATTCGACACAAGATTTGGAATATTTTCGAAAAAGACTTTGAACTTCATTTTTGGTAGTCATTAATACAGAAGAATAGTAAACTTTGAATCGTTTTCTTCCTGTTGTGTCATTGATTCTGCATTTGTGTCGAATTTATAATACTTCGGTTACTAAAAAAAGATTATACATCCACTTTGTATGAATTGTTGAAACCTATTTTTACTTCATTTGTATGCTTGACAGGCACATTCCTCTTAGTGGGCAGCCCTAGTGACCAAACAAGAAAAATCCAAAAGGTCGATTTTCATTCTCTTTCTCTCCCTGATGATGAATGAAAAAAAGCTATACACAATTTTTAACCAGAAGCTTTTCAATTCATGTCATGAACTATGGAAATATCATGTCCTCAAGAAAAATCCAAGTTCAAGTGTTCTAAATGTTTTTTAAAAAAATAATTCGACGAGAAACGAGCCCTATCAGATCAAATCTTTCTAAAATTATTCTACGCTGAATCCAATGATGAGTATAAATTTAGGGATAAGATGCATAAACTAAAACCAGCTCACGGGCCAACGGTGCCGTCTAGATTTTGAATTGACTTCATAATTTTATAATAATATTTGGAGACAATAGGCCATGAAAAATAAATAAAAAACTCTGTAGTAAGAATTAAACGACAGAGTGAAACTTTGTACCAAAATACTACCAGCAATCGTTCTGTTTTTAACTGTGAATATACAAAATGTTTTAGTCCAGCCCTTGCTTTTAAGTAAAGATCCCTCCCAGTCTTCAAAAATATTTCACCACAATGTGTTTAAAATTTGTCATGGTGCGTACTAAAAGTAATAATAATGTTTTTAATAAAAAAGGGATCTCCAATCCAATCCAATCCATGTACATTTAATCCCAAACATGCAGACAGAAATACAACCTCCAGCATTTCCAATCCAATTCATAGATGACTACAGAACAAAACAGACATATACCCTGCCAAATTTTAGAACTATGGCTTATTATCAGAATAGATATAATCTATACTTGGGTCCTTAAGACTTCTCCTTATCAAACACTTTTCTCCTTTCTCCTCCCCACCACACCCTTCTTCCACAGCTTCCTCCATCTCAACCTTCTTTTCTGCATATCAACAACTAATATAAACCATGATACATTCATGCAAAACTTGTTATAAAGCCACTGCTTAAGAAACGAAATGAACATGGGTATTGAAAAAACAGAGACAAATAATCATATATAATGCATCTAGTACGAGGAGAGGTAAACCTGAAGGTAGCTGACGAATTGCTCTGCTAGTCCTTCCTAGAAGGAGAATGGCACAAACCATGAAAACAAGGAGTTGGGTATTTCTCCTCTTCAACATCTCTACCATACGCTACACAGTTTAGACCAACAGCGCCGAACTGAATGAATTTTATAGGGAAGACCATCTCTTTTAGATGAGCTCTTGGGAATTACCCAGATGAATGCTAGTGAAAACAGTGAACTTTGACAAGACAGCCATACTTGTACGAAGGTATACAGTAATCAATTACACTAATGTATCCATCAACATCTAAGTGATATCTCCCAGAATAAATCGTCTTGTAAGTTATCCGCGTTCTCATTTGCAAGGATGTGCAGTTAATTCGTAGTTACAAGATTATACCTAGGTCGTATCAAGTTCTTAAGGCTGGTTAATTGATCACGATTTATATTAGGAGATCTGATCTGGAAAAGAGAATGAAAATGTTTTGATGGGTTGTTTGATGGGTCCTTTAGACTGATTTGTCTCGTAGACGTTATTAAAATCTTTCATTCATTCAAGGACATTGTTGAATGATTGTTTTACAAAAATGTGGGTTGTTAGTTTGGGGTTAAATGATCAACTATTAATATTTAGATCCTCAAAGTCATTTAAGATAATAACAAGGATATATTCATTTACTTGTAGCTAGTGAATTAGATTACAATCAACTAAGATACAATGTTTTAGAGGGATTTAACTCTTTAGTGTTTGAGTCAAACCTGGTTTAGGTAATGGTCAAAGGTAAATTTTGGCCAAGAAAAATAGGACAACTATTTACCACTTTTTATTATAGATGAGGTGTGAAATTGTTATTGACTAAGAGAGAGGGCCCAGTTGCCGCCCACGCCCCAATAACCGCTATGTTTTTAATCACTTGACCCCCCAATTAAATTTTTAAAAAGAACCAATACGTGTAAAATACCAACCAAATAAATTAACACAAATGCACCAATACATGTTCACAACATTTGTACATGTTCACAAATGCACCAATACATTTGTAAATTAACCAATGAAATTAAGACAAGTGTACAAATGTGATGGCGAGCGGTTACCGGCACATCGGTGCGGATGTATGGGGCGACATGTTGAAATGACCATTTTTTGACCCATGTGCACATAACGCGTCCTATGGGGAAATGTATAAGTGCCCAAAAGCCAAAAGAATAGCTTAAAGCTCTTCGGTCGCATACGGAAAAACCCAAAAAAAATCATCGAAATTTGATATGTCTAGCTATGTGCTTGACGTGCGCAAGTTAGGGTGGGCGGCTACTGGCCCCTCTCCCTTATTTGACTGTTGGAAAGTGTAATATTTAAGTAGAGTCGTGGTGCACCAACTCATCTTTTACAAGCATGAATGGTTGGTTTGACACTCATTGCATTTAAATGATGTTCATAAAGGTAAAGCATCAACTTCATGAGACGTTGCCCATCTTAATACTACTCTAACTCAAACCTGTTTAACCATCAAATTTCCCCTAAAATCAATCTCAATTAACTTAAATTTTAATTTGTATATTAAATAACCTAAGCATTTTATACTAAAATTGAATATAGCAGGTATTGCCCATCCAGAAGTACTTGCACTGCATAGAAAGAAGCCTTTGGGTGGTTCTGCACCACTCCTATATACAAGCACCCTGTGGGAACAACTTCATTAAACGTCTGCTCATTAATAAATACCGAAGCAGGCATGGAATCTACTAATAATAACTCTTTCAACTTCAATCTATGGGTAGTCATGTCAACTGTACATTACTTAAGCACTATAGTTAACTCCTTGAAAGGGATGTGACGAAATAATAAGTCTGCCTTGTATAAAATGCACATAAAATATTTATGACTGAGCTTGAAGTGAAAGAAAACCTGACATCGCCGTAGATTGGGACACACACTAAATGTTTAATATTTGACCGGCCATCAGGAGCATAATTATTTAACCAACAGGTAAGATTGTTTGTTGAGTCAGCCTCTTTTGTTTTATTCTGGTAGACGAAGTCCTCTACCCTGTCAACATAAATCCAAGTCTTGTTTGTAACATGTGATTAATAATATCTAGGATTCCTTTGGTTTTGAGAAAAAAAGTCCTCTACCCTGTCAATATAAAATCCAAGTCTTGTAGCTTCTCGATCCCTTTGGTTTTGAGAAAAAAAGTCCATGTCACAACATATTATATATTGCAGGGCTTTTGTATTTTTGGAGTCCGGCTGGTTGGTCAAAACAACTTCTTAGGAAGAGATCTACTTCTGAAGTAAATGACTTGAAAAGAAAAACAAAACAATCCAGATTTCCTTATGATTTATGAGTTTTTTTGCAGCACTTATCAGGGAGTGGACTTTATATTTGTCCTCTAGAGGGAATTTGGAAGTTCTATGGAATTCAGTTATGTTTCAGACAGTGTTCTGAGTTAATCCAGATTTCACTTTACGAGTAGTTGATTTTGGGGTTTTAAAAACTGAATTAAATTTTCAATTTAGGACATAAAAGAGTTGATGAATTATGGTGTGGAATTTATGTTAAAAATATATAGCATTTCAAAATTATTTACTAGCAATTACACTTTGGTGTACAATGTTTTCAATTTAGGAGATAAAAGAGTTGATGAATTATGGTTATGGAATTTATGTTAAAAATATATAGCATTTCAAAATTATTTACTATCAATTACACTTTGGTGTACAATGGGTACATCCATGATGTTGAGTTCATATGTATTTAACATATAGTGGGGTAATGCATGAGGTTGATTGAGAGGCCATTCAATAAGTAACATTTTGTGTGCAACCTATGTCTCCGTAGACATGTGGCAGCGTCAAATTGTTTTTTTCTTTTTGTAAACACAAATGCCACATTCGAATGTAATACTAAATTATTAATATTTTGGAATTTCGAATTGGAAACCCTCCAACTTGGAATGCTCATTACACCCAAAAACCAGATTAAAGTTTATATAAAAATAAGAAGGTACTTGTGGTTGCAAAACTAAGATAGTTAAGATAAGACAAGGCTATTTAGAAGGAATTTTTTTGTAGTAAGCAATGAACTTTTCTATTTTCCCCTTAAAAAAATTACTTAGTGATTTTCACACAAATTTCACATGTTGTTTGAAACATTAAATATAGATAACATAAAAGAAACTCGAAATCTTCTAGTGTAGAGGAAAAGTGACCATTTACAAGTGTACATTGGTTGAAGAAAATTTGGTGGCATATTTGCTTTCACAGGGAATGTGGGTGCATTGCGAGGTTACAAATCCTTTTTTGAGTTACAGGAAGTGCATTTAAGAAAAGGTTAGAAATGCAAACAATAAATGATCTAGATGTCTTTAGACACTGAATATCAAAGGTCATAATGATAAACAAAAGTGATAGACAATCTTGGAGGCCATACGAATGAGGTAAACATGTATGACCTAACAATTGAGTTTAGATAGCAACATCCTTCAAAATGGGTTATATTAATTACATACATTTATGTTAAATACTATCTTATCTTTAATAGCAGTAAGAAGAATCCATCCATTTGGATTTGAAGAACAACATATATTTTATCAAAATTTTAAAGATATGGTTAAAATTGTGCACTAGTTGATATCTTCACATTGTTTCATAATCTGGTTTGATAATTGATAACACTATAGATGATCCTATTGCAAAGACTTCTAAAGAAAAAGTAATTTCACATCATTATAAGATTACAACATTTTAAATCATAGATTAACTTGACCAAATAAAATAAACCAAAAAAACTACTTATAATAATGGTTATTGTGAAGGCTAAAATGGGAATAATGACGAAATTTTGAAAAACATTAGTCATTGCTCATGTCTTGCATGAATTAGCAACATATAGATATATTGCAATATAAGTAGAGTGAACCATAACATTTTCATCCATTATAACATTTGTATTCAATTTAAAAAAATTATAGACCTTTGTTTGAAATGGATAGCTATATAATTTTGTTGAGAGTGTGTGTTTTTTGTTATCTATTTTCATTTGACAATACCCTTAAATGATACTTGTCTTGCTTTCTTAGTGCAACATATAGATTATCTTGCATGCGTGCATATCTTTGGTATATGAAGGTGGGCATATACGAAGACCCACAAGGCAACACACTCTTGATATAGCTATGAATGTGTCCTTGGCGATTAACATTGTTGATCTCGATTGTTACTCTTTCAATTGACAAACCTTGTGAATTATAGATTGTTAAGGCCCATGACATTTTAAGAGAAATATAGTAACACCCACTACAACTTGGGATGATTTCATTTGTAGGGATGAATTTGTGAATAATAGATCTTGAATCTTCTTGAGACAAGCATGGTTGAGATGGAAATGATCGCATCAGGCTTTGGAAGTTAATTGATGGAATTATCAAGTCCTTAAACAAATGACGTGTTACCTTAAGAATAGCTCCCCATGAACATGAAATAGCTGATCAAAAGTCAATCTCTATTTTCTCTATCTCTCTTTCTTTTTATCTCTCATCTCTATGGATTGTTGGTATGAAATGATTGATCAAAAGTCACCCTCTCTATATATATTATATATTTTCCTCTCTCTCTCTCTCTCTCTCTCTATATATATATATATATATATATGTCCCCCCTCTCTCTTTTCCCACCCCTCTCTCCCCCCTCTCTTTCTCTCTCCGCCATGGAAGGTGAGTTGATTTGTTAGATTTGTTGTAGTTTAATTTAAATAGTATTATATATAGAAATTATTGTCATTTTTAGAATTCAATCAAAACTATATAAGGGACATGATTTACTCAAAATATGTGCAATGCCTCAAGCTTTCACCTAGGACATTAGCCGAACAAACACCGGATGAACATTTTTTTTGCATTTGCGAGTGCAAAATTTACATGTCACATTGCACTCACACATGCACAAGGTGTCGTAATGAGTACAACAACACCGAAGAAGACATCACCATTACACTAAGCAAGGTGGCACAAGTGGAAGACTTCACTCATCATGTGACAATTCACCATGATGACCAAGCAAGAGGTGGATCTCACTCCATGACAAAGATCAGATATGCATCCATGACCTCGCTCCCTCACGAACACATGGAGTCTAGGATGATGGTGACAACTTCCTCAATCCATTCCATGACTACACAAGACATCCCAACATAAGGGAAACACTCACCCACATGATGGTTTAACTAGGAGGTACAAGCCCTCAACCAATTGGAATGGTCACTAGTCGATTTCATGCAAAGGCACGCTTCCCAATGCAAAAGTGAGAATAAATCCCAAACTAGGACACCTATCAACAAATTTTTAGCATGGGAAGACTCATAGGTCCAAGGGGAACAACTTTCGTATAGAAAGTTTCATCAAGAAAAGTCAGGAAAAGTTCGTTGTCCATGACTGTACCGACACAAGAGCTGGGTGATGTAGTCTTGGACACTAGCACTTGGCGTTGTAGTCCCTAGACACTAGCGCATGGCACTATAGTCCTTGGACACTAGCACCTGGCATTGTAGTCCTTGGACACCAGTGCATGACATTGTAGTCCCTAGACACCAGTGCTAGGTGTTGTAGTCTTGGCAGGATCCAGAAACTTGACAAATCTAAAACTTAGAAACCTAGATTTTTTCCTAAGTCCCATCAAGGACTCCAAGCATGGTTTTGACACTCTAGAAACACCTGAGAACCCCCATAAGGTTTCAAAGAGTGAAAACACTCAAGACTCAAAGGGAAAACATTCTACCAATGACTTTTGATTCAACTAGCCAAGTTCAACAAGGGACGATCCAACTACAGAGTCCACCAAAGAAACAACAATGGATTCATTAACCAACATAAAATAAGATGCCAAAGGAACATATAAAGCCATATACACCAAGGCACTCAACCCAATTACTAATCAAGAAATAAGGCATTAAGCCAACAATGTCCATATGACAAATAAGACAAAACATTACAAAATGCTATGCACATTTGACACCAATGTCAACACATGCCAAAAGCAATGATAGGATCCTCGCCACCTATGTGGGTGGAATGCAATCCAATACTAACACATCCATAATCATCAATTACAACATTACATAATTCAAACTAAACATGCTAACATAGCTAGATTGCAACATATGAAAATATAAAAATCATGACAATGCCCTCACAAGTCGAGGTGTGGAAAAATATAAGAGGACAAAAAATAATTATTACATTTAAAGGGTTTCATCCTTAACATGGATTCATCATTAAAAACTTATTATAATGGTCTCAAGGACCCACTTTCTCTCCAAGGTGCTACATAGGTACAAAGCACGACATACTTAACTTGCAAAAAGAATAAGGAAGCCATCTAGCACCAGAAAGCTCATCGTGATACGACCAATGGGGAAATTTTTCTCACCTCCCAACCATATTGCCATTGTTGAGCACAATAGATGACCATGCCACTCTAGGAAACCCCTAAGCTATGGAGAAGACGATCATGGAAAACCTGCTATCATGGCATCTCACACAAATATAGGGTATACATGGTAACACTCAAGCCAATCCAGCACATTACACCCACATGTGGCACTCACAACATAACCAACATATAAGGCAACATATGGCATGCACACCAATCAATGCACACAACACACATGTGGCACAATTGTCAATCCAATACATTCAAGTAACACATGGTACAACTACCATTCAATCACATACAAGTAACATGTGGCACACTTGCTAATAAAATACATACAAGTATGAATGGCTCACACAAGCCAACAAACATAATATAATGACATCACGACATTCAAGCATAAGGGAGATTATCACACCTTCACACACACATAAAAGCATGAATCATGCATCTCAATGCACATGCAAATGCTAGGGTCACATCACGTTGAATACAAATCTGATAGTAAACAAGGAAGAGAGACATAACAGTGAAGACAAGGAGTGTCAATATGAGGGTTTACCACCTCATAGCATATTAGTAACATTCACTGACTCTACAAGTTGTGACACGCTCTAGCATTCACTGACTCGACAAGTTGTGACATGCTCTTTACCACCTAAACCGAACCTAGGAAAGCATCCCCATTTGGTGTAGAAATCTTATTACATTTTAGTTATCCAATGTGATTATGGTTAATCTTAATTAAACTCCCCACTCGCTATTTCCTACAATCCCTTTGTATCATGGTGCATGGTGGGAGCCACTCCTTTCTTACCCTATACCTCTTCCTATACGTCCATCTTCCCATTTTTACAAATTGGGCATGGCACGGAAAACAAGAAAATAAAACTCGTGACATGAATTAAAAAGATGCAATATTTACATTCATAATGGAGATTACTTATCCCACATTTCAAATCATTCAAATTGGGCCTAAAATGCAAAATCTATATTTTCTCAATGCATAAAAACCATAAAACCCCCAATTTCACCATTAAAGGTTGCTTTGCTACCTTGGATAAATTTTAGCTTCCATATTACAAGGTTTATCAAAAAACAAACAACCCATGGTTGCAAATGTGAACAACACTCCATTTATGTAATAAAATTCAAGTGGGCATTTATAATAAATTTTTTCCATAACTTTGTTTGTTTTTGCAAGTTTTCAATTTCCAAAACTCAAGCAAATAAATAAAACAACAACTACAATTTATTTTTAAACACTCTATCCTATCAAATGAAGCCATAACAATCCACTCATAGTGGCGTGGCAAAGGAAGAGCATAAGAATTTAAAATTACAAAGAAAAAGGAAGAATCTTACCTTTCCTACAAGCTTGAAATCCAAGAACAATGAAGAGTTTTCAAGCAATCCCTTGTTACACACAATCCAAGCATCTACCAAGCAATTTCACAAATCCATCTTCCTTCCAATAAGCAAACAATTCCTTCCTTTCATTCCATGGAAAAAAAATTTCTTTTCTTGCAAGAAGAGGGTTTGAAAGGCCCTAATTTCATTTTCTTTTATATTTCTATTTTATGATTTTTCAAAATACTTTCAAACAAATACATGAAATAATAGGAAACTTAGCCAATTAATTAAATGCAATTATTCCCACTAGGTAATTGCAATTTAATTTAACCACATTCTGAAAAGTCCAAACACTCATATCAAGAATTCAATTTTCAAAGAAATGCAATTCTATCTTTTTCAAAGACAAAATATTAAATTTTAGGAAAGAATCGAAATCACTTTAAATTTATTCCTCTAGCATAAAATAATGTAATAAAATTTTTCACTAGGATAGAATTAATTATTTTCAACTAAATCATTAAAATATTTCAAAAACATGGAAAACACGTTTTTAGAGATAATATAAAATATAGTGCAAAAAGCTAAGGAAATACTTGTAAAGGACTCAAACACACATTACGGGTTTCCACAACACAAGGATAAGGTGAGATGGCTAAGCGTCCCATGTCAACCTTCTCCACATTTCCCACATTAGTCAAACACTTGTAATTGCCTGCACACTCAAGTCAACCATTAGGTGTACCTGCTCCACATATAATAGTTGAAGCAACATAATCCACCCCAACGTGGTGTAAATCATACATGATATAAAATCATCACATCTAATATAATCATCTACGACTAGCATGATGCAAGAACATGATGCATAATCAACAATCTTTCACAATGCTCAAATAATATAACAATCACAACTATAACATATTTAGTGAAAATAGTGAAGCTAAAACACTACGATGATCTATCATACACAATCACAACATATGAATCCCATAATACATAGTTGCAAGACAAATGCCAATCCAAAACCCCACCAGAAATACCTTGATGGTCATCCAAAATATACCCTCAGAACCCCTCGATGGTACAATAGGCCTCATCGACAAGTTCAGTGCAATGGATCAAAGCATGAGAATCACATAACACACTGATAAACACTCAATACAACATATAACATATGAATCAGAAAGCACACCCTAGGGTGGGCATTACAATATGCCTCTCTCTCTCACTCACTTTCATACACAATTTTCCCTATATCTCTTTCTTTCATTCTCTATTTTCCTTATCTCTCTATCACTTCTATCTTTCTCTCTCCCTCCTCTCTCTCCAATTCTTGTTCCTCTCTCTCTCTCTCTCTCATAATTGTATATCTATCTTATATAGGAAATCTATATTTTAACACACACTCTCTATATTTGTACCTTCCTCCCCCCTCTCTCTTCACTTCTCTCTTTGTTTGTCCCTCTCTCTCCCTCCTTGCCTCTTTCTTGCTCCCCCTCCCCCCTCCATCTCCCTCTCCTAATTATATAACTATTTTATATAGAAAATCTATATCTTAGCTATATTTATTAGGTATATATTTTATTTTTTTATATATTTATTTTATATTTACAATCTATATTTAATTATATGTATTATATTATATATTATATAAAATATAAATATAATATATTATATTAGTAAATATATATTATTATATAATCTTATTTAAATTAACCTAAAATATACATATTAAATTACTTTCTAAACCAAGAAAAACCCTGCAATTGTTCAATTTACAAATATTTATAGACTAAAGAAAACATTTAGCTAACAACATCAAATTTGTAGGTATGAAATCAAAATTTGCATATATTTTCACAACAAAACCCCTTAGTAGATCTATAAATAGTGGGAAAGTTGACTAAGTTAAGAAAATACTACAAAAAGTTCAACAACTCCATGACTTCTCATAATGCATTCAAAAGGGTTGTACAAGCTAAGTAAACATGATAAGGGTGGGTGCCTTCAAACCTACCAAAACATTGGTATCCAAATTTGTGTTAAAATACGCTGCACATATTAAATCTAGTTTATCTATGACAAAAAGCAAGGATCACAAGTATAAATAATGTGAAAACTACAACAACTTTCTTCATTTTAAGGCCAATTTATGTATATGAGAATTTTTTAACAAATCCAATGGTGCCAATCACTTCTATCATCTTACATCCCTTTAGAACAATGTGAACCATCGATTTCCCAATGTAGCTTGGTCCCTCTCATAGAGGGAACGCCTTCGACATAATTATCTAAATTAAATATTTTATTATTATAATTTAAAAAATAATTATATTTAGGTTGATATGTGAGAGATTGCAAATCAATTTTAATAATTTTTATGTTGATGAAATGACTTTTTATAAAAAAAAAATGAATTTAATTGAAAATTAAGTACTTCAATTTTTTATATTTCATAATGCTAAAAGATAATGTTTCCCAAAAAATTATACAATATGACTAGAAAATAAATGTTTTGAGCTCGTGATGGTTAGCTTGTTTACTTTGGTTGCTTTCTCTAAGTGTGTTGTGTGTCAGCTAACTTGAGTTTGGATCTCAACTAATATGTAAGAGGAGATTCAAGCATTCATCTCCTCACTCAGGAGGATATAATGGTCCAACTTATGTTTTGAGTGCATCATTAAGGCATAAGCCCCCTAGGCTATCATTTTTGGTCACTAGAATACCAATTCCTTCTAGTTATAAAAAATTGATGTTTCAAATTTCACATTATAGTTCATCTTTAGGGTGAAATATAAGAAAGTAGATTGGGAATCCTTATATAAATAACAAATTATAATTAAGAGTAGAGATCATTTTTAATTAGTAAATCCTCCTTGTTTGGTATCCTTTAGCTTAGATGGGACATTATAGGGGTATCTTTTTTGTCAAACTCATCCAAGGACTTAGACATAATTTTTTTTGTTGAGGTATACCACACCTAGAATTAGGTGTGGTAGTTTACCCTATTTAACATTAGTAATTTTGTACAGTAGGAAAATGATGATAATCTAATCTCATATTAATTTTTGTGGGAAAATTTACCCCTCAAAGTTGGTCTTCGAGATCGTCAATCAAAAATATCAAGTAAGTTTTCTCGACACTAATATTAATAAGTGCACAATAGTTAATGTAACGATTTCCTATCCCATCCTTCATTCTAGCTAGTATAATTAAAAATCCACCATGTTAGGTGCTTGATTGAGTACTACTTAGAATTAACATAAAGATATATTTCTTGATATATAATGGTTCATTTAGTTTTGGTGTTCTAAGGATGGCATAAATTAAATGCTTTAGAGCTAGAAATGATGAAGATTCATGCATTATTGATATTTATAGTGTTTTTTATTGTATCATGATAAATTTTATATGTATAGATTGTTGGTGTACATATCAATTGATATTGATCGATATATCAATTGATATTTCTAGGGTTTCTATTGTATCATATTAAATTTTATATGTATTGATTGTTGATGTATATCAATTGATATTGATCAATATATCATTTGATATTCTTAGGGTTTCTATTGTATTATATTATTTAATTTTATATGTATTAGTTGTTGGTGTATATCAATTGGTATTTCTAGGGTTTATAAATTATATCATATTATTAAATTTTGTATGTATTGATTGCTAATGTATATCAATTGATATTGATCAATATATCAATTGATATCGATCGATATCAATTGATATTTCTTGTTTAGTAGAAAAAAGGTGATGAATGCAAGCATGTAAGTACATTAGATCAAAACCCTCTTTCACTACAACATTCAAGGACAAAACCGAGCTAAGTCACTACAAGATGAAAGAGGACTCAACTACTGATTTTGTGCTCTTGTTTGTTGAGAAAAGATGTGATTCAACCAAGCTTTTTACCAAACTTTAGGCCAATCAATGCACTAAACCCTAGAATTGAGATAATTAGCTTATAACAGACAAACAACAATGGAAAACCAGGATTTGAAAGTACTAGGATGATCAGTGAGATGTCATAACTTGTTCCACGGAAGCTGAAATGTCAGAAGACTCTAGGGCTAGCGCTCAAGTCCAGAAAGTCCTGATCTCTAGAAGCTCAGAACTGGAAAAATGCTATAAATGATGCCCTGATGCCGTATCCAATGTCTGATTTAACTGGAGGAACGGGGCAGGTGCCCAAGTCTACCACAGAGGAATTTTCACACTCTATTTTTAGATCTTGAAACTCTATCCCTTGAACAACCTCCCTATACCTTCACTTATTCAATCCTCGCACATGTAACCTACACACAAGAAGAAAAGGGGTTTGGGGGTTGTGGTGTTTAGGGATTTACCTCAGTCAAATCTTAGGTTAGCATTCAAGCTTTCCCAACACTGTTGTTAGAGAGAGAGCATGTCCTTGCAGGGTAGAGGCTAAAGATAATCCAAATTATAATGAAATGGTTCAACCACAATGATGATGTCACCTCAGAGGTGAAGTCCTTAGGATGAAGATTCTTAGACTCATAAGGATGTTGATAATGATTCCAAATCTGCAACAAACACACAATACAAACATAAATCTGCAACAATAACACAATGAATGCCTTGAATGCTCTTTTGCTCAATATCATAACCTTTCTATCATCAACTTGTCACAAAATGAATTCAAACACTCACATATATATGCTTTCCTATTAAACATTCACAAATTAATTGAAAGAGCCGACAAGGAGAGACCCATTTAAAGGTCCTATGCCAACATGATTTAAATTTTACCCCAACCAATCAAGGAGGACTTGGGCATGGGTGCCCAAGTCCCTAGGTACCTTTTAGGTCTAGACTTAAGCATTAAATGGGCCCCTAGTTCGCATTTGACATGGGTTTCGAGGGATTTCTCATCGGGATGAATATTTTGCTTGTAGAGTGTTAACACGGGGACCTAGGAGCTAAACTAAGAGGTAAAAAGGCATGTGTCCTCCATAACATTTAGCCCCCACTTTAATGCATGTGCGATCATATGATCCAACACATGCATTAAAGTACAGTCAAAGCATATCAAACACATTAAAAATAAGAACGAAGATACACCCTAAGCTTGAAGGACTATTTCTAGCCCCCAGACTTAGGCAAACATAAGAAAACACTTGACAATCACATAAGACATAGTGAATATAGTAAGGAAGCACACAATACATGGAGAAGATAATGGAAACATGCAATATGTGGAGAAGACATGAATACGGTCACGCAAGACACGAAGAAGACATGAAGAGAAGACATGATTAAGCAATTACATATCTATATAATGCTAACAAATGTAAATGAAACACACAACGTGGGGGGCTCATCGCCACACGTCTTTAGACCACGCACAAGCACACAAAACACATACAACGTGGGGGGCTCATTGCCACACGTCTTTAGACCATGCCAAAAGTACACAAAACACACAAGGAAGGCACATAAAAATATGGAAGACACACAGAATACACGAGCGCCGCATAGTATGTCATTGACACACTATACATCTTATACACGGTAAACACAGGCGATAGGAAGGAGCTCATCGTAACACTCCACTATCTAAAACATGCCTAACACACCTAACAGTTGAGCTACACTACCACAGCCACCAAAGACATGCTTAAGGGTGAATGACTCAAGATCCAACCTCACCTCACGATGAGGACTTAGTTAAAAGGATGTGCACTAGCTCAAGAGATACACCATCCCGCCTTCCACAGAAGGGATTTAAAAATTTAACCCCACCTGCATCACAAAGATGCCCTATAGTGAAAAGGAAGCATGTGCTCAAGGTATACAACCCCACTCACATCATGGAGATTCCTTACAGTGAAAAGGAGGTATATGTAATAGATCAAGTACGCAAACACGCTTTGTCAAGTAAAAAGTAATCTTGAGCAGTTACCATTATATATGCCCCCACCTTAAAGTGGTTGATCCCGTTTGGTGGTATCAAGCACATTAAGGTAAAGTGAAAACATGCAAGAGAATAAGAGCTTTCACAAAGCCCATTCCCCAAAGTGACATGTACCATGATCGTCGAATGTTCCCACAAACACACTGATATCATTTGCTAAGATAATCAACAAGATATAAGCTTTGGTTAGAAAATCTTACTCTAAGATAATTTAACCAAATCAATTCATGAAAGCTATAGAGAACATATCACATAAGAGACCAAGGCTACACTTGTGGGTTCGGAACCAAGTATAGCCGTTAAGTTATACTGCAGGTATCTCAAAATAGAGTGTAGCTACAAGGTGAGATACAAAACAATCCAAAGTGCATAGAAGCAGATTTAGAGTATTGCAAATATTTGTTACAAGATTTTCATAAGACGATATATCACACAGAGTGATTCTACTTAGTCAAGCATCAGTAATATATATCAACCCATCTTCATATATGGACTAGGTCCATTTTTGCTTTCTTGTTAAGGGACACACGATCCTTATCAGTATTTTTTTGTTTTCGTCATCCGTCGACTAGTAGAGCCACTGAAGAATGTAAACACTAAAATGAGAGGAGACAAAAGTGACTTGGGTTTACAACATGGGAAGATGGCCCCAAGACATCCTCCACAATGTTATGCCCCCAAGGCACAACACACAACCATAAGATTGAGGAGAGGAATAGAAGAATAGAGCAACAAATAGAAGAATGGTCATAATAGAGGTGGTCTCCTTGTATCCTTAGCCTTACAGGAGTATCAAGGGTCATCCGAAGAGACCTAAACAACATTGAACATAGCATGGGGGAACACAACATAGGGGAACACAACACAACACATAAGAGGATGCCATGTAAGTGAGAAAATCGAAGAGATGATACATCAAAGGTGGCTAAAAAAGGTTAGAAATACTTACCTGTTAGATCTTTGATCTTGACCTTTATATTTATTGTTACGACTTTATCCCTTGTTCTTCCTTCATTTTGAATCATGTAGTCTGCATTTTCCTATATTTGTGAAGAGGAAACCATAGGAGTTGGTAACATAAAGCTTCTCTCTTGAAGGTTTTCTCTTGCTACATGTAAGGATGGTGGGGAAGGAACCTTAAAGATGCCCATTTCAATCGGTTGAGGTGGTGCTGGAGTACCTTGAACCTTAGAAATAGTATTGTCATTTACAACATTTCTAGGAGGAGAACTATTCATATTATCTATATCATTAGATGTATCCAAGGTACGTAGGTGTTCAAGCAATGGTAGGTAATCTATTTCTTCATTTAAAATGTGATTAAGAAGAGTTTTAAGATCGGCAGATGAACATCCATTATCAATATGTTGAGGAAGTTGTTCACAAAGAGACTCTTCATCATCCAATGCTTCATAATGGTACTTTCCCAAGGTGCCACAAGAAGTGGTTTTCACCAGAGGATGGATTATTTATCTTTACTTTTTTGATTTTTTTTTTTTTTTTTGACATTTTTTGACTTTTTTATATTTTTGACTTGGGGTATTCAGTGGGCTAACTGTAGAACCACTTCAGGTGGATGATGTTCATAGGCTTGTCAAGCTCTTCTCCCTCAAGGGTGGAGAGGTGATATGCTTCAGAACCATACTTAGCAGTGACGATATAGGGGCCCAACCAATTAGGCTTAAATTTCCCTTTCTTGTCCCGTTCTGACAAATTCCTTTGATTTTCTTTTAGGACCAAGTCTCCTACTGCAAACTCTCTAGCACAGATTTGCTTGTTGTAGGATCTGTGAAGCTAATTCATGATGTTGAGGCGCCGTTCATCCAATAGCTCTAGCTCTTGGAGGCGTGCAACACGGTATTCTTCATCAGTGATAATATTACATAAAGAGATGCACAATGAGGGCAACTCGATCTCTATTGGAAGGATAGCTTCAACTTCAAAGACTAGGGAATATGGAGTGGCTCTTGTAGGAGTGAGAATTCTAGTGCGATAAGCCCAAAGGGCAGGATGGATGTGGAGGTGCCAATCATGACTAGTTTCATTAACAACTTTCTTGAGGATTTTAATTAGGGTTTTATTAGTTTCCCTAGTTTGGCTATTACCTTAGGGATAGTATGGGGTTGACTAATGATGTTGTATGTGGAATTGTTCACAAAGGGCACGAACATCATGGTTTTTGAATGGTTTGCCATTATCTGTGATAAGGGTGGATGGGATACCATAACAATAGATGATATGGTAAAGGATGAACTTGGTGATTTGGTTTCTAGTGGTGAAAGTGAGAGGAATAGCTTCGACCCACTTAGTGAAATATTTTGTAGTGGTGATAATGAATTTATGTCCGTTGGAGGAGGGTGGATGGATTTTTCCAATGAGATCTAGGCCCCACTGAGAGAAAGACCATGGTGTGGTGATGGATTGCAATGCCTGAGAGGGAGCATGGATGAGATCTCCATGTTGCTGACAGGGCTTACATTTCTTCACGTACTCACATGCATCATGCTCCATGGTAGCCCAAAAATATCTTGTATGAAAGAGCTTCTTGGCTAGGACAATACCACTTGTGTGTGCATCGCAGATACCTACTTGGACTTCATGTAGGGTGAGGGAAACTTCTTCCATGTTTAAACATAGAAGAAGAGTGACATCATAGCTTCGACGATTAAGGGTATCAACAAGGATGGTGTAGCGAGCGGCTCGGTGGATGAGGGATCATTATTGTTTATGAGTTGATTCGGGTGGGAAAGTGTGATGTTGAAGGTGTTGGTTTAGGTCTGAACAACTGAGAGGGGGGGTGAGTCAGTTGTCACATATTTTAATCTTTTCTACCATTAATCTTCCTTTACAACTTATAATCAAATTAATGATATAAACATTTTAGTATCAATCAATAACACATGAGAAGAAACATAAATAACACACTTGACACCAAGATTTTTGACGTGGAAACCTGGTTAAGGGAAAAACCATGGCGGGGTTTAACCCACAAAAATTAATACCCTATTAAAAGTATTTTTACAAATAAGAATGCACATACATTCGGGCTCACTGCCCAGAGCTCACTATTCAACTAGAGGCTCACTGCCTACAGAAAGATTACAAGCGAATAACAGAGATTTTGAACTGATAAATAGCATCTACCCATGCAAGAGTTTCAGTTCCAGTTAAGTGCAAAAATTGATCTTACACATTTCATCTTTACTTGCTTTTCTTACTGCTCTGCCTTCATTCGCTCCTTAGATTTTCTGCTCTTCTCACAATTACACCTTGTTTGCACACACAACTTCAAATCCTCCAATTCCATCTGCTATATATATCTGCAACATGATCTACAATCATTTTACCAGTCCGCTTCAAGAACATTTATAACTTTGTTGAGTACTCTGCTCTATCGACTAGATCAATACATAATATGAGATGTGGACCAAAACGTGCACTCGCAAATCATCAATCATGTCGTCTACCATCATTGATCATCACAATTTCCCAACAAACAACTTCTATACATCCAGAGTTAAGATCATTTACAAGGTCGGCATGTTCTTCTTCTGTCTGTTTTGTCAAATTGAAACTTGATACTTAGAAGCTAATATCTTTTGAGTCCTTCATCTCCAGAGGACAAAACTGTGGATTTAGAGTGTCTTGACAATTCTTACAACTACCTTAGATCCACAACAAACCATGCCTTTCCACTAGAGAGATCCAGACCAAGATACTAGACCCTATCACCTACTCTGTTCCTGACTGCCTGGACTTAGACAAATTCTGATTTTGACTTCTGGTGTGAACAAATTGTGTTATGCGGATGATTGGGATGATCTTACTTGCCATCAGTGACAACACTTATCATGCCTAGTAGTGTCTCTTGCCAACAATCTCCCCCTTTGGCATTGATGGCAACACTTAGTGAAAAATGACTAAATGTTGGAATAACTCCCCCTTAGCTTGTGCTCCATACTGTTGTTCACACTGCTTTCCAGTACTCCCCCTTAGCTAGATTCCTCATTTTTCACTGATATTCACTCCCCCATTGACATCAATGGAAAAGGGTGGGGTCCGCAAGCCAAAATTTTCCAAAAAATTGTATATAGGACCGCATAAGTACAACTAATTATTAAGTTCAATTTACATGAACTTGAGAATGTCTCCAAAGCTAGTTTTTATTTGCACAAGTTCAGAAGCCCAAGTACTCTTCATTCCATCCAAAATAGAGATGTGCCCACCTAAAAAAAATGAATATGCTTCTTCCTTTGACAAATCTGCTGGATCACTAGTCTGAATTGCAGTCTGAGCTTCAAATAGGGCATTATACATTATTTCTAACTTAGGGGCAATCAATCCCCGGAGCTCACAAATTCTCTTCATAATGTTGCTTTTCTCTTTAACAAGTCTCTTTATCTCATCAGTCAAGCTGATTACTTGAAATTTCTAACTTATGGGTGAAATAGTTAGAGGATCAAAATTATTGGACAGATTTGACAATTTTAGTTCTTGTTCCTTTATCTTCTTCTCAATATCCTCATTTACTTTGGTCTAGGATAGACAAAATTTATATACATCACTTCCATCACTTAGAGCATTTTGAACACTCTTTATAGTGATAGCAAGTATAGTCTTATCATACCCTATTAGACTCTTAATTTCACTAAATCTCTTATCCAAAAACTCATTTCTGACTTTTGTCTCTGCATACTTCTCAAAGGACTCAAAATGAGTATTTACAGAACTTACAAGATTTTTCAGATGTCCGGAGGGGGAATCAGATGGACTCTTCTGGTAGGAAGGCATTAATTTTTCCAAAATCTTGGTTGCAAGCCCCAGTAGCTCATTGTCCTCCATGTGGAACTTTAACATCTTTTCTCTATCCTTTACTTGGGTGAATGATGCAATTTTCATCAATTGAATTGGAGAGAGAGCATCTGGATTGGCTAGACCTTGGAGTAGTTCAGGCTCATCAAGCTCAATCATTTCTTTTTTCAAGAAGACTTTTTATTGTATCTGCAGTGTCTCTTGCAACATTTTTTGAACCATCCTTTTGTTCATCAGATTTCTCAGTATCTACTTTAGGTGCTTGAACATTTGTACCATCTTCTTCTGCTTTATCTTTCTTTCCTTTTTCTTCCTCTTTCTCTACTTTACTTTTCTTTGTGTTCTCTGTAGAGGGACTCTTTTCTATTTGTTCACAACCTGCTACCTGATCTGGAGGGCTATGTGAAGTAGTAATATTATCTTCTTTTCCTGATGGGTCAGGTGGATTAGGAGTATCTCTTGCATCAACTACTTTATTCATCATTTTTGTATCATCCTAATTTACTTGTTTCATTTCCAAAACAGAGGCTTCACCCTACTCAGATTGCTGCTCGATGATGTTCTCTTCTTCACCATCCAGAACTTCTTCTATGACTATAGGAAAATTGTGCTTTTCCAATGCTTTCAAAAGAATTTCTTGAGTTTCTTTAACGATTTCACTTGTTTCTCCAAGCATGAGTTTGTTCATTCTCTTTTTTCTTCTAAAGTCATCTTTGACTTCCTTGAATATCATATCTATTTGATCAGGTGAAATCTGAGGATACAAATTTATTAGCTCATGTTCCCTGATTTCCATGTCCTTGCTCTTGGCATTTTCTTTTCTCAACTCCAAAATATTTGCTAGACTTTGTGGCAACTCAAAAATTATCTCAATCAGTGCCTTATTGTAGATGTTGAGATATCTGAGAGTTGCTTCCTCCAACACCCTTTTATCCACATCATTGTATTCATCATAGAATTCAATTATGGGTTTTAGATTACCATCTATAGTGACTGACTTTATCACATCCTCCAAGGAAAGTGTGGGATTCTCAACATATTCCTCATATGCTTCTGTCTTTTGCCTTTTATCAACCCTTTTCCTTCCGGAGGACTTTTCTTTGGTTACTTTTACTTTTACAGATTTTATTCCAATGACCTTTATTTCCTTGATTTCAATGTCAGAATATGTATCATCTTCTTCTTCTCTTATGCTTTCATAGGTCTAGGGTGCTTTTGTTTTCTTCCTTTTCTCCCATTTTCCAGATGATTTTGCTTCTAGTTTTACAGTCTTGGAAGGAACAGGGGCAGCAGTAGACTCCTAGTAGTTCTTGAAGTGGAAGAGAGTTCCACTGGAGCATCTGTTCATTTCTTATCTTGTTTCTCTTTCTCAGCCTTTTCAATTCTTTCTCTGAGTTTCCTCACAACCTCCTTAGTTAGGCCCAGATTTTTAGCTAACTACTCAACTTCTTTTCTTACTTTCCTATTGGTTTCAGGTTCTCTGAATTCAATATGCAGTTTTAAATTCATCCCCTCATAAGTTCCAAATCTTTCAACCATTGTGTCTTTAGGCTTGCTTAGAAGATGTTGAACATACATATTCAAGATTTTTTTCATCTACTTCATACCCCATGGGCATGATCCAAGCAGTTCTGGGTTCCACTACTTCCATTAGACACTGATCATTATCAACCATGAAGCATATGTCATTTTTGTACTTCTCAACAATTGATTTAGGGATTCTTTCCCTTAAGTGCATCATACTCTGAAAATTCTTGAAGTAACCCCATATTGCAATTTTCTAAGCTTTGAAATCACCAATGATGCAAAGATGATCTCTGATCTGAATGGCAACTAGCTCATCCTTAGTCTAGTGCACACCTTTTATCCGAGGTACCTCATTCATAAAGTAAAAGAACCAACATAGAACTAATGTACCATACTTGAAGGTGTTTTTCTTATCTTTCTTGATTTTGTTTAAATTTTCAATCAATTGATTCCGTAGTAATTCACACAAGTCATAATCAATATTTTCCTTATCTTGTATGCAACATATATGGCTGTTTCAAAAACAAAATTTTATCTGCTCGAGTGGTAGATCTTGTACCCAATCACCATTGAGGCAAATTTGACATCTGGTTCTATAATATCATTAATGGTCATTGCCCTTCTATCAAACTTAGCACTGGTAGCATCAGGTTTTTCACGGCTTTCAGCATGGGCAATCTTCCGGTTGAGTTTAAGATAGTTACAATTCTGATAGCATCCTTGGTAATCTTGAATGGTTTTAACAACGAAATGAATTCATCATGCATCCGACTCAAAATGTATTGGACCCATTCATCCTCATCAAATGTTGGAAACCCCATAATCTGAATAAAGTGTTTATCCTGTAGTGCCTTATACTCGGGTTTAAGTTCGTGATTTTCATCCTTGAGTTGTTTCTCAAACAAGTCTACATACCTTGAATCTCTAAACTCATCTATGTTTGCATGAATATAAGCCCTAATGTCTTCAACATTAAGCACACCATACGGAACACTTGAAAAAGCACCTAACAGGTCGACTTCAATTAATTTGTGAGGATGCTTCTTAAATTTGGGTCAAAGCCTTTTAGTAATGTCAACAACATGAGGAGTAGCCATCTCAATAGATTTTAGATTCAAAGCTTTACAAAGAGGTACCTTTTCCTTTTGCGAGGTTAGGGTTGATCAGTTGCCAGTTGAATTCGCTCTTTGCCTTAGTCTCTGGATTTGCATCTTGAATGCTCTTCTTCTTGTTTCCTCCAAATGTAAAGTGATTCAAATGAGTGACCAAGTGACCTTTTATCTTTTGCAAAACCTAATTTGGCATTGTAATAAATGTGTTGCCCTAACTATATCTGGTTACTCTATTTTTGACAGTTCTTCATGAATCACTTTGCAAGTTTTCATATCAACATTTTTTCTTCCAGAAATCCTTCCAAAGGTTCTGGACCAATTCAAAATATTCTCTTTTATTGTGCCAGATTTAGGCACCCACTTACTAACCAGAGGGGAATTTGATTTTCAATGTAGCTCCCCCTGAGCCAGAGCTCCTGACTTAATTCCCAGAGGAATTGTCAACACCTAATTCCGGTGCGGACCCATCACCGTTGTTTATTGTATCTTTCTTTACCCAGATCTTGTTCATTTTTCTTCGTATCTCATTCACATCAATTTTTATTTTGCCTGTCTTGTCTCTGTTCATCCAGTTTTCTGTTTACTAGACCTCTTATTCCATTGTTCCTATTTCTGCAGAATCTTGCAATATGACTAGATTTATTGCAATTAAAACACACAACATTTCCTTGCTTATGAACTTGATTTCATCTTGATCTGCATTGATTAGCCATGTGTCCAAACCCATTGCAAGCAAAGCAGTAACCATTGAAAGAATTGACAATTCCTCTATTGTTAGCATTATTCATTATCATACTCCTGCATTCATTTGATCTATGACCATACCTCTTACACTTGAAGCATTGAGCGGAGAAGGATGGACCATTTTGATTCACTTTGCTTCTACACTGAGTAGCTCTATGACCAAATTTATTGCAATTGAAACAATTTCCATTGAATGATGGATATCTTTGAGCATTAGGCTATCTTACCAGAGGTTTTCTAGTTCTGTTTCTTTTATTCCTTAGTTGAAAATTTCTTTGTCTGGATCCGGAGCTTTCACCTTTCTCATATCTAAGATCATGCTTTTCATCAAGCTTTTTCTGTTCTTCAATTAGTGCTTCAAGTTTAGCTGAGCTTATCTTGAACTTCTCCTTATACTCATTGACAATTTCTAGGTCATGTCTGAGAGTGATAATATGTCTCTCAAGTTTTCTCTCATTGTTTCTACTTTCTTGTAGATTTGATTCTAGGAGACTAGCTATTCCATCCAATCTGCAGTATTCTTCAATTCTCTCCTTCAGATTTTGCTTCATTTCTTCTTCAGGTTTCTTCCTATCTCCAATTTCCTTGGTTAGTCTCATCACCCCAGTTTCCATTTCATGTTTTAGGACAACAACTTCTTTAGCTAACTTTTCACATTCTTTTGTCTTCTCTTTCAGGGCCTTGTCTTCCAGTTAAAGAGGTTGCTCCTTTCCTTTTGCATTAGATCTGCTCAATTTTTCTTTTAAAATCTCAATGAAGTTTTCAGCCTTTTGAGGTTATCTTGCAACTCTTCAACCTTTGCCTTGGACTGCTAAAGATCATCTCAGGCAAGATTCAGTTGGCCTTGAAGGTTATATTCATCCATTTTTACTGACTTCCCATATCTCCCTTAAGTTGTTAAAATTTTCAAAAGGAACCTTCCTCTGATACCAATTGTTGGTTTAGGTCCAGACAATTGAGAGGGGGGGTGAATCAGTTGTCACATATTTTAATCTTTTCTGGCATTAATCTTCCTTTACAACTTATAATCAAATTAATGATATAAACATTTCAGCATCAATCAATAACACATGAGCAGAAACAAAAATAACACACTTGACACCAAGATTTTTGACGTGGAAACCCGGTTAAGGGAAAAACCACGGTGGGGTTTAACCCATAAAAATTAATACCCTGTTAAAAGCATTTTAACAAATGAGAATGTACATGCATTCAGGCTCACTTCCCAGAGCTCACTGTTCAAATAGAGGGTCACTGCCTATAGAAAGATTACAAGAGAATAATAGAGATTTTGAACTAATAAATAGCATTACCCATGCAAGAGTTTTAGTTCCAGTTAAGTGCAAAAACTGATCTTACACATTTCATCTTTACTTGCTTTTCTTACTGCTCTGCCTTCATTCGCTCCTTAGATTTTCTGCTCTTCTCACAATTACACCTTGTTCGCACACACAACTTCAAATCATCCAATTCCATCAGGTATATATATATATCCACAACGTGATCTACAATCATTTTACCAGTTAGCTTCAAGAACATTTATAACTTTGTTGAGTACTCTGCTCTGTCAGCTAGATCCATACATAATATGAGATGTGGACCAAAACTTGCACTCGCAAATCATCAATCATATCAGCTACCATCACTGATCATCACACATTGCCCAATAAACAACTTCTAGACATCCAGAGTTAAGATCATTTACAAGGTCGGCCTATTCTTCTTCTGTCTATTTTGTCAAAATGAAACCCGATACTCAGAAGCTAATATCTTTTAAGTCCTTCATCTCTGGAAAACAAAATTGTGGATTTAGAGTGTCTTGACAATTCTAACAACTACTTCAGATCCGCAACAAACCATGCCTTTCCATCGAAGAGATCCGGACCAAGATACCGGACCCTGTCACCTGCTCTGTTTTTGACTACCTAGACTTAGACATATTCTGATTCTGACTTCCGGTGTGAACAAATTGTGTTATGCAAATGATTGGGATGATCTTAGTTGCCATCAATGACAACACTTATCATGCCTAGCAGTGTCTCTTGCCAACAGAAGGTAGATGTAGATGTTGTGATACCAAGGATTCTCAGGATCCACAATCTCACAGACGAATACTAACTCAGTGACATGATATGCTGGCATAAGGAGTTGTTCCACAAGAAATTCACATTGGTGGCTATCATGAGGCATATCCAGGAGGGAACCAATAGTGGCCATGGCATCAGCTTCTTTGTTGTGAAGATGATGTACTTGTTCAAACTGGATGTAGGTGAAGAATAGTTTATATTCGTCAACCATTTGCTTATAGGGTACTAGTTTCTTGTCCTTAGTGAGATATTCACCATTGACCTGCTTAATAATCAACTGGGAGTCCCCATAGACTTGTAGTTGTTGGATGTTCCACTGAATTGCTATTTTGAGACCAATGATCAAAGCTTCATACTCGACCACATTATTTATGCACGGGAAGGCAAGCCTCTATGCTTTAGGAATGTAGTCACCTTGCAGTGTCACCAGTAGTATCCCTGCCCCTGAACCATGATTGGTGAAGGATCCATCAAAGTATAGTTTCTAGTTTTCTAATTCTATCATGGTCAGGATGGACTCATCTAGAAAATCGATAGAGAGTGGTTGATAATTTGTGAGGGGTGCTTCGGCCAACTGATCTGTGACAAATTATCCTTTGATTTCCCTTCGGTTAACATATTCAATGTCAAATTCGCTCAGTAACATTACCCATTTTTCCATTCTTCCTGTGAGTGAGGTCTTGGAAAGTAGGTACTTGAGAGGGTCAACCTTAGATATGATCTTGATAGAATGACTTAGCATGTAGTGTCGTAACTTTTGGGAACAGAAAACCACAACTAGGCATGCACATTCCATGGATGTATAGTTAAGCTCATAACCGACGAGGGTCCTACTGATATAGTATATAGCCCTTTCATGACAAGTGTCAGCATGTTGTGCTAGGAGTGCCCCCAGCGTTGTTGAAGTCACTGATATATACAATAATAGGGATTTTCCAGGGATAGGTGCCATTAAGACTAGTGGTGAAGTTAGATATTCCTTGATGCGGTCAAATGCTTGTTGGCAATTTTGGTCCCACTTGAAGTGCACATCTTTATGAAGTAAATGGGTGAAGGGTTGACACTTGTCTGCAAGTTGAGAAATGAATCTGCGGATAGCATGGAGCTTACCTTGGAGACTTCAAAGCTATTTGAGCATTTAGGAGGAGGTATTTCTGTTATAGCAGTGACTTTAGCGGGATCCACCTCAATGCCTCTACTAGAAACAATGAACCCTAAGATCTTTCTTGATGTGACACCAAAGAAACATTTCTTTGGATTGAGGCAAAGCTTGTGCTCCCTAAGACGTGCAAATATATGTCATAGGACCTCAGGGTGTTCCTCTCTTGTTTTTGACTTTCCTAGGAGATCATCCACATAGTCCTCCTTGATTTTATGTAGCATGTCATGGAAAATAGTAGTCATTGCACATTGATAGTTTGTCCCAGCGTTTTTTAGACCAAAGGGCATGACTTGCTAGCAATATGTACCCCAAGGACAAGTGAAGGCCATTTTATGTTGATTTGTAGGGGCAATTCTGATTTGGATATACTTAGAGAAACTATCCATGAAGGAGAGCATCTCATGTCCTGCTGTGAGATCTACAATAAGGCCAATGTTGGGAAGTGGAAAATCATCTTTTAGACATGCTTTGTTGAGGTCTCAGAAATCTGTGCATACTCAGATGCCCCCAGGTTTTGTAGCAACTAGAACAATGTTGGAGACCCACTCAGGATAGTCAATAGGGTGAATAAAGTCGACCTCTAATAGTTTCTGCAGTTCTTCTTTGACAAGCAAGGCGACTTGAGGATGTATCTTGCGGAGTTTCTGTTTGACAGGTCTTTCTTCTGGATGTACCACAAGATGATGGATGACCAGGGATGGATCCAATCCTAGCATGTCTACATATGACCAGGCAAAGACATTAGGTTCTCCGTGAAGCATGATTGAAAGATTGGATTCCTCTTTGCTAGCAAGGTTTTCTACAATGTGGGCGAGCTTAGGTAGTTCTTGTGTGTCGAGATTGATTTCTTAGGTGCCTTTAATTAGGATGTTGGAACGTTCCTACCAATAGGATGGTATGGGGGGAAGATGGAGATCCTCATCTCCTAGTGCCTCAAGGAGGTTTTCACCAGGAGATACATCTTTATTTTTGTCTTTTGTGTTCGAAAGTGCCTCAAGGAGGTTTTCACCAGGGACAATTTTCTAGTTTCTAATTTTTGCTTTTTTGGACTAAGGATCTCCTCTTCCCCAAAGTAGGCATGAGCATGCAAGCATATGTCATATCGTGAGGTGTCACGGAGTTCTAGGATTGCTAAGAGAGCCTCATCATTTCAAAACATGTCAAGAGGCGGTGGTCCTTGATAATCCCAGGTGATGAGCTCAGGATGAATGAGAGGAAGGTCAATGATGAAGATGGCGTTATCAGGGAAGATGCATGAAAGATCAAGAACTTCACATGAAGCTATGATGACACTTGGAGTAATTGGATTAATCAAATGAATAATAAAAACCCAAAACACCAATGGAATGTGCATGTAAAAGGAGATTAAAATGAAAGAGAGAAGATACTCACAACCTTTTACCTTGCGATTTCCATTGTTCACCTACTCTTTCTTGATCTTTTGGTGATGAAGATGGCCCTCAGGAAGCTTGCTTCCTTGCTTCGATTCCTCAAGATGACAAGAAGAGATGGCTCATATACTTGTTGTGTTGAAGAAGAGCTTCAACACAATATGCAATGGATGATAGGTGGTATGGAAATGGGGGTGCCAATGGCGCGCTATGGATTCTGTAGCATAAGTTTACTCAAAATTTGGATATGAAAAGAAGAAGAGGGTTGTATTTATAGAGTTGTGTGAGAGAGGATCAAGTGGAAAAGAATTAAGAAGATCAATGGAGGAGAATGTTCGAGAGAACATGCGCGAATAGAAGAAGGACATGTGTCATTCAAAAAGAAGCTTTATTGAGTTAACTGCTTTCTTGATGAGGATGAGTTTTCATTTCTTAATTTAGAATATATTTTTCTAATTTAAGAGCTTTGTTGATAGCTTTAAATCAGTTAACTCAGCTTTTGCTTTTGTATGACAAGAAGAATTTATTTTTAGAAGATATTGAAGATTTTTTAGAAGATAAGAAAGCATAATTAAATAAATAGATTTATTTAATTACTTGTAAATAATTTGGAAGAATAAATAAAATATTTAAATATATTTTATTTTTGGAGATTTTATTTAAATAAATTTGCATTTTATTTAAATTTGGAAGAATGAAAGATTTAATTAAATAATTTAAAATTATTTAATTATTTAGAAGAATAAAGTTGATATAGATGAAATTAATTAAATAAATGTAATTTATTTAATTAAATGGGAGGAAATGAATCAAATTAATTAATTAATTAATTAATTAATTTATTTATTGATAGAGGAAAATGAAGATGAAATAAATATTTAAAATATTTATTTAAGTAGAGTCATGTCATTTTTAGGTGTATACATTTTCAACAACAGAAGAGGATTCAGTCTCCTCTACTAAAGTTTTAGCAGGTCCACGGATTGTCACAGTAGGTGGTGCATATCCTAAACTGAAGTGTTGGGCATATTTATTAGGAGAGGTGGGATCAACTGAAATAGGTTCTGTAACACCTTGTTCATCAATGCTAAGTCCTTTTCCATGGTAAGGAATTTTGGTACAAATTTGGAATGGAACATGATATTTCTCTTTGAAGTATTCCATGTCTATTGGTGTTGGAGGGGTTTCATCATGGTATAACCAATCACTCAAAGTTGTTTCTTCAGCTTCCTCTTCTCAAGAGATCTGTGCTAGGACAAAGGAAATTTTGTCATTGATCTTGCATTGTTGTTCTTGTTCCTTCTTTTGTAGATGGTGGCCATGAGAGTAGAGGGACAAAGGTGATTGTCCCACATGGAAGGCATTGTGAAGCTCATATTCACTACACCATTTTTCTATGATCTTGATGTAAGGACCCAACTTCTTATTAACAAAATAATACTAACTCTGAATTCAAAAATACCGAGGAAAGAAAATTTTTGATCAATAGTTGTGGAAAATACAGATTCATAAAATTTTACTCAAAGAAATGCTTAATAAATGTTATAGAGGTTAAATGAACTAGAGTTTAGTTTTCTAAAATCATCAAGTCCTGAAAAGATCGCCAAATTAAAATCTAGTGAAGGGAGAAAGTACATTACAAGAGAAAGTACATTATGCAAGATAACATATAAGAACAACTGATCACACATACCTTAAGTCCTTCATTACATCCTGCATTCATTTCTGACAACTTGCTTTTCCTCCAGCGACTATATTCTTATCGTCTACACAAAACTAACTAGACATTCTTATGTTAACCTGGTTCAAAATCATTATACAAAAAATTAAGGTCCTAATAATTATAGAAGCTACGAATTAAATACCCCACCATTCCTTTGCACCTGAGTACTGGAGGCTTCTTGTTATTTGGATTACTCTTTTATGTTCTCAAGATTACGATGTTAGTTATGAAATAACACCCTATATCCGGGGGACCTGAGTACTGCGGCATCCTTCACCTTCCAGACTACCTACATACCCTGTATCCACAGGATCAAGGCCCCCTCCAAATGCGACTAACATGGGGATTTGTGAATATGTAGTTCTGTCTTGCACTATGTTTGATGCAACTATGATCAATTAGGGTCGTGACATACTTCCCCCCTAAGATTTTGCATCGTCCCAATGCAAAGGTTACAGACAAAAGATTGAGTAAATGTGAGATTTTCATACTTGTTTAAACACGCCCTTACGGTTTGCTCATCGACTCCAGATGTTGAGTACCTAAATGCATTATCCAATATTTCAAGTCATGTTAAAAACTTACTCCAAGTTGTGTTAGAATCCAAGAGAAAAGATACACCATTGTAGGTTGGACGAATTATATCATCTTAGTTAATTTGAGTACTCAGGAAATTCAAATAGCCAATCTAGGCTAAAGTGTCCAAAATGGAACATACTGAAATAAAGCCAACTAGGCTCTTCTGTCCTTTGGGCAAACTGGTAAATACGGTCCAGTCACACTATTATCTTCACTTTCACTTTCTAAAGAAGCTTCTGCAACATCACTCAAATCATTAGTATCACAAGAAACATCACAAAGTTCAGGCTTAGATCTCAGGTTTTCATTTTCTTCTCTACATGCTACATGTGACTTCTCCAACTGATTCACATGTTCTTTGAATCTTGCTATTTCACTCTTCTATAAATTGTTCTCCCTTTTCAATTCTTTCAAACCTTCTTCTAGATCTTTGTTCCTCTGTTTCAACTTCCAACTCTTCATATCTCTCTTCAATATCTTCAAACAATGTCAATCTGCTTCTAGTTCTTCATTTCTCCTTCTTGCATTTTTTAGTTCTTCAAGGGCATTATTTTTGTCTTCTCCTAGTTCCTTTATCTTTTCCAACAACTCTGAATTACACCTTTTGATTTCACACAATTCTCCTTACAAAATAATGGCCAAACGGGCCTAAATTGGTCAAATGGACCAACACTCTATCCAATATGGGATAGGTAAACACAACAACCATACAGAATAGCAAGGACTAAAATAAATAAATTTCTTTTCTAGAGACTTAGACTCATCGGGATCAATTCGGCTCCTAAGTCACTTATAGGAAATTATGCAATAGGCCCATATATTGCACCGAGGAATTTCTATAAGTTCATTCGATAAGAATGTTCTGAGGACCTTGTACCCTCCCTTGGGTTTGTGGGCAACTAGCCAGGTGCAAGGCCAATCCTTCCGAGGATTCTTCTAAGTATCAGTAACTTCCATTATTCCAATATCATATAAATATTACATTTAAAAGGAATACGTGCTCAAGCACACACATCAACACTCAAGTGAAAGGTAACAATTCTAGCTGTCATGCATGCCTATTTGCAGAGATTGCCACATCAACAACTCTTCCAAACTTTCCATCCATCTCTCCCTTCATAACTATTGCATCAAATGGTGCCACCTTAGGGCTTGTTATCCAAAAGTAGTCCTAGCATCCCAAAATTGATAGTAGCTTCCCAAACTAGGAGTCCATGATGACATCAATATTCTCAAAAGTCAATAGTTGTCCCTAGTACTCATCCAATTTGCCATAAAACCATATAATCTCACATCCGAAGGAAACCAATATCATTAATACCTTAATGCCAAGTAACTGAAAAGGAAAGATGGTCTCAGGGCCCTCTCAAAGGACCCCTCCTCATGCTTTCTAATACCTTGCTCGCGTTCGTTTAAGGTGTTATCCTCCAAGAGGAAGGTATGTAAGAAACACACACATAGATCTAGGGGGATGGATGGATTATGACTGTCCCATACTAGTCCTATTTGCAACCCCCATCCTCACAATGGAATCCCCAGGACACCTACTCCCCCATACAACCTGGCCAGGGCCCCTCCTGGATAAGGCAGTTTACAAAAGTCACATTACTCCACACATGCCAATAGTTACAACAATAAAATGCCTCAAATTAAAAAGGATTAAGTAAAACAAGTCCATAAGTTAAATCCTCAATTAGAATACATTAAAATAAAACAAGCCAAGAAGAAGTGAAGATCAAAGATAGCAACCATTGCAACATCACAAATTCAACAAAGAACAAGTCCTTGAGGCAAAAGGACCATCTCAAAATTAAAACAACTAATTAGTCCAAGAAACAAAATATTGGTGGCTTAACACTTAAGTAAAACTTTTAACACAAGTATAAATAATGCAACAATCTCATAAAATTTGCACATTACAATCACCATGTAGCCTTACAACAAGACCACCTAAGGGGAGTAGGGAAATTGGGTGGACTTCTATAGATAAATCGTATAGTGGTCTCAACCGCGTAGAGAAGAATGATAAATCACCATGTCATACTAAGCATTCCCAACACAACCTAGAACAACCTTATCATCTTTCTGTATCGAAAATCCACACGAATAGTCACATGCCCCTACACAACCTAGGCATGCCATTATGAAAAGATCCATTAAGATATGCCACAAGAAGGAATTAGCCACTGAATATGATGTCCACTTACCAAAAGAGAATCCACAAGTCTCATGGTTGTCATGTACTAGACTACTATCATCTCATTACACACATATGGTCACTAGTATCAATCTATTCATCTCACCCTCTAGGGAGGGTTTATCTACGGCCTTGCCATTTGGTGCAGGAGCACCATGTCAAGTTTTGTAAATAAGGTCTTTTGGTAAATTTTGGTCTGTTAAGTCTTTTGTCAAGTAAATAAGGTCATTATAGACCATTTTTAATGTTGAAGTCATCTAGGAGGTCATTTGAGTTCATTTGGCAAATAATGTAAAAAGTTGAAAAAATGGCTAAAAGTTGTCATGGCAAAATTGTAAAAGTTGCAAATTAGGGAGTTGAAAGGTCATTTTGTAAAAGGGAAGTTCAAAAAATTAGTTGTTTTCAGTTGGGAAGGTGTAATAGGCCTTTAAAAACATGTATCCACGTTGGGAATAGTGGTGGAAGACAGTTGAATACAAATAATATTGAAAATACCCTATTTTTTTTCTGAATTTTTCACTGTTTTCTACTGCTCCCGCATTTGGTACGGCCTGAAAATGGTAATAATCTGACTTTGTTGGAAAGAGGAGTGAAGTATATTTCATTTCAAGTTGGTTTCATTAATTTTCAATGGGTTAAACAAAAGTTATAGTCATTTTTGTGAAAATAGGTTTGTGAAACCCTAGTTGAGGGCTTGAGTACAAAAATAATGATTTTGGCCTCATTCCATCGATGAAATTTGCTCAAAATTAGTGAAATGGAGGGACATAAGATGTATTTCAAGATTTCAATGGTTATTTTGCAAAAGGTAGAGTTTTGGGTTAGATTTGGTGATGCCCTAGATTGATTTTTCTTGTGTTTTTGGCTTGAAAAGTGGGCTAAGAGTGTGAGTTTGCATAAAAAAGCATTGGTAAGAGACTTGTGAAGGTTTTTATAGCATAGGCAGACCTAATAAGACATTTCTGTGCTATTGGGAAAGTTTGAAGAAGAGTGAAGTGTGGATTTTCAATAAACCCTCTTGAAACTAGCCTAGAAAGGCCTAAAACAAGGGTTTAGTAGTTTGGGGCTTAAATGAGTGTTCCAAACCCTAAAAGTTGGTTAATAAAAGGTTTTGGAGGTTCTTCTAAGACTTTCCATAGGAATTTTGGCTTGGCATCAAGTTTGGAGGGTACTTGCTTTGTAAAATAGGGCTAATTGCTTCTTTTGTAGCAGTGGAACAACGAATTGTTTGGCATTTTGGTCTGAAACAACCATACCTAATTCTTTGATATGTTGTGTACAATAATAATGGGTGCTCAAAAGGGTAATTCTTTTGTGGGTTTGTGATCCCTATAGGAAAATAAGTTGAAAAAACCTCTCGAGGAGGGCTACAAGGCTTGATGAGGACTAAACAAGAAAACCCATAATCCTAAGTTCTCTTAACTTACAAAGTGGTTTGTTGAAGAGTTTGTAATCAATATACCTTGCTTGAAATCACCATTTCCTTTTATTTGCATGTTTCTCTCCACATCTATCAATAATTAGATGATCATTAGATCGCAAGAGGGGGAATACCATTAACCTTATATCTTAATTCTTACCATGCTTTAGGTTAGCGGACCTCCAGGCCTAGTCTTTGAGCCTCGGCTCTGATACCACATGTAAGGACCTGACTCCTTATTAACAAAATAATACTAACTCTGAATTCAAAAATACCGAGGAAAGAAAATTTTTGATCAATAGCTGTGGAAAATACAGATTCATAAAATTTTACTCAAAGAAATGCTTAATAAATGTTATAGAGATTAAAGGAACTAGAGTTTAGTTTTCTAAAATCATCAAGTCCTGAAAAGATCACCAAATTAAATTCTAGTGAAGGCAGAAAGTACATTACAAGAGAAAGTACATTACGCAAGATAACATATAAGAACAACTGATCACACATACCTTAAGTCCTTCATTACATCCTGCATTCATTTCTGACAACTTGCTTTTCCTCCAGCGACTATATTCTTATCATCTACACAAAACTAACTAGACATTCTTATGTTAACCTGGTTCATAATCATTACACAAAAAATTAAGGTCCCAATAATTATAGAAGCTAAGAATCGAATACCCCACCATTCCTTTACACCTGAGTACTGGAGGCTTCTTGTTATTTGGCTTGCTCTTTTATGTTCTCAAGATTACGATGTTAATTATGAAATAACACCCTATATCCAGGGGACCTGAGTACTGGGGCATCCTTCACCTTCTAGATTGCCTACATACCCTGTATCCATGTGATCAAGGCCCCCTCCGGATGCGACTGACACATGGATTTGTGAATATGTAGTTCTGTCTTGCACTATGTTTGATGCAACTGTGATCAATTAGGGTCATGACACTTGACCTAGGATACTTGAGGGGTAGGAGTGGAAGATGATGTGGAAGTGTGTGATGGATGAATGGTGACCTGTGGAGTAGATGATTATGCGGATGGAATGGATGAGGGGTCTTTGAGATGTTCCCCATAAGTGCTTGGACAATGAAATTGTCTATCGTAAACAACCTCTAAGGCTTTACAATATTCAAATGGTTGTTGATCAGCAAGAATAGTGACCTCCACACTGTTATGGGGGAACTTAAGGCATTGATGATAGGTGGAGGGAATGGCTTGCATGGCATGTACCATGATCAACCTAGAAGGAGATTGTATGGAAGGTCAAGATCGATCACATGACATAGGGTGGGTAGCGTGAGCAGGCCCACCTTGATAGGGAGGCATATGGTACCTTTGGATTCTCTTTCTATGTTGTCATATGCTTTGATGGAGATGATCAAAGACTCTAATTCCGCTATTGAATACCCCAAGAGTTTTATGAATTTCAATGTACATATATTCAAACCAGATCCATTATCCAAGAGGACCCTCTTGATTTTGTGATTGGTGATTTGGACTTCGATATGGAGTGCTTTATTATGAGTGGGATCGATGAGTGGCATGTTGGATTGGTTGAAGTGAGATGGTAGGATGAGGACAATTGATCCACTAGATTTTGGAATTGAGCAGGAGGAATGTCAGTGGGGACATGGGACTCTTGGAGAGCCTTGTCAAGGATTTTGTGATGGATGGTGGAGGTCTTAAGGAGTTCTAAGATGGAGATTTGTGCGGGGATCTTCCCAAGATGATCAAGGAGGTTTATTTGGAGATGGTAGTGGTGGAAGGAGGTGATGATCCCTTTATGGCTACACATCCACGTTGGGTAGTAACGACACATTCGGGGGTGGTGTTTTTGAGTTTGATGGTGGCAACATGAGTAGAGTCGAAACCAATTTGGAATACTACATTGCCATAAGGAGGTGGAGCATTATTATAGTTGATGTTGTTGGTTTGATTGTTAGGATTGGTGTTAGAGGATGATGGTTTGGATTGGTTGTTGCGGTGGGGGAGAGGGGCTTGGTAGACTGCTAGGCCATCGTTAGGTGAGACATTGTTGTTTCCTTCTATTTGAATTTCACTGCGATTGACGAGGTCTTGGATGTAATTCTTTAATTTCATACACTTACCCATGGCATGACCTTTGATGCGATGATAGTCACAATATTCATTTTCTTTATACCATGCAGGTTTGGGTTGGTTTTCGTCAAATGGTTTTGTCGCGGGGAACTCAACCATGTTTGCTTGGACTAGTTTTTGGAACACAACCTTGAGTGGTTCACCCAAGGGAGTATACTTGCGTATTGGATTGTTGGGAGGATTCTGATTTGGAGTGGATGGGATCAAGACATTGTTTGAAACATTTTACACTACATTTGTCCCTTTAGGTTTAGGAGCATTAATTTGGATGTGTTAGACACACAAGAATACTGAGAGGGGGGTGAATCAGTATTCTAACAATTTATAATTTCAACAACTTCAACTTATCCAGAGAAGATTAAACCTTAAGCATCACAATATCAACATGAAAGAATAACAGAATGCACATCAACACATAGCACTAGATTTAAGTGGAAAACCCTAGAAGGGAAAAACCATGGCGAGGATAACTCACAATATATGAAGCTCAAATAATAACTTTGTTTTAGGGGTTTTAACCCAAGGAAGCTGCTACTCCCTAATTAATTTTGATTTAGGGTCACTCCCAAGGAAGCTTCTACTCCTGATAACTTTGTTTTAGGGTTGTAGACATTGAAAAATGTCCTCATGTCGCAAATGTGATAGGACAATTTCTCCTTCCATTTCCATAATTCATCTAACTCAATTTCATCATTTCTAATCATTTATCCATGTGTCTTCTATAATTAAATAATTAATCCTAATTGATTATTTAATTATTCATAATGTTCCCTTCACTTGATTTATTCAAACAAATAAATCAAATTCCATCACCTAATTATCCAAAATCCCCTTCACATGTCCCCTTCCTCAAATGAATTAAATAAACTAACCAAGTTTATTTAATTTAAACATCCTCCACCTCATCATATTTGTGAATTTTAAATTCACTTTTTTCCTCTAGTGGTGAGGAAACCCTAATTCATCCTATCTCTCCATTTGGCCTCAAAGTCAACATCAAATCCTGTCCATTCATTCAAATCAGGTGTTCTATAAAACGCCTCTCTTTCAGCTTCATTTTCACCTCTTACACTCTCATTTTCTCTCTTGATTCATTTTTTCATGATCTCTTAGCTCTTTCTCTCCAATATCTTGCAAATAAAATACATGAGCTTCTCAAGATGTTGCATGAACTTGCAAATTTGAGAACAAATAGGGCAAGATGGAGGAGAACATTGAAGGTTAGTCAGTGTTAGCTTAGATTTATCGTTTATTTTCTGTTTGATTGCTTGATTTCTAGGCTAGATTGTGCTCCATTGCAGTTAGGGGTTGAATAGTTTGTTGTTTTTGACTGTAAACTTGATTTTTCCCTAGCACAAGGGTCACTCCAAAGGAAGCTTCTACTCCTTGAAACCAAAACACATTTACAAAGGATTACAGTAATGACAGTCTCTCTATTGTTTAAAAACTGACATTGAAGCTTACACTTTTGATGATTGTAATTTTGTCTCTTCACACTTTCTTCTGAAGATCTAATCAGTCAGGCACACTATATACTTGATCACTATATCATATATGTCTTCAAGATGAATCCAGACATCATCAACAACTTCTGCTCTTTCTCCTTGAGTTGTTCACCAATAATTCATGCAATCTACTTTTTATTTGCTTGCGACCTTTCTCATTCCACTTGCAATCACACCTCACATCACTCACTTTGATTCAGTATTTATACATGATATTACATTGATTACATATCTTTTTTTTCCAAATACAATATGAAAACTACATTTACAAGTCGGTCAGACAACATATAATATGAAACATGTAGAAGATAGGTCCTAAGCAAACACACATGTTACACCAGAGAAAGATCCAATCCTTACGGACCCCAAATATTACTTAACCAGGTCCAAAATATCCTTCAAAGCTTTAAACATCAAGGAATTGCTTCCACACACCGCTCATTTGAAAATAGGACAGCTTTAAGGAAAACTCATGAAGACTTGAAGAATAACGGCCACATCAACTTGAAAACCTTGTTCAGTACTAGAAATAAGAAATATCTTCGTGAAACTTTTCTAGATGAGTCCACATGACTCATACAACATCTCAAACACTCATTTACCACCACACATCAAAGAATTGTGCCACACAGCTTCAAACATTTACTTTGAAAACAATCTGTCATCCATAACACACTGCAACATGCTGTCAATTGAAAAATTAAGTTACGGACCACCAAGAATCTTGAAACTGAAAAGAGGCATGTAATGCACATCCAATAACATGTCCACAAGACTGCAAGGGAAATCATTCACTTCTAGAGGAATGCAGAGCATTCCAGTAGATCTTTATTACTACTTCATTATGCTAGAGCATACACCTATGTTCTATCATACATAACTTTCACAGTGAAGGGAAATATGATCTGAAACTTTGGAAGTAACACCTTCACTGCCCTCTTGACACAATTCCAGAACTGCATAGCCAAATATATAACTATGGAGGAATGTGGAGCATTCCATCACCCTATTGGGAACACCTTCATAGAATTAATGCTATCTTCAAGCTATCAACACAAAAACATACTTCTGGTGATCGAAACATCATGAAACTTAGAACATATGTAGAATGAAATTGTATGAAGCTATGTTCCAATCCATAGGAGAACAATATCAATATAATGAGAATGTAGAGCAATCTCCCAGACAGTCTTCAAACAACAGTCATCTTGAAATAGAAACTATCACCAACTTTCAGAGGCTAAAACTTCTTTGTACAGACACATACAACTAAGGAACATTAGAATGGAACATTCAACATGCTTCAGGCCACTAGAAACACATCTGATTCTCTTAGTGCTTCTGATTCCCATCTTAATTCTTTAACATGCTTTAGGCCACCAGCAACACATCTAATCCTCTTAGTACTCCTGATTCCCATCTTAATTCTTCAACATGCTTTAGGCCACCAGAAACACATTTCATCAAGGAATAACATCCAATCATGAACACCATCATACTTCCATGATAGTAATGACAACCTCAATGACAACATTAACAATCTCCTCAACCTTGTGACAATGTTGACATCAATGACAACAACCTTAGACATCATATGTGCAACAATCTCCCCCTTTGGCATTGATGGCAACACATACTTGCTCCTTCTTGCCCTTTGACATCAAGGACAAAGGGCATCCAAAGCCTTCTCATTAACAACCACTACTTGCTCATTCTCCCCCTTTCAACAATAACCACATATCTGTATACTTCTTATTGCAAAAATAAACTCCCCCTATTGCCTGCTCCCCCTAAGAGGTAGCCATCATTAGTCTAGGAAAAAGATATAGCATGAACTCCCCCTAGATAGATGCATTGCTATGTATCTTAGCAAGAAGGATGGGAAGTTACCCTTAACATCTGCCGAAGATCCTCAAAGATATCCTTTGCAAGAGCCTTTGTAAATATGTCCGCAATTTGATCCTTTGTTGGAACATATTCCAACTTCACTTCCTTATCTGCAACCTTCTCTCTCAAAAAGTGATACCTAATTGCTATATGCTTGGTTCTAGAATGCATCATTGGATTCTTAGAAATATTGATAGCACTTGTATTGTCACACAAAATAGGAATAGGATCATCATACAATACCTTGATATTGTTCAATGTTTGCTTCATCCACAACACTTGTGTACAGTAGGAGGCTGCTACAATATACTCTACCTCTGCAGTCGATAAGGACACTGAATCTTGCTACTTGCTCTTCCATGAAACTAATCTATTTCCTAGAAAGAAAGCACCACCACTTGTGCTTCTTCTATCATCAACACAACCAACCCAGTCAGTATCAGTGTATGCACTCAAATCAAAGTCACTACCTTTTGGATACCACAGACCATAGTTTAGAATTCCTTTCAAGTATTTGAATATCCTTTTCACTGCCTTTTCATGTGTTTTCTTAGGATTGGCTTGATATCTATTAACCACACATATTGCATGCATAATGTCTAGTCTAGAGGCAATCAAGTACAATAATTCTCTAATCATAGACCTATAGATAGTCTAATCCACCTCTGGAGACTCATCATCTTTGCTTAAGTGACATCTAGTGATCATGGGAGTACTCACTGGTTTTGAATCCTCGATGCCAAACTTCTTCAATAATTCTTTGACATAATTAGCTTGAGAAGTAAAGATACCGCCATCAAGCTGGGAGATTTGAAGTCCAAGGAAGAAAGACATTTCACCAATCATGGACATCTCAAACTCTTTTAAGCATCTCCTCTGCAAACCTTTTACACATATCATCATCTCCACCAAAGATAATGTCATCAACATATATTGTAAATATCAAAATCATGTCTCCTTCTTCCTTTATATAAAGACTACTATCTATGGTACCTTTCTTGAAGCCCTGCTAAAATAAGTACTTGTCCAATCTTGCATACCAAGCCCTAGGTGCTTGCTTGAGACCATACAAAGCCTTTTTGAGTCTGCGTACCATGTCTGGATCTTCTAATAGCTGGAAACCATCTGGTTGTTCATTGTATACTTCTTCTTCTAGGTCACCATTCAAAAATGATCACTTGACATCCATATGATATAATTTGAAATTCTTATGAGTAGCTAGAGCAAGGAACATTCTCATTGCCTCCATTTGTGCTACTAGAACATAAGTCTCCTCAAAGTCAATTCCCTCTACTTGAGTGTATCCTTTGCATACTAATCTTGCTTTGTTCCAAACAACCTCACCTTCTTCATTTAATTTGTTCCGGAACACCCATTTTGTTCCTATAATATTCTTGTTTGCTGGTCTAGGAACCAATTCCCATGTTTGATTCTTCTCAATCTGATCCAATTCTTCTTCCATGGATTTTATCCATCCATCATCCTTGTTGGCTTCAACAAAGGTCTCAGGTTCTACGTTTGATAATAAACATAAGTTTTCTTGCTCATGTGTCTTGCCAAACCTTCTCCTTGTCTGCACACCTTCATTCTTGTCTCCAATGATCTGCTTTGCTGAGTGATTCTTTTGAACATACTTTGCTAGAGTCTTAGGCTTCTGCTCTGGTTCTTGTTCCTTTTCTTCTTTCACTTCTTCCTCTTCATCATCAATGCAGGGAAAATAATAGATCTGGTATCTTCTAAAGTTTATGAGAACTAATACAAGTCTTCATCTACTTGACATTTGTACTTTCAATCATCTTTCCCAACCTTTTGTTGTAGCATCTATAAGCCTTGCTTCTGGTTGAGTAATTAAGAAAGATTCCTTCATCACATCTTGAATAAAAACTTTCATAGGTCTTCTTCATCTATTTTGACATAGCATTTGCTGCCAAAGATCCTGAAGTATCTAAGAGTGGGAGGTCTTCCATACCACAACTCATAAGGGTTCTTTATGTTGTTGACCCTTAACTACACTCTGTTAGTTAGATAGACAATAGTGTGAATTGCTTCCTTCCAATATATATGGTGCAGTCATAGTTAGGAGGGTCCTCAAAGAGAACAATCCAGACTGTGTAGCTAGAGTAACACAATGGAAATAATTCAAAGATCTAAAGCAAATGTAGATTCGATCATTCAGTATATCATGAGATTCAAATACAATTTGGCCAACAACATGCGGGCTTACAATTAGGGCTCACAGGCCTAATTATAGAATATACACAAGATATAGCTTTGAATCTCTCTTACAAAGAATCCAAACTATGAACTTATGCTCATGATCATCACTTCTTTCCCAGGCACCTATTACATCAATATATATCATCTCTAAACCCAAAGATTCCTCCATGTTGGCCAAGGAAGATCACAAACTCTGATGAAGGGCTACAACGTGTGTACACGGATAGGTCAGACCTAAATGAATAGAATTCCTCCGCAAATGAATGGAATGGTGTGTGAATCTCAAGGAAGGTCAGCCACGAACCAATAATCATTGATTGATATGTCTTTTAGCTTCACAAGTCGTTAAATGCTCCATAGGTCTTCACCTTTAGCTGATTACCAAATATTGTCAAGATGCTCTGCTTTGAGAAAATAGTTGATCTTCTGATAGTGATAACTTTCTGGTACTTGATCCAAATGCTTTGAAAATTGGATATGATGTAGATGAATGAATCTAGATTCTAAGTCTAGCTTTGTAAGGTCTGAAATGAAACTGCGGTAGAATGTAGACCAAAATATAGAAACTGCTAGCGACTGAACTGCCTAAACTGAACTAGAAAAGAAACAAACTAAAATATAAACAAACTGAAATGCAAATGTTTTTGGTTGATGCAAGATTTCTCTTGAACCAGGGATGCTCCTACATCAGACACCTAGGGTTGTTTTGAAAGTAAGTCCCTCACTTTGATGGGGCTAGAGGAAGACCAAGACAGTCCACCTCAGCCTGAGAAATCCATGATGAATTCTCTTCTGGTATGCCTTTCCACTTCACAAGGTATTCTTTGTATTGTCTTCCTCTAGTGCTACGTCCAACTCTTCTATCCAAAATGTCTGCAATCTACTCCAGTGCTTGTTGTGGTAACTGCTTCTTCAAGTCTTCTTCAATGTTGTCATTGAACTTTGCTTCATGATACTAATATAAGTCTGCAATGTTGAAAATAGGTGAAATACCCAATGTCTCTGGTAGCTCTACTTCATATGCATTTCCTGAATCAAATTTTCTAAGTATCTTACATGGTCCAAACTTCTTCATCTTCAACTTGTTATATGTGCCAACTAGAAATCTTTCTTTTCTTAGGTACACCATCACTTCATCTCCAACTTCAAATTCTTTGTGTCTTCTCTTCTCATCTGCTTGCTCCTTATACTTGTTGTTCATCTCCTCCAAATGCTTTTGCACTTCTCTTGTCTGCCATATTGATATCTCTCAACTCTGCTACTCCTCTAGTGTTTACTCCGGTAATAATCTCAAAAGGCATTCTTCCAGTACTCCTATTCACTGAATTATTGTATGCAAACTCTGCTTGTGAAAGATTCAAATCCCAACTTCATGCCTTCTCTCCAAACAAACATCTCAATAACTTTCCCAAACTCCTATTCACTACCTCTATCTATCCATCAGTCTATGGGTGAAATGCTGAACTGAACTGCAAATCTATCTTCATCTTCTTACAAAGTGTCTTCCAACAGTATCCAAGAAATCTTGTATCTCTGTCTAAAATTATACTCTTAGGTAATCCATGCAATCTCACAATATCCTTGAAAAATAGGTCAGCTACATGCACTGCATCAGTTGTCTTCTTACAAGGTATGAAATGTGTCATCTTTGAAAATCTGTCCACCACTACAAATATTGAATCGTGCCCTCTCTGTGTCTTCGGCAATCCCATTACAAAATCCATGCTTATGTCTTCCCAAGGTCTCTCTAGTACTGTCAAAGGTTTATACAATCCAGTGTTTTGACTACTTCCTTTTGCAACTTGACAAACTCTACAACTCTGCACAAATTTCCTAACATCCTTATGTATCTAAGGCTAAAAGTAATTTTCACTCACCAAAGCCACTATTTTATCAATGCCAAAATGTCCTGCCAATCCACCACTATGTTTCTCCTTGATCAAATTATCTCTCATTGAACTCCTAGGTATGCACAACTAATTTCCTCTAAACAACATATCTTCTTGAATGGAATAATCCAACCACTTACTCCTATCTATCACAATAGGTTCCTTACATGCTTTCCAAGGTTCTACAAAATCAAGATCTCCCTCATACAAGTTGTTCAATTCATCAAATACCAACACTTCAACTCTCATCTCTGTCAGCAAGTTCCTTCTCTTACTCAAGGCATCTACAATTTTGTTTGAATTTCCACTCCTATGCTTCAACACAAAAGTATAACTTTGCATGAACTCTACCCACCTCATATTTATTTGATTCAACTTTCCTTGACTGGTCAAATATTGCAAAGCATGATGAGCTATATACAACACAAACTCCTTAGGCAATAAGTAATGTCTCCACTTCTTCAAGGCTTGAATTATGACATAGAACTCTTGATCATAAAATGAATATCTTCTCCTTGTATCTTTCAACTTCTCACTAAAATATGCTACAGGTCTACCTTCTTGACTTAATATTGCTCCAATTACATTCCAACTTGCATCACAATCTACTTGAAATACCTTATTGAAATCTGGTAATGCCAAAATAGGTTTCTCTATCACTTTCTGCTTCAATAATTCAAAACTTTTATCTACTCCTGATGTCCACTTGAAATATTTTCTGTCACCTCTCATTATCTCTATCATAGGGTTACAAACTGAACTAAATTTTTTGATGAACTTCAGGTAGAAACTAGCTAATCCATTAAATGATCTGACTTCTCCAATGCTCTCTGGTGTAGGCCATTCAACAATTACTCTTACTTTCTCAAGGTCCATCTTCAATCCTTCTGCAAAAATCACAAATCCCAAATACACTAGTTCGTCCTTCATGAAACTACACTTCTTGATGTTTATCAACTTCTCTTCTCTCAGTCTCTACAATACTTGTCTCAGGTGCCACAAATGTTCTTTTGTGTTATTGAAAATTAGAATATCATCCAAATATACAATAACAAACTTACCCAAGAATTTCTTCAAAACCTCATTCATCAATCTCATGAAAGTACTAGGTGCTTTTGTCAATCCAAAGGCATCACTAACCATTCATACAATCCTTCATTTGTCTTGAAAGTGGTCTTCCATTCATCCCCTTCTCTGATTCTGATATGATGGCATCCACTCTTCAAATCTATCTTTGTGAAATATGTTGCTCCACTCAAACAATCCATGATATCATCCATCCTAGGTAAAGGAAATCTATACTTAATTGTGACCTTGTTTATTTCTCTAGAGTCAGTACACATTCTCCATTCTCCATCCTTCTTCAGTGCTAACACTATAGGTATTACACAAGGGCTCAAACTTTCTCTGATCAAACCTTTCCTCAACAAATCTTGTATCTACCTATTTAGTTCTTCATTTTTTACCGGTGTCATTCTATGTGCTGCTTTGTTAGGCAAACTAGCTCCTGGTATAAGATCCATGTGATGACTGATACTTCTGATTGGTGGCAATCCTTCAGGTACATTGTCTGATATGATATCTTCATATTCTGTCAGCAACTCAGTTATCTCCTCTGGTTGTGATTCTTTAGTCTCCTTCTTCAACGTTTCAAGCTTCTTAGGAATCAAAGCATAACACATATTCTCATGTCTTAAACCATCCAGAAATTTTCTTCCATCTACCAAATAGATTCTAGCATTTCCACATACTTCACTCTTAGGATCATCCTCCAAAGGAATCAAAGTAATTCTCTTTCCATTTGATGTTATAATGTATGTATTCTTTCTCCCATCATGTATAGCTTTTCTATCATATTACCAAGGTCTACCTAACAAAATATGACAAACATCCATAGGCATAATATCACACAATACTCCATCATGTTAAGATCCAATATGAAATTTCACCAAACATTGTTCACTCACCAGTACCTTATGATCATCCTGAATCTATGCTATCTGATAGGGCTTAGGGTGTTTCAATCTTTCCAACTTCAACTTAGTCATCATCTCTTCTGAAACTAGGTTATCTAAACTACCACTATCAATAACAACTTTACAACATTTACCTCCTGATTTACATCTAGTTCTGAACAAACTTTTCCTCTGTGGTGGTTCTCCATTTGTCTTTGCTTGAAATAGTTCTCTCCTCATCACAAGTGATTCTCCTTTCTTAAGTTTGCCAACTGAATAGGGGTCACCTATTTCAACATGTTCTTCCACATAGGCTGCTCTTCCACTGTTCTCTGTCCTCTTGCTTGCAGTCCCCTGATTACATTCAGATACTCTATGTCCTTCACCTCCACACTTGAAATAGGTTCCTTTGAATGTTCTCCTATCAGGTCCTCTTCCTTCTCTTCTATATCCTTCACTCCGGTATGCACTAGGGTTTCCTCTGCGGTAGAAATTTTTGTCATCTCTCTGGTATGCATTGTTATCTCTATCCTCCTTGAATGCATTCTCTTGTCTGCTCTTCTCCGCATATGATCTTTTTCCTCCAAAAAATGTTCTACCTCTCTAAAATTTACCTCATCTACCTCTCTGTCTCTGATCATGTCTCTTATTCAACTTCTCTTCAACTTTCAAGGCAAATTGATATGCTTCTTCTAGTGTTGTCATCCTTACCGGACTTAGTTCCTCTTGAATGTTCAATCTCAATCCATTGATGTATCTAGCCACTTTCTCTTTTCTTTCTTCACTATGTCTTGTCCTTATAATCAACTTATGAAATTCTTCAGTATACTCCACAGATTTCTCCTTTTATCTCAGGTTCTGCAATCTCTTCAATAGTTCCAACTCATAGTCAACAGGTACAAACTCGTTCTTCAATTTTGTCACCATCCTGTCCCATTTTGTGATCTTTTCTTTCCCTCTTCTATTTCTATCCAACTAAACTTCCTTCCACCATATAGCAACATGCCCTTTCAACTTTGTCTTTGTAAATTTCACCTTCTCTGGATCTTCAACTTCTTCATACTCAAAGTATTCTTCCATGTCATTTATCCAATCAATCAACTCTTCAGGATTTAAATTACCAGTGTAGTTTGGTACATCAACTCTAGGTCTCTTTCCAATATTTGAAATAGCTCACAACATCTTTGCTTGATTTGATTCTTCTTCTTCATCACCTCCTAGGGTTTTTCCAATTTGATCAATAGATTGAAATTCCTCTTCGTCATCACTTTCAACATTAGGTCTAGGTGTCAATCCTCTTCGCCTATCTTCCTTGACAACATCTAATCTAATTCTCATTGTTTTCATCATTTCCATCATCTCATCCATTTTACCAACCATTGTTCCTACAATAGGGATTCTCCTCAGTGGCATTCTTCCTAGGATCAAGTGCAACCCACCTCAAGTTTGGCGATCAGGCTACAAGGTGACAATTGCCTCACAATTGGCGATCGGTTGCGACACAAGTAACCTGCCTTGAATTTAGGTCTATCCACAACAAGATCTTATGGAATTCCCTCGCCAACTTCACTCAATTTACTCCCAAGATTCAAACTTTTGATCTATACCACTTGGTGCAGTCACGGTTAGGAGGCTCCTCAAAGAAAACAATCTAGACCGTGCAACTAGACTAACACAATAGAAACAATTCAAAGATCTAAAGTAAATGTAGATTCTATCATTCATTATATGATGGGATTCAAATATAATTTGGTTGGCAACATGCGGGCTTACAATTAGGGCTCACAGGCCTGATTACATAATATACAAAAGATATAGCTTTGAAGCTCTCTCGTAAAGAATCCAGACTATGAACTTATGATCATGATCATCACTTCTTTCCTAGGAACCTATTACATCAATATATATCATCTTCAAACCAAAGATTCCTCCGCATTAGCCAAGGAAGATCACAAACTCTGATGAAGGGCTGTAATGTGTGTACACGGATATGTCAAACCTAAATGAATAGAATTCCTTCGCAAATGAATGGAATGGTGTGTGAATCTCAAGGAAGGTCGGACATGAACCAATAATCATTTATTGATGTGTCTTTTAGCTTCACAAGTCATGAAATGCTCAACAGGTCTTCGCCTTTAGCTGATTATCAAATATTGTCAAGATGCTCTGCTATGAGAAAATAGTTGATCTTCTGATAGTGATAACATTTCGGTACTTGATCCAAATGCTCTGAAAATTGGATATGATGTAGATGAATGAATCTAGATGCTAAGTCCAACTTCGTAAGGTCTGAAATGAAATTGTGGTAGAATGCAGACCAAAATACAAAAACTGCTACTGACTGAACTGAATTGGAAAAGAAACAAACTGAAATGCAAACAAACTAAAATGCAAATGTTTTTGGTTGATGCAAGATTGCTCTTGAACCAGGTATGCTCCTGCATCAATATATCAAGAAGTTCTACATCTTTTAACATTGCCCTAAACATTTCTTGCATAGTCCTATTCTTTCTTTCCACTACCCCATTTTGCTGGGGAGTTCTAGGAGTAGACAAATGCCTCCTAATACCATGATCTTCACAAAAATTTTCAAATTCATTTGAAGTAAACTCACCTCCTCTATCAGACCTTAAACATTTGATCTTAGTATCCATTTCATTTTCAACCAAACCTTTGAAAACTTTAAACTTATCAAGGGCATCAGATTTTTCTTTTAAGAAAGTAACCCACGTCATTCTAGAATAATCATCAATGAGCAACATAAAATACCTTTCACCTTGTTCACTCTTTACTCTTATAGGTCCACATAGGTCTATGTGAATTAGCTCCAATGGATTTGAAGAAGAGTACTCCTTGCTTTTTAAACTTGTCTTTGTCTGCTTTCGCATTTGACATTCCTTGCAGACAGTGTTTGCAGGCTTGATTATCTTAGGCATATCCCTCATTGCATGAGTAGAGGTGATTCTTACCATATTATCAAAGTTATTGTGTCCCATTCTTTTGTGCCACATCCAACAGTAACTGGATTGAGTCAATAGACATGTTCTTCCATTTGCCTCTTTCAAGTGATAAATTGTTGCAAGTATGTGCCTAATCGGTGTTGTCATTGATGTCAACATATTTGTGTTGTCATTGGTGTCAACTGTGCTCCTATCTTGTTGTCTACTTGTAATGAGTAAGATGCTTTGTATTTACTTATGTAGTTAATCTTGATGTTGAAGATATTGAAGGATATTGAGAAAATTAGCCTCTCCAGTAGAAACAGTGAGTTGCAGTGGAAACAGTGTATTGCATACAGAAGAACAGTCTAGAAGAATGCTCCGCATTTTTTATAGAATGAATATCTTTTCCTATGGATTGGAAGTTATTTAGAAGTCCATCTAAAGATGCTATGTTCTGAGTTTAAGCCTCTGATATGAATAATTGAGTGAGTTACATTCACTAGATTGAAAATAACTTTTTATGTATGTTTGACAAAGACAGGGAGAAAGTGTCATGCTCCGCAGTCCTCTACATTGAAGTATTTTGATCTGCGGTTCTAGAGATAAGTCTGAGATAATGTTAAGTGCCTTCAAATCCAATGGTTCATGATTTGGCAGTTTGCAAGCTACCTTTTCTTTATGATAGTAGCTGACAGTGTTGTTCTTGTGCTCTGGTTTGAAGAATCTTCTTGACAGAGTGGTTAGAGATCGTGCGGTTGTTCCTGGTGATTACAATATGCTTGTGGATGTCTCTTGATCATGTTCCTACCTTTGGATTGGTCCTCAAAGAGAAGTGTAGATCGTGAAAGAAGGATGTTCTTAGAAAACCTAGTGTTAACTCCAGTCTTGGCTGACTTGGTTGTTTTCACTATTTGTGGAGATGCATTGAAGATTGTAGAAGCGTGTTGTGGTGTGGAGGATTGTGTTTGAGTCCCAGCTAAGGTGTGGTGTGTTCATCATACTTCTCTATATCTTTCCTTAGCTAAATTTTGTAATAGGTCTAGACCTATTTCTGTGTATGTTTGGTAATGCCGACCTTGGAGATTTTCCAATGGTTGATGAATGTAATGCCAACCTTGATGAACATTCCAAGGTTGATGAATTGTATAAAAGCATGTAATAGAGTAGCAAAAATGTTTTTGTGTGGAAATATGAAGAGATAAGTGCGAAGGTGTGAAAAGAGCAGAGCAGAGAAGTTATATTGTGCTTCAATGGAACTGAATCCTGGCATGGAGTAGATGCTACTTAATCAGTCACCACTTTGATAGTGAGCAATTTGGTCAGTGAGCCTCTATTTTTTGGTATTTTATAACTCATATATTTCTATGGGCTAACACCCACTGTGGTTTTTCCCTTTTATGGTTTTCCATGTAAAAATCTAGTGTCTACTGTGTTTAATGTTTGATTGTGATTAAGTTTATGGTTTCATTGTTAAATCTGATTATAAGCATTTAAGTTGTTGATGGTTTGATGTTCATATGAAGCTAAGTTTTTGTGACAACTGATTCACCACCCTCTTAGTTGTCCAGTGTATTTCAACAATTGGTATCAGAGCCAAGTTCCTCAGTGGGAAGCTTAACATCTTGAGGTAGATCCAAGATGTCTTACAAGAAAGAAGCTCCACAGTTTGATGGGACAAATTATGCAACTTGGAAGATTCGCATGAAGAGATATCTACTTTGTATTGGTTATAAAGTATGGAAAGCAACACAAATTGAATATGCCATGCTGGAGAATGGTCTGACAACTGAAGATGAAGTCAAAGAATATGAGGTAAATATAAAAGCTAGAGATGCTCTGTTGAGTGCACTGACTGACTCTGATTTAATAAAGGTCATGGATTATGAGTATGCTAAGGAAGTCTGGGATAAGTTGAGTAATCTGTATGAAGAAGATGATTCTGTGAAGAGTGCCAAATTACAAGGACTGAAAGCCAAATATGAAGGTCTTACAAATGGAGAAGATGAAAACATAACATCCTTCATGCAAAAGGTTGATGAACTTGTTACTAGAATCAAAGGTATGGGAGGAACTATTGATGAGACTGAAGTTGTGTTGAAAATTCTTAGGTCATTACCTAAATCCTATGCACACAAAGTAGGTACAATTAAAGAAATAATGACCATGAAAAAGATTAATAAGGATCACTTGCTTGGTAACATTACTGCTTTTGAAATGAGAGAGTTTGGTGATGCTCTGCCAAAAGTAGAAACTGCTTTCAAAGCCAGTACTTAAGAAAAGATCTCTAGAGAAAAAAATACATGGTAGAACTTGATGATGAGCTTGATAAAATTGAAGCCAACTTTGTTGACAGACTACAAAGAGGTTCTGGTAAGTTCAAAGGAAAATTACCTTTCAAATATTTCTCATGTGGTAAAGTAGGTCATTATGCTTCTAGATGTCCTCAAAGAATTGAAAGGAATAGAAAAAGAATTTAGAACAGGCCTAGAGCTTCAAATAAATGCTACTATGTTAGAGATTTTGATGATGAAGGTGTTAAAATGAACCAGACAACTGAGAGGGGGGGTGAATCACTTGTCTTAGAACTTAAACAATTCTGCACCTTAAAATATTAAACACTTGTCCACTGTTTGTTATGATTAAGTCATGAAAGCATAAACTCAGAAACATAAACACAATTGCAAGATCATACACAAGAGACACCTAATTTTTACGTGGAAAACCTTGTTAAGGGAAAAACCATGATGGATGTTAGTCCACAAGATATATAAGTTATAACAATACTGAAAATCAGAGGCTCACTACCAATAGGGCTCATTGCCCAGAAAAAGGCTCACTGGCAAGAATTTTGAACTGAGATGTTAGCATCTACTCATGCCTGAATTTAGTTCTATTGAAGTGCAATACTCTTCCTCTGCTCTACTCTTCCTTCTACACTTCTCCACTTAACTTCACATTTTTCACACTTGAATACATTTTCACGACTCAATTACAAGTATTTATACACTATATCAACCTTGGAATGATCATCAAGGTTGGCATTACAATCACCAACCGTTGGAACAATCTCCAAGGTTGGCATTACAAACATACATAAAATAGGTCTAGACCTAATACAAAATTAGCTAAGGAAATGTAGTAAAGATATATGTGGATCACTCCATGTTTTAGCTGAGACTCAAACATGATCTTCCATGCCACAAAATGCTTCTACAATCTTCAATATGTCTCCGCAATCACTAGAATTAACCAAGTCGGCTAAGACTGGTTACATGCTACGTTATCTAGGAATAAACTTCAAACACAATTTCAATTCCTTAACGCGGACCAATGTAAATGCAAGAACACAATCAGGAGGCATCCACAAGCATGTTGTAATCACCAGGAGCAACCGCACAAACTCTAACCACATTATCCATGAGATTCTTTGCACCAGAGTGCATGAACTTCACTATCTTCATTTGTCATGAAAGAAAGATAACTTGTGGACCACCGAATCATGAACCATTGTAGTTGTAGGAACTTATCATCATCCCATACTTCCCTCTGGAACCACAGAGAAAAATACTTTAATGTGGAGAAATGCAAAGAAAAATACTTTGTCCCTGTCACCATTGAATAACCAAAAGTAGGTTTTACTCTGGTGAATGTAACTCACTCAATTCTTCATATTGGAGGCTCAAACTCAGGATTTAGCATCTTCAGATATGCCTCTAAATAACTTCCAATCCATAGACCAAGATCTTCACTCTGCAAGAAATGCGGAGCAGTCGTCTAGACTGTTCTTCAGTATGCAACTCACTGTCTTCACTGTGATTCATTGTTTTCTTTCTAATTCTTCCGGAGGGGCTAATTTTCTCAATATCCTCAACATATAAAGCTTCTAACCAAATAACAAAATTGGATACAGTTGACACCAATGACAACAAGGATATGTTGACATTAATGACAACATCGATTAGGCACATACTTGCAACAATCTCCCCCTTTGTCATTAATGGCATCATATGATGTGAAAAACCACAACAACCATCATGACAAGATTCTCCCCCTTTCTCTTTACACACCTACACTCTTTCTCTCTAAGTTTTTTCACATTATTTCTCTCCCCCTTTGAAATCAATGGAAAAGGGCACATACTTGCACTCTACTGCTCTGATCCAACTCTCCTCTGAACTCTCTGACTACTCCCCCTGAGAAGTAGCCTTTAAAGCATCAATCCAGATCTAGAGGTGGGACTCTAAGAACCACCACACTAATGCACTCTTGTGCATCTTGGTTTAGAGCAAGAGGGGTGATACCCCCTATGTCATGTACCCTTTCCAAAAATAACATTTTCTATTTTTAGTAAGTCCCTCCTATCCGAAAATAGTAAGTCACTTTACATGGCAGCTTGGAGGGAAATTGATTATTTAATATTATGTTTGTTTCGATACATTTTCAAATATTAAAGGAGAAATAAATATTAAATAAAATGTATTTAGAGCTCAAATATTCCCTTTGGGCGTTTGGATTTAGGAGGGAATATTTTATGGAGATTTGGGCAGATTTGTGAAGAGATTTGCCAAAAAAAATAGGGATTGCACCTTTGACAAGTGGACGGAGTGCATTGTTTGAAGCACTCAAGTGGCACATGGGAGTTATAACTCCCAAGATTCAGGCATGGGAGATCTTGGATGCCCAAGATGGCCTCTCACATCATAAAAAATGCAACATTGCATTTTGGGAGGCTAATAACATTTTCTCACTCTTTCTTGTAGAGCAGATGCTTGTGCAGCTTCAGTGGACAGGGAAACCATTGAAGACGGAGCTTGTGGCTAGTAGACATGAGTTTCTAGAAACTTGAGGGAAGTTGTCTTGGGTTGATACAGCAATCTTATCTCAGAGATTGCATTTGTGTAGACAAGATTAGTAGTGCAGTGTTCTTGTGTTGTTGTAGGTGTTTGTAGTGATTTCGTAGTGTGTTTTAGGAGTTGTTTGTGTTTCTGTTCGTATTTGCTGTTGTGAGGGGTTTGGTTTGCTATGTGTGCTTTTGTAATACATTATCTACAATGTCATGCTACAGACATATCAATTCTGGATGTGAATATAAGAGTTTGGAGGCTTTGTAGTGAGTTGTGCTATGTGTATTTCAGCGTTTTGCTTAATGGGTTGTGGCTGAAATTACTAATTTGTTGTGATAGTTTGCTGCTGGGTTAATATTATGTATCAGACCTGAACATATGTGTTTTCATCAAAAAATAATAATAAAAGTGGTTTGGAGTTGTGTTGCAATGTTTTGGATGGTTTATTATGCAAACTAGTCACTAGTTTCTAGATTTTGTGATGCATAGTTGTGTTGTTAATGCAAAGTCACTTTCAGATTTTGTGGGGTTTTAATAAAAATTAGATTGGGGACATTACACCCTAAATTTTCTCTAAGATACTCAAAAGTATCCTTAGGCAGAGGCTTGGTAAAAATGTCTGCAATATGATCTTTTTTAGATACATACTCTAACTTGACTTCATTTTCTGTCACCTTTTCTCTCATAAAGTGATATCTTATGGATATATGCTTTGTCCTTGAATGCATTACTAGATTCTTTGATATGTTTATGGCACTTGTATTTCACAAAAGATTGCAATTAGATCTTCATACACAACTCTGATGTCCTTCAATGTCTATGTCATCCATAACAATTGAGTGCAATTGCATGCTGCTACAATGATTCTACTTTTGCAGTAGACAGAGATATTGAGTCTTGTTTTTTGCTTATCCAGGATACCAGCCTTTTCCTAAGAAGAATGCACCTCCACTTGTACTTTTCCTGTCATCCACATCTCTGGCCCAATTTGCATCAGTGTAAGCAGTGAGAGTGAAATCATTATCTTTTGGATACCACAAGCCATAATCCATTGTGCCTTTCAAATATCTCAGTATTCTCTTGACTGCCATCACATGTGACTCTTTAGGTTCTGCTTGAAATCTTGCCACAAGACAAACTGCATGCATTATGCCAGGTCTGGTTTGAGTCAGGTAAAGTAATGCTCCAACCATAGATCTATACCTTTTCTGATCTGCTATAGGCAAGTCATCATTTTTGCTCAACTTACAACTAGTTACCATGGGAGTGCTTATCAATTTAGAGTCTTCCATCTGGTGTAGGAGCACCTAGAAAATCATGTTTTTTTTTGTAATAAGGTCTATTTGACCAATGCATTTTCATTTCAGTTGTATCTAGGTTCATTTTGACTTTAGGACACTTGTCAAATTGTAACTGCATAATGCCAAAATAAGGCAGTAGGGCAGTTAGAGGCTATTGTCTCCCAGCCACTTGGATTTGTCTCCCAGCTGCTTGGAGTCAATCGGTGCTACTCAGGGTGAGTTGATAAATACCCTAAGGAAGGAACCAAATGAGGATATATATCATTGTAACCAGGTTGAATGTGATTGTATTGTGCTCAGGAGAAATAAAGCTATTCTGTTCTGTCCATTTGATTTCCATTTTTTATAACTGCAAATTGCGTAACTGTAGATTTCCATTCTCTCTATATTTCCATTGTTGTCATATGTCATCATGAAGCATTCCACTAGTGAGATTTCTATCAAAATTAGTGGAATGGCTTTGTTGTATAATTATGTGTTTTCATTTTCTATTTTGTTTCATTGTTTGGCAGTGTAGAGGATCCAGTTAGGGCGAATCGCACAGTAGATCACCTAGCATCTTATGTGCTAGGGTTCATAGAAGGCAACTGTGTAGTAGTGAATCGGCATAGCAAACCCTAGGCGGCCGATGGTAGATATCTCACTGATGAACGAAGATCAGCGGGTGTTCATCGGGAGCGATCTGTGAATCGACGACCTTCGAAAGAGACTTGCAAAAGGTGGAAATCACACCGAAGGGAGTTTAGACTCTCAGCATAATGGATAGAGTTTGCATATGTTCGCCGATGGGTTGAGACATGCCAACTATATACTGCGAATCCATGTCATAAAAACAAGTTGGGAATGTATGTTACAGGGTGAAGTTAAATTTTGATATGTTGTGTGTTCCTGTTGTGCGCTCCCTATCATATTCATATCAAAGCCTGAAGAGATTTGGGTGGAAAATTGAATTGAGGATTTGTAGAAGTGTTGGCATTTGGGTGTTGTCTATGTATGTTTGTGTCAGACAAAGAAAGTGAGACAGAGGCGGGGAGGATGCCTCCCAAAAGTATGTCGCAGGACGTCATTAAGAAATTGATTGAGGAGATGCTTGAATCCAAGTTGGGAGAGTTCAAGCAGTCCAAAAGCAAGGACAAGGAAGAGGAGAGTGACAGCGACGAAGGAGATACAGGAACTGGAGAAACCAGTAAAAAGGCAGAGGAGATACTAGCAGATCAGAGGGCATTTTTAAATGCATTGAAGTTAATCAATAGGGACACCATAGATGGGTTACCTATGTATAGTGGAAGTATGGAAGCTGAAGAGGTGATTGATTGGATTGAGGCATTGAACAATCATTTCAAATACAAAGAAATCCTTGATGATAAGAGGGTTAAGTTGGCAAAGGCAAGATTGAAGGGATCTGCTCTTGCATGGTAGAATTATGAGCAAGGAGAGAGAGTCAAGGAGGGGAAGAACATGATAACCTCCTGGGAAAGGATGAAGACCAAGATCAGGGCACAATTCTTACCTTTGGATTATAATGTGCAGATGTATAAGAAGTTGCAGAACCTCAGATAGAGAGACCTTGATGTGAATGCATACACACAAGATTTTCATAAACTCAGTCTCATATCAAAGAGACAAGAAGAAGAATCAAAGAAGGTGGTAAGATACTTGAATGGCCTAAGGATGAACATCCAAGATGAGATCAACATCTTAGCACCAGAAATAGTGAACAAGTGTTTCCAATTGGCCTTAAGGGCTGAGGAGAAGATAAAGAGAAAGAGTGAGCAGAATAGAGGTAGAGGTGGAAGGAATTTCAGAGGTAGAGGTAGTTTAGGAGTAAGAAGTCCTAACCAGAGGCCTAGTGAGGAGTCTAGCCAAGAAGAGCAAGTTGGGGACTCAAGTAGCAGAGGAGGCTACCAAGGAAGAAGGCCTAATGGAAGAGGTGGGACAAGTGGATTAGGTAGAGGATCCAAGTTCTCTAATATGAGATGTTATAACTACAATTAGATAGGGCACTCGACATACAAGTGTCCAGAGAAGGCCTCAACTTCTCATGGTGGTGAGAAGAGAACCGCTTTGATTCAAGATGCAAGGAGTGTGACATCTCTTGAAATGAATCTAGCATCAGAAACAGGAGAAAGTCTGATGCTTAGGAGGACGCTGCTTAAGGAGCCAGTGCAGGCTGAACCATCACAAAGAAGGGCTTTGTTTAGAATCAACTGCAAGATCCAAGGTAAGGTTTGTAAAGTTATTATCGACTCTGGTTCTACTGATAACATTATATCTTTGGAAGCAGTGAATAAGTTGAAGTTAGAAAAGATACCCCATCGCAGTCCCTATAAAGTCCGTTGGTTGAACAAGGGGCAGTACGTACTCATCAATGAACAAGCATGGGTAGAATTCAGTATTGGGGGGTATAAAGATAAGATCTTGTGTGACATCCTTCCAATGGATGCTTGCCATCTTTTGTTAGGCAGACCATGGTAGTTTGATAGAAAAGCTCATCATGATGGAGAAAAGAATGCTTACTCATTCCAAAAGGATGGTGTGACTTATAGGATACAGTCATTGGTAGAAGAGGATCCACAACATGTAGGGTCTAGTGTAATGCTGGTAGGCGAAAAAGAATTCATGGACACATTAAAGGAAGGTGATGGAGTAGGTTTTTCTTTGATTGTGAATCCTAAGGGGGAAAAGAAGGAAAATACAAGAGACATAGGGCCTAAGGAGGTCAGAGATTTGCTTGAGAGTTACAAAGGAGTGATTGCAAAGGATATACCTGATTCCCTACCACCAATCAGAGACATTAGCCATTAAATAGATCTCATACCAGGAGCAGTACTTCCTAATAAGGTAGCATATAAGATGACACCTTAGCAGAATGAAGAGATAGCAAATTGGATTCAAGAACTCCTAAACAAAGGGCTGATAAGGAAGAGTCTTAGCCCATGTGTAGTACCTACTGTTTTAGCCCCAAAGAAGAATGGGAAATGGAGACTGTGTACTGATTCTAGGGCAATAAATAGGATAACCATCAGGTATAGGTTTCCTATTCCTAGAATAGAGGATCTAATGGATTGTTTGGGAGGGGCTACTTATTTCTCCAAAATAGACTTGAAGAGTGGGTACCATCAGATAAGGATAAGAGAAGGGGATGAGTGGAAGATAGCCTTCAAAACCAATGAAGGGTTGTATGAGTGGCTTGTGATGTCGTTTGGTCTTTCAAACACCCCTAGAACCTTTATGAGGTTGATGAATGAGGTGTTGCAGGATTTCATAGGAAAATTTGTGGTAGTCTACCTTGATGATATCTTGATGTTCAGTAAGAGCAAGGAAGAACACTTGAAACATTTGGAGATAGTCTTGAAGAGGCTGCAAGATCAGAAATTACTGATAAACTTGGAAAAATGTGACTTCATGAAACAAGAATTGGTGTATCTAGGTTTTGTCATCTCTAAGGGTGATTTGAAAATGGATCCTTCCAAGGTAGAAGCTATTATGAATTGGCCTACACCTAGAACAACAGGAGAGGTTAGAAGTTTCCATGGGTTGGCCACATTTTATAGGAAATTCATTAAGAATTACAGTGACATCTGTGCACCTATGTTGGAGACCATCAAGGGTGGAGGTAAGATGAAGTTTGCGTGGACAAAAGAGGTAGATAGGAGCTTTGAAAGTCTGAAATAGAAAGTTGCTAAATTCCCTATTTTAGTGTTACCTGATTTCAATAAGGTTTTCACAATTGAATGTGATGCAAGTGGGTTGGCCATAGGAGCAGTGTTGAGCAAAGAAGGTAGACCAATAGCCTTCTTCAGTGAGAAGTTGAATGAAGCCAAGAGGAAATACTTCTCTTATGATTTAGAGCTATATGCTATGGTACAAGCTCTGAAGAAATGGAGGCACTATTTGCTTCCTAAAGAATTTATTGTATACACTGACAATCATGCTCTCAGTTTTTTGAATGGACAGGAAAAGCTTAGTCATAGACACATGAAATGGGTGGAAAGTCTTCAAGCATACATCTTCATCATCAAGCATAAGAAAGGAATAACCAATAAGGTTGCTGATGCTCTAAGCAGAAGGGTGTTGACAGTGCAAGAAGTGCAGCTATAAAGCATGGGTGTTGAGTCACTCAAAGGATTGTATGAAGAGGACCAAGATTTTAAGGAGATTTATAGGGTATGCAGTGAGTTTGCCAATGCTTTCCACATTGACTTTTCAGATTATACGTTGCAAGATGGACTATTGTTCAAAGGATGTCAGTTGTGTATCCCTAAATGCTCAATGATGGATAATATAGTAAAGGAGAAACATAGTGGTGGTTTAGGAGGGCATTTTGGGCTCAATAAGACCTTAGATCTAGTGAGAAGATTCTACTTTTGGCCAAAGATGCAATTTGATATCAGAAGATTTGTTGAGAGTTGTATGATTTTCCAGAAAGCAAAGGGAGTCTCAAGCAATGCAGGACTGTACCAACCTTTGCCCATACCAAACCGACCTTGGGAAAGTTTGAGTATGGATTTTGTGATGGGATTGCCCAAGACAGGGACAGGTTATGACAGTGTGTTTGTTGTGGTAGATAGATTCAGCAAAATGGCACACTTTATTCCTTGTAAGACCACCAATGATGCTAGTTACATTACAGGTTTGTTCTTCAAAGAAATTGTCAGGATTCATGGATTACCTTTGAGTATTGTATCTGACAGAGACAACAAATTTGTAGGACATTTCTGGAGAACCTTGTGGAAAAGATTGGGTACAAATTTGTCTTTTAGTTCAGCCTATCATCCTTAGACTGATGGCCAAACTGAGGTTGTCAATAGGTCATTAGGCAATCTACTGAGATGTTTGACAAAAGAACATGGTAGTAGTTGGGATGTGGTACTCGCACAAGCAGAGTATGCATATAATGATTCCACAAATAGAAGTACAGGTTTAAGTCCTTTTGAAATTGTCTATGGTAGTCATCCTAGAGGAATTTTTGAATTGCAAGATGTTTAAGGGTTAGACAAAAGGAGTGGACATGCTGATACATTTGTAGAGGCTATGAAAGAGATCCATCAACAAGTAAGAGATACTCTACACAAGAATAGTCAAAAGATCAAGGCTAAAGTGGATCAAAGAAGAAGGGATGTGTAGTACCAAATAGGCAATATGGTCATGGTTCATCTCCACAAGAATTGACTACCCAAGGGTAGCCACAGCAAGTTGATGATGAGAAAAATTGGACCTTGTCAGATTCTAGAAAAATATGGTCCTAATGCTTACAAAATTGAACTCCCTGATGATGTTGCTATTTCACCTATATTCAATATTGTTGATCTAACATTATATAAGAATCTTTATACAGAAGGAGGTATAACAGATTCTGTCCCAGATAATGTAGAGTGGGTGCAACATTTACCACCTAAGGAACCCCTGAAGATGGAATGCATCTTGGATAGTAGGACAACCAAGAAGACAAGAAATCAGACTTATTTTGAGCACTTGGTTAAATGGCAAGGACTTCCAGACTCAGAAGCTACATGGTTGCTAGACGAAGACATCAAGAAGCAGGGTGGTGATTTACAACAGTTAGTCTCTAAGAGGACTTGAGACAACTTTCACCCGGGGAGTATGGTGCAGGAGCACCTAGAAAATCATGTTTTCTTTTGTAATAAGGTCTATTTAACCAATGCATTTTCATTTCAGTTGTATCTAGGTTCATTTTGACTTTAGGACAATTGTCAAATTGTAACCGTATAATGCCAAAATAAGGCAGTAGGGTAGTTAGAGGCTGTTGTCTCCCAGCCACTTGGATTTGTCTCCCAGCCACTTGGAGTCATTTGGTACTACTCAGGGTGAGTTGATAAATACCCTAAGGAAGGAACCAAATGAGGATATATATCATTGTAACCAGATCGAATGTGATTGTATTGTGCTCAGGAGAAATAAAGCTATTATGTTCTGTCCATTTGATTTCCATTTTTTATAACTGTAAATCACGTAACTATAGATTTCCATTCTCTCTATATTTCCATTGTTGTCATATGTCATCGTGAAGCATTCCACTGGTGAGATTTCTATCAAAATTAGTGGAATGGCTTCATTGTATAATTATGTGTTTCCATTTTCTATTTTGTTTCATTGTTTGGTAGTGCAGAGGATCCAGTTAGGGCGAATCACACAGTAGATTGCCTAGCATCTTATGTGCTAGGGTTCGGAGAAGGCAACTGTGCAGTAGTGAATCGGTGTAGCAAACCCTAGGCAACCAATGGTAGATATCTCACTGATGAACGAAGATCAGCGGGTGTTCATCAAGAGTGATCTGTGAATCGGTGACCTTGGAAAGAGACTCACAAAAGGTGGAAATTGTGCCGAAGGGAGTTTAGACTCTTAGTGTAATGACCAGAGTTTGCAGATGTTCGCCGACAGGTTGAGACATGCCAACTATATACTGCAAATACATGTCATAAAAACAAGTTGGGAATGTATGTTGCGGGGTGAAGAAGTTATATTTTGATCTGTTGTGTGTTCCTGTTGTGCACTCCCTATCACCATCCCAATTTTTTTTAACAACTCTTTCACATACTTAGACTGAGAAATGACGAGACCTTTATCTGATTGATTAATTTGTAGAACTAAGAATAAATTCATCTCACCAAACATGAACATTTCAAGTTCATTTTGCATTTCCCCAACAAAAATCATGCACATACCTTCATTTCCTCCAAAGATAATGTCATCAACAAAGACTGCAACAATTAGGATTTGTTCATCATTGATCTTGAAATAGAGATTGCTGTCGGTTGTACCCTTACTGAACCCTAACTGTATCAGATATTTATCCAATCTTGCATAACAGGCACTGGGGGCTTGTTTTAGTCCATACAATGCTTTCTTCAATCTACACACCATGTCACTCTAATCTGATGATTAGAATCCTTCCAGTTGTTCAATATAGACTTCTTCTTCCAATTCTCCATTCAAGAATGCAGACTTCACATCCATCTGATATACCTTGAAATCTTTATAGGCTGCAAATGATAAAAACATTCTTATTGCTTCAATCCTTGCCACTGGTGCAAATGTTTCCTCAAAATCTATTCCTTCAACTTGAGAATATCCTTTACATACCAACCTTGCTTTGTTTCTTACCACTTCACCATTCTCATTCATCTTGTTCTTGAAGACCCATTTGGTGTACATTACATTTTTATCTGCTGGTCTGGGAACAAGATCCCAAGTTTGATTCTTCTCTATCTGCATCAGTTTTTCTTCCATAGACTTTACCCAATTTTCATCATTGCAAGCTTCATTTACATTTTTAGGTTCCACTTGAGAAATCAAACAATAATTAACCTGTTCATTAGCAACTCTTCTTTTGGTCTGAACTTTTTTACTCTTATCTCCTATGATTTGATCTTTAGCGTGATTTAACTTCACATACCTAGGTGCCTTAGTAATGATTTCCGGATCTTGTTCTTATTCTTCCTCTAAGTTTTTTTCTTGCTGCACTACTACTTTGCTTGCAGGGACATTTTGTTCAACAGATTCATATCCACTTGATACCTTTTCCTTGCTTTCATCAACTTTGACATTTGCACTCTCAATGATCTTCTTCAACCTGTTATTGTAACACTGATAGGCCTTGCTCTTGGTAGAGTATCCAAGGAAGATACCTTCATCACATCTTGCAATTCTAATATAACACTTACTACCAAAAACTTTGAAATATTTCATAGTAGGAACTTTACCATGCCACAATTCATAAGGAGTCTTAGAACTGTTACCTTTGACTTGGACTCTGTTTAGGAGGTATAGAGCAATGTGAATTGGCTCTCTCCAATATACTTCTAGTAGGTCAACCTCCTTCATCATTGTTCTAGCAGCCTCTTGAACTATCCTATTTTTCCTTTCAACTACTCCATTTTGTTGTGGAGTCCTAGGTGCAAATAACTGTCTCTTTATCCCTTGTTCCTCATAGAAGAAGTTAAACTCATTTGATGTAAACTCTCCACCTCTATCAGACCTCAAGCACTTTATCTTCAAATCTAGCTCATTCTCAACCATTGCCTTGAATGCTTTGAACTTTTCTAGGGCTTCTGCTTTTTCTTTTAAGAAGGTAACCCAAGTCATTCTAGAATAATCATCAATCAACAACATGAAATACCTATCTCCTTGTAGACTTCTTACTCTAGTAGGTCCACATAGATCTGTATGCACTAATTTCAATAGTCCATCAATAGATTGGTCCTTTCTCTTGAAACTTATTCTTGTATGTTTTCCAAATTGGCAATCCTTGCACAAAGTATCAGTAGGCTTCACAAGCTTGGGCAAATCTCTTACAACCTGAGTGGAACTTATCTTCACAATGTTGTCAAAATTGATATGACACAACCTTCTATGCAACAACCAACTTTCATCATTCTGAGCCAACAAACAATATTCATTAGTCCCTTTCAAATGATAAATGTTACTCCTTGACTTCTTACCAGTTGCAATCACTGTTCCAGAGCTTTCCAAGATCTTGCATCCATTGTCCTTGAACCTGAGATCATAACCTTTGCAACACATCTGACCAACACTTAAGAGATTGTGCTTTAATCCCTTCACATATAAGACATCATCAGTGTTATGCTTGCCATCAAAAGAAATGGATCCTTTTCCACAAATATTACCAGCTATATCATCACCAAACCTAACTAGTCCTCCATCATATCTTTCCAAACTTATGAACTTACTTTTGTCACCAGTCATGTGATGAGAGAATCCATTGTCAATAACCCATTCATCTTTGTCTTCAATCACCTGAGCAGCCAAGGCACTTTCCACTGGTTTTTCTTCCTTCACACAGCTAGCAGGATTAGTAGTCACAAGTTCTTCTTTAATATCAATAAACAAGCATTCATTACCAGATGTACTAGCATTATTTGGTTCACCATCTGATACTCCATCATCATCAAGATCTTCAACATAATAACATTTCTTTGGGATTCTAGGTCTATCAGGTCTTGGCTTAGGAACTCTTGTGGGGCATCTAGAAGCATAATGACCAACTTTACCACAACTAAAACATTTTAAAAGTAGTTTTCCTTTGAACTTACCAGTACCTCTAGGCAGACTATTAACAAAGTTGGCTTCAAGTTCTTCAAGCTCATAATCTGGTTCCAGCTTGTACTTGTCAAATTTGGGGGTTATTTCTAAATTGCTGGCCTTGAAAGTAGTCTCTGTCTTTGGAAGTGAATCACCAAGTTCTCTCATTTCAAAGGTTGTTAGCTTCCCGAGCAATTGATCTTTTTTAATCTTTGTCACTTTCATTACTTCTTCAATTGCGGCCACCTTATGACTATATGATTTAGTTAGTGATCTAAGAATTTTGTTCACAACTTCAACATCCTCAATTTTTCCTCCTACACTTCTAATGCTACTCACAAGTTCGTTGGCCTTTTGCATGAAGGATGTTATGTTATCATCTTTGTTCATCTTCAAACATTCATATTTTGCCTTCAAATTCTACAACTTGGTGCTCTTTACAGATTCATCTCCTTCATATAGATTCTTCAGCTTTTCCCAGATTTCATGAGCAGTTTCCAACTCAATGATCTTTGTTACTTCAATGTCAGATAAGGCGCTTACCAGGGCATCTTTGGCTTTTATGTTCAACTCAAATTCCTTGATTTCATCTTCAGTTTGCAGACCATTCTTCGGTATTTCATACTTATTTTCATTTATTTTCCAAACACTATAAACCAAGCAGAGGAGATGGGTTTTCATGTGGATCTTCTAGACGGAGTAGTTTGTTCCATCATGAAAGGAAGCTAGGTGTGCGAAAAACACTTCCTACACTAATCTAATGAGGAGAGATGAGTACAAATTCAATTTAATCTTTACAGTTACAGCTATGTTAACCCACTAATAGAGATATTGCAAAAAACACATACAAAAGAATGTAAGACAAAAGAAGAGAGACACAATATATACGTGGGGAAAACCCTTACGGGTGAAAAACCCCACACTCCAAAACACAACTCAAATGTATTTCGTAAACAATGAAGGTTACAATAGTCATAGAGCTAATTCTCTTGCAGGAGTCTTCAACACTCATATCTGGAGATGATATGGTAGCATAACAATACCTTTTAATCACATAATGCATCACCTCTCCAAAGCATCTATTTATAAAGAAAATACAAGAAAAAAATGGCTCCACATTGAGATGGGTGTCCAACATGGCCTCATGGCCCAAAACCCACACCTATGGACACTTGTCCAACACTGTAGGATGTTCCTGACACTTGTCAAGTCACCCCATCCCAAAGAGGTTGCCTATTCCCAAAATGGGCTATGACAGATACTCTTACGACTATTATATAATCTGTCATAGCTGTCATAACTTATAGCTGTAAGAGAATCTATCATACGCAGGCTATAAATAGCATATTCTATTTCAACATGTCATAACCCACCTTGGGGTGCCCAAAGATTCCTTTTTCAAAGATACTTCTTGGTACATGTCCTTACCTATCATAGGATCTTCTATTTCTGACTTACATGTCATAACTTTGTCATAGGATTCTATCATGACCATTTCAGTCAATATTCCCTTACACACATTTGAAGATGTCGACACATGGCAAAATATTCCTACCACTAGGTGGGACACCTATCTCCTCATGTGAGGACAAATTTACATGTGGTCATATGCCATGTAGGATGACACATCACTGTGCTAACTCCCACAAGATGACAACATAGGATTTGCATCCTAATTATACAATAGGCAATAAATAAATAAATAAAATGAAATAATACAAGGAATTACCAAGGTTGAGACACATTAATTCCCAACATTCTCCCACTTGTCAAACACCTTGTAAGAGCCAATAGAATTAACATGATTTAACTGCTATAGGCCGAGAGGCCCATAGACTCCAAACACCATATGAACTTCTCTATGCCCACTGGCTTCGTCAATGCATTTGCAACATTCTTCAAAGTATCTACCTTCTCCAAATTTACCTTCCCATCCTCTACCATGTCTTGCACAAAGTGAAACTTGTTGGGTGAATATTTTGTCATTTAGCTAACTAACAACAAAATGGTTATATTGCCACAACTATGATGAGGTTGAGTCTCTCCTCTCAGCAAGCGGAGGTTCCCTCTAGATAATGAGCTCTTTCTAACAAACAACTTTTAATACTTGAATAAAATAAAACTATTCTTGGGGTGTTTTCATTGCACCTATTCTCTTTTTTCATAATAGATGTTTCTCTCTTGCAAAATAACAACTTCACAATAAATGATATTTGATAATTCTTGAACCGAGACAAATCATAGAAACACAAAGTCTTCTATCGTTTGGCTTATTTCTCACAAACAAACTTGATTGAATTCAAATGCAGCCCAAAGTCTCCACTTTCACCCAATATGATATAACTAACTTGAACACAACAGTTTACAGCACAAAGTCTCCAAACGATTCCTTTCCCACAAATAAACACAAACTCCCACAATGAGAAAAATAGCACAAAGTCTATTCAACCAAAACAAGAACACTCCTCTCAAATTTCAACAAACTCCATGATTCCAACAATGATTCAATATAATATAACACCAATGACATAAGAACACTGATATCATAAAACAATATGATTCAACTCAAAGTTTGATACTCAAATTGCCTACTTATATTGATATTCACTTGAAAAATATGATAAACACAAAAAGCTCAAAGTCTTGAAATGATTTCCAATTTGGCAGAGTTTCTTTGCAATAGATAAAAGATGATAATTACAATGGAGGTCCTCTTTATTTATAAGAGAAACCGAGAGCAAAAATAGGAAAAGAAAAACTAACTATGACTTATTCAACAAAGGAGTCCTTTTTAATTTGGGACTTCCTATGTTTTTACATGTAATTACATATGAGAAAACTACATGTAAAAATGTCCAAAATTATTTCAGAAGTACATCTGAAAAGTAGAAAATAAACTAAGTAATGGAAAAGCTGCTTCAACTTGCATTGCCTTCTTTCTTCATGTGGCAGTCATACATGGTGAATGCTGCTTGCATCCCAAGACTGTTCGGACTAACTGTGTTCTTGAAAATCATCTGGGCTCTAACTATTGCATCTTTTACTGTGGTAATTGATTTTACATGACTAGTTAACTTGGTCTTCAAATTATCCAAAGTTAACTGATTATCAAGAATATTATCCACGGAGGCCACTGAAAATGTTTTGTCCTCAAACTCCTGAAACATATTTTCAAATTCCTGGATCATCTCTTCTACAAAAAGAAATTGATTATCCTGTGACACTAGATTGCATGGCAACTCCTCCAACTTGTGTAAGAAACTAACATCACTTTGATCACTTAGTTTCCTTGCAATTTCTAGGTCATTGATCAGATCTTTCAGTACACGGCTCCGATATGTCAATGCCTCTTTGGTCTCAGTATATGAATCCCTATTTGGAATGACACCAATTGATATCAGAGCACTTATTTTCAGCTTCCTCATCTCTACCCACTTATCATTATTTTGTTCTAGACGCTTAATATCCTGAGAAATAACATCAATCAAATCATCAAGTTCTGCCCTTATTTTCTTCATCTTGCCTGTTTTCTCAGCTAATTCTATAAGAAGAGAGATTCCTTGTGTGTGCATCCTTTCCAAATATTCTTCAAGTACTCTTCCCTTAAGATGAGTCTTTTTAGCTTTCTAGATGATAGGATCTTCTACAGAAACAGCCTCAGGAGTCAATGATTCTAAATTCAAAGTAATTTTCCTCACCACTGCAGTCAATTGTTCTACCATTGCTTTGTAATGATCCTTCATCTCTTTTTTTTTGTCAAACTTCTGGATCAGAATATCCATTGTTGACTGCATGTCAATCTTTGCACTTTCATGAGTTATTTTGCCTAGCTCAACCCTAGAGATAGAGTAATCATTCATACTAAAATTTTCTATGGTTGCATCCTGTGGAGGCCTTGTAATCTCTAGAAATTTTTGCCCTTTGTCCGCAAGCATTCTCGAAAGAATTTTTGGTTTCTTCAGGGTCTTAGCCTTAGCAGGTACCAACTTACTAAAATCAAAGTCATCTGGAGAGATGGCTTGTTTCTTTCTTTTAGGTGTATATGCCGACAACCATGGAGGAAGCACATAAGTACTCACATTAGGGTCTGTTTCCATTGTTGGTGTTACTGGAACTGCACTGGCACTGGAAGTAGAAACAATAGGTGGAGTATTAGTAAAAATTGCACTTGACACATTCACATTAGAAACCTGTTTAGAACTCATTACAAAGTGATCAAATATAGAAGCATCTCCAATATCAAAAGATGAGGAGGACAAGCTAGGAATACACTCAGAGGAACAAAGAACATCATCAAAAGTAGTTTGAGGATTATCAAAAATTATTTTTGAAGGTGATGGAGAATTAGAAGAGGGGATGTTAATGGGTGAAACAGACAGAGGAACTAAAACAGGTATGTTAGACAAAGGAGAAGAGACTCCCGTTTCCTGTTGTACATTCTCTTGTGGAGACAAAACTTCTTCTCCTTGTCCTTCTGTTGATCTATTTTCAACCTCCATTTCCTCAGTAGCTGGCTCTTCAGTATTCTACTTCTCAATTTCCATCTCTTCTATCTCAGATTCTTTCTCTATAGCCTTTGACTTCTTCGTCACAAATTTGATCCTAGGCTTATGTGGCTTGGATGAAGAGGGAATGTCACTCTTGTTTTTCATCCTATTCTCCACCTTCTTACCTATTTGTTCTTGGATTTCAGTCTCTAATCCCGTAAGGAATTCTTTCAAAGCAATTCCCTTATCTGCTAACCACTTGTTGGTGTTAGCCAATATAGGTTCAAACCTTTTCCTTAGAGAAGTCAATTCATTCTGAGACCATTGGATAGGAGGAAGAGGAGAACCAGCAACCTGTTCAATGTTATATCTAGCATCAATCAACTCTTCATCATCCACCAGGTCTTCAGGAATATCAGCCAATCCCAGATATTTAATTTGTTCCAGAGATAACCTGCTATACTCCAGTTTTCTGATATCTTCTTCTGTCCTCAAGTCTACCTAGATGTCTTCAACCATTGGTTCATGAAACTGGGTCTTCCTTTTGATCTTGTCTTTCACACCCCTAGAATCAAACCTTGGTCTTCGTTTGAATTGTTTCATGGTTACTAGTTACATTTCAGTATCCATGGCTCTAGCCTTTGCTACAGTTGATACTGAAAACCTGCCAATTTCAACTGGAAATCTGAATCCTAGTTTCTTGAGTTCCATTTGTTTATTATGTATGACAATCATTTGTCTACATAATTCCATTAAAACAAGTTTGTCTAAAGGAAACCTTGGCAACGTATAAGGATAACCTTGGAAAAAGCCAACCCTTAAATATGAGAAAGAAGGAAATTGTAAGAACATGCATCCATAATCATTCACCACTGACCAAGCTTCATCTGAAACTCTTCTTTGTTCTAGTTGAGGGTCAAAAAGACACAAGAACACTGCGAAGAAAGCATCATTTACCCTTCTAAAGTGGTGGATAGAACCCTTCAATGTCAATTGAGAATAGTAATGATATACAGGAACAACTCTCCTATCTCCTTCTGATGTCAAACCTGGAAAAATCCTCATGGAGGCTGCTATATACACCAGGTAGGAAGTCATATAGAATTTGAAGGTAGTGGATAGCTTAGTCAATTGCTCGTGAAGAGCATTGCTGATTTCCTCACCCCAAAAGATGGCCTGTTTGCTTTGAAGTATAATCTTGATAAAAGGGTACATCCACTCATGAAAAAGTGAAGAAGAGGCCAACCCCCTTATCCTACTAAGAAGAGTTATGAGATCACCAACTTCTTCTACAAAATCACTTCTGGTAAAACTCCTTGGCCACCTGGATAAGTCTGACCTTGAAGTCTTAAGCCTTTTAGTGTTAATTATCTTCTTATCCTTCTTAGAATTTTTGTTGTATTCTTTTTGAGCTTCAGCAAAATCTAGTTTTATAACTTTTGTAACAGTAGGACACATGAAAACTTTATCAATGAATTTTGGATCCAATCTGATTATCACATTGCCATTTGTATCCACCACTGCCCTAGTGTCTTTGTTGTAGAACTGAGCACATTGAAGAACAAAATCTGTATTATGAGCTGCCACCGGGAAAGATGACACCTAATGAATGTTACTATCAATAATATTCTTCATTGCAGAACTAGGATTATTAGACTTAGTTCTTTCCACAAACTCAGCCATGTCCACATGGCCGATCTCTGTATCCCGAATGTCATCGACATTGGAAGTAACTGAGGTGATTGGAAAAACACCCTGATACTTATACTTCATCGCTTTCGACTTCTTTGGAGATAAATTAGTCATCTGAAAAAGGAATCACCAGAAGGATGTCAGTGAAGAGAGAAAATCTGTAGAAGAAACTACAACATAAAGCCATGATCATGCAATTAGGGGAAATACTGGTAATCTGGGAAAATTGGATGTCGATGATCATGACTATGGGGATATGCTTGAAAGGACTAGAGTGCAATCGGGTTGAAAAAAGGAGGAAAGTGGGATCAGGAAAGCAAAATTGAAAATCTTTCAGAGTTAGAAAAAATTGAGAGAATGAACGCACAGGGGGCAAAATTTGTCGCCCTTGCATTTTGTGGGATGTATTGCAAGTGTCAGGGCGACAAATTTTGCCGACATTGTAGGTAGGTTGAAAATATATGAGTGGATTAGTAGTGATTTTTACTGCTTTTGCATGTTTGGGAATGATTTTTAATGTATGTGCAAAGTCAGCAAAATTTGCCGCTGTTACACATACTTTGAACAACATTTTGATGTAGGGGCGGCAAAATTTTCTGCCCTTACATGTGTTTGAAAACTACACATTAGGGAAGATGGTTTTGTGTTATGGTGGCAGATTTAACCACCATTACATGTGTAGGAGAATGCTACAAGGTCCATGTAGGGGTGGCAGAAAATGCCACCCTTACATGGACTGTCAACACAACAAAGAAAATGTGAAGGCAGCAGTTCCTGCCACCCTCTCATCTACAGGGCAAAAAACACTGGACAAGAACCCTAAGTTTACATGGGCAAAAATATACTGACACATTCTAATAATGCATTCAAAACCCTAAAACCCTAGCACATTGAAGAACAAAATGAAAACAAGAGAAATAAAATAATGACTTACCTAGTCTACAAAACACTAGATGCAGTGAAGAAATCGCGATCATGTAGATCCCGAATCCCTGCGAGCTTTGTGAAGAGATCTGGTGTGAAAGAGATTTTAATCTCATTTAAAGGTTTCTAAAATGAGTAATAAGCAAATTAGAATGAGATAAAACACTTTAAAAGGATTGAAGATCGTGCATTAAACATGGCATGAGTGCCATTAATGCATACTTTGAGTTGGTTGATCTTGCGGGATACGCTCAGGCGGCAGAAAATGCCGACACTACAAATGCACCAGAGGGATGTTGGAGCAGCAAAAAACCTCACCATTACACATGGCATTAGACTTTAAAAGACATGCTCTAGCGGCGATTTCAACTGCTCTTGCACATGATCAAGAAACAAGGAACGTGCATGATCGGCATAATTTACCGCTTGTGCATGTTTATAAAAAAAACAAGACAAATAAAACATGTGGAGGTGGGAATTTTGGCCAACCTTACATGTTTCACAACAGTGGTAAATTTTACTACTATTACATGTGAAGACAAAAAATTTCTAACACCCTTAAAATAGTCAAAATTGATATTTTGACGAGCTTACGACCTAGTCGACTTTCACAGTTTTCGAGAAATCAACCTAAGGGAATGTCGTAAACCATTTCAACGATGTTAGAGGACTTCACACAAGGCCAAGATGACTTGTCTTGATTTGCAAACTTAGAGTGTAGGCTACGAAACAGACAAGTTTCATAGGGGTTGTCTACAAAAATGAGCTTAGTTGATTTTGAGAACAACAACTGGCTCTAACTGGGGAACTTCCATCGATCAAACTTTGAAATGATCGAAGGGAGAAGAATCCATTCTCTAAGTGCCTTCATCCATGCCATTGGGCCATAGAGTCAAGCTACCAAAAAGAAAAAGACACAAAAGACTAGACAAAAACATAAAAATAAAAATGTAAAACTATACAAATGTACAAATGAACTTATCTGATACTTCAAGGATTGAAGTGCTTCAGATGTTGTCCACTGTGAGGCAGCAAGAATGGTGTTCCATCAAGGTACTCCAATAAGAAGCTATTTTCACCACAAAATTGATGAATGATGAACAGGCCTCTCCATAAGGAATCAAACTTCCCATGCATTCCTTTCGGTTCTCTCCTCTTGTCCCACAACAAGACTTGATCTCCAATTTGAAAATTACGAGCCCTTACTTTCTTGTCAAAAAGCTTCTTCACCTGATTTTGATGTTCAGTAATGCGATCCACTACCATAGTTCACTGTTCTTCAAGTTCAGTGAGATACATATTCTTTTGTCAATAGAACTTTCAAAAGTTCTATCCTCTATTGCCTTTGCCAACTTCAATGCCAGTAACTCCAAAGTAATAGGTATCTTTGCATTCAGACCATACAGAAGCTGAAATGGTGACATACCTATCACCCTTTTGGGGGTAATCCTATCTGCCCATAAAGCATCAAACAATGCTTTATGCCAAGTTCTCTGATTATCTTCCACCAGTTTCCTGATAATAGTAACCAGATTTTTGTTACTAGATTCTGCCTGACCATTTCCTTGCAGATAATATTCTGAAGAGTGAGAAAGAATGATCCCATGTTCATAGCAAAACTAGTAATCTCATTGGAAGAGAAACAAGTAGCATTATCAGCTACAACCTTGTTTGGAACTCCAAACCGGGAAATAATATTTTCCTTAAGAAAATTACATACCACTTTAGAAGTGGCATGCTTAATTGAGATGGCTTCCACCCACTTGGTAAAATAATTAGTTGTGGTGAGAACAAAGTTGTGACCTGCACTTGACAATGGGTTCACAGCACCAATGAAGTCGATGCCCCATTGCCGAAAAGGTTCTTCAATCACAACTGGCTTGAGAGGTAATGAAGCCAACTTAGGCCTTCCAACAAATTGTTGACACAACTCACACCTACGTACCCATTTGTATGCATCCTAAAACAGTGTGGGCCAATAGTACCTAGCCCGTAGAATCTTATGAGCCGTCACAGGTGCAGAAAAATGTCCTCCACAAGCTAAATTGTTAAAAGACTCCAGAAGTCTATTTTTTTGTATTTTATCCACACAACAGAGAAAAACTCCATCAAGGCTTCTTTTATACAAACCATTATCCCATAGGACATAGTTAGCAGCCTTCAACTTGATAGTTCTTTTCTCCTTATAGGATAGATGAGAAGGACACTCACCATAGGTAAGAAAATGAGCAATATTTGAATACCACTCATTTGTAGTAGTGACAAAAAGAACAGTTGGCATATCCTCAACTTCTTCTTCTTCATCCTCTGTCTCTTTTGGTACATTGTCAGCAATCAATTGACACAAACCACTACCACACACAAGCTTGGTAGGTTTGATATCAAGATCAAACTCTTGGATCTTAGCAATCCAATTGTCTCTTTTGGTTCTAAACTCCTGTTGAGTCAGAATCAACTTAACTGTTGTATCAGGCACCAAAACAACAATATGTGAATTCAAAATATAGAACCAGAAATGCTTTACTACCTTGACCATGGCATAAGTATGTTTCTCCATATTTGAATATTTTAATTCATGAGCCTTCAGAGGACAACTCATAAATGAATTGGGAGATTCCACACCTTCTTCATTCTGCTGAACAGGGATGATTGAAAGTGTATGCTCGGAAGCATAACTGTATACTATGAAATCCTTGGTATAATTAGGACAAACAAGGACCGGAGCATGAGCTATAGCCTTCTTGTTATCCTCAAATGCCTCTTTACCTTCTGCACTCCAACGAAAAGTAGTCTTACCCTTCATCATGTTGACAATGTGACGGGTTTCTCCACGAATTATTGAATGAATCTCCGTAGAAAATTTACCTTTCCGAAGAAAGAGTGAACTGTAGTCTTACTAGCAGGCAAAGTAAGACTTTGGATGGACTTGACTCTTTCTAAGTCAATTTTAGTGCCTTCTCAGGACACAATGTGACTGAGAAGTTGACCTTTTGTAACCCTAAAAACTAATTTCTTAGGGTTGAGAAAGATACCATTTTGTCGACATATTTCCAGCACTTGTCGTAAATGATACACATGATCATGACGTTGTTTGGAGAAAATAGTCAAATCATCAAGATATACCACAATGAATTTCCCCATCTCATCTCTGAAGGAAAGGTCCATTGCTCTCTGGAACATGGTGCTAGCATTGATCAAACCAAAAGGCATCCTGCGATATGCAAACGTGCCCCAAGGTGTTGTGAAAGCAGTCTTGTACTGATCTGCTTCGTTGACCTCTACTTGATTATATCCTGAAAAACCATCAAGTATAGACAACATTTCTGAACTAGTTACAGTTTGCAACACTTGGTCCATGATGGGTAGGGGGTAGTTATCCTTTAGAGAAGACTGGTTGAGATTCCTAAAATCAACACAGATACGGATTTCTTTGTTCTTCTTTCTTACAGGAACTATATTCGTGATCCAGGTAGAATAATGAATAGGAAAGATTATTCTTGCATTCAACATTTTCTGAATCTCAGAAAGAATAGTACCTAATATTTTGGGATTGTATTGCCTTTGTTTCTGCTTGTGAGGCAATGACCCAACTTTGAGAGGAATTTCATGCTGAATCTCCTTAGGCTCGAAAGACTTTAGATCATCATAAGAATATGCCAAAACATCAATGTAATGGTGAAGGAGTGTAGTGAATTTGAATTTCTCATCGGCAATGCAACACTTCCCAATGATGACCATTTTGGGATCTGCCTCAGAACTCAAATTTACTTGTTCAAATTCCATAGATGAACTTGAATCAAGTTGTTACTGCTGTTTAATATATCTATCATGCTTATCAAATAGCTTTTCGAGGGAAACCAAACCTTTTGGAATCTTATTCCCTTTTAGTTGAAGAAACTCTTCACCAGTTTGTGAATCTATTTCGAAAACGTATTCCCGTGGTGGAGATTCACTACCTTCAAAATAGAGCTCATCAAAGCTATATGTCTTTTCCAAGAAAGCTATGATTTGATTATCACCATTGAACACCTACCAATGGTCAGCATTATCTGGTACACTTGGTCAGAAAACCAACTCAATTGTGTACTTGTTACCTTTGAAGTCTTTATGAGGAACCATGAGGGTGGCGGAGATAGCTAATGAATCTGCACGATCATTAAACTCTCTAGGCACCATAGAAATGTTGAAAGCATCAAAACCTTCAATGCAATCCCATACGTGATTGTGATAATGTCTCAATCTTTTATTTTTGGTCTGATATAAATTTATCACTTGATAAACTACTAATTTGGCATCTCCTTGAGCATGAAGATTTTTAACACCTTTAGCATGAGCAGCCTCCAATCTGAGCAACAATGATTCGTACTGAGCAGTGTTATTGGTATTGTCAAATTACAGCTTGTATGAGAAAGGAAAGATATCACCTTGTGGAGATATCAAAACAACTCCGGCTCCAGAACCGGTAGAGGAACAACTGCCATCAAATTCAAAAACCTAGACATCATTTGAATTTTTTTACTTTGATCTTTGTGTTACTAGTGGATTCTTCATTATCAGAAAAAGAATATTCTGACATCACTATGCTCTCATCTGAACTTTCATTTGATTTACTAGAAATATCCTCTGATTCTGCATCTGAAATGTCAGAGCTCTCATCTAATGAACTAGAAGTATCTTCTGTAGACAAGAAATAATTACCCATTCCCGAGGACTCAAACAAAATTTGGGCTTTGGGAATTGTCGTTTGGGTAACAATATATTTTGCTTCTTTTTCAGGAAGAAACTTTTGCATGACACCTTTGACAGGTATCCTAGGTTCAGATAGGTCCATGTTCAGTTCTCCACCCACATCTTTACAAAAATTACACCCGAGCAGAATGCCATAAGAGGCTGGAACATCAGCCACTAGGACGGTCATCTTAATCCTCTTGTTTGGAAAAGCTGCAAATGCAAATTGGGCATCTTTGATTTGGCCCAACAACGACACTTGCTTATTTTCCATGGAGAAACATCTCCCAAAGGTCTTAGTTAAAGTGAGGCCAAGGGCATCTGCTACTTTGGTAGGCATGACATTATCAGAGGCCCCAGAATCTATGATGTAATTGCTCAACTTATGACCATTTACCAATAGAGAAACATAGAAAGGTTCTATTTTTCCTGGGGCAACAAGGGGAGTAGTGACAAGATTATTTTGGGTGGATTTGTTCCTTGAGGAATCATGGGCAAATTTTGGAAAGTCTTGTCCTGTAGGGACAGTCTTGTTTTTGATATATTTAGCTAACCTATAAAACTGTTCAGGATTAGCTTGTAAATACTCAACCTCAGACATTTGGATTTTGGTCTTCCTAGCATGATCTATTATATCAAATAGCTGAAATGAACTAGAGACAAAGGAAGGAAATCCATCATTCTAAGTTTTATTAGGGGTAGTACTGGTCTGAGGGACAGAAGTAGAAGATATAGGATTGTTAGATGTACTTACTTGCTTATTGCCCACCGAGTCCTTCGACTGAAAAGGCAACGGAGTTCCCCGTTTGGCAATTGAGATCACTAGTTAAGTTTCATCTATTGCCTTTCCTTTATCAACTTGTTGATTTGACTAATTTTGGGACCTAGTAAAAACAACATATGCTCCATCATATACTTCTCCTTCTTTTTCAACTTCATCTTGGTAATTTAGAAAGCCAATGGTAGAGTCGCCAGCTAATTCTTCTTCTTCTTCTGTAAAAATATTAGCATCATTCTCCTGGTCCAACTCAGGTTGGAAGGCATGATCATGTTCTGCTTCATAATAGCCAATTGCTAAGTTGATCGGCAATGCTTCAATGGCGAGCTTCCCTTGTGTGGGTGGAAGATGATTGTGTTGGCCTTGATTTTTGGCAGCATTGCCTTAATATAAATTGTTAGGAAATGTTCTCCTTGGTATATCTCAATAGGAAGGAGGGGCAGACATACCTTGTGACATTTGCCTTTTAAGAGCTAGCAATTCATTTGCTAACTTCTGCACCATAGGATCCGTGGTGCTCGTGGAAGAATTATCAGGAAAAGAAGGACCTCTGTTTCTGTTAGAATCTCTTCTTATCTTAGTCACAAGGATAAGATCATCTTCAACTTCAGTAGCCAAAATTTGAGCTGTAGGAAGATCTGCGGGGCTAACCCACCTTAGCAGAAAGCTCACCTCGAGAAGCTGAGTATTGATAAAGAAACACTTAAGATTCTCTGCTGTTGGCTAAGCGGTTGTAGGAATCCTGTTTGTCAGCTTATTGAACTTAGCGATGAAATCTTGCATGGGTTCATGAGGCTCTTTCTTCATTTGTGTGAGCTGAGCCAATAAGGCATGTGCATCTTCTACAGGTTTGAACCTGGCTTCGAACTTGGTCTTGAGAGTGTTCTAACTCGTTATAGTTTGAGCTTGAAGATGGTAAAACCAATCTGTAGCAGTACCTTGCAGTGTTTCCACAAAAAGTCTTACTGCTACATCTTCATGTTCCACACCAAATACACCATAAGCTATGCCGAAAGCTACAATGTGTTCATCTAGGTGGACTTTCCCATCACAATAGAACTTAGGGAAATTCTTCCTTGAACTATGAGGTAGTTCATGCAATGGTGGGGTTAAATTGAAAGGACCAAAAGTGTTACCCCAAGGGCCTCGAGCTGCCATGGTGCGCTGATTAAAGGGTGGGGTAACAGACCTCTATGGAATAGGAACAGACAAAACTCTATTAGGACTAGAACTAGAAGCTTCACCTAGTATTGGAGACCTGGCATTGGTAGGAGGAAAACTCTTGGTTCACTGAAGTCGAGGTAGTGGAGGCAAAATACCAAAGTTATTTTGCTGCATCAACTCAAATACGGGATCAATAATACCTTGAACTCTCTTGCTTCTTGTATACCGTGAATCTGCCAGAGTGTACTATACTCAACAAAATTTTGAAAAATCTTGAAACAATGGAAAAAAATTGTAGTACATCAACTCAGAGCGTGAGGCTTTAAGTTTTTGCGTTCCTTCCCTAGTAGAGTCGCCAAAAAATTGTTGGGTGAATATTTTGTCATTTAGCTAACTAACAACAAAATGGTTATATCACCAAGGCTATGATGAGACTAAGTCTCTCCTCTCAGCAAGGGGAGGTTCCCTCTAGATAATGAGCTCTTTCTAACAAACAACTTTTAATACTTGAATAAACTAAAGTAATTCTTGGGGTGTTTTCATTGCATCCTATTCTCTTTTTTCATAATAGATGTTTCTCTCTTGCAAAATAACAACTTCACAATAAATGATATTTGATAATTCTTGAACCGAGACAAACCATAGAAACACAAAGTCTTCTATCGTTTGGCTTATTTCTCACAAACAAACCTGATTGAATTCAAATGCAGCCCAAAGTCTCCACTTTCACCCAATATGATATAACTAACTTGAACACAACAGTTTATAGCACAAAGTCTCCAAACAATTCCGTTCTCACAAATAAACACAAACTCCCACAATGAGAAAAATAGCACAAAGTCTATTCAACCAAAACAAGAACACTCTCAAATTTCAACAAACTCCATGATTCCAACAATGATTCAATATAATATAACACCAATGACATAAGAACACTGATATCATAAAACAATATGATTCAACTCAAAGTTTGATACTCAAATTGCCCGCTTATATTGATATTCACTTGAAAAATATGATAAACACAAAAAACTCAAAGTCTTGAAATGTTTTCCAATTTAGCAGAGTTTCTTTGCAATAGATAAAAGATGATAATTACAATGGGGGTCCTCTTTATTTATAAGAGAAACCGAGAGCAAAAATAGGAAAAGAAAAACTAACTATGACTTATTCAACAAAGGAGTCCTTTTTGATTTGGGACTTCCTATGTTTTTACATGTAATTACATATGAGAAAACTACATGTAAAAATGTCCAAAATTATTTCAAAAGTACATCTAAAAAGTAGAAAATAAACTAAGTAATGGAAAAGCTGCTTCAACTTGCATTGCCTTCTTTCTTCATGTGGAAATCATACATGGTGAATGTTGCTTGCATCCCAAGACTATCCGGACTAACTGTGTTCTTGAAAATCATCCGAGCTCTAACTATTGCATCTCTGACCGTGGTAATTGATTTTACATGACTAGTTAACTTGGTCTTTAGATTATCCAAAGTTAACTGATTATCAAGAATATTATCCACGGAGGCCACTGAAAATGTTTTGTCCTTGAACTCCTTCTGAAACATATTTTCAAATTCTTGGATCATCTCTTCTGCAGAAAGAAATCTATTATCTTGTGACACTAGATTGCATGGTAGCTCCTCCAACTTGTGTAAGAGACTAGCATCACTTTGATCACTTAGTTTCCTTGCAGTTTCCAGGTCATTGATCGGATCTTTCAGTACACATCTCCAGTATGTCAATGCCTCTTTGGTCTTAGTATATGAATCCCTATTTGGAATGACACCAATTGATATCAAAGCACTTATTTTCAGCTTCCTCATCTCTACCCACTTATCATGATTCTATTCTAGATGCTCAATATCCTGAGAAATAGCATCAATCAAATCATCAAGTTCTGCCCTTATTTTCTCCATCTTGCCTATTTTCTCAGCTAATTATGTAAGAAGAGAGATTCCTTGTGTGTGCATCCTTTCCAAATATTCTTCAAGTACTCTTCCCTTAAGATGAGGCTTTTTAGCTTTCTAGATGATAGGATCTTCTACAAAAATAGCCTCAGGTGTCACTGATTCTGAATTCAAAGTAATTTTCCTCACCATTGCAGTCAATTGTTCTACCATTGCTTTGTAATGATCCTTCATCTCTTTTTCTTTGTTAAACTTCTAGATCAAAATATCCATTGCTGACTACATGTCAGTCTTTGCACTTTCATGAGTTATTTTGCCTAGCTCAACCCTAGAGATAGAGTAATCATTCATACTAAAATTTTCTATGATTGCATCCTGTGGAGGCCTTGCAATCTTTAGAAATTTGTGCCCTTTGTCACCAAGCATTCTCGAAAGAATTTTTGGCTTCTTGGGGGTCTTAGCCTTAGTAGACACCAGCTTACTAAAATCAAAGTCATCTGGAGAGAAGGCTTGTTTCTTTCTTTTAGGTGTATATGCCGACAACCATGGAGGAAGCACATAAGTACTCACATTAGGGTCTATTTCCATTGTTGGTGTTACTAGAACTACACTGGCACTGGAAGTAGAAAGAATAGGTAGATTATTAGTAAAAACTGCACCTGACACATTCACATTAGAAACCTGTTCAGAACTCATTACAAAGTGATCAAATATAGAAGCATCTCCAATATCAAAAGATGAGGAGGATAAGCTAGGAATAGACTTGAGGAATGAAGAACATCATCAAAAGTAGTTTGAGGATTATCAAAAATTGTTTTTGAAGGTGATGGAGAGTCAGAAGAGGGGATGTCAATGGGTGAAACAGATAGAGGAACTGAAACAGGTATGTCAGACAAAGGAGAAGAGACTCCCGTTTCCTATTATACATTCTCTTGTGGAGACGAAACTTCATCTCCTTGTCCTTCTGTTGATCTATTTTCAACCTCCATTGCCTCGGTAGCTGGCTCTTCAGTATTTTGTTTCTCAATTTCCATATCTTCTATCTCAGATTCTTTCTCTATAGCCTTTGACTTCTTCATCACAAATTTGATCCTGGGCTTATGTGGCTTGGAAGAAGAGGGAATGTCACTCTTGTTATTCATCCTATTCTCCACCTTCTTACCTGTTTGTTCTTGGATTTCAGTCTCTGATCCCATAAGGAATTCTTTCAAAGCAATTCCCTTATCTGCTAACCACTTGTTGGTGTTAGCCAATATAGGTTCAAACCTTTTCCTTAGAGAAGTCAATTCCTTCTGAGACCATTGGATAGGAGGAAGAGGAGAACCAACAACTTGTTTAGTGTTATATCTAGCATCAATCAACTCTTCATCATCCACCAGGTCTTCAGGAATATTAGCCAATCCCATATATTCAATTTGTTCTAGAGATAACCTGCTATAGTCAATTTTTCTGATATCTTCTTCTGTCCTCAAGTCTACCCAGACATCTTCAACCATTGGTTCATGAAACTAGGTCTTCCTTTTGATCTTGTCTTTCACACCCCTGTAATCAAACCTTGGTCTTCGTTTGAATTGTTTCATGGTTACTAGCCGCATTTCAATTTCCATGGCTCTAGCCTTTGCAGCAGTTGATACTGAAAACCTGCCAATTTCAACTGGAAATCTAAATCCTGGTTTCTTGAGTTTGTCTACATAATTCCATTAAAAAAAGTTTGTCTGAAGGAAACCTTGGCAACATATAAGGATAACCTTGGAAAAAGCTAACCCTTAAATATGAGAAAGAAGGAAATTGTAAGAACATGCATCCATAATCATTCACCACTGACCAAGCTTCATTTGAATCTCTTCTTTGTTCTAGCTGAGGGTAAAAAAGACAAAAGAACACTGCGAAGAAAGCATCATTTACCATTCTAAAGTGGTGGATAGAACCCTTCAATGTCAATTGAGAATAGTACTGATATACAGGAACCACCCTCCTATCTCCTTCTGATATCAAACCTAGAAAAATCCTCATGGAGGCTGATATATACACTAGGTTGGAAGTCATATAGAATTTGAAGGTAGAGGATACCTTAGTCAATTGCTCATGAAGAGCATTGTTGATTTGCTCACCCCAAAAGATGGCCCGTTTACCTTGAAGTATAACCTTGATAAAAGGGTACATCCACTCATGAAAAAGTGAAGAGGCCAGCCCCCTTATCCTACTAAGAAGAGTTATGAGATCACCAACTTCTTCTACAAAATCATTTCTGGGAAAACTCCTCAGCCACCTGGATAAGTTTGACCTTGAAGTCTTAAGCCATTTAGTGTTAATTATCTTCGTAGCCTTCTCAGATTTTCTGTCGTATTCTTTTTGAGCTTCAGCAAAATCTAGTTTTATAACTTCTGCAACAACAAGACATATGAAAACTTTATCAATGAATTCCAGATCCAATCTAATTATAACATTGCCATTTGTATCCACCACTGCCCTAGTGTCTTTGTTGTAGAACTGAGCACATTGAAGAACAAACTCTGTATTATGAGCTACCACCGGGAAAGATGACACCAAATGACTATCAATAATCTTCTTCATTGTAGAACGAGGATTATTAGACTTGGTTGTTTCCACAAACTCAGCCATGTCCACATGGTCACTCTCTGTATCCCAAATGTTATCGACATTGGAAGTAACCGAGGTGATTGGAAAAACTCCTTGATACTTATACTTCATCGCTCTCGACTTCTTTGGAGACAAATCAGTCATCCGAAAAAGCTATCACCAGAAGGATGTCAGTGAAGAGAGAAAATCTGCAGAAGAAACTACAACAAAAGCCATGATCATGCAATTAAGGAAAATACTGGTAATATGGGAAAATTGCATGTTGATGATCACGACTATAGGGATACGCTTGAAAGGACTAGAGTGCAAGCTCATCAAAAAAAGGAGGAAAGCGGGCTTTGGAAAGCAAAATTAAAAATCTCTCAGAGTTAGAAAAAATTGAGAGAACAAATGCACGGGCGGCAAAATTTGCCGCCTTTGCATTTTGTGGGATGTATTGCAAGTGTCAGGGTAGCAAATTTTGCCGACCCTTTAGGTAGGTTGAAAATTTCTGAGTGGATTAGCAGTGATTTTTACCACTTTTGCATGTTTGGGAATAATTTTTAATGTATGTGCAAAGCCAGCAAAATTTGCTGCCGTTGCACATACTTTGAACACCATTTTGATGTAGGGGCGGCAAAATTTGCTGCCCTTACATGTGTTTGAAAACCACACACCGGGGAAGATGGTTTTGTGTTATGGTGATAGATTTAACTGCCATTACATGTGTAGGAGAATGATACAAGGTCCATGTAGGGGCGGTGGAAAATGCCGCCCTTACATGGACTGTCAACACAACAAAGAAAATGCGAAGGCAGCAGTTCCTGCCGCCCTCTCTTCTAAAGGGCAAAAAATGTTGGCCAAGATCCCTAAGTTTACATCTGTGAAAATATACTAACACATTCTAAAAATGCATTCAAAAACCTAAAACCCTAGCACATTGAAGAACAAAATGAAAACAAGACATATAAAACAATGACTTACTTGGTCTACAAAACACTAGATGTAGTGAAGAAATCGCGATCATGTAGATCTGGAATCCCCGCGAGCTTTATGAAGAGATCTAGCATGAAAGAGATTTTAATCTCATTTAAAGGTTTCTAAAATGAGTAATAAGAAAATTAGAATGAGATAAAACAATTTAAAAGGATCGAAGATCGTGCATTAAACATGGCATGAGTGCCATTAATGCATACTTCGAGTTGGTTGATCTTGTAGGATACGCTCAGGCGGCAGAAAATGCCAACACTACAAATGCACCAGAGGGATGTCGGAGCGGCAAAAAACCCCGCGATTACACATGGCGTCAGACTTTAAAAGACATGCTCCAGCGGCGATTTCAACCACTCTTGCACATGATCAAGAAATAAGGAACGTGCATGTTTATAAAAAAACAAGACAAATAAAACATTGAGAGGTGGGAATTTCGGCTGACCTTACATTTTTCACAATAATGCACATGCAAGAGTGGTAAATTTTGCCGCTATTACATGTGAAGACAAAAATTTTCTAACACCCTTAAAATAGTCAAAATTGATATTTTGACGAGCTTACGACCTAGTCAACTTTCACGGTTTTTGAGAAATCAACCTAAGGGAATGTTGTAAACCGTTTCAATGATGTTAGAGGACTTCACGTGAGGCCAAGAGGACTTATCTTGATTTGCGAACTTAGAGTGTAGGCTACGAAATGGACAAGTTTCGTAGGGGTTGTCTACAAAAATGAGCTTAGCTGATTTTGACAACAACAAAATTGTACATCAATATGCTTTGTTCTAGCATGGAAAGTTGGATTCTTTGCAAGGCAAATTACACTCTGATTGTCACAACAAATTGTAATCTGTCCTGCATCAACACCAATATCTGAACATAATCACTTAAGCCAAATGGATTCCTTGCAAGCACAAGTTGCTGCCATGTACTCAGCTTCTGTCATGGACAAAGTAACCACAGGTTGTCGCTTACTCATCCAACTAATTGAACCACCAAATATAGTGAACACATAGGCACCAGTGGATCTCCTGCTGTCAATGTCACCTTTCTAATCAGAATCCACAAATCCATGAATACAAACTAAATGTGGAGGTACTGTAACATTACCATGGTAGCATATGGAGTACTCAAAAGTACCCCTGAAATATCTGAACACTCACTTGACTGCATCCCAATGTACCCATCGAGGATTAGCCATAAATCGACTAAGGACTCCCACTGCTTGGGCAATGTCTGGTCTTGTGCAGACTATAGCATACATCAAACTGCCAACAACACTAGCATAAGGTACTCTGCTCATGTCCTCCACCTCACTAGGAGATTTTGGACACTCATTAACAAATAACTTTGTCTCCAATGAAATAGGAAAACACAATGGTCTACAATCTGCCATGCTGAACCTATCCAACATGGTCTTCACATACTTACTGTGGCTTAACCAAAGTTTTTTGTTAGCTCTGTCTCTTCTAATTTCCATTCCTAGAATGTACCCCGGTTGCCCCAAGATTTTTCATCTCAAACTGTGCTGACAACTGAGACTTGAAATCAAAAATCATATTCCTACCATTCCCAATCAACATATCGTCAACATACAATGCAATAATGAGAATGTAATCATTGTCAAATCTGTAATACACATAATGATTTGATTTCGATCTTAGATATCCAATCGACAACACAAAGGCATCAAACTTTAAGTACCACATCCTAGGAGACTACTTCAAACCGTACAAAGACTTCTTTAACTTGCAAACCAAATTTTCTTTACCTTTCTCTATGTAATGCACTGGCTGTGACATGGAAATCTATTCCTCCAAATCACCATGAAGGAATGTTGTCTTCACATCCATCTGTTCTACCTCTAAGTCATAAGCATCTGCAAGAGATAATAGAAATCGAATGGATGTCAGCTTTGCAAAGGGAGAGAAAATTTCACCATAATCAATTCCCTCCACTTGTGAATACCCCTTCGCAACCAATCTCGCCTTGTACTTTTCAACACTGCCATCTGCCCCAAATTTTTTCTTGAACACCCATTTTCATCCAACAGGTTTCCATCCTTCAGGCAAAGGCACAAAGTCCCATGTTTTATTCTTCTCGAAAGAAGTCATCTCATCTTCCATGACCTCCTTCCAGGAACCTACATCTTTCATGCCCATAGCCTCTTTCACAGTTCTAAGCTCATCATTGTTAGTAAGTAAAGCAAAAGCACAACTAGAATCAAGTAATGAATAACCAAACCTATCAGGTTGCTTTCTTGTTCATGTAGACCTTCTCAATGAATGAGGTTGAGGTTTTGATTCTTCTTATGATCTTTTAGAGATGCTAGAGCTCTCCTCATCATCAAGTCTCACAGGGTCTGTTTGTTCAGTCTTCTTAGCGGTAGAAGGAAACTGAACCACATCCTCTTTCTTTTCTGTCTGTTCTGACTGTAGAACAATGGAAGAAGGTGTTAGCTCTCTGAAGATAAAACTTATTCTATACAACACTTTTTCTATACAACACTTTTTCTATACAACACTTTTCCAGCCACAGGATCCCAAAGCTTGTATGCTTTCACACTGACACCATAGCCAATGAAAATACACTTAATAGCCTTGTTCTCCAATTTAGACCATTTCTCCCTAGGCACATGTGCATATGCCTCACAACCAAAAACATGAAGATGTCTAACTGAAGGCCTCTTACCAGACCACACCTCCATGGGTGTCTTACCAACAAGAGCTGATGTAGGAGACCTTTTTACCAGGTAGCAAGCAGTGGCATCAACTTCAGCCCAAAACTTTTGTTCGAGGCTTGCTCCACTAAGCATACTCCTAGCCTTCTCCATTAGTGTCCTATTCATCCTCTCTGGAACTCCATTTTTCTATAGGGTGTATGGAGTTGTCTTATGTCTTTCAATCCCTTGCTCTTTACAGAACTTATCAAACTCTGCCAAAAAAAACTCACCACCATTATCAGTTCTCAAACACTTAATCTTTTTACTAGTCTGATTTTTAGCAAAGGCTTTAAACTCTTTAAACCAACTAAAGACTTCAGTCTTTCTTCTGATAAAATAAACCCATGTCCTTCTACTGTAGTCATCTATGAAAGATACAAAATATATAGATTTGGAAATTGAAGGAACATTAACAGGACCAAACACATCAGAATGAATAAGATCCAATACACCAGTAGACTTGTGAAAACTAGAGTAAAACTAAACACGGTTTTTCTTTCCATATACACAATGTTCACAAAAGTCAAACTTGAGATTACAATCATTTAACCCCTCAACGATCTTTTTATTTTTCAGGGTTCTAAGACCCTTCTCACCAATGTGGCCATATCTCAAATGCCATAACATAGTCTTTTCAGTAGGAAGCTTAACTTCCAAAACATGTGCACTACCATCAGAACATGTTACAATAGATTTCTTCACTGCTCATTCAGATGGTGGGGATGAAGTGACTGCAGCTCTTTTCTTCGAGTCAGAAGGGCTATTGCATTGTGAAGTGCATGCCTCCAGCTGAAATAGAGTACCCCTTTGAGTACCCTTCACAAGCACCATAAATCCTCTAGTCATCTTGCATCCATCCTTTGAAAAGAAAACATGCACACCTGTATCATTCAACATACTTATAGAAAGCAGGTTCAGTACTAGGCTTGGGATGTGCATAACCCCAGTGATCCCCTTCACTCATCCATCAGGGAATCAGATTGAGACTCTTCCACAACCAACAATCTTTAGATGAGAATCGTCACTCAGGTAGACTCTTCCACATTGAACTCTTCATACTTCGTGAACTAGCTTTGATGCAGGATCATGTGGAATGATGCAACAGGATCAATCAACCACACATCATTGGATGCATGGGTGGCCAGGACTACGATGAAGGCATCACCATCATCTTGTGACTTGTCAAAATCTGAATCTGGGGCAATCTTCTTTTTCTTTTTCTTTTCTTCTTTGCATTCCTTTTAGAAATGCCCAGATTTGCCATAGTTCCAATAGAGAGCCTTGGACTTTCCAGGAGATTTGGATCTCCCACAGGATTTGGATATGCCCTTTTCACCTTTCTTGTCATTCTTCTTCCCTTTCTCTTTGGGTCTTCCACAAATCGTAAGAGCCTCTTTGGCCGACTTGGATGTCTTTCTTCGCATTTCTTCAGATAACAGCGAAGACACCACATCTTCCATCTTGAAGGTGGTAGTGGTGCTTTCGATGGCCATGACAAGATGATCCCACAAATTTGGCAAAGAACAAAGTAGGGTCACACACCGATCCTCCTCCTCTATTTTCACACCCACAGATGTCAACTGTGCAATGATCATGTTGAAAGCATTCATATGGTCCACAACAGATCCTCCATCTTCCATCTTCAGAGAAAACAACTTCTTTTTTAGAAAAAAGCTTGTTCACCAAGGACTTGGCTTGATAAACATCACCCAGCTTCTTCCAAAGGTCTTTCATGCTCTTCTCCTCATGGACATTCAACAAGATAGAGTCAGTTAGACAGAGTCTTATGAGACCCTTATCCTTCTGATCGTTGAGGTCCCAATCTTCTTGTGACATTGTTGTAGGTTTTACACCAGATACAGTTTCCCATAGGTCACGATCAACAAGTAGGTCTTCCATCTTGAGTTTCCACAATTCAAAATTAGTGTCATTAAATTTCTCCACCTCTAAGCTTCCAAATGTGGTTGCCATCTCCTTCCTGCAACAAGATATAAAATACTCTACATAGACTCCCACTCAACCTAAGATTAGCTCAAAAAACCCCTACCCAGCTGCTAGAACCAAAACTGGCTAGGCTCTGATACCAACTGAAAGGAAGCTAGGTGTACAGAAAATGCTTCTTACACTAATCTAATGAGGAGAGATGAGTACAAATTTAATTTAATCTTTACAATTATAGCTATGTTAACCCACTAACAGAGATACTGCAGCAAACACATACACAAGAATGTAAGACAGAAGAAGAGAGACACAAGATATACATGGGGAAAACCCTTACGGGTGAAAAACCCCACACTCCAAAACACAACTCAAATGTATTCTGTAAACAATGAAGGTTACAATACAATAACAGAGCCAATTCTCTTGCAGGAGACTTCAACACTTGTATCTGGAGATGATCTGGTAGCATAACAATCCCTGTTAATCACATAATGCATCACCTCTCCAAAGCACCTATTTAAAAAGAAAAGGCAAAAATGGCTCCACATTGAGATGGGCATCCAACATGGCCTCATGGCCCAAAACCCACACCTATGGACACTTGTCCAACACTGTAGGATGTTCCTAACACTTGTCAAGTCACCCCATCCCAAAGAGGATGCCTATTCCCAAAATGGGCTATGACAGATGCTCTTACGACTCTTACAACCGTCATAGAATCTATCATAGCTCTCATAACTTACAGCTATAAGAGAATTTGTCATACACAGGCTATAAATAGCATATTCTCTTACAACATGTCATTGTTAAGGGAAAATTGGAGCTAAATAAATAATCAATATAGTATATCAATGATACCCAAAACTCAATGAAATAATGAACAAAAGAGTGTTGATAACTAAGAGGGGGGTGAATTAGTTATCTTAATTAATTTACCTTTTTGTTCTTCTTTAACAACTAGTGCATCATCAAAGCAAATAAACATTCATAATCATGAAACCAGAAACAAAGTCAAGATACATAACACAATGATTTTGACGTGGAAAACTGTGTTAAGGGAAGAACCATGGGGTGACTAACCCAAGAATGTATTCTCTGTTAAAAGAATAGAAATACATAATAGCACTTGCTAATTAGGGCTCACTACCTGAGCACACTGCTCACAAGAGGCTCACTGCCTACAAGAGACTCACTGTCTACAAGTTATAAGAAGAGTAACAAGATACTTGAACTGATGAGAAGCATCCATATATGCTGAGGTTCAGTTCCGGTTAGGCTCAATACACTAATCTACTGCACTTCATTCTTCCTCTTCTTTGGTGTTGTTGTCCTGTCACATATCGGACCTACCTTACTGCTTTCACACTGCTCTTTTTCTTTTATTCGCACAACACAATACACCACACACTCCATACCGAAATCAATCGGTATATATATCCGCACCAAGGATTTCATCCACTTTGTAGTTGGCATCTAGAATACGTACTATTTTCCCAAACTCTTGGTCTGTCAGCTGAATCCTTGCTTATCAAGTGATGCGTATCAAAGAGATGCTTATAGAAGTCATCAATCATGTCAGTCAATCATGAATGATATCTTAAGAAACTTCATCACCATCAATAACTCATCTGGATTAAGGTCTAATGCCCTGCCGGTCAGTTCTTCTTCTATCAACTCTGCCAAATAGGAACCCAATACTTAGGTGCTCATAACTTTTCACTCTTTCATCACCGGAGGCTCAATCTCTGGAATGTATCAGTCAAGGTACACCTCTTGACTTCCCAAATCCGTACTTTACTAAGATACTTCCTCTGAGAGATTCGGACCTGACTGTCAGACCTTGCCACATGCTCTGTTCTTGCTTACCAAACCACAACATTCTTCAATCTGACTTCTGGTATAGGCACACCATGTCCTGTGGATGTGTGGGATGAACTTTGTTTCCATCAATGACAACAATCATAAAGCCACAATGTGTTTCTTGCCAACAATCTCCCCCTTTGGCATTTATGGCAACACTTAGTAAAAAATGACTAAGTGTTATACTGGACTCCCCCTTGGTTGATGCTCTGTTCTAATGTACACTTTACCGAAGCTCCCCCTTAGCTGGATTCCATATTTTTCACTACTCCTCACTCCCCTTTTGACATCAATGGCAAAGGGTAGGGTCCACACACCAAAATTTTCCAAAAACGATCTATACTTAGCCGCATAAGTATATATACATGCTATACTTACATATACTGAAGTTTATCTGCAAAAGTTGTCTTCAGCTGGACAAGTTCTGTTGCCCAACTCTACTTCATCCTGTCCAAAATTGAGATGTGACCACTCAACAGGAATGCAAAAGCTTCTGCTTTCTTAAGATCTGTTGGATTATTGGTCTGAGCTGTGGCCTGAGCATCAGTTAGGGCCTCATGCATGGCCTCTAACTTAGGGATGATGATCCCTCTAAGTTCACTCAACCTATTTATTCTATTTTTCTTCTCCTTCTCAAGTTTCTTTATTTCATCTATGACTGTAATAGTCTTACATTCTTGATTTACTATGGAGGAGGAGAGAGGATCAAAACTTTGAGACAAACTTAGCAGTTTATCCTCTTGCTCTTTTACTTTCTTCTCAATATCTTTGGTCACTTTAGGCCAGGATAAACAAAATTTGTAAATATCTTTGCCATCTTTGAGAGAATTTTCTAAGCTCTTTATCCCAATATCCATAACTCTCCTATCACTTGAAATTAGACCCTGTTTTTTAGAGAATCTCTTATCCAAAAAAATTTTCCGGACTTTCTCTTCTGCTGCTTTCTCTAAGGAGTCAAAATGTGTATTAACAAAATTTACAAGAGACTTTAGATTACCAAATGTGGAGGCTGAAGGATCCTTTTGGAAGGATGGCATGATCTTCTCCAATACACCGGATGCAGTTTCTATGAGCTCACAATCCTCCATGTGAGACTTCAGCAGTTTTTCTTTTGCCTTTGTGTAAGTGAAGGATGCTAGTTTCATGGTTTAAACCGGGAAGAGGGAATCAAAGTTGAATGGACCTTGAAGTAGTTCTGGTTCATCAAATTCCATCACCTCTTTGGTCAAGAAATCTTTGACTGCTTCTACTGTGTCTCTTGCCAAAGACAAAGTTTTCTCCCCTTCTGCAGTCTTACCACTATCATCTGTGGCCTTCTCTGTTGGAATTTTCTCTCCTTCTGCAGCCTTACTACTGTCATCTTCTTTTTCCTTCTCCTCTACTTCTTGACTGATCTTCTCTTCTACTCTTTCTTCTTCTTTAGATCTGGAGTCTATAGGGGAAACCGGAGGAGAGATGTTTGCTTCTTTATGGACTTGCTCTTCTGGAGCAGAGTAATCTAGGTCCTTGGTTTTCTCTTCACTTGTCTCCTTTACCTCTTCTGCAATATTTTCAGTAGGGTCTTTCTTTGATGCACTTTTCCTTTTAACATTGAAAGGTTCATCACATACATCCTCTATAATGGGAATGTTGAATCTTTTGTATGCATTCTGGAGGATCTCTTCTATCTCTTTTGCTACTTTGTCAGTTTCTCTGAGCATAAGCTGATTCATTCTAGCTTTGCTCCAGAACTCATCCTTACAATCTTTGAAGATCATATTCATTTTCTTTGGAGTGATTGAAGGATATAGCTGAATAGCTATCTGTTCTCAGATCTCAAGATCCTTTGCCTTAGCATTATTCTTCCTTATTTCTAATTCCTTCTCTAGGCTTTTGGGAATGAGCGATATGATTTCAATAAAAGCCTTAATGTAGATATTCAGATATTTGACTGTGGCTTCTTGCAAGATCTTCTGGTCAGCTTCATTGTAATCTTTATAGAATTCAGTCATTGGTTTTAGGTTCCCATCCACAGTGACTGATTTGACTACATCATTAATGGATAGAGTGGGCCTTTCAACAAATTCCTCTGACTTCTCTTCTTTGTCTTGACTGGTAGAGGGTTCACCAGATGTTTTCTTCTTCTTCTTCTTCATTTTCTTGACCTCTTCATCAGATTTAGTCTCTTCATCATCTTTTTGACTGGCATAAGATCTTGTGGCCTTTGTCTTAGTTCTCTTCTCTCCTTTACCAGATGATTTTGCTTCTGGTTTTGATGCTTTTGAGCTCTTAGTAGATACAGAGCTCTTAGAGGATCTGGTCCGGGAGGGGGCTTCTACCGGAGCACTTTCTTTTTCTACCTCTTCCTTTTCCTTTTCTGCCCTTTCCATCTTTTCTCTATTTGCATCAAGTGCCTCTTTTGAGATGCCATACCTTTTGGCAACATTCTCTACTTCTTTTCTCACTTTTCTCTTCATCTTTGGTTGTCTGAGCTCCACATGAATCTTTACACTTAATTCTTCAAAGGTTCCAAACCTTTCTACCTTGGGATCCTTGGGCTGACTTAGCATGTGCTGAACATGCAGCTCTACAATTTTCTCATCTACTTCATACCCCATTGACATGATCCATACTATTCCTGGTTCTACTACCTCCATCAGACATTGATCAGTGTCTACCATAAAGCACAATGTATCCTTGTATTTTTCAACTAGGGATTGGGGAATTCTTTCTCTAGCCTGCATCATGCTTTGGAAGTTTTTGAGGTAACCCCATAGTGCTATGTTTTGTGTCTTGGCATCACCAAGCCCATGCAAGTAATCTCTGATTTGAATTGCAACAGGTCTGTCATTCTGCCATACCCAACCACTAGATCCGGGCAGCTCATTCATAAAGTAGAAGAACAAACACAGTATCAACCCACCATACTTGAAAGAGTTCTTCTTGTCTTTCTTGATCTTTTGTAGGTTTTCCATCAGTTGGCTTAGAAGTAGTTCACAAAGATCATAATCTGTATTCTTTCTCAACATTTCATAAGCAGTGTAGATTACTTTTCTGGATATATAATTTTCTCTACTGGAGTGATATATCTTATAGCCAATAATCATGGAGGCAAACTTAATGTCTGGATTTGTGATATCCTCAACTGTCATTTCCCTTTTATCAAATTTAGATCTAGTAGCCTCACTCACAGTTTGGTTTTTGACTGATTTTAGAGTAGGTACCCCACCGCATGAGTGCAATCTAGTTACTGCCCTAATTTCTTCCTTGGTTATCTTAAATGGCCTCATCAACCACATAAAGTTGTCATGCATTCTACTCAAGACATATCGGACCCAATCATCTTCAGTAAAATAGGGGAAATGAATGCATTGTCAAAAATGTTTATCCCGGATGGCCTTAGACTGAGGTTTTAGTTCAAATGATTCATCTATCAGTTCCTTGTGGTAGATATCCATCAGCTTGGATTCACCAAATTCTTCAATGTTTGCGTGAATGTAAACCTTAACGTCTTCTACATGCAGAATTCCATGTGGAATGCTAGAAAATGCACCTAAGGGATCAACTTCTAGGGATTTATAGGGATGCTTTCTGAATTTAGGGAGCGGCCTATCAGTGATTTTCACCACATTTAGAGTAGCCATCTTTCAAAGATTCACAAAGAGATTTTCAAGAACGGAAAATACCTTTTACGCTTTTAGGGTTCACGATGTGAACCAGATCAGATTACTGGATGAATCGACTTCTGCAGTTGATCTTTGATGGGCTTCAGGCAATTTGTTGTAGAGCTCCTTTTCTCTTCTTGAATGTAAAATGAGCAAATGTTCAATAAGAGAACCCTTATATTTCTCTGCAAACCCTAATTCCATATTGCAATAAATGTGTAACTCAAGTCATTCTGGTTTGCCTTGTTCTCCTTGTTCTTAGGAAAATCTTTTCTGGATCACTAAGAAGCATTTAGAGTTGTTCTTGGTGATGATTGACAGTATATCTTCCTTTCCCCAAACATTTGATCTATTCGCAGATCAAGATTCCTTAGTTTGAATCATATCGGATCTAACTGTGAAAAACTTACTTCTTACCAGATGACTGTTGAACCAGATTAGTCTTAGAAGATTAACCTATTCAAACCCACTTGCGGATCTTCCATCTCTTTACCAAAGCTTATTTAGATGTTCCTCTATGAACCCTTTAATCTGCAATGTTCCTTGTGCCAATTTCATGCACCAATTAACTGGCTGGGGGAAAATATTTTTCCTTGTGTCTCCCCCTGAGCCAGAGCTCACTTTTTAATTTCTGGAAGGAATATCAGCACCAAATTCTAGTGCGGATCCATCCCCAACATTTTCTGTATTCCTTTTCACCCAAATCTTGTTCATCTCCCTTTGAACTTCATCCACATTCACTTTTCCTTTTCCCTTGTCTTGATTCTGATTAAGATGCACAGGACCCCTTTTATCCTGATTCTTGCTTCTACAGAATTTGTCAATATGACTGGATCTATTGCAATTGTGGAGAACAACATTTCTTTGCATTTTTGATTGATATCCTCTTCATCTATATTGATTAGCCATATGTCCCATTCTATTGCATGCAAAGCATCTACCATTGAATGAATTGCTCATTTGCATATTTCTACATTCATGAGATTAGTGACCATACCTTTTGTAGTTGAAACACCATCCGAAGAAGGATGAATTAGTCTGATTCATTCTTCTTCTACACTGATTTGCTTTATGGCCAAAGTTATTGCAATTATGGCAGTATCCATTGAAGGAAGGATATCTTTGAGCATTTGGTTGCCTTATCGGAGGTCTTCTAGTCCTGTTTCTTAGATTTTCTGATCTGGAGTTCTTCTGACTGGATCTAGAGCTTTCACCTTTTTCATACCCCAAGCCTTTCTTGTCATCTACCCTCTTTTGGCTTTGAAGAAGAACTTCAAGTTGAGCAGAGCTTATTTTGAATTTCTCTTTGTATTCATTTGCTGTTTGAAGATCCCTCTTAAGAGTGTCAATCTAATTCTCAAGTTGTTCTTTATTATCTCTAGCTTCTTCAAGATCAGACTCTAGATGCTTGATTATTCTATCTATTTTGTGGCAGTCTTCTGATTTCTCCTTGAGAGATTGTCTTAGATCATCTTCAGTTTTTCTTTTCTCTTCAATTTCTTGGGTGAATTTTATAACTCCTGATTCCATTTCAAGTCTTACCATAATGACCTCTTTTGATAACTTTTCACATAACTTGGTTTTCTCCTTCAGATCTTTATTTGTATCATTGGCTTCACCTTGACTTGCCAATTGCGAAAGTAGATCCTTTCGCTTTTTCATAGAGATACTCAGTTTCCCTTTTAGTTCATCTATGAAATCATCGGCCTGTTTGAGTCTTTCCTTCAATTCATTGACTTTGGAGTTAGAATGCCCAAGATCATCTAGGGTAGACTGAAGTTGTTCCATCATACCATATACATCCATTTGAATTTCTAGATCTTCCTCAAGCTGTTAGGCTCTGTTTGGAGGAACTTGGCTTTGATACCAATTGTTGATAACTGAGAGGGGGGGTGAATCAGTTATCTTAATTAATTTACCTTTCTGTTCTTCTTTAACAACTAGTGCATCATTAAAGCAAATAAGTATTCGTAATCATGAAACCAGAAACAAAGTCAAGATACATAACACAATGATTTTGACGTGGAAAACCCTATTAAGGGAAAAACTGAATAACCCAAGAATGTATTCTCTGTTAGAAGAATAGAAATACAAGCTGGCACTTGCCAATTAGGGTTCACTCCCCGAGCACACTGCTCACAAGAGGCTCACTGCCTACAAGAGATTCACTGTCTACAAGTTATAAGAAGAGTAACAAGATACTTGAACTGATGAGAAGCATCCACATATGCTGAGGTTCAGTTCCGGTTAGGCTCAATACACTGATCTATTGCACTTCATTCTTCCTCTTCTTTGGTGCTGCTGTCCTGTCACATACCAGACCTGCCTTACTGCTTTCACACTACTCTTCTACTTTTATTCGCACAACACAATACACCACACACTTCTTCATACCAAAATCAATCTGGTATATATATCCGCACCAAGGATTTCATCCACTTTCTAGTCGGCATCCAGAATACTTACTATTTTCCCAAACTCTTGGTCTGTCGGCTAAATCCTTGCTTATCAAGTGATGCGTATCAAAGAGATGCTTATAGAAGTCATTAATCATGTCGGCCAATCATGAATGATATCTTAAGAAACTTGATCACCATTAATAACTCATCTGGATTAAGGTCTGATGCCCTGTCGGTCAGTTCTTCCTCTATCAACTCTGCCAAACAGGAACCCAATACTTAGGTGCTCATAAATTTTCACTCTTTCATCACCGGAGGTTCAATCTCTAGAATGTATCAGTCAAGGTACACCTCTTGACTTCCCCAAGTCCACACTTTACTAAGATACTTCCTCTAAGAGATCCAGACCTGATTGTCAGACCTTGCCACATGCTCTGTTCTTGCTTACCGGACCACAACACTCTTCAATCTGACTTCTGGTATAGGCACACCATGTCCTGCGGATGTGTGGGATGAACTTTGTTGCCATCAATGACAACAATCATGAAGCCACAATGTGTCTCTTGCCAACAAAGAGATCAATCAAACAATGAATCAATACAAAGCATACCTCCTTTAATTCTCAGCTTCCATTGATCTCCTATCACAAATGATCTTGTCTATGAATATGGCCTATAGAAGGTGCATTTCCTTGTTATGATTCCAAGATGTTCAAATGGGAATGGCTATGATAGTTTCTTCATGAAGATGAGCTTCACAACAATGATAGTAGTAGTGTGGTAACAAGTTTGATCGCAAGCAATGAAGGAATTGGTGCCAAAGGTGCACTGTAATTCCTGCAGAGTAAGTTTACTTAAAGCTTGGATGAATGAAATGCAAGAATACGGTTGTACTTATAGACTTGTGAGAGAGAAGATCAACGGTATAGAAAGAATGAGAAGATCAATGGTATAGAAGACTTGAGAGAACGTGTGCGAATAAGAAGAAGACAAGTGTCACATAAAAGTTGTTTTATTTGAGTTAACTACTTTCTTTTCTAAAGATAAGATATGACTTCATAAATTAAAAAGTTTTTTTCTAATTTAAGAGATATTGATAAAAACAAGGTTGATTGAGTCAGTTAACTCAACTTGTGATTTGCTTTTGCATGATTTGAGAGAAATTAAATAATAAATTATTTATTTTTGTGTACATGAAGAAGAAGACTTATTTTTAGAAGATTTGAAAGATATTTGAAGATAGGAAAGCAAATTAAATAAATAAATTTATTTAATTGTTTGTGCATGATTTGGAAGAATAAATAAAATATTTGATTGTATTTTATTTTTGGAGATTTAGAAGATTTAAATAAATTTAATTGATTTATTTAAATTTGGAAGAATGATTTGATTTAATTAAATAATTGAGAATTATTTAATTATTTGGAAGAATTTAATTAAATAAAGGATTTTATTTAATTTTGAATTTAGAAGAGGTAATTAAATATTTTGATATTTAATTAACTTAGAAGAATGTGAATCAAATAAATAAATTTGTTTATTTATTTATTGTAGAAGAATTAGAATGAAATAAATATTAAGAATATTTATTTAGACCGAGTCGTGTCATTTTTAGGTGTATACAGTCATAACCCACCTTGGGGCACCCAAAGATGCCTTTTTCAAAGATGCTTCTTGACACATGTCCTTACCTGTCATAGGATCTTCTATTTCTGACTCTTACATGTCATAACTTTGTCATAGGAATCTGCCATGACTGTTTCAGTCAATATTTCCTTACACACATTCCAAGATGCCTACACATGGCAAAATATTCCTACCACTAAGTGGGATGCCTATCTCCTCATGTGAGGACAAATTTACATGTGGTCATATGCCATGTAGGATGACACATCACTGTGCAACCTCCCACAAGATGATAACATAGGATTTGTATCCTAGTTATACAATAGGCAATAAATAAATAAATATAATGAAATAATACAAAGAATTACCAAGGTTGAGACACCTTAATTCCCAACACATCGAACCACGGACTTTCCTTCTTATACGACATCCTAGATCAACCTTAAGTGGTCAAGCTTTCTTCTGAGGAACTTGGCTATGATACCAATTGTTAAAATGAACCAAACAACTAAGATGGGGGGTGAATCAATTGTCTCAAAACTTAAACAATTCTGCACCTTAAAACATTAAACACTTGTCTACTGTTTCTTATGATTAAGTCATGAAAGCATAAACTTAGAAACATAAACACAATTGCAATATCATACACAAGAGACACCATATTTTTACATGGAAAACCTTGTTAAGGGAAAAACTACGATAGATTTTAGTCCATAAGATTGTCATGCCCACATTTCCCATGCGGTCACAACACGTATTCACGCGTGTCATGTCCACATGCATCATGTGGTCATGATACGAACTATCAAAAATTTTCCCTTACTACTCTAAAAACCCCCTCGCACGCGTAGATGTGTTCAGTGGCATACGCTTAAGGCAAAAACAATACAGTTGTCGGTGGGGTACCAAGTATAGTGTGATAAACACTAATCTTGAATGCGTGGTTTCCTGACTTAGGTTAGTCTCACGAGTTACATTTGAACAATAGTTGTTTTAAGTGATAGAACATTTTTCAACAAAGCACGATCATTTGCCCTCTCTTCCGTTTCTCTAAAATTTAATTTTAATTGTATTTCTATCTCATTCTCCTTAGTTTCCGCTCTAGGTTTTAGTTCAACGTTTGAATTAATTTAAATAATCATCTTACTCCTAAACAGGATTAACTGTAGGTAAAACTTACTTAGTTCTCTTAGCTCAGTTCAGAATTGCCGCGCATTTTCTCCTCTTTGTTTTCCAAGGTTGGCTTTTCCTTCTCAATTGGGTGTTTTCTAAATCTACAGTTGAGTTTAAAATGGCCACTCATGGAATGCCTGTGATGGCTTGTTTGTGTTTATTTTTAGTGTCCTTTGTAAATGAAAGGATCATATTTTCCTCTTCATTTTCCTGTCCTTTAGTTTGTGATAATTGTTGAAACTTCTGAGAAACTCTTCCTTAAAATTAATATATATTTACCTATGCTCTTTTTAAATTATAAATATATTTCTCCTTATAAACATAATTTATATATATATATATATATATATATTTCACCATTATCTCAGTTCACTTTAACTCACAATTTCATTAATAAGTTCCTTAACTGTAAAGAAAGTATAGAATATATATATAATAAATAAATATATATATAATTTGTTAAAACAGATTACTATCCAATAAATCATTAAAAACAAAGTAAAGAGTTAATTTATTTTTTTTTACAAATATAAACATTGTATTTCCAAATTGCAACTCTAAGTTTAAGCATCTATTCAATTTGTATTATACAATATGCATAAATAAATCCCACTTTACTATTCACTATTCACTTTTACTATTCACTATTCACTATTCACTATTCTATTACCATTCACTATTCATATTAGGCAAACTTTTAATATGAGATTAGTTTCTATTTATCTCAAATACACAACTTTAATCCAATTTTATTTCCTTTCTAAATGGCAAAACTAAACGAACAATAGAACTACAACTATCAATACAATAAGGAAGTAATTTCCTCACAACTCCAAAATACTGAATTATACAACGAAAGAGAGAGAATGTTCTCCTCTTGTAAAATCAACAAGGATGAAGCTATTAAAAGACCAAGCTCCCTTAAGAGTAAAGGAAAATAAAATATTTTCTAAGATCCAATAATCTTCTCCAAGCTTCACCATAAGCTCCCAGAAAACCTGCATATTACACAAGGGAAGAAACACCACACAAGCTGTGCTCCTCCCTACCGTAGACCCGCAAGAGGGTCACCCCTGAGCTAGGGAGATCATCCACACACGTAGGGGATTCAATACCACTTCACAACAAAATAAAAACAACACACCAAAATATAAATACACCCATAGATATTTACACAACACATAACTTATCCACTGTGAGTTTAAAGAGGGGTAGGAGAGTGGACACACTCAACTCTAGAGTGTCACCCTTCAATTAAATTTCAACACAGTTTTCTTCTCATGGCCTCAAGCCAACTTGCCAACAAAGATTTCAAGGAGTTCATATTTTGACTCTCAAGCCGAATAACACAATTTCTCAAAGTCGCACAAATGTCCTCAAGGCTTTCAACATCTCAAAAGAAACAAGGCATGTACTTGAGGAGGATCACTCCTCCCCTACCCCACACTTGATGAACATTTCTCCCAAGTGGAAGAAGTTCTGTCAACACCCAAATAAATTTCCCCACAATTACATAATTTACAACACAACAAATCAAATTTCATTTCACAAATCCATCATGCAAGAAATAGAAAATGCACAGGAGAGGCCTTGAAATACAACCTTAAAAAGCCCTTTAATGGATGAAGTTGATGTAGAGTTCCTCTCCAACCTCCTCTCCAAATCTCCCTTCTCCAAAAAAAACAATCTCTCTATGATCACAAGTAAGGGATAATGAATGGAGGATATAAGATGGCTAGAATAATTTCGGCATTATGAGGCTATGAAGAGGAGAATAGAGAAAGAATTGGGCATTATGAGGATGCCAAAAGAAGATTTCTTAGAGGAAATTAGGCATGATAAGAATGCAAGAATGAAGTCCCCCTATAAGAATGAAGTGCCCTTGTAAAATCTAGTCTTCTCTAATTGCTTAGAGAAGAGTCTTATTTATAGATTTTTGAAAAGATGATGGAGGGTGAGGATCAAAAGTTGAGATCAAGGGCTCTCATTATTTGTGAATTTTAAATTCATAGTGGATGAATTAAAAATTTATTTTTTTGGGATTGTAATATTTAAATAACCCCACTATCCCAAGTGGAATTAAAAAAATATCCCCACTATCGCAAGTGGAATTAATAAAATATCCCCACTATTCCAAGTGGAATTAATAAAATATCGCTACTCATGAGCTCCTCCATTATTGGTGGATCATGGAGTCATTTCAAGCCTTGAAAATGGAGAAAGGATGGGCTTGAGTGTTGGTCCCACTCATCCTATCCTTCCCATGCCTCCAAATTCGTCACTTAACTTCATTGTGAAGTTAAGGTGACCATACAGAGGTTAACCAAGGGTTACCCAAGTCAAAAGTAACCCTAGACCTATGGGGTATAACACAGGGTCAATTTAAACTTAGTTAGGACACCCAGGGTCAAGTTAAGACACAAGAAAAGGGTCTCAAAAATTTAAATTAAAAAAATAAAATTCAAATACAATTCTTACAACACAAATCATAATTCAATTTTACAAAAGGGTAGACCTAACCCATTCAACCTCATGCAAGACAATATTACAACATTACAACATTGCACCAAACACAGAGTTGATCTTGGTTCCTCGTGGAACTAGATCGGCTTCACAAGGGATTACAACATAAGGTGCGGAATGATCTCTAGTATCTGTGGTTTTGTTAGAAATACCTGCACACTCAATCTCAAAGTTAATTCCACATATACATATCATAGCCGAAGCAAATTAAACATATTAATGAGGATGTATAACCAATCACTACCTATATCCATCTGGCAACCATATTATATAATAATCAATCATTTTATCATTTTAATCTAGAGCTAGGTGAATAATAGGATACACACCAGTCAGACAAGGGCGGGCCTTACATACTACCCCCTAAGAAATGACTTACTCCCGGAAGTCATCAAGAGGAGGTTGGAAGTATTTTCTTGAACTTCTTTGCACCAGACAAGGTAAGTTCAGAAGATAACATATGCAATAAAGAACTCTTCTCAAGAAAATAAAGCATGGTAACTAAATGTTATAAAGGCTTAATTTCTTTTCATAAAATACACTCTATGGGTTGAAATTCAGCACATCTAATCTCAGGATCATCAATCTTCTATACACATGTATAGAGAATCTTCACACATCACATTACAAGTTTATAGAGAAAATACCAATTCATATGCAATTACATCAAATACAGATCTTACACAAACAAATATTTTCATTCATCCACATTACAGGAATTAACTTCACAAGGCTCAGATAAAGGTTTAGGGGAATGTCATAGTCTCCTCATAGAACCAAGTAACCAATAACCAGTGCCAAGTAACCAAAGATCCAAGAACTAGGTAGAATGATGGTCTTAGGGCCACGCACTTGGGGGCCTCACCATACATTCCCACAATGGCCTACCTCTTGTTTGTATAAGGGGTTTAGCCTCCAAGAGATAGCCAACATAAGAACAAGATCACTAGGAAGGTAAGTGGATAATGACCAGCCCATACTAGTCCACACCTACCCCCATCCTCAAAATTTTCCCACGTCTGCTTCCTTATATACACTCCACCAAGGTCACTCCATCGACATGGCGAGAAGAACATCACAACATATGACCAACACTTGCAAACAAAAATAATATAGCTTAGCCACCATAAATAACAGATATACCAAAAGAAAGGAGTTTCAAAATCCAACAGTAAAATAAATAAATGCGCGCCATTCCAACAATAAATCAACCATAACCACAAGGATTACGTGAAAAATAGAGAAATCAAAGATTTGTGGCTAAGCTACTTTCAGACAAGATTAAATAACATGGTTGGTCCACACAGGCAAGATATAAAAAGATCACCAAACAACCGAAAGAAATAATCACAATCCAAGAAAGTGCACATTACATCACTATGTGACTAACATTAAGTCACCAATAAGGAAGGAGGGAAATACGGTCACTACATGTGTTATGCAAACACAACCAATGCAATAACATCATGTAGGTAAGTATTATCAATGTGCCTTCACATACTCTTACGTGGAATCGTGCCCTTCTCAAAGGTAACACGTCATCAATATAGTACATCGTGCCCTTCTCAAAGATACACGTCATCAATATAGTACATCCACTCAAATAAGATACCAAGGTAAGAATAAACCTGCACAAATAGCATGCCCTCGAGCAATCACATGCCCATACCAAAACATAACCAAAATCCCATGTCAGATGTCATTAGTACCGTCAAGGAAACAGAGCATGATAGGAAAGCACTATGGGCCTCTCAAAGGTCCATTCACTAAGGAGAAGTAGGGGGTACTCTGGCATAGGAAGGTATGGTTGGTTGGGTAATCCCAAACCAATGCCACAACATGTCACCATAGCTTCCTAAGTTCTTCCTCTCCACTACTTAACTCCACACATGTAAGGTCTCCAACTCCAAGATTGGACCTTATAGGGTGTACATACAAATAGCCACACAAGCATGAGTCCATCATACTTATAGTTATACACCCAACCCATGGATGGATACGCAGTATCGCAAGCTCATGAGTACACTAGGCATGTACGGGATAATCACAACACATAGCAAACATGCTCATAACAAGTATTCACACTCACAATGTAGCACATACACAATTTTCCTTTGTCGTTCATTACTTAGTGAATAAGGACAACGTTCATACCCAAAGTCACATAATAATTACCATAAGGGTTCTCTAAGAAATTTACTCAAACATAAACTCAAATTAGAATCCAACCATGACTTCACATTTAGAGATAAGGCAACACCCTCAAGTAAGTACACCAATTTACTAGCTATGCTTGATAGATCATAATCGAACCCAAACAACATTATATCAACTTACAAGATGGTGACTCACAACACATCACATATCATAGAGTTAACGATAATCCATATAACACTACATATGCACTACGAAACCACCACACATTTATCTAATCACAAGGTTCATTAAGTAGTGGCATATCACAAGAAGAATCTAATAGCAAGATTCTCTAATTTTACTATTCTACTATATGAAGCCTAAACATCTTTTCCGCATAAGGTATGCATAACATGATATCAAATTCACACAAAAACAAAGTTATAAAATGCAAAATTTTATTTTGTAGAAGTAATTTACCAAAAAGGGTTGCCAAGCACACAAATTCCTCATTGAACAATTTAAGGACATATGTTAATTCTTAACAATTTGCCATGCATAAAACTAATTTTTGTCTCTTTCTTTCTTAGTATTTTTACAAGGTAATCTAATGAAATCACACACATAACAAATTACACTCATAAAATTTAAAGCAAGATACACTTCATGCAATCTTTTCTAGTTATCAATCCAAAGGAAACAATGCCAATTTCTAATGATAACAAGGGTTAGGGATTCAAGAGATTATGCCATTCAACCTTATGATAAACACATGTCAAGTTCACAAGGCAAGAATAAGTCAAATGGGCATTAAGATGTCACTACTCTCCATAAAAATACACAAGGGCAAGGAAGGGTCCAATGCAACCCTCACCACCTAGACCAACTGACTCGAGAGGAAAATTGACCAAGAGGATCACAACCACCACAAAACACAAGCGGAAGACTTCGATAACCATGTGACAAGGCCATCACGATGACAAAACAAGAGGATGGGTATTCCTCCAAGGTGAAGGTTAGTCAACAAACCACAACCTCACTCTCTCACAGCTACATGTAGTAGGACAAGGGTCAAACCATGCTCAACCCACTCCATGTTGGTCTAAACAACATGCAAACCCAAGAGCTCCCAATGTTGAAACATGTGCTCTGATACCAAATGTCATGCCCACATTTCCCATGTGGTCACAACACGTATTCACGCGTGTCATGTCCACATGCATCATGTGGTCATGATATGAACTATCAAAAATTTTTCCTTACTACTCTGAAAACCCCCTCGCACGCATAGATGTGTTCGGTGGCATACACTTAAGGCGAAAACAATACAGTTGTCGGCAGGGTACCAAGTACAGTGTGATAAACACTAATCTTGAATGCGTGGTTTCCTGACTTAGGTTAGTCTCATGAGTTACATTTGAACAATAGTTGTTTTAAGTGATAGAACATTTTTCAACAAAGCATGATCATTTGCCCTCTCTTCCGTTTCTCTGAAATTTAATTTTAATTGTATTTCTATCTCATTCTCCTTAGTTTCTGCTCTAGGTTTTAGTTCAACATTTGAATTAATTTTAATAATCATCTTGTTCCTAAATAGGATTAACTGTAGGTAAAACTTACTTAGTTCTCTTAGCTCAGTTCAGAATTGCCGCGCATTTTCTCCTCTTTGTTTTCTAAAGTTGGCTTTTCCTTCTCAATTGGGTGTTTTCTAAATCTATAGTTGAGTTTAAAATGGCCACTCATGGAATACCTATGATGGCTTGTTTGCATTTATTTTCAGTGTCCTTTGTAAATGAAAGGATCATATTTTCCTCTTCATTTTCCTGTCATTTAATTTGTGATAATTGTTGAAACTTCCGAGAAACTCTTCCTTAAAATTAATATATTTACCTATGCTCTTTTTAAATTATAAATATATTTCTCCTTATAAACATAATTTAAATATATATATATTTCGCCATTATCTCAGTTCACTTTAACTCACAATTTCATTAATAACTTCCTTAACTGTAAAGAAAGTATAGAATATATATATAATAAATAAATATATATATAATTTGTTAAAACATATTACTATCCAATAAATCATTAAAAACAGAGCAAAGAGTTAATTTTTTTTTTTACAAATATAAACATTGTATTTCTGAATTGCAACTCTAAGTTTAAGCATCTATTCAATTCGTATTATACAATATGCATAAATAAATCCCACTTTTACTATTCACTATTCACTTTTACTATTCACTATTCACTATTCACTATTCTGTTACTATTCACTATTCATATTAAGGCAAACTTTTAATATGAGATTAGTTTCTATTTATCTCAAATACACAATTTTAATCCAATTTTATTTCCTTTCCAAATGACAAAACTAAACTAACAATAAAACTACAACTATCAATACAATAAGGAAGTAATTTCCTCACAACTTCAAAATACCAAATTATACAACGAAAGAGAGAGAACGTTCTCCTCTTGTAAAATCAACAAGGATGAAGCTATTAAAAGACCAAGCTCCCTTAAGAGTAAAGAAAAATAAAATATTTTCTAAGATCCAATAATCTTCTCCAAGCTTCACCATAAGCTCCCAGAAAACCTGCATATCACACAAGGGAAGAAACACTACTCAAGCTGCTCTCCTCCCTACCATAGACCTGCAAGAGGGTCACCTCCGAGCTAGGGAGATCATCCACACACCTAGGGGATTCAATACCACTTCACAACAAAATAAAAATAACACACCAAAACACAAATACACCCATAGATATTTACACAACACAAAACTCATCCACTGTGAGTTTAAAGAGGGGTAGGAGAGTGGACACACTCAACTCTAGAGTGTCACCCTTCAATTAAATTTCAACACAGTTTCCTTCTCATGGCCTCAAGCCAACTTGCCAACAAAGATTCCAAGGAGTTCATATTTTGACTCTCAAGCCAAATAACACAATTTCTCAAAGTCACACAAATGTCCTCAAGGCTTTCAACATCTCAAAAGAAACAAGGCATGTACTTGAGGAGGATCACTCCTCCCCTACCGCACACTTGATGAACATTTCTCCCAAGTGGAAGAAGCTTTGTCAACACCCAAATAAATTTCCCCACAATTACATAATTTACAACACAACAAATCAAATTTCATTTCACAAATCCATCATGCAAGAAATAGAAAATGCAAAGGAGAGGCCTTGAAATACAACCTTAAAAAGCCCTTTAATGGATGAAGTTGATGTAGAGTTCCTCTCCAACCTCCTCTCCAAATCTCCCTTCTAAAAAAAAACAATCTCTCTATGATCACAAGCAAGGGATAATGAATGGAGGATATAGGATGGCTAGAATAATTTTGGCATTATGAGGCTATGAAGAGGAGAATAGAGAAGGAATTGGGTATTATGAGGATGCCAGAAGAAGATTTCTTAGAGGAAATTAGGCATGATAAGAATGCAAGAATGAAGTCCCCCTATAAGAATGAAGTCCCCCTGCAAAATCCAGTCTTCTCTAATTGCTTAGAGAAGAGTCTTATTTATAGATTTTTGAAAAGATGATGGAGGGTGAGGATCAAAAGTTGAGATCAAGGGCTCCCATTATTTGTGAATTTTAAATTCATAGTGGATGAATTAAAAATTTATTTTTTTGGGATTGTAATATTTAAATAACCCCACTATCCCAAGTGGAATTAAAAAAAATCCCCACTATCCCAAGTGGAATTAATAAAATATCCCCACTATCCCACCTTAAAACATTAAACACTTGTCTACTGTTTCTTATGATTAAGTCATGTAAGCATAAACTCAGAAACATAAACACAATTGCAATATCATACACAAGAGACACCATATTTTTACGTGGAAAACCTTGTTAAGGGAAAAACCACAGTAGATTTTAGTCCATAAGATATATACGTTATAAGAATACCGAAAATCAAATGCTCACTGCCTAGAAAAAGGCTCACTGCCAAGGGGTGGCTCACTGAGATGTTAACATCTACTCCATGCCTGAATTCAATTCAATTAAAGAGCAATACTCTTCCTCTGCTCTGCCTTCTACACTTCTCCACCTAACTTTGCATTTTTCACACTTGGATACATTTCACAACTCAATTATAAGTATTTATACACTATATCAACCTTGGAATGATCATCAAGGTTGACATTACAATCACTAAACAATTTCCAAGGTCGGCATTACAAACATACATAAAATAGGTCTGGACCTAATAAAAAATTAGCTAAGGAAATGTAGTAAATATGTATGCGGCTCACTCCATGCCTTAGCTGGGACTCAAACACGATCTTCCACGCCACAAAATGCTTCTACAATCTTCAATATGTCTCCGCAATCACTAGAATTAACCAAGTCAACTAAGACTGGTTACATGCTACATTATCTATGAAGGAACATGATCAGGAGGCATCTACAAGCACGTTGTAATCACCAGGAGCAACCGTACAAACTCTAACCACATTATCCATGAGATTCTTCACACCGGAGCACATAAGCTTCACTATCTTCATCTATCATGAAAGAAAGATAGCTTGCGGACCACCAAATCATGAACCATTGTAGTTGTAGGCACTTATCATCATCCCAGACTTCCCTCTCGAACTACAGAATAAAATACTTCAATGCGGAGCAAAATACTTTCTCCCTGTCACCAGTGAATAATAAAAAATAGCAGGTTTTAATTTGGTGAATGTAACTCACTTAATTCTTCATACCAGAGGCTCAAACTTAGGATTTAGCATCTTTAGATATGCCTCTAATTAACTTCTAGTCTGCATACCAAGATCTTCACTCTCCAAGAAATACGGAGCAGTCTTCTGGACTGTTCTTCAGTATGTAACTCAGTATCTTCACTGTGATTCACTGTTTTCTTTCTGATTATTTTGGAGGGGTTAATTTTCTTAATATAATCAAGATATAAAGCTTCTAACCAAATAACAAAATAAGATATAGTTGACACCAATGACAACAAGGATATGTTGACATCAGTGACAACATCGATTAGGCACATACTTGTAACAGAAGGTGTGAGGGATGATGAATCTGATGATGCTAGTACTAGTACAAATGAATACTTTTTTATTGCTGTTAAAGAAGAACCTATGTCTACTAATCTTGCTAGTTGTGTGAAGGAAGAAAAACTAGTGGAAGAAAGTGCTTTGGTTGTTCAGGTTGAGAAAGATAAGGACGAATGGATTATTGATAGTGGATGCTCACATCACCTGACTGGTGATAAAAGTAAGTTTGTAAGTTTAGAAAAATATGATGGAGGACTGGTTAGGTTTGGATACAATGCAATTGGTAAGATTTGTGGAAAATGATCTATTTCATTTGATGGTAAGCATAACACTGACAATGTTCTCTATGTGAAGGGTTTAAAGCATAATCTTTTGAGTGTTGGTCAGATGTGTGACAAAGTCTATAATCTAAGATTCAAAGACAATGGATATAAGATAATGGAAAGCTCCAGAACTATGATTGCTACTAGTAAGAAAACTAGAGGTAACATCTATCAATTAAGAGGAACTAATGATTACTGTTTATTAGCCCAAGCATATGAAAGTTGGTTGTGGCATAGAAGGTTGTGTCATATAAATTTTGATAATCTGGTAAAGATAAGTTCAGGACAGACTGTAAGAGATCTACCAAAACTTGTAAAACCCTCCAATACTATGTGCAAGGAATGTTAGTTGGGGAAGCAGAAAAGAACAAGTTCCAAGAGTAAAGAGCAATTCTCTACCAGTTTGCTAGATCTAGTTCATACAGATCTATGTGGTCCTACAAGGATAAGAAGTCTACAAGGTGATAGGTACTTCATGTTGCTTATTGATGATTATTTTAGAATGACTTGAGCTACTTTTCTAAAAGACAAATCAGAAGCCCTAGAGAAGTTCAAATCCTTCAAATCTATGGTTGAAAATGAAAAAGAACTGAAAATCAAATGCTTGAGGTCTGATAGAGGAGGTTAGTTCACATCAAATGAATTCAACATTTTCTATGAAGAGCAAGGAATAAAAAGATAGTTGTCTGCACCTAGAACTCCTCAGCAAAATGGAGCTATAGAAAGGAAGAATACGATAGTTCAAGAAGTTGCTAGAACAATGATGAAGGAAGGAGGCCTGCCAGAAGTCTTCTGGAAAGAAGCTATACATACTATTGTCTATATTCAAAACATAGTTCAAGTGAAAGGTAATGACACTAAAACCCCCTATGAATTATGGTATGGAAGAATTCCAATAGTAATAAACTTCAAAGTCTTTGGAAGAAAATGCTATATTAGAAGAGATGAAGACCTAGGGAAATTTGATGCAAGATGTGACAAAGGAGTCTTCCTTGGGTACTCTACCAAGAGTAAGGCCTATCGGTGCTACAACAAAAGGTTGAAGAAGATTTTGGAGAGTGCAAATGTGAAAGTGGATGAAGGAAAAGGAAAAACATCAGTTCAAAGCGGCTATGAGTCAGATGAACCTGTTGATATAACTCATGAAGAAAAAGTTGAACAAGAAGACAATCAAAGTGAAGAAGAAAGGGCTCTAAAAATTGCTAAAACTCCTAGGTATGTAAGAATCAATCACTCTGAAGATCAAATTATTGGAGATAAAGAGAAAGGAGTGCTGATTAGGAAAAGAACTGCAGAAGAATAAGTGAATTACTGTCTTCTCTCTATAGTTGAACAAAAAACTATGAATGAAGCCTGCAATGATGAGAATTGGGTTAAGGAAATAGAAGATAGAGAATAACAAAACTTGGGAATTAGTTCCTAGACTCACTGACAAAAATATTATTGGAACTAAATGGGTCTTCAAGAATGAGCTAAATGAAAATGGAGAAGTTGTAAGGAATAAAGTGTTAGCTGCCGTTGCATCAAAAGATCTACTTGTTAATGCCTGATGCAACCACTTGACTTAACAAGCACGGGATGTGGTTAAGCCCTTGTTGCAAACCATCGTAGTATTGTGCTAAACAAGAAGACCAAGGGCCACACCTTGCAACAATCCCCCCACCAGCATAAGTGTGGGGTTTAAACTCGTGACCTCGGCTCTGATACTAATTGTTAGCTACCGTTGCACCAAAAGATTGACCTGTTAATGCCTGATACAACCACTTGACTTAAGAAGCACGGGAGGTCGTTAAGCCCTTGTCGCAAACCACTGTAGCATTGCACTAAACAAGGAGACCAAGGGCCACACCTTGCAACATAAATCAAGGCTTGTGTGAAAAGGATATTCTCAAATTGAAGGGATAGATTTTGAAGAGACTTTTGCTCCAGTAGCTCAGATTGAAGCAATCAAAATGTTTTTGGTATTTGCAGCTCACAAAGATTTCAAAGTGTATCAGATGGATGTGAAGTCTACATTCCTGAATGGGGAGTTAAAAGAGGAAGTCTACATTGAGCAACCGGAAGGATTCCAACTATCAAATCAAGGTGATATGGTATGCAAGTTGAAGAAAACATTATATGGACTCAAGAAATCTCCTAGAGCATGGTATGCCAGGTTGGATAAATAATTATTGCAGTTAGGATTCAATAAAGGCACTGCTGTCAGTAATCTTTATTTCAAGATTAATGGTGATCAAATTTTGATTATTGAAGTCTTTTTTGATAATATCATCTTTGGTAGAAATGAAGGTATGTGTATGAAATTTACTAGTGAAATGGAGAAAAAGTTTAAGATGTCTATGTTTGGTGAGATGAATTTCTTTTTGGGTTTGCAAATCAATCAATCAGACAAAAGAATCTTCATTTCTCAGTCTAAGTATGTAAAAGAGTTGTTAAAGAAGTTTGGGATGGAAGACTCTAAACCGGTATGTACTCCCATGGTGACTGGCTACAAATTGAGCAAAACTGATGAATCACCCAGGACTGATAAAAAAAAGTATAGATCCATGATTGGAGGATTACTTTATCTAACTCAAACCAGACCTGATATTTTGCATGCAATTTGTCTTGTTGCAAGATTTCAAGTTGTTCCAAGAGAATCATGTGTGATGGCAGTAAAGAGAATCCTAAGGTATTTAAAAGGCACTTCAGATCATGGCTTATGGTATCCAAAGGATAATGATTTTACTCTGAGTGCTTATACAGATGTTGATGATAGAAAAAGTATAAGTGGAGGTGCTTTCTTCTTGGGAAATAGATTGGTTTCATTGCTGAGCAAGAAACAAGATTCAATCTCATTGTCAACTGCAGAAGCAGAGTATATTGAAGTAACATGTTGTTGTACTCAAGTGTTATGGATGAAGCAGACTTTGAAGGATATAAGAGTTGTTTATGAAGATCCAATTGCAATCATGTTTGACAATACAAGTGCCATAAATATTTCCATGAATCCAATGATGCACTCAAGAGAAAAACATATATCCATAAGGTATCACTTTTTGAGGGAAAAGGTGACAGAGAATGAAGTTAAGATGGAATATGTGTCCACAAAGGATCAGATTGTAGATATTTTCACTAAGCCTCTGCCTAAAGATACTTTTGAGTATCTTAGAGAAAAATTAGGGGTCATTACCCCTTCAGCTCTGAACTAAGATGCAAAGGAATCCATCAGTCCATTGGTTCCCAAAGATTCATTCCTTGATCTAGATTGATATTATGAGAGCTACCTCTCAAGGGGAGTAGCTAAATGATGACAAAAAAGTGGTTGCAAAATTTCAAATGTGTTTAGAGCAGCAGAGTGCAAGTATGTGCCCTTTGCCATTGATGTCAAAGGGGGAGAGAAATCATGTGAAAAACTCAAGCATAAAAGAAGTACAGATGTGTAAAGAGAAAGGGGGAGAATCATGTCTTGATGGTCTTTTCATTTTTTGACATCATATGTTGCCATTAATGACAAAGGGGGAGATTGTTGCAAGTATGTGCCCTTTGCCATTGATGTCAAAGGGGGAGAGAAATCATGTGAAAAACTCAAGCATAAAAGAAGTACAGATGTGTAAAGAGAAAGGGGGAGAATCATGTCTTGATGGTCTTTTCATTTTTTGACATCATATGTTGCCATTAATGACAAAGGGGGAGATTGTTGCAAGTATGTGCCTAATTGGTGTTGTCATTGATGTTAACATATCTGTGTTGTCATTGGTGTCAACTGTGCTCCTATCTTGTTGTCTACTTGTAATGAGTAAGATGCTTTGTATTTACTTATGTAATTAACCTTGATGTTGAGGATATTTAAGGATATTGAGAAAATTAGCCTCTCCGGTAGAAACAGTGAGTTGCAGTGGAAATAGTGTATTGCATACTGGAGAACAGTCCAGAAGAATGCTCTGCATTTTTTGTAGAATGAATATCTTTGTTTGCGGATTGGAAGATATTTAGAAGTCCATCTGAAGATGCTATGTTCTGAGTTTGAGCCTCTGATATCAAGAATTGAGTGAGTTACGTTCACCAGAGTGAAAACATCTTTTTTTGTATGTTTGGCAAAGATAGGGAGAAAGTGTTATGCTCTGCATTCCTCTGCATTGAAGTATTTTGATTTGTGGTTCTAGAGATAAGTCTGAGATAATGTTAAGTGCCTTCAACTCCAATGGTTTGTGATTTGGTAGTTTGCAAGCTATCTTTTCTTTATGATAGTAGCCGACAGTGTTGTTCTTGTGCTCCGGTTTGAAGAATCTTCTTGACAGAGTGGTTAGAGATCGTGCGGTTGTTCCTGGTGATTACAATATGCTTGTGGATGTCTCCTGATTGTGTTCCTACCTTTGGATTGGTCTACAAAGAGAAGTGTTGATCATGAAAGAAGAATGTTCTTAGAAAACCTAGTGTTAACTCTAGTCTTGGCCGACTTGGTTGTTTTCACTATTTGAGGAGATGCATTGAAGATTGTAGAAGCGTGTTGTGGCATGGAGGATTGTGTTTGAGTCCTAGCTAAGGTGTGTTGTGTTCATCATACTTCTCTACATCTTTCCTTAGCTAAATTTTGTAATAGGTCTAGACCTATTTCTGTGTATGTTTTGTAATGTCGACCTTGGAGATTGTTCCAATGGTTGATGAATGTAATCCTAACCTTGATGAACATTCTAAGGTTGATGAATTGTATAAAAGCAGGTAATAGAGTAGCGAAAATGTGTGTTTTTGGAAATATGAATAGATAAGTGTGAAGGTGTGAAAAGAACAGAGTAGAGAAGTTATATTGTGCTTCAATGGAACTGGCTCCTGGCATGGAGTACATGTTACTTAATCAGTTCACCACTTTGGTAGTGAGCCACCCCTTGGTAGTGAGCCACCCTTTGGTAGTGAGCCATTCTTTGCAGTGAGCAACTTGGGTAGTGAGCCCTGTAGGCAGTAAGCTTCTATTTTTTGGTATTGTTATAACTCATATATTTCTGTGGGCTAACACCCACCGTGGTTTTTCCCTTTTAGGGTTTTCCACGTAAAAAATTGGTGTCTACTGTGTTGAATGTTTGTTTGTGATTAAGTTTATGGTTTCATGCTTTCATGGTTAAATCTAGTTATAAGCAATTAAGTTGTTGATGGTTTGATGTTCATATGAAGCTAAGTTTTTGTGACAATTGATTTACCCCCCCTCTCAATTGTCTAGTGTATTTCAACATAAATATCACCACATGTCTTGATACCTTCTGCCACTAGCTTTCTGGATCCTACCTTCCTAATTTCATAACTGTTGGCATGAAAAGTAAGATTGTAACCTTTCTTGTACATCTGACTGACACTGAGAATATTGTGTTGTAATCCTTTGACATTGAGAACATCCTCAGTCCTATTCTTTCCATCAATAGTTATGACACCTTTTCCACATATTTGAGCTGACTCATCACCTCCAAACCTGACAACTCCACCATCCCACTTCTCAATGCTAATAAACTTCTCTTTGTCACCATTCATATGATTTGAACAACCACTGTCAATAACCTAGGATTTAATTTCTTCTTTTGCATGGAAGGCAGTCCATACAACCATCGATCTTGTTGGAATAGGTGTTGTACACCTTGCATAATATTGTACTATTTTATTCAGTTACCACTTGTATGAGTTGTATTGTAACATTGGGTTGGTTATTTTATGTGTGTGGGACACATAGAGTAATTAACTATTATTTGTATTATTTTATTTATTGGGAAAACTTAGTACGAATAGTCAACTGTGGGGTCAAGTGGTTTTATAAGTCAATGGTTTTGTGTTACCATGGTTTTTGGGGCACATGGTTTTATCCAATACCACAAGTTGTATTTATTCGAGCTTTGTCTATAAAAGCAAGCACATGGTTAGTGGTTTGGGTAATGTTGGCTATTTCATTGTAGGTGGATTAGAGGTTTGAGAGAGGCTGTCATTGTATTGAGTTCTCTCCTGTAAGTGCATATTGTGAAGCATGGCAGGCGATGTGTGGATTCATGCTTGTACACATGGTGGTTGCATTGGAGGTGCCTGATGGGTTCAGAGGTATTCATGGAGGCTCATGGATTGTATTGTAATAATCTTATTGCTGAATAATACATTTGAGCATGGATGCTTTTGGAGGCTAGGTTTTTCCCTGCAAAGGGTTTTCCCAGGGTATATCTTGTGTTATCTTGTTGCTTGTTCATTGATCTTTACATTATGGTTTGTTTTAGCATTGTGTTTCTCCTATTGGGTTATGTGGAATTGGTTTAATTAGACTTGCAAATTCCTAACAGATCTTTCATTTTTTTAGACTATTTGCAAGGTATTAGTTTTTCCCAATTTTTTAACATCATGTTAGTTTTAGGACAGACAACTGAGAGGGGGGGTGAATCAGTTATCGCCAAAACTTTCTTTGCTTTAAACACTTAAATCCTTCTTATATTTATACAGCATAATAATGATTCAATCATGGAAGCACAATGCAATAACTCAAGAGTAGAAACACTTTAACACATATGACACCAAGATTTTAAAGTGGAAAACCCAGTTAAGGGAAAAACCACAGGGTGACTAACCTAAGATTGTATTCTTTGTTAAAACAATAAGAAGAACAAAATGGCACTTGCCAATTAGGGGTCACTGCCTGAGCACACTGCTCACAAGAGGCCCACTGCCTATAGGAGACACACTGTCTATAGAATAATATAAATATTACATACTTGAACTAGAGATTAGCATCTTCACCATGCTTGAGACGGTTCCATTTAAGGTCAACACTTTTGCTCTGCTTTTCACTCTTCTACTCTCTACCACTCTCTCATCTTAACCAAGATACTTTGAAATGACTTCGTAATTCTCATTTATACATGACATCAACTTTGGAATGATCATCAAAGTTGACACAACATATTCTATTATAGAGCAATTACAAAAATACAAATTGATTTGTTACAAGAACTTCATGCGTATAACCACACTGTCAGCCACACATATCTGGGACTTCAATCTTCTTTAAGGAACATGTGATGCTTCACAAAACATCTTCAAGATCATCCGCAAGATGTGTAAAACATCCAACCAACCATGATTAGGAAGAACATCATCACCTGAGAGTAAATCTTCAATTACGAGCTCAATCTTCAAGGCAGACCGCCAACATGAACTGGACACAATCTAGAGACCCCCACAAGCTTGCCTAAATCACCAAGAACATCCACACCACTTCTGCTTACTGAAATCATTCGCATCTTTATCTGGAACCTCAAGAAAATAGTCTGTCATCACTATCACATTAGAATAAATGCTTGTGGACCTCCAGACCACGAACCAATTGAGTTGTCAATTCACATTGGCTTCCTAACCATTCCACCAAATCCACAGAAAAAGATATTACATTTCTGGATCTCACCAGACCTATTTGTGTCACTCTGTCACCTCTGAATAGCTGCCATAACTAGTTTTAGTCATATGGCCATAAATTCTCCAAATCTTCATGCGGACCTCTCAAATCTTGACTGGATCATCTTTAGAGATATATCTATAAACCCTTTGATGCACATTCTCTGATCTTCTTCTAGCTGGGATCTTCACTTCATAGAGCTTCACTGTCTTCACTGTTTCTAATAGGACTAATTTTCTCAATATCCTCAGCACACAGCTCATCGAATCCTTGACATTAATGCAACAAGAGTATTTTGACATCAATGAAAACACTGGTTAGGCCCATACTTGCAACAATCTCCCCCTTTGTCATTGATGGCAACATATGATGTGAAAAATAGTTTTAACCATCAAGACAAGAACTTCTCCTTACTAACATAGCTCCCCCTTTGATCATCAACCACTTTTTTTTTCACATCTTCTCTCCCCCTTTAACATCAATGGCAAAGGGCACATACTTGCATCAATACTTTAGAATCATATAGACTGCTCCCCCTGAGTGGCAACTTCCTATCATCAATTCAGACCACAAGATATGACTATGAGATCCATCGGACTGATGCACATCAGTGCACCTTAATTTAGAGCCAGAGCGGTAATAAGCCCTATCTTCTCCCTAAGATACTCAAAAGAGTCCTTAGGTAGAGGTTTAGTACAAATATTTGTAATCTGATCCTTTGAGGGCACAAACTCCAATCTAACTTCATTCTTGTTCACCTGCTCTCTCAAAAAGTGAAACTTGATGGATATATGTTTTGTCTTTGAATGCAACACTAGATTTTTTGATATATTTATTGCACTTGAGTTATCACAGAAGATTGTGATAGGATCCTCATATTCCACTTTGATGTCTCTTAGCATTTGCTTCATCCACAATACTTGAGTGCAACTACCTACTACTGCAATATATTCTACTTCTACAGTGGACATAGATATTGCCTCTTGTTTCTTGCTCAGCCAAGAAACTAATCTTTTCCCCAAAAAGAATGCACCACCACTGGTACTCTTTCGCTCATCCACATCTCCTGCCCAATTAGCATCTATATATGCATGAAGAGAGAAATCATGATCCCTAGGATACCATAAACCATACTCAACTGTTCCCTTTAGATATCTAAGAATTCTCTTGATTGCCATGACATGAGATTCTCTAGGATCAGCTTGGAATCTGGCAACAAGACCAATAACATTTATAATGTTAGGTCTAGTTTGAGTAAGATAAAATAGTCCTCCAATCATTGACCTGTACTTTTTCTGATCAGCCTTAGGAGATTCATCATCTTTTCTCAGTTTACACCCGGTTGCCATGGGAGTATTCATTGGCTTTGAATCTTCCATCCCAAATTTCTTCAACAATTCTTTCACATATTTGGTTTGTGATAGAATATTTCTTTCTTTGTTTGAGTGATTTGCAGACCCAAGAATAAATTCATTTCCCCAAACATAGACATCTGAAATTCACTTTTCATTTGATTTGCAAAAATCTTGCACATACTATCTCTTCCTCCAAAAATGATGTCATCAACAAATACTTCAACAATCAAGATATTTTCATGATCAATCTTGAAGTACAAGTTACTGTTAGCAGTACCTTTGTTAAAAATAATCTTCAAAAGATGTTTATCCAATCTTTCATACTAGGCCCTTGGGGCTTGTTTGACTCCATACAATGCTTTTTTCAACTTGCAGACCATATCACCATGATCAGACAATTGAAATCCATCTGGCTGCTCAATGTATACTTCTTCTTCCAAGTCACCATTTAGGAAGGCAGACTTGACATCCATTTGATATACTTTGAAATCCTTGAAGGCAAGAAAAGCAAGAAATAATCTGACTACTTCAATTCTTGCCACCAGAGCAAAAGTTTCTTTAAAGTCAACTCCTACTTGAGAATAACCCTTACAGACCAATCTGGCTTTGTTTTTGACTACTTCACCATCTTCATTCAGTTTATTCCAGAAGATCAACATGGTCCCAATCATATTTTTGTTTCTAGGTTTGGGAACAAGATCCCAAGTGTGATTTTTCTCAATTTGTATCAACTCTTCCTCCATTGCTTTGGCCCAACTTTCATCATTGCATGCTTCACTTACTATTTTTTGTTCAATCTTTGAAATCAAACAATACTTCTCTGAATCTTGAGCAATCTTTCTTCTTGTTTGAACACCTTTGCTTCTCTCACCTATGATCTAGTCTTCAGAATGATTTGGTCTTACATACCTGGGAGTTTTGGGAATTTCTTGTACTTCTATTTCTTGGACAGGTTCATTCAAGCTTATCTCTTCTTCCTGTATTTCAGGATTCTCCAGATCAGTCTGAATTTGAACTATAGAAGGGGCTAGATCTTCTTGGACCAGAACATCACTCTGATCATCTGCTTCATACTGGTAAAACTTTGAGGGATTTTTGATGCCTTCATCAACCTTCACATTTGTACTTTCTACAATATTTCTTAATCTCTTGTTATAACACTGGTATGCTTTACTTTGAGTAGAGTAACCCAAGAATATTCCTTCATCATTTCTAGCATCAAATTTGCCAAGGTCTTCATCTCTTTTAATGTAACATTTACTACCAAAGAATCTAAAATACTTCATAGTAGGAGTGATGCCAAACCAAAGTTCATAAGGGGTCTTACCAGTATTGCTTCTAATTTGTACTTGATTAAGAGTATAGACAGCAGTGCTTACAGCTTCTCTCCAGTAGATCTGAGAGACATTTGCATCCATCATCATGCTGCTAGATACTTCCTGGATGGTCCTATTTTTTCTTTCCACTAATCCATTCTACTGTGGAGTCCTTGGAGCAGATAACTGTCTCTTTATCCCATGTTTCTCATAGAATTCTATGAACTCTCCGGATGTAAATTCTCCACCTCTATTAGACCTAAGACATTTTATGTTTAACCTGGTTTCATTCTCTACCATAGCCTTAAATATTTTGAACTTCTCGAGAGCTTCAGATTTCTCTTTTAGGAAAGTCACCCACATCATCCGGGAGTGGTCATCAATCAGTAACATGAAATATCTATCACCTTGCAAACTTTTGATTCTTGTTGGTCCACATAGATCAGTATGTATTAAGTCCAATAGTCCGGTAGAAGATTTTTCCTTTCTTTTAAATGTGACTCTGCTCTGCTTACTATTGATGATGATGATGAGTCATAACAACATGCATAAAAATTTGTACATCAAACCTTTATTATCTTGTAAAGTACGATCAACTTAGGATAAGTTGATGACTCCAAGTCTCCATTGATCAGGTCATGAATGTCTGATGTTACTCAGAGGTTGATGTGACATGCTATTTTCCATTTCAAGGGGCCTTACGTTTGTTTGAATGATCAATATGATTCTATTTCCTATAAGTATGCTACACAGAGAGGTTATTTCTATTCTATTTCCAAAATAGCTGATGTATTTGAAAGTTTGATCAATTCTTTTGATTATTGAGCATCATGATGTTGTTCTTTCTTCTACATAGTATATTTACTTAAATGATGTGTCTATAAGTAGATATATGCATGAATTTCATGGATTTATGTGTGAATTTGTATGATATTTGTCAATTGAGCATGCTTTTACTCTAAATATGCTATGTATTTCCAATTATCTACAAGATGTCAGCATATTTCATGTTATTTGCTTTTAATTCTCTGTTATTTGCAATTATGGTGATGAATTGTTATGAATGAATGCTTCTAATTTTTGGTGAATCTTTAGCTATTGGACCACATACATACAAGATACATTCATGAGGAGAAGAAATCAAACCATATTTTCACCAGGATGTTGCACAGCTAGATATGGATGATGCTAACTTCAAAGGATAAGGAATGAAAACAATACATGCAAACTGACAAGCACTCCAAGGGATGCAACTGATCAAAGCATGTATCAAGATTTCAAACATAGATTACTCAAGATCTATGATGATTTGTAATCGAATTGTCTTCTCTTTCATTAAGTATGCATAACATGTACATTTACAATAGCTTTGAAATAAGTCTTGATATTTCAGCAATCAAATTTCAATTAAGCTTCTGAATGTTCAAAATAAGGCACCCCTGCACCTTTTATAGAATAAGGTGAGAGGGTGTTTACAAATGACCCACAGTCAGGATTTGTCAATTAAGATCAATGGTAGATTACATTCTTTGACTCAGTCAACTATCCTTGTGGCATAGGTTGCCAGCTAGCAACCATCTGGATGACTCATTATCTTATGAGCACCTGATAAATATGTCTCCTTTGTGGTGCATCTCTACTCATTCTTCGGATTCCTCCTCTTTATCTTCTTCTTCATCATGCTCATCATCATCATTGCTTTCTGTATCGCTATCATCCTAATTAACATCATCCTGTATATGGACCTTCATTGCCATCCTAATATTTTCATAAGCCTGTACTATTTTGTCTACCTCCCCTCCATCTTGGGTCTTGGCCTTTGTAATGGCGTGCCTATGTGACTGGAATTTAGCTTTGATTGCTTCTAGCTTAGCCTTTCTGCCGTTCAGTGTCTCATTGTAAATCTCTACCTTGACCTTGATCCTCATGATCTTATTCATCACCTCTTCTGTCAGGTGGGTGAGGGGGTCATCAGCCACCGGTTGGAAATTATCATGAAGAGCTTTGATAGCAAAGTCTGTGTCTTGGTTTTCTATCTTTCCCTCTACTTTTCCTTCTAAAGCTTCCAGGATCTTCGCTTCATGTGCCATCATGTTGTGTAGGTTTATACTGATATCCCAGAGCTTGCCATTGCACTTCTTTAGGATATCACATTCGAACCTGATATCTTCATACCAAATGTCTATCAGTAGGGCATTGTTATTATTTAACACTTGATTGTTTATTAGAATTTGAGGATCAATCCTCTTTATTTCACTCAAAGCAGTTAGGTCCTTTTCCAATTGGAATGACCATCTTCCTGTCTCATTTTGCATCTTATCTACTTTTCTCTTTATATTGCTTAAATAATTCCACCTCTGTAAAGAGGTTCTCAATACATCCTCTGCTCCTGTAAGGGTTGTCAGCATCCATTTATCCATGATCATGGCCTGATGCTTCATGAGGTCCAATTTGTTAACTTCCTCCTGGGAGATAACAGTCAATGGGACTGCTGGATCTGCTGGTGTACTATCAGGGTTAATCAACCCCTTTATATATGCATGTAGCTAGGCAATGTGCTCTGTATGCTACTTATTTTTCTCTTTCTCTTTCTTAACCCTTTGGGTCAAAGAATCTATGATATCCTTCCCTTCCTGACCCTCTTGGTCTTCATTGGCATAACCCAAATCCACAGTTGTGATTTGGAACTCCTCCATGGTGATTTTTCCCTTCTCCTTATCTACAATGGGAAGTGCTACTTGGACAGTCCTTCTGCCTATAGCAGGATCTCTTTTGATAGCTGATGTCAATCTAGCTTTCCTCTTTGGCTTCATGATAGTCTCTGCAAACAAGGTAGAAACATCAAATTCTTGGACTTCAAAGCCTTGTTCCATACCTATTTCTCTTTCTAGCCACTGAGGCACTTCATCTCCGGATCCTTGTTGTCCCATGATCTCTAGTATCTATCCCTATTCTAGGTGGAGAAGGCGACTTCCTAGTTTCTTCCTCATGGATTTCCTCATGAGGGGCATCCTGTTAAATCTCTTCTTGTTGAGGGGTCTCCTTTTGTAGGGGAGGATACTATGGAATATCCACCTGATGATCCTGTGCTTGACCTTGCACTCCCTCTTGCTTTGTCTCATCGACCTTAGTGTTTTCTTCATCTTGAGGCATGTTTACATCTGTGGCTATTTGTGTGTTTGGGGCTAGTGTATCACCCTGATGTTGGCTTACTTTTTGTTCCACACCTGATGTACTGATATCTTGTGCCTTAAGGTCCTCATGACCTAATATATTCTTTTCTCCTGTATCCCCTTGAGTCCGAGCAACATCATTACCTGATGTATCCCTATCAGCTTCGCCCTTCTGCTGGACTTCTACTATCTTTGGTGTAGCGGGTATCTCATGCTGTTGCTGGCCCATATTTGGAGCATTGCTCTCTACTTCAGCCTACTTGGCTACTTCAATTTTCTCTATGGAATCAGTGCATCCGCCTTGTCCTTGGGGCTCACATCCTCCCTGTATGTCAAATCTATAATGGTAGGGTTGGTCACCTAATCTACCAACTTGTCAAGCCCAATTTGTTGGGCTACCCTTTCTGTGCTACTTTCTTTCTCTTCTTGAGCTATTTGCTTCAACCCCTCCAATACCACTGCTTGTGCTAATGGGGTCCCATGTGGGGTCATGTGGGTACTGGAAGCAAGGGTCTCCATCTTCTGAGAGGCAACACTCTGCACTACTTCATCATCTGATAGGTCCATGGTGTCTTCCAAGGAGAAAGGACCACCATGACCTGCTTTAGAAGCTTCTTTTGCTTGTTCCTCTGCTCTTTCTATCTTGCATTTGATAATGGTGGGAAGTGGCACATCATGCTGAAGCTCCTTCCTAAACACTTCACCACCAGCTCCTCTCAATACTATAGGGTCGGCCCTCATCTCACCCCTCATAGATGTTCTTTGTTTCTTGGGTGGAGACATCAGGGGCGCCACCCTCCTTTTCCTACTGACCATCATTGGGTCATCACCTACAGGCTCCTTTTCTACTGGCTCTTCCTCAAGAGGGATATCCTCTTCTATATTCTGTTGTGAGGCTTGGCCCTCATCCTCTACTTTTACAGTGTCTTCAGTTGGCCTCAGGATTATTTTTGTCTTTGGTTTATCCATCAGAGGCAGTGCAGATGAGGCAGATGCCTGTCCTGATGTTGATGCACCTGCAGCTGGTATGACCATTTTCTCGACTATCACCCCTTTATGATCATTAGTTTTCTTTCCTCTAGGGGGACCCTTTCTCTACTTTTGTGTAGGTAACCTCTCCCCATTGGATTTTCTTTTCTCACTGAGGAAGTCATCATATTCTTCATCTGGGATCTCCTGCCTTTTCTTCTTGGTGTCCATTGTAATGGCCACACCTCTTTTCTTCAGTTTGTTTCTTTGTTCATCCACCCATGCTTGGGTTAACTACAGCACCCCACCTATAAACTGATCCAAGGAGATATCCTTCAGCTGTGTTAGATCAGGGGCTGAGATGGTGTCATTGTACACCTTCTTATCTTCATATTCATTTGACATGGTCCTACCATCATCCTTCTTTAGCTGTGCTGGCACTGGGATGTAGTCAAATGTCCTTATCTAATTTAGGGTGAGCCTTTGATATTTTCTTCTTCTCATTTCAGCCTCATCCTCACAATTAGTCCAGAAATCCTCCAGGTGCCTCTGATGTATAGGCTTTCCCATTACTTTCTGCATCCTGCCATAGGGGTCATATGATCTAGCCAATGGAAATGGCTACAGATACATCAATTTCAGACCTCCTATGATATGCTCTATGCTCTGTGAATCTGAGCACATATACTAACCCATGGATATTGGAAATAGTACTGGGGGTATCTTCTTTTGTGCTTTGTATGTCTCTACTATGGTAGACACCTATCTCAAAAATTCCATTAGGACTACCCCATCAGTAGGGTACTTGGGTAGCATAAGGGGTTGGTTTCAAATCCTTCGACCCTTATATATGAAAATGTGGCATATTGAATAAACTAGGCTCCATGCCTGTATATAACTTCTTGAGATTCCATACTCAATCTCTTGGTTCTATCCTCCTCCATGGTTCTGACTAGGTGCATAGAGAATGCATCATTCACCAATTTGTAATCTTCGAGATAGTTCTTTCTCTGTAACTGAGGATAATGATCCCATATGTGGGCATCATCTACACCACCGCTAACCTTCCCTCCTGTTGTTAGGGCATCAAAGGTCCCCTTATAGGCACATGAGTAGACAACATATGAGGTCATGTGTAATGAGCACTCCTGACCTCCCAGGTTCCTCATCTCTTCATCCAAAGCATCACTGATGACCTTGGCCCATAGTGGCTTGTTATCTGTGTATAGGACCATCTGGATGATCCCAAACATCTAATTCTTGAAGTTCCCAGCATGAGGCTGACCTGTCATCCTGCTGAGCAGGGCAATCATGTATTAATACTCATCATCAAAATCAAACTTATACAGGTGGACTAGTAACTTGGTAGAGGCAGTGTATGTGCTACTCTTAGACCTCCACTGGTACATCCTCTTCCTTGCATTCTTTTGTTGTTATTATATTCTATCTCCAATTTATGCAGATCCACACTGACTACCCTCTTTCCAACTGGCAGATTGAATGTAGATGCGATGCCCTTTATTGAAAAGTTTGCATAAACCCTTCCATGTTTCTCCACCCACCTTGTCTAAGGGTTATAATTTCTAGTGCACTCCACTACCAGTTCTGGGGTCTCCATGGCGTATGGAAATCTGACTGCATGCCACATCCCTGATACATATATTGCATCTAGAAGGGTATTTTCCTTATCAAGGTCTATTCTAGATGACCATGCCAGTAAATCTGTGTCTCCCTAGTGAGTGTCCCCAATGATACTATATTTGAATTGTACCCCCTCAGGCTGAACGAACATGGGTTTAAGAAATTTTGAATTAGACCTGTTTTTCCTTATGTCCGCCATGGAATCCTGCAATAGACATGCCTTGTCTCACTATACGATATCCATATGTCTTCACACAACATCATATTTCTATGGCATCATGCATACTATATTCATTATTCATTACTTCATCATGATGTGCGTACATTTACAGATTCAAACCACAAGAAGGAACATACTACCTGAACATGCAGATAATGACAACAAGAGGGTTTTCAATTACTTACCTAATAATGCTTTTCTCCTGGATTAGGTGGATGATTATGGAAAAGGGCAGCAAATGCTAATGATCACCTGCTCTGTTACATTGCAAGCTATAGTCCGTTCACAGGTAGCTCGTATGAGGGTTTGACTTCTATGCTCTGTAAATTCTCATTTTTTCACAAGGTAAATGGAAATAACCTTGGAAAGTTACCTTTAAATGCATCCTTAGGGCAGAATTAGGGTAAAACTGTGTTAAATCGACCAAATCCGTTGATCCTCTATAGAGAATCCATGGATGATGCCAAGTGTTGCCAAGTGTTTGAATTGTATTCGCAATCGGCGGGAATCCATCTACCGCATTTATGTCCATTTAATGTCTAGAAATAGGAGGGGGGTGATCTTCAAAAGATCAAGTGATATTCCAAATATGACCCCGTTTTGATAAATGACCTTTCGCCTTTGAGCGGTAAAACTAATGCAAAAGAATCGGGTGATGTGGTCAACGTTTAACCATATGTATATCGGGTCATGAATATAAGATCAGGGGATGTTCAAAATATGACCCTGCAACTAAAATGACCCCCCTCGAAAGATTGGGATGACATCACCATGTTAGCTACCTTGTTTAAGCGTTGTGTTGTAATGACGTCATCATCATGTTATTGAATATGGTGGGGATTGGATATATACCTCCGCGGGGTAAAATAGAATGATGACTTCATCATTAGGGTGATATTCGTTGTTTGTTGGTTTTAAATGATGTCATCGTCGTATTGGCATAGGGTGATATTTTGCGATGGAGGTGATATTTGTAAGATGATGGATATTAAAAACATGAACCCCTACAAAATATGTGAAGTTGTTAGACGGGCAGATAACAGCTGCTACGTAAAATTGACGTTCAGACCTTGCGGACCAAGTGATTATCGGGTGATAAACTTATATTGGGGTGATCTTATATAATATGACTAATGTTTTAAATAGGACTCCTCTCTTGGAATATCAGGTTTGACCAAAACTTTGACTCAATATAACTTCCTCCCTTTAGAGAATTTCAGGGTGATCCAAAAGGCAAACCTGCTTGGAATTCTGTGCACCTTCCAGCCATGAGGTTGATGATATGAAATACTAACTTTGACAACTGACCTCAACATGGTGACTTATCTACCCCCTACAGGATCACCTGCATGACCTATTTTTACTAGACCATCCAAAAGCAGAAAAACAACAAGCCAAAGAAGCAAAAAAGTTGGGTCCCTGTTTTGTCAACTCAAAATGGGGCATGTTGTGTAACCACGCAACACTTACCCAACTGACATTCTTTGTACATACTGTTAGTAGGTTTCACCAGTCTTGGAAGATCTCTTATAGCCTGAGTGTTGCTTATCTTGATGATATTATCAAATTTACATGACACATTCTTCTATGCCATAACCAACTCTGATCAATTTGAACAAATAAACAACTTTTCCCAGTACCAACCAAGTGGAAGATGTTACCTTTTGTTTGAGTACTAGATGCAATCTTAGTTCCAAAGCTTTCAAAGATTCTACATTTTCCATTTTTGAATCAGAGATCATAGCCTTTGTCCACCAACTGTCCAACACCAAGGAGATTGTGCTTCAGACCTTCAACATATAGTACATCACTAGTTTTGTTCTTTCCATCAAAAGAAATAGTTTCTCTGCCTTTGATTCTGCCAGCAGAATTATCACCAAATTTTACAACTCCTCCTTCATATCTTTCCAGATCTATGAACTTATTTTTGTCACCAGTCATATGGTGGGAGCATCCACTGTCAATGACCATTCATGCTTTTCTTCAACTTGAGCAACCAAAGCTCTTTCTACCTGTTTATGATTGATAGATTTAGTGGGGATTGGATCTTCTTCCTTGATGGCAATAAACACCCAGTCACTTCTGAATTTGTTTCCTATCTCTGATTCATCATCTGTTACTCCTTCTTCATCATCATCTTCCTGAACATAGTAACATTTCTTTTGAAATCTTAATCTATTTGGATTTGTCCTTGAGAATCTTTCCAGACACTTTGAGGAAAAATGACCAATCTTGTTGCAGTTAAAACATTTGAAGGGCAATTTTCGTTCATACTTACCAGATCCTCTTGGCAGTCTTTTTGCAATAAGGGCTTCAAGTTGAGCAGCTTCTGTCTCATCTTCTTCCAGTTCTTTTCTTGCTTTTTCATACCAGGATAGTTTCTTTGAGGAATTTTCTCCTTGATCATACCTTTGTTTGCCTTTTACAGAGGCACTAGCTTTGAATGCAGATTCAGTCTTGGGAAGTGCATCCCAAACTCACCCAATTCAAATGCAGTTAATTTTCCAACCAATTGATCTCTTGTGATATTTGATAAAGATCTGAATTCTTCAATAGCAACAACCTTGTGTTTGTAAGCAAGAGGTAAAGATCTGAGAACTTTGGCAACAATCGCATCTTCATCCAAGGTTCCACCAGCACATCTAATGCCACAAACAAGCTCATTTACTTTTGGCATAAATATAGTGATATTCTCATCTTCGTTCATCTTCAGGTTTTCAAATTTTCCTTTCAAACTCTATAGCTTGGCACATTTAACATATTTGTCTCCTTCATGTAGAATTTCTAGCTTTGACCAAATCTCATATGTAGTTTTTAAATCCATAACATTTGTCAGCTCTGAATCAGATAAGGCACTTAGTAAGGCTTCTTTAGCTTGAAGATTATCTTCAGCATCTCTGATTTCATCTAAAGTTGTCGGACCATTCTTTGGAGGAACATACTTCTTTGTAGTCATGGTCCAATATTACATTCCCATACATTATAAGTGACATTCCATGCGGCTTTTCCAAAGAGTGTAGTTTGTTCCATCAAACCTCAGACTATCCTTTTTGTAGGAAGACATCTTGGATCTCCTCAAGTGGTTAAGCTCTTTTAAAGAACTTAGCTCTGATAATAATTTTTGGTTTTAGGATAGACAACGATATCCAAGAGCAGGCCCCTCTAAAGGAAAAACATTGTGAAAATGATATGTCTGGCATTTTGGTCACCCAAGATAGGGGAGAGCATAGGCCTGATATCATTCCCAAAATATAGAAGATAGTGGTTCTTTTCCCCTAGTTAAAATGAGAAAAACTAGATGAGCTATCTACTTGGGCAAGCATAAAAATTTATTAACTTTGAAGTGATAACAAGATAGCAATGGTTCAATTTTACCCAAATAGCAATGATGTGTTCAATTTTACCCAGATAGCAATGAGTTGTTAACTTTAAAGTGACAATAAGATAGCAATGGTTCAATTTTACCAAGATAGCAATGAGTTGTTAACTTTGAAGGATAGCAATATAGCAATGATTCAATTACCACCTTCCTAGTTAAGACTATGCGAGATTTGCATGAGCATCCATTTACTTTCCCATTAGAAATTGAAGTGTGAGTTAACAAATGCAACTATATGATTCTAAACCAGTACCTAGCCTACAAATAGATCAAGTGTGTTCTTGCAAAAAGACGTTAGCATTAGCAAAAACTTCAAGGAAACCCTAAAAATCACTTCTTAGATCAAATGCACAACTTCAAAGCTTGAATGCGCAGTAACAGAGCTTAGAAGTGCCGCAGTACATATGTGCTAAGATAGAGGTCAAAAGCATAGAAAAATAGTATATATGCGCCAAACAGACAGGTGCGCCGTATCAGAGGATAGATGCACCAAAACAGAGTCTGTTTGCGCAGAGAGGATATATGCACCGGAACAAACAACAGGTGCACTGGATCAGAGACTGTATGCGCCAAAACAAATAGCAGATGTGTGTTAGGATGTGTCAAATGCGCAGTTTCCTCCTATGTATGGCTTTCTAAAACACAAAAACTTAGTTTTTGGGTTAAAAATTGAGGCCAAAAATGTTAAGGGAAAATTGGATCTAAATGAATAATCAATACAGTATATCGATGATACCCAAAACTTAATGAAATAATGAACAAAAGAGATCAATCAAACAATGAATCAATACAAAGCAAACCTCCTTTAATTCTCAGCTTCCATTGATCGCCTATCACAAATGATCTTGTTTATGAATATGGCCCTCAGAAGGTGCACTTGCTATGATTCCAAGATGTTCAAATGGGAACGGATATGATAGTTTTGTCATGGAGATGAGTTTTACAACAATGATAGTAGTAGTGTGGTAACAAGTTTGATCACAAGCAATGAAGGAATTGGTGCCAAAGGCGCGCTGTAATTCCTACAGAGTAAGTTTACTTAAAGCCTGGATGAATGAAATGGAGGAATAAGGTTGTACTTATAGACTTGTCAGAGAGAAGATCAACGGTATAGAAAGAATGAGAAGATCAATGGTATAGAAGACTTGAGAGAATGTGCGTGAATAAGAAGAAGACAAGTGTCACACAAAAGCTATTTTATTTGAGTTAACTACTTTCTTTTCTAAAGATAAGATATGACTTCATAAATTAGAAAGCTTTTTTCTAATTTAAGAGATATTGATAAAAACAAGGTTGATTGAGTCAGTTAACTCAATTTATGATTTGCTTTTGCATGATTTGAGAGAAATTAAATAATAAATTATTTAATTTTGTGTGCATGAAGAAGAAGACTTATTTTTAGAAGATTTGAAATATATTTGAAGATAGGAAAGCAAATTAAATAAATAAATTTATTTAATTGTTTGTGCATGATTTGGAAGAATAAATAAAGTATTTGATTGTATTTTATTTTTGGAGATTGAGAAGATTTAAATAAATTTGGAAGAATGATTTGATTTAATTAAATAATTGAGAATTATTTTATTTTTTGGAAAAATTTAATTAAATAAAGGATTTTATTTAATTTTGACTTTAGAAGAGGTAATTAAATATTTTGATATTTAATTAACTTAGAAGAATGTGAATCAAATAAATAAATTTGTTTATTTATTTATTAATAGAAGAATTAGAATGAAATAAATATTAAGAATATTTATTTAGACCGAGTCATGTCATTTTTAAGTGTATACATTTTGCCCCTCTTTGATGCAATGCAGTTTACAGCGTTGCTTCAAAGAATAAGAATTTCTGATAATGATACATGCCCCAGTTTGCCCCTGGTACAGGTTATGACAATAAGATGCCCCCTCGGGAGATTGGATGGGAAGAAGACAGAAGGGTTGTGAGACGGACAATCTCACGAAGAAGAGAAAACTTGGTTAGGTTTGAAGAAATCAGGATGCGTTTCTAAGAAATTGGAAGAAAACAGGAAGAAACGAGTGCAAGAAGTAGTCATCGTAATCACATAGCCAGTTTAGGGTTTGCATGCTACATAGGAGCTGGGTCCACAAGACAAGTCATTTGCACACTTAGCTTTTGTTGGATTGTCTTTGAGAGCTTAGGAGAGCACAGAGCACAGAGCAGTCAACACTAGGATGGATATTCCGTGTGAGAAGCACCGCTTTGAGCGAATCTAATGATTCGACCGGTCAATAGAGGCAGGACCCCTGGTATGTATCTCGAAAAATTTCACCTAGGGTCAATTTTGAGTGCATTAAATGCTAGGTAAAATTAGGCAAAACAAATGTGCAAGATGACAGTATTTCTTGCGTATCAATAGACAAGGATTGCCCCCTTTCATGTTAGACCTTTGATGTCCTCGATGATCTTTTGCCAATCATGTCTTTAGACAAGGCGTCACATTACTAGAGTTTAATCCACAAACAACAAACAAAGAACATAATCATGCCCCCATCATAGCATCTCTAGCTTTTGGCATCCTCGAGTAGCATAGGAAGATATGATAACAAAAAATCAAGACCCCATAACATAACCATGATTCCAATCCGCAAAACATTTTTGCATTTAGATGTGTTTGTTTCTTGTCATAATTTAGGTAAAATCATTTAGAGTGCTTTAGGTATTTGTTTTCTTTGCTCTAGATAAGTTGAGGTGATGCGTCAAAATTTCTGCTTTGAAAAGCAGGTTTTTCTTATGCTTGCTTGCCTGGTGAAAGATTCAACAATCCTTATTGGTGAGACGGACCCTAAGGGACTGACCTAGTGCCTTGGGGGCTCATTGCTAAGTGGCCTTGCCTATATGACGATGTAGAGGCAATGTAGTTCGGGGTAAAACCCTAATGGACCTAAGACCTAGGTGATAGAAAGTGGCATGGACACAGATAGATAGAAGGACTAGACATGCGACAGATGGGACAGTGGAGCCTCGGGGGCGCATTTGAATAATGGCCTTGCCTATGTGATGACACAAAGGAAACGTAGTTCATGGACTTAGACCATGGATGGACTAGAGTATAGGTGACAAGATATGGGATGGACAGGGAAGCCTCAGGGGTGCATTGAAAATGGCCTTGCCTACATGACGACATAGAGACAACGTAGTTCATGGACTTGGACCATGGGGATACTGACAACATACGCTAAGCTAGGCTGACATTGTGAATAGGATATGAGATAAAACCTTGATTGACAAGGCAACAAAAGAGATAGAGTGTCAAGCCATGATAGGTTATCGTTAGGTTTTTATTATGGAACTGATATGGATCGACTGGGACATGATTGGAGGAAGAATGGACACAAAGTGATTGGTTTCCCAAAGATGGAGGAAGTAGTTTATCACCAGTAATGCCTGTTTACCAGGTTTTCACCACTTGCTTTTATTTGCACGAAAGCTAGAAAGTATGCATGACGCCTATTTGTGAGGTTTTCATCATGATACCTATCCAAGGTGGCTGTTTGCCAGGTTTTCACCAAAGGATGATTTTTTTTGTATTTTTCTAATTTTTTTAATTTTTTTTGTAGTTTTTTGATTTTTTTGATTTTTTTGTATTTTGTGCCCCCCTTACGTTGGGGTTCTTTTAGGTATAGAACCGGTGAAGATGTATGCTGTTGATTGGGTCATCGAACAACTCACCCTTGGATGTTGCTAACTGATAGGCCCCCAATCCTTAAGTAGCTACGATCCCATAAGGCCAAAGCCAGTTGGTCTCAAATTTGCCTTTCTTTTCTTGATTCTATTGATTGTGGGGGTTTTCTCTAAGTACTAGATCTCCAACTTTAAAGACTCTTGGGCGAACTCTTAGGTTGTAACTTCATGACATCATTTGTTGATATGCCTTGAGATTATTGAAGGCTTTTTGTCTCCTTTCCTCTAGCAACTCTAGTTCTTGCAATTTGGAAACTTTGTACTCTTCATCTGTTATGAGACCTTTTAATGACACCCTAAGAGATGGTAACTCGACCTTGATGGGAAGGATAGCTTCTGAGCCATAGATAAGGGCGTAAGGGGTAGCACCTATGGGAGTACGTATACTGGTTTGATAGGCCCACAGAGCGGGATTGAGTTGGATGTGCCAATCACGGCCAGCATCGTTGGCTATCTTCTTGAGGAGTTTTAAGATGGTCTTGTTGGATGCTTCTGCTTGGCTTTTGCCTTAGGGGTAATAGGGTGTGGAGAAATGGTGTTGGATTTTGAATCGGTCACAGAGTTCTTGGACATCTTGGTTTTTGAAGGGTTTTCCGTTATCCGTGATAATGGATGAGGGAATTCCGTATCTGCAAATGAGGTAATTAAGGATGAATGAGGAGATTTGTTTACCTATGACGGTGGTGAAGGGGATGGCTTCAATCCACTTGGTAAAGTACTAAGTGGCGGTTATTATGAATTTCTAGCTGTTGGATGAGGGCAGGTGGATTTTGCCTACAAGGTCAAGTACCCATTGACAAAAAGGCCAAGGTGTCGTTAAAGGTCTCAGCTCTTGAGCTAGTGCATGTATTAGGTTCCCGTGTATCTAGCACTACTTGCAGTTCCTCACAAATTGATATGAATCTGTTTCCATGTTCGGCCAATAATAACCCAAATGCATGAGTTTCTTAGCTAAGGAAGGACCGCTAGAGTGTGTTTCGCAAATCCCTTTGTGTATGTCTTGTAAGGTGGTTTGGGATTCTTCTCATTCTAAACAACAGAGTAAAGTACCATCTAGACCACGTCGATATAGGGTGTCGGTAATAATGGAATAACGAGAGGTTTGGCATATAAAGGTTCGTCGTTGGTTTGAAGATAAGTCAAGTGGGAGGGTGTTGTCCTTGAGGTAAGTGTAAACCTTATCATACCAAGGTGAATTAGATCCAACTAATAGGCATATGGAATGGGTTTCAGGAAGATCATAAGCTGGTTTGCTGAATTGACTCCACTACGAACTTGTACCGTGACTCATTCTCTAGGATTTCGAGGAGAGAGGCAATGGTTGCCATGACATCTACTGCTTTGTTTTCAATGCGAGGTATCTTCTCAAAAGAGATGATCACAAAGTATTCCTTAAAGTCCTCGACCATCCATTTGTATGGGACAAGCTTTTCATCTTTGGTTTGGTAATCATCATTGACTTGATTGATCACTAGCTGAGAATCACCATAGACGTGTAGCTCTTTGTTTTTCCACTCTATTTCCATTTTGAGACCAATGACTAAGGCTTCATATTCTACTATCTTGTTGGTGCATGGGAATAACAGACAGTAAGACTTCGGTATGGTGTCGCCATGAGGAGTTACAAACAAGATTCCTGCCACCGATCCATGGTTTGTGTAGGACCCATCAAAGTAGAGTTTCCAGGAATGTGTTGATATATTGAATAAGGATTCATCTGGAAACTCAAATTACATTGGTGTGGTGTCCTATAGTGGTGCATCTGCTAACTGATCAGAAATCATTTTCCCTTTGATAGCTTTTCTGTCTACATACTCAATGTTGTATTCACTTAGGAGCATTACGCACTTGGCTAGGTGACTTGTTAGAGCTCCTTTATTTAGTAGGTACTTCAATGGATCTATTTTTGCAATAAGTTTGACTGGATGTGCTAGCATATAATGATAGAGTTTTTGGGAAGCAAAAACTACTACAAGGCATGATCTTTCTATCTGAGAGTATTGCAACTCATAGTCCACCAATGTGTGACTGATGTAGTAGACGACTCTTTCTTTACCTTCAAAATCTTGCTGTACTAGAAGGGCCCCAAGAGATGTGGGTGTAGTAGATATGTAAAGTAATAGTGGCTTCCCTTGGATAGGAGGCATGAGAATAGGTGGAATCATAAGGTACTCTTTCAGTTTGTCTAATGCCTCTTCGCATTTCTCATCCCACCTAAATGGAATGTTCTTATGTAGGAGATGACTGAAGTGTTGACACTTGTCTACCAATTGTGATATGAACCTACAGATTTCTTGTAGCTTGCCCTGTAGAGATCTTAGTTGAGTAAGACTCTTGGGTGGTGGCATGTCCATAATAGCCTTGACTTTGGCAGGGTCCACCTCTATTCCATTTGCTGATACAATGAAACCTAAGAGCTTGCCTGAGGTGACTCCAAACACACATTTCTTTGGGTTCAACTTGACTTTGAATTGTTCTAGTCTCTGAAAGACTTTCTCTAACACATCCAGGTGAGATTCTCTTGTGAGTGACTTTGCAAGGATATCATCTACATAGTCTTCCATGGTGATGTGCATCATATCATGAAATATAGTGGTCATAGCACATTGAAATGTGGCTCCTACATTCTTTAGCCCAAATGGCATTACATTCTAGCAGAATGTGTCCCATGGACAAGTAAAAGCTGTCTTATGCTGGTCTTCTGGTGCTATCTTGATTTGATTGTATCCTGAGAAGCCATCCATGAGAGATAACATAGTATGCCTTGCTGTTAAGTCGACTATGATATCTATATTTAGCAACGAAAAATCATCCTTGTAGCAAGCTTTATTAGTCTGACTCAGTCATCAAGTTTGGATATTGGCACTATGTTTGAGACCCATTCCATATAGTCTATAGCGCTAATGAACCCTACATCTAGTAGTTTCTTGAGTTCCTCTTTTACTAGCAGTGCAATGTGTGGATGCATCTTTCTAAGCTTCTATTTCACTAGTTTCACTCCCAGGTCTAATGGAAGATGATGTAGAATCAAATTTGGATCTAACCCCAGCATATCTGCGTATGACCAAGAAAAATTGACTTGCTTTTTCTTGAAGAATGGTACAAACTTAGTCTTTTCTGGTGGGGTTCGAGACTTAGCAAAGTGAATGATCTTAGCTTGTTCCTCCGTTCCAATGTTAACAGGTTCTGTAGGTTCCACAACAATTTGAGACTTCTCCTGGTGCATGTCATCAGGGAGAGTGTCAAGCCTTCCATCGTTAGGTGCCATAGTTGGGTTTTCACCATCGGATGCATCCTTTCTTTTTATTATTTTGAGATCTGATACTGCCGCGGAGTGGTTTTCACCATCAGATCCAGTTTTTATTTTGATATTTTTGTGACTAGAAGGCTTGGCACCCTCTCTGAAATAAGCCACAGCATTAAGTTCAATGGCAAAGCTAGCTTTATGATCTCCTTTAGGTAGGTGGTCCCTAAGTTCCATGTAGTCAATGTAGGCATCATCATTTTGGAACATATCTAGTTGCGGGGTTCCTTATAAATCCCAGTCAATAAGCTCAAGATGCACAAGGGGGAGGGAGTCGAAGGATAGATCTGATTCATTGATAGTTTGAATGGATATGCTAGGATTATTAGTAGGTAGAGTGTTCGAGATGGTACTATAGATTAGGTGATCAAACCAAGGTAAAAATACAAAACCAAATGCATAACAAAACAAATAGTTATACCTCAATAAGAAGACCCAATCTCATCAAGGGAAGAGGAAAACTTGCACCCAAAAGCTCCTAAGACATGATAATCCCTAAGATAATGATTCAAATGTAAAATGCAATCTCAAATTTACAACTCACTAAAAGTCTAGCTCAATTGACATTTGGGCATGGTAGCATTGCATAAAACCTGGATTCCAAATTGGGTTGAGAGATGTTCTATTTATAGAGATTGTGGAGGAATTTTGATCTAAGGGTGGAGATTGATTTGGAAGATCAATGGTGGAGGATAAAAGTGATGTGGAGGGCCTAGATTTGATCTTGGAGGAATGGAGGGCTAGGAATAAAAGTAAATCTTTTATTCATTTTGGGGAAAGGAGGAATTAAATGAATATGGGTGTGAAGGATTATTTTTGAATTAAAGATTCATATGGGGGAATGTAAAATGAATTAAAAATTCATTTGGGGATAAGTGGAAATAAATGAGTATGGGTGAGGTAAGGGGTTGTAAGAGGAATTAATTGTGATGTGGGATGTTTTTAAATAAAAAAAGTGACTTATGTGGATTTATTTCAATTTTTTATTTGGAGGATGTGGGGAAGGGTGTTAAACTAGGGTTGACCACCCAAATGAGAGGTTAGGATTATTACACATAGGTTTTATTTAATTAATCCTAGGGCTAGGATGAGGTAGGCTAGGGTAGGTAATTAAATAATAGCTATTTAATTACCTAGGGTAGGGATAGGTCAATTAATGGGCTGAATTAATTAGTTAAACATGGTTTAGCTAATTAATTGGATTTAGTGGAAAATGGGGAATTTGATTAAATAAATATTGCATATTTATTAAATCAATTGGCTAAGGTTTGGACTATTGAATTAATGAAATTAATTCAATTTTAGAGATAAAATGTTGTAAAATTGGGTGATGAATGGATAATTAATTAAATAAAAATTTAATTAATTGATTAGAAGGGAAATTGGTATGTTTAGGGATGTTGGGAGTCGGTTTGATGGTAAAAGACAATTTTAGGTGTCTACATTTGCCCCTCTTTGATGTGGCATTAGGACCTAGGAGGGAAGTGGCATCAGGTCAAAGAAAAATATGCCCCAGCTGCCGGGAATGAGTAAGATGGATAAGAGATGCCCCCTCGAGAGGTCGGTGGGAAAATAAAAAATTTCTGGGCGAGTTCTCGAAAGGACGTGACAGGAGTGAAAGTTGGATAGGGGTCAGGAAAAGAAGATGGCAGGAAGAAAAATGAAGGAAAAAGGCTGAGATCTGCACCCTGGAGGGGAAAAAGAGTGGATGGGGGAAGGACATGGCATGCTATATTAGGTAAAGTGGGCCCTAAGAGTGCCACATTTGCACACGTTGACTTAGTGAGAAGAAGAAGCAGAGGAGAGATGGCAGATCATAACCCCCACTTCCCTCGTCTTCGACACATTTCTGAGAGGTTCTGATCATTCAGGTGGGTAGCAGCGGCAGGACCTTAGGTAGGGCCCAACCCTGTCTTTGTGATTTTTTGATTTACGTGCATTTTTTGGGGTTTGGCAAGTAGGTTTTTAGAATGGTAGCGCTATGTGCTAGGATGCGCAATGCTAAAAGTAAGCAGATTAGCTTCATCCTCTAGATTGGGACTATCCGTCAGGGTAGAATAGGGGTCAATTGGCACCAAATACTTAGCGTTTTGCCGCCATTGTTTGCATTGGCGCAATGTGCGCTAAGAGATTAGGGTTTGGCATTTTAGCACCAAATGGGTTTTACAGTAGTACTATGTGCTAGAGTAGTGCTATTTGTTAGAGTAGCACTATGTTTTGTTTTAGCGCATTATGTGATAAATGCACTTTTTGGGAGAATTGGCGCTATTCCTTATAATAGCACCAAGTGGCCTAGTGGCGCCATTTTATGAAATGGCGCTAAGTATTTTGTGTAGTAGTGCTATGTTTGGAAGTGGCACAAAGTGTATTGCGCAGTGGCGCTATTGTCTAAAATAGCACCATGAGAAGAAGTAATAGCGTCATTTGTAAAATGGTGCAAAGCATGGTCTGTTTTGGCACCAACTGAGTTTGGCATTTAAACATTAGAAGAAAGGGGTTGTTTTGGGAAGAAGATCGGTAGATTGTTGACCAGAAAGTTTTTAGATGCAGGATACGAGGTCATTTATAGTGTACTCATGGGAATGACGCATGCCATCTGTGATGGCACTGTTTGACCAGTTTGATGATGCCACATGGGCCCGACTAGCTAGATTGGGACTCTTGACTATGGCGTCGATGCTGGTGCTACGAGCCCATAGAGCTTTGATGACAGCTTTAGTGGAGTAGTACTGCTTAGAGACCTGTACATTTTTGTTGCCGACTAGGGAGATCACGATCACGCTTGAGGATGTTTATCTCATCCTCAAGCTACCTATTCACGGCCGGTGGGTGTGATATGACACGAGGGGACAGAGGGCCCTGATTAGGTTTTTTGGCGAGGCTCATATTGTGTTGTCAGCTGATGGTCGGGAGATGAGTTACGAGGGGACACTGGCATTGGGTGCAGATCCGTTTGCCTTATTCTTGTGCTCATTGATTGGAGGTGCGGTGATGCTGGATAGGTGAGGCAGGGGATTCCCAGTTGGATGGGGAGAGATGATCAAGGGGATAGTCAAGCACGAGACCGTGTATGCCTAGGGACCAACGATGTTGGGGCAGCTGTATCATGAGATGAATACAGTTGTTTATCTGTATGATTAAGCATTGTTAGCTGGGGTCACTCTGTTACACGTCTAGATTTGGGAGCACATTACCATTACCTAGCCGATGTGTGGGTACTATTGCTGTTCCTTTGAGGCCTTTATGTTCTTCTACCAGGATACTGAGTACACTTATACTGGTCAAGTTCGGTACTAGAGACGGATGTTGGATGATGTCATTTGGGTGACCTGGCGACCTCACATCAGAGTGGAGCCATGGCCTGATGATGATATTCACCTGCCTTTGCTTTTTAGCAGCGGTATTGGATGGGTCAAGGAGACCACACTATAGACATGTATCTATCATCGCGGGTTATGTGGTAGTTTGGGTTGCAGCAAGATACACTGCAGCAGATGGCCATCTTTGCTCGGACCCGCTGAGATATGCATTTGTGGCCTGCAGCCATACAGTCACAGGTCACTCTGGATGATTTTGCAACTTTGCGGCCATTGCGGTGGGATTGGGGGCGCACAGTCAGGGATGCAGGCACTACGCCTGCATATGATATATGGTGGCAGATGTGGCAGCTGACTTAGTTTAAGGACCTAGCAGAGGAGGTAGTCCCAGCAAAGGAGGTAGCTAGTTCAGGGGATGGTGATTTAGAGGATGATGGGGGCGATGATTCTGATGGGGATGATTTCTTGGAGGAGGGCGAGGAGATCATTGCTGACTACATCATGGAGGTGGGAGTAGATGGAGAGGAGAGGGTGGTTGGAGGGGAGGGGGAACTGATGGATGTGCTGGTGGCGGCAGCAACTGGATAGGTGCCCTAGCAGCAGGTGAGATAGCAGGCACCTGTTCAGCAGGTTCCTGTTGAGCAGGTGCAGATTGGAGTGGGGCGACAACATAGAGGGCCTTGACGGCGTGGGGGATAGCCAAGGGTGGATAGGGTGGTCTACCCCCACCACAAGTAGGGCAGCAGTAGGCTGTTGCTGTAGGGTAGCAGGTAGCTGGGCATCAGGCAAAGGCAGGCTCGTTAGGGGTAGGTGGAGAGGTAGAGGTTGAGAGGGCAGCCTCCTGTCGGTGGGCTCGGGGTGAGGAGGAGGAGAAGGAGACCTTTAGAGCATAGGTAGTGAGCCTGCAGGAGGCCTTAGAGACCTAGGAGGCAGAGTTGGTTTAGTTGTGGGGTACAGTGGTCTTGCTGGATGGGTCAGATGGACAGGTGGTGGCATTACAGGCATAGTTAGCCCAGGCTTAGGGTGACATTGTGATTTTGACTGGAGAGCAGGATGCAGCACTTGTCAGGGCACAACAGGCAGAGACTACGGTGGGTACCCTATAGGCGTCAGGTGCTAGTCTGGCCCCTATTTTGACAGTGATGTAGACACAGTTGTCTCAGGCATAGACACAGTCATATCAGGTATAGGGACAGTTAACCCAGGTACAGGGGGAGTTGATAGAGGCCAGAGGACGGGTGGAGTATTATCGGGGCTTTTATTACGCAGCAGTACCAGTAGAGCAGCATGCATCGAGCTTCAGTCAGGTCAGTGGATCAAGGGCATCTAGGTCTCATAGGTCTAGATTTGTTCAAAGCATCTAGCAGGCAATGGGTCCCCCATCACATGTGCCCTAGCAGGTTGCACAGGTTCAGGTATAGTCGCAGCCAAAGCCACCACCACAAATAGGACCACAACCACAGCCACAGCCACAGGTAGGACCACAGCCACCACCAGGGTCAGGATCCCCCACCCAATCAGATAGAGGATTCTCTATGTGACAGTCATATCATGTTAGCCCTTAGAGGCATTGTATAAGGACCTTGTATTTTTTGGTGTATATATGAGCAATGTACATTTTTTTACAGTGATTATATATGATATGATACTTTTTTGATGGTCTATGTGTTTGTTTATGATGCTCCATTATGATTATGATGATGCCTATGTTGATGGATGCAGTATGCTTTGTGGATTTATATGCTATGGATGTGTTGTGTTTATGCAATGCAATGCATTATGTTGATGCTATGGATGTACCTATTGATGTAACATGCTAGATGTAGTGATTGTTTACTTATTGTGATATATGCATGGTTTGTGATTTATGGACTATATGTATAATGCAAATAAATGTTTAGATTAATAATCATTTATTATGGATGCAAAATGTGGTGTAATGGAAATGCATGTTTATCTAAATAAACACATGTTTATGTATGGAAATGTGGATATGTAGCTAAATGTTTATTGATTTATGTGATGGAATGATTTATAAAATGTGACTAGTGGTTATAAAATTATATATGGAATGCAATGTAAATGGGATGATTGATAAAAATGAACCTAATGAAATGTAGATTTAAATGATATAATGTGTAAGATGCAACTAATTTATTATGATGTGTAACTGTATGATTCTAAATGCACTTAACAAAATGCAACTTAAGTGAGAAATGAACCTAAATGATTATGCAAACTAAAGGATTCTTAAAAATGAATGTAATGAAAGGTAACTTAAATGATTCTAAAAATAAACCTAAATGAAATGAGATTAAATGATTATGATATGTAGCTAGATGATATGCGGTATGCAAGCTAGGTGATGGGTGGGATGCAAACTAGGTGATAGGTGAGATGATCAAGTCCTGATACACATGATGTTCTTTGTTTGACCCTGAGTGGTGGGGCTGTGGGAAAGGGGACTAGGTGGGGAGAGGATAGGGGTGTATGGATGGGGTATGGATAGGATTGGGAGCATCTAGAGGATGGGGGTGGGGAGACGAGAGGATTGTTAGGTCATAAGACACCACGTCACTGAGGGGGGATTTACTTTGGTTTAGGATGTGTTAAGTGGGAGTAAGATGGGGGAGTTGGATTAGTGAGGGGATTTTAGATGGGGGGAGATAGGGTAGGTGATTACGAAATCTAGGCCTAGATGGTATTGTGGAATGAGTGATTAGGATGATGATTCTGAGCTAGTAACAGTAGTTGCATAAGATTAATTGAGAGCATTTCTTAGTTTACTATAGCAATGTAGGATACAGTTTACAAAGGTATGAAATGACCTAGGTGATGATATATATCCCACAACTGCATGGACTAGACCCACAAACAATAGGTTGATTTCATGCATGCCCAAGGTAGTATAAGCTTGCCTAGCCTAGGAAGGGGATTCATAGCGATGAGTGCGAATAATACATATGAGGTTTTGATGCCTGTATATGCAAATGGGACACATCATGCTAGAACCGACCCAGACTTCAAGATATGAATACTATTCTTGGAGTAATGAAACCAACCCACAAGAACAGCATACAGAAACAATGACCATGTCTACTCTAGTTGTTGTCCACCACTTGCCATGATATAATGAGATCAAGGTAGCTTTGGAGATGACTTAGAGTGAGACAAAAAGATAAAAATCAATAATAAAAAATACTAACGAAAAGATACAAATACCCTTTGTGTACTCTTGCCAAGAGACATGTTGATAGGATGACTGATTTCTGTCCATCGTAGGAACGATATATCCTAGAAAGCAAATTAGTTGGATTTGATTGGAGAATTTTTGAGAGGTGGACAAAAGGATAGTCTGGCCATGTGTAGGATTATGGTTGGTATGTTGATTGATGATTTTTGCATTAGGGGACAAGCTTCAAGTGTATACGTAGCATGTGTACCATTTGTCAGGTCCAGAAAGCTCAGTGTATGGAGACCGTCCAAACGGGTTGGATGGGTGCATCTTCGATACCTGAGTACTGGAAACATCCTTCGTATTCCAGACTACCTACATACCTTGTGTCCACGGGATCAAGGTACTTTTAAGATGCGGGCGAAATGAATATGTAGTTCTGGTAAGACTTGATGATGTGGGAATGTTTTAGGATGGGTGTGATGGTGGGGATTGATGTATGTTTGATGATTGCGAGTTGCAGCGATAGTGATGTATGGGGGTGATTTGCGGTGAATTGTGTTGTTTTTGGATTTTCTGTGTTTTCTACTATTTTTTAGATTTTTTGATTTTGTATTGTTTTTGGGTTTTTTTGGTTTTCTGCTATACAAAAGGAAGCTTACAAGGATCCTCATTTCATGGGTTAGCCTTGGGTGGGATAGTGCGGGGTGGTCGATAGGATTCGATGTTTCATAATTCCAAGCCATGGGATGTGTGGGATATGGAGTGTTGTGATGGAAAGAGGACTTATTAGATGGTAGAACTGGCCACTACACATGGCGCCTGAAACAACTTTTCACCATGGTACTTATCCAAGGCGTCATCGAAGTGATTTTCACCATTGGAAGTTTTTATTGCACTCGGGTTTTTTCTTGATTTTTTGATTTTTCTATTTTTTTGATTTTTTGACTTGGGGTACCTGATGGGTTATGCATAAAATTTCTTTAGATGTAGGATGTTCATAGGCTCATCTAGAGGCTGCCCCTTAGGTGTTGCAAGCTGATATGCTCCTGATCCATAGTCGGGTTTGATGACATAAGGTCCTAGCCAATTGGGTTCGAACTTTCCTTGCTTAGGACGCTCTTGCAGGTTCTTCTGATTTTCCATAAGGACAAGGTCACCTACTTCAAATTTTTGATTTGTGATCCTCTTGTTGTAGCTTCTTTTGAGGTGATTTTGATATGCCTGCAGGTGGTTCAACGCATTCAGGCATTTCTCATCCAGTAGTTCTAGCTGGTGCAACCTTGCGACTTGGTATTCCTCATCAGTGATTATGTTTTGCAGGGATACTCGTAGAGATGGGAGCTCGACCTCAATAGGTAAAATGGCTTCAGATCCAAATACTAGGGAAAATGGAGTGGCTCCTGTGGGGGTGCAGATGCTTGTGAGGTAGGCCCATAGGGCAGGGTTGAGTTGGAGGTGCCAGTCACGGCCAGCTTCATTAACTGTCTTCTTTAGGATGCGTAGGATGTTTTTATTTGAAGCTTCATCTTGATCGTTTCCTTGAGGGTAATATGGTGTGGAGAAATGGTGTTTGATTTCAAATTTTTCACACAAAGTACGAACTTCTTGGTTCTTGAATGGCTTTCCATTGTCGGTGATGATGGAATGAGGGATACAATAGTGGTAGATGATATAGTGGAGGATGAATTTGGCTATCTGGGTTCCAGTGGTGAAGGTGAGTGGTATTGCTTCCACCCACTTGGTGAAGTACTCGGTAGCAGTGATTATGAACTTATGGCCATTGGAGGATGGGGGATGTATTTTCCCTACGAGGTCGAGTCCCCACTGTGAGAAAGGCCATGATGTCATGATGGGTTGCAACTCCTGTGCTGGTGCGTGAATGAGATCCCCATGCTATTGACATGGGAGGCATTTTTTGATAAACCGGTAGGCATCTCGATCCATGGTTGGCCAATAATATCTGCTCCTCAGGATCTTTTTAGAAAGAGCAGGTCCACTTGAATGCACCCCACAGATGCCTATGTGTACCTCTTCCAAGGCCACTTGAGCTTCCCTAGAATCTAAACATCGTAGAAGCATGCCATCAAGATCCTTTTGTATAAGGTATCTCCTACAAGGATGAAGCGGGAGGCTCGATGGATGAATGATTTTCGTTGTGAGGTGGATAGGTTAGGGGGGAGGATATTATTCTGGAGGTATAGGTAGGTTTCTTGATACCACGGGGATAGGGGACCAATGACTTCAGACACTAGTTCTGATTGAGGAACATCATATGCTGGGATGGGGAGTTCTTCCATCAGGAACTCACATTTCTTGTTGTCTTTCTTCATGTCAACTAGGGATCCGATGGTGGCCATGGCGTCTGCAGCTTTGTTGTTGAGCCTTGGGATTTGCTCGAAGTGGATGTCATTGAAGTAGTCTTTGAAGTCATCGACCATCTTTTTGTAGGGCAGGAGCTTATCATCCTTGGTCTTGTATTCATTATTTACCTGCCGGATGACCAGTTGAGAGTCTCCATACATAGTTAGCTTCTCAAATCTCCATTTTATTGCCATTCAGAGTCCTGTGATAAGGGCCTCATACTTTGCCACATTGTTGGTACATGGGAATGTGATTTTAAAGGATTTAGGGATGGTGTCAACTTGAGGGGTAACAAACAGGACGCCTGCCCCTGAGTCTCTGTGTGTGTATGATCCATCAAAGTACATTTTCCATGTTTCTGTGGCTGGTGCTATTGTTAGGATGGCTTCATTAGGGAATTCTGCTGGTGTAGGATAGTCTGTAGGGATGGGTGCTTCGACCAACTGATCGGTGATAACCTGTCCTTTGATGGCTTTTCTCTCAATATATTTGATGTTGAATTCAGTGAGGAACATGACCCATTTTGCCATTCTCCTAGTAAGAGCAGCTCTGTTTAGCAGATACTTCAGTGGATCGATCTTGGCGATGAGCTTGGTCTTGTGATTGAGCTTGTAGTGTCTTAACTTTTGTGACATAAAGAGGAGGGCTAGACATGCTCATTCAATTTGTGTATAGTTTAGCTCATATGAGATCAAGGTGCGGCCGATGTAATAGATGGCTCTTTCCTTCCCTTGTTCATTGTGTTGTGCTAGTAAGGCTTCGATAGCTGTCTCCGTTGCTGAAATATACAACAGGAGGGGTTCTCCTTGTCTTGATGGAGTTAGAATAGGGAGATTAGCTAGATAATATTTTAGCTGGTCAAAGGCAGCCTGACACTAAGTGTTCCATGCAAACGTTGTATCCTTTCTGAGCAGATGTTGGAATGGTTGACATTTATCAGCTAGCTAAGCAATGAACCGATGATTAGACTGGAGTTTGCCTTGTAGACTTCTTAGCTATTTTAAGGTTTTCAGAGGAGGCATATCAGTGATGGCTTTGACTTTTGTAGGATCTACCTCAATTCCTCTTCTGGAGACTATGTATCCCAAGAGTTTGCCGGAGGTTACCCCGAAGACACATTTCTTTGGATTTAGACAAACATTGTATTGCTCTAATCGGTCAAAGATCTTGGCCAATACATCTAGGTGTTCTTCTCTTGTCTTTGATTTGCCTAGTAAGTCGTCCACGTAGTCTTCCATGATGTGGTGAAAAAAGTCATGGAAGATGACAGTCATAGCTCTTTGATATGTAGCTCCAACATTCTTCAGGCCAAACAACATTACGACCCAACAGTACATCCCCCATGGGCATATGAAGGCTGTCTTATGCTAATCCTCCTCAGTGATTTTGATTTGGTTATATTCTGAAAAGCCATCCATGAGGGATAACATCTCATGTCCTACCATTAGATCCACTATCATGTCAATGTTAGGCAACGGGAAGTCATCCTTTGGGCAGGCTTTGTTGAGATCTTTGAAGTCAGTGCAGCAACGGATTTGGCCAGCGGGTTTGGCTACTGGTACTAAGTTTGAAACCCATTTAAGATAATCAATTGGGCAAATGAACCCAATATCTAGTAGTTTCTTTAGCTCTACTTTGACTAAAAGGGCCACCTAGGGATTCATTTTTCTGAGCTTCTGCTTTACTGGTTTCACATCAGGGTGTACTACTAGGTGATGGACAACCAAAGCGGGGTCTAGCCATGGCATGTCTACATAGGTCCATGCAAAATTATGATTTTAGCATTTGAAGAATGTCAAGAAGTTTGCCTGTTCTTGTGTGCTGAAAGATTCTGCCTTGAAAGTGATTTTTGGCTCTTCTTCTGTCCCAAGATTCATCTCTTGAGCTGGCTCCACTAGGATGGGTGATCTATCAGGATAAACCTTGTCTATCTCAGGAAGGCCCATGCTTCCATCTCCTAGTGCCTCATGGAGGTTTTCACCAGGAGATGCACCTTTTGTTTTTACTTTTTTGGGATCTGATACTGCTGTAGAATGGTTTTCACCATCAGATCCATGTTTGATTTTTATATTCTTATGATTGGAAGTAGGGGTTGTCTCCCCGAAATAGGCATGTATATCAAGTTCCATGATGTATCCTGCTTTGTGATCTCCCAGGGGGAAGTGATCTCTAACCCCCATCATTTCAGCAATGGCCTCATCGTTTGGTGCTACGTCAAAGATAGGAGGTCCTTATTGGTCCCAATCTATGAGGTCTAGGTATACCAGTGGTAAGTCATTGGATGACGAGGCTAGGGTGGTGACTGTGTAGATGGTGCATATGGATGAGTCAAAGAAATTGGCAAAGTCACTAAAGGAGTCTTGATGGTCCATTTCATTGACGTTGTCGACTTCAGGAGAAACCGTAGTGACCTCGGCTAAGATACATTCGTTGGTAGTGAGGATATGTTGTCATTGACCATATCCCAATCCTTGGGTATAGGGGTTTCTTGTTTCCTGGATTGGTTCCATGATCCCCTACTCATGAAGGCCGGTACTATCTTGTCCTTTGTCACCCATGTTTTTGACAATTTCTGAACCTTTACCATAGATTTCTGTTGGTATGGTGGGAGCTTCTTGTTCAGTTTCTTCATCTTTATATAGCTAGGATGAGATATCTTCGAGCACATCCTGATCCAGTAGATGTTTCTTCTCAAAGATGGGCGATGGTTTACACTTGATGATGACTGTGTTGGCTGCTTCTGTCTTTGGGATGCCAAATGTTTTAGGATTGGGTAGTGTGCCTACACAAAAGGTACCATGTAGGTCGTATTCCCCACATCCCATGTTAGTTAGCTTGATCTTGACCTCAGGCGGTGGTGGTGTTTGGGATGAAGTGGTGGCAATGTTAGCGGTGTTGATGTATGAGGTGGAAGCTGTTGGATTGGTTTTTGGTGTAAGAGCACTTCAAAACACTAGGAATCTGGAAGATTCTATGCAAATGTTATATTGTAAGGCCTTCGAGCCATATTGGGAGACTGTATACATGTCATTAAGTTGTCATTAAAGAATTATAACTGAACAAGAAATGTAATTGTTCAGCAGTGGTGGTTCATTTCCACCGTGTGTAACTGCCAAGATGTGAGTCGTTAAATAGCCGAGTCTATATTCATAGAAAAATATAGACAGAGACAGTAGAGAGGAAGAATAGATTGTATGTATAATTTCTAAGGAATCAAAGAAATTTTGTTTTAGGTCTAATTACGGGAATGTAGTTTGGAGTCATTCCACTAGTTATGATTTCTTCGAAATCAGTGGAATGACCTCCGTGTTGTTAGATTTCTTTCTGTTCGGTAGGGTTTTGTAATTTCTGTGTAGTGTGTTTAGTTACAAGTGACAGAAACAATTAATGGTGGGAATCTTGTGTTGTATCAACAAATATGCATTTTGTGAGTATACTACATTTGTATGCCGAAACAGTTTGTGTAAATACTGCATTTGTATGATGAAGCATTCTATGTGTATCCTGCAAAGTGATGTATGCATAAGAGTTCATATTGGGTTGAGTTCATGTTCGCTGAACATACAAGCACTGTGTATATCACTAATGTATGAGAAGAAGCAATTCATGTATATATCGCATTTGTATACAAGAACCATTTTGTGAGTATCTTGCAAAAGTATATCACTATTGCATGAGCGAATGTACATTTTGTAATATAAAAGGAATGGCTGGTAATAACAGTGAGAAGAATCAAAAATAGCAAGTCATATCATGTATATGCTAAGTTGAAGGGTCATTGGAGTGACAAGGGTATTGGTGGAATAAATTTCAAGTAGGCCAATAGTAATATGGTTGAACCGTCGGTTTAACGGTTCAACAGGTTCATTTGGTTCGTCGGTTCAACAACGGTATAAATGGTTCAATGGTTCATTTAGTCCATTTGGTTCAATGAGTTCATGAAGTTCATTTGGTTCACGTGGTTCAACAGTTCGAAGCTTAAGAAGAAGTTCATCGATATGAGATAGGGCTTTGCCATAAAAGGCGTTTGGTTGGCTGATGGTATATGGTCCGGCAGTTGGTAAAGAACTTGTATCTTTGGATGTTGTATGAACCTAGCGATGGGATTTTCAAAGTCATTTGAGTATTAATCGGTTTTGTATTATGAAATTGGAGCCATTTTGTGAAGTATGGTATCAATTGCTTGATTTTCGTTGCACACTCTGCATTAGTTTTGGTGGTGGCTTTGTTGTATGGGCAGAAGGTGTCGTCATGGCCTTCCAAGAAACTACAGTATTGGAAGGGGCGGGGGTCGGCGTAGATAGTTACCTCGGTACTGTTGTGAGGGAACTTGAGGCATTAATGGAATGTGGATGGGATAGCTTGCATGGCATGGATCCATGGTCGGCTGAGAAGAATGTTGTAGGGAAGGTCAAGATCAAGGACTTGACATTTTGTTTCCAGTATTTTTTGTCCCACTTGAATAGGGAGCTTTATGGTGCCTTCAGATAGTCGTTCAGTGTCATCATAGCCTTTGATTGTGATGCACTCCCTGGTGTCTACAACCACATCAGAGTATCCCAAGTGTTTTAACAGTTTAAGAGTGCATATGTTTAGGCCAAAGCCACCATCTATTAAGACTCTTTTGATGATGTGCTTGTGGATACGGACTTCGATGTGTAGGGCGTCATTGTGTAAGTGATCAAAAGCGGGAAGGTCATTTTCTAAAAATGTGAGATGGTGAGGTGCGGCAATATATCCTACCATGGCTTGGAATTGGGTTACATTCAAGTTGGCAGGAACTTGAGTTTCCAAGAGTGCTTTATCAAGGATGTCTTTGTAAAGGGGTGATGTGTGGAGCAACTCAAGTATGGATATTTGTGTAGGGGTCTTTCCTAGATGCTTTAGGAGGTTATACTGATTGGTAGGTGTTGGACGTGTGGCTGGACAAGGGGGTAGGGGATTGGATGTGGATGCAGGTGTTTGTTCAGTGGTAGGGGCTGTGCGGATGGATACACAACCATGACAGGTTGTGACAGCGCAATTGGGTGCTTCTGCCTAAATGGTGATTGTGTTGACATGGTGAGATGATGGTTCTATCCGTCCTACGATAGAGTCATAGGATGCGGGTGGTGGGGTGACGTTGTATGCTTGATTGGATGAGGAGGCTTTATTATGGTTGGGTAGTGGATCCTTGTAAGCTCCAAGGTTGGTGTTTGGTGATGGTTGGGTGCTTTGATCAAGGTTGACTTGATTTTGATCTATAAGGTCTTGGATGCAATGCTTTAGTTGCATGCAGTTAGCAGTTTTATGACCCACAATGCGGTGGTATTCACAGTGATCATTTTCATTGTACCATGCTGCTTTGAGTTCATTCTCTTAACGGGGGCTAACAGGTGGGAGTGTAATCAAACCTTTCTTGAGACATTTGTCGAGGATGTCCTCGATGGGTTCCCTTAAGGGTGTAAATTGTCTTTGAGGTTTGTGTGGTTTAGTTTGCCCTCTTTGGTTATTTACATTGGTGGTATAGGTATGTGCAGGTGTTTGATTCTGTACATGTTGGATGGCTTTCACATCTGTGACACCATCGTTCAAAGTGTTCTTGTTCTTCCCCCAATAGCGTGGCTTGTCATTTGATTGCATGTTGGCATTGTTGTTTGTATTGGGAGTGTTGATATGGGGTTTGTTGTTGTTGTTTTTGTTGGATTTGTATTCATACAATTTGATGGAGCCCTTGGCAATGAGGGCCCGTTTGATGGTGGTACCTTTGTCGATGATCTCTTCAAAGGTAGATGCACAGAGGATTTGTAAATGGAACCCTACTTCCTGATTGAGGTTGGTCACAAACATTGTGACAAGTTGTTTTTCAGGGATTGGCCATGGGAGTTTGCTTGCTAAGCTTCTCCACCTCTGCAAGAAGGAAGCGAAGGATTCTCTACTTTTTTGTTTTGTGTTGCAAAGGTCTGTCATAGATATCTCATGTTCGAAGTTGTAGGAGAAATGGTTGACAAATTTCTCCGCGAGCTCAGGAAAAGACCTAATGCTCGGGGGTAGATGTGCAAACCATTCATCGGCTTGACCACCGAGGCTTCTTGGAAAGAGTCTCATAAGATATGTATCGCTATTTGAGACTTCTAAGAAAGTGAGGTAAAACTCCCTAAGATGATCCCTAGGGTCTCTCTTTCCCTTGTATTTGTCAAATTTATGTTTTAAAGTTCTTGGGGAAAGGGGGCATGTACAATGTGCAGTTAAATGGATAGGGACAAATATCCTCAAAAGAGTAATGTTTGCATTTGCCCCCAGTTTGCATGTCATCTACCTTTTGGATCAAGGCCTGTACAACGGTTGTGAGATCCTGTGTTGGTTGTGGTTGGGGTGTGTGGGTTTGCGGGTTGATGAGATGTTGGAGATTGGGTGGTATTTGATGTTGAAGAGTTTGGGAGGTTGAGTTTTGATATTGTGGAGTGGTGTTTTGATTGAGTTGTGCAAGATGTTGTTGATGAGTGTAGAGTTGTTGGATAATGTTTGGGGGTATTTGGGGATTAGTTTGATGTTGTGTTGATGATGTTATGGGGTTATGTGGATATGTGACATTGGATGGATTGACGTTGGATAGGTTGGATGCATTGTAAGGTGGTTGTGAGAATAATTGTCTTAGGTATGCTATGGTTTGAGGGTTGGGTGGAGGCACACTCGTGGAGGTACTTGCATGTGTGATGTTCCCTTGTATGCCCAAGGTGATTTGTGGAATGGAAGAGTTTATGGTGGTTGTGGTAGTGGATGTGATGACGAGTTGAGAGGTGGTAGGAATGGAGACACTTGTAGGGATTGTAGATGTGGTGACATTAGAGGTTGTGTTGGTGGTAGATATGGTGGGAGTTGATGTTTGTGGGATGATAGGTTGGGTGTTTGATGTGGATGTTTGGGTGTTTGATGTGGTGGGATTGATGGTAGATGTGGATGGCTGGGATGATGTCATGTTATGGGGTGGTTGGGCACTAATTTTGAGGCGATAATCAAGATATCTATTTAGATATGACCTTAGGAATTTGTTAAGTATGTCCATGTTATCGGCGTCTTTTGTAAAGTTCAAGACATCTTGATCGTCTTGGGACATGGTGGGTGGTGGTGGTAGTTGCAAAAAATGGAAAGGGTTTTCGTTGGGATTGTATGTTGGGATGTGGAAGAATCTTGGTGGGTTGAATGTTTGGTTGATGGGTATGTTGTTGTTGTTGGTTTTAGGCATTCTTATGCCACCATATTGTCTGGATTCTGCCATTTCTTGATTCTTTTTGTGTTGTGATCTAGTTATGGGCATGCATGTGTATGGATTTGATTTTGAGGTGGACTAAAGTGGATAGGGAGACCTTAGAGAATTTGGATTAATTTGTTGGACCCAAAGATGGATGTGGTAGTGAGATGGAGTAGCAAAGAAGATGAAGGGGTGATTGTAGTGTGATGAAAGATCGATAGGTTTCTAGGGGTGATAAGAATGGTATTGTGATTTGTTTTGAACAAATCTAGACCAAAAGATGATGGATGACGTTTGCTTGAGGATGTTTTGAAAAAAGATTTTGATGTTTGATATGAAGGATTTTGATGGTCAACAAATTGAGTTTAGGTAAGATCTAGATTTGTGTCGCACAAATGGATTTTTTTTCTTTGTTTGGGGTAGACTAATGACCTTACGCAAAGAGGCATGATTATTTCACTTGGAAGTTAGACTATTGACTCTCCAAGCAAGATATGATGTGAAGGATGAAATCTAGTTCTAGCTTTAACTCAAAGGGATGATGAGTTTTTGGTTGATTTTTTGATGGGTGTTTTGATTTGGAAGATTTTGGGTATGTTTTGGATTTTTGGAATGATTTCTTGTGACAAGGATTTTTGTTGTGGTCTAAAAAAGGTATGCAAAGATTAATAAGGATGAATGGATACGAAATTGAGTGGGTTTGATATAGAAAAGGGTCCAACAATGATAGTGATTGATTCTCTAAGGTCAAAATGAAGGTATGATTTGAAAAATTTTGAGGAGAAAAAAATGGATGGAATGTTGTCAGATTTTTGGAAGGTGAATATGGATTATGGCAAAGCAGGTCCTAAAGATCACTATGGAATTGGACTCAGTTTCAGGCAAGTCAATCTACAAATAGCGCCAATCCACAGGTGAAATGGCACCAAAATCAGATAGAGATGGTGCTAAAACAGGGCAGTGTTGGTCGAGGTCTTGTAAAAGATAGATTTTGATGGAAAATTTGGATTTGTTTTGGTTGAGATTTGATCAAATGGTTTTCAATGTCTCTTGGCAAGTTGTTTGAAAATAATTTAAGCACATTAACACACAATCAAGCACATTAACACACAATAACCAATATTTTTGTTTGTTAAAAGATGTGTGATTTTGTTAAACAAGCACTTTGTACAACCTAAGGCGAAGATATGACAGTATTTGTTGAATCCCCTAGCTACGCCTATTCAAAGTGGGTAGCTCCAGGATCTTGGTAGCACCAGCTCCTCCTTACAATTGCACACACTTCTCACACATACCAAGATCTGGGTTTCCTATAAGGCTTGTCCCTCACCAAACCTTTGGATTGTCCCTGCTATCTCAGCTAAGAACTACATGAATTAGGGCCGCTTCAAAGGTTTCCCTTATGTGTCAACAAATAGAAAGATTTTGGCTTGCTAAACAAAGGTTCGTAGTAAGTGCTTTCGTTCAGGTGGTTATACGTGCGACATCGCTACTCTCCGTTATGGAGTCTCCCAGCCTCTAAGGGTTACACCTTGGAGGGTTTTGGGGGAGGTTGGCTATCGGTATAACACAACAACACCTGTTGACTATAATTTCGTCACAAACACCTTATTTTATATAGCGGCTCGAAAGAGCTTGGCTTTAGCTTGTTATCGCTTGGGTCGTTCCCACCTTTCGAAGCGGGGTGATAGGCCCTCTAAAGATTAACAAAAGCGACACAACCACAAAAAAACTTTTGATCCCCAAGTTCATACAAAGATGTGATGGGAGAGCATACGTATTATTTATGATTGCATCACACTAAACATGGTTCATTTTAGTTCTTTGGATTATGTTGGGGGTGATCTATGCAAGTGTTGTGAGAAGCTTTTGATTCCCAAGGTCACCAAATGGTGCGAGGGAAGAGCATACACTTTTCACACTACAAACACAAACCACGAAAACACTTCACACAAATTAGATTGGTTTTCTTGATTATATGAGTGAAGAATGTAGATTGTTGTTCTTTTTAATCCAATGATTTTATTGATGCAATCTGTGGTTCTTTTTAGAGCCTAAAGTTGAAATGTTTTGATAGTTATTGGCACACAATTTGTGAATTTTTAGAACACCAAATTCAAATGTTTGGCACACACACACACAAAGAATTGTTTGTTTGTTGATCAATTTTTATAACACCAAATCGAAATGTTGTGTAAACTAGCATGCAAGCGTTAGTTTTAAGTTCCAATTGAAATGTTTTGCTAAATAAAAGATGAAAGAACCCTGTAAAAACTTGTTAGTGTCCTTGAGATGATGTTGATATCCTGCAAACAAATTGTCAGTCCCTGCAGAGACTGCAAAGCTAGTTTCTAGAAATAGCACTAAAATAGGTACCTAATCGCGCCCCTGCAAACAACAAATGGCGACACTGACAAAAAAAATTGATAGACCACCTGACACTCTAGACAAATGGCATCAATTTACAAATATGCACTAATATCAGACCCCAAAGGTGCCAGAATACAAATTTGCTCCACAAAATTATACAGAAGGTGCCACAACAATACATAGTGCTAATACAATATATAGAAAGCGCTACAATAGGTAATAGCACTAAACTGGGTCTAAGAAGGTGCCACTACACAAGTTGTCAAGCGGTCTGATCACAGTTCACAGATAGCATCAATCTGGGCTCTGATAGCACTGATATGGGCCTGAAAGTATCTGTCCTGCAAACAGAGGTCTTCTAAGTGAAAGATGAGGTTAGGCTGCACATAGAAGAGGTCCTATTAGCATTGTTAGTCTTGACAAATGAAAAATAGGACAAAATAGAAGCCAAAATGCATGTTTAGATTTTATGAAAAATTCGGCATGACCTCTCCTTGTTCCTTCAAGATCCCTGCAAAAATAGAGAGTAACTAAATAGGGACAATCAGCCCGAAGAACACAGAAAAATAGACTTATGAGTAAGTTTTAAGGAAGAAAGTTGCTACACAAAATAGCACTAAAACATAATATAGTGCCAAAACACGTTAGAGATAGTGCCACTGCACAGGTAAGATAGCACTGCACCTATAAAAACATGTCCTAAGTATAAAAACTCAAACAAACATATTAGATTTGGACCTTGTGGGTCCCACTGGGCATGCCAATGTAGATTAGGTGATCAAACCAAGGTAAAAATACAAAACCAAATGCATAACAAAACAAATAGTTATACCTCAACAAGAAGACCCAATCTCATCAAGGGAAGAGGAAAAATTGCACCCAAAAGCTCCTAAGACATGATAATCCCTAAGATAATGATTCAAATGTGAAATGCTATCTCAAATTTGCAACTCACTAAAAGACTAGCTCAATTGACATTTGGGCATGGTAACATTGCATAAAACTTGGATTCCAAAATGGGTTGAGAGATGTTCTATTTATAGAGATTGTGGAGGGATTTTGATCCAAGGGTGGAGATTGATTTGGAAGACCAATGGTGGAGGATGAAAGTGATGTGGAGGGCCTAAATTTGATCTTGGAGGAATGGAGGGCTTGGAATAAAAGTAAATCTTTTATTCATTTTGGGGAAAGGAGGAATTAAATGAGTATGGGTGTGAAGGATTATTTTTGAATTAAAGATTCATATGGGGGAATGTAAAATGAATTAAAATGTCATTTGGGGATAAGTGGAAATAAATGAGTATGGGTGAGGTAAGGGGTTGTAAGAGGAATTAATTGTAATGTGGGATGCTTTTAAATAAAAAATTTGACTTATGTGGATTTATTTCAATTTTTTATTTGAAGGATGTGGGGAAGGGTGTTAAACTAGGTTTGACCACCCAAATGAGAGGTTAGGATTAATTAAACATAGGTTTTATTTAATTAATCCTAGGGTTAAGATGAGGTAGGCTAGGGTAGGTAATTAAATAATAGCTATTTAATTACCTAGGGTAGGGATAGGTCAATTAATGGGCTGAATTAATTAGTTAAACATGGTTTAGCTAATTAATTAGATTTAGTGGAAAAGGGGGACTTTGATTAAATAAATATTGCATATTTATTAAATCAATTGGCTAAGGTTTGGACTATTGAATTAATGAAATTAATTCAATTTTGGGGATAAAATGTTGTAAAATTGGGTGATGAATAGATAATTAATTAAATAAAAATTTAATTAATTAATTAGAAGGGAAATTAGTATGTTTAGGGATGTCGGGAGTCGGTTTGATGGTAAAAGATATTTTTAGGTGTTTACAGGTACTTTCCTCCAAATTGTTTATTGTGATAGAACTCGAACCTTCCTCAAAAGTCATATTCTCAGGGATAGGCAAATCACACTCTAACAATCTATGCATTAGCATTTGTCCCTCATGGTAGGGGCTATAAGGGTAAATTGGATCAACAATGAATATGCAATATAAAACAATATCAGATACCCAAACTTTAATGGAATAATGAATTAAGGAGATTAATCAAATAAAGCTATGAACAACAAAGCAAACCTTCCTCAGATTGAAAATTCCATTAATCACCTATCACAGTTGTTCTTGCATGTATGAAATAGGGCCCTCAGAGAGTGTACTTCTTTGCTTTGTTCAGGAATGTCGATTGTGAATGGCTATGGTAATATCGCAATGAAGAGAAGATTCACAATGATGAATAGTGTGTAGTGCGTGGTAACAAAGGTGATCACAAGCAATGAAGGAATAACGTGGGTGCCAAAGGCGTGCTGTAATTCCTGTGGAGTAACGATACTTAAAGCTTGGATGAATGAAATGGAAGATGAAGGTTCAATTTATAGACTTGAGAAAGAAGAGATCAACGGTATAGAAAGAATGACAAGATCAACAGTTGAGAATGGATGAGGAACGTGCAATGAATAAGAAGAAGACAAGTGTCACACAAAAGCTGTTTTATTTGAGTTACTACTTTCTTTTCTAAAGATAAGACATGCTTTTCATAAATTAGAAAGTTTTCTTCTAATTTAATAGATATTGATAAAAACAAGGTTGATTGAATAGATAACTCAACTCGAGATTTTCTTTTGCCTGATTTGAGAGAAATTCAATAATAAATTATTTAATTTTGTGTGCATGAAGAAGAAGACTTATTTTTAGAAGATTTAGAAGATATTTGAAGAATTTGACGATAAGAAAGCTAATTAAATAAATAAATTTATTTAATTGTTTGTGTATGATTTTGGAAGAATAAATAAAATATTTGATTATATTTTATTTTTAGAGATTAAAAGGATTTAAATAAATTTGATTTGATTTATTCAAATTTGGAAGAATGATTTTGATTTAATTAAATAATTAAGAATTATTTAATTGTTTGGAGGAATTTAAATTAAATAAAGGATTTTATTTAATTTGTTGGAAGAACATGAATCAAATAAATAAATTTTTTTATTTACTTATTGATAGAGGAATAAAGAAGGGAATAAATATTAAGAATATTTATTTAGACCGAATTGTGTCTTTTTTAGGTGTATATAGGGGCTATAAGTTTGAACGGTGTCAACCTCTTTGTCGTCATAGGAATGCTCTGTCAGCTCATCCCACTCATACTCATTGGAATCTGTGTCACTATCCTCTTGAAGGGTATGGATCATTTCCACAAGACAAGCATTTGCTTTAGGTTTGCCCTTATCCTTATATCCTAGACATTTTGTAGTTCTAGCCAATGATGACGAAGAAGGTTGAATGGGTTCTATAATTCCTTCTTTTCTTAGGCCAATGGGGCCTTGTCCTTCGTAACCCATTCTATGTAGGATAGACTCACCTCACCCATAGATTTTTGTTGGGAGCTTGGGTGGTTCTTGTTGTGTGCTCTCTTCTTCTACTGTGTAGAGCCATTGTAAGATATCTCTTTCCTCTATTCATCTGATAGGGTCCCCCATTTTACAAAGGGAGCTGTGGGAGGTGTAGGAGGAGTAGATGGCTTTGGAAAATACTTCGGTCACCCAAAGGATTTAAGATATAAAGGCATTTTAGCTAAATTGAGGCTGTGCTCGATGGAGTATTCCCCTACTCCTGTTTCTTTGATGGTAATTTTCTACTCTTTGGGCTTGGACGAGGAAGCTTCGGAGGTAGAATCATGTTGTGGGGTTAGGGATGTAGATGCTCTATTGTTGGGTATGATGCAATCAGGTTTTGAGAGGACAGAGTTGCAATGCTGAAAGGGATCGGGATCACCTTGGATGGTGACTTGCTTGCCATTATGAGGGAATTTTATGCATTGGTGATAGGTAGAAGGCACAACTTTCATGGCATGAATCCATGGTCTACCTAGGAGAATATTATTGGCTAGCTCCTTTTCTAGGACCTGGCACACAACGTCTTTTATCACCGATCCAACTTGTATGGGTAATACCACTATTCCTTTGGTAGTTCTCTCCTCTTCATCATAGGCTTTGATAGTAATCTTCTTCCTTGGATCAACTACATTTTCAGATAATCCCAATGTAAGGACTAGCTTGAGTGTGCAAATATTTAAACTGGCTCCCCCATCAATGAGAACCCTCTTGATGTGGTGCTTATGGATGAAGGCGATGATATGTAAGGGGGTGTTATGAGGCTGAGACACTGAGAGTTCATCTTGTTTGGTAAATGATATGGTACTAGAGGAGGTCAAATTACCTACCATGGCTTGAAACTTCTCTTGGGCCAAGTTAGTGGGTACAATTGTTTCCACCAAGGCTTTATCGAGAATCTCCTTGTGGGAAGGAGATAGATGAAACAACTCTAAGATAGAAATGTGGGCAGGAGTCTTCCGTAGTTGGTGTATGACACTACACTGATGGGAGTTGGATTGAGAAGGTGATGACCTTGGAGGGAGGGTATTCAACGTGACCCTACCACTTCGGGTGATGATGCTGCAATCAGTTTTGTTGGGTCCTGATTGTTGGTTAGATGTAACCACATTGATTTGTGGGACATGCTCTGATATGTAATTGATGGTATAATCAAATGGCACACTTGCGCAATTGACATTGCTATTCCCATTATTCTGATTTTGCCTGTTGCAGTTGTTCTTGTTGTTTCTGTCATTGTTGTTGTTATACGGCCTGTCGTGATTGAGAAGTGGATCTTTGTAAGCCACATGCGTCTCATTAGAAGTATGTTGTTGAGCACCTCCTTGATTTTGATCAAGTATGTCTTGAATAACATGTTTGAGATGTCTACAATTGTTGGTTGTATGTCCTCTTCCTCTATGATACTCACAAAAGTCGGTGTCTTTCCAATAGTGAGGTTTTATTTGAGGTTCATAATCGCTTGTTGGTGGTAGAGTGATTTCATTGTTGGCCAATAGCTTCCTTAATGCAGATTCTTGGGACTCACCCAGCGGTGTGAACTTTCACCTTGGATTTGAGTTGAACCATGGTCTTGGCTCCTGAGAGAATGTTTTGTTGGGCGTAACATTGCTTGCCTCTCCTTTGAGAGTGAATATTGGTTGTTGTTTGAGAGCCGTTACCTTGGCATCAACTACTCTGTCATTGACAATATTTTTATTCTTAAACCAAAACTTTGATTTGTCAGTCGCGTAGTTGGAGGTAGGTGTGTCCTTGTATAACTTGATTTGTCCTTTGGTGATCATAGTCTTTTCGATGAATAATCTGATTTCAATGACCTTCGAAAATGAGGTAGGGCACTAAATTTATATTTGGTAGCTTAGATTAGAGTTGAGGTTGTGGACAAACATCTCTATTAATTGCTTCTCAGGTACGTCATATGAGCATTTACTTGCTAGTTGTCTCCACCTTTGTAAGAAGGAGGTGAATGATTCACCACTCTTTTGCTTGGTATTGCATAGGTCAAGCATGGAGACTTCATGTTCAATATTGTACGAGAAGTGTGTGATCAATTTGTTGACTAACTCATCAAAAGTTTTGATGCTTGGTGGAAGCTGTGAGAACCACTCCATGGCTTGACTACCTAGAGATCTAGGGAATAGTCTCATTAAGAAAGTCTCATTTTGAGCTACTTCCATGCATGCGGCGTTGAATTCCCTAATGTGACCTCTAGGGTCCCCTTTTCCTTTGTACTTGTCAAACTTAGGAACTTCAAATCGAAAGGGGAATGGTACCATGTTCAAACTCTTATCAAAGGGGTATGGTGCAATATCTTCCAATAAGTATGTTTTAGTTTTTGTACCTGTCTTGAGATCTGTCATTTGTTGCGTTAGACCCTCGATTTGTTTCCTCATTTCTTCCATAGGTGTGTTTGGGTCTATGACTTTCTTTCCTTTGTCCTCACTGGTGTGGTGTTCATGATTATCCTCTATGGTCTCTTTGAGTTTGCTTAGATCAAAATCAGTGGGGAGTTTAAGTCTAAGATTTGCAAGATAATTAAAATATTTGTTAGGGTCCTCATGGAGCACTTTCTCTAGAAAGCGCTGGAATTTCTGATCTTGGAAGTGTCCTTGATAATCTTTGTGAGAGATTTCCTCATCACTATCATGAGGGGTGACAATATGGTCAGATGATCTGACCATTTCAAGTTGCTTTTGGTATTGAGATCTATTAAGAACCATGCAAGGTGATGTGGGATGCGGTGGGATGGAACTAGAGATTTTTGCAAGATGTCGGTGGAGACTGCTAAGAATAAGATACCTATGACAAGATTTGGACAAGGGACTTTCCTAATCAATGATTCCAAGTACGATGGCTGATACAAGATGATAGCCACTAGTAAGGGTACTCGATACCTATCTTACTGTGTAGGGACTAGTCGTGCACCAAGACCACTAGTGAAGTTTTGTGACTTACTAGGGTTACTTGAATCCAAAATGATCCAAAAAAGGGGCCTATGCTAATCTGATATGGGATACTTTGACTTTGGACTAGGGAGACCTGATAGAAGGTGAATGAGATGACCAATGAAAGAGAGACTTTAATGCAAAATAGATGGAAAAGTGATTGCAAGGTAAGATCTGATCTCAGGACTTGGAACTAGGCTAAAATGGGTACCCAAAAATGGTAAAATTTTCCTCTCAAAGACTGTGGAAGTACTCACTGTCACGCATGCGCCAGAACAGATGCACAGCATAAACTGGTAAATGTGTGAAAAGTCAGTACAGAAGTGCAATACTGGTAAACTTCAGATGCCTAGTAATAGGTGTTAAAAGTGTAATAAGTCAGTGCAGATGTGCTGCAAGTCCATACAAATGCACAGCAAAAAAGGATAAATGCGCCGCTCTAGTTTTCTTTTCAATGTTTTTGCAAATTTTTGGTAATTTTTTTGATGTTTTTGGTTTCTTTTGTTGCAAGATGGTCTTTTTTATCTGATTTTCTAAAATTATGGCAAGAAGACACAACAAACACAAAGAATGTTTTTATGGTTTTTTATTTTTTTTAAAATTTTTTTGACTCTTTTTGGACTAAAAAGAAAGCAAGTACAATCATAGGTTTTAGAGGATAGTATAAAATCAAATTCTCACTATCTCTAGTGAAGCATCTTCGAGAGGTGATAATTGCCCTTCCCTGCAATGGATTATAGGGGTTTTTAGCCACTAAGACAAAGGTGTTTAATAAAGGCAACCGTTTGAGTGGTTATACATGCGGCAACACTACTCTCTATTATGGAGTCTCCCAGCCTGCAAGGGTTGTGCCTTGGAGGGTTTTGAGGGAGGTTGGCTTTTGGTATAACACAATTGCACTTGTTGTTTAAAGATTTTGCTCTAAACACAATTTATTTATAGTGGATTGGTAGGGCTTGGCACCTAGCCTATTACCACTTAGGGTCATTCCTACTTGGATGAACGATATCCAAGAGCAAGCCCCTCTAAAGGAAAAACACATGCGAAAATGATATGTCTGTCATTTTGGTCACCCAAGATAGGGGAGACCATAGGTCTGGTATCATTCCCAAAACACAGAAGATAGTGGTTCTTTTCCCCTAGTTAAAATGAGAAAAACTAGATGAGCTATTTACTTGTGCAAGCACAAAAATTTGTTAACTTTGAAGTGATAACAAGATAGCAATGGTTTAATTTTACCTAGATAGCAATGATGTGTTCAATTTTACCCAGATAGAAATAAGTTGTTAACTTTGAAGTGACAACAAGATAGCAATGGTTCAATTTTACCAAGATAGCAATGAGTTGTTAACTTTGAAGGATAGCAATATAGCAATGATTCAATGATATGCAAGATAGCAATGATTCAATTACTACCTTCCTAGTTAAGACTATGTGAGATTTGCATGAGCATCCATTTACTTTCCCGTTAGAAATTGAAGTGTGAGTTAACAAGTGCAACTATATGATTCTAAACTAGTACCTAGCCTGCAAATAGATCAAGAGTGTTCCTACAAAAAGACGTTAGCTTTAGCAAAAACTTCAAGGAAACCCTAAAAATCACTACCTAGATCAGATGCGCAACTTTAGAGCTTGAATGTGCAGTAACAAAGCTCAAAAGCATCGCAATACATATGCACTAAGACAAAGGTCAAAAGCATAGAAAATAAGTATATATGTGCCTAATAGATAGGTATGCCATATCAGTGGATAGATGCATCAGAACAGAGTATGTTTGTATTGATAGGATGCATGCGCTGGAATAGACAATAGGTGCACCAGATTGGAGACTATATGCACCAAAATAATGTATGCACCAGAACAGATAGCAAATGCATGTTAGGATGTGTCAAATGCGCAGTTTCCTCTTGTGTACGACTTTCTAAAACACAAAAACTCAGTTTTTGGGTTAAAAATTGGGGCCAAAAATGTTAAGGGAAAATTGGATCTAAATGAATAATCAATACAGTATATTAATGATACCTAAAACTCAATGAAATAATGAATAAAAGAGATCAATCAAACAATGAATCAATACAAAGAAAACCTCCTTTAATTCTCAGCTTCCATTGATCGCCTATCACAAATGATCTTGTTTATGAATATGGCCCTCAGAAGGTGCACTTCCTTGCTATGATTCCAAGATGTTCAAATGGGAATGGCTATGATAGTTTCGTCATGAAGATGAGATTCACAAAAATGATAGTAGTAGTGTAGTAACAAGTTTGATCGCAAGGAATGAAGGAATTGGTGCCAAAGGCACATTGTAATTCCTACAGAGTAAGTTTACTTAAAGCTTGGATGAATGAAATGGAGGAATAAGGTTGTACTTATAGACTTGTGAGAGAGAAGATCAAAGGTATAGAAAGAATGAGAAGATCAACAGTATAGAAGACTTGAGAGAACGTGCGCGAATAAGAAGAAGACAAGTGTCACACAAAAACTATTTTATTTGAGTTAACTACTTTCTTTTCTAAAGATAAGATATGACTTCATAAATTAGAAAGCCTTTTTCTAATTTAAGAGATATTGATAAAAACAAGGTTGATTGAGTTAGTTAACTCAACTTGTGATTTTATTTTGCATGATTTGAGAGAAATTAAATAATAAATTATTTAATTTTGTGTGCATGAAGAAGAAGACTTATTTTTAGAAGATTTGAAATATATTTGAAGATAGGAAAGCAAATTAAATAAATAATTTATTTAATTGTTTGTGCATGCTTTGGAAGAATAAATAAAATATTTGATTGTATTTTATTTTTGGAGATTGAGAAGATTTAAATAAATTTGATTGATTTAATTAAATAATTGAGAATTATTAAATTGTTTGGAAGAATTTAATTAAATAAAGGATTTTATTTAATTTTGACTTTAGAAGAGGTAATTAAATATTTTGATATTTAATTAACTTAGAAGAATGTGAATCAAATAAATAAATTTGTTTATTTATTTATTGATAGAAGAATTAGAATGAAATAAATATTAAGAATATTTATTTAGACCGAGTCGTGTCATTTTTTGGTGTATACATTTTGCCCCTCTTTGATGCAATGCAGTTTAGAATGTTGCTTCAAAGAATAAGAATTTCTGATAATGATACATGCCCTAGTTTGCCTTTGGTATAGGTTATGATGATAGGATGCCCCCTTGGGAGATTGAACGGGAAGAAGGCAGAAGGGATGTGAGACAGACAATCTCACAAAGAAGAAGGGAAAACTTGGTTAGGTTTGAAGAAAATAGGATGTGTTTCTGAGAAACGGGAAGAAAACAAGAAGAAACGGGTTCAGGAAGCAGTCATAGTCACCACATAGCCAGTTTAGGGTTTGCTTGCTATATATAGGAGCTGGGTCCACAAGACAAGTCATTTGCACACTTGGATTTTGTTGGATTGTCTTTGAGAGCTTAGGAGAGCACAGAGCATAGAGCATAGAGCAGTCAACACTAGGATGGATATTTCGTGCGAGGAGCACCGCTTTGAGTGAATCCAACGATTTGACTAGCCAGCAGAGTCAGGACCCCCGGTATGTATCTCAAAAATTTTCACCTAGGGTCAATTTTGAGTGCATTAAATGCTAGGTAAAATTAGGCAAAACAAATGCACAAGATCGCAGTTTGGCGCATCTGAAATGCAAAACTGCGCATCTGTCAATCTGCGGTGCATATAGGATATGAAGCTGTGCATGCATGAAATCTGCACATGCATTAGAAAGGTTGGCGCATGCATTATTTGGTGGCACAGTTACGATATGAGTAAGCGCATGCAATTGGGTGACCCATATACGGTATGGGACGACGCATTTATGAAATGTTGCGGCGCATGTGTCAGAAGTGGTGCATTTGCTGAGAAATGGTGCATGTACCTTCTATTCTAGCACACATGATATAGATAGTCAATTTACTTAACAAAATTGACTCAATTAGCATCCTGTTTGATGCGTCAATCGATAAGTTATCTCTGAGATTGTAGGAATCTAGTCAAGAGATGTAGTGTGCTATTTTGATCAATTTAATATGTTAAGTTAGTTGATATGATTCTATAGATATGTTGAACATGGTACTTGCAGTTTTAGGTGGATGCCTTACTTTTTGTGCTTGCAAGAGGACATACGAGATACACTGATGTCGAGGGAGCAGTTTCCCATGCCGATGTTGCAGCACCACATGCTTATAGAGATAGATCGAGAGGCACTCAGCGCGATGGGATTGGATTATGTGTGTTTTATGCCCAAGGTTTGAGTGAACCATGACTTACTGACTGCAGCAGTGGAGAGGTTTCACAGCGAGGATGGGACCTTTCACTTCCTGACTAGCGAGATGACGGTGACTATGGAGGATGTATACAGGACACTTCACTTGCCAATTTAGGGAGAGCTCGTGGAGTATGATCCACAGTGGGATGCATGACTCACAAAGTGTAGGTAGGTATTTGACGACCCTGACCTGGATTGTCAGGTTATCTCCTGGTAGTATATACATGAATACTATGACTATTTCCCTGGGATAGTTGTAGGATTGCTCAGAGGCGTTGTATGCCCTGATAGGAGATCGCATGGGTTCCTGATTGGATGGGGACGGATTATGGAGAGGATGATCTTAGAGGGCACCCGCTATGCTTGGGGTGTCTGTGTTCTGGCACACCTATACCATGATATGCATCAAGTTGTATACCACAGGGGTGCTAGTCTATCAGCAGGTGTCTCACTGTTATAGTTTTGGTTGTGGGAGTATATTGCCATTACCAGACTGATATGTGTGTTTCAAAGACAGAGGGGAGAGCCCTATAGCTATGGATATGCAGGAGTGATTTCCCAACATAGACTAGGGAAGTTAGATTACTAGAGGCATGCATTGGATGGGGTAGATGTGGTCATCTGGCGACCATATCTAGACTGTGAGCCTTGGGATGATGAGGCGGATGAGCTGCCATATTGCTATCAGACTCGGTGGCTTATACGCAAGACATGGTTCATCCTAGAGAGACAGATTGTTAGCTGGGTTCAGAGGTAATTTGGGAGGAGACAGGACATGCCACAGGGACAGGCTCTATTTGTACGGACACATGCAGAGAGGTTTAGATGGGGTCTAGTGGCGTCCTATGAGGAGGCAGTGGCAGAGTTTTGACATATTCCCTATACTACCTAGCCAATGAGGAGAGAGATTACAGATGCAGGGATGACTCAGGACTACAAGGAATGGTTTGCAGAGCATCCATTTCTAAGATACTCTGGGCCTGGAGAGATGGTTCCTCACATAGACAAGGTAGATTCAGATGACGAGGGCAGGGTTGGAAAGAAGAGGAGGAGGAGGAGGAGAGGAGGATGGAGAGATGGAGGAGATGGTGGAGACGGGGGAGATGGAGGCAGATTCAGGAAAAGGAGGAGAGCTGGGGAGGGATCCTCCCATGCTCAGTAGGTAGTGTAGCCACAGGTTGCACATCAGGGACAGATGCCGCCACCACAATAGGTGGCATAGTAGTAGGTACCTCAGCCACAGGGGCAGGGACAAGCACAGTTGGCATAGGTGCAGGTGTTATCTGGGGGCTCACCAGAGAGCAAGATATGGCAAAGGCGAGGATACAAGCTATCCAAGTAGAGAGAGACATAACAGTGGAAGCCCTTGGGACAGACAAGACTAGCACATTTCTAGTTGGACAGGTACAACAGACATAGGCATAGCTTGCCCAAGCTCAGGCACAGTTGGCACAGGTGCAGGGGCAGTTAGTGTAGGTACAAGGTGAGCTTGCCAGAGCACAGTCTCAGATGCAGTACTATCAGAGATTATACCATGGTGTTGTTCCAGTTAATCAGAGGGCTCTAAGCTATAGGAGCCAGTCCATGGCCTTGCAAAGAGTAGGTGGGTCGCGGTCAGGAGCCTTTGTGATGGGCTCGCAGTAGTCTGGGGTCAACAGAGGAGGGAACACAGAGGACACCGCTGGGAGCAGCCTTTCATAGCAGTAGGGTTAGCAGACACTTGCACAGATTTTGGCTCCTATGTACATACTTTTTGATGGCTCAGATAGCCAGACACGCATACGTACCACTTTTGTATTTTGAGACATGTATCATTATCCTTGAGATGTATACACTATATATGACATTGACTCAGAGATGTACCTTTTGATATTGTACATTTGGACATGCTTATGATATTTATACGATGATGCATCTATTGACGCTCTATATATGCAGTTGTTCATTCTATACTATGGATGTATTTCTATTGTATGATGGTACTCATGTGATGCATATTTTGACTATGTCTATATGATGTTTATCTAATGCAGACTTTTATATGATGCTATGTGATGTTTATCTAATGTAGTTTTTAGATGTTTATATGATGCTATATGATCTTATCTAATGCAGACTTAGATGTTTTACTTGATATGCCTCTAATGTGTAAATGCAAATGGTATCTATATGATTATGCAATTTATGTGATGCACTTATCTGTGTTTTTGATTTTTTCTGTTGATACTATGTGATGATTGCAAAAATGTATATGGATGACCTGATGCACTTATTACGTATGCAACTGATTTAATCATGTAAAATGACTATCTCATGTGATATGATATGCAACAGTATGCTATGTTTTTGTGATGTCCAAATGTACTCTATCAACACAGAGATGACATAATGATAGACAAAAGATTGATTGAAAGAATGACTCGATAGAAAGACTCACAAGCTTCAATTTGTATTGATACTCTGCATTGTTTGGATCTTTTATTGCATGGGATAAGTTTGTATGGATGTATAATGGATGTATGATGGATGCTTTGCTTTTGACATCTTGACAGTGCAAGTATTTTGAAGTGCTTATTTCATCATTAGGCAATTTTTTTGGTACTTTTTTCTGAATGTTGTAAGTTAGTACAAGCATCTAGGTATAATTGAACTGAGATGACTAGAGTACAGCTTACATGGATTTTGATTTAGCAAGTTAATACAAGCATCAAGGTATAATTGAACCGAAATGACCTAAGTATTTCTTGCGTATCAACAGACAAGGATTGCCCCCTTTCATGTTAGACCTTTGATGTCCTCGATGATCTTTTGCCAATCATGTCTTTAGACAAGGCATCACATTACTAGAATTTAATCCACAAACAAAAAATAGAGAAAATAATCATTCCCCCATCATAACATCTCTATCTTTTGGCATCCTCGAGTAGCATAGGAAGATATGATAACAAAAAATCCAGACCCCGTAACTGAACCATGATTCTAATCCACAAAACATTTTTGTATTTAGATGTGTTTGTTTCTTGCCATAATTTAGGTAAAATCATTTAGAGTGTTTTTGGTACTTGCTTGCTTTGCTCTAGATAGGTTGAGGTGATGCATCAAAATTTATGCTTTGAAAAGTGGGTTTTGCTTGCGCTTGCTTGCCTGGTGAAAGATTCAACAATCCTTATTGGTGAGACAGACCCTAAGGGACTAACCTATTGCCTCGTGGGCTCATTGCTAAATGGCCTTGCCTACGTGATGATGCAAAGGCAATGTAGTTTGGGGTAAAACCCTAATGGACCTAAGACCTAGGTGATAGAAAGTGGCATGGACTCAGATAGATAGAAGGACTAGACATGTGATAGATGGGATAGTGGAGCCTTGGGGGAGCATTTGAATAATGGCCTTGCCTACGTGACGATGCAGAGGCAATGTAGTTCATGGACTTGGACCATGGATGGACTAGAGGATAGGTGACAAGATATGGGATGGACATCGTAGCCTCGGGGGCACATTGAAAATGGCCTTGCCTACATGATGATGCAGAGGCAACGTAGTTCATGGACTTGGACCATGGGGATACTGACGATAGACGCTAAGCCAGGATGACACTGTGAATAGGATATGGGATAAAACTTTGGTTGACAAGGCAACAAAAGAGATAGAGTATCAAGCCATGATAGGTTATCGTTAGGTTTTTATTATGGAACTGATATGGATCGACTGGGACATGATTGGAGGAAGAATGGACACAAAGTGATTGTTTTCCCAAAGATGGAGGAAGTGGTTTATCTCTAGTAACACTTGTTTACCAGGTTTACACCACTTGCTTTTATTTGCAAGAAAGCTAGAAAGTATGCATGATGCCTATTTGCCAGGTTTTCATGATGATACCTATCCAAGGCACCTGTTTGCTAGGTTTTCACCAAAGGATGATTTTTTTTGTATTTTACTAATTTTTTTTATTTTTTTTGTATTTTGTACCCCCCTTACATTGGGGTTCTCCTAGGTATAGAACCGGTAAAGATGTATGTTGTTGATTGGGTCATTGAATAGATCACCCTCAAATGTTGCTAACTGATATGCCCCTGATCCATAAGCTGCTACGATCACATAAGGCCCAAGCCAGTTGGGCTCAAATTTGCCTTTCTTTTCTTGATCTTGTTGATTGTGGGGGTTTTCTCTAAGTACTAGATCTCCAACTTTAAAGACTCTTGGGTGGAATCTGTGGTTGTAACTTCATGACATCATTTGTTGATATGCCTTGAGATGATTGAAGGCTTTCTGTCTCCTTTCCTCTAGCAACTCTAGTTCTTGCAATTTGGAAACTCTGTACTCTTCATCTATTATGAGACCTTTTAATGCCACCCTGAGAGATGGTAACTTGACCTTGATGGGCAAGATAGCTTCTGAGCCATAGACAAGGGCATAAGGGGTAGCACCTGTGGGAGTACATATACTAGCTTGATAGGCCCACAGAGTGGGATTGAATTGGATGTGCCAATCATGGCTAACATCATTGACTATCTTCTTGAGGAGTTTCAAGATGGTCTTGTTGGATGCTTCTGCTTGGTCATTGCCTTAGGGGTAATAGGGTGTGGAGAAACGGTGTTAGATTTTGAATCGGTCACGGAGTTCTTGGACATCCTAGTTTTTGAAGGGTCTTCCGTTATCCGTGATAATGGATTAGGGAATTTCATATCTGTAGATGAGGTAATTAAGGATGAATGAGGAGATTTGTTTACCTATGATGGTGGTGAGGGGGATGACTTCAATCCACTTGGTAAAGTACTTAGTGGCGGTTAGTATGAATTTGTGGCCATTGGATGAGGGCAAGTGGATTTTGCCTACAAGGTTGAGTCCCCATTGACAAAAGGGCCAAGGTGTCATTAAAGGTCTTAGCTCTTAAGCTGGTGCATGTATCAGGTTCCCATGTATTTGGCACTGTTTGCACTTCTTCACAAATTGATATGAATCTATTTCCATGATCGGCCAATAATAACCCAAACGCATGAGTTTCTTAGCTAAGGAAGGACCGCTAGAGTGTGTTCTGTAAATCCCTTCATCTATGTCTTGTAAGGCAGTTTGGGATTCTTCTCATTCTAAACAATGGAGTAAAGTACCATCTAGACCACGTTGATATAGGGTGTCAACAATAATGGTATAACGAGAGGTTTGGCATATAAAGGTTCGTCATTGGTTTGAAGATAAGTCAGGTGGGAGGGTGTTGTCCTTGAGGTAAGTGTAAACCTTACCATACCAAGGTGAATTAGATCCAACTAATAGGCATATGGAATGGGTTTTAGGAAGATCATAAGCTGGTTGCTGAATTGACTACATTAAGAACTTGTACCGTGACTCATTCTCTGGGATTTCGAGGAGAGAGGCAATGGTTGCTATGGCATCTACTTCTTTGTTTTCAATGCGAGGTATCTACTCAAAAGAGATGATCACAAAGTATTCCTTAAAGTCCTTGACAATCCGTTTGTATGGGACAAGATTCTCATCTTTGGTCTGGTAATCGTCATTGACCTAATTGATCACTAGCTGAGAATCACCATAGACGTGTAGCTCTTTGATTTTCCACTCTATTGCCATTTTTAGACCAATGACTAAGGCTTCATATTTTGCTATGTTGGTGGTGCATGGGAATAATAGACGGTAAGACTTCGGTATGGTGTCGCCATGAGGAGTTACAAACAACATTCCTGCCCCTGATCCATGGTTTGTGTAGGACCCATCAAAGTAGAGTTTCCAAGAATGTGTTGATATATTGAATAAGGATTCATCTGGAAACTCAAATTTCATTGGTGTGGTGTCCTATAGTGGTGCATCTGCTAATTGATCAACAATCATTTACCCTTTGATAGCTTTTCTGTCTACATACTCAATGTCGTATTCACTTAGGAGCATTACCCACTTGGCTAGGCGACCTGTTAGAGCTGCTTTGCTTAGTAGGTACTTCAGTGGATCTATTTTTGCAATAAGTTTGACTGCATGTGCTAGCATATAATGTTGGAGTTTTTGGGAAGCAAAAACTACTGCAAGGCATGATCTTTCTATCTGAGAGTATTGCAACTCATATCCCACCAATGTGTGACTGATGTAGTAGACGACTCTTTCTTTACCTTCATAATCTTGCTATTCTAGAAGGGCCCCAAGAGCTATGGGTGTAGCAGATATATAAAGTAATAGTGGTTTCCCTTAGATGGGAGGCATGAGAATAGGTGGATTCATAAGATACTCTTTCAGTTTGTCGAATACCTCTTCATATTTCTCATCCCACCTAAATGAAATGTTCTTATGTAGGAGATGAGTGAAGGGTTGACACTTGTCTGCCAGTTGTCATATGAACCTACGGATTGCTTGTAGCTTGCCCTGTAGAGATCTTAGTTGAGTAAGACTCTTGGGTGGTGGCATGGCCATAATAGCCTTGACTTTGGCAGGGTCCACTTCTATTCCATTTGCCGATACAATGAAACCTAAGAGCTTGCTCGAGGTGACTCCAAACACACATTTCTTTGGGTTCAACCTGACTTTGAATTATTCTAGCCTCTGAAAGACTTTCTCTAACACATCCAGGTGTGATTATCTTGTGAGTGACCTTGCAAGGATATCATCTACATAGTCTTCCATGGTGACATGCATCATATCATGGAATATAGTGGTCATATCATGTTTGATATGTGGCTCCTGCGTTCTTTAGCCCAAATGGCATAAAATTCTAGCAGAAAGTGCCCCATGGACAAGTAAAAGTTGTCTTATACTAGTCTTCTGGTGCTATCCTGATTTGATTGTATCCTGAGAAGCCATCCATGAGAGATAACATGGTATGCCCTACTGTTAAGTTGACTACGATATCTATATTTGGCAACAGAAAATCATCCTTATGGCAAGCTTTATTTAGATCTCTAAAATCATTGCATAGTCTGACTCGGCCATCAGGTTTGGATACTGGTAATATGTTGGAGACCCATTCTAGATAGTCTATAGCTTAGATGAACCCTAGATCCATTAGTTTCTTGAGTTCCTCTTTTACTAGCAATACAATGTGTGGATGCATCTTTCTAAGCTTTTGTTTCACTAGTTTCACTCCTGGGTCTAATGGAAGATGATGTAGAATCAAATCTAGATCTAACCCCGGCATATCTGCATGTGACCAAGCAAAATTGACTTAATTTTTCTTGAAGAATGGTACAAACTTAGTCTTTTCTGGTGGGGTTAGAGACTTAGCAAAGTGAATGATCTTAGGTTGTTCCTTTGTGCCAATGTTAACAGGTTTTGTAGGTTCCACAATAATCTTAGACTTCTCCTGGTGCCTGTCATCAGGGAGAGTGTCAAGCCTTCCATCGTCAGGTGCCACATTTGGGTTTTCACCATCAGATGTGTCCTTTCTTTTTACTATTTTGGGATCTGACACTGCCGCGGAGCAGTTTTCAGTATCAGATCTAATTTTTATTTTGATATTTTTGTGACTGGAAGGCTTGACACCCTCTCTGAAATAAGCCATGGTATTAAGTTCAATGGCAAAGCTAGCTTTATGCTCTCCTATAGGTAGGTGGTCCCTAAGTTCCATGTAGTCAATGTAGGCATCATCGTTTCGGAAAATATCTAGTTGTGGGGTTCCTTGTAGATCCCAGTCAATAAGCTCAAGATGCACAAGGGGGAGGGAGTCAGAGGATAGATCTGATTCATTGATAGTTTGAATGGATATGCTAGGAGTATTGGTAGGTAGAGTGTTCGGGATGGTACTTTCCTCCAAATTATTTATTGCGATAGAACTCGAACCTTCCTCAAAAGTCATATTCTCAGGGATAGGCAAATCACACTGTAACGGTGTATGCATTAGTGTTTGTCCCTCACGGTAGGGACTATAAGTTTAAACGGTGTCAACCTCTTTGTTGTTATAGGAATGCTCTATCATCTCATCCCACTCATAGTCATTGGAATCTGTGTCACTATCCTCTTGAAGGGTATGGATCATTTCCACAAGACAAGCATTTGCTTTAGCTTTTCCCTTATCCTTATATCCTAGACCTTTTGTAGTTCTAGCTAATGATGATGAAGAAGGTTGAATGGGTTCTATAATTCCTTCTTTTCTTAGGTTAATGGGGCCTTATCCTTCGTAACCCATTCTGTGTAGGATAGACTCACCTCGCCCATAGATTTCCAGTGGGAGCTTGGGTGGTTCTTGTTGTGTGCTCTCTTCTTCTGTGTAGAGCCATTGCAGGATATCTATTTCCTCTATTTCATCTGATAGGGTCCCCCATTTTACAAAGGGAGTTGTGGGAGGTGCAGGGGGAGTAGATGGCTTTGGAAAATGCTTGGGTCACCCAAAGGATCTAGGAGAGGTATTTTGGTCAAATTAAGGCTGTGCTCAATGGAGTATTCCCCTACTCCTGTTTCTTTGATGGTAATTTTCTACTCTTTGGGCTTGGACGAGGAAGCTTCAGAGTAGAATCATGTTGTGGGGTAGGGGATGTAGATGATCTATTGTTGGGTATGATGCAATCAGGTTTTGAGAGGACAGAGTTGCAATGCTGAAAGGGGTCGGGATCACCTTGAATGGTGACTTGCTTGCCGTTATGAGGGAATTTTATGCATTGGTGATAGGTAGAAGGCACAACTTTCATGGCATGAATCCATGGTCTACCTAGGAGAATATTATAGGCTAGCTCCCTATCTAGGAATTGGCACACAACATCTTTTATCACTGGTCCAACTTGTATGGGTAATACCATTGTTCCTTTGGTAGTTCTCTCCTCTTCATCATAGGCTTTGATAGTAATCTACTTTCTTGGATTAACTGCATTTTTAGAGAACCCCAATGTAAGGACTAGCTTGAGCGTGCAAATATTTAAATCGGCTCCCCCATGAATGAGAACCCTCTTGATACGGTGCTTATGGATGAAGGCGACGATATGTAAGGGGGTGTTATGAGGCTAAGACATTGAGAGGTCATCGTGTTCAGTAAATGATATGGTACTAGAGGAGGTCAGATTACCTACCATTGTTTGAAACTTCTTTTGGGCCAAGTTAGTGGGTACAGTTGTTTCCACCAAGGCTTTATCGAGAATCTCCTTGTGGGAAGGAGATAGACGCAACAACTCTAAGATAGAAATGTGGGCAAAAGTCTTCCGTAGTTGGTGTATGACACTACACTGATGGGAGTTGGATTGAGAAGGTGATGACCTTGGAGGGAGGGTATTCAATGTGACCTTACCACTTCAGGTGATGATGCTGCAATCAGTTTTGTTGGGTCCTAATTGTTGGTTAGATGTAACCACATTAATTTGTGGGACATGCTCTATTATGCAATTGATGGCATAATCAAATGGCACACTTGTGTAATTGGCATTACTATTCCCATTATTCTGGTTTTGCTTATTGCAATTGTTGTTGTTGTTGTTGCTATTATTGTTATATGCCCTGTCGTGATTAAGAAGTGGATCTTTGTAAGCCACATGCGTCTCATTAGAAGTATGTTGTTGAGCACCTCCTTGATTTTGATCAAGTATATCTTGAATAACATGTTTGAGATGGATACAATTGTTGGTTGTATGTCCTCTTCTTTTATGATACTCACAAAAGTTGGTGTCTTTCCAATAGTGAGGTTTTATTTGAGGTTTATAATCGCTTGTTGGTAGTAGAGTGATTTCATTGTTGGCCAATAGCTTCCTTAATGCAGATTCTTGGGACTCACCCAGCGGTGTGAACTTTGGCCTTGGATTTGAGTTGAACCATGGTCTTGGCTCCTAAGAGAATGTTTTGTTGGGCATAACATTGCTTGCCTCTCCTTTGAGAGTGAATATTGGTTGTTGTTTGGGAGCCGCCACCTTGGCATCAACTACTCCGCATTGATGACATTTTTATTCTTAGTCCAAAACTTTGATTTGTTGGTCGTGTAGGTGGAGGTAGGTGTGTCCTTGTATAACTTGATTTGTCCTTTGGCGATCATAGCCTTTTCGATGAATAATCCCATTTCAATGACCTTCAAAAATGAGGTAGGGAACTGAATTTGTATTTGGTAGCTTAGATCAGAGTTGAGGTTGTGGACAAACATCTCCATTAATTGCTTCTCAGGTACATCATATGAGCATTTTCTTGCTAGTTGTCTCCATGTTTGTAAGAAGGAGGCGAATGATTCGCCACTCTTTTTCTTGGTATTGCATAGGTCAAGCATGAAGATTTTGTGTTCAATATTGTACGAGAAGTGTGTGATGAATTTGTCGACTAACTCATCAAAATTTTTGATGCCCGGTGGAAGCCATGAGAACCACTCCATGGCATGACTACCTAGAGATCTAGGGAATAGTCTCATTAAGAAAGTCTCATTGTGAGCTCCTTCCATGCATGCGGCATTGAATTCCCTATTGTGATCTCTAGGGTCCCCTTTTCCTTTGTACTTGTCAAACTTAGGAACTTCAAATCGAAAGGGGAATGGTACCATGTTCAAACTCTTATCAAAGGGGCATGGTGCAATATTTTTCAATGAGTATGTTTTAGTTTTTGTACCCATCTTGAGATCCGTCATTTGTTGTGTTAGACCCTCGATTTGTTTCCTCATTTCTTCCATAGGTCTATTTGGGTCTATGACTTTCTTTCCTTTGTCCTCATTGGTGTGGTGTTCATGATTATCCTCTATGGTGGCTTTGAGTTTGCTTAGATCAAAATCAGTGGGGAGTTTAAGTCTAAGATTTGCCAAATAATTAAAATACTTGTGAGGGTCCTCATGGAGCACTTTCTCTGGCAAGAGTTGGAATTTCCAATCTTAGAGGTGTCTTTGATAATCTTCGTGAGAGATTTCCTCATCACTATTATGAGGGTTTGACAATACGGTAAGATGATCCGGTCATTTCAAGTTGCTTTGGGTATTGAGATCTAGTAAGAACTATGCAAGGTGACGTGGGATGTGGTGGGATGAAACTAGAGATTTTGGCTAGATGCTGGTGGAGACTGCTAAGAATAGGATACCTATGACAAGATTTGGACAAGGGACTTTCTTGATCAATGATTCCAAGTAAGACGGCCGATACAAGACGATAGCCACTAGTAAGGGTAGTCGATACCTGTCTTACTATGTAGGGACTAGTCGTGCACCAAGACCACTAGCGAAGTTCTGTGACTTACTAGGGTTATTTGAATCCAAAATGATCTGAAAAAGGGGCCTATGCTAATCTAATATGGGATACTTTTACTTTGGACTAGGGAGACCTGATAGAAGGTGAATGAGATGACCAATGAAAGAGAGACTTTGACATGAAATGGAGGGAAAAATGACTGCAAGGTAAGATCTAATCTTGAAACTTGGAACTAGGATGAAATGGGTACCCAAAAATGGTAAAATTTTCCTCTCAAAGACTGTGGAAGTACTCACTGTCATGCATGCGTTGGAATAGATGCACAACATAAACTGGTAAATGCGCGAAAAGTCGGTACAGAAGTGCAATACTGGTAAACTTCAAATGCACAACAATAGGTGTTAAAAGTGCAATAAGTTAGTACAGATGCAACATAAACTTCAAATGCAACACAAAAGGATAAATGCGCCGCTCTAATTTTTTTTCCATTGTTTTTACAAATTTTTGGTAATTTTTCTGATGTTTTTGGTTTCTTTTGTTGCAAGATGGTCTTTTTGATCTAATTTTCTAAAATTATGGCAAGAATACACAACAAACACAAAGAATGTTTTTATGGTTTTTTATTCTTTTGTGATTTTTTTGACTCTTTTTGGACTAAAAAGAAAGCAAGTACATTCCTAGGTTTCAAAGGACAGTATAAAACTAAATTCTCACTATCTCTAGTGAAGAATCTTTGGGAGTCGATAATCACCCTTCTCTACACTGGATTATAGGAGTTTTTGGCCACTAAGACAAAGACATTTAATAAAGGCAACCGTTCGAGTGGTTATACATGCGGCAACACTACTCTTCGTTATGGATTCTCCCAACCTACAAGGGTTGCGCCTTGGAGGGTTTTGGGGGAGGTTAGCTGTCGGTATAACACAACTGCACTCGTTGTTTGAAGCTTTCACTCCAAACACAATTTATTTATAGTGGATTGGTAGGGCTTGGCATCTACCCTGTTACCACTTAGGGTCGTTCCTACTTGGATGAATAGTATCCAAGAGTAGGCCCCTCTAAAGGAAAAACACATGCAAAAATGATATGTCTGGCATTTTGGTCACCCAAGATAGGGGAAAGCATAGACCTAGTATCATTCCCAAAACACAGAAGATAGTGGTTCTTTTCCCCTAGTTACAATGAGAAAAACTAGATGAGCTATCTACCTAGGCAAGCATAGAAGTTTGTTAACTTTGAAGTGATAATAAGATAGAAATGGTTCAATTTTACCCAAATAGCAATGATGTGTTCAATTTTACCTAGATAGCAATGAGTTGTTATTTTTGAAGTGACAACAAGATAGCAATGGTTCAATTTTACCAAGATAGCAATGAGTTGTTAACTTTGAAGATAGCAATATAGCAATGATTCAATTACCACCTTCCTAGTTAAGACTATGTGAGATTTGCATGAGCATCCATTTACTTTCCAGTTAGAAATTGAAGTGTGAGTTAACAAGTGCAACTATATGATTCTAAACTAGTACCTAGCCTACAAATAGATCAAGAGTGTTCCTAGAAAAAGACGTTAGCATTAGTGAAAACTTCAAGGAAACCTTAAAAATCAATGCCTAGATCAGATGCGCAACTTCAGATCTTGAATATGTAGTAACAAAGCTCAGAAGTGCCATAGTACATATGCGCTAAGACAGAGGTCAAAAGCATAGAAACATAGTATATATGCACTGAACAGATAGGTGCATCGTATCAGAGGATAGATGTGCCGGAATAGAGTTTGTTTTTACCGAGAGGATGTATGCACCAAAACAGACAATAGGTGCACTAGATCAGAGACTATATGAGCCAAAATGATGTATGCACCAGAACAGATAGAAGATGCATGTTAGGATGTGTCAAATGCATAGTTTTCTCCTGTGTACGGCTTTCTAAAACACAAAAACTCAGTTTTTAGTTTAAAAATCAGGGCCAAAAATGTTAAGGAAAAATTGGATCTAAATGAATAATCAATACAGTATATGAATGATACCCAAAACTCAATGAAATAATGAACAAAAGAGATCAATCATACATTGAATCAATACAAAGAAAACCTCCTTTAATTCTTAGCTTCCATTGATTGCCTATCACAAATGATCTTGTTTATTAATATGACCCTCAAAAGGTGCACTTCCTTGCTATGATTCCAAGATGTTCAAATGGGAATGGCTATGATAGTTTCTATCATGCCCCCATTTCCCATGCGGTCACGACACAACACACACATGTCATGTGCACATTTGCCATGTGGTCATGACATGAATTATGAAAAACTTTTCTACCTATCCCTAGGAACCCCCTTGCACACGTCTGTGTGGTCGGTGGCAATACGCATAAGGTGTAAACATGTCAACATAAAATTTAGGGAGGCATTTTGACCCACGCAGTCCCCTACGTGATGATAGCCATCTAGGGGGTATGCGACACGAAGTGTATCATTTTTAGGGTTAGACTAATTTTAAATCTGAACCCTCAGTTTCCTAGGTGTGAATATGATTCCGCTAGCATCGAAACCTAACTTTAATTTAGGTCCAAATGAATACAAGATAAAGATTAAGTAACATGGCAAGATGGCGCATGATTAAAGTGGAATGATGGAATGAAAATGAATAAAATAATGTAAATTTAAAACCCTAGAAATCTAGGAAAAATTTGACAGCATAACGCGTTTTCGATAAACGCAATAAAAATTTAAAATAAATCACCAATAAGGAATTAAATAAAATTTAAGAATAAAAATTAAATTAAAACTTAAGAACAAATTCAAAACGATTTAAATTAAGATAATAAAAAATCAAAAAACCCGCCAAGGTCGAATAAATCGACCTTGCATAAAAAGGTTAAAAATTTGTAAAAATTAAATATTAATAAATGACAAGATGTCAAATGGATTTCAAATTTGAGTCCGTTAATAAATGTAAATTTGGCATTACATTTATTAACGAACGGCATTACATTTATTAACGAACTCAGAATTTAAAGAAGGGAGGAGATTAAAACACTCCTCCCCGTAAACTAATAGCAAAAAGATAAATTATTAAAATGATAAATAAACATGCTAAGGAGGAATGAAATAAATAAATTGACCTAACTAAAATGAAATTCAAAGCAAGGGAAAATACTCTTCCCAAATTAAAATAAAATTAATCCCAAAACAAAAACATAAAATGAGACTCATAATACAAATTCCTCAATTTAACATAAAGACAAATCTTAAATAAGACAAGAGATAAAGGATGGTCTAGACAAAATAGGGGGTTTAAAATAATGAAAATAAAACAAATCCCTCATAAGAGATTTCCTTTCAAATAAAATATTGCTCCAAAAAAAAAAAAAAAAACCTAATCTCTATTTTAAAAAAAGGGTTATCTAAATGGAGAAACCTTAAGTTATAATCTATTTTTATCTCATGAGGAAACTCTAACTTCTTATCTCATTCATTTTGTTGCCCTAATCCTCTTACACATTTTTTTTTTCTTTTTCTTTGTTTTGGTTCTCCCTCTTGTTTTGTAGCCTAGGGTTTTTGCAAATCTATGGATGCCAAGAATGGATTGCTGCTACCTCTCACGGAGGTATACACAACAAGGATAATGTTACGTGTTTAGCTATTATATATATATATATATATGATAAAATACCTTGGATGTACTGTAGGTTTAAGCAGCGTGGAGGGAAGGTGGAGCCACCATTTTTGCCATCGCCGCCGGAGGAGGTCTGGTGGAAGGAGATCGCGAGGGCACGGGGAGGAGAGTACTGCGGAGTCTAGGGTGTGGAGCTACAGAAGAGGGGGTGCGGGAGTCGTGCTGTGGAGTGGTTGGGGGTTCAGGGTTGTGGGTGGAGGCACAGCCTCCTCCCCACACCATTTATTATATGAAGGGGTGGGGCTGTGGGCGTGACTGCCCACAGTCCCACAAATGTATTTTAAAAAAAAAAAAAACAACTCTAACTATTATACGCAGTCCACCCACAGACATAAATCTCTGTCTTCTATTCTGAGATCTACTTGTTGTATACACATTGTTTATTGACTATGAAATGTATATATACATCTGAATATATATTCACAGTTTTATTTTTATATAATACAGTTTTAAATCTTTCTTCACTTAATGTATATTTATTTATATATATGCACATATATATATATATATATGTGTGTATATACTTAAATATTTATACAGAACTTATAAAGGTGTAGTTTCTTTTCTTTTTTTTGATATCAAAATATAAACAGTAACATAAATAACAACAACCAATAAATTATATATATATATATATATATATATATTCCTCTCTATATATAAATGTATATATACATTTAAATAAAAACATTTAAAACTTAGATTCTCTCCAATGGCTTAAATAGCAGAAATTCTATCTTTCTATTTTTTTTTATCATAACTATATCAATAGCATTTTTTTTTGAAACATAATATACTTAGATATCATTTCCCTTTTTTTTGGAAATAATCCTCCCAAGATGTTCTGCCACTATATTCATGAACAACACCCATAAAACATGAAATTTCCATCAACACAACAATAAGGATTTCACTTAATATCTATCTTTCTCCTTTTTTTTTCTTGAAGGGATCATTCAAGGTAAAATATACATTTTCTCCCAAATTTTCCAGCAGCATAACTTACTAAACAACTACTAATAAAATTTACTTTCCATGCCACAAATAGAAAACTAATTTTTTGATATCTCTTTTTTTTCTTTTGTGTGCAATGAAATCTATTCCACAACTATTATGTATTTTCTTTCTTGAAAGGAACAATAGCAGAAAAACTACATAGGATTTCTCAAACATTTCTCACACCATAAACTCACAACTTAGAGGATAAGCAACATTTTAATAAAATAAAAAGAATATTTCTCGTACAACATTTATTACAGCCAACCCCATGGCAAAATAACTTAACAAGATTTTACAAAAGGGCCACAATGGCCATGGCTCAAACAACAAAAAAATACTACTAAGCCACACAAAAATGAGCTTCACAACAACTCCATTTCTCCATAAATGTACCTGCAAATAAAATACAACAAGAAGAACAACCCAACCACTACGAAATGCCCTCCTCCCTACCGTAGACCCGCAAGTGGGTCACCCCCGAGCTAGGGAGGTAGAGATTCACACGGGTGCATACACTCAACAACAAGAATCAAACAACATCAACACAAAAATAGCCCAAGGATAAACACATAACTCAACTCATGAAAATGAGTTTGATGGGGGTAGGGAATGGACCCCTCTACTTCAAAGGCCACCAAAAATACAAAAAATACCAATCTCATGGCTTCAAGCCAAAAATCTCCAAAAAACCCCAACTCTCTAATATCACAAAATAATCTCCATGGCACTCTTGCCATTCAAATAATCTCCACAACAAGTAAAAGCCCTCAAGGAATGAATAACACAATGTGGGAGAGACCTCAAGGAGGTTCCTTTCCCCTACCCTAAACAAGTTGAGCCTTACCTCCAAATGAAGGTGCTCTCACCATACTCCCATCCCACACAAAATAAAGAAACAACAACTAACAAAAAAAAACACAAACACAAACACATCACAATATATAAGCAAGGGTGAAGAAACATAGTTCATGAGGCTTACCTTCAAAGCCCTATAATGGAAGGACATTTGGTGATGAGCTCCAAGCTTTCCCAAACCTTCCAATCTCCAAGAATTCCTCTAACTTTTCCAAGTTGCTCAAAAATAGAAAATAACTCCAAAAATGCAAGAAAACCCCCACTCCTCAACAAGAGGAGATAATATAGGCCATCAATTTTGGCCTTGAGGAATGAGAAGGTGACACTTGTCACCTTCTCCTTCATCCTCCAATGCCACTTGCAAAGGAGAGGAAGTGTGAGGATGACAAGTGTCATCCTCCAATTCCCTCTCAATCCTCACCTTATCCACTTGTGTGAGAGGACAAGTGGTGAGGTGGCATTTCCACTCAAACCTCTAAGAGGATAAGGGGTGCCATATGGCATCCTCTTATTCTCTCAAAGAGCCATCTCCCTCCAAGATGCTTTCACACGTGTGTGAGAGTCTTGGAGGAAGCTCCCACACACTTGGGAGTCTTGGAGACCTTCCAAGTCTTCCTTGGGAAAGGATTCCCAAACTTTGGGAAGGGAGATGAGTCTTTCCCAAAGCATGACTCATCTCCCACCTTCTCTAATTTCAAATTTCGTCACCTTGACCAAACCATAGTTTAGAGTGACCAAAAGTGAGTTAATCCAAGGGTTAGTTGGTCAAAATTAACCCTAAACCCATGGGTAACCAACTAGGGTAACTTTTGGAACACTGAGGTTCACAAAGGGGGTCATAAATCCACTTTAAATGGCCTCAAAAAAATAAAACAAATACCAAGTGGTGTAAGTCAATAAAAATTATACAACACTTAATATTAATTAATTAAACAAAGGGGTACTAGGCCAAAATGATAAAATTAAATCGAGCACTTGAATCCACATTCAATTTCAAACGTGATCCTTATCCCTCTTGGGAATGGATTGGTTTCACAGGGAATAACATTGGTGTGAATTCTACCTCCAATTTCTCGTGGCTTGGGAATGTAAAACCTACACATCTCGATCAAGTGTCAATCATATCATGAATAATCATAGCCGAAGCAACTGGAATTAAATTCAAGCCATCGAATATAATAATAATCCACTATAACATAAATCTGAATTAAACTGCATTTTTCTATCACATGTCAAATAATCATGATCACATAAATAACTAGAAATCACATCACAAACATCATCTAATATATCTCTTATGTCGAATCACAAAATAACATCAAATATGATCAAATCGAATCACCATATATCTAACAATGTCATATTGAAATCAGGAGATATAATCAAGTCTGCATAATGAAACCATAGTCTCTAAAAGTCTGATATTGTCACCAACTGAAATGCATAACGATCAAAATAAGGAAGGAAAATAATCAGCCTCAGATTCTCCCCCTAAGACTAAACTTCCTTCTGGAAGTCATAAAAAAGGTGAGGATAGAGTGCCCTCAAACTAGCTGCATCCTCCCAAGTCACTGTGACCTCATCATAACGATCCCACTGGACCCTAACTTGGTCAAGCTCTCGACCTCGAAGGCCCAACGTTCAATGAGCCAATATGTGAATTGGTTCCAAAGCCAATTGCCCATCCGCCTCTACATGTAGAGCACTCCAGTCTAGTACGTGAGATAAATCAGATATATATCACCTCAAAACAAAAATATGAAAGATATCATGGATATGTGATAGGCTAGGTGGCAACGCTTGACGATAGGCAACAGGTCCTATCAGCTCCAAAATATCAAAGGGTCCTACAAACCGTGGTGTGAGCTTAGAGCCCTTTCTATAATGGATTGGACTCTTGTGTGGCCACACTCTAAGGAATACCCTGTCACCCACTGAGAAGCTCTGATCAGTCCTCTTAGCATTGACATACTTCTTCTGCCTGTCCTGTGCCTCCTGAAGTCTTTGCCTAATCAGTGTGACCTGCTGCTCCATATCCTGAACTAGCTCTAGACCAATGGCAACTCTGTCCTCTATCTGATCCTAATTCAATGGTGTCCTACATGGTCTGCCGTATAAAGCCTGAAAGGGAGGCATACCCAATGAGTTGTGATGCCCATTATTGTAGGCAAACTCAACTAGATACAGATACTCCTCCCATCTAGACTGATGGTCCATAACATACATCCGAAGTATGTCCTCCAACACCTGATTCACCCACTTTGTCTATCCATCTGTCTCGAGATGATAAGTGGAGCTAAAGTTGAGCTGTGTGCCCAACACCCGCTGCAAGGCTCTCCAAAATGCTAAAGTGAATACAGAATCCCTATCTAAAATAATGTGGTGAGGTACTCCATGTAATCTCACAATATCATCTAAGAATACTCTCGCCACTGCTGGCGCATTGTACGTCATGCATACAGGTGAGAAATGTGCTACCTTGGTCAACTTGTCGACTGTCACCATGATGGCATCATGGTGACACGAAAACATAGGAAGACCAATAATAAAATCCATGGAAATGGTGTCCCATTTCCTCTCAGGTATCTCATGTGGGTATAGAAGACCCGCTAGATGTTGATGCTCGGCCTTAACCCTCTGGCACTCAAGGCATCGAACAACAAACTCTGCTATGTCACATCTCATACCCGCCCAATGGTACAGCTGTCATAGGTCGGCATGCATCTTCTTCACCCCCGGATGTGCTGCATATGGTGCTTTGTGAGCCTCTGATAACACTACAGTATGTAGGTCACCTACGCGGGGTACATAGATGCGCTGTCGATGACGAAGTAACCCATCTGCCTCAAGTGAATACCCTGCAAACTTGCCCACAAGGGCCCTCTATGAAATGATCTCTTGCTGTACCTCAAGAAACCACTCATCCTTTGGTAGATGCTAAATAATGCGTCCTCTCAAGTCCACACTCAGAGTTAAGGTCAAGAGCTTGTGGCACCTCTGACTCAATGTGTCAGCAACCACATTCTCCTTCCCTTTGATGTAGTGGACATCAAAGTCATACTCGCAAAGAAACTCCATCCAACGCCACTTACGGGCATTCAGATTCTACTACGTAAAGATATACTAAAGACTGTGGTGATCTGAATGGAGCTCAAAGTGATGACCCAATAAGAAATGTCTCCAATGAACTAGAGCATGAACCACTGCCGCTAACTCCAAGTTGTGCGTGGGGTAGTTCAGCTCATGGGTCTTAATCTTTCGTGACTCATACGTGATCGCTCTACCACCCTGCATAAGTACGGCTCCCAATCCCTCCAGTGATGCATCCTTGTAAACCATAAAATCTGTTGCAGGATCAGGAACTGCTAAAATGGGAGCTCTGGTAAGATGCTCCTTGAGGACCCTGAAGGCCCTCTCACACTGCTCAGTCCATAGAAAACTCTTCTCTTTCTACTGAAGGGAAGTGATGGGGTGTGCTATCTGAGAAAAACCCTCAAAAAAGTGATGGTAATAACCAGCTAACCCCATAAAACTCCTGACCTCTGTCACACTGGTGGGTGTTGGCCAATCCCTGATAGCCTTGATCTTTGATGGATCTACTGAGATTCCATTACCAGATAGGATATGCCCCAGATACTGAACCTCTGTCCTAAAAAATGCACACTTTGCCAAGTTCCCATAAAGATTCTACTCCCTTAAACACTGTAGAACCTGACGAAGGTGCTCCTCCTCGGTCGGTGAATAGATCAAAATTTTATTGAGGAAAATTATCACGAACTGATCCAAATAGGTATGGAACACCTCATTCATGAGACTCATGAACACTGTAGGGGCATTCGTCAAGCCGAAGGGAACCACAGTGAACTCATAGTGGCGATAACAAGCCCGGAAAGCAGTCTTATGGATATCCACCTCTATGATACATAGCTGATGATAACCTAACTTCAGGTCAATCTTAGAGAACACCCTGGCTCCCTGCATTTGATCGAAAAGATCATCAATCCTAAGCAGAGAATAATGGTTCTTCACCATCACCTTATTCAACTGCCTGTAGTCCATGCACAACCAAACAAACCCATCCTTCTTCTTCATAAAGATGACAGGAGCACCCCATGGTGAAACACTCGGATGGATATGCCCCTTTTCGAGCAAGTCCTCCAACTGTAACTTGAGCTCTGTGAGCTCATGTGTGGTCATCCTGTAGGGTGTACGAGACACTGGCTCGACACTCGGCATTAAATTGATGTGAAAGTCTACCTCACGACGAGGTGGCATCCCTGGTAACTCTGCTAGAAACACATCGGCAAACTCTATAAGGATGGGATGATCATCCAAAGATGCCTCAGGCTTGTCATCTGATCTGTCACTCATTGTGATGGCGAACATCTGGCACCCCTTCCATATGCAGTGGTTAAGTTGTTGAGCGGATATCATATGCACTACTGTGGGCTTCTGTATGCCCACTATCTCAACTGATGTACCATGATCATCTAAGCAGCTGATCGCCTTTCAGCGATAATCTAGCTTGGCTCGATAAGCTGCAAGCCAATCCATACCCAACACCACATCATAGGATCCTAATGTCATGACTCTATAGTCACATACTGTGGCAAAGGGTCCCAAAGAAACCTTGTAGTCATGGACTAAGGCATCTACTATCATCTTGGCCCCTGAGGCCAACTCAACCACCCACCTATCACCCTGTCTAGAGGCCACTAGACTACAACGCTCCACTAACGATGGAGATATGAAAGAGTCAGTAGCACCAGAATCAAAGAGAATAGAAATGGGGTTACCCCCTATAATACCTGACGTCTCAATCACTGACGCCTAAAAATTAGCTTGGCGGTTATCAACTGCTGCGAACTTACGGTGGGATCCACCCACATCTCCAACAGTCTGCTCAAATCCTCCTGCATGAGGCTGTCCCCCTGCTGTAAAACCCTGTGGACACTTTCTGGCTAGGTGTCCTACTCCACCACAAACGTAACAAGGGCCCCTAGCTTGTACCTATCCAGTCTGAGTCCTACTCGACTGCTGCTGTCTTGATCTACCAATAGATCCCTGTGAGCTCCTATAAGACTGTTGCGACCTCGCAGGTCCCACAGATGGTCCCTGCTGCCTCTGATCTCTACACAGGCCCTACTGCTGCCAACCTCTATTATGTCCACCATGTGCCCTCTGCTGTGTCCTAGCTCTCTACTATTATTGTGGCTGTTGAAGCTGTGGGGGCCTAGGAGGTAAGGCTGTGGAACTAAATCCTCCCCTATGAGGTGGCTGTGATGGTCTACAGAAACTCTGCTAATGTTGCTGCTGTCCACGATCCTAAAACTGAGGATGTGAACTCTGCCCTCATCCCTGAATCTCCTCAGCGATATATGCCTTCTTGGTAGCATCACACAAAGTCTGGGGGTCTGCCATACGAATAGGCCTTGCTATGTTGTGGTTCAGTCCTCTAATAAACTTATGAACATGAGTTTCTCATCATGGAGATACTCCGCATATCGGGATAACTCAGTAAACCTACCCTCATACTATGCCACTATAAGTCCTCTCTGCTGGATGTCATGAAACTCGTCTATGCGACGCTGCCTATAATGATCTGATAAGTATCGCACATTGAAGCGCTTAATGAAGGTCTCCCATGTGAGAGTATCTAATGAGAGGTGACGCTTGCACTCCTTAGTGTGCCACCAGGTAGCTGCTGCATCTCGCAACAAGTGTATTGCTACACGTGCCTTCATGTTGCCCTCATAAGGACACAACGTGAAGCATCTGTCTAAGCTGATGAGCCAGGCCTCTGCCTTAGCTCCCTCTGTAGTCCTGATGAATGTAGGAGGGTTCAACCTCAATAAATCCCTAATGGGATCTCCTTTGTCTCTGCGCCCTCTGATAGGCTCATCTGTATAATAGTCATAAGGTCTGTGAATAATGTGCTCTACTTGTACTGCCTCATCATACCTAGCATGGCATGAATGACTCCTGCTACGTGCCCTGTCGGCTGAACCAACCTCTTCCGTCGTCATCTCTGGCACCTCAACATAAGGCTCCACACGTGGTGCCCCTCGCGGCTCAACATGAGGCTCCACACGTGGCTCAACACGGGACTCAGTTCATGGCTCCATGCGTAGCTGCTCTCGTGAATTCTCATGGGACTCAACACGTGGCTCTATGCGTGGTTCAACTATGGCCAGTGGAAGCCTATCTAAAACTACCTGTAAAGCCTGTAATATCTATGGCCTAATATTTGGTAGGGCAGGTGGTGCCTAAGATGCCTGTAGGACTAGTTGTGCTTATACCTCAGCTGAAGAGTCACTGTGAACCTCAGGGGATGGAGTGCGGCGGGACTGCGCTCGCCGAACTCATCGGGGAGGCATCCTACAAAAATGAGGTAACCACAAATTAATCAAAGTTGTAGAAATAATAATGTGCCCTAAACAAGCCTAGTGTTTAAAATTAGGCTTTGATACCAAACTTCACGCCCGCATTTCCCATGCGGTCATGACACAACACACACATATCATGTCCACATTTACCATGTGGTCATGACACGAATTACGAAAAACTTTTCTACCTATCCCTAGGAACCCCCTCAGACGTGTTTGCGTGCTTGGTGGCAATACGCATAAGGCGTAAACATGTCAAGATAAAATTTGGGGAGGCACATTGACCCACGCAGTCCCCTACATGATGATAGCCATCTAGGGGGTATGCAACATGAAGCGTGTCTCTTTTAGGGTTAGACTAATTTTAAATCTGAACCCTCAATCTCCTAGGTGTGAAGATGATTCCGTTAGCATCGAAACCTAACTCTAATTTAGGTCCAAATGAATACGAGATAAAGATTAAGTAACATGGCAAGATGACACATGATTAAAGTGGAATGATAGAATGAAAATTAATAAAATAATGTAAATTTAAAACCCTAGAAATCTAGGAAAAATTTGACAGCATAACGCGTTTTCGATAAACGCAATAAAAATTTTAAATAAATCACCAATAAGAAATTAAATAAAATTTAAGAATAAAAATTAAATTAAAACTTAAGAACAAATTCAAAACGATTTAAAATAAGATAATAAAAAATCAAAAAACCTGCCAAGGTTGAATAAATCAACCTTGCATAAAAAGGTAAAAAATTTGAAAAAATAAAATATTAATAAATGAGAAGATGTCAAATGGATTTCAAATTTGAGTCCATTAATAAATGTAAATTCGGCATTACATTTATTAACAAACTCGGAATTTAAAGAAGGGAGGAGATTAAAACACTCCTCCCCGTAAACTAATAGCAAAAAGCTAAATTATTAAAATGATAAATAAACATGCTAAGGAGGAATGAAATAATTAAATTGACCCAACTAAAATGAAATTCAAAGCAAGGGAAAATACTCTTCCCAAATTAAAATAAAATTAATCCCCAAAATAAAATATAAAATGAGACTCATAATACAAATTCCTCAATTTAACATAAAGACAAATTTTAAATAATACAAGAGATAAAGGATGGTCTAGACAAAATAGAGGGTTTAAAATAATGAAAATAAAACAAATCCCTCACAAGAGATTTGCTCTCAAATAAAATATTGCTCCCAAAAAAAATAAAACAAACCTAATCTCTATTAAAAAAAAGGGTTATCTAAATGGAGAAGCCTTAAGTTATAATCTATTTTTATCTCATGGGGAAACCCTAACTTCTTATCTCATTCATTTTGTTGCCCTAATCCTCTTACACATTTTTTTTTCTTTTTCTTTGTTTTGGTTCTCCCTCTTATTTTGTAGGCTAGGGTTTTTGCAAAACTATGGATGCCAAGAATGGATTGCTGCTACCTCTCACGGAGGTATACACAGCAAGGATAATGTTATGTATTTAGCTATTTTTTTTAGTGATATATATATATATATATATATATATATATATATATATATATATATGATAAAATACCTTGGATGTGCTGCAGGTTTAAGCAGCGTGGAGGGAAGGCGGAGCCACTATTTTCGCCACCGCCGCCAGAGGAAGTCTAGTGGAAAGAGATCGCGGGGGCACGAGGAGGAGAGTATTGCAGAGTCTAGGGTGTGGAGCTATGAAAGAGGGAGTGCAGGAGCCACGCTGCGGAGTGGTTGGGGGTTCGGGGGTGTGGGTGGAGGCATAGCCTCCTCCCCACACCATTTATTATATGAAGGGGTGGGGTTGTGGGCATGGCCGCCCATAGTCCCACCAATATATATATATTTTAAAAAAAAACAACTCTAACTATTATACGTAGTCCGCCCACAGACTTAAATCTGTCTTCTATTCTGAGATCTACTTGCTGTATACACATTATTTATTGACTATGAAATGTATATATATATACATCCAAATATATATTCACTATTTTATTTTTATATAATACAGTTTTAAATCTTTCTTCACTTAATGTATATATATATGTATGTGTATATACTTAAATATATATACAGAACTTATAAAGGTGTAGTTTTTTTTTTTTGATATCAGAATATAAACAGTAACTTAAATAACATCAACCAATAAATTATATATATATATATATATATATATATATATATATATATATATATATATATATATATATATATATATATATATATATATATATATTCCTCTATATATATATATACACACATTTAAATAAAACATTTAAAACTAACATTCTCTCCAATGGCTTAAATAGCAAAAATTCTATCTTTCTATTTTTTTTTTTATCATAACTATATCAGTAGCATTTTTTTTTGAAGCATAATATACTTAGATATCATTTCCCTTTTTTTTGAAAGAATCTTCCTAAGATTTTCTGCCACTATATTCATGAACAACACCCATAAAACATGAAATTTCCATCAACACAACAGTAAGCATTTCACTTAATATCTATCTTTCTCCTTTTTTTTTTTTTTTTCTTGAAGGGATCATTCAAGGTAAAATATACATTTTCTCCCAAATTTTCTAGCAGCATAACTTACTAAACAACTACTAATAAAATGTACTTTCCATGCCACAAATAGAAAACTAATTTTTTGATATCTCTTTTTTTTCTTTTGTGTGCAATGAAATCTGTTCCACAACTATTATGTATTTTCTTTCTTGAAAGGAACAATAGCAGAAAAACTACATAGGATTTCTCAAGTATTTCTCACACCATAAACTCACAACTTAGAGGATAAGCAGCATTTTAATAAATAAAAAGAATATTTCTCTTACAACATTTATTACAGCCAACCCCATGGCAAAATAACTTAACAAGATTTTACAAAAGGGGCACAATGGCCATGGCTCAAATAGCAAAAAAAATACTACTAAGCCACACAAAAATGAGCTTCACAACAACTCTATTTCTTCATAAATGTACCTGCAAATAAAATACAACAAAAAGAACAAGCCAGCCACTATGAAATGCCCTCCTCCCTATCGTAGACTCGCCAGTGGGTCACCCCCGAGCTAGCGAGGTAGGGATTCACACGGGTGCATACACTCAACAACAAGAATCAAACAACATCAACACAAAACCAGCCCAAGGATAAACACATAACTCAACTCATGAAAATGAGTTTGATGGGGGTAGGGAATGGACCCCTCTACTTCAAAGGCCACCTAAAATGCCAAAAATACCAATCTCATGGCCTCAAACCAAAAATCTCTAAAAAACCACAACTCTCCAATATCACAAAATAATCTCCATGGCACTCTTGCCATTCAAATAATCTCCACAACAAGTAAGAGTCCTCAAGACATGAATAACACAATGTGGGAGAGACCTCAAGGAGGTTCCTTTCCCCTACCCTAAACAAGTCGAGCCTTACCTCCAAATGGAGGTGCTCTCACCATACTCCCATCCCACACAAAATAAAGAAACAACAACCAACAAAAAAAACACAAACATGTCACAATATATAAGCAAGGGTGAAGAAACATAGTTCATGAGGCTTACCTTCAAAGCCCTATAATGGAAGCACGTTTGGTGATGAGCTCCAATATTTTCCCAAACCTTCCAATCTCCAAGAATTCCTCTAACTTTCCCAAAGTTTCTCAAAAATAGAAAAGAACTCCAAAAATGCAAGAAAACCCCTACTCCTCAACAAGAGGAGATAATATAGGCCATCAATTTTGGCCTTGAGGAATGAGAAGGTGACACTTGTCACCTTCTCCTTCATCCTCCAATGCCACTTGTAAGGGAGAGGAACTGTGAGGATGACAAGTGTCATCCTCCAATTCCCTCTCAATCCTCACCTTATCCACTTGTGCTCTCACACATGTGTGAGAGGACAAGTGGTGAGGTGGCAATCCCACTCAAACCTCCAAGAGGATAAGGGGTGCCATATGGAATCCTCTTATTCTCTCAAAGGGCCATCTCCCTCCAAGATGCTCTCACATGTGTGAGAGTCTTGAGGAAGCTCCCACACACTTGGGAGTCTTGGAGACCTCCCAAGTCTTCCTTAGGAAAGGATTCCCAAGCTTTGGGAAGGGAGACGAGTCTTTCCCAAAGTATGACTCATCTCCCATTTTCTCTAATTTCAAATTTCATCACCTTGACCAAACCATAGTTTAGAGTGACCAAAAGTGAGTTAATCCAAGGGTTAGTTGGTCAAAATTGACCCTAAACCCATGGGTAACCAACTAGGGTAACTTTTGGGACACTAAGGTTTACCAAGGGGGTCATAAATCCACTTTAAATGGTCTCAAAAAAATTCAACAAATACCAAGTGGTGTAAGTCAATAAAAATTATACAACACTTAATATTAATTAATTAAACAAAGGGGTACTAGGTCAAAATGATAAAATTAAATCAAGCACTTGAATCCACATTCAATTTCAAACGTGATCCTTATCCCTCTTGGGAATGGATCAGTTTCATAGGGAATAACATTGGTGTGAATTCTACCTCCAATTTCCTGTTGCTTGGGAATGTAAAACCTGCACATCTCAATCAAGTGTCAATCATATCATGAATAATCATAGCCGAAGCAACTGGAATTAAATTCAAGCCATTGAATACAACAATAATCCACTATAACATAAATCTGAATTAAACTACATTTTTCTATCACATGTCAAATAATCATCATCACATAAATAATTAGAAATCTCATCACAAACATCATCTAATATATCTCTTATGTCGAATCACAAAATAGCATCAAATATGATCAAATCGAATCACCATATGTCTAACAATCTCATATCGAAATCAAGAGATATAATCAAGCCTGCATAATGAAACCATAGTCTCTAAAAGTCTAATACTATCACCAACCAAAATGCATAACGATCAAAATAAGGAAGGAAAATAATCGGCCTCATAGTTTTGTCATGAAGATGAGCTTCACAACAATGATAGTAGTAGTGCGGTAACAAGTTTGATCACAAGCAATGAGGGAATTGGTGCCAAACGTGCACTATAATTCCTGTAGAGTAAGTTTACTTAAAGCCTGGATGAATGAAATGGAGGAATAAGGTTGTAATTATAGACTTGTGAGAGAGATCAACAGTGTAGAAAGAATGAGAAGATCAATGGTATAGAAGACTTGAGAGAACGTGTACGAATAGGAAGAAGACAAGTGTGACACAAAAGCTGTTTTATTTGAGTTAACTACTTTCTTTTCTAAAGATAAGATATGACTTCATAAATTAGAAAACTTTTTTCTAATTTAAGAGATATTGATAAAAATAAGGTTGATTGAGTCAGTTAACTCAACTTGTGATTTGCTTTTGCATGATTTGAGAGAAATTAAATAATAAATTATTTAATTTTGTGTACATGAAGAAGAAGACTTATTTTTAGAAGATTTGAAAGATATTTGAAGATAGGAAAGCAAATTAAATAAATAAATTTATTTAATTGTTTGTGCATGATTTGGAAGAATAAATAAAATATTTGATTGTATTTTATTTTTGGAGATTGAGAAGATTTAAATAAATTTGATTGATTTATTTAAATTTGGAAGAATGATTTGATTTAATTAAATAATTGAGAATTATTTAATTGTTTGGAAGAATTTAATTAAATAAAGTATTTTATTTAATTTTGACTTCAGAAGAGGTAATTAAATATTTTGATATTTAATTAACTTAGAAGAATGTGAATCAAATAAATAAATTTGTTTATTTATTTATTGATAGAAGAATTAGAATGAAATAAATATTAAGAATATTTATTTAGACTGAGTCGTGTCATTTTTAGGTGTATACAGTCATAACCCACCTTGGGGCGCCCAAAGATGCCTTTTTCAAAGATGCTTCTCGATACATGTCCTTACCTATCATAGGATCTTCTATTTTTGACTCTTACATGTCATAACTTTGTCATAAGAATCTGTCATGACCGTTTCAGTCAATATTCCCTTACACACATTCCAAGATGCCTACACATGGCAAAATATTCCTACCACTAAGTGGGACGCCTTTCTGCTCATGTGAGGACAAATTTTAATGTGGTCATATGCCATGTAGGATGACACATCACTGTGCCAACTTCCACAAGATGACAACATAGGATTTGTATCTTAATTATACAATAGGCAATAAATAAATAAATACAATGAAATAATACAAGGCAGTACCAAGGTTGAGACACCTTAATTCCCAACATATCGAACCGTGGACTTTCCTTCTTATACGACATCCTAGATCAGCCTCAAGCGGTCAAGCTTTCTTCTGAGGAACTTGGCTCTGATACCAATTGTTGAAATGAACCAGACAACTGAGAGGGGGGGTGAATTAGTTGTCTCAAAACTTAAACAATTCTGCACCTTAAAACATTAAACACTTGTCCACTATTTCTTATGATTAAGTCATGAAAGCATAAACTTAGAAACATAAACATAATTGCAAGATCATACACAAGAAACACCATATTTTTATGTGGAAAACCTTGTTAAGGGAAAAACCACAATAGATGTTAGTCCATAAGATATATAAGTTATAAGAATACCAAAAATCAGAGGCTCACTGCCAATAGGGCTCAATCCCCAGAAAAAGGCTCACTACGAAGGGGTGGCTCACTAAGATGTTAGCATCTACTCCATGCCTGAATTTAGTTCCATTGAAGCGCAATACTCTTCCTCTACTCTGCCTTCTACACTTCTCCACTTAACTTCACATTTTTCACACTTGGATACATTTTCACCACTCAATTACAAGTATTTATACACTATATCAACCTTGGAATGGTCATGAATGTCGGCATTACAATCACTAAACAATCTCCAAGGTTGGCATTACAAACATACATAAAATAGGTCTGGACCTAATACAAAATTAGCTAAGGAAATGTAGTAAAGATGTATGTGGATCACTCCACACCTTAGCTGAGACTGAAACACGATCTTCCACACCACGAAATGCTTCCACAATCTTCAATGTCTCCGCAATCATTGGAATTAACCAAGTCGGCTAAGACTGGTTACATGCTAGGTTATCTGGGAATAAACTTCAAACATGATCTCAATTCCTTAACACACACCAATGTAAATGCAACAACATGATCAAAAGGCATCAACAAGCACATTGTAATCACCAGGAGCAACTGCACAAACTCTAACCACATTATCCACACCGGAGCACATGAACTTCACTGTCTTCATCTGTCATGAAAGAAAGATAGCTTGTGGACCACCAAATCATGAACTATTGTAGTTTTAGGCACTTATCATCATCCCAAACTTCCCTCTAGAACTGTAGAACAAAATACTTCAATGCGGAGAAATGCAGAGGAAAATACTTTCTCCCTGTCACAAGTGAAAAATAAAAAAAGTAGGTTTTACTCTGGTGAATGTAACTCACTCAATTCTTATACCAAAGGCTCAAACTTAGGATTTAGCATCTTCAGATATGCCTCTAATTAACTTCCAATCCACAGACCAAGATCTTCACTCTCCAAGAAATGCGGAGTAGTCTTCTGAAATGTTCTTCAGTATGCACCTCACTATCTTCATTGTGATTCATTGTTTTCTTTCTGATTCTTCCGGAGGGGATAATTTTCTTAATATACTCAACATATAAAGATTCTAACCAAATAACAAATTAGGATACAATTGACACCAATGACAACAAGGATATGTTGACATTAATGACAACATCAATTAGGCACATACTTGCAACAGAAGGTGTGACGAATGATGAATCTGATGATGCTAGTACTAGTACAAATGAATGCTTTTTATTGCTATTAAAGAAGAACCTATGTCTACTAATCCTGCTAGTTGTGTGAAGGAAGAAAAACTAGTAGAAGAAAGTGTTTTGGCTGTTCAGGTTGAGAAAGATAAGGATGAATGGATTATTGATAGTGGATGCTCACATCACCTGACCGGTTATAAAAGTAAGTTTGTAAGTTTGGAAAAATATGATGGAGGACTGGTTAGGTGTGGAGACAATGCAACTGGTAAGATTTGTGGAAAATGATCTATTTCATTTGATGGTAAGCATAACACTAACAATGTTCTCTATGTAAAGGGTTTAAAGCATAATCTTTTGAGTGTTGGTCAGATTGTGACAAAGTCTATGATCTAAGATTCAAAGACAATGGATGCAAGTTAATGGAAAGCTCCAGAACTATGATTGCTACTGGTAAGAAGACTAGAGGTAACATCTATCGATTAAGAGGAACTAATGATTACTATTTATTAGCCCAAACATATGAAAGTTGGTTGTGGCATAGAAGGTTGTGTCATATAAATTTTGATAATCTGGTAAAGATAAGTTCAGGACAGACTGTAAGAGATCTACCAAAACTTGTAAAACCCTCCAATACTATGTGCAAGGAATGTTAGTTGGGGAAGCAAAAAAGAGCAAGTTTCAAGAGTAAAGAGCAATTCTCTACTGGTTTGCTAGATCTAGTTCATACATATCTATATGGTCCTACAAGGATAAGAAGTCTGCAAGGTGATAGGTACTTCATGTTGCTTATTGATGATTATTCTAGAATGACTTGGGTTACTTTTCTAAAAGACAAATCAGAAGCCCTAGAGAAGTTTAAATCCTTCAAATCTATGGTTCAAAATGAAAAAGAACTAAAAATCAAATGCTTGAGGTCTGATAGAGGAGGTGAGTTCACATCAAATGAATTCAACATTTTTTATGAAGAGCAAGGAATAAAAAGATAGTTGTCTGCACATAAAACTCCTCAGCAAAATAGAGTTGTGGAAAGGAAGAACACGAGAGTTCAAGAAGTTGCTAGAACAATGATGAAGGAAGGAGGCCTACCAGAAGTCTTCTGGAAAGAAGCTATACATCCTATTCTCTATATTCAAAATATAGTTCAAGTGAAAGGTAATGACACTAAAACCCCCTATGAATTGTGGTATGGAAGAATTCCAACAGTAAGATACTTCAAAGTCTTTGGAAGCAAATGCTATATCAGAAGAGATGAAGACCTAGGGAAATTTGATGCTCTACCAAGAGTAAGGCCTACTGGTGCTACAAAAAAAGGTTGAAGAAGATTATGGAGAGTGTAAATGTGAAAGTGGATGAAGGAAAAGGAAAAACATTAGTTCAGAGCGGCTATGAGTCAGATGAACCTACTGATATAACTCATGAAGAAAAAGTTAAACAAGAAGACAATCAAAGTGAAGAAGAAAGGGCTCTGAAAATTGCTAAAACTCCCAGGTATGTAAGAATCAATCACTCTGAAGATCAAATTATTGGAGATAAAGAGAAAGGAGTGCTGATTAGGAAAAGAACTGTAGAAGAACAAGTGAATTACTATCTTCTCTCTACAATTGAACCAAAAATTGTGAATGAAGCCTGCAATGATGAAAATTGGGTTAAGGAAATGGAAGAAGAACTAATGCAGATAGAGAAGAATGAAACTTGGGAATTAGTTCCTAGACCCACTGACAAAAATATCATTTGAACTAAATGGGTTTTCAGGAATAAGCTAAATGAAAATGGAGAAGTTGTAAGGAATAAAGTAAGGCTTGTGTGCAAAGGATATTCTCAAATTGAAGGGATAGATTTTGAAGAGACTTTTGCTCTAGTAGCTTGGATTGAAGCAATCAGAATGTTTCTGGTATTTGCAGCTCACAAAGATTTCAAAGTGTATCAGATGGATGTGAAGTCTACATTGAGCAACTGGAAGGATTCCAACTATCAAATCAAGGTGATATGGTATGCAAGTTGAAGAAAGCATTATATGGACTCAAGCAATCTCCCAGAGCATAGTATGCAAGGTTGGATAAATACTTATTGCAGTTAGGATTCAATAAAGGCACTGCTGACAGTAATCTTTATTTCAAGATTAATGGTGATCAAATTTTGATTGTTGAAGTCTTTGTTGATAATATCTTCTTTGGTAGAAGTGAAGGTATGTGTATGAAATTTGCTGGTGAAATGGAGAAAGAGTTTGAGATGTCTATGTTTGGTGAGATGAATTTCTTTCTAGGTCTGCAAATCAATCAATCAGATAAAGGAATCTTCATTTATCAGTCTATGTATGTAAAAGAGTTGTTAAAGAAGTTTGGGATGGAAGACTCTAAACCGGTATGTACTCCCATGGTGACTGGCTGCAAATTGAGCAAAACTGATGAATCACCCAAGACTAATCAGAAAAAGTACAGATCCATGATTGGAGGATTCCTTTATCTAACTAAAACAAGACCTGATATTATGCATGCAGTTTGTCTTGTTGCAAGATTTCAATATGATCCAAGAGAATCACATGTGATGGCAGTAAAGAGAATCCTGTGGTATTTAAAAGGCACTCTGAATCATGGCTTATGGTATCCAAAGGATAATGATTTTACTCTCAGTGCTTATACAAATGTTGATTGGGCAGGAGATGTTGATGATAGAAAAAGTACAAGTGGAGGTGCTTTCTTCTTGGGAAATAGATTAGTTTCATGGCTGAGCAAGAAACAAGATTCAATCTCATTGTCAACCACAGAAGTAGAGTATATTGAAGCAGCATGTTGTTGTACTCAAGTGTTATGGATGAAGTAGACTTTGAAGGATACAAGAGTTTTTTATGAAGATCTAATTGCAATCCTGTTTGACAATACAATTGCCATAAATATTTCCATGAATCCAATGATACACTCAAGAGAAAAACATATATCCATAAGGTATCACTTTTTGAGGGAAAAGGTGACAGAGAATGAAGTTAAGATGGAATATATGTCCATAAAGGATCAGATTACAGATATTTTCACTAAGCCTCTGCCTAAGATACTTTTGAGTATCTCAGCGAAAAATTAGGGGTCATTACCCCTTCAGCTCTGAACTAAGATGCAAAGGAATCCATCAGTCCATTGGTTCCCAAAGATTCATTCCTTGATTTGGATTGATGTTCTAAGAGCTATCTCTCAAGGGGAGTAGCTGAATGATGACAAAAAAGTTGGTTACAGAAGTTTAAATTTGTTCAGAGCAGCAGAGTGCAAGTATGTGCCCTTTGCCATTGATGTCAAAGGGGGAGAGAAATCATGTGAAAAACTCAAGCATAAAAGAAGTACAGATGTGTAAAGAGAAAGGGGGAGAATCATGTCTTGATGGTCTTTTCATTTTTTCACATCATATGTTTCCATCAATGACAAAGGGGGAGATTGTTGCAAGTATGTGCCTAATCGATGTTGTCATTGATGTCAACATATCTGTGTTGTCATTGGTGTCAACTGTGCTCCTATCTTGTTGTCTGCTTGTAATGAGTAAAATGCTTTGTATTTACTTATGTAAGTAACCTTGATGTTGAGGATATTTAAGGATATTGAAAAAATTAGCCTCTCCGATAGAAGCAGTGAGTTGCAGTGGAAATAGTGTATTGCATACCGGAGAATAGTCCAAAAGAATGCTTCACATTTTCTATAGAATGAATATCTTTGTCTGCAAATTGGAATTTATTTAGAAGTCCATATGAAGATGCTATGTTCTGAGTTTGAGCCTTCGGTATCAAGAATTGAGTGAGTTACGTTCACTAGAGTGAAAATAGCTTTTTCTGTATGTTTGGCAAAGACAGGGAGAAAGTGTTATGCTCTGCATTCCTCCACATTGAAGTATTTTGATCTATGGTTCTAGAGATAAGTCTGAGATAATGTTAAGTGCCTTCAACTCCAATAGTTCATGATTTGGCGGTCTGCAAGCTATCTTTTCTTTATGACAGTAGCTGACAATGTTGTTCTTGTTCTCTAGTTTGAAGAATCTTCTTGACAGAGTGGTTAGAGATCGTGCGGTTGTTCCTGGTGATTACAATGTGCTTTTGGATGTCTCCTGATTGTTTTCCTACCTTTGGATTGGTCTACAAAGAGAAGTGTGGATCGTGAAAGAAGAATGTTCTTAGAAAACTTAGTGTTAACTCTAGTCTTGGCTGACTTGGTTGTTTTCACTATTTAAGGAGATGCATTGAAGATTGTAGAAGCATGTTGTGGCATGGAGGATTGCGTTTGAGTCCCAGCTAAGGCATGTCATGTTCATCATACTTCTCTACATCTTTCCTTAGCTAAATTTTGCAATAGGTTTAGAGCTATTTCTCTGTATGTTTTGTAATGCCAACCTTGGAGATTGTTCCAATGGCTGATGAATGTAATGCTAACCTTGATGAACATTCCAAGGCCGATGAATTGTATAAAAGCATGTAATAGAGTGGAGAAAATGTGTGTTTGTGGAAATATAAATAGATAAGTGTGAAGGTGTAAAAAGAGCAGAGTAGAGAAGTTATATTGTGCTTCAATGGAACTGAATCCTGGCATGGAGTACATGCTACTTAATTAGTTCACCACTTTGGCAGTGAGCCACCCCTTTAGCAGTGAGCCACCCTTTGGTAGTGAGCCATTCTTTGCAGTGAGCAAATTGGGTAGTGATCCCTGTAGGTAGTGAGCCTCTATTTTTTGGTATTGTTATAACTTATATATTTCTATGGGCTAACACCCACCCCTTTTAGGGTTTTCCACATAAAAATTTGGTGTCTACTGTGTTGAATGTTTGTTTGTGATTAAGTTTATGGTTTCATGCTTTCATGGTTAAATCTAATTATAAGAAATTAAGTTGTTGATGGTTTGATGTTCATATGAAGCTAAGTTTTTATGATAATTGATTTACCCCCCCTCTCAATTGTCTGGTGTATTTCAACATAAATATCACCACATGTCTTGATACCTTCTGCCACTAGCTTTCTAGATCTTGCCTTCCTGATTTCACAACCATTGGCATGAAAAGTAAGATTGTAACCTTTCTTACACATCTGACTGACACTGAGAATATTGTGTTGTAATCCTTTGACATTGAGAATATCCTCAGTCCTGTTCTTTCCATTAATAGTTATGACACCTTTTCCACATATTTGAGCTAACTCATCACCTCCAAACTTGACAACTCCATCCCACTTCTCAAGGCTAATAAACTTCTCTTTGTCACCAGTCATATGATTTGAACAACCACTATCAATAACCCAGGCTTTAATTTCTTCTTTTGCATGGAAGGCAGTCCATACAACCATTGATCTTTCATTGTTTTAGATTGTTTGCAAGGTATTAGTTTTTCCACATTTTTCAACATCATGTTGGTTTTAGGACAGACAACTGAGAGGGGGGTGTCACCAAAACTTTCTTTTCTTTAAACACTTAAATACTTCTTATATTTCTATAGCATAATAATTATTCAATCATGGAAGCACAATGCAATAACTCAAGAGCAGAAACACATTAACACATATGACACCAAGATTTTAATGTGGAAAACCTGGTTAAAGGAAAAACCATAGTGTGACTAACCCAAGATTGTATTCTCTGTTAAAAGAATAAGAAGAACAAAATGGCACTTGCCAATTAGGGCTCACTGCCCGAGCACACTGCTCACAAGAGGCCCACTGCCTACAAGAGACATACTGTCTATAGAATAATATAAATATTACATACTTGAACTAGAGATTAGCATCTTCACCATGCTTGAGATAGTTCCATTTAAGCTCAACACTTCTGCTTTGCTTTTCACTCTTCTCCTCTCTACCACTCTGCCATCTTAACCAAGATACTTTGAAATGACTTCACAATTCTTATTTATACATGACATCAACTTTGGAATGATCATCAAAGTAGGCACAACATATTCTATTACAGAGCAATTACAAAAATACAACTTGATTTGTTACAAGAACTTCATGCGTATCACCACACTGTCGGCCACACATATCTAGGACTTCAATCTTCTTTGAGGAACATGCCATGCTTCGCATAACATCTTCAAGATCATCCACAAGATGTGTAAAACATCCGATCGGCCATGATTAGGAAGAACACCATCACTCGAGAGTAAATCTTCAATTACAAGCTCAATCTTCAATGCAGACCACCAACATGAACTGGACACAATCTAGAGACCCCCACAAGCTTGCCTAAATCACCAAGAACATCCATACCACTTCTGCTTACTGAAATCATTCACATCTTCATCTGAACCTCAAGAACATAGTCTGTCATCACTATCACATTAGAATAAATGCTTGTGGACCTCCAGACCATGAACCATTTGAGTTGTCAATTCACATTGGCTTCCTAAACATTCCACCAAATCCACAGAACAAGATATTGCATTTCTGGATCTCACCAGACCTATTTGTGTCACTTTGTCACCTCTGAACAACCACCAGAACTAGTTTTACTCATATGGCCATAACTTCTCCAAATCTTCATGTGGACCTCTCAAATCTTGACTGGATCATCTTTAGACACATATCTAAAAACCCTTTGATGCGCATTCTCTTATCTTCATCTAGCTGGGATCTTCACTTCATAGAGCTTCACTATCTTCACTGTTTCTGATAGGACTAATTTTCTCAATATCCTTGGCACATAGCTCGTCCAATCCTTGACATCAATGCAACAGGAGTATGTTGACATCAATGACAACACCGGTTAGGCCCATACTTGCAACAATCTCCCCATTTGTCATTGATGGCAACATATGATGTGAAAAACTATTTTAACCATCAAGATAAGAACTTATCCTTACTAACTGACATAGCTCCCCCTTTGATCAGCAACCACTTTTGTTTTTGACATGTCTTCTCTCCCCCTTTGACATTAATGGCAAAGGGCACATACTTGCATCAATACTTTAGAATCATACAGACTGCTCCCCCCAAGTGGTAGCTTCCTATCATCAATCTGGACCATAAGATATGACTGTGAGTTCCACCGGACTGATGCACATAAGTGCAGCTTAATTCAGAGCCAGAGGGGTAATAACCCCTAACTTCTCCTTGAGATACACAAAAGAGTCCTTAGGTAGAGGTTTAGTAAAAATGTCTGCAATTTGATCCTTTGAGGGCACAAACTCCAATCTAACTTCATTCTTGTTCACCTGCTCTCTCAAAAAGTGAAACTTGATGGACATATGTTGTCTTTGAATGCAACACTAGATTTTTTGATATATTTATTGCACTTGAGTTATCATAGAAGATTGTGATAGGTTCCTCATATTCCACTCTGATGTCTCTTAGCATTTGCTTCATCCACAATACTTGATTGCAACTACTTGCTGCTGCAATATATTCTACTTCTATAGTGGACAGAGATATTGCCTCTTTGATGCAGAGTGCACAGAGGAAGTGAACACCTTGTCACAAATTGTATCAGTGTGAGACCGTCTTACATCTCAGCGATCTATTCTCATCGGTTAAATAGACCCCGTCGGCCACCTTACTATTTCTCTGGCCGATCTCTCAACTTTCCCCGATAGTCAACTCCACTTTGTCTTCAGAGAGACTTCCTCTATTGGTGGCGTCTTCAAACCTCCTACCGATATCTTGATGGTGGTTAAGCTTCTATTTGCCTTAATCGTGGCAGTTAGTCATGACCCTGTCGGTAAGACTTTGATTGTTGGTGACCTCCTTATGTGTCCTCCCGATACGCTGATATACCAACTTGTATATGATTGACTTGACTTGCTATTACCGGTGGGCTAAAGTATCTTTACCCTGATTTCACTATTTATAGCCGGTCACTGTTTGTATCCAACGAAAGATACATTCTCAACATACATTATCAAGATACATTCCCAACATGCTTTTGCGATATGCATTTGCAATGTACATTCAGTGAACCAATACAAAATTTGCGCTGATGTATGTTGCTTCAGTAACACTCCCTTCACTCTTCACCGATACACTTCCTATCGGTCTAACTCTGTTAATCGGTGTAACATCCAAAAGCTTCCCCGAGGGTCGTGTTACGCTGATGGCAACTTCAGTTACTCTATAACTTGTGCAAACACTAAACCAATATACAAAAACAAATTCAACAGAATGGAAGGATTCTAAATCCTCTGCAAACACTTGGTCATCGACAATTTGGCCACTCCACTAACTATTCACATAACAACACTTTTCAATGACTAGTCACATAGAGATGCCTAGTCAAACTCATACCAAACTCCTAGGATCTTTGAGTGTTTGATCCAAAACTACAAAAAACACAAAATGTACACTGTATTCCTCCATCACATTGAAAATGAGAATCTTGCTTTCAGCAGACAGAGGAAATATAGTCCATCTATTCACAAAACCTTAGTTCTTAGGTTTTCAGACCAGTCTTTGCAAAAAGAACAATTTCTCACTGACTATGACACTTCAAGACACCAAACCACTTCCAAATGAAAGCTACTTCAATACATGAACATTTTGAGTCAGTTTTAGACAATCAACTATCAGTATAGGCTATATAGAATGACTGTTACAGAGAAATACTCAGAAAGAACAATGTTTTAACACACACAAAAATCCAGATCTTCATTCATTCATGCATGCTTGCAAGTTACATCATACTTCACCTATAGAAGGCTTAAGACATCAGTTAACATTCCTCCCAACCATACAAACTGATTTGAAAGACAGTTAGCTATTGGGTTTCTCCTCTCACAAGAAAACTACATGTTTTCATTGTGTTATTACATCAAACTTGACCAAACATGGTCTACATAGGTCTAGTGACCAAATTGACATAAAAACCTTATTACAAACATGATGTGGCTTAAAAAGCCTTATTGAAAACATAAACAAAACATGACTCCTGCACCATAGAGAAGGTGCTCCTGCACCACTCTTGTTTCTTGCTCAGCCAAGAAACCAATCTTTTCCCCAAAAAGAATGCACCACCACTGGTACTCTTCCAATCATCCACATTTCCTGCCCAATCAGCATCTGTATATGCATGAAGAGAGAAATCATGATCCCTAGGATACCATAAACCATACTCAACTATTCCCTTTATATATCTGAGAATTCTCTTGATTGCCATGACTTAAGATTCTCTAGGATTAGCTTGGAATCTAGCAACAAGACCAACAACATTCATAATGTCAGGTGTAGTTTGAGTAAGATACAGTAGTCCTCCAATCATTGACCTATACTTTTTCTGATCAACCTTAGGAGATTCATCATCTTTACTCAGTTTACACCTGGTTACCATGGGAGTATCCATTGGCTTTGAATCTTCCATCCCAAATTTTTTCAACAATTCTTTCACATATTTGGCCTGTGATATGAAGATTCCTTTCTTTGTTTGAGTGATTTGCAGACCCAAGAAGAAATTCATTTCCCCAAACATAGACATCTGAAATTCACTTTTCATTTGATTTGCAAAAGTCTTGTACATACTATCTCTTCCTCCAAAAATGATGTCATCAACAAATACTTCAACAATCAAGATATTTTCATGATCAATCTTGAAGTACAAGTTATTGTCAGCAGTACCTTTATTGAAACCAATCTTCAAAAGATGTTTATCCAATCTTTCATACCAGGCCCTTGGGGCTTGTTTGAGTCCATACAATGCTTTCTTCAACTTGTAGATATCACCATGATCAAACAATTGAAATCCATTCAGTTGCACAATGTATACTTCTTCTTCCAAGTCACCATTCATGAAGGTAGACTTGACATCCATCTGATATACTTTGAAATCCTTGAAGGTAGAAAAAGAAAGAAATAATCTAACTGCTTCAATTCTTGCCACTGGAGCAAAAGTTTCTTCAAAGTCAACTCCTTCTACTTGAGAATAACCCTTACAGACCAATCTAGCTTTGTTTTTGACTACTTCACCATGTTCATTCAGTTTATTTTGGAAGACCCACTTGGTCCCAATCACATTTTTGTTTCTAGGTCTGGGAACAAGATCCCAAGTGTGATTTTTCTCAATCTGCATCAACTCTTCCTCCATTGCTTTGGCCCAACTTTCATCATTACATGCTTCACTTACTATTTTTGGTTCAATCTTTGAAATCAGACAATACTTCTCTGAATCTTGAGCAATCTTTCTTCTTGTTTGAACACCTTTGCTTCTATCACCTATGATCTGGTCTTCATAATGATTCAGTCTTACATACCTAGGAGTTTTGGGAATTTCTTGCACTTCTATTTCTCGGACAAGTTCATTCAAGCTTATCTCTTCTTCCTATATTTCAGGATTCTCCAGATCAGTCTGAATATGAACTATAGAAGGGGCTAGATCTTCTTGGAGCAGAACATCACTTTGATCATCTACTTCATACTCACAAAACGTTGAGGGATTTTCAATGCCTTCATCAACCTTCACATTTGTACTTTCTACAATATTTCTTAATCTCTTGTTATAACACTGGTATGCTTTGCTTTGAGTAGAGTAACCCAAGAATATTCTTTCATCACTTCTAGCATCAAATTTACCAAGGTCTTCATCTCTTTTAATGTAACATTTACTACCAAAGACTCTGAAATACTTCACAGTAGGAGTGATGCCAAACCAAAGTTCATAAGGAGTCTTACCAGTATTGCTTCTGATTTGTACTCGATTAAGAGTATAGATAGCAGTGCTTACAACTTCTCTCTAGTAGATCTAAGGGACATTTGCTTCCATCATCATGGTTCTAGATGCTTCCTGGATGGTCTAGTTTTTTCTTTCCACTACTCCATTATGTTGTGGAGTCCTTAGAGAAGATAACTATCTCTTTCTCCCATGTTTCTCACAGAATTCTATGAACTCTTCGGATGTGAATTCTCCACCTCTATCAGACCTAAGACATTTTAGGTTTAACCCAGTTTCATTCTCTACCATATCCTTGAATATTTTGAACTTCTCAAGAGCTTCAAATTTCTCTTTTAGGAAAGTCACCCACATCATCCGAGAGTGGTCATCAATCAGTAAAATGAAATATCTATCACCTTGTAAACTTTTGATTCTTGCTGGTCCACATAGATCAGTATGTATTAAGTCCAATAGTTCAGTAGAAGATTGTTCCTTACTTTTAAATGTGACTCTGCTCTGCTTACCCAACTGACATTCTTTGCACATACTGTTAGTAGGTTTCACTAGTCTTGGAAGATCTCTTACAACCTGAGTGTTGCTTATCTTGATGATATTATCAAAATTTACATGACACATTCTCCTATGCCACAACCAACTCTGATCAATTTGAACAAATAAACTTTTGCCAGTACCAACCAAGTGGAAGATGTTACCTTTTATTTGAGTACCGGATGCAATCTTAGTTCCAGAGCTTTCAAAGATTCTACATTTTCCATTTTTGAATCAAAGATCATAGCCTTTGTCCACCAACCGCCCAACACTGAGGAGATTGTGCTTTGGACCTTCAACATACAGTACATCAGCAGTTTTGTTCTTTCCATCAAAAGAAATAGTTCCTCTGCCTCTGATTCTACCAGCAAAATTATCACCAAATTTTACAACTCCTCCTTCATATCTTTCTAGATCCATGAACTTATTTTTGTCACCAGTCATATGGTGGGAGCATCCACTGTTAATGACCCATTCATCCTTTTCTTCAACTTGTGCAGCCATAGCTCTTTCTACCTATTTATGATTCATAGTTTCAGTGGGCATTGGATCTTCTTCCTTGATGGCAATAAACACCCAGTCACTTTCAGATTTGTTTCCTGTCTCTGATTCATCATCTGTTACTCCTTCATCATCATCATTTTCATGAACATAGTAACATTTTTTTTGGAATCTTGATCTATTTAGATTTGTCCTTGAGAATCTTTCTAGACACTTTGAGGCAAAATGACCAATCTTGTTGCAGTTGAAACATTTGAAGGGCAATTTTCCTTCATATTTACCAGATCCTCTTGTCAGTCTTTTTGCAATAAGGGTTTCAAGTTGAGTAGCTTTTGCCTCATCTTCTTCTAGTTCTTTTCTTGCTTTTTCATACCAGGATAGTTTCTTTGAGGAATTTTCTCTTGGATCATACCTTTGTTTGCCTTTTATAGAGGCACTAGCTTTGAATGCAGATTCAATCTTGGGAAGTGCATCTCCAAACTCGGCCACAACTAATTTTCCAACCAATTGATCTCTTGTGATATTTGATAAAGATCTGAATTCTTCAATAGCAGGAACTTTGTGTTTGTAAGCAAGAGGTAAGGATTTGAGAACTTTGGAACCAATCTCATCTTCATCCAAGGTTCCACCAGCACATCTAATGCCGCAAACAAGCTCATTTACTTTTGGCATAAATGTAGTGATATTCTCATCTCCATTCATCTTTAGGTTTTCAAATTTTCCTTTCAGACTCTGTAGCTTGGCACATTTAACATATTTGTCTCCTTCATGCAGAAGTTCCAGCTTTGACCAAATCTCATATGCAGTTTTTAAATCCATAACATTTGTTAGTTCTGAATTAGATAAGGCACTTAGTAAGGCTTCTTTAGCTCGAAGATTATCTTCAGCATCTCTGATTTCATCTACAGTTGTTAGACCATTCTTTGGAGGAACATACTTCTTTATAGTCATGGTCCAATATTGCATTCCCATACATTGCAAGTGACATTCCATGCAGCTTTTCCAAAGAGTGTAGTTTGTTCCATCAAACCTCAGACTATCCTTTTTGTAGGAAGACATCCTGGATCTCCTCAAGTGGTTAAGCTCTTTTAGAGGAACTTAGCTTTGATACCAATTGTTAGTTTTAGGACAGACAACTGAGAGGGGTGGGGCGAATCAGTTGTCACCAAAACTTTCTTTTCTTTAAACACTTAAATCCTTCTTATATTTCTACAACATAATAATGATTCAATCATGGAAGCACAATGCAATAACTCAAGAGCAAAAACACATTAACACATATGACACCAAGATTTTAACGTGGAAAACCCGGTTAAGGGAAAAACCATGGTGTGATTAACCCAAGATTATATTCTATGTTAAAAGAATAAGAAGAACAAAATGATACTTGCCAATTAGGGCTCACTGCTTGAGCACACTACTCACAAGAGGCCCACTACTTATAGGAGACACATTGTCTATAGAATAATATAAATATTACATACTTGAATTAGAGATTAGCATCTTCACCATACTTGAGACAGTTCCATTTAAGCTCAACACTTCTGCTCTACTTTTCGCTCTTCTCCTCTCTACCATTCTCTCATCTTAACCAAGATACTTTGAAATGACTTCGCAATTCTTATTTATACATGACATCAACTTTGGAATGATCATCAAAGTCAGCACAACATATTCTATTACAGAGCAATTACAAAAATAAAACTTGATTTGTTACAAGAACTTCATGCGTATCACCACACTATCAGTCACACATATCTAGGACTTTAATCTTCTTTGAGGAACACACCATGCTTCGCAGAACATCTTCAAGATCATCTGCAAGATGTGTAAAACATCCAGTCAGCCATGATTAGGAAGAACACAATCACCTGAGAGTAAATCTTCAATTACAAACTCAATCTTCAATGTAGACTGCCAACACGAACTGGACACAATCTAGAGACCCCCACAAGCTTGCCTAAATCACCAAGAACATCCATACCACTTCTACTTACTGAAATCATTCGCATCTTCATCCAAAACCTCAAGAACACAGTTTGTCATCACTGTCACATTAGAATAAATGCTTGCAGACCTCTAGACCATGAACCAATTGAGTTGTCAATTCACATTGGCTTCCTAAACATTCCACCAAATCTGCATAACAAGATATTGCATTTCTGGATCTCACTGGACCTATTTGTGTCACTTTGTCACCTCTAAACAGCTGCCAGAACTAGTTTTACTCATATGGCCATAACTTCTCCAAATATTCATGCAGACCTCTCAAATCTTGACTGGATCATCTTTAGACACATATCTACAAACCCTTTGATGTGCATTCTCTGATCTTCATCTAGCTAGGATCTTCACTTCATAGAGCTTCACTATCTTCATTGTTTCTGATAGGAATAATTTTCTCAATATCCTTAGCACACACACATCATCCAATCCTTTTTGTCACCAACACTCATGACCAAGAATAGTGTTACATCATTTGAATCATCATGACCCTCATCTTTTGAAGAACAACTATCTTCTATGGAAAACAGACTCCTTTTGAATTTACTAATTTTGTTTCTTCTCCTAGCTTTTTTAATAGGACATTTAGAAGCAAAGTGACCAACCTTTCCACAATTGAAACAATTAAATGGTAACTTACGTTTGTATTTACCAGAGCCTTTCTTCACTGTCCTTACAAAATTTGCTTCAGCATCATTAGGGCTGTCATCTTCATCAACAATTTCTTCCTTTGCTTTTTATTGACTTTGAAAGTATCTTCTTTCTTTGGAACATCACTGTCAAACTCTCTCATTTCAAAAGCAGTAAGGGTACCAAATAATTGGTCCAAAGTGAATGTATCCAAGTATGTAGTCTCCTCAATAGCAGATACCTTAGGATTGTAAGATTCAAAAAGAGATCTGAGAACCTTTTTCACAACCTCATCTTATTTTACTTCTCCACCAAGGCCTGTGATACCATTGGCCACTTCATTCACTCAGAGCATGAAACAAGCAATGTTTTCATCCTCTAACATCTTTAGGCTTTCAAATTTGTTTTTAAAAATTTGCATCTTGGCTTGCTTTACCTTCTTATCTCCTTCATAAATAGTTTCAAGTTTATTCCAAAATTCTTGAGTAAAGCTACAACACATTGCCTTTGAAAGTTCTGAATCAATTAATCTACTCATGATAGCAAACTTTGCCTTGGCATTATTATCATACTTCTTGATTTCATCTGCATCTGTGGGAATAGTAGTAGGGACAGTGTAACCTTTCTTGATAGAATGCCAAACACCACATCCTAGTGAATTGATGTAACCTTCCATCCTTACCTTCCAAAAAGCATAATTTGTTCCATAGAACCTAGGTATCTTGTTGGATCCACGTTATTCCATCCCAAATCTCCCTCATGCTGTTAAGTTTTCCTTAGAGGAACTTAGCTCTGATACCAATTGTTAGACATGCAAGAATACTGAGAGGGGGGTGAATTAGTATTCTAACAATTTCTAATTTCAACAACTTCAACTTATCCAAAGTAGATTAAACCTTAAGCATCACAATACCAACATGAAAGAATAACACAATGCACATGAACACATTACACCAGATTTACATGGAAAATCCTAGAAGGGATAAACCATGGTGAGGATTAACTCACAATATATGAAGCTCAAATAATAAATTTTTTTTAGGGGCTTTAACCCAAGGAAGCTACTAATTTCTCTAATTAACTTTGATTTAGGGTCACTCCCAAGGAAGCTTCTACTCCATGAAACTAGAACACATTTACAAAGGATTACAGTAATGACAGTTTTTCTACTGTCTAAAAATTGACATTGAAGCTTACACTTTTGATGATTGCACTTCTATCTCTTCACCCTTTGTTCTAAAGATCTAATTAGTCAGGCACACTCTATACTTGGTCACTATCTCAAATATGTCTTCAAGATGAATCCAAATAGCATCAACAACTTTTGCTCTTTCTCCTTCAGTCACTCAACAATAATTCATTCAATCTTCTTTTTATTTGCTTGCGATATTTTTCATTCTACTTGCAATCACACCTCACCTCACTCACTTTCATTCACTATTTATACATGATATTACATTGATCGCATAGATTTTCAGCCAGATACAACATGAAAAATACATTTACAAGTTAGCCAGACAACACACAATATGAAATATGTAGAAGATAGGTCCTAAGGGAACACACACGTTACATCAACAAAAATCCAAGCCTTGCAGACCCCAACTCTTGCTTAACCAAGTCCAAAACATCCTTCATAGCTTCAAACATCAAGGAATTGCATCCGCACACTCCGCTCATTTGAAAATAGGACAGCTCTAAGGAAAACTCATGAAGACTTGAAGAATAATGACCACATCAACTTGAAAACCTTGTGCGGTACTGGAAACAAGAAAGGTCTACATGAAACTTTTCAACATGAGTCCACATGACTCATACAACATCCCTAAACACTCTTTTTCCACCACACATCAAATAATTGTGCCACATAGCTTCAAACATTTACTCTGAAAAACACTCTATCATTCAGAACACATTGCAACATGCTGTCAATTGAAAAACTGAGCTGTGGACTACCAAGAAGCTTGAAACTGAAAAGAGGCATGTAATGCACATCCAAGAGCATGTCCACAATACTACAAGGGAAATCATTCACTTTTGAAGGAATGTGGAGCATTCCAGTAGATCTTCATTACTACTTCATTCTATTAGAGCACATACTGGTGTTCTATCATACATAACTTTCACAGCGGAGGGAAATATGTTCTGAAAATTTAGAAGTAACACATTCACTACCCTCTTGACACAATTCTAGAACTACATAGCCAAATATATAACTATGGAGGAATGTAGAGCATTCCATCACCCTGCTAGGAACACCTTCACATAATCAATTCTATCTTCAAGTTGTCAACAGAAAAACATCCTTCTGTTGATCAAAACATCATGAAACTTGGAACATATGTAGAATGACATTGTATGAATCTATGTTCCAATCCAAAGGAGCACAATATCAATATAATGAGAATGTGGAGCAATCTCCCAAACAATCTTCAAAGAGTAGTCATCTTGAAACAAAAATTGTCACTAACTTTCGGAGGCCAAAACTTCTTTGTACAAACACATACAACTGAGGAACATTAGAATGGAACATTCAACATGCTTCAGGCCACCAAAAACACATCTAATTCTCTTAGTGCTTCTAATTCCCATCTTAATTCTTCAACATGCTTCAGGCCACCAACAACACATCTAATCCTCTTCGTACTCCTGATTCCCATCTTAATCCTTCAACATTCTTCAGCCCACCAGCAATGCATCTGATCAAGGCATGACATCCAATCATGAACACCATCACACTTCCATAATAGTAATGACAACCTCAATGACAACCTTAACAATCTCCTCAACCTTATGACCGTGTCAACTAACATGAATGACAACAACCTTAGACATCATATGTGCAATAGGATGCACTTGAAATCAGTAGCACCATCTCCTACATTGTTCTTGTTCTTAGCCCAAAACTTAGGTTTGTCATTGGATGGTTTATCATTGTCATTCTTGTTGTATATTTTGACCAAACCTTTCACAATAAGGGCCTTCTGAATGATGACCCCCTTTTCTATGATTTGATCAAAGGTAGATGCACAATGCACTTGTAAATGGAAGTCCATTTCTTGGTTTAAGTTTTGAATGAAGATATGGACAAGTTGTTTTTTTGGGGTTGTTTGTTGTGTGGTTACACAACACACCCCATTTTGCCCTAGCAAAACAAGGACCCAACTTTTTTCTTTTTACTTGGCTTGCTTGTTCCTTTGTTTTGGGCGGTATGGTAAAAAGCAGTATCTTATACATGTCAGGTTGTCATCGTGTGCATATTAGGACCTCATGCTATAGGTCTAATCTTCAAGGTCATAATTCAGCACCATGAACCTAACCAAGTAAAAGAGTATAAAATTCTAAGCAAGTTTGCCTTTTGCATCCCCCCAAAATTCCCTAAGACCAGGAAGTTATGCTCGGTCAAAGTTCAGTCAAATGGTCCTAGGGATATCATCACATTCCTTAATGTCCGAACATTTGCTAATGTCGTGAGTGCAAAACTTACAAAAGTGAAACTCAATATCTACACATTCACAAAGATGCATATGTCAGATTTTAACCCAAGATGTGGTAAAACTGTCAAGATGCATGGACATTCGCAAGAGCGCATATTCAAAATCTAATATGCGGACATTGGTTAATATGCAGACTTGAAAAAATATAACGATAAAACTAGAATCAACATATTAACTTAATATCTAGTATATTAACTAATATCCTGATGACGTCATTCAATATTGTCATAAAGAAATAACAAAAGGATGATGATGTCACCTAGACATTCCAAAGTTGACATTACAATAAACATTGAACATCCGCACATTAACCTAATGTGCAAACATTTGTTAATATGATGATGGCATCATGATACACCCAACCAAGAACATTCCTTGATATGTTGACATCACCTTCACATTTGGACTGGGGATGTTTCACAAAACTCAATATCTAGATATTTCTTATTATCCACATATCTGTCCTTGAGACTCGAAACACATGGGTGTCCAGGAACCAATAGGATGATGCCACGTGGCATGTTGACTTTCCCATATGGACATTTCGTAATGTCTTGATATTTGATTAAAGGTAAATATCTTTGGATCTTCATGACCTGATTTTCACACATGGTCAGCGTTGACCAACGTCATGATGACGTCATATGCATATGCATATTCTGAAAGGGTATGCATATTGTTTAAACATGTGGATTTTCCTAAACATGTAGGTCTGGTAATTAATGTCATGAAAACAGTAGGTGGATATTTGAAATTTCAAATCATATGGCACCACTTGTTATAATCTTAGGAACCTAATACTGGGTCATCCCACAATAATGGGTTACACTTTTTGGCCAAAATTGACATTGAAATCAACATTTTGAACTAAATCTTCACTTTCTGACACCTATAGGCGCTAAACTGTTAGGAATTTGAAGATGATGTGAATTAGTGATTTGTGATATTTTGTTTTTAGATTCGAAATATATATTTTTTTAAAAATTTGGAGTTAAATTGTAAAATTTTTTGTCTCCTTTGATAACTAGTTTTTAATAGTAAACAACATTTTTTTAAAGTGATGTATTCTGTAGCACATAACTTTTTTTCTACAAAGGATAAAATTCTGATTCTTTTGAATTTAGATTGGTAACACCAATATATAGGGCATGCATTTTGTTTCATAATGTTTTGTTAAATATTGTTTTTAATTAAGTTTTGAAGTCAAACCAATTATAATTTAGTCATAGGCGTATTCCGTAAAACATAACTTTTTCTGTATGTATCGAAATTCTTTTTTTTTTGTTAAAACAAGGACATCAATACCTAGGGCATAGATATTTTTTAGAATTTTTTTTCACTAATTTACTAATTTTCCATGTGTGTAGAACAAAGAACTTGATGTTTGGTGAAAAACTGACATTCACAAGAAATAAAAATAAATATAATAATAAAATTAAATATATTTAAAATTATACTTTTTTGGGAAGATTATAATAAGGGCTACATACTTACAAAACACAAATTTTAAATGAATTCATTTGATCCCTGAAAAGGTAAATCAAAAGTGGTTTTTTATCAACGTTTTGATAGGTGTAGAGGAGACTCCATTATAGGTATGGTTTAAAACTAGCGGGATTCTATCCAAGGGGGTTTGAATCTAAGGGCATTTGATCAAACCCTCTTCAATTAAAATCCTTTAAATGGAACCTTTCAAGGCTTGAATCATTATATTTTCTAAAAATATGTGATTTCAGCAAAAATCATGATGTCCCAAAAAGTGTAACCCATTAATGTGGTAGCACCCTACTTATATCCACAAACATGAACAATTCAACATTGATTATACCATAAAATCACATCTGTTAACGTGTAAGTGGAAATTTGTGGTCATTTTTACATTCATAATGTATTCAGAGAGAAAATTACAGAGCCCCAGTATAGCCACCATTATAGAGATCTGTGACCTCAATGGAATGGTGTGCGTAGTAAACGGTGAACGGTAAAGGCAAACACACTGATTTCTATACATCCTGTTATCAAATAAATAGATTTAAACACACAAATCAAGTATGTAATGATTAAAACCCTCATTTGTCATTTTTGAATAGTAAATGGTTAAATACTATTTACCTAGGGTAAATTTGTATGCATATGCACACCTTCTGATGCAGAGGATGGTGTACTCTCATGGCCTGCTTTAGATAAGCTACTCCCACCTCCTCGTGGTTGCCAAACACTCTTATAGGCAATCCATCTACCATAATCACGATCTGTCAAGGGTTCCAGAGGACAAAGCTGGAACAGGTCAGAACACTGACAAGGCAAGTGTAAAGGTGGAGGACTTCCACAACCAAACTCATGGGACATGAGTTCTTTTCTGTTGGGGAGTATATGGTGCAGGAGCACCTACCTGACAGCTGGCCTCCTTGAGGCAGTTAGTTTGTTATAGGTCTGGTTAATGTTTCCAAGAAGGTCTGATAAGACCAATGCATGTAATAAGGTCATGTTGACCATGCTTTACTATTTTTAGATAGTTTGTTAAGACAGCTGTTATGCTGTATGTCCGGTTGGATCCTCCCAGCCGCTTGGAAGCTCCCAGCCGCTGGGAATCGAGTGGTAGTACTCGCAGGAAATCCTATTTATGTAGTAGGATCGGTTGGTATTGCATATCATCGATCATCGATCAGACTTTGCAGAGAGTGAGGCAGAGGGAAAGACTGAGCATTGTATTGCATCTTTTGAAATCAATAAAGAGATCCTGTTGTGTCAATTCTCTGTTTGGATTCCATTGTGTGATCGATTTGCTGTTCTGGTGGTTTCATGGATTCGCTGATCCATTCCACCGGTTGATTCATCGAATCGGTGGAATGGCTATGTACAGTAGTTTAGGGTTTAGTCTGCATTTTGTGTTCGTTTGCATGCAGGTGTGCAGGATCGTCGTCGAAAGGTGTTGAGAACCCTAGCATGGGTATGTGCTAGGTCGTGCTGGTTGTTAGAGTCTGGAAAGTTGTCCAGGAAGCGGATCGGGTCATCCCAGGAGGTTCGGCGGATCAAAATTCGCTAAGGTTGGAAAATCCATCGCAACGGCGTCATCAGGATATCGGGGCAGCAGGATATTGAAGGAGCTGCATGTGACGTCATCGTCATCAGGATAATCGTCATCAGGATATCGGGGTGACGTAAGCATCGAAGGAAGGGTGCATGAGGTTGTCGTCATCAGGATATATGGGAGGAACCGGATGTTCTATATCCTGCTGATGAACATGATGTTGAACATCATGATGATGAAGAAAGAGGTTGGCGGTAAGATGAACAGTGATCGTCAGGAGGATGATTGCGCTTGCCGAATGTGATGATGCTGCCGATAGCCGAATATGATGATGTTGCTGACAGACGAAAGGGCGAAGGTTTGTCTGCAGGAGGATATCGGTCGGCAGAGAAAATATGATGATGCTGACAATGTTAAGGGAAATATGATGATGATGATGGGTGTTAGACATACATGCTGTATGTCAAGGTTTTAGTGTGGATGCCTCTGCATCATAGTACTCCCCAACAGAAAAGAACTCATGTCCCATGAGTTTGGTTGTGGAAGTTCTCCACCTTTACACTTGCCTTGTCAGTGTTCTGACCTGTTCCAGCTTTGTCCTCTGCTGTCTCTTGGCTGCTCCAAGACTTTTGAACTGTAACTTGCCTTGTTGCAAGTAAATCCTCATGCCTGTCAATGTAGGCCCTTCTCTCACATACCTTGTGTTTGTCAGGTTGTCTGACCAGAACCTCTGTCTGAACTGCCTCTTGAACTTCTGCAATGTTCAACTCTGTCTTTCTTTCAACCTTTATAGGACAAACAATAGTCCCAACTATGACAACATCCTTGTCATTCCTCTCAACTGGTTGCTATTTGCAAACCTGTTTCTGCACCTGCTGCTGACCTCTGTCAGTCACAACTGAAACTTTCTTCAACCTGTTGTCCTTAACAACTCCTTTCCCTGCAGTGTCCTCAACTGCCTTTATGCCTGCTCCTATAGGCATCTGCACAAACTCCTTCTTTCCCACTAAAATGATTTGGGCTGCCTTCTGTACTACAGCTGCTTCCTATAATGGCATCAACATAATAGTTTTCCCATCTTTCTTGATGGTGTAGGTATTAGCATACCCATCATACAGTACCCTTCTATCAAATTGCCATGGTCTACCCAACGGTAGGTGACAACATTCCATGGGCAAAATGTCACACAAAACTCTATCATGATATGCTCCAATCTGAAAATCCACATATGCCTGTTCATAGACAAAAAGTGATTGACTATCACTCACCCAAGATGCCTTGTAAGGGTGATGGTGTGGAATCCTTTCCAAATTCAGTTTATCCACCATTTCCTGAGATACCATGTTGTCTGTTGAACCGGTATCAATGACAACCTTACATACTTTACCTTTGCTCTTGCATGTGGTCTTGAAAAGAGCTCTTCTTTGCATCATATCCTTTGATGTCTGCAAACTAATTCTCCTTAGCATCAATGCTTCTCCCTCCTCAGGATATCCATAACTATCAGGAACTCTATCTCCTTGATAAGTGTTTGAACTCTGCACACTTTGCTCTACTTTCTCTTCTTGCACAAGTTGTACTTTCTTGTCATTCGTTCTATCATTTCTGGATGATGAACCTTTGTTTTCTGGACATTTGAAAAATGGATGACCAAACTCACCACAGGTGTAACACTTTCCTGAAAATGTAGTAGAACCTCTACCACTTCTAAATCTTCCTCTATTACCTTTCCATCCACCTCTGAAATCAGACTGTCCCTGTCCTTTACCAGTGTCTTCTTGACCCTCATTGGTTTGCCTTGTTGTAGGGGCTAATCCTCTTCCCCTCATATTGTTTCCTCTTCCTCTCATGGACTTATCTTGTCCCCTATTCATCTTTTCTTCAATCTTGATTGCCATTTGGTAACAATCCTCCACACTCTTAGGGTTAGCTAAAACTAACTCATCCTGTATGGTCAATCTCAAACCAGCCAAGTACCTAGCCACCTTTTCTACCTCATTCTCATGATGACCAGATCTCATACTCAACTTGTAAAACTCCTCAGTATATGCCTTCACATCCATTTCCTTTTGCCTTAAAAATTGCAGCTTCTTAAACATCTGAATTTCATAATCCCTAGGCAAGAATTTACCTTTGATCCTTGCTACCATTTTATCCCATGAAGTGATCTTTGACTTCCCTTGTTTCCTTCTCTCGGATTGTACATAATCCCACCATACCAAAGCATGACCTCCTAACTTGGTCTTTGCAATCTTTACCTTCTGATCCTCAGCAACATCTTCACATTCAAAGTGATTATCAAGTGCAGCAATCCAATCCAGCAACTCATCTTCATTCAAACTTCCATTATACTTGGAAACATCAACCTTTACCTTAGGTTTATCACTCTGCACTGCCTTTAACAGTTTTGCAAATCTCTGGTCTTCAGCATCCAGATCTTTAGCTACCTCTTCATACTCTTCAACAGTATCTTCGTCTTCTTCAGACTCACTATCTTCCACTTCCCTCTTTTTGTTCTTTTCCAGGGCTACAAGCCTGGCTTGAAGTGCTTCAGCAAGCTCCTTCATCTTCCTCATCTCTCTGGCATGTTTTTCCTTCATCTCCTGCAACTCCCTTGCAGTACCACTACCTTTTGGAGGCATTTTGTCAACCTCTCACTCCTCTACCTCTGTCCTTTCAGTGACAGAATCAACTCTACCTCTGCCCTTTCGGTGACAGAACCAACACACAACAGCCCAGACCTTTTGCTGAGCTCTAATACCACTATGATGCAGAGGCATCCACACTAAAACCTTGACATACAGCATGTATGTCTAACACCCATCATCATCATCATATTTCCCTTAACATTGTCAGCATCATCATATTTTCTCTGCCGACCGATATCCTCCTGTAGACAAACCTTCGCCCTTTCGTCTGTCAGCAGCATCATCATATTCGGCTATCGGAAGCATCATCACATTTGGCAAGCGCAATCATCCTCCTAACGATCACTGTTCATCTTACCGCCAACCTCTTTCTTCATCATCATGATGTTCAACATCATGTTCATCAGCAGGATATAGAACATCCGGTTCCTCCCATATATCCTGATGACGACAACCTCATGCACCCTTCCTTCAATGCTTACGTCACCCCGATATCCTGATGACGATTTTCCTGATGATGATGACGTCACATGCAGCTCCTTCAATATCCTGCTGCCCCGATATCCTGATGACGCCGTTGCGATGGATTTTCCAACCTTAGCGAATTTCGATCCGCCGAACCTCCTGGGATGACCCGATCCGCTTCCTGGACAACTTTCCAGACTCTAACAACCAGCACGACCTAGCACATACCCATGCTAGGGTTCTCAACACCTTTCGACGACGATCCTGCACACCTGCATGCAAACGAACACAAAATGCAAACTAAACCCTAAACTACTGTACATAGCCATTCCACCGATTCGACGAATCAACCGGTGGAATGGATCAGCGAATCCATGAAACCACCAGAACAGCAAATCGATCACACAATGGAATCCAAACAGAGAATTGACACAACAGGATCTCTTTATTGATTTCAAAAGATGCAATACAATGCTCAGTCTTTCCCTCTGCCTCACTCTCTGCAAAGTCTGATTGATGATCGATGCTATGCAATACCAACCGATCCTACTACATAAATAGGATTTCCTGCGAGTACTACCACTCGATTCCCAGCGGCTGGGAGCTTCCAAGCGGCTGGGAGGATCCAACCGGACATACAACATAACAGTTGTCTTAACAAACTATCTAAAAATAGTAAAGCATGGTCAACATGACCTTATTACATGCATTGGTCTTATCAGACCTTCTTGGAAACATTAACCAGACCTATAACAAACTAACTGCCTCAAGGAGGCCAGCTGTCAGGTAGGTGCTCCTGCACCACCTTCATTTGTCGTAATGTGTTGACTACCATGATGCTTAGAAATAGAATGCTTAAGTCTATAGATTGCATGTTAGGTTAAAATATATATATTCGTCATTACAGGATATAATGGAGGTTTGCAAGAATAGATCTAATGCGGAGTTCTTAGCTCCCATAGGCACACAACCCAGTGGGGTTGGCTTCAGATTTGGTCAGATAGGGGATACACATCCCGGAAACACCAGTTTGGATGAGTAGATAGCTAATCACAGAAAGGCAGTGGGAACCCTCTTCTCATCAACATTTATAACTCATGCATGTGGCATGTCGGTGGTTTCCCCTATGCTACAGAAGCTATGGAGTTGGTAATTGCATGCGCTGAGAATTACAACCCTAGTACTAGAAGAGTTGAAAAATATGGTAGGGTATATGCAGACTTTTCAATCGCAGGTATCATAGATGTATTTAATCTCCCTACAGGCCCTAGGATGTATAAGATAGACCTGGAAGCTCTAGATAAACAATATAAGGGTAGTTATAAAGAATGCAAGAAGATCATGTTCTCATGGAGAGCTCAAGATAACTCATATAAGGCATCCACCAAGTTACCTGTGAACTTGTACAATGTAGGGAGACTGAATGTAGGAAACTTTGAGGACTAGATGTATGGACTTATGAGAATGGTGGAAACCACCAACTAACTACCACAATGGGAGTCACTTATCAGCAACAACCTGGATGAAAGTATGATGAAACTAGGTGGCAAGGCGAATGTGTTCCACATGACCTCATATGTAGTATACGCCTGTGCATCCAGAGGAATATTTGATGGCTTGCAAACAGTTGGCAGGGTCAAACTCAACCCTGGTGATGTGAACATTTGGGACCATTATCCAAAATTGAAGAGGAAGTCTTCCCTCCAACACTGCAAAAGAATTAATGATTGTTTCATCATGCACCTGGTTCATCTCATGGAAGAGGACAGAGCCAAGAGGCTGAGCATTGAGGCTCTAGAGGTTATAACTAGGAATAGAACATGATTTATTCAGTTCCCAACTTTTACATATATCAGAATGGAGGGTTTCAGTGGGAAAACCCTAATGTTGCCCAGATATCCCACATACAGGGTTTTATTAATGGAGATGGCTAAACAAATAGTGCCCTCTTATTAGGATTTTGCTAAAAAGAATAGGAAGCCCAATGTCATCTTTCCCATCTACATTGGGTGGTATATGTGCCCAGATGTTGAATCAGCTAAGGAAGTAGAGAAGGGGCTGCATATGTTGTACCTAAAACCATTTCCATTAGCTAGACAATATGACCCATACAAAAGAATAGAAAACTGGATATATAAGAAACCGGCACATCAAGTGCATCTAGAAGACTATTGGGTTGATTGCCTTGATGATATGGAGGTGAGAAGGAGAATCTATCAAAGGCTGACTCTAAACCAAATCAAGACATTGGATTGCATACCTGTGCCTCCACAGTTGCCTGATGATGATGGAGTGATAATATCACAAGAATATGAAGATAAAAAAGGTATATAATGATACCATTTCCTTGCCAGACTGGAGCTAGCTAGAGGAAACATCCCTGGACATGATATCTGTGAAGATTATGCATTTGACCTAGGCATGGGTAGATAGGGAGGTAGCTGCCCTAAAAGCTAAAGGAGTGGCCATAACTATGGATAAGAAAAGGATAAGACAAGAAGTATCAGAGGAAGAATATGATGACTTCTTGAGTGATAAAAGGCAAAATCTAGAGGCTAAGCAAGACAAAGCGTCATCCTCCAAGGGAGTAAAGAAAAGTGTTGATACTGGCATCCTGATATCTTCGAGACCATCTCCCAGGAGGGTGAAAGAACCAGCTTCTGAGGCTATAACATCTAAACACTGGTAAAACAACATGTGTATACAGAGGAGCCAGGTATTAGTTATCAAGACCTGGAGGAAGAGGAACATGATGTGCCTCTAGTGAAGAAGAGAAAGAAATCTTAAGACATATTAGTAGGAACAAATGTTCTCAAACAAAAGAGGGGATAGGTACCAATGAGGGGATCTGCTAGTAGGTAGCCTGATGTCCTACTAAAAGGACAAGGAGGTGAGGGACTCCAACATCATAGCTTACAACATGATGTCCCCATACCCACCATAGTCAAGTTCAAAACTAAGTTAGTAGAGGAAGCCATGAAAGAATAAAGAAAGAAGGTAGAGATGATCAATCTCTTCCCTTGGATGATACTATAGACCTCACTGATGATGAGATAGTAAAAGATGTGGAAGCAACCCCAATGGAGACTTTGATAAAGAACACTGTAATGACTCCCTAGGCCACACCTTAATTACAACTAGGTACAAGGGAGAAGGAAGAAGAGATGGTAGATAATCTAGAGGTAGTAGCACAAAAAATAGGCCTAGATGGATTGATTGGTAAAGTAACTAGCGCAACAGTTGTTGACCTGACATATGTCGAGGTTGAAGAGACTAAGAAAGACAAAACCATGGAACATGAAGAGATTCAATATAATTCAACCATGGATATTGACACAGAATAGCCTGCATAATGTGAAGTTCATGATGGTGATGCAGAGCAGGCTGAAGCAATAAAAAAAGATCAAGGAAATACATCTGGACAAGTAGGTCTGATAGTCATATCTAGATCTGAGGATCCTAAGAACACTGAAGTACCAGTATCTAGACAAGAAGGTCCACCAAACAAAGAGGATGAGAAAAAAATTGAAGATATAGTGGGTGATGGCGATAATCAAAAGGATAATCAGGATACTCAAGATCCTAGCCATCAAGGACCAGATGCAAGCATTCTGCTACCCCAAGATGAGCAGTTGGTGCTGGACCAAAATGTAGAGACACCTGAGGATGTTCATACAAAGGCATGGTTAAACTAGGGACTTGATCAGGATAAATTTGAAGATTAGAATAAGACATCAGAGGATGCTGCATTACATGGTGAGTAGCAAATAAATAAAGAAATTCCTAGGGAAGAACAATAACAATGATAAAATGTGGAGGATGAAGATATCCCGAAAGAACATGATATGGAAATGCATGATGCTCATATTGAGCAAAGAGACCAAGGAGGGTCAGAACTTGATGTGCCATATTGGCTAAGGCATGAGGTAGATCAACCTCTATTCTTGATTCATCTAATTTTGATATATCTTCATTGTTTTATGCTAAAGTAGCCAAACCCAAGAGAAGAGCTAGGGCTACTTCTACAATAAAGAGAGACCCGACAACAGGGAAAAGAATAGCTCAAGTAGTTGTTCCTGTTGTAGGTAAAGTAAAAGGTGAAATAAAAGATAGCGAATTCCAGATAACCATAGTGGACCTGGGATTTACTACAACACAAAAAGAGGGTCAGGAGGCTAAAGATAGCATAGATGCCCTGCTAACAAGGATAGAACAAGAAAAAGCAAAGAATAAATAACATAAAGAGCAAATCGCTCAAATGCAAGCATTGATAAAAGGATTGGTGGTGCCCACCAATGTGCCTATATCAATATCTACCCCATTAACGATAGTATCACAAGATGAAATCACCAGGTTGGACGTCATGAAGTATCAATTACAGGTGGTGGATAAGTGGTTTATCTGGTTCTTGAGTGGGGTTGAACAAGTAGTGAAGAGTTCATTGGCCAATTGGGACACGCTCAACACTTTGAAGAGCAAGGTCAATGGAATGAAAAATGACGTTGCGCAGAGGTTGATAAAAAGTGGCAAACATCTAACTACACTCACATAAATGAGGAAGATGGATATCAACATTCTCATAAATAGAAATGTTGTAACACCTCAGACATCATTACTATTCGATATCTGGTATGAGGATGTTAAGTTTGAGGTGGATATCATAAAGAAATGTAATGTTAGATCCAGGGATATCAGTGTTAAGCTACATAAACTTCTATTGGAGGAGATAGAAATTTTAGAAGCCCTTGAGGGCAAAATTGAGGGGAAGGTGGAGAACTAGGATGGTGACTTCACCCCCAGAGCATTCAAAGATAACTTTAAGCCTACATCAGAGGATCCCCTCAATCATTTCTTTAAAGATACAATTAATAAAGCCATGCAGATGAAGGCCAAGATAGAAAAATACAATGAGGAACTGGATAGCCAGAAGAATAAATGGATAGCCTTGCAGGAATAGTTCAAGACACAAGAGCATGTCTAAAAAGGGTAAAGTGTTAGATGGAGGAGAAATAGAGAGGGTAGTCCAAGCCTATGAACTTATCTAGGGGATTACCTACAAAAGAACCGAGGATGCTCTATCTACAGATGAAGAAGAATGAAAATGGATGCAGAGTGTAAGGGTCATATTGACTAGGTCAACGAAACCTTGAAGAATATTCTGGAATGACAACTGGACTCCACTAGATTGATTAGTAATTGGCAATCATGTGGCACATGAAATCCTCACCATTGGATATTTTGAGATGATCCTGACCGTTGGATCAGTTGTAACTGCATCCTCTCCTTTTTCTATAAAAGGAGGTGGATTGTACTTTGTATGATTATTAGAAGCTTAAATGAGATTGGATTGTTGAATGTCATGACCAATTCTCAAGATCAATTGTAAATGTATACTCATTTTGCATACTTAATGAAGATAAAGACTTGTGATTACAAATCATCATAAATCTTGTATAATCTGTAGATGATATCTTGATATTCCTTTGATATGTTGCATCCCTTGGAGTGCATATTAGTCTATGAATGTTTTTATTATCTTTTACTTTGAAGATTTGCATCAATCATATGTAGCTGTGGAATGACCTGGTGAAATATGGTTTGATTTTATTCCTTTTCATGAAAGTATTGAGGATATATGTGGATTGGTGATAGAAATTCACTCATTTTAGTAAATTTAGAAAGCTTTAATTTCAATTTCTTTAAATTTCATAGAATCAGCATCACCACAACTGCAAAAATACTAAAAATGTAAGCAGAACACAAAATATGATGATATCCGTAAATACATAAAGATCATAGGCATATTTAGACAAAGTGCACACAGAATAGGAAATATTTTGTGAATGATCATAAATAATGAAAAGAATCATAGAAATACATGATTACAGACACATTATTTGAAAGAATTCATAGTGCAGAAGTAAAAACAAGCAAAGATTAGTTTAATTTAAGTAAATTGAAGATAGTTTTCAAAAGAACTAATCAGAACAATCATGAATCATCTTAACTAGAGAGATAACTGGAAGAATTAATCAAACTTACATAAATACATGCATGGTCTAGTTAAATACTGTAAGATTTAATATCATTTGTTGATAATTCACAGAGAGTAGGTGAAACTGAGTCATATCTGCATATCAAGATAAGGATACTTCAAGATCAAGCGTAAGGCCCCTAATGGAAAACAACAATGCACATCAACCTCTAAGTAACGTCAGATCATTATGAAATAATGCATGGAGACTTGGGATCATAAATTCACTCAAAATTTATCGTATCTTTCAAGATAAATAAAGGTTGTTGTGTAACTTTTATTTTTTGTTGTTATGACTAACATCATCATCAATGGGTTTTTGGTGCTAGAAGGAGGGCCATGAGTAATTTGATTCAAGGATCATCATCCTGATATATTTCCCCACACTCTTGCAAGGTGATGTTTTTAGAATTTCTCAGTAATACTTTGAAATTCATTCATTATTGCAAAGTTCCTATTTATTTCTGATAATTTGAGGAATTCGATTACAAATACCCCATCCTTGTGATCAGTCATCCCGATCTTTACAGTCAATTGTCTAAAATTCAAAATTTGCATCTATATTTGCACTTTTTGCAAAGATCATACAAATATCTTGTTGTTTTAGGCATCTATTCATAAGTATCCACTCCAGAAGAGTAAATATCCACACCTTTGCAAAGTTTGTGCCAAAATACCTAAAGTTTTTATAGAATTGTGGAGCACTGGCTCATAGACCTAATACTAGGTTGAGATCCACTGGACCTTTAGAAGAATTGCCTGTTTTTGGATTTAGACCCTGTACAACAAATATTCATCATAGTCCTGGTCCTAGTTCACCAGTATCTCCAGTAATACCTATTGTGATACCTCCAGCACTGCCTGCAATGTCGTTCTTTGCCATTGAATTGCCACTGCTCTTTGTAGCTTATAATCCTTTACCTAAGAATCTGGACAAGATTTGTCCGAAGTATCATCCTTACTAAGATGCAGATGACCACATCAGAACTTATAAGGAAACTTGTTTTAGAGCTAGAATACAATATGAAGATGTTGTGTGTAGGTTGTTTCCCTATTCACTAAGAGATGAGGCATACAACTGGTATATTAGCCTTCCTCAGTCTTCTATAGCTTCTTGGGACACTTTGGAGAAGGCTTTCAAAGGAAGATTCAAAATACCTATAGATCCAACAATGATGTATCACCTTTTTGCTACTATTAAAAGAGCGGAGGGAGAATTGATCTCCAATTTTAATGCTAGGTTCTAGAAGATGTACTCTAAGCTGACCACTCCTTAGAATGTAGGTGATGAAGCAGCTAGGTTAGTTTACTACTCAGCCTTAGATCCTTTAACATATATGTTCATTAGGAGGACACACCCTACCATCACATCTTTGGTAGGTGCTTTTGAAGAAGCTATTAAAGTTAACCAATAGTTAACACCTGGTTTAGCACCTAACTTAGGATATCCTGCATATCCTAGTCAACCACAAGATAATGGAGCCTTGATGCCTCTAGCTGTAATGCCTAGTCTATTGAAAGTACCTCCACTTAGCATCATGCCTCCTTAGGGTAATGGTCAGATTATACCTCACCCTGGACATGCACCTCAGGATGTTATACAAAATAATGATGGAAGTTCTTTCTTCCAACCACATCAAGACAATGTAGTAGCCAATGTACATGAGGAAAAGGATGATATCAAGGAAATATCAGCCTAGTTAAGAAAGCTAACCACTGAGGTCACTCACATGAGGAGACAAAACTTTTACTCATAGTCAAACCAGAACCAAAACAGAGGATATCATGATAGAGGATATGGAAATAATAATGATAGGTCTAGATGTCCTAACAAGGGATACAATAATGAGAGAAATTTCAACAACAATAATAACAATGCCCCTAGGCCACCCAGAGTTTGGAACACCTGGCCAAACAACAACTCATTACCTTCACCATTAGATAATCAACCTCCCGTTGAACCTAAGCAGATGACCAGAGTAAATTTGGTAGAAGTTGCACTCACTAATTGGTGCAGGATGCATAACACAAATGCACATGCAGAGTTGGGCTATCCTAAATTCAAAATAGTAGCCAGCATAATCTAGGCTGAAGTGTTAAACACTGCAGGAGATCCTCATTTTTTTGAAGGCAATGAGATTGTTCCCCTAGGATATGAGTCAGCCTTAGTACTTGAGAGTTCTAACGATTATCAGCATCATCAGATGGTTGCCACACATGAAAACTATACCTTGGCATATGAGGAGTCTGCCTTAGCCTTTAAGTCAAACTATGTCTTTCCCTTTGAAGATAAAAATGAGCCTGAACAAGAAGTTGAAGAAGTTCATGCCTATCAACAACAGTATCGGGGTAGACATAACTATAACCTTAGGAATAATGTAAATAGTCCTATTGGCCCTTTGACCACATCCATCCCTCCTAACAATGTTAATACACCTCCAGATCCCAAGGCAAGCAATAATCTTGGACCACCTAAGGTAAATACAGAGTACTTCACGCCATAGACTATAGTAGCAAAATCCATGAGTCAATTGCCTAAATCAGACAAACTTGCCACCTACCTAGCTGAAGAAATGAAGAAGATAAAGATCAACCTATCTTTATTAGAACTACTGAAAACTCCGGTCATCAAGAAAGCTTTCTTGAAGTCATTAGATGAACCTGCACCCAAGGAAGATGGTCTTAATCATAACCCTAGTCACATCCTGACCAGAGATCCTACACCTAGAGATAATAATGTCAAACCAAAAGTACAAGCCACCGTTCAAGTTGCTGAAACATCATAGATGACCTTATACAAGGATAAATCTGAATCACCCCCTTTCTTGCTAACACTGAGAATCTTTGGTAAGAACCTACACAATTGTTTGGTAGATTTAGGAGCCTCAACCAATGTGATGACCTTGGCAATTTGTAAGACTTTAGGTCTACATCCAGCTAAATCCCTTAAGAAAGTGACCTAGTTAGACAAGTCAGAAGTAAGTGTGGTAGGAGAGTTAACACATATCCACATGCAACTTGTATCAGATCCCAGAGTGCAATATTACATAGATATTCAGGTGGTGGACATACCTAACACTTATGGAATGCTTCTTAGTAGAGATTGGTCAAATACAATAAATGATTACATGGATACAGATTTCAGTCATATGTGGTTGCTATGGAAAGGCATCCATAATTAGTTAAGAATTGAAGCTGAACCATGCATGAAACACATGATCATTGAGTATAACCACACCAATGAGATATTGTATGTGGATATTGAGCTAGGGGTGTATGAACTAATACCTCAAGGGGTTAAGATTGAAGAGGTGTTGATGTTGTCATGTTATGAATGTCAGGATAGGGACAAGGAATAAATTATGTCAGCTGAAGGACCGATGACAGAATATGAATATAGTTTGACTGATGAGGATGAGATAGATCATTTTTGTGAATTTGAGAAGTATATGTCCAAAGAAATTCAGAGATGTCAATTATCAGGGACATCCATAGATGAGATCCTGATATCTGGATGGTGCATATTACATGAGGATGCACATTTAGAAAATGGATGTGAAGCATGTCTGGACATGATTGAGTTAGAAAGGATATGCATAGGAGGTGAATCATCATCACCTGAAGTAAGTGAAATATCTGATGCTAATGATTATGATTCTTGGTTGTTTTCTTCAGATACAAAAGAACCTGAGCAAGAGGTACATTAGGATGATGTCATGGTGCTTAGTGTAGAAGAAATATTGATATGTGATGAGACACATTCCCATGAAAAGGAAAATACTATCACCCTAGGGACTAATTGTCTCATTGAATCTGATTATGAGTTATCAAATGAAGATAGAGGAAGTCATTTGACTCAATTTGAAGAATTCCTTACAAAGAAAATTTAGAGACATATTTTGCAAGGAATTCCACTACATCATGCACTAATTGAGGGATGGTGCAGACTCCAAGAGGCACCACATTCAAAAACAACTTGTGCTTTGTGCATCCATATATTGAACAAAGAAGAGTAGTTGTGCTCACGTAACAAGTTACATAAGATCAGGGATATTCCTGAAGATGCAAGAAAAGAAATTGCAATATCCCCTAATGACAAAGGTGATAACATCAAAGTGATGAAAAGAGAAGATACTCAACATGATGATGTTCAGAAGAATAAAAACTAAGATGTTTTAGTCCAACCAAAACATCCAGATGTAGTAAAAGATGAACCACAAAAGATAAAATGGATATCTGGAGGTGCAACTGCATGTGCTAAGAAGAAAAAAGAAGGTCCTGATAAGCCATTGATTGAGGAAAAACCTTGGATCCTAAGATTTTATGGCTCCAAGTCAAAACAAGGAGCTGGTGTAGGTGTTGACCTCATTAATCCATTGGGAAAGTCATTCCTGGTAGCCTACAGATTGCAATTTCCCTACACCAACAATGTGGCTAAGTATGAAGCCTTGATACATGGTTTGTTGTTTGCTCTAAAGAAACAAGTAAAGGTTCTACATGTCTATGGAGACTCAAAACTAGTAGTGAAGCAAGTTAGAAACATATATGCATGTAATTATAAGAGACTATCAAGTTATAGACACAGAGTCTAGGATTTGATAGAAAGCTTTGATGCTTTCAACATCATGTATGTACCTAGAGAACTAAATCATAGAGAAGATGTGCTAGTATAGGCTGCTAGTACCTTAGAACCTTTATCCATATTAGGGATGAAGAAGTTCTCTGTAGAGCTTGTATTAATACCATCCATTCTTGATAATATCACCAACTTTCAGGTGTTTGATGATGACCAACACATTCTATATTTTATTTCAAAAAGAGACATATTCAAAACCTAGATAGTGGATGAGAAAAATTTGGAAGACCATGTATGGGATGAAGAGGACATAGTTGATTTTCCCACTAACAAGATTCCTAAAGACATGATTGAATTAGAAAGGGCCTTTGACTTGGATAACATGATAAAACAGAAAGATCTTCCCAAGTCAGATGGAGGGGAGTATACACCAATCAACATAGGACAAGGTGAGGATACAAGAAATGTCTTGATAGGTAAGGTTTGCTCTAAAGAAGAAAAAGAAGGGATAACCTAGGCCTTAAAGGACTATATTCATGTTATTGCATGGACATATGATGAATTGAAAACTTATGATACATCCATTATAACCCATACGATACCCTTGAAGCCTGATGCAAAGCCCTTTAGGAAGAAGCAGAGACCTGTTAATCATTAATTTAGTCATCAATTTGGTAGTTTATTTGGTAGTTTGGTAGTATATTTAATAATTTGGTAGTATATTTGGTCATTGATTGTTGTTAACTGGTCATTGATCAATAAATGATTAAAAATTGTAGTCACTGCCAGTTCATTTGCATCTTTATTTAAAAAAAACTTAATCCATCTTTATTTTTAAAAAAACTTAATCCACACAATGAACTTTTTAATTATAGTTTGATTAATAAATTTTTATATTAAATTTTGATGAAACAGAAAGAACAACCCCCTTTACAAAAAATCACTCACACCTCACAATCACTCACAAAAATCCACAATACATGAAAACCTTTAACACATACTCTGCCTGAACACAATATTTTGTAGCACAAAGACTTTTAATTTTATTGATTTTCAAAACAGAAATACAAATATTCTATTTGAGAAGAACTCCTTCCTCAGGCTTAATTTTATTGATTTTCAAAACAGAAATACAGATATTCCATTTTAGAAGAACTCCTTCCTCAAGCCGAGCTCATGAGGGGGATGATATGGCCAAAGAAACCCTTACCTCTACTACTTAGCCCACTCTCCTCACTGAAATAACTAGAGTTCATTTCTTTTTCTTAGGGGCTCAAGGGTATCCACACCGGTTTTCACTTGCTAGACCATATAATCACACAGAGAAGAATTAAATACAGACATAGCCGACATGCCTAGAGAAATAAGAAAGTGCATAGATTTTATCTACACATTTTCACCAATTAAGTGTTAATCTATTTCTTCTTAGACTTTTATGTATCTTAATTTCTTTTACCCCGAGTGTCCTATAAGGTATTTTGCAAACACCCAATTTACAAATAAATAAATCGTTATTATTATACACACCAGGCAATCAACAAATGAAACATGTCTTAAAAGCTTCATGTGTGCATTTTCAAATCTAGGGACATCACAAAAAAGACTATCTTCCTTTCCACTACCGTATGCCCTGCAAGGTCCATTGAATGCTGTTAGTTATTTTTGAGGCCCAAAACCAAAGAGAAACACATCTTTCCACTTTTACATACCTTTCAATGGTCTAATAGAAATAGAAAATAACAACATGTCAAAACCATCCTTGTTCATAGTGTACCACTTCTCCATACAGATGAATGAAAACCAAAAGTTGTATCCATTTTCAGATAGAATCCAAATTTTGCAAACACCCAATTTACAAATAAGTAAATCGTTATTATTATACACACCTAGCAGTCAACAAATGAAAAATAAATTAAGGAAATAGTTCTTAAGGAAAGAGGCAATATATATATCTTGCATTGAAATAAATTTTGGTATATATTTTTAAAAAGGTAGCAATGGGGTTTTCCCCGCAAGCCCGCACCATGTGCTCAGAGCTCCTTGCAGTGGCTATGGGAATTAGTTTTTGTGCTAGAAAAAAAGAATTGATGCATATACCTTTTAAAAAAAGAAGATTTCCTCCACTGCCTTCGATCGATTCCTTGGAAGGCGAATCTTTTGTTTGCACTCCCTTCCAACTCACCTCAAATCTTGCAATTTGATATGCTCGCCTAAGTTATTTGCTTTCAACCTTTTTCCCTTTCCTTTTCCTTTGAAAAAAATATAAAATTGAAATCCCAGAGCAGTTGGGAACATTTAAATGACATGAGACTTTTTCTGACAGATTTTTTTCCCAGCGTGAAATAGTTCTTAAGGAAAGAGGCAATGTAAATATCTTGCATTGAAATAAATTTTGGTATATTTTTAAAAAAGGCAGCAATGGGGTTTTCCCTGCAAGCCTACACCATGTGCTCAGAGCTCCTTGTGGTGGCTATGAGAATTAGTTTTTGTGCTAAAAAAACAAAGAACTGATGCAGATACCTTTAAAAAAAAGAAGGTTTCCTCCACTGCCTTCGATCGATTCCTTGGAAGATGAATCTTCTGTTCGCACTCCCTTCCAACTCACCTCAAATCTTGCAATTTGATATGCTTGCCTAAGTTATTTGCTTTCAACCATTTTCCCTTTCCTTTTCCTTTGAAAAAAATATAAAATTGAAATCCTAGAGTAGCCGGGAACATTTAAACAACATGAGACTTTTTCTGACAGATTTTTTTCCCAGCGTGATAATAGCCGACGAGTTTAGAAAATCTTTTGGCATGAACTTTTTTACTGACAAATTTTTAGTTTTTGTGCTAAAAAAAATAAAGAACTGATGCAGATACCTTGAAAAAAAAAAGAAGATTTCCTCCACTACCTTGGATCGATTCCTTGGAAGGTGAGTCTTCGATTTTATGTTCGCACTCCCTTCCAACTCACCTCAAATCTTGTAATTTGATATGCTCGCCTAAGTTATTTGCTTTCAACTATTTTCCCTTTCCTTTTCCTTTGAAAAAATATAAAATTGAAATCCCAGAGCATCCATCTAGGAACATTTAAGCGACATGAGACTTTTTCTAACACGATTTTTTTCCCAGCATGAGAACAACCGACGAGTTTAGAAAATATTCTGGCATGAACTTTTTTACAGCATGACAAACATTTGCAGAAGGAAATAAAAATGAGATGAAACAAAATAAAAGCAATACCTTTCTCTTTTTTCTCATCTGGTGAGTGGCCAAGTGGTTTAAAGGGATGTTGGAGGGAGCGGAAGGCCAATCAATCATTCTCAGTGGTTGGTTTCTTTAGTGGTCACCATGGCTTATCAACAAATTGAGAGCTTAAGCTCACCCACATGCTGCACTACGATGAAATTTTAAGCACCCTACTCAGCACTAATCGCCCTACTCAGCTCCAATCATTCATAGCAAAAATAGAGAAGCTAAAACATTAGGGTTTTGAGCCTTTCTCAGTTAGGGTTTACCTTTATGGCACCTTTAAATTTTAATTTTAATATTTTGGCGCTCATAGTTTTTGTCAGAAATTTTAATTTTAACATTTTGGCGCTCATAGTTTTATCCTCTCCTCGATATGAAGTCTTATATTAATATTCTAATATTATATTATAATATAATATTATAATATTATATTATAATATAATATTATAATATTATATTATAATATAATATTATTATATAATATTATATAATATATATATAATAATAACATATCATATTATATTATATTGTATTGTAATATAATATATTATTATTTATTATATTATAATACAACCCACTTTTTTAATTATCCACTTTAATATCATATTGTCTAATTTTTATTTGTCTAATCAATGATAAATTATTTAGTTGTGTTTTTTGCCCAATGACCAAATTAGTCATTTATTTGGTCATTTATTTAGTCATTTCAACCGATGACCAAATTAGTCATTTGTTTAGTCATTTATAGTTGTGTTGCAAAAAGTTTTGGTCACCTGGTCATTTATTTCCCATATTTCTACTAGTGATGGTGGACAAGATAGATATACTGAAGACAAATTTCACCTCCAAGTGGGAGATCTTCGCTTACAGGTGCATGCCATTCGGCCTTATCAATGCTGGGGCCACCTTTTAGTAGGCTATGGATATATGATTTAGGGGACTGGTAGGTATATGTATAGTCATATACATGGATGACCTGATAGTATTCTCAAAACAGAGAGATGATCATATAGAAGACCTCAGGAAAGTACTCAAGAAATGTGAGTAGTATGGTATTTCCTTGAACCCAAAGAAATGCATTTTTGGTGTGACCACTGGCAAATTGCTTGGTCATGTCATATCTGAAAATCGGATAAACATTGACCCTGCGAGAGTTGATTCAATTATGAAGTTGCAACTTCCATGAAGCAAAAAAGAGCTAAAATCTTACTTTGGTAAGATCAATTTTGTCAGGAAGTTCATTACTGGGTTTGTAGAGGTTGTAAGACCTCTTAATGCCATGCTAAAGAAGGATGCTAAGATAGAGTGGACACCTGAGGCAAAGGCTACTTTTGAGGATATAAAGAGAGCCATTGTAGATGCCCCAGTCCTGATCAGTCCAGATTATACTAGAGTTTTTTACATTTACTCATTTGCTTTAGAACATACATGTGCAACAATTTTGACACAAAGAAGTGAAGCAAAAGAAGAAAAGCCTATTTCTTTCATGAGCTCTCAATTTAAAGACATTGAGCTTAGATACATGGATGTGGAAAGGCAAGCCCTTGCCTTAGTTAGAGCCATGAAGAAATTTAGACATTATATCCTTAGAAGTAAAGTGATTGTTGTAGTACCAGATTTAGCTGTCAAGATGCTCCTCATGCAGAGTGAGCCAAGAGAAAAGAGAGCAAAGTGGATCACTATATTACAAGAATATGACATGGATATAACTCCAATGAAATTAATCAGGGTATAGGCCCTTAGTCAAATGATTGCTGAAATTGATCCAAATCTGACAAGTCAACAATATGCAGTAGATGCAAATGAACATGATGATTGATACTTTGACATCAGGCATGTCCTGATCACTGGGAGGTGTCCAGCAGGTATGCATCCATCTCAGAGAAGAGCTTTGAGGATCAAATCACAGAAATATATGATCAAAGAAGGGGTCCTATTCAAAAGAAACTATGAAGGGATATACCTCAGGTGTTTGGACAAGCTAGAGGCCACCAAAGTCCTTTTGGAACTACATGATAAATTTGGCACAACTCATGGATCACATTTGGCCACCAATCATGCCATCCTGAGAGTTGAATATTACTGGCCAACCATCTTTAAGGACACTGTTGAGCACATCAAGTTCTGCCATACATATCAAACTGCCTTGAATAAAGAAAGATATGCACCTTAACCTTTGCATCTTGTGATGGAGATGCACCCATTCACACAATGGGGCATGGATTTCATCAGTCCCATCAACCCTCCATCCTCAGCAGGACACATGTATGTATTGACAATTATAGATTACTGCACTAGATGGACTGAAGCCATCAACAGCAGGACTTGTATTTCAGATGATGTGATCAAGTTTCTAGAGAGCAACATTACCACCAGGTATGGAATCCCTTATGCTCTTGTTTGTGATAATGGACCAGCCTTTGTATCTCTCAAGATTTTTAGTTGGGCATTTAACCATGGGATAATCTTAAAGTTTTCATCTAATTATTACCCCCAAAGTAATGGCCTAGCTGAATCAACTAATAAGAACCTATTGAATATCATTAAAAAGCTAATTGAAAAGAACCCTAGAGAGTGGAACACTCTACTAAAGTATGCCCTATGGGTGGACAAAACCAAAATAAAGATTGCACTGGGAAATTCTCCTTACCAGTTAGTTTATGGGGTGGATCCCATCCTCCCTGTCAACCTGAAAAATCCCTACCCTGTAGTTTGCACAAGAATACTTAGGTATTGATAATAAACAAGAAGTTAGGCTATTACAACTGATGCACCTAAAAGAAAAATGAGATAGGGCGATTGATCAATTTACAAAACATTAGGCTACAGTCAAGTGTTGGTTTGACAAAAGAGCCAGAGTAAAAGCTTTCACAATCTCATACTTAGTCTTATCATGGGATAAAGCCCACGAAAGGAAAGGTGACCATGGGAAATTTGACAAATTATGGATTGGCCCCTTTCAAATATCAAAAATTTTAGGTGATAGCACCTACAGGCTCAAAACTCTAATAGGTGAGGATGTTCCATTGCTAGTCAATGGAAAATTCCTCAAAACACTACTTCCAGGCCTAGGTAGGTCATATCAGGAGAATGTATCATATGTACATTTTGTATAGTTGTTTGTAGAGCTTGCTTTGTGTGTTTTCTTTGCTTGTGTGTTGTTGAGTTCCTGTTTTGGTCAGGCAAGATAGTGCACCTTTTCACTTTAAGAAAACTAGTTGTAGACACCCAAAATTGACCCTTCACATCATTTATTGATTTCCTGCATTTTTTACCACTGCACATGTCAATTTTGTCTAGCACACTTGTATCAATCATCTATTTTCTTCTAAATCATCCATTTCTATAATTAATTAATTAAATAAATTATATTTATTTATTTAATTCCATCTATTTTCATTATCTATATTCTTCTATTTTCTATCTATAACTAAATAATTTTTAATTATTTAATTATCCCATTATTCCTCTCAAATAAATAAAATCAATACTTTATTTATTTATCTTCTCATCATGCACATAAATTAATTAAATTTATTTATTTAATTTATGTTTATCCTTCCAATTTTCTAAAAGTAGCTTTTTCCTCTATCATTTAAAAATAAATTAAATGAATTTATTTGTTTAATTTATTTTTATCTTATCATTTCCCTCTCTTATCACTTTCTTCTATGTGTACAAGTTGGCCTTGTCCATAGTTTGTTGAAAATCAAATACAAAAATGATTTAATTGGTTCTAAAATCAATCATCCACATCATCCAACTCTTAAAATAGAAAAGCATCCTATTTTAAGAAAATCAATCCTATCATTACCAACAAACCAACTACAATCATTTAATAAAAGCTTTTGCTATGGACACATGTCTTGTACACATTCATCTATGCTTCTTGAATCATCTCAACCATTCACATAGCCACCTTTTTTCCACCGTTGATCAATCTTAGTTGAGAGCTATATACCTCCCCTCTCATTTCATTTCAAATATCTAGCAATCCCACTACTCTATAGCGTCTAGATTATCATCTCATGCAATATTACATCCATTGAGCATCCATTAAGCACTTTGAGCATATTATCTATCATGGCAGCTTTGGTAACTATAGTTGTTCACTATTTGGAAGCAATCCAGATTCCAACCAAGGAATCAACACAATCTAGGTGACATTGTTCTTTGATTTGCTTTCATTTTGTGTCATTTAGATGGATTTCTTGAAGGTGGTAGGATTGGGTTTTGATTGTAATGCTTGATCTTATTAACCTAATTTTTCCTGCTCACACACTAGTGAAATTGTTAGAATTCAAGAAATGGATACAAATTTTTACATAAGTTGTAGCTCATGTTAGTTTAGGTACTTCTAATTAGGTCTGTGATATCTTATTCATCAGTGGTAACTCTTCTTTTTCAAGAAGATCCTCACAGAATACACCTAACAACCTTGAATTTGTTGAACATGCTAGTGTAGTGTTAAGTGAAAAATCTAAAGGTTTGCCCTTGCTACCATTGTACTTCTCAACCTAAACAACAAGTGTCTACACCTTGCAAATGTGCTTACATGATCATATCTTATGAATACTAAAACAAAAAAAAAAGAAATATATTGAATATCCAAAGGAATAATTAGGCTATCTAAGTAACTCTACCGGGGCTATGGACGCCTGTCTAGTAGTGGGGCTCTACTTGGGAGAATTGAAACGATAACCTTGCTGGGGCTATGGATGCCTACTACTAGCAAGGCTCTATCTAGGTTGGCTATGAGGGTTAAATCAAACTATGTAGATTAACACCTATCACTAGTGTTTTCAACTTATCTTCAAGATGAAGGATATGAATCACATGCACACACCTGATTCCTTCTCAGCATTGTTATATTGATGAACATGATATCATTCAGGAAGGTCAAAATGGCTACATCTAGTAAGAGTTGGAACATTATGTCCTAATTTTTTTCCATCCCTTGAACTATTTGAATTTTAGTTGTTTTCTTTGGTGGCAAGTTGTTGTGTGGTTACACAACATACCCCATTTTGCCCTAGCAAAATAGGGACCCAAGTTTTTTCTTTTTGCTTGGCTTGCTTGTTCCTTTGTTTTGGGTGGTATGGTAAAAAGCAGTATCTTATGTGGTGGTGCCCACCTAGGGTTAGCGTTTCGAGCTTGAAAATCTATTGGTCTTTTTATTAAAACTCTTAAAAAATTCCTAAGTCTTAGAGTCATGCGCATTGTATCTTTTAATTTGTCGTTGACCTCTTGTAGCAGGTCATCAATCATTTAATTTGCATTTTCATGCCTTAGCACTCGTAGGTTGACCGTCCCCTTTGCATTGCATTACCTCTTTCTCCCATTGCGCTAAAAAGAAAAGAAAGAAAAAATGCTAAGTCCAAAAACCCTTTATACGGCGGTGAAATCTATTGTATGTATGTGTCTTTGTATGTGCAGATGCATATGTACAATGCCGGACCTAAAAAGAAAGTTCAATCAACTTCAAAAAAGTGGAAAATATGGCTGTATATCGTAAGATTCCCAGAATATTCCATGGTTGTATCGAAGGAATTGTATGTATATGTTGTTGTATATTTGATATACAACGGGTAGATTCAACGCCAGACTTCAAAGGGGATTCAAATTTGGTTGAAAATAGTAGTTGGGTCCACAAGTATGCAACAGAAGGATTGTATGTATGTGACTTATACAATGCAGAATATACAATGCAAAACATATAATGCCGGACTTCAAATTTCATCAAATCGGGTCTGGCAGGCATACATACAAAGTGCAGAGTTGAAAAGTTAAAGGCATTTCCTTGTATCATGCACTGTATATATCAATTATATATACAACCACATATACAAGGCGATGTACAAGCGAACGTGGCCAAGGAGTTAACTGCATTTATGAGAAAGGTGAAATCCACAGTTGTATATTGGGATTGTATGTTCCCAATATACAATCAGACATACAACAAGCAGGTACAAGGAAATATGCAAAGTGGGAGCAGTCAAAGTCAATAGTTTTCAGAACCTGGTGGGGCCCGTGCAGTTGTCTGTCCCACGATTGTATGTATGTGTTGTATGCAATGCAATATACAGAGGCACACATACAATCCCGGACGCGAATGAAAAGTTTGTTGTGGCGGATAAGTTGTTGGGGTCCGTGGGTTGTATATTGCACATTGTATGTATGTGTGATATACAATGAAAGATGCAAAGATGTTGATACAACGTCGGATTCAAAATTTTTTCCAATCTACCTCATAAGTATGATGGAATCTATGGTTGTATGTATTTGCAATATATAAGGTGATGTACAAAGAGGAAGATACAATGCCCAGACCTGATAGCGATTGCAATTTATTTCACAGTGATTTGGGGTCTACGCTTGTATGTATATACAATTGCATATACAACCACTGATGCAAAAGAAAAGATACAATGGATCGGTAATGAAGGTACAAGTGCTTAGCGATGGTGATCCAATGGCAGGCTGCCACGTGTCCAAGTCAGTTGTATGTATATACAACTGCATATGCAAAGATTTAAAGGCAAAAAAGGGTGAAAAGGTAAAATGTATGCTCGTGCTGTGAAAAGTCAAAGGGGACAATATGCATGCGTGGCATAATTTCATTGGTTGTGGACTTTTCAGCATGATTTGAAGCCATAGATCTCGGTGGGAAGAGGGAAATCGACGGCCCTATTTCAAATTTTCATAGAAGGGTTTTCCTATGCTTTTGCAGCTACGTTTCAGGTGGGAAGAATTGTAAAGCACATAGCCATTGTATTTCCAAAAGCTGCGAGTAGGTTGGCCATTAACAGTAAAATTTGCAGAGGCATGGTCTTGATTGACAGGCCAACTACCATCTTAAAGGAGAAAATCTTCAGGTGGTTGGACGTCTCCTGAGCTCACCTGCCCTTCCCTCTTCTTCTCCCTGGTGCATTCAATGTTCTTGGCACCATGTTTTTTGGTGTAGTGTATCTAAGGGCGATTTGAGATGATAGTGTAATTAATGTTGAGTGCACGTTCTTGATGTATAAGAGGACTGTGTCACTCATTTTTTTGGGTGTGGAAGACTTGGGCAATTTTTTTGGAAGAAATAACGAAAAAAGAGCTTTCAGGGTTGTTCTGTCTCTTTTGTGAGTTTATGAGTTGCATTTGAATGCATGTTGCATACATGTTCAGTTTCATGTTGTTTTTATATGAAAAATGCTTCTTTGCATGTGTTTCGTTGTTTGTCTCCATTTGTTGTATGCATCCCTTCTTTTGAATCTGGTTGCTAAGGGTTACTTAGATTCTAGGATATAGATTTCTATATTGCATGCTTAACTTTTGACCTCCATTCAAGGAGTGGATTAAACTATTTTGGGTTAAGTATGAAGAAGATTGTATGGCAATAGGGATGTTTGTAAGTAGAGATAGCTAAATACTCATTCTTGGGTGGTGTTTGTAAGGCAAATACCTATCCAGCCCCTTGAAACTTGAATGCCAGTGCAAATCATTCCCTTGTATACGTCTAGTTGACCCCTTACCCTGAGATAGGCACCGGTCTGCCCTTGTGTAGTAGTTATGATCCAAAACCCCATGTCTTGCATCCAAAACATAAATACAAAACCTTTCAAAGCTTCAACCTGTTAGTTGTAGGAGTAGAATTAGGACCCCTAGATACTCTCATTCCTAACTAGTTAGATATGTCCAAGAACACTGCCAACCTAGTGACTTATCACACAAATCTTGGTTCAAAAATGAGAGTATTCTGCCTTTATTGTAAAGCTAAATCTTTCTGTTGGGAGTGAGTCAAAGAAAAATCTTTAGTAATAGGGATACCCCCTTGGTGCGGCAGAACCAGAAGTGAAGGGGAGGCAACTCACACAACCTCCTATATTTGTTGGCCGAATCTGCCTGTGCATTGGAACTGGCAAACCTTTTGCTGATTCAGTGAAAAAATCCAACAAAGTGGCGACTCTGCTAGGGAATGAACTTAGAAAAATATTTGTTCTATGATGAGCTTTTAGTTGTTTGAAGGTTTTATCCTCTTTGGAGAGGTGGTGACTCTGTAAAAATTTTAGTGCACATGAAAGGCTGATGTATGTTGTTGTGATCTAAAAATATTCTGTTCAAGACTTCAACATTTGGATGAGAAAAGGTACACGACTTCTTCCCACTTGTATTTGTTATTTTATTGCATAGGTTAAATGCCAAGGGGAAGCCTTAGGTCTTAGGCAGACATAAGATGTCTGAGATTTAAATTTTTATGAATCCAAATATGTATTCACCCATACTAAGCCAAGAGGGGGATGAAATGTTGTGTAAAAAAATTGAAGAGAAAGAAAAGGTTGATATCCTTAGAGGCTAGGCAGGCTCAGTTAAATAATAACCCTATTGTGTCTGTCAATCAGAATGCTAAACCTCTTGTCAGCTCTTTTGATCCTTTGTATGACCAACTAGATTTGTCAGGGTTGACTATGAAGTTGAAAGTATGCCTGCTCAGATTTACAATCAGATGCCTAGATTTAGTGGACACAGTGTGTATGATGGGGGTGCACATATCCAAAACTTTCACAGCTTCATGGAGAATAACTCATTTAGAGATGAGGATATGTGGATAAGGTTTTTTGTTAGATCCTTTGGTTCTAGAGTTAGAGATTGGTATTTGAGCTTCCCTGAGAAATCCTTTGCCTATTGGGATGAAATTGTTGACTGTTTTAGAAAGGAATTTGCAATAGAACCTGCTAATCTTGTTGCAAGATTAATGGAAATTAGAAGACAAGATGAAGAGCCCAGTATTGATTTCAGTCATAGGTTTGCAGTTGCCCTTTCACAAATCCCTAAAGACTTCAGACTTGACACTCCAGCCTGCATTCCATATAATTTGAAGCTTTTGAAAAAGGCTCTAGTGCAATGTTGAGGGAATTCAAGATAACAAGTGTGCAGATGACATACAAGTTTTTAGAAAATACAGAAAAAATGAGGGATGTGCACATACAGAATTCCCTCTCCACAGGCTTTGATATGAATAGCAGTTGTGTGGTTGCAAATGACCAAGTGATTATGGCATCATTTGAAGATAAATATGAAAATGAAAATATAAAAGTTGAGAATGTTGTGTCTGAACATAGTGATGGTAACAATGCTCAACTAGATTCTTCACTAGTTAAGGATGCCAATAAGAGGTTCAATGATGACTCCCAATGTAAGGTTGAGGTATTTGGTTCTAAAAACAATGATGAGGTTATGGACAATAATGAGTGTTTGTTTGAGTGGATTTGTGGGGATGATTGTGAGTATTGTGCACAGGATAGAGAAGAAACAAGAAAACAAAAGAGCAATTTCATGTTTGAATCATTGCCTTCTTATATTCAGACACATGGAGATGATGAAGAGCAATCAAAGATTGAAACAAGTAGTAGTGCTAAGCATGATTGTTCTTTTATTAATTATAGTTTTGTTTATGACACACAGGCTGATACTCCTCCACACAAGGGTTTCATTGGTGCATGTAGTAATGAAGATGCATGTTTAGCTGCCCATGAACCAGCGACATATTGTAATGAAATTGTGATGCTTGGATCAACCCTTTTTGATACATATAATGATGAGGATCTGGTTGAGTATGGTGAAAATCAAGGCACTGTTATTGATAAGGATTTTGATTTTCATCCTGATGAAAGAGCAACCAACATTTGTCATGAAGGTTGTTGCAGAGAGGTGCCTGAGTCTGAGCCTTTCCTGTTTGGTGCAGCTGGAGGTTGTTTACATGAAGTGCACAAGTATGAATATGAAAGTTTCTTATTTGATATGCTAGCTTATGATAAAATAAGGCCTGATGATCCTAGCTATATGGTGGACTTTGAGTGCTTTCAATTTTTAGTCTAGCTGGGAGATCATTTTACAATGCATATTGCTAATATAGATGATGATAATTGTTATATGTCATATGAAAGTGCATTGTTTAATGAATATGACATTAACATGTTGCTTGATGCTGAAGGTTGCTTTCATAAGGTTGATAGAGGTAGTACTGACAGGGGCAAGCTCAATGAGATGTTTGAATATGCAAATGATAAGGTTTGTTTGTGGGCAGATCATGGCAATATCTTCAGGCTTGACCTAGTGAAATCAGATGAAAATAGGGCATTTGATAAAGGGAAATTTTAGTTTTTCCTTTTTGGTGGCCTTGGGCTGCCAAATAAATTTTGAAAGTGTGATTTGTGATGCAGGTTGGTGTAGCCTTTGACTCTGTGGCCCAATGGATATAGTACCTAGTCTGCGTCCCAGAGATCTGGAGTTCTCGCCATGCCTGCAAGAGGCATGCATCCCCGAGCAAGAGCCAATGGTGGTACCCACCTAGGGTTAGGGTTTTGAGCTTGAAAATCTATTGGTCTTTTTATTAAAACCCTCAAAAAATTCCTAAGTCCTAGAGTCATGCGCATTGTATCTTTTAATTCGTCGTTGACCTCCTGTAGCAGGTCATCAATCACTTAAGTTGCATTTTCATGCCTTAGCACTTGTAGGTTGACCGGCCCCTTTGCATTGCATTACTGCTTTCTCCCATTGTGCTAAAAAGAAAAGAAAGAAAGAATGCTAGGTCCAAAAACCCTTTATGTGGCGGTGAAATCTATTGTATGTATCGTTTTATGTATGTCTTTGTATGTGCAGATGCATATGTACAACGCCGGACCCAAAAAGAAAGTTCAATCAACTTCAAAAAAGTGGAAAATATGGTTGTATATCACAAGATTCCCAGAATATTCTACAGTTGTATCGAAGGAATTGTATGTATATGTTGTTGTATATTTGATATACAACGGGTAGATACAACGCCAAACTTCAAAGGGGATTCAAATTTGGTTGAAAACAGTAGTCGGCCCCACAAGCATGCAGCAAAAGGATTGTATGTATGTGACTTATACAATGCAGAATATACAATGCAAAACATACAATGCCAGACTTCAAATTTCATCAAATCGGGCCTGGCGAGCATACATACAAAGTGTAGAGTTGAAAATTCAAAGGCATTTCCTTGTATTATACGTTGTATATATCAATTGCATATACAACCGCATATACAAGGCCATGTACAAGTGGATGCGGCCAAGGAGTTAACTGCATTAATGAGAAAGGTGAAATCCACAGTTGTATATTAGGATTGTATGTTCCCAATATACAATCGGACATACAACGAGTAGGTACAAGGAAATATGCAAAGTAGGAGCTGTCAAAGTCAACAGTTTTCAAAACCTGGTGGGGCCCGCGTAGTTGTATGTCCTGCGATTGTATGTATGTGTTGTATACAATGCAATATACAAAGGCACACATACAATCCCAGACGTGAATGAAAATTTTGTTGTGGCGGATAAGTGGCTGTGGTCCACGGGTTGTATATTGCACATTGTATGTATATGCGATATACAATGAAAGATGCAAAGATGCTGATACAACGCCGGATTCAAAAAAATTTCCAATCTGCCTCATAAGTATGATGGAATTTGCGGTTGTATGTATTTGTAATATACAAGGTGATGTACAAAGAGGAAGATACAATGCCCGGACCTGATAGCAATTGTAATTTGTTTCATAGTGATTCGGGGTCCATGCTCGTATGTGTCGATTGTATGTATATACAATTGCATATACAACCACTGATGCAAAAGAAAAGATACAACGGATTGGTAATGAAGGTGCAAGTGCTTAGCAATGGTGATCCAATGGTAGGTTGCCACATGTCCAAGTCAGTTATATGTATATACAACTGCATATGCAAATATTTAAAGGCAAAAAAGGGTGAAAAGGTAAAATGTATGCTCGCGCTATGAAAAGTCAAAGGGGACAATACGCTTGTGTGGCATAATTTCATTGGTTGTAGACTTTTTAGTACGATTTGAAGCCATAGATCTTGGTGGGAAGAGGGAAATCGACGGCCCTATTTCAAATTTTCATAGGAGGGTTTTCCTATGCTTTCGCAGCTACGTTTTAGGTGGGAAGAATTGTAAAGCATGCAACCGTTGTATTTCTAGAAGCTGCGGGTAGGTTGGCCATTAATGACAAAATTTACAAAGGCATGGTCTTGATTGATAGGCCAACTACCATCTTAAAGAGAAAATCTTCAGGCAGCTGTACGTCTCCCGAGCCCACCTGCCCTTCCCTCTTCTTCTCCTTGGTGCATTCAATGTTCTTGGCACCATTTTTTTGGTGCAGTGTATCTGAGGGCGATTTGAGATGATAGTGTAATTAATGTTGAGTGCACGTTCTTGATGTATAAGAGGACTATGTCACTTATTTGTCTGGGTGTGGAAGACTTGGGCAATTTTTTTGGAAGAAATAATGAAAAAAAAGAGCTTTTAGGGTTGTTTTGTCTCTTTTGTGAGTTTATGAGTTGCATTTGAATGCACATTGCATACATGTTCAGTTTCATGTTGTTTTTATATGAAAAATGCTTCTTTGCATGTGTTTAGCTATTTGTCTCCATTTGTTGTATGCATCCCTTCTTTTGAATCTGGTTGCTAAGGGTTACTTAGATTCTAGGATATAGATTTCTATATTGCATGCTTAACTTTTGACCTCCATTCAAGGAGTGGATTAAACTGTTTTAGGTTAAGTATGAAGAAGATTGTATGGCAACAAGGATGTTTGTAAGTAGAGATAGCTAAATACTCTTCTTGGGTGGTGTTTGTAAGGCAAATACCTATCTAGCCCCTTGAAACTTGAATGCCAGTGCAAATCATTCACTTGTATACATCTAGTTGACTCCTTACCCTGAGATAGGCACCGGGCTACCCTTGTATAGTAGTTATGATCCAAAACCCCCTGTCTTGCGTCCAAAACATAAATACAAAACCTTTCAAAGCTTCAGCCTATTAGTTGTAGAAGTAGAATTAGGACCCCTACATACTCTCATTCCTAACCAATTAGATATGTCCAAGAACATTGCCAGCCTAGTGACTTATCACACAAATCTTGGTCCAAAAATGAGAGTATTCTGCCTTTATTGTAAAGATAAATCTTTCTATTGGGAGTGAGTCAAAGACAAATCTTTAGTAATAGGGATACCCCCTTGGTGCGGAAGAACCAAAAGTGAAGGGTAGACAGGTCACACAACCTCCTGTATTTGTTGGTCAAATCTGCCTGTGCATCGGAACTGGCAAACCCTTTGCTGATTCGATGAAAAAATCCAACATTATGCATGTCAAGATGTCATCCTGTGCACATTAGGACCTCATGCTATAGGTCTAATATTTAAGGTTATAATTCAACACCATGAACCTAACCAAGTGAAAGAGTACAAAATTCTAAGCAGGTTTGCCTTTTAAATCCCCCCCAAATTCCCTAAGACCAGGAAGTTATGCCTGGTCAAAGTTGAGTCAAACAATCCTAGGGATATCATCACATTCCTTAATTTCTAGACATTCGCTAATGTCTTGAGCGCAGAACTTACAAAAGTGAAACTCAATATCTGCACATTTGCAAAGATGCGCACTTCAAATTTTAACCCAAGATGCGGTAAAACCGTCAAGATGCATGGACATTTACAAGAGCGCATATTCAAAATCTAATTTATGCAGACATTGGTTAATATGCAGACTTGATAAAATATAACGATAAAACTGGACATCATCATATTAACTTAATATTCGACACATTAACTAATATCCTGATGATGTCATTCAATATCATCATAAAGAAATAACAAAAGGATGATGATGTCACCTAGACATTTCGAAGTTGACATTACAATAAACATTAAACTTGCACACATTAACCTAATGTGCATACATTCGTTAATATGGCGATGATGTCATGATACACCCAACCAAGAGCATTCCTTGAGATGTTGACGTCACCTTCACATTTGGATTGGGAGATGTTTTGCAAAACTCAATATTTGGATATTTCTTATTATCCACATATCTGTCCTCGAGACCTGAAACATGTGGGTGTCCAGGAAGCAATATGATGATGCCATGTGGCATGTTGACTTTTCCCATATGGACATTTCATAATGTCCTGATATTTAATTAAAGGTAAATACCTTTGGATCTTCATGACCTGATTTTCACACATGGTCAGTGCTAACCAACATCATGATGACATCATATGCATATGCATATTCTAAAAGGGTATGCATATTGTTTAAACATCCAGATTTTCCTAAACATGTAGGTCTGGTAATTAAAGGCATGAAAAAGGTAGGTGGATATTTGAAATTTCAAATCATATGGCACCACCTTTTATAATCTTAGGAACCCGATACTTATATCCATGAACATGAACAAATTGACATTGATTACGCCATAAAATTACATATGTTAATGTATAAGTGGGGATTTGTGGTCATTTTTACATTCATAACATATTCAGAGAGAAAATTACAGAGCCCAAAAGATATTACGACTGCCATTATAGAGATTTGTGACCTCAACAAAATGGTGTGCATAGTAAATGGTGAGTGGTAAAGGAAGACACAATGATTTATACACATCCTGATATCAAATAAATAGATTTAACTACACAACTCATGTATGTAATGATTAAAACCCTCATTTTTCATTTCTGAATAGTAAATGGTTAAATACTATTTACCTAGGGTAAATTTGTATACATATGCACACCTTCATTTGTTGTAATGTGTTGAATACCATGATGCTTAGAAATAGAATGCTTAAGTCTATAGATTGCATGTTAGGTTAAAATATATATATTCTCCATTGCAGGGTATAATGGAGGTTTGCAAGAATAGATTTGATGTGGAGTTCTTAGCTCCCATATGTGCACAACCCAGTGGGGTTGGCTTCAGATTTGGTCAGATAGGGGATACACATTCTGAATACACCAGTTTGGATGAGTGGACAGCTAAATCATAGAGAAACATTGGGAACCCTCTTCTCATCAACATTTATAACTCAGGCATGTGGCATGCTGGTGGTTTCCCCTATGCTATAGAAGCTATTGAGCTAGTAGCTGCGTGCACTGAGAATTACAACCCTAGTACTAGAAGAGTTGAAAAACATAGGGTCTATGAAGACTGTTCAATCACAGGTATCACAACTGCATTTAATCTCCCTACAGGCCCTAGGATGTATAAGATAGACTTGGAGGCTCTGGATAAACAATATAAGGGGAGTTATAAAGAATGCAGGAAGATCATGTTCTCATGGAGAGCTCAAGATAGCTCATATAAGGCATCCGCCAAGTTACTAGTGAACTTGTACAAGTTTGACTTCTCTCCTGAAATGCAATGCATGATGGTCATGCTTAGCCAGATGAGAGGGAGATTGAATGCAAGAAACTTTGAGGACTGGATGTATGGACTTATGAGAATGGTGAAAACCACCAACCAACTACCACAATGGGAGTCACTTATTAGAAACAATCTAGATTAAAGTATGAAGAAACTAGCTGACAAGGCAAATGTGTTCCACATGACCTCATATGTAGTATACGCCTATGCAACCAGAGGAACATTTAATGGCTTGCAAATAGTTGATAGGGTCGGACTCAACGCTAGTGATGTGAACATTTGGGACCATTATCCACAATTGGAGAGGAAGTCTTCCCTCCAACAATACAAAAGAATTAATGATTGTTTCATCATGCACCTGGTTCGTCTCATGGAAGAGGACAGAGCCAAGAGGCTAAGCATTGAGGCTCAAGAGGTTATAACTAGTAATGGAACATGGTTTATTCAGTTCCCAACTTTTACATTTATTAGAATGGAGGGTTTCAGTGGGCTAGACAAATAAGAGGCTATTAATGGAGATGGCTAGATATCCCACAGACATGGTTCTATTAATGGAGATGGCTAGACAAATAGTGCCCTCTTATGAGGCTTTTGCTAAAAAGTATAGGAAGCCCAATGTCATCTTTCCCATCTACATTAGGTGGTATATGTCCCTAGATGTTGAATCAGCTAAGTAAGTAGAGAAGGGGCTATAGATGTACCTACAACCATTTCCATTAGCTAGACAATATCACCCATACAAAAGGATGGAACACTAGATACTTAAGAAACCTACACATTAGGTGCATCTGGAAGACTACTGGGATGATTGCCTTGATGATATCGAGGTGAGAAGGAGAAGCTATCAAAGGCTCACTCTAAACTAGATCAAGACATTGGATTTCATAATGATGATGGAGTGATAATATCACAAGAATATGAAGGTAAAAAGGTAAATAATGATACCATTTCCTTTCCAGACTAGAGCCAGCTAGAGGAAACATACCTAGACATGATATTTGTGAAGGTTATGCAATTGACCCACGCATGGGTAGATAGGGAGGTAGATACCCTAAAAGTTAAAGGAGTGGCCATAACTATGGATAAGAAAAGGAAGAGACAAGAAGTATCAAAGGAAGAATATGATGACTTCTTGAGTGATAAAAGGCAGAATCTAGAGGCTAAGCAAGTCAAAGCATCATCCTCCAAGGGAGTAAAGAAAAGTGTTGATACTGGCATTCGGATATATTTGAGATCATCACCCAGGAGGGTGAAAGAACTAGATTCTGAGGCTACAATGTCTAAAACACTGGTAAAACAACATGTGTATACGAAGTAGCCGGGTATTAGTTATCAAGACTTGGAGGAAGAGGAACATGATGTGCCTCTAGTGAAGAAGAGAAAGAAAACTAAAGACATATTAGTAGGAACAAATGTTCCCAAACAAAAGAGGGGACAAGTACCAATGAGGGGATCTGCTAGCAGGTAGCCTGATATCCTGCTAAAAGGACAAGGGGGTGAGGGACTCCAACATCATAGCTTACAACATGATATCCCCATACCCACCATAGTCAAGTTCAAAATTGAGTTGGCAGAGGAAGCCAGTGAAGAACAAAGCAAGAAGGTAGATGATCAATCTCTTCCCTTAGATGATACTATAGACCTCACTAATGATTAGGTAGTAAAAGATGTGGCAGCAAGTCCAATGGAGTCTTTGATAAAAAAACACTACTATGACTCCCCAAGCCACACCTCAAGTGCAACTAGGTACAAGGGAGAAGGAAGAAGAGGTGGTAGATAATCCAGAGGCAGTAGCACATAAAATAGGCCTAAATGGATTGATTGGTAAAGTGACTAGCCCAACAACTATTGACCTGACATATGTCGAGGCTAAAGAGACTGAGAAAGACAAAACCATGGAGCATGAAGAGATTCAAGACAATTCAGCCATGGATATTGACGCGGAAGAGCCTGCACAACATCAAGTTCATGATGGTGATGCAAAACAGGCTAAAGTGATAAAAAAAGATCAACAAGGAAATGTATCTGGACAAGCAAGTCTGATAGTCATATCTGGATCTAAGGATCTTAAGGGCACTGAATTACTAGTATCCAGACAACAAGGTCTGTCGAACAAAGAGGATGAGAACAAAAATGAAGAGATAGTGAGTGATGGTAATAATCAAAAGGATAATCAGGATACTCAAGATCCTAGCCATCAAGGACCAGATGCAAGCATTTTGCTACCCCAAGATGAGCAGTTGGTGTCAGACCAAAATGTAGACACCTGAGGATGTTCATACAGAGGCACTGTTAAACTAGGGACCTGATCAAGATAAATTTGAAGATCAGAATAAGACATTAGAGGATACCACATTACATGGTGAGTAGTAAATAAATAATGAAATTCCTAGGGAAGAACAACAATGACAAAATGTGGAGGATGAAGATATCCTAAAAGAATAGGATATGGAAATGCATGATGCTCATATTGAGAAAATAGACCAAGGAGGGTCAGAACATGATGTGCCATATTGGCTAAGGCATGAGGTAGATCAACCTCCTATTCTTGATTCATCTAATTTTGATATATCTTCATTTTTTTTCTGTTGAAGTAGCCAAACCCAAGAGAAGAGCTAGGGTTACTTTTGCAATAAAGAGAGACCTGACAATGGGGAAAAGAACAACTCAGGTAGATGTACCCGTTGTAGATAAAGCAAAAGGTGAAATAAAGGCTAGCAAATTCTAGATAACCACAGTGGACCTAGGATTTACTACAACACAACAAGAGGGTCAGGAGGCTAAAGATACATAGATGCCCTGCTGACAAGGATATAATTAGAAAAAGCAAAGAATAAGGAGCATAAAGATAAAATTGCTTAGATGCAAGCATTCATAAAAGGATTGGTGGCACCCACCAATGTGCCTATATCAGCATCCACCCCATTAATGATGGTATCACAAGATGAAATCACTAGGTTGGATGTCATGAAGCATCAATCACAGGTGGTGGATAAGTGGTCTATCTGGTTCTTGAGTGGGGTGAACAAATAGTGCAGACTTCACTAGCCAATTGGGACATGCTCAACACTTTGAAGAGAAAGGTCAATGGAATGAAAAAGGACAAACATCTAACTGCACTCATAGAAATGAGGAAGATGGATATCAACATTCTCATAACTAGAAATGTTTTAAAACCTCAGACATCATCACTATGTTAAGTTTGAGGTGGATATCCTAAATAAATGTAATGGTAGATCTAGGGATATCAATGTTAAGCTACATGAACTTCTATAAGAGGAGATAGAAATTTTAGAAGCCCTTGAGGGCAAAATTGAGGGGAAGGTGGAGAACCAGGATGTGGACTTCACCCCCAGAGCATTCAAAGATAACTTTAAGCTTGCATTAAAGGATCCCCTTAATCATTTCTCTGAAGATACAATTGACAAATCCATGCAGATGAAGGCCAAGATAGAAAAATACAATGAGGAAGTGGATAGCCAGAAGAATAAATGGATAACCTTGTAGGAACAGTTCAAGACACAAGAGCATGTGTCTAAAAAGGCTAAAGTGTTAGATGGAGGAGAAATAGAGAGGGTAGTCCAAGCCTATGAACTTATCCAGGGGATTACTTGCAGAATAACCAAGGATACTCTATCTATAGATGAAGAAGAATGAAAAGGGATGCAGAGTGTAAGGGTCATATTGACCAGGTCAACAAAACCTTGAAGAATATTCTAGAATGATAGCTGGACTCTACTGGATTGATTTCTAACTAGCAATCATGTGCCACATGAAATCATCACCGTTGAATATTTTGAGATGATCCTGACTATTTGATCAGTTGTAACTGCATCCTGTCCTTATTCTATAAAAGGAGGTGGATTGCACTTTTTATGATTATTAGAAGCTTAATTGAGATTGGATTGTTGATGAATGTCATGACCAATTCTCAAGGTCAATTGTAAATGTATACTCCTTTTGCATACTTAATGAAGATGAAGACTTGTGATTACAAATCATCGTAAATCTTTCATAATCTGTTGATGATATCTTGATATTCCTTTGATATGCTACATCCCTTGGAGTGCATATCAATCTGTGAATGTTGTTATTATCTTTTCCTTTGGAGATTCGCATCAATCATATGTAGCTATGGAATGACCTGGTGAAATATGGTTTGATTTTCTTCCTTTTCATGAAAGTATCGAGGATATATGTGGATCAGTGACCGAACTTCACTCATTTTAGTAAATTTAGAAAGCTTTTATTTTAATTTCTTTAAATTTCATGGAATCACCATCACCATAATTGCAAAAACACTGAAAATGATAAGTAGAACATAAAATATGTTGATATCCATAAATACATAAAGCTCATAGGCATATTTAGACAAAGTGCACACAGAATAGCAAATATTATGCGAATGATCATAAATAATGAAAATAATCTTAGAAATACATGATTACAAACACATTATTTGAAAGAATTCACAATACAGAAGTAAAAACAAGCAAATATTAGTTTAATTTGAGTAAATTGAAGATAGTTTTCAAAAGAACTAATCAGAACAATCATGAATCATCTTAACTAGAGAGGTAACCAGAAGAATTGATCAAACTTACATAAATACATGCATGGTCTGGTTAAATACTATAATATTTAATATCATTTGTTGAGAATTCATAGAGAGCTGGTGAAACTGAGTCATATCTGCATATCAAGATAAGGATACTTCAAGATCAAGCGTAAGGCCCCTAATGAAAAACAACAACACACATCAACCTCTGAGTAATGTCAGATCATTATGAACTAATGCATGGAGACTTGGGGTTATAAATTCACTCAGAATTTATCGTATCTTTCAAGATAAATAAAGATTGTTGTGTAAATTTTATTTCTTGTTGTTATGACTAACATTATCATCAACATTGTCCAAGGTAGCCTACTAGCAAGGGCTCTTGATCTTTATAGGTATGCGAAAAAACTTTTGCCACTTCATTGTTTAGTGTTGCAAAGGTCAAGTATAGTGATCTCATGCTCTATATTGTATGAGAAGTGTGTGACAAATTTCTCTGAAAGATTAGAGAAAGTTGAGATGGAGCCATAAGACAAGTGCATGAACAATTCTAGGGCTTGCCCTCCTAGGCTTCATGGGAAAAGATGAAGGAGGAATTGATCATCATAGGCTTCTTCTTGGTATGCCATGAAGAATTCCTTGGTTTGTACTTGTCAAATTTAGGCAGTTCAAAGTGTTGAGGAAAAGGTATGGTTGTCATGTTTCTATTGAATGGGTAAGGACATAAGTCTTCAAACTTATAGTGTTTCTTTTGGGTCCCTAGTTGGATGTTTTTAAGTGCATTTTTCATCTCTTTCCATTCTTGATCAAAAGGATTAGCAAGAGGTGGTTGTGACATAGTTTAGAGTGGAGGTTGTTATGTTAATGGTTGTTTTTGTTGGGGATGAGGTGTTGTTGTTGGGTGTATGGAGGTAGGCCTTATATAGTTTGTGAGTAAACATGAGACCCATATGTTTGTTGTTGCAGTATGGTTTGTATGGATGCATGGTATGCATGTTGTGTTTGGAAGGGTGTTTGTTGATATTGCATGATATGTTGATGTCTCATGGAAGTACTATGAGTAGTTTGTTGGTGGGTGGATGAATGGTATGAATGTGTGGGATTTGTATAGCGCATTAGGGGATTTTGGGGTTGATGTTGTGATTGGGATGTGAATGGATTTTAGGATTGAAGATAGGTATGTGAAGGTATGGTAGGGGGTAACATTGTTTGTGGGACAATTTTCCTTTGAAGAATGGAAATGATGTTGGATGTGTTTTGGGGCATGTTGGAGATATTGGGGATATTTTGAGGAACATTAGAAATATTTTGTGGGATGTTGGATGTGGCTTGAGGTATGACAATTTGAGGATTAGTGGGCATGTTAGAGCTAGGCATTAAATGTGATGGCATGCCATAAGGTTGTTCTGAAACATGAGGTTGTGAAGGTATGCTATCCCATACATGTTGGTCAAGAGTATGGATGGTGGCAGAATTTGAGGTGTAATTGGCCCATGAATTATCATAGGTGGGATTGTTGGGATTAGGGACATGACCCCATGGTTGATCAAGGATGGGTGATGGTGGTTTGTCATTGAAAATGGTCCTAAGTTTGTCTTGGTCATATGAATGGGGAAGGCATGCTCCATGTTCAATGAGTCTTTCAAGGAATTGGTTGAATTTTTCATGTAATCCCCTCTCATTAAGGAAATCAATGAAGCTGGGGGAGTATATGTGGTGATGTGTGGATGCTTCACCCATTTTGGGATGGTTGATATATCCCTCCATGTTACTCGTGGTAGAGTCGTGTGGAGAGAGGGGTTGGTAATGAGTGTCCATCTTCCTCTTAGCTTGTGATCATGTGATAGGAGGCATAAAAGGTGAAATTTGAGTGGATTTGGATGATGAGGTCCCAATGGTTAGGGATGGGGATCGTTCTGAGTTCAAAGTCTAGATTAAAATAGTTAAGGATCAAAGATTATCCCTATGTACTTAGGGTAGACAAAGAGCCTAAGAAAAAAGGACAATAGGATTATGTTACTTGGGGTAGACAAGATGCACCAAGCAAGATGGGATTTCTTGGAGTCCACTAACTTAGGAGTTGTCTAATTTCCTAAGCTAATTTATCCAAGAGGTTTGATGATTTAGAGTTTACACTAAACGTAAGATAGAAGAAGTCTTAAGCCTAATGTGAACAAGAGGATGATTGATCTAGACCCAAACCTTAGAAACTAGGACTTAATGGATAGGTGATTGATCTTGGATAAAGGTTTGATTGGTTTTGGATGATAAGGATTTGATAGATTTTGGTTCAAGGATGATGATTAATTGGGTTTGATTGATGTTGGATCACAAGATAAAATGGATAAAAGACATGGATGATGGATATGAGGCTATAATGTTGTGGGATGATGTTGACAAAGTAGTTTTGACAATAATAAAGGATAAACACTTGATTTTTGCAGGCCCCTAAATCTAGGCACTAAAATAATCTGTTTAGGTGCTAATAGACAAAGACTAGGCACTAATGTATATGAATCCAAGTGCTGATGTGGAATGTGGGCACTGATATGGAATATGGGTGTTGAAATGATATTAGTCAGGTGGTAAGCCTAGCCTAGTCTAGGTGCAGATTTAGACAGTTTGAGTGCTGACAGATAGAGGCTAGGTGCTATTTTATGAAAATTGGGCACTAATGTGGATTAGTTTGATTTAAAAGCTGTTTGGTTGGAAATTTTGGCAAGATTTTGCAAACATCAAAGACAATGGCTATTGGATTGACTTGGAATTGGGTGTGAGAGGTTGTTAGCCTTCGAGGATTACAAATGGCTTATATGGGTATAACATAATTGAAGACATGCCAAACACTTGTATACAACCTAGAATCTATTCAAGTGGGAGTGACATATCTTGTGGATCTCACGAAGTGGCCATGGGTCAATCTCAACTCAAAGTGAACCGAGACTCCCACCCCCACTAATACCTTTGATGCTATAGCTTGGATAGATAGGGAAAGTAAGGTAATGGACCACCTTAGAGACTTTCATCTTGCCCAAAGCATATCCTATATCAAGTACAGCGGTACGGTGAGCATCTTCCCCTCCTTTGTAGTGGTGCACAACAATATATGATAGCCGAAGGTCTTACCTAGGCTCCACAAGGCTTCTAGAGGATGTCCCAATATACACAAGGTATAGGGGATGAGTCCATGAATGAGGGTTTCCCAACTTCTGACCTCATGCAAACCAAATCAAGTCTTGGTGGACCAAGGATCTTGAGGCTTTTGTTTGGCAAGAAGGGGTCCTTCCTTTAAAGCAAGTCTTTTGATTCTTGAAATATTTCTATCCTGCATCAGAACACGCAATTGAGGTCATCTCTAGGGGGATGAAATCCTCTAGCAGGACCCCTAAGAAGAAACTACTCCCACTTTTGATCACCCAAGATCACACGAAGAGCAAGGGGAGAGCATACATGAAAAGTAGCCCCTTCGGGATGAAAAGCAAGTAAAATCATTTTTGAGTGGACTTTTGATCCCCAAGATCACCCTATGGTGTGAGGGGAGAGCATACGTCCACTAACAAACTAAAACACGACAAACAAGTTGGTTAATTCCCTCTAAGCTAACTTTAATGTGCAACTACTTTAGTGTAAAAATGAATCCTTTGACCGCGGGGTTGCACAAAACAAGTTAGTAGTTGGATTTAGAGACCTTGGACTAACGTAGGAAGCTACAAAAACAAGATTAGAACAAGAAAAATGATGAAAAGATGAACTTTTGTCAATCACATAAATATGGTGCTAAAATAATTAGTCTAGGCACTAAAAAACTAGAGTGCTAAAATAATTAGATTTGGCGCTACTATGCAGAGACTAAACACTACAATATCAAAATCCAGTGCTAAAATATAGACTACTATACCTAAGGTCTGGGCACTATTGTAGATTATCTTGATGTGACTATGATGGGTTTGGGCACTGATTCGATAGAGGAAAATGATGGCTGTGAGTTTGATCTTTCCTACAATCACAAAGCGCAAAACGACTACCAACAACATCAAGGGGTTAGAAAATCAACAAACCCAAAATTTTGTTTAGTTGTAAACCTTCAAAAACAATGAAAATGTGAATTAGCTATGTCTAAGAAATTGAGCACCAATCTATGCAAATTGGGCGGTGATGCACACAGATTGAGTGTTGATCTAATCTGAGCAGTACCTCCTTTATACCTATGCTATTTTCTGCAAACCCAAGAGCTAAAGAGGCCAAAATGTCATTAGAAAGCACATTTAAAGCATGTTCATGAAAAGGATTGATGAAATGATGGAGATAGCTGAGAAAGACACAAATTTTACCTTCCTTATCATTGGGCGTGGGTGTAGGAATCTGAGCGCTGATATACTGAAACTACATGCTGAAAGGCAAAAATTAGGCTTTGAGAGGCGGTCTGATAGTCCTCAGGTCCGGGCACTAAAACAAAACCTCTGAGCACTAACAAAGGGAAGAAGGGTGCTAATCTACTAAAATCTGGCACTACTCTGACTTGTCAACATAAAACACATGCAAAATATAATACAAACTAATGGTTAGAAGGGGTGGGAGTCCCACCGGGTGTGCCAAAAATGTCTACAATGAAAATGTGATCCTAAATGAAGAGCTAACTATCCTAATTAACTCCCAATCCCAAGTCCAAGGGACCTCAGGATGGGACTAACTAATAATGCACTAAATTCCTAAATTGCACCCTATCTAAGCACTCTATGTTGCAAGTATGAGGTGAGCCAGTATTGTCATTGATGTCAACATACTCATATTGCATTGACAAGAAGGATTGGATGAGCTGTGTGCTGAGGATATTGAGAAAATTAGCCTCAGTCAGGAACAGTGAAGAACCGTGATGAGAAGAAGGCAAATGTATTGTATAGGTTGAGAACCGGAGGATGCGGATTAAAGGGTTTGTAGATATGAGTCTTGAGATGCTTTAGTTAAGATTTCAGAGGTCCGCATGAAGATCTGAAGGAGTTGTGGCTGTCGGTGTAGAACCGGTTCCGGCAAGTATTTAGAGGTGATAGAGGATCACAAAAAGGTCCGGTGAGGTCCAGAACTGTATAATCCTAATCTGCGAATTGGAAGGAGTCTTTGGGATGTCCTTGTGATGTGCCATCTCAAGTTGTGTATGATTTGGAGGTCCGGAAGTACCTCTTGCATTATGACAGTGGCGATAGACAGTGTTCTTGAAGTTCCAGATAAGGAAGAGAAGAGATTCCAGTAAGTAAAGAAAGTGCGGATGTACCTGGTCATTCAGGTAGGCTTGTGAAGGTTCTTGGATCATGTTGAGGTTGTGTTGTTGGTCCGCATTGATAGTAGAGCCCGGAATTGAAGTTATTCTTCCGGATGAAGTTCTTGCTCTGTTTAGCCGACCGGATGAGTTGTTCATCCTGCGAATGTTCTTGTGGTGGCCGACCGGATGTGTTATTCATCTTGCGGATACTCTTATGGTTGTTTGCCGACTTAGATGTTTGTTCCTAAGTCGATGTCTTGTATAAATAATGGTTTGTGAGTTCATTTTGAAGTGTGGATTGTGTGGATGAGTGTGGCATAGCGAAGAGAAGTGCAAAAGGCAAAGCAGAGGTTTTTGGGCTTAAATGGAACTGATTCGGACATGGTAGAGATGTCATTCTCCAGTTCAAGATTGTGATTCTTATCACTTTGTAGACAGTGTGTCTCCTTGTAGGCAGTGGGCCTCTTTGTGAGCAGTGTGCTCGGGCAGTGCGCCCTAATTGGCAAGTGCCATTCTTTTTCTTATTCTTCTAACAGAGAATAATCCTTGGGTTAATCACCCCGTGGTTTTCCCCTTAACCGAGTTTTCCACGTCAAAATCTTGGTGTTCAATGTGTTGATGTTATCTGCTCTTGTGTTTATGTATTATGCTTTCATGGATGATTAATTGATATGCTGTTAACTAACAACGAAGAATCAAGTGTTTGAAAGAACAAGAAGTTTTATACAACTGATTCACCCCCCCTCTCAGTTGTATGCCTTAAATCCAACAATTGGTATCAGAGCAGGTTCCTCTAAAAGGAGCTTAACCTCTTGAGGAGATCCAGGATGTCGTCATACAAGAAGGATAGTCCGAAGTTTGATGGAACCAACTTCACTCTCTGGAAAGGTCGCATGAAGTGTCACTTGGAATGTATGGGAAAAGCATACTTGGCTATGGTCTCAAAACCATATGTACCTCCACAAGGTGGTCCGACAACTCTGAATGAAATCACAGATGCTAAAAATAATCTGCGGACCAAGGAAGCCCAACTAAGCACATTGAATGATTCAGATCTCTCAAATGTTATTGACCTACCAACTGCATATGAGATCCTGACTAAACTGGAACTTCTGTATGAAGGAGATGAGTTTGTCAAAAGTGCAAGGTTGCAAAGTCTGAAAGGGAAATTTGAAAGATTGAAGATGAGAGATGATGAAAACATCACTACCTTTATGCCAAGAGTGAATGAGCTGGTATGTGGAATTAGAAATGCTGGTGGAACTCTAGATGAAAATGAGATTGTCTGCAAAATCCTAAGATCCCTTCCTGCTGCCTACAAAATCAAGGTTGCTGCCATTGATGAATTCAAAGCCCACACAACTGTCACAAGAGAACAACTGGCTGGCAAACTAGCTGCATTTGAAATGACCGAGTTTGGAGATGATCCTCCCAAGACTGAATCTACTTTCAAAGCCAGTGCCTATGTGAAAGGCAAACAGAGATTTGATCCGGGAGAAAACTCATCAAGGAAGATGTCATGGTATGATCAAGCAAGAAGAGACATGGAAGAAGAAGAAGCAGAAACAACTCAACTTGAAGCCCTCATTGCAAAGAGACTGCCAAGAGGATCCGGTAAGTATGAAGGAAAACTACCCTTTAAGTGTTTCAACTGTAATAAGATTGGTCATTTTGCTTCAAGATGTCCGGAAAGATCTGCAAGGTCTAATACTAACAGAGAAAGGTTTCAAAAGAACTGCTATTATGTTCATGAAGAAGATGACAATGAAGGAGTAACAGATGATGAATCAGAACTAGAAAGCAAATCCGGAAATGAATGGGTGTTTATTGCCATCAAGGAAGAAGATTCAATATCCTTTGAATCTATCAATCACAAGGTTGTGGAAAGAGCTTTGGCTGCTCAAGTGGAAGAAAAGGATGATTGGGTTATTGATAGTGGATGTTCTCACCATATGACTGGTGACAAGAATAAGTTCTTAGATTTGGAAAGGTATGAAGGAGGAATGGTAAAGTTTGGTGACAATTCTGCTAGCAGAATTAGAGGTAGGGGAACTATTTCCTTTGATGGAAAGAGCAAAACAGGTAATGTACTATATGCTGCAGGATTGAAGCACAATCTTCTCAGTGTTGGTCAGTTAGTGGACAAAGGCTATGATCTCCGGTTCAAGAATGGAAAATGCAGAATCTTTACAAGCTCCGGAACTGAAATTGCATCCGGTGCTCAAACAAAAGGTAATATCTTTCATCTGGTTGGTTCAAACAAAAGTTGTCTGTTTGCTCAAGTTGATCAGAGTTGGTTATGGCATAGAAGAATGTGTCATGTGAATTTTGATAACATCATCAAGATAAGCAATATTTAGGCTGTAAGAGACCTTCCAAAATTGGTGAAACCTACAAATAGTTTGTGCAAAGAATGTCAACTAGGTAAACAGAGCAGAGTCTCTTTCAAAAGCAAAGATCAGTCTTCTACCGGATTGTTGGAATTAGTACATACTGATCTCTGTGGTCCGACAAGAATCAAGAGTCTGCAAGGTGATAGATATTTCATGTTGTTAATTGATGATCATTCCTGGATGATGTGGGTTACCTTTCTAAAAGAAAAATCAGAAGCATTTGAGAAGTTCAAAATCTTCAAAGCTATCTTAGAGAATCAAACCGGATTGAAACTAAAGTGTCTAAGGTTTGATAGAGGTGGTGAATTTACATCTGGTGAGTTCATTGACTTTTGTGAGAAGCAGGGTATAAGGAGACAATTGTCTGCTCCTAGGACTCCACAGCAGAATGGAGTAGTTGAAAGAAAGAACCGGACCATCCAGGAAGCTGCCAGGACAATGATGTTGGAAGGAAATGTTCCTCAGATGTTTTGGAAAGAAGCTATCAGCACTGCAGTCTACACTCTCAATCGAGTTCAAATCAGAAACAACACCGGTAAGACCCCCTATGAACTCTGGTTTGGCATCACTCCTACTGTGAAATATTTCAGAGTATTTGGTAGCAAGTGTTATATTAAAAGAGATGAAGATCTAGGAAAGTTTGATGCTAGAAGTGATGAAGGAATTTTCTTGGGCTACTCCACTCAAAGCAAAGCATACCGGTGTTACAATAAGAGATTGAGGAAGATGATAGAAAGCACCAATGTGAAAGTTGATGAAGGAATTGAGAAGCCTTCAAGATTTTATGAGTTTGATGAAGATGATCAAGATGGTGTTCAGGTTCAAGGGACTCAATCCCCTCCGGTAAGTCAGAATCAACTTGATCCAGTAAATCAGGAAGAAGAAATAGGTCAGAATGAACCTGATCAAGGAGCAACAGTGCAGGATATTCCCAAAATTCCAAGGTATGTAAGACTAAACCACTCTGAAGATCAGATCATAGGTGACAGAAGCAAAGGTGTGCAAACTAGAAGGAATGTTGCTCAAAATCAGGATGAATGTTGTCTGATTTCAAAGATTGAACCTAAAACAGTAAATGAAGCCTGCAATGATGAAAACTGGACTAAAGCAATGAAAGATGAATTAATGCAAATTGAGAAAAATCATACTTGGGATCTTGTTCCCAGACCTAGAGACAGGAATGTGATTGGAACCAAATGGGTCTTCCGGAACAAACTAAATGAAGCTGGTGAAGTTATCAGAAACAAAGCTAGATTGGTCTGCAAAGGCTACTCTCAAATAGAAGGAATTGACTTTGAAGAGACCTTTGCTCCGGTGGCAAGAATTGAAGTAGTCAGATTATTTCTTACATTTGCTGCCTTCAAAGACTTCAAGGTATATCAGATGGATGTCAAGTCTACTTTCCTAAATGGTGATCTGGAAGAAGAAGTTTACATTGAACAACAGGATGGATTTCAATTGTCTGATAATGATGATATGGTCTGCAAGTTGAAGAAAGCATTGTATGGACTAAAGCAAGCCCCAAGAGCATGGTATGAAAGGTTGGATAAGCATCTTGTGCAGATTGGATTCAACAAAGGTACTGCTGACAGTAACTTATATTTCAAAATTGTTCATGAAAATATTTTGATTGTTGAAGTGTTTGTGGATGATATCATTTTTGGAGGAAGAGATAGTATGTGCAAAACTTTTGCAAATCAGATGAAAAGTGAGTTTGAAATGTCTATGCTTGGTGAAATGAATTTCTTCTTGGGTCTGCAAATTACTCAAACAAAGAAAGGAATCTTCATTTCTCAGACCAAATATGTGAAAGAATTGTTAAGGAAATATGGTATGGAAGATTCAAAACCAATGAACACTCCCATGGCAACCGGATGTAAGTTGAACAAAGATGATGACTCCCCAAAGGCAGATCAGACAAAGTATAGATCAATGATTGGTGGATTGTTGTATCTCACTCAGACTAGACTAGATATAATGCAGGCTGTTGGTCTTGTGGCAAGATTCCAGGCTGATCCTAGAGAATCTCATGTTATGGCAATCAAAAGAATTTTTAGGTACCTGAAAGGAACAGTTGAGTATGGTCTATGGTACCCTAGAGATCCGGATTTCTCTCTTCATGCTTACACAGATGCAGATTGGGCAGGAGATGTGGATGACCGGAAGAGCACTAGTGGTGGAGCATTCTTTTTGGGGAAGAGATTGGTTTCTTGGCTAAGCAAGAAACAAGATGCAATATCTCTGTCTACAATTGAAGCAGAATACATTGCAGCAGCAGGTAGTTGCACTCAAATCTTATGGATGAAGCAGATGCTAAGAGACATTAAAGTTGAATATGAGGAGCCTATCACAATTTTCTGTGATAATTCAAGTGCAATTAATATTTCTAAGAATCCGGTATTGCATTCTAAGACTAAGCACATATCCATCAAGTTTCACTTTTTGAGAGAACAAGTGAACAAGGAAGAAGTCAGATTTGAGTATGTTCCCTCAAAGGATCAGATTGCAGATATCTTTACTAAACCTCTTCCCAAGGACTCTTTTGAATATCTCCGGGAGAAGTTAGGGGTCATGGCCCCTCTGTTGATGAACTAGGATGCACTGATGTGCATCAGTCCGGTGGATATCACAGTCATATCTTGTGATCCGGATTGATGATGGGGAGCTGCAACTAAGGGGGAGCAGCTGGTCTGATTCTGATGTATGAGAATTGCAAGTATGAGCCCTTTGCCATTGATGTCAAAGGGGGAGAGAAGACATGTGAAAAACAAGTGGTTGATGATCAAAGGGGGAGCAGTAAAGGAAGAGAAGACATGTGAAAAATTGTTGTTGATAGGGGGAGCTATGACAGAAAGGAGAAGTTCTTGTCTTGATGGTTTTTCACATCATATGTTGCCATCAATGACAAAGGGGGAGATTGTTGCAAGTATGAGGTGAGCCAGTATTGTCATTGATGTCAACATACTCATATTGCATTAACAAGAAGGATTGGATGAGATGTGTGCTGAGGATATTGAGAAAATTAGCCTCAGTCAGGAACAGTGAAGAACCGTGATGAGAAGAAGGCAAATGTATTGTATAGGTTGAGAACTGGAGGATGCGGATTAAAGGGTTTGTAGATATGAGTCTTGAGATGCTTCAGTTAAGATTTCAGAGGTCCACATGAAGATCTGAAGGAGTTGTGGCTGTCGGTGTAGAACCGGTTCCGGCAAGTATTCAGAGGTGACAGAGGATCACAAAAAGGTCCGGTGAGGTTCGGAACTGTATAATCCTAATCTGCGGATTGGAAGGAGTCTTTGGGATGTCCTTGTGATGTGCCATCTTAAGTTGTGTATGATTTGGAGGTCTGGAAGTACCTCTTGCATTATGACAGTGGCGACAGACAGTGTTCTTGAAGTTTCGGATAAGGAAGAGAAGAGATTCCAGTAAGTAAAGAAAGTGTGGATGTACCTGGTCATTCAGGCAGGCTTGTGAAGGTTCTTGGATCATGTTGAGGTTGTGTTGTTGGTCCGCATTGATAGTAGAGCCCGGAATTGAAGTTATTCTTCCGGATGAAGTTCTTGCTCTGTTTAGCCAACCGGATGAGTTGTTCATCCTGCGAATGTTCTTGTGGTGGCCAACCGGATGTGTTATTCATCTTTCGGATACTCTTATGGTTGTTTGCCGACTTAGATGTTTGTTCCTAAGTCGATGTCTTGTATAAATAACGGTTTGTGAGTTCATTTCAAAGTGTGGATTGTGTGGATGAGTGTGGCATAGCGAAGAGAAGTGCGAAAGGCAGAGCAGAGGTTTTTGGGCTTAAATGGAACTGATCCGGACATGGTAGAGATGTCATTCTCCAGTTCAAGATTGTGATTCTTATCACTTTGTAGACAGTGTGTCTCCTTGTAGGCAGTGGGCCTCTTTGTGAGCAGTGTGCTCGGGCAGTGAGCCCTAATTGGCAAGTGCCATTCTTTTTCTTATTCTTCTAACATAGAATAATCCTTGGGTTAATCACCCCGTGGTTTTTCCCTTAACCGGGTTTTCCACGTCAAAATCTTGGTGTTCAATGTGTTGATGTTATCTGCTCTTGTGTTTATGTATTATGCTTTCATGGATGATTAATTGATATGCTGTTAACTAACAACGAAGAATCAAGTGTTTGAAAGAACAAGAAGTTTTATACAACTGATTCACCCCCCCCTCTCAGTTGTATGCCTTAAATCCAACACTCTAGTAGTGATGTGTCCTAAGGATGATGATTCTAAGCTAATTTAAACTATGAATGTAGCCTAAATTGAGTGATATGTGAGTACTCAAACTAGCAGAATTTCATTGCATACAATTGCTTATCAAAAATAGAGGTGAGGACCTTAATTTATAGACTTTTGGGGATGGAAATGGAGGGCTAAGATTGAATTGAAAGATCAAGGGTTCATATTGCTTGATGATCCTCAAGCAAGGAGAATTGGACAAATGGCATGATGAGATTGGATGAGATAATTGCTCCAAGATTCAAGGGATGATCAATAGATGAAATTGAAGGTTTGAATGGATGGATGGCTAGGATTGGGTAGATGTATGACATGTAAGGCCTCATTTATGAAAAGGCATGGCTTGGATTTTGTGAGGAATTTAAAATTGTGGGGAGAGGACAAGTGGAATTAAAAATTGGAGGAATAGTGCATGAATAGTGCCACATGGAATTTTAAATTTGGATGAATAGTGACACTTGGAGTGGGGTAGGAGAAAGAGGACAAGTGTACACTTTTTGGAAGATTTGGCCATGCTTCCAAAGTACCACTTTTCATGTACATGCATGTACATTGAATGACAAGTGGACTTCTAGAAACATGGGGGTTTGTAATTGAGAATTAATTAAAATTAATTCTTGTGCACATGTTTAGAAGAAAATAATGATGATTACTAAAAGTAATCAAACAAATTAGGGAATTAAATAAATATGAATATTTAATTTTTGATGAATGGATTGTGAACTATAGTTGTCAAATATTTGATTTTTGAACTATAATAGAGGAATTTAGAATTTTTGGTGAAGCGGAAAGGCGAGGGAAACATTAATTAAATAATTGGAAATTATTTAATTAATGTATTGGTTGAATAGAATGATGTGGATGATTAGGTTTGGAATGCGGGAATGGATGAAAGTGGTTGTAACCATTTTCAAGTGTCTAGACATCTAAAGGGGCAAAAGGATTTTTTCTTACAAAATCATGCCTATCCATTCTCCTAGGACTAATTTTGCATTTTATTGATTTATGTCCAAACTAACTACATGAAAAATAGTAACCATAAAAAGAATAATTAAACCTAGTTTGTCTTACGAGTTGGTTCTTGAATTTCCTCTTTGAATTGTGAACTTTGATGAATCCATCATCCTCATTTCTGGGTTCTTTAGTTCTCTTATTCTTCCTGGACCCTTCAGGATTCCTAGAAGCAACAACACTCTTTTTAGGCTCTTTTGTCTTCTTAGGCATAGTAGAACTTGTCTCACCTTTGTCTTCAACTGCTTTTTGACAAAGAGTAGCAGATTTGATAGTCTTTTCTTTAGCATTCTTCTTAGAGACAACTTTCTTGAAACTCTTTTCTTCCACATATCCTAACCCAAACGTGTTGGAGTAGGACCTTTGACAACCAATTATTTCATCAAGAATTTCAGAGCTCTTCACAAACTTAAGGCTTCTGTTTAATTGTATATTTACCTTTTCTAACTCCTTCCTTAGAGAGACAACTTTAGACTCTAGTTTTTGACACTCTACTAGTCTTTTCTTCAAATTGAAACTAGTTACCTCTTCTATTCTTTTAGATTTTGTTAACTATAATTTCATATCTCTAACAAATTTCTCAGATTCTTTAATCCCTAACTTGTACTTTTCATTTTGTTTTCTTTCATACTTTAGATCAGCTAGAGAAAAGATCAATTCACCTTCCAAATCAACTTCACCCTCTTCTTCCTCATCAGAGTCTTCACAACAATCTTCTTTAGGAGTATTTTCATTTTCTTTGATTTCAATAGTCATAAATATAGTTTCATCCCTTTCACTCACTGATGAGAAGTCATCAGAAGAACTGATTTCTTTATCTACATAAAGACTCTTCTTCTTTTTGCTAAAGTTCCTTTTCTTTTACTTGGAAACTTGTTGCCTAGAACTATTCCCTTTTACATTATCACTTAAAGGACATTTAGATGCAAAATAGCCAATTTTTCCACAATTGAAACATTTGAAAGGTAGTTTACCTTTGTATTTTCTAGAGCCTTTCTTTAGTTTTCTAATGAAATTTGCTTCTTCTTCACTTGAACTAATACTTGATTCAGAATCTTCTTCAATCTTCTTGTCTTTGGAAGTCTTGAATGTTACTTCTTTCTTTGTTGAACATGTACTTTCACTTCTCATTTCATATGATGTTAGAGATACAAATAATTCATCTATAGAAAACTTATCCAGATCCTTTGCTTCCTCAATTGCAGAGACTTTAGAATCATACCTCTATGGGAGAGACCTTAGAACCTTCTTTACAACCACCTTATCTTCTACATCCTCCCCAAGACCTCTGATAGAATTCACTCTCATCTACTCTGAGCATGTAGGATGCAATATTCTCTTCATCTTTCATCTTTAGGGTCTCAAATTTTCCTTGCAATTTTGCTTGCTTGACTTTATCATCACCCTCATAGATGTTTTTGATAATCTAAGTTGGCAAAAACCAGGGGCCGAACCCTTACAACAGGAACCCAAAAAGGAACATCAAAGGCTCAAAAACAAAAAGAGCCACCCAACCCAGCTAGAGCATAAATAGCATTAATAGCTGATAAACAACAGATAGCAAGAGAAGTAGTCTAACAACAGATAAATAGAAAGTAAATAAACAAAGCTAGGGAGAAATATCCTCCCATCCTTTAGCCAGAAATTCATAAATCTTGTCAAACTCTTTAACTTTCTCTTCATCAACTCCATGGGCAAGGGTGTCATTTTCCTGCAACAGAGACAAATTGAGCATAGCCAAGTGGCAAAGCATACTGGTGATAAAACAACTCATAGATTAGACCTTTTGTTCTAGGGAGTCCACTTTGCCTCTGAGAACATCAATTTCATCCTCCTAACCATCACCCTCTTCCTTAGCAACCTCTTCAGGTTCCTCCATAGTCACCCTCTCCTCCTCTTGTGCATTATCCTTAGGTCCATAATACCCTCCATCTGAATCCACAGCTTGCGTTTCCTTTTCTTCAACCCCTTATGTCCCCTCTGAGACCTCATGAACCTCAATGTCATCACCCTTAGACTGCTCATCTCTCTGAGTAGAAGATCTAGAGTTACTTTTAGAATAATCAATTAGCTTAGTTGAAGGAGCCAGTTTGCCAGCAATTCTCCCAGACCTTCTTATACCCAAAGAGTAACCCTCATTCTTAGCTCTGACTGTGGCTTTAGCTTTGGCTTTTTTCGGACCCTCACTGTCACTATTTTGATTTTGATGGGCCCCCATTATATCCATACCTTTAGTGATCTCCACAATAGAAACCATCTCCTTGAATTTCTATTTCTTCCCCTTAATACTTCCTTTAGAGGTAGGAGTATGGATGTCCTTAGCAGTATTATCCTCTAGGGTTATAGAAAAGGAAACACTTTTTAGTTTCTGGTTGTTGGGGGTAGAATGACAGGGCTCCTTAGGAGGAATAGTAGCACCGGGGGGAGAATCAACAAGCATTTCAACAATAGTGGGCAGAATTTGTTTTGGCGGGTCCAAGGCAAGATGAAACTTATACAGACGATGGATAAGGCCTTGGTGAAGGGGAACTGGACACTTAGAGGGGTTCTTATCTAATTTATCTTTAACACGATGTACAGAGTGTTCCAAAGAAGACATTATATAAAAGGAAAACTTATCAGAGCATTTCTCCTAAAATGGTTAAGCAGGGGAAGATGATAATTATAGAACCTACTAAAATGCCCTTCTAGGGTGAAATATTTCATCAAAAGGTAGCACATCTCACCTTATGGCTCTGGGAGCTTCATATGATCAAATCCTCCTTGATAAGTGACAAGTTCTTCCCCCTCACTGAGAAAAAGCTTCTGACTGTGGTGGTTGGCAACCTTGGTTTTCCTCTTCAATTTTGTGCCTTTCATAGAAAGGCCAGTAACCATCACAATGACCTCCTTAGAAATTTCAAACCCTATCTTGCCAATTTTAACTTTGCGGTTATCCCACAATAGGGCACACTGCACAGAAAGGTTTTCATCATAATCATTGAAGCATTAAAGGAAAGGAATAATGCCTCCTTCTTTACAATAGTGCCACACAATAGCATTATCCTTGAATTCACTGCAAGAGATGGGTTCAGTGTGAATTCTATCCCCCCCATGATTACCTTTCCTTCAAACACATAGAGTAGAGGATAATAGCACTTAGGAAAATCATCGTGTCTTCTTCTAACTTCAAAGTGCCCACAAGTATTAACTCTACAGGCATAAAGAAACATGCATATGAAATAAATGATGAAATGATTCAGCATCCTTAAGCCATCATTAAGAAGATACGCCGCCTCATTCTCTAATCTATGAGAGTCCTTCCCATGCCCTAAATCATATAATTAAACTTCCTATCAACATCAAACAGCCAACTCAACATATCGCAGGAGATCATCAGTGCTAAATTGGCATTTGTCAGAAAAGTACACATCATCATAATTACAATGTCCTTTATTAGCCATCTCATCTTGCCACAAGAGATTAGTTGAGCTAAGCTAGAATTCACAATGTGATGTGGCATCATTGAAAAGTCATTTCTTTTTGAATTAATTCCCCTATAGCACGGGGGATATTATTGTGTTGGCGCCAACATCGCCAATTTTCAAATTACTGACCATGATTAGCAAGTGCATCATTAACTTCATTACCCTCTCTGTAGATATGAGAGAAATCCACTTGGGTAATACTCTGAATAAGCAATTGTATGTCAGCAATTATATCCTTAAGCCACCATCCATATATCGAATCCTTAGTAACAACATCAATAACTAATTTACAGTCACCCTCTATATGCAATCTCTGTACACCCAACGTGATTGCCAGTTTGATACACCATAAAAGTGCTAATGCCTCAGCAAAGTTATTACTTTGAATACCTAATCCTCCAGCATAGGCAGCAACAAACTCCCCTATGTCATTCCTGATAATCCCACCTCCACTAGCCTTACCATCATATTTTGAAGCCCCATCAAAATTTAACTTGAACCAGCCAGTCTTTGGGGGGGTCCACCTAGTATTTAATCTCTGGAGTTGCTTAGAATTGTTGAAGGAAGGGATTTGATTAAGGATCCCCCAATTAGTAGTTATACTTTCCTCTTGTTGAGTGAGAGGTTTGTCAGCAGTTTTAACATGCGAGTTGGTAACACTTTCAATAAGACTCTTAGAGAAAGATTGGTAAACTTGAGAATAATCTTTGACAGAATCCCTAAAAATTTTGTTATTCCTTTCCTTCCACAGTATGCAACCAATAAAGGGGAGGGTTTGGTTCCACATTTCTACTAACTAGGGTTGAGAAAAAGTAGGAACCCAGTTAAGAATGACTTCCTTAATATCTTTATTGTAGACCCATTGCAATCCAAAGTTCAGAAGCACTCTACTCCATATTTCTTTGGCAAACTCACAATGCAGAATCAAATGGGGAATAATTGTGAGGCCTACCTTTTTCATTCCCGTACATTTGACTATTTACCTTACTATTGCTGATACATTTAGTCTTGTGGGACTATTGATCCCGAATTCCTGAACTATTAGACTTTATGATGTATGTGGATTGTTATGCTTAGTATGTTTACGATGTGTTAGACCTGGATATTGCTTTACTGATGGTGTTAGATAGATGCTTTATATTATGATGTTATGGGAAAACTAATTGGGTGATGTTAGATAGAAAACTTTTATGAGATTCAATCTTGGGAATGGATGTTTGAAATGCAGACTTTAGAATCTAAATTGTAATGTGAATTCCTTGATGCTTATGTGAACTTGTAATATTTTATGCGAATGTATGTTTTAATTTGCTTCAGCTATTATATATGTATGTGGAATTAAATTTGTAATTGAGTGCGCAGGTATTTCTAACAAGCCATAGAAATTGGAGATCATCCCACACATGATGTTGTTATCCCTTGTGAAACCGATCTAGTTCCACGAGGAACCAAGATCAACCCTGTGTATGATGAAATTCTATAATGTTGATTTCAATGTTATTAATTGGGCTAAGTCTACCCCTCTTTTAATTTGAATTCTAATTGGTGTTGTAAGAATTTTGTCTTTTAAATTTTGAGACCCCTTTTCATGTGTTTTAACTTAACCCTAGGTGCTCAAAATGAGCTAAACTTGACCTTGGGTTGTAACCCTTGGGTCTAGGGACCTTTTTGACTTGGGTAACCCTTGGTAAACCTCAATTTGGTCACCTTAACTTCACCCTGAATTTAAGTGACGAAATTGGAGGCATGGGAGGGAGAGGATGAGTGGGTCCAACACTTAACTCCATCCCTTCCACTTCCCAAGGTTGGAGATGTCTCCAAGACCCCCAATTGTGGAGGACTTTACTCCAAGTCTCTCTCACAATTGGTGAGGGTACCTTGGAGTTGTGTGGTCCCTCTTAGGAAGGAAGGGATGGGGCACATGTGTCACCCATTCCCTCTTAAGCTCCACTTTCCTCTCCTACATGTTTGAGAGAGGACAAGTGGAGGGGTGAGAGAGACTTGGGGATGGGTGAGTGACATGTGTCATCACCCATCCCATGGGTCTTGTTTGTAGTGGGGAGGAAGAGTGAGGAGGTGACAAGTGTCACCTCCCCATTCCTCAAAGGTCATGGGTTGAGCTTATTTTAATCCCACTTGGAGAAGGTTATGGGTTGTTGAATTTTTGGATAATTTTATTGTTTTAAATTTTACTTTGGGGAAAAAGATAGAGAGAGTTTTGTGGCTTATGTTGGAGGAGGATTTGGAGAAGCTTTACTTCAACCATCTACCATAATTGGGCTTTTAAAGGTTGGGTTTCAAGGCTTAGGCCTTCTCCTTATGTATTTTTATTGCTTGTGTGGTGCTATGTGTGAGAGTCATATGTTTGAGAGTCATATGTTTGAGTTTTTTTTATTTGTTGTTGTGGGAAAAATTTGTAGGGTGTTGTAAGAGCCGCTCCCACTTGGGAGAAGATGTTCAACAAGTGTGGGGTAGGGGAGGAGTGAACCTCCTCGGGGTCATTACCTTGTTTTTGTGGTGTTGTAAGCCTTGAGGGCAATATATGAGATTTTGAGCAATATGTGGAATGGATTGAGAGCCAAAATAGAAGCTTTGGTGGAAATTGTGTTTAAATGTGATGGCTAGAGGCCTTATGAGGTATTTGTTTTGGAATATTTGTAGGAGTGGCACTCTTGAGTTGAGTGTGTCCACTCCCCTACCCCTTTGAACTCATCTTGGTTGAATTCTTGTGTTATGCTATCCATGGGTGTAAAATTGTGTTTGGTTGTTTGAATGTCTTGTTGTGAAGTGGAATGAGTCCCCAAGTGTGTCTATGGTGACCCTCTTGTAGGTCTATGGTAGGGAGGAGAGCAAGATGTGTGGTTTTCTTTCCCCTTGTTGTGATATGCAGGTTTATTGGAGCTAAGTGTTGGGAAGTTGGAGAAAACTCCTTGTTCTTGGAGTTGATATTTTATTTTCCTTTACTCTTTTAGCTCTTGAGAGAGAGCTTGGCCTACTTAGGGGATTTTATCATTTGTTAGTTGTCCAAGAGAAGAGCATTATTCTCTCTCTTGTTAAAAAAAAATGTATATTTTTATTTTGTGTGTAGTCTATTTACATTTGAAATTGAAAGTTATAAATTGTTGGTTTTAATGCTTATTAATCCAAAAATGTGGAAGGAAGAAAATTTACTTTTAAAGTTATTTCATTTGTATGTTTATTTTTTTTTTTAAAATAGCAAAAGGAAAGTTGTGATTGTATTATTGAGACAAAATATGGAATATGTATATTGTTCCTATGAAAGAGAAAATTAGTTGATGCCATGTGTTATAAGTATTTATTTATTTGCATTTGTTTCTTTCCCTTAAAAAGAAAATATCATTATTACAATGAATATATTATAAAATGAGTTCTTTATCTTGTAGAAGAGTTGATTTAAAAAAATAGATATATATATCTTTGTGTATTGTTTATAAAGTAAATTTGTATGTGGTTGAAATATATATATATATATATATATATATATATATATATATATATATATATATATATATATTATGAGTATTTGAATGTATACATCAAATGTATTTAAATATAAATTGATTTCTTTATTTTTGCCAAACAAAATTGACTGTATTTAATATATTCAATATATATGTATTATTATAGCATTAACTGTGAAATTGAATTATAAATATGGGCTGCTGTGTATATTACTTACATGTATATATATATATAAATGTATATATATATATATAGAATGGAACTTAATACAAGAAAATATTAATAAAAAAAAATGCCGAAGAGACTATTTTTTTTTACTGTCATAGCTTATACAGAGGGTAGATTTAATGTTAATGGTGGGAGGTTCGAATCCCCCCACTGCCATGCTTTATTTTTTGTGTTGGGTGTGGGGAGGGGGGCAGAGCCCCCACCCACACCCCATCATATGGGATGTGGGTGGGGGCTTTGTCCCCCTCCCCACACCCCCCACTATTTCTAAACCCCACGGCCTCCCTCTCTACATGCAGACCGTGCCACCAAACACGCCGCTGTCAAAACTTCCCTCCGCCATCACTTCCTCCATGGCCCTCTCACCACCGACCCTCCCAATAGAGCCCTTGCCACCAAACCTCTGCCGCCGGTCCCCCACCAAATGCCACCACCATCCATCTCTGTTGCGGCCTCTCCTCTTCCTCACAGCGCCGCCTCCATGGCTGCAACACAAAGAAACTTAGGGTTTCAACAGTTTAACAAAAAGAATAAAATATATATATTAAAAGAAAAATCTAGTTTATAAACACTATATATATATATTTAAAAAGCCATCATATGCATTTCATATGTGGCCATTCAACTTGCAATCAAAATCAAGAAAACACAAAATGAGAGAGAAAGAGAAAGAAAGATAAAAGTGAAAAAAAACAAAGAGGAGGAAATGAGAAAATAGGGCTAGGGTTTTTGCAATAAAGAAAATCATATTTTATTGTTAGAAGAAATTAGGGCAAGGTGGAAATAAAATCCATTTTAAAGTTTAATTCCCCTCTTGTTATTATTTTTGTTCATTGCTTTATGTTGGAAATTATATAGGGAATTTGAGATAATTATTTAAAGGGTAAAACTTTATTCTTTTAAAAATATTATTATTTTTAATTGTTAGTGGATGTAAATAAATTGATTTAATCATGATTAGATGGATTTATAATTTATTGATTTTTAATTTAAATTTTTGGAAAAAAAAAGATTTATTTGTATCAATTAAATTTTATACAATTAAAATATTGAGAGGTAGTTATTTTAAACAAACAGGTTAAGAAATCTAACTCTACGAGGACGATTTAAACTCCACGTTATTAATCAAAATTTAATATTCCTTTTAATCATGATGGAGCAATTTAATTAACGAAATTAAATTAAACGTTGTTTTAAACCCGATCAGAAACCTAGTAAACTCTTTAAACGAAGTTAGTAAAACCTATTTCTGAGATCTGATCTACCAAGAAATTAGGAATAATGTAAATGATGCAGAGATAACTCTAATTGATCAAAAACGTGAAGAAGAAAAAATTGATTGAGCTTTGTTGAAAATTTTTTAAATTATAGAAAACGTGAAGAAGAACAAATTGATCGAACTTTGTTGAAAAATGTCCCATTAACTTAATAAACTATTTTACCAATTCAACTAGTGAGACATAAGTAATTTATTAAACCAAATTAGTAAACCTTTCAATCAAATTAGTTTTAGTACAATAAATCATACTCACGCCCGTGAGGCGTTATGCTGCCAGATTTTTCTAGAATTTAGGGTTTATCTAGGTTAGTGAAGTTTAACCTTGTTAGAGAATATAATATTGTTTTCTGCCGAGTATCATCATTTGAATTTTGTATTTTATCATCCTCTCATGCATTTGGCTTTGGGTTATTGATTTTGACTTACATCAAAATCCCTTCATTCACATAGGATAACTTAGGGTTTTCGATCATTGATCCTAATCCTATTGACGATGTTAACCGTGTCGCGATGACTCCCTAGTTGGCCTTCATTGCGATTGGTATGCGCACATGAATGCATTAACCCGCATTCAACTGTATTGTTTACACCTTAAGCATAATGCCACCGAGAACGCTTATGTGTGAGAGGGGGTTTCTAGGGAAGTGTGGAAGTTTTTTGATATTTCATGTCATGACCACATGACAAATGTGGACATGACACATGTGTTGCATGTCGTGACCACATGGGAAATGTGGGCATGAAATTTGGTATTAGAGCCCAAGTTTAAACACTGGGCGTATTTGGGCACGTTACTTATTCTGCAACTTTGATTAATTAGTGCCTACCTTATTTTGTAGGATGCCTCCCTGACATATTTGGCGAGCGTGATCACGTAACACTGCATCCGTTGAGGTGCACAGTGGTTCCTCTATAGAGGGGCAGTTACCAGTAACCTTAGCAGATCTGCCAGTACCACAGGTACCACTAGTACTTGATATAGGACCTCAGATTTTACATACACTATAGGCCATGTTTGAGAGGCTACTACTAGTTATACCAACACCACGTGACGAGCCTCGCGTTGATCCGCGAGAGGAGCCATGTGAGGAGCCGCGTACTGAGTCGCGAGCTGAGCCACATGTAGAGCCCTGCGTTGATCTGCGAGAGGTGCCACATGTGGATCCTTTTGTAGAGATACTTGATACTATAGTGGAGGAGGTAGGGTCAGCTTACAGATCACGGAGTAGGAGTCCTCCACGATATCCGAGACGAGATGAGACTGTGAGGGTAGAGTAGGTACATCATGGAACTTATGAGTATGGTATGGATGAACTGGTTATAGGACTTAGAGACAGAGGAGATCCCATCAGAGACCTACTTAGGCTTAATCCACCTACCTTCGTAGGAGCTACAGAGGGAGCTGAGGCTGAGGCTTAGTTCATCAGTTTGGATAGGTGCTTCACGTTGAGACCTTATGGGAGCAACATGAAAGCACGAGTGGCAGTACACCTCCTGAGACATGTAGTAGCTACTTGGTGGCGCACTAAGAAGTGCAAGCACCGGTTATCATTAGACACACTCACATGGGACACTTTCATAGAGTGCTTTAATGTGCGTTACTTGTCAGATCATTATAGATAGCGTCAGATAGATGAGTTCCACAGATTACAATAGAGAGGACTCATGGTTGCACAGTATGAGAGATGATTTATTGAGCTTTCACGTTACGTAGAGTATCTCCACGATGAGAAACTCCTGGTGCACAAATTCATCAAAGGTTTGAATTAGGGAATAGTAGGACCAATGCGTATGGTAGACCCCCAGACTATGGGTGAGGCTACCGAGAAGGCTTATATTGCAGAGGAGATTCAGGGACGAGGGCATAATTCACGCCCGTAGTTTCAGGACCGTAATGACCAGCAGTAGTAGAACTTTCATACACCACAACCAACACCACAGAGAGGAGGATTTAATTCTTCATCTTTACCTCCTAGGCCTCCACAGCAGCAACAGTAGTATCAGCAAAGATCTATACCCTAGTAGAGGGCTCAGGGAGGACAGAACTATTGTTGGCAGCAGCAGGGCCCACGTAGGGATCAGAGACGTAAGTAATTTATTAAACCAAATCAGTAAACCTTTTGATCAAATTATTTTTAGTACAATAAATCCTACTCACACCCGTGAGGCGTTATGTTGCCAGATTTTTTTGAAATTTAGAGTTTAGCTAGGTTAGTGAAGTTTAGCCTTGTTAGAGAATATAATATTGTTTTCTACCAAGTACCATCATTTGAATTCTATATTTTATCATCCTCTCATGCATTTGGCTTTGGGTTATTGATTTTGACTTACGTCAAAATCCCTTCATTCACATAGGATAACTTAGGGTTTTCAATCGTTGATCCTAACCCTATTGACAATGTTAATCGCGTCACGATGACCCCCTAGTTAGCCTTCATTGTGATTGGTATGCACACGTGAATGCATTAACCGGCATTCAACTATATTGTTTATGCCTTAAGCGTAATGCCATTGAGCACACGTATGCATGCGAGGGGGTTTCTAGGGAAGCGTGGAAAACTTTTTGATATTTCATGTCATGACCACATGACAAATGTGGACATGACACGTGTGTTGCCTGTCGTGACCGCATGGGCAATGTGGGCATAACAACAATTTCCTCTTCCTTAAGGCACAACACACATCTATTAACTAGAGAAAATCCCATTCTTTGAAGATTATCTTGAGTTAAAATCTGGTTATGGGCTATAGTCCACCAGAACATATTAACTTTAGGAATAAGTTTGTGGTTCCAAACATTCTTCCAAAGCTCATCCCTAAGATCCTCTAAAATTAGCAGATGGTAAGCAGATTTGACAGAGAAGAGCCCTCTTTTATTTGTAGTCCAAAGTAACTCATCTAGTCTAGGGAAGAGAGGAATTCTGGTTCTCAACAACATCTGCTAAATATAATTCATTCGAGGGAGAAGCTCAGGATGATTGGTACAACACTCCAGAAGGTTTTTCCAATGTCTAACTCCATTCTCTTGTTGGATATACTAATAGACTTTAGTACCAAAATATTGTTTGGTAATCTTAGCAATAACCTCATTACCCTCTTGGACAGAAAGGGCCTTGTCAGCCACCCATGGATCCTCCCAAAATTTATGAGGTTACCATCTCCCAGTTTCCATTTTAGTCCCTTTTTGATAAGGCTTCTAGATTTGATCATTTTGTTCCAAATCACTGACCCCTGAGGGAGACCCTCTTGATAAAAGAAGTTATAATTATCAGTATCCTGTAAATACTTAGCTTGCATAATTATTCCCCAATCTTTATTGTTACTAATAAGATTCTAATTGACTTTGGATAAAAGAGCTTTATTCAAATTTTTTATAGCTCTGATATTTAGGCAACCATGATTTTTGGGAAGATAGACCCTCTCCCATTTGACCAAAGACATTCTCTTCTTCTCTTCTGCACCTGTCCATAAGAACATTCTTTGGATTTGTTCCAACTTGTTAGCTATATACTTGGGCATTTTAAAGAGAGAAAATAAGTGGGAATACCTTGTAGAGAGGCCCGAAGAAGTTGCAATTTACTAGCACTACTCAAAAGTTTACCTTTCCAACAAATCAACTTATTTTGAGTTCTTTTTAAAATATTGTTCCAGAAGCCTGGAGTAACTTCCTTGATAGTTAGAGGAAGGCCAAGATAGATTCAAGGAAGATCAGCAGCTGCACAACCAAGGATGTTGATAATTTTCCTTTGAAGATCTCTTAGAGTGTTGAAGAAGAAGACATTGCTTTTATGGAAGTTGATGTGTTGACCAGAAGCCTTGGCATAATCATTAAGAATATTTTTCCAACAAAGGGCTTCCAAAACTGAGGATATACCAAAAAGGATGGTATCATCGACAAACCGCTGAACAAACATAGGTTGTAGAGGAGAAGTTGGTTTGATCCCCACAATTTTCTTGGCAAGAACCTTAGAATGAACATATCTCCCCAGAGCCTTAGCTAACGTGATAAAGAGATAAGGGGAGAGAGGATCTCCCTGTCTGATACCTCTAGTGGGAAAGAAAAAACCTTGAGGAATCCCATTGACAAGGACTGAGAACTTAGCAATTGTAATAGCTTCCCAGGTAAGGAGGGACACTTTATCATTGAAACCAAACTTTTGAATAACTTTAAATAGAAACTACCAAGAAACTCTATCATAAGCTTTAGATATATCAAGTTTCAACACCATACCTGGGAACCAACTTTTCGCTATTGAGTGGATAGTTTCATGAGTGGCTAAAACAACATCCAATATCTGTCTTCCAGGAACAAAACCTTTTTGAGAAGGAGAAATGATTTTGTCCAAAAGGGGTTGGAATCTAAAAACAAGCAGTTTGGTGCATAATTTATAAATAGTGTTGCACAGATTTATAGGTCTAAAATCAGCAAGCAACTCAGGGTTTGGCTTCTTGGGGACAAGCACAATAAAAGTATAGTTAACCTATTTTAAGAGTTTTCCCGTTTTGAAAAAGTCTATGATAATAGTAGTAACATCATAGCTCATAATATCCCAAAACTCTTGAAACAAAATCAGAGGGAAACCATCAGGGCTTGGGGCTTTAAAAGGTCCCATAGAGGATAAAACTCCCTGAACCTCTTCCTTAGAGATAGGTTTTAGAATTTCACCATTATCCTCCTCTGTAATCAGGGAAGGAATATTATTGAGGAGCTGATCCATTATCCCCCTATTATCAACATTGACAGCTTGTTCCGACAACGAGTTCTGAAAGAAACTAGCAGCATGATTACCAATCTCATTATCATCAGTGATTACATTACCATCTTCCACACATAATTTTGAAATAGTATTAGATTTCTTGTGTTTCATAGTTGATAGGTGGAAAAAAGTAGTATTATGATCCCCTTCTTTGAGCCACTGAACTCTAGATTTCTATTTCCAGAAGAGTTCCTCTTTGTTCATAAGGTTCTTCCATTAAGCAATTAAGTTATTTTCAGATTGGGTAGTATCCTCAGAAGAATCCCCTTGAGCTATTGTGGTTTGAATATTAGCCAATTTTCTAGAAATGGTCTTCTTTTGTGCAAACACATTCCCAAAACTATACTTATTCCAACTACGAACCTCTTGTTTAATGTGCAAGAGCTTCTTAACCATTCTAAACATAGGGGTACCTTGGACTAGGAGTTGCCACCATCTAGCCAGAAGACTTCTAAAATCTGAGTGTTTAATCCACATTGCTTCAAATCTGAAAGGGAAGGGACCCCTCCTTCTCTGATCAACCCAGCAGAGGAGAATAGGATTATGATCTGAAACAGTCCTAGGAGTGGCTGACAGTCTAAGGTTAAGATTGTTATCCTAGTTATTGGAAATGAGGAATCTATCCAATTTAACTTGAATCATTTGATCACCCCTCCTTCTATTAGACCAAGTAAACTTTTGATTCTGCAGCTCAATATCCAGGAGCCCAAAAGTATTGGTAAATTTAGCTAAATAAAGCATACTATTAGAGTAGTCAAGGATGCCTCTAGATTTCTCAGAGGGGTATAAAGGAGTATTGAAATCACCCGCAAGCATCTAGTGAGAATTAGGGGAAGAAGAGAGGTGAACAGACAAGTCCTCCCATAGAGTTTTCTGCAAAACCCTAGTGTTAGGGGCATAAATATTGACCAAAGTCCAATTGAAAAAGGGCAAAGAAAAGTGAACCATAAGACAATGCTTATTAAAGAAAGTAAGCATACCTCCAAATCCAGCCTTATTCCACATCGTAGCAATCCCCCCAGAGGCACCAGTGGCGGGACTAATACAAAAAGCAGCATTAGGCCAGATCTTATCAGCAATCATTTGGAAATTTTCCTCTGACATTTTAACCTCCTGAAGCAAGAGAATATCAATTTTATGATCTAATATACAATTCTTGACTTCAAATTGCTTTGAAGAGCTGTTAAGACCCCTTATATTCCATGACAAAATCCTCATTTAACAAGTTTTTTGGAGTGAACCTCCAGTGTCTTCTATTTACCACTGGCAATCTTCCTAGCTGCCTCCCTTTGTCTTGTTTGTTTAGCTTATCCCATACTTCTTTGGTAGATTTACATTGCATGACTTTCACAAATTATGTATTGGTTAGACCACACAGTATAGCATTATTTTCTTTGGCATTGTTTTCACATTCTTTCTTTTTAGCTTGAGTAGTGGGAGGTGTTGTTGGTGTTGTGTAGCCATCTACAACAGACTACCATATATCAAATCCAAGAGAGATCAGGTAAGTCTCCATTCTGATGCTAGACAAAAAGCATAATTGGTACCATCAAATAATGGTGCTTTATTTGAAGAAAAACCCTCTTGTTTTTCCATAGTGTTCTTGTGACTAGATCTTCCTTAAGTGGTTAAAATTTCTTCAAGGAACCCTAGGCTTTGATACCAATTGATGAAAGAACACCAATACACTAAGAGGAGGGGGTGGGTGAATCATTGTGTATTAATTTTTAACAATTTAAACCAAGAGACAAGAATCAAGAGCACACATAAATCATATAACACCAGATGTATGTGGAAAACCCTAATAGGAAAAAACCATGGTGATAATGTTGCTTGAGTCTATTGCTCAAATCCAACCCCACAAAAAAAACTTTTACAAATGTTTTGTAAGCATAAACTTACATGTACATTGACACCCAAGACAATGTTTTGAGGCACCAACCTTTAGGTACACCATTGTAGACACCCAAATCAATTTTGACAAGAAATGTATATGAAAAATTTGGATAAATGAAAATGATAAAACAATGAAATGCATTACCTAATCCAAATCTTCAATACCTCAGATAGATGCATGCATGATAGATCGATTGAATGATTTGATATGTTGGTTGCTCAATTCAGCAGCATATGAGGATGATAGATGAAAAGACAATGGATGATAGATGAATGATACAAAGGTTCTAATGATTTTCGATAGCATGTAGATACTCAAGACTCAATGCATCTTGCAAATGGCTTGTGAGGGGGTAGATTTATAGGAAAGGGTTGATTTGAATGGATGGTTGAGATTAAAAGGCTAAATGATTGATGTGGATGGCTAGGATTGATTAGTTGTTCCCACTCTTCAGGGAAGTTGTAGTCATGTGACAAGTGTAAGAAGGATAATAAAGTTGATGTGTGATTGTGTACACACAAACCTTTATTTAATAAAATTAGGTCTTATTAGTTGTACATGTGAAGGATATTAAATGAAAGTTATACTACTAGACATGATTCAATTGAGAGGTAGACAAGTGTTGGAATGTGATGAAAGGTGAGGACCTAATTTAGATATTTTATTTGAATTAGTTAGGATATATGGATGGAAATTAATTAAATAAATGGGATTTATTTAATTAATTGGCTAGGTGATTAGGATGGGAAATTAATTAAATAAATAAAATTTATTTAATTAATTGACTAATGGGATAAGTGGGATTAGGAGTGGAATTAGGATAAAATGCTACATGATGCCTCTAATAATGTATTTGACTAGGTGTTGCAAGACATGGACAAGTTTGGGTGTCTACATTTTGTCCCTCTTTGAGATGATGTTCAAGATGAAGAGATTTGTGTCAAGTAACATCATTTCAAAGAAGCTGAGGTATGGATAGAAGAAAAAGATAGGATGAGAATGATGTAAGGATAGGATGATGATGAAAAGATAGGATGATGATGAGGTAAGGATAGGATGATTATGCCCCCTCGAGAGGATAGGCGGGTTGGACAAACATGGGTTATTGTTATATGGAGCCTAATCAGACTTGGAGGTTAAATTTACCCCACTTTTATCAGCACGGTTTCCCCTCAAATTATTTAATGGGGTCAAGGGGTAGCGCCCCTTGTGGGAGTTTGGGGGCAGCATCCCCAAGATGGGGTTAAGGGGCAGCACCATAAAGGCGTTGGGAGTTGTTTTTTCTATTGGCCGACATAAAAAACCCTATTTTGTAATTGACTTAAGGCTTGATAAAAGTAGCTAAGGGTTAGGGTTTCCATTGACGTATTGTAGTATTTTGCAGCGGTATTTAGTTGCAATGATTACTGGTTGTAATCGCTTTGATTTACTGGATAATAATATTGGACTCTCTATTAGTGGATGTAGCTCAAGTTTGGGTGAACCACGTTAAAACTTGTCTCTCGCTGTTATTATTTTTGTGTATTTTCATTCCTCTGTTTAATCTTTATTTGCATTTAATTGATATCTTCTACATACAATCCCTAACAAGTGGTATCAAAGTGGGTTGTGTTTGATTATCGTCTGCAGAAAGGTCTCACGGTTGAGTGGGAGCAATGGTAGACAAGGGTAAATTGAAGGTAGATAAATTCAATGGGTAGAGCTATCAATTATGGAAGATGCAGATGGAGGATTATCTCTATCAGAAGGATTTATGGAGGCCATTGGAAGGAATAGCCAAGAAACTAGCAACAATGACTGATGAGGATTAGAATCTTCTGGACAGAAAGGCACTGGGAACCATTCGGTTGTGCCTGGAACCATCGGTGGCATTCAATATAATTGAAGCGAAGACAACAGATGGTTTGATGAAAACTTTGGCTAAATTGTATGAAAAACCCTCATCCTCAAATAACATATTTCTCATGAAGTGTTTGTTTAATCTAAAAATGATTGAAGGTGGATCTGTGATAGATCATTTAAATAAGTTTAATATGATTATTAGTCAGTTAACTTCTATAAAAGTAAGTTTTGATGAAGAGGTGAGGGCTCTTTGGATATTATGTTCTTTGCCAGAAAGATGGAATAGCTGGGTAATGGTTGTAAGTAACTCTGTCTCTAGTTCAAATACTTTAAAATTTGATGATGTTGTTGGTGTTATCCTTAGCGAGGAAATGCAACAGAAAAGCTCAGGAGGGTCCACATCAGGTAGTGTTTTGAATGCAAAAAGTAGGGGTAGATCAAAGGAGAGAAGAAAAGGTTTTGGAGGTCATGGGAAGTCATGAGGAAAATCAAAGGACAAGAGATCCCAATCTAGAGGACAGAAGAATTGCTAGTACTATGGGAAATCAGGCCATTTGAAGAAAGACTGTTGGTCTCGAAAGAATAAAGAAGATAAACAAGAAGGCAATAAGGAGGCAAATGTGGTAAGTAATAAATCTGAAGATGATGCTTTGATTCTTTCCCTAGATAATGTTGATGATTCATGGGTTTTAGATTCAAGGGCCTCATTTTATGCTATGCCCCATAGAAGTTATTTTCTTGATTATGTCCAAGGGGATTTTGGGCTAGTTTATTTGGGAGATAATGAACCCTGTCAGATTGTTGGAAAGGGAAGAATCAAGATTAAGTTGCAGAATGGGAATCATTGGCTACTACAAGAGGTAAAGCACATTCCAAGGCTAAGTAGGAATTTAATTTCAGCAGGGCAGCTAGCTGATGAAGGTTGTATAGTTACTTTTAGTGATAAAAATTGGAAGGTTTCAAGAGGTGCCTTAATAGTAGAAAAAGGTGTGAAAGTAGGCACCTTATATCTTTGTATAGGTTATACTATTCCTTCTACTTTAGCTATTGTAGAGAAAAAACAAACAGTTTCAGGAACGGTTGTTGCAGATTCATAGGAAGAGACTGAAACAGTTGCTGTAGGTTTTGAGACAACACTGTGACATAAATAACTTGAGCATATGAGTGAAAAAGGTATGAAGGTACTTCATTCTAAGAAAGTTTTACTAGGTCTGAAATGTATTAATATGGATTTATGTGAAAGTTGTGTGTATGGAAAACAAAAGAGATTCAGTTTTCTCAAGGATGGGAAGCAAAAGAAAGATGAAAAGTTGGAGCTTGTGCATACAGATGTATGGTGACTAGTTCAAGTATCTTCCCTTGGTGGCTCTCGGTATTATGTTACTTCATAGATGATGCAACTAGGAAGGTTTAGATTTATTTCCTTAGGCAGAAATCTGATGTATTTGAAACATTTAAGAAATGGAGAAGCTTGGTTGAGAATGAGACAGGTAAAAGATTAAAATGTCTCGGATCTGATAATGGCGGTGAGTATTTCAGCAAAGAATTTGAGGATTATTGTTCCTTTAATGGAATTCATAGGCAGAAAATGGTTCCAGTGACTCCATAGGAGAATGGAGTGGATGAACGTATGAATAGGATAATAATGGAGCATGAAAGGACCATGAGATTGCATGTTGGGCTACCTTTAAACATGTGGGCATAGGCTGTCAACACCGTTGTATATTTAATTAATAGAGGTCCTTCAATTCCTTTGGGCTGTGGTATTCTAGAGGAAGTATGGATAGGTAAGAAGGTGAGTTATTCTTTTCTCAAAACCTTCAAATGTGAAGCATTTGCACATGTAGATTTTGAAAATAGAACCAAGCTAGATGCAAAATAAAAAAAGTGTACCTTCATTGGATATGGTATTAATGAATTTAATTATAGGGTTTGGGATTTTGAAAATTAGAAAATTGTGAGAAGCAGGGATGTTGTATTAAATGAGAAGGTGTTGTACAAAGATCAGTTGTAGCAACATGAGAAGAAAGAAAAAGATTATGTGGTGCTGGATGATACTCTAGATAATGATGTTCCAGTGGTTCCTCATGCTTCGCAATAGCAACAAGAAATACCACAAACTCCAGTGAATGTTAGACGGTCAACAAGGCTAAGTAGACCTCCTAAAAGGTTTTCTCCCTCTTTGTATTCTATTTTGTTAATAGATACTAGTGAACCGGAAGGGTATGATGAAGCTATGTAGGTGGATACAAAGGTTTAGTGGGAGCTTGCAATGAAAGAAGAAATGGACTTCTTGTTAAAAAATCAGACTGGGGAATTATTTAAGTTGCTTGTAGGTAAAAAAGCTTTACCAAACAAATAGGTTTATAGGCTGAAAGAGGAAGATGGAGGTAAGAAAAGATTTAAAGCCAGGTTAGTTGTAAAAGGATTTGCACAGAAAAAAGGTATTGATTTTGATGAGATTTTTTCTCCGGTTGTTAAGATGACTTATATTTGTACTGTTTTAAGTATTGTGGCTGCTAAAGATTTGCATTTGGAACAACTTGATGTGAAAACTACCTTTCTCCATGGTGATTTAGAGGAGGAGATATATATGGAACAACCACAGGGATTTGAAGTTAAAGGTAAGGAGAAACAGGTGTGCAGATGGAAGAAGAGTTTGTATGGCTTAAAACAAGAACCTCGGCAATGGTATTTGAAATTTGATAGTTTTATGGATGACCAAGGCTACAGCCAGTGTAATTCTGACCATTGTGTTTATTTTAAGAGGTTGGATAATGACAGCTACATTATTTTATGTTTAGATGTTGATGGCATGCTTGTAGCAGGGTCTAACATGGATCACATAAGAGATTTAAAACAACAGTTAGCATAATCATTTGCTATGAAGGATTTGGGGGTAGCAAAACAAATCCTTGGTATGAAAATTTGCAGAGATAGGAAGAACAAAAAATTAACTCTATCTTAGGCTGATTATGTTGAAAAGGTGTTGTAGAGATTCCATATGGAGAATGCAAAAGTTGTCAGCACACCTTTGCCTAGTCATTTAAAGTGACTAAGGAGATGTGTCCTAAGACACAAGAGGAGGAAGCAAAAATGTCCAAGGTACCATATGCTTCAGTTGTAGGAAGTTTAATGTACACCATGGTATGCACGAGACCAGATATTGCACATGTTGTAGGAGTTGTAAGAAGGTATATGAGTAATCCTAGATTGGAGCATTGTAATGCGGTAAAATGGATTCTCAGATATTTGAGAGGTACATCCAATAAACACTTATGTTTTGGGGGCTCTAATATTGATTTAGCAAGCTATGTGGGCTTAGATTTGGCAGGGGATATTGATACTAGGCAGAGTACTATAGGTTATGTCTTTACTATAGGTGGAACAACAATGAGTTGAATCTCTAGGTTGCAAAAGGTGGTTGCTTTATCCACCACAGAGGCAGAGTATGTAGCTGCAACAAAGGCAAGCAAGGAGATGATGTGGTTGCAATCTTTCATGGAAGAATTGGGAAAAAAATAGGCTAACAGTTATTTTTTTATAGACAACCAGAGTGCTATACATCTTGCAAATAATTCTGCCTTACATCCAAAGACCAAACACACATGGTTGAGGTATCACTTCATTCGATCGGTGTTGGATGATGGACAGTTAAGGCTGGAAAATATACATACAGATGAAAATCCAATGGATATGTTTTCAAAAATAGTAACAAGGGAGAAGCTGAGCTCCTCTTCAGCTTTAGTTGGTCTTCAAGACTGAAAACAAAAAACTAGAACATCAGAGTCCGGGGTGCTTATTTCCAGTGGGAGCTATAGGGTTAGCGGTGTTATGATTAGTCTCCAAGTGGGAGATGATATGGTGTGGAGTCTGATTAGTCTTCAAGTGGGAGATTGTTGTTATATGGAGCCTAATCAGACTTAGAGGTTAAATTTACCCTACTTATATCAGTGCAGTTTCCCCTCAAATTATTTAATGGGGTCAAGGGGCAGCACCCCTTGCAGGGGCTTAGGGGTAGTACCCCCAAGACAGGGTCAAGAATTTTTGCTATATGTTATAACACCAAAAGGTTTACAAGGTGGAACTTAGAAATTTAAAGTAAAGGAGCTCAAAATGATAAACACACGAATATCCACTCAAGTCTCCAGATGAAATATATTTTGATATAAACTATACTATAAAATAGAGAAAACACTTCCTCAGTTTTATACACATAGATCAAATTCATAAATCAAACAAATTTTATTATTTTATAAAGGTGTCAGGAGTTATTTTTTCTATTGGCCGAGATAAAAAACCCTATTTTATAACTGACATAAGGCTTGATAAAAGTAGCTAAGGGTTAGGGTTTCCATTGATGTATTGTAGTATTTTGCAGTGGTATTGAGTTGCAAGGATTACCGGTTGTAATCAGTTTGATTTACTAGATAATAATATTGGACCCTCTATTGGTGGATGTAGCCCAAGTTTGAGTGAACCACGTTAAAACTTGTCTCTCGTTGTTATTATTTCTGTGTATTTCCATTCCTCTATTTAATCTTTATTTGCATTTAATTGATATCTTCTGCATGCAATCCCTAACACGGGTAGGATCTCGAAATGAAAGGGATTGGTTAAGAAAGAAAGATAAGGGTGGATAGAAGAAATGAATGATGTGTTATGTTGCAATGAAAGTGAGCAACCATGATGTTTGATATAACACTAGACGTTATGCACCAAGGTATAAGTACTAGGGTGATGATGTGTCTTGTGCACCCAGCCTAATACAACCTTTTCTAACGCATGACGAAGAAAACTTAGAGCATCGAAGTCGGTTGGTAAACAGATTTGCACTATTGTAGATTATTTATACAACTTGACCCTATTTGCCTAGACAAATAGTGAAACCTACACCAACAATTGGTCAGGTTGTAGTTCTTTTGTCAACCTACCTTTGCGTTTGAAGGGGCAATTCCCTTATATGATAATATTAAGAATTCTCGCTATATGTTATAACACCAAAAGGTTTACAAGGTGGAACTTAGAAATTTAAAGTAAAGGAGCTCAAAATAATAAACATACAAATATTCACTCAAGTCTCTAGATGAAATATATTTTGATATAAACTATGCTATAAAATAGAGAAAACACTTCCTAAGTTTTATACACATAGATCAAATTCATAAATCAAAGCATATGAATCCATAACTTAGATCAAAGGAAACACAAAGAGGGATCATTCATTTAATGCACGAAGAACAAAGGATTCCATAAAATATCTTCAAAATGGCACCATTGAAATATTTTTTATTTCTCTGTGAAAAGTTATACAACTTACACCTTCTAATCTAAGATTATAAAAGCCAAAATTGTGTGTCTCTGTCTCTTTTTCTCCATCTCCTTTACAATGTCCAAGTCTTATATATATAGACTTGTTTTTGTAACCAACTTTATAACTAAATTTATAACTACTTAGAAACTACCTCCTTTTTCTGGAATCAGAGCATAATTTTTAAGTTTGATTACAATAAGCAGCCCAAGGGTGCTTTTACAAAGTTATAACTAAAACATAAAGTAAAATGAAAAGTAAAACCAAGTCAAGCCTCACTACAAGACTTTCTCTAGTACATTTGAAGTCATTTTTTCTTTGTAAGCCCGAAATAGTTTCACTGTTGGGGTAACTTATTCTTTGGCACAATTACACTACTCATTCTGATATTCCAAAGTGACACATCTTCTTGAACTTCCTTCAACTCCTGATGATAGGTGGGCAAGTGGTTAGTGCAAGTGTCAAGAATTGTAGAAATATTACTCAATCTCTTCATTGATTTTAAATTGAAAGGTTGCCAGTCGAACAATTCTGTATTCACCATATGTTCAAACTTTTGTTTGATGATACGAGAATCTATCAATTGTGATTCTTTTTCTATAAGGAAGTTTAGATTAATTGAAAGCAGAGCATCTCAGGCTTTTGATTTCACTTATTCACAAAATTATAAGGATTTATTCACTCCTTGTGAGATCTGATGAGTGACAATTTCCATTCAATGTTGGCTATCCATGATTTGAATTGATTTTCTTCCCCACTTGTAAAAATGTTTTTAGCTATCAATACTTGGGAATCAATTTCAGACATCTCCATGAGGTCTTTTAGGAATCCTTGCCATATAGATTCTTCTCTCTTGATAATCTTCATTTCTCTATCAATCTCTTGTCTCCTCATTTTTACCTCTAAGAGTAGTTTTTTATCTTCTTCGATGAATTTCAAACCATCTGATACTAATTCACTTACCCACTACTTTAATATTTTCCCATATGATTGGTTCTCATGAATGCTTTCAATTACCTCTTTTTGGACATTGATTTTTGGTAAGAAACTGATAGGAGCACCAATTATTTCTAGAGGTTTAGCTGAAGTGTCAATGAAGGAGGTGAAGATATGCAGCCATTACTTGAACCTGTTGCTTTAACTGATCCTTTCTACTAATTTAGCAGCTGACATTCAAAAAGTATGAATATCACTTTCACATGTTGAAGGCCCAAGATCTATCTTATCAATGTGAAAATTAGCTTCAGTGATTTCATTCATGTCTTTTTCTGTTACAGATTTTGCAACTTCAACACACATATTTCCTAAGGTCAAATCAATCATCATCCTAGACATAATTTTTGCCTTTTTGGTTTTAGTACTCTTTTGGAGTAGGTTGGTCACCATATCTAGTTCAGGAATGATCAACCGTGTCTTTCTCTTCTTATTTGATAGATTTTGTTGTAACCAAGAAACAAGAGGATCCAATGAAAAATCTGTAACATCAATAGGCAGCAAATATAGAGGAACATGCTAAGGTGGAACAACTGGAGTACTCTCCTCATCTAGAAATGTATTGATAGGCAATACAAAAGAGGCTTGTACTTTAGGAGATGAATTATGAGGTGGGGAAGTAATTTGTACTCGTTCATCATTATCAAGCAGATTTTCAAGATTGACGGATTTATCCTCTGTGTCTTCATGTAGTATGATTCTTTCCATTTTTTGTTCCTTTATTCTTTCATTGGATTCTTCTCTATGGAGCTCTTTGAAACCAATATCTTTTTCTTGGGTAATTTTGTGAGATTGGTTTTTCATAGAAGAACTTCGAGGAGTGGAAGATGAAGATTTCCCTTTCTTACCTTTGTTCCTCTTTGCAGTGTCAACTTCATTAGGACCCTGAGATGTTCCTATTTTTGTAATTTTCTTTCTTACCCAGTTTTTTGACCTCTCAAAAACATATGTAGTTCTTCTTGAATATTTGTGATTGTTAAGGGAAATTTGGAGTAAACATGAATAATCAATATATCAATAATAATAATACCCAAAACTCAATGAAATATAGAAACAAAGAGATCAATCAAATAAAGAACTTCAAAACCTTTGCAAACCTCAAAGCTTCATGGCTTCCATTGATTGCCTATCTCAATCGATCTTGCATGTATGAATAAGGCCCTCAGAGAGTGCACTTCCTTGCTATTCCAAGATTGTCAATGGGGAATGGCTATGATAGTGCTTTGTAATGAAGATGAGCTTCACAACAATGGTAGTGATATGGTGACAAGTTGATTGCAAGAAAATGGAATGACGTGGGTGCCAAAGGTGTGTTGTAATTCCTACAGAGTAACAATACTAAAATTTTGGATGAATGAAATGGAAGAATAGGATTCAATTTATAGACTTGAGAGATAGAAGATCAATGGTATAGAAAGAATGATAAGATCAACGGTATAGAATGGTTGAGAGATGTGCGTGAATAAGAAGAAGATAAGTGTCTTGCTATATTTTGTATGAGAGGAATTAATAAAATAGAAGAATGAGTTAACTGAATAGATTAATCAATTAAAAGAATAGATCAACCAGTTAAGAGAATAGAACTAGAGAATGAAAATTGCATGAGGATGAGAAGATATTTTAGCTCAATTAAATATTTAGAATATTCAATTGCATGTGCACAAAGATTGAATTATATTTAGAGATAACTCAATTTAGAAGAAATGGACAACTTAAATAAATAATTGATTTATTTAAATTTAGAGAAGATATTATTGGAAGAAACAATTAAATAATTGGTATTATTTAATTTAGAGTGATTTTGGAAGAACTAATTAAATAATTGGTATTATTTAATTTGTTGGAGGATTTGGAGGAATTTAATTAAATAAATTGATTTTATTTAATTGTTGGAAGAATATGAATCAAATAAATAAATTTGTTTGTTTATTAATTGATAGAGGAATTAGACTTAAATAAATATTAAGAATATTTATTTGGATGGAGTCGTGTGATTTTTAGGCGTATACATTTTGCCCCTCTTTGAAGCAATGTGTTTTATCATGTTGTTTCAAAAAATAAGTTTCTGATAATGATACATGCCCCAATTTGCCCCCTGGTATAGGTTTAATGACGATAAGATGCCCCCTCGGGAGATTAGACGAGAAGAAGGTAGAAGGCGTGAGATGGATAATCTCATGATGAGGAAGGATGAAGAAAGAGCTGAATGATACACTATGCAAGATAGAATGAAAACACACACAAGCAAGTAAGCAAGCATGTACAAATGATACAAGAACAATCAAGGTATTGCCCCTGTCAAGCGGTAAACCAAAGATATATTGATAACGATATACGACAATGTTGTCATGGCAGGGGAATGATATATCCCTAGACCAACAGGGCAGGCGTGTTGTCATGGTGGGGAATGATAGATCCCTAGAGTAACATGAAGGACAATATCTAGTTTTAGGAAATGAAACATGTCATGTAAGACGCGTGTATTGGTCTGATTTCGATAACGTTACATCCTATATAAGACAAATGTTTGATTATAATTGATCAAGTTGGTTTACGACCAAACAAGGATCGGGACCACTAATTGTGATTGGATCATTTGACAAGATTGACTTGACTTGATTGATATGGATTAAGAATGGACTTGCATTTGGATCATTGCTTGGAATGACAACTAGAACTATTGACGATAGGTACAACGACAGATAGAAGATTGATTGACAAAAGAATAACTCAATAGAAGGAATCACAAGCTTTTATTTGATACTCTACAGTTTGGATCTTTATTTGTATGGGACGTGGTATGGATGCTTTGCAGATGCGAATGGATGCGAGTGGTTGTGAATGGTTTTTTTTTTACATCTTGATAGTGCAAGTATTTTGAAGTGTTTATTTCATCATTGGTCTTTTTTGTTTTTTTGTGTTTTTGAAGTGTTGTAAGAAAATACAAGCATCTAGGTATAATTGAATTTAGATGACCTGAGCATCGCTTACATGGATTTTGATTTAGCAAGTTAATACAAGCATCTAGGTATACTTGAACCGAGATGACCTGAGTATTTCTTGCATATCAACAGACAAGGATTATACCTATTTCATGTTAGTCCTCTGATGTCCTTGATGATCTTTGTGTTGATCATGTCCTTAGACAAGGCTTCACATTACTAAAGATAAAACCCACAAGCAACATACAAAGAAAAGAATCGTGCCCCCATTATAGCATCTCTAGCTTTTGGCATCCTTAAGTAGCATAGGGACATGATAACGAAGAGTGAAGACCTTAAGACACAACTTTAATTAAAACAAAACACTCTTGCATTAGATGTATCTTTCTTGCCATAATTTGATAGAATCATTTGGATCAGTTTGTTCTTGCTTTTGCTTTGCTTTGGATAAGTTGATGTCTTGCGTCAAAACTTTTGCTTGGAAATGGGATTTGCTTGCACACACTTGCATCTGGTGAAAGTCTCCACAATCCTTATTGGGGAAAACAGAACCTAAGGGACTAACCTAGTGCCTCGAGGGTGCATTTGAAAATGGCCTTGCTTGTGTGACAACGCAGAGGCAACGTAGTTTGGGACTTGGACCATGGATGGACTAGAGGATAGATGACAAGATATGGGTTGGATGAGAAGCCTCGAGGGTGTATTGATAATGGCCTTGCCTACGTGACAACACAGAGGCATCGTAGTTCATGGACCTAGACCATGTGGGCATTGACGACAGACGCTACGCTAGGCTGACACTGTGGATAGGATACTGGATAAGACCTTGGTTGACAAGGTGACAAAAGAGATAGAATATCAAGCCATGATATGTTATCATTAGGTTTTTATTATGGAACAGATATGGATCGAATGGGACATGATTGGAGGAAGAATGGATACAAGGTGATTGGTTTCCCAAAGACGGAGGAAGCGGTTTATCACAAGTAACGCCTGTTTACCAAGTTTTCATCACTTACTTTTATTTGCATGAAAGCTAAAAGTACACATGACACCTATTTGCTAGGTTTTCATCATGATACCTATCCAAGGCACCTGTTTGCTAGGTTTTCACCAAAGGACAATTTTTTTTGTTGTTTTTCCATTTTTTGATTTTTTTGCATTTTTCTAATTTTTTGATTTTTTTGTATTTTTATGATTTTTTTATTTTTTTGTATTTTTATGCCCCCCTTGGTGGTGCTCACCTAGGGTTAGGGTTTTGAGTCAATTTTGCAGGTTGACCAGCCCTTATGCATTGCTTTACCATTTTTTTCCCATCACGTTTAAGAAAAAATGCTAAGTTTAAAATCACTCTATACAGCGGTGAAATTTGTCGAATGTATGTGTCTTTATATGTACAAGTGTAAATGTGCATTAGCGGGCCAAAAATGTTCAATCGGCCTTCAAAAAATTGAATAAATTGATTGCATGCATTTTAAATGCATATCAGGTTTGTACATGCATTGAGGAATCTGTTGTAGATTCTGGGAATATTTCCTGCTTGTATGTGAAGGTTGCATGTATATTTGTGTTGTATGTTTAGACATGCAATAGCTAGATACAAATGGAAACATGCAAGTGAAAGATACATTGGTGGCATACAAAGAAGAAATGTGCAAAGTCAACATACAAAAGGGCCGACATGAATTCGCTATAGTGACAGAGGATCATCGGCAAGACAGGATGCATCGGCAGCCAACTCCAAAGTTTGTCTGACGGTCGATGCATATACAATGGAAATATGCAAGGGATCGATATACAAGAGGTGGGGCCCATAGGCATACAAAAGGGTTTGTATATGTTTGACATACAAAGCAAAACGTATATCAAAATATGCAAGTGCGATATACATTCCCGAGATGAATTGGCCGGACCCGAAAAGGTATGCAATGTAGTTGATAAAGGCAGGAGTCTGGATGAATGTATGTTTTTTCTTGTATGTTTGTATTGCATATGCGATATATAGGGTGAACATACAAAGGAACGATATACAAGCTGGACCCGATTTAAAAGTCAAATTTGGCAAATTCAAAGTTGGGGTCCGCGGCTTGCATGTATATGGCATTGTATATGCCGATATACAAAAGATTGAAGATACAAGGCCCGGATTTCAAAATTTTCTAATCTGATTGATAAAATGATTTGGAGTTTGGGTTTTATGTATATTGCATTTGTATGTGCAATATACAAGGTGATATGCAAGGAAAGATGAATAGATACAAGCCGGACTTGATAGCAGTTTCAAACTGTTTTATAATATTTGAAGTCCGCAGCTTGTATGTTAGGTGCTTGTATATGCTGATATACAAAGGAAAGGATACAAGCCCGACCCGATAATGATTGCAATTTGTTCTATAAAGGTTTGGGGTCTGCCTTGTATATTTGCGATTGTATGTATATACAATCTTATATACAAATGCATATGCAATGATTCATAAGGCGAAGAAAGGCAAAATAGATGGCAAAAAAGTCAATGGTGGAAGCACAGGGTGCCTTCATGGCACGTTCTAATTGGTGAACAACTTTTCAGCATGTTTTGATGCCGTGGATTTTGGCAATAGGAAGGGAGATCGATGGCTCAATTTCAAAGTTTCGGTGATGGATTTTCTTTGTGTCTGTAGCTATTTTCAGGTGGGAAAATTTTAGAAGCACGCAGATGCTACATTTCAAAAGGTCGTCAGTTGGTATGCCATTAATGGCAGGTTCGTAGAGGTATGGGTCGATGGAGTTGATGGGCTAACTACCTAATTAATGAAGAAAACCTTCAGTCGACAGCTCACATCCCGAGTTCACCTACTCTTTCCTCTTTGTCTCTCTACTGCATTGATTATTTTGGGCACCTATCTGATGGTGCAGTGTATCTGGCAGAATTTTGAAAATGCCATGTAATTATTGCTAAGTGCACAGTCTTGTTATAAAAGGCAAAATGTGTTACTCATTTCAGGTTGTTGAAAACTGGATAAATTTTGGTGGTGTAATAAGATACAACTTCATTGGTGGCTCTATTTTGGGTGTCTTGTGAGTTCATGAATCACTTGTTGAATGTTTTATGCATATTTCTGCTGGTTTCATGTTGTGTTTATATGAGAAATGCATTGTTGCATGTGTTTATTTGTTTGTCTCCAAGTTGTGGACATATTTTCTTTTGAATCAAAATAGCTAAGGGTTATTTAAGATTCAGGAACATGGATTTTCTGTGTTGAATGTCTAATCTCTTACCTTTGTTCAAGGAACAAATTAAATGTTTTAGGTTAAGCATTGAGAAAGTATGTTGCAGCAGGGATACCATCAAGTATGAATGACTAAGCACTCAATTTTGGGAAGTATCTATAAGGCAGACACTAAAATCTCCCCTTGAAATCTAGTTATTGATCCAAGTTTATGATAACCATTCACATGTGTATGTCTATTGACCCTGAGCCCTGGATAGGCACTAGTCTGGTCATGTATTAAGGTTACAACCCAAAGCCCCAGTCTTGCATCCAAATACAAAAAAAAACTCAACTTCGAATACAAATCTTTAGGACATTAGAAGTAGTTTTAGGACCAAAATCCTCTGTCTCACAACTGAGCATAGGCCCAAAGCTAGCCCCTTTGCACTTATTTCACAATTTTGGTCTACATAAGAGAGGATTTATCTGCTTTGTATCAACATCCCAGTGAGTTCACAAGCATATTTTTATGGATGTTGAATAGGGAATACCCCCCTTGGTTCTGCAGAGCCTAAAGAAGAAGAGGAGATATTTATAGAGTCTATCTCCTGTACTGTTGGCCCTTGGCCCAGGAATCCTATTGATCAATGATGGCTACCTTGTAGGGATAACTAGGAAGCATCCAGTTTGGGAAAAAATCCAGTAGATTTGGTGAATCTACTGGGGAATGCTTTGTGTAAGAACCATGGTTTAAAACAAAATAATTCCTAGTTGTAGGTGGCAACTCTGAACAAATTTCCCAACCGGTAAAGTAAAATTTGTATGCAAGGGAGAAGATCCCTACATAATCCTTTGTTTGAAGAATTACCCAGAAAAATGATGTATAGGAAAAAAGGGACTATTCAAGCTAGTCGAGAAGGTTCTCCCAGCCCCAGAAACAATGACATTACCTAGGATAATCCTAGATCTTCAGAGCAGCAAGCACCTTATTTTTCAAACAAAGAGGCTAAAATTCAAGATGTGTATGAAAGACAATAGGGTGATGGATTGAGAATGAGATCAGAGGTATTTCAAGAATGCCCTTTCTTAGATCCCCTGATAGATTTGAAGAAACCAAGTCCCCAAGGGATGATGATGATGATCAAAATGGAATGGGACCATCCTCTTCTATGCCAAGAGATGAAGAATTAGCTAAAGAAATCAAGAACCTGAGGGCTGAATTAGAATATCTGCATGTAGTGAAGATTAGAGATGATATGAAATAGAGGGTACAAGCTCTAGAAATTGCTCAACATAATTTAATTCCCACCCTTGATAATGCAGATGTGCTGACAAACTAGCAAAGAAATGAAATCCATAATCAACAAAATGATCAGAGACAAAATATAAACAATGTTAGAGTACCATTGAACAATGTGAGAAATTAGAATGCTAATAAGAATGCTAGTGTTCATCAGTTTGGTAGACAGCCTGTGCAGCTAGTTTTTGTTGGTATTCCTAGTTACCCTAATCCCATTGATAAACATGTAAGGCCGCGGGTACCAAAGTTTTTAGGAAATAATGTTGTGTCAGGGGAAGATCATTTGAAAGATTTTTAGAATGTTATGGACAACTTTGAGGTTGAGCATGAAGATGTTTTTATGAAATTGTTTATGCAATCCTTAGTTGATGAAGCTAGAGAATGGTATAAGGGTCTGCCTAACCGGAGTATCTCATCATGGGAAGACCTCAGAAGGATTTTCAAAGAACAATATGGTGATAAAACTGATCCAAGCTTTTTTATAAATGAATTTACTGGTATTACTAAGGGGTCAAATGAGTAGGTTGTAGATTTTAATGCTAGGTTCACTAAAGTGTTGAACAAATTGCTACTTCACATGAGGCCTAATGAACCAATGTGCATAGTGTTATACATAAATGCTTTTGATGCTAAAACAGCTTATGGGTTAAGAGACAAGGGTCCTGCTAGCCTCAGGGATGCTTTTAGAATTGCAACAAATATTGAAAATAATAGAAAAGCATCTGGTAAGACAAACAGAAGGGATGATGTAAAAATTTTGCAAAATCCAAATAATAAATCTCAAAGTACTCAAGGTAATGCATCTACTTCTGAGGAGAAATTGGATAAGTTGACAACTATCGTCAAGGACCTAAGTTATAGGCTTGCTAAAAATGAAAAGGGGATAGGTCCTGATAGGTAGGTTTATCAAAGGCAAGAAAAGAGACCATCATTGCATGATATGCGATATAACACTAATTGGCATAATGGTAAACCCATTCTCCCAAATAACAACACTAATCAAAGAGCTCAAAATGTTAAGGAGACTCCTGATCCTTTGAAGAAGGTTGTTAATATTGCTAATGACACCCCATGGTGCATAATATGTCAAATGCCTCACTCACAGTCGCAATGTATGATTGCTCAATCTTTATATAATAATGTTGTTGCCTGTGATGAATGCAATGAGCCGCATTGTATGGAGGATGATAGTGTAAATATGTTGTTCACAAATAGGGAGTATTCTTCTCATGATACTGATGAAAGTATGAATGTTGAGACTCAAGTCTGTCAGCAGATTCCCTATGATGAGGATGATGAAGATAACTATGCTTATGCCCAGGACTCACACATTTTTTTGAATAACTTGAGAAGGCCTTTTGATGAAGAGATTAGAGCTCTCACAGCCATAGCAGTAGCTCAGGTCAAAAGAAATTATAACCTTAGGGGCAAGGCTTAGGTAAGTGATCCACGTCAATTAGGAGACACCTTTGTGAGCCACCCAGTGCATAATCATAAAGGGATTGAACCACATAAGAAGCAATGGAACAATGATAAGCAAAATTTTAAGCAAAAAAAAGGTCATGATTCTCAAAGACCAAAAAATAAAGCTACCCAAAATGAGAATCAAAGTCAAAATTCTCAGGTCATGGATGACAGTCAGAAAGCCATTAAGATTAAGGCTGGATTAGCTCAAGATAAAAATAAAAGCACGGCTCAGGCTACAACTGTTATACAAAATTATGCTCCATTTGACATAACTCAAGTTTTGTCCCAGATAAAGGTCTTTGTTCCATTGATGGAGTTGATGAAAGTTGAAGAATTCAGAAATAAAGCATTGTCCCTGATTTCAGGAGTACCTTGTCAGGCCGAGAAAATTTCTGAGACTCAGGGTAAGAAACAAGCCTTGTGTATTGATGAGGATGAGGTTCCTAAAGTCTATCTGGGAGTGACGATGACAAAGTGCCCTTCACAAGTTGAACCATTTTATGTCTCCCTTGTCATCAATGGAAAAGTAATCAAGAATTGTATGCTTGACTCAGGAGCATCAACAAATATTATGCCTCTGGCTATCATGCAACAAGCTAGATTGAAGATAGATAAGGCATGTGGAAAATGCTATGCAATGGATGCTAGGGAGGTACCAGTTATTGGAATCATGAAGGATGTGGGTTTTATGTTAGCAGCATATCCAGAAAAAACATACAGAATGAACATAACAGTAGTTGACATAAAGCCACAGTATGGTATGTTGTTGTCAAGAAGATGGGCAGCATTGATTGGAGGAAGTATGCAGTTAGATCTATCATATGCCATGATTCCAATGAATGGTAAAGATATCAAACTGGTTAGAGAAGAAAGGTCACTAGAAACAGTTGAGGATCAAGATTCAGAAGAGCATGTTTGTTTTGTGGATACTGACTGTGAGAATTTCAAAATTGTCTCAGATGATCAAGGAAGCAAAGGGAGAGATATTTGCATTCAAGAGCTTGACCAACAGGGTCTCTGGACTTTGTATTTTGATGAGGCTTGTTCAAAGGAAGGTTCTGGTGCTGGATTTGTGTTTTTGTCTCCAACTGGTAAGCTTTTGAAGTTCTCTTTCATGTTAAAGTTTGCCTGCACAAATAATATTGTAGAGTATGAGGCTCTGTTACTAGGATTAAATGTAGCTTTGAAGCATGGGATCAAGATGCTAAAAGTGTTTGGAGATTCAAAGTTAATTGTCTCCCATGTTAGAGATAAGTATGCTTCAAAAAATAAGAGGTTAAAATAGTATAAGCATGCTGTATGGGATACAATTGAATTGTTTGATGCTTTTTCAATAAACTAGATAGAAAGATCAAAAAATGTCATGGCAGACTTTTTAGCTAATGTGGCCATAAGGCCTGATGATATCACTCTATCTGATGTTACAAATGTTGAGGTTAAAACTAGACCTGCAGTACCAGATAATGTATGCAGTTGGTAGGTGTTTGATGATGATAGAGATTTGTTGAAGTTCCTACATTGCATAGATGAATATGAGAACCAGCAGATTGATTTTCAAAATTTTGTAGAGGTAGTGAATGGAAAAGAAACTCTTTTGGGGAAGGAAGTATTTCAACTCAAAACAAATAAAATCCCCAGAGGGCTAGTTGCTTTAGAAAGAGCATTTGACAATAGAGACCAGTTTGTTACAAAGGCATCTCCTACTAACAAGAATGACTTGGAGGAGATAAACTTGGGGACATGCCACGCCCCCAAAAAGGTATATATTGGCAAACAACTCAAGCCACACATCAGGAGTATGTTGATCGCATTACTGAAAAAATATAAGCATGTCTTTGCCTGGTCATATGAGGACCTAAAATTTTATAGAGAAGATTTATTCCAGCATGAAATTCCTTTGAAGCCTAGAGCTAAGCCATTCAGACAGAAACAAAGACCTATTAACCCAACTTTGGCTCCAAAAATGCAAGAAGAAATTATGAAGCTTAGGGAGGCTGGAATAATTGTGCCTATCAGACACTCAACTTGGGTGTCCAATCTTGTCCCAGTTAGAAAGAAAAATGGTGATATAAGACTTTGTGTGGACTTTAGAAATCTGAATGTATCTTCTTTAAAGGATAATTATCCACTGCCTAACATGGAGGCTATGTTGCAGAGGATAACTGGTTGTGAGATTTTATCCATGATGGATGGGTTTTCAGGATACAATCAGGTGAAGGTAAGAGAATCTGAACAATACAAGACTACCTTCACCACTCCATAGGGGACTTATGTATACATTAGAATGCCATTTGGACTAACAAATGTAGGTGCTACATTTCAGAGGGCTATGAATGTTGCTTTTGCAGGATTGATTGACTCAATTTTGGCTATATATCAGGATGATCTGATTGCTTATTCAAAAAAGGAGGAGTAGCATTGCATGCACCTAGAACAAATTTTTATCAAAGCATTGGAATATGGTATTTCACTTAACCCAAAGAAATGTGCTTTTGGGGTAGTGGAAGGAAAACTGTTGGGACACATTGTTTCCAAAGATGGAGTTAGGATTGACCCTGAAAGGATTGCTGCTATTGACAGAATTCAAATTCCTAAAACAGTGAAAGACATTCAGTCTTTCTTTGGGAAAATTAATTTTGTTAGAAGGTTTGTTCCTAACTTTGCAGAGACTACAAAGGATATTTCTAAAATGTTGAAGAAGGGTGAAACCATCAAATGGAGAAGTGAAGCAACTAAATCATTTTAGAATATCAAAGAAGCTATAAAGATGGCTCTTGTGTTGAAATCTCCTAATTTTTCTAAGCCACTTCAGTTGTTCTCATTTGCCTTTTTTCACACTATTGCTGCATGTTTACTACAGAAAAATGAAGATGGTTTTGAACAACCTATTGCTTTCTTTAGCATGTCATTGCAAGCAGCTGAATTGAAATATGATATCATGGAAAAGTAGGCATATGCATTGGTTAGAGCAATCAAAAGCTTCAGGCCATATTTAGTAGGCTCTTAGATAGTTGCATATGTACCCCATGCAACAGTTAAGGACATTTTCACTCAACGGGAAGTGACAAGAAGAAGGTGCAGGTGGATTAACAAGTTGCAAGAGTTCAACATTGAGATACAAGTCACAAAATTGGTAACGGGACAAGGTTTGGCTAGGATGATGACACAATCAAATTTGGAAGCATGCCAAGTGAATGTAGTTCAAAATGAAGTTGTTAATATGTTAGAACCTGAATGGTACAAGGATATTGTGTATTATTTGCAGAATTTGAATTGTCCTTCCCATCTCAGTGATAATTAGAAAAGGACTTCAAAGTTGCATGCTATCAAATATGTCATTATGCAAGGAGAATTATATTAGAAAAATCCTAATGGTGTGTTACTTAGGTGTGTGGATAAAAATCAAGCTGAAGATATTTTAAATGACATGCACAACGGAGTGTGTGGTGGACACTATACTACCCAGACAACAGCTCACAAAATTCTTAGAGCAAGCTATTGGTGGCCAACCCTTTTCTCAGATGCACAAAAGATGGTAAGAAGATGTGATCCCTGTCAAAGGTTCTCAGGAAAACTAAAGTATGAAGGTGCATTACCCCTTAGAACTGGAACTATGGGGGCTCCATTTCAGCAATGGGGAATTGGTTTTATAGGGGAAATTTTAGAAAAATCAAGTGGAGGACATAGTTGGATTTTGGTTGCTACTGACCACTTTACTAAATGGATTGAAGCCATTCCAACTAAGAAAGCTACAAGCAAGGTGGTGATAGATTTCATTTTGGAACACATTATTACCAGATTTGGAGTGCCAGTCAAAGTGGTCACAGACAATGCCATGTGTTTCAGATCTAGTGAATTTGTTGATTTTTGCAACAACTATGGGATTGATTTGTCATATGCATCACCATATCATCCACAGGGAAATGGTCAAGTAGATTCAAGTAACAAAAGCCTCATGAAAATTGTTAAAAGGATGGTAGATAAAAACAAAAGGGCTTGGGATTCAAAGTTAAAGATGGCATTATGGGTTGATAGGGTAACAATGAAGAAAGTGATTGGAAGGTCACCTTTTGAGCTGGTGTATGGTGCAGCAGCTAAGTTACCTGTGAATAATGTCTTTCCAGTTTATAGATTCATACAAGAAAATAATGAAGAGATTGAGGACTCAATGAATGAAAGGATAAATCAACTGGTTGCACTGGATGAAATCAGAAGAGAGGCACAGAAGACAAACATCAAGAAACAACAAAAGGTAAAATATTTGTTTGATAAAGGGCTACAGAAAGGAAATTTTAGATAAGTGACTTGGTCCTTGTTTGGAATGCAAAGAACTAGGATAAGGGCAAACATGGTAAATTTGAGCCCTTATGGATGTGCCCATATCAAATTAGCAATACTCATGGAGAAGATTCCTACTTTCTCCAGGCCCTAAATGGTGAACTATTGGAATTGCCTGTGCACGGTCAGTTCCTAAAACCTTACTTTTCATAAACGGATATCTTGTGTGCACATTGTACACTAGATGTGAATAGTTTGTACATGCCTTGTATAGTCAGGTGTTTTGCGTTTTACGTTTTGCCTGGTCTACCCCGGAGTTGTCTGGTTCCCGCTGCAGCCTTGCGCCTACACGTCCCCAGTCGGAGCCAATGGTGGTGCTCACCTAGGGTTAGGGTTTTGAGTCGAGTCTATAGGTTGACCAGCCCTTATGCATTGCTTTACCATTTTTTTCCTGTCGCGTTTAAGAAAAAATGCTAAGTTTAAAATCACTGTATACAGCGGTGAAATCTGTTGAATGTATGTGTCTTTATATGTACAAGTGTAAATGTGCATTGGTGGGCCAAAAATGTTCAATCAACCTTCAAAAAAGTGAATAAATTGATTGCATGCATTTTGAATGCATATCTGGTTTGTACATGCATAGAGGAATCTGTCGCAGATTCTAGGAATATTCCCTACTTGTATGTGAAGGTTGCATGTATATTTGTGTTGTATGTTTAGACATGCAACAGCTAGATACAAAGGGAAACATGCAAGCGAAAAATACATTGGTGGCATACAAAGAAGAAATGTGCAAAGTCAACATACAAAAGGGCCGACATGCATTCGTTACAGTGATAGAGGGTCATCGGCAAGACAGGATGCATCGGCAGCCAACTCCAAAGTTTGCCTGATGGCCAATGCATATACAATGGAAATGTGCAAGGGATCGATATACAAGAGGTGGGGCCTGCAGGCATACAAAAGGGTTTGTATATGTTCGACATACAAAGCAGAATGTATATCAAAATATGCAAGTGCGATATACATTCTCGAGATGCAATGGCTGGACCCGAAAAGGTATGCAATGTAGTTGATAAAGGTAGGAGTATGGATGAATGTATGTTTTTTCTTGTATGTTTGCATTGCATATGCAATATACAGGGTGAACATACAAAGGAACGATATACAAGCCGGACCTAATTTAAAAGTCAAATTTAGCAAATTCAAAGTTGGGGTCCATGGCTTGCATGTATATGGCATTGTATATGTCAATATACAAAAGATTGAAGATATAAGGCCCGAATTTCAAAATTTTCCAATCTGATTGATAAAATGATTTGGAGTCCAAGTTGTATGTATATTGTGTTTGTATGTGCAATAAACAAGGCGATATGAAAGGAAAGATGAAGAGATACAAGCCAGACTTGATAGCAGTTTCAAACTATTTTATAATATTTGAAGTCTGCGGCTTGTATGTTAGGTGCTTGTATATGCTGATATGTAAAGGAAAGGATACAAGCCGAACCCGATAATGATTGTAATTTGTTCTATAAAGGTTTGGGGTCTGCCTTGTATATTTGCGATTGTATGTATATACAATCTTATATACAAATACATATGCAATGATTCATAAGGCGAAGAAAGGCAAAATAGATGGCGGAAAAGTCAGCGGTGGAAGCACAAGGTGCCTACATGACACGTTCTAATGTGTGAAAGACTTTTCAGCATGTTTTGATGCTGTGGATTTTGGCAATAGGAAGGGAGATCGACGGCTCAGTTTCAAAGTTTCGGCAATGGATTTGCTTTGTGTTTGTAGCTATTTTTAGGTGGGAAAATTTCAAATGCACACAGATGCTACATTTCAGAAGGCCGTCAGTTAATATGCCATTAATGGCAGGTTTGCAGAGGTATGGTTCAATGGAGTTGACGGGATAACTACCTGATTAATGAAGAAAACCTTCAGTCAGTGGCTCACATCCCAAGTTCACCTGCTCTTTCCTCTTTGTCTCTCTACTGCATTGATTATTTTGGGTGCCATTCTGATGGTGCAGTGTATCTAGCAGAATTTTGAAAATGCCATGTAATTATTGCTGAGTACACAGTCTTGTTATAAAAGGCAAAATGTGTTACTCATTTCAGGTTGTTGAAAACTGGACAAATTTTGGTGTTGTAATAAGATACAACTTCGTTGGTGGCTCTATTTTGGGTGTCTTGTGAGTTCATGAATCACTTGTTGAATGTTTTATGCATATTTCTACTAGTTTCATGTTGTATTTATATGAGAAATGCATTGTTGCATGTGTTTAGTTGTTTGTCTCCAAGCTGTGGACATATTTTCTTTTGAATCAGAATAGCTAAGGGTTATTTAAGATTCAGGAACATGGATTTTCTGTGTTGAATGTCTAATCTCTTACCTTTGTTCAAGGAACAAATTAAATGTTTTAGGTTAAGCATTGAGAAAGTATGTTGCAGCAGGGATACCATCAAGTATGAATGACTAAGCACTCGATTTTGGGAAGTATCTGTAAGGTAGACACTAAAATCTCCCCTTGAAATCTAGTTATTGATCCAAGTTTATGATAACTATTCACGTGTATGTCTATTGACCCCGATCCCTAGTAAGGCACTAGTCTGGTCATGTATTAAGGTTACAACCCAAAGTCCCAGTCTTGCATCCAAATACAAAAATAAACTTAACTTCAAATACAAACCTTTAGGACATTACAAGTAGTTTTAGGACCAAAATCCTCTATCTCACAACTGAGCATAGGCCCAAAGCTAGCCCCTTTGCACTTATTTCATAGTTTTGGTCTACATAAGAGAGGATTTATCTGCTTTGTATCAACATCCTAGTGAGTTCACAAGCATATTTTTATGGATGTTGAATAGGGAATACCCCTCTTGGTTCTGTAGAGCCTAAAAAAGAAGAGGAGATATTTATAAAGTCTATCTCCTATACTATTGGCCCCTGGCCTGGGAATCCTATTGATCAATGATGGCTACCTTGTAGGGATAACTGGGAAGCATCCAGTTTGGGAAAAAATCCAACACCCCTTACATTGGGGTTCTCTTAGGTATAGAACCGAAGAAGATGCATACTGTTGATTGGGTCATTGAACAGCTCACCTTTTGATGTAGCCAACTAATATGCCCCCGATCCATAGGCAACAATGATCACATAAGGCCCAAGCCAATTGGGTTTGAACTTTCCTTTCTTTTCCTGATCTTGTTGATTGTAGGGATTTTCCTTAAGTACTAGATCTCCAACCTTAAAGACTCTTGGACAGACTCTGTGGTTGTAGCTTCATGACATCATTTGTTGATATGCCTTGAGATGATTGAAGGCTTTCTGTCTCCTTTCCTCTAGCAGCTCTAGCTCTTGCAATCTAGAAACTCTATATTCCTCATCAGTTATGAGACCCTTTAACAATACCCTTAGAGATGGTAACTCAACATCGATGGGCAGAATGGCTTTTGATCCATAGAGAAGGGCATAGGGGGTAGTACCTGTGGGATTACATATACTAGTTCGATAGGCCCACAGAGTGGGATTGAGTTGGATGTGCCAATCACGGCCAGCATCGTTGACTGTCTTCTTGATGAGTTTCAAGATTGTTTTGTTAGATTCTTCTGCTTGGCCATTGCCTTGGGGGTAATAGGGTGTGGAGAAATGGTGTTGGATTTTGAATCTATCACAAAGCTCTTGTACATCCTAGTTCTTGAAGGGTCTTTCGTTATCCGTGATAATGGATGAGGGAATTCTATATCTGCAAATGAGGTAATTAAGGATGAATGGGGAAATCTATTTACCTGTGACAGTGGTGAGGGGAACGACTTCAATCCACTTGGTAAAGTATTTTGTGGCAGTTATTATGAACTTGTGGTCGTTTGATGAGGGCGGGTGGATTTTGCCCACAAGGTCGAGTTCCCATTGACAAAAGGGCCAAGGTGTCGTTAAAGGTCTTAGCTCTTGAGCTAGTGTATGTATCAAGTTTCTATGTATCGGGCACTACTTGCACTTCTTCATAAATTGATATGAATCTATTTCCATGTTCAGCCAATAGTAACCCAAACACATGAGTTTCTTAGCTAAGGAAGGACCGCTACAGTGTTCCGCAAATCCCTTCGTGCACGTCTTGTAAGGTGGTTTGAGATTCTTCTCGTTCTAAACAATGGAGTAAAGTACCATCTAGACTACGTCGATATAGGGTTTCAACAATAATGGTATAACGAGAGGTTTGGCAGATGAAGGTTTGACGTTGGTTTGAAGACAAGTCAGGTGGGAGGGTGTTATCCTTGAGGTAAGTGTAAATCTTACCGTACCAAGGTGAATCAGATCCAACTAATAGGCATATGGAGTGTGTTTCAAGAAGATCATAAGCTGGTTACTGAATTGACTCCACCAAGAACTCATACCGTAACTCATTCTCTGGGATCTTGAGGAGCGAGGCATGGTGGCCATGGCATTTGCCGCTTTGTTTTCAATGTGAGGTATCTGCTCAAAGGAGATGATCACAAAGTACTATTTAAATTTATCGACCATGTGCTTGTATGGAATAAGCTTCTCATCTTTAGTTTGATAGTCATCATTGACTTGATTGATTACCAGTTGAGAGTCACCATAGACATGTAGCTCTTTGATTTTCCATTCTGTTGCCATTTTGAGACCAATGACCAAGGCCTCATACTCTACTATATTGTTTGTGCATGGGAATAACAGACGATAAGACTTCGGTATGGTGTCACCATGAGGAGTTACAAACAAGATTATTGCCCCCAATCCATGGTTTGTATAGGATCCATGAAAGTAGAGCTTCCATGAGTGTGCTGTGATATTGAATAAGGATTCATATGGAAACTCAAATGTCATTGGTGTGGTATCCTATAATGGTGCCTCTGCTAACTGATCAGTAATGATTTGCCCCTTGATAGCCTTTCTGTCTACATACTTAATGTCATATTCACTTAGGAGCATTACCCACTTGCCTAGGTGACCTGTTAAAGATGTTTTTCTTAGTAGGTATTTCAGTGGATCTATCTTTGCAATGAGCTTGACTCGATGTGCTAGCATGTAATGTTGTAGTTTTTGGGAAGCAAAAACCACAGCAAGACATGATTTTTCTATTTGAGAATATTGCAGTTCATAGCCCACCAATGTGCGACTAATGTAGTAGACAACTCTTTCTTTACCTTCATAATCTTGTTGTACTAGGAGGGCCCCAAGAGTTGTTGGTGAAGTAGATATGTAAAGTAACAATGGTTTTCCTTGGATAGGAGGCATCAAGATAGGCGGGTTCATAAGATATTCCTTCAGTTTGCCAAATGCCTCTTTGCATTTCTGATCCCACCTAAATGGAATGTTCTTATGTAGGAGATGACTGAAAGGTTGGCACTTGTCTGCCAGTTGTGATATGAACCTATGGATTGCTTGTAGCTTGCCCTGTAGAGACCATAATTGAGTAATATTCTTGGATGGTGGCATTTCCATGATGGCCTTGACTTTGGCAGGATCCATTTCAATCTTATTTGCTGATACAATAAAGCTTAAGAGCTTGCTCAAGGTGACTCCAAACACACATTTCTTTGGGTTCAACCTGACCTTGAATTGTTCTAGTCTCTGAAAGACCTTCTCTAGCACATCTAGGTGTGATTCTCTTGTAGGTGACTTTGCAAGGATATCATCTACATAGTCCTCCATTGTGACGTGCATCATATCATGGAAGATAGTGGTCATAGCATGTTGATATGTGGCTCATGTGTTCTTTAGCCCAAATGACATGACATTCCAGCAAAAAGTGCCCCATGGACAAGTGAAGGCTGTCTTATGTTGGTCTTCTGGTGTTATCCTGATTTGATTATATCCAGAGAATCCATCCATGAGAGATAACATGGTATGCCCTACTGTTAAGTCGACTATGATATCTATATTTGGCAACGGAAAGTCATCCTTGTGGCAAGCTTTGTTTAGATCTCTAAAATCATTGCGTAGTCTGACTCGGCCATCAGGTTTAGATACTGGAACTATGTTGGAGACCCATTCCAGATAGTCTATTTCTCTGATGAACCCCACATCCAATAGTTTCTTGAGTTCTTTCACTAGCAGTGCAATGTGTGGATGCATCTTTCTAAGTTTCTGTTTAATTGGTTTTACTCCTAGATCTAGTGGAAGATGATGTAGAATCAAATCTGGATCTAATCTTGGCATTTCTGGGTATGACCAAGCAAAGTTGACTTGCTTCTTCTTGAAGAATGGTACAAACTTAGTCTTTTCTGGTGGAGTTAGAGACTTAGCAAAGTGAATGACCTTAGGCTATTCCTCTGTTCCAATGTTAACTGGTTCTGTGGGTTCCACAACAATTTGAGACTTCTCTTGGTGCATGTCATTGGGGAGAGTGTCAAGCCTTCCTTCGTCAGGTGCCACAATTGGGTTTTCACCATCAGATGCATCCTTTCTTTTTACTATTTTGGGATCTGATACTGCTGCAGAGTGGTTTTCACTATCAAATCTAGTTTCTATTTTGATATTTTTGCAACTGGAAGGCTTGGCACCCTCTCTGAAATAAGCCACGGTATTGAGCTCAATGGCAAATCCAGCTTTATGATCTCCTGTAGGTAGGTGGTCCCTAAGTTCCATGTAGTCAATGTAGGCATCATCATTTTGGAACATGTCTAGTTGCGGGGTTCCTTGTAGATCCTAGTTAATAAGTTTAGGATGCACAAGGGGGAGGGAGTCAGAGAATAGATTTGATTCATTGATAGTTTGAATGGATATATGAGGGGTATTGGTAGGGATAGGGTCTGAGATGGTACTTTCCTCCAAATTGTTTATTGCGATAGAACTCGAACCTTCCTCGAAAGTTGTATTCTCAGGAATTGGAAAATCACACTCTAACTGGCTATGCGTTAGTGTGTGTCCCTCACAGTAGGGGCTATAAGTTTGAATGGTGTCAACTTCTTTGTTGTCGTAGGAGTGCTCTGTCAGATCATCCCACTCTTATTCATTGTAATCTGTATCACTGTCTTCTTGAAGGTTATGGATCATTTCCACAAGACAAGCATTTGCTTTTGCTTTGCCCTTGTCCTTGTATCCTAGACCTTTTGTATTTCTTGCCAATGATGAAGAAGGAGGTTGAATGGGTTCTATTATTCCTTCTTTTCTTAGGCCAATGGGACCTTGTCCTTCATAACCCGTTCTGTGTAAGATAGACTCACCTCGCCCATAGATTTTTGTTGGGAGCTTAGGTGGTTCTGGTTGTGTGTTCTCTTCTTCTTCTATGTAGAGCCATTGTAAGATATCTCTTTCCTCTGTTTCATCTGATAGGGTCCCCCATTTTACAAAGGGAGCTATAGGAGGTGTAGGAGGAGAAGATGGCTTTGGAAAGTGTTTGGGTCACCCAAAGGATCTAGGAGATAAAGGCATTTTGGCCAAGTTAAGGCTGTGCTCAATGGAGTATTCTCCTACTCTTGTTTCTTTGATGGTAATTTTCTTTTCTTTGGGGTTGGATGAGGAAGCTTCGAAGGTAGAATCATGTTGTGGGATAGGGGATGTAGATGCTCTATTGTTGGGTATGATGTAATCAGGCTTTGAGCAGATAGAGTTGCAATGCTAAAAGGGGTCAGGATCATCTTGAATGGTGACTTATTTGCCGTTATGAGGAAATTTTATGCATTGGTGGTAGGTAGAAGGCACGACTTTCATGGCATGAATCCATGGTCTACCTAGGAGAATATTATAGGCTAGCTCCCTGTCTAGGACTTGACACATAACATCCTTTATCATTGGTCCCACTTGTATTGGTAACATCACTGTTCCTTTGGTAGTTCTTTCCTCTTCATCATAGGCTTTAATGGTAATCTTTTTCCTCAAATCCACCGCATTTTTAGAGAACCCCAATGTAAGGACTAGCTTCAGCATGCAAATATTTAAACCGGCCCCTCCATCAATGAGAACCCTTTTGATACGGTGTTTATGGATGAAGATGACGATATGAAAGGGGGTGTTATGAGGCTGAGACACTGAGAGGTCATCCTGTTTGGTAAATGATATAGTGCTAGAGGAGTTTAGATTTCCTACCATGGTTTGAAACTTCTCTTGGGCCATGTTCGTGGGCACAATTGTTTCCACTAGGGCTTTTTCAAGAATCTCCTTGTGGGAAGGAGATAGACGCAACAACTCTAAGATAGATATGTGGGTAGGAGTCTTCCGTAGTTGGTCTATGACACTATACTGATGGGAGGTGGACTGAGAAGGTGACGACCTTAGAGGGAGGGTATTCAATGTGACCTTACCACTGCGGGTGATGATGCTGCAATTAGTTTTGTTGGGTCCTGATTGTTGATTGCGCATGACCACATAGATTTGTGGGATGTGCTCTGATATGCAGTTGATGGTATAATCAAATGATACACTTGCATAATTAGCATTATTATTCCCATTATTCTGATTTTGCCTGTTGCAGTTGTTGTTGTTGTTGCCATTGTTGTACGGCTTGTTGTGCTTGAGAAGTGGATCCTTATATGCCACATGCGTCTCATTAGAGGTATGTTGTTGAGCCCCTCCCTAATTTTGATCAAGTATCTCTTGAATAACATGTTTGAGAGGGCTACAATTGTTGGTCGTATGTCCTCTTCCTCTATGATACTCACAAAAGTTGATGTCTTTCCAATAGTGAGGTTTTATTTGAGGCGCATAATTGCTAGTAGGTGGGAGAGTGATCTCATTGTTGGCCAATAGCTTTCTTAACACAGATTCTTGGGACTCACCCAGTGGTGTGAACTTTCACCTGGGATTTGAGTTGTACCATGGCCTTGGTTCCTGAGAGAATGTTTTGTTGGGTATAGCATTGCTTGCCTCTCCTTTGAGAGTGAAAATTGGTTGTTGCTTGGGAGCTGTCGCTTTGGCATCAACTACTCCATCATTGATGACATTTTTATTCTTAGTCCAAAATTTTGACTTGTCCATAGTGTAGTTGGAGTTAGGGGTGTCCTTGTACAACTTAATTTGCCCTTTGGCGATCATAGCTTTCTCAATGAATAAACCCATTTCAATGACCTTAGAAAATGAGGTAGGACATTGAATTTGGATTTGATAGCTTAGATCAGAGTTGAAGTTGTGGACAAACATCTCCATCAATTTCTTCTCTGGTACATCATATGAGCATTTGCTCTCTAGTTGTCTCCACCTTTGTAAGAAGGAGGCGAATGATTCGCCACTCTTTTTCTTGGTATTGCATAGATTGAGCATGGAGACTTCATGTTCAATATTGTACGAGAAGTGCGTGATGAATTTGTTTACTAACTCATCAAATGTCTTGATACCCGGTGGAAGTCGTGAGAACCACTCCATGGCTTGACTACCTAGAGATCTAGGGAATAGTCTCATTAAGAAAGTTTCGTTGTGAGCTACTTCCATGTATGCAGCGTTGAATTCCCTAATGTGATCTCTTGGGTCTCCCTTTCCCTTTGTACTTGTCAAACTTAGGAACTTGAAACCGAAAGGGGAAGGGCACCATGTTCAAGCTTTTATCAAAAGGGTATGGTACGATGTCTTCCAAGGAGTAAGTTTTAGTATTTGTTCCTATTTTGAAATCTGTCATTTGTTGCATTAGGCCCTCAATTTGTTTCCTCATTTCTTCCATGGGCACGTTAGGATCTACAAATTTCTTTCCTTTATCTTCACTAGTGTAGTTTTCAGGAGTTTCCTCTATGGTCTCTTTCAGTTTATTGAGATCAAAGTCGGTGGGGAGCTTAAGTCTGAGATTTGTGAGATGAATAAAGTACCTGTGAGGATCCTCATGGAGCACCTTTTCTAGTAAGTGTTGAAATTTTTGATCTTGGAGTTGTCCTTGGTACTCTTCATGAGAGATTTCTTCATCACTATCGTGAGGGGTAACAATGTGGTTTGATGATCCAGCCATTTCAAGTTGCTTTTTGTACTGAGATCTAGTTAAAACCATGCAAGGTGACGTAGGAAGTGGTGGGATGAAACTGGAGATTTTGGAAAGATGCTGATGGAGACTGTTGAGAATGGGATACTTGTGACGAGATTTGGACAAGGGACTCTTTCGATCAATGATTCCAATTAAGATGGCTGATACAAGATGATAGCTACAAGGGCACTTGATACCTATCTTACTATGTAGAGACTAGTCATACACCAAGACCACTAGTGAAGTTCTGTGACTTACTAGGGTTACTTGAATCCAAAATGATCTGAAAAAGGTCTTGCACTAATTTGATATAGGATACTTTGACTTTGCACTAGGGGACCTGGTAGAAGGTGGATGTGATGATCGATGAAAGAGAGAGTTTGATGTAAAATGGATGTAAAAGTGACTGCAAGGTAAGACCTGATCTCAGAATTTGGAACTAGGCTGAAATGGGTACCCAGAAATGGTAAATTTTTTCTCTCAAAATAAGTGAAAGTACTCACTTTTATGCATGCACAGAAATAGATGCGTAGTAGCAGGGATCAAATGCGCAGTACTGGTAATTTTTAGATGCGCAGTAATAGATGGTAAAAGCAGAATAAGTCAATGTACATGCACAAAAAGTCAGTATAAATGCACAGTTTCAGACATCAAATGCGCAACTCTGGTTTTTTTAGTGTTTTTGCAATTTTCTGATGCTTTTGGTTTCTTTTGTTGCTAGATGGTCTCTTTGATATGATTTTTTTCTAATTACAGCAAGAAGACATAGCAAACACAAAGAATGTTTTCATGGTTTTTTATTTTCTTGTGATTGATTTTTTTTTACTCTTTTTGGACTAAAAGAAAGAAAGTACAATCTTAGGTTTCAAAGGATAGTATAAACCAAATTCTCACTATCTCTAGTGAAGCATCTTCAGGAGGTGATACTCGCCCTTCCCTACACCGGCTTATAGGAGTTTTTGGCCACTAAAAATAAAGGTGTTTAATAAAGGCAACCATTCGAGTGGTTATACATGCAGTAGCACTACTCTCCATTATGGAGTCTCCCAGCCTGCAAGGGTTGCACCTTGGAGGGTTTTGGGGGAGGTTGGTTGTTGGTATAACACAACTTCACTCGTTGTTTGAAGCTTTTGCTCCAAACACAATTTATTTAGAGTGGCTCAATAGGGCTTGGCTTTAGCCTGTTACCACTTAGGGTCATTCCTACTTGGATGAACGATATCCAAGAGCAGGCCCCTCTAAAGGAAAAACACATGTGAAAATGATATGTCTGGCATTTTGGTCACCCAAGATAGGGGAGAGCATAGGCTTGGTATCATTCCCAAAACATGGAAGACAGTGGTTCTTTTCCCCTAGTTAAAAAGAAAAAGACTAAATGAGCTATCTACTTAGGCAAGCACAAAAATTTGTTAACTTTGAAGTGATAACAAGATAGCAATGGTTCAATTTTACCCAGATAGCAATGTGTCTAATTTTGAAAGATAGCAATATAGCAATGATTCAATGATATGCAAGATAGCAATGATTTAGTTATCATCCTCCTAGTTTAAGACTATGTGAGATATGCATGAGCATCCATTTACTTTCCTTTTAGAAATTGAAGTGTGAGTTAACAAGTGCAACTATATGATTCTAAACGAGTACCTAGCCTACAAAATAAATCCAAGAGTGTTCCTATGAGAAAGTATTAGCGTTAGCAAAAATTATAAGAAAAACCCTAAGAATCACTGTCTAGATCAGATGCGCAGCTTCAGAGCCTGAATGCGCAGAAACAGAGCTCAAAAGTGTAGAAGCACAATGTAACATCCATTTTCCTTTCCAGTTTGTTCAATCTTTCCTTAGTTTTCGTGAGCATGTTGAGAATCCTATCCAACTTGTCAGTGGAGTTTTCCTGAGAGTTATGACCTTCCCGATCCTCCCCCTCGTTAAACCCTGACAGCCACTCCAAACCAAACTCTCTTACTACTACTAAACTCCCAAGCCCCCTCTCTCACTGCCGCTTTTCCTTTCTTCACAATGTCGGGCCTCTAATTCCATCTCTCTCTGCCGTTTCTATCTCTCAACTCCGTAGTTTTCAACCTACCAATCACCACCTCCTCTCCTCACGATGATGGCCTTCTCCCCTCTTTTACTACCGACTCCTCTCTTACAACCACGACCACTATTCACTCGAGCTACTTTCTCCCTCTCCGGTGATGGTCTCCAACCAACAACAATCGTCGTTTTAATTCTTCTTTTCTCGCAGCTTCACCCTATCCGTTGATGTCTCCCTCAACTCTAACTTCGCAGTTACTTCTCCTCCTTCTTCGCAGTTTTTCCTGCCATTTCACCCTCAACGACCGGCTACTCCTTCCTCTTTCCGCCTTGCAAAGGAAAACCTCTCATTAAACTCTCATTTCACGTTCCCCTCTCTCCTACTGCCCGCGAGGAAGGTTATAACAACTTTCATCCGCCTTCCATTAATCTCTCCACTTCTAAAACTACCTCTGACTTCTCCCTAAACTCCGCAGTTCCATCTTCTTTCGCACAACAGCCACCGAAACCTCTCCACCTTCCTAGATAATGGAGTATCACCATTTATTATCAGTTGCTCTCCTTCACAATTGCAAACTACCTTCCTCTCATGTCATGGTAAAAGGAATCTCTCCAAAGAGTTCTCGGTTGACATAAATTTAAGCATATGGGTCGACATAGTTGATTTTAAACCCGACTTCCCATTTATCACGACCAATCAAAAGGTGGTGGTTCCTATGGCGACGCGGCTTGCTAGAAGACATAACAACTTCGCCTTCACTCGAATACCAAGTTATCTAATTCAATCCAAAAGCCACCATAAGATGTATTGTGGAGTTAAGCTCGGCTTGGCGGTGGTTAGGAAATGACTAGAGCATCGTTTTGGTATCATGCATCTCGATTGTCGACCCATCACATTCAAGAAAATTTCATCTGTTAGAAAACAAAATGTTTAATGTATATCATTTCTTTCAGCTTTATGAAAATGAGATCATGTTTAGGATAAAATGAAAAATGTTGTATTGGATTATAGATGAGTAACTTTTGTATTTGATTTCCTAGTAAAAAAAAAATTACCGTTGTAAATACTTAGTTACTTCTTGTCATTTCGGATTTGGATGTTACACACAAATACGCTGAGACAAAGGTCAAAAGCACAGGAATACAGAGCATATGTGCCGAACTGACAAATGCGATGTTTTAGAAGGAATATGCGCTGGAACAGAGGTTATATGCACCGAAAGATTGGATGTGCCGAAACAGACAACAGATGCGTGTTAGGATGAGGCAGATGCACAATTTCCTCCTGTGTACAACTTTCTAACACACAAAAACTAAATTTTTGGGTTAAATTGGGGCTAGGCCCCATGGTGGGTGCCAAAAATGTTAAGGGAAAATTGGAGTAAACATGAATAATCAATATATCAATAATAATAATACCCAAAACTTAATGAAATATAGAAACAAAGAGATCAATCAAACAAAGAACTTCAAAACCTTTGCAAACCTCAAAGCTTCATGGCTTCCTTGATTGCCTATCTTAATTGATCTTGCATGTATGAAAAAGGCCCTCAAAGAGTGCACTTCCTTGCTATTCCAAGATTGTCAATGGAGAATGGCTATGATAGTGCTTTATAATGAAGATGAGCTTCACAACAATGGTAGTGATATGGTGACAAGTTGATTGCAAGCAAATGGAATGATGTGGGTGCCAAAGGTGCACTATAATTCCTACAGAGTAACGATACTAAAAGCTTGGATGAATGAAATGGAAGAATAGGGTTCAATTTATAGACTTGAGAGATAGAAGATCAACGGTATAAAAAGAATGATAAGATCAACAGTATAGAATGGTTGAGAGATGTGCACGAATAAGAAGAAGACAAGTGTCTTGCTATATTTTGCATGAGAGGAATTAATAAAATAGAAGAATGAGTTAACTAAAGAGATTAATCAATTAAAAGAATAGATCAATCAATTAAGAGAATAGAACTAGAGAATGAAAATTGCATGAGGATGAGAAGATATTTTAGCTCAATTAAATATTTAGAATATTCAATTGCATGTGCACAAAGATTGAATTATATTTAGAGATAACTCAATTTAGAAGAAATGGACAAACTTAAATAAATAATTTATTTATTTAAATTTAGAGAAGATATTATTGGAAGAAACAATTAAATAATTGGTATTATTTAATTTAGAGTGATTTTGGAAGAACTAATTAAATAACTGGTATTATTTAATTTGTTAGAGGATTTGGAGGAATTTAATTAAATAAATTGATTTTATTTAATTGTTGGAAGAATATGAATCAAATAAATAAATTTGTTTGTTTATTTATTGATAGAGGAATTAGACTTAAATAAATATTAAGAATATTTATTTGGATAGAGTCGTGTCATTTTTAGGTGTATACAGTGATCTCTAGAATGGCCCAATTTATTGGTGGCAAAGTCAAATTTTGAATCTTTTCATAATAGATTAATTCAACCAGATCTGACTCATCCTCTTCAATCCCTTGTGTATCCCAATTGAGTGGGAATTCTCTAATTTGAAATAAGGTAAACCTCATCCAATCTCTTTTTCTGACTTTGAAATCATCTTCACAATCTTCCCAAAAGTCTTCTATCTTAGAAATATGATCGTATCCAACACCTAGATTCAAATTCTCTTTAGCAAAATTTTTGTTGTCAAAAGGGAATCTCATAGTGTAGCAGTAGAGATCTAGTTTTTCCATTGATCTCTCAATATTTTGTGCATCTGAGGATGTCTTACACTTGAAATGAGTAAGGCAATTGGAAAGGAGACTCATATTTTCTTCCTGTCTCTACATCTTTTGTTGACTATACTGATTTGTCTGCAAAGTTCTATCAAAACAAGTTTGTCATCTACATATCTAGGTAATTTGTATGGGTAACCATAATAACCTCCAAACTCTTATGTAAGTAAATTTTGGGAATTGAATGAAATAACTCCCCCATATCTTTTGACAAGTGCCACTACCTCTGGAGATATTCTAAGTCTAGTATTTCCCTGAAGAACTCTTACTGTCAACATGGTGAATGCATTATTCACTCTCCTGAAACTCTTTCAGGTCTGTTTTAACTATAACTGTGGGTAGTAATCATAGATTTGTGTAGCATCGTCATAAAACCCCTGAGTACTGAGCCCTGGCCATGCTTTCATGCTTGCAATAGCATAGAAGAGATAAGAGGACATGTAGAATTTCTGATCTATTTCATAGTGAGTTAGCTGGTGATGCAGATTATCACTAATTATGCTTGCCCAATCAATGAATTGTTTCCCGTCATATATGATGGTTATGAAAAGGTACATCCAATCTTGAAAATCTTTTGAATTTTCACTCCCTATTAGCCTATGGAGTAGGACAATCATGTTGGAAATATCTTCAACAAAAAGAGATCTATGGAGGTTTCTAGGCAACTGAGATTTTCCAGATTTGGATGTGAGCAACCAATTCTTTGCTATTTCATTGAGACATTTACTTTTCTTCTCTGCAAAGTGTTGTTTTGCAATGTCCATATTAATATCAAAAAATTGATCTCTGTTAGGTAATCTGAAAGTAATGCTGATGGAAGCATTATCCAACCTGGCTACTAATTGACCATCAATAGTCTTGATTTCTCTTTTTGCTAGTTTATACCCACTAATGCATTCCAACACTAAATCTAGGCACTATACTGTTGTGGGAAAACCTGCAGCACGTGCTAATCCACTCTGATATATTTTCTCTACCATTGGAGACCTTTTGCCTTCTTCCATTATTTTCCAAAAATCTTTAAGGTCGATGTGTCCCAACTTTGTGTTAGTAATTTCTGGAAGTGTGGAGTCTAGCACTGACACAAATTCAACCCCTTGGTAATGGTACTTCATGATGAAACCAATTTTATATGTTTTGCAAGGTATCTAATTTTGGTTATGCACCTTTTGTTTGCAGTTGTTTATAGGTTTCTATCATCTTTCCAGCAAATACATTTTGTGCCTATTCTTCAACTGTGACACCTCACGGGCCTTGTTCATGTTAAGGTTGTGGGGTTTGGCTTTACAACTGAACTATTTTGAAACTTTCTAATGTTTCTACCACAGTCTCATTTTATGCATTTGTAGTCCATTCAACCATATTTATTTGAAGCATTTTATCAAAATCTCACACACCATGTCTTGTATATGCTTCCACAAATACATTTTGTATACATTTTTATTGGATAAATTGCAGCAATAACATGAAACAAGAACTCTATTCTTGCCTGGATAGATGTTCATACCCTGTTCAGAAGCTCTCATTTTGCGTGACCTGGGAGAATACTAGCTAAGGTGGCAAGGAGTTTTTAAAATCCTTACAACATATCCACTTTGATCATATCCTGCAATTATGAGATTACATTTCTCTAAGGGATTTGTAAAACAATTCACATGTCTCATCAAGTGCTCCCATGTTTTGCATGGAATATCTATAGGTAGGTTGCGACTACAACATTTGAGAAGATTCTTCTATCTTTTATCCTTCGATGAATGTCAATTTACTATTTAAAGTCCCCCATTTCAGCACAGGCATGTTGAATGTTGGGAAAAGGTTACAGAGTCTCATTCCATTTTATACAGTCTGCAAATTATATTTGCTGCTACAACATCTTCAACAAATCCATTTTGTGCGTGTAGACACTCAAAATTATCCACTTGTCATAATGTTGCATCAGTTAGACACCTTATTGTTTTTCCCTAGATACCCTTGTCACCATCATAACCTATGTCTTCATAACCTAATTAACATTTCCTCTAATTAATTAAATAAATATAACATTTATTTAATTTAACCACATCCTCCATATCATTAAATAAATAAATCTTATTTATTTATTTATTCCCCTCTCTTCTATGATTAAATAAATAATTATTATTTATTTAATCAATCATGCCACTTAATTAATTAAATTTTATTTTAATTATTTAAAATCTAATTACCATTTCGATCAGTCAACTCATCTCTTACACCTTTCTAATCTCATCTCCCAAATCACTCACCCACTTTCCATTTCCTTTTTTAAGTTACACAAAGCAACTTTCCATTTCACCATCACTTGCAAAATGGAAACTTTATCCTTCCATTTTCTCAAAAAATCTATAAATTGGCCCATTTTCAAAGCCATTCTTATGGATGAATCTTCTAAGCGTCGTCACTCTACTGAATTTTATCCTCCTCATCCATCACATACCTATTTTCCTCTCTCAATCTCAATCCTATCAAATCTCTATCATCCTTATGTTGCAGATCGTGAGCAACCTACATTTCTATCAAGGAATCTCTAAAAACCCTAGGTGATTTTTTTATGTTTTGCATGCATTATCTTTTATATCTTTTGGGGTTTTGATTTCTTGGGTTTGGGTAGAATTTGATCTTGTTTGTTTGATCTGGTTAAATTCTACCCAACACAAAATGGCACACCCGGTGGGACTAAATCATTAGTTTTTGCAAGTTTTTTCTTTAAAAATTTGTGTTTTCACCTAACCCTCGTGTGCAAGTTTTGTAAAGGATCTATTACAGGTGATCTCTAGGCCTAAAACAAACATCACGGTTGCATCCAGAAGGGCCAAGAGGTGAAGAAAAATATATAATTTGACCATTTTTGCTACAGGTCAAATTTAAACAAATGTTTGTAGGGTGATGAACAGTGCTTTCTGGCAATGAACAATGTTTCCGGCGATGAACAGTGCTTTCTAGCTATGAACAGTGCTTCCGATTATGAATATTGTTTCCGGTAATAAATAGTGTTTTCGGCAGTGAATAGTGGTTCCGACGATGAATAGTGTTTCCAGCGGTGAACAGTGCTTTCCGACAATGAATAGTATTTTTGGCCGTGAACAGTGTTTCTGACATGAACAATACTTCTAGCCATGAACAATACTTCCAGCCATGAACAGTGTTTTCAGGCCGTGAATAGTGTTTTCAGGCTATGAATAGTATTTTTTAAAGCTCAAAAAAGTTTTCTTTTTTAAAACTGCCATAACTTTTGCATATCATATCAGATTTTTGCATTTTTATAGGCGTTAGAAAGCTAACTTTGCAAACTTCGTAATGGCATCAATATCTTTAGGTAATTCTACCATTTTGATAGGCAATTTCTCTGTCAAATTTCAGCCTTCTTTTAAACTTAAAATGCACATTACTTAAGCAGAACACATCAAAATTTAACAATTTTTTTTTTAAATTGCATAGAATCATCTGAACTTTCTATTTTTGCTATCTATTTGGCTATATCAGATCATCATTTGCAAGTTTTTGTATTATCATATCTTTGGCATCTAACAATCTATCTGTACAGCTTGTCCTAATCGCTTGTCAAAGAATGGAGCAAACAAGCTACTGATCTATCTTCTGCAGGTTCAATCAGTCCAAGACAAATAATCTTTTATCACTAGAATAGGCACATTTGGTTTTGGGCATTAAAATAAACTTTGTCTTCATTGTACCTATTTTTTCATTATTTTTTGTTTGCTTGCTGAGTCTAATTGTTACCCGATTTGGTAATGAAAGTTTCTTCTCCCCCTGCCTAACCAACGGATTGCCTTCCCATTGTGAGAAGGGATATGACCCAAGCAGAAATAGGTCAAAGCCATACCATTCCAAGCCACTATATAAATAATGTGTTTGTGATGAAAGTCACAAATGACGGGTGTTATTTCAATATACCGACAGCCAACCTCCCCCAAAACCCTCCAAGGCGCAACCTTTGAAGCCTAAGAGACTCCATAATGGAGAGTAGCACTGTCGCACATATAGCCACTTGAATGGAAACCCTAACTAAAAACTATGTTTAGAAGCCAAAAACCCCTATCTATTGGTACAAGAGGAAACTTTGATAGCCATCCCACATTTTCGTAGCTTATGGTAGAGATAGCAAAGTATCATAAGGTTTGCGAGCCTTGTGGACTTGGAACTTGGTGTGCCTGAGAAGAGAGTGCACTATAAGGGGGAGCCTATGCCCCAAGTTCCTGGAGCTATACACCATAAGTAGGCGTGGCTGGGTAAAACCAAGTGGGAACCCAACATATACTGTCCTTGCCTAGCCTAGGGTGTACATACTGATCATTGTGCCTAGTGTGCATGCATGTGTATGTGAGATATTGTGTTTGATATTGCCACATCATCCTCAATCCACTTGTCTTAACACATTTCCCTATCATTACATTTCATCCAATCCTTCCAAATCAGATCATCCTTGTCATCCTATCATCCTGGTCATCCGATCAACCACATCCCAATCAACCTAAGTCATCCAATCCACATCATTCTACACCATCCCATCTAGTTTGACCATATCATATCATTGGACTTCTTGAGCCCTACATCCTTTTTGAGAGTCTACATCAGATATCCAACATCAATCTAATCAACCAACCTTGTCCTTTAGTTTTGGTCCTTATCTAGCATTTGATCATATCAGCATTATCAACCAACCTTTTCTACCCTTGAGTTCATGAGTCTATCTCTTGGGAGATAATCTTATCCAATCAACCAACTGATCAAACCAACCTAATTAATTGACCAAGCCAATCCAATCAATCCATCAAGAAAACCACTCAATCCAAGAGTCTCAACTTTGCCACATAAGCCCAATCATCTAATCATTCATCCTACACCATTCCAACCTTAGAGGACATAGTGCAAGAGATCTTTCACATCCTTCACTAGGTACCAAAACCTCTAAGCCAAGAAATGATTCAGAGGGTCCATTGTATAATTCAACAACTTCAACTTCAAGCAGACCAATCACCTCACATGCAACATCTCATAGCAGAGGCCCAACACCTCATAGCCATTTGCCAATCATAGACCCAACAAGTACATCATTATCCCTTATCCATTCAACACCAAACAATTCCACCTCATTCCTATGTGGCATCCCCTTCCATTTCACACCAATCTAATCCATTTACATATCATAACAATTCCATATCACCTTGTCTTATTCCTTGTCAATCTAATTCATCCACATTTCAAATCACTTCCACATCACCTTATCTCACATATTCCCATAACAATGCCACATCATCATACCCTACTTCTTCTAGTACCAACTACCAAGACTATCAATGGCCCCCACAACATGAACATGCAAGTCCAAGTGGCCCTTTGTACATAAACCAAGTCAACCCAAGTCTACTCTTGCAACATGACCTAATAGACTTAAGTCCACTTGTGCTACAAGACCTAATAACCTTTGACTCAAGTCTAAATGATCCTTTGTACATAAATCAAGTGTCCCTAAGTCCACCTATGCTACAAGACTTAATAGCCTTTGATGAGGGAGATACCAATCTAGTCACTACATCTTATGAGCATCCTCCATCACCGTCTGAGCACATGCCAACATGAGTCAACTAGTCCTCTCCCAACACCTTCATGTCAACCTTCTAATCCATCAAGACCTCCACTAAAGGATCCCTTAGAGATGACCCTACAACAATTGGTCCAAGAAAATTTGATTGAGTTGCCACCAATAACATCCTTTGAAGAAATCTACTTTAAACCCCTTTGGTATAAAGATGATGAATATTGTGCATACCATAGGTGTAAGGGCCATCTCATATCCACTTGTACACAATTTAAAAGATTGATCAAGAACCTAGAATATTGTGGTAAGATTGGGTTAGATAAAACCAATCCATCTAATCCCATTATCCATCTCACAAGCCCTAATCCAATTAGCCTTCTACCCAATCCCAATCACGAGCCTTCATCTTCCATCAATCCTCCACCTAAAAAGGATGTGATTGAAGGACCACTAGCAAGGAATAAACAATCCCCATGTTAGGCACCCATCGATGAGCCTACCAAAGAACCTTTGAATGCCATGTCCACTTCTTCAACCCCGTTATGTGGTCCACAACCCCTTGAGCATATTGAAAAGCCTTCTCCCACGAGTCCACATCAAGACCTATCATACCTTCATGTTGTTGACCAAAAGCCTATCCAAGAGTCATCCCCTTCCATTCAAGCAATCCAAGAGCTATGCCAAGAGTATAATCCAACGCATGTGGAAACACTAATTCCCTATCTATGTCAAGATCAAATCCTTCCCATTCACCCCATCCATAACATTTACCTCTTCCATGATCAAGATGAAATTATCTATGAAGAAGCTATCCATGAGCACCTTGATCTTATCCATGGTCCCCTACCCATCCATGAGCAAGACACCCAAAACCTACATGCTCCATCTAATGAAAGTCTCATTGACCTCCTTGAGTGTTCACCTCATTTCATGGTCTTCTTGCAAACATCCACTTGTCATGATGAGACATGTGCCTCCTAAGAACACATAAACATGGAAGATCAAATCAATACCTTGAATCATGACAAACACAAGCAAGATCCTAATGATCCTCCATCACCTACTATCGACCCTATCACAACTCCACCATCATGTCCTATTAGTCTATCCACCTTTGTCCATGAGTGTTCCTCCTTAGAACACCACCAACCATTATCCTCCACTTCATCTTCTCCATCCCATAAGGGACTCATGTCTAGTGTTCCACCTACACCTAGTCCTATTGTCGCTTGCATGCTTCAAAACATGAACTATCAAGGTAAAGGCTTAGGCCCTTTTGAACAAGGTATCTTGGAGCTCGTCCATGTCAATGTCCCTCAACACTCATATGCCCTTGGATACACACACCAAGGACATCAATCTAATGATGTTGGTACCACCTCCACATATCCTAAGTCCACCACTTTCCATCGCAAGTCCCATCATACTCCCAAAACATATGTCGCCATTCCACCTCCATCATCCTATAAATGTCAAAAATATGTGACCATACACCTCCCACCATCCAATTTACCTCTGCTACTTCCAACTCCTAACATCCTACCATCGAATTTACCACCACTACTTTCAATGCCTTATCCATCCATCCATAAGCCCTCTAAAAACCCTAATCGTGACCAACAAATGCACATATTGTCTAAACAAGGAGCTTCCACCTATCCCTCTCCTTCCACCATACCCATGGGATTCCAAAGCACAAATTTGGATGCCTCCACATATAAAGCCAAAAATCATACAAATCCTCATGCCTTAGGACACAAAAGCCAAGAATCAAAGAAAAATCCATCTTTGTAATGATACAAAATTCTTACTTACTAAAACTAGGAACTCAAAAGAAAATGCAATTCTAAATTTGGAAAGAAAAATGATTCAATACTCAAATATTCATAGTTGCATAAAGATAGCAAGTTCCAATAATGAAGTACAAATTTAATCAATCAATAAATTACATTTCCATATACTTTCACCAAAAAGGGTGTTACACGACATTTGATTCCATGTTACAAGAGATTGTATCAATATTTTAGTTACTTCAATAAAAGTACAATTACAATTGGGCTTGAGCAAGCCATACAAAATTAATACAAGTATATCCATATGAATCATATATATAAAAGAACCTTTGATCTCAACTGCCATGACCCCAATGGTCTTCCGCAAGCTGAGGTCAAGAATGTGGTCAAGGTGCTTTTTCCACCCAACCATGAAGTACTAGACTTCCCCGGTTTCCTTCCTAACTCGAAGGAAGAACCAACCCTACAGGAGGAGCCTAGCAACCTGAAACGGTAAAGGTAGGAGGGAACTCTCGATGCATGCCTAGTGCCTGTATGCATTCCTAAACTATACTAGAAATGACATAACTCTCGCAATAGGATGTGGCAGAGACATAAAATTCTAGGCTTTTCAAATGGTCTAGCAGCTTGGCCAAGCTTAACAAAACAAAATGGTAATCTAGAAAAAGTAGATTACCATCTTTGGAGACCACATTCGACATCCTATCCCAGAAGTAAAGTAACTTTCCAAATACAAACATACCATTATTTAAGAAGAAGAAACCATTTCCAGAAGTTAAAGTAGTGTTTTGTCAATTGGTTATGTTGTCTAAGTTTCCAATATTACCGGTTTTAATGATCCTTTGGAAGAATAGATTTTTTCTAATTGGTAAGAGGTTGATCATAAGTTTTAGTTCTAGTTTATTTTCATCCCATTGGTGTAGGCAATTTATACAGGTAAAAAGTTTGGACAAAAATAATCACAATAAAATATGTTTTCTGTAACAATTAGTATAGAAGTTTTAAATCATTTATATACAATAATTGACCAATTTAAAATTTGTTTACATTCAAAAAAAAGTATACATATATCTTGTATATATAGCATTATATTTATTTATATTTACAGAATGAAAGCATTGTTTTCTGAAAAAAATCAAATAACAGAATGTATATATTTTACTATAAATCCATATATATATATATATATATATATATATATATATATATATATATATATATATATATATATATATATTAGGGTGAAATGTAGCGAAACAAAATAATGAAAATTTATAAATCCAAAGATTAGAGTGAATGCCCAAAAGGAAAATACCCAGCGAACGGCAAAGTTGGCATGTTGTTATCGAGTAGAGTTTTAAATAAACAAAGTTCATACTATAATACAAAATAAAGGTTTTATCAATCATGTGATGGCTCAATGGAGGGTTACCATATGGCCCCTTATAATATTTACGGCATAATTTACTATTTCATTATTTTTTTTTAAATCTCCAATAAAATTTGTAACTAGGGGAAAAACAATACGAAGTTTGCAATTTTTTTTACAGAGACTATAGAATATGATTTGGTTATGACTATATATATACATGGTATAAAATCAATAATTTATATATATTAATATAACTTTGAATACAATTACCCATATATATATATCTGAGGGATAAATATTCAGTGGTGATATATGTATAGTTTTAAATAAATAACAAATGGATTGGTTCTCACAATTCACAGAAAATAAAGAATGATCAAAATAAAAGAATTCTACATAGAAACCTGGGATTGATATCCTCCCGTTGACCCCTGTTTTGCGGATCCTCTTTTCCTCTCTTTTTCCTCTAGTTTTACAATTAATTTTTCTCTTCTTGCTTCAATGCTCTGAATAATTTCCCCTGTGTATAATAATGAGAGTTTAATTTTCTTTTAAAATACCTTATTTCTTTTTCCCCCAATTTCTTTCTATTTTCCCAGTTTCTAATTTTTTTTATTTTTAAAGATAATGCGCCTGGCAAACTTTTTAACGTGACCGGCGACGCTGGTGCGACACGTCCTCCAGCTCCATGCAAATACTTTTGCCCAGAGCAATGAACCGGTGAGGCCACAACTGGGGGACCTCATCCCCTAGGAAGAACACTTCAAACCCGCGAGCTCATTGGCCCAGCGAAGGCGTAAAGCCTTGTGAGCTCGTTGGCCCAGCGGGGGTTTGAACTCTGGTGGCCGCCACTACATCCTGAGCGACTTAACCACCGAACCATGCCATCATCGGCAGCCAGTTTCTAATTTTTTTTTTAAGGGGGAAATTTTTTTTATACAATCCAAATCAAGAAACAAGGCAAGAGCCACAGGCTCAACTGAAAGGACAACAGCCAACAAACAAGCAACAACACTACATAGTCATGTCTTCCAATAAAAATCTCTCTAGAATCCCCAGATAATCAGAAGGTAACTCATTCCTACCACTGATATCCCAGCCATCCCCTTTCTCCGAGGCCCACTTCGCCAAGTAGTCAGCCACGTTGTTCCATTCTCTAGGGATGTGACAAAAAGAGACTGATTCTAAGGAACTGCAAACACTTAAAATTTGTCTGACCATCGAAGCTAAATGCCAACTAACACCATCCAATCTCTGATTGTTCAACATATCCACAACAATCTGAGAGTCTGACTCATAGATAATCCTCCTCCAGCCAAGAGAGCAACCTCGCTCAATGGCAATCTTAATAGCGAGGGCCTCCATCAGGTTATTAGAGTGATGCCCTTTGTAGATAGAGAAGCAAAAAACAACATCCCCATCCTTACTTCTACCAATACCCCCAATACCAGCATGCCCAGGATTCCCACGAGAAGATCCATCAGTATTAACCTTCAGGACTCCATCTGGAGGAGGTGCCCACTTCCCATCACGATAGACCCATTTCTTGACACGGCGTGGCATAAGACCAGTACGGCACCCCCTACTATTAACACCAGGCTCAGATCCTGCACAACCACAACATCCCCAGGATCAATACTTTCAGACATATCATATTTAGCGGAAATAGTCTCCTGAAGCCTACTGATAATCTTCGTCCACAGTTGACCAGTATCCAATCTAGAATCACAAAAAACTCTATGGTTCCTTTCCAGCCATAGGTTCCAAAGAATGAAAATGGGCCCAATGAACTAGGCCACCTGAAGAAATGGCGTCTTCGCAGGAGGCATGCCCAGGCTCTCCCAAAACTCAATAAGAGAGGAAACATGAATGCACCCATGATGCCAAGCCTCCCACCATCTGTGCCAAATCTCACGAGAAAAGGGGCAATGAAAGAACAAGTGGGAAGAACATTCTTCACTGCGCAAACAAAGAAAACAAATGGAAGGTCCCTAAAACCCCCGTTTACGAAGATTCTCCCAAGTGAGACATTTCTTCTGGGCAACCAACCATAAAAAGAAGTTACACTTGGGCCAAGAAAAGTTGTTCCAAACCCTCCGCCACCAGGGCACCTCGGAAGGCCCATATAAATTCCTATCAAGCACAACATAACCTTGAGCAACAGTATAATTCCCTTTTGGGCTAGGGCTCCAAGCCAACTTGTCCCTCTCCTTCAAAGTGCTACAAAGCCTGCCCTCCAAGACCTTACACAAAGCAGCACGATCCTCATCAGAGCCACCCACAAGCCACTCCTACAGATCCTTCCAGCAAGACACCTCCAAATGACCGGTACGCTTAACTGTTTTAAAATGCTCCACCTTAGTCCAACCAACATCAGAGAACATCTGGCAAAGAGGCATAAGCTGAGGGAAACTAGACAGAATGGGAGGGTGGCCATCCCAAGAGTCCAACCAAAAAAGAGCATCAGAACCATTATTACAGATCCAGAAAAGACCACTCTGAACAAGCTGAGCTCCCTTCTTAAGAGTATCCCAAATGCAAGAGCCTTTGCCCAACAAAGCAATCCGTGGCACATCCCAGCTCTCAACCCCAGGAACATACTTGCAAGCAAGAATCTTGGCCCAATCCTGATCCTGGCTGTTGTACCATCTCCAGTACAGCTTAGCCACTAAAGCTGTAACCACAAGAGCCATAGACCTGAGGCCAAGGCCTCCAGCATGTTTCGGCTTACAGACAGACTCCCACTTGACTAAACTCCATTTCAAGGAAAGAAGGTTACTCGACCAAAGGAATTGCCGGGAAAGAGCATCAAACTCCCTCACAAAGGATGCAGGAGGAATATGCACACAACACCTGAAAATAGGGAGAGACTGCACCACAGCTTTTAGGAGAAGCACTCTACCAGCAGAAGAGAGTCATCTATGAGTCTAATGGCTAACTTTACTCCGAAACTTATCCAAAATCCCTTGCCAAAAATTTCAATGCTGAGATCCCAGAGCCAAAGGAGTCCCCAGGTACATCATGGGAAGAGAACCAATTTGGAATCTAAGAATCCCGGCAATCCTATTCTGAATGAGATGAGGAGTATTAAAGAAATAGATGGAAGATTTGTCATCATTGATACGCTGACCAGAAGCTCTCAAATAGATGTCTAAAGTTCTCCTGAAGTTCACTGCCTCACTAATTCTAGCCAAGCCCATCAGTCCAGTATCATCCACAAATTGAAGGTGAGAACAGGGAGGGAGATCATTGGTCCAGCTCCAACCGTGAAGAAGACCCAGCCACACCTGAGATTTAATAAATCTACCAAGACCCTCCACCATGATAATGAAAAGATATGGGGACAGATGGTCCCCTTGCCGAAGACTACGAGAAGCACTAAACCAATCTGAAGAATCCCCATTAAGAAGAACAGAGAAGGAGGATGAGGTTACACAACTGAGAACCCAGCTCACCCATTCCTCGTTGAAGCCAAAAGCCAAGAGGATATTCTGAAGAAACTCCCAGCTCACCTGATCATAAGCTTTAGCCATGTCAAGCTTAATGAACATCGCCTTCTTCTTAGAGGAAGCCATAGAGTGAATAACCTCCATAGCTATCACAACACCATCCAAAATCTGTCACCTGTCCACAAAACCTCCCTGCTCAGCAGAAATCAAAGCACCAAGGATGGGTTTGAGTCTCTCAGCAATCAACTTGGTAATGATCTTGTAGGTGACATTGCATAAGGCAATAGGCCTAAACTGATCCATCCGATTAGCCCCTTCCTTCTTAGGTATGAGAGCTAGAAAAGTAGAATTCAAAGACTTAAGCATTTGTTTGTTCCTAAGAGATTCCTGAACCACCTCAAGGAGATCAGACTTTATTATTTCCCAAAATTCCTAGAAGAACTCAATCAGAAACCCATCGGGGCCAGGAGCTTTTCCTTTTTTCATACTAAACACAACTTTCTCCAACTCAGGTAACAAGATTGGACTCAGAAGAGCCCTATTCATCTCATCCGAGACCAGGCAAGGAATACAATCCAAGAGAGCCCCGCTCTTCAGATCTGGCAACAATATCCTCCCTAGAAAAAAGATTAGAAAAATAGTTGACAGCTTCCCTGGAAATTTCACCATAGGATGAGAGTTGAGTCCCATCACTTGAGACAAGAGTGGAAATAGAGTTCCCCTGCCTACGGGCCTTAACCGAGTTATGAAAAAAAGCTGTGTTCCTGTCCCCCTCCTGAAGCCAATCAATCCAAGCTTTTTGCTTCCAGAAAATCTCCTCCCGAAGCTCCCACTCTTCTAAGCCCTTGAGGGCTAGGGACTCAGCATTCAGAAGGTCAGAGGATAGCCCATAGTCTCGAATCTGATGAGTGACACTATCTAGCTTGGACTGAGCAGCAAGCTTCTGAGCATGCAAGTTCCCAAAACATTGATAATTCCACCTCTTAAGACGATACTTCACATATTGAAGCCGTTTACTAAAAGTGTACATGGCCCTCCCATGGGCAGGAAGCCCTTCGTACCACCAGTCCAGCACAAGATCCCGAAGAGATTGCTCTCGTAGCCACATCAATTGAAATTTGAAACAAGGATTTTTAGTGACCCCATAAGAGGAGGCACAGAGTTTGATCGGCCAGTGATCGGATCCCCTCCAATCCAGGATTTCAGAACTGGTAGTCCACCTGCTGCTCATCCAATAACAGGAAACCAAAAATCTATCTAGCCGTTCTGAGATAGCCTCATCACCACACCTCCTGTTGTTCCAAGTAAAAACTCCATTGATTGGTTTCATGTCAACAAGGTTAAGAAAGCCAATATTATCTCTGAGCAAAAGAGAAGAAGAATCAAGCCTGGCTAAGCCTCCTTGTTTTTCCTCCATACTAATAACAGCATTAAAATCACCTGCCAACATCCATGGGAGAAATGGGTCCAGAGAACGGACAAACTAGATATGATCCCAAAGCTGAGTCTTACCTGGAAGATCAGTAGGAGCATAAATATTAGAGAAAAGACATCTTTCGCCAGTTTCAAAAATGGAGGCCACCATAGAGATGGAGGACCGACTAGAAACCCACCATAAGGGGGAAACTTTCCTTGGGTTCCAGAAGCAAGCCACCCCCCCCCGAACTGCCCAAAGCCCCCACCCCCTACCAGTAGCCTTGGGGCCAGATACGCGGAGCACAATTATTCAAACCATCCACTGTAAGCTTGGTTTCCTGTATAAAGACTACATCCGAAGCCTAAGACTCAATTAATCTGCGAACAACCTTTTGTCTAGGGATGCTGTTCAAACCCCTTACATTCCAAGATAAAACTATCATTTAGAGGGGTGGGAGAAGTGGGAATCAATGGGTTTCACAGACCTGGACTCAACCAGAGTATCACCCATAATTTTAACCTTCTCTTGATCAGTTTTCCTTCCACTCCTTGACTGTTTATCTAAAGGCCCCTTTTTGAAAGATTTTTGATGCAAACCTAAGGCCAGAGGAGCCTTAGCCCCCTTCACAGGATCCGTAGACCCCTTCGTAACTTGGGGACGAGGAGCCGGACCAACAGTACCCACCGGAGATTGTGACTCCTGGAGGCCACCAATATTCTGAACTTGAGGAGGCAAGTCCAAAGCCGGCTGACCAGCCTGATGAATCCTTGATGGAAGAATGAGCTCGTCCTCCTTCATCTCCACCACTTGAATCTCTTCCTGACCTTTAACCCCAGAAGAGGGCTCTACCGGATTACCATCTTCTTGGACTACGCTATCAAGAACCTCAAATAGATTAAATGTGCCATCATTCTGTCTATCCATCCAGGATCTCTTCTTGCCTTTGCCTTTATTCCGAGAAGTAATCGGGGTAAATCCCTCCTTATCAATAGGCCCATCCGACACTGGAGCTTTCCCCTTGTCCATCCTAGGAGGTCCAGAGGTAGACATGGGGGAAGATTTCAATCTGGGACATCTGCGGTGTAGATGCCCATATTCATGGTAAATTCGGCATCTGAATGGTAGGGTTTCGTAATCTAGCTGTTGGATCCAGAAGGAAGAACCCATGCAAATTTCCATAGAGTCTAGTAATGGATTATTCAAATCAACTTCAACACAAATACGAGCAAAAGAAATTACCTTACGGTCTTGAGTCTGTGAAGCCAATCTAACAGGTTTCCCAAGAAGCAAAGAGATTAAATGGAGAATATCTTCCCTCCAGAACTCCAACAGAAGCCTCGACAAGCGAACCCACACAGGCACCCGCGAAGGGATCTCTTCAACAGAGTTGAAGCCCATATGCCAAGGCTTGATGAAGAGCCCAACCTGGTTAAAAAAATAAGGGCCACCTTCAAAAGCCCTATTCTTGTCTGACATGCTTGAAAAAATAACCAGAAAATAGTTATTAGCCGCTAAAAGGATCTCCATATCTCCTTCAGGGTTCCAAACCCGACGTGCCCAGGATTCAAACACGGGAAGAGAAAGACGAAGGCCCAAAAATTTGCAGATAAGAGCATGCTTGCACCAGTACTCAACATCCTCTGAAACTTGCTTAGGTTGAATAACCAAAACCGGTCGATCTTCCGATCTCTCCAAACATCCATTGACTTTTTTAATTCGAAGCGACCCTTTTGAAGAGGAAGTACCCTCTCCAGAAAGAGGAAGCTCAGTCTGATCCTTGATGTTGGCATGCATCAGAGATGATGGATCTCCCATCTCCAAATCCAGGGAAGAAGCAAAACCCTAATACTCCATGGCAAAAAGAGCCCACACGCCAGGCAAAAGAGGGAAGGAGGCAAGGTAGACGGCTCAAAAGCCCCAGCCGCCGCGCAACCCCCGTCCAGGCGACCCACGCACCTGCCAGCAACCCTACCAGCGTCCAACCACGAAGGGGAGGAGCTCACACCCCTGCCCAAGCCCCTCCAGGCCCCTGCGCACTCAGAAAGACCCCCCCGCGAGCAGCAAAGGCCTGCCAAACACACACAGACGCGAAAAAATGGACGCGGCTAGGGCACGCGTGCCCTAGCTCGCACCAGAGCTCCGCTCAGCGACATTTTTTTCCCTCAAGCTAAAAGCCGCCAGTTTCTAATTTTTAAATGGTTTTGACTTTTTCTAATTTTTTTGTCTTTTTATATTTTGTATCTTTTTACTTTCTTTTTCTAAGTTTTTAATTTCTAATTCTCTCATAAAGTAGATTTTTTTTCTATTTTCAAACTCACATAAAAAGATTGATTTAATTTTGTTACTAATTCTTGGAAATAAATAAAAATGGTAATTTTAATTTCCAAAAGGACACAATTTAATATTTAAAAATGATTTTAATAATAAATTTGGCATATAACTTTATAATAATAATAATAATAATATAATTATTTTCCCACATACAATTTAAATAAAATATGTAAATATATGACTATATAATTATATAATTTAATTTACTTTAAAACTCACATATTATTTAAAATAAAATATATAATTATATATCTATAAAAATATATAATTTAATTTTACTTTATAATATTTTTAGTATAAAGAAAATAATAACTAGAAAATATAAAGAATCTTTTTTTAATTAAATACTAAGAAAAAAAAACAATATTTTGTTAATGCAATACTAAATGCATCTATATGACATCTACATGTGTGTGTGTATTTGAGAGTATCCCCTCCATCCTAACCCTGCCAGGGAGCTAACCACCTCAACCTTGACCACACCCTTGTCTTAGACAACCTGCAACTCATAAAACATGACTTTCCATTAATAGGTTAGTGACCAATAGCCGAAGCATAACAATTTATTTAATAAAATAACATTCACTTTATCATTTCAAATAATATTCACTTATTCCATCTTTCAAATTAAAATAAAATGCCATCTATTTAATTCAAATCAGCATAAAATAAGTGTCTATTTATTTAATTCAAGTCCATTAACTAACATTTATTTAATCCACATATAATTATCCACAAATAGTTCTAAATATAGTAAGTTCATAATGTATCAGAATTTGAGACTTGACAATCTCAAAAGATGCATACACCCACACACCTCAAAGCAAAAATGAAAAAGGTGTGGGTCCCCAAGAAACAAGCAATTACCTCAAAAGCTACACAAAAGCCACATATATCCCAACCCATACCTCCACAAGCAAAGTCAAAAACTAAAATGGTATGGGTCCCTAAGAAACAATCCATCAAGTCAAATGAGGAATCCACCTATCGTGAATCCCAACCATCTCCTTCCATCCATTCCATCCAAAAATCCCAAAACCCTCCATCCCACAAGCAAAGTAAAATTATGAAAAATACTATGTCTATGTGAGTCCCTAAAGCACTTCGTCACCCCTCTTCCAAGAAAATATCATCATTGCTTCCTACACCACCATCCCATCAAAATATTTAATGTTTATCACGGTGTGTGCAACCGTTGGTCATCGTTCCCTTCCATTCTGCAGCACTTCCACATACCTCCATCTTCCCATCCTTCATCCACTATCCTACATATCTACCTTATCACCTTCCTATGGTCCATGCTTTTGCATAAGCCTTTCATCTGTCTTCCATGCATGAGCCATCCATAATCCATATCATACTCCACCTTCTATCCATCTTCCATGCATAAGCTCTACATAATCTGCATCATAATCCACTATTGCACCTTTCATAATCCACCATCTACCTAATCCATATTTCATGCAATCTCTTACCAACATCTAATGAGCATACTTTGACATGGTCCATTGCGACGACATCCATCTAGCAAGACTACCATGGAACTAGACACTTGAGTCCCTTTCATCCATATCCACCTATCCCAATCCAAAAAAGTAAAAAAAAAATGAAAAAAGCAAAAAAAAAAGTAAAGAGAAATCCCTTCATCCAATGGTGAAAACCTGGCAAATAGGCACCCTGGATAAGTACGATGATGAAAACCTAGCAAATAGGCATCATGCGTAAGTTTGATCTTCTATGTCACCTACACTTGGGGGAACCTTGTCTCATCCACCATATCATTTTCAACCTATCTTGCCATATCTTATTCTACCATCCTTATCCATCCACATACAAGCACCTATCCCATTGCATCCTTTCATTCATCCTTCCTCCTTTTGATCTTGATAACGATTGGGGGCAAAATGTTGAAACATGCTTGGAAAAACTCTTGATGTACTCCATCCTTTCCAAACCAATCCATCCTAGCATCCTATCATAATCCCATTGTCATCAGCCCAATCCTATCACTATCCTATCATCCTGAGCCTTGTCACAAAAAATCCCAAGCATACTATCTAGAATGGGGCATGTTATTTCCTATGTGACATAGTCTTTGAGATCACATCCTAGCTCTCTTATGCATACATCCGATGTTTCCTATCCTCTTATCCAATCATTTATCATGAGTCTTCCTTTCCATCTCCCCATCATTTTATCCATCCATCCAAATCTTACCTACCTACCTCCTTGCACCTAGCCTTGGTCCTCCCTTGTCATTGGCCTCTAGCTCAAAAGGCTGCTCAAATTGTAAAACCATTTGACATCCCAACATCTCAAAGAATCCAAAAAAATCATAAAAAGTCCTAAAAAAAACCCTAAAAAAATCATAAAAAGTCCTAAAAAATCCAAAAAATCATAAAATGTCCTAAAAAAATCCAAAAAATTCATAAACTATCCTGAAAAAATCCAAAAAATTATAAAATAGTCCTGAAAAAATACAAAAAAATTAAATATTCCCAAAAATCCAATTCAATCAATCAAATCATCAAAATGAAATCAAACCTAAATCAAATCATCAAATTCAATCATCAAAATCAAATCATCAAATCAAAGCAAACCAATTCAAACAATCAAAATCACATCATCATCAATTATCCAATCTTTCAATCAATCAAAATCAATAGCAATCAATCAATAACCCGATCAATCAATCCACCTTTCATCATCTCATCAATAAAACACAATCAGAACTACATCTCATCTCTATCGTTAAGTGCCTTGATCCTGTGGACAAGGGTATGTAGGCAGTCTGGAGTACCAAGGAAGTGCCCAGATTCAGGCACAAGCTATGTTCCTCTTTCTTCCATCTCATCATCTTCTTCTATTATCTATCTCCATTGATTCATCAATCTTTCAAAACAATTCTTCCAAATCAATCTTCATCAATCAATTCTTCCATCACTTCTTCTTCTTCAAATCATCTAGCCAATAAACTCAAATTCAAATGCAACTCATCATTTATCCATACCAATCAAGTTAATCAAGCTTGTCAAATTATCCAATTGCAATCAATGGTCTTGATCCTATCCTTGTTGTAAACCCAATCAATCATCAATCATCCTATCATTATCACTATCATCATCAATCAATCAGTCAGCAATTAATCATTGGTTTACAACTTGACATGGGCAATACCATGTTTATTTTTGAATCATTTGTGCATGCTTGCTTGCTTTCTTGTGTATGTTATCTTTTTATCTTGCATTTGCATCAATATCATTCCTAGCTAATATTCATATCTTGTACTTAGACAAGGTTGTATTATGTTGGGAAATGAGACACATCATCACCTTGGTCCATATACCCTGGTGCATAATGTCTCATGCTATATCAAACATATGGTTGCTCACTTTCATTATAACATAACGTATCCTTCATCTCTTTTCTCCATTCCCTCCTCTAATCTTTTTTGACCAATTCATTTCATTTCAAGAGCCTACCCATGTTTATCCAACTCGCCTATCCTCTCGAGGGGGCATCATCATTTTATAATTCCTTCCTATCTTTCCTTCATAATCTTTTTCCTCTATCCATACCTTAGTTTCTTTGAAATGATGTTACTCGACACAAATCTCATCATCTCGAACATCATCTCAAAGAGGGGCAAAATGTAGACACTCAAAATTGTCCAGTTGTCATAACGTTGCATCAGTTAGACACCTTATTGTTTTGCCCTAGATACCCTTGTCGCCATCATAACCCATGTCTTCATAACCTAATTAACATTTCCTCTAATAAATTAAATAAATATAACATTTATTTAATTTAACCACATCCTCCATATCATTAAATAAATAAATCTTATTTATTTATTTATTCCCCTCTCTTCTATAATTAAATAAATAATTATTATTTGTTTAATCAATCATGCCACTTAATTAATTGAATTTTATTTTAATTAATTAAAATCTACTTACCATTTTGATCACTCAACTCATCTCTTACACCTTTCTAATCTCATCTCCCAAATCACTCACCCACTTTCCATTTCCTTTTTCATGTTGCACAAAGCAACTTTCCATTTCACCATCACTTGCAAAACTTCCATTTTCTCAAAAAATCTATAAATTGGCCCATTTTCGAAGCCATTCTCATGGATAAATCTTCTAAGCCCCGTCACTCTGCTGAATTTTATCCTCCTCATCCATCACCTACCTATTTTCCTCTCTCAATCTCAATCCTATCAAATCTCTATCATCCTTATGTTGCAGATCGTGAGCAACCTACATTTCAAACAAGGAATCTCTAAAAACCCTAGGTGAATTTGTTATGTTTTGTATGCATTATCTTTTGGATATTTTGGGGTTTTGATTTCTTGGGTTTGGGTTGAATCTGATATTGTTTGTTTGATCTAGTTAAATTCTACCCAACACAGTGCATATCATGCACTCTTTGAATTTCATGAGACAAGATTTCTTTGAGATTCTTTTCAAGCGGTCTATGCGCCTTGTCTGTGCTTCCACATTTATGGGCATGCATACCAGTAGAGTTGGAATAATGACTAACAAAGCTCCCTTATCCTTTGATTATGCTTTACGGATGTTCAAAACCCTATATAGCAACTCCCATTTTGGTGTGCAGGAAGGAATGCTAGCAAAGATTGTAGATTTCAGCTTCACAAACAGTTACCAGTGAATTTCCAACCATAGCATCTAACTACAAATCCTCTTGTTTTTCTTTGGTGGTTGTCAATATAGAGCTCTTGTTTTGTCACAAGCCATGATGATTCTAGTTCTTGTGAGAATGTGTAGTGCCTGCATTTGTTTCATGTATCTAATCTTGGCATGCTACAACTTATCTCTTGTTAGGACATCTCTAATTTGGCATGCAACTTGCAATTTGTGATTCATGAGACCAAACTTCTCTAATGTACTTTTTCAATAGGTAGCGTGCCTTGAATAGGCTTCTACAAATACATTTGTAGGGTTTCCTGAAGCATTTCGAACTATGACATCTGACATAAATTTCTATTTTATTAGGCTTTGATGGCGTTCTGCCAAATTTCATGTGCACTGCCTATGCTTTCACATTAAGCATGCATGGGTAACAAGCAAAAGTGTTCAGCTTTATAACTAATGCATCATTTTTGGAGGCCCATTGCAATTCACTAGCCATAGCTAACAAGATTTCATTATCCTTTATGCTTTGAGAGAATATAGGTGGATTTTGTGGACGTGGAGGAGTGAGCAGTTTGAACTTCATCGGTGATTTGGAGATTATCCCTAACTTTGTTGGTAGCCAAGGCTACTTTTGAAACCACTCTTATTCTTGAATTAGAGTGTATTTCATTGGCAATGTAGAAGAATTTTGAAAGCTTTGATTAGATCTGATGGAAACTTTTAAAACCAAATGTTCTTTATCATCGGTGTTATAAAATGCTTTCGAAACTAATCGAATTGCCCAACAATTAAAACTTCAAAGATTTACCGGGGTTCATTTCTTTTTCAAAAGATCTATTAGCATTTTGGAAGATTTTCAAAACCTTCCACGTGCTCCAAAATTTTTAAAATGTACAAGTTGAGTATTTTCCAAAAATGAGAGTATTAGCCAATGTTTTCGTAGAGCTCCTTCGTCAGTGTTTGGTATTACTTTTGAAAGCCTTGATGAATGCTGATGAAGATTTTAAAATGACCTTTTCTTTTTATATTCATTGTTTTAAAGCACTTTACAAATTAAATAAAACTTCCCACAATCATGCCCCATCAGTACTTTAGGTGGCTTTCAAAAGTTCATCGGAGAGAAATGAAGCTTTCGAAACCAAACAATTTCTCTGATAACAAAAATATGACCCTCCTTTGTCGGTGGTTGAAAATGGTTTGGAAACTTCTTACCTTGGCTGATAATATTTTTTTAAAACCATCTTGGATATAAGAAGTAGCCTTTGGTAATAAAGTCTTGTTGGCATTTTAAGTAAACCTTACGACTCTTCGGTAATTTGCATAAGTTTCAAAACCTATGAAATCCTCTGACACAAAGAAACAATTAGACTTATAACACATTGTATTAATCATGAAACTGAGTGTGTTATTTGTGCTTTCCACCAAGCTTGTAAGTTTCTAAACACATCCACTTTATGTGTAACTTGCATTCTTTGCATCTTATGAGGCCACATTTCTTTGAGGTATTGGATCAAAGATTTGATGTGTATATCTTTCATATGTATCAATGCCAAAATTTGGAGCTTTTCCACTGCAAAAACTATTTCCCAAGTCGTGAATAGATGTAGTGAGATGAAACCAGTTAATGTGCCTTGTTCATGCTCCCATATTTTGCATACCTGTCTACCAGGTGATTTCAGGCCAGAGAATTTCCAACTATAATATCAGACAAAAGGGTCTTCTCTTTTCAACGAACCCATAGCATGCAATCTTTGCAGTTCATGCGGCCATATTTCTCAGAGGGGTTTCTGCCAAAGAGCTTCACCACTATGGTGTTGGTGACTCACAATTGAAAAGGTGACTTGACAAAAGCTTAGACACATGATTAGACTTATCAAAAAGTTTAAATTTAGGGCTTACCACAATAAAGTCAACAAAGTGCTAATGCACAAAAGGTATGATATGACATTAGATGCAAAGGTTAATGCAAAAAGCTATTCCAACATACACAAGATATGAATATTAGCTAGAATGAAATGGATGTGATACAAATGCAAGATAAAAAGATAACACACATAATCAAGCAAACAAGCATGCACAAATGATACAAAAAAAACAAGGTATTGCCCTTGTCAAGCTGTAAACCAAGGATTAATTGATTGATTGATGATGATAATACTGATAATAATGATAGTGTTGTCATGGTGGGGAACGATATATCCCTAGATCAACACAAGGATGGGGGAACGATATATCCCATTGATGATGATGATGATGATGATGATGACGATGACGATTGATTTGGTTTATGACAAGATTAGGATCAATACCATTGATGTGATTGGATAATTTGACAAGATTGATTGACTTGATTGGTATGGATTAATGATTTGCATTTGGATCATTGTTTGGAATTTTGGATTGATTTGAAGAAGTGATTGAATAATTGATTTGAATGAATTGGATTGATATGAATGAATTGAATTTAAGAATGGATTTGATTGGAAGGATTGATTTGATGAATTTGATGGATTGATTGACTTGATGAATTTGATTTTGATTATGTGATTGATTTGATGGATTTGATTTAATTGGAGGAATTGATTTGATGGATTAGATTGGTTTGATTTTGATGATGATGGTTTGATGATTGATTGATTAGGTTAACAAGATCAAGTATTGTAAATCAAACCTAATCCTACCACCTTCAAATAATCCATCTAAATGACACAGAATAAATGCAAAATCAAAGAACAATGTCACCTAGATTGCTTGATTCTATGGTTGAATTGTGGATTGCTTCTCAATAGTGAACAACCATAGTTGGCATAAATGCAATGATGGTGGATGATATGCTCAAAGTGCTCAATGGATGCTCAATGGATTCAAAATGCATGAGATGATAATCTGGATGCTATCAAGATTATGTGGGATATCGATGAAATGAGGTGAGAGGGTGTTTATATAGCTCTCTACTAAGATTGATCAATGATGGAGATTAGGTGGCTATGTGAATAGTTGAGATTAAACAAGAAGCATAGATGAATGTGTACAAGACATGTGTCCATAGAGAAAGCTTTTATTAAATGATTGTAGTTGGTTTTTTGGTAGTACTAAGATTGCTTTTCTTAAAATAGGATGCTTTTTTATTTTAAGGATTGGATGATGTGGATGATTGATGTTAGAACCAATTAAATCATTTTTGTATTTGATTTAGGATAAGACCTATCTTGTACACATAGAAGAATGTGATAAGAAAGGAAATGATAAGATAAAAATAAATTCATTTATTTTATTTTTAAATGATAGGAGAAAGAGATACATTTAGAAGATTGGAGAATGAGCATAAATTAAATAAATAAATTTATTTAATTTATAAGCATGATAAGAAGATAAATAAATAAAATATTGATTTTATTTATTTTTAGAAGAATAATGAGATAATTAAATAATTAAAGATTATTTAATTATAGATGAAGAAAATAGATGATAATAGATGGAATTAATTAAATAAATATAATTTATTTAATCAATTAGAAGAAAATAGATAATTTGACACAAGTGTGCTAGACAAAATTGACATATGAGATGGTGAAAATGCAAGAAATCGACAAATGATGTGAAGGGTCAATTTTGGGTGTCTACATTTTTCCCCTCTTTGAGACAATGTCTGTTAGGGTGTTGTTTCAAAGAAGATGTGATATACTAGATAAACAAGCTATGCCCCAGTGAAACTGGTGGTTGATGCCCCCTCGAGAGAAAACTAGGCTACGAGGAAAGACTGGGTTGACTCATGATTAGATGACACTTGTTTTGTAGGATGAAGATATGGAAGACATGGATGATGATGAATAGAATAAAGATAGGTGAAGCTTGATTGATCAATCCTTGTGAGAGATATAAGTTTTATTGCGGTAAATGAATGGATAGTGGATGATAAGTGCAGCTTTGACATGGGTTGCACACAAATTTAGAGATTGCAATCCATATGTTTGATATAGCATATCGATATTATGCACCAAGGTATAGAGACTAGGGTGATGATGTATCCAATGCATGTAGCATAATACAATCTTGTCTACCGTATGAGGTCAAGATATTGATCCAACATACACAAGATATGAATATTAGCTATTCTAAGATGGACTTTAACTCTGCAAGCAATGGTTTGAACTTATTTCCACTAAACATAATGAAACCTTGTTGGTTATATGTATGAAAAATAGTCTTAATGCATAAGAGACTATTTAGCTTCTCAGATGCAAAAGATATTGGTATGCAAGATGCTAATCCCAACACACACAAGACACCATTAGGCATAGTAGGAGAATAAGATCATCCCACAAACATAGCATATGAAACCAAATGACTGTAGGAGTAAAATCAACACTGAGAGGGGGGGTGAATCAGTGTTGTGTGAATTTTCAAATCTTTTTACACACTTTAACTTTTAGAGCACAAGGAGAGAAAGATAGCATTGATCTGTCAAATACATATGCACATGACTGTGAATACAGAAAGAGAACAAAACTTCATAAGTAAATCATACACACACAAAGAAGATTATGACACAAGAATTGCATGAGTGGAAAACCCTCCAGGGGTAGAAAAACCACTCTAAACTGCCTCACTGGCTTAACTGATCAAACATGCCTCACTGGCTACAAAGAAGCCTCACTGGCTACAATATGTGTCTCACTGACAAATGTTAAGGTCTCACTGACCTACAAGCCTCACTGGCATACTGTTTAGAAGCACCAGCTTCAAGGAGCACCAACCCCTATTACAAAACAAACTGAAAACACAAATTCAGAGGGTTTATGTGTTTCAATACATAACATTTATTCTCTCTCATGTGTCTGTCAAATGATCATTCCAAATCATATACAAACTCAGATATTTCAATCCTGTATCATGATCCACTCTACAACACCAACACTGCTTGATTCTCAACAACACTGCTTGATTTTCAACAACACTTCACAACTATATGTAATCAATCTCTCATCATCTGTATTATACATTTCTGTCTTTTACGACCTACATATAATGCACCTGGAAAAATAATTTTATACAAGTTGAAAGTCTTTTCACTTTTCATCTCCTGTATGTTTCATCTCTATCCTTTCATATTCTATGATCAATACTTCTGAAAAACAATTTTATACAGATTGAATGTCCTCCCTCCTATGACGAAAAAAACTTTTCATATTCCTTTCCTCTGCAAAAATTCATTGACCTTTCATATTCATTGCAATCTGAATATTTTGTCTTCAATGTCTTTTTCATTTACTTTTTCCCTGTAAACATCTCAAAAATAATATCTGCATAAATCCATTTGCAAGAAGAAAATCTAATTTACAATGTCTTATACTTCTCTTTCAAAAATTGATCCTATTCTTAAAAAAAAACATTCTGTATCTCTTTATATTCTCTGTAAGGAAACACATTTCCAAAAAAATTATCTGATCTTTCAATGCCCTGTAAATAAAATATCTGACCAACTCTATCTTCCATCTGTAAAACCATTCATATTCCCTACAAGAAACAATAAAAATAATCTTTTTCATCTTCTGTGCAAAAATGATCCTTCAAACTTCTCCTTCACATTCTTCATCTTCAAAAATCATTTTGCCTTGTATAAAGTCTTCATAAAAATCTCTGTCAAAACTTTATATTCATCTCCAAGGAAAACTCTTTGTCTTTTCTAAAAAATCATCTTCAATAATGTCAATCTTCCTTGAAAAATCTTCTAATAATAACATTTTTGTCATAAAAATCTCCACAAGAAAATTGCCTTTTTTTAAAAGCACTATAATATCATGATCCTTCCAAAAAATAGGAAATACAAAGTTTCTAATTTCATTATCATCCACTTAATATCTTATTCCCTCTAAGGACCTAACTCCTCCATATTAAAAAATATATTTTTAATGTTTTTTTCTTAAACTTTAAAAAAAAAAAAACCGATGCCCTTTCTAAAACATAAATCACCTTTAGAGATATCGGGCTCCAAAAATTAGTAATTTTCCTTTTTTAATAAAAACCATCCAATACAAACTTTCTTTTATTCAATTTTCTTTTCACATATTAATTGGGCTAAAACTTGTTTTGTTTCCTTTAAATCATTTTACCGCTCAAACAACTTTTAAACTCAAACAAAGATTCGCGCCCACCATATCACATGAAGACCAAAGGTTTAAGGAAGGGCCGGTCACCGTCATGTGATGGTAGCCCTCTAACAGGTCACTTTAAGTGACTCTTACCGCCTCAACAAGTCACCTTTATGTTAAAACAAAAAGAAATTACAAGTGAGCTTTGGATGTGAGGACACAACTAGGTCATGAAGAGTATAGTATGAAGATCAACTTGTCAAACCAACCTATCAACTTCAAAAGCAACTCCTGATGACATCGCCTTGAAGAAACTTGCATGAAATCCAACTAATATCTGCATCTGTAAACTCAGTGGTATGACAACTCCTGTGATTACTTCTATCAATCCTTGATATAGAGTATGCCACACAAAATGAAACCAATCCTTATTGTAGAGAAAGTTAGACAACATGATGAAGGCTCCTGAGATCAAATTACCAAGTCACTACCACTACAAGTCATCTGTAAAGAACACACAAGATGATGTAATCAATAACATATAAACTCTACACAGGATGATGTGAACTCTTTGATCCTCTTGATCCTTTAACAAGTATGTATCTCTACACTGCATAACCAAACATGATATGCACTTCATCAAGTATGAAATGAATCACAACTTCTAAGCAAACTCTGTCCAAACATAGATGAGCACACATGAATGATGAACATTTGTACAAACATGAATGATGAACATTTGTCAACACTTGACAACCCTAAATCACCTTGTGACTTCACTTACCAAAGAACATAAGAAAACACATTGAAGGCCAAACCTGATCAACCAAGTCCTGATGACATCAAACAAACTGAGGACACCTTTTTGACATCAATGACAACTTAACTCCATCAATCTCCCCCTTTGTCATTGATGGCAAAACCACCTGATGCAATTTTTCTTTCTCCCCCTTTTTGACATCTGATGACAAAGACTATTATCTCCCCCTGAGAAAATAACTCCACCGAAAGATGTTATAGCATGATTATAACAATTGTAATCACATTGCATTAAGAGCACCTTGAAGACATAAACTCCTGTTATCTTGTTATCTTCAACCAAAAATAAGAACCACTTACCTTTCAAAGCACTTGAATGCAATTTTGCTAAACTTATCCTGAACATCAACATTTCAAACTTGAGAGCAAAAAGATACCATGAAACTTACATCTGATGACAATACCATTATGAAGATGAAGATTGACACACTCCTGATGACAAAACAAAAAAAATTTCTTCAATCAACAACCTTTTTGATCCACATGACAAATCTCCAATGAATCTATCTGTTCCCCTGTGTTAAAGTTCACAAACAAATCACTGCTTCACTGCTCATAAATACCACTGTCAATCATTTACAAGAACAAACATCACTATTACACCATCTGCACAAGGAAGCACTATCCATCTGCTATTGCTGATTTTAACTTCTTCTGATGAAATGCAGGATATCACCATCAATGTCATAGTTTGAAGAACTCTGTCTGAAACATATTAGTAAGGAAGATCATCAATGAAACAAGTGAAACACTATCTCCAAATCACCTGAAAGCTTTAATACTTATGCAAAACATATGCCATAAAACATTACTCAAAAAGATAGTAAATATGACCATCAAAATATCGTCCTGCAACCAAACTATTCTGACACCTTTTCTAACATGACAAAGAATGAAGACCATCTGAACTATCCTCCTGTTCTGCACAAGACACCACATCTGAAACATACTGTATTATACAAGAACTACTACCTCTTGACTTTGTCATTCAAACAAACTGCATCTGCAACAACACTTTGCACAAATAAAAAACAAAGATAATTGCTATGAATTGAACTTTCATTTTCAGCCACCTTAGCCAACACATGCTAGTTTTCTGATAAGAGCTTCTTGAGAGAATCTCAAGCTCTTTGCCCTGACAAGCATGATCACACAGAACTCTTTGTGCAGAGAGCTTCTGAAACACCTTTTCAGCATAATGAGCCAAAGAACTCCTGAAACACTATCACATACTAAACATCAACTTTGTTAGCAACAACATAATAAACTATTTCAAAGCATGGCAAGAGTGATAGACAAACAAGATCATCATATCAAATGATCTCCTTCCTGAAACTTGGGGTTAACTGATAGAACATTTGATACCTCCCCCTTACTTCATGCTATCCATTATTCAACTGATGATGTAACTTGTGCAAGATGCACAAGTTTAGATTCTGACTTCTTTTTACTTTCTTTTTGCTTCCAAATTTTCACAGGTGCTTTCTTTCTCCAAACCTTTTCTGTTTCTTTCCATTTCAAATCAGATGATGCAATTCCTTCAAACATTCTGCAACTGTAAGCTTTGTGACCAAGAGAGTTGCAATTGTAACAAACTATATTACAATTATAATCAGATGACTGATAGTACCTTTGAGAACTCATGTTAAACTTCCATGCAGAATCATATCTTTCACAATTACTTTGTATATGTCCAACATTATTGCACTTGTAACAAATAATGTTAGTATTCCTTCTGCAAACAATTGCTTTGTGACCAAATTGATTACAAGCATAACAATAACCATTAAAAGAATAATTATACCTGTACATGTATGCTTGTCTAACAGGGGCATTTCTTCTAAAATTCCTTCTTTGATTGTACACAAATTCATTTCTGGTTTTCTATTCAGCTTCACTCTTCCTTTTACCTTCTGTGGCAGCTAAATCAATTTTCCTTCTAGGAGTTTCTCTAGCTTTGGAACATTCCCCTTCTTCAGTACTCTTTTCGAACATCAGATTCTTGTGCAACTTAGAGGAAGCCTTTTATAACTCCTTTCTTCAAGAGACTATTTCTGATTCTAGTTTTAGATTCTCAATTCTTGTAACTTCAAGGTCAGATATTGAGACATCAGCTATCCTCTTAGCTTCATCAATTTCTGTCTTTAATCTAGCAATTAGTTTGTCTGAATCATCAATATATGTCTTTAAACTTACAATTTGACATCTAGTATTTTCAAGATCTGTAGATACAATTTCAAGTTCTAAAAGTACATTGTCTTTAGATTCTCTTTCTTGTTGCAGCTGCAATTTTAGTTTATGATTTTCCTTCTTATAATTCTTGAGTTCACTTAGAGCATAAATGAGCTCTCCTTCCAAATCAATCTCACAATCTTGTTCATTATAATCCTGATCATCATCACTCTGATCATCATCACTTGTGATGCTAGCTTTTTCTGAATTTGATTGGGATTGAACTTCAACTTCTTCATTTGAAAGTCTCTTTTCATTGCTACTTTCTTCACACACCAGAGTGTCCCCTTCTTTATCATTATCTTGATAAATCCTTTTCAATCTCCTCCACATATCCTGAGCTGTAACACAATCCATAACTTTACAAATAACATCATTAGACAGAGCAGATAATATAGCCTTCTTTACAATATCATTATATTCAAGAACTTCTTTGTTATTTGCAAAAATACCATTTTCAACTGACATTAAAACATCATATCCTAAGGAGGATAAATATACTTGCATTCTAACATACCAAACTAAAAAATTTGAACCATCAAACTGAGGAACATCTAAAACAATATTAGATTCAACTTGGACAACATCTTTATCCATTGACTTTATATCAACATCTGGATTTGATATGAAAGATGTCTTTTGAATCTTTTGACTAGAATGAATCTTGACATTTTTATTCTTATTTCTTCTGCACTTACCCATTGAACTCCACACACATGACCTACCCAAGCTGATTAAGCTTCAAAAGGGGAACTTGTCTCTGATACCAATTGTAGGAGTACAATCAACACTGAGAGGGGGGGTGAATCAGTGTTGTGTGAATTTTCAAATCTTTTTACACACTTTAACTTTCAGAGCACAAGGAGAGAAAGATATCATTGATCTGTCAAATACATATGCACATGATTGTGAATATAGAAAGAGAACAAAACTTCATAAGTAAATCATACACACACAAAGAAGATTATGACACAAGAATTGCATGAGTGGAAAACCCTCCAGGGGTAGAAAAACCACTCTAAACTGCCTCACTGGCTACAAAGAAGCCTCACTAGCTACAATATGTGTCTGACTGACAAATGTTAAGGTCTCATTGACCTACAAGCCTCACTGGCATATTGTTTAGAAGCACCAGCTTCAAGGAGCACCAACCCCTATTATAGAACAAACTGAAAACACAAATTCAGAGGGTTTCTGTGTTTCTATACATAACATTTATTCTCTCTCATGTGTCTATCAAATGATCATTCCAAATCATATACAAACGTAGATATTTTAATCCTGTATCATGATCCACTCTACAACACCAACACTGCTTGATTTTCAACAACACTTCACAACTATATGTAATCAATCTCTCATCATCTGTATTATACATTTCTGTCTTTTATGACCTACATATAATGCACCTGGAAAAATAATTTTATACAAGTTGAAAGTCTTTTCACTTTTCATCTCCTGTATGTTTCATCTCTATCCTTTCATATTCTATGATCAATACTTCTGAAAAACAATTTTATACAGATTGAATGTCCTCCCTCCTATGAAGAAAAAAACTTTGCATATTCCTTTCCTCTGCAAAAATTCATTGACCTTTCATATTCATTTCAATCTGAATATTTTGTCTTCAATGTCTTTTTCATTTACTTTTTCTCTGTAAACATCTCAAAAATAATATCTGCATAAATCCATTTGCAAGAAGAAAATCTAATTTACAATGTCTTATACTTGTCTTTCAAAAATTGATCCTATTCTTAAAAAAAAACATTCTGTATCTCTTTATATTCTTTGTAAGGAAACACATTTCCAAAAAATTTATCTGATCTTTCAATGCCCTGTAAATAAAATATCTGACCAACTCTATCTTCCATCTGTAAAACCATTCATATTCCCTACAAGAAACAATAAAAATAATCTTTTTCATCTTCTGTGCAAAAATGATCCTTCAAACTTCTCCTTCACATTCTTCATCTTCAAAAATCATTTTGCCTTGTATAAAGTCTTCATAAAAATCTCTGTCAAAACTTTATATTCATCTCCAAGGAAAACTCTTTGTCTTTTCTAAAAAATCATCTTCAATAATGTCAATCTTCCCTGAAAAATCTTCTAATAATAACATTTTTGTCATAAAAATCTCCACAAGAAAATTGCCTTTTTTTAAAAGCACTATAATATCATGATCCTTCCAAAAAATAAGAAATACAAAGTTTCTAATTTCATTATCATCCACTTAATATCTTATTCCCTCTAAGGACCTAACTCCTCCATATTAAAAAATATATTTTTAATGTTTTTTTTCTTAAACTTAAAAAAAAAAAAAACCGATGCCCTTTCTAAAACATAAATCACCTTTAGAGATATCGGGCTCCAAAAATTAGTAATTTTCCTTTTTTAATAAAAACCATCCAATACAAACTTTCTTTTATTCAATTTTCTTTCCACATATTAATCAGGCTAAAACTTGTTTTGTTTCCTTTAAATCATTTTACCGCTCAAAAAACTTTTAAACTCAAACAAAGATTCGCGCCCACCATATCACATGAAGACCGAAGGTTTAAGGAAGGGCCGGTCACCGTCATGTGATGGTAGCCCTCTAATAGGTCACTTTAAGTGATTGTTACCGCCTCAACAAGTCATGTTTATGTTAAAACAAAAAGAAATTACAAGTGAGCTTTGGATGTGAGGACACAACTAGGTCATGAAGAGTATAGTATGAAGATCAACTTGTCAAACCAACCTATCAACTTCAAAAGCAACTCCTGATGACATCACCTTGAAGAAACTTGCATGAAATCCAACTGATATCTACATCTGTAAACTCAGTGGTATGACAACTCCTGTGATTACTTCTATCAATCCTTGATATAGAGTATGCCACACAAAATGAAACCAATCCTTATTGTAGAGAAAGTCAGACAACATGATGAAGGCTCCTGAGATCAAATTACCAAGTCACTACCACTACAAGTCATCTGTAAAGAACACACAAGATGATGTAATCAATAACATATAAACTCTACACAGGATGATGTGAACTCTTTGATCCTCTTGATCCTTTAACAAGTATGTATCTCTACACTGCATAACCAAACATGATATGCACTTCATCAAGTATGAAATGAATCACAACTTCTAAGCAAACTCTGTCCAAACATAGATGAGCACACATGAATAATGAACATTTGTCCAAACATGAATGATGAACATTTGTCAACACTTGACAACCCTAAATCACCTTATGACTTCACTTACCAAAGAACATAAGAAAACACATTGAAGGCCAAACCTGATCAACCAAGTCCTGATGACATCAAACAAACTGAGGACACCTTTTTGACATCAATGACAACTTAACTCCATTAATGACCATGCCCCAGTCCATACTTCATTGCAACATACCAAGATATGATAAATCAAGGCATCCTTGACTAGGTATTAGAAAGAGACAAAAGATAAATCACAAGAAAAACAAAAGACGCAACCATCATGTTCTCTTGCCAAAAAAGGGTACTCTTTGGATGGATTGGATAGCACCTTGTGAGGAAAGATATATCCTGTTGAAGGATGAGATATTGATTTGATATAGCAAATGTTGGCTAAAGGCACATGGACAAATGTCTTTGTTTACCCTCAATTTTTTAAATGTTTGATCTATCGAGACATGCGTGGTTTGCTTTCTGCTTGAGTTAGTCAAAGATAAGAAGACAGAAGAATAGAAGAGATGAAATGGGAATAGAAGAATGAATCATCTGTGCTTGTGTACTAGATACTTCCTTCGTATTCGAAACTGCCTACATACCCTGTATCCATGAGATCAAAGCACAGTACGATGATGATGAGATATGATAATATGTAGTTATGGTTGTTTATTGATGATGTGGGAGATAGATGATAGAAGAATGTGAGATGGATGAAAGAAGATGATTTAGAAGAAAAATGAAAGATGGAAGAGGTGTATCACCTATGCCTAAATTTGGGTACTTCCTTCGTATCCTAGATTGCCTACATACCCTATATCCATGGGATCAAGGCACTTAACGATAGAGATGAGATGTAGTTCTGATTATTTTATTGATGGTGATGATAAATGTGGATGGATTGATCAGGTTATGGATTGATGTGATTGGTTGATGTTTGATGAGATATGATGTTATTGATGGGATGATATGATTCAAATGCAAGATAAAATGGTAACACACACAAGCAAGCAAGCAAGCATGTACAAATGATTCAAAAACAAACAAGGTATTGCCCCTATCAAGCTATAAACCAATGATTGATTAATTGATAATTGATGATAAGAATGTTGTCATTGCATGGAATGATATATCCCTAGATCAACATAAGGATGTGAGAATGATATATCCCATTGATGATGATGATTGATTGATTTGGTTTATGACAAGATTAGGATCAAGACCAAGGATGTGATTGGATAAGTTTGACTTGTTTTATTGGCTTGATTGGTATGGATGAAGGATGACTTACATTTGGATCATTGCTTGGATTGATTGATTGATGAAATGTTGGATGAAGTGATTGAAGAATTGATTGGATGAAATGATTGATTTGAAGTAACTGGATTGGATGAATTAATTTGAGAAATTGATTGGTGAAGTGATGATTGATTAAGAATGATTTGAAGGAGTGATTAATTTGATGAAGAATGAATTGATTTGATGATGTGATTGGATTGATGAAATGATGATTTGATCAGACAAATTGGTTTGATGTCATGATTGATTTGATTTGATCTTATTGCTTGGATTTTTGTTGGATATTGGATTTTTTTTGTGTTTTTGAAATGTTTTGATTTATTTGAATTTTTTAGGAATATTTGATTTTTTGGATGTTTGGGAATATTTTGATTTTTTTTGTATTTTGACTTTTTGAATGTTTTGGGGATGGAATTGGATTTACAATTTGGGTAGCCTTTGTGCTTAATACCAATGACAAGGTAAGACCAAGTCTAGGTGCAAGAGGATAGGTAGGTTGGATGGACAAAAGGATGGGTGATAGTAAATGGGATGGAAGGCTCATCATAGATGGATGAGTAAGAGGATAGGCCATGAAATGGAAAGCTCGTGATAAATGGATGGATACAAGGATAGACTATAGTGGATGGATGTATACATCATAAGGGAGCTAGGATGTGATCTCCAAAGACTATGTCGCATAGGAATAATATGCCCCATTCTAGGTGTAATACTTAGGATTTTTTATGACAAATCTTATGACAATAGGATGACATGATGGATTTTACATGACAAGGCTTATGACGAAAGGATGATGATAGGATTGGTTTGGAAATGATGATGTATATCAAGAGATATCCAAAGCATATTTCAACATTTTGCCCCATGTCTTCATCAAGATCAAAAGGAGGAAGTGAGGATGAATAGACTTATATGATAACTATATGGGTGTAATGGATAAGGATGGTAGGATGGGATATGGCAAGATAGGACATGATAAGATGGAAAATGATAGGTTGGAAATGATAAGATGGATGAAACAATGTGGCCCCAAGTGTAAGTGACATAGAAGATCAACCTACACATGCTGCCTGTTTGCCAGGTTTTCATCATGGTACTTATCCAAGGTGCCTGTTTACCAGGTTTTCACCATTGGACAAAGGGATTTCTCTTTACTATTTTGATTTTTTTGGGGGATAGGATAGATGGATATGGATAAGATGGACTCAAGTTTCTAGTTCCATGAAAGTGATATTGTCCCACTAAGGATGGATGTCATCACATGGACCATGTCAAGTGGTGCTATGAGCATTGATGTTGGTAAGGGATTTCATGGATGGAAGATGGATTAGGTAGAGTGGATTATGAAAGGTAGAATGGATGGTTCATGCAAGGATGGATGAAAGGATTATGCAAAGATGGGGGATAGTGGATTATGATGTGGATTATGGGGTTTATGGTAGGGTAGGCTAGTGGATTATGAGGTGGATTATGTGTGGAAGGATAATGGATGGGGGAAAGTGGATTATGTAGGACTTATGCAAAAGGATGGATGGAAGGCTTATGCAAAAGCATGGACCATAAGAAGGTGATGGGGAAGATATGTAGGATAATGAATGAAGGATGGGGAGATGGAGGTATGTGGAAATATTGTGATATGGAATGGAACCATGACCAACAGTTGCACACACCATGATAAATATTGAAGCTTTTGATAGGAAGGTGGTGTAGGAAGCAATGGTGGTGTTTTCTTAGGAGATGGATGACTTAGTGACTTAGGGACCCACATAGACTTACTATTTTTATGATTTTTGTTTTGCTTGTGGGATTTTTGGGATTTTTGGATGGAATGGGAATTTTGGATGGAAGAGGATGGTTGGGATTTTGGAGAGGTGGATGCCTCATCTGACTTGCTTGATTTTTTCTTAGGGACACAAACCATTTTGGTTTTGGACTTTTCTTTTGGAGGTATGGGCTTAGGTAGCCTTTTAGATGGATTTTGCTTTGGTTCTTTACATTGATTCCCTAAGGCATTAGTATCTTTAGGATTTTTTACCTTATGGGTATAGGCATCCGAATTTTTGCTTTTGAATCCCATGGGTTGGATGGAATAAGTGGAAGCTTCATGTTTAGACAATGTGTACATTTGTTGGTCATGATTAGGAATGCGAGGGAATGTGTAAATGGATGGAGGGATAGTAGGAGTTAGAAGTAATGGAGGTAAAGTTGATGGAGGGAATTAGGAGTTGGAAGTAATGGAGGTAAATTGGATGGTGGAAGGTGTATGTTCACATGCTTTTGACATTTTTAAGATGGTGGAGTTGGAATAGCCACATATGTTTTGGGTGTATGATGTGGTTTGTGATGGAAAGTGGTAGACTTAGTATGCATGGAGGAATTACCAACATCTTTAGATTGTTTACCTTGGGATGTATATCCAAGGCCATATGAGCGTGGAGGGACCTTGACATGGATTGGCTCCAAAATACCTTGTTCATGAAGGCCTAAGCCTTTACCTTGGTAGTTCATGTTTTGGAGTATGCGACGGACAATGGGACTAAGTGTGTTTTGGGAACTAGACTTGAGCTTGTTATTGGATGGAGAAGGTGAAGTGGATAAAGGTTGTTATTGTCCTAAGGAGGAACACTCATGGATGAAGGTGGTAAGACCAATAGGATATGATGGCTTTGAAGTGGGATCGATGGTGGATGAGGAAGGATCATTAGGATCTTCATTATCATTATGTTCACTAAGATCTAGGTTATTTGTTTGATCTTCTATGTTTTCTTGGGAGCCAAGTGTCTCATCAAGGGAAGTTAAATCTTGAAGGAAAGCCATGAAATAGGGTGAATGCTCAAGTAGGTCAACAAGACTTTCATTAGATTGAGAATGTAGGTCTTGGATGTCTTGTTCATGAATGGTTGTGGGGGTATGAATAGGATCAAGTTTCTCATAGATAGCTTCATCATGAATAATCTCTTGATTATGGAAAAGATATATGTTATGGATAGGTTGGATGAAAGTGATTTGATCTTGACTTAGACAAGGGGTTGATGTTTCCACATGTTTAGGTGTAAACTCTTGACATAACTATTGTGGTTTCATGAAAATGGATGTAGGAGACTCTTGGGTAAGTTTGATGGGTTCTTGATATTCATCAATAAGAGAATATGATGGACTTTGACTTGGGATTTGTTAACGAGTAGGATTGCACCTGTTATGCAGAGCTGTGAAACTTAGCAATCATGTGTAACATGGGATCAAACTCAGGCTGTGGGTGACCTATGGCGAGCTTGAACCTCTAGATTATGGGCTGGTTCCCTTAAAATATTCAATTGGATCTATGACTTTGATATGGAAAAGGGTACAAAGGATCTTCTAAAAGCATTAAAACTATAATCTAAAAATGGTGATGCACCTAATTTTGATGGAAAACTGACAATCTAACTCACAATAGATTTCAGAAAATCTATCCACAAAAACCACTTTTGGCAATCTTGATCACATAAATAATCCTAAGGTAGGTTGGAAAATATTTTCTTCTTGAAGGAGAAGGTTTTTCACAACATAAAAGGAAATTTCTCCAATTGTACAACTTAAGACCTGTGATTTCCAATGCTATCTAACACATGCAAGTACAAATGAGACAATGATTTTAAAGGTTATGATGTTCAAACACAATAAAATCTCATCAAATCATTCACAAAATCTGCATTAATGGAAAGGTAGACACTTGATTCAACTGAAAAATAAAGGAACAATTGCATAAAAAGACAAAGTATAGAACCTGTAACCTGCTGTAATCTCTATAAATCTGTAATAATGAGTTACAAAACCTTCTTTCTCTCTCAAAGTGTAAAGAACAAAAAAGGCAAGAACTAGGAAAAAACTAAGTTTTCCTTACAATATATAATCTGCTCTCTCCAAGAGACCTAGAAAGTCAACTACAGTCAACTACTTCTAAAAATAAGCTCTCAAAATTGATCCACGAGAAAACAAGAAAATACCTAAAAATAAGGGTTATAACTATCCCAAAATGAGTAAAAATAACTCCAAACTACTCTCCTCCATATGTTTGACCAAAAATTTGACCAAACTCTCCAATTTTGACCCCAAAAGCCATGCAAAAGCTCCAAAAGTCTTCAGTTAACTATATCTCTCAATTTTGCATGATTTTGGGACGTGTGAACAAATAATAAAGTAATCCTTTGCATGATTACTTTACTATCAGTTATATTTTGTTCTATCTCATTGATTTTACAACTTATGACAAAATAATAAAGTAATTTATAAGTACATTACTTTATTACTTGTTTACATTATTCTAGTTGCAAAATCATGCAATTTTGGATGAAAAGAATAAAACAACACCTTATCTCTCCCTTTGATTTACATGAATTGCATAAATAATGATGCCAAGAAAACTAGGCCATCATGCATACAAAAAGATAAAAATCTTCCTCCTTATAGCTCCATGCATACATAAATTATGTCATGCAAACCTTATTTTCAATACAAGGAAAAAGAAAAGGCATATCCCTTATATCTCCCATGCATGCATGATCAATGCATCACAACACCTTATTACTCCATGCTAACATATATCACATTTATGTATTAGTGCCTTTGTTTTGTTAAAAACCCCTTTTGACTCCCCATGCAATACATATGCATCGTGCTTGCCTCTTGCATCATTATTCAACATATAAAGCTCCTTATAACTCCATGCAGATATATCACATCATACCTTACCTTCGCATTATTTGATTTTTGTTGACTTTGAAGGAAAAAATGAAAGGAAGGTATCATGGCCTTCATGGGCCCCTGTGGCATCATTAGACATCATTAACTTGTTAATTCTTGACCACGCGCTTTTGTAATGGATAACAATGATAAAAAAATAAAGTCAAGAAATAATGAAAAAGCCCATTATGGCTTAGGGCATTTCAACCAAAAGAAGGCAAAACCTAAAATCTATCATCATTTTGTCTTTTGACTCTCGATTAAGAGCTCTGCTCGTCGCCATGTTGCTAGGGTTTTGAAGCTTCTTCCATGTTTCTCTGCAACTTATGAAGGCTTCTTGACTTCAATATCTTCAGTAGGAAATAGAGGGTAAGCTCTTCTGTGTTGAAGATGAGTCATTTCTTGATTTTCTTGACTAGTTTTTTACCATCTAGGCCGCATCTTCTGTGATAGTACACTCTGCATTTTCTCTCATACTTCAACTTCTTACTATATCTTCCTTTTCTCTTTGTTTTCCTTCTTTCATGGTGACTTCTCTTGTTGATTTAAGAGTTCAAAAAAATTTAGACACATGGCTTGTAGCTCTTCTTCCTTGCAAAACACAAGGTAATGTTTCATTCTATCTTGTCATTTGGTCTTCTTGATTGTGTTTTTTGATATGACAAGGGTTTTAAATATATATATATGGGTCTACATTTTTTCTTAAAGAAAAGCTCCTTCCTGGTCATGGCCATGACTACTCTCCTTCTCTATGTATTTATCTCCTTTATATCTACTATCTGGTTCTGGGAACCCTTTGTGAAAATGAACACATGGACACTATCTATCTTTTAGCATTTTTGCAAAAGAATATGAGGGTTTTCTTATAAGAGGTCTCTCTTGTAGCAGTAGTTAACTATATCTTCATTTCTTCCGCATTTTATCTTTTTGGTAATGAAATGGGCTTTCATTCATTGTGAAGGAAGAACATGTGTTGGCTTCGGCCATTGTATGAGATATAAGGGTTTTCACAAGACTTTTCCTCCTTTCTACAATAGCAACTAAAATGGGCTTTCATTCATTCTATATTTTTCTACTTTTCTATGGAAAAATGAAGATATAAGGGTCTTCTTGAAACCCTATCATTTTGTTTGACAGAAACAACTATATTTTCATATCTTGAAGGAAAATGTTGTTTCTCAACTGTTTCTTACTTCTTACAAGGCATTATGGAGGTCTGAAATGAAAGTTTATAAAAATGGGATGAAAATTGGTTACTGTGCTCTTTTCTTCTACACTTACTCAGTTTTTCTCTCCTTTTTGTAGCTTATCTTTCTCTTTCTGTATCTTGAAGCTCTGCTATATTCTCTTGTCATTTATGTAGATAGACCTATCATTTGTCATTCTTTTCCTCTTTCCTGTAGATATAAAAGAAGAAAAAGAAGATGATTGTCATGCTTCTCATGAAATGTAGAGTGTATCCCATCATATGGTAAGGGTTTTGAAATATGTCTCCATCATAAAAAGAAGATGGTGTTCCACCTATAGCATGACAATATATCATATGTATTTTATCTCTTCATTTGTCTATGCTATTATGACTGTATTTATGAGGCTCACATGCTATTAAGTTTACTTCTCCATTACAAACATGAGATACTGTTCCACCCTTGACTTTGGCATTTATTGATTCTTTTGTACACCCATTGGCTTCTGTATATGCACTACTTGATACATTCTTGGTTGTTTCTTTCATGACTGTGCAACTACATATCCTCTTTGCATTATCATATGACTGTGTATTGATTGGGCATTTATTGATTCTATCCTTTTGATAGTATTAAGAGCTCTTTAATGACTGCTCCATCTTGACTGTACCTATTGTTGATATAGGACTGCTATTTTATTCAACAAAACATCACACTTCATTTATGATAAAGAATGGAATAGTACCTTGTGTTTTTTCCCGTCATCTCAGGGTTTGATCATGAAAGTTGTTCACTCCTTCATACACCTGTTGCTCCTCTTGAGAACTATAACTATATCTTCATTTGTTGTTGCTTCTAATAAGAATGTAGGCTCGTGATGACACATGGACAACAATATATGATGTAGATACTTGTCACTCCTGCACATATAGTTCTTGTAACTCCTCTTAAGATAATTTCTTTGATAATACTTGTCTTCACTTGCTATGATGTAAGTCTTGAGGCATGATGTATGTCTTCAGTTGATTAAGACAATGACATCCTTTACACTGTTGTTCTTTATTTCATATGTTGCACCTTTTATGACATTCAATCATGACTATCCCTGATGCTTCTATGGTTGTACTCCATTCTTTTGATCATTTGTACTTCCTTCTTCCACTCCTTATTCAGGGAATATGTTGTTCTATTGTATGCTCTGTCTAGTTTTATGATGCATCCATTGTATGAAGATCATACCTTCACTGCTTATTTCATTAATGCTATTAAATGAAGCATCTTCTGTCTCTTACAAGGTATTTTGAACATGATGCTTCACTTTGACAAGTTCCTTCTAAAGTGAGCATAGTTTATAGGAGCAACTGCTCCTCTTTATTTCTCTTATGATGACTTTTATGCTTCACTTGATGTGTTGACTGTTACATGATAGTGTATTCTATTTATCACAATCTGATATCCTTCTTGAATGAATAAAGAAGGAAGCATGCTGGGCTCAACCCTTGTAGGAGCCCATTTTCTCCACATGTTTTAATGTCTTCAAATTAGAAACAACTTTTCCTATACCTGCATAGTGAACAAACAAATTAGCATAAAACATACCTTTGGAATTTGATTGATCTCTATCATGATGATCTGATTTATTGCACATGTTTGATTTTGATCCAACTATTCATTAATGCATAATGTTTGCAAGTTTATATGTCTTCTGATAAAGCATATGGTGAATTTGCATAGCCGGAGCTTCTAACAAAACTTTTCTCCAACCTTGTAGGTCCATTATTTTGATCAGGAGCAAAAGGATGAAGATATGAAGACCAAGCTGCTAGACAGGAGAATCAACCTTCGATAAGGCAATGATGGATATCCATTTTCCTCATGTGTTCTTTTCCTTTTCTTTATCATTAGATGTATAGCTTGCAAAATGTTTGCATTAGCTCAGTTTAGTCATTCCCATGGCTTGTGTGGGACATATTTAAACATTCTCTTGAATTTAATCAGTTATTTTACCTTATGCAATGATTTATGTATGTTTTCTTTCTGAATCAAATGCATAGGATAGAACAACTAAATCTAATTTGAGACACATGTTGAAAACACAATGATGAAATGCCAACTTATAAATACCTTTTCTTTGGACTGAACTGTAATATTTGAATAACTCAACAACATCATAACTGAAAGATAAAACTAGTTAGATACCTTTCATTCCTTAAATACCTACCCTCTTGTCATTAGACCATTTTTCATTTATCAGGATGGTTTGATAGTTCTGATTGGACTGTCACATTATCCTGATAAATGATCCTCCATTGTTCTCTTGCCAAGATGTCAGGCATTTGACTGAGTGATCATACACTTAAAATTTTTTCTTTTATCTCCTTTTGTAACAACTGCTACCTAGGCCTTGCTAAATTAGGTGTGAACATAATTTAGTAACAGGCTCATGATAGGAGGCTCTTGAATAGGCTTGATGGCTTGTGGGTCACATGATGGGCTTGAAGGGCTAGGAATGTTAATGGAGGACTCATTGGGAGGCTCAAGGATAGGTGTTTGATAACATGGCAATGTTTTATTCCTTGCTAATAGCCATTGGATCACATCCTTTGCAAGGGTATGGGTGGATGGATAATATAATGGATGGATGATAAGGGTAGATGGATATTATAGGCTTATGATTAAGATTAGGTGGAGGGATAATGGGATTGGATGGATTTGGATTAGATGGAGGGATGATGGAATCGGACATATTAGGATTTGGATTGGGAATTTGCTTGGATAAAGGGATTATGGGACTGGATGGATTAGGATTAGGGTTAATCTTACCATAATTTATGAGGTTTTTGATCAATCTCTTAAGTTTGGCACAATTGAGTGTCGTATGGCCCATAACCCTATGGTATGTACAATAATCATTTTCATTATACCAATGGGGTTTAAAGTAGATTTCTTCAAAGGGTTTTATCAGTGGCAGCTCAATCAAATTTTGTTGGACCAATTGTTGTACAGTTATCTCCAAGGGATCCTTTGGTAGAGGATTGAAGGAGCATGGTGATGAAGGTAATGAAGGGATCGATGGATTAGAAGGTTGGTGGATCAATGGACTAGGAGTAAGATCACATGGTGGTGTTGGTATAGGACTAGTAGGCTCATGGATTGGCATTTGATTGGATGGTGATGAAGGGTATTCGTAGGATACATGATCTAGATTGGTATTTCCCTCGTCAAAGGATATTAAGTCTTGTTGCAAAGGCATTTGATCTTGTTGCAAAGGTGGACTTAGGTCTATCAATGGTGCTTGATGGTCTTGATGATTAGGTGAAATGGTGGGATGGGTAGATAAAAGGTCTTGGGGTATGGATTGATGTGGATGGTTGTTGATATTGTAAGAAATGGGGTATGGTAATGTAGAATTGATATGATATGTGGATAGATAAGATTGGTATGAAGTGGGATAAGTTGATGTGGAATTGATATAATAGGTGGATGGACTAGGTTGATGTGAAGTGGGATGAGATGATGTGGGGTTGATTTGATATGTGGATGGATTAGATTGGTATGATGTAGATGGATATGACACATAAGGCTGAGGTGGCATTGATTGATAATTTGTGAAGGGTCAATTTTGGGTGTCTACAACCGTACGCCTAAGATAATGTTTTGTGGCACCAACCTATAGGTACATCATACACCTTAATTGAGCACCAACTCAATACAATGAGATACCAACCCCAATGAGGCACCAACCCCTGAATCCTTACAAATTCTGCTATGCAAACAATGGTTCTTCACTAACCTAAAATGCACCTTTTCAATTCATATACTGTGCTCTCCTTTTCTGCCTTATGTTTTTATGAACACAATCTTCTCCTCTCTCTCAACTCACCTTGCAATCTGTGTTCTCATTAACATAGTCTCCCTTTTTCTCAAAATTCTTTTACACATGCCTTTAAACATGTATATGCTTGTGCAGACTCTTCACACTCTACCTGTGTAAAAATAATTTAGTTGAGTAACCTTTTTTTACAAATGAATTCATTATGTATATATTGATGGAGATTGATTGTCGTTGATGTCAAAAAGGTGTTGAGTTGATGATGCAGATACATTATAGTGAAAGTTAGGTCATTCATGGTGACCTTAGTTTGAGTTGATTGGTTTTCATATAACAGGATGTGGATCATGATTTCAGGAGTTCACAAGAGTTCACTTAGTGAACATGCTTGATGAAGTTGCTTCATGTTTGTTTAAGATGAAGTTCATATCTTGATGATCATGCTTCATATGTGAAGTTCATCATGATCTTCATGGTTGAGGAGAATTCAGATGTGGTTCAGATGATGTTGACGTTGATTATGTCTTCAATTGGGATCATTATGTTATGGATGTCATCATCATAAATAGTTCACATGTTTCTACAACAAGACACATCTCAAGGTAAATCAACACAAGACTTGTAATGATCTTTGAGGTATGAAATCTTTACATATTCTATGGTTGTATTGGTTCTTGGCACTCTCATGGTTCACTTGGCACATCAGTTAACACATGCTTGGCACAAGTTCTCATGATGTTCTCATGATCTTCTAAATGCTTTATGATAGTTGATATGCTCTTGGTATAGTTGATATGCTCTTGGTATGTGAGAGTTTATATGCACTTGACTCTGCTAGTTCATAGTTGATGTGCTCATAATATGTCATACTTGGTATATGGCATAAGATATCATGTTTTGATACTTGTAACAGTTGGTAGCTAATATGGTGTTGTGATTAGTATGGTTGATCTTAGATGGGTTGTTGTGGCACTTGACTCTGCCATGATGTTTGAGGCAATTTTCTACACTTTACAGATGTGTATTTTATTCTACAGGTGCTTGTTGATTATGATATCATTGGTTTCATTTTTGGCATTATAGTGATGGTTGATAGTGATAGTATCATTGTGATATTCTTAGTTTGCAATAATAGTGAGCTCATTTGGTGTTATGATATCATTTGCATTATGAGACAATTTGGTCTCAAGGTCTTTAAGGGATCAAAATCCTAAATTGGAGCTTATATAAGCATATTTTAATAGTTCTTTTGTGACCGTCATATAACCTTTGCACTTTTTGTTTTAATTTTGAAGTGACCTATTATCATAGGTCATATGACTTAACATCACATGCTGAAGTGGTTCTTATACATTGAAGTGACCGGCCTCTTCTATTTGTTACCAAATGCATCAGTCTCCATCACATGAGCATGGGTGGTAAATGAAAATCAACAATCTTCTTCAAATATGTAAAGAGCATGCAAGTGAAGATCAAAGGCACTAATTTAAACTTGCCTTTCATGTTTATGTGTTCAACGTTTGAAGTGCAAATGAATGTCATCTTCTTCTAACTGCAGTAAAGGCTATTTTTAGCCCAATTACAAGGCAGATTTTGGGGTTTCTTAAAGATGCTTTTTAGAAGATTTTTTTTTGTGAGATTTTAAAGAGATTCCTTTCTATTTTTTTAATACATGTCATGGTAGAAGAGATAAAGGAGGAGCTTTTATTATTTTATAATAAGAAGGGTGATGTTTCATATTGGTTGAAGTTTAAAAGGCTTTTTAAATGCCTTCTTTTTCTATCTTTATAAGATGAAGAGTGGGGTCTGAAGATAGAAAGGTTTTATTCTTTTTAGGGGCAGAGTGATTAATTCATTGAAGTTTTTATATGATGGATATTATTCATAATAGAGAAGATAAAAATATTTTTTGCAGATTGGAGAAGATAAAAAGATTGAAGAATATTGAAGAGAAAAGTATTGCAAATGCATTGTGATTTTTATTGAAGACAAAAATGTTCAGATTGAAATGTTTGAAAGGAATATGAAAGGTTAAGATAATTTTATCGTAGGTGAATTGACTTAATTTGTCAAGGGACTTCATGTAGATGAACAAAGAGTTTTATTTCTTTGACAAGGGCAGATTGCTTGACTCTATTGATGATTTTAATTAGTGATATATGATGAATATCATTCATGATTTTTATTGAGAAGATGAAAGGGTTTTTATTTTATGAGAAGAGGAAAATGAATCAGAGAACTAAAGAATATGAATGGTTATGCAAAGTAGAGGAATTTAACCTTATTTTTTGCAGGTTCCTTATAGATTAAATATAATACATAGAGAACAGTAATATTTTTTATGATTGATTCAAAAATGAGAAGAATGTGAAAGTATATTTTATTTGTAGGTGCATTTGAGATGAAGACATTATTTTAAGGATGGTTTTTGAAGAAGAAAATGAAGGTGAATCAAGTTATACAGAAAGTGATTGAGAGAGATGAATGAGATGTATTTGCACATGATTTGATGAGATGATTGTATTTGAATCTTTGAGTGATGAATCATAGGGTATGTAATGGTGCAAATCAGATTGACTTGCAATCATTTCTTGCACACTAGGCTTGAGATTTTGATAATGGTGATTGTATTTGTCAGTGAGACAGATTTATGGCAGTGAGGCTTTGTATGCCAGTGAGGCATGGTTAATTGTCAGTGAGACAACTTGTTGTAACCAGTGAGGTTTTGAATAAGCCAGTGAGGCAATTTTGAGTGGTTTTTCTACCCCATGAGGGTTTTCCACTCTAGTAATCCTTATGTTATGATTTGCTTCTATGTGTGTGTTTTATAATGTTTTACACATAATGTCTTGTTCACTTTATTCATCATCATACTTGTGCATATGAAGTTGATAGATTATTGATGTCTCCTTTATTCTCTGTCTTATAAATTAAAAGGTGCAAAAAGATTTTAAAAATTAGACAACTCTGATTCACCCCTCCTCTCAGTGTTGTCTTGTGCTCCAACATATATCCCCTATACATGTTTCAACAGTTGAACCACCACCAACTACTAAGAAAACTAAAATTTGACAGTTTCAGAATCATTACATAATAGACACCAATCAGTTAAATAGTTACCAGAATAATGGAATAATTATAGACCTAAATCGTCATCTCAAACATTCATTATGATGTGTAATAGTCACTATATAATCACCAATATGTATTCAACATTTGAGACATACCTGAGCTTCAAAACAGTCCATCGGCAAAATACCCATCACAAGCTATCAAAAAAATTTGCTTTTATGAACCTGCCCTTTGTCACCTTTATTAGGGTTAGCCAATAGAAGATATCAATTAAATGCAAATAAATATTAGAGGAATGGAAATACATAGAAATAATAACAGTGAGTGATAAGTTTTAACGTGGTTCATCCAAACCCAGGCTACATCCACCAACAGAGAGTCCAATATTATTATCCAGTAAATCAAATCGATTACAACCAGCAATCCTTGCAACTCAATACTGCTACAAATGCTACAATACAATATCAATGAAAACCCTAACCCTTAGCCAATTTTATCAGGCCTTATGTCAGTTACAAAAATAGGGTTTTTTTATGTCGGCCAATAGAAAAATAACTCTCATCTTGGGGGCACTGCCCCCAAACCCCCACAAGGGGCACTGCCCCTTGACCCCATTAAATAATTTGGGGGGAAACTATGCTGATAAAAGTGGGGTAAATTTAACCTCCAAGTCTGATTAGGCTCCATATAACAACAACCTTTACCGACAAAAACTTTCTTTTACAAACCTTAGCCTTTATCGCCTTTATCAGTGAAAAGTCTCTTTCACGAACTCAGGCCTTTGTCACCTTTATTAGCAAAATTTTCGTTTTAAGAACCTTGAGGACATTGCCTTTAGTATCAAAAATTTATCATTCTTACAAACCATGACTTGATCACTTTTCACCTTTTCCTTGAGCCATGAGACAAACTTCCCTTTTATCAGTAGAAACACCAAACCACAAACTTACTTTCCTTTGTGCCCTTTGTCACCTAATCAACCAATCAGCAAAATGACAGACTCTCAAACTAGTTTGCAAAATAAAAACTTTGTTGATAACACTATCCTTTATGGCCTTGTTGCCTAGTCGGTGAATTGGAGTATCGGTGAATCGGCGATCTTACGAACTCGTGAACCAACTTTTTTCTGAGACTTAACTTTTCTTTTCATCACCCAACTTTCTCCTTTGTTGGCAAATTAGCAAATCTTAGAACTCATGAACTTCTGAGGACTTAGACTTTTCTTCAATCAGATGTTTTTAGATTTCATGAACCAAAGAACCTTTGTCTTTCACTTCAAGTTATTTATCAACAAATTAAGTCGCCGATCAATCAAAGGCTTCGCAACCTAGTGACTTGAGCGATTAATTTTGTGACTACAAACTTTTGTGAACTGTAGGATTCTTTTCCAAGAACACTTGCAAGCTTGTCCTTTAGTAGAGTCAAACAACTCACCCATCACCAAACAGAGCAATTGATGAACTAAAGGGTTCACAAACTGAACAAAATGCTGACTGGCTATAACTTAGCTGATTTTTGTCCAATTTCAACCAAACTGAAACTAGGAATACCCATTTAGGATTTTAAGAGAATGAAGTGTTCAGTGTGGATGAATAAAACTGAAATGTCAACAAACCAATAACTCTTCCTTTTATATCCCTAGACATTGATGACTATAATACAATAACCCTTTGACATCAATGACAACAATAACAATAGTTCACACTTGTTTTTTCTCAATAGGCTTAATACTACTCCTATTTCATTCCCACTAGCATCACAATCAACCTGAAATACTTTGCCAAAATTAGGTAAGGCTAACATTGGCTGCTCTGTCACTTTTTGTTTCAACAACTCAAAACTCCTTTGTGCTCCTAATGTCCACTTAAATTCCTTCTGGTCTCCTCTCATTGTCTCTGTCATTGGTGTGTAAATGGTACTAAAATTCCTGATGAACCTCATATAGAAACTTGCCAATCCATGAAAAGATCTTATCTCCCCAATATTCATAGGTGTTGGCCATTCCATAATTGCTCTTACCTTTTCTAGATCCATCTTCAATCCTTCCACTGAAATGACAAGTCCCAAATATACCAGTTATGTCTTCATGAAACTACATTTCTTGATGTTTATCAACAATTTCTATTCTCTTAGCCTCTGAAATACTTGTTAGATATACTGCAAATGTTCTTCTTTGGTCCTACTAAAAATCAAAATATCATCCAAGTAGACAATAACAAAATTAACCAAAAATTTCTTCAATACCTCGTTCATCAATCTCATGAATGTGCTTGGTGCATTAGTTAATCCAAAAGGCATGAATAACCACTCATACAATCCTTCATTTATCTTGAATATAGTCTTCCACTCATCTCCTTCTCTGATTCTAATCTAATGGTATCTACTCTTTAGGTTGATCTTTGTGAAATATTTTTTTCCGCTCAAACAATCCATAATGTCATCCATCCTTGGCAATGGAAATCTATACTTGACTATGATCTTATTGATAGATATAGATTTTGTACACATCCTCCATCCTCCATGTTTCTTTGGTGCTAATACTCCAGGTACCACACATGGGCTTAAGATTTCTCTAGTCAACCCTTTCCTCAACAACTTGTATCTATTTGTTTAGCTCTACATTTTCTGCTGGTGTCATCGTATGTACCACTTTGTTTGGCAAATTAGCTCTAAGTATGAGATCCATATGATGACTAATAATTCAGACTGGTGGTAATCCTTCTGACATATTTTCTAATACAATATCTTGGTTCGTCTCCTTTTGCGATGACATTTTCTAAACCTTGGGTGCCACACTTCTTTGGAATAAATGCAAAACACATGTTCTCATGTCTCATTCCATCTAGGAATTTCCTTCCATCTACCAAATAGATTCTAGCATTGTCACATACTTCACTCTTATTCTCCTCCTCCAAAGGTATCAAGATATGCCTTTTACCATTCAAGGTCAGAGTATAGTTATTCTTCCTTCCATCATGAATTGCCTTTTTATCATACTACCATGGTCTCCCCAACAATACATGACATACATCCATTGGCATGATATCACATAATACTTCATCATGGTATGATCCTATATGAAATTTTAAAAAAAATTGCTCACTTCCCAATATCTTGTGTTCATCTTGGATCCATACGATCTTGTAGGGTTTTAGACATTCCAATCTCTTTAGATTCAGCTTCCTTACCATCTCTTCTAAAACCCAATTATTTGTACTACCACTATCAATGATAACTTTGCAACACTTACCTCTTGATTGACATCTTGTCCTAAACAAACTCTTCCTTTGCGGTGGCTCCTCAATTGTTTCTACTTGCAACAAAGTTCTCCACATCACCAACAATTCACCCTTTTTTGGTTTTCCCACTAAACTTGGTGATCCAACAGGTTCTTCCTCCACATATTTTGTCCTTGCATGATTCTCATTTCTCTTACTAGTACTCCCTTGGTAACATTTGAATGCTTGATGTCCTCCCCCAAACTTGAAACAGGTTCCTTTGAATGGTCTCTTGTCAAATCCCTTCTCTCCCTTCTGGTATCCTTCCTTACAGTAAGTATTATGGCTTTTCCTATCATTACGGTAGAAATTTATATCATCCCTCCCTCGGTGATAAGAATTAGTGCCTCTTTCTTTATTATGGTATGAGTTATCCACCTTATTATGTTCCACATATGATTTTCTTTCACTGTCTTGTGGTCTACTCTTCTAGAATCTACCTCCTCTACCTCTCTGTCTATGTTCAAATTTCTTGTTCAACTTATCTTCCACTTTCAATGCAAATTGATATTCTTCTTCAATAGTTGTCATTCTTACTAGGCTCAACTCCTCTTGAATGTTTGTTCTCAGTCCATTTATGTACTGCACAACTTTCTCCTTACTAGCTTCACTATGCCCAGTCCTAATAATAATCTTATGAAATTCTTCAGTGTACTCCTTCACTATTTTCTCCTTCTACCTTAAGTTTTGCAATTTCCTCAACAATTTCAGTTCATAATCAACAGGTATGAATTGATTCTTTAATTTTGTTGCCATCCTATCCCAATTAATGATTCTTTCCCTTGCTCTCCAATTTGTTTCCAACTGAACATCTTTCCACCAAAATGGCAACATGTCCTTTCAATTTGGTTTTTGCAAATCTCACTCTTTCCAGATCTTCAATTTCTTCATACTTGAAGTATTCTTCCATATCATTTATCCAGTCGATCAACTCCTCACGGTTCAAATTACCCACATAGTTTGAGATTTCAAATCTAGGTCTCTTACCAATCTTACAAATAACCTTCAACATCTTGATCTGATTTGATTCTTCCTCTTCTAAGGTATCCTCATTCAGATCTACATTTTGCAATCCTAACTCTTCATCATCACTCTCATCCTCATGTCTAGGGTTTAGACCTTTCCTTCTATCCTCTTCTACAAAATCCAATTGGACTTTCATTGCCTTCATTATGTCTAACATTTATTCCATTCTTCAAGCAACATTAGCCATACTAGGCATTCTCCTTGGTGGCATCTTTCCTTGGATCTGGTGCAACTGCCTCACAATCAACACTCTATTGACAAACACTTACAAGCTGTCTCAGGTCAGTGATCTGTTCACCCTAGGATCTGTCAAAATTGCCTTCTCTCCCAAAGGATTCAAAAACCTCACTTTGATACCACTTGATGTAGTAATGGATGAAGGGTCTAGAGAAAGGACTATCCAACCGTGCAGCCTTAGAGTCAACACAGCAAAATAAACACAATGATTGAGATAGTAAAATGGAATTTCATCAATTCAACATTACAAATTATTACAATAGGCTTACAGGCTAGTTACATGCTCATTACAATTCAACATGCAAAATATATGAAAATTGGGCACATTCACATTCTATGTCACTTTCTCCTCCAAAAACTTCAATCTATTCTATCTAAGTAACTTAACTATCAAAACTACCTTCTAATGGATCTAGGAGATGTTTATATAGCGTTCTCTAGCTCAAGGAGTGATCCGCATTGGCCTCTAGGGCTTCCACATCCCAATGCCTTATGAAATGTGTAGGTCAAACAAGATTAGGTGGTGATGCCTCAAGTGTTGATGAAACACATTGCGGTTCTGGGTGAAGGTGTCTCAGGTCCCATTGATGTAAGCGCAATCTTGCATCACCCAAAAATATTTGAAGTTATCTTCCTTTGTTTTTGTAGGTTTCCTTAGTTGTGTTGGAGTCCATGTTGACACTTCAGTGGTTTAGGATTGTCAGAAGTTTAGAAAGGCAAAAAATAGTGACCTCCTATTTTAGTAAGTTGGCCTATTTGGGTATGTATGGACCTAAAAATTTACCCCAAGAAGCAGAATTGTCAAAATAAGCAAATGGTGAAGAAAGTCGACAAAATTATTAGAACACAATGATATACTGAGAGGGGGTTGACTCAGTATATACCAAAACTTTATTCCATATTAACCAAATATTCTTAATCCCTTAAACAAATGATAAAGTAGATTAAACAAATCAAAGCACAACATGAGCACACAACCACAATACTAGATTTACATGAAAAACCCTAGAAGGGAAAAACCACGGTGAGTAAGCTACTTGGATCTACTGTCCAAATCCAACCTCACAAAATAAAATAAGATTTACAATATCATTTATGGGATACAACCCAAAGGAAGATATAACTCCCTGAACAATTACAACACTGCAGTACTTACATAATGAGGCAACAACCTCTAAACATCACCTTCAACTGACCTCACCGATCAGACACTTCTGCAACATCCACACACTTAACTCTGACTCAATTCTTCACTTCCTCTATACAACGGTCATTGCTATCTTCACCACATCTTCACATACACACTCACTCACTTTCACACTTACTCACATAACCTCACACACTCTCACACCATCACACAATCCACAACAAACAAGTTCTTTTATTTATACCTTCCGCAAACAACAAAATCTCTCTCCTTCATCAGCCAAGATGAAACATGTAGAATGAAATGTGCAATGGCCACATTAAGTCAACATTCAAATGATGCAGAAAACCAATGTTGTTCAAGCCAAGTGATAACTAGGACCTATTAATTATTAACACATTCTTCCAAGCTGGCGCACACTTCCAAGCATCCGGTGGGATCATCAAAACACATCAAGTCAGCCCAGCAAACCCTTATCCTTCCAAAAAATAGCTCCAAACCTAAAACAGTATTGGAGGGACCAATTAGCATCATGCGGATCACTTCACAAGCAACATAAGACTTTCACAAACCTTCACAAATATTCCTTCTTCTGAATTGTATATCTTCTTTCTAGCGCAAACAAACAAATATTGATCCTGTCATCACATACAATCACTAAGCACCTAGTCTTGAGATAGAACAATAAGAAACCAACTTGCAGTGCACTTTAGTGCCTAAACACCTAAAATGAACAATCAAACTAAATATTTGAACACATCATCCAAACATCAAGGCCAAAAGATGAATTGCGATGAAATGCAGTGGCTTTTGCTTTCTTCTCTAGACAACCTTAATCAACAACATGATATATCTTTTCTCTGCTGACTCCGAAGGACCTCTGCGGTGCAACTTATCAACTAAAACTTTAATATAAAAATCTTCTCAATTACATATGACCATCCTTCAATCCATAGTACCTCATCTTCAAAAGCTGAGAAATGCGAATAGTTCTCAGACATATCCTAACTGCAACCATCCTGAACCTCTATCTTCACTTTGCTAGCTCTAGAATATTCTACAGTAACATTCAAGCTTTGAAATTAAGAACATACAATCTTCACACTTGTCTCTATCTAACTCTAAAATTGCAAGGCCATACCTTTAAATGTAGAGGAATGCAGAGCATTCTCCTGAACTGCTTCAGTGCAACAACCAGTGCCTTGGACCTCCTGAATCTTTCTTTCAACACTAAAGAAGTGCCTTTCCATAGGAAACAAGAAATACAATATTCACCACACTAGAGACTTCATTCACAGCATCATACAACAACAATCACAACTCTTTTCATCAAAACAAGAATCTTCATGTTAGCACATTGTTCAACTCACAACTTTCACTTCTACATGAACTTTAGAAGATAGGATACAACTGTGTATAGATGATATTGATCCAGCCGTATACATAGCACATGACTTCCAACACTTTACCCCATACTTCACAACTTCTCTTATCAATCTCTCCTTTGTCTTCTTCATTGATCACCATAGCATATACTCTTCACAAAAATCTCCCTTAGTCATCATAATCCTTTGGCATCTCATTAGCTAATCACCACTTCCACTTCCAACCTTCAACACTATTGACAAATATGCAATCGTATCCATCACTAAACATTACACTGTTGACATCAATGATAACACATATGCAACAATTTCCCCCTTTGGCATTGATGGAAACACCTAACATAATATGCAAATTTCTCCCCCTTTGACATCAAGGACAAAGGGCTAGTGGTCTCCCTCTAAATTATCTTCCTTTAGCTCCCCCTGTCTGCATTCTTCTTGATCTTCTTTCACTGCTCCTTATCTATCAACTCCCCCTAATTGATCAATCCTTGTTGTCCTTCTCAACTCCTTATCTACCTACTCTCCCTGAGAAGTAGACCCCATCAATCCAAGGATAAAAATATGTCTTGAAATGCTCCCATAGATAGATGCACCATCTATGCATCTATTTAGAAGGAGGGGCAATCACCCCTAACTTCTATCTAAGATACTCAAAAGTATCCTTAGAAAGTGCCTTTGTGAAGATGTCTGCAACTTGATCCTTTGTAGTCACATACTCCAATCTAACTTCTTGATCTACAACCTTCTCTCTCAAAAAGTGATACCTGATAGATATGTGCTTGGTTGTAGAGTGCATCACTAGATTCTTTGAAATACTGATGGCACTAGTATTGTCACAAAGTATAGGAATGGGCTCATCAAATACTACCTTGATATCTTTCAATGTTTGCTTCATCCACAACACTTGGGTGCAACAAGTTGCTGCTAATATGTACTCTACTTCTACAGTTGATAAGGATACTAAATAATGCTTCTTACTAATCCATGAAACCAACCTATCTCCCAAAAAGAAAGCTCCTTCACTAGTACTTCTTCTGTCATCAACACTACCAGCCCAATCTGCATTAGTATAAGAACTCAGGGAAAAATCATCACCCTTTGGATACCGCAACCCATGTTCTGGAGTTCTCTTCAAATATCTAAATATTCTCTTGACTTCTTTCACATGTGTTTGTTTAGGATCAACTTGAAACCTTGCATCCAAACACACAGCTTGCATAATATCAGTCCTTGATGTCGTTAGATATAGTAGGCCTCCAATCATAGATCTGTACTAAGTCTGATTAGCTTTAGGTAACTCATCATCTTTACTCAAATGGCAACCAGTTACCATAGGAGTACTCACGAGTTTGCTATCTTCCATACCAAAATTCTTCAAGATTTCCTTGATATAGTTTTCTTGAGAGATAAAGATGCCATCATCTGATTGTGAAATTTGAAGTCCAAGAAAGAATGATAGTTCACCTAACATAGACATTTCAAATTCTTTCTGTATTTCTCCTGCAAACTTCTTACACATCTCATCATATCCACAAAAGCTTATATCATCAACATACACAACAACAATTAGAATTTGTCCACCTTTAATTTTGATGTAAAGATTACTATATGTGGTACCTTTCTTGAAACCCTGCTAGAGTCAGTGTTTATCCAACCTCGCATACCAAGTCCTAGGGGCTTGTTTGAGACCATACAATGCCTTCTTGAGTTTGCATACCATGTTTGGGTCTTTTGATATCTGAAATCCATCAAGATGCTCTATGTAGACTTCTTCTTAGATAAGTCACTATTTAGAAAAGTAGATTTGACATCCATTTGATATACTTTGAATCCCTTATGCACTGCAAATGCAAGAACCATTTTGATAGCTTCCATTCTTTCCACCAGAGCAAATGTCTCCTCATAGTCAACACCTTCAACTTATGAATATCCTTTGCAAACCATCCTTGCTTTATTTCTGACCACTTCTCCATCTTCATTTAGCTTTTTCCTGAATACCCATTTTGTACCTATCACATTCTTATCTGTAAGCCTTGGCACCATATCCCAAGTCTGATTCTTCTCTATCTGATTTAGTTCTTCTATAGCTTATATCCATCCTTCATCCTTTCTAGCTTCATCAAAAATTTTAGGCTCCACTCTTGATAGTAAAGAAAAACTTACTTTTTCATTTGTTCTTGCAAATCTTCTTCTTGTCTATACTCCTTCATTCTTTTCTCCAATGATCTGATCTTTTGAATGATTCTTCTGAACATACTTGGCATGAGTCTTGGCAGTCTTCTCTTGAGCTTCTTCCTCTTCCTCAACCTTTTCTTCTTCTTCTATGTAGGTAGGTACATCTAACCAACAATCTTCTTTCTCATTTGTGATCTGATATGACTCTTCATCCACTTTAACATTTGCAATCTCAACTATCTTCCTCAACCTTTTGTTGTACCATTTGTAGGCTTTGCTCCTAGTTGAATATCCTAGAAAGATACCCTCATCAACTCTTGAGTCCAACTTTCCCAGACCTTCTTCATTCCTTTTGATGTAGCATTTACTTCCAAAAACTCTAAAATACTTGACTGATGTTGGTCTTCCATACCATAACTCATAAGGAGTCTTGGTATTCTGCACTCTTAGTTGTCCTCTTTTAAGAATGTAGACAATAGTATGGACTGCTTCTTTCCAATATGTATCTGGCAAATTAGCTTCACAAACATTGTTCTAGCCATCTCTTGAACTATTCTATTCTTTCTTTCCACTACTCCATTTTGTTGAGGAGTTCTTGCAGCAGAATAATGCCTTTTTATTCCATGTTCTTCACAAAATTCCTCAAACTCATCTGAGGTCAACTCACCACCTCTATCAGACCTTAGACACTTGATTTTAGTATTCATTTCATTTTCAACCATGAACTTGAAAATATTAAACCTACTGAAAGCTTCTGATTTTTCTTTCAAGAAGGTAACCCATGTCATTCTAGAGAAATCATCAATAAGAAACATGAAATACCTCTCACCTTGTAAACTCTGTCCTGGTAGATCTACACAGATTAGTATGAACCAGTTCTAAAGGCCTTCTAGATGGATATTTGTTGGACTTGAATCTTATGATTGTCTACTTCCCCATCTGACATTCCTTGCATAAGGTGCTTGCAGGCTTGATGATCTTTGACATGTCTCTTGCTGCTTGCATGGAACTCTTCACAAGATTATCAAAGTTGATGTGCTCCATCCATTTGTACCATAGCCGGCATTCATTTGTTTGTCCTAGAAGACTAGTCCTTTAATTAATTACCTTTAGATTATACAAGTTTCCTTCTATCTTAAATCCTTCTACCACCAATTTTCTAGACCTAGCTCTTCTAATTTCACACCCTTGACCATAAAATATAAGACTGTATCCTTTTCTACACATTTGACTTACACTAAGAAGATTATGCTTGAGACCTTCTACATAAAGAACATCATGTGTCTGAGACTTTCCATCAATACTTATGGTACCTTTTCCAGTGATTTTTGTAGAAGAGTTATCTCCAAACCCAACTAGTTCACCATTCCACTTACCAAGATTGATGAATTTGCTCTTGTCACCTATCATATGATATGTGCAGGCACTGTCTATCACCCAGATATTTGTTTTCCCTTGAGCGTGAAATGTTTTTTGGACAATATTCATTGAATCTTCAACTCCATTAGTTGTCTCCTACCTTTTGGAAGAATCACATGCGTCTGCTTGCTTAGTAACATCTATCAATTGAGATTCTATTTTTGGCAAACCTCTCCTACAAAATCTTGTTATATGTCCAAACTTGTTACAAATTTGACATACCACATTGACATCCACTAGTGAAGTAAGAGGATTCCTATTTACAAGATTTCTTCTATTCATTTTAGACTTGCAATCCATAGCCTTATGACCAAATTTGTTGCAGATAAAACAATAACAAAAAAAATCATGATTGAACTTGTTCTTGGAGAATTGCCTTGCATGAAGAGATCTTCCTTGAGGCATGATGAGATTTGTTCATTCAGTATCATCTAGTCTTCCAAGATTTTCCTTCTCTAACTCCCTCTTGAGTGATTGAATCTCTTTCTCAAGTCTTATATATTCTTTTGTCTTGGCTTCAATCAGAGCACTTTGTTCTTGATTCTTTTTCCTTGCACAATCCAAGTCTTCAAGAGCAGAAAAAAGTTCACCCTTAAAATCAACTTTATAGTCTTCTTCATCTATAGTCTTGTCTGAACCATCTAAGATGACTCTGGCCATGAATAAAGATTTTCCTTTTTCCTCATCTGAAAGATAGTTATCTACTTCTTCTTTTGGAAGAAGATTCCTCTTGAAATTGTTTCTCTTGAAACCTTTGCTGCTATTTTCATTTTCTCCAAAAGGAAATTTAGATGCGAAATGACCAATTTTACCATAATTAAAATATTGGAAATGTAACTTACCTTTATACTTTCTTGATCCTCTTTTCAGTTTCCTTACAAAGTTTGCCTCCTCTTCCTCAGCTTCATTACATACATCAAATGTTCCTTTATTTTTCAAAGTATTGAAAGTAGCTTCTCTTTGGCATGGTCCTATGATTTCATTTCTCATCTCATAGGCAGTGAGGGACCCAAACAACTCTACCATAGTAATTTTCTTCAGATCTTTAGCTTCTTCAATTGCAGAAACTTTTGAATCAAACCTATGAGGGAGAGTTCTCAACACTTTCTTCACAACTAATGAATCAACTATATCTTCACCCATACTCCTAATTCCATTGACTGCTTCATCTAGTCGATGTAAATATCTGGCAATGTTCTCCTCTTCTTTCATCCTTAGATTCTCAAACACAGTTTTGTAGGATTGTAATTTTGCTTCCTTTATGGTGTCATTTCCTTCATAAAGATCTTTGATCTTCTAACATATATCCTTTGTTGTCTTGCACCTTATAACTTTGACTAACTCTAAACTACTCAAACCACTTAAGATGGCATTCTTAGCTTTAGCATTGTTTTCATGAGCCTTCCTTGCATCCACATCTATAATAGGATGTTTAGGTTCAACATATTTTCTCATGATAGCACTCCAAACATCATACCCTAGTGAGGTCAGATAGGTTTCCATCCTTACACTCTAGAAATCAAAGTTACTTCCATCAAATATCAGAGCTTTAGAAGAGGACTCCTTCTGAGCCATATGTTCTATTCCAAGATCTACCTTTACCTATTAGGCTGCACTAAGGAACTTAGCTCCGATACTAATTGTTAGAATACAATGATATACTAAGAGGGGGGTGAATAAGTATATACCAAGACTTTATTCCAGGTTAACCAAATCTTCTTACTCCCTTAAACAAATGACAAAGTACTAGATTAAACAAATCAAAGCACAACACATGAGCACACAACCATAACACCGGATTTACATGGAAAACCCTAGAAGGGAAAAACCATGGTGAGCAAGTTTCTTGGATCTACTATCCAAATCCAACCTCACAAAATAAAACAAGATTTATAAAATAATTTATGGGATAAAACCCAAAGGACACTCCAACTCCCTAAATAGTTACAAGACTGCAATACTTACAGAATGAGGCAACAACATATGAACATCACCTCCAACTAACCTCATTGATTAGACACCTTCGCAACATCCACACACTTAACTCTAACTCAATTCTTCACTTCCTCTGCACAATGATCATTTATGTCTTCATCACATCTTCACATACACACTCACTCACATAACGTCGCACACTCTCACACCATCACACAATCTACAACAAACAAGTTCTTTTATTTATACCTTCTGCAAATAGAAAAATCTCTCCTTCGTCAACCAAGATGAAACATATAGAATTAAATGTGCAATGACCACATTAAGTCAGCATTCAAATGATTTAGAAAACCAATGTAGTTCAAGCTGAGTGATAACCAAGAACTATTCTTTATTAACACATTCTTCCAAGCATCTGACGGGATCATCAAAACACATCAAGTCAGCCCAGCAAACCCTTATCCTTCCACAAAATAGCTCCAGACCTAAAACAGTACTAGAGGGACCAATTAGCATCATGTGGATCACTTCACAAGCAACATAAGACTTTCACAAACCTTCACAAACATTCCTTCTTCTGAATTATACATCTTCTTTCTAGGGCAAACAAAAAAATACTGAACTTGGCATCACATACAATCACTAAACACCCAGTCTTGAGATAGAACAATAAGAAACCAACTTGTGGTGCACTTTAGCACTTGAAAACTTGAAATAAACAATCAAATTGAATATCTAAATACAGCCTCCAAACATCAAAGCCAAAAGATGAACTGCAGTGAAATGTGGTGGCTTTTGCTTTCTTCTCCAGACAACGCTAATCAACAACATGATATATCTTTTCTCTGTTGACTCCGGAGGACCTCTGTAGTGCAACTTATCAACTAAAAATTTAATATAACAATCTTATCAATTACATATGACCATCCTTCAATCTAAAGGACCTCATCTTCAAAAGTGAAGAAATGTAGAGCACTTCTTAGACATATCCTAACTGCAACCATCCTGAACCTCTGTCTTCACTTTGCTAGCTCTAAAATATTCTACGGTAATTGTCAAGCTCTAAAATTAGGAACATACAATCTTCACACTTGTCTCAGTCTAACTCTCAAACTGCAAGGCTATACCTTTAAATGCAGAGGAATGCAGAGGAATGTGGAGCATTCTCCTGAACTGCTTCAGTGCAACAACAAGTGCCTTAGACCTCCTGAATCTTTCTTTCAAGACTAAAGCAGTGCCTTTCCATAGGAAACAAGAAATACAATATTCACCACACCAGAGACTTCATTCACAACATCATACAACAAAAATCACAAATTTTTCCATCAAAACAATAATCTTCATGTTAGCACATTATTCTACTCATAACTTTCACTTCTGCACGAACTTCAAAAGATAGGGTACAACTATGTACAGATGATACTGATCCAATGAGTATACATAGAACATGACTTCGAACACTTTACCCTATACTTCACAACTTCTTTGATCAATCTCTCCTTTGTCTTCTTCACTAATCACCACAGCATATACTCTTCATAACAATCTCCCTTAGTCATCACAATCCTTTGTCATCTCATCAACTGATCACCACTTCCACTTCCAACCTTCAACACTGTTGACAAAGATGCAATTTTATCCATCACTAAATCACACTGTTGACATCAATAACAACACATATGCAACATAAATGATCTTTAGATATTTTGCGCATCATAGATCTCTTCACAATATTTCCAATGCCTGGTTATGATTGTCAATCAGATGCCCAATTCAAAAGTTATGGCCCCCGAACGTTGAAGAGTTCCATTTTCTTGGGCGGGAGAATAGATAGCTTGACTTGGTGCCCAAAAAGGGGAGTCACAATTTCTAGAACATTCAAGAAGGTAGTGGAGAAGTGGCATGGAAGTTATTGGTGCCAAATATAAAAGGGGAAATGGAAAGGTTGTGGGGACAGTTCCATATGTGTGGTTGTGACTCTAGATTGTAGAAATCTCTGATAGAGTAGGATTTTCTCTATTATGAAATAGCCCATGTTTCTATAGCATGTAATACCAGATTTTGTACTCCATTTTGTTGAAGAAATAAAAGTTGCTTGATTCCATTCCTCATATTTTTGGTGGGAATCTTTGTTTTTGTTTTGTGTGTGAGTGTTGGGTGGAGTAGCCCTTCATTAAGCACTACGCTTCTCCTTGATCAGATTCTCTCTCATAGAACTCCTCAGAATGCACAACTAGTATCCTTTGAATAGCATACCATATTGGATCATAAAATCCAACCACCTTGTCCTATCCAAAGTAATAGGTTCTAAAAAAGATTTCCAAGCCTTTGCAAAATCTGGATCTTCAGGATAGAAAACTTTTGACTTCATTAAACCCAACAATGTCTATCATCATCTTTGTCAACAAATTTTATCTTTTGTTTAAGGCATCTGCAACTCTGTTTGATTTTCCATTCCTATGCTTCAAAAAAAGTATAAATCTACAAAAACTCAACCCATTTTAAGTGCATTTGATTCAACTTCCCTTAACTATTAAGATATTGTAAAGCCTGATGATCAGTATATAGAACAAACTCTTTTAGTAACAAATAATGTCTCCATTTCTTCAAAGCTTGAACTAAGGCATAAAACTCTTGATCATAGACATAATACTTTTTCTTGGCATCATTAAGCTTCTCATTGAAATAGGCAATGGGCTTACCTTCTTGACTCAAAATAGCTCCTATGACAATGCCACTAGCTATTGAAATTAAGGAACACTGAGAGGGGGGGTGAATCAGTGTTCTACAAAACTTATTATTATGTTCCTTTATTAATTTACCACATACATTCAAAAGAAAGAAACATGAACTCAAGAACATCAGCAACAAGATCATCACACATGAACACCAAGATTTTTATGTGGAAACCCAGTTAAGGGAAAAACCATGGTGGGGGTTAACCCACAAGATTTTATACTCTATTAAAAGTATTACAAAATGGGAAGGTACATGCCTTTGGGCACACTACCTAGAGCTCACTACTCAAAGGAGGCTCACTACCTACAAGATTAATTACAAAGAGTTCACTGGATTACTTAAACTGAAGAATAGCATCTAACAATGCAAAATTATAGTTCCGGTTAGGCTCAATACACTAACTTCACACACTTCATCTCTCACTACTCTGTTTCACTGTTCTGCCATGATGTAGAGCTTAGGTCTCCTTACTTCGCACTTGATTTTGCTACACTTCACACCTATCACTTCATATTCGCACACCCATACCTCAAAATGCTCGCACCCATTGATCATATATATCCGCAACATGAAATTACATCAACTATAGTCAGCCTCAAGAAAACTTAGAAACTTTTCAAGATCACTATTCTATCGGCTGAATCCATGCACAAACATTAATGCGAACCACAAATTATGAATTCAAGTCACCACACATGTCAGCCAATACCACTAGATCACATAAATTACTCAACCAACCACTTCTCTTAATCTGCACAAAGATCAAACACCAAGTCAACCTGTTCTTCACCGAACTGAACTGTCTAACCAAAACCTGAGACTCAGATGCCTGTAAATTTTAGTCCATTCATCACCGGAGGCTAAAACTTTAGATTTAGGTAGCCCTGACATCCCTTAACATACCCTCAAATTTGTAGCACAATATGATTACCTATGGAGAAATGCAGAACAAAATGCTAGACCCTGTCATATGCTATGTTCCTGTCTATCCAGACTTAGACAAATCTACAATCTGACTTCCGGCATGATCAAATGATATAATGTAGATGTGTAAGATAGATTTAGTTGCCATCAATGACAACACCTGACATGCCTAGCAGTGTCTCTTGCCAATAATCTCCCCCTTTGGCATTGATGGCAACACTTAGTAAAAAATGACTAAGTGTTATAACAGTTCCCCCTTACTATGTACATTTGTGATTTCCAATGCTCCCCCTTGGATGAATTCCTCATTTTTCTCGGCTTTCCACTCCCCCTTTGACATCAATGGCAAAGGCTGGGATTCGCAAACAAAATTCATGCAAAAACTCTATATACATGGGCGCATATATACAAACAATCCTTATGTCTTGTCTACATGAACTTAAACACATCACCAAAAATGTTTTTCAACAGTGCTAGTTCATTTTCCCAACTTTTCTTAAAACTACCCAAAACTGAGATGTGACCACTGAATAAAAATACCTGTGACTCTGCCTTCTGTAGATCAATGAGATCACTTGTTAGGGCAATAGCTTGAGCTTCTGTCAATGCATTGAACATTATTTCTAACTTAGGGAAAATCAATTCCCAGAGTTCACACATGCTTGCCACAATGTTTTCCTTTTCTTTCACCAATTTCTTTATTTTATTAATCAAGCTAATTACTTGACATTCTTGACTTGCCGCAGATACTATCAAAGGATTAAAGGATTAAGATACATTTGACAATTTTTTCTCAAACTCCTTTATTTTCTTCTCAATATCCTCTACAACTTTTGACCAAGATAAACAAAATTTGTACACATCTCCTCCTTTAGTGAGGGCATTTTGAATACTCTTTACTCTAGTATCCAACATAATTCTATCATTGTCAATTATTCTTTTCAGTTCACTGAATCTTTTATCATTAAATTTTTTCCAGACTTTGACTTCTGCTAACTTCTCAAAAGACTCAAAGTGAGTACTTACAGAATTTATCAGACTCTTCAATTGACTGAAGGGGGATGCTAATGAATCCTTCTGAAATGAAGGCACAATTTTCTCCAAAATGTTGGATGCAAGATCAAGAAACTCACTGTCTTCTATATGGAACTTCAAGATTTTCTCTTGCCTTAGCTTGTGCAAAAGAGGCCAACTTCATCTTCTATACCAGTGACAAAGCATCAAAATTGATTGGACATTGTATTATATCCAGATCTTCTACAACTTGTTTATCTTTCTCCAAAATTTCTTTCACTGCTTCTGCAGTGTCTCTTGCCCAATATGATGTTTCAGTTTTATGCTTGTAGACACCCAAAAATGACCAAAGTCATCACGTCACTTGCATTTTGTCAAATATGTCTAATCACCTGCATTTTAAACATTAATTAAATGATCTAATTATTTAATTAATTTCACTTGCATTTCATCAGTTTCTTCCAAATCACATATTTTCAACATTAATTAAATAAATCCTCTTTATTTAATTAATTTCATTAAATTCCTCTATATTCTTCCAAAATTAAATAATTTTTATTATTTAATTAAAACATTATCTTCTTTCAAATTTCAAATCCACATTAATTAAATAAATCCCATTATTTAATTAATTCATCACAAATTCTCTCTTATCTACAATTAAGTAATTTACATTATTTAATTAAATCAAATTGTTCTTCCAAATTTAAATAAATCATACAAATTTATTTAAATTATCTCAATTCTCTAAAAATAAATAAAATCAAGCATTTTATTTATAATCTTCATATTCCTTCTATCATGCACAATCAATTAAATAAATTTGTTTATTTAATTTCAATTATCTTTCCAATTCCTTTAAAAAATCATGTTAACTCGTGCACAATTAGTCTTATTTTTAGAACTCTAAAAAAGGCAAAATCCAAAGTTAAGTTAATTGGCTTTAATTTATCTTATTTTCATCAACTCATGAATTAGAAGAAAACGCATTCTAATTTATGAAATCAAATCTATCTTTATCAAAAAAACAATTATCTTAATAAAAATACCTCTTTGGAGTGACACATGTTGGGTGCACATTCAACATGAGTTATTTGATTTATCTCAACCATTCATTCTATAGATTTATTTCATCCATTGACCGATCATGTTTGAAACTTATATAAACCCCCCTCACCTTCATAAAGAATCCTCTTTGATCATTTATTCTCAGGCATTCCTTAACAACAAATTGAGCATACATCGCATCGTTGAGCACTTCGATCTTTTGAGCATGAACACAACCTACATCCGCTTGTTGCAAACATGGTTTCACAACGTTATTGAGCAATCTACATTCATACAAAGAGAACTATACAATCTAGGTGAAGTCTTTCTTGTTTTAAATTGATTTATTCATTGATATTAGATTTTTTCTTAGATCGATCTCTTTATGTTATGGGTAATTGAGTTGTTATTATCATTGTTGTGATTTTTTTATTCAACCTCTTGATTTTATTCCTATACACATTCTAGCACGCCCGGTGGGACCCACTAATCACTCTTTTTCTTTAAAGAAATTGATTTTTTGAAGTATAGTATGGAACAATGCACATGAACATAGAAAAATGCCTTTGGTAGAGCAGTACAATGCTTTCAAGCTATCCTGTAGTGCCTTTGGTAGCACAATATCGCACTTTTGGTATAACAACAAAGCACACTTGGTATAACAGTAAAGCACACCTAGTATAATAGTAAAGCACACTTGGTATAATAGTAAAGCGCACTTGGCATAACAGTAAAGTGCTTTTGGCTGGGATAACACGCTTGCAAACTTCAAAACCCCATAACTTTCTCAAAACCTAACAAAATTTGATGCTTTTTTTAAAAAATTGCATAGAAAATCATAAGGAATCCATTGGTGATATTTAATCTTTTGTATCTCATCATAATTGTCACCAATTGTCTAGATTTCACTTTGGTTTTCTAGGGTTTCTAACTTATTGTTAGGGTTTTGACTTGATTTCTAACATCTTGTTGTTTTCTTTGGAACTAATATCACTTGTTGTAGTGTCTTATCACTTATCAACATCCTGGATCATCACTCAATCATTCAATCATCCTTTGATCTAGCTTTCTTGATGAAATTTTTTTTTTTTGTAGGCCTATTATTACACCGCACATTTGGTAGTACAATACTGCGTGTTTCGTAGTAGAGTACCGTGTGTTTGGTAGTATAGTATCGTGCTTTTGGTATAACAGTGCCTCGCCTTTGGTATAACAATGACGTGCTTTTGGTAGCACAGTACCATGCTTCTGGTAGCAAAGCGGATCGCTTTTGGTTCTGCAGTATCTCAGTTTTGGTAACACAATGCAGCACTTTCAGCAATACAGTAAGTCACCTTTAGTAATACAGTAAAGCACTTTTGGTCAATTAATTTATTTTTTGCTAACTTTTGAGTTTGTGTGGAACTAATCAACTTGTTGCAGCTTCTTATCACTCAAACAAAGCAAATGGGTTTCCCTAACATGTTCATGCAGGATGAGCATTGAAGAATCTCAATCTTTTGCAATCTAAGTCTTAGGAACATATTGCTTTCTTAAGGGACAAAACATCTTTTTTGTAATCTAAGTCTTAGAAACATATTACTTTCTTAAGGGACAATGGACATGAATGTAAAAACACTTCAATTTTCTAAGGGATAATAGACATGAATGTCAAACTGGTGCAGAGGCACCTACCTAACAGCTGGCCTCCTTGAGGCAGTTAGTTTGTTATAGGTCTTGTTTATGTTTCCAAGAAGGTCTGTTAAGACCAATTGCATGTAATAAGGTCACGCTGATCATGATAAGATCATGCTGACCAGGCTTTTACTATTTTTAGTTAAGTTTGTTAGAACAGCTGTCATGCTGTAGGGTCCGGTTGGATCTCCCAGCCGCCTGGAGAGTTCCCAGCCGCTTGGAGTCGGGTCAGTAGTACTCGTAGGAAAATCTACTTAAGGATGAGGATCGGTTGATATTAGATAGATATACAAATAGAGATATCATCGATCAAGTTAGATTGCACAGAGTGAGACAGAGAGAGAGAGACTGATCATTGTAATTGCATATTTGAAAGCAATAAAGAGATCCTGTTTGTGTTCTTTATCTGGTTGGATTCCATTGTTTAATCATTTTGCTGATCTGGTGGTTTCATGGACATGCTGATCCATTCCACCGGTTGATTCGTCGAATCGGTGGAATGGTTGTGTACAGTAGATTAGGAGGTAGTTTGTGTTTTCTGTTTGTTCGCATGCAGGTGTGCAGGATCGCGGTCGACAGGTGTTGAGAAGCCTAGCATCCTCATGTGCTAGGTCGAGTTGATAAGGTTGAGTTGGAAGATCACCCTGAGAGTGGATCGGGTTATCTCTGGAGGATCGGTGAAGTGAAATTTCGCTAGGGCTGGAAATTGGTCAAGACGGCATCATCAGGATACTTCTGCAAATATCCTGCAGTCAGTTTGGACATCGTCATCCGGATAAGTGAAGATGAACATGATGCAGTTGAGTGCATGAAGTGCGAGTTCGTCGGGGTGATCATCATCAGGAGTTGCCGAAGAGGAGTACATCGGCATAAGGTGAAGATCGGGTTATGAAACCGTTGAAGTTTAAGTTTACATGTTGCAAGTACATCAGGATGTTGTAAGTCAGATATATACTCAGTGTATATATCATCGTCAGGATCGTCTTCTGTGAGTGCCCATCATCCGCAGATCGCTAACAGATGCGGGAGTGAAAGTTCGTTTTTCGGCTAAGTGTTGAAGAGGTCATCAGGATATTGTGTGACGTCATCGTCATCCGCATATGACGTCATCGTCATTAGGATATTGAGATATCCCCCTATGCATGTTGATCCTGTCGTCGCTAAGGGTTTAGGCATCGGCGTAGGCTCTCGGTAGAAAGTTGTGAAACATCATCAGGAGGTGTATCGGCGTAGGCAGGAAGTTGTGAAATATCATCAGGAGGTTTCGAGAGAACAGGATAAGTTATATCATGATGCTGTTGCTTGTGTCGTCGGCTAGCGGAGCATCGAAGGGAAGCTGCTGAAGGTGATCGTCATCAGGATATTTGGAGCAACCGGATATTTGGATATCCTACTGACGAAGGTGGGGTCGCATATCATGATGATGCCGCTAGTGTTTGGCGCCCGATGAACAGTGCAACAGGAGGATGTTTGCGCCCGTTGAATATCATGATGATGATGATAGGCGACAGGCGGAGGATGTGAACAGTAGTCGGCAGGAGGATAAGTGTGATCATCCGAAATATGATGATGCTGTTGGTGTGTATAGGAAATATGATGATGATGCTGAGCCGATAGGGATTTTTATCATGCTGTTTGTATTGTTGGCAGCTCCTTCCTGTTAGTTAGCTTCCGTTGTGTTTCACTCTGCATCATAGTGGTATCAGAGCAAAGGTTAGGATCTTCTGGAAAAGATAGGCAGGATGTCAGACGAAGAAGGAACATCTAAGGTTCCAGCAAGGATGACCAACGCTGAGTTGGCAGTTCTGGTGAAGAAACAGATTGCAGAAAGCAAGGCCGTGAAGGCTCAGAATCAGGAGTTGAAAGATGAGTTAGCAAAGTTGAGGAGCAGAGTAGGTTCTGGTAGAGAAGATTATAGGGAAGAAGAAGAGATCCCTAATTGGAGCGAGGAGGTCGTTCCTGCAGACCAGAGACCACTGTTGAACGCCCTCAAGGCCATGGAGAGGAGAACCATGGATGTGAAACTGGATTTGCCAGTGTTTACAGGTAAGATGGACCCTGATTCAGTGATGGAATGGATAGACTGTTTGAACAATTTCTTTGTAACAGAGGAGATACCAGAGCAACAGAGAGTGAAGATAGCATAGTCAAAGATGAAAGAAGCTGCCTTGACATGGTGGAATTTTGTCCAGGATGACAGAGTACAGGAAGGAAAACGTAGAGTTGCCACATGGAAGAAGATGATGGCATTAGTAAAGGAAGCTTATATTCCTTTGGATTACAGTATCCAGTTACACAAGAGGAAGCAAAACCTGAAGCAGAAGGAGCTAGATGTCAGCTCATATACAGAAGAATTCATGAAACTCTGTATGAAGATAAAGGTGAAAGAAAGTGAGGAAGAGAAGGTAGCCAGATACCTTAATGGATTGAGGTTTAATATTCAGGATGATCTAAGTCTGCATAACCCAGATACAGTGCAGAAATGTTTCCAGTTGGCATTGAAAGTGGAAGAAAAGTTGAAGAGAAAACAAGAACAAAACAATAGAGGAAGAGGATCAGCCCATAGAACAAGGCAAACTAATGAGAGTCAAGAAGACACTGGTAAAGGACAGGGACAGTCTGATTTCAGAGGTGGATGGAAAGGTAATAAAGGAAGATTTGGAGGTGGTAGAGGTTCTACTACATTTTCAGGAAAATGTTACACCTGTGGAGAGTTTGGTCATCCATCCTTCAAATGTCCAAAAAACAAAGGTTCATCATCCAGAAATGATAGAACGAGTGACAAGAGAGTACAACTTGTGCAAGAAGAGAAAGAAGAGAAAAGTGTGCAGAGTCCAAACATTTATCAAAAGGATCAGGAGGCTGATAATTGTGGATACCCAGAAAGTGGAGAGTCCCTACTGATGAGAAAAACAGTGATTACCATGAAGGTGCCTGACAAAGAATCCCCACACAGAAGAGCTCTTTTCAAGACCACATGTAAGAGTAAAGGTAAGGTATGTAAAGTTGTCATTGATACTGGTTCAACAGACAACATGGTATCTCAAGAGATGGTGGATAAACTGCATTTGGAAAGGATTCCACATCCACACCCTTACAAGGCATCTTGGGTGAGTGATAGTCATTCACTTTTTGTCTCTGAACAGGCATATGTTGATTTCCAGATTGGAGCATATCAGGATAGAATTTTGTGTGATATTTTGCCCATGGAATGTTGTCACCTACTGTTGGGTAGACCATGGCAATTTGACAGAAGAGTACTGTATGATGGGTATGCTAATACCTACACCATCCAGAAAGATGGAAAGACTATTAAGTTGATGCCATTACAGGAAGCAGCTGCAGCACAGAAGGCAGCCAAAGTCATTTTAATGGGAAAGAAGGAATTTGTGCAGATGCCTAGAGGAGCAGGCATAAAGGCAGTTTAGGACACTGCAGGGAAAGGAGTTGTTAAAGACAACAAGATGAAGAAAGTTTTAGTTGTGACTGACAGGGGTCAGCAGCAGGTTCAGAAACAGGATGGTAAACAGCAACCAGTTCAGAAGAATGACAGGGATGTTGTCATAGTTGGGACTATTGCTTGTCCTATAAAGATTGACAGGAAGATAGAGTTGAACATTTCAGAAGTTCAAGAGGCAGTTCAGCAAGAGGTTCTGGTCAGGCAACCTGACAAACACAAGGTATGTGAGAAAAAGGCCTACATCAACAGGCATGAGGATTTACTTGCCAGAAAGCAAGTTACAGTTCAGAAGTCTTGGAGCAGCCAAGAGACAGCAGCAGACAAAGCTGGAACAGGGCAGAACATTGCACAGACAAAGTGTAAAGGTGGAGGACTTCCATATCCTAACTCATGGGACATGAGTTATTTTCTTTTGGGGAGTATGGTGCAGAGGCACCTACCTAACAGCTGGCCTCCTTGAGGCAGTTAGTTTGTTATAGGTCTTGTTTATGTTTCCAAGAAGGTCTGTTAAGACCAATTGCATGTAATAAGGTCACGCTGATCATGATAAGATCATGCTGACCAGGCTTTTACTATTTTTAGTTAAGTTTGTTAGAACAGCTGTCATGCTGTAGGGTCCGGTTGGATCTCCCAGCCGCCTGGAGAGTTCCCAGCCGCTTGGAGTCGGGTCAGTAGTACTCGTAGGAAAATCTACTTAAGGATGAGGATCGGTTGATATTAGATAGATATACAGATAGAGATATCATCGATCAAGTTAGATTGCATAGAGTGAGACAGAGAGAGAGAGACTGATCATTGTAATTGCATCTTTGAAAGCAATAAAGAGATCCTGTTTGTGTTCTTTATCTGGTTGGATTCCATTGTTTAATCGTTTTGCTGATCTGGTGGTTTCATGGACATGCTGATCCATTCCACCGGTTGATTTGTCGAATCGGTGGAATGGTTGTGTACAGTAGATTAGGAGGTAGTTTGTGTTTTCTGTTTGTTCGCATGCAGGTGTGCAGGATCGCGGTCGACAGGTGTTGAGAAGCCTAGCATCCTCATGTGCTAGGTCGAGTTGATAAGGTTGAGTTGGAAGATCACCCTGAGAGTGGATCGGGTTATCTCTGGAGGATCGGCGAAGTGAAATTTCGCTAGGGCTGGAAATTGGTCAAGACGGCATCATCAGGATACTTCTGCAAATATCCTGCAGTCAGTTTGGACATCGTCATCCGGATAAGTGAAGATGAACATGATGCAGTTGAGTGCATGAAGTGCGAGTTCGTCGGGGTGATCATCATCAGGAGTTGCCGAAGAGGAGTACATCGGCATAAGGTGAAGATCGGGTTATGAAACCGTTGAAGTTTAAGTTTACATGTTGCAAGTACATCAGGATGTTGTAAGTCAGATATATACTCAGTGTATATATCATCGTCAGGATCGTCTTCTGTGAGTGCCCATCATCCGCAGATCGCTAACAGATGCGGGAGTGAAAGTTCATTTTTCGGCTAAGTGTTGAAGAGGTCATCAGGATATTGTGTGACGTCATCGTCATCCGCATATGACGTCATCGTCATCAGGATATTGAGATATCCCCCTATGCATGTTGATCCTGTCGTCGCTAAGGGTTTAGGCATCGGCGTAGGCTCTCGGTAGAAAGTTGTGAAACATCATCAGGAGGTGTATCGGTGTAGGCAGGAAGTTGTGAAATATCATCAGGAGGTTTCGAGAGAACAGGATAAGTTATATCATGATGCTGTTGCTTGTGTCGTCGGCTAGCGGAGCATCGAAGGGAAGCTGCTGAAGGTGATCGTCATCAGGATATTTGGAGCAACCGGATATTTGGATATCCTGCTGACGAAGGTGGGGTAGCATATCATGATGATGCCGCTAGTGTTTGGCGCCTGATGAACAGTGCAACAGGAGGATGTTTGCGCCCGTTGAATATCATGATGATGATGATAGGCGACAGGCGGAGGATGTGAACAGTAGTCGGCAGGAGGATAAGTGTGATCATCCGAAATATGATGATGCTGTTGGTGTGTATAGGAAATATGATGATGATGCTGAGCCGATAGGGATTTTTATCATGCTGTTTGTATTGTTGGCAGCTCCTTCCTGTTAGTTAGCTTCCGTTGTGTTTCACTCTGCATCACAAACACTTCAATTTCATAAGGGACAATTGACAACTACAATCATGTGTGTGCCTAATCTAGTTGCACCTTATTTTTCTTATAACAGGACAATTGAACCTTTGTTTGACATGCTTGATCTTACATTTTAGTTTTTCCTTTAGAAGGGCCTACTTTTGGATTGCACTTCATCCAAAAGGGATGACCCTAAGCAAAGTTTTCCTTTGAACCACTATATAAGAGGGATAAGGTGAAAGCCAAGTCCTAACCGACATTAGCCTTACCTTGTGGTGCCAAATTGAAAAGAGGTGTACTAGCACTTTGTGGAAACAATTTTCACATTGTGTAAAGTGTTTGATACTCTTAATAGGATTGGTTAAATCTTTTAGTATCTTGTCACATTACTCATAAGGCATTGGTCCCTCAAAGTTACTAAGAACTAATCTAGATAGTGACTACCCAATCCACCTCTAAAAGATGTGGTAATCATCAGTGCAAGGGGAATCAATTTAAGCCCTCAAGATACTCACCATTGCCTCCCTTGAGAAGATATAGTATTCCCTCAGCCATAAAGCTCTTGTGACCTACTTGAGTTTTCTGAGGGGAGGGTGAGATATCCCTACCTATCATCTCTCACAAAGATACAAATGTCTAACACCTATATGGAATGACATTTGGTCGATGGAGAATTAAGTTGTGAGCTGAACTACTGCAATGAACCTTTGTCTCTAGGGATAAAAAGTGCTTGGTATTGTTTGAATTGTCTTATACCCATGGAAACATTGGGCTTTTTTGTGAGCCTTGAACATACACTATCTATTGTGTCAGTCCTTTTTGCCACTTTGTTTGATGTGTTTTCTCTTGCCAAAGCAAATCCAATCAAAATCAAATCCAAAACTATCAAAATTTGCCTTATAAACATCACTGACACTACTTCAGTGCCTTTGGTATAACAACAGCTCACCTTTGGTATAACAGTAGCTCACCTTTGGTATAACAGTAACTCACCCCTAGCAAACTACTTCAGCGCCTTTGGTATAATAGCAGCTCACTTTTGGTATAACAGTAGCTCGTCTTTGGTATAACAGTACCTCACCTTTGGCAAATTAGTCCAGCGGCTTTGGTAACATAGTCACTCATTCTTTGTAACATAGTCCTGTGCCTTTGGTCAAACAGTACATCACCTTTGGTCTAGTAAACTGTTCATCAAAATTATCTTTTAAAAAAAAAAAAACATAGCAAAATCCCAGCAACCATCTCAAACAAAGTATCCTAGTGCATCCCATGGTAACCACTAGACTCCAGCAAACTATGAAGGCTAAACAAGTTGTCCCAAGGAAGCGCAAATCGCCTCCTCATACACCTCAACCAAGCCAATCCAACATGACTCCAAAGGGTAGACCAATGGAAAGACCAACCAACTCTCAAAATAGGCTGCAACATGACCAACCAACCAATCCTCAAGAAGGGAATGTACCTTTGGTAGATGTAATTCAATTCACTATCGACATGCCTCATGATTTTGCTACACCCGGTTATACCATGGTTAAAGCCCCATCTCAAGAAGAGCGACACTTTGAAGAAGGTCAATCCTCTCAAGAAGATAGACATGACCTTGGTGAAATCATACAAGATCCTAGAGCCATGTCTACCTTTGACAAAATCCTTAGTGAGAACCAAGATCATTTCTTTCGCTTACTAGCAAAACAAGGAGCCAAATTACTTCAAGATTTTGATATATCCAAACTTCAAGAGCAAAACAAAACCCATGACACCATAACTACGGTCCAAACCATGTCAACTGTGACCACTCCCATACCCAAACAAATCTCACAAGGGAGAACAATTGCACAATATAAGAATCCTCTTTATCAAAACCTAATGGCAGAGAGACCCATATCACCGCTTATGACTCCTATGGAGATCTACAAACACCAACAAGAGACTCTCCAACATCAAGCAGAACTAGCCAAACAAACCGCTATAGCTCAATCAAACATACAACAAACTACTAAAATGCCCACACCAATCGCAAGTGGAACATTGGCTACCCCATCACGAGAAGGTTTCCCACCAAATTACAATATGGGAAACACCTATGTAGCCATGCAACAAGGGTCTCAAGAAACACCACCACCAACATCATCAACCCTTCGTATCATTAACCCAAACAATGTCATGCAATCCCAAACATCACAAAACGTCAACACAACCTATGTCCCTCCACCACAACATTCTTCTACACTCAATCTTAATCAACCCCAACCATCACAAAACACATCTACCTATGTCCCTCCGCCACAACGATCATCAACATTAACCTTTTTCAAGACATATCTCAATCAACCTCCACCATCACAAAACACATCTACCTATGTCCCTCCACCACAACAATCTTCCACTCTCAAACTAACCCACACCTATCTCAACCCTCAATATTCCCAAAACCAAACTTCGCATAGCTATGTTACACCATCACAACCAAACCCAACAAAATTTAGCTTTCCTCCACCAAATTATTTCGTCACACCACCTCCACAATACCAATAATAGAAATCTTATCTACAACCATCACAAAGCCTACATACTTACCTATCACCACCCCAAAATCAAAACACCCAAATCCAACCCAATCCAAACCCAACATACAACACATATGACCCTAACCAATCATATGACCCTTATAACACTAATGCCCATGGCTTCCACTACAATCTTCCATATGGGAAACAACAACCACTTCTTAGACAACAGGAGATTTTTCTAAACCCACCCACAACTATGGAGCTAAAACTTGTGGAGGTTCAACAACAACTATTTGATTTACATTTGGCCACACCAACAAGACTTTCTCTTTGGAAGAAGTTTGTCCTTATCCATTTGATCGGTCATTACCCATGATCCCTTTTCCTCACAACTTCACTATAACTAAATTTGATAAATACAAAGGAAAAGGAGACCAAAAAGACCATCTTAGAGAATTCTATCTCGCTTGCTTCAAGGTCTCACATAACGACACATATCTTATGTGCCTCTTTCCTCGCAATCTTGGAGGTCAAGCTATAGAATGGTTCTCGTAGCTACCCACTGGTATTAAATCTTTTAATGAGCTTGTGGAGAAATTTTCCACCCATTTCTCTTACAACACAGAACATGAGATCTCCATGACTGACCTATGCAACAATAAACAGAAAAATGGGAAAACTTTCATTTCCTTCCTTCAAAGATGGAGACAAATGGCTAGCAAATTCCCATTCAAGATACCTAAAAAGCAACTTGTTAGCATATTTGTGCAGAACCTTAACCAAGAATTGGGTTTTCATTTGCAAATTCTTAGTGCTACAACCTTCGACGAAATTACCTACAAGGGCATCAACATTAAAAAGGCCCTCATCGCTAAAGGCGTGGTCAAAATCTTCAAAGATAAAGACAATGTTCCCCAACAACAATCAAACGATAAACCAAAATTTTGGAACAAAAATAAAAATGTGGTCAATGATGGTGTGGTAGATTCTAAACATGTCCAAACATTGCAAACACCCCTTCATCTTTAAAAACCAAGTCAACCTCCGCCTCAACAAAACCAACAAAGACAACCAAACCAAAACCAACAACAACAACAATAAGAGTGACCTCAACAAAATTACCCTCCACAATGTCAATTCACTCCCTTGGGAGAACCTATAGAGACTATTTTATAGAAACTTATAAACAATGGACTCGTCACCTTACAAGATGCTCCCCCATATGGTAAACCTATTTACAAAACTGCACGGTATAGATAAAATGAATATTATGAGTACCATAGGAGCAAAGGACACATGACCTCATCATGCATCAAACTCAAGCACGTGATCCAAAATCTTATCGAAGGAAACCAAATCTCTTTTGAGGATGAACCACCAACTCAAAACACCAATAAAGATCTCAACATGTATAAGGAGCCATTCCCTAACCATGGTCAAGGTCAAAATCCTGACAAAGGAAAAGGTGTTAATAAAGCTTCAACTTCTTATGACTCTATTGTAGGTCATTTTGAAGAAAGTCGTGTATCTAGCCTCACAATCAAAGGCAATTATACAGATTGTGCTATTACAACTTGTCATGGCCATGTCACCATTCATGGTCCTACACCAAGTCTTCCAACTCAATCTGATTACAATCTTGTCGAACATCTAGGGAAAACCCCTGCACATATCTCTATCTTGGACCTTCTACGGTCATCACCCGCACATAAAGTTGTGCTAGAAAAAGCCTTACAAGAGTCTTCGATTCCTACCAACATAACGGTCATGGATTTCCAAGCTATTATAGGTAACATTGTCTCACCCTACAATGTGGTCTTCTCTCAAAAAGACCTCCCATCTCATGATCCATGTCACAACGATGCTCTTCACATTGAAGTCTTCATCCATAAACGCAAGATCAAATGCATACTTATAGATGGTGGTCCTAGTCTCAATATCTGTTCTCTTAAATTACTTAAACAATTGGGATACTTTGAGGATCAAGTCAACATTGATCAATCCATTACAATCAAAGGGTATGATGATGTTGAATGCCATTTAGAAGGTGTTATCCACTTGCCTATATAGTAGGCCCTGTCCTGCTTGAAACTAGGTGCCAAGTCCTTAACATTGAGTTACCTTATAACATTATCCTAGGATGCCCATGGATCCATGCCATGAAAGTTGTTCTCTCAATGTACCATCAGTCTCTCAAATTCCCATTTAATGGTATGGAGATCACTATTCTAGGAGATCCTAATCCCTTTGAATTATTTTGTGTCTTGCAAGGCATTTATAAGAATTCCAACCAAGTGCCAAACAATGACAAAGCCCATGCATCCTCATTATATGTCGATTCTAAAAATCTGACAAAAGCCTCTGCATCTAAACCCAACCCTATTCCTATTCCTAAAATCAAAGCTGACATCCATGATATAGGATTTGGAGAATATGATATCTCAAAATCTTGTTGTGTAGGGTGGATGCCCCTATCTCCTAAATCCTACGGCCAACTGCCCATCACCAAAGCAACTAAGAAAGCAGCTATTCCTCCCCTAGCATCCCTAACTCAATTCCAAGAGGGAAAATTATTGGCAGAGGAAACTGTTGAAGACATCTCATCTTGGCTCTACAAAGAGAAAGAACTAGTCACCATTCCAGTCAAATAATATGGCAATGGCCTATGAATTGTGAAAAACATGGGCTTCAAAGGCAAAGGTGGTCTAGGAAAAGATAATCAAGGCACAATAGAACCCATTGTTGTGCAAAAGAAGCAAAAGAAGCTAGACAAGAAGGGGTTAGGATTTGGTAGGAAGGTACCACATGCCTTAGACATTGAAGGTATTCTCGACAAGGTGGCACAAACTTCTCTCACCAATTTGATGTCTAAAGAGGATATCATCAATGACTCTTCCCTCCATATTCATGCTATCATCTATATCCTTCACATCCAACACAAACACCCAGAACGTAACACTTGTCTACCGGCCACCAAGGGACCCCTATTCTAGATGTATTTCAAAATGATGAAGCTATTGCAGAGTTCATGGGACTCCAAGATGGTATCCCTCTTGGTGATCACAAAACTAGTTTTGTAATGGAACTAGAGCAAACTACTTATTTTGGTGAGAATACCAAATCCTCCAGTTGCAAAAGTAAAAATAAAGAAAGATCTCTAGGTGAAAACCACACTGTGGCACCTCCCAATCACAAAATAGTAAAAACAAAGGACGTATCCAAAGGTGAAAACCCAACTGTGGCACATAAGGATGGAGGATTTGACCTTCCCCTACCATCTAAGTATCAAGAGAAATCAGCTCTCCTAGTGGAAGATTCTACAGAGATAAACCTTGGCATAGAGCAAAATCCTAAGACCACATTCCTTGCAACATCATTATCATAACAAGAGCACATGAATCTTACCAAATTATTCTTACAAAGAACCATCAACTTTGCATGGGCCTACACTAATATGCCAGGGTTAGACCCTTCATTAGTAGTTCACTATCTCACTATGGTTGATCCAAAAGCTAAACCAGTCAAACAGAAGCTAAGAAAGATGCATCCACAGATCGCTCTCTTAGTGAAAGTTGAAACATAAATTGTTAGATGCAAAGTTTATCAAGCCTATTGATTATCTAGAATGGGTCTCAAATATTGTACCTATGGCTAAACCCAATGGGGGCATCCGCATGTGTTCCAACTTCAGAGATCTTAACAAAGCATGTCCCAAAGATGACTTCCCCCTGTCAAACATTGATCTCATAGTAGACTTGACTACTAGTCATGAAATGCTTTCTCTAATGGATAGATTTTCCAGCTAAAATCAGATAATGATAGTAGAAGAAGATCAACATAAAACTACTTTTACTTGTCTGTGGGGTACCTATTGTCGGTGCGTCATGCCATTTGGTCTTAAAAATGTAGGTGCAACCTCTCAAAGAGCAATTGTAGTGATATTCCACGATCTCTTTCATCACATCATGGAGGACTATGTTGATGATATACTAGCAAAATCTTCTAGGGCAGATCACATATAGGTTCTAGGACAAATCTTTGACAGACTAGAAAAATATCAAGTAAGACTCAATCCAATGAAGTGTGTCATTGGGGTAACATTAGGAAAATAGTTGGGATACATTGTATCTCATAGAGGCATTGAAGTAGATCAAGAAAAAATCAAGGCTATAGTAGAAATGCCTCCACCAAAGAATCTGAAAGCACTAAGGATCCTTCAAGGAAGGTTACAATTGAAAGGAAGCTAGGTGTGTGGAAATCGCTTCCTACACTAATCTAATGAGAAGAGATGTATGCAAATTCAACTTTAATTCTTACAACTATAGCAACATAGAACATCTAACAGAGATATTGCAGCAATACACATACCCACAGAAAGTAGACAGAAGAGAGAGAGACAAGATATACGTGGGGAAAAACCTTACGGGTGAAAAACCCCACACTCCAAAACACAGCTCAAATGTATTACATTAAACAATAACAGATTACAATATAGTTTTAGAGCCAATGCTCTTTTAGGAGTCTTTGAATGTTGAATTTAGAGATATTCTGGTAGCATAACAGTACTTGTACCAAAATTATCTATCTCCCATCCAAGCACCTATTTATATAGAGTTTACAAGGGAAATATGGAACCTTCTAGAGATGGGCATCCATCTTGGACTCATGCCCCAAAACCCAGCCCTAAGGACACTTGTCCAACATCCCATCCCAAGGTGGATGCCTGGTCCCAAGATAGGTTACGACAGATGCTCTTACGCACCTTACAGCTGTCATAGAATCCGTCATAACTGACATCACTTACAGCTATAAGAGAATCTGTCATACACTGAATAAAAATATCATATTCCTCTTACAACATGTCATAACCTCTCTTGACCACCCAAAGATGCCTTTCTCTCGTGTAAAGATACTCACCGACACTTGTTGTTAATTAAAAGTCATTTGAGGTTATGACAAGCTCTCAAGGGGGAAACCGCAGCTGCCAAAGTCACCAAAATTTATCCTGCTACATATACACAAGGTGCTGACTATGCTAACTCAACATGGGATAAATAAATACAACATTAGGAATTTGCAAAGATTGAGACACCTTAATTCCCAACAACAATCCATTAGGCAATTTATCTCACAGCTAGCAGATAAATGTCAACCTTTTCAACACTTGCTCCAAAAGGATGTCTCATTTCGATGGGACAATAAGTGTCAAGCATCATTTGATCATCTCAAAGAATATCTAACTACACCTCCTATCTTGGTACCACCAGTTGCCAATAGGCCTTTGATCTTGGACTTCTCAACTACAACTGCAGCCCTAGGGGCTCTTCTAGCACAACATGATGAGTTAGGAAAAGAGCATGCAATCTATTATATTAGTCAAAGCTTGGTGGGTTATGAACTCAATTATTCACCTATGGAAAGAGCTTGTTTAGTATTCGGGTTCACTTCCCAAAAGTTGCGGCATTACATGCTAAACCAACATACAACTCTAATAGCCAAAATTGATCCATTAAAGTATCTCCTAGCAAAAGAAGCTCTCATAGGTAGACTAGCTAAATGGGTCATGATCCTTAGTGAGTTTGACATTAAGTATGTGGATCGTAAAGCAATCAAGGGACAAGCCCTAGCAGCTCAACTTGTAGAAGCTGCCATGACAGATGTACATCCTATGGTATCTAACTTTCCAGATGAGAATCTCTTCACTCTTTCTACCTCAGTAATGTGGAAGTTGTATTTTGATGGTTCCTACACACAACATGGATCAGAGGCCAACATCCTGTTTATCACACCACAAAATGACTATATCCCCAAGTCATATCGGCTTGCAGTTCCTTGTACCAACAACATAGCCGAGTATGAAGCACTCCTCATAGGTCTCAATACAGCAGTCTAATGGGACATCAAAGAACTACAAGTATATGGAGACCCACAACTAGTCATTCAACAAGTCACTGATGAGTATCAAACAAAACATGAAAAGTTGGTCCCTTACGAGCAATTAGTGGATGCCTACAAACCTCACTTTTCTAGCATCACATTTGAATAAATTCCAAGAGAGTATAAAAAAGCTATAGATTCTATGGCTTATGTAGGGTCACTTATAGACATGCCTTCAAACACACCAAAATGTGAATTCTTGATCAAGCAATTGTTGATACCAGCCGTTGATGTTCCAACTATTGAAATCATCTGTGAACTTGTTGGTCCCAATTCCCCATGGTATGAAGATATCTATGAATACCTTAAACATGACACCTTTCCCTTTGAGCTATCCGCAACCCAGCATAAAACCTTTATTCATTGATTCTCCCGTTACACCATTCTGGATGATACACTATATCGCCGGAATCTCGATGGTATCCTCTTACAATCTCATAACGTGGAAGAAGCCGATGCTACCTTATGAGACATAAACAAAGGTGTCTATGGCACACATTCTACCAGTCCTAATCTTGCTAAGAAGATACTGGGCACAGGGTATTATTGGCCTACAATAGAGCAAGATGCTTTACAGTTTGCTAAGAAGTGTCTACAATGCCAGTAGCATGGAGATTTCATTCATGCACCAGCGCATGAACTACAACCTATGACAATTTTATAGCCTTTTTCTCAATGGGGTCTCAACCTCGTAGGACAAATCCACCCATCCTCATCCAATGACCACAAATTTATCATTACTGCCACTAAGTATTTCATGAAGTGGGTCGAAGCCATTCCCATGACATATATCACCAGTAAGCAAATCTCCAAGTTTATCCTTAACTACCTCATTTGCTGGTATGGTATCCCCCAAGCCATTATCATTGATAATGGGAGACCATTCAACAATCAAGATGTCTGTGTCTTGTGCACCCAATACAATATCCAACATCACTTTTCAACTCCCTACTATTCACAAAGTAATGGCCAAGCTGAGGCTTCCAACAAAACCATTCTAAAAATCCTCAAGAAAATGATCAATGAAGTTGGTCGTGATTGGCACCTGTAACTCAATCCCGCCCTATGGGCTTATCGCACTAGTATAAGAACACCAATTGGTGCAACACCCTATGCCTTGGTCTATGGCTCTGAAGCCATTCTACCTATAGAGGTCAATATCCCATCCCTCAGAGTATCCATGTAGCACTTGATTGAAGGAGAGGAGTACCGCACTTCCAAATTAGCTAAACTAGAACTACTAGATGAGAGACGCCTTGCAAAGCTTAATCATCTCGATGTTTATCAAAACTGCCTCCAACATAACTATAACAAGAAGATCAAAGAAAGATAGTTTCAAGTTGGTGATCTTGTCTTAAAAGAAAATCAGAGAAATCAAGCAGCTCGAGAAAAGAAGGGTAAGTTCGAGCCTAATTGGTTAGGACCCTTTGTTATCATAGTAGCATATGGATCAAGGGCTTATACTTTAGCAACACCTGAAGGCATTCCTCTAGATGAGCTAATCAACAATGTTCATCTCAAGAAGTTCTATGCTTGATCCTTAGAGTATAAAAAAAATTAAAAAAAGAAACAAACAAACCAAAAAAAATAATAAATAATCCGTCCTCTGGTAAAAACCTGGTAAATAGGCACCTTGGATAAGTACTATAGTGAAAACCTGGCAAATAGGCACTATGTGTAGAGTCAACACCCATCATCTATTGAGTCTGGTTCATTCCATTTTTGTAATAAACTTCATCCATCCATCCATAATAAAATCATTGACCTTGTTTGCATTTCCCTCGCCCTATCTAATATAGCTTGGAAATTTGTCAATGTTCATCGTCCTCATCCCATGTTAGTTATCACTTGGCTTACACCAGCTATCCTATGTCAAGTTATCTATGTCTTCCTCTACCAGAAAGAGGGCACCTCTTTCCTTAACCTAGGTCTAGGAATGGATCCTTGTTCGTGGTTCACAAAAACACAAACACAAAAACACAAAAACACTTCAACCTCCAAACACAAACAAAAACAAAAACACATCAATAATCAACACAAACAAAAACAAAAACACTTCAACAACCTTCAAACAAAAACAAAAACACTTCAACAACCTTCAAATAAAAATAAAAAGACATCAACCTTCAAACAAAAACACATCAACCAATCCATCACTCATATCATTTGTCTTATACAGATTGTCACACTCTTGAAACCAGACCAAGCATCTTATACGAGGTGTTTCATTTATGAAGCCAGACACCTTCATCCTTGTGTTGATCTAGGGATATATCATTCCCCACAATGACAACACTTTTCCTACATCATCAAACCACCTAGAACTACATATCATCTCATTTCAATCTTAAGGTACTGTTGGTTATGATGTTAGTCACAAACAAGCATAAAATAAAAGTACACATTAACCTTTATTCATCTTGAAAGATACTATGAATTCAAAGAATTCATGATCCCCAAGTCTCCGGTGATTAGGTCTTAATCGTCTGAAGTTACTCAAAGGTTAATGTGAGTTGCTGTTTCCATTTTGGGGCCTTACGTGAAAGTTCAATGTCATCATGACATTCCTGCAGAAATTCTTTAGAGAGAAGTCATATTATGCAGTTATTTGGTGAAAAGATGCAGACATACCTCAATCTTTGCATGATATTTTCAATTGTGCATGCTTCATATTCAAATATGCTAAATATTTGCAATTATCTACGAGATGTCTGCATATCTGTATTATTTGCTTAAGATCATCAATTATTTGCAATTATGGAGATGAAATGCTCTGAAATTTAAAAGAAATTGAAGAAATACTTCTAATTAAAGCGAACCTTCAGCTTTTGAACCACATGTATATTAGATACTATCATGAAGAGAAGAAAACCAAACCATATTTTCACCAGGACATTCCACAGCTAGATATAGTTGATGCTAACTTCAAAGGAATTTGTATGAAAACAACACATGTAAGTAGACATGCACTCCAAGGGACGCAGCAAATCACCACATATATCTAGAAATCATACACTGATTACTCAAGATTTACTATGAATTGTAATCGACACAGTCTTCTCATTAATTAAGCATGCAAAAATATAAATGTATACAAAAACTTTGAAATGAGCTCTGAATGTTTCAACAGACGGATTTCAATTAAGTTTCAAATCTTTACAATAAGGCATTCCACCACCTTTTATAGAATAAGGTGAGGAATCCATTACAAAAGATCTACGATACTGATTTATCAATGCTAATCTACGGTCATCATCTTCTTAACCTTGTCAATCTTTACAAAAATGGCACAAGTTGCCAGCTGGCAACTATCTATATTACTTATGCTTATATCCCCTTTATGATGTATCTTCATCATGTTCCTCAGTTGATTCATGTGGATCATCATCATGTGCCTCACTTCCTGAACTTTCGCTATCCTGATGATGATGATGCCGCATATGGGGCTGCATGTTGTTCTGGATCTGTTCATATGAATGCACAACTTGATCTATTCCTCCGCCATCTTGAGTCTTTGCTTTGATGATGGCATGCTTATGTGCTTCATATTTATCTTTGCTATTATCCAGCTTGTTTTTCCTATCTTGCAGTGTTTCATTATATCTTTCCATCTTGACCTTGATCCTCATTATTTTATCTATAAGTTCCTCTATCAAGTGGATAGGTGGACCATCCGTTTCTGATTAGAAGTTGCTGTGTAGAGCTTTGATGGCAGACTCTTCATCTTGATTTTCTATTTTCCCTTCCACCTTGCCTTCCAATGTTTCTAATATCTCTGCCTCTTTGGCCATTAAATCATGTAGCCTCATGCTGATATCTCTCAGCTTATTATTGCATCTTTTGAGGACTCTGCATTCAAACTGAATGTCTTTGTACCAGATGTCCACCAACATTGCGGTATTACTATCCAGTACCTGCTTACTGATAGGCAGTTGAGGATTTATCCTCTTTATTTCTCCCAAGAGGCTTAGGACCCTTTCCAGTTTATAAGACCTTTTCCCGGTCTACATTTGCAATTTATCCACCTTGGTCCTGGAGTTTCAAAGAAGCCTTCACTATTTCCATAGCATCATCCAATGTGGATGACATCCATTTTCTTATTATAGATGCCTCATGTTTCATGAGGTCTAACTTATTTACCTCTTCCTGAGAAATGGCAGTCAATGGGACTCCATGTTCAGTTGTAGTATCATCAGGACTGGTCAGCCCCCTAATGTAGGCATGCAACTGAGCAATGTGCTCTTTATGTTGCTTATTCTTCTCCTTCTCTCTTTTCACCTTTTGAATTAGAGAGTCAATAATGTCCTTGCCCTCTTGACCTTCTTGGTCCTCATTGGCAAAACCCAAATCCACTGTGCTGATTTGAAATTCATCTATAGTAATTTTACCTTTTTCTTTCTCCACCGCAGGTATGGCAATTTGTGCGGTCCTTCTCCTGGTTGTCGGATCTCTCTTGATGGCCGAAGTCATTCTGGCCTTCCTCCTAGGTTTCATTATATTCACTGAGAACAAGGTGGAGACATCGAATTCCTAAATTTCAAACTCTTCCTCTATATTTACTTCTTTTGCCAACCACTGAGGCACCTGATCATGTTTTTCAGCATCATCATGATGTTCACCCATATCTCCCGTTTCTGTCAGCAAATGTTGTGGAGATGGTGATTTTCCCATTTCTTCTTCTTGATGCTCACCTTGTTGTTGATCTTGCGGTACATCCTCCTGTTGAGGAATTTCTTTCTCCGGAGGAACTTCCTCTTGGTGTGGGGAATCTTGTGGTGCATCTGTATGTTGATCATGATGATCATGATCCTTTTCCATCATTACTTCATCTATTTTCAATTCCTTCCCTTGCTGTTTAACCACTGCACTGGATACTGTGGATTCTGCCTGAGGTGCTGGCGGTTGTTCTGCAGCCATTATTTGTTCTGGGCCTACACTGTCAACCTCTTGTATTTTGGCAGCTGGATCTTCTATTGTTTTTTCCTCTTCATCGACCTTCGTTTCTTAAACCTCTACTATAGCAGGTTCTGCTGATGTATTATGTGGACTTTGTTGTCCCAATTCTGATTCCGCCATCTCTATTTCTTCTACTGTGTGCCCTTTGTCAGGTGACCCTGCTGGCTGTTCAGGACTTGCATCCTATTTTTCTGTTAGGTCTACCACTACAGGACTTGTCACCTCTGTGATCAATGCTTCCAGCCCTATTTCTTGAGCTACCTACTCTGGGCTCTTCTTCTTGCACTTGCTTCATCTCCTCAAATACAGTTTGAATGGGTGGAGGCTTGTGAGGAGTCATAGATATTCTGACAGCAAGTGTCTCCATCTTTTGTGCAGCCACATCCTGCACGACTTCATCATCAGATAGATTTATTGTCTCATCAAGCGAGACATGTCCTTCTGCTTGTGTCTGATCAGTTTCTTTCATTTGTTCTTCTGCAAGTTCAGTTTTGAACTTGACGATGGTAGGAAGTGGAACATTATGCTGAAGTTCCTTTGGTACTTCACTACCTGCCCCTTGTAATAGTGTAGGGGGTTGGCTTATTCCACCTCTCATGGAGGTTCTTTGTTTCTTAGGTGGGGTGGACGCTAGCACCTGCAGAGCTTTTCTCTTCCTTTTTATGATTAATGGAGCCTCTTCTTCTTCAGGCTCTTCCTCTATGAGGATATCCTCTTCTCCAGGTTTTCTTGAGGATTGACCTTCTTCTAAGGTCTCAGTGATTCCAGCCTCTGCTATCTTACTCTTCTTGGGCTTTTCTTTCTTTGGAGGGGATGCTGATTCTGATCTTGATCCTGATCCTGGTGCCTCCTCAACTACAAATACTACCCTATCAATTATAACCCCTTTGGGTTCTTTATCCACCTTCTTGCCCCTTGAGGGTCTTTTGCTCTGTTGTTGTGGTGGAGGGATTCTATCTCCCTTTGTCTTCCTCTTCTCATTCAGGAAGTCATCATATTCATCTCTAGGAATATCCTGTCCCTTCTTCTTGTTGTCCTCCGTAATGGCAATACCTTTCTTCTTTAATGCCTCCACCTGCTCATCAACCCAAGCTTGAGTTAGCTGTATGGTCCTGGCAATGAAGGGGTCCAAAGATATGTCTTCCTACATGGTGAGGTCAGGTGCAGAGATGGTGTCATTATATATCTTCTTTTGTTCATATTCATCTGCAATTATCCTGCCATCATCCTTCTTCAATTGTTGGGGAAGGGAGATGCAATCAAAAGTTCTAATTTGGTTCAGAGTTAATCTCTAATACCTTCTTCTCCTAGCCTCTGCCTCATCTTCGCAGTTGGCCCAAAAATCCTCTAGGTGCCTCTGATGAATAGGCTTTCCTAGTATCTTCTGCATCCTGCCGTAAGGATCATATGGTCTTGTTAGTGGGAAAGGCTGCAGATTCATTTTATTTAGGGTGACCATCACCTTCTTTATATTGTCAGAATCAGGGCACATATAGCATCCAATGCTGACTGGGAACAAAATTGGTGGTAGCTTCTTGGCGTCCTTGTACATTTTTATCATTGTGGAGGCCTACCGGATAAATTCCATTAGTATCACTGCATCAGTAGGATACCTCGACAGCATCAAGGGATGTCCCTCAAAACCTTCAACCCTTATGTATGAAAAGGTTGCAAACTGTATGTACCAGGCCCCATGCCTATAAACTATCTCTTGAGCTTCCATGCTCAATCTCTTTGTTCTATCCTCTTCCATGGTCCTCACTAGATGCATGGAGAATGCATCATTGAGCAATTTGTAATCTTTGAAGTAATTGATTCTTTGCAGCTGGGGATGATGATCCCAGAGATATGCAATATTTGTGCCTGTGAGCTTTCCATCTGTAACTAAGGCATCAAAAGTGCCTTTGTAAGCACAAGAATAAACAATGTATGATGACATATAAAATGCACAATTTGAACCTCGCAGGTTCATCAGCTACTCATGCAGAGTATCACTTATTATCTGGCCCCATAGTGGCTTGATGTCTGAATATAGACACATCATTATTATTCCATACATCCAATCTCTGAAACTACCAACATTAGGCTGGCCTGTTACTCTATTCAGGAGTGCAATCATGTATTGGTATTCCTCACTGAAATCATATTTGAACAGGTGCACAGGAAGTTTGGCTGCTGCAGGATATGTGTTGTTCTCAACCCGCCATTAATACATGTTCTTCCTGGCGGATTTCTTGTTGGCTTCATACTCTTTTTCAGACTTCTTCAGATCCACACTCTTAACTTTACTGCCCAGTGGCAATCCAAATGTCCGGGAGAGACCCTTGATGGAGAGGTCTGCATATATCCTCCCATGCTTCACCACTTGCCTTGTCTGAGGATTATAATTCTGGGCACATTCGATAACGAGCTCTGGAGATTCCATGGAGTATGGAAAATTGGCAACGTTCCACATTCCTGATACGAACACTGCGTCCAACATAGGACTTTTGTCATTCCCATCATTCAGCCTAGCTGACTAGGCTTCCAAATTGGTGCTCCCCTGATGGGTATCTGTAATTGCTCCATATTTGAACAGGACCCCCCTCTGAGAAGAGAACATGGGCCTACTGAATTCCTCTTGACACTTAACAAACTGCTTCTCTGCCATGAGTACCTGCAATTAACAAAATCCTATCTCACAACGGATATACACATGCATGCATATTGCAATTAAAATCACCATGCCTACTATATCTTTTCAATATTACTTAATCATATGGACGCATAAACTAAAACTTACATCATCATACCTGAACAACAATAACATGATGAGGGTTTCATTTACTTACCTGGTTATGCAGACCTTTTCTTTTATACCAGTAGACTGTTAACAACGCTCTTAATTCAGCTGATGGTCACTTCCTTCCTTCTGTCTGTGGGCGCAAATCGTGCAACAATCGCTTGTATGCAGATATGGAAGCTGGTGCTCTGTAAAACAATTTTATCGCAAGGTAAATGTAAAAAGGATGGTTGAATTACCTTTTAACCTTGCAATTAGGGTAAATTTAGGGCAACCCTGACACATTAGATTGTATTCATTGATTATTCGTGTGAAAAACATAGGATCTTGCCAGGTGTTTCATTGAGTTCTGGGGTCGGCAGGAACCACCTACCATGTCTACATGCATTAAATGATAATGGCGGCAACGGGAGCGGGGGAATATCCATATGACATGATATCATGAAGGCATGATGATATTCGCAAATATCGGGTCGAGTTTCAATGTTATCCTCCTCCTTCATATTGAAATTGTTATTGCAACAAGATTTGGGTGACAAAAGCACCTTTTGGTTATATTTGGTACCTCAGGAGGATATTTCGATGTATCGGGTGATGTTTCAAATATGATGATGATGAGACAAACTTACTTGTCTCTCTTTCAGAATATTGGGATAACGCCATCCTGATATTCGCTCTTTATATCGGAAAGGCATCATGATGTCATCGTCATATTATGTGAACATGATCATGTTTGGAAAATATCCTGTCAAAATGTAAATGTGATGATAATGTCATCGTCATGTTTGTTTCTTCATTTATCCGATTTGGATGATGTCATCAGGATATTGGCTTAGGATGATATTTCACGGCAGGAGGATATTAAGAAATATCGGGTTACCTTTGGAAATATGACACCCGTGACATATAAGACTATTTGACAGTAAAGATTTATTACCCTTTAAAGTTGATGTCTGGATATTTGGACCGCATGACTTATCAGGTGATGTACCAAGATCAGGATGATCTTCGACAACATGACTGAGGTTATAAAATATGACCCTCCCCTTGCGAATATTAGGTTTGACTGAAACTTTGACTGTTCATAACTTTTGCATCCTGAGAAATATCAGGGTGATGTAAAAGGCAAACTTGCATGGAATTCAACACTTTTTCCAAATATACGATCATAGAAATGAAATGCGAATTTTGACAAACTGACCTCATGATGATGATGACTTACCTCATCCTGGTTCTACATGATGATGCACATGACTTACTTTTACTAAACTGCCACAAAGCAAACAACACAAGCCAAGCCAAAAAGAGTTGGGTCCCTGTTTTGTCAAGTCAAAATGGGGCATGTTGTGTAACCACACAACAACTTGCCACCAAAGAAAACAAACAACTTCCAATAATTTAAGTGGTGTGATCACATTCATCTATAGTATTCTAATTCCATCTAAGCATAGGCATCATGATCCTCTGAATGATAAAATTTCATCATGGTAACAATGCTAACAAAGGATCAGGTGTGTGCATATGATTAATTATCCTCATCTTGAAAGCAAGTTGAAAACATAGGTAACTGGTTTTAAACTACATAGTTGGAGATCATCCCTCATAGCCAACCTAGATAGAGCCTTGCTGCCAGCAGGTGTTCATAGCCCCGGCAAGGTTATCTATACAATCTCCCTAAGTAGAGCCCCACTGCCAGCAGGCGTCTATAGCCCCGGTAGAGTTACTTAGATGGCCTAATTTTATTTCTTTTCTGATTTTCTCTTAAAAATTTGTAACTAATATCATTATGTCAGCTTATTTGTACAAGGTATAGTCACTTGCAACTTTAGGTTGGAGATTGTATTGGTAGCAAGGGAGTCTCTTTAGATTTTTCACTTAACACCTATACTTGTGTGTTCAACAAACCCAGGGCTGTTAGATGTTTCATTGTGATTGATTCACTTTGACCAAGAAAAGGCGCCCTGATGAAAAGATATCACAAACCTGATCATGAATACTTCTTAGAATGAATCATAACCTATGTCTAAATGTGATCTCATCACTTGAATCCTAACAATTTAGTGATTTTCTTTGGTGATGAAGTGCATCATCCTGACTTACCAGAACAAGGTCTCAACCAACAAAACAAAACAAGCAAAACAAACAAACTATACAAACAACTATACAAATATACAATATGATACACATGACTATCAAGAAGTCATTCAGGCCTGGAAATAATGCTTGAGGAACTGTCCATTGACTGGCAATGGGACATCCTCACCTATCAGGTTCTTAAGCCTATAGGTGCTGTCTCCTAGTATCTCAGAAATTTGGAAGGGACCTATCCATAATTTATCAAACTTACCATGGTCACCTTTCTTTTCATGGGCTTTATCCCACACTAGGACCAAATTAGATATCCTAAAAGCTTTAATTCTGGCTCTCTTGTCAAACTAGTGTTTGACAACAGCCTGATGTTTTGCAAATTGGTCAATTGCTTGACTCCTTTTTTCTTCCAGGTGTATCAATTGAAGCAGCCTGACCTCTTGCTTATTGTCTATGCCTAGGTATTCTTGGGCAAACTGCAGAGTAGGAATTTTTAAGTTTACAGGGAGAATAGGATCTACCCCATATACTAGTTGGAAAGGCGAGTTCCCTAGTGTAGTTTTCATTCTAGTTCTGTCAACCCATAAGGCATACTTTAGAAATGAGTTCCATTCTCTAGGGTTTTTCTCTATCAATTTTCTTATGATATTCAGTAAATTTTTATTGGTGGATTCTGCTAATCCATTCCCTTGGGGATAATAGTTGGATGAAAATTTAAGTATAATCCCATGATCAAAAGCCCAACTTGATAACTTGGTTGAAGTAAAAGCAGAACCATTATCACTTACCAATGCATAAGGAGTTCCATACCTGGTGACAATGTTACTCTCCAGAAATTTAATAACATCATCTACAGTACAAGTTTTGCTGCTAACAGCCTCAGTCCATCTAGTACAATAGTCAGTAATCATTAAGACATACCTATGACTTGAGGAGGACGGAGGATTGATTGGTCCTATGAAGTCCATGCCCCACTGTGCAAATGGGCGCTCTTCCATCACTGGCTGCAAGGGTTGTGCAGCATATTTCTCTCTATTGGCAGCAACCTGGCAAACATGACAACATTTAACATGATCAGCTGTGTCTTTAAAAATTGTAGGCCAGTAATATCCTACTCAGAGGATTGCATGTGTTGTGGCCAATGCTGATCCATGTGCTGTTCCAAACTTATCATGTAGTTCTGACAGGACTTCATTTGCTTCTGGCTTTTCTAAACATCTCAGGTATATTCCTTCATAATTCCTCTTGAATAGGGTTCCTCCCTTCATCATGTATTTTTGGGATTTTATCTTTAAGGCTCTTCTCTGTGAAGCTTGCATTCTTGATGGGCATCTTCCAGTGATCAGGATGTGCTTGATATCTAAATACCACTCTTTATTATCTTTCTCATTAATCACATATTGCTGACTAGTGATGTTTGGGTCAATTTCAGATATCATCTGGCTTAGAGCTTGTCCTCTTACCAGCTTCATTGGTGTAATTTCCATATCATACTCTTGTAATACAGTAATCCATTTGGCTCTTTTCTCACTAGGCTCACTTTGCATCAGTAGCATCTTCATTGCTGCATTTGGTATTACAGCAATCACTTTGCTTCTTAGTATGTAGTGTCTGAATTTCTTCACTGCTCTGACTAATGCAAGTGCCTGTCTCTCAACATCTACATATCTCAATTCAGCATCCCTGAAAGGACAGCTCATGAAAGCAATTGGTTTCTCTTCTTTCTCTTCATTTCTTTGAGTTAACACTGCTGCAGAGGTATGTTCTGAGGCAAATGAATAGATGTAGAAATCTTTTGTGTAGTCTGGACTGATAAGGACTGGAGCATCAGAAATGGCTTTCTTTATATCTTCAAATGCAGCTTTGGCCTCTGGTGTCCACTCAATTTGTGCATCTTTTTTCAACATAGCATTTAGTGGTCTGATAATCTCAACAAAGCCGGTGATGAACTTCCTCACAAAGTTTATCTTACCAAAGTAAAATTTGAGTTCCTTTTTGCTTCCCGAAAGTTGTAACTTCATGATAGACTCCACCCTGTCAGGATCAATGATAATTCCATCTTCTGTGATCAGGTGGCCTAGTAACTTTCCTGTTGTCACCCCAAATATACACTTCTTGGGATTCAAAGATATTTCGTACTCTTCACACTTCTTCAGTACACTTCTAAGATCAGCAACATGATTTCTCCTTTCCTTGGAGAATACTGTCAAGTCATCCATGTAGATGACTATACATTTTCCTATTAAGCCTCTGAAGGCTATGTCCATTGCTCGCTGGAATGTAGCTCCAACATTTAAGAGGCCGAATGGCATACGTCTATATGCAAATGTCCCCCACTTTGTGGTGAAGGCAGTTTTCAATCTGTCAATTTTATTAACCATCACTTGGTTGTATCCTGAAAATCCATCCAGGGAGGACATCATTTGAGCTCCATTTACAATCTGCAGAACTTCATCTAATGAGGGTAAGGATAATTATCCTTTTCTGATGCTCTGTTTAGATTCCTAAAATCTACACATAACCTGATGTCTCCATTCTTCTTTCTGACTAGCATGAGATTTGCCGCCCAAGTGGAGTGCCTGACAAGAAATATTATCCTGGCATTTAACAATTTCTTGACTTCTTCAAGAATTATTGGTTCAAGCAAAGCATTAACTGGCCTTTGCTTCTGTCTGAAAGGTTTAGCATCTGGTTTGAGAGGTATAGTATGAGTTATGACAGAGGTGTCATATGTCTTCAGTTCATCATAAGTCCACGCAATTACATGTATGTAGTCCTTGAGTGCCTGAGTTATTCCTTCTAACTCTTCTGATGTGCAAACCTTACCTATCAGTACATTTTTCTTGTCCTCATCCTGTCCGATATTCACTTGTGAATATTGACTTCCATCTGCCTTGGGCAGATCCTTCTGTTTAAGCATATTATCCAAATCAAAGGCTCTTTCTAATTCAATCATACCTTTGGGAATCCTGTTGCTAGGTAATTCTAATATCTCATCTTCTTCCTAGACATGATCTTCCATACCATTCTCATCTATAATCTGAGCTTCAAATATGTCTTTGTTTGAGATGAAGTCCAGAATATGCTGATCATCATCAAACACCTGGAGGTTGGCCACATTATCAAGTACTGAAGGCACTGACACCAGTTCTACTAAAAATCTCTTCAGACCAGATATAGACAGTGGCTCCAATGTACTGGCAGCTTGGGCAAGTGCGTCTGCCCTATGGTTTTGTTCTCTGGGTACGTGGGTGATATTAAAGGCGTCAAAATCCTCAATCAGGTCCCACACTCGATGTCTATAGTTGGACAGCTTTCTGTAGTTACATGAGTAGATTCCTCTTACTTGTCTCACAACTAGCTCTGAATCTCTGAAGGCATGCAGAATCTTTACTTTCTTCTTATGAGCAAACAGTATCCTGTGGATCAGAGCCTCATACTCTGTTACATTGTTAGTGCAGGGGAACTGTAATCTATAAGCTGCTAAGTAGGATTTTCCAGTTGGATCAATCAAATCAATTCCTACCCCAGCACCCTGCTTGGACTTAGATCCATCAAACCTTAGGATCTAGGGTTTATCTTCAGCAGGACATTTAGCTGAACTTTCTTTTCTCTTTGCAGCTCTGGCTGCTGCTCCACCTGATATCCACTTTAACTTAGGGATGTCAGCTTTCTCAAATTTCTTCTTTCCTTTATTTTGTGAGCCTGATGGCGTTTCTATTTTCTCTTTCACTTCAGTAGGAGGATGATCTTCAGGAACTGCAGCTGCATGCTTTTTCAAAATGTGTAAACATAGTGAGCAAGTTGTTTCTGAGTGAGGTGCCTCGTGCAACCTACACCAACTTTTAATTAAAACCTCCTGGGGAGATTTATGCTGTCGTGTCATCTTCTCTATTTCTTTTACTAGAAATTCTTCGAACTTAGTCAGGTCACTACCTTTGTCTTCATCGGACAATTCATAATCGGGTTCCATAAAGCAATCACTACCAGGAGTGATCTTTTCTTTCCTCACATCATTTATCTGATCAGACACCAGAACTTCTCCTATTTTCAGGATATGATCTTCGTCATGATTTGTCAGCTCCTCTGTTCATGCAAAAGACAGATAAGAATTAGTATCATCGTCATCATCATCAGATGTAACATTTACCTCGGAATATGATGATGACGCCTCACTACTAGCTTGCTCCAGCATCATCATATCTAAGCATGTTTCACAAGTCTTTTCTGAGTGTGCTTCATCATATAATCTGCACCATCCATCAATCAAAATATCATTAGCAGGTATATTTAACAATTGACATTGTTTTACTTGATTAGACAGATGCATCTCAAAGTCTCTGAAGCGATCTATTTCATTCTCATTATCAGGATTATTATCAGGTTCTACGACTGGCATATCCTCCTGATGATCATCATCATGATGATGATGAAGATCGAGCACCAGGATCTCTTCTATTTTGACATTCGGTGGCCTGATGCAGTAAACTCTAGGCTCTACGTCTACGTACATGATCTCATTTGTTCGGTTATACTTGGTGATCATATGTTTCATTCTAGGCTCAGCATCAATCCTAATCTGATTAGGTATACCCTTCCATGGTAACCACATGTGACTAAAATTTGTAGACATATATCTGTTAAGTGTTTTGGACCAATCTCGGCTAAGCAACATCCCATAAGTATCACGTATGTCAACTACCTGAATGTCAATGTAATACTGGATCCTAGGATCATATGCTAGTTGCATGTGGATGTGAGTTAACTCTCCTACTACACTTACTTCTGTTTTGTCTAACTGTGTCACCTTCTTTAGAGATTTAGCAGGATGTAGTCCTAAGGCATTACATATTGACAAGGGCATAACATTCGTGGAGGCCCTTGAATCAACCAGACAATTGTGCAGGTTCTTGCTGAACATTCTTATGGTGAGGAGGAACGGAGGTGATTCAGTTTTATCCCTATACAAGGTCATGTGGGAGGTTTCAGTAGCATGGACTGTAGCTGATGCTTTAGGCTTGATAATATTATCCCTGGTAGCATGATCTTTGCTACTAGATTGATTTGAAAGATGGCCATCCTCTTTAGGAGCAGGATCATCTAGTGACTTCATGAATGTTTTTTTGATGGCAGGAGTTTTTAGTAACTCAGACAGGGACATGCGAATCTTAATTTTCTTCATTTCATCGACCAAATAGGTGATTAGCTTGTCAGATTCATGAGGTGCACTTACAACCTTTGATCCTATGCTTTGAGGTGACAAGTATTGAGTATTCACCTTGGGGAACCCAAGGTTATTACTAGCTTTAGGATCAGGAGGTGTGTTGAAGTTATTTAGAGGTAGAGATGATGTCAATGGACCAATAGGTCTATTAGCACTACTCCTCGAGTTATAATTATGCTTACCAGGATATTGTTACTGATATGCTTGTACTTCCTCATGTTCTCTTGCAGGTTCATTTTCATCCTCAAAGGGGAAAACATAATTTGTTTCAAAAGTTAAGGCAGACTCTTCACATACCTGGTTATGTCTCTGATGAGGTTGATTAGTATAGGCTTCTAGCACAAAAGTTGAGTCATATCCACAAGGAACAATTTCATTTCCTTCTACATGAGGTGGATTTCCTGAAGTGTTAGACACTTCAGTCTGAAAGATGCTAGCATCAATTCTAAATTGTGGACAGTCTAATTCTGCATGTGCATTTGTATTGTGGATCCTACACCAATTAGTAAGAGCTGCCTCAGCGAGATTGACTCTAGTAGTCTGTTTGGCTTCACCAGGAGGCTGATTATCCAGGGGTGATGGTAATGAGCCATTATTTAGCCTTGAGTTCCATACTCTAGGCTATCTTTGGGGATTATTGTTATTTCCACCACCATTATTGTTATTGTTGGTGTTATACCATCTGTCAGGATAACTTGGTCTATCATTGGAATAATTTCTATTCTGATTTGACTGGGAATAGAAACCTTGATTTCTTAAATGTGTTACTTCTGTGGTGAGTTTCCTCAATTGAGCAGAAATTTCTTTAATCTCCTCTTTTTCTTCTTGAGCTTTGGCCACCACATTTTCATTCTCGGGCTTGAAGAAAGAGGAGCCATGGTTATTATTGGACAGGTCAGCACCCTGAGGTGTCTGAGCTTGTGCAGGATATTGTGGCAATTGGCCATTTCCATTAGGAGGGGGCATAATGCTTAGTGGAGGTACTTGCAAAGGTGTAGGCATGACTGCTGGGGGTATCACTGCTCCATTAGGATATTGCATAGGATACTGTGCAAAATATGATGCAGGATATTGTGAATGCATGCCAGGCAAGGTAGGAAATACCATATTTGGAGTAGGGGTAGGTATTAACTGTTGATTTACCTGTATAGCTTCTTGAAAAGCTAAGGCTAAAGTTGTGATTTGGGGATGTGTCCTCCTTATGAACATGGAAGTCAAAGGATCCAAAGCTGAATAATAAATGCTCCTTGCAGCTTCATCAAACACAGTATAAGGAGTGACCACTCTGGACAACATTTTCTAAAACCTAGCATTAAAATTGGCAATAGGCTCATTCTCAAACCTCTTGATAGTAGCAAATAAATGATAGTTTATTGAGGGGTCGATAGGAACCTTGAATCTATCAAGAAAAACTTTTTCTAATAAAGCCCATGAGTCAACAGAACCCTGACCAAGACTAATGAACCAATTATAGGCTTCTTCTCCTAAAGAAAAAGGAAATAATCTGCACACCACATTTTGATGTTCTATTCTAGCTCTGCAGCAAGCTTCCTTAAAAGTCCTGATATGATCTTCAGCATCTTGATAAGGATGATATTTTGGACAAAGTTTGTCTGGATTCTTTGGTAATTTGTGATATGTAGTAAAGGTCAAAGGTGACTCTGCTACAAAGAAAGACATTGCAACCAGAGGAGGTTGAGCTGGTGGTACAACTGGTTGAGGTTGAACTAAAGGAACACCCTGAGGTTGCAAAGGAGGTGTCATAGATATTCCATAAGGTATTTGTAAACCAACAGGAGTTACAGGAGGAGGTTCTGGTGAAGCCCCTGATGCACTAGACCCCAGAGTATGATGAATGTCTACAGTCCTAGGTCTGAAACCTCTAACAGGCAATTCTTCAAAGATTTCACTAGGTCTAGACCTGGTATTTATCCTGTGAGCCAGGATTTCTCAATTTTGAGGCAATTTGGCTGAAACTTTGCAAATATTGGCTGGATTTCACCAGATGAGGTGAAATTTGCGGTCAGATGGCTGATCAGACTGGATATTTATGAAATATTTGCAAAGATACTGCAAATACACAAGGATATTTGAAGTATAACGATGCCTAGCATGAGATCTCAAGTTTCTAAGGCCTAAATTCATCAAAGATTGAACAAATTTAGGTATCTTTGGCCAAAATTTGTGAATTCAGAATGATCTACTGTAAAGCTTGCAATATTTATGTGAGATCTAGAAATCTTTACACAGAATGAGCATATACGAGCTTTTTACAGTAAATATTTGCATAATATTTGAAATTCATAGACGATTCGAGGTTACCTTACTCTCTGCATCATCCAACCTGAGAATAATGATGATAAGCGTGGTCTTCCAGATCAGGCCCTCCTAGTGCCAATTTATGTTGGTTATGATGTTATTCACAAACAAGCATAGAATAAAAGTACACATTAACCTTTATTCATCTTAAAAGATACTATGAATTCAAAGAATTCATGATCCCCAAGTCTCCGGTGATTAGGTCTTAATCGTCTGAAGTTACTCAGAGGTTAATGTGAGTTGTTGTTTCCATTTTGGGGCCTTACGTGAAAGTTCAACGTCATCATGACATTCCTGCAGAAATTCTTTACAGAGAAGTCATATTATGCGGTTATTTGGTGAAAAGATGCAGATATACCTCAATCTTTGCATGATATTTTCAATTGTGCATGCTTCGTATTCAAATATGCTAAATATTTGCAATTATCTACGAGATGTCTGCATATCTGTATTATTTGCTTAAGATCATCAATTATTTGCAATTATGGAGATGAAATGCTCTGAAATTTAAAAGAAATTGAAGAAATACTTCTAATTAAAGCGAACCTTCAGCTTTTGAACCACATGTATATTAGATACTATCATGAAGAGAAGAAAACCAAACCATATTTTCACCAGGACATTCCACAGCTAGATATAGTTGATGCTAACTTCAAAGGAATTTGTATGAAAACAACACATGTAAGTAGACATGCACTCCAAGGGATGCAGCAAATCACCACATATATCCAGAAATCATACACTAATTACTCAAGATTTACTATGAATTGTAATCGACACAGTCTTCTCATTCATTAAGCATGCAAAAATATAAATGTATACAAAAACTTTGAAATGAGCTCTGAATGTTTCAGCAGATGGATTTCAATTAAGTTTCAAATCTTTACAATAAGGCATTCCACCACCTTTTATAAAATAAGGTGAGGAATCCGTTACAAAAGATCTACGATCCTAATTTCTCAATGCCAATCTACAGTCATCATCTTCTTGACCTTGTCAATCTTTACGAAAATGGCACAAGTTGCCAGCTAGCAACTATCTATATTACTTATTCTTATATCCCCTTTATGATGTATCTTCATCATGTTCCTCAGCTGATTCATGTGGATCATCATCATGTGCCTCACTTCCTGAACTTTCGCTATCCTGATGATGATGATGCCGCATATGGGGCTGCATGTTGTTCTGGATATGTTCATATGAATGCACAACTTGATCTATTCCTCCGCCATCTTGAGTCTTTGCTTTGATGATGGCGTGCTTATGTGCTTCATGTTTATCTCTGCTATTATCCAGCTTGTTTTTCCTATCCTGCAGTGTTTCATTGTATCTTTCCATCTTGACCTTGATCCTCATTATTTTATCTATAAGTTCCTTTGTCAAGTGGACAGGTGGACCATCCGCTTCTGATTGGAAGTTGCTGTGTAGAGCTTTGATGGCAGACTCTTCATCTTGATTTTCTATTTTCCCTTCCACCTTGCCTTCTAAAGTTTCTAATATCTCTGCCTCTTCAGCCATTAAATCATGCAGCCTCATGCTGATAACTCTCAGCTTATTATTGCATCTTTTGAGGACTCCGCATTCAAACTGAATGTCTTTGTACCAAATGTCCACCAACATTGTGGTATTACTGTCCAGTACATGCTTACTGATAAGCAGTTGAGGATTTATCCTCTTTATTTCTCCCAAGAGGCTTAGGACCCTTTCCAGTTTATAAGACCTTTTCCCGGTCTGCATTTGCAATTTATCCACCTTGGTCTTGGAGTCACTCAAAATACTCCACCTCTTCAAAGAAGCCTTCACTATTTCCATAGCATCATCCAATGTGGATGACATCCATTTTCTTATTATAGATGCCTCATGTTTCATGAGGTCTAACTTATTTACCTCTTCCTGAGAAATGGCAGTCAATGGGACTGCATGTTCAGTTGTAGTATCATCAGGACTAGTCAGCCCCCTGATGTAGGCATGCAACTGAGCAATGTGCTCTTTATGTTGCTTATTCTTCTCCTTCTCTCTTTTCACCTTTTGAATTAGAGAGTCAATAATGTCCTTGCCCTCTTGACCTTCTTGGTCCTCATTGGCAAAACCCAAATCCACTGTGCTCATTTGAAATTCATCTATAGTAATTTTACCTTTTTCTTTCTCCACCGCAAGTATGGCAATTTGTGCGGTCCTTCTCCCGATTGCCGGATCTCTCTTGATGGTCAAAGTCATTCTGGCCTTCCTCCTAGATTTCATTATATCCGCTAAGAACAAGGTGGAGACATCGAATTCCTAAATTTCAAACTCTTCCTCTATATTTACTTCTTTTGCCAACCACGGAGGCACCTGATCATGTTTTTCAGCATCATCATGATGTTCACCCATATCTCCCGTTTCTGTTAGCAAATGTTGTGGAGACGGTGATTTTCCCATTTCTTCTTCCTGATGCTCACCTTGTTGCTGATCTTGTGGTACATCCTCCTGTTGAGGAATTTCTTTCTCTGGAGGAGCTTCCTCTTGGTGTGGGGAATCCTATGGTGCATCTGTATGTTGATCATGATGATCATGATCCTTTTCCATCATTACTTCATCTGTTTCCAATTCTTCCCCTTGCTGTTTATCCATTGCACTGGATACTGTGGATTCTGCCTGAGGTGCTAGCGGTTGTTCTGCAACCATTATTTGTTCTGGGCCTGCACTGTCAACCTCTTGTATTTTGGCAGTTGGATCTTCTATTGTTTTTTCCTCTTCATTAGCCTTCGTTTCATGAACCTCTACTATAGCAGGTTCTGCTGATGTATTATGTGGACTTTGTTGTCCCAATTCCAGAGTATGGCCTTTTGATTCCGCCATCTATATTTCTTCTGCTGTGTGCCCTTTGTCAGGTGATCTTGCTGGCTGTTCAGGACTTGCATCCTATATTTCTGTCAGGTCTACCACTACAGGACTTGTCACCTCTGTGATCAATGCTTCCAGCCCTATTTCTTGAGCTACCTGCTCTGGGCTCTTTTCTTGCTCTTCTTCCACTTGCTTCATCTCCTCAAATATAGTTTGAACGGGTGGAGGCTTGTGAGGAGTCATAGATATTCTGGCAGCAAGTGTCTCCATCTTTTGTGCAGCCACATCATGCACGACTTCATCATCAGATAGATTTATTGTCTCATCAAGTCAGACATGTCCTTCTGGTTGTGTCTGATCGGTTTCTTTCATTTGTTCTTCTGCAAGTTCAGTTTTGAACTTGACGATGGTAGGAAGTGGAACATTATGCTAAAGTTCCTTTGGTACTTCACTACTTGCCCCTTGTAATAGTGTAGGGGGTTGTCTTATTCCACCTCTCATGGAGGTTCTTTGTTTCTTAGGTGGGGTGGACGCCAGCACCTGTGGAGCTTTTCTCTTCCTTTTTATGATTAATGGAGCCTCTTCTTCTTCAAGCTCTTCCTCTATGAGGATATCCTCTTCTCTAGGTTTTCGTGAGGATTGACCTTCTTCTAAGGTCTCAGTGATTCCAGCCTCTGCTATCTTACTCTTCTTGGGCTTTTCTTTCTTTGGAGGGGATGCTGATTCTGATCTTGATCCTGATCCCGCTGCCTCCTCAGCTACAAATACTGCCCTGTCAATTATAACCCCTTTGGGTTCTTTATCCACCTTCTTGCCCCTTGAGGGTCTTTTACTCTATTGTTGTGGTGGAGGGATTCTATCTCCCTTGGTCTTCCTCTTCTCATTCAGGAATTCATCATATTCATCTCCAGGAATATCCTGTCCCTTCTTCTTGTTGTCCACCGTAATGGCAACACCTTTCTTCTTTAATGCCTCCACCTGCTCATCAACCCAAGCTTGAGTTAGCTATATGGTCCTGGCAATGAAGTGGTCCAAAGATATGTCTTCTTGCATGGTGAGGTCAGGTGCAGAGATGGTGTCATTATATATCTTCTTCTGTTCATATTCATCTACAATTATCCTGACATCATCCTTCTTCAATTGTTGGGGAAGGGAGATGCAATCAAAAGTTCTAATTTGGTTCAAAGTTAATCTCTGATACCTTCTTCTCCTGGCCTCTGCCTATCTTCGCAGTCGGCCCAAAAATCCTCTAGGTGCCTCTGATGAATAGGCTTTCCTAGTATCTTCTGCATCCTGATGTAAGGATCATATGGTCTTGTTAGTGGGAAAGGCTGCAGATTCATTTTATTTAGGGTGACCATCACCTTCTTTATATTGTCAGAATCAGGGCACATATAGCATCCAATGCTGACCGGAAACAAAATTGGTGGTAGCTTCTTGGCGTCCTTGTACATTTTTATCATTGTGGAGGCCTGCCGGATAAATTCCATTAGTATCACTGCATCAGTAGCATACCTCGGCAGCATCAGGGGATGTCCCTCAAAACCTTCAACCCTTATGTATGAAAAGGTTGCAAACTGTATGTACCAGGCCCCATGCCTGTAAACTATCTCTTGAGCTTCCATGCTCAATCTCTTTGTTCTATCCTCTTCCATGGTCCTCACCAGATGCATGGAGAATGCATCATTAACCAATTTGTAATCTTTGAAGTAATTGATTCTTTGCAACTGGGGATGATGATCCCAGATATATGCAGCATTTGTGCCTGTGAGCTTTCCATCTATAACTAAGGCATCAAAAGTGCCTTTGTAAGCACAAGAATAAACAATATATGATGACATATAAAATGCACAATTTGAACCTCCCAAGTTCATCAGCTTCTCATGCAGAGCATCACTTATTATCTGGCCCCATAGTGGCTTGATGTCTAAATATAGACACATCATTATTATTCCATACATCCAATCTCTGAAACTACCAGCATCAGGCTGGCCTGTTACTCTATTCAGGAGTGCAATCATGTATTGGTATTCCTCACTGAAATCATATTTGAACAGGTGCACAGGAAGTTTGGCTGCTGCATGATATGTGTTGTTCTCAGCCCGCCATTGATACATGTTCTTACTGGTGGATTTCTTGTTGGCTTCATACTCTTTTTCAGACTTCTTCAGATCCACGCTCTTAACTTTACTGCCCAGTGGCAATCCAAATGTCCGAGAGAGACCCTTGATGGAGAGGTCTGCATATATCTTCCCATGCTTCACCACTTGCCTTGTCTGAGGATTATAATTCCAGGCACATTCAATGACGAGCTCTGGAGATTCCATGGAGTATGGAAAACTGGCAGCGTTCCACATTCTTGATACGAACACTGCGTCCAACACAGGACTTTTGTCATTCCCATCTTTCAGCCTAGCTGACCAGGCTTCCAAATTGGTGCTCCCCTGATGGGTATCTGTAATTGCTCCATATTTGAATAGGACCCCCCTCTGAGAAGAGAACATGGGCCTACTAAATTCCTCTTGACACTTAACGAACCGCTTGTTAGCCATGAGTACCTGCAATTAACAAAATCCTATCTCACAACGGGTATACACATGCATGCATATTGCAATTAAAATCACCATGCCTACTATATCTTTTCAATATTACTTAATCATATGGATGCATAAACCGGAACTTACATCATCATACCTGAACAACAATAACATGATGAGGGTTTCATTTACTTACCTAGTTATGCAGACCTTATCTTTTATACCAGTAGACTGTTAACAATGCTCTTAATTTAGCTGATGATCACTTCCTTCCTTCTGTCTGTGGGCGCAAATCGTGCAACAATCGCTTGTATGCGGATATGGAAGCTGGTGCTCTGTAAAACAATTTTATCGCAAGGTAAATGTAAAAAGGATGGTTGAATTACCTTTTAACCTTGCAATTAGGGTAAATTTAGGGCAACCCCGACACATTAGATTGTATTCATTGATTATTCATGCGAAAAATGCAGGATCTCACCAAGTGTTTCATTGAGTTCCGGGGTCAGCGGGAACCACCTACCATGTCTGCTCGCATTAAATGATAATGGTGGCAACGGGAGTGGGGGGATATCCATATGACATGATATCATAAAGGCAAGATGATATTCGCAAATATCGGGTCGAGTTTCAATGTTATCCTCCTCCTTCATATTGAAATTGTTATCACAACAAGATTTGGGTGACAAAAGCACCTTTTGGTTATATTTGGTACCTTAGGAGGATATTTCGATGTATCGGGTGATGTTTCAAATATGATGATGACAAGACAAACTTACTTGTCTCTCTTTCAGAATATCGGGATGAAGCCATCCTAATATTCGCTCTTTGTATCGGAAAGGCATCATGACATCATCGTCATATTATGCAAACATGATCATGTTTGGAAAATATCCTGTCGAAATGTAAACATGATGATGATGTCATCGTCATGTTTGTTTCTTCGTTTATCCGATTTGGATGACATCATCAGGATATTGGCTTAGGATGATATTTTGTGGCAGGAGGATATTAAGAAATATTGGGTTACCTTTGGAAATATGACGCTCGCGACATATAAGACTATTTAGATTTATTACCCTTTAAAGTTGACGTCCAGATATCTGGACTGCATGACTTATCAGGTGATGTACCAAGATTAGGATGATCTTTAACAACATGACTGAGGTTACAAAATATGACCCTCCCCTTGCGAATATCAGGTTTGACTGAAACTTTGACTGTTCATAACTTTTGCATCCTGAGAAATATCAGGGTGATGTAAAAGGCAAACCTGCATGGAATTCAACACTTTTTCCAAATATACGGTCACAAAAATGAAATTTGAATTTTGACAAACTGACCTCATGATGATGATGACTTACCTCATCCTGGTTCTACGTGATGATGCACATGACTTACTTTTACCAAACCGCCACAAAGCAAACAACACAAGCCAAGCCAAAAAGAGTTGGGTCCCTGTTTTGTCAAGTTAAAATGGGGCGTGTTGTGTAACCACACAACAGGTACCTTGATCCCATGGATATGGGTATGTAGGCAGTCTAGATTATGAAGGAAGTATCCATTACTCAGGTACATAAGATCTGATCATTTCACCTATGCAAGCTCAAACACCTTGACCCATCTCATCACTCTACCCAGAACTACATATTATCATTTTTCATCTTTCATTGTAATGTGCCTTGATCCCGTGGATACAGGGTATGTAGGCAGTCTGGAATACGAAGGAAGTATCCAGTACTCAGGCACATACGATTCATCATTCTTCACCCATCTCAATCCATTGACATGTCATCTTTCTAGTCTTCCATTTATCAAAATCCATTCACCTTGACTTGACTAAGTCAAGTAGCAAAACAACAAACAAACACATCCTTTCAAAGCAAAAGTCCTTAACCAAACCTGAAGTAAAAACACCTACTTGTAGAGCCATATGTTGTCCTACATATTGATTGCCAACATCAACTAAATCAATCTCAACCAAACAATAGATCAACATGCTTGTCTTATACAGAATGTTCCATAATCGAAACTAGACTAAGTTTCTTATACAACATGTTGCATTTCTTGAAACTAGACATTATCTTTTCAACAAATAACACCCTTTAATAGACACATTGTTCCTACGATAAGGCTATTATCTACCCAACCAATCCAATCTAACTTGAGCAACCTCTTTGGCAAGAGAATATGTTGGCGATATGTGTACTTTGTAAGTCAGTCAATTTGCTTTATGGTTTATCTTTTTTGTCCCTTCTCCATTACCTATTCAAGACTACCTTGATTTATCTATATCTTGGTATGTTGAGATGTAGTACAGATTGGAGATATAGTCATTGCTTTTGTGTACCATGTTTGAGCAATGATCTTTAGTATCTTTCTTAGCAGCATATTTATCTTGTGTGAGTGTTACAACCTAGCATCTTACATATTAATATCCTTCTTGCATTTATGTATTGAAGTTTATTTTATGTTCAAGACTATGGCTCATTCACATGTCCAAGAAGGTTATATTATGTCTAAGGGATCTAAGTTCAAACCACTTGATTGAAGAGTCAACATTCTCACACTCAAATATCACAACACCTTGGTCTTTTATACCTTGGTGGCAAACTATCCATGTGCTATATCAAAAATAAGGATTGCTCTTTATAAACATTTGTGAAACCGTTGCAACAATCTCATCCATTTAACCATCCATTTATCCAAATCATCATATAGTCTTTTGAGATAAGATCGATCAATTGTCTTTCTATCATGTTCTATTCTGTCTCCACTTTCTTCTATCCAACCTCGTCTGTCTCCAACACAATCTTCTAGTCGAGCATCAACCTAGTCCTTCTGTCACTTCCCTGTCTTTCCTCTCGAGGGGGCATCCTATGCCAACTACACAGGGGTAGCTAGCTACACTGGGGCATCAAACTTGTATCATGTCTTCAACAATCATTTTCCTTGATGCAACATTGTAAATGACATTGCATTAAAGAGGGGTAAAATGTAGACACCCAAAAATGACCAAAGTCATCACATCACTTGCATTTCGTCAAATATGTCTAATCACCTGCATTTTAAATATTAATTAAATAATCTAATTATTTAATTAATTTCACTTGCATTTCATCAATTTCTTCCAAATCATATATTTTCAATATTAATTAAATAAATCCTCTTTATTTAATTAATTTCATTAAATTCCTCTATATTCTTCCAAAATTAAATAATTTTTATTATTTAATTAAAACATTATCTTCTTTCAAATTTGAAATACACATTAATTAAATAAATCCCATTATTTAATTAATTCATCACAAATTCTCTATATTATTTAATTAAATCAAATTGTTCTTCCAAATTTAAATAAATCATGCAAATTTATTTAAATTATCTCAATCCTCTAAAAATAGATAAAATCAAGTATTTTATTTATAATCTTCATATTCCTTCTATCATGCACAATCAATTAAATAAATTTATTTATTTAATTTCAATTATCTTTCCAATTCCTCTAAAAAAATCATGTTAACTCATGTGCACAATCAATCTTATTTTTAGAACTCTAAAAAAACAAAATCTAAAGTTAAGTTAATTGGCTTTAATTTATCTTATTTTCATCAACTCATGAATTAGAAGAAAAAGCATTCTAATTTATGAAATCAAATCTATCATTATCAAAAAGGAATTATCTTAATAAAAATACCTCTTTGGAGTGACACATGTCTTGTGCACATTCAGCATGAGTTATTTGATTTATCTCAACCATTCATTCTATGGATTTATTTCATCCATTGATCGATCATGTTTGAAACCTATATAAACCCCCCTCACCTTCATAATGAATTCTCTTCGATCATTTATTCTCAAGCATTCCTTAACAACGAATTGAGCATACATCGCATCATTGAGCACTTTGATCTTTTGAGCACAAAAACAACCTACATCCACTTGTTGCAAACATGGTTTCTCAATGTTATTGAGTAATCTACATTCATACAAAGAGAACTATACAATCTAGGTGTAGTCTTTCTTGTTTTAAATTGATTTATTCATTGATATTGGATTTTTGCTTAAATTGATCTCTTTATGTTATGGGTAATTGAGTTGTTATTATCATTGTTGTGATTTTATCATTCGACCTCTCGATTTTATTCCTATACACAATGCTCATTAGGGCCTACATCTTCTCCCTTTCTGGAGTCAACCACATTGACTTGTTTATCATTTTCATTATTTTTCTCTACTTCTGCTCCCTTTGCATCATCAGCAATGTCTTCTGCATTCTTTTCTGGAGTATTTTGTGTATCCTCAGCAGCAGCATCATCATTATTTTTATCAAATTCCTCAATGTCTAGAATGGAGGAATCAATTCCATCATCAGTTTCTTCTTCTTGATCTTCCTTGTCATTAACCTCTTCTATTTTCTGCTCTTTATTCTTCTTAGAATCACCTTCAGTAGAAGCATTTATATTCACTTCTGTATTTTCTTCACCAGATTGGTCTGGAGGAATTTGAGTATCCTAGCACCATCAACATTATCTACCTTCACCATATCTTCATCTTCTTTATTCAATATTTCCTCTTCCGAAGTAGAGAAATCATTTGCCTCAACTTTTTGTTCATTTTCCTTCAACTCTTCATCATTTGGAATGGATGTATCATCAACAGGTTCTACAGTGACAACATAGAACTTATTCTTGTCCAGAGCTTTCTTTAGAATTTGTTTTGTTTCTTTGACCACTTTATCAATGTCTCCAATCATCAACTTATTCATTCTGATTTTGCTTCTGAATTCATCTTTAACTTCTTTAAAAAAATTATTTGCTTCCTTCCTAGAGATTACCAGACATAGACTGGACAACACATGTTCTCTTAGCTCCAAATCCTTTACTTTAGCAGCTTCTTTTCTCATTTCCAAAATGTCACTTAGACTCTTAGGGATTTCAGACAAAATTTCCACAAGTGCTCTGTTAAGTGTATTCAAGTACTTAATAGTAGCATCCTCCAAAATTTTCTTGTTGACATTATCAAAGTTGTCATAATATTTTGTTATGTGCTGCAAATTCCTATGAACAGTTACTACATTCACAATATCTTCAACTGACAAGGTGGATTTTTCAACATGAGTTTCAGTCTTTAGTCTTTTTCTTACCCTTATACTTCCAAAGGGCTTGTCTTTGGCAACCCTTGATGCTTCTGCTTTCTCTGATTTTGTGCTTCCAGAGGGCTTCTCCTTAGAAACTTTAGCAGCCTTAGTTCCCGAAGCCTTCAATTCTTTAACCTCATCAACTGAATCAATCTCTTCTTCATCCTCCTTCTCCACACTGACATATGACCTTTTGCCCTTTACTTTTGTCCCTTTTCCTTCCTTACCGGTAGGTTTTTCTTTGAATTTCTCTGCAATAGGAGAGGGTGATGCACCGAATGTTGTACCAAAACTCCTAGTAGTCCTTGATTTAGAAGGGGGTTCTACTAGAATACTTCCCTATTCTCTGTCCTGCTTCTCTTTCTTAGCTTTCTCTGTCCTTTCCCTATTTTGTATCATAGCTTCCTTTGTTATTCCAATACTCTCTGCATACAATTCAACTTGCCTTTGGACATTTCTCTTAATTTCGGGTTTCTAGAGCTCAACATAAAGTTTCAAACTAAGCTCACTATATGTACTTAATCTCTCAATTGAGGTATCTTTTGGTTTGCTCAGAAGGTATTGAGCATACATTTCCAGTATTTGTTCATCACCTTCATACCCCATGGGCATGATCCATACAGTCCTTGGTTCAACTGCTTCCATCAAGCATTGATATGTTTCCACCATGAAACAAATTGTATCCTTGTACTTTTCCACCACAGACTTAGGGATTCTTTCCCTTGATTGCATCATATTCTGGAAATTCTTGAAATATCCCCAAAGAGTAGTCCTTTGGGCATTGGAGTCACCAATATTGTGCAAGTGTTCTCTTATTTGTATGGCAACAGGCTTGTCATTGGTCCAACACAGACTTTTCTTCCCAAGCAACTCATTCATGAAATAAAAGAACAAGCACAAAATAAACATACCATATTTCAATGTATTCTTCTTGTCCTTCTTGATCTTGTTCAGATTCTCCATTAGTTGGTTTTGAAACAACTCACACAAGTCATAGTCAACATTTTCTCTTAACATCTGATAAGCAACATAGATGGATGTACCGGATACAGAGTTTTCCCTACTGGAGTGGTACATCTTATACCCAATCACCATAGATGCAAATTTGACATCTGGATCAGTTATATCATTTATTGTCATTGCCCTCTTATCAAATTTTGATCTAGTAGCTTTAGTTATAGTATGATTCTTTACTGATTTTAGCATTAGCAGTCCACCGGATGAGTTCAATCCTGTTACAGCCTAGATGGCATCCTTGGCGATCTTAAATTGTTTCATCAACCACATGAATTCAAGATGCATCCAACTCAGTACATACTGGACCCACTCATCCTCACCGAAGGACAAGAACCCAATAACCTAAATTAAATGTTTGTCTTGCAGTGCCTTATACTCAGGTTTGAGACCATAAATCTCACCCCTTAGGTGATTCTTAAACAAAACTACTAACTTTGAATCCCCAAACTCATCTATGCTAGCATGATTGTAAGCCCTAATATCTTCAAAATGCAACACATCATGTAGAACATTTGAAAGGGCACCTAATGGATCGACCTCTATAGATTTGTGTGGATGCTTTTTGAATTTAGGTTGGGGCCTTTCGGTGATGTCAACAACCAATGGAGTAGCCATATCCAGAGATTGCAAATTCAGAGAGTTTCACAGAGAATACCTTGTTTCGCCAGTTACGGTTAGCTATCAAATTCACTTTTTGCACTTCAAATCTTTGAAATCTCACCTTAGGCACTCTTCTCCTTGTTCTCTTTGAATGCAAAGTGATTCAAATGTTGAGTGAATGACCTTTTATGCTTTGCAAAACCTAATTCACCATTGTAATAAATGCTTTGCCCTAATTCATCTGGTTACACTATTTCTACATATAGTTAATCTTCAATTACTCTATAATCAATCGCATTAGCTTCTTTTCTTCCAAAATTTTCTTCAACAGATCTGCAATAGGCTTCTTTATCTTCATTCATTATGCCAGATTCAGGCACACAGTTACTGGCAGGGGGAAATAGATTTTCAATGCAGCTCCCCCTAAGCCAGAGCTCCTATTTCAATTCCTGGAGGAATTATCAACACCTGATTCTGGTGCGGACCCATCACCATCATTTATTTCACCTTTCTTCACCCATGTTTTGTTAATTTCATTTTAGATCTCATTCACATCTACTTTGCCCTTGCTTTTATCTTGTCTCTGCATATTTTGGTTTCTGTTTAGCAGACCTGTTCTATCATCATTCCTGCTTCTGCAGAATCTTGCAATATGACCAAATCTTTTGAAATTGAAGCACACAACATTTCTTTGCTCATTTACTTGATTTCCTCTTGATCTGCACTTATTAGCCATGTGTGCAAATCTTTTGCATGAAAAATAGTTTCCATTGAAAGAACTGAGATTTCTTCTATTGTTGGAGTAGTCCATCATCATACTTCTGCATTCATTGGATCTATGACCATACCTTTTACAATTGAAGCATTGACCAGAGAAAGATGGATACCTTTGAGCATTAGGTTGTCTTACCAGAGGTCTTCTAGGTCTATTTCTCTGATTCCTTGATTTAGGATTTCTTTGACCGGATCTAGAGCTTTCAATTTTCTCATATCCCAAACCATGCTTATCATTTTCCATCTTCTAACTATCAAGCAACACTTCAAGTTTAGCTGAGCTTATCTTGAACTTCTCTTTGTATTCATTTGCAGCTTCTAGGTCATGTTGGAGAATAACAATTTGCCTTTCAAGTTGTTCCTCATTATACCTTCTTTCTTGAAGATCAGACTTTAGATGGCCAATTATTCTATCCAATCTGTAGCAGTCTTATGTTCTTTCTTTCAGAGACTAATTCAAGTTTTCTTCAGTCTTCTTCCTTTCCTCAATTTCCTTGGTTAGCCTCATCACCCCAGATTCCATCTCATGTTTTAGGACAACAACTTCTTTTGTCAGCTTCTCACATTCCTTTGTCTTCTCCTTCAGAGCCTCATCCATACCATTGCCTTCCTGCTAATTTGCTAACTACTAAAGTAGCTCCCTCCTCTTTTCCATGGATTTTCTCAATTGCCCTTTTAAAGTCTAAATGAAATCCTTAGCATCTTTAAGATTTTCTTTCAATTCTTTGACTTTTGTTCTGGACTGATCAAGATCTTCTAAAGCAACTTGAAGTTGTTCATTGATGCCATAATAATACCTAGATGAACCCACTGAAACACCTTCCCAGATCTTCCTCAAGCTATTAAACCTCTTCCAATGAACCTTTCTCTGATACCAATTGTTGAAATTAAGGAACACTGAGAGGGGGGGTGAATTAGTGTTCTACAAAACTTATATTATGTTCCTTTATTAATTTACCACATACATTTAAAATAAAGAAACATGAACTCAAGAACAACAGCAACAAGATCATCACACATGAACACCAAGATTTTCACGTGGAAACCCGGTTAAGAGAAAAACCACGGTGGGGGTTAACCCACAAGATGTTATACTCTGTTAAAAGTATTACAAAATGGGAAGGCACATGCCTTCAGGTACACTGCCCAGAGCTCACTGCTCAAATGAGGCTCACTGCGTACAAGATTAATTACAAAGAGTTCACTAGATTACTTGAACTAAACAATAGAATCTAACAATGCAAGATTACAGTTCTGGAAAGGTTTAATATATTGACTTCACACACTTCATCTCTCACTACCCTATTTCACTATTCTACCATGATTCAGAGCTTAGATCTCCTTGCATCGCACTTGATTCTACTACACTTCGTACCTATCACTTCATATTCACACATCCATACCTCAAAATGCTTGCACCCATCGATCATATATATCTGCATCATGAAATTACATCAACTGTAGTCGACCTCAAGAAAACTTAGAAACTTTTCAAGATCACTATTTTGTTAGCTGAATCCATGCACAAACATTAATGTAGACCACAATTTATGAATTCAAGTTACCACACATGTTGGCCAATACCACTGGATCTCATAAATTACTCAACCAACCACTTCTCTTAATCCGTACAAGGATCAAACACCAAGTTGGCCTGTTCTTCACTAGACTAAACTGTCTAACCAAAACTTGAGACTCAGATGCCTGTAACTTTCAATCCCTTCATCACCGTAGGCTAAAACTTTGGATTTAGGTAGCCCTAACATCCCTTAACATACCCTCAGGTCTGCAGCACAATATGATTACTTATGGAGAAATACAAACCAAAATGCTAGACCCTGTCATATGCTATGTTCTTGTCTATCCGGACTTAGACAAATCTGCAATCTGACTTCTGGTATGATCAAATGATATAATGCAGATGTGTAAGATAGATTTAGTTGCCATCAATGGAAGCACCTGACATGCCTAGCAGTGTCTCTTGCCAACACTAGGATCACAATCTACCTGAAATACCTTGTTGAGATTTGAAAGTGCCAAAATAGGTTGCTATTTGACTTTGTTCTTAAACATATCAAAACTCTTCATTACTCTTGTGGTCCACTTGAACTCTCTTTTATCTCCTCTCATTGTTTCAGTTAGTGGGGCACAAATGCTATTCAAATTCTTGACAAGTTTCCTATAAAAATTTACCAAACCATGAAAAGATCTTATCTCTATAGCACTCCTTGGTGTGGGCCATTCAACAATAGCCCTTAATTTTTATGTGTCCATCTTAAGACCCTTAGTTGAGATAATAAATCCCAGGTATACCAACTCGTTCTTTGTAAAAATACATTTCTTTAGATTAATCACTAACTTCTCCTCCCTCAACTTCTCTAAAACTATTTTGATATGCATCAGATGCTCTTCTAAAGTCTTACTAAAAATTAAAATGTCATCTAAATAGACAATAACAAACTTTCCCAAAAACTCTTTCAATAGCTCATTCATGAGCCACATGAATGTGCTCGGTGCATTGGTTAGCCCAAGTGGCATGACTAACCACTCATACAAACCTTCTTTTGTCTTGAAGGTTTTCTTCCATTGATCTCCTTCTTGGATTTGGAATTGGTGATATCTACTCTTTAAATCTATCTTTGTGAAGTACTTGGCTCCACTTAGGTAATCCATTATGCCATCCATCCTTGGCAATGGAAGCCGATATTTGACTATTATCTTATTGATGGCTCTCGAGTCTGTACACATTATCCATTCTCCATCCTTCTTTGGTGCCAGTACTGTAGGTATTGCACATGGACTTAGGCTCTCCCTTATCAACCCTTTCTTCAACAACTCTTAAACTTGTATGTTCAATTCCTCATTTTCTATAGGAGTCATTCTATGGGATGCCTTATTTAGCAAACTAGCTCCTGGTATCAAATCCATTTGGTGATTTATCTTCCTCATTGGCGACAAACCATCTAGTGCATTATCAATTACAATATATTGAAATTCTTCCAACAGATTTGAGACTTCTGTTGGCACATCTTTGCATTTCTCCTGTCTAATCTTAGGAATCAATGCAAAGCAATGATGCTCGTGCTTCATACCATCCAAAAATTTCCTACCATCTACCAAGCAATTTCTGGCAGTACTACATACCTTTTCTTCCACCTCCTTTAAGGGATTCAACTTATGACAAACTCCATCCTTTGTCAGGGAATAGGTATTTGTATAGCCATCATGGAAAACACACCTATCATACTGCCATGACCTTCCCAATAGCATATGACATGCATCCATCGGTATGATGTCACACAACACCTTATCATGGTAGTCTCCAATCTTGAACTTGACTAAACACTACTCGTTGACCAAAGATCTATGGTCCTTTTATAACCATGCAATCCAATATGGATGTGGATGCCTTCTCCTTGTCAACTTCAACTTGTTAACCATCTCCTCGGAGACAAGATTATAAGTGCTTCCAAAGTCAATAATGATATCGTAACACTTACCTTCACACTTGCACCTTGTGTGAAATAAACTCTTCCTCTAATCTAGTTATTTCTCCTCATTTAAAAAGGTTCTTCTAACAACTAGGGTGTCTCCCCTTTTAGCATCTTTAGAATGCTTAGACTATGCATATTCATCTACATGTGCAACTCATGCATTACCTTCAGGTCTTCTATTTGTCCTTCCTTGATGTTGGGGACACTCATAGGCTTGATGTCCTTCTTCTCCACATTGGAAACAGGTTCCTTTGAAATCTCCTCTTCCTCTTCCTCTTTGCTCACCATTATTTTGGTCATGAGGGAAGTAGGCATTATCTCCTCTCTGATTTAGACTGGTGTTAGCTTCTTCACTTTTCTTTTGATCTTCATATCAACCTCCATAGGATCTTCCACCAGTCCTTCTGTCTTGACCTCTTCCTCTTTGCTTTCTTTCAAATCTTTTTTTCATCTTCTCTTCACCTTTAGGGCAAATTGGTACGCATCTTTTATGGTGGTCATTCTGACCAGGCTTAGCTCCTCTTGAATACTTGGCCTCAACCCATTGATATAATAGGCTACCTTCTCCTTGTTGGTCTCTACATGGCCTATTCTGATAATAATCATATAAAACTCTTATGTATACTCCTTCACAAGCTTTTTACCTTGCTTCAATCCTTGCAGCTTCTTCAACAACTCCAACTCGTAGTCCATAGGAATGAATTGCTTAATTAGTTTGTCCATCATTCGATCCCATTTGGTAATCTTTCCTTTTCCTCTTCTATTTATCTCTAACTGGACCTCCTTCCACCAAATACTAACATGACCCTTCAACTTCATTTTTGCAAACTTGACCCATTCTAGATCTTCCACATCTTCATACTCAAAATATTCCTCCATATCATTTATCCAATCAATAAGCTCTTCTAGATTTAGATCACTAGAATAGGTAGAAACTTCAATCCTAGGCCTCTTTCCAATCTTTGAAATGGCCCTCAACAACCTAACTTGCACAAGATCTCTTGTATCATCTTGTTCTTCCTCAGATAGCTCTTCTTCTTCTTTAGCTTCATCTTCACTTTCTTCTCTTATTCTTGGCTCAAACCCTCTTCGCAGCTCCTCTTGCAATGCATCGATTTGCCTTTGCAAGGCTCTAAAACCCTCTTTTGTCAAATCATTTCTCCCACCATGGTTTCTTCGTGGAGGCATTTTGATGTGCAGACTACCTCACGGTCGGCAATCTATTTACACACTCAGGAACCCTTGCTCTAATACCACTTGATGAAGGGCTACTCCACCCAACACTCACACACAAAACATCAACAGAGATTCTCACCAAAAATGTGAGGAATGGAATTAAGGAACTTTTATTTCCTCAACAAAATGAAGTACAAAATCTAGTATTACATGCTACAACAACATGGGCTATTTCACAATCGAGAAAATCCTACTCTATCAGAGATTTCTAGAATCTGGAGGCACAACCACACATATGGAACTATCCCCGTAACCTTTCTACTTCCCCTTTTTATTTGGCACCAATAAATTCCATGACACTTCTCTACTACCTTCTTGAATGTTCTAGAAAGTGTAACTCCCCTTTTTGGGCATGCCAAGTCCAGCTGTCCATTCTCTCGCCCAAGAAATTAGAAATTTGAAATTTTTAAGTTTTTGAAATTTTGTAACACAACTTTTGGGGGGCATAACTTTTGAATGAAGTATCCAATTAACAATCATAACTAGACATTGGAAAGCTCATGAAGAGCTCTACGACACACATAATATCTAAAGATCATTTTGTCCACCTTTTGAACCCCAACAAGGCTTCTAAAGGCCTCAAATGCAAATCTAAAGTTCATCAGGAGTAATTTTTCAAGATAGAAAAATAAATATATTTCAAACTACAAATGATATTCAAATGATTTCTTCACGATTTTCTTATTTTGGCAATTCCACTTCTTGGGGTAAATTTTTAGGTCCATACATAACCAAATAGGCCAACTTACTAAAATAGCAGGTTCCTATTTTTAGCCTTTCCAAACTTTTGATAGTCCTGAACTATTGAAGTGTCAACATGTACTCTAGCACAACTAAGGAAACCTACAAAAACAAATAAAAACAACTTTAAATATTGTTGGGTGATGCATGATTGCCTTACACCACTGGATGCTCCTGCATCACACATAATGCCTTATGAGATATTCCATTAGGTGTCGCAAGTCACAGGAAGGTGCCATAAATCCCATCCGCCAAATTGAGTGTTGGATACTCTGAACTATGCTTTTTGATGATGCTTCTGATAGCAATAACTTTCCATAGACATTCACAAAACTCTTGAAACATGAATATGATGTGCATGAACCATTGTAGAGTTTTGATCCTATACCAAGAGTTGTGAAGTGATCATGTGGTGAAATGTTATGACTTATTTTGAAACTGCAACTAACTGAAATGCAAGAAAATGTTATGGAGTAAAAAGTGGACACTTGCCCTTTTACCTCCTTGTTTATCTCCTAGGTCCCTGTGACTATTTTACATTCTAATTATTCATCTCATTGCAAAATCCCTTGAAACTAATGCAGATTGGAAACAAGGGGCCCATAATCTACCTTACCCTAGACCAAAAAGTCTTGGGACTTGGGCACTAGGGCCCAAGTCCTGCCTGATTGGTTGGGGCAAATTTAATTGTATGTCGGTATAAGACCTTCAAAAAGGTTTCTCCTTATCGTCTCTTTTGGTTAATTTCATGAATGTTAGAGGAAAAACATATATAAGTGTGTTTTTGAATTCATTTGTAACATAGAGAAAGATAGACAACTTGAAGCATTGGAGTAAAGCGCATTAAAAGCATTCATTGTGATTCTAGAACATATTTTTATTGTCATTGTGTGTTGTTGCCGCTTTTGAGGCTATCATCTATCTCTCCTTACGAGTTGAAGAGCATTCATCCTCCTAAGGGTTTCATCACATAGGTGATATCATTTGTGTTCACCATCATTTGATTTCATCTCATTGATTTGTGTTTTAGCTTCTTCCATGCAAGTGCACACTCTCTTTATCAAACAACGGTGTTGGGAAGCTTGAATGCTATCCCAGGATTTGACTGAGGTAAGTCCCTAAACACCATAACCCCCAAACCCCTTCTCTTCTTGTGTGCAGGTTACAGGTGCGAGATCCAGAAAAGTGAAGGCACGAGAAGATTGAGTATGGAAAGGATTTCAGGATACGACAGCATTTTAGAAATATTCCTCTACAGAAGACTTGGGTGCTTTTGAAACTGACCTTCTATTTTAGCTAACTTCAGATATGATTGTTATGTAGAAAAAGGGGGGATAAGGGTTGGTTTGATATATAGTTTAGATCCTCCTTTCACTACACACATTCAAGGACTTTTAACTAAGTTGAGTCACAACTTCTGCAAGAGGATTCACCTACAGGTTGGTTGTCACTTGTAATGATAGGGAAATTTGGAAATTGATGACTATTGTATCAATTTAAGCTAAATTATGCTATAACCCTAATTATGCAAAATCATGAACAAATAGACGAATTTTGACAAATGCTTGCACACAGATATACTAGATGAAGGTTAGATTCATACAAGATTTCAAAGTTTGAGATTTTGAAATGTAGGGGACACAGGGACTCCCACCGAAGTCCAAGGTAGTATTTTTATCTAGGGTTTCTGGACCTTTTCTAATGTTGATTATCACTATTCCATCAATTTCCAACTCTGCAAACCTGGAGGATACAGGGACTAGTGCCCAAGTCCTGTAGATGCTGTTTTCTTCTTTTTTCCATCAAATCTGGGATCCTTAGGTTCTACAACACTCCTGTACAACTCCACTCCATAGAATTAGACACCTATCACCTACAATCACAAGAGAGGGGTTGGTGGTTGTGGTGTTTAGGAGCTTGGCTCGGTCAAGCCCCGGAATGGCATTCAAGCCTTCTAACACCATTGTTAGATATAGAGTGTGTATCCTTGTAGGACAGAGGCAAAAACAAATTGATAAATGATTGATTGAAACACAAATAGATATCACCTCGGAGGAGTAGCTCTCACATAGATGAAGATCCTTCACAACATGAGAAGATTAGACCAAATCTACAATAACAAACACAACAACAATATTCTACTCTACAACACAATGAATGCCTTGAATGCTCTAAATCATAAGTTCACCAAAATCTCATAATCATCTTCTAGTTTACAAATGAAACCCTAAACATGCTTATATATGCATTCCTTCTTTAATTTCGTAATTTAAACTTATGATGTCAACAAGGAACACCTTTAACGGTCACTTTATCGACATTTAAATTTGGGACCCCGCCAAAATAGGGCAAGACAAGGGCATGAGTGCCCTTGTCCCAGGACCTATTTTGGGTCAAGGTTTAGGCTCTACAATGTCCCTCAAGCCCCATTTGACATGGGTTTCAAGCCATTTTTTCTCAGGAGTCAATTCTAACATGCATGATAAAAAACAAGGGACCCGAGAGCTAAACATAGGAGGTAAAAGTCCTAGGGGGACATTTTACGATGTAACATTTAGCCCCCACTTTAATGTATGTATGATATTACAAGTCATACATGCATTAAAGTACGGTCAAAAACACAGAAAACATGCCAGACACTTAAAGCTAAGGCATACCCAAAGATTGAGGAACTATTTCTAGCCCCCAGTCTCATGTATGCACTAGAAAACACATTCTAGACACATAAAACATGGAGAAGATAGTAACAGGCATGCGACACATGGAGAAGACGGTATTGAAGACATGTAAAACATGATGAATACACTGATATAGCATTAATATAACATTTTCATAATATATTCCTAACATCTTCATATACATATACATGGAAATAAAATTGCAACACAAAACCACAAAGGGGAAAACATGCCAAACAAAGCTCAAGTGTAGGTGGAGCCCATCGCTACACACACACATAAGAGGGAAAACATGCCATACAAATCCCAAGTGGGGCTTAACCACACAAGGGGGAAACACATGGAAGACACATGGAATACATGAGCATTGTATAGTATGTCATGGGCATACTATACGTCTTAAACATGACAAACAAGGTGATGGAAGGAGCTTATTTCTAAGTCCCACCATCTCAAGCATGCTACAAGCACACCCGATGGTTGGGCTTATGCCACAACAATCACCAAAGACACGCTTAAGGGAGGATAGTCTCAAGATCCAACCCCGCCTCCATAGAGGACTTTTGAGATAAAAGGATGTGCACTAGCTCAAGATATACATCATCCGCACCTCCGCAGATAGCTTTTGGATAAAAGGATATGCACTAACTCAAGAGATACATTATCCCAGCTCTACAAAGAGCTTCTTTGATTGCAATATAGATAAAGATGTACACTTGCACTGAAGATACAACATCCTGCCTCTACAGAGGGCTTACAAACACTCTTTGTTAGTACAAAAATCATCAAATAGCATACCTTATATATGCCCCCACCTTAAGGTGGTTGATGTCATGTACCAATATCAAGCACATTTAGGTAGAGAGAAAACACACAAGGAAACAAGAGCTTTCACAAAGCCCATGCCCCCAAGGTGACATGTGCTTACGATCGCCAAATGTTTCTACAAACACATTGATTATGCTAAGATAACAAGAGAGGTTACAAATCTTAATCTAAGATAATAACCAATTCAATTCATTAATCTATGCATGAAAACAATCACATCAAAAGCCAAGGCTATACTACAGGTTTGAGACTGAGTATAACTATTGGGCAATACTGCAGATATCTCAGAAATGAGTGTAACAACAAGATGAGATACAAGACAATCAAAGTGCACAAAGTAGATGTATTACAATGGTTTGTTAGAAAGACAAGACAACATCAAATATCACACAGAGTTATTGCACTAGCCAAGCGTCAGAAATCAACCCTGTCTTCATATATGGACTAGGTCCATTGTTTCTTACTCGCTGAAGGGACACATGGTCCATATCAGTATTGTTTATTTCATCATCTGTCAACTAGGTAGAATCACTAGAAGGTAAACAATAAAATGAGAGAGGAGAACAAGTGTCTTAGGAACAATCACGTAGGAGGATGCCCCTAAGTCATCAACCGCAATGCTATGCACCTAAGACACAACACACAACAATAAAATAGAGGAGAGACAAGATAGAAGAATGGTCACAACAAATGTGGTCTCCCAGTATCCTTGACCTTACAAGAGTATCAAGGGTCATCCTAGGAGGCCTAAACAACACATAACACACCACGGGGGAACACAATACAATTCTAACAACAACATATATATCTAGGAGGAGGCCACTCTTGAGAGCAGCTAGAATAGCTACTACAATGAGTGTGGCTAATGGGGAGATAAATACTTACTTGATTCAAAGGGATATTTCCTGGTAGACAATTCTTGTCTATCAGCTCAAGATACCTCGCATGTCATTAGAGTCTTGTTGATATTGTATTAAAATTGAGTTTAGGATGACAAGAGGCTTTGGTGGGCTTCAAAGAGTGGTATCCAATACTGATTGTGTAGTTAATTCCTAGAACTTGTAAAGGTACTTTGATTCCTTGTTGATTTACACCACATCCATTACTTGCATAGTTACAATTTTTGTACAAAATTTGAAATCCATGACCATAGAGGGAGTCCATCTCTTTGGAGGATGGTGAGGCCTCGTAAGTGTCATAATCTATAGTATAAGTAAGAGTATTGTCTTTATTTTCTACCGAGGAGACTTTAGGTTTCTTAGGTGTTTCCAAAGATTGCTTAGATGAGATCGATTCAACTTTTGATGTGTTGGAGTTATTAAGTTTGTATTCCCCCAGCCCAGAAGTAGTAAAATCTAATGAACCCCAATCATCACCAAAAAGTGCATTCGATGGTTTAGAGTCTTGTACAACATTATTAGTGGCAAGAGGTATCGATGAATTAACTTGTAAGTTGTTTAGACTCATGTGATTGGTAACTTGTTTTTGCTTTTCAATATGTAAACAACTATCCGGTTCGGGATCGGCTTCCATGGTGTAGAATTTGTTTTGTTAAATAAACTTTATTGATCGATGAAGGGTAGACGGAATTGCCCCCATGGCATGAATCCATGGTCTACCGAGAATCATATTATATGAGAGCAAACCAGGCATGACATGAAAAAGGGTAGCTAATGTCACAGGACCAACCTTTAAGGGTAGGGTTATAGTACCTATAGATTGGCTACCTTTATTATCAAAGCCACAAATGTTAATCTTATCCGGTTTGATTAAAGATGTGTCAATCTTGATTTTGTGTAAGAAGTCAATGCAACAAACATTAAGAGTCGATCCATTGTCAATCATAACTCACTTTATCAAATTTTTATTTGCTATGACAAAGATCATAAGAGGATCATATTGGTTTTGAACTTTGATTGATGGTAATTCATGTGGTTGAAACAAAATATCCATTTTTGTCGCATGCATACAATCTAATAGAGTTGCTACATTGTTAGACTTAATAGCAGGTGGTACAATCACCTTTTGTAAAGCTTCTTGGAGCATTTTGTGGTATGTAAGTGATGTTTGTATTATATCTCAAAGAGAGATCTTAGTCAGAGTTACACGAAGTGGTTCGAAAAGATCATATTCTTGACTACTTTTATGAGTAAGACGAGGTGATGGAGGGAGCATAGGTTGAGAACATGGAAGAGAGATAGGCACATGAGGTGCTTGCTTACTTTGTTTGTTATTACGGGTGTTGTATGTGTGAGCAATCATATTGTGGTGTGGTTGTTGCAACACATTTTGAATACCTTGATTTCTTTAAGTGATTTGTCTTACATAATTTAGGATGTAATCCGGGGGTTGAAGTGGTTTTCGATCTCCTTGAACCGTAATCACCAATTTTAAGCAAGAAGGTGCATTAGGTGCTCCCTGCACAACCATCTTAGGAATATTTCTACACTTATCTAGTAACCCCTTGGTGGGTGGAATAAGTCTATTAGTGAAGATTGAATTAATATTTTTTTCCTCTTGATTATGCTCAACATCTATCCCTAAAGGATCTAATGTAAGAGACCTATTCTCATCCACTAATGCTTCATCTTGGCTAGGGAGAGCATTGGAATGATAGAGAGGTGAGGTGTTGTGAAGAATGTTGGTGGTGATCGTATCATTAGTGATGTCTAAGGGACTTGAATGTACAACCAAAGTAGAGCTATCCAAGGTTCTTGTACATTCAACTATAGGAGAAATAGGATCACCTATGGAATCATCATCATCATCATCATCATCATCATATATTTTAGCTATTAGTTCCAAAGCATTAAGAGAACTTTCACACTCATCATTCTCAATGTGTTTTGTTAGATCTTCTACTACCAAAGGGTATGTATTCATGAGAGATGTGAAGTTGTCAAAATCAGATACATAGTCAAGGATTTCAAATGAAGAGCATTTAAATACATCCGTGTGATACATAGCTTGTATATGAGTGAGAACATGAGGGTTCATATTAAGAAATTTGTAGAAATTCTCAAAGTTTTTGATATATGCATGTAAAGATACCAAAGATCAATGAGATGAAGATGCCATAATGAAATGTCTTGAAACATCAATGTCTAATAAGATCTAGTAAGACAAGACATGCTAAGTTCTATGATACTTAACACACCCTAGATGTGTGACTATTTCACTCCTAAGCACTTGTTTGAGGGAAAGGGCTAAGAAGACAAACAAAGTCCACAACAAACACAATGGATAAGAGGAAATAGTACAACACAACAAGGCACAATTGATGATTTTATGTATTTATATTGAATGCAATAAAACAATACCAATTTATGCTTGTTTATGCACCTACAATGTTCACTTTTTTCACTTTTTCCAATGCAAATGACTAAAATATGCAGTGTTGTGATGAAATTGATAAAGGGAAGAAAATTAAAACCTTATTATCAGTCCAATATTGCAACAAAATATTTCACAACACATCTTTCATGCAAATCTAGATGGAGGATATGTCAAAATCTAGTGAAAATGCAAGGATTTTAAACCCTAATTGTGAAATTAAAGGCATGAAAATATGCAAAGTGATGTATGAATGGATTCTAATTGGATTTATGATGTCAAATAGCTCATCTCAGATCTAAAAATGATGTCAAAATCCTACAATGCTCAATGCAAGTGCAATTTTAAGGAGAAATGAGTGAATATGCTAGTTTTTGTTGAAATTGACTATGTGTAAATGAAAGATATGAGATGTAAATGCAAAGACACACAATAATGAGACACTAAAATAAAAAATCAGATTTTAATGAGTTCCAAAAATGAGTAGTAAAATTTGAAACAATATTTTCACTACAAACCCTAGGTTACGAGAAAAATCCAAATTTTCAAGCAAACCCTAGCAATTTTAGTGTAAAAATGTAATGTGAAGGATTATAGGATGATGAATTTCTGAAATTTATATCAGATCTGATGTAAAAATTAGAGGTTAGATTAAATTCAATGAAATTATGCAAACTATGCCCTAATGCAAGCCTAGGATGCCAACTTTTTTCAAAATTTCAATTGTTTTGTAGATTTTCAAATGCAATATGAAAATGATGAATTAAATGAATGCAAATCTGAAGTATAGCACTTATAAAGGTGCAAATTTCAATTAAAACATGGGTTCATCAAATTGTTATGTAGAAAAAGGGGGGATAAGGATTGATTTTATGTATAGTTTAGACCCTCCTTTCACTACATACATTCAAGGACTTTTTAACCGAGTTCAATCACAACTTCTGCAAGAGGATTCACCTACAGGATGGTTGTCACTTGTAATGATAGGGAAATTTGGAAATTGATGACTATTGTATTAATTTAATCTAAATTATGCTAAAACTGCTAATTATGCAAAATCGTGAACAAACAGATGAATTCTAACAAATGCTTGCACATAGAGATACTAGATGAAGGTTAGATTCAAACTAGATTTCAAAGTTCAAGATTTTGAAATGTCGAGGATATAGGGACTCGCACCAAAGTCGAAGGTAGTATTTTTATTTGGGGTTTCGAGACCTTTTCTGATGTTGATTATCACTATTCCATCAATTTCTGGCTCTGCAAACCTAGTGGACACAGGGACTAGCGCCCAAGTCCTGTAGATGCTATTTTCTCCTTTTTTCCATCAGATCCAGGATCCTTATGTTCTGCAACATTCCTCTACAACTCCACTCTGTAGAATTTGACACTTGTCACCTGTAATCACAAGAGAGGGGTTGGGGGGTTGTGGAGTTTAGGAGCTTGGCTTGGTCAAGCCTCGGAATGACATTCAAGCCTTCCAACACTGTTGTTAGATAGTGTGTATCCTTGCAGGACAGAAGCAAAAATAAATTGATAAATTATTGATTGAAACACAAATATATATCACCTTAGAGGTGTAGCTCTCACATAGATGAAGATCCTTCACAACATGAGAAGATGAAGCCAAATTTGCAATAATAAACACAACCACAATATTCTTCTCTATAACACAATGAATGCCTTGAATGCTCTTAAATCATAATTTCACCAAAATCTCATAATCATCTTCTAGTTTACAAATGAAACCCTAAACATGCTTTGTTGCAAGTATGTGCCTAATCGGTGTTGTCATTGGTGTCAACTGTATCTTATTCTATTACTTGTTTAGAAGACTTATATGTTGAGGATATTAAGAAAATTAGCCTCTCTGAAAGGAACAAGTGAGTTACAGAGAAGTGCAATACAGACAGTGAGTTGTATGCTGAAGAACAGTCTGGTAAACTACTCCGCATTTATTTCTTCTTGAAGATCGTGGACTGTGGATTGGAAGTAAGTTAGAGGTATGACTAAAGATGCTACATTCCAGGTTTGAGCCCTCCGCATGAAGATTTGAGTGAGTTGTGTTCACCAGAGTGAAACCTACTTTTTTCTATAAGTTCAGTTGGGACAGGGAGAAAGTATTCTACTCCGCATTCCTCTGCAATAAAATATTTTTCTTTGTAGTTCAAAAAGGAAGTCTAGGATGATGATAAGTGCCTACAGTTGCAATGGTTCATGGTTTGGTGGTCTGCAAGCTATCTTTCTTTTATGATAATTGAAGACAGTGAAGTTCATGTGTTCCAGTGAGAAGATTCCTATGGATAAGGTGGTTAAGTTTCATGCGGCTACTCCTGATGATTATAACGTGCTTGTGGATGTCTCCTAATCATGTTCCTATCTTGATATTGGTTTGCGTTAAGGACTTGAGATCATGTTCAAAGATTGTTCCAAGATAGTGTAACGTGTAACCAATTTTAGCCGACCTGGTTAATCCCAGTGATTACAGAGATCTCTGGAAGATTGTGGAAGCATGTTGTGGTGTGGAAGATCATGTTTGAGTCCCAACTAAGGCATGGCGTGATCCGCATTTCATTTCCTTTGCATAATGTTGTAATAGGTCAAGACCTATTTTGTAAATGTTTGTAATACCAACCTTGGAGATTGTTCCATTGGTTGATGATTATGATGCCGAACTTGATGATCATTCCAAGGTTAATGAAGTGTATAAATACTTGTAGTTGAGTCATTGAAAAGGTGTCCCTAAGAGAAAATGGAAAGATGTTAAGAAAGGTCCAAAAGGCAAAGCATAGAAGAGAAAGAGGAAAGAAGAGGAAGATCATAATAGAGGTAGAGAAGAGTAGAGGAATTATTGTACTTCAAAAAGTGTTGATCATGGTAGTGAGTCTAGAAGTAAGCCACCAGTAGGGTTTAACAACCCTTATTGTAATCTTGCTAGGTTTAGGGTTGAGGCAGTGAGCCTACTAGACCTAGTTGTTCTTCATGGCAGTGAGCCAGTATGTTTAGGCCCATGGAGTGACCAGGCATGAACATCATTATTTCAAGATTGCAATATATATTGAGAGCTAATCCTCTCCATGGTTTTTCCCACCTTGGGGTTTTCCACGTAAAATCTGGTGTCTCTTGTGTTTGATGTTGTATCTGTGATTAAGTTTCTAATTTCATGCACTCATTGTTAAATCATCATAATTGTGGATAAGTGATGAATGTTTAACTGTAGAAAGTGTTTAAGTTTTTGAGACAATTGATTCACCCCCCCTCTCAATTGTCCAATGCATATCAAAAATTGGTATCAAAGCCAAGTTCCTCTGAAGAAAGTTTAACAGCTTGAGGAAGATCCAAAATGTCTTACAAGAAGGAAGCACCAGATTTTGATGGAATGAATTATGTTCTCTGGAAGGCTCAGATGAAAAGCCATCTTCTTTCTCTTAGTTACAAAGTATGGAAAGCTACAGAAACAAAATACACCATACCTCCAAATGGTCCAACGAATGAAGGTGAAATTAAAGAATATGAGATAGATATCAAGGCAAAGGATGCTCTGCTAAGCTCATTAACCGACTCAATATTGACAAAAGTTGTGGATCTTGAAACTGTAAATAAGGTATGGGCAAAGTTAAAAAATCTGTATGAAGGAGATGATTCTATGAAGGAATCCAAGTTACAAAGTCTGAAAGTAAAATGTGAAAGTTTGAAGATGAATGACGATGGAAACATATCAGCCTTTATGCAAAGAGTTGATGAACTTGTTACAAGGATAAAATCCATAGGAAGAACTCTTGACAAAAGGAAGTTGTTATGAAAATTCTCAGATCTCTACCCAAGTCCAACTGTCACAACATAGCCACAATTGAAGAATTCATGCAAGTAAAAATGGTTGACAGGGATTGGCTGCTTGGTAAGCTTACTACCTTTGAAATGAGGGAATTTGTTGATGATCTGCCAAAATTTGAGATGGCCTTCAAAACCAGTACTCCTGGAAGTACTTCCAGATTAGAAAAGTACAAGGTAGAATCTGGTGATGAGTTTGATGAAGTTGAAGCCAACTTTGTGGACAGACTGTAAAGAGGATCCAGTAAGTATAAAGGCAAATTACCTTTCAAATGTTTTTCCTATGGTAAAGTAGGTCATTTTGCTTCCAGATGTCCTAAAAGAATTGAAAGAAATAGAAGAAGATATGAGAACAGGCCTAGGACCCAAAAGAAGTGTTATTATGTTGAAGATTTTGATGATGAAGGAGTATTAGATAATGGTGAACCAGATAATGCTAGTTCCTCTATAAATGAATGCTTGTTCATTGCTATTAAGGAAGATCCCATGTCTACTAATTCTACTAGCTGTGTGAAGGAAGAAGAATCAGTGGAAAGTGCTTTGGCTACTCAGATCATTAAGGACAAGGATGAATGGGTTATTGATAGTGGCTTCTCTCACCACATGACTGGTGACAAAAGTATGTTTGTAAGTTTGGAAAGAAATGATGGTGGACTAATTAGGGTTGGAGATGATACAACTAGTAAGATTTGTGGGAAAGGATCTATTTCTTTTGCTGGCAAGCATAATACTGAAGATGTCTTGTATGTGAAAGGATTAAAGCACAATCTTCTAAGTGTGGGTCAGATGTGTGAAAAGGGCTATGATTTAAGCTTCAAGGACAATGGATGTAAGATCAAGGAAAGCTCTGGAACAGTCATTGCAACCGGTAAGAAGACCAGAGGTAATATCTATCACTTGAAAGGAACTGAGAACTATTTCTTGTTGACTCAGACTAATGAGAGTTCGTTATGGCATAGAAGGTTGTGTCACATAAATTTTGATAATATTATGAAGATAAGTATTGCATAGGTTGTTAGAGATTTTCCTAAGCTTGTGAAGCCTTCTAATCCTATTTGCAAGGAATGCCAATTTGGGAAACATACAAGAACAAGTTTCAAAAGAAAGGACCAATCAATTGGAGGACTACTTGAGCTAGTGCATATAGATTTGTGTGGGCCTACCACTTTAAGAAGTTTGCAAGGAGACAGGTATTTCATGTTTCTCATTGATGATTATTCAAGAATGACTTGGGTCACCTTTTTGAAAGAGAAAGTTGAAGCTCTAGATAAATTCAAGGCATTTAAGGCAATGGTTGAAAATGAGATGGATTTGAAAATCAAATGCTTGAGGTCTGATAGAGGAGGAGAGTTCACATCAAATGAATTCAATTTCTTTTGTGAAGAACATGGAATAAAGAGACAGCTATCTGTACCCAGAACTCCACAACAAAATGGAGTTGTTGAAAGGAAAAACAAAATAGTTTAATAAGCTACTAGAACCATGATGAAGGAAGCTCATCTTCCAGAAGTATATTGGAGAGAGGCAATTCACACCACTGTATATATCCTAAATAGAGTTCAAGTAAAAGGTAATAGTTCAAAGACTCCTTATGAATTGGGTAGAGTTCCTACTATGAAATATTTCAAAGTTTTTGGTAGCAAATGTTATATCAAAAGAGAAGAAGATTTAGGGAAGTTTGATGCTAGATGTGATGAAGGAATCTTCCTTGGTTACTCCACCAAGAGCAAGGCCTACTAGTGCTATAATAAGAGGCTGAATAAGATCATTGAAAGTGCAAATGTTAAAGTTGATGAATCAAATAAAAGGTCTTCAGAATCAAGTAGATATGAGTCAGATGATCCAGATGTTTTAGAAGTGATGTAGCATGAAGATAGCTCAGATGAAGAAGATCAAGCTCCGGTAAGTGCTACAAAAACTCCAAGATATGTAAGAATCAGTCATTCTAAAGATGAAATCATAGGAGATAAATGCAAAGGGATCTTAACCAAAAGAAAAGTTGTAGAGGAACAAGTAAATTTCTATCTAATTTCCAAGATTGAACCTAAAACTATGGATGAGGATTGCAAAGATGAGAATTTGATAAAGGCTATGGAAGAGGAATTGATGCAGATAGAGAAGAATCAGACTTGGGATCTTGTTCCCAGACTAGCAAACAAGAATGTAATTGGTACAAAGTGGGTCTTCAAAAACAAGATGAATGAGAATGGTGAAGTGGTAAGAAATAAAGCAAGGTTGGTATGAAAAGGATACACTCAAGTTGAAGGAATAGACTTTAAAGAAACTTTTGCTCTAGTGGCAAGGATTGAAGCAATAATGATGTTTTTGGCCTTTGTAACATACAAAGATTTCAAGGTTTATCAAATGGATGTGAAGTCTTCTTTCTTAAATGGAAAGTTGGAAGAGGAAGTCTATATAGAACAACCGAAAGGATTTCAGTTATCAGATCAGGGTGACATGGTATGCAAATTGAAGAAAGCTTTGTATGGATTAAAACAAGCTCCCAGGGCATGGTATGCATAGTTGGACAGGTACCTGATACAGATAGGGTTCAGTAAAGGTACTATAGATAGCAATCTCTACTTCAAGATCAATGATGAATAAACCTTGATTGTTGCAGTTTTGTTGATGATATTATTTTTGGAGGCAATGAAGGTATGTGCTCAGTTTTTGCTGGAGAAATGCAATGTGAATTTGAAATGTCTATGTTTGGAGAGATGAACTTTTTTCTAGGTCTATGTTGATCATGATGTTACTCATAATCAAACATGAAATAAAAGTTACACAACAACCTTTATTTATCTTGAAAGATACGATGAATTCAAAGAATTCATGATCCCAAGTCTTCGTTGATTAGTTCATAATCTACTGACGTTACTTAGTGGTTGATGTGTGTTGTTGTTTTCCATTTCAAGGGGTCTTACATTTGTTTGAATGATTAGTAGATTCTGCTTCCTGTAAATGTAATCCACAGAGAGATTATTTCTATTCTATATCCCAAAGATAACTGATGTATTTGCAATTTTGATCAATTCTTGTGATTATTGATCATCATGAACTTGTTCTTTCTTCTACATAGTATATTTACTCAAATGATGTGTCTGTAAGTAGATATATGCATGAATTTCATGGATTTATGTGTGAATTTGCATGATATATGTCAATTTAACATGCTTTAACTCTAAATATGCTATGTATTTCCAACTATCTTTTCTACAAATCATCATTTAACTTGAGACCTAATGTATTCAATAAGGTGCATGAATTTTCCCATTCAGTTTAAGTGGGTGCACATGATTAATAATCCTCATCTTGAATATCAGTTGAACAAACCAGTGACTGATATTAACCTACATAGTTGATGTCATTCCCTCATAGCCAACTAGATAGAGCCTTGCTGCCAGCAGGCATCCATAGCCTCGATAAGGTTATCGTTACAATTCTCCGAAGTAGAGCCCCACTGCCAGCGAGCGTCTATAGCCCCAGTAGAGTTACTTAGATGGCTTAATCTAGATTTTTTTAGAAAAATCTATTTTATTATTTTATATTTTGTATTTGATAGAGATTTCATAAGATATTACAGTTGTAACTTCATGATGCAAGGAATGATCCCTTGCTGAAATTAAGCTGAGAATTGCAATGGTAGTAAGGGTGACCTCTGATTTTTCACCTAATATCTACACTGGTAGGTTCAACAAACCCAAGGATTTTAGGTGTGTCATTGTGAGAAACTTCCCTTGAATACTCAACCCACAGTTATTTAATACAAAATTTCACAAGTCAAACAACTTTCTACATTCATGACAGTCATAACAAGTTATGCATAAATTTCAAATAATTAACCTGAATGTTTTGAATTTTCCTTTATTTTTAGTGGTTGTTAGTCTGCTCCTACCTACTCTAAATCAAAATAAAGACCCCAACACATAGGAAAACAACAAAGCAAACAAAACAAATAGACTATACAAACAACTATACAAATATGCACATTATGATACACACGACTTTCACAGCACTACTTCAATCTTGGAAATAATGTTTGAGAAACTATCCATTAACAGGTAATGGAACATCCTCACCAGTTAAGGTCTTAAGCATGTAGGTGCTGTCTCCTAAAATTTCAAAAAATTGAAAGGGACCTATCCAAAGTTTATCAAACTTACCATGATCTCCTTTCCTTTCATGTGCTTTGTCCCACATCAGGACTAAATCTAAGATTTTGAAAGCCTTAATTTTGGCTCTTTTGTCAAACCAGCGCTTGACAACAGCTTGATGTTTAGCAAATTGGTCAATTGCTTTACTTCTTATTTATTCTAGGTGCATCAACTAAAGCAACCTGACTTCTTGTTTATTATCTATGCCCAAGTATTCTTGTGCAAACTGTAATGTAGGGATCCTTAGGTTAACAGGGAGGATAGGATCCACCCCATACACTAGATGAAAAGGAGAATTTCCTAATGCAGCCTTATTTCTAGTTCTATCTACCCACAAGGCATATTTCAATAGGGTGTTCCATTCCCTTGGGTCCTTTTCTATCAATTTCTTTATGATGTTCAATAGGTTCTTGTTTGTGGATTTTGCTAATCCATTCCCTTGGGGATAATAATTTAAGGAAAATTTCAAGATGATCCCATAGTCAAAAGCCCAACTTGATAATTTAATTGAAGCAAAGGCAGACCCATTATCACATACCAAAGCATAAGGAACTCCATACCTGGTTACTATATTGCTTTCCAAAAACTTGATTACATCGTCAGCATTACATGTCTTACTACTGACAGCTTCAATCCACCTGGTATAGTAATCAGTAATAGTCAAAACATACATGTGGCCTGAAGATGATGGAGGATTGATAGGTCCTATGAAGTCCATTCCCCATTGAGCAAATGGGCGCATCTCCATCACTGGCTGTAAAATTTGAGTAGCATATCTTTCTCTATTTACAACAATCTGACACATATGACAACATTTGATGTGTTCAGCAGTATCTTTAAAAATAGTGGGCCAATAATACCCTGCCCTAAGGATAGCATGAATGGTAGCTAAGGATGATCCATGTGCAGTTCCAAACTTGTCATGCAATTCTGATAACACCTTGTCTGCTTCTTGCCTTTCCAGGCATCTAAGATATATTCCGTCATAATTCTTCTTGAAAAGAACTCCTCCTTTTATCATGTATTTCTGTGACTTTATCTTTAAGGCTCTCCTCTGTGAGGCTTGCAATCTTGAAGGACATCTTCCAGTAATTAAGATGTGCCTAATGTTTGAATACCATTCTCCTTCATCCTTTGCATTTATAACATATTGTTGGCTGGTGATATTAGGATCAATTTCTGATATCATCTGGCTCAATGCTTGTCCTCTTACTAATTTCATGGGTGTTATGTCCATATCATACTCTTAGAGGACAGTGATCCATTTAGCTCTCTTCTCACCTAGTTCACTTTGCATTAAAAGCATCTTTACTACTGTATTAGGTACTACATCTATCACTTTACTTCTCAAGATGTAATGTTTGAATTTCTTGACTACTCAAACCAGAGAAAGTGCCTGCCTTTCAACATCCATGTATCTAAGTTCTGCATCTCTGAAAGGACAACTCATGAAGGCTATAGGCTTTTCTTCTTTAGCCTCATTTCTCTGTGTTAACACTGCTGCAGATGTATGCTCTGAAGCAAATGAGTAAATATAAAAATCCTTGGTATAATCTAGACTAATCAAAACTAGAGCATTAGATATGGCTTTCTTAATATCTTCAAAAGTTGCTTTAGCTTCAGGTCTCCACTCAATTCTGGTGTCCTTCTTGAGCATGGCATTCAAGGGTCTGACAATTTCTACAAAGCCAGTAATAAACTTCCTAACAAAATTAATCTTACCAAAGTAAGATTTGCGCTCCTTCTTACTTCCAGGAAGCTGTATCTTCATGATTGATTCCACCCTGTCAGGGTCAATGATGATCCCATTTTCTATTATCAGGTGGCCTAATAACTTCCCTGTGGTTACTCCAAATATGCACTTCTTAGGGTTTAGGAATATTCCATATTGCTCACATTTCTTTAGTACCTTCCTGAGGTCTTCTACATGATTTCCTCTCTTTAGAGAAAACTGTCAAGTCATCCATGTTTATGACTATGCATTTACCAATTAAGCCTCTGAAGGCTATATCCATCACTCGCTGAAACGTTGCTCCAGCATTAATCAACCCAAAAGGCATGCTCCTATAAAAGAATATTCCCCACTTTGTGGTGAATGTAGTTTTCAATCTGTCTATTTTGTCTACCATCACCTGGTTGTAAACAGATAAACCGTCTAGAAATGACATCATCTTTGTGCCATTCACAATTTGCAAAACCTCATTCAGAGAAGGCAAAGGATAATTATCCTTCTCAGAAGATTTGTTTAAGTTTCTGAAGTCTACACACAATCTGATGTCACCATTATTTTTCCTTACTGGCACCAAGTTTTCTACCCATGTGGAATGTCTCACGGGAAATATGATCCTGGCGTTAAGCAGCTTCTTAACTTCTTCAAAAATGATGGGCTCCAGCAAAGCATTGACAGCTCTTTGTTTTTGTCTAAAAGGCTTGACATCTAGCTGCAAAGCTATAGTATGAGCGATGATTGATGTATCATAAGTTTTCAACTCATCATATGTCCAAGCAATGACATGAATGTAATCTTTGAGTGCTTGAGTTATCCCTTCCATCTCTTCTTCTGTACATACTTTTCCAATCAAGACATTTCTTTTTTCATCATCCTATCCAAGATTGACCTGTGAATATTCTCCTCCATTTGCTTTTGGGAGATCCTTTTGTTTCAGCATGTTGTCTAGATCAAATGTTCTTTCCAGCTCTATCATTCCCTTAGGAATCTTGTTACTAGGCAACTCTAGGATTTATTCTTCTTCCTAGATATGGTCTTCCACATTTCTTTCATCTATGATCTGTGCATCAAAAATATCCCTGTTGGAAATAAAGTCCAATATATGTTGATCATCATCAAATACTTGAAGATTAGTTACATTATCTAGCACAAAAGGCACTGATACTAATTCAACTCAAAATCTCTTCAAACTAGATATGGATAGAGGTTCCAGAGTGCTGGCAGCTTGGGCCAAGGCATCTGCCCTGTGATTTTGTTCTTTGGGTACATGGGTGATGTTGAATGCATCAAAATCTTCTATTAAGTCCCATACCCTATGTCTATAATTGGACAGCTTCTTGTAATTGCAAGAGTATATACCTCTTACCTGTCTCACAACCAATTCTGAGTCTCCATAGACATACAGTATCTTCACTTTCTTTCTAAGTGCAAACAATATCCCATGAATCAAAGCTTCATACTCTGTCACATTATTTGTGCATGGGAATTGCAATCTGTATGCTGCTAAGTAGGATTTTTCAGATGGATCAAAAAGATTTATTCCTACTCCAGCCCCTTGTTTTAACTTGGATCCATCAAACCTAAGGATTCATGGCTTATCCTCAGCTGAAGGCTTGTCTGGGCCTTCTTTCTTCTTTTTAGCTCTGGCAGCTGCACCATTTGATATCCATTTTAACTTTGATGTTTCAATTTTCTCAGACTTCACCTTATCTACCTTATATGAAGCTAATATTTCTTCTTCCCTTTTATTATCAGAAGAAAAATCTTCTGGACTATGTAACGTCTATTTTTTTTTAATATGCAGACACAATGAACAAGCAGTTTATAAATGTGGTGTTTCATGTAACCTATACCATCCCTCAATTAGGGTATCCTGTGGAGATCTTTGCTGCTATGTCATCTTTTGGATCTCTTTTGATAAAAACTCTTCAAACTTGGACAGGTTACTGCCTCTATCTTCATCAGATAACTCATAATCTGATTCTACCAAACAATCACTCCTTGGGGTGATTCTCTTATTTCTTTTAACATTACTCTTGTTACATACCAGTATCTCCTCTGTCATCTGAATAGAACTCTCATCATAATGTGTGCATTCTCCTGCTCCTGCAGATGATAAACAAAAATCAGTGTCACTATCACTATCTGCAGAACTTACCGTGGATGATGATGATGATGATGATGCCTCACTACATGCTTGTTCCAGCTCCATCATGTCTAAGCTAGCATCACAAGTCTTTTCAGAATGCGCCTTATCATGTAACTTGCACCATTCATCAATTAGAATATCATGAATGGGCATTTTTAACAACTGACATCGTTGCACCTCTTTGGACAAGTACATCTCAAAATTCTTAAAATGATCTACCTCTATTTCATTTTCAAGGTTACAATCAGATTCTAAAATTATTTTATCATCCTGAGGGTCATCATCATGATTATGAACATCATACATCAGGATCTCCTCTATGCTTACTGTTTAGGATCTGATGGAGTAAACTCCGGGTTCTACATCCACATACATGATTTCATTGGTTTTGTTATATTCAGTGATCATGTGTTTCATGTGAGGCTCAACATCTATCCTTATTTGATTTGGTATCCCTTTCCAGGGAAACCACATATGACTGAAATCAGTTGACATGTATCCATTAAGGGTTTTTTGACCAGTCTCTATTGAGTAACATCCCATATGTATCAGGTATATCAACTACATGAATATCAACAAAGTACTAATTTCTGGGATCTGATGCTAATTGTATGTGAATGTGAGTTAGTTCTCCTACCACACTCACCTCTGTTTTGTCTAACTGTGTCACTTTCTTTAATGATTTAGCAGGATGCAACCCTAAAGCATTGCATATGGACAAGGGAATTACATTGGTAGATGCTCCTGAATCTACTAAGTAGTTGTGCAAATTTTTACCAAACATCCTTATGGTAAGGAGAAAAGGAGGTGACTCAGTCTTATCTCTGTATAGGGTCCTGTGTGAAGTCTCTACAGCTTGAACAGTAGCTGGCACTTTGTGTTTAACATTGACATCCCTAGTAGTATGATCTTTATTTCCAGACTGACCTGAGATATGATTATCCTCTCTTGGAGCAGGGTCATCCAAGGATTTCATGAAGGCTTTCTTGATAGCAGGGGTTTTAAGTAGCTCTGACAATGACAGGCTGATTTTAATCCTTTTCATTTCATCTGCCAGATATGTAACCAATTTATCATATTCAGGAGGTAGACTACCATCTTTTGGTGTTGTATTCTGTGGTGCTAAGTACTGAGCATTGACTTTGGGAAATCTAGGATTATTGCTTGCCTTGGGATCAGGTGGAGTGTTGAAATTGTTTAGATGCAAGGATGTGGTCAAAGGACCAGCAGGTTTGTTTGAGTTATTCCTCAAGTTGTAATTATGCCTACCCTGATATTGTTGTTGATAAGCATGTATCTCCTCATGTTCAATTGATGGATCATTCTCATCCTCAAATGGAAAAACAAAGTTAGATTCAAAAGCTAGGGCTGACTCTTCACATGTTAAGGTGCAATCCTGATGAGATGAAATTGTCTACTAATAAGGATGATGCATGAAGGTTTCTATCACTAAAGTAGAATCATATCCACAGGGGACAATTTCATTTCCTTCTACATGAGGTGGATTTCTTGAAGTATTGGATACTTCAGTTTGGAAAATATTGGCAGCAATCCTGAATTGAGGACAATCTAGCTCTGCATGAGCATTGGTGTTGTGCATTCTGCACCAGTTTGTAAGGGCTGCCTCTGCAAGGTTGACTCTAGTGGTCTACTTAGGTTCACTAGGAGGTTGATTATCTAGGGGTGATGGCAGAGAACCATTGTTTGGCCTAGTGTTCCACACTCTAGGCTGTCTAGGGGGATTATTGTTACCATTGTTATGGTAAGTATTGTTGTATCCCCTATCAGGATAATTAGGTCTGTCATTGGCATATCCTTTATTTTGATTAGGTTGAGAATAGAAGTTCTGACTCCTCAAATGAGTGATCTCAGTGGTGAGTTTCCTTAACTGTGCTGATATCTCTTTAATTTCTTCCTTCTCTTTCTGAACCTTGGCTACTACATTCTCTCTTTGAGGTTTGAAAAAGGAAGATCCATTGTTATTATTGGATTGTTCCACAACTTGAGGTACTTGTGTTTGTCCTGGATATTGTAACATTTGGCCATTTCCATTTGGAGGTGGCATGATACTGAGTGGAGGTATCTGCAAAGGTGTTGGCATCACAGATGGAGGTATCATGGCTCCATTGGTCTGTTGTTGACCAGGATATGTAGGATAACCAGGAAGTGTAGGAAAGGCAATATTTGGTGTTGGAGCAGGGACCAATTGCTGACTGACTTTGACATCTTCTTCAAAAGCTCCTGTCAAGGTTGTGACACCAGGATGTGCTCTCCTAATAAACATGGAAGTTAGGGGATCTAAGGCTGAGTAATAAATGCTCCTAGCAACTTCATCTGCTACAACATAAGGTGCAACTAACTTCGAGAGCATCTTCTGGAATCTTGCATTGAAGTTAGCAATAGGGTCTCCTTCAAATCTCTTGATTGTGGCAAACAAATGATAATTCATTGAAGGATCTATAGGTATTTTGAACCTATCCTTAAAGGCTTTTTCCAAGGTAGCCCATGAACCGACTGAGCGTTGACCAAGATTGATATACCAGTTATATGCCTCTTCCCTAAGGAAAATGGAAATAACCTGCATACCACATCCTGATGCTCAATTCTAGCCCTACAACAAGCTTCCTTGAATGTTCTGATATGATCATCAGCATCCTGATATGGATGATACTTAGGACAAATTTTATCAGGATTGTTAGGTGTTGATTGGTTTGTGATGTCAGTCACAACCAATCACACGAAACAAAAGTCACACAACAACCCTTGTTTATCCTGAAAGATATGACGAATTCCAAGAATTCATGATCCGAAGTCCCCGTCGATTAGTTCATAATTTGCTGATGTTACTCTGTGGTTGATCTGTATTGCTGTTTTCCATTTTGGGGCCTTGCGTAGATTAGTAGATTCTATTCCTGCAACAATGCTACATAGGGAGGTTACTCTACATAGCATATATCTCCAAATGATGTGTCTAAGTTGATATTTGCATGAGTTCTACCCTTATTTGTGATTCTCTGCATGATATTTTCAACAGTTCATGCATTTAGTTCAAAATATGCTAATGATATTCAGTTGTCTTCGGGATGTCAACATATTTTTCTGTTCTACTTCTAATTTATCATGATGTGCAGTTATGAAAGTGATTTCAATGAAATTAAAATGAGAAAAAGGGTTAGAGAGTGAGATTCCTAAAATTACTTGACTGAGATCATTGATCCACATACATGTTCCCATACATCAATGGAGAGAAGAAAACTAAAATCATACTTCACTAGGACAGTCCACAAATCCACATGATTTAGTGCAAATCTTCAGGGGAAAAGTTGACAACAACATGCAATGAAATGAAAGTGCTTCTATAGAACACATCATTCACCAGTACATATCTAGAAATCAACTTGAAGACTACTTAAGGTTTACAATCAAGGTATAGTCTGAAACTTCACCTCCATACAGTATGTTCATAAAACAGGTACATTTACAATGATCTGAGGTAGTCTCAGTAATCCGATCTCTCCTAAAACTATTACAGGTCTGATTTTTTGTGTATTATTGACCTCCTCCCTTTTTTTGTACAGTACAGGGGCTCAATATATATATCTCTGGTTTTTCCCAATCTGGCGCCCAAAAACCCTAGGAGATCAATGGTCAGCATCTTGAAATGTAGCATCCAACGGTGAGAAATAAATCTCGCTAAGAATTTGAGCAGCATACCTAGACAGGGCGCCGCTCATTCAATAATGTTTCCATCTACAAACTCCCCCGCATTGAAAGCTTTGTCCCCTTCTGGTGTGTTTGGCTTCTCAGGATCTGGCCTGCTACCTGGGATGTCATCCTCATTTAAAACCCCACCTTTTCGTTTACCTGCACGCCGTTACTGTGTCGGCAACTCTACTTCTTCCCAGCTACTTGTTGTGTGGTTACACAACACGCCCCATTTTGACTTGACAAAATAGGGACCCAACTTTTTGGCTTGTGTCTTGTCCTTTCTGGCGGTCTGGTAAAAGTAAGTCATGCAGATCATCATGCACTGAAAAGACTGGGTAAGTGATCATCATGAGGTTAGTTCGCCAAATTTTATATTTTATTCCAAAAGCCTCATATTTAGAAAGAGCATTAAATTCCATGTAGGTTTGTCTTTTACATCACCCTGATATTCGTTAAGATGTGAAAGTTTTGAGTGGTCAAAGTCTGAGTCAAACCTAATATTCCCAGGGGGAGGATCATATTTCATAACATCCGTCATATTATAAAGGTCACCCCGATATAGTATATCACCTGATAAAATCATGTGGTCCGAATATCCGGACGTCAATTTTAGGTGATAGTAACCGTCACCCATCAATAGCCTTATGCATTTCGCGAGGATCATATTTGTCAAAGTAACCCGATATTTCATAATATCCTCCTGCTGTGAAATATCCCCCTAAGCCAATATCCTGATGATGTCATCCAAGTTCGATAAACGAAAGAACAAACATGACGATGACATCATCATCACATTTACCTCTCGACAGGATATTTCATAAACATGATCTTGTTCCCATATTATGACAATGACGTCATGATGCCTTGCCGATACATTGAGCGAATATCTGGATGACGTCATCCTGATATTTCGAAAGAGAGACATGTAAGTTTGTCCGATCATCATCACTTTTGAAACATCACCTGATGTATCGAGATATCCTCCTGATGTGCTAAACATAACCAAAAGGTACATTTGTCACATGATGTGGTCGCGATAGTTTTTTCTCTGAAGGAGGATGTGTTGGATCTAAGGCATACAACTGAGAGGGGGGGTGAATCAGTTGTATAAAACTTCTTGTTCTTTCAAACACTTGATTCTTGGTTGTTAGTTAACAGCATATCAATTAATCATCCATGAAAGCATTATACACAAACACAAGAGCAGATAAACATCAACACATTGAACACCAAGATTTTGACGTGGAAAACCTGGTTAAGGGAAAAACCACGGGGTGATTAACCCAAGAATTATTCTCTGTTAGAAGAATAAGAAAAAGAATGGCACTTGCCAATTAGGGCTCACTGCCCGAGCACACTGCTCACAAAGAGGCCCACTGCCTACAAGGAGACACACTGTCTACAAAGTGATAAGAATCACAGTCTTGAACTGGAGAATGACATCTCTACCATGTCCGGATCAGTTCCATTTAAGCCCAAAAACTTCTGCTCTGCCTTTCGCACTTCTCTTCACTATGCCACACTCATCCACACAAAAACCACACTTTGAAATGAACTCACAAACCATTATTTATACAAGACATCGACTTAGGAACAAACATCTAAGTCGGCAAACAACCATAAGAGTATCCGCAAGATGAATAACACATCCGGTCGGCCACCACAAGAACATTCGCAGGATGAACAACTCATCCGATTGGCTAAACAGAGCAAAAACTTCATCCAGAAGAATAACTTCAATTCCGGGCTCTACTATCAATGCGGATCAACAACACAACCTCAACACAATCCAGAAAACTTCACAAGCCTGCCTGAATGACCGGATACATCCGCACGTCCTTTACTTGCTGGAATCTCTTGTCTTCCTCATCCGGAACTTCAAGAACACAGTCTATCGCCACTGTAGTAGGTACTTCCGGTCCTTCAAATCATACATTATCAATGCGGACCAACAACACAACCTCAACATGATCCAAGAACCTTCATAAGCCTGCCTGAATGACCAGGTACATCCGCATTTCCTTTACTTACTGAAATCTCTTATCCTCCTTATCCGGAACTTCAAGAACACAGTCTGTCGCCACTGTCATAATGCAAGAGGTACTTCCGGACCTCCAAATCATACACAGCTCGAGATGGCACATCACAAGGACATCCCAAACACTCTTTCCAATCCGCAGATTAGGATTGTACAATTTCGGACCTCACCGGACCTTTCTGTGATCCTCTATCACCTCTAAGCACTTGCCAGAACCGGTTCCACACAGACAGCCATAACTTCTTCAGGTCTTCATGCGGACCTCTGAAAACTTGATTGAAGCATCTCAAGACTCATATCTGCAAACCATTTAATCCGCATCCTCTGGTTCTCAACCTATCCAATATATTTGCCTTCTTCTCATCACTGTTCTTCACTGTTCCTGACTGAGGCTAATTTTCTCAATATCCTCAACACACAGCTCATCCAATCCTTCTTGTAATATGAGTATGTTGACATCAATGACAACACTGGTTCACCTCATACTTGCAACAATCTCCCCCTTTGTCATTGATGGCAACATATGATGTGAAAAACCATCAAGACAAGAACTTCTCCTTTCTGTCACAGCTCCCCCTATCAACAACAACTTTTCACATGTCTTCTCTTCCTTTACTGCTCCCCCTTTGATCATTAACCACTTGTTTTTCACATGTCTTCTCTCCCTCTTTGACATCAATGGCAAAGGGCTCATACTTGCAATTCTAATACATCATAATCATACCAGCTGCCCCCCCTTAGTAGCAGCTCCCCATCATCAATCCGGATCACAAGATATGACTGTGATATCCACCGGACTGATGCACATCAGTGCATCCTAGTTCATCACCGGAGGGGCCATGACCCCTAACTTCTCCCGGAGATATTCAAAAGAGTCCTTGGGAAGAGGTTTTGTAAAGATATCTGCAATCTGATCCTTGGAGGGAACATACTCTAATCTGACTTCTTCCTTGTTTACTTGTTCTCTCAAAAAGTGAAACTTGATAGATATGTGCTTAGTCTTAGAATGCAATACCGGATTCTTAGAAATATTAATTGCACTTGAATTATCACAGAAAATTGTGATAGGCTCCTCATATTCAACTTTAATGTCTCTTAGCATCTGCTTCATCCATAAAATTTGAGTGCAACTACCTGCTGCTGCAATGTATTCTGCTTCAGTTGTAGATAGAGATATTGCATCTTGTTTCTTGCTTAACCAAGAAACCAATCTCTTCCCCAAAAAGAATGCTCCACCACTAGTGCTCTTCCGGTCATCCACATCTCCTGCCCAATCTGCATCTGTGTAAGCATGAAGAGAGAAATCCGGATCTCTAGGGTACCATAGACCATACTCAACTGTTCCTTTCAAGTACCTAAAAATTCTCTTGATTGCCATAACATGAGATTCTCTAGGATCAGCCTGGAATCTTGCCACAAGACCAACAGCCTGCATTATATCTGGTCTAGTTTGAGTGAGATACAACAATCCACCAATCATTGATCTATACTTTGTCTGATCTGCCTTTGGAGAATCATCATCTTTGCTTAACTTACATCCGGTTGCCATAGGAGTGTTCATAGGCTTTGAGTCTTCCATACCAAATTTCCTTAACAATTCTTTCACATATTTGGTCTGAGAAATGAAGATCCCTTCTTTTGTTTGAGTGATTTGCAGACCCAAGAAGAAATTCATTTCACCAAGCATAGACATTTCAAACTCACTTTTCATCTGATTTGCAAAAGTTTTGCACATACTATCTCTTCCTCCAAAAATGATATCATCCACAAACACTTCAATAATCAAAATGTTTTCATGATCAATTTTGAAATATAAGTTACTGTCAGTAGTACCTTTGTTGAATCCAATCTGCACAAGATGCTTATCCAACCTTTCATACCATGCTCTTGGGGCTTGCTTCAATCCATACAAAGCTTTCTTCAACTTGCAGACCATATCATCATTATCAGACAATTGAAATCCATCCGGTTGTTCAATGTAGACTTCTTCTTCCAGATCACCATTTAGGAAGGCAGACTTGACATCCATCTGATATACCTTGAAGTCTTTGAAGGCAGCATATGCAAGAAGTAATATGACTGCTTCAATTCTTGCCACCGGAGCAAAAGTCTCTTCAAAGTCAATTCCTTCTATTTGAGAGTACCCTTTGTAGACCAATCTAGCTTTGTTTCTGATTACTTCACCAGCTTCATTTAGTTTGTTCCGAAAGACCCACTTGGTTCCAATTACATTCCTGTCTCTAGGTCTGGGAACAAGATCCCAAGTATGATTTTTCTCAATTTGCATTAATTCATCTTCCATTGCTTTGGTCCAATTTTCATCATTGCAGGCTTCATTTATTGTTTTAGGTTCAATCTTTGAAATCAGACAACATTCATCCTGATTTTGAGTGACATTCCTTCTAGTTTGTACACCTTTGCTTCTGTCACCTATGATCTGATCTTTAGAGTGGTTTAGTCTTACATACCTTGGAATTTTGGGAGTAACCTGCACTGCTGCTTCTTGATCAGGCTCATTCAAACCTATCTCTTCTTCCTGATTTACCAGATCAGGCTAACTCTGTCTCACCGGAGAGGATTGAGTTCATTGAACACTTTCTTGGTCATCTTCATCAAACTCATAAAATCTTGAAGGCTTCTTAATTCCTTCATCAACTTTTACATTGGTGCTTTCTATCATCTTCCTCAATCTCTTATTGTAACACCGGTATGCTTTGCTTTGAGTGGAGTAACCCAAAAAAATTCCTTCATCACTTCTAGCATCAAACTTTCCTAGATCTTCATCTCTTTTAATATAACACTTGCTACCAAATACTCTGAAATATTTCACAGTAGGAGTGATGCCAAACTAGAGTTCATAGGGGGTCTTACTGGTGTTGTTTATAATTTGAACTCGATTGAGAGTGTAGACTGCAGTGCTGATAGCTTCTTTCCAAAACATCTGAGGAACATTTGCTTCCAACATCATTGTCCTGGTAGCTTCCTGGATGGTCCGGTTCTTTCTCTCAACTACTCCATTCTGCTGTGGAGTCCTAGGAGCAGACAACTGTCTCCTTATACCCTGCTTCTCACAAAAGTCAATGAACTCACCAGATGTAAATTCACCACCTCTATCAGACCTTAGGCACTTTAATTTCAATCCGGTTTGATTCTCTACCATAGCTTTGAAGATTTTGAACTTCTCAAATGCTTCTGATTTTTCTTTTAGAAATGTAAACCACATCATCCGGGAATGATCATCAATTAACAACATGAAATATCTATCACCTTGCAGACTCTTGATTCTTGTCGGACCATAGAGATCAGTATGTACTAATTCCAACAATCTGGTAGAAGACTGATCTTTGCTTTTGAAAGAGACTCTGCTTTGTTTACCTAACTGACATTCTTTGCACACACTATTTGTAGGTTTCATCAATTTTGGAAGATCTCTTACAGCCTGAGTATTGCTTATCTTGATGATGTTATCAAAATTTACATGACACATTCTTCTATGCCATAACCAACTCTGATCAATTTGAGCAAACAAACAACTTTTATTTGAACCAACCAGATGAAAGATATTACCTTTTGTCTGAGTACCAGATGCAATTTCAGTTTCAGAGCTTGTAAAGATTCTGCATTTTCCATTCTTGAACCAGAGATCATAGCCTTTGTCCACTAACTGACCAACACTGAGAAGATTGTGCTTCAATCCTTCAACATATAGTACATTACTTGTTTTGTTCTTTCCATCAAAGGAAATAGTTCCCCTACCTCTGATTCTGCCAGCAGAATTGTCACCAAACTTTACCATTCCTCCTTCATATCTTTCCAAATCTAAGAACTTATTCTTGTCACCAGTCATATGGTGAGAACATCCACTGTCAATAACCCAATCATTCTTTTCTTCCACTTGAGTAGCCAAAGCTTTTTCAACAACTTTGTGATTGACAGATTTAGAGAGTATTGAATCTTCTTCCTTGATGGCAATAAACACCCACTCATTTCTGGATTTGCTTCCTAGTTCTGATTCATCATCTGTTACTCCTTCATTGTCATCTTCTTCATGAACATAATAGCAATTCTTTTGAAACCTTTGTCTGTTAGTATTAGACCTTGTAGATCTTTCCGGACATCTTGAAGCAAAATGACCAATCTTATTGCAGTTGAAACACTTAAAGGGTAGTTTTCCTTCATACTTACCGGATCCTCTTGGCAGTCTCTTTGCAATGAGGGCTTCAAGTTGAGCTATTTCTGCTTCTTCTTCTTCCATGTCTCTTCTTGCTTGATCATACCATGACATCTTCCTTGATGAGTTTTCTCCCGGATCAAATCTCTGTTTGCCTTTCACATAGGTACTGGCTTTGAAAGCAGATTCAGTCTTGGGAGGATCATCTCCAAACTCGGTCATTTCAAATGCAGCTAGTTTGCCAGCCAGTTGTTCTCTTGTGACAGTTGTGTGGGCTCTGAATTCATCAATGGCAGCAACCTTGATTTTGTAGGCAGCAGGAAGGGATCTTAGGATTTTGCAGACAATCTCATTTTCATCTAGAGTTCCACCAGCATTTCTAATTCCACATACCAGCTCATTCACTCTTGGCATAAAGGTAGTGATGTTTTCATCATCTCTCATTTTCAATCTTTCAAATTTCCCTTTCAGACTTTGCAACCTTGCACTTTTGACAAACTCATCTCCTTCATACAGAAGTTCCAGTTTAGTCAGGATCTCATATGCAGTTGGTAGGTCAATAACATTCGAGAGATCTGAGTCATTCAATGCGCTTAGAAGAGCTTCCTTGGTCCGCAGATTGTTTTCAGCTTCTGTGATTTCATTCAGAGTTGTCGGACCACCTTGTGGAGGTACATAAGGTTTTGAAACCATGGCCAAGTATGCTTTTCCCATACATTCTAGGTGACACTTCATGCGACCTTTCCAAAGAGTGAAGTTGGTTCCATCAAACTTTGGACTATCCTTCTTGTAAGACGACATCCTGGATCTCCTCAAGTGGTTAAGCTTCTTTCAGAGGAACTTAGCTCTGATACCAATTGTTGGATCTAGGGCATACAACTGAGAGGGGGGGGTGAATCAGTTGTATAAAACTTCTTGTTCTTTCAAACACTTGATTCTTGGTTGTTAGTTAACAGCATATCAATTAATCATCCATGAAAGCATTATACACAAACACAAGAGCAGATAAACATCAACACATTGAACACCAAGATTTTGACGTGGAAAACCTGGTTAAGGGAAAAACCACGGGGTGATTAACCCAAGAATTATTCTCTGTTAGAAGAATAAGAAAAAGAATGGCACTTGCCAATTAGGGCTCACTGCCCGAGCACACTGCTCACAAAGAGGCCCACTGCCTACAAGGAGACACACTGTCTACAAAGTGATAAGAATCACAGTCTTGAACTGGAGAATGACATCTCTACCATGTCCGGATCAGTTCCATTTAAGCCCAAAAACTTCTGCTCTGCCTTTCGCACTTCTCTTCACTATGCCACACTCATCCACACAAAAACCACACTTTGAAATGAACTCACAAACCATTATTTATACAAGACATCGACTTAGGAACAAACATCTAAGTCGGCAAACAACCATAAGAGTATCCGCAAGATGAATAACACATCCGGTCGGCCACCACAAGAACATTCGCAGGATGAACAACTCATCCGATTGGCTAAACAGAGCAAGAACTTCATCCGGAAGAATAACTTCAATTCTGGGCTCTACTATCAATGTGGATCAACAACACAACCTCAACACGATCCAGAAAACTTCACAAGCCTGCCTGAATGACCGGATACATCCGCACGTCCTTTACTTGCTGGAATCTCTTGTCTTCCTCATCCGGAACTTCAAGAACACAGTCTGTCGCCACTATAGAAGGTACTTCCGGTCCTTCAAATCATACATTATCAATGCAGACCAACAACACAACCTCAACATGATCCAAGAACCTTCATAAGCCTGCCTGAATGACCAAGTACGTCCACATTTCCTTTACTTACTGAAATCTCTTATCCTCCTTATCTGGAACTTCAAGAACACAGTCTGTCGCCACTGTCATAATGCAAGAGGTACTTCCGGACCTCCAAATCATACACAGCTTGAGATGGCACATCACAAGGACATCCCAAACACTCTTTCCAATCCGTAGATTAGGATTGTACAATTCCGGACCTCACCGGACCTTTCTGTGATCCTCTGTCACCTCTAAGCACTTGCCGGAACCGGTTCCACACAGACAGCCATAACTTCTTCAGGTCTTCATGCGGACCTCTGAAAACTTGATTGAAGCATCTCAAGACTCATATCTACAAACCATTTAATCCGCATCCTCCGGTTCTCAACCTATCCAATATATTTGCCTTCTTCTCATCACTGTTCTTCACTGTTCCTGACTGAGGCTAATTTTCTCAATATCCTCAACACACAGCTCATCCAATCCTTCTTGTAATATGAGTATGTTGACATCAATGACAACACTGGTTCACCTCATACTTGCAACAGGATGATCATTTTAAACTCAACCCGATATTTGTGAATATCATCCTGCTTTCATGATATCCTGTCATAGGGATATCATCCCGCTCCTGTTGCTGCCATTGCCATTTAATGCGCACAGACATGGTAGGTGGTTCCCGCCGACCAAGAAACTCGATGGAACACTTGGCAAGATCCTACGTTTTCACGCGGATAATCAATGAGTAAAATCCAATCTATTAGAGTTGCCCTAATTTTACCCTAAGTGCATCGTTAAAGGGATGAATTCACCGCCATTTCAAATTTACCTTGCGATAAATTTGTTTTTACAGAGCACTAGCCTCCATATCCTCATACATGCGATAGTTGCACAAATTAAGCTCATAGATAGAAGGAAGTGCGTGATCATCAGCTGAATAAAGAGTATTGTCAGCAAGTCCACTGGTATAAGAGGAAGTTTGCATAAACAGGTAAGTAAATGAAACCCTCATCCTATTGTTTCTGTAAAAAGTCAGGTATGAATGGTTAATTTGAAGTTCTGGTTTATGTATCCATATGATTAAGTAATGTTGAACATCTACAGTAGGCATGATGAGTAGTAAAGTTAATTGTAATATGTATGCATGTATATACCCATTGTAAGATAGGATTTATTTAATTGCAGGCACCCATGGCTGACAAGAGGTTAGTAAAGTGTCAAGCAGAATTCGAAAGGCCCATGTTCTACTCCTAGAGGGGCATCCTGTTCAAGTATGGCACAATTACGGATACCCATCAGGGAAGTACCAATTTGGAAGAATGGTTAGCCAGGATGAACGATGAGAATAACAAAAGTCTGGTGCTAGATGTAGTTTTCATTTATGGGATGTGGAACACCGCCAATTTTCCATACTCCATGGAATCTCCGGAACTGGTGATCGAGTGTGCCAGGAACTACAATCCAGAAACCAGGCAGGTGATGAAGCATGGGAGGATATATGCCGACCTATCCATCAAGGGTCTGTCCAAGACATTGGGATTGCCATTGGGCAGCAAGGTCAAAAGTGTGAACCTGAAGAAGTCAGAGAAAGAATATGAAAACAATAAGAAACAAGCCAGGAAGAATATGTATCAATGGAAGGCTAAAAATAGTACATATCCTACAGCAGCCAAACTTCATGTGCATCTATTCAAATATGATTTTGTTGATGAATATCAATACATGATCGTACTACTGAACAGAGTAACAGGCCAGCCTGATGCTAGTAGTTTCAGAGACTGGATGTATGGTATAATAATGATGTGTTTATATTTAGATATCAAGCCACTATGGGGCCAGCTAATAAGTGATGCTTTGCATGAGCTGCTGATGAACCTAGGAGGTTCAAATTGTGCTTTCTATATGACCTCATACATCATCTACTCCTATGCGTATAAAGGCACATTTGATGCATTGGTTATAGATGGGAAAGTCACAGGAATAGTTAATGCTGTGCATATCTGGGATCATCATCCCCAGTTGCAAAGAGCCAATTACCTCCAAGACTATAAACTGGTCAATGATGCATTCTCTATGCATCTGGTGAGGACCATGGAGGAAGACAAAACAAAGAGATTGAGCATGGAGGCTCAAGAGATAATTTATAGGCATGGAGCCTGGTATATTCAGTTTGCTACCTTTTCATACATAAGGATTGAGGGTTTTGAAGGAAATCCTCTCATGCTGCCAAGGTATCCCACTGATGCAGTGATATTGATGGAGTTCATCAGGTAGAGCTCCACAATGATAAAAACATACAAGGATGCCAAGAAGCTGCCACCAATTTTGTTTCCAGTCACCATTGGCTGGTACATGTGCCCTGATTCAGAGCACATAAAGAAGGTGATGGTCACCTTGAATAAAATGAAACTGCAGCCTTTTCCACTGACAAGACCATATGATCCTTACAGCAGGATGCAGAAAATAATAGGAAAGCCTATTCATCAGAGGCACCTAGAAGACTTCTAGGCCAACTGTGAAGATGAAGCAGAGGCAAGAAGAAGATATCAAAGGCTGACTTTGAATCAAATAAGAACCTTTGATTGCATCCCAATTCCCCAACAATTGAAGAAAGATGATGGCAGGATAATTACAGATGAATATGAACAAAAGAAGATATATAATGATACCATCTCTGCACCTGACCTCACCATACAGGAGGATATATCCTTGGACCCCTTCATTGCCAGGACCATACAACTAACCCAAGCCTGGGTTGATGAACAGATAGGGGCACTGAAGAAGAAGGGTGTTGCCATTACGATGGACAACAAGAAGAAGGGCTAGGAGATTCCTGATGGGGAGTATGATGACTTCCTAAATGAAAAGAGGAAGTCTAAGGGAGATAGACTCCCTCCACCACAACAACAAAGAAAAAGACCCCCAAGGGGCAAGAAAGTAGATAAGGAACCCAAAGGGGTTATTATTGAAAAGGCAGTATTTGTAGCTGAGGAGGCAGCAGCATCAGGATCAGGATCAGCATCCCCTCCAAGGACAAGGAAAGGAAACTCCAAGAAGAGTAAGACAGTAGAGGCTGGAATTACAGAGACCCTAGAAGAGGGTCAATCCTCAAGGAAACATGATGAAGAGGATATCCTCATGGAGGAAGAGCCTGAAGAAGAAGAGGCCCCTTTGATAATAAAAAGAAAAAGAAGAGCTCCATAGGTGGCTATGTCTACCCCACCTAAGAAACTGAGAACCTCCATGAGGGGTGAAATAAAACAACCCCCTACATTGTTACAAGGGGCAGGTAGTGAAGTGCACAAAGAACTACAGCATAATGTTCCACTTCCTACCATCGTCAAGTTCAAAACTGAACTTGCAGAAGAGAAGATGAAAGAAACCTCACCAGGAGGTCATATCTCATTAGAGGAGACAATTAATTTGTCTAATGATGAGGTTGTGAAGGAGGTATCTTCACAAAAGATGGAAACCCTTGCTGCAAGTACACAAATGACCCCTCATAAGCCTCTAACAGTTCAAATGATACTGGAGGAGATGAAGCAAGTGGAAGCCGAAAAGGAAAAGAGCCCAGAGCAGGTAGCCCAAGAAATGGGGCTAGATACACTGATTGCTGAGGTGACAAATCCTGTAGTGGTAGATTTGACAGATAAGCAAGATGCAAGTCTTGAACATCCAATAGGATCACCTGACAAATGACAACCTGCAGAAGAAGTGAAGATGGTAGAACCAGAGGGCCATCCTTTAGAAATAAGCCCACCAAGTGCACAGGATGCATCAGCAGAACCTGCTATAGTAGAGGCTCAAGAAAGGAAGGCTGATGAGAAAGATATATCTGAGATCCTGCTGCCAAACTTCAGGAAGTAAGTAACACAGGTGCAGAACAAATAATGACTTCAGAACAAACACCAACACCTAAGGAGACTTCTCAAGCATCCATGGCTGAGAATGTTCCTCAACAGGAGGAAAAACCAAAGGAGGATGAAGTAATGATAGAAAAAGATCATGATCATCATGATCAGCATGTGGACGTAGCACAAGATCCTCCACCTCAAGAAGATGCTCCTCCAGAGAAAGAAGTTCCTCAACAGGAGGATGTGCCATAGGATCAATGTCAAAGTGAGCATCAAGAAGAAGAAATGAGAAAATCACCTTCTCCACCACATCTGTTGATAGAAATAGGAGACATAGGAGAACATCATGATGATGCAAAAAAAAATGATCAGGTGCCTTCGTGGTTGGAGAAAGAGGTAAATATAGAAGAAGAATTTGAAATTCAAGAGTTTGATGTCTCCACCCTATTCTCTGAAAATATAATAAAACCTAAGAGGAAGGCTAGAATGACTTCAGCCATCAAAAGAGATCCGACAACTGGGAGGAGGACTACACAGATTGCAGTACTTACTGTGGAAAAAGAAAAAGGTAAAATTACCTTAGATGAATTCCAGATCAGCACAGTAGACTTCGGATTTGCCAATGAGGACCAAGAAGGTCAAGAGGGCAAGGATATTATTGATTCTTTGATTCAAAAGGTGAAAAGAGAGAAAGAGAAAAATAAGCAACATAAGGAGCACATTGCTCAGTTGCATGCCTACATAGGAAGGCTAACCAATACTGAAGATACTTCAACTGAACATGCAGTCCCATTGACTGTTATCTCTTAAGAGGAGCTGACTAAATTAGACCTCATGAAACATGAGGCATCTGTACTCAGGAGATGGATGTCATCCACATTGGGTGATGCAGAGGAAGTAGTAAAGGCCTCTTTGAAGAGGTGGAATACTCTCAACGACTCTAGGACCAAGGTAGACAAATTGCAGATGCAGACATGAAAAAGGTCTTACCAACTGGAAAGAGTATTAAATATACTGGGAGAAATAAAGAGGATAAATCCTCAGCTGCTCATCAATAAACATGTACTAAACAATAATACTACCTTGCTGATTGACATATGGTATAAAGACATTCAATTTGAATGTGGAGTACTCAGAAGATGCAATAATAAACTGAGAGATATCAGCATGAAGTTGCATGATTTAATGTCTGTTGAGGCAGAAATATTGGAAACATTAGAAGGAAAAGTGGAAGGGAAGGTTGAAAATCAAGATGAGGAGTTTGCCATCAACGCTTTACACAGCAACTTCCAATCAATAGCAAGTGATCCACTTGTTCACTTGACAGAAGAAGCCATAGATAAAATAATAAGAATCAAAGTCAAGATGGAGAAGTACAATGAAACACTGCAAGACAGGAAGAGCAAGCTGGATAGCAGCAGGCATAAATATGAGGCACACAAGCATGCCATGATCAAAGCAAAGACTCAGGATGGTGGGGAAATAGATAAAATTGTGCAATTATATGAGCAGGTCCAGAGCATCATGCAACCTCATATGCGCAGCCATCATGATCGTGATGAGGAAAGTTCAGGAAGTGATGCACCTGGTGATGAGGAACATGACTCTAATAAAGTTAGTGATGATGCATCATAGAGTGAATATCAGCATTAGATACTTAGTGGAAATAGTTTTTTAGATAGTTGCTAGCTGGCAACTTGTTGCATTTTGTAAAGGTTGACGTAGTCAAAAGAAATATTGACCGTGGATGCGCATAGATGAATCTAGATCATTGATCTTTTTGTAATGGATTCCTCACCTTATTCTATAAAAGGTGCAGGAATGCCTCCTTTGTAAAAATTTGAAACTTAATTGAAATTTGTCTGCTGAAATACTCAAGGCTCATTTCAAAGCTTTTTGTATACATTTATATCTTTGCATACTTAATGAATGAGAAGAGTGTTTTGGTTACAATTCATAGTAAATCTTGAGTAACCAGTGTATGAATTCTAGATTTATGTGGTGATTTGCTGCGTCCTTGAGAGTGCATGTCTACTTACATAAATTGTTTTCATACAATTCCTTTGAAGTTAGCACCTACTGTATCTAGCTGTGGAATGTCCTAGTGAACATATGGTTTGGTTTTCTTCTCCTCATGACTATATATGATATACATGTGGTTCAATAGCTGAAGATTCAATTTTAATTTGAAGCTTTTGTTTCAATTTCTTTAAATTTCAGAGTATTTCACTATCATAATTGCAAATAACTGAACATCTAAAGCAAACAATACAAATATGTGGACATCTCATAGATAAGTGGAAATATTTAGCATATTTGAAGCTAAAGCATGCATTATTGATAAATATCATACAAATATTTGAGTATAACTGTATCATCGAATCAAATAACTGTGTAAAGTGACCTCTCTGTGAAGAATCTTTGCAGAAATAGTGTCATGATGATGAACTCTATGTAAGGCCCCAAAATGGAGACAGCAACGCACATCAACCTCTGAGTAACGTCAGAAGATTAAGACCTAATCACCGGAGACTTGGGATCATGAATTCTCTGAATTCATCGTATCTTTCAAGATGAATAAAGGTTAATGTGTACTTTTATTCTATGCTTGTTTATGACTAACATCATGATCAACATAAATTGGCACTAGAAGGAGGGCCAAATCCACAAGAACACGCTCATCATCATTATTTTTAGGTTTGATGATGCAGAGAGTAAGGTAACCCCAGTGCATTTGTGAATTTCAAATATTGCTCAAATATTTACTGTAATAGGCTTGTACATGTTCATTGTGTGTAAAGTTCCCAAAATTAGTCATAAATATTGCAAGCTTTATAGTAGATCATCATGAATTCACAAATATTGGCCAATGATAAATCCGTTCAAGCTTTGAAGAGTTTTGGCCTTAGAAACTTGATATCTTGTGGTAAGAGTCATTGTACCTCAAATATCTATCATATTTGCAGTATCTTTGCAAATAGTTCGTAAATATTCAGTCTGATCAGTCATCCGACTATAAATATTGTCTCAACTGGTGAAATTCATTCAATATTTACTATCATCTGGTTAGCTTTAGCCAATTTGCCTTAAAATTGAGAAATCCTAGCTCACAGGATAAATACCAGGTCTAGATCTAGTGGAATCTTTGAGGAATTGCCTGTTAGAGGTTTCAAACCTAGAAGTGTAGACATCCATCATACTCCTGGGTCTAGTGCATCAGGAGCTTCACCAAAACCTCCTCCTGTAACTCCTGTTGGTTTACAAGTACCTTCTGGGATATCTATGACACCTCCTGTTCAACCTCAACCCCAGGGCCAACCTTAGCCAGCTATACCACCGACTCAACCTCCTCTGGTCATAATGTCCTTCTTTGCTGCAGAGTCACCTTTAACCTTCAATGCATATCATGAGTTACCAAAGAATCCAGACAAACTTTGTCCAAAATATCATCCTTATCAAGATGCTGATGATCATGTCAGGACGTTTAAAGAGGCTTGCTGTAGAGCCAGAATAGAACATGAAGATGTTGTATGCAGATTATTTCCTTTTTCCCTAGGGGAAGAGGCTTATAATTGGTTTATTAGTCTTGGCCAAGCCTTTGTTGGTTCATGGGCTATCCTAGAGAAAGCCTTTCTTGATAGGTTCAAGGTCCCTATTGATCCATCTATGAATTACCACATGTTTGCTACAATCAAAAGATTCGAGAATGAACCTATTGCCAATTTTGATGCTAGGTTCCAGAAAATGCTATCCAATTTAGTTGCTCCTTATGTAGTAGCAGATGCTTCTACTAGGAGTATCTATTATTCAGCTCTGGATCCATTGACTTCCATGTTCATCAGGAGAACACATCCTGAGATCACTACCTTGACAGGAGCCTTTCAAGAAGCTATCAAAGTAAATCAATAGCTAGTCCCAGCTCCTACTCCAAATATTGCATTCCCTACATTGCCTGGCATGTATGCATCATATCCTGCACAACATCCTACATCATATCATCCACAATATCCTAATGGTGCAATGATACCCCTAGCATTCATGCCTGCACCTTTGCAGGTGCCTCCATTAAGTATCATGCCACCTCCTAATGGGAGTGGCCAGATGTCACAATATCCTACACAAATTCAGGCACCTCAGGGTGTTGATCTGTCTAACAATAACCATGGATCCTCTTTCTTCAAGCCTCAAAGTGAAAATGTAGTAGCTAAAGCTCAAGAAGAGAAGGAGGAAATTAAGGAAATTTCTGCTCAACTGAGAAAACTCACGACAGAAGTGACACATTTGAGAAATCAAAGTTTCTATTCCCAGTCAAATCAGAATAGAAATTACTCTAATGATAGACCAAATTATCCAGACAGAGGATACAATAACAACAGTAATTTCAGTAATGGTGGTGGAAATAACAATAATCCTCAAAGACAGCCCAGAGTATGGAATTCCAAGCCAAATAATGGTTCATTACCATCACCTTTAGATAATCAGCCATCTGGTGAAGCTAAACAGACTACTAGAGTCAATCTTGCTGAGGCAGCCCTCACCAACTGGTGTAGGATCCATAACACAAATGCTCATGCAGAGTTGGACTATCCATAATTTCAAATCACTGCCAGCATTTTTCAAACAGAAGTGTCTAATACTGCAGGACATCCACCTCAGGTAGAAGGTAATGAAATAGTTCCTTGTGGATATGATTCGGCCCTAGTGCTAGAAACCTACATCGATCATCAAAATTATTCTCATGCATATGAAGAATCTGCTTTAGCTTTTGAGTCAAATTATGTCTTCCCTTTTGAAGATGAGAATGAGCCTTCTATTGAACATGAGGAGGTGCATGCATACCAGCAGCAGTATCCTAGCAAACATAACTATAATTTGAGAAGTAGCTCCAATAGACCTAATGGCCCACTGACGTCATCTTTACCTCCAAATAATTTCAATACACCTCCTGATCCCAAAGCTAGCAATAATCCTAGGTTCCCCAAGGTAAATGCCCAATATTTGTCACCACCTAATACAGCATCAAAGGCTGTTAGCTTGCCTCATGAGTCCGATAAACTTGTTACATACTTGGCAGATGAAATGAAAAAGATAAAGATCAGCCTGTCTTTATCAGAGTTATTGAAAACCCCTGCAATCAAAAAAGCATTCATGAAGTCACTAGATGATCCTACCCCTAAAGAGGATATTCCTTCTCCAGGTCATCCTAGCAATAAAGATCATACTGCTAGAGATGGTAATATCAAACCTAAAATGCCAGTTACTGTCCAAGCTGCAGAAACATCACATATGACGTTATATAGAGATAAGAATGAGTCACCACTGTTCCTCCTTACCATAAGGATGTTTGGAAAGACTTTACACAATTGTTTGGTAGATTCAGGTGCATCTACGAATGTGATGCCTTTGTCCATATGCAATGCCTTAGGACTGCATCCTGCTAAATCCCTAAAAAAGGTGACACAGCTAGATAAAATAGAAGTGAGTGTAGTGGGAGAACTGACTCATATACACATGCAGCTAGCATCTGATCCCAGGATCCAATATTACATCGATATCCAGGTAGTTGACATACTTGATACATATGGGATGCTACTTAGCAGAGACTGGTCAAAAACTTTGAATGGATATATGTCCACTGACTTCAGTCACATGTGGTTACCTTGGAAAGGTATACCAAACTAGATAAGAATAGATGCTAAACCCAGAATGAAGCACATGATAACCGAGTATAATAAAACAAATCAGATCATGTATGTTGACATTGAGCCTAGAGTTTATGCCATTAGACAACCGACTATCAAGATAGAAGAGATCCTGATGCTTGACTTTCATCATCATCATCATCATCATGATCATCAGGAGGGTGTGCCAATTGTAGAAACTGATAATAATTTTGAGAATGAAAATGAAATATATCACTTCAGAAACTTTGAGATGCATTTGTCGAAACAGGTAAAGTGTTGTCAATTGTTAAATATACCTACTAATGATATTTTGATTTATGGATGGTGTAGATTACACAACGAAGCGCATTCAAAAAACACTTGCGAAACATGCTTAGACATGATGATGCTGGAGTAGACATGCAATGAGGCATCATCATCACATTTCGAGGTAAGTTCTACATCTGGTGATGATGATGATACTGATTCTTTTTTGTCTTATGCAGGAACCACAGAAAAGGTGACAGATCATGATGAAGGTCATGAACAGAGAAGAGAAGAAATTCTAGTATACAATCATATGAATGTTAGCAAAAAAGAAAAGATCACCCCAGGGAGTGATTGTCTGATGGAGTCAGACTATGAATTATCTAATGAAGACAAAGGCAGTAACCTGACCAGATTTGAAGGGTTCTTGTCTGGAGAAATTAAGAAAATGATAAGACAAAAGAGACATCCACAGGATGCACTAACTGAAGGTTGGTGTAGACTGCATGAGGCACCTCATTCGGAGACTGCCTGTTCGCTGTGCCTGCACATTTTGAAGAAACATACAGAGCCTAATCCAAAAGATCATCCTCCTGATGATAGAAAACAAAAAGAAGAATTAGCTCCTCAGAAGGAAGAAAAGGTGGAGCCTGAGAAAGCTAACATTCCTAAGTTAAAATGGATATCAGGTGGGGCAGCTACTAGAGTTGCAAAGAAAAATAAAGTTTCAGCTAAACCTCATGATGAAGATAAATCTTGGATCCTTAGATTCGATGGATCCAAATCCAAGCAAGGAGCCAGAGTAGGGATTGATCTTATTCATCCATCAGGAAAATCCTACTTAGCTGCATATAGATTACAGTTCCCCTGCACTAATAATGTGACAGAGTATGAAGCTCTAATTCATGGGATACTGTTTGCTCTCAAAAAGAAAGTGAAAATTCTGCACGTCTTTGGAGACTCAGAATTAGTTGTCAGACAAGTAAGAGGAATCTACTCTTGCAATTATAAAAAATTATCAAATTATAGACACAAAGTGTGGGATTTAATTGAAGACTTTGATGCATTTAACATCACTTATGTCCCTAGAGAATAGAATCACAGGGCAGATGCACTTGCCCAAGCTGCCAGTACATTAGAGCCACTATCTATATCAGGTCTGAAGAGATTTTCAGTAGAACTGGTATCTGTACCATCAGTACCTGATAATGTTACTAATCTTCAGGACTTTGATGATGACCAGCACATTCTTGATTTCATATCCAACAGGGATGTATTTGACGCTCAGATTATAGATGAGAATGGTATGGAAGATCATATTTGGGAAGAAGATGAAATATTAGAGTTGCCTAGTAACAAAATTCCCAAAGGCATGATTAAATTAGAAAGAGCCTTTGATTTGGATAATATGCTGAAGCAGAAGGATCTTCCTAAAGCTGATGGAGGTCAGTATTCACAAGTGAATATCAGATAGGATGATGACAAGAAAAATGTCTTGATAGGTAAGGTTTGCACACCAGAAGAGTTAGAAGGAATAACTCAGGCCCTTAAGGATTACATCCATGTAATTGCATGGACTTATGATGAGCTAAAGACATATGACACATCTGTCATAACTCATACTATACCTCTCAAGCTAGATGCTAAACCTTTCAGACAGAAGGAAAGGCCAGTCAATGCTTTGCTTGAACCAATAATATTTGAAGAAGTCAAGAAATTGTTAGATGCTAGGATAATTTTTCCTGTGAGGCATTCCACTTGGGTGGCAAATCTAGTGCCAGTTAGGAAGAAGAATGGAGACATCAGGCTATGTGTAGATTTCAGGAATCTGAACAGAGCATTAGAAAAGGATAATTATCCTTTACCCTCATTAGATGAAGTTCTACAGATTGTAAATGGAGCCAAAATGATGTCCTTCCTAGATGTCTTTTCAGGATACAACCAAGTGATGGTTGATAAAATTGACAGATTGAAAACTGCCTTCACCACCAAGTGGGGGATATTTGCATATAGACATATGCCATTCAGACTTATAAATGCTGGAGCAACATTCCAGCGAGCAATGGACATAGCCTTCAAAGGCTTAATAGGAAAATGTATAGTCATCTACATGGATGACTTGATAGTATTCTCCAAAGAAAGGGGAAATCATGTAGCAGATCTCATAAATGTGCTGAAGAAATGTGAAGAGTATGGAATATCCCTGAACCCCAAGAAATGCATATTTGGGGTGACAATAGGAAAGTTATTAGGCCATTTGATAACTAAAGATGGAATCTTCATTGATCCTGATAGGGTGGAGTCTATCATGAAAATACAACTTCCTGGAAGCAAGAAAGAACTTAAGTCTTACTTTGGTAAGATTAACTTTGTAAGAAAATTCATAACTGGTTTTGTAGAAATAGTCAGACCATTAAATGTTATGTTGAAAAAAGATGCCAAAATTGAGTGGACAGCAGAAGCTAAAGTTGCTTTTGAGGACATAAAGGAAGCCATATCAGATGCTCCTATACTCATCAGTCCTGATTACACAAAGGATTTCTACATCTATTGATTTGCTTCAGAGCATACCTCTGCAGCAGTGTTAACTCAAAGGAATGAAGAAAAGGAAGAGTTAACTCAAAGGAATGAAGAAAAGGAAGAGAAACCAATAGCCTTCATGAGCTATCCTTTCAAGGATGCTGAATTAAGATATGTGGATGTTGAAAGACAAGCACTTGCATTAGTCAGGGCAGTAAAGAAATTCAGGCATTATATACTGAGAAGCAAGGTGATTGCAGTAGTGCCTGATGCAGCAGTGAAGATGCTGCTCATGCAGAGTGAGCCTGGTGAGAAAAGAGCCAAGTGGATTACTTTATTACAAGAGTATGACATGGAGATTACACCAATGAAGCTAGTAAGAGGACAGGCTTTAAGCCAAATGATATTTAAAATTGACCCAAACATCACAAGTCAGTAGTATGTTATCAATGATAAGAATAATAAAGAATGGTATTCAGATATCAGGCACATCTTAATTACTGGAAGATGTCCTCTGAGATTGCAAGCTTCACAGAGAAGAGCCTTGAAGATAAGGTCACAAAAGTATATGATGAAGGGAGGAACCCTATTCAAGAAGAATTATGAAGGAATATACCTGAGATGCTTAGAAAAGCTAGAAGAAAATAAGGTCCTGTCTGAGTTACATGACAAGTTCAGAACAGTACATGGATCAGCCTTGGCCACGACACATGCAATCCTCAGAGTAGGATATTATTGGCCCATAGTTTTTAAAGATACAGCTGATCATGTTAAATGTGTCATGTGTGTCAGGTTGCTGCCAACAGAGAGAAATATGCTGCACAACCCTTGCAACCGGTGATGGAAGAGCACCCATTTGCACAATGGGGCATGGACTTCATAGGACCAATTAATCTTCCGTCCTCCTCAAGCCATAGGTATGTCCTAACAATTACTAACTATTGTACCAGATGGACTGAGATTGTCAGCAGCAAGACTTGTACTGCAGATGACATCATCAAATTTCTAGAGAGCAACATTGTCACCAGGTATGGAATTCCTTATGCTTTGGTAAGTGATAATGGTTCTACCTTCACTTCAACTAAATTGTCAAGTTGGGCTTTTGATCATGGGATCATACTTAAGTTTTCATCCAACTACTATTCCCAAGGGAATGGATTAGCAGAATCCACCAACAAGAATTTACTGAATATCATAAGAAAACTAATAGAGAAGAACCCTAGGGAATGGAACTCATTTCTGAAATATGCCTTATGGGTAGACAGAACTAGAATGAAAATTGCATTAGGAAACTCACCTTTCCAATTGGTATATGGGGTGGATCCTATCCTTCCTGTAAACTTGAAAATTCCTACTCTGTAGTTTGCCCAAGAATACCTAGGCATTGATAATAGACAAGAAGTCAGCTTGCTTCAGCTGATGCACCTGGAAGAGAAAAGGAGTCAGGCAATTGACCAGTTTGCAAAACATCAGGCTATTGTCAAATGTTGGTTTGACAAGAGAGCCAGAGTTAAAGCCTTCAGGATATCTAATTTAGTCCTGATGTGGGATAAAGCCCATGAAAGGAAAGGTGACCATGGCAAATTTGATAGATTATGGATAGGTCCCTTTCAAATTTCTGAGATACTAGGAGACAACACTTATAGGCTTAAGAACCTGACAAGAGAGGATGTCCCATTGCCAGTCAATGGACAATTCCTCAAGCATTATTTCTAGGCCTGAGTGACTTCATGACAGTCATGTGTATCATATTGTACATTTGTATAGTTGTCTGTACAGTTTGTTTTGTTTTTGTTTGTTCTATTTTGTTTGTTGAGACCTTGTTTTGGTTAGTCAGGATGATGCACCTTATTACCACAGAAAATAACTAAATTGTTAGGATTCAAGAGATGAGATCACATTTAGACATAGGTTGTAATTCAACTTGAGAAGTATTCATAATCAGGTCTGTGATATCCTTTCATCAGGGTGCCTTTTCTTGATCAAAGTGAATCAATCACAATAAAACATCTAACAGCCTTGGGTTTGTTGAACACATAAGTATAGGTGTTAAGTGAAAAATCTAAAGAGACTCCCTTGTTACCAATACAATCTCCAACCTAAAGTTGCAAGTGACTATACCTTATACAAATGAGCTGACATGATGATATCAGATATAAATTTTAACAGAAAATTTTTAGAAAAGGAAATAGAATTAGGCCATCTAAGTAACTCTACCAGGGCTATAGACGCCTGCTGGTAGTGGGGCTCTACTTAGGGAGATTGTATAAATAACCTTGCTGGGGCTATAGACACCTGCTGGCAACAAGGCTCTATCCAGGTTGGCTATGAGGGATGATCTCCAACTATGTAGTTTAACACCAGTTACTTATGTTTTCAACTCACTTTCAAGATGAGGATAATTAATCATCTGCACACACATGATCCTTTGCTAGCATTGTTACCATGATGAAATTTTATCATTCAAAAGATCATGATGCTTATGCTTAGGAAGAATTAGAATACTATGGATGAATGTGATCACATCACTTGAATCATTAGAATTTGTTTGTTTTCTTTGGTGGCAAGTTGTTGTGTGGTTACACAACACACCCCATTTTGACTTGACAAAACAGAGACCCAACTTTTTGGCTTGTGTCTTGTGCTTTCTGGCGGTCTGGTAAAAGTAAGTCATGCAGATCATCATGCATTGAAAAGACTGGGTAAGTGTTCATCATGAGGTTAGTTTGTCAAATTTCATATTTTATTCCAAAAGCCTCATATTTAGAAAGAGCATTAAATTCCATGTAGGTTTGTCTTTTACATCACCCTGATATTCGTCAGGATGTGAAAGTTTTGAGTGGTCAAAGTCTGAGTCAAACCTGATATTCCCAGGGGGAGGATCATATTTCATAACATCCGTCATATTATAAAGGTCACCCGATATAGTATATCACCCGATAAAATCATGCGGTCCAAATATCCGGACGTTAATTTCAGGTGATAGTAACCGTCCCCTGTCAATAGCCTTATGCATTTCGCGAGGATCATATTTGTCAAAGTAACCCGATATTTCATAATATCCTCCTACTGTGAAATATCCCCCTAAGCCAATATCTTGATGACGTCATCCAAGTTCGATAAACGAAAGAACAAACATGATGATGACATCATCATCACATTTACCTCTCGACAGGATATTTCATAAACATGATCTTGTTCCCATATTATGACGATGACATCATGATGCCTTGCTGATACATTGAGCGAATATCTAGATGATGTCATCCCAATATTTCGAAAGAGAGACATGTAAGTTTGTCTGATCATCATCACTTTTGAAACATCACCCAATATATCGAGATATCCTCCTGATGTGCTAAACATAACCAAAAGGTGCATTCGTCACATGATGTGGTCACGATAGTTTTTTCTCTGAAGGAGGACGATCATTTTAAACTCGACCCGATATTTGCGAATATCATCCTACCTTCGTGATATCTTGTCATAGGGATATCATCCTGCTCCCATTGCCGCCATTGCCATTTAATACGCGCAGACATGGTAGGTAGTTCCCGCCGACCAAGAAACTCGATGGAACACTTGGCAAGATCCTGCGTTTTTGCGCGGATAATCAATGAGTAAAATCCAATCTGTCAGAGTTGCCCTAATTTTAACCTAAGTGCATTGTTAAAGGGATGAATTCACCGCCATTTCAAATTTACCTTGCGATAAATTTGTTTTTATAGAGAACTAGCCTCCATATCCTCATACACGCGATAGTTGCACGAATTAAGCTCACAGATAGAAGGAAGTGCGTGATCATCAGCTGAATAAAGAGTATTGTCAGCAAGTCCACTGGTATAAGAGGAAGTTTGCATATACAGGTAAGTAAATGAAACCCTCGTCTTGTTGTTTCTATAAAAAGTCAGGTATGAATGGTTAATCTAAAGTTCTGGTTTATGTATCCATATGATTAAGTAATGTTGAACATCTACAGTAGGCATGATGAGTAGTAAAGTTAATTGTAATATGCATGCATGTATATACCCATTGTAAGATAGGATTTGTTTAATTGCAGGCACCCATGGCTGACAAGAGGTTAGTAAAGTGTCAAGCAAAATTTGAAAGGCCCATGTTCTCCTCCCAAAGGGGTGTCCTGTTCAAGTATGGCACAATTACGGATACCCATCAGGGAAGTACCAATTTGGAAGAATGGTCAGCTAGGTTGAATGATGAGAATAACAAGAGTCCGGTGCTAGATGCAGTTTTCATTTCTGGGATGTAGAACGCCGCTAGTTTTCCATACTCCATGGAATCTCTGGAACTAGTGATCGAGTGTGCTAGGAACTACAATCCAGAAACTAGGCAGGTGATGAAGCATGGGAGGATATATGCCGACCTATCCATCAAGGGTCTGTCCAAGACATTGGGATTGCCATTGGGCAGCAAGGTCAAAAGTGTGGACCTGAAGAAGTCAGAGAAAGAATATGAAAATAATAAGAAACAAGCCAGGAAGAATATGTATCAATGGAGGGCTGAAAACAGTACATATCCTGCAGCAGCCAAACTTCCTGTGAATCTATTCAAATATGATTTTGCTGATGAATATCAATACATGATCGTACTACTAAATAGAGTAACAGGCCAGCCCGATGCTGGTAGTTTCAGAGACAAGATGTATGGTATAATAATGATGTGTTTATATTCAGATATCAAGCCACTATGGGGCCAACTAATAAGTGATGCTCTACATGAGTAGCTGATGAACCTAGGAGGTTCAAATTGTGCTTTCTATATGACATCATACATCGTCTACTCCTGTGCGTATAAAGGCACATTTGATGCATTGGTTACAGATGGGAAAGTCACAGGAACAGTTAATGCTGTGCATATCTGGGATCATCATCCCCAGTTGCAAAGAGCCAATTACCTCCAGGACTATAAACTGGTCAATGATGCATTCTCTATGCATCTGGTGAGGACCATGGAGGCTCAAGAGATAATTTACAGGCATGGAGCCTGGTATATTCAGTTTGCTACCTTTTCATACATAAGGATTGAGGGTTTTGAAGGAAATCCCCTCATGCTGCCAAGGTATCTCACTGATGCAGTGATACTGATGGAGTTCATCAGGCAGAGCTCCGCAATGATAAAAACATACAAAGATGCCAAGAAGCTGCCACCAATTTTGTTTCCAGTCACTATTGGCTAGTACATGTGCCCTGATTCAGAGCACATAAAGAAGGTGATGGTCACCTTGAATAAAATGAAACTGCAGCCTTTTCCACTGACAAGACCATATGATCCTTATGGTAGGATGCAGAAAATAATAGGAAAGGCTATTCATCAGAGGCACCTACAAGACTTCTGGGCCAACTGTGAAGATGAAGCAGAGGCAAGAAGAAGAAGATATCAAAGGCTGACTTTGAATCAAATAAGAACCTTTGATTGCATCCCAATTCCCCAACAATTGAAGAAAGATGATGGCAGGATAATTGTAGATGAATATGAACAGAAGAAGATATATAATGATACCATCTCTACACTTGACCTCACCATACAGGAGGATATATCCTTGGACCCCTTCATTGCCAGGACCATATAACTAACCCAAGCCTGGGTTGATGAACAGATAGGGGCATTGAAGAAGAAGGGCCAGGAGATTCCTGATGGGGAGTATGATGACTTCCTAAATGAAAAGAGGAAGTCTGAGCGAGATAGACTCCCTCCACCACAACAACAAAGTAAAAGACCCCCAAGGGACAAGAAAGTAGATAAGGAACCCAAAGGGGTTATTATCGAAAAGGCAGTATTTGTAGCTGAGGAGGCAGCAACATCAGGATCTGGATCTGGATCAGGATCAACATCCCCTCCAAGGACAAGGAAAGTCCAAGAAGAGTAAGACAACAGAGGCTAGAATTACAGAGACCCTAGAAGAGGGTCAATCCTCAAGGAAACATGATGAAGAGGATATCCTCATGGAGGAAGAGCCTGAAGAAGAAGAGGCCCCTTTGATAATAAAAAGAAAAAGAAGAGCTCCACAGGTGGCTGTGTCTACCCCACCTAAGAAACTGAGAACCTCCATGAGGGGTGAAATAAAACAACCCCCTACATTGTTACAAGGGGCAGGTAGTGAAGTGCACAAAGAACTACATCATAATGTTCCACTTCCTACCATCGTCAAGTTCAAAATTGAACTTGCAGAAGAGCAAATGAAAGAAACCTCGCTAGGAAGTCATATCTCATTAGAGGAGACAATTAATTTGTCTGATGATGAGGTTGTGAAGGAGGTATCTTCACAAAAGATGGAAACCCTTGTTGCAGGTACACAAATGACCCCTCATAAGCCTCCAATAGTTCAAACGATACTAGAGGAGATGAAGCAAGTGGAAGCCGAAAAGGAAAAGAGCCCAGAGCAGGTAGCCCAAGAAATGGGGCTAGATACACTGATTGCTGAGGTGACAAATCCTGCAGTGGTAGATTTGATAGATAAGCAGGATGCAAGTCCTGAACATCCAACAGGATCACCTGACAAACGGCAACCTGCAGAAGAAGTGAAGATGGCAGAACCAGAGGGCCATCCTTTAGAAATAAGCCCACCAAGTGCACAGGATGCATCAGTAAAACCTGCTATAGTAGAGGCTCAAGAAAAGAAGGCTGATGAGAAAGATATATCTAAAGATCCTGCTACCAAAGTTTAGGAAGTAAGTAACACAGGTGCAGAATAGATAATGGCTTCAGAACAAACGCCAGCACCTAAGGAGACTTCCCAAGCATCCATGACTGAGAATGTTCCTCAACAGGAGGAAAAGCCAAAGGAGGATGAAGTAATGACAGAAAAAGATCATGATCATCATGATCAGCATGTGGACATAGCACAAGATCCTCCACCTCAAGAAGATGCTCCTCCGGAGAAAGAAGTTCCTCAACAGGAGGATGTGCCACAGGATCAATGTCAAAGTGAGCATCAGGAAGAAGAAATGAGAAAATCACCATCTCCACCACATCTGCTGACAGAAACAGGAGACACAGGTGAACATCTTGATGATGTAGAAAAAATGATTAGGTGCCTTCGTGGTTGGAGAAAGAGGTAAATATAGAAGAAGAATTTGAAATTCAAGAGTTTGATGTCTCCACCCTATTCTCTGAAAATATAATAAAACCTAAGAGGAAGGCCAGAATGACTTCGGCCATCAAAAAAGATCCAACAACTGGGAGGAGGACTGCACAGATTGCAGTACCTACTGTGAAAAAAAAAGGTAAAATTACCTTAGATGAATTCCAGATCAGCACAGTAGACTTAGGATTTGCCAATGAGGACCAAGAAGGTCAACAGGGAAAGGATATTATTGATTCTTTGATTCAAAAGGTGAAAAGAGAGAAAGAGAAAAATAAGCAACATAAGGAGCACATTGCTCAGTTGCATGCCTACATAGGAAGGCTAACCAATACTGAAGATACTTCAACTGAACATGCAGTCCCAGTGACTGTTATCTCTCAAGAGGAGCTGAATAAATTAGACCTCATGAAACATGAGGCATCTGTACTCAGGAGATGGATGTCATCCACATTGGGTGATGTAGAGGAAGTAGTAAAGGCCTCTTTGAAGAGGTGGAATACTCTCAGTGACTCCAGGACCAAGGTAGACAAATTGCAGATGCAGACATAAAAAAGGTCTTACCAACTGGAAAGAGTATTAAATATACTGGGAGAAATAAAGAGGATAAATCCTCAGCTGCTCATCAATAAACAGATACTAAACAGTAATACTGCCTTGCTGATTGACATATAGTATAAAGACATTCAATTTGAATGTGGAGTACTCAGAAGATGCAATAATAAACTGAGAGATATCAGCATGAAGTTGCATGATTTAATGTCTGTTGAGGCAGAAATATTGGAAACATTAGAAGGAAAAGTGGAAGGGAAGGTTTAAAATCAAGATGAGGAGTTTGCCATCAACGCTTTACACAGCAACTTCCAATCAATAGTAGATGATCCACTTGTTCACTTGACAGAAGAAGCCATAGATGAAATAATGAGAATCAAAGTCAAGATGGAGAAGTACAATGAAACACTGCAAGACAGGAAGAGCAAGCTAGATAGCAGCAGGCATAAATATGAGGCACAGAAGCATGCCATGATCAAAGCAAAGACTCAGGATGGCGGGGAAATAGATAAAATTGTGCATTTATATGAGCAAGTCCAGAGCGTCATGCAACCTCATATGCGTAGCCATCATCATCATGATGAGGAAAGTTCAGGAAGTGATGCACCTGGTGATGAGGAACATGACTCTGATAAAGTTAGTGATGATGCATCATAGAGTGAATATCAGCATTAGATACTTAGTGGAAATAGTTTTTTAGATAGTTGCCAGCTGGCAACTTGTGCCATTTTGTAAAGGTTGACGTAGTCAAAAGAAATATTTTCCGTGGATGCACATAGATGAATCTAGATCGTTGATCTTTCTGTAACGGATTCCTCACCTTATTCTATAAAAGGTGTAGGAATGCCTCCTTTGTAAACATTCAAAACTTAATTGAAATTTGTCTGCTGAAATACTCAGGGCTCATTTCAAAGCTTTTTGTATACATTTATATCTTTGCATACTTAATGAATGAGAAGAGTGTTTTGGTTACAATTCATAGTAAATCTTGAGTAACCAGTGTATGAATTCTAGATTTATGTGGTGATTTGCTGCGTCCTTGAGAGTGCATGTCTACTTAGATACATTGTTTTCATACAATTCCTTTGAAGTTAGCACCTACTGTATCTAGCTATGGAATGTCCTGGTGAACATATGGTTTGGTTTTCTTCTCCTCATGACTATATCTGATATACATGTGGTTCAATAGCTGAAGATTCAATTTTAATTTGAAGCTTTTCTTTCAATTTCTTTAAATTTCAGAGCATTTCACTATCATAATTACAAATAACTGAACATCTAAAGCAAACAATACAAATATGTGGACATCTCATAGATAAGTGGAAATATTTAGCATATTTGAAGCTAAAGCATGCATTACTGATAAATATCATACAAATATTTGAGTATAACTATATCATCGAATCAAATAACTATGTAAAGTGACCTCTCTGTGAAGAATTTTTACAGAAATAGCGTCATGATGATGAACTCTATGTAAGGCCCCAAAATGGAGACAGCAACGCACATCAACCTCTGAGTAACGTCAGAAGATTAAGACCTAATCACCGGAGACTTGGGATCATGAATTCTGCAACATCATGATCAACACTACTCCAACAATCTGCAACAAACAAGATGGAATTAGCAGCATCGTTTAATAAATCAGCAGGAAAAATGAACATCTACATTAAATCAGTCTCCAAATGCACAAACACAGCCTTCGGGCTCAAAAACCACGAAAAATGCGCATCAAAATGCCTATACAACGTTAAAACCAGTCAGGTCAACCATCGTTCACCAGAAACATGCATCGGGCGCCCAAGAAAGCTTCAAAATTTCCATCGCTTCACTCTCCGCTCAATTTCCTTGTTTAAATCTTTGTATATCCGATATACAATCCGGACGTGATACAAGCACTAAATCGGATTTCAATTTTCATTTGGGTTCCAGCTTGTATGCCGCTCTGCATATCAGTTTGTATATCGCAATATACAAATGCCAAAATATACAAGCATTTAACTCTATTCTGTAACTTTTCAAATCCGCGGCTTGTATATGGCAATGTATATAAATTATATACAAACCAGACACATACATTGATTTAACTCTTCTTAACCTTCCCTCGCATCCACGTAATGTATAAGTGCCTTTGTATGCTTCAGACATTTCACTTGGAAGTGATACAAATACTTAACCGCATCTTATTTTCCCTCTGATTCCACATTGTATATTTCAGAATGTATGCCCATGCTATATGTCATGCTTTTATATATTCCAAAACATACAAGTATTTAAGTCCGTTTAATAAACTTTCAGGTCCACGTTGTATATGGACGTTGCATGTTCCAAATGTATGTAAAAATATACAAGTTCGGAATGTGCAACGAATTAACCTTGTTTAATAACCTTTCGGGTCCGCATTGTATATGGACGTTGTATATCAGCTTGTATGCATTGTTTGTATCTTTAGATATACAAGGCCGAAAACATACAAGGACTTTTCTCTGTTTGATAGACTTTCGGTTCCAGCACTTGTATATTTCAAGTGTACGTATCCTCCGATATATAATCCAAATGTGATACAACGAACTAATCAGATTCTAACCTCTCTTTGATTCTGTGTTGTATGTATGTGTTGTATGTTTCGTAACATACAAGCCACAGAATATTCAATGAATTAACCACAATTCATAACCCTTTTGGATTCTGGCGGATGTATATTCTGCAATGTATATTTGCCACATATCGAGCAATGTATAAAACATTATACATTTTGGACGTAATACATCGGCTCAACTTGATTCGAGACACTTTGGATTCCGGCTTGTATATAACACTTGTATCCTCGAATATACAAAGCACGGAAACATTCAACCACTAAACTATATTCCATAAACACTTTGGGTCTGCCATGTATAAAGTGTGTTGTATTTTGACCTGCCAAAATATACAAATGTGAGATACAAAGTGAAACTTAAACATTTATCCATTTTAACCCTAAATTACTTCAGGTCCACCTTGTATATACCATCCTTTATTAAAATGCATGCAAGGTAAAAAAAAGAATATACAATTGCCTTTGTATATGAAAGCGATGTATAAAGGGCAATGTATGTAACATTACAACAACCCAACATGCAAATGAATAATGCATATGCAACCCGACTACAAAAAGCGACTAAGTATAAAAGGGACTTTGCACATACAAAGGACTTTGTATATGCAAAGTGATATACAAACCTGAATGTACATTTTACCAAAATGATCATAACTTGCAAAATATGGCGAATTTTAAGATGGTTCAAAAAGCAACCCTAGCTCATTTTTCACAAGGAATCCAACCATATCATGCACTGGTACTGAAAATGCATTTTTTCTTCATTTCTATCAAAGTTTGCAATTTTAACCGTCTTTTCCCTTTACCACCAAGCAAAACAAAACACACAAAAGCAGAAGCAAAAGGCCACAACAGGGGTCCTCATTTTGCTGAGTAAAATGGGGCGTGTTGTGAACATCACAACTAGCAACCAAACAAAACAATCAAATTCAACCCATTAAAGAAAATTGAATGAAATAAATGCATAACTTCCAACTATCTTTTCTGCAAATTATTAACCAACTTGAGACTCAATGTATTCAATAAGGTGCATGAATTTTCATTTCAGTTTAAGTGGGTGCACGTGGTTAATAAGCCTCATCTTGAAGATCAGTTAAACAAACCAGTGATTGATATTAGACTACGTAGGTGAGGGCATTCCCTCATAGCCAACTGGATAGAGCCTTGCTGCCAGTGAGCATCTATAGCCCTGGCAAGGTTATCGTTACAATTCTCCTAAGTAGAGCCTCACTGCCAGCGAGCATCTATAGCCCCGGTAGAGTTACTTAGATGGCTTAATCTAGATTTTCAGTATAATCGATTTTATTTATTTTTGTATTTCATAGAGATTTCATAAGATATTGCATTTGTAACTTCATGATGCAAGGAGTGGTCACTTGCTGAAATTAAGCTAAGAATTGTAATGGTAGCAAGGGTGACCTCTGATTTTTCACCTAATATCTACACTGGTAAGTTCAACAAACCGAAGGATTTTAGGTGTGTCATTGTGAGAAACATTCCTTGAATACTCAACCCATTCTTATTGAATACAAAATTTCACAAGTTAAACAACTCTCTACATTCATGACAGTCACAACAAGTTATGCGTAGATTTCAAACAATTAACCTGACTGATCTCAATTTTCCATTGTTTTTAGTGGTTGTTAATCTGCCCCTTTATACTCTAAATCAAAAGAAAGATCCTTGCTGAGGAAACAACGCAACCAAAACAAAACAAGCAATACAAGGCCCCTGTACAAACAACTATACAAAGAAAGTACACTATGATACACATGACTGTCATGATGCAATCCTCAGGCCTGAAAATAGTGTTTGAGGAACTGTCCATTAACTGGTAATGGAACATCCTCACCTGTTAAGGTCTTGAGCCTATAGGTGCTGTCACCTAGAATTTCAAAATTTTGAAAGGGGCCTATCCAGAGTTTGTCAAATTTACCATGATCACCCTTCCTTTCATGTGCTTTGTCCCACATCAGGACTAGATCTGAGATCCTAAAAGCCTTGATTCTGGCCCTTTTGTCAAACCAATGCTTGACAACAACCTGATGTTTAGAAAATTGGTTAATTGCTGCACTTCTTTTTTCCTCTAGGTGCATTAGTTGTAGCAATCTAACTTCCTGTTTATTATCTATGCCTAGGTACTCTTTTGCAAACTGTAGCATATGAATCTTTAAGTTGATAGGGAGGATGGGATCCACCCCATATACTAAGTGAAAAGGTGAATTTCCTAATGCAGCTTTATTCCTGGTTCTATCTACCCACAAGGCATATTTCAATAGAGTGTTCCATTCCCTTGGGTTCTTATCTATCAGCTTTTTTAGGATGTTCAATAGGTTCTTGTTTGTGGATTCTGCTAATCCATTCCCTTGGGGGTAGTAATTTGAGGAGAATTTTAAAATGACCCCATGATCGAAAGCCCAACTTGACAATTTAATTGAAACAAAAGCATGCCTATTATCACACACTAAAGCATATGGAACTCCATACCTGGTCACTATATTGGTTTCCAAAAACCTAATAACATCCTCGGCATTACATGTCCTACTGCTGACAGCCTCAGTCCACCTGGTACAGTAATCAGTAATAGTTAAAACATACCTGTGGCCTAAGGATGAGGGAGGATTGATGGGTCCTATGAAGTCCATTCCCCATTGAGCAAAGGGGCGCACCTCCATCACTGGCTGCAAAGGTTGAGCAGCATATTTCTCTCTATTGGCAACAACCTGACACATATGACAGCATTTGATGTGTTCAGCTGTATCTTTAAAAATTGTGGGCCAATAATACCCTACCCTGAGGATAGCATGAGTAGTGGCTAAGGACGACCCATGTGCAGTCCCAAATTTATCATGTAATTCTGTTAGCACCTTATCTGCTTCTGATCTTTCTAAGCATCTTAGGTATATCCCCTCATAGTTTTTCTTGAAAAGGACTCCTCCTTTTAACATAAATTTCAGTGACCTTATCTTCAGGGCTCTCCTCTGTGAGGCCTACAGTCTTGAGGGACATCTCCCAGTGGTCAGGATGTGCCTAATGTCTGAGTACCATTCTCCGTCATCTTTTGCATTTATGATGTATTGCCGGCTCAGGATATTGGGATCAACCTCTAATATCATCTGGCTTAATACCTGCCCTCTTACGAGCTTCATAGGGGTAATGTCCATATCGTACTCTTAGAGGACAGTGATCCAGTTAGCCCTTTTCTCACCTGGTTCACTTGCATTAGCAACATTTTCACTACTGCATCAGGTACAATAGCAATCACCTTACTTCTCAAGATGTAGTGCCTAAACTTCTTGACTACTCAGACCAAAGCAAGCACCTATCTTTCAATGTCCATATACTGCTGCAAAGGTATGCTCTGAAGCAAATGAAGGCTCTAGGCTTTTCTTCCTTTTCTTCATTTTTCTATGTCAGTACTACTACAGAGGTATGCTCTGAAACAAATGAGTAGATGTAGAAGTCCTTGGTGTAATCTGGACTAATCAGGACTGGAGCATTTGATATGGCCTTTTTAATGTCTTCAAAAGCTGCTCTAGCTTCTGGGGTCCATTCAATTTTAGCATCCTTCTTGAGCATGGCGTTTAAGGGCCTGACTATCTCTGTAAAGCCAGTGATAAATTTCCTAATGAAATTAATCTTACCAAAGTAAGATTTGAGCTCCATCTTGCTTCTAGGCAGTTGTATCTTCATGATGGATTTTATTCTGTTAGGATCAATGATGATCCCGTCATCAGTTATCAAGTGGCCTAGCAATTTCCCCGTGGTCATCCCAAAAATGCACTTCTTGGGATTCAAGGATATCCCGTACTACTCGCACTTCTTCAACACCTTTCTCAGGTCCTCTACATGGTCCTCTCTATTTTTGGAGAACACCGTTAAGTCATCCATGTATATTACTATGCACTTACCAACCAAGCCTCTGAAGGCTATGTCCATTGCTCACTGAAATGTGGCTCCAGCGTTTATCAATCCAAACGGCATGTGCCTGTAGGCAAAGATCCCCCATTTCATGGTAAATACGATTTTCAATCTATCAATTCTGTCCACCATCACCTGGCTATATCCAGAGAAACCATCCAAGAAGGACATCATCTTGGTGTCGATCACAATTTGCAGGACTTCGTCTAGAGAAGGCAAAGGATAATTATCCTTTTCAGAAGCTTGATTCAAGTTCCTGAAGTCCATGCACAGTCTGATGTCACCGTTCTTCTTTCTCACTGGGACTAGGTTTGCCACCCATGTGGAGTGTCTCATAGGAAATATGATCCTGGCATTGAGCAGTCTTTTAACTTCTTCGAAAATGATTGGCTCCAGTAAAGCATTGACAGGTCTTTGCTTTTGCCGAAAAGGCTTGGCGTTTGACTTCACAGGTATCGTATGAGTGATGACTGATGTATCAAAAGTTTTCAATTTGTCATACATCTAGGCAATGACATGGATGTAATCTTTGAGGGCCTGAGTTATCCCTTTCAACTCTTCTTTTGTATAGACCTTCCCAATTAGAACATTTCTTCTTCTATCACCTTGCCCAAGGTCGACCTGTGAATACTGTCCCTCATCAGCCTTTTGAAGATCCCTTTGTTTCAGCATGCTGTCCAAATCAAATGCTCTTTCCAACTCTATCATTCCCCTAGGGATTTTGTTACTTGGCAGCTCCAGGATTTCTTCTTCTTCCCAGACATGATCTTCTAGATTCTTTTCATCAATGATCTATGCCTCAAAAACATCTCTATTGGAAATAAAATCCAATATATGCTGATCATCTTCAAATACTTGGAGGTTAGTTACATTATTAGGTACTGAAGGCACTGATACTAATTCAACTGAGAATCTTTTTAAACTTGATACAAACAGTGGCTCTAGAGTACTGGCAGCTTGGGCCAAAGCATCTGCTCTATGGTTTTACTCTCTAGGTACATGGGTGATATTGAATGCATCAAACTCTTCTATTAAGTCCCACACCCTGTGTCTATAATTGGACAGCCTCCTATAATTGCAAGAGTATATACCTCTTACCTGTCTGACAACTAATCCTGAGTCCCCATAGACATGCAGAATTTTCACCTTCTTCCTAAGAGCGGACAGTATCCCATGAATTAGAGCTTCATATTCTATCACATTATTTGTACATGGGAGCTGCAATCTGTATGCTACCAAATAGGATTTTCCAGATGGGTCAATGAGGTTTATTCCTACTCCAGCTCTTTGTTTTGACTTGGATTCATCAAATCTGAGGATCCATAGCTCATCCTCAGCTAAAAGCTTGTTTGGTGCTTCCTTCTTTCTTTTGGCTTTGGCAGCCGCACCACTGGATATCCATTTTAGCTTTGGTGTCCTAGTTTTCTCAGACACCACCTCATCGGCTTTATGGGGAGCTGATACTTCTTCTTTTCTCTTATCACCAAGAGGAACATTCTCTGGACCAGGCAGCGTATGCCTTCTCAAGATATGCAGGCACAACGAGCAAGATGTCTCCGAGTGAGGTGCCTCATGCAACCTGCACCATTTCTCAATCAAGGCATCCTGGGGAGGCCTATGCTGCTGCATCATCTTTTGGATTTCTTTTGACAGAAACTCCTCAAACTTGGACAAATTGCTGCCACTATCCTCGTCAAATAACTCGTAATCTGACTCCACTAAACAATCACTCCCAGGGGTGATTGTCTTCTTTTTCTTATCATTACCCCTGGTGCATACCAGTATCTCTTCTGTCATCTGGACAAAACCTTCATCCTTCTGTGTGCATCCTCCTGTTCCTGCAGGAGACAAACATAAATCAGTATCACTATTGTTATCCGTGGAACTCACTGTGGGTGAAGATGCTTTGCCATATGCTTGTTCCAACTCCAACATGTCTAAACAGGCATCACAAGTTTTTTCAGAATGAGCCTCGTCATGCAACCTGCACCATCCATCAATCAGAATATCATGAATAGGCATGCTTAATAATTGACATCGTTTCACCTGTCTAAACAAATGCATCTCAAATTTCTTGAAATGATCCAGTTCTATTTTATTTCCAAGATTACAATCAGGCTCTAAATTTATTTCATCACTCCAAAGGTCACCATTATGATCATGTATGTCAAGCATCAGGATTTCTTCTATGCTGGCGGTTTGAGGTCTGATGGAGTAAACTCCAGGTTCCACATCCACATACATGATTTCATTGGTTATGTTATATTCGGTGATCATGTGTCTCATGCGAGGTTCAGCTTCAATCTTTATCTGATTCGGTATACCCTTCCAAGGTAGCCACATATGCCTGAAATCAGTTGACATGTATCTGTTGAGGGTTTTTGACCAGTCTCTGCTGAGTAACATTCCATATGTATCAGGTATATCTACTACTTGAATATCAATATAGTGTTGGATTCTGGGATCCGATGCTAGCTGCATGTGAATGTGGGTCAATTCTCCCACTACACTTACTTCTGTTTTGTCCAATTGTGTTACCTTCTTCAATGATTCAGCAGGATGTAACCCTAAAGTGTTGCATATGGATAGGGGCATTACATTGGTAGATGCTCCTGAGTCTACTAAGCAGTTGTACAAATTTTTACCAAACATCCTTGTGGTAAGGAGGAAGGGAGGTGACTCGCTCTTGTCTTTGTATAGGGTCATGTGGGAGGTATCTGTAGCTTGAACAGTAGCTGAGGTTTTAGGTTTGACGTTAACGTCCTTGGCAGCATGATCTTTATTTCTAAATTGGCTTGGGGTATGGCCATCTTCCTTTTGAGCAGAACCATCCAATGATTTCATGAAAGCATTCTTGATAGCAAGGGTTTTAAGCAACTCTGACATTAGTAAGCTGATCTTTACTTTTTTTATTTCATCTACCAGATATGTAACCAATTTGTCAAATTCAGGAAGTGGATTTGCAGCTTTTGATGCTGTGTTATGCAGTGTCAGATATTGAGCATCGACCTTGGGGGGTCCAGGGTTATTGCTTGCCTTGGAATTAGGTGGAGTATTGAAATTGTTTGGAGGTAATGAGGTAGTCAAAGGATCGGCAGATCTGTTTGAGTTATTCCTTAAGTTGTAGTTATGCCTACCTTGAGGTTGTTGTTGATAAGCATTGACTTTGTCATGCTCAATTGATGGCTCATTCTCATCCTCAAAGGGGAAAACATAGTTAGACTCAAAAGCCATGGCTGATTCCTCACATGTTGAAGTGTAATCCTGATGTGATGATATTGTCTACTGATAAGGACAATGCATGAAGCTTTCTAGTACTAGGGCAGAATCATACTCACAGGGGACAATTTCATTTCCCTCTGCATAAGGTGGGTTACCTGAGGTACTGGCCACCTCAGCTTGGAGTATGCTAGCAGCAATCCTGAATTAAGGACATTCCAACTCTGCATGAGTGTTGGTGTTATGTATTCTGCACCAATTCGTAAGTGCTACCTCTGCAAGGTTTACTCTGGTGGTCTGCCTAGGTTCACCAGGAGGTTGATTGTCTAGGGGTGATGGCAAGGAACCATTGTTAGGCCTAGTGTTCCACACTCTAGGCTGTCTAGGAGGATTATTGTTGCCATTGTTGTTATTGTAATTATTGTTGTACCCCCTGTCAGGATAATTAGGTTTGTCATTGGCATAACCCCTATTTTGATTACGTTGAGAGTAGAAATTCTGATTTCTTAGATGAGTGACCTCAATAGTAAGTTTTCTTAACTGAGCTGATATTTCTTTGATATCTTCCTTCTCTTCTTGAACCTTGGCCATCACATTCTCTGCCTGGGGCTTGAAAAAGGAAGACCCATTGTTATTGTTGGATTGTTCTATACCCTGAGGCACTTGTGTTTGATATGGTAACATCTGGTTACTCCCACTTGGTGGGGGCATGACACTAAGTGGTGGTATTTGCAAAGGGGCTGGCATCACAGCTGAAGGCATCATCGCTCCATTGGTTTGTTGGTGGACAGGATATGTAAGATAACCAGGAAGTGTAGGGAAAGCAATATTTGGTGTGGGAGTAGGAGCCAATTACTGACTAACTTTGATAGCTTCCTCAAAAGCCTGTGCTAAAGTTGTTACACCAGGGTGTGTCCTTCTGATAAACATGGAGGTCAGGGGATCTAAAGCTAAATAATAAATACTCCTAGAAGCCTCATCTGCTACAATGTAGGGAGCAACCAGTTTAGACAGCATCTTTTGGAATCTAGCATTGAATTTTGCAATGGGTTCTCCTTTGCACCTCTTGATGGTGGCAAAAAGATGATAGTTCATTGAAGGATCTATAGGCACCTTGAACCTATCCTTGAAAGCTTTCTCTAAGGCATCCCATGAATGGATTGAACCCTGACCTAGACTGGTATACCAGTTATAGGCCTCTTCCCCTAAGGAGAATGGAAACAATCTACATACCACATCCTCATACTCAATTCTAGCTCTACAACAAGCTTCCTTGAAGGTCCTGACATGATCATCAGCATCTTGATATGGATGGTACCTAGGACAAATTTTATCTAGGTTTTTAGGCAAAGCATGATACGCATTGAAGGCTAGCGGTGACTCTGCTGTGAAAAATGACATCGCAACCGGTGGAGGTTGGATCTGGGGTACGACAGGCTAAGGCTGGGCCTGAGGTGTGATAGGTGGTCCTGTGGGTATTTGAAAGCCAATAGGGGTTACAGGAGCACGCTCTGGTGAGGCTTTTGTCACACTAGAATCAAGAGTGTGATGAATGTCCACAGTCCTAGGTCTAAATCCCCTGATAGGCAGTTCTTCGAAGAGTCCACTAGATTTGGACCTGGTATTTGGCCTGAAAGCCAGGATTTCTCAAGTTTTTAAGGCAAAATGGTGAGTTTATGGCCAGAATTCAAACCATCGGGATGTTTAAGCAATGTATGCATGAATCTACAGTTTCCTTTGTCAACGGCCCTCATTCTTGTGCCATTTTCCTGTTGATTGGTTTGTGATGTCAGTCACAACCAAGCACACGAAACAAAAGTCACACAACAACCCTTGTTTATCCTGAAAGATACGATGAATTCCAAGAATTCATGATCCCAAGTCCCCGTCGATTAGTTCATAATCTGCTAATGTTACTCTGTGGTTGATGTGTATTGTTGTTTTCCATTTTGGGGCCTTACGTAGATTAGTAGATTTTGTTCCTGCAACAATGCTGCATAGGGAGGTTACTCTACACAGCATATATTTCCAAATGATGTGTCTAAGTTGATATTTGCATGAGTTCTACCCTTATTTGTGATTCTCTGCATGATATTTTCAACAGTGCATGCATTTAGTTAAAAATATGCTAATGATATTCAGTTGTCTTCGGGATGTCAGCATATTTTTCTGTTCTGCTTCTGATTTATCATGATGTGCAGTTATGAAAGTGATTTCAATAAAATTAAAATGAGAAAAAGGGTTAGAGAGTGAGATTCCTAAAATTACTTGACTAAGATCATTGATCCACATACATGTTCCCATACAGCAATGGAGAGAAGAAAACTAAAATCATACTTCACCAGGATAGTCCACAAATCTGCATGATTCAGTGCAAATCTTCAGGGGAAAAGTTGACAACAATATCCAATGAAATGAAAGTGCTTCTATAGAACACAGCATTCACCAGTACATATCTAGAAATCAACTTGAAGACTACTTAAGGTTTACAATCAAGGTATAGTCTGAAACTTCATCTCCATACAGTATGTTCATAAAACAGGTACATTTACAATGATCTGAGGAAGGGACCTTGATTATTTCAACAATCCAGTCCTCACTAGTCTCAGTAATCTGATCTCTCCTAAAACTATTACAGGTCTGATTTTTTGTGTATTATTGACCTCCTCCCTTTTTTTGTACAGTACAAGGGCTCAATATATATATCTCTAGTTTTTCCCAATCTAGCACCTAAAAACCCTAGGAGATCAACGGTCAACATCTTGAAATGCAGCATCCAATGGTGAGAAATAAATCCCGCCAAGAATTCGAGCAGCATACCCGGACAGGGCGCCGCTCCTTCAATAATGTTTCCATCTGCAAACTCCCCTGCATTGAAAGCTTCATCCCCTTCTGGTGTGTTTGGCTTCTCGGGATCTGGCCCGCCACTTGGGACGTCATCATCATTTAAAACCCTACCTTTGTGTTCACCTACACACAGTTACTTTGTCGGCAACTCTGCTTCTTCCCAGCTACTCCAACAATCTACAATAAACAAGCAGGAATTAGCACCATCATTTAATAAATCAGCAGGAAAAATGAACATCTACATTAAATCAGGCTCCAAATGCACAAACACAGCCATTGGGCTCAAAAACCATGGAAAATGCACATCAAAATGCCTATACAGTGTTAAAACCAGTCAGGTCAACCATCGTTGACCAGAAACATGCATCAGGCACCCAAGAAAGCTTCAAAATTTCCATCGCTTCACTCTCTCGCTCAATTTCCTTGTTTAAATCTTTGTATATCTGATATACAATTCGGACGTGATACAAGCACTAAATCAGATTTCAATTTTCATTTGGGTTCCGGCTTGTACGCCGCTCTTCATATTGGTTTGTATATTGCAATATACAAATGCCAAAATATACAAGCATTTAACTCTATTCTGTAACTTTTCAAATCCGCGGCTTGTATATGGCAATGTACATAAATTATATACAAGCCAGACACATACATCGATTTAACTCTTCTTAACCTTCCCTCATGTCCACACAATGTATAAGTGCCTTTGTATCCTTCAGACATTTCACTTGGAAGTGATACAAATGCTTAACCGCATCTTATTTTCCCTCTGATTCCACATTGTATATTTCGGAATGTATGCCCATGATGTATGTCATGCTTTTGTATATTCTGAAACATACAAGTATTTAAGTCCGTTTAATAAACTTTCGGGTTTGCGTTGTATATGGACGCTGCATGTTCCAAATGTATGTAAAAATATACAAGTCCGGAATGTGCAACGAATTAACCTTGTTTAATAACCTTTCGGGTCCGCATTGTATATGGACGTTGTATATCAGCTTGTATGCGTTGTTTATATCTTTAGATATACAAGTCTGAAAACATACAAGGACTTTTCTCTGTTTGATAGACTTTTGGTTCCGACACTTGTATATTTCGAATGTACGTATCCTCCGATATACAATCCAGATGCGATACAACGAACTAATTGGATTCTAACCTCTCTTCGATTCCGCGTTGTATGTATGTGTTGTATGTTTCGTAACATACAAGCCACAAAATATTCAATGAATTAACCACAATTCATAACCCTTTTGGATTCTGGCAGATGTATATTCTGCAATGTATATTTGCTGCATATCGAGCAATGTATAAAACATTATACATTCTGGATGTAATACATCGGCTCAACTCGATTCGAGACACTTTGGATTCTGGCTTGTATATAACACTTGTATCCTCGAATATACAAAGCGTGGAAACATTCAACCACTAAACCATATTCCATAAACACTTCGGGTCCGCCATGTATAAAGTGTCTTGTATATTTGACCTGCCAAAATATACAAATGTGAGATACAAAGTGGAACTTAAACATTTATCCATTTTAACCCTAAATTACTTCGAGTGCACCTTGTATATACCATCCTTTATTAAAATGCACGCAAGGTAAAAAAAAAGAATATACAATTGCCTTTGTATATGAAAGCGATGTATAAAGGGAAATGTATGTAACATTACAATGACCCAACATGCAAAAGAATAATGCATATGCAACCTGACTGCAAAAGCGACTAAGTATAAAAGGGACTTTGCACATACAAAGGACTTTGTATATGCAAAGCGATATACAAACTTGAATGTACATTTTACCAAAATGATCATAACTTGCAAAATATGGTGAATTTTAAGATGGTTCAAAAAGCAACCCTAGCTCATTTTTCACAAGGAATCCAACTATATCATGCATTGGTACTGAAAATGCATTTTTTCTTCATTTATATCAAAGTTTGCAATTTTAACCTTCTTTTCCCTTTACCACCAATCAAAACAAAACACACAAAAGCAGAAGCAAAATGCCACAGCAGGGGTCCTCATTTTGCTAAGGAGTACAATGGGGCGTGTTGTGAACATCACAACTTTAGGCAAAGCATGATATACCATGAAAGTCAAAGGTGACTCTACAGTAAACAATGACATGGCAACTGGTGGAGGTTGGACCTAAGGTGTGACAGGTGGTCTTGTAGGTGTTTGTAACCCGATAGGAGTTATAGGAGCATGTTCTGGTGAAGCTCCTGAAGCACTAGAACCAGGAGAGTGATGAATGTCTACAATTCTAGGTCTAAATCCCCTAATAGGCAATTCTTCAAAGAGTCCACTGGATCTGGACCTAGTATTTTGCCCGAGAGCTAGGATTTCTTAAATTTAAGGAAAATTGGCTGGTCTACTATAAAGATCAGTTGAAACTCCCTAGCAAAGGCTGTATTTATGGTTAGAATTTGAAACTGACTGGATATTTAAGCATATTTGTATAAATGATGCAAATATGAGGTGATATTGAAGCTTGGTGACATACACAACCAGATATTAGGTTCTTGAGTGGATTAAAAAGATTTAGCAAATTTACCTGAAATAGAGCTTATCTTTGAAAATTCACAGTGATCGACCACAAAGCTTGCAATATTAATGCTCAATTTTGAAATCTTAATAAAGGATTAGCGTGCACAAACTTAAAACAGCAAATCTTTGCATATGACTTGAAATATAGAGGTGTTTGAGTATTACCTTTCTGTCTACATCATCAAATCAGACAAAACCTATTGATGATAAGAAATCCCTCCTAGCACCAATTTATGTCGATCATGATGTTACTCACAAGAAAACATGAAATAAAAGTTACACAACAACCTTTATTTATCTTGAAAGATACAATGAATTCAAAGAATTCATGATCCCAAGTTTCCGTTGATTAGTTCATAATCTACTGATGTTACTCAGTGGTTGATGTGTGTTGTTTTCCATTTCAAGGGGCCTTATGTTTGTTTGAATGATCAGTAGATTCTGCTTCCTGTAAATGTAATCCACAGAGAGGTTATTTCTATTCTATATCCCAAAGATAACAAATGTATTTGCAATTTTGATCAATTCTTGTGATTATTGATCATCATGAACTTGTTCCTTCTTCTACACAGTATATTTACTCAAATGATGTGTCTATAAGTAGATATATGCATGAATTTCATGGATTTATGTGTGAATTTGCATGATATCTATCAATTTAACATGCTTTAACTCTAAATATGCTATGTATTTCCAATTATCTACGAGATTTCAGCATATTTTATATTATTTTCTTCTGATTATCTATTATTTGCAATTATGATGGTGAATTGTTATGAAATTCCAAGAAATTTAAAAGAATGCTTCAAATTTTGGTGAATCTTTAGCTATTGAACCACATACATACCAGATACATTCATTAGGAGAAGAAATCAAACCATATTTTCACCAGGATGTTCCACAGCTAGATACGAATGATGCTAACTTCAATGGATAAGGAATGAAAACAACACATGCAGACTGACAAGCACTCCAAAGGACATAGCTGATCAAAGCATGTATCAAGATCTCAAACACAGATTACTCAGGATTTATGATGATTTGTAATCAAATTGTCTTCTATTTCATTCAGTATGCAAAACATGTATGTTTACAACAACTTTGAAATAAGTCCTGATGTTTCAGCAATCAAATTTCAATTAAGCTTCTGAATATTCAAAAGATGGCACCCCTGCACTTTTTATAGAATAAGGTGAGGGAATGGCTACAAATGACCTACGGTTAGGATTTTTCTATTAAGATCAACAGTTGATAATCTTTCTTTGACTTAGTCAACAATTTCCTTCGTGGCATAGGTTGCCAGCTAGCAACCATCTGGATGACTCATTATCTTATGAGTACTTGATGCATATATTTTCTGTGTTGCATCTTCATTCATTCCTCGAGTTCCTGGTCTTTATCTTCTTCTTCAAGACTTTCTCCTTCTGACAGCTCTATTCTTGGCCTTCCTCTCTATTTTCACCTCGCCACCTGTATCCTTTGCAAATTTTTCTTCTTTCCTGTGTAGACTTTACCTTCTGAGATGCCATCGCCACTTTGTCACTTTCTATATACCTGTGCACCTGCCAACAGACATAAGTTTATAAAACAGATTTTAAAAATTCACTTTTTAGTCTTGAACCTAACTTTTGCCATAAACATACAAGCATTCAAATATACAAGGAGTTTTCTATATTTAATTTTCTTTTGACCTCTGGCTTGTATATTTTGCTTTGTATATCACTCTTGTATATCACAAACATATAAGCACATATACAAACAATCTTATGCAAACCTTCTCTTTACCTTGATCTCATCCGATGCTTTTAATTTCTTTGTAAATCAGACATGTACATCGTAAACATACAAGCGTTCAAATATACAAAAAGTTTTATGTATTTAATTTCCTTTTTTGCATCTGGTTTGCATCTTCTACCTACATCCGTTCTTTGTATATCGGCTTGTACCTTTCGCTTGTATACATTGTTATTCATACAAGCCCGATATGCAAAGGGTGGAGCCCACATCACCTTCTTACTTGTATCTCTACGATGCATATAACACTTGTGTCTTTCGCTTGTATCTTGAAAATATACATTGTTACTTATACAAGCCTGATACATACAAACTCCTTTGTATGTACCTTCCGGACTTCAACTTTTATAGACCACAGCCTATTCACTTCCTCGGATCCGCGATGTATATAAAGACTTTGCATCTTTAACTTGTATCTTTCACTACACGTTAAGGTGTGATACATCATGTTAACCAGATTTTAACCTTTTTTGAAGTCCACCTTGTATGTATATTGCAATGTATGTCCCGAAACATATACATACAACGCGCGAAACATACAACAATAAAACCACATTTAATACTTTTTTCGGTTCCGTGGCATGCATATGGCCTTGTCTATCCACTTTGTATGTTCCTCCTTTACCTAACATACAAACATAAAATGCATCGACGGACTTAACTGATTTATTCATTTTAATTCTAAACCCCGTCGGGTCTGACTTGCATGTATGAATAAAGTGTTAGCGACATGCATACAAGTACAATGCTGTATACAAACCCGATGACCCGATATACAAACAACTTTGTATATGTATCATACAACGACCCAATATACAAACAACTTTGTATATGTATCATACAATGACACAACATACAAATAACTTTGTATATGCAGCATACAAACCTTCCTACAGTGCATTTACCAAAAAACACATATAACTTGCAAAATATTGGGAATTTTAAAATGGTTCAAAAAGCAACCCTCACTCATTTTTGACAAGGAATTCACCCATATTCTGCCCTGGCACTTAATGCTATTTTTTCTTTATTTTCAACAAGGTTTGTAACATTCACTTCCCTTTTCCCTTTACTATCAAGCAGAACAACACACACAAGCAAAAGCAACGCCACAGCAAGGGTCCTCATTTTGCTAAGGAGTAAAATGGGGCGTGTTGTGAACATCACAACAGTCTACAAATAAGTCAATTAGATAAAGGTATCTTCATTTCTTAGTCTAAGTATGTGAAATAGTTGTTAAAGAAATTTAGGATGGAAGACTCTAAACCAGTATGCACACCTATGATAACTGGTTGTAAGTTAAGAAAAGATGCTGACTCACCCATGGTAGACCAGAAAAGGTACAGATCTATGATTGGAGGATTACTTTATCTGACTCAAACCAGACCTAACATAATGCATGCAGTATGTCTTGTGGCAAGATTTTAGGCAGAACCCAAGGAATCACATGTGATGGAAGTCAAGAGAATTATGAGATATTTAAAAGGTACAATAGATTATTGTTTGTGGTACCCTAAGGACTGTGACTTTACTCTCAGTACATATATTGATGCAGATTGGGCCAGAGATGTGGATGGCAAAAAAAGTACAAGTGGAGGTGCATTCTTCTTGGGAAAAAGATTAGTATCTTGGTTGAGCAAGAAACGAGATTCAATATCCCTGTCTACTGCAGAAGCAGAATACATTGCAGCAGCATGCAGTTGCACTCAAGTATTATGGATGAAGAAGACTTTGAAGGACATCAAAATTGTGTATGAAGATCCCATTGTAATCTTTTGTGATGAAACAAGTGCCATAAACATATCAAAGAATCTAGTGATGCATTCAAGGACAAAGCACATATCCATCAGGTATCATTTTCTGAGAGAAAAGTGTTGGCAAGAGACACTGTGTGGCTTCATGATTGTTGTCATTGATGGCAATAAAGTCTATCCCACACATTCGCAGAGCTTAGTATGCCTATACCAGAAGTCAGATTGAAGAAGTTTTGGTCCGGTGAATAAGAACAGAGCATGCAACAAGGTTTGACAATCAGGTCCAAATCTCTTAGAGGATGTACCTTAGCAAAGTGAGGACTTGGGGAAGTCAAGAGGAATACCATGACTGCTACATACTAGATATTGAGCCTCCAGTGATGAAAGAGTGAAAAGATATGAGCATCTAAGTGTTGGGTTCTTGACAGGCAGAGTAGACTAAGGACAAACTAACTGACAGAGCATCAGACTTTAATCTGGATAAGAAATTGATGATGGTCAAGCTATTTGAGAGATCATACATGGTTGGCCGATATGAATGATGACTTCTATGTCTATGTCTTTGATACGCATCACATATTAAGCATGGATTCTATTGATAGATTAGTGTCTTTGAAATATCTTGAATATTTTGGTTGCTGACTAGAAAGGTGTTGAAATCCTTGGTGCAGATATATATACCAGATGGATTTTATTATGAAGGTGTGTGTGTGTGTGTGGAAATAGTGTGTGAGATAAAGCAGAAAGCAGAGTGGAAGCAGCAATACAAGTCCGGTATGTGACAGAACAATAGCACTAAAGCAGAGGAAGAATGAAGTACAGTAGATTAGTATATTAAGCCTAAACCAAAACTGAACCTCAGCATATGTGGATGCCTCTCATCAGTTCAAACACTTGGTTACCTTCCATGAACATTGTAGATAGTGAGTCTCTTGTAGGCAGTGTGCCTCTTGTGAGCAGTGTGCTCGGGTAGTGAGCCCTAATTGGCAAGTGCCATTTTGTACTACTTATTCTTTTAATAGAGAATACAATCTTGGGTTAGTCACCCCGTGGTTTTTCCCTTAACAGGGTTTTCCACGTAAAAATCCTTGTGTTATGTGTGTTGATTTTATTTCTACTCTCATGATTCTGTATGCTCTTATGTTTTGATGTTGCTCTAATATTAAAGAAGAAAAGAAAGTTAAGATATTTAAGATAACTGATTCACCCCCCTCTCAATTATCTACCTTGTTTCCAACAATTGGTATCAGAGCTAAGTTCCTTTAAATAGAGCCTAACAGCTTGAGGAAGATCTGGGAATCCCAATGGATATGTATGGTATGAAGGAACAACTTCAGTTTGCCCTAGATGATCTTGAGTAATCTCACTCTGAAGTCAATAACTTGAGAGAAAGACTCAAACAAGTTGATGATTTCATAAATGAGCTAAAAGAAAAACTGAGTATCTCTGTGAAAAAGAGAAAGGAACTACTTCAACAATTAGCAAGTCAAAGTGAAGCTAATGATACTAATGAAGATCTAAATGAGAAAAACAAGCTATGTGAGAAGCTATCAAAAGAGGTCATTATGGTTAGACATGAAATGGAATCAGGGGTTATGAGATTCACATAAGAAATTGAAGAGAAAAGAAAAATTGAAGATAATCTAAAACAATCTCTCAAGGAGAAGTCAGAGGACTACCACAAAATGGATAGAATAATCAGGCATCTAGAATCTAATCTTGAAGAAGCCAGAGATAATGAAGAATAACTTGAGAATTAGATAGACACTCTTAAAAGGGATCTTTAAACAACAAATGAATACAAAGAGAAATTCAAGATAAGCTCTACTCAACTTGAAGTTCTTCTTGAAAGCCAAAAGAGGGTAGATGACAAGCATGGCTTGGGATATGAGAAAGGTGAAAGCTCCAGATCCGGTCAGAAGAACTCTGGATTAGGAAATCTAAGGAATAGGCCTAGAAGACCTCTAGTAAGGCAACCATATGCTCAAAGATATCCATCCTTCAATGGATGCTGCTACAATTGCAACAATTTCGGTCATAAAGCAACTCAATGTAGAAAAAGAATGAATCGGACTAATTTATCCTTCTCTAGATAGTGTTTCAATTGCAAAAGGTATGGTCACAAATCTCATGAATGCAGAAATATGCAAATAAACAATTCATTCAATGGTAGATGCTTTGCATGCAATAGAATTGGACATATGGCTAATCAATACAAATCTAGAGGTTATCAGTCACATATGCAAAGAAATGTTGTTTGCTACAATTGCAATAGAACCAGTCATATTGCCAAATTCTGCAGAAGTAAGAATCAGGATAAAAAGGGTCTGGTGCATCATAATCAATATCAAGATAAAGGAAAAGGAAAAGTGAATGCAGATGAAGTTCAAAGGGAGATGAACAAGATTTGGGTAAAGAGAAGTATAGAAAATGTTGGGGATGGATCCGCACCAGAATCTGGTGTTGATATTCCTTCCGAAAACTAAACAGATGAACTCTGGCTTAGGGGGAGTCACAAAAGAAAATAAATTCCCCCAGCCAGTCAATTGGTGCCTAAATTTGGCACATGGAATATTGCGGATTAACGGACTCTCAGAGAAATGTCCAAATAACCCTCAGTAAAAATATGAAAGATCCGCAAGGAGTTTTGAAGAATTTGATTAGTCAAGATTGATCCGGTTTGATAGCCATCTGGTAAAAGCAGGATTCTCACAGTTAGATCCGGTGTGATTCAAAATTGAAATATCTTGACCTGTGGATAAATGTCTTGATTGGAGAAGAAGAGATACATTGTCAATTATCATTAAAATTGATTCCAAGTATACCTCAATGATTCAGAAAGATCTCTCTCAGATCAAGGTCAGAACAAAGAAACTGGAATGACTTAAGGTGTGCATTTATTACAATATGAAATTAGGGTTTGCGTAGAAATATAAGGGTTCTTTGATTCATCATTTGCACATTTGCATTCGAAAAGAAGAAAGGAAGAGCTCTGCAACAAGATTGTTCCAACTCTCTCAAAGATCAACCACAGCATCTAATTCAACCAACGATCTTTCTCAACTTATTTTGTGAACCTTAGAAGTGCAAAAAAGGTATTTCCATTCTTGAATATCTCTCTCTGAATCTTTTGCAAGATGGCTACTCCAAATGTTGTTAAGCTCATTGATAGGCTGTGCCCAAAGTTTAAGAAACACCCCTACAAATCCCTAGAAGTTGATCCCCTAGGCGCCTTTTCTAGCATTCCGCATGGGGTTCTGCACGTAGAAGATGTTAGGGTATACATCCATGCAAATATTGAGGAATTTGGAGAATCAAAGCTGATGGATATCTACCATAAACAACTAATAGATGAAACCTTTGAACTCAAACCTCAATACAAGGCCATCCAAGATAAACATTTCAGACATTGCATCCACTTTCCCTGTTTTGCTGAAGATGAATGAGTCTGGTATGTTCTTAGCAGAATACATGACAACTTCATGTGGTTGATGAGGCCATTCAAGATAACAAAAGATGCCATTAGGGCAGTAATTGGTTTGCACTCATCTGGTGGGTTACCTACTCTTAAATCGATCAAGAACCAAATAGTAAGTGAGGCTACTGGATCAAAGTTTGACAAAAGAGAAATGACAATAGAAGATATCACAAATCCGGATATAAAATTTGTCTCCATGATAATTGGCTACAAAATATATCATTCTAGCAGGGGGAACTCTGTATCTGAAACTATAATTTATACTACATATCAGATGCTAAGGGAAAATGCAGACTATGATCTATGTGAGCTTCTCCTAAGCCAACTATTAGAAAATTTACAAAAGATCAAGAAGGAAAAGAAGAACTCATTCAAGTATGGTGGTTTAATACTATGCTTATTCTTTTACTATATGAATGAGCTTCCTAGATCAAGTGGTTGGGTATGGAAAAATGATAGATCGGTTGCCATACAAATCAGAGATTATATGTATGGGCTTGGTGATGCCAAGACTCAAAATATAGCACTCTGGGGATACTTCAAAAACTTCCAGAGTATGATGTAGGCCAGAGAAAGAATTCCGCATTCTTTAGTTGAAAAATACAAGGATACAGTGTGTTTCATGGTAAACACTGATCAATGCCTAATGGAGGCAGTGGAGCCCAAAACGGTTTGGATTATGCCAATGGGCTATGAGGTAGATGAGAAAATCCTGGAGCTGCTTGTCCAACACCTGTTGAGTCAGCCTAAGGACCCTGAGGCAAAAAGGTTTGGAACCTTTCAAGAATTGAGTGTAAAAATACATGTTAAACTAAGACAACCAGAGATAAAAAGAAAGTGAGAAGGGAAGTAGAGGATGTTGCCAAAAGATATGGCATTTCAAAAGAGGCAGTTGATGCAAACAGAGAAAAATTAGAAAGAGCTGAGAAGGAGAAACAAGAAGCGCAAAAGGGAAGTGTTCCAGTAGAAGCCTCCTCCCAGACCAGATCCTCCAAGAGCTCTACACCTGCCACCTCTAAGAGCTCAAAATCCTCAAAACTGGAAGATAAGACATCTGAAAAGGGAGAGAAGAGAATGAAGACAAAGGCCACAAGGTCTTACATAAGCCAAAAGGATGATGAAGAAACAGAATCTGATGAAGAAGTTAAGAAAATGAGGAAGAAGAGGTAGAAGAATTTGTTGAAAGGCCTACTCTCTCCATTGATGATGTCATCAAGGTAGTCACTGTGGATGGGAATCTGCAACCAATGACAGAATTTTATGATGAGTATAGTGACACAGACAAAAGGATCTTGGAAGAAGCTACAGTTAAGTACCTAAACATTTATAATAAAGCATTCATTGAAATCATCTCTGTAATTCCCAAAAGTTTAGAGAAGGTACTTGAACTCAAAAAAGATAATGCCAAGGAAAAGGATTTGGAGATCTAGGAACGGATTGCAATTCAGATCTATCCTTCCATTACTCCAAAACAAATGACCATGATCTTCAAGGACTGTAAGGATGAGTTTGGGAGCAAAGAAAGAATGAACAAACTTATGATCGGAGAGACTTATCAAGTGGCAAAAGAGACTGAAGACATACTCTGGAATGTATTTAAAAGATTCAATATTCCTGTTATAGAGGACATAGATGATGAACCTTCTGCCATGAATGACGAAGGACTAAGTACATCAAAAGAAGAATCTATTGAGAAATTTGTAGAAGAGCCAAAGGAGATAGGTGCGGAGAGGACTAAGGACTTGGATTCCTCTATTCTAGAAGAGGAAGTCCATGAAGAAGTAAACATCTCTCTTCCAGATCCCCCTGCTAACTTCAGAACTGAAGGAGAAGGAAGAAAAGAGGAGAAATTGAGTCAAGTAGAGGAGAAAAAGGGAAGAGAAGAAGAACACATAGAGAAGATCTCTAATGACAGTTCTGAGGCTGCAAAAGAAAAGAAGACTCTGTCTCCGGCAAGAGACACTGCAGAAGCAGTGAAAAACTTCCTAACCAAAGAGATGATGGAAATAGATGAATCGAAACTATTTCAAGGAGCACTCAATTTTGACTCCCTCTCTCCGGTCCAGACAATGAAGGTAGCATCTTTTGCTCAAGCTAAAACAAAAGAAAAGCTTCTAAAGTCTCACATGGAAGACTGTGAGCTGATAGAGATTGCATCTAGTGTGTTGGAGAAGATCATGCCATCCTTCCAAAAGGATCTTTCAGCCTCTTCATTCGGTAACTGAAATCTCTTGTTAAGTCTGTTAGCACACATTTTGATTCTTCAGAGAAATCGGTAGAAGCAAAAGTCCAGAAAGAGTTTTTAGGAAAGAGATTCTCTGAAGTACAGGGACTCATAGCAAATGATAGGAGAAATTTGGATATTAGGATAAAGAGCCTAGAAAATTCTCTTAAAGATGGTGGAGAATTATACAAATTTTGTCTATCTTGGTCCACAGTGACAGACGATATTGCAAAGAAGGTGGAAGAACAAGAGGGTAAACTGTCAAGTTTATCTCAGAATTTTGATCATCTCACCTCATCCATAATGAATCAAGAGTGCCAGGCTATTGCCACTATAAATGAAATAAAGAGGCTTGAAAAGGAAAAGAAGAATAGAATAAGCAAGATGAGTGAGCTAAGAGGGATAATTATCCCTAAGTTAGAGGCAATGCATGAGGCCTTAACTGATGCTCAGACCACAGCCCGGACCAGTGATCCGACAACCTTAAAGAGGGCAAAAGATTTTACATTTTTGTTGAGTGGTCACATCTCAATTTTGAACAGGATGAAGTAGAGTTGGGCAATAGAATTTGTCCAGTTGAAGACCACTTTTGTGGATATACTTAAGTATATGTAAGTATAAGATGTATATATACTTATGCGGCTATGTATAGGTTGGTTTTTGCAAATTTTGGTGTGCGGATTCCACCCTTTGCCATTGATGTCAAAGAGGGAGTAAGGAGTAGTGAAAAATGTGGAATCCAGCAAAGGGGGAGCTCTGGTAAAAATGTACATAAGATAGAGCATCAGCCAAGGGGGAGTTTTCTACGACACTTAGTCATTTTTCACTAAGTGTTGCCATCAATGCCAAAGGGGGAGATTGTTAGCAAGAGACACTATGTGACTTCATGATTGTTGTCATTGATGGTAGCAAAGTGTATCCCACACATCCACAGAGCTTAGTATGCCTATATCGAAAGTCAGATTGAAGAAGTTTTGGTCTGGTGAACAAGAACAGAGCATGCAGCAAGGTCTGACAATCAAGTCCAGATCTCTCAGAGGATGTACCTCAGCAAAGTGAGGACTTGGGGAAGTCAAGAGGAATACCATGACTGCAACATACCAGAGATTGAGCCTCTAGTGATGAAAGAGTGAAAAGATATGAGAATCTAAGTGTTGGGTTCCTGACAGGCAGAGTAGACTAAGGAAGAACTGACTGATAGAGCATCAAACTTTAATCCGGATAAGAAATTGATGATGGTCAAGCTATTTGAGAGATCATACATGGTTGGCTGACATGAATGATGATTTCTATGTCTAGGTCTTTGATACGCATCACATATTAAGTATGGATTCTACTGAGAGATCAGTGTCTTGGAAATATCTTGAATATTCTGGTTGCCGACTAGAAAGATGTTGAAATCCTTGGTGCGGATATATATACCAAATGGATTTCAGTATGAAGGTGTGTGTGTGTGGAAATAGTGTGTGAGATAAAGTAGAAAGCAGAGTGGAAGCAGCAATACAAGTCCGGTATGTGACAGAACAATAGCACTAAAGTAGAGGAAGAATGAAATGCAGTAGATCAGTATATTAAGCCTAAACCGGAATTGAACCTCAGCATATGTGGATGCCTTTCATCAATTCAAACACTTGGTTACCTTCTATGAACATTGTTGACAGTGAGTCTCTTGTAGGCAGTGTGCCTCTTGTGAGCAGTGTGCTTAGGTAGTGAGCCCTAATTGGCAAGTGCCATTTTGTACTACTTATTCTTTTAACAGAGAATACAATCTTGGGTTAGTCACCCCTTGGTTTTTCCCTTAACAGGGTTTTCCACATAAAAATCCTTGTGTTATGTGTGTTGATTTTATTTTCTGCTCTCATGATTATGTATGCTCTTATGTTTTGATGCTACACTAATATTAAAAAAGAAAAGAAAGTTAAGATATTTAAGATAACTGATTCACCCCCCCTCTCAGTTATCTACCTTGTTTCCAACAAAAAGGTGATAGAGAATGAAGTCAAGTTGGAGTATGTTTCTACCAAGGATCAAATTGTAGACATTTTCACCAAGCCTCTGTCTAAGGATACTTTTGAGTATCTCAGAGAAAAGTTAGGGGTTATCACCCCTCCTACTCCAAACTAAGATACACAGTAGTGCATCAATTTGGAGGCACTAAGAGGTCTGAATTGATACTTTTTAAGGCTACTTCTTAGAGGGATTAGTCAAAGAGTTCATAAGAGAGATTAGATCAGAGAAAAAGAGTGCAAGTATGTGCCCTTTGCCATTGATGTCAAAGGGGGAGAGAAGTCATGTGAAAAACTTAGAGTACAGATGTGTAAAAGAAAGGGGGAGAATTTTGGAGAAAGAAAGAGTGCATGTGTGTAAAGAGAAAGGGGGAGAATCTTGTCTTGATGGTTGTTGCAGTTTTTCACATCATATGTTGCCATCAATGATAAAGGGGGAGATTGTTGCAAGTATGTGCCTAATCGGTGTTGTCATTGATGTCAACATATCCTTGTTGTCATTGGTGTCAACTGTATCTTATTTGATTACTTGTTTAGAAGACTTGTATGTTGAGGATATTGAGAAAATTAGCCTCTCCGGAAGGAACAAGTGAGTTACAGAGAAGTGCAGTACAGACAGTGAGTTGTATGCTAAAGAATAGTTTGGTAAACTGCTCCCCATTTATTTCTGGTTGAAGATCATGGTCTGCGGATTGGAAGTAAGTTAGAGGTATGACTAAAGATTCTACTTTCTAGGTTTGAGCCCTCCACATGAAGATCTGAGTGAGTTGTGTTTACCAGAGTGAAACCTATTTTTTTCTGTAAGTTCAGTTGGGATAGGGAGAATGTATTCTGCTTTGCATTCCTCTACAATAAAGTATTTTTCTCTGTGGTTCTAGAAGGAAGTCTGGGATGATGATAAGTGCATACAGTTGCAATTGTTAGTGGTTTGGTGATCCGCAAGTTATCTTTCTTTTATGACAGTTGAAGACAATGAAGTTCATGTATTCCGGTGAGAAGATTCCTATGGATAAGGTGGTTAAGGTTCATGTGGTTTCTCCTGATGATTATAACATGCTTGTGGATGTCTCCTAATCATGTTCCTATCTTGATATTGGTTTGCATTAAGGACTTGAGATCATGTTCAAAGATTGTTCCCAGATAGTGTAACGTGTAACTAGTTTTGGCCAACCTGATTAATCCCAGTGATTGCGAAGATCTCTAGAAGATTGTGGAACCGTGTTGTGGCATCGAAGATCATGTTTGAGTCCTAGCTAAGTCATGGTGTGATCTACATTTCATTTCCTTTGCATAATGTTGTAATAGGTCAGAACCTATTTTGTAAATGTTTGTAATACTGACCTTGGAGATTGTTCCATTGTTTGATGATTGTGATGCCGACCTTGATGATCATTCCAAGGTTAATGAAGTCTATAAATACTTGTAGTTGAGTCATTGAAAAGGTGTCCTTGAGCAAAAATGGAAAGAGATTAAGAAAGGTCCAAAAGGCATAGTAGAGAAGAGGAAGAGGAAAGAAGAGGAAGAGCATAATAGAGGCAGAGCAGAGTAGAGGAATTATTATACTTTAGAAAGGTGTTGATCATGGAAGTGAGTCTCGCAGTAAGCCTCCAGAAGGGTTTAACAGCCCTCAGGGTTTAACAACCCTTATTATAATCTTGCTAGGTTTAGGGTTGAGGCAGTGAGCATGTTAGACCTAGTTGTTCTTCATGGTAGTGAGCCAGTATGTTTAGGCCCATGGAGTGACCAAGCTTGAACATCATTATTTCAAGATTGCAATATATATTGAGAGCTAATCCTCTCCATGGTTTTTTCCCACCTTGGGGTTTTCCACGTAAAATATGGTGTCTCTTGTGTTTGATGTTGTATCTATGGTTAAGTTTCTGATTTCATGCACTCATTGTTAAATCAAAATAATTGTGGATAAGTGATGAATGTTTAATTGCAGAAAGTGTTTAAGTTTTTGAGATAACTGATTCACCCCCCCTCTCAATTGTCTAGCGAATATCAACATGCTTATATATGCATTCCTGCTTTAATTTCATAATTCAAACTTAAGATGTCAGCAAGGAACACCTTTAATGGTCACTTTACCAACATTCAAATTTGGGACCCCACCAAAATAGGGTAGGACAAGGGCGTGAGTGCCCTTGTCCCACAACCTATTTTGGGTCAAGGGTTAGGCTCTACAATGTCCCTCAAGCCCCATTTGACATGGGTTTCAGGCCATTTTGTCTTGGGAGTCAATTCTAACATGAATGATAAAAAATAAGGGACCTGGGAGCTAAACTTAGGAGGTAAAAGTCCTAGGGGGACATTCTACGATGTAACAATGATATCAGGGCAATCTCTACATCATTTCTCTAGTTTACAATTTCTAGAAATTTCACCTTTTAGGACTTGGGAGCCTTTGAAATAGTACTTGGACATTCTAGCTTTTGGGACACAAGTTTTGATATCTTCTTGATCATTCTTGTGAAGTTAGTTTCTGATTATATGTTGTACATCTTCTCTTATGATCAGATCTTTGCAAATCTAGGGTTTAGTCCATTGATTGACCTAGGGTTTGATAAAAGGCTTGATCAAATCAGACCTTTCCATAGCACTCTTGAGTACAAGATCTGTAGTTGATTCCACCTCCATTTGGTAGTGATTTGGATCGGTTTTGTCCTTGAATGTTATTGTGGAAGAGGGTTTGATCTAGTGTGCATTCTAGTCTTCTTCATTGATCTTTTTCACACATAACATTTTGGTGAACCTGTAGCTTCGAGCATTTGCATCTTGTTGATAGATAAATTTAAATCTTGCATTGATTTTATTGCATATTCATCAATATCCATTTGAAAATCTTGCATGATCTTGGAAAACTACATATATAGGCCTTAAAAATCTTGCATTTTGATCAAATTTTGCATTAGAGTTTCACAAATTCTCTTGCATTATCATATTGTCTACATTAAATAGTCATCAAATTTGATTTGGTATGATATTGTTGCATCATTTCATATCATAGAGTTCAAAATTCTTATATTTGCAATTACACATTGTGTATTTCAACATAAGAATATAACACTTCTTTCACATGTGGCAATATATCTTAAAGAGATATATACTTGCCTTTGTGTATAGCACTTTAACATTGGGATCACTTGGTTTGCAGTGACAATTGTGTGTTCTTGATCTTTGCAAAAAGATTCAAAAACTCAGTTTCCTCAAGCTAGTGCCTTATTGTTCAAAAGAGTCACATACATGGCATCCAATCAAAACAAGGGTGGTATGGTTCCTCCCTGATATAATAAGAAAAGGAAGGCACCTGAACCTATCATATCATTCACTCCACATGAGGTTACAATTAGAGACATTGATGGCCCTCTTTACATTACAACAAGATTAAGTGGGAATCCTACAAGAGGAGTCCTTATCAATCCTAATTGTATGAGGAATTTGATAACCAAAGAATTCATATACATGCATGATGTAACACAAGATACCTATGATTCTACACATAATGATCAAAGCACATAATGGTTGTTTCCTCTCAGCTATTGGAAAAATAACACTCTTGATTAAGGTGGTTGAAAAATCCCTAGAAGCTTCCTTTGTCATCATTCCCACTTCGGACCTCTTTCATGTGAAATTAGGAGATCCTTGGCTAGAATCCATGAAAGCAGTTCCTTCTACCATTCATAAATGCTTAAAATTCCCCCATCAAGGATGAGTGCATGTTATTCATCATAGTGGATGGAAACCTTTAGCCACTCATGGAAATTTTAACTTGGATTACTTTTGGCTACAACCTACTAAATCAAATCAACCAAGAGAAGATTAATTTTTCCTAGCATATCAAAAATATAAGGCAAAGCTAATAGCTCAACTATCACATGGAAAAAATACTCCTAGACCCTCTCAGTCCCCTGAGGCTACAATTCCTCCTACCAAACAAATAGAGAGTGAAAAGCAGCCTGGACTAAAGGAATCCCCTCAACCAATAAGTAAAGGAATTTTTGCCAAGGTTCCTCCTCTGCCATCCTTACAAGGATCAGGAGACAACCTTAAAGAGTGAAGCATTTCATCACAAAAGATCAATTTTGTACGAGATTCCTCTTTTCAAATGTTAAAGGAAGTGGAGAATCATGAACTCTTAGTGATAGACAAAGAAACTACCTTGGGTAATATAACTAACATGATAAGAAGAAACATGAATGCAAGGGAAAGAAGAGAGTGACAAGCATTAGCCCGAAAGATGTCTCTACAAGAAAAGAACATCCCACCGAACGATATGGAAACAAAAGAAGAATTAAAGGAAGAAGATTCAAGTTGGGCCATAGTACCCTATGTACCTATTTCAAATCAAATTTGAGATTGAGAGGAAGATGATTTTCTCAAAGATAACCACTAGTGCGGTTGCATCTTCTCACAGGTAAGTATTTCTCTCCCATTTAGCCACCTTTGATGTAGCACCTCTTTGAGTTGCTCTCATGGGTGGCCTCCTTTTATGTGTTGTGTTGTGTTCCCCCATGTTGTGTTAAATATTGTTTAGGTCTCCTTGGATGACCCTTGATACTCTTGTAAGGTCAAGGATACAAGGAGACCACCTCTATTGTGACACTTCTTGTATTTGTTTCTCTATTCTACGACCCTTCTCTCTCTTATTGTAATTGTTGTATGTGGTTCCTTGGGGCATAATATTGTGGAGAATGTCTTGGTGGCATTTTCCCATGTTGTGAACCTAAGTCTCCTTTGTCTCCTCTCTCATTTTTTGTGTTTTCATTCTTCAGTGGCTCTACTAGTCAACAGTTTATGATAACAAATAAATACTGATAAGAACCATGCATCCCTACAACAAGAACAAAAATGGACCTAGTCCATATATGAAAATGGGGTTGATATATTAGTGACGACTTACTAGTATAATCACCTCGTGTTGTCATATGATTGTGTATCGTATCATGAAATTTCCTTTAACAAACCTTTGCAATACTCTAATCTACTTCTATGCACTTTGGAATGTTTTGTGTCTCACCTTGTGCTACACTTAGTTATGAGATAGCTGAAGTATAACCTCATGGCTATATTCAGTTCTGAACCTGCAAGTATAGCTTTGGTTTGTTTATGTGGTATGTTACCTTATTTCTATGCATGAATATTATTGATTATTAGAATTTGATACTAACATGTGTGATTGTTGGGAACATTCAGCGATTGTAATCACATGTCACCATTAGGGCATGGGCTTTGCGAAAGATTTTGTTTCTTTGCATGTTTTCAACTTTACCTTAAATGTGTTTGATACCGGCAAGCAAGATCAACCACTTTAAGGTGGGGGAATATATTGTGGTAAATGCTTCGATATTTTAGATATTATTGATAAAGCATGTTTGTGTATGCTTCCTTTTCATCGTAAGGCATTTGTAGATGGAGGTGGGGTTTGTACTTTGTTTTGTTTTGCGTATACCTCCTTTTCACTATAAGGCATCTGTGTGATGCATGTGGGGTTGTATACTTTGTTCACATGCTTCCTTTTCACTGTAAGGCATCTGCAAATGCAAGTGGGGTTGCATTTTGAAAGCCCTTCTATGGAAGGTGGGATTTTGTCTTCCCTTGAGTGATTGCACATCCTTTTGAAAGTCCTCTATGGAGGCAGGGTTGGATCTTGAGTTATTCACCCTTAAGCATGTCTTTGGTGGTTGTGGTAGAGTAGCTCAATCATCAGGTGTGTTTGGCATATCTTAGATAGTGGAGAGTAGCGATGAGCTCTTTCCTATCGCCTGTGTTTGTTATGTATAAGACGTATAGTGTGTCGACAACATACTCTATGATGCTCATGTATTCCATGTGTTTTCTATGTCTTCCTTGCATGTTTTTAGTGGTGGCACATAGTGATGAGCTCCCCCACACCATGTGCTTTGCATGCTTTTGATGGTTGTACATAGCGATGAGCTACCCCATCACCTAGTTAGGGTTATTTATATAATTATTTAATCATGTCTTATCTTCATGAATACCTTGTGTATTGTGTGACTGTATTCATGTCTTCTCTATGTATTACATTCTTTACTATCTTCTCCATGTATTACGTTCTTCCTTACTATATTCACTGTGTTTTGCGTGACTGTCAAGTGTTTTCTTATGTTTTCCTAAGCTTGGGGGCTAGAAATGGTTCTTCAAACTTAGGCCCTAGGGTGTGTCTTCGCTCTAGTGTTTGATGTGTTTGATATGCTTCAACCATACTTTAATGCATGTACTGATTGTAAGATCATACACACATTAAAGTGGGGGCTAAATGTTATGAAGTAAAAAGTGGAGACTTGCCTTTTTACCTCCTTGTTTAGCTCCTAGGTCCCCATGATTACATTATACACTCTAATTATTCATCTCGATGTAAAATCCCCTGAAACCAATGTAAATTAGAAACAAGGGGCCCATATTCTACCTTACCCCAAACCAAAAAGGTGCCTGGTGACTTGGGAGCCTACATCCAATTCCTCCCTGATTGGTCAAGGAAAATTTAATTGTATGTCGGCATAAGACCTTTAAAAAGGTTTCTCCTTGTCGGCTCTTTTGGTTATTTCATGAATGTTAGCAGGAAAGCATATATAAGTGTGTTTTTGAGTTCATTTGTAACCTAGATAAAGATAGACAACTTGAAGCATTGGAGTAAAGAGCATTGAAAGCATTCATTGTGATTCTAAAGAAGATTTATATTGTCATTGTGTGTTGTTGTAGGTTTTGAAGTTATCATCTATCTCTCCTTATGAGTTGAAGAGCATTCATCCTCCTAAGGGTTTCATCACATAGGTGATATCATTTGTTTTCATCATCATTTGATTTCATCTCATTGATTTGTGTTTTAGCCTCTACCCTGCAAGGGCACGCTCTCTTTATCAAACAATGACATTGGGAAGCTTGAATGCTATCCCAAGATTTGACTAAGGAAAGTCCCTAAACACCATAACCCCCTAACCCCTTCTCTTCTACTGTACAGGTTACAGGTGCGAGATCCAAAAAAGTGAAGACACAAGAAGAATAACTAAGGAAAAGGGTTTTGGGATCTGACAACATTTCAAGAATATTCCTTTGTGGAAGACTTGGACACTTTTGAAACTATCCTTCTGCTTTAGCTAACTTCAGATCTAATATCAAGATAGTCTCTACATCATTTCTCCAATTTATAGTTTCTAGAAATTCCACCTTTCAAGACTTGTGCGCCTTTGAAATAGTCCTCTGATATTCCAGCTTCTGGGACATAGGTTCTGATATCATCCTAATCATTCTTATGAAATTAGTTTTTGATTATCTGTTGTACATCTTTTTTTATGATCAGATCTTTGCAAATCTAGGGTTTAGTGCATTGATTGACCTAGGGTTTGATAAAAGGCTTGATTAAATTAGATATTTCCATAGCACTCTTGAGTACAAGATCTATAGCTAATTCCACCTCCATTTGGTAGTGATTTGACTCAGTTTTGTCCTTGAATTTTATTGTGGAAGAGGGTTTGATCTAGTTTGCATGCTAGTCTTCTTCATTCATCGTTTTCACACATAACATAAAATAAATGTTTTTTTGGTTGATGCAAGATTGTCATTCAACCTGGGACTCTCCTGCATCATAAAGAGAAGGATAGATCTCTAGTAGCATCAAAATTTATTTTCTAGATAGAAGTTCTAAGATGGATAGAGACATAGAAATATGTGTTTTGCATTGATTCCTAAAGTATGTGGCACCATAGGCACAATAGGCACCACCACAGATGTACAAGAGATGTTGTAGGAGGAATTTTCAAAATTATTGAAAGAATACAAGGACATCATATCAAATAATATACCAGATGGATTACCACCACTAAGGAGTATCAATCACCATATGGATCTAATTCTAGGAGCAAGTTTTCCAATAAGGTGGCACATATGATGACACTAGTAGAAAATTAGGAGAAACTAGCAAGTGTAGGATTTGTTAAGAAAAGGGTTGATTAGAGAGAGTTTAATCCCATGTGTGGTACTCATAGTACTATCACCCAAGAAGGATGGTGAGTGGAGGATGTGTACAGATTCTAGACCAATAAATAAAATCACTATAAAATATAGGTTCCTACTACCAATAATGGATGACATAATGGACTGTTTGGGTGGAGAAAAGTATTTGATTAAGATGTATTTAAACATTAGTTATCATCAGATCAAAATCAAATAAGGGGATCAGTGGGAAAGTACACTCAAGACAAATGAAGGTTTGTATGAATGGTTGGTCATGCCCTTTAAGTTAGCCAACACACCAAGTACATTTAGAGGTTGATGAATGAGGTCCTAAAATAGATTTTGGGTAATTTTGTGATTGTTTACTTGAATGATATTTTTATTTTTAGACTAAGGAAGAGCACCTAAGATACATCAGACTTTAATTGTAGAGGTTGAGGGAGGAGAACTTGTTGATCAATGTGAAGAATTCTAGTTTCATGAAGAAGGAATTGGGATACTTAGGATTTGTAATATTAGTTGAAGGTTTGAAGATGGATCTAGAGAAATTTAGAGCAATTGTGGAGTGGCCTATGCCAACAAATGTTGGAGAGTTAAGATCTTTTCATAGTTTGGCAAGTTTTTATAGGAAGTTCATTAGAAATTTTAGTGGTATTTATGCATTATTGATGTAGACATGACAAGAGAATCCAATGAAGGATTGTCCTATCATGCATCCCAATAAACTTATCTTATATATATTATAATAATAACAATATCCATGCCTTAAAATGATTATAACATGTGCTCAAAAATTCAAGATTGTAACAAACTGTATGTGCCAACATAATCTTGTTAAATTTCAGCTTTAAATTTGTTGTTTGTCAAGAATATTCCTCTTCTTTAGATGCAAATTAACTTTGATAAATTCCAGACCTTAAGGATTATTGTTTGTCCCTTTGATTCCTTTAGTTGCAACAAAATAAATCTCTTTAACTTGTAGCCCTTAAGTGAATATAATTTGTGAATGTTGTAGCAATAATTTTAGCTATGAAGTGTTATGTCAGAAAATGTCCCCTTGGGGAGTTTTCCCTCTTAAGGTTTAGCTCCTGGGTCCTTTAGAATGCATTTAGAGCATCTTGCATCATTTTGATGACTCCCGATGAGAAAACCCTGAAGTTTCATGGAAAATAGGACTTAGGGAATGCACTTAACATAAATCCTGCCTAAAATAGGGGGCAGACTTGGGCGCCCACACCCTAGTCCTGCCCTATTTTAGGTCAGGACCAATTTCAAAGTGTCGAATTATGACAGTTATTTAGGTCCTATGCTGACACGGTAAGTTTGAATTACAAAATTCTTAGCAGAATGTTTGTAGTTGCATATATAAGCATGCTCAGTGATTCATTTGTAAACTAGATGGATATTGTGAACTTGTGGCTTGTGTGAAAGTGATTCAAGGCATTCATTGTGTTGCAGAGTAGTATTTTGTTGTTCTTGTATTTGTATTTGTAGATTTGGCATCCATCTCCTCATGGCATGAAGAGCATCTTCCTTCCATGAGAGATTCACTACAAGGTGATATCAATTATGTTTTCTATCATTTATCATTTAGATTTTGCCTCTATTCCGCAGGGATACACACTCTTTATCTAACAACGGTGTTCGAAAGACTTGAATGTCTCTCTGGGGCTTGATTGAGGCAAGCCTCTAAACACCACAACCCCCAACCCATTTTTCCATGATTGTAGGTTACAAGTTGTGAAAGAGAAAGAAGTGGAGTTGCAAGACAATAGTGCAGACTGTCATAATTGCAAATCAAAGAAGAAAATAGGGACCTAGACTCAGGCGCTCACTCATTAGTCCTCTGGATCCCACAACAGGAAAATCTCTAGAACAATAGGAACAGGTTTTAGACAAGATTTCTAGATCTCGACAAAAACTGTGGCACTAGACTAGGGCACCCTCTCATTAGTCCTGGACTTTTCTGCTTTTTGAACATCAAAATCTGGTATGCATTTGATTGTTATTTTATATCTCTGTGTGTGATCATTTTCTGTAATTTGTCTGTTTGTTTAAGAATTTACATAATTAGGGTTTTGAGCATAATTGGGCTTAATTACACAACTAAATCACACAATTCCAATCTTCTCCTATGTTCCAAGTGACAAGAATCTTGTAGTAGACTTCCTACTTAGTTGAATGTCCTTGAATGTTTAGTGGTGAAAGGAGGATCAACACAAACAAACCCTCTTCAAATTTCATCCTAAACATTTTGGTGAACCCGTGTTTCTTTTGAACTTTGCAGCTTGCTAAGTGTTGTGCTTCAGATTTACATTCATTTCATTGTTCATCTTATTGCATTTGAAAAATTACAAAAAAAAATTGAAAAATTTGAAAAATTTGGCATTTTTAGCTTGTATTTTCAAACAATTTGAATTAGTTGGCATTTAATTTCAATAAATTTCTCTCATTAGCATCAGATCTGATTTAAAATACAGAAATTTTTTTATTCATCGTTCATTTAGATTGCATTTTCATGCTTAAATTGTTGAAAATTGCTTGAAATTGTGCATTTTTCCATATAACCTAGTTTTGCATTAGCTAGAGTTTGTAGTCAAAACCTTGTTTCAAATTTTACTACACTTTTAAAACAATCATTAGGACTTATTTCTAACTATAGTGTTGCATCATAACTGTCCTCTTGCAAAATTTCATGCCTAGGGTTTGAAAACCTTGCTTTTTCACTAGATTTTGGCCTTATCGTCTCTCTAGATTGGCATCATAGGCATGTTGTAAAGGATTATTCTGCACTAATTGGCTATTATCAGAGTTATTATCTTCTTCCCCTCCCTAAATTCTTTACAACACCCTTTTTATTAGGCTTTTGCATTTAGATTTCGTGAAAAATTGCATGTTTTGGCTATATTTTCACCAAGGTTTGACTTACATTTGCACTCCAAGCGTGTTGTGATGGATTTTATGGATTTAGGTGACTGATATTACTGTTATAATTTGTTGCACCTCCTAAAATTATTTACAACATCATCTTCATTGGGTCTTTGCATTGAAAATTTGTGAAAATTTGTATATTTTAGTGTATTTTCACTAGGTTTTGACTTATCATCACCCTAGATTTGCATCAAAAGCATGTTGTGAAGGATATTATTTCTTTATTGGGCTGATATCAGACATTATTTTATTCCCCTAATCAAATTTCTTACAGCTATAAAGTGGTAAAATTTGGATAGTGGGTGTTCGATTAGTTTGATGCCTATCCTCCTTTCACCAATTACATTCAAGGACTTTAGGTCGAGTGGCAATGCACTATCATACCCTTGGTCACTTAAGAATGTAGGGAAAATTAGATTTGTATGATTTGATTGTCAATTATGCTCACTTATGCTCAATTATACACCAAAACCCTAATTATGCAATTATAGAAGCAAACAGACAAATTACTCAAAATGTTGCTACAGGAAGATGTAAAATGATAGATAAATGTGCATCTGTTTTCAAAGTTCAGGAAGCAGAACAGTCAGTGACTAAGGAAAAGAGGCCCAAGTCCAATGCCTAGATTTTTGTCAAGATCTAGAAAATTCATCTGTAACTTGTCCCTACTGCATCAGAGATTTTCCCGTCATGGAATCCGGAGGACTAGGTAGTGGGCGCCCAAGTCCAGGGTGCTATTTTTAACTCTGATTTACAAATCTGACACTCTGTAATATCCTCCTTCAACTCCACTTTTCTTGTATCTTCAATTTGTAACCTGCAATCATAGAAACTTTGGGAGGGGGTTGTGGTGTTTAGAGGCTTTCCTTAGTCAAGCCCCAAAGAGACATTTAAGTCTTCTAAACACCGTTGTGAGATAGAGAATGCATACCCTTGAGGGGTAGAGGCAAAAACCAAATGATAAATGCTCAAAAACACAAATGATATCACCTTGTAGTGAAGATCTCATGGAAGGAAGAAGCTCTTCATGCCATGAGGAGATGGATGCTCAAATATGCAAATACAAACACATAAACAAAACAAGTACTACTCTAACACACAATGAATGCCTTGAGTCACCTTCACAAAATCTTGAGAATCACAATTGTATCTAATGTCCATCTAGTTTACAAATGAATGCCTAAACATGCTTATATATGCAACTACAAACACGCCCGCCAAGAATTCCATAATTCAAACTTACTATGTCGGCATAGGACCCAAATAACGGTCACAAGCCGACACTCAAAATTTGGGACTGACCCAAATAGGGCAGGACTAGGGCATGGACGCCCAAGTCCTCCCCCCTATTTTGGTCAGGGTTAAGTTCAAGAGATCCCCCTAGGTCCCATTTGTCATAAAACCCAGGGTTCATTTCATTAGGATGTCAAAATATGATACAAGATGTCCTAAATGCAGAGTAAAGACCCGAGAGCTAAACCTTAGGAGGGGAAAGCCCCTAAGGGGACATTTTTGGATGTTACATTTAGCCCCTACTTTAATGTATGTATAAACACGAGGTCAATACATGCATTAAAGTATGGTCAACAAACACAGCAAACATACCAAGCATGGAGAAGACACGTCAATCACAAAGAAGATAGTAATAGGCACGCAAAACACGGAGAAGACAGCATTGAAGACACGCAAAACATAGTGAATACATTGAATGCATGGACGTTAGAGATGATAACTTTTCTTTTCTTTTTCTCATATATATGAAATGCAGATGCAAGTACAAGGAAAGTAAACACACCTCCCATAATGTAGGAAGAACTCATCACACTAGTCTTTAGACTGCTTATATGGGGCAACACACAAGACACACCAAACCTCCCAAAATGCAGGAAGCACTCATTGTGCTAGTCTTTAGACTGCATATGGGGCAACAAACACACCAAACAAAGAAAGCACACCAAACACACACACTTTGAAGACACAGAGAAAACACGGCAGATAAGCAATGGAGTATTCCTATTTCTAGGCTCATCACCATCTCAGGCACATTACAGGCACACACCGATAATTGGGCTACATCACAACAATCACCGAAGACATGCTTAAGGATTGAGTTAGTCACAAAACTACTCCCCGCCTCCTGATGAGGACTTTTGAAAATGATAGGATGATGCAATCTGCTCTGAGAAGTACATCATCCTTGCCTCTGCAGAGGGCTTAAGATGATTGATTGATTGATTGATTACAAACAAACTCAAAGTGCAGGAGGGACTCATCGCCACCATTCTTTAAACTGCACCTAAGGATAACCACATTGTTAACATCTACAATAGATAGCCTACCTTATATATGCCCCCACCTTAAGGTGGTTGATATCAAGCACGTTAGGGTAGGAAGAAAACACACAAGGGAACACAGACTTTTGCAAAGCCCATGCTCCCCGGAGATGACATGTACTTTACGATCGCCAAATGTTGCCACAAACACAACCCTGCAAGAAATATGTTAGTGTCCATAATTATGATAAACAACAACATCAATGCATATGATGAGTCACACAAAGAGCCAAGGTTATACTACGAATTCAAAGATCGAGGATAACTGTGGGGCTATATCATGAAAATTGCAGAACTAAGTGTCACCAAGGTGAGATTCAAAGACAAACAAAGTGCATTGAGTAGCAATATTGTTAAGGTTTGTAAGGGAGATAAAAACATCATCAAAATTACTATGTAGAAAGCACCAAGCATCATATAAGATAGACAACCCCATCGTCATATTAGGAACTAAGTCCAATTTTTTATTTCTCGCTAAAGGGACGCTAGGTCCACATCAGTATAAATGTTTTTCATCATCTGCCCGCTAGATAGAAACACTAGAGGAAGGGAAACAATAAATAAGAGAGGAGAAACAGATGTCTTAGGGACAGTCAGATAGGAGGGTGCCCCCAAGTCACCAACCACAACGATATGTCCGCAAGACACAACACACAACAATGAAATCAGAGAGAGGCAATATGGAAGAATGATGATACAAATAGAAGAAGGTCACAATAGAGGTGATCCCCTAGTATCTCGGACCTTACGAGAGAATCAGTAGTCATCCCAAGAGGCCAAAACAACACATAACACATCATGAGGGAAAAACATCATGAGAGAGATAAATGGTTAGAAATACTTACCTGTAGGATTTTTTTACTAAGTCTTGTCATCAAGCAAATCATAATCATCCTCCCACTCCTGAATGTTAGAGGAAAGTGAGACATAAGGTACCATAGCCCAATTCTTGTCCTTGTCTTTAAATTGTTTAGTCTTAGGATCATCTTTGTTTGGTTCAATGTTTGGATCAATGTTTTCTTGTTGAGATGCAAGGTGTATGGCATAAACTTGTCTTCTTCTCCTTCTTTCTTTCACTTTTCTATTTCTTTTTCTCTTACCACTTATCTCTTGTAAGATAGGGCTTTGTTCTTTATGGTTTTTTCATTTTAGAAGAGGAAGAACGGGGATCAAATCTCATTTGTCTAGGTGGAATGTTTTGTTGTTAACAGTTACCTCACGATCCTTGTAAGGATGGCGGGGGAGGAACCTCAGCATAGGGACCTTGTCCTTTCGATCTAGGGTTCTCTTCACATGCAAGTTGCTTGTCTTTTGTTATTTCATGTATAGATGGACTGGCCATTGGATGTAATAGTTTTGCTTTGTAATTTCTATAGCTCAAGAAGTTAAAGTCTGTTCATGGCTCTGGTTCCTTTTTAGATTTGTCCCAAAAGTAATCCAGTGTATAATGTTTTCTTATAACCAAAGGTTTATACTTGTTGCAAGGTATAGTAAGTACTTGTCCGTTCAAAGGAAATTTTAGGCAATTATGAATTGTTGACGGAACAACTTTCATAGCTTTTAACCATAGATGTCCAAGTTTTATATGAAAGAGATCAAAAATAGGGACAACATCAAACCATTGTTCTACATGTTTCTCAAATATAGTGACCAATAAAGATATCTTCCCAGAAGTGTTTATAAAGGTTCCCTTATGTGTCTTAATCATCATATCCAAAGGGTCATAAGATCCTTGCATTAATTGATGTGAAAAGAGGAACTCTTCAGTAGCTACATTCGTCATGCAATTAGGATCAATAAGGGTTCCATCCACAGGGTTTCCCATTATTTTTACAGTGATGTAAAGAGGTCCTTCAGTATCTCTGATTGTTCTATCATGAGGTGTAAACACAATTTTAGATTCAAGGACCTTTCTCTTCATGTAAGGCCTAGGATGGAACCTATTTTTGTTGTTAAGATTAGAGTGTTGGCAAGAGACACTATATGGATTCATGGTTGTTGTCATTGATGGCAACAAAGGTCATCCCACATATCTGCAAGTCATGGTGTGCCTCTATCGAAAGTCAGAATGAAGACTGTTGTGGTCCGGTTAACAAGAACAGAGCATGTGGCAAGGTCCGACAGATTGATCCGGACCTCTCAGAAGGAGTGTCTTGGTGTAGTGCGGATTTGGGGAAGTCAAGAGGACTACCTTGAGTAGTATATTCCAAGGATTTAGCCTCCGGTGATGGACAAAGAAAAAGATATGAATAATTGAGTACCAGATTCCTGAGAGACAGTGAGAACAGAGGAAGAACTGACTGACAGAGCATCAGACTATTTTCTGGATCTGTTACTGTTGTTGGTAAAGGTTGTGAAGGCATGAATCATGTTTGGCCAACATGATTAATGATGTCTACAAGTATATGCTTGATCCACATTACTTGATATGCAAGGATTCAGCCGACAGATCAAAGTTTGTGTGAAGATAAACTCTTCCAGGTGCCGACTAGAAAGATAATAAAATCATTAGTGCAGATATATATAGAGGATGAATTTTGCTGTGAGAGGTGTAGATGTAGAAGTGTATAAGGGAACAAGGAAAGAGCAGAGCAGAAGTAGTAAGAAAGATCCGGTATGTGAAAGGAAAGCAGATTAAAGATTAGAGGAAAGATGAAGTGCAGCAGATTAGTGTACTGAGCCTAACCGGAACTAAACTCCAGCATATGTAGATGCTTTTAATCAGTTCAAGTACTATATAACATTCTTTTGTAGACAGTGTGTCTCCTTGTAGGCAGTGTGCCTCTTGTGAGCAGTGTGCTCGGGCAGTGAGCCCTAATTGGCAAGTGCCATTTTTGTAATTCCTTATTCTTTTAACAGAGAATAATCTTTGGGTTAATCACTCCGTGCTTTTCTCCCTTAACTGGGTTTCCACATCAAAAATACTGTGTCATGTGTTTCTCATTTCATGGTAATGTTTGTTTGTTTGATTCAATGATGCTTTGATTAAAAAGAAAGTTCAAAAGAAGAAATAATTAGCATAACTGATTCACCCCCCCCCTCTCAGTTATCAACAATTGGTATCAGAGCCAGGTTCCTCCTAATAGAGCCTAACAGCTTGAGGAAGATCTGGGAGTTCAAATGGATGCATATGGTTTAAGGGAGCAACTCAAGACTGCCCTTGAGGATCTTGAACAGTCAAACTCTGAAGTCAATGAATTAAAGGAAAGACTCAAATAGGCTAATGAATTCATGAGAGAACTAAAGGATAAATTAAGTCTCTCTACGAAAATGAGAAAGGAACTACTCCAACAATTGGCAAGACAAAGTGAAGAAAGCAATACAAATGAAGAATTGACTGAGAAAACCAAGTTATGTGAAAAGTTATCAAAAGAAGTCATTATGTTAAGACATGAAATGGAATCAGGAACTATAAAGTTTACTCAAGAGATTGAAGAAAAAAGAAAAGCTGAAGACAATTTAAGACAATCTCTTAAAGAGAAATCAGAAGAATGCCACCAGATGGACAGGATTATCAGACATCTTGAATCTGATCCTGAAGATGCCAAAGATAATGAAGAAAAACTTGAGGATCAAATTGTCTCTCTCAAAAGAGATCTTCAAACAGCAAATGAATATAAAGAAAAATTCAAGATAAGCTCTGCCCAACTTGAAGTACTTCTTGGAAGTCAAAAGAGGACAGATGATAAGTATGGTTTGGGATATGAGAAAGGAGAAAGCTCTGGATCCGATCAAAAGAATTTTGAATCAGAAAATCTAAGAAATAGACCTAGAAGACCTCCGGTAAGACAGCCCAATGCTCAAAGATATCCATCCTTCAATGGATACTGTCACAGCTGCAATCACTTTGGTCACAAAGCGAATCAGTGTAGGAAGAAAATGAATCAGACTAATTCATCCTTCTCCGGACAGTGCTTTAACTACAAAAGGTATGGACACAAGTCTCATGAATGCAGAAATATACAAATAAACAAATCATTCAATGGTAGATGCTTTGCATGCAATAGAGTAGGTCATATGGCTAATCAATGCAGATCAAGAGGTTATCAGACAAATATGCAAGGAAATATTATTTGCCAAATCTGTAACAGGTCCGGTCATAATGCAAAAATCTACAGAAGTAAGAATCAGGACAGAAGAGGTCTGGTGTATAATCATAATCAAGACAAGGGTAAACAAAAGATGAATGTGGATGAAGTTAGGAATCAGATGAACAAGATCTGGGTGAAGAAAAGTTCAGAGAATGTAGAGGTTGGATCTGCACCAGACTCTGGTACTGACATTCCTTCCAGAAATTAAAAAGTGAGCTCTGATTCAGGGGGAGACTCAAAGAAAATCCTGTTCCCCCAGCCAATCAAGTGATGCCTGATGTAGCACAAGATGCGGAGCAAAGGGTTTGTAGATATAAGTTTTGAGATGATCCAGATAAGATTTTAGAGGTCCGCATGAAGATATGAAGAAGTTGTGATCAATTAAGTAAGACCTATTCCGGGAGATGCTCAGGAATGACAAAAGATTACAAAAGGTCCGGAGAAATCTGGAAGTGCATTGTCTTATTCTGCGGATTAGACAAAGTGTTTGGGATATTCTTGTAATGTGTCATCTTGATTCGTTCATGATTGGAAGATCCGCATGATGTTCATAGATCAGGACTGATCCGGTACTCCAAGCTATCCGAATAAGGCAAACCAGAATAATGTAGGTCAAGCATTTATTGCAAACAGATATTAGGGTTTGCGAAACAATATAAGGGATTTCTCAATAATCACTTGATCATTCCACACCCAAGAAGAAGTGAAAAGCGGAGCTCTACGACTAAATTCATCAAGTTCACCGAAGATCACTTGCAGAAGTTACTACATACAGAAATCAATCCAACTACTCCGTATAATCGAAGGCGCACAAGGTATTTTTCGTTTTCAATATCTCACTGCAAATCCTTGAAAAATGGCTACTCTGAATATAGTTAAGATCTCTGATAGACCTTGTCCCACATTCAAGAAACATCCATACAAATCTTTGGAGGTAGATCCACTAGGAGCCTTCTCTAGTGTTCCACATGGTGTATTACATACGGAGGACATTAGGGTTTACATTCATGCAAATTTTGAAGACTTTGGGGATTCAAAATTGATGGATATCTATCACAAATAGTTGATAGACGACTCCTTTGAGATTAAACCACAGTATAAAGCCATCCAGGATAAGAACTTTGCACAGTGCATCCATTTCCCCTGTTTTGAAGAAGATGAATGGGTCCGGTATGTACTAAGCAGAGTGCATGACAACTTTCTATGGTTGAACAAGCCCTTCAAGATCACCAAAGATGCAATTAGGGCAGTAACCGGTCTGCACTCATCTGGTGGATTACCTATTCTCAAGTCTGTCAAAAATTAGACAGTTAGTGATGCAACCGGATCTAAGTTTGACAAGAGAGCTATGATAGTTGAAGACATCACTGAACCAGATGTCAAATTTACATCTATAATAATAGGTTACAAGATCTATCACTCCAGTAAGGAAAATTCAGTACCGGGAACTGCAATTTACACGGCCTATCAAATGCTAAAGGAGAATGTAGACTATGACTTGTGTGAGCTCCTTGTAAATCAACTTTTTGAAAATCTGTAGAAGATCAAGAAGGACAAGAAAAACTTCTTCAAGTATGGCAACTTGATCCTTTGTCTCTTCTTCTATTACATGAATGAGCTTCCCGGATCCAGTGGATGGATATGGCAGAATGACAGACCGGTTGCCATCCAAATCAGAGATTATTTGCATGGACTTGGGGATGCTAAAGCAAGAAAAATAGCTCTATGGGGATATTTCAAGAACTTCCAAAGCATGATGCATGCAAGAGAAAGAATACCCCAATCCCTTGTTGAAAAGTACAAAGACACAGTATGCTTCATGGTAGAAACAAATCAGTGTCTAATGGAGGCAGTAGAACCAAGAACTGTGTGGATCATGCCCATGGGGTATGAAGTGGATGAACAGATAGTGGAGCTGCATGTTCAACACATGCTAAGTCAGCCCAAAGATCCAAAGGCAGAAAGGTTTGGAACCTTTGAGGAGCTGAGTGTGAAGATCCATGTAGAACTCAGGGAACCTGAGATAAAGAGGAAGGTGAGAAAAGAAGTAGAGCATATTGCTCAAGGCCTAGGCATCCCAAAGGAGGCACTTGATGCCAACCAGGAAAAGAGAAGAAAGGCTGAGGAAGAAAAGAAAGAGGCAAAAAAGAAAAGCAAGAAAAGTGCTCTGGTGGAAACCTCAACCCAGACCAGATCATCAAAAGGATCTACACCTGTCAAAACCAAAAGCTCAAAACTGGAAGCCCAAACATCCGGTAAAAGATCTAAGACAAAAGCCTCAAGGGCTTATGAAAGCCAAAAGGATGAAGAGGAAACTAAGTCAGATGAGGGAGTAAAAGAAATAAAGAAGCAAAAGAAGAAAGGATCCGGTAAACCCTCCACAGGCCAAGACAAGGAAGAAATGGCAGAGGTAGTTGTTGAAAAGCCCACCCTGTCTCTAGAGAGTGTAATCAAGTCAGTCACGCTGGATGGAAACCTTCAACCAATGACTGAATTCTATGATGACTACAATGAGGCTGACCAAAAGATTCTGCAGGAAGCCACAGTCAAGTATTTGAACATATACAATAAGGCTTTCATTGAGATCATATCTCTGATTCCTAAAAGCCTAGAAAAGGAATTAGAAATAAGAAAGAATAATGCTCAGGCAAAAGATCTTGAGATCTGGGAGCAGATAGCTATTTAGCTATATTCTCAAATTGATCCCAAGACAATGAACATAATTTTCAAGGACTGCAAAGATGAGTTCAGGAGTAAAGCAAGAATGAATCAACTCATGCTTGGAGAGACCAACAAGGTAGCCATAGAGACAGAAGAAATCCTCCGGAAGGCCTTCAAAAGGTTTAATCTTCTTGTTGTAGAGGACTTAGGTGCAGAAACAGTTGTGGACTTGGAATCATCTGCTCCGGAAGAAGTGCCCCTTGAACAGACTAACATCTCTTCTCTGGCTTCTCCTACAGTCTCCGGATCCCAAGAAGAAGAGAAATTACAGGAGAAGGAAGCAACAGTAAAAGAAAAAGAGGTTGACAGCACCAAGGATGCAGAGAAAGAGAAGATTCAAATGGAGAAAACCACAACTGAAAGTGGGAAGAATGTAAAGACTCCAAAGGACAAAGCTGCAGAAGAAAAGAAACATCTATCTCCGGCAAGAGACACTGCACAAATTGTTCAAAAGTTTTTGAGCCAAGAAACAATAGAGATTGATGAACTGGAGCTTCTAAAAGGTCCATTCAACTTTGACTCCCTCTCTCCGGTACAAACAATGAAGATAGCTACATTTGCAAATGCTAAAGCAAATGAAAAACTCCTAAAGTCTCATATGGAAGACTGTGAGTTGATAGAGGCTGCTTCCGGAGTGCTTGAAAAGATTATGCCATTAGTCCAGATAGATCCGACAGCCTCCTCTTCCGATAATCTTAAAACCTTAGTCAGCAGTGTTGATACACATTTTGATTCTCTAGAAAAATCAGCTGAAGAAAAGGTCCGGAAGGAATTTTTGGATAAGAGATTTTCAGAAGTACTAGGATTAATTTCTAATGATAGGAGAAATATGAGTATTGGAATAAAGAGCTTAGAAAATGCTCTTAAGGATGGCGGTGACATCTACAAATTTTGCATCTCCTGGTCAAGGGCAATAGCAGACATTGACAAGAAAATAAAAGAGGAACAGGACAAACTACAAAGTCTGTCTCAAAGTTTTGATCCTCTCTCTTCCTCCATAGTAAATCAAGAATTTCAAACTATTGCAATCACAAATGCAATAAATAACTTTGAGAAGGAAAGGAAGAATATAACTAACCGGATGGGAGAACTTAGAAGGATTATAATCCCTAAGTTAGAAACTATGCATGAGGCCATCAGTGATGCTCAGACTACCGCCCAAACAAATGATCCGACAGATCTCAAGAGGGCAGAAGCTTTTGCATTTTTGTTGAGTGGTCACATTTCAATTTTGGATAGAATGAAGCAAAGTTGGGCTACAGAACTGATCCAATTGAAGACATCCTTTGCAGACATTCTTCAGTTCATGTGAGTATGTAACATACGGCTAAGTATAGTAAATTTTTGAAAATTTTGGTGTGCGGACCCTACCCTTTGCCATTGATGTCAAAGGGGGATTAAGGAACAGTGAAAAATGAGGAATCCAACTAAGGGGGAGTTCCAGAAACTGTATATAAAGTTAGAGCATCAGCCAAGGGGGAGCATAGTGTAAACACTTAGTCATTTTTTCACTAAGTGTTGCCATCAATGCCAAAGGGGGAGATTGTTGGCAAGAGACACTATATGGATTCATGGTTGTTGTCATTGATGGCAACAAAGGTCATCCCACATATCCGCAAGTCATGGTGTGCCTCTACCGGAAGTCAGAATGAAGACTGTTGTGGTCCGGTGAACAAGAACAGAGCATGTGGCAAGGTCCGACAGATTGATCCGGACCTCTCAGAAGGAGTGTCTTGGTGCAGTGCAGATTTGGGGAAGTCAAGAGGACTACCTTGAGTAGTATATTCCAAGGATTTAGCCTCCAGTGATGGACAAAGAAAAAGATATGAATAGTTGAGTACCGGATTCCTAAGAGACAGTGAGAACAGAGGAAGAACTGACTGACAGAGCATCAGACTATTTTCTGGATCTATTACTGTTGTTAGTAAAGGTTGTGAAGGCATGAATCATGTTTGGCCGACATGATTAATGATATCTACAAGTATATGCTTGATCCGCATTACTTGATATGCAAGGATTCAGCCGACAGATCAAAGTTTGTGTGAAGATAAACTATTCCGGGTGCCGACTAGAAAGATAATAAAATCATTAGTGCGGATATATATAGAGGATGAATTTTGCTGTGAGAGGTGTAGATGTAGAAGTGTATAAGGGAACAAGGAAAGAGCAGAGCAGAAGTAGTAAGAAAGATCTGGTATGTGAAAGGAAAGTAGATTAAAGATCAGAGGAAAGATGAAGTGCAGCAGATCAATGTACTGAGCCTAACCAGAACTAAACTCCAGCATATGTAGATGCTTTCAATCAGTTCAAGTACTATATAACATTTTTTTGTAGACAGTGTGTCTCTTTGTAGGCAGTGTGCCTCTTGTGAGTAGTGTGCTCGGGCAGTGAGCCCTAATTGGCAAGTGCCATTTTTGTAATTCCTTATTCTTTTAACAAAGAATAATCTTTGGGTTAATCACCCCGTGGTTTTCTCCCTTAACCGGGTTTCCACATCAAAAATACTGTGTCATGTGTTTCTCATTTCATGGTAATGTTTGTTTGTTTGATTCAATGATGCTTTGACTAATAAGAAAGTTCAAAAGAAGAAATAATTAGCATAACTGATTCACCCCCCCCTCTCAGTTATCAACATAGAGGCCATGTGTATATGTTCAAATTAATGCAAGATTAGATTTTAAAGGTTTTCCAAATGTATGCCAAAGACAAGTGCAAAACTATATGCAAAAGTGACCTAAAATGCTTATTTTTTATACTTTTTCAATGCAAATATATGAAAGAAAAGGTGTTGTAAGGAATTTGATCAAGGGCAGAAAATAATATGTCTAATATCAGTCCAATAAAGCAGTAATATCAATCATAACACACTCTTGATGCAAATCTAAGATGATGACTAGTTCAAATCTAGTGAAAATACACTAAAATATGCGATTTTTTCACATCACAATGCAAAAGAGCATGAAAAAGTGTGTTGTGAGGAAAATGATGATGGAAAGAAAATTATATCAGTAATAACAACCACCTAATGCCAAAAAATCTGTCACAACACGCTTAAAGTGCTATTCAAGATCAAACCCTAGTGAAAATATAGCAAAAATATGCAAATTTTCAACTCCAAGACCTAGAAAAAGGGGTGTTGTAAAGAATTTTAGGAGGTGTAGAAAATAATAGTAATGATATCAATCACCTACAATCATAAAATATTTTACAACACACATGGAGTGCAAACTATGTCAAACCCTAGGGCAAATATAGCCAAAATGTGTAATTTTTTACAAAATTTTCAATACAAGAGCCCGATAACAGGGTGTTGTGAAGATTTTTAGGAGGGGAAGTAGATAATAACCCTAATAAAAACCAATTAGTGCAGAAATATTCTTCACAACACGCCTATGGTGCAAATTTGGAGAGTCGATAAGGCCAAATTTAGTGAAAATCAATGTTTTTCAAGCCCTAGGTTTGAGATCTTGATGTAAATTGCTATATAAATATCTTGTAGTTTGATTTATGATGAAAATTAGTTCTCCTCAGATCTGAAAATGATTTTCAAACCCTACCATGCAAAATGCAAGTGTAAATCTAAGGAAAAATCAATGAAAATGCTAGTTTTTGTTAAAAAATTTTGTGTAAAAATACAAATTTATGAGATCTAAATGCAAATTTACACTATAGTCAAATGCAAATTTTAATGTGTCTAAGATCAATAGAAAAATCTGAAACATTATTTTACCTACAAACCCTAGTTTTTGGAATTACTAGGTTATATGCAAAATTCACAATTTCTAACAAAACCCTAGCAATTTTATGATGAAAATGCAATGCAAGCTATTGAATTTTTGTAATTTTATGCAATTTAGCTCATATCTAATGTAAAAATCAGAAATTTAATTAATGCAAAATAGAAACCATATGGAAATGCAATCTAGGGGTTGTAAAAAAAATTTCAATTTTTTTCAAATTTTACAATTATTTTGTAATTTGTCCAATGCAATAAGATGAATGATGATATGAATGAATGCAAATCTGAAGAAAAACAATCAACAAGGTGCAAAGAAGTCCAATAACACGGGTTCACCAAAATGTAAATTGGTAAAATTTGGATAGTGGGTGTTCAATTAGTTTGATGCCATCCTCCTTTCACCAATTACATTCAAGGACTTTAGGTCAAGTGGAAATGCACTATCATACCCTTGGTCACTTAGGAATACAGGAAAACTTGGATTTGTATGATTTGATTGTCAATTATGCTCAATTATACATCAAAACCCGAATTATGCAATTACAGAAGTAAACGAATAAATTACTCAAAATGCTGCTATAGGAAGATGTAAAATGATAGATAAATGTGCACCTATTTTTGAAGTTCGGGAAGAGGAACAGTCGGGGACTAAGGAGCGGGCACCCAAGTCCAATGCCTAGGTTTTTGTCAAGATCTAGAAACTTGATCTGTAACCTGTTCCTGCTGCATCAGAGATTTTCCTGTCACAGAATCCAAAGGACTAGGTAGTGGGCGCCCAAGTCCAGGGTGCTAATTTTAACTCTAATCTGCAAATTCGACACTCTGTAATATCCTCCTTTAACTCCACTTTTCCTGTATCTTCAATCTGTAACCTGCAATCACAAAAACTTTGGGAGGGGGTTGTGGTGTTTAGAGGCTTTCCTCAGTCAAGCCCTGGAGAGACATTCAAGTCTTCCGAACACCGTTGTCAGATAGAAAGTCTCAGTCAAGCCCTTGAGAGGCAGAGGCAAAAACTAAATGATAAATGCTCAAAAACACAAATGATATCACCTTGTAGTGAAGATCTCATGGAAGGAAGAAGCTCTTCATGCCATGAGGAGATGGATGCTCAAATCTGCAAATACAAACACATAAACAATACAAGTACTACTCTAACACATAATGAATGCCTTGAATCACCTTCACAAAAGCTTGAGAATCACAATTGTATCTAATGTCCATCTAGTTTACAAATAAATGCCTAAACATGCTTATATATGCAACTACAAACACTCCCGCTAACAATTTCATAATTCAAACTTACCGTGTCGGCATAGGACCCAAATAATGGTCACAAGCCGACACTCAAAATTTGGACTGACCCAAAATAGGGCAGGACTAGGGTGCAGGCGCCCAAGTCCTCCCCCCTATTTTGGTCAGGGTTAAGTTCAAGGGATCCCCCTAGGTCCCATTTATCATGAAACCCAGGGTTCATTTCATCGGGATGTCAAAATATGATGCAAGATGTCCTAAATGTAGAGTAAAGAACTGGGAGCTAGACTTAGGAGGGAAAATCCCCCAATGGAACATTTTCTGACGTTACAACAACACCTTTTCTTTCACTTATTTGCATTGAAAAAAGTTGAAAAATTCAAGCATTTTAGGTCATTTTCACATATAGTTTTGCACTTGTTTCTTGCATAACTTTTGAAAAGATTTTAAAATCTGATTTTACATTGATGTTACAAGACATTTCACCATGGCATCTTCATCTCATTTCTCTTTGGTATCTTTACATTCATATATCAAAAACTTCAAGAGTTTCTACAAATTTCTTAATATGAATCCTCGTGTTCTCACTTATATACAAGCTATGTATCACAAGGATATATTTAAATGCTCTTCATTTGAAATCCTTGACTATGTATCTGATTATGACAACTTCCTATCTCTCATGAGTACATACCCTTGGGTAGTAGAAGTTTTAACAAGACACATTAAGAATAATGAGTGTGAAACTCCTCTTAACGCTTTGGAATTAATAGCTAAAACATATGGTGATGATGATGAAGATGATTCCATAAGTTATCCTAATTCTCCTATAGTTGAATGTCCAAGGACCTTAGATGAGAAGACTATGGATAACTCTATTAATAACACAATACCTAATCTCCCTACAAACATTGTACCTTCCTCTTATTCCAATGTTCTCCCTGGCCGAGATGTAGCGTTAGTGGATGAGAAAAGGTCTCACACTAAATCCTTTAGGGATAGATGTTGGGTATAATCAAGAAGAAAACAATGTTAATTTTTAATCTTCATCAATAGACTTTGTAGCAATATTCATGTTGGTGCCCAAATCAGCAGATAGTAAACCCTAAAGGTTTGCCAATTCTTATGATCAGGTTTACTGTAGGACTTAGCCAACAAAGACGGGAGATTGTTTGCACTTGTCTCCCCTGCACTTTAGGTTCTGCCACACCTAGGGGGTATCCCTCATTCAATCAATAGATGTAGCTTTTCAATACCAGGCAAAATGTTCCTAGGCATAACCTAACCTAAAACAAAATAAATCATAAAATGGTTTGTTTCAAATGATTTGCTTTTCAAATGTTGGATTTCCTAGACCTTTGGGCAAATAAAAATCCAGATTGGTGTCTTATTTTGGGTAACAAAGTCAAACATTCAACCCATGCAAATGTTTCCTAATGACAACATAACTTCATATCCAAAGGGCTTAAAACAAATCACCACTGTCTTGCAGCAATGGCCCAAGAAAGAGTATTTTCTGTAACTCTACTTATAAATCCCTAAAAGAATACACAATCCTCCATATCCCATCTAAAGCATTTTAATTCATTCCTTGAATGCAAGCAACAAATGGAACATGCAAATTTAGCAAATGTGAACAAATAAACTCAAAGATCCTTAATCTTCTTGCTTAAAAGGAAAATGCATGCATTCATGGAGACAATTACAAAAATACACACTGCAAAGTGTTTTTCATAAATTTCAATCTAAATAGAAACACTATCATACAGAAAATGATTCACCTACAAGGTAAGAGTGCAATCTGTAACCCAAAACCAGACAGCTACTCCTATATAATGCTATTTCCCCAACATGTGAACACCTTGTGTTCAAAGTCCAGCCTCCTTTTACAGTGAGGAACATGTTCTTAAAGGCATAAGAACATGTTGCCCTAAAATTAATTACAATATGGAGGTAGGTAAGATATTTCATTACATTTTGCCTCCAAAAATACATTAGGAGATATAATATTCTACATTAAAAGAGGAGAAGACTAAATAAATATAATATGTTTAATTTTCCCCATTTAATTTTTTACATTTTTCACTTATTCCCAATTTTGCATGGTAGCTGAAGACTCCTCATTTCTCTACACTGATGCAATATGTGACTTGGGACCTCCTTCTTCAGCTCCTTCATCACACTCTGCCATAGAAGGATCATTGCAGCAGCATCCAATTGAAATTTTAGCTCAATCAATTACCTCTGGGTCATTTTTTGCCAATACTAGGCATTTTTGGCCATTCTGGCACTCTGAGATCTTCATAAACAGGCCTAAAACCTTTACCCAAGCATGAGGAATGGTTTAGGGACTAATTCTAATTAAAAAATAGCAAATTTGAGCCCAAAAATGCCTTCAAATCCTGCCCTGAAAATAAAAAACGTGATTAGCAGCTCCATCAGTAAAACTCCATTTGGACCCAGCCTCGAAAACTTTCAAAAATGACCCCAATGGCAAAGGAAATCCTTAAACCACGTCACAGAGGAGAAAGCAGGTTGAAAACTACATAGATATGGTGATTTTGCACCATCGCACAACAGTCAGGGAGCAGCCAGAAAACTCATGCGATGGTGCGAAATGCTTGAGTTTGGACTTTATTTCTTTTGCTTTGCCTTTTGCAATGTATAAACATTATAAAATGTTTATATTAAAACTTTTATCACCCTAATTTTGCCCATTTCACTCACAGCTGGGTCATGTTTTATGAAACATGGGTGTTCTTCATCCTTCTGGCAGCCAGAAACCATTGTAAATGTGCCTAAAATCCCTGCCAATGCATTAGGAATGATCATAGGAAGATTTCGCAGCCTAGAACAACATTTTTTGGCCTTAAAATACCTCCAAAAATTTGCCTGAAGAGAAAAAACATGATTCAACAATTTCAAATTACAACTAAATCCACCCAAAGTTGCTCTAAATCTGTCAAAATCACCTCATAAGTGAAGGAAGCACTGATATTAACCCTGTAGAGGAGGAAGAAGATCAAAAAATGTCCTACAATGGGCATTTCGTATCATCGCAGGGGTCTGAAGTTGCACAGCAGAGAGGGCTGTGATGGTGCAAAATACACCATCGTGCCTCTCTTTTTTCCTTAAAAACTTTATCCAAAGTTTAAAGTAAAACTTTATCCAAAGTTTAAAGTAAAACTTTAAGATAACATTTGCCCTAAAACTTTCATTCCCTTTATTAAAATGCTTATTAATATTCCATTTTAATATTTGTATTTTAACTTCAAACTTAGGCAAATCTTAATTCCTCCTGCCGGGCACATGGCATTTTTTCACCACAGGTAAACAAGCATCCAATGACCATGAAAATTTGTGCAGGGGCATCATTAAATTTTTCAAGAAAACCCATTTCCTTAGAATCTGCATCGCCAACCAAATTCAGGGACTTCCTTTGTAAAGTGGCCCACTAGATGCCTTCATCACAACCGAGATGCATTCAAATAATGCATCAAATGGTCTCCGATTTTGATGAAACTGGAATTGGAGAGGTTTGAGACCAAAGTGATAAATGGGTCACCTTCAAAATTGCAAGATTTGAAACTTTTTGGAATGTCAAATCTAGCTCAGTCGCAGTCAGAAAAGAATTAAATACCCCATCAAACTTCATCATGGAAGCACGAAACTGAGCAGACATGTTACCATATGTACCAAAAAACCTCCTACCAAATAGATTTGCAAGATGACTTCTGAGTTTCAAGATTTTAATCGGCAAAGGTGGCCTCAGGGGTAGATTGAACAACATATCGACCTAGCCTTTGTCAACACCTAGAAAGAGTATAGACACTTCAAATTCACAAAATTTGAAGGTGTCAACAATTCCTATAATGATTGATCAAGGGGCACCTAGTGCACCTTCTTGCTTAAAGTTGGTGATTATGGTTCAAGGTAGACCTCCTGATTACATCTACAAATATGCACAACAAATTGCTCAAACAAGTCAAGGTGTTCAAAATGTGCCAAAAATCCCATAATTGCTCACGCATACAACACCCATAATAACAAGCAAAGTAAGAAAGCAATACATGTGCATGTCTCTCTTTCATGTTCTCAACATATGCTCCCTCCACCACCTCATCTTACTCATAAAAGTGGGCAAGAATATGATCTTATTGAACAGCTTCACGCTACTTCGGCTAAGATCTCTCTTTGGGATTTAATACAAACTTCACCTACATACCATGGAATGCTCCAAGAAGATTTACAAAAGGTGACTATCCCACCTACTGCTAAGCCAAATGATGTAGCAGCTCTATTAGATTGTATGAATGTGACAAAAATGGATATGCTCTTCCAACCACATGAATTACCATCAATTAAAGTTCAAAACTAATATGATCCACTTATAATCTTTGTCACAATAAATAAAACATTGATAAAACAAGTTATGATTGACAATGGATTGGCTCTTAATGTTTGTAGCATTGACCTACTACACAAAATCAAGGCCGACACATCAAAAATCAAACTAGATAAACTTAACATTCGTGGCTTTGATAATCATAGTAGTCAATCAGTGGGTACTATAACCTTACCTATACAAGTGGGTCTTGTGATTGTATCTACCCTGATTCATGTCATGCCTAGTTCTTTATCTTACAACATGATTCTTGGTAGACCTCTGTAAAGGGTGAGATTTGGATAGTTGAGTTTTTGGTTGTTTTGTGTATATCTTCCTTTCACCCTTTCATTCAAGGACCTAGGGTCGAGTTGCAATGTACTATCATACCTTGGGTCACTATGAGATGTAGGGAAGCTTGGATTTTTATGATTTGATTACCAATTATCTTCTCTTATGCTCAATTATACCTTAAAACCCTAATTATGAAAATATGATAGCAAACGGATGAATATCAGAAAATGTTGCTACAGAGAGATGTAAAATGACAAATGAAAGTGCACCTATTTTCAGAGTTTAGAGGTAGAAAAGTTGGGGACTAATGAGCAGGTGCCCAAGTCCAATGCCCTGCTTTTTGTCGGGATCTGCAAACAAGAACTACAACCTAAGGTTTTCCCGTCACGGAACTTTGAGGACTAATGAGCAAGTGCCCTAGTCTAGGGTGCTAATTTCTGCTTTGATCTGCCAATCTAACACTCTGAGATACCCTCCTACAACTTCACTTTTCCTATACCTTCGACTTGTAACCTATAATCATGAAAACTTTGGGAGGCTTGTGGTGTTTAGAGGCTTGCCTTAGTCAAGCCCTGGAGAGACATTCAAGTCTTCCGAACACTGTTGTCAGATAGAGAGTTCTTGCCCTTGAGAGGCAGAGGCAAAAACTAAATGATAAATACTTAAAAACAAAAATGATGTCACCTTGTAGTGGAGATCTCATGGGAGGAAGAAGCTCTTCATTCCATGAGGAGATGATTGCTCAAATCTGCAAATACAAACACATAAACAACAAAAATCTGCTCTTGCTACACAATAAAAGCCTTGAATCACCTTTAGAATGTGAATGATCATCTAGTAATGCTCTAGTTCACAAATGAATGCCTAAACATGCTTTTATATGCAACTACAAACACTCCTGCCAAGAATTTCATAATTCAAACTTACCGTGTTGGCATAGGACCCAAATAATGGTCACAAGCTGACACTAAAAATTTGGGACTGACCCAAAATAGGGCAGGACTAGGGCACAGGTGCCAAAGTCCCCCCCCCCTATTTTGGTCTGGGTTAGGTTCAAGGGATCCCCCTAGGTCCCATTTGTCATGAAACTTAGGGATCATTTCATCGGTATGTCAAAATATGATGCAAGATGTCCTAAATGCAAATAAAAGACCCAGGAGCTAAACCTATTACATTTAGCCCCCACTTTAATGTATGTATAAACATGAGGCCAATACATGTATTAAAATATGGTCAACAAACACAACAAACACACCAAGCACAGAGAAGACATGTCAAACCCATTGAAGACAATGACATGTATGCTAAACACAGAGAAGACAGTTATAGTCATGCAAAACATGGAGAATACAATAGATGCATCAAAGACAATTAATGTATAGAAGATATGAATGATTTCTTTTTTTTCTTTTTCTCATATAAATGAAATGCAGATGCAAGTACAGAAAAGTAAACACACCTCCCATAATGTAGGAAGTACTTATTGCACTAGTCTTTAAACTACATATGGGGCAACACACATGCAAGACATGCCAAACCGCCCAAAATGTAGGAAGCACTCATTGCGCTACTCTTTAGATTGCATATGGGGAAACAAACATGCCAAATAAAACAAGCACACCAAATACACACTTTGAAGACATGGAGAAAACACGGTAGACAAGCGATGGAGTGTTCCTATTTTTAGGCTCATCACCATCTCAGGCACATTATAGGCACACACTAATGAATGGGCTTTGCCACAACAATCACTGAAGACATGATTAAGGGTTGAGTTAGTCACATAACTACTCCCCGCCTCCCGATGAGGACTTTTTGAAAATGACAGGATGGTGCAATCTGCTCTGAGAAGTACACCATCCCCGCCTCCATAGAGGGCTTAAGATGATTGATTGATTGATTGCAAACAAACTCAGAGTGCAGGAGGGACTTATCACCACTAGTCTTTAAACTGCACCTGAGGACAAGCACATTGCTAACATCTACAACAGACAGCTTACCTTATATATGCCCCCACCTTAAGGTGGTTGATAGTAGGTATCAAAATCAAGCATGTTAAGGTAGGAAGAAAACACACAAGGGAACACAAACTTTCACCAAGCCCATGCCCCCTAGAGGTGACACGTCCTTTACGATCACCAAATATTACCACAAACACATCCCTGCAAGAAGCATGTTAAAATCCACATAATCATGATAATGCATATGAAATCTGAGACATGCAAGATTCAAGATAGACAAAGTGCATGGAGCAGAAGTATTGTTATGATTTGCAAATGAGATAGAACACCATCAAAATCACTATGCAGAAAGCATGAGTGCTTCCACTATCCAAGTGTCAAATAATATATTACAACCCCATCGTCATATTAGGAACTAAGTCAAATTTTTTATTTCTTGCTAAAGGGACGCCAGGTCTACATCAGTATAAATGTTTTTTGTCATCCACCCACTAGATAGAAACACTAGAGGAAGGGAAATAATAAATCAGAGAGAATAATCAAGTGTCTTAGGGACAATCACGTATGAGGGTGCCCCCAAGTCACCAACTATAACGCTATGTCTGTAAGACACAACACACAACGATGAAATCAAAGATTGAGGCAATATAGAAGAATGATGATACAAATAGAAGAAGGTCACAATAGAGGTGGTCTCCTGGTATCCCAGACCTTACAAGAGAATCAGGTGTCATCCCAGGAGGCCTAAACAACACATAACACATCATGGGGAAGCACATCACGAGAGAGATAAGGGTTAGAGATAATTACCTGTAGGATCTTCATATCAGATTTTTGAACTTGCGAACCTCTTGGAGAGGTACTCGATCATGTTAAGTGCAAAATTTGAGTGGTTCTTATGAAAGTCTTGTTTATTATCATATGATGCTTGCTTCTCAAATCCTTGTGTAAATGATACCTTTTGTTGCTTATGAGGGGGAGAACCACTATTATTTCCAACTGCTGACAGTTGTCTTACTCTTTTCTAATTTTAAGCAAGTTTTCATTGTTGATGTCGTCTAACATAGTAACAGGAATCATCCTATACCATCTCACTCATCTATATCAGTTGTTCTACTTGTCTTTCTGATGTGTTTTGGTTATTTCCCGATCCATAGAAGGATAACAGAGGAGGAATCTCAACATAAATTCCCTTTCTTCATGGATGAGGTGGGTTATCTAGTTTTTCTTTATCCACTTCAATCATACCCACAATATTATCATAGTCTAAATAATCATCATCAGCTATTTCTACTAGTCCTTGTTCCAACATATTGGTATCAGTATGTTTAGGAAAAGGATTAGTGAATATTGGTAAATTTTGATTCGGCGGAGCAACTGACTTATTTCCGTTATCATTCACACTTGATACCTATATGATATTCGAATCAATGAGGTCTTGTATTTCATGTTTAAGATGCATACATCGTTCAGTATCATGTCCTTATGTCTGGTGGAAATGGCAAAAGGCATTAGCATCAAAGTAAGGCCCTTGTGCTCTACTAGGATCGACAGGCTTAATCAGGGGAAGCTTCAGAATGTTATTACTCACAGCTTGATTCATGATAGAATGATAAGACTCAGATATCGAAGTAAACTTTCTTGGTTGATATGATGCCTTCTTTGGATTAGTGATAGTAGACATGTTAGAAAATTCATTCGTATTTGGTCCATTAATCCTGACGAAACTCCTATTGTTATTTCTCTTAAAGTTGTTTTGTGACGATCCACCCATGGATTGACCAACCTAAGCTGATGAGTTGTCATTTAAATCATATTGACTAGATGAAAGTTGATAATCATGAAGGGCAGTGCATAAATGTTGAATGGAGTTATACTTCATCAAGAGGATCTTATCGTGGATGTTAAGTTGTAGATTTGTGATAAACACCTTTTGAACATCCTCATCTTTCATCTGATATTGAATTTGTGTATACATAGCTTGATACCAACTAATGAATTTAGTTAACTTCTCTTTCAGACCTTGCTTGCAATGAACTAAATCAATCAAAGAGACTTGAGGTCCAATGTTTGCTTGGAAATGTTGTAAAAATTGATCAATCAACTACGAAAAGGAGTGTATTGAATTTGGAGGTAAAGAGCAAAACCATTCTAAAGCAGTGTCTTTGAGAGATCATGGGAAAAGTTTTGCCAACAAGTCCTCTTCAAAATAGAAATCACTATTGGGAATTAAGGTGTCTCAACCTTTGCAAATTCCTAATGTTATATTTATTTATCCCATGTTGAGTTGGCATAGTCAGCACCTTGTGTATATGTAGCAAGGTAAATTTTGGTGACTTTGGTAGCCGTGGTTTCCCCCTTGAATAATTAACGGTGGTTTGGGGGTAGCTCTTGAGGAGGTCTACATGGATAAGGAAGCAACCTAAAAGGTTTGGTTTTACATTGGTTGATTCTAGTTGTGCTTATGCTTTGCTCACTAATAGTGATGAACCTAGAACTGTATCAGAGGCTTTGGATATGAAGGATGCAGGTTCTTGGAAGGAGGCCATGGAGGAACAAATGGCTTCTTTGGAAAAGAATCAAACTTAGGACTTGGTGCCTTTGCCTCCTGGACCGAAACCCGTTGGATGTAAATGGGTGTTCAAGAAGAAGCTTGGTGCAGATGGCAGTATTGAAAACTATAAGGCTAGATTGGTTGCGAAGGGGTATTCACAAGTGGAGGGTATAGATTATGGTGAGATCTTCTCTCCTATTGCAAAGCTGACATCCATTTGATTCCTATTGTCTCTCGCAATAGCTTATGACTTGGAGGTAGAACAGATGGATGTGAAGACAACTTTCCTTCACGGTGACTTGGAGGAGGAAATCTACATGTCATAGCCAGAGCATTACATGGTGAAAGGTAAAGAAAATTTCATTTGCAAACTTAAGAAGTCTTTGTATGGTTTGAAGTAATCCCCTAGGAGATGGTACTTGAAGTTTGATGCCTATGTTGTCAATTAGATTTGTGAGATCGAAATCAGATCACTGTGTTTATTATAAGTTTTATGGTGATCGTATTCTCATTGTTGCACTGTATGTTGATGATATGTTGCTCATTGGGAAGGGTAAGAATATGATTTCTGATTTTAAATCTCAGTTGTCAGCTCAGTTCGAAATGAAAGATTTAGGGGCAGCTAGGTACATTCTAGGAATGGAAATCAAAAGAGACAGAACCAACAAAAAACTTTGGTTAAGTCAAAGTAAGTATGTTAAGACCATGTTGGACAGATTCAGCATGGGAGATTGTAGACCATTGTGTGTTCCCGTTTCCTTGGGGACAAAGTTGTTTGTTGAGGATTGTCCAAAATCTCCTAGTGAGGTGGAGGACATGAGCAGAGTACCTTATGCTAGTGTTGTTGGCAGTTTGATGTATGCTATGGTCTGCACAAGACCAGACATTGCCCAAGCAGTGGGAGTCCTTAGTCGATTTATGGCTAATCCTGGACGAGTTCATTGGGATGCAGTTAAGCGAGTGTTCAGATATCTGAGGGGTACTTCTGAGTATTCCATTTGTTATCATGGTAATGTTTCAGGACCTCTGCATTCTGTTGATATTCATGGATTTGTGGATTCAGATTGGGCAGGTGACATTGACAGCAGGAGATCCACTAGTGCTTATGTTTTTACATTGTTTGGTGGTGCTATTAGTTGGATGAGTAAGCAACAACCTATTGTTGCTTTGTCCATGACAGAAGCTAAGTATATGGCAGCAACTTATGCTTGTAACAAAGCCATTTGGCTTAAGAGATTGTGTTCTGATATTGGTTTTGATGCAGGTCAGATCACGATCAGTTGTGACAATCAAAGTGCAATTTGCCTTGCAAAGAATCCAACTTTCCATGCTAGAACAAAGCATGTTGATGTTCAGTTTCACTTTGTACGAGACATGGTTGAGGATGGAAAGGTAAATTTGGAGAAGGTAGATACTTTGAAGAATGTTGCAGATACATTGACGAAACCAGTGGGTACAAAGAAGTTTAGATGGTGTTCGAAGTCTATGGGCCTCTTGGCCCCTAGCAGTTAAATCTTGTCATTGCTTTTGTCCCTTGCAAGGTGTTCGACAAGTGGGAGAATGTTGGGAATTAAGGTGTCTCAACCTTTACAAATTCCTAATGTTGTATTTATTTATCCCATGTTGAGTTGGCATAGTCAGCACCTTGTGTATATGCAACAGGGTAAATTTTGGTGACTTTGGCAACTGCGGTTTCCCCCTTGAATAATTAACGGGGGTTTGGGGGTAGCACCCCCAAGACGGGGTCAAGGGGTGTAGCCCCTTGCAGGGTCCAGGGGCAGCGCATGAATATGATATTTTTAGTTAGTGTATGACAGATTCTCTGACCGCTGTAAGGTGCGTAAGAGCATCTGTCGTAACCTATCTTGGGACCAAGCACCCACTTTGGGATGGGATGTTGAACAAGTGTCCTTAGGCGTGGGTTTTGGGGCATGAGTCCAAGATGGACGCCCATCTCTAGAAGGTTCCATATTTTCCTTGTAAACTCTATATAAACATGTGCTTGGATGGGAGATAGATAACTTTTGTACAAGTACTGTTATGCTGCTAGAATATCTCCAGATTCAACATTTGAAGACTCCTGAAAGAGCATTGGCTCTAAAACTGTATTGTAATCTGTTATTGTTTACTATAATACATTTGAGCTGTGTTTTGGAGTGTGGGGTTTTTCAGCCGTAAGGATTTTCCCCACGTATATCTTCTCTCTCTCTCTTTTGTCTTCTTTCTAGTTTTTGTGTTTTGCTGCAATATCTCATGTTAATATTTTAACATTGCTGTAATAGTTATGATAAAGTTGAATTTGCATAGCCCTCTCCTCATTAGATTAGTGTAGGAAGTGTTTTTCACACACCTAGCTTCCTTTCATTTAGTTTCTAAATAACATAATTGGTTTTTCTTTGTAGTGTAAGGTTTTTCTCCCAAAAGGGTTTTCCCACATAAATCATCTTGTCATGATATAATTTTCTTTATGTATTCTTTTTATGTAACTATAAGATCTTTTATTTTTTCCACATACCTCCCCTTAAAGGTTAGTTTAGGAAGCATTTCCAAACCATTGCTTCCTTTCACTGAGCATACTCCTAGCCCTCTCTATTAATGTTATCTTCATTCTTTCTATAACTCCATTCTTCTAAGGGGTGTATGGAGTTGTCTTATGCCTTTAAATGCCATTCTCTTTACATAATTTGTTGAATGTTGTTGAACATAATTATCCACCACTATCAGTACTTAATATCTTGGTATTTTTACTAGTGTCATTCTCCATGAGGGCCTTAAACCCCCTAAATTGACTAAAGACCTCATATTTGAACTTGAGAAAATAAAACCAAGTCATCTTGAAAAAATTATCAATAGATGACATAATACAAGGATTTCTATAAAGAAGGAACATCTAAAAGGCTAAATACATAAGAATAAATAAAATCTAAAATATTAGAAGACTTATGAAAAATCAAGAAAACTAAACATGGTTTTTCTTTTCATTAAAACAACACTCACAAAAATAAAACTCAAGAGAACAATCAACAAGCCCCTCTACAAGATTTTTTTAAACCTATCCATAGATCTTTCTCACCAATATGGCCTATGCACTAGTGCCATAATATTGTCTTCTTAATAGATAATTTTCCCTCTAAGGTAAGAGCATACTTAGGTACCCATAATGCATGACCATCAAAATTGGATAAAATAGATCTCTTTTCTATAGGTTTTGATGTCAAATTTGTTGATTCAACATATCTCTTCACCACATGTACACAAAATAACTAGTGCAATGTATTAAATACTAGCATCAAGCCAAAAGAGAGTACCAACTTGAACCCCCTTCATAAAAACCATATGTCTTCAAACCATTTCATACCCTCCATTACTAAAGACAACCTACACACCACATCATTCATTTTATTGATAGATAGTAGATTATATGTCAAACCAAGGATGTGCAAAGCTCTAGTAATACCCTTGATCCTCCCATCAAAGAATTATATCTTGAGTCTCTTATGACCAACAATGATAAGATAAGAGTTGTCACCAAGGTAGACCTTCCCACCATCAAAGATCATAGTCTAAAACCATTATTAATGGGGATTCATGTGGAAAGATGTTCTAGATTTAATAATTCATGCATCCTCACATGAATTTGTGGCCAAGGATGCAACAAAGTCATTGCTTGAATCCTCCTAAGAAGATCTATGTAATTTCCTCCACAAAATAAAATAACATATACTTTTCAAATTTGAAATACTTAGATCAGATCTTTACTGATAATAATATAATTTTTACATTTATATTTTCTATTATAATAGCTAACACAATAGAAAGTACAACAAAAAAACAAACTGAAACAATCTCTGAACTAATCCACACAAAACCTTGCAAATTACACAACGACAATATTCTACTCCAAAAAGTAATATGAGTTCCAAAAATTTTGTATCTGATATAGATGAGCATAAGGAGTAGAAATAAACTAATACATAGCTACAATAACAACCAAAACACACAATAGCAAATTTAAATCCAAATCTTCACACAATTGCTACCAAAAACCTGTAAACGCACACAAACTAGAACAAGCTAAAATCTCAAACTCTGGAAGTACATTCACAACCTTTGAATGAGATTTATTATTGAACCAAAGAGTTTCATCCTTTGATCCAAGAAACCAATGGGTTTTCATCCATTGATCTCAATCTCTAATAGGTTTTCATCCACATCAGATTTTGTAAGAACACAAGTGCTCATACAACAAAGTTGAGAGATAAAATGATCAAAAGATTCTTTTGTATGAAAGGCTCTACATATTAATAGAGGTTTGGAGTCCAAATTCTCACATCCAAATTGGGAAAATAAATTTAAAATTAAATATTTTCACTTATTCTCCATAAATGCCAGCTAAAAAGTAGCTTATTACTTACGCAATGACAACCTATCATAATTGTCATAGAATCTCCTATTTTTATCCTTGGGAGTTACAATATCTTCCCATGAAATCACATGCCCCATTTTGTGCTACAAATATTATAATTTAATATTTAATTTTTCCCAAATATCTCAAAAATATAAATTCTCACTCGAACCCAATTAAATATTAAATAAACCATTTCCCTATTTTCTTTCATTATCCCACATGAAATATGAGAATGGGCTAATAAATCCTCTAGATGGAATTAATTATAAAGGGGACATGACAAGTCCACCCTTCCCAAAATTTCTTTCCCTCAAGAAATGCAAATTTGGATGCTTCAAAATTTCTAGACCCTCCCAAGTAGCATCCTCTTCTAGTAAATTCTTCCAACGAACCAGATACTATGTAATTTTTTTTCTTAAATTCTTCACCCCAGTATCAATAACTACTTCTGGAATCAAAAATAATCTTCCTTCATCATCCAAAGGTGGTAATTCTACAAAAGGTACTACATACTTGTTGGATTTAGGACAGACAACTGAGGGGGGGGGGGGTGAATCAATTGTTACCAAACTTCTATTTTATAAACTTTAAAGCTTCTTCAATTTTAATAACATATCAAAGATTCAATCATAACACATGAATTCAAGAGAAGAAATAGATTCAACACATACAACACCAAGATTTTAACGTGGAAAACCCAGTTAAGGGAAAAACCATGGGGTGACTAACCCAAGATTGTATTCTCTGTTAAAAGAATAAGAAGAACAAAATGGCACTTGCCAATTAGGGCTCACTATATGAGCACACTGCTCACAAGAGGCCCACTACCTACAGGAGACACACTGTCTACAAAAGAATATAAGTATTACATACTTGAATTGGAGATTAGCATCTTCACTATGCTTGAATCAGTTCCATTAAGCTCAACCCCTCTGCTCTGCTTTTCGGTCCTCTTCACTACCACCTTCTCATCACACACACTTTTTGAATGACTTTGCAACTCTTATTTATACATGACATCGACTTTCGAATGGTCATCAAAGTCGGAACAACATACACTTATTTTATTACAGAGCAATTACAAAAATACAACTTGACTTATTACAGAAACTTCATGTGCATCACTATACTATCAACCACACATAATTGGGACTTCAATCTTCTTTGAGGAGCACGCCATGCTTCGCAAGACATCTTCAAAGTCATCCGTAACATGTGCAAACATTCGGTCAGCCAAGACTAGGAAGAACACTATTCCCAGAAGGTAAATCTTCAATTACGAGCTCAATCTTCAATGCAGACCGTCAACACAAACTGGACACAATCTAGAGACCCCCACAAGCTTGCTTGAATCACCAAGAACATCCACACCACTTATGTTTACTGTAATCAATCGCATCTTCATTCAGAATCTCAAGAACATAGCCGGTCATCACTGTCACATTAGAAGGATTGCTTGTGGACCTCCAAACCACAAACCAATTGAGTTGTCAATTCACATTAGCTTCCCAAACATGCCACCAGATCCGCAGAACATGATATTGTACTTCTAGATCTTACCAGACCTATTTGTGTCACTCTATCACCTCTGAATAGTTGTCAGAACCGGTTTTACTCTTATGGCCATAAATCCTTCACAATTTCATCCGGACCTCTCAAATCTTGACTGGATCATCTTTAGACACATATCTACAAACCCTTTGATGTGCGTTCTTTGATCCTCATCTAGCTGGGATCTTCACTTCATAGAGCTTCACTATCTTCACTGTTCTTCTCTATTTCTGATAGGACTAATTTTCTCAATATCCTCAACACACAGCTCATCTAATCCTTGACATCAATGCAACAGGAGTATGTTGACATCAATGACAACACTGGTTGGGCCCATACTTGCAACAATCTCCCCCTTTGTCATTGATGGCAACATGTGATGTGAAAAACTATTTTAACCATCAAAACAAGAACTTCTCCTCACTGACTAATATAGATCCCCCTATCAACAGCAATCATTCAAATGTTTTATCTTCCTTTACTACTCCCCCTTTGATCAGCAACCACTTTTTGTTTTTCACATGTCTTCTCTCCCCCTTTGACATCAATGGAAAAGGGCATATACTTGCAACCACTTCTCATACTTCATAATCATGCTGATTGCTCCCCCTGAGTAGTAGCTTCCTAACGCCAATCTAGATCACAAGATATGACTGTGGGATCCACCGAACTAATGCACATTAGTGCACCTTAATTTAGAACCCGAGGGGTGATAACCCCTAACGTCTCCCTGAGATACTCAAAAGAGTCCTTAGGTAGAAGTTTAGTAAAAATGCCTGCAATCTGATCCTTTGAGGGCACAAACTCTAGTCTGACTTCATTCTTGTTCACTTGTTAGCTCAAAAAGTGAAACTTGATGGATATATGTTTTGTCTTTGAATGCAACACCAGATTTTTTGATATGTTTATTGCACTTGAATTATCACAGAAGATTGTGATAGGTTCTTCATACTCCACTCTGATGTCTCTTAGCATTTGCTTCATCCATAATACTTGAGTGCAACTACCTGCTGCTGCAATATATTCTTCTTCTGCAGTGGACAGAGATATTACCTCTTATTTCTTGCTAAGCCAAGAAACCAATCTTTTACCCAAAAAGAATGCACCACCACTAGCACTCTTCCGGTCATCCACATCACCTGCCTAATTAGCATTAGTATAAGCATGAAGAGAGAAATCATGATCCTTAGGATACCATAAACCATACTCAACTGTTCCCTTTAGATATCTAAGAATTCTCTTGATTTCCATGACATGAGACTCTCTAAGATCAACTTGGAATCTAGCAACAAGACCAACATCATTCATAATATCAGGTCTAGTTTGAGTGAGGTAGAGCAGTCCTCCAATCATTGACCTGTACTTTTTCTGATCAATCTTAGGAGATTCATCATCTTTACTCAGCTTACATCTGGTTTCCATGGGAGTATTCATTGGCTTTGAATCTTCCATCCCAAATTTCTTCAACAATTCTTTCACATATTTGGTCTGAGATATGAAGATTCCTTTCTTTATTTGAGTGATTTATAGACCCAAGAAGAAATTCATTTCCCCAAACATAGACATCTCAAATTCACTTTTCATTTGATTTGCAAAAGTCTTGCACATACTATATTTTCCTCCAAAAATGATATCATCAACAAATACTTCAACAATCAATATATTTTCATGATTAATCTTGAAGTATAGATTACTGTCAGCAGTACCTTTGTTGAAGCCACTCTTCAAAAGATGTTTGTCCAATCTTTCATACCATGCTCTTGAGGCTTGTTTGAGTCCATACAATGCCTTCTTAAATTTGTAGACCATATCTCCATGATTAGACAATTGAAATCCATCCGGTTGCTCAATGTATACCTCTTCTTCCAAATCACCATTTAGGAAATCAGACTTGACATTCATCTAATACACCTTGAAATCTCTGAAGGCAGCAAAAGCAAGAAATAATCTGACTGCTTCAATTCTTGCCATCAGAGTAAATGTTTCTTCAAAGTCAACTCCTTCTACTTGAGAATAACCCTTACAGACCAATCTGGCTTTGTTTCTTATTACTTCACCCTCTTCATTCAATTTATTCTGGAAGACCCATTTAGTCCCAATCACATTTTTGTCTTTAGGTCTGGGAACAAGATCCCAAGTGTGATTCTTTTCAATTTGCATCGATTCTTCCTCCATTGCTTTAACCCATCTTTCATCATTGCATGCTTCACTTACTGTTTTTGGTTCAATCTTTGAAATCAAACAATACTTCACTGAATCTTGAGCAATTTTTCTTCTTGTTTGAATACTTTTGCTTCTATCTCCTATGATTTGATCTGCAGAATGATTTAGTCTTACATACCTGGGAGTTTTGGAAAGCTCTTGCACTTCTAATTCTTGAACGGGTTTATGCAAACTTGTCTCTTCTTCTTGTATTTCAAGATTCTTCGGATCAATTTGAATCTGAACTGGAGTTGGGACTTGTTCTCTTTGATCTGAAACATCATTCTGATCATTTGCTTCATACTCATAATACCTTGAGGGATTTTCCATGCCTTCATCAACCTTCACATTTGCACTTTCTACAATCTTTCTCAATCTCTTGTTATAACACCAGTATGCTTTGCTATGAGTAGAATATCCCAATAATATTCCTTCATCACTTCTAGAATCAAACTTGCCAAGGTCTTCATCTCTTTTGATATAGCATTTACTAGTAAAGACTCTAAAATATTTCATAGTAGGAGTGGTGCCAAACCAAAGTTCATAAGGAGTCTTACTAGTATTGCCTCTGATTTGTACTCAATTGAGAGTATAGACAGTAGTACTTACAACTTCTCTCCAGTAGATCTGAGGGACATTTGCTTCCATCATCATGGTTCTAGATGCTTCTTGGATGGTCCGGTTCTTTCTCTCCACTACTCCATTCTACTATGGAGTCCTTGGAGCAGATAACTGTCTCTTTATCCCATTTTCCTCACAGAATGATATGAATTCACTGGATGTGAATTCTCCACCTCTATCAGACCTGAGGCATTTTATGTTTATGCTAGTTTCATTTTCTACCATAGCCTTGAATATTTTAAATTTCTCAAGTGCTTCAGATTTCTCTTTCAAGAAAGTTACCCACATCATCCAGGAGTGGTCATCAATCAACAACATGAAATACGTATCTCCTTGTAGACTCCTAATTCTTTCCGGAACACAGAGATTAGTGTGTACTAAGTCTAACAATCTGGTTGAAGATTGTTCCTTACTTTTGAATGTGACTCTGTTCTGCTTACCCAACTGACATTCTTTGCACAAACTGTTAGTAGGTTTCACTAGTCTTGGAAGATCTCTTACATCCTGAGTGTTTCTTATCTTGATGATATTATCAAAATTTACATGAGACATTCTCCTATGCCACAACTAACTCTGATCAATTTGAACAAATAAACAACTTTTGCTAGTACAAACCAAGTGGAAGATGTTACCTTTTGTCTGTGTACCAGATGCAATCTCAGTTCCAGAGCTTTCAAAGATCTTGCATTTTCCATTTTTGAATCAGAGATCATAGCCTTTGTCCACCAACTGTCCAACACTGAGAAGATTATGCTTCAAACCTTCAACATATAGAACATCACTAGTTTTGTTCTTTCCATCAAAGGAAATGGTTCCTCTGCCTCTAATTCTGCCAGCAGAATTATCTCCAAACTTTACAACTCCACCTTCGTATCTTTCCAAGCTTAAGAACTTACTCTTGTCACCAGTCATATGGTGAGAGCATCCACTGTCAATAACCCATTCATCCTTTTCTTCAACCTAAGTAGCCAGAACACTTTATATCATCTTATGATTGGCAGATTCAATAGGCATTGGATCTTCTTCCTTGCTGGCAATAAACACCCAGTCACTTCCAGATTTGTTTCCTATCTCAGATTCATCATCTATTACTCCTTCATCATCATCTTCTTGAACATACTAACACTTTTTAATTAATGACAAGTGTCGGTGAGCATCTCTACATGAGAGAAAGGCATCTTTGGGCGGTCAAGGGAAGTTATGACATGTAAGAGGAATATGATATTTTTAGTCAGTGTATGATGGATTCTCTGACAACTATAAGGTGCATAAGAGCATATGTCGTAACCTATCTTGGGACCAGGTGCCCACTTTGGGATGGGATGTTGGACAAGTGTCCTTAGGCATGGGTTTTGGGGCATGAGTCCAAGATGGACGCCCATCTCTAGAAGGTTCCATATTTGCCTTGTAAACTCTATATAAACAGGTGCTTGGATGGGAGATATATAACTTTTGTACAAGTACTATTATGCTACCAGAATATCTCCAGATTCAACATTTGAAGACTCTTGAAAGAGCATTGGCTCTGAAACTGTATTGTAATCTGTTATTGTTTACTGTAATACATTTGAGCTATGTTTTGGAGTGTGGGGTTTTTCACCCATAAGGGTTTTCCCCATGTATATATTGTCTCTCTCTCTTTTGTCTTCTTTCTGGTTCTTGTGTTTTGCTGCAATATCTCATGTTAATGTTTTAACATTGCTGTAATAGTTAGGATAAAGTTGAATTTGCATAGCCCTATCCTCATTAGATTAGTGTAGGAAGCATTTTCCACACACCTAGCTTCCTTTCAATCACTACACATAGCTGTGAATGCTGCCACATGAGTATTAGGATCACCTTTTCCACCATATTTGTCAAAGTGAGGAGTGTCGAACCTCTCAAGCATAGGAGTTCTCAAAATTGCATAGTATAGAGGATTATGGGCATGATATGTTGGTATATTAGGTTGCGAAGAGTTTGTCAAATTTGTTACCTTTTGTTGTAAAGCGGTCATGCCCTGCAAAAGTTGGTTTAGGATGGCATCATTGGGAAATGTAGTTTCCTGTGAGGAATTGGAACCAAAGTGAGGAGGTGATTTTGCTTGAGATATGATAGGCAGAGGCTGTGGATAGGTCAACGGTGGTTGGACATAATGGTGGTTGAGAGCAATGAAGAGGTGGTTGAGAGCAATTATTCATAGAAGAGGTCCCCTTAGAAACTAAATTCTGATAATTAAATCCCACAACTTTGTAATTAGTGCCATTAGATACTCCAATACTAGTGGTAGCATTACTACAAGCATTCGCATCAATTGTTAAGATCGTTGTTGTAACGGTAGATATTCTGGTAGTCAGTATAGGTATCGATACTTGAGTATGAGATGGTGATAAAGTGTTATTTATCACTTGTGCACATTCAGTTACTAGCATAATATTAGTTTGTACAATATATGATAAACTATGGATCGCATTAACACCATTTTGTCCCTCTTTTATCAGTTCTCTTATGTTATGAATGGCAGGAATGGCAGGAATAGCTTCTTCAGCTATCCTCTCATTTTCCATAAATGATTGAAAATTGGCTAGCTCTTTATCAAGTTTTTCTATTTGCTCATCAGATACATATCTTGTCGAGTATCATCAACATCATGAAAAGTTTGCTCTTCCATTGTACTTGTGATAGGTGTAATATTTTGTAACATTTGTGTCTTTTCTTTTGTAAAGAATGTGTTCAATATGCCAACTTCTTCAAGAGCACTAGATCCCATGTGTCTTATTCTTCTTCTTAAAGGGATATTTCTTTTAGGGCAGTGAGTTATGAGACTCATGCAAATCTAGGATGATGATAGGCCAAAACCTAGTGAAAATACACTAAAATATGCAATTTTTCACCAAATCTCAATGCAAAAGAGCATGACAAAGGGTGTTTTGAGTAAAATGATGATGGAAAGCAAATTATATCAGTAATAACAGCCACCTAATGCCAAAATATCCATCACAACATGCTTATAGTGCCACTCAAGGTCAAACTCTAGTGAAAATATAGCAAAAGTAGGCAATTTTTCACGATTTTTCAATTCCAAGACCTAGAAAAAGGGGTGTTGTAAAGAATTTTAGGAGGTTCAGCAAATAATAGCAATTATATCAATCACCTACAATTATAAAATATTTTACAACATGCTTGGAGTGCAATCTAGGTCAAACCCTAGGGCAAATATAGCCAAAATGTGTAATTTTACACCAAATTTTCAATACAAAAGCCCAATAAAAAGGTGTTGTGAAGATTTTTAAGAGGAGAAGTAGATAATTACCCTAATAACAGCCAATTAGTGCAAAAATATTCTTCACAACATGCCTATGGTGCAAAATTAGAGAGTTGATATGGCCAAATTTAGTGAAAATCAAGGTTTTTCAAGCCCTAGGTTTGAGATCTTGATGAAAAATGCTATATGAATGTCTTGTAATATGTTTTATGATGAAAAATAAGTCCACTCAGATCTTAAAATGATTTTCAAACCCTACCATACAAAATGCAAGTGCAAACCTAAGGAAAAATCAATGAAAATGCTAGTTTTTGTTGAAATTTTTTATGTAAAAATGCAAATTTTTAAAATCTAAATACAAATTTACACTAAAATGCAACACTAAAGCCAAATTAAAATTTGAATGAGTGTCTAATATCAGTAGAAAAATCTGAAACAAGATTTTGCCTACAAGCCCTAGTTTTTGAAATTACTAGGTTATATGAAAAATGCAAAATTTCCAACAAAACCCTAGCAATTTTATGATGAAAATGCAATGCAAGCTATTGAATTTTTATAATTTTCTGCAATTTATCTCAGATATAATGCATAAATAAAAAATTTGATGAAATTGAAATTAATTGATGCAAAATAGAAGCCCTAGAATGCAATTTTTTTTTTCAAATTTTCAAATTTTTCTATTTTTTTGTAAGTTTTCCAATGCAATAAGATGAATGATGGTATGAATGAATGAAAATCAATGAAAATCTGAATCAAAACACTCAACAAGGTGCAAACAAGTCCAATAACATGGGTTCACCAAAATGTAAAGGGTAAAATTTAGATAGTTGAGTTTTTGGTTGTTTTGTGTATATCCTCCTTTCACCCTTTCATTCAAGGACCTAGGGTCGAGTTGCAATGTACTATCATACTCTAGGTCACTATGAGATGTAGGGAATCTTATATTTTTATGATTTTATTACCAATTATCTTCTCTTATGCTCAATTATACCTTAAAACCCTAGTTATGCAAATACGACAGCAAACAGATGAATATCAGAAAATGTTGCTACAGAGAGATGTAAAATTATAAATGAAAGTGCACCTATTTTCAAAGTTCAGAGGTGGAAAAGTTAGGTACTAATGAGCGGGTGCCCAAGTCCAATGCCTTGCTTTTTGTCGAGATCTACATACCAAAGGTTTTCCCATCACGGAACTTCAAGGACTAATGAGTAGGCATCCTAGTCCAAGGTGCTAATTTCAGCTTTGATTTGCAAATCTGACACTCTGAGATACCCTCCTGCAACTTCACTTTTCCTGTACCTTCGACCTGTAACCTGCAATCATGAAAACTTTGGGAGGGGGTTGTGATGTTTAGAGGCTTGCCTCAGTCAAGCCCCAGAGAGACATTTAAATCTTTTGAACACCGTTGTCAGATAGAGAGTGCATGCCCTTGAGAGGCAGAGGCAAAAACCAAATGATAAATGCTTAAAAACACAAATGATGTCACCTTGTAGTGGAGATCTCATGGGAGGACGAAGCTCTTCATGCCATGAGGAGATGATTACTCAAATCTACAAATACAAACACATAGACAACACAAATCTGCTCTTGCTACACAATGAAAGCCTTGAATCACCTTTAGAATGTGAATGCTCATCTAGTTATGCTCTAGTTTACAATTGAATGCCTAAACATGCTTTTATATGCAACTACAAACACTCCCACCAAGAATTTTGTAATTCAAACTTACTGTGTCGGCATAAGACCCAAATAATGGTCACAAGCTGACACTAAAAATTTGGGACTAACCCAAAATAGGGCAGGACTAGTGCATGGGTGCCCAAGTCCTCCCCCATATTTTGGTCAGGGTTAGGTTCAAGGAATCCCCCTAGGTCCCATTTGTCATGAAACTTAGGGATCATTTCATCAGGATGTCAAAATATGATGCAAGATGTCCTAAATGCAGATAAAAGACATGGGAGCTAAACCTTATGAGGGAAAATCCCCCAAGGGGACATTTTCTAACATTACAACCTCAAGGATTCATGTATTGGGGGTGGTTCCTTCCACCCTACATTGTTCAATCAAATTTGTATTCAAAGATAAACTTTATACTATTCATGTTGACCCTGAACCGGATAACTGTTTACATATTGAAATGCAAAAACAAGTTTACAATCATATGAGTTTAAACAATTTACTAGCTTGTTCATCAATGGCTCTTGCCATGAATAGTGTTGTGTACAACTCTACACCATTAAATCCACTCTTTGGTGATGATTGGGGGTCATTGGATTTTAATCCTTGTGGTATTGGGGAATATAAAATCAATAGCCTTGACACATCAAAAGTAGCATCGATCTCACCTAAACAATCTTTTAAAGTACCTAAGAAACCTAAAGTCCCCTTGGCAGAAAATAAAGACAATACTCTCACTTATACTACAAATTACGAGACCTATGAGGCTTCATTATCCCCTAAAGAAATGACATCCCTCTATGGTCGTGGATTTAAAATCCTTTATAACAACTGTGAATATGTAGGTAAGGGATGTGGTGTAAATCAACAAGGGATTCGAGTACCTATAGAATCTACTTCAAGACATTACTCAAGTGGCATTGGATATAATCCTTTTAAACAAAAGTAAGCCTCTCGTCGTCCTAAACTCAATGTTAATGCAATTTCAACAAGACCAAATCAATATGAGAGATATCCTAGATATGTATGTTCTTAACATTAGATTCTATCAGGTAAGTATTTCTAACCCTTTATCTCTCATGTTGTGTTTCCCTCGTGATGTGGTATGTGTTGTTTAGGCCTCCTGGGATGACCCTTGATTATCTTGTAAGGTCCAGGATACCAGGAGATTGCCTCTGATTGTGACCCTTCTTCTATTTGTATCATCATTCTTCTATATTGCATCTCCTCTATTTTTATTTTCGTGTGTTGTGTCTTATGGACATAGCGTTGTGGTTGGTGACTTGGGGGCACCCTCCTACATGACTGTCCCTAAGGCACTTGTTTCTCCTCCCTTGATTTATGGTTTCCCTTCCTCTAGTGTTTCTATCTGGCAGGTGGATGATGAAAAAAATTTTATACTAATGCAGACCTAGTGTCCCTTTAGCAAGAAATCAAAAAATGGATTTAGTCCATACATGATGATGGGGTTGATATATATTATCCAATGCTTGGCTAGTAGAATCACTCTATGTGATCTTGATGTTGTCTTATCGCACTTACAAACCATAACAATATTGTTTCTCCATGCACTTTGTTTATCTTTGAATCTCGCCTTGGTTACACTCAGTTTTGAGATTTCCACGATATAGCCCCACAGTTATACGCAGTCTCCGAATCCGTTCGTATAACCTTGGCTCTTTGTGTGAATGATCATATGCATTGTTGTTTATCATGATTATATGGACGCTAACACTTTTCTTGTAGGAATGTGTTTGTGGGAACATTTGGTGATTGTAAAGTACATGTCACCTCCGGGGGGCATGGGCTTTGCAAGAGTTCGTGTTCCCTTGTGTGTTTTCTTCCTACCTTAACGTGCTTGATATCAATACCTGATATCAACCACCTTAAGGTTGAGGCATATATAAGCTAAGATGTCTGATTTGGATACTAGTAAAGTGTGCTTGTTCTCAGGTGCGGTCTTAAAGACTAGTGGCAATGAGTCCCTCCTGCACTCTGAAATTTGTTTGAAATCTATTGCAATCATTTAAGCCCTCTGTGAAGGTGGGATATCATGCATATCCTTTTTATATTAGGCCCTCTGTGGATATAGGGATGGTGTATTTCTCGTGGAGAGTGCACATCCTAGCATTTTCAAAAGTCCTCTACGGAGGTGGGGAGTGGTTGTGACTAACTCAACCCTTAAGCGTGTCTTCGGCGATTGTTGTGGCGAAGCCTAATCATCGGTGTGTGCCTGTAATGTGCCTGAGATGGTGATGAACCTAGAAATAGGAACACTCCATCGCCTGTCTGCCACATTTTCTCTGTCTTCTAAGTGTGTGTGTATTGCATGTTTGTTCCCAAGCACAGTCTTAAAGACCGGTGGCGATGAGTTCCTCCTATGCTTTGGGATTTGTATGGTGTGCTTGATTTGTTTGGCGTGTTTGTTGCCCCATATGTAGTGTTAAAGACTAGTGGCGATGAGTCCCTCTTGCATTATGAGTGGTGTGTTTACTTTCCTTGTACTTGTATCTACATTTCATACATATGAGAAAAAGAAGAAAAATCATCATTGTCTTCATTGCATTCATTGTATTCACCATGTTTTGTGTGACTGTAACTATCTTCTTTGTGTTTTACGTGCCTATTACTATCTTTATTATGATTGGTGTGTCTTCTCCATGCTTGGCGTGTTTGCTGTGTTTTTTTTACCATAATTTAATGCATATATTGGCCTTGCGTTTATACATACATTAAAGTGGGGGCTAAATGTTATGTCAGAAAATATCCCCTTGGGGGATTTTTCCTCTTAAGGTTTAGCTCCCAGGTCCTTTAGAATGCATTTAGAGCATCTTGCATGATCTTGATGACTCCCGATGACAAAACCCTAAAGTTTCATGGAAAATAGGACTCAAGGGATGCACTTAACATAAATCATGCCTGAAATAGGGGGGAGGACTTGGGCACCTATGCCCTAGTCCTACCCTATTTTATGTCAGGACCAATTTCAAAGTGTCGATTTATGACTGTTATTTAGGTCCTATGCTGACACGGTAAGTTTGAATTACAAAATTCTTAACAGGAATGTTTGTAGTTGCATATATAAGCATGATTAGTGATTCATTTATAAACTAGATGGAAACTAGATGGATATTGTGATCTTGTGGCTTATGTGAAAGTGATTCAAGGCATTCATTGTGTTGTAGAGCAATATTTTGTGGTTCTTGTGTTTGTATTTGTAGATTTGGCATCCATCTCCTCATGGCATGAAGAGAATCTTCCTTCCATGAGAGATTCACTACAAGGTGATATCAATTGTGTTTTCTATCATTTATCATTTAGATTTTGCCTCTGTTCCGCAGAGATATGCACTCTTTATCTGACAACAGTGTTTGGAAGACTTGAATGTCTCTCTGAGGCTTGATTGAGGCAAGCCTCTAAACACCACAACCCCCAACCCATTTTTCTGTGATTGTAGTTTACAGGTTGTGAAAGTGAAAGAAGTGGAGTTGCAGGACAGTAGTGTAGACTATTGAAATTGTAGATCAGAGAAGAAAATAGGGAACTAGACTCAGACGCCCGCTCATTAGTCCTCCATATCCTGCAACAGGAAAATCTCTAGAACAACAGGAACAGGTTGCAGACAAGGTTTCCAGATCTCAACAAAAACTGTGGCACTAGACTAGGGCACCCACTCATTAGTCCCCAACTTTTTCACTTTTCAAACTTTGAAATCTGATACTCATTTGATTGTTATTTGATAGCTCTATGTGCAATCATTTTCTATAATTTGTCTATTTGTTCACGAATTTGCATAATTAGGGTTTTGAGCATAATTGGGCTTAATTGAACAACTAAATCACACAATTCCAATCTTCCCCTATGTTCCAAGTGACAAGAAGCTTGTAGTAGACTTCATACTCGGTTGAATGTCCTTGAATGTTTAGTGGTGAAAGGAGGATCAACACAAACAAACCCTCTTCAAATTTCATCCTCAACATGAAGTAACAATATAACTCAAAGATTTCACAAAACATAAACAACAGCAAACACTTAAACCCAAATGCTTTTATGTAGCTGTAACGTCAGAAAATGTCCCCTTGGGGGTTTTTCCCTCATAAGGTTTAGCTCTCGGGTCTTTAGTGTGCATTTAGGACATATTACATCATATTTCAACATCCTGATGAGAAAACCCCTAAGTGTCTTAGGGGGACCACTTGAGATAACCCCTTCCCAAAATGGGGGGAGGATTTGGGTGCCTGCACCATAGTCCTGCCCTATTTTGGGGCAATTCTAATTTTTGGGTATCTGCTTGTGATTGTTATTTGGGTCCTATGCCGACATGGTAAGTTTGTATTACAAAATTCTTAGTGGGAGTGTTTGTAGTTGCTTATAAAAGCATGTTTAGGCATTCATTTGTAAACTAGAGCATTACTAGATGATTACTAGAAAGCTATTGTGTTCTAAAGGTGATTCAAGGCTTTCATTACGTTGCAAGAGCAGATTTGTGTTGTCTATGTGTTTGTGTTTGCAGATTTGAGTAATCATCTCCTCATGGCATGAAGAGCTTCTTCCTCCATGAGATCTTCACAACAAGGTGACATTCATTTGTGTTTGTAAGCATTTATCATTTGGTTTTTTCCTCTACCTCCCTAGGCATGCACTCTCCATTTGACAACGGTGTTTGAAAGACTTGAATGTCTCTCCGAGGCTTGACTGAGGCAAGCCTTTAAACACCACAACCCCCTCCCAAAGTTTTCATGATTGTAGGTTACAGGTTGGAGTTGTAGACAAAGTGAAGTTGTAGGAGGGTACAACAGAGTGTTGGAATTGCATATCAGTGAAGAAAACAACTCCCTAGACTAGGGCACCCACTCATTAGTCCTTAAAGTTCTGCAATAGGAAAATCTTTGGTACAATAGATACAGGTTGCATACTGAGCTTCCAGATCTTGACAAAAAGCATGACATTGGACTTGGGCACCCACTCTTTAGTCCTCAACATTTCCTCCTTGAAATCCTAAAAACATGTGCACAATTATTTGTCATTTTACATCTCTCTATAGCAGCATTTTCTAATATTTGTCTGTTTACTGTCGTATTTGCATAATTAGGGTTTTAAGGTATGATTGAGCATAACAGAAGATAATTGGCAATTGAATCATAAAAATCCAAGTTTCCCTACATCTCACAGTAACCTAGGTTAGGATAGTACATTGCAATTTGACCCTAGGTCCTTGAATGAAAGGGTGAAAGGAGGATATACACCAAAACTACTAAAAACTAAACATCCAAATTTTATCCTTTACATTTTGGTGAACCCATGTTGTTGGACTTGTTTACACCTTGCTGAGTGTTTTGCTTCAGATTTACATTGATTTTCATTCATTCATATAGTCATTCATCTTCTTGCATTGGAAAACTTACAAAAAAATTGAAAAAATGACATTTTAGGGTTTGCATGTTGTATCAATTAATTTGAATTTCAACAAATTTATGATTTTTGCATTAGATCTGATTTAAATTACAGAGAATTACAAAAATCCAATATCTTGCATTGCATATTCATCATTAAATTGCTAGGGTTTTGTTGAAAATTGTGAATTTTGCATATAACCTAGTAATTCCAAAATCTAGGGTTTGTAGGTAAAATTTTGTTTCAGATTTTTCTACTGATTTTAGAGGCTCATTCAAATTTGAATTTGGCTGTAGTCTTTCATTTTAGTACAAATTTGCATTTAGATTTCAAAAATGTGCATTTTTGCATAGAAAATTTCAATAAAAACTAGCATTTTCATTGATTTTTCACTAGATTTGCATTTGCATTTTGCATGTTAGAGCATGGAAATAATTTTTAGATCTAAGAGAATGTAATTTTCATCATATATCAGCTTGAAAAACATCCATATAGCATATTACATCAAGATCTCAAACCTAGGGCTTGAAAAACATTGATTTTCACTAGATTTGGCCTTATCGATTCTCTAAACTTGCACTATAGGCGTGTTGTAAAGAATATTTTTGTACTAATTGATTGATATTAGGGGTGTTATCTTCTTACCCTCCTAAAATTATTTACAACACCTTTTTATTGGCCTCTTGTATTGAAAATTTGGTGAAAACTGCATATTTTTGCTATTTTTGCCCTAGGGTTTGACCTAGTTTGCACCTCAAGCATGTTGTAACAGATTTTATGATTGTAGGTGACTAATATTACTGATATTATTTTATGAACCTCCTTAAATTCTTTACAATGCCCCTTTGGCTAGGTCTTGGAATTGAAAAATCGTGAAAATTGCCTATTTTTGCTATATTTTCACTAGGGTTTGACCTTGAGTGGCACTATAAGTGTGTTGTGATGTATATTTTGGCATTAGGTGGCTGTTATTACTGATATAATTTCCTATTCATCATCATTTTCCTCACATCACTCTTTGTCATTCTCTTTTGCATTGAGATTTGGTGAAAAACCGCTTATTTTAGTGTATTTTCACTAGGTTTTGGTCTATCATCATCTTAGATTTGCATCAAGAGTGTGTTGTGAAGGCTTTTATTGCTGTATAGGACTGATATCAGACATATAATTTTCTTCCCCTGATCAAAATCCTTACAACACCTTTGCTTTCATTCATTTACATTGAAAAAGTACAAAAAATAAAGCATTTACAACATATCTTGTGCCTAAAATTTGTGCATATTACTGCATGAGTCTAATAACTTACTGAGCTAAGAGAAATATTCCTTTAAGAAGAATCATAAGACACATGGGATCTAGTTCTCTTGAAGAAATTGGTACATTTAACACCTTCTTTACAAAAGGAGAGACTCAAATATTACAAGATATTACACACATTGCAAGTACAATGGAAGAACAAACTTTTCATGATGTTGATGATACTATTGAGGTGACAGGATATGTATCTGATGAGAAAATAGAAAAATTGGATAAAGAGCTAGCCCAATTTCAATCATTTATGGAAAATGAGAGAATAGCTGAAGAAGTTGTTCCTACAATTCATAACATAAGAGAATTGATAAAAGAGGGACAAGATGGTGTTAATGCAATCCGTGGTTTAGCACATATTGTACAAACCAACATTATGCCAGTGACTGAATGTGCGCAAGTGATAAATAACACTTTATCACCATCTCATACTCAAGTATCAGTACCAAACCAACTACGGGAACATCTACCTTTACATCAACGATATTAACAACTGATGCGAATGCTTGTAGTAATACTACCACTAGTATTGGAGTATCTAATGGCACTAATTACAAAACTGTGGGATTTGATTATCAGAATATGATTCCTAAGAGGACCTCTTCTATGAATAATTTCTCTCAACCACCTCTTCATCCCACTTATTCTCAACTGCCCATCACATATAGTTATTCTCAACCACCTACCACCTACCATTATGTCCAACCACCATTGACCTATTCACAGCCTCTGCCTATCATATCTTAAGCTCAATCACCTCCTCACTTTGGTTCCAATTCCTTGTAGCAAACTGCATCTCCCAATGCCATCCTAAACCAACTTTTACAGGGCATGACTGCTTTAGAACAAAGGGTAACGAATTTGACAAATTCTTTGTAACCTAATATACCAACATATCATGCTTGTAATCCCCTTTCCTATACAATTTTGAGAACTCCTATGCCTAAGAGGTTTGAGACTCCTCACTTTGAAAAATATGGTGGAAAAGGTGATCCTAATACTCATGTGGCAGCATTCACAGCTATATGTAGTGATTTCTTTTTTGAAGAGGACTTGTTGGCAAAACTTTTCCCACGATCTCTCAAAGATAACACTTTAGAATGGTTTTGCTCTTTGCCTCTGAATTCAATACACTCCTTTTTGTAGTTGATTGATCAATTTCTACAACATTTTCAAGCAAACATCAGATCCCAAGTTTCCTTAATTGATTTGGTTCATTGCAAGCAAGGTCCGAAAGAGAAGTTAACTAAATTCATTAGTAGGTATCAAGCTTTATATACACAAATTCAATATCAAATGAAAGATGAGGATGTTCAGAAGGTGTTTATTACAAATCTACAACCTAACATCTGTGATAAGATCCTCTTGATGAAGTATAACTCCTTTCAACATTTATGCACCGCCTTTCGTGATTATCAAATTTTGTCTAGTTAGTATGAAAACCAAAACTCATCAGCTCAAGTTGGTCAATCCACAAGTGGATCATCACAAAACAATTTTAAGAGGAATAACAACAATAGGAGTTTCATCAAGATTAATGGACCGAACATGAACAACTTTTCTAATGTGTCTGCTATCACTAATCTAAAGAAAGCACCATATCAACTAAGAAAGTTTACTCTAATATCTAAGTCCTATCATTCTATCATGAATCAAGCTATGAGTAATAACATTCTAAAACTTCCCCTGATTAAGCCTATCGATCCTAGTAGAGCACAAGGACCTTATTTCAATGCTAATGCCTTTTTCCATTTTCATCAAACACAAGGACATGACACTGAATGATGTATGCATCTTAAACATGAAAAACAAGACCTCATTGATTTGAATATCATACAGGTATTGAGTGTGAATGATAACGGAAATAAATCAGTTGCTCCACCGAATTAGAATTTACAAATCTTTACTAATCCATTCCCTAAACATATTGATACCAATGTATTGGAACAAGGTTTAGTGGAAGTAGATGATGATGATTATTTAGACTATGATAATATCATGGGAATGATTGAAGTGGATAAGAAGCAAGTGGATAATCCACCTCATCCATGAAGAAAGGGAATTTATGCTGAGGTTCCTCCTCCATTATCCTTATATGGATCGGGAGATAACCAAAATGCATCAGAAAAACAAGTATAACAACTGATACAGACAAGTGAGAAGGTACAGGATAAGTCCTGTTATTGTGTTAGAAAGATTCAACAATGAAAACTTGCTAAAAACTAGAAATGAGTAAGATGACTGTCAGCAGCTGGAAATAATAGTGGTTCTCCCCCTCATAAGCAACAAAAAGTCTCATTTACACAAGGATTTGAGAAACAAACATTATATGATCACAAACAAGACTTTCATAAGAACCACTCAAATTTTACACTTAACATGATCAAGTACCTCTCCAAGAGGTTCACAAGTTCAAAAATCTAATACGAAGACCCTACAGGTAAGTATCTCTAATCCTTATCTCTCTCATGATGTGCTTCCCCCGTGATGTGTTATGTGTTGTTTAAGCCTCCTAGGATGACCCCTGATTCTCTTGTAAGGTCTAGGATACCGGGAGACCACATCTGTTTGTGACCTTCCTCTATTTGTATCATCATTCTTCTATATTGCCTCTCTCTCTGATTTCATCGTTATGTGTTGTGTCTTACGGACATAGCATTGCGGTTGGTGACTTGGGGGCACCCTCCTATGTGACTGTCCCTAAGACACTTGTTTCTCCTCTCTTATTTATTGTTTCCCTTCCTCTAGTGTTTCTATCTAGCAGGTGGATGATGAAAAAACATTTATACTGATGTGGACCTAGCATCCCTTTCGCGAGAAATCAAAAATTGGACTTAGTTTCTAATGTGATGATGGGGTTTTATATCTTATCCGATGCTTGGCTAGTGGAAGCACTCGTGCTCTCTGTGTAGTGATTTTGATGATGTTTTTATCTCATTTACAAATCATAACAATATGGATGTTCTGCGCGCTTTGTTTGTCTTAAATCTAGCCTTGGTGGTACTTGATTTGGAGATCTTCGGGATATAGCCCCACGGTTATCCTCAAACTCTGAATTTGTAGTATAACCTTGGCTCATTATGTGGTTAATCATGTATGTATACACCTAAAAATGACATGACTCTACTTAAATAAATATTTTAAATATTTATTTCATCTTCACATTCCTCTATCAATAAATAAATAAATTTATTTATTTATTTGATTCATCTCCTCTCATTTAATTAGATAAATTACATTTATTTAATTAATTAAACTCATCTACATCAACTTCATTCTTCTAAATAATTAAATAATCTTAATTATTTAATTGAAATCTTTTATTCTTCCAAAATTTAAATAAAATGCAATTTTTATTTAAATAAACCCTTAAATTTCCACAAAATAAAATATATTTAATATTTTATTTATTCCTCCAAATTATCTACAAGTAATTAAATAAATTCATTTATTTAATTATGCTTTCTTATCTTCAAAAATCCTTCTTATCTTCTAAAAATATATTCTTCTTGTCATACAAAAGCAAAAGCTGAGTTAAAACAACTTTAAAGCAATCATGCTCTTAAATTAGAAAAATAAATTCTAATTTAAGAAAAACAAAAACTCATCCTCATCAACAGAGTAGTTAACTCAACAAAGCTTCTTTTTGAATGACACGTGTCTTTCTTCTATTTGTTGCACGTTCCTCAACCATTCTCCTCTGTTGATCTTCTCCTACACAACTCTATAAATACAACCCTCCTCTTCTTCATTCATCATCCATCACTTGAGTAAACTTATGCTGCAGAAACACTAGCGTGCCTTTGGCACCCCTATCTCCATAAGCACTTCACTACCATCCATTTCATTAGTGTGTTGAAGCTCATCTTCAATCACACAAAGTATCATAGCCATTCTATTCTTGTCATCTTCAACAAGCAAGGGAGCATATGCTTCTGAGGGCTTCATTATTAAAAAGATCGAGAACATATAGGTGAATAATGGAAGACGAAAGGTAAAAGGTTGTCAGTATCCTTATTTGTTATTTTAAATCTCCTTTTCCTTCATATTCTATTGATATATTGGGTTTTGTTATCATTTTGATTAATCCACATTTCACCCTTCACATTTTGGCACCCACCGTGGGGCCCTTACCCCTTTTATCTAATAAAAAATCTAAGTTTTTGAGACGCAAGTTCCATACAGGTTTTGTACAGACTTCTGACAGGCTGATTCGGTGCATCTGAGCAATCTCATGATGCATATATCTCCTGTCCTGATGCATGCAGAAGTCTGGCGCATTCAATCTCTGAACCAGTGCTTTTACCTTCTTCTCCGGTGCCTGTGACACTACGGCGCATTCATCTTCCTAGATGGTGCATCTGATCCTTGTTTCGTACATTTGTTAGAATAACACATATGTATCTTGTCGCAGTGCTTTTGACACCTATCTTAGCGCCTCTGTAAAATGGCGCATGCAATCTCTATTTCTACACATTCAGATTGCATAGCGATGCTTCTGTTTTGCACTGTGGTTTTAGGGTTTTGTCTAATTTTTATGTTTGAGATAACATTTGTTTTGTAGGATTAGAAGCTGGATTAGATCATTTAGTTGCATTGATTAGTTCATTTAGACTAATTAGGGGAAAAAGTAACAAAAAATATGCATGCATGCAAATTTCACATAGTCTTTAACTAGGAGGGAGAGTAACTGAACCATTGCTATATTTGTATTGTTGATTTCTTTTCCTAGTTAGATCATTGCTATCTTACAAATGGGAAAATGAACATTGTTATCTTTAAAAACACTTCAAAGTTAACAAATGCGTGAGTGCACAAATAGATAGCCCATTTAGTTGTTTTCTTTTTAACTAGGTTTGGATAAATTAGTGTCTTCTGTGTTTATTGAATAACAATAGGCTTATGCTCTCCCCTTAACTGGGTGACCAGAATGCCAGACTTGTTATTCCATCTGTATAACCTTTAGAGGGGCCTGCCCTTGGATGCATGCCTATCCAAGTGGGAACAACCTTGAATGGTAACAGGTTAAAGCCAAGCCCTACCAATCCACTTAAAATAAATTGTGCTTGAGGTGAAAACCTCCTGCAATGAGTGCTGCTATATTACACTGACAGCCAACCTCCCCCAAAACCCTCTAAGGCGTAACCCTTAGAGCCTGGGAGACTCCATAACGGAGAGTAGTGCCGCCGCACGTGTAACCACTTGAATGGTTACCTTGACTACGAACCAATTGTTTAGTATACCAAAAACCCCTATTTGTTAATGCAAAAGGCAGAGCCTTTGAAGCGGCCTCAATTCATGTGACTCTTAGTAGAGGTAGCAGGGACAATCCTAAGGTTCGTTGGGGGTACGAGCCTAAGGAAACCCAAATCTGGTATGCATGAGAAGTGAGTGCCGTGGAGGGAAGCCGGTGCTACCAGATCCTGGAGCTACACGCTTTGAGTATGCACAGCTAGAGGATTCAACAAATATTGTCCTATCCAGCCTAGGGTGTACTTATTTTTGAGTCAAAATAGTCCAAAAATTCAAAAAAATAACAAAAGATAAAAATCATGAAAAATTCTATGTGTTTGCTGTGTCTTTGCCATGATTGAAAATCAATTCTCAAAAACACCAAGTTTTCAAACCAAAATTAGAAAAATCTTGAAAAATGTTCCAAAAACTTTGAAAAACCAAGCAAAAAACTAGAATTGCACATTTAACCTGACTAGCGACGCATTTGCTGAGACTTGCAGTGCTTTTAAACTCTGTTCCAGCACATTTAAAGCATTGCCAGTATTGCGCATTTGATTCAAATTTTAGCGCATTTACTGTTGTGCATCCAACCCAGAGAGAAAATCTATACCTTCCAAGAGCAAAATTTTCAACTTTTCAAAAACCATTTTGAAACCTGTTTCAATTTTCCAAAATCTGACTAAGATCATGCAAATCAACCATTTTTCCTTCTTCTTCCATACCATAACTACTTTTCATCATCCAAAATCTCACCAAATTCTTCCAAAATCCAACAAGGTTAGAACCAAGTTATTCTTGATCACATCACATCTCAAGCAAACCTAGTGCGTCCCCAATATCAAGGATCACTTATTCTTTTCTCTAGGAACTCCACTAGGGGATTGTAAAAGACTAGTCCCCATCAAGCAAACATATATCTATCACCCTTGCTTCGACTATCATCTTGTTCATCCACTTGTTTGACACCAACTAGATCTAAGAAGAACCTTGCTAAAATCTTGTCTCATTCTAGCACATCTTGTCCAAAACTTTCAAACTCACTTCGTCCCATCTCTAGTCGCCACTTGCATGGTCTTAACAAGATAACAAAAACAAAAGTAGATTGAAATGGCTGAGAAAATTGTTCAAAACGCTCACAAAAGTGATGAAATTTCTATGGAAGAGATCCTTCAAATGCAACATGACCTAAAATTTCAACGCCTATTGGAAAAGGTACTTGCCCAAGACCCTACCGAATTCTTTTTACACCTAGCACATCTAGGAGTCAAGCTCCCTAAAGATTTTGACGTAGAGGCTCTAAAAGAAATTGAGGATGAAAGAAACCCTGAGGGAAGTAGACATGAGGAAGGACCACCTTCAGACAAAAGCAAAATAAACACTGATGCTACAGATGCCCTAAGTCTAGTGAACCAACAAATCCAAGCATTATAACAATAATTCGCGGACATGAAAATAGGAGCATCGACTAAACATTACACCCTAGAGGATATTTCACCATATCCTTTTGATAGGACCCTAATCATGATACCTTTCCCCTCTAAATTTGAGGTGCCAAAATTTGATAAATATTGAGGAAAGGGTGATCTAAGGGACCACATTAGGGAATTCAATGTTGCATGCCTTGAGGTCACACACAATGACACTTACCTTATGTGACTGTTTCCAAGAAGCTTGGGAGGACAAGCCATGGAGTGGTTTTCTAGACTACCACCTAGCATCAAAACATTCAACGAACTTGTAGACAAATTTCTCACCAACTTCTCTTATGATATTGAGAATGACACCTCAATGTTGGATCTTTGTAACACCAAACAAAAAGGCGAGGAATCTTTCACCACCTTCCTATAAAGATGAAGACAGTTAGCAAGCAAGTGTCTGCACCAAATGCCTGAAAAACAAATGCTGGAAATGTTCGTGCACAACTTACAAACCAACCTAATCTATCACATACAAATCCAATGTCCTACTTCCTTTAGCAAGGTCATTGAGATGGGTCTCATCATTGAAAAAGCTCTAATTGCCAAGGGTCAAATAAAGCTCTATAAGGACACTCCTAGTACCAACACCAACATAGACAAACCAAGATTCTAGATGAAAAAAAATATTGTGAATGATGGAGTGGTGGATGCCAAGAATGCGGCACCTAAGCAACCAATTTTCAATTTGTCAACTCCTCAAAACAACCCCCCACAAAGCAAACCAAGAAACACTGAATCTCAGTTTACCAAATTTCAACCTAGGATAAAATTCACCCCTTTGGGAGAATCCTTGGAAACTGCCCTATGGAAGTTAATCACGAACAAGATCATAACACTTCCCTCGGCACGAGAGTATGAACCCAAAGTCAAACCCCATTGGTGGAATGACAACGACTTTTGTGAATTCTGCCGAAATAGGGGGCACAAAACAAATGACTTCATTGCGCTAAAACATACTATCCAAGACTTGATCGAACAAAACAAAATATCAATTGATGGGCATACCTCTAACAATGATCACCAGGCATTCAAGGATCCTCTTCCCAACTACGAACATGGAGGGACTTCCAACTGAAACAACAGTGGATCTAACAATGCAAATTACACAAACGTCGGCTTTGACTATGTTGTTAAACATATCTCGGAAGGTGATTCATGCATCAATGTGATCACTATAAACAAAGATCTGGATTGTAATGTTACCACCTACAGTAATAGAGTCACTCTTAGGGGAACCTCCATCCCCTCGGCTAATCAATACAGTGTCTTGGATCAGCTACATAAGACACCTGAACATATCTCCATCCTGGAACTTCTGCGTCTATCTCCGTCTCATAGGGCCATTATTGACAAAGCTTTAGCGGAAGCCTCCGTCCCTACAAACCTCACTAAAGAATAATTCCAAACCATGGTAGGTCACATTACCTCACCTCATTCCCTATCATTCACTAAAAAGGATGATATGTCAATCACCCAACCCCATAACGCCTCTCTTCATATCGAAGCCTTCATTCACAAACACAAGATAAAGAGAGTCCTAATTGATGGAGGAGCTGGTTTGAATATTTGCACCTTGAAGCTAATCCTTACATTGGGGTTTTTAGAGAAGGCTATAGATCCAAAAAAAAAATCACTATCAAATCCTATGACGAGGAGGAGAGAACTTCCAAGGGAATTGTTATTTTACCAATCAGAGTGGGACCTATAGTAAAAGATGTGGCTTACCAAGTCCTCAATATGGAGCTAGCATACAAAATTCATCTTTGAAGACCATGGATACATGCCCTGAAAGAAGTGCCATCAATGTATCATCAGTGTATCAAGTTCCCTTATGAAGGTCAAGAGATCACCATTCAAGGTGACCCCAACCCATTTCAGTATTGTAACTCTATTCATCCTAAATCTGAAGTGGTGATTCCTAATGACTGTGCTTATGCTTCATCCTCATCTCGTATTGACCCAACTACACTTGCTTCATCTTCAAAGATGTCCCAACCCAACTTCAAACTCAAAGATAAAGGCTTGGGCGAGTACACAATCTCCCAATCCCTCTGCTTGGCACAACTCCCCCTATCTCCAAGATCATATGGAAGACCTATTCTGAGCAAACCCAAAGTAGACAAAGCTACAAAAGGACTGTTTGTCAAATGGGGCAGCCTTGAAGATGAGAGTGATGAGAAAGATATCCTACAGTGGTTATACAAGGATGAAGGCAGTTCATCCACACAACAAGACCATCCAACTATACCAACTGAACAATATGGTCAAGGTTTTCAAATGCTACAAAGAATGGGATATGAAGGACATGGTCCACTTGGTTCACGAAAGGATGGTATCACTGAACCCATCCAACCTCATACCTTGACAACTTGAGACACTACAGGGCTAGGCTATGATGGCACATCAAGAACCAACAGAGCAAAGAGGAATAAAGATAAACAACCAGAAACATCCACTAGTAATCTGGTTGATCAAATTTAGCAACTGCAACTGGGTATTGAGACCGATTCCAATGAATATGAATGGGAGAACCTCTTGAAACTATCTTGTGATGATAAAGGCATCGATGTTGTCCATGAGTATGACCCAACCCATGCAAATGAGAGTTAAGGTCCTAGGGCTAGACCGCTAGAGTCCGATCCACGTAATAACGATAGTGAAATTCATGAGGAAAGAATGATACCTCCCTTAACGGATCCACTAACAAAGAGTACCATCGTAGACTTCATCCGTGCTTTTAACAACTCTATCCTAACTATCAACACCATCGAACCAGACCAACCTAATGATTCCTTACCACTGATACACCCTGAACTCATAGATTGGGACTTACAAGGTACTACCCCTGAGCTCGATACCTTTGAGAACGATGAAGCCATCATAGACTATCTTGAGCTTAGAGATCATATACCTGTAGGGGACCACAGAGCTGGTTATGCTATAGAATTCAATGAGAAGGCCTATTTTGGAGAGAGTGCCAAGCCTTTCAGTCTTAAAAATATCAAAATAAAAGAAAGATCTAATGGTGAAAACCTCTTTGAGGCGCTGAAGGATGGAAGGCTTGACCCTCTACCCAATCTTACACATCAGGAGAGATCTTCAATCTTGATAGAACTAGCAGAACCAATCAATGTCAGCATAGGTGATGATCCCAGAATGATCCACATGGCAAAGACTTTAACAAAACAAGAAAAACTAGCATTTACCAACTTCTTCAAAAGAAAGCAAATCAACTTTGCTTGGACATATGTAGACATGCCAGGGCTAGATCTAAATCTCATAATGCATCATTTATCTCTAGCTCTAGGAGCTAAACTGGTAAAGAAAAAACTCAGAAAGATGCACCCACATGTGGCCCTCATGGTGAAAGAAGAGCTAAAGAAATTGTTAGATGTCGGATTTATCAAACCAATAGACTATCCTGAGTGGGTTTCGAACACAGTACCAGTGGCCAAACTAGATGGTAGAGTCTGAATATGCAATGACTTCAGGGACCTAAACAAAGCTTGTCCTAAGGATGACTTCCCCATACCAAACATTGACATGATTGTAGATCTCACGATAGGGCACACCATGCTATCACTAATGGATGGTTTTTCTGGATACAACCAGATAAAAATTGCACCTGAAGATCAACACAAGACTGCATTCACATGTCCTTGGGGCACCTACTATTGGTGTGTCATGCCATTTGGTTTAAAAAATGCTGAGGCAACATATCAGAGAGCTATGACCACAATCTTCCACGACATGATGCACACTATAATGGAAGACTATGTTGATGACATTCTAGCAAAATCACTCACAAGAGAAGGACACCTGGTAGTATTGGACAAAATCTTCAATAGACTGGAAAAGTTCAATGTGTGCCTCAATCCAAAGAAGTGTGTGTTTGGAGTTACCTCAGGAAAGCTTCTGGGGTACATAGTATCTGCAAATGGAATCGAAGTCGACCCAGCTAAAGTGAAGGCCATCATGGAAATGCCACCTCCTAAGAATCTCACTCAACTAAGGTCCCTACAGGGAAAACTGTAATCTATCAGAAGGTTCATTTCTCAATTGGCAGATAAGTGCCACCCATTTTCTCACCTTCTACATAAGAATATCCCTTTCAAATGGAATGAATCATGTGACCAAGCATTTCAGCAATTAAAAGAGTATCTCATGAAGCCACCTGTATTGATGCCACCAATTCAGAGTAAACCTCTGCTACTATATATCTCAGCCACACCAATAGCTCTGGGAGCTCTCCTTGCACAACAAAACTATGACGGGAAAGAATAATCAATCTACTATATCAGTCAAACACTTGTTGGCTATGAATTGCAGTACACACCAATTGAAAGAGCATGTCTCACTGTAGTCTTCGCCTCACAAAAATAGAGACATTACATGTTGTCACATTCTGTCAAATTGGTAGCAAAAATTGATGCACTCAAATACCTACTCAACAAGGCAGCCTTAACAGGTAGATTGTCCAAATGGGTCATGCTTCTCAGCAAGTTCGATATCGAATATGTAGACAAGAAAGCAATAAAAGGCCAAGTACTTGCAGATCAACTAGCAGATGCACTTCTAACAGATCACAACCCTTTGAACTTTGAATTTCCAGATGACTCTATCTTTCACATAAACGCATCAACCTAGAAAATGTACTTTGATGGATCATACACTCAGCATGGATCAGGAGTAGGTATCTTGTTGATCACACCAAGTGGCAACACCATTCCTAAACCATACAGATTACTCTTTCCCTATACTAACAACGTGGTAGAGTATGAAGCCCTAGTCATTGGTATCAAGCTAGCAATTGAATGGAATATCCAAGAACTTCAAGTATATGGTGACTCACAGCTAGTCATAAATCAAGTAAATGACGACTACCAAACAAAGGATGAGAAACTAATCCCTTACAAGAGAATGGTAGATGACTTCAAAGCCTACTTCGTCAAGATCTCTTTTGAACAGATACGAAGGATTGAGAACAAAGCTACAGACACCATGGCCACGATCTCATCTCTCCTCGATATTCTAGACAATCAATCATTTTACGAGTTCTTGGTAGAGCTAGTGTCATGCCCTGCATATGACACCCCTGAATCCCATATCATTTGCCACATTGTTGGATCCGATTCCCCCCTCTATGGAAAAATATTTGCCTATCTTAAATAGAATACCCTCCCACCTGATCTCTCCAGTAACCAAAAATGAACCTTCATCTGTCAGGCATCCCGGTATGCCATTGTTGCCAATACCCTATATCACAGAGGTCTCGATGGTACTCTCCTTAGATGTCTCGATAGTGAAGAATATCAAACTGCCCTAAGTGAAGTACACGATGGTATATGCGGGACCCACTCTAGTGGCCCTACCCTAGCCAAAAAACTCATATGCATGGGATACTACTGGCCAACTATGGAACAAGATTCCTATCATTTTGTAAAGAAGTGCAAAAAGTGCCAAATCCATGGGAACCTGATACATGCACCAGCACAAGAGCTGCAGTCGTTAACAACTCCTTGGCCTTTCTGCCAGTGGGGACTCGACTTAGTGGGCAAGATTCACCCTTCTTCATCTAGCGGCCATAAATTCATAGTCACTGCCACTGAGTACTTCACGAAGTGGATTGAAGCTGTGCCCTTAGCCAATATCATAGGCAAGCAAATTGCCTCGTTTATCTTGAACTATATCATTTGTCACTATGGTATCCCTTCATCCATTTTCACAAATAATGGACAACCCTTCAAAAATTAGGATGTCAGGGAACTATGTGACAAATTTCATAGCCAGCACCGCTTTTCAACCCCCTATTACCCCCAAGGCAATGGCCAGGCTGAGGCATCAAATAAAACTATCTTGAAAATCCTAAAGAAGACTGTCAATGATGCCGGTCGTGACTGGCATGTCCAACTGAATCTCGCGCTGTGGGCCTACCATACAAGCATCCGCACACCCATAGGTGCAACACCATACTCCCTAGTATATGGATCTGAAGCTATCTTGCCCATTGAAGTCGAGATCCCATCCTTGCGAGTTTCACTAAAAGGCCTCATATCTAATGAAGAGTACAGAGTATCTAGACTTCAAGAATTAGAGCTGCTCAAAGAGAGAAGGCAATAGGCCTTTAACCACCTGAAAGCATATCAACAACAGATGTCCAGAAGCTATAACCACAGAGTAAAGCCCTGAGTTTTCCAAGTTGGTGACCTAGTCCTCAGAGAAAATCCCAGAAATTAGCAAGATAGAGAAAAGAAAGACAAGTTTAAACCTAACTGGTTGGGTCCCTATGTCATCATTGCAACCTATGGATCGGGGGCATATCAAATGGCCACATCTAAAGGTGAACTGTTCGATGATCCTATCAACAACATGCATCTTCGCAAGTTCAATACCTGAAAACCCCAATGTAAGGGAGTCCTGAAAAAATCCAAAAAAAATTGAAAAAGTGATCAAAAAATTATTAAAATTTAAAAAAAAATCAGAAAAATAGAAAAATAACAAAAAAATCGTCCTTTGGTGAAAACCTTGCAAACAGGCACATTGGATAGGTACCATGATAAAAACTTGGCAAACAACTGTCATGTGTACTCTTATCTTTCATGCAAATAAAAGCAAGTGGTGAAAACCTGGTAAACAGGCGCTATCTATGACAAACCACTTCCTCCATCTATTCTGTCCTCGTATCTCTTGTGTCCATCATGTCATTCATCTTGAACCATTGTCGAACTACGTCGCCTCTGAGTTATCACGTAGGCAAGGCCATTCTTAATGTGCCCCCGAGGCTTCACTCCACTCCGCTCCCCTTCCTTTCTGTCTGTTCATTCTAGTGTCGTATGTCCTGATGTCTGTCCATACCATTTTTGCATCTTTGCCATCGCCTAGGTCTTAGGTCCATTAGGTTCACCCCAAACTACGTTGCCTCTGTATCATCATGTAGGCAAGGCCATTTAGCAATGAGCCCCCGAGGCACTAGGTCATTCCCTTAGGGTCCGTCTCTCCATGTCTGTCTGTTGTCTCACCCGTAATAAGTCGATCCTCGTCTAAACTAGGGGCAACTCTTTGACCTAGTTGTGGATTTGGATTCTTGAATGCCATCTTTTTCTAAGAGGATACCAATAAAGGATTGTGATACCTTTCACTAGACAAGTGCAACAAAGCAATCTACCCAAAACAAATCTTGGCATACAGAATGTCATGCCCGCATTTCCCATGCGGTCATGACACACAACACACGTGTCATGTCCACATTTGCCATGTGGTCATGACACAAACTACGAAAAAAATTTCTACCTATCCCTAGGAACCCCCTCGCACGTGTCTACGTGCTCAGTGGCAATAAGCCTAAGGCGTAAACATGTCAACATAACTACAATGGTGAAGGCCATCTAGGGGATATGCGACACATAGTATTGCTTTTAGGGTTAGACTGATTTAAATCTGAACCCTAAGTTTCCTAGGTGAAGATGATCTTGCCAGCATTGAACCCTAACTTAACTCAGATTAAGAAGTGATAAAGAAAAAACAATGGCAAGATGGCGCGCGATTAAAGTAGAATGATGGATAAAAAATAAATAAAACACCGCATAAAATAAACCCTAAGAATCTAGCAAAATTCTGGCAGCATAACGCGCTTTTGATAAACACAAAAATAAATTAAAAGTAAAACATCAATGAGATCTTAAATAAAATTTAAGAATAAATAAATAAAATTAAGACCTAAGGACGAATCCAAAATGATATAAAGTAACAAATAAAATTAAAATAAATGACAAGACGTCAGATAAGTCCAAAGGAAGAGTTGAGTCCAATTTTTTTTTTAAAGATAATGCACCTGGTAAACTTTTTAACGTGACTGGCAACGCTGGTGTGACACGCCCTTCGGCTCCATGTGAATGCTTTTGCCCGGAGCAATGAACCGGTGAGGCCACAACATGGGGGACCTCATCCCCTAGCAAGAACACTTCAAACCTGCGAGCTTGTTGGCCCAGCGAAGGCGTAAAGCCTTGCGAGCTCGTTGGCCCAGTGGGGGTTTGAACTCTGGTGGCCGCCACTACAATCGAGCAACTTAATCACCGAACCATGCCATCATCGGCAGAGTCCAATATTAAATATAATTCCAGCATTATATTTAATAACTAACTCGAATATTTAAAATAGGAGGGGGAGAGTTTAAATAACTCATCCCGTAAAAATAATAAATTTAAAATAGAAAATCAACTAGATCGATAAGAAAAATCCCACTAAGGTAAGATAAAATTCAAGGGAAAATTTCTTCCCAGTTAGAATATAATAATCCCTCCTAAAAATTAAATTCAATCCGCAAAACAATAATCAAATTGCAAAAAAATAGCCCTTTTAAAAATTTGAAATCAATATAAAAGCTTCCTAAGAGCTGAATTAAACAATAAAGGAAAAAGAGGTTTTAATTAAAGGATAAAATAAATCCCCACAATTAAAATCCTCTCCAATTAAAATATCCTCATAATAAAAACAAAAATGAAAAGCCCTATTTCAATTTAAAATTGTCTTCTAAATGCAAGTTGACCTAATTTCATTTTAAATGGGTTATCTCTAAAAGAACCCTAATTTCACTAACTCATTATCTCTTCTTCTCTTTTGTTGGTTTGCCTCTTTTCTATGTGTGCAGGTAGGGTTTGAGAAGCCATGGGTAGAGCTTGGTACTACCTCCCATGGAGGTATACATAGCCATAGTATTACCATGTATATTTTTTTTTGTACCACATATAAATATATTTAACATCAAATGTATTATTGCCACTGAAGGGCTTTTTTTTTTGTTTGTTTGTTTTATCTTTTTATGTGTTGTAGAGGCAAAGTCAGGGTTGGAGCTTCCACAATGGAGAGGTGGCATGGCAGGGTTAAGGCAGAGTGTCAGAGTGGAGGGGCAGTGACGAAATACCCCACGGGGTTGGAGAGTGGGGAGTGCAGCGGCAGAGGTCGTGGGGAAGGCGCGATGACAAGAGCTGTGGAAGTGTTGGGTTAACAGGGGTGTGTGGGAGCTGCGGGTCTAACGGCGGTGCTACAGGGAGATTTGGGGGTAAGGGGGGTGTGGGGGGAGGAGGCACAACCTCCTTCCCCCACACCCACTGTGATAAACGAAGAGAACAGGCTGCCATGTAAGGAGAAAAGGGTCTAGGATGGGCGCCAATGCCCATCTCAGAACTAACACATTTCTTTTCTTATAATTGAAAATCCAACGGTTGGATCGAAAGTTATGGCCCCGCGAAGTTGACCTATTTTTGGAGGGAGATGCAAATTTTAAAATTAAGCTGGTGGTCACCAAAAAGGGCTATATATAACCATTTTTGGGAACCCTTAGGGTAGTAGAGTTAAGGGGGCAAGCGTAGAGTCAAGAATAGGTGGGAAAACAGAAACCCTAGCTGATTTGGGGGTTACAGAAGGTAGGTGATTCTAGAGTCTTGTGACAGGAAGCTGTAGTGTGTTGCAGCTTGTGGAGGATTGATTCCTCTGATTGTAATTAAGCTTCTGTAATGTAATGAGTTGCCCAGATCAATAAAAGAAAGTTCTATTTTCTGTGTTCAATTTCTATTGTTGTGTGTTTTGTGATTTACCTCCTTCATCAAGTGGTATCAGAGCAAGGGTTCCTGAGTGTGTAGATAGATCACCGACCATGAGGCAGTTTGCACTAGGACCTGAGGTTGTGGGTTTGCTGCATAGATCAAGATGCCTCCACGAAGAAACCGTGGTGGGAGGAATGCTTTGATGGAAGAGGGTTTTCGAGCCCTACAAAGACAAATCGATGCATTGCAAGAGGAGCTATGAAGAGGGTTCAAGCCGAGAAGGAGAGAGGAAAGCGAAGATGAAGCTGAAGAAGAGCTATCTGAGGAAGAACAAGAAGCTGCGGGAGATCCTGCAGAAGTTAGGTTGTTGAGGGCCATTTCAAAGATTGGAAAGAGGCCCAGGATTGAAGTTTCTACATATTCTGGAGATTTGAATCCAGAACAACTTATTGATTGGATCAATGACATGGAGGAATATTTTGAGTATGAAGATGTGGAGGACCCAGATCGGGTTAAGTTTGCAAAAACAAAGTTGAAGGGTCATGCCAATATTTGGTGGAAGGAGGTCCAATAGAAAGGAACAGAAGAGGAAAAGGAAAGATCACCAGATGGGATCGGATGGTGGAGAAACTGAAGAAACAATTCATTCCTGTGGACTATGAGATGGAGTTGCTAAAGAAGTTGCAAGGATTGAAGCAAGGTAACAAGTCTGTTAAGGAGTATACAGAAGAGTTTTATAAAATTACTATTAGAACAGGCCATGTAGAGCCCAATAAGGAGAAGGTAGCTCATTACATTAATGGGTTGAGGCTGAGTATTCAAGAGGAGCTGAGCCTGGTCAGAATGATCACCATAGAAGATGCGTACCAGTTTTCCCTGAAGGTGGAAGAGAAGCTAAATAAGAGATTTGAAAGCAAGCAAAGGGGAAGAGGTCAAGGCGGAAGGACTGGTGGAAGACCCTATGGGAGCTGAAATGAAGATCCAAAGAAAAGTGAAGAAGTTGGAACCAGTCAAAATAAGAGAGGAGATAATACCTACCACCCTCGTGACAAGAATAATGGTGAGAAAAGAGGAAGAGGTAGACCTGGGCAAGGACCTAGAAGAGGAGGTTTCAGAGGAACATGTTTCAATGTGGAGAAGAAGGGCATCGAGCATATGAGTGTCTACAACATCAAGGAAGGACAAATAGAAGGCCTGAAGGCAATGCACGAGTTGTACATGTAGATGAAGATGCACATTCTGAGCATTCTAAAGATGCTGAAAGGGGAGAAACCCTAGTTGTTAGAAGAACCTTGCTGAATGAGGAGAAAGAACCCAATCAGAGGAAGAGTTTATTCCGCACAAGGTGCAAATGTGAAGGTAAGTGTTGTGATATTATTATTGACAGTGGAAGCACTGATAATATTATTTCAGAGGAGATGGTTGACAAGTTGAAGTTGACAAGAAGAAAGCATCCGCATCCATACTGGATTACATGGTTGCAGAAGGACCATAAAGCTTTGGTCAATGAACAGTGTTTAGTGAAATTCAAGATTGGTGACTAGCATGATGAGGTGCTGTGTGACATTATACCGATGGATGCATGTCATATGTTATTGGGGAGGCTATGGCAGTATGATAGGAGCACTGTCCACGATGGTCGTGCAAACATGTACTCCCTAACAAAGGATGGAGTCTGTCATAAGTTGAAGCCCTTGAAGGAGGTGGAAGAAAAGGTATGTAGTACTGCCAGAATTTGCTTGTTAGATGGTAGAAAGTTTTTGGAGGGTATGAAGCATGAGTGTCATTGCTTTGCATTGATTCCTAAGATTAGTCAAGAGAAATGTGAAGATGTACCAGTAGAAGTCTCAAAAATGTTGGAAGAATTTCAAGATATTATCTCTGATAATGTACCAGAAGGTTTACCACTGGTGAGGAAGATAAGTCATCAAATGGATTTGATACCAGGAGCTAGTTTGCCAAATAAGGCAGCCCACATAATGACTCCAACAGAGAATGAAGAGTTGAATAGACAAGTTCACGAGCTGTTAAGGAATGGACTAATAAGGGAGAGCCTAAGTCCATGTGCAGTACCTGCAGTACTGGCACCAAAGAAAGATGGAGAGTGGAGGATGTGTACAAATTCCCAGGCCATCAACAAGATCACAATCAAGTACAGATTTCCATTGCCGAGAATGGATGACATAATGGATTGTTTGAGTGGAGCCAAGTACTTCACAAAGATTGATCTAAAGAGTGGGTATCACCAGATTTGAATCAGAGAAGGAGATGAATGGAAGACAGCCTTCAAGACAAAGGAGGGTTTGTATGAGTGGTTAGTCATGCCATTTGGGCTAACCAATGCACCGAGCACATTCATGCAGCTCATGAACGAGGTACTGAAGGAATTTTTGGGAAATTTTGTTATTGTTTATTTAGATGACATTTTGATTTTTAGTAAGACTTGGGATGAGCATTTGATGCATATCAGAAGAGTTTTAGAGAAGCTGAGGGAGGAGAAGTTGTTGATCAATCTGAAGAAATGTAGTTTTGCAAAAAAGGAGTTAGTATACTTGGGATTTGTTGTCTCAGAGGAAGGTCTTCAGATGGACCCAGAGAAGGTGAGGGCTATCATTGAATGGCCTACGCCAAGGAGTGCTTTCGAGGTAAGATCTTTTCATGGTTTAGCAAGTTTTTATAGAAAGTTTATCAGGAATTTTAGTAGCATTTGTGCACCCTTAACTGAGACAATGAGAGGGGACAGAAAAGAGTTTAGATGGACTAAAGGAGCAGACAAGAGCTTTGATACATTGAAGCAGAAAGTCATAGAACAACCTGTGTTGGCACTTCTAGATTTCAATAAGGTATTTCAGGTAGATTGTGATGCTAGTGGTAATGGTATAGGAGCTGTTCTAAGTCAAGAAGGTAAGCCCATTGCCTATTTTAGTGAGAAGCTTAATGATGCCAAGAAAAAGTATTCTGTTTATAATCAAGAGTTTTATGCAATAGTTCAGGCTTTGAAAAAATGGAGACATTATTTGTTGCCAAAAGAGTTTGTTCTATATATTGATCATCAGGCTTTGTAGTATCTTAATAGGCAAAGAAAGTTAAATCAAACGCACTTAAAATGGGTTGAGTTTTTGCAGAGTTATACTTTTGTTTTGAAGCACAAGAGTGGGAAGTCCAACAGGGTTGCAGATGCCTTGAGCAAAAGGTGAAATTTGTTGACAGAAATGAAGTTAGAGGTTGTTGGGTTTGATGAACTCAAAAATTTGTATCCTGAAGATCTAGATTTTGCAGAGGCTTGGAAAGCTTGTTTGGAACCTGTTACTTTGGACAGGACAAAATGGTTGGATTACATAATCCAAGATGGCATGTTGTTTAGAGGAAGCTAGTTGTGCATTCCGAGGAGTTCCATGAGAGAGAACCTGATTAAGGAGAAGCATAGTGGAGGATTGGCTGGACACTTTGGTCGAGATAAGACCATTGCTATTGTTGGTGAACATTATTACTGGCCACAATTGCAGCAAGATGTGAGGAAATTTGTGCAGAGTTGTAGAGTGTGTCAGATGGCAAAAGGAATAAGTCAAAATACAGGGCTATATCAGCCATTACCTGTACCAGAGAAGCCATGGGATGATATTAGTATGGATTTTGTTATTGGTTTACCAAGGACACAGAGAGGACATGATTCCATTTTTGTGGTGGTGGACAGATTCTCAAAGATGGCACATTTTATTCCTTGCAAGAAGACTAATGATGCTATTCATATTGCAGAGTTATTTTTCAGGGAAGTGGTGAGATAACACAGTCTACCAATGATCATAGTTTCAGATCGGGATACCAAGTTTGTCGGTTATTTCTGGAGGACATTATGGAAGAAGTTGAAGACAGATTTGAAGTTTAGTTCTGCACACCATCCACAAACTGATGGACAGATGGAAGTGGTGAATAGGAGTTTGGGTAACCTACTACGCTACTTAGTAGGATATAAGCCCAAGGGATGGGATTTGATTTTACCACAGGCAGAATTTGCTTACAACAATTCTGTCGATAGGAGTACTGGTAAATCACCATTCCAGATTGTATATGGTAATAGCCCGAGAAATGCTTTTGAGTTAAGAAAGTTGGACAACAGAGAAAAGACAAGTGTTGAAGCCGAAGACTTTGCAGAACATCTGAAGAATTTGCATGAAGAAGTGAGAAAGCACATTAATAAGATGAATATTCAGTACAAGGCTAAGGCAAATAAGAAGAGGAGACATAAGGAGTTTCAGGAGGGTGATGAAGTCATGGTTCACTTGAGAAAAGAAAGATTTCTAGTTGGTACATATAATAAGCTGAAGATGAGGAAATTTGGACCATGTAGAATCCTAAAGAAGCACGATTCATGAAATGCATTTGAGGTAGAGTTGCCTGATAACATCAATATTTCACTAGTGTTCAACATTTCAGATTTGATCGAGTATCATGACGATGGACTTGATAAAGGAACACAGTGGGACATTCTAGCATCTACTTCAGAGCAGGAGGAGATAGAGGGCATTCTGGATAGCCGTGTGTTTAAGAGTACAGGAAATAGGCAGTATACAGAATACTTGGTGAAATGGAAAGGAAGGCCTGTTGAAGATTCATCATGGTTATCTGAGACTGATGTTAATCATTTTGGTTTCCCTCTAACACATGAGAAGTGACAAGGTCACTTTTCAAATTACCCCAGGTGTCTGATGCAGGAGCATCTAGGGTGTAAGAGCAATCTTGCATCAACCAAAAAAAAAAAATTGTTGTTTCTTTTCAATAAGGGCTAAATTTGGCAGGGTTACTATTTTTAGTAAGTTTGCATTTGTGCATGGTTGGATACAAAATCTTACACAGACCTCTAGAATGGTGAATTGAAGCTAATGGTGAAGAAATCACTTCAATATCATTTGTCATTTGTGAGATATTAAAATTTCTAATTCCAAAAATCTTGTTGAAATATTCAAAGTCAAATTTGAGGCACTTAGAGGCTCCGGATGGGCCCAAAATTTGGTGAGAAACCCAAGTAGTCTACCTATTGTTACTACTTAATGCTCCATTGTCTTTTCGAGAGCTTTCCGAAAAGGTATTATAATTGAAAATCCAATGGTCAGATCAAAAGTTATGGCCCCACGAAGTTGACCTATTAATGGAGGGAGATGCAAATTTTGAAATTAAGCTGGTGGTTGCCAAAAAGGGCTATATATAACCATTTTTGGGAACCCTTAGGGTAGTAGAGTTAAGGGGGCAAGCGTAGAGTCAAGAATAGGTGGGAAAACAAAAACCCTAGCTGATTTGGGGGTTACAGAAGGCAGGTGATTCTAGAGTCTTGTGACAAGAAGCTGTAGTGTGTTGCAGCTTGTGGAGGATTGATTCCTCTGATTGTAATTAAGCTTCTGTAATGTAATGAGTTGCCCAGATCAATAAAAGAAAGTTCTATTTTCTGTATTCAATTTCTATTGTTGTGTGTTTTGTGATTTACCCCCTTCATCAGTTTGTAAGGTAAATATTTTACTTTCCCCAAAATATGCAGTGAAATATATTCTAGAACAACAATATAATAACATAGCATTCCAAGAAATTTTGACAGAAAATTCTCTTTAAACTCTCTCTCCTTTTCTTTAGATATCATAAAAATTATTTAGCATCTAATGTATGTTTTTGGAACGAACAATGGCAGAAAAATACATTCAACTTCTCATGCATTTCACAACTTCACAATGCCAACAAAATAGGAAGTAAACAACATTAAATAAAATATAGAAAGTTTACATTGCATTAAATATCACAGCCAACTCCATGGCAAATAACTTAACAATTTTTACAATAAGGCCTCAATGGCCATGGCTCAAATAGCCAAAGAAATACCGCTAAACCAACCAAAATGAGCTCCACAACAACTCTATTTCTTCACACAAGACCTGTAAATAAGCACAATAAAAAGAAGGACAACCTAGCCACTTCAAAATGCCCTCCTCCCTACTGTAAACCACAAGAGGGTCACCCCCGAGCTAGGGAGGTAGGGATTCACACAGGTGAACAATCTACAATAAAATATCAAACACAACAACACAACAGCCCATAGGTTTAACACAAAACTCAACTCATGAAAATGAGTTTGATGAGGGTAGGGAATGGACCCCTCTACTTCAAAGGCCACCCAAATAATAGAATATACCAAACTCATGGCCTCAAGCCAAAATATCCAAGAAACCTCAACTCCCCATTATCACAAATAAACTCTATGGCACTCATTCCATTTTAAAATATTCTCCACAACAATGAGAAGCCCTCAAGGCAAAAATATCACAACATGGGAGTGACCTCAATGAGGTTCCTTTCCCCTACCCAAACAAGTTGAGCATTACCTCCATTGGAGGTGCTCTCTGTTAGATCTAGGGCATACAACTGAGAGGGGGGGTGAATCAGTTGTATAAAAACCTGCTCTTTTAAATACTTGATTCTTCTTTGTTAGTTAACAGTATATCAATTAATCATCCATGAAAGCATAATGCATAAACACAAGAGCAGATAAAACATCAACACATTGAACACCAAGATTTTGACGTGGAAAACCTGGTAAAGGGAAAAACCACGGGGTGATTAACCCAAGGATTATTCTCTGTTAGAAGAATAAGAAAAAGAATGGCACTTGCCAATTAGGGCTCACTGCCCAAGCACACTGCTCACAAAGAGGCCCACTGCCTACAAGGAGACACACTATCTATAGAGTGATAAGAATCACAATCTTGAACTGGAGAATGACATCTCTACTATGTCCGGATCAGTTCCATTTAAGCCCAAAAATCCCTGCTCTGCCTTTTGCACTTCTCTTTGCTACACCACACTCATTCCCACAATCCACACCACTAAATGAACTCACAAACCTTTATTTATACAAGACATCGACTTAGGAACAATCATCTAAGTCGGCAATCAACCATAAGAATATCCGCAAGATGAATAACACATCCGGTCGGCCATCATAAGAACATTCGCAGGATGAACAACTCATCCAGTCGGTTAGTCGGAACAAGAACTTCATCTGGAAGAATAACTTCAATTCCAGGCTCTACCATCAATGTGGACCAACAACACAACTTCATCATGATCCAAGAACCTTCACAAGCCTGCCTGAATGACCAGGTACATCCGCACTTTCTCTACATACTGGAATCTCTTCTCTTCCTCATCCGGAACTTCAAGAACACAGTCTGTCGCCACTGTCACAATGCAAAAGACACTTCCGAACCTCAAAGTCATACACAACTCGAGATGACACATCACAAGGACATCCCAAACACTCCTTCCAATTTGCAGATTAGGATTATACAATTCCAGACCTCACCGGACCTTTCTGTGATCCTCTGTCACCTCTAAACACTTACCGAAACCGGTTCTATACCGACAGCCACAACTCCTTTAGATCTTCATGCGAACCTCTGAAATCTTAACTAAAGCATCTCAAGACTCATATCTACAAACCCTTTAATCCGCATCCTCCGGTTCGCATCCTATACAATACATTTGCCTTCTTCTTATCACTATTCTTCACTGTTCCTGACTGAGGCTAATTTTCTCAATATCCTCAGCACACTGCTCATCCAATCCTTCTTGTCAATGCAATATGAGTATGTTAACATCAATGACAACACTAGTTCACCTCATACTTGCAACAATCTCCCCCTTTGTCATTGATGGCAACATATGATGTGAAAAACCATCAAGACAAGAACTTCTCCTTTCTGTCACAGCTCCCCCTATCAGCAACATGTCTTCTCCTCATTTACTGCTCCCCCTTTGATCATCAACCACTTGTTTTTCACATGTCTTCTCTCCCCCTTTGACATCAATGGCAAAGGGCTCATACTTGCAATTCTAACACATCAGAATCATACCAGCTGCTCCCCCTTAGTAGCAGCTCCCCATCATCAATCCGGATCACAAGATATGACTGTGATATCCACCGAACTGATGCACATCAGTGCATCTTAGTTCATTACCGGAGGGGCCATGACCCCTAACTTCTCCCGGAGATATTCAAAAGAGTCCTTGGGAAGAGGTTTAGTAAAGATATCTGCAATCTGATCCTTGTAAGGAACATATTCCAACTTGACTTCTTCCTTGTTCACTTGTTCTCTCAAAAAGTGAAACTTGATAGATATGTGCTTAGTCTTAGAGTGCAATACCAAATTCTTAGAAATATTAATTGCGCTTAAATTATCACAGAAAATTGTGATAGGCTTCTTATATTCAACTTTAATGTCTCTTAGCATCTGCTTCATCCATAAGATTTGAGTGCAACTGCTTGCTGCTGCAATGGATTCTGCTTCAATTGTAGACAGAGATATTGCATCTTGTTTCTTGCTTAGCCAAGAAACCAATCTCTTCCCCAGAAAGAATGCTCCACCACTGGTGCTCTTTCAGTCATCCACATCTCCTACCCAATCTACATCTGTGTAAGCATGAAGAGAGAAATCCAGATCTCTAGGGTACCATAGACCATACTCGACTGTTCCTTTCAAGTACCTAAATTTTTTTTTGATTGCCATAACATGAGATTCTCTAGGATCAGCCTGGAATCTTGCCACAAGACCAATAGCCTGCATTATATCTGGTCTAGTCTGAGTGAGATACAACAATCCACCAATCATTGATCTATACTTTGTCTGATCTGCCTTTGGGGAGTCATCATCTTTGCTCAACTTACATCCGGTTGCCATGGGAGTGTTCATTGGCTTTGAATCTTCCATACCAAATTTCCTCAACAATTCTTTCACATATTTGGTCTGAGAAATAAAGATCCCTTTCTTTGTTTGAGTAATTTGCAGACCCAAGAAGAAATTTATTTCACCAAGCATAGACATTTCAAACTCAATTTCATCTGATTTGCAAAAGTTTTGCACATACTATCTCTTCCTCCAAAAATGATATCATCCACAAACACTTCAACAATCAAAATATTTTCATGATCAATTTTGAAATATAAGTTGCTGTCAGCAGTACCTTTGTTGAATCTAATCTGCACAAGATGCTTATCCAACCTTTCATACCATGCTCTTGGGGCTTACTTTAATCCATACAAGGCTTTCTTCAACTTGCAGACCATATCATCATTATCAGACAATTGAAATCCATCCGGTTGTTCAATGTAAACTTCTTCTTCCAGATCACCATTTAGGAAAGCAGACTTGACATCCATCTGATATACCTTGAAGTCTTTGAAGGCAGCAAATGCTAGGAGTAATCTGACTGCTTCAATTCTTGCCACTAGAGCAAAGGTTTCTTCAAAATCAATTACTTCTATTTGAGAGTAGCCTTTGCAAACTAATCTAGCTTTGTTTCTGATTACTTCACCAGCTTCATTCAGTTTGTTCCGGAAAACCCATTTGGTTCCAATCACATTCCTATCTCTAGGTCTGGGAACAAGATCCCAAGTATGATTTCTCTCAATTTGCATCAATTCATCTTCCATTGCTTTGGTCCAGTTTTCATCATTGCAAGCTTCATTTATTGTTTTGGGTTCAATCTTTGAAATCAGACAACATTCATCCTGATTTTAAGCAACATTCCTTCTAGTTTGCACACCTTTGTTTCTGTCACCTATGATCTGATCTTCAGAGTGATTCTGTATTACATACCTTGGAATTTTGGGAGCATTCTGTACTGCTGCTTCTTGATCAGGCTCATTCAGACCTATTTCTTCTCCCTGATTTACCAGATCAGGCTGATTCTGACTTACCGGAGAGGATTGAGCTCCTTGAATTTGAACACCATCTTGGTCATCCTCATCAAACTCATAAAACCTTGAGGGCTTCTCAATTCCTTCATCAACTTTCATATTAGTGCTTTCTATCATCTTCCTCAATCTCTTATTGTAACACCAGTATGCTTTGCTTTGAGTGGAGTAACCCAAGAAAATTCCTTCATCACTTCTAGCATCAAATTTTCCTAGATCTTCATCTCTTTTAATATAACACTTTCTACCAAATACTCTGAAATATTTCACAGTAGGAGTGATGCCAAACCAGAGTTCATAAGGGGTCTTACCAGTGTTGTTTCTGATTTGAACTCGATTGAGAGTGTAGACTGCAGTGCTGACAGCTTCTTTCCAAAACATTTGAGGAACATTTGCTTCCAACATCATTGTCCTGGTAGCTTCCTGGATGGTCCAGTTCTTTCTCTCAACTACTCCATTCTGCTGTGGAGTCCTAGGAGCAGACAACTGTCTTCTTATACCCTACTTCTCACAAAAGTCAATGAACTCACCAGATGTAAATTCACCACCTCTATCAGACCTTAGACACTTCAATTTCAATCCGGTTTGATTCTCTACCATAGCTTTGAAGATTTTGAACTTCTCAAGGGCTTCTGATTTCTCCTTTAGGAAGGTAACCCACATCATCCGAGAATGGTCATCAATTAGCAACATGAAATATCTATCACCTTGTAGACTCTTGATTCTTGTCGGACCACAGAGATCAGTATGTACTAGTTCCAACAATCTAGTAGAGGACTGATCTTTGCTTTTGAAAGAGATTCTGCTCTATTTACCTAGCTGACATTCTTTGTACAAACTATTTGTAGGTTTCATCAATTTTGGAAGATCTCTTACAGCCTGAGTATTGCTTATCTTGATGATGTTATCAAAATTTACATGACACATTCTTCTATGCCATAACCAACTCTAATCAATTTGAACAAACAGACAACTTTTATTTGGACCAACCAGATGAAAGATATTACCTTTTGTCTGAGTACCGGATGCAATTTCAGTTTTGGAACTTGTAAAGATTCTGTATTTTCCATTCTTGAACCAGAGATCATAGCCTTTGTCTACTAACTGTCTACTAATTGACCAACACTGAGAAGATTGTGCTTCAATCCTTCAACATATAGTACATTACCTATTTTGCTCTTTCCATCAAAGGAAATAGTTCCCCTACCTCTGATTCTACCAGCAGAATTGTCACCAAATTTTACCATTCCTCCTTCATACCTTTCCAAATCTAAGAACTTATCCTTGTCACCAGTCATATGGAGAGAACATCCACTATCAATAACCCAATTATCCTTTTCTTCCACTTGAGCAGCCAAAGCTTTTTCCACAACCTTCTGATTGACAGATTCAGAGAGTATTGAATCTTCTTCCTTGATGGCAATAAACACCCATTCATTTCTAGATTTGCTTCCTAGTTCTGATTCATTATCTGTTACTCCTTCATTGTCATCTTCTTCATGAACATAATAGCAGTTCTTTTGAAACCTTTGTCTGTTAGAATTAGTCATTGCAGTTGAAGCATTTAAATGGTAGTTTTCCTTCATACTTACCGGATCCTCTTGGCAGTCTCTTTGCAACGAGGGCTTCAAGTTGAGATGTTTCCGCTTCTTCTTCTTCCATGTCTCTTCTTGCTTGATCATACCATGACATCTTCCTTGAAGAGTTTTCACTCAGATCAAGTCTCTATTTGCCTTTCACATAGGCACTGGCTTTGAAAGTAGATTCAGTCTTGGGAGGATCATCTCCAAACTCGGTCATTTCAAATGCAGCTAGTTTGCCAGCCAATTGCTCTCTTGTGATAGTTGTGTGGGCTCTGAATTCATCAATGGTAGCAACCTTGATTTTGTAGGTAGCAGGAAGGGATCTGAGGATTTTGCAAACAATCTCATTTTCATCCAGAGTTCCACCAGCATTTCTAATTCCACATACTAGCTCATTCACTCTTGGCATAAAGGTAGTGATGTTTTCATCATCTCTCATCTTCAATCTTTCAAATTTTCCTTTCAGACTTTGCAACCTTGCACTCTTGACAAACTCATCTCCTTCATACAGAAGTTCCAATTTAGTCAGGATCTCATATGCAGTTGGTAGGTCGATAACATTTGAGAGATCTGGGTTGTTTAATGCACTTAGTAGAGCTTCCTTAGTCTGCAGATTGTTTTCAGCATCTGTGATTTCATTCAGAGTTGTTGGACCACCTTGTGGAGGTACATATGGTTTTGAGACCATGGCCAAGTATGCTTTTCCCATACATTCCAAGTGACATTTCATGCGACCTTTCCAGAGGGTAAAGTTGGTTCCGTCGAACTTCAGACTATCCTTCTTGTATGACGACATCCTGGATCTCCTCAAGCGGTTAAGCTCCTTTTAGAGGAACTTGGCTCTAATACCAATTGTTAGATCTAGGGCATACAATTGAGAGGGGGGGTGAATCAGTTGTATAAAAACCTGTTCTTTTAAATACTTGATTCTTCTTTGTTAGTTAACAGTATATCAATTAATCATCCATGAAAGCATAATGCATAAACACAAGAGCAGATAAAACATCAACACATTGAACACCAAGATTTTGACGTGGAAAACCTGGTTAAGGGAAAAACCACAGGGTGACTAACCCAAGGATTATTCTCTGTTAGAAGAATAAGAAAAAGAATGGCACTTGCCAATTAGGGCTCACTGCTCACAAAGAGGCCCACTGCCTACAAGGAGACACACTGTCTACAGAGTGATAAGAATCACAATCTTGAACTGGAGAATGACATCTCTACTATGTCCGGATCAGTTCCATTTAAGCCCAAAAATCCCCGCTCTGCCTTTCGCACTTCTCTTTGCTACACCACACTCATTCCCACAATCCACACCACTAAATGAACTCACAAACCTTTATTTATACAAGACATCAACTTAGGAATAATCATCTAAGTCGGCAATCAACCATAAGAATATCCGCAAGATGAATAACACATCCGGTCGGCCATCATAAGAACATTCACAGGATGAACAACTCATCCGGTCGGTTAGTCGGAACAAGAACTTCATATGGAAGAATAACTTCAATTCCAGGCTCTACCATCAATGCAGACCAACAACACAACTTCATCATGATCCAAGAACCTTCACAAGCCTGCCTGAATGACCAGGTACATCTGCACTTTCTCTACATACTGGAATCTCTTCTCTTCCTCATCCGGAACTTCAAGAACACAGTCTGTCGCCACTGTCACAATGCAAAAGACACTTCCGGACCTCAAAGTCATACACAACTCAAGATGACACATCACAAGGACATCCCAAACACTCCTTCCAATCTGCAGATTAGGATTATACAATTCCGGACCTCACCGGACCTTTCTGTGATCCTCTGTCACCTCTGAACACTTGTCGAAACCAGTTCTATACCGACAGCCACAACTCCTTCAGATCTTCATGCGGACCTCTAAAATCTTAACTAAAGCATCTCAAGACTCATATCTACAAACCCTTTAATCCGCATCCTCCAGTTCGCATCCTATACAATACATTTGCCTTCTTCTTATCACTGTTCTTCACTGTTCCTGACTGAGGCTAATTTTCTCAATATCCTCAGCACACTGCTCATCCAATCCTTCTTGTCAATGCAATATGAGTATGTTGACATCAATGACAACACTGGTTCACCTCATACTTGCAACACTCTCACCATACTCCCATCCCACACAAAAACAATGAAGACAACAATAATCAAAAACACATCACAACACAATAAATATGCAAGGGCGAGAAAACATAGTTTAAGAGGCTTACCTTCAAAGCCCTATAATGGAAGCACGTTTGGTGAAGAGCTCCAAGCCTTCCCAAACCTTCCAACTCCAAGAATTTCTCCAACTTTCCTCCAAACTCCTCAAAAATAGCAAGAAAGAATAAAATTGCCAGAACCCCACACTCCTCAACAAGAGGAGATATTATAGGCCATCAATTTGGCCTTGAGGAATGAGAAGGTGGCACTTGTCACCTTCTCCTTCCTCCTCCAATGCCACTTGTAGGGGAGAGGAAGTGTGAGGATGACAAGTGTCATCCTCCCATTCCATCTCAATCCTCACCTTATCCACTTGTGCTCTCACACATGTGTGAGAGGACAAGTGGTGAGGTGGCATTCCCACACACACCTTCAAGAGGATAAGGGATGCCATATGGCATCCTCTTATTCTCTCAAAGAGCCATCTCCCTCCAAGATGCTCTCACACGTGTGTGAGAGTCTTGGAGGAAGCTCCCACACACTTGGGAGTCTTGGAGACCTCCCAAGTCTTCCTTGGGAAGGGATTCCCAAACTTTGGGAAGGGAGATGATTCTTTCCCAAGGCATGACTCATCTCCCACCTTCCCTAAGTTCAAATTTCGTCACTTTGACTAAACCATAGTTTAGAGTGACCAAAAGTGAGTTAATTCTAGAGTTAGATAGTCCAAGTTGACCCTAGACCCATGGGTAACCACCTAGGGTAACTTTTGGGACACTAGGGTTCATAAAGGGGGTTCAAAATCCACTTTTAAATGGCCTAAAAAAAATAAAATAAATACCAAGTGGTGTAATCAAGTAAAATTTATACAACACTAATTATTAATTAATTTAAACAAAGGGTACTAAGGCCAAAATAATAAAATTAAATCAAGCACTTAAATCAACATTCAAATTCAAACGTGATACTTATCCCTCTTGGGAATGGATCAGTTTTACAGGGGATAACATAGTGTGAATTCTACCTCTAATTTTCCATGGCTAGGGAATGTAAAACCTACACATCTCGATCAAGTGTCAATCATATCATGAAAAATCATAGCCGAAGCAACTGGAATTAAATTCACGCAATCGAATACAACAATAATCATCAATACATAATTCCAAATTAAACTACATTTTTTAATCTCATGTCAAATAGTCCACATCACATAAATAACTAGAATCCCATCACAAAACATCATCACATATATATCTCATATGTCGAATCACAAAATAGTACCAAATCTGATCAAATCAAATCACATATGTCTAATCAATGTCCTATCATAATTAGGAGATAAAAATTAAGTATGCATAATGAAACCATAGTCACTAAAAGTCTGATAATGCCAGCAACGAAAATGCATAATGATCAAAATAAGGAAGGTAAAATAATCAGCCTCACATCCTCCCCCCTAAGACTAAACTTCCTCCTAGAATTCGTCAAAAAGGTGAGGATAGAGTGCCCTCAAACTAGCTGCATCCTCCCAAGTCGTTGTGACCTCATCATAATGATCCCACTGGACCCTAACCTGGTCCAACTCTCAACCTCGAAGGCCCAACGTCCAACGATCCAATATGCGAATTGGCTCCAAAGCCAATTGCCCGTCCGCCTCTACCTGTAAAGTACTCTAGTCCAGCAAGTGAGATAAATCAGATATATATCGCCTCAAAACAGAAATATGAAAGACATCGTGGATATGTGACAGGCCAGGTGGCAATGCTAGACGATAGGCAACTGGTCCTATCCACTCCAAAATCTCAAAGGGTCCTACAAACTGTGGTGCGATCTTAGAGCCCTTTCCATAACGGATTGGACTCTTGTGTGGCCACACTCTAAGGAATACCCTATCACCCACTGAGAAGCTCCGATCAATCCTCTTAGCATCGGCATACTTCTTCTATCTATCCTGTGCCTCCTGCAACCTCTATTTAATCAGTATGACCTGCTGCTCCATATCCTGAACTAGCTTTGGACCAATGGCAACTCTGTCCTCTATCCGATCCCAACTCAATGGTGTCCTGCATGGTCTGCTGTATAAAGCCTGAAAGGGAGGCATACCTAACGATCTATGATGCCCATTATTGTAGGCAAACTCAACCAGATACAGATACTCCTCCCATCTAGACTGCTGGTCCATAACATACATCTGAAGCATGTCCTCCAACACCTAATTCACCCGCTCTGTCTGCCATTTGTCTCAGGATGATAAGCGGAGCTAAAATTGAGCTGTGTGCCCAACGCCTACTGCAAGGCTCTCCAGAATGCTGAAGTGAATACATAATCTTTGTCTAAAATAATGTGGTGAGGCACTCCATGCAATCTCACAATATCATCTAAGAATACTCTCACCACTGCTGGTGTATTGTACGTTGTGCGTACAAGTGAGAAATGTGCCACTTTGGTCAACTTGTCAATTGTCACCATGATGGCATCATGCCGACGTGAAGACATAGGAAGACCAACAATAAAGTCCATGGAAATGGTGTCCCATTTCCACTTAGGTATCTCATGTGGGTATAGAAGACCTGCTAGATGTTGATGCTTGGCCTTGACCCTCTGGCACTCAAGGCATCGAGCAATAAACTCTGCTATATCTCACCTCATACCCACCCAATGGTACAGTTGTCGCAGTCGACATGCATCTTCTTCACCCCCAGATGTACCGCATATGGTTCTCTGTGAGCCTCTGATAACACTACAGTACGTAGGTCACCTACGTGGGGTACATAGATGCGTTGTCGATGACGAAGTAACCCATCTGCTTCAAGTGAATACCCTGCAAACTTGCCCACAAGGGCCCTCTATGAACTGATCTCCTACTGCACCTCAAGAAACCACTCATCCTCAGGCAGATGCTGAATAATACGACCTCTCAAATCCACACTCAGAGTCAAGGTCAAGAGCTCGTGGTGCCTCTGACTCAATGCGTCGGCAACCATGTTCTCCTTCCCATTGATGTAGTGGACATCAAAGTCATACTCACAGAGAAACTCCATCCAACGCCGCTAACGAGCATTCAGATTCGGCTGTGTAAAGATATACTGAAGGCTGTGATGATCTGAATGGAGCTCAAAGCGATGACCCAATAGGAAATGTCTCCAATGAACTAGAGCATGAACCACTACCGCTAACTCCAAGTCGTGCATGGGGTAGTTCAGCTCATGGGTCTTGAGCTTTCACGACTCATACGCAATCGCTCTACCACCTTGCATAAGTACAGCTCCCAATCCCTCAAGTGATGCATCAGTGCAAACCATAAAATTTGTTGTAGGATCAGGAACCACTAAAATGGGAGTGCTGGTAAGACGCTCCTCAAGGACCCCGAAGGCCCTCTCACACTGCTCAGTCCATAGGAAACTCTTCCCTTTCCACTGAAGGGAAGTGATGGGGTGCACTATCCAAGAAAAACCCTCAACAAAGCGATGGTAATAACCAACTAACCCCATAAAACTCCTGACCTTTGTCACACTAATGGGTGCTGGCCAATCCCTGATAGCCCTGATCTTCGATGGATCTACAGAGATTCCAATAAAGATTCTGCTCTCACAAACACTGTAGAACCTGATGAAGGTGCTCCTCATGCTCCTCCTCGGTCCATGAATAGATCAAAATGTCATCGAGGAAAATGATCATGAACCGATCTAAATAGGTACGGAACACCCCATTCATGAGACTCATGAACACTACAAGGGCGTTCATCAAGCCGAAGGGAACCACTGTGAACTCATAGTGGCCATAATGAGTATAGAAGGCGGTCTTATGGATATCCGCCTTTGTGATACGTAGCTGATGATACCCAGACTTCAAGTCTATCTTAGAGAACACCCTGGCTCCCTGCATCTGATCGAAAAGATCATCAATCCTGGGCAGAGGATAATGGTTCTTCACCATCACTTTATTCAATTGCCTGTAGTCCATGCACAATCAAAGAGACCCATCCTTCTTCACGAAGATGATAGGAGCACCCCAAGGTGAAACACTCGGTCAGATGTGCCTCTTCTTGAGTAAGTCCTCCAACTGTAACTTGAGCTCAGTGAGCTCATGTGTGGTCATCCTGTAGGGTGTACGAGACACTGGCTCGGCACTTGGCACTAAGCCTATGTGAAAGTCTACCTTATGTCAGGGTGGCATCCCTGGTAACTTTGCTGGAAACACATCAAAAAACTCTCTAAGGATGGGATGATCATCCAAGGATGCCTCAGGCTCATCATCTGATCTATCACTCACTGTGATGGCAAACATCTAGCATCCCCTCCGCATGTAGCACTTACGCTGCTGAGCGGATATCATACGCACTGCTGTGGGCTTCTGCATGCCCACAATCTCAACTGATGTACCGTGGTCATCTAAACAGCTGATCGCCTTTCAGCGACAATCTAGCTTGGCTCAATGAGCCGCAAGCCAATCCATACCCAACACCACATCATAGGATCCTAATGTCATGACTCTAAGGTCACATACTATGGTAAAGGGTCCCAAAGCAATCTCACAGTCATAGACTAAGGCATCTACTGTCATCTTGGCCTCTAAGGCCAACTCAACCACCCACTTATCACCTTGCCTAGAGGCCACCAGCCTATAATGCTCCACTAACGATGGAGATATGAATGAGTCAGTAGCACCAAAATCAAAGAGAATAGAAATGGGGCTACCCCCAATCATACCTGACATCTCAATCACTGACGCCTAAAAATTAGCCTGCATTTATCAACCGCTGCAAACATATGATGGGATCTACCCACATCACCAACAGTCTGCTCGGATCCTCCTACACGAGGCTATCCCCCTGCTGTAAAATCCTATGGACACTCTCTAGCTAGGTGTCCTGCTCCACCAAAAACATAACAAAGGCCCCTAGCCTGTACCTATCCAGTCTAAGTCCTACTCACCTGCTACTGTCCTGATCTACCAGTAGACCCCTGTGAGCCCCTATAAGACTGCTACGACCTCGCGGGTCCCACAGGCGGTCCCTGTTGCCTCTAATCTCTACGCGGGCCCTGCTACTGCCAACCTCTATTATGTCTCCCATGTGACTTCTGTTGTGTCCTAGCTCTTTGCTGCTGCTGCTGTGGGGGCCTAGGAGGTAAGGGTGAGGAACTAAATCCTCCTCTATGAGGTGGCTGTGATGGTCTGCGGAAGCTCTGTTGATGCTACTACTACCCACAATCCTGAAACTGAGGGCGTGAACTCTGCCCTCATCCCTGAATCTCCTCAGTGATATATGCCTTCTCGGTAGCATCATCAAAGTCTGGGGATCTGCCATACGAACATGCCCTGCTATACTATGGTTCAGTCCTCTGATAAACTTATGCACTAGGAGTTTCTTGTCATGGAGATACTCCGCATAATGGGATAACTCAGTAAATCTACCCTCATACTGTGCCACTGTAAATACCCTCTGCTGAAGGTCATGGAACTCGTCTATATGATATTGCCTGTAATGGTCTGATAAGTATCGTGCATTGAAGCACTCAATGAAGGTCTCCCATGTGGGAGTGTCTAAGGAAAGGCGACGCTTGCACTCCTTAATGGGCCACCAGGTAGCTGCTGCATCTCGCAACAAGTGTACTGCTACATGGGCCTTTGTGTTGCCCTCATAAGGTCGCAACGTGAAGCATCTATCTAAGCTAATGAGCCAGGCCTCTACCTCAGCTAACTCTGTGGTCCCGATGAATGTAGGAGGGTTCAACCTTAATAAATCCCTAATGGGATCTCCTCTATCTCTAGGCCTCCTGATAGGCTCATTTGTGTAATAGTCATAAGGTTTGTGAACAATGTGCTCTACTCGTACTGCCTCATCATACCTAGCATGACGTGAAGGACTCCTGCTACGGGCCCTGTCAGCCGAACCAACCTCCTCTGCCGTCGTCTCTGGCACCTCAACATAAGGCTCCACACACGGTGCCCCTCGCGGCTCAACGCGGGGCTCCACACATGGCTTGACACGGGACTCAGCTTGTGGCTCCACGCGTGGCTCCTGTCACAGATCCTCATGGGGCTCAACACGTGGCTCTATGCGTGACTCAACTACAGCCGGTGGAAGCCTATCTAAAACTACCTGTAAGGCCTATAATATCTGTGGCCCAATATCTGGTATGGCCGGTGGTGCATGTGGTGCATGTAAGCCTAGTTGTGGTTGTAGGACTAGCTGATCCGGTCCCTCAGCTGAAGAGTCAGTGTGAACCTCGGCGGGTGGAGTGTGGCGGGACTACGCTTGCCGAACTTGTCAAGGAGGCATCCTACAAAAATGAGGTAACCACAAATTAATCAAAGTTGCGGAAATAATAATGTGCCCAAAACAAGCCCAGTGTTTAAACTTAAGCTTTGGTACCAAATGTCATGCCCGCATTTCCCATGCAGTCATGACACACAACAGACGTGTCATGTCCACATTTTCCATGTGGTCATGACATGAACTACGAAAAAAATTTCTACCTATCCCTAGGAACCCCATCGCACGCATCTGCATGCTTGGTAGCAATATGCCTAAGGTGTAAACATGTCAACATAACCGTGATGGTGAAGGCCGTCTAGGGGGTATGCGACACGTAGTGTGTCGCTTCTAGGGTTAGACTGATTTAAATCTGAACCCTAAGTTTCCTAGGTGAAGATGATCTTGCCAGCATCGAACCTAACTTAACTCAGATTGAGAAGTGATAAAGAAAAAATAATGGCAAGATGGTGCGTGATTAAAGTGGAATGATGGATTAAAAATAAATAAAACACCGCATAAAATAAACCCTAAGAATCTAGCAAAATTCTGGTAGCATAACGCGTTTTTGATAAACGCAAAAATAAATTAAAAGTAAAACATCAATGAGATCTTAAATAAAATTTAAGAATAAATAAATAAAATTAAGACTTAAGGACGAATCCAAAATAATATAAAGTAACAAATAAAATTAAAATAAATGACAAGACGTCAGATAAGTCCAAAGGAAGAGTTGAGTCCAATATTAAATATAATTTTGGCATTATATTTAATAACTAACTCAAATATTTAAAATTGGAGGGGGGAGAGTTTAAATAACTCATCCCATAAAAATAATAATAATAAAATAGAAAATCAACTAGATCGATAAGAAAAATCCCACTAAGGTAAGATAAACTTCAAGGGAAAATTTCTTCCTAGTTAGAATACACTAATCCCTCCCAAAAATTAAATTCAATCCACAAAACAATAATCAAATTGCAAAAAAAATAGCCCTTTTAAAAATTTGAAATCAATATAAAAGCTTCCCAAGAGATGAATTAAACAATAAAGGAAAAAGAGGTTTTAATTAAAGGATAAAATAAATCCCCATAATTAAAATCCTCTCCAATTAAAATATCCTCATAATAAAAACAAAAATGAAAAGCCCTATTTCAATTTAAAATTGTCTTCTAAATGCAAGTTGACCTAATTTCATTTTAAATGGGTTATCTCTAAAAGAACCCTAATTTCACTAAATCATTATCTCTTTTCCCATGCGGTCATGACACAGAACATCAACCTGTCCAAAGCAAAGCACCATACCGAAACACTCAAACTAATTCTATATCAATTATGGCAAAAAGACACATCCAATGCAAGAATGTTTTGTGAACAGGTTAACTTACAAAGTCTTGAATTTTTGTCATTATGTCTTCCTATGCTACTCAAGGATGCCAAAAGCTAGAGATGCTATGATGGGGGCATAATTTTTTTCTTTGTCTGCTGCTTGTGGATCAAACTTTAGTAATGTGACAACTTTTGTCTAACAACATGATCAACAAAATATCATCGAGGACTTCAGAAGTCTGAACATGAAAAAGGGGCAATCCTTGTTTGTTGAAATGCAAGAAGTACTCAGGTCATCTAGATTCAAGTTTGACTAGATACTTGTATAAACTTGCTATATCAAAATCCATGTAAGGAATACTCAGGTCATCTCAGTCTAATTATACCTAGATGCTTGTATTTTCTTACAATATTTCAAAAAATGAAAAATACCAAAAAGTGCCCAATGATGAAAGCAAAAGACTTGCAAATATCAAGGTGAGAATCCGCATCCATCTCATATCTAGCAATCCATATCAATCATGCAATCCTACAGTATATCAAATGAAAGTCAGTTTTTCTTCATCTCTTCTTCCACCACTCTACATCATCACCTGGGTCGATTGAGTACATTTGGACATATCAAAAACATAGCATAGATAGCATATCACATCACATGAGATAGTTATTTACATGATTACATCGTTTGCATACATAATAAAGTGCATTAGGTCATCCACATACACGTGCATCCATATATCTCATCAAAAAATCAAAAAACATAGACAAACTACATATAGAGCTGCATAATCATAGCAATAACATTCACATTTGTATTTGCATCCATCTAGTATACATCACATATACAAAACATCATAAGATAGATTGCATCTAGAGCATATCAACATAGAAAACATGAGCATATAGAACATCCATAACTACATCATCATATAAGATAAAAATGTGTCTAAATGTACAACAGATCACAATACCTATCCATCTCTTGAAGTCATATAATAAAATGTATACAAGGTACAACAAGATGATGATACATGTCTCGAGGCAAAATAGTACATATATAGGCTATCTCAGCCATCAAAACTGTGTACATCAACTCAAAAATGGTACAAGTATCCAGGTCTGTCTAACCCTGCTGCCATGGAGCACTGCTCCTTGCGCTGCCCTCTCCTTTGTCTCCCCCTAACTGCTGGGGGCCTCTCACTGATCCCACAGATCGAGACCCACTTGCCTTCTGGGATGCCATAGACTGGCTCCTGAAGCTGGGCGCATGCTGATCTGCTGACACTGCCCCATGATATAGACCTCTATAATACTGAGCCTGAGCCTGCGCTCTCGCAAGCTCACTCTAAACCTGGGCTAACTATGTCTGTACCTGTTGCACCTGTGATACCAAAAAGCTAGGAGTACCATCTGTACCCATAGTTGCCATGACTGCATCTCTCTCTACTCTCACCACCCTTGTGCTAGCCAAGGCTGCGTCTCTCTCCCTGGATATCTTTGATATACGTCCTGCATCTACATCTCTCTAAGAGTCTGCTTCTCTCAGATGAGCCCTTAGCTACCTAATCTAACCCTATAGCATCGCAATGGTCTGCTACTGTAAATCAGGCTGCGGAGCCTGCTGTGCAGACACCTGCCCCTGTACCTACTGCGGTGCCACCTACTGTGCTGCCACCGGCTGTACTGGCCCCTGTGCCTGCTGCACCTGTCCCATAGCCTGCGACTGTACAACTGCCTACTAACCTAAGGGACCCTCCTCGGACCTCCTCCTCTATCTAGGTCAGCCACTTCCCCCTCCATCCCCCTGACCCCCTCTCCTCCTTCGCCATCCTTCCCTCCTCCTGTCGGCCGCACCCTCATCATCTGAATCATCCTCGTCTATACGAGGAGCTAAATCTCCTAGCCTTGAGTATCTGGGGAATGGATGCCCTGCAAACCACTCCTCATAGTCTGGCGTCATGCCAGCATCCACTATGTCTCTCCTCATCGACCACGCCACATGAGGAATCTGCTGAAAATTTGTCAAAGCCTCCTCATAGGATGCCACAGGACCCCACCTGAATCTCTTTGCATGGGTCCTAGTGAATCGCACCTGTCCCTGTGGTCTACCCTATACTCTACCAAACTGCCTCTAACTCTGCTCCTAATCTGTCGCTCCAGAATGTACCTAGTCCTGCTGATAAGCCACCGAGTCTGGAAGCAATACGGAAGCTCATCTGCCTTATCATCCCATACCTCGCAGTCTAGGTATGGGTGCCAGACAACTAGATCCAAGTTATCGAATGCGTGCCTCCAGTACTCTAGCTTCCCCAACTTGTGCTGGAAAATCACACCTGCATAGCCATAACTGAAGGGCTCACCCCTCTGCCTGTGAAACAAACATACCAACTGTGTGATAGCTATGTGCTCCCACAACCAAAACTGTAAGAGTGACACGCCTGCTGACAAACTAACTCCTCTATGGTACACCACCTAGTGCATATCTATGTATAAGTGTGCAAGCACATACACACCCCATGCATACCAAGTCCCATCGGTGATCATGCTCTCTAACACCCTCCCCCTGCTAATCAGGAAGCCGTGTGACCTCCTATCGGAGCATACTACGCCACCGATCAATCTTGCCACTATGCCCGGGAAGTAGTCATAGCAGTCATGTATGTCCTGCCACAAAATCACCTGCTCCACCAACTCTGGGTCATCAAATACCTGTCTGCACTCGGCTAATCCAACATCCTGCTATGACTCATACTCGACCAACTCTCCCTGAATAGGGAGGTGTAGAATTCGATATACATCCTCAAGAGTGATCGTCATCTCCCCCATTGGAAGATGGAATGTCGCATCCTCGCTGTGGAATCGCCCCACAGCCGTAGTCAGCATCGCCTGGTTCGCGCAAACCTCAGGCATGAAACAAACATAGTGTAAACCCATCACCCCAAGCGCCTCGTGGTCAATCTCAGTCAACATGTACCACTGCAATAACGGCAACGGGAACTGCTCTCGTGACATAAGGGTATCCTGAATATCCTCCTGCAACCAAACCAAGCATAATGTAAAAAAAATCCATATCCAAGCAAGCCTACTCAAAAGCAATCAAACTATCCTATCAATGACTTAACATATCAAATTAATCAAAATAGAATATCATCTCTTGACTAGATTCTTAGCAATCTCAGAGATCGCTCATCAATTGATGCATCAATCAAAGGTGCCAATTGGGTTAATTTCGTTAAGCCAACTGATTTTCCTAGTACAAATGCGACGATCCAGGTGGCAAATGTGCCGATCCATATCATATGCATCTCTTCACTGTGAATGCACCATCCTCTAACGTGTATGCACCGTTTTGGCACATGCGCCACTTATTATGTCACATGCGTCGTTCCAGCATAGATGCGCCAATTCATGGCCTATATGTACTCAACTACCATATGTGTTGTAAGATATATCAAATGCGCTACTTAGCAGCAGGTGCACCATTTCGGAGCGTATATGCACTGAACGACAATTCGGCACATCTATCCTAGTATTTTTCCCTAGCCATTAATGAGCCTAATAACTGACTTTTAGCAAGTTTTGACGAACTACATACCAGGGGTCCTGCCTCCGTTGGCCGATCAAACCGTCGGACTTGCTCAAACTAGTGCTCCTCACGCGGAATATCCATCTCTCTAGCTGCCATGCTTTCCTAAGCTCTCAAAAGACCAATCAACTAAGGACAAGTGTGCAAATGAATAAGACTTGTGGACCTAGCTCATATTTATAGCAAGTGAACTATATCTGGCTGTATGATAACTGCGACTACTTCCCATGTCTGTTTCTCTGAACCATACCTCGTTTTCTCCATCCTAACTTGCTTTTCACCTTCTTCTTCATGAGATTGTCTGTCTCACACCTTCTGCCTTCTTCCCATCCAATCTCCCAAGGGGGAATCCTGTCGTTAAACTTGTACCAGGGGCAAACTGGGGCATGTATCACTGTCGAAAATTCTTATTCTTTGAAACAACGTGATAAAACACATTGCATCAAAGAGGGGCAAAATGTATACACCTAAAAATGACATGACTCTACTTAAATAAATATTTTAAATATTTATTTCATCTTCACATTCCTCTATCAATAAATAAATTTATTTAACCAATCAAAAATAAATAAATAAATTTATTTATTTGATTCATCTCCTCTCATTTAATTAGATAAATTACATTTATTTAATTAATTAAACTCATCTACATCAACTTCATTCTTCTAAATAATTAAATAATCTTAATTATTTAATTAAAATCTTTTATTCTTCCAAAATTTAAATAAAATGCAATTTTTATTTAAATAAACCCTTAAATTTCCACAAAATAAAATTTATTTAATATTTTATTTATTCCTCCAAATTATCTAGAAGTAATTAAATAAATTCATTTATTTAATTATGCTTTCTTATCTTCAAAAATCCTTCTTATCTTCTAAAAATATATTCTTCTTGTCATACAAAAGCAAAAGCTGAGTTAAAACAACTTTAAAGCAACCGTGCTCTTAAATTAGAAAAATAAGTTCTAATTTAAGAAAAACAAAAACTCATCCTCATCAACAGAGTAGTTAACTCAACAAAGCTTCTTTTTGAATGACACGTCTTTCTTCTATTTGTTGCACATTCCTCAACAATTCTCCTCTGTTGATCTTCTTATTTCTTCTCAACCATTGATCTTCTCCTACACAACTCTATAAATACAACCCTCCTCTTCTTCATTCATCATCCATCACTTGAGTAAACTTATGCTGCAAAAACACTAGCGCGCCTTTGGCACCCCTATCTCCATAAGCACTTCACTACCATCCATTTCATTAGTGTGTTGAAGCTCATCTTCAATCACACAAAGTATCATAGCCATTATATTCTTGTCATCTTCAACAAGCAAGGGAGCATATGCTTCTGAGGGCTTCATTATTATCAAGATCGAGAACAAATAGGTGAACAATGGAAGACAAAAGGTAAAAGGTTGTAAGTATCCTTATTTGTTATTTTAAATCTCCTTTTCCTTCATATTCTATTGATGTATTGGGTTTTTTTATCATTTTGATTAATCCACATTTCACCCTTCACAATATGCATTGATGTTGTTGTTTATCATGATTATGTAGACAATAACATGTTTCTTGCAGGGATGTGTTTGAGGGAACATTTGGCGATTGTAAAGTACATGTCACCTTTGGGGGGCATGGGATTTGTGAAAGTTTATGTTCCCTTGTGTGTTTTCTTCCTACCTTAACGTGCTTGATATTGATGCATGATATCAACCACCTTAAGGTGGGGGCATATATAAGGTAGGTTGTCTATTATAGATGTTAGCAATGTGCTTGTCCTCAGGTGCAGTTTAAAGACTTATACGATGAGTACATCTTGCACTCTGAATTTGTTTGCAATAAATCAATCAATCATCTAAGCCCTTTGCAGAGGCATGATATCACATATATTTTTTTTATCTTAAGCTCTTTGTGGAGCAGGGTGGTGTATTTCTCAGAGCAGATTGCATCATCCTGTCATTTTTAAAAGTCCTCTACGGAGGCAGGGAGCGGTTCTGTGACTAAGTCAACCCTTAAGCATGTCTTTGGTGATTGTTGTGGCAAAGCCCAATCATCAGTGTGTGCCTGTAATGTGCTTGAGATGGTGTTGGACCTAGAAATAGGAACACTCCATCGCTTGTTTGTCGTGTTTTCTCCATGTCTTCAAAGTGTGTGTTGGCGTGCTTGCTTTGTTTGGTGTGTTTGTTGCCCCATATGTAGTCTAAAGACCTATACGATGAGTACATCCTACATTTTGGGAGGTTTTGCATGTCTTGCAGGTGTGTTGCCCCATATATGCAGTTTAAAGACTTGTGTGATGAGTACATCCTGCATTATGGGAGGTTTGTTTACTTTCCTATACTTGCATCTGTATTTCATATATATATGAGAAAAAAAAAAAGAAAAGAAATCATTCCTATGTTCTATGCATTAATGTGTCTTCTATGCATTCAATGTATTCTCCGTGTTTTGCGTGACTGTAACTGTCTTCTCTATGTTTTGTGTGCCTATCATTGTCTTCAATGTGTCTGGCGTGTCTTCTCTGTGCTTGGCGTGTTTGCTATGTTTGTTGACCGTACTTTAATGCATGTATTGGCCTTGCGTTTATACATACATTAAAGTGGGGGCTAAATGTAACATAAAAAAATGTCCCCTTGGGCGCTTTTCCCTCATAAGGTTTAGCTCTTGGGTCTTTAGTGTGCATTTAGGACATATTACATCATATTTCAACATCCTGATGAGAAAACCCCTACGTGTCTTGGCAAATAGGACCTAGGGGGACCACTTGAGATAACCCCTGCCCAAAATAGGGGGGGAGGACTTGGGCGCCCATGCCCTAGTCCAACCCTATTTTGGGGTTGTCCCAATTTTTGGGTGTCGGCTTGTGACTATTATTTGGTTCCTATGTCGACACAGTAAGTTTGAATTACAAAATTCTTGGCAGGAGTGTTTATAGTTGCATATAAAAGCATGTTTAGGCATTCATTTGCAAACTAGAGCATTACTAGATGATTACTAGCAAGCTATTGTGTTCTAAATGTGATTCAAGGCTTTCATTGTGTTGCAAGAGCATATTTGAGCAATCATCTCCTCATGGCATGAAGAGTTTCTTCCTCCATGAGATCTTCACTACAAGATGACATTCATTTGTGTTTGTAAGCTTTTATCATTTGGTTTTTGCCTCTGCCTCCCTTGGCACACACTCTCTATCTGACAACGGTGTTCAAAAGACTTGAATGTCTCTCTGGGGCTTGACTGAAGCAAGCCTCTAAACACCACAACCCCATTTCAAATTTTTCATGATTGCAGGTTACAGGTTGGAGTTGCAGACAAAGTGAAGTTGTAGGAGGGTACAACAGAGTGTCAAAATTGCAGATCAATGAAAAAAATAGCTCCCTGGACTAGGGTGCTCGCTCATTAGTCCTCAAAGTTCCACAATGGGAAAATCTCTGGTACAGCAGATATAGGTTGCAGATTGAACTTCTAGATCTTGACAAAAAGCAGGACAATCGACTTGGGCTCCCACTCTTTATTCCTTGACTTTTTTGCCTCAGAACCCTGAAAATAGGTTCATAGTTATTTGTCATTTTACATCTCTCTATAGCAGCATTTTTTGATATTCGTCTATTTACTGTTGTATTTGCATAATTAGGGTTTTAAGGAATAATTGAGCATAAGAGAAGATAATTGGAAATCAAATCATAAAAATCCAAGTTTCCCTACATCTCACAGCGACCTAGGGTAGGATAGTACATTGCAACTCGACCCTAGGTCCTTGAATGAAAGGGTGAAAGGAGGATCTACACCAAAACTACCAAAAACTAAACATCCAAATTTTACCCTTTACAGTAGCCAATCAAGGTGGTAACCCACATACATAACCTCCATAAATCCAACCATGAAATATATCCAACAAACTTTCCAACTATCCACCTCCACAAGCTTGTAAATTTAGAAAATTTTGATCTACCAAATCACCATGGATGTTCACTTTCTTTGCCTCATCAAAATGGATGTATTTCCCTTAGAGAATTATCTTCAACATCACCTATGGACATCCTCTTGATGACCTACAAAAATCACAAATAAACTTGGATTCTTTTCTTGTTTTTTAATGCCTCTTTGGATCCAAACTCCAATCTATTTATAATATCTCCTTTGCGGTGCTAAAGACTCTTGGTATTCCTACTCCTTCTTAGTGGCATCCAACTTGGAGAAAGGTGACTCTTGGTATTCCTTTTCTTCTTTCCTTCATGACTTGGGCACTTGAAAACTCTTCATTATTCAATCATTGTCTTCTAGCATGTAGGCACCTAGGATTTTGTCCTTGTCTTTGGAGTGTTGGAGAATTTAAATATTGATTTTATTTTTTCAAATTTGGTGCAAGTATGAAGTGATGATGGCTAGGTACTAGGAATAATTTTGATTAGAAACTTGCAAGACTAAAAAAAGGATAAATGAAACAAGATATTTTTTTGTTGATGTAAGATTGCTTGTGAGCCCAGATGCTCCTGTATCAACTACTAATTGAGACAATGAAGGGAGATAAGGAGTTCAAGTGGACATCAGGTGAATAAGACTTTTGAGTTGTTAAAGAAGGTGATAGAACAACCAATGTTAGCATTACTAGAGTTTAACAAGGTATTTTAGGTGGACTATGATGCAAGCAAAAATGTAATAGGTGTGTTGAGCCAAGAGGATAGACCAATAGCTTATTTTAGTGAAAATTTGAATGACACAAGGAAGATGTATTTACTCTATGATCAAAATCTCTATTCCATAATACAAGCATTGAAGAAGTGGTGGCATTATTTATTGTCAAAGGAGTTTGTGTTATACACTAATCATTAGGCATTGCAATATTTGAATAGTCAACAAAATTTGAACTAGAGACAAATGAGATGAGTTGAGTTCATGCAAAATTATACTTTCATGTTGAAACATAGAAGTGGAAAATAAAACAAGGTTGTAGATGCATTAAGTAGCAGACAAAATTTTCTAATAGAGATGAGAGTAGATGTAGTTAGATTTGAAGCATTGAAACATTTGTATGAAGTTGATCCAGATTTTAGAGAGGCATGGAGAGCATGCAGAGGACTAATAAGTGTGGATAGGAGTAAGTGTATTGATTACATCATTGGGATGACTTTTAGTTCAAAGAGAAGCAATTGTGTATTCCTAGAAGCTCAAAGAGGGAGAATTTGAGCAAGGAGAAGCATAGCAACAGCTTGACCAAACATTTTGGAGTAGATATGATAGTGACATTGGTGAATGAGAACTATTTTGGATACACATATATAAGGATGTGAGGAAATTTGTTCAAGGTTTCAAGACCTATCTGGTTGTAAAGAGCAATCAAAATGTTGGTTTGTATCATCCATTTCCATTTTTAGAGAAACCTCAAGAAGCTATAAGTATGGATTTTGTATTGGGATTACCTAGGACTCAAAGTGGACATGATTCAATATTTGTAGTGGTGGATAGATTTTATAAGATGGCACATTTCATTCCATGTAAGAAAAATAATGATGCAGTACATGAGAAGATTTATTTTTCAGAGAAGTTTTAAGATTGCAGGGGCTACCAAGGAGTATATTCTTAGAAAGGGATAGAAAATTTGTTGGTTACTTTTGGATGACATTGTGGAAGATGATGAAGACAAATTTAAAATTTAGCTCAACATATCATCTACAAATTGATGGGTAGACAAAAGCAGTAAATAGGAGTTTGGGAAATTTTTTGAGATGCTTCATTGGAGAAAATATAGGAAATTGGGACTTGGTCCTAGCACAAGTAGAGTTTACATACAATAATTTAGTAAATAGATGTATAAAGAAAACACCATTTGTGGTTACTTTTAGCAGTAGCCATATGAATGCATCAGAGTTGAGGAACATCAGCAAGGAAGAAAAGAGAGTGGAGGTAGAAGAGTTTGTAGATCATATGAAGGAGGTGCATGCTAAAGTCAAGACTCAATTGGAGAAATGAATAGATAATACGAGGAGAAGGTAGATGAGAAAAGAAAACATAAAAAGTTTTTGTTTGGAGAAGTAGTGATATACCTCAAGAAATAAGGATTTTAGATAGTTGAAATATATAACAAGTTGAAAATGAAGAAGTTTGGTCCTTGTAAAATCATGAAAATTTTTAATTTTTGAAATTCTTATAAAGTGGAATTACCAAAAGGTTTAGGCATATCAGCAGTGTTCAACTTTGTAGATCTATACCAATACTAGGAAGGAGAGTTAGCAGATGGTGGCACAAAAGTAGAATGGAAGAAACAGATACCATAATAGCCCAAAGAAGAGATTGACAAATTTTTTGATAGTTATATTGGGAGAAGAACAAGGAATTGACATTATGAGGAATACTTGGTGAAGTAAAAGGGAAGGCCTAAAGAAGATCCATCATGGATTTCAAAGGCTAAGGTAGATCATCTTGGTTTCCCTCTATCCACTAGAAAGTGGGAGACTCACTTTTCAATCAACCCCAAATATCTAATACAAGGGCATCCTATGGTGTAAGAGCAATCTTGCATCACCCAAAAATATTTTCTTTTACTTGTTTATTTTGTTTGCAAGTTTTTATTTATATTCTAGCCATTAGCTAGTTACTATAGATCTTACCATATTTCACCACAATTAATAATCACACCTCAAGGTTTGGAACACATGTTCTACATTGATCCATCAATGTTATATTCAATCTCTAGAAGATTTTGATTAATGTAAAGGCATAATTTGGTTTCTAAACTATTACCGAGCTTAAAATGCTTACACTTAGTTTCACTATTCATGGCTTGTGGCAGCTTTCTGATGTTTATGGCAATGAAGTAATACATAGCAAGGTAGATTTAACCTAGGAGTGCTTATGGTGTGAATAGCATAAAGATTCATAAATTCATCATCATCACATTTAATTTGGGAGACTCATCAATATGTTTGGCTAACTACATGTTTCATTTGGCATTGAGCTTTGCACCACCTTGTGGTTGACTGACATCACTTTAAGGCTAGTAGCTAATATATAAACATCCTTGAAGATCATTAGAAGTTAGGAAGAAAGTAGAAGATATATTGGCATCGTGTTGTATCACAATATATTTTAAATGTTGTAGCGTGTCCATTTATAATCAAATGACTAAGGCCTAGCATGTTGGAAGCCTATTGCAATATAATGTAATTTCATTGTGATTATGAATGAATAAAGAACTTATTTTATTATTGTTTGATTGATCTTTTTTGTGTGTTTTTTCACTTGGATACATGGTTGGATAATTCTTGATTAGACCTTCTGGCTATGACAACATCACAAAGTATGAAAAGTATATACATATTCTTGCATTAATTAATCTCTACCTTAGTACAATTGAGATAACTTGGTTTATTGTTCACCATAATTTCCAAATAGATAGAAGGTCTCTTTGAGGGTTGTAGTGAAACCATTCCATGTGTTTAGAGGTGTGTGTAAGTCATCCTCATGTGTTGTGAAATATTTATTCCACCATTTCTTCTAAGAGATAAAGTTTGAAAAGAGTGAATGTAATATTTTCTTGGTCAAACAAATGATTAACTACATAGTATGAACAAATTTGGTTAAGCCAGTTATCTAGTGAATCTCTATCAATATTTCCTTCAAACATGGGGATATCTAGATTTATTTGTACCTTATAGCCTAAATATTACCACCAAATGAATTTTATGAATTAGAAGGGTTTTGAACCATTTCTAAAATGTGGAGAGAATTGGTCAATAATTCCCATTCTTTCATGTGAATGACATTCTCCCAATTCTTCCTATTATCTTTGCAATGCATCCTTTATCATTTTATATAACATCATTCAATTTGGTATTATTGATGATTTATCTCCCATTTGATGATGTCTAGGAAGGTATGATGAAGGGCCAAGAGTTTCAAGCCCTAACTTCCTATAAATAGACCTTATATCACTGGGCATATAAATAGAGTTGAAGTTTAAAACAACACTATAATATCACTCAAAAATTATATGAGCTAAGATTTATTTGGTATAATTGATCCATGACCTAGTGTATAATTTTTTTGGAAAACCAATTAAAGAGATTTAATTAGGTTATGTGCAAAAATCATTTATGTGAATGATAGAGATTCAAGTATGAATAATGCAAATGAACAAGGAAAACATAGAATATAACTAACCATTAAATTAGAATTGTAACAACACATTTCATTACTATAATTGTGTACATAATCTTTGAGAATAGATGTGTATTAGCTATGCCTTTTTATTCTCTCTACTCTACATAGAATGGTTATGCACATCAATACATAAAGATGAAGGAAGATGAGACATCAATTAGGATCATGGTTCATATTCTTATTTGAATTATCACAACCATTGGTAACCATTGAAGACAAGTCAAGTCATGAAATACCACTAATGTGGAGCTATGAGTTGTGGTTTGTAACATATGTGCTCACTATAATGATTATCCTACCAACAATGTTGTGAAGACCACCAAGAAACACCCAAAACTTGTGGCATGATCTAGGGACCCAATTTTTCTTAGATCACTAAGGCATTTGACAAGCTGAACGAAGTCACATGCACCACTCTAGTTCTTATTATGCTAGATTTTCCTAAAACCTTCATTATAGAATCTGATACTTTGAGGCATGACATTAGAGTGGTGTTGATGCAAGGGGGAGACCCTTTTCATTTGAGAGTTTCCAAAGGTAAGAATTTATTGAATCTCATTTATGAGGAGTAAATGATGGCTATCCTTCATACAGTCAAAAAATATAAACCATATCTAATCAAAAACACTTTAAGGTAAAGAAAAATGATGATAGTCTCAAATACTTCTTACAATAGAGGTTATCGTTTGAAGAACAACAAAAATGGGTCAAAAAGAAGTTGGGTATGACTTTGAGATCATATAAAAGAAATGAAAGGAGAATGTTGTGGTTGATGCTCTATTTATGAGGATGAATCCACAAATTCACTATTGGGCATAATTTTTGTACCATAGGTAGATAGGGTGGATGAGGCAAATGAATAATGAGAGGACATAGGTACACAAAATCACATTCAAAAATTTCAACAAGATTCAAGTGTTCTAGATGAATTTGCATGGAAAGGAGATGTTTTATAGTACAAGGATAGGTTGTACTTATGTAAGAACTCAACCCTTAATCTTAAGGTTCTAGAAGAGCTCTATTCTTCTCTAGTAGGTGGGAATTTATCCTTCTTGATGATTTATTATAGAATTAAGCAATATTTATTTTATAAAGGTTGAAAGGGAATGTCCAAAATTTTGTGGGAGAATGCATGGAATGCCAACAAAGTAAGGCGGGATAATTAAGACTTTGAGTCTTTCACAACCTTTATCTATTTTGAGCCAAAGGTTGGAGAAGGTATCCACTGGTTTCATCACTAGTTTTTCTAGGTTTGAAGGAAAAAATGTCATCATGGTTGTTGTGGATAGACTCACCAAATATGTGCATTTTTGTGCTTTGTCACACCAAGTTTTAGCAAGTAATTTAGCAACAACTTTTATGGGCACCATTTTGTTGAAAGGCATAAGACAACTGAGAGGTGGGGTGAATCAATTGTATCAAAACTTTAACTTCTTTAAACCATAATCAATTTCACAATCACTTAACTTATTTTCTTATTCTATTATGAATATTAAGCATGAATAGCATAATCAAAACATGAACACATCAACACCATACACACATGAACACCAGATTTTTTATGTGGAAAACCCTAACTAAGGAAAAACCACAGTGAGTGTTAGCTCACAATATAATGTAGTAACAATACCAAATATCAAATGGTGGCTCACTTCCCAAAAGGATGGCTCACTACCAAAGGGTTGCTCACTGCCAAGGGGTGAACTAATTTACTAGCATCTACACCATGCCTGAGTTTAGTTCCATTGAAACACAATATATCTCCTCTTCTCTGCTCTGATTTTACACTTCACACAATCACACTTCTTTCACGACTTCATTACATATATTTGTACAATTCATCGACCTTGGAATGTACATCAAGGTCAACATTACAATCATCAACCATTGGAACAATCTCCAAGGTCAGCATACATACATACATCAAATTAGGACTAGAACTAAATAAACTTACAGACTAAATGAATAAGGAGGAATGCTTCATGCCTTAGCACAGACTCAATTACATCTTCACATGCTACCACACACTTCTACAATTCAAGAAATTCATCTACAAAGAGTGTTAATCATCCAAGTCAGCTAGACTAGTGCAATCATTAAGAACACTTGAACACACGCTTCAAACATCTTCATTATAGCTTGCGGATCAAGTACATGCCTTCAATGCATTCAGAAAACATCCACAAACATCATTGAATCATTTGGAAACCAGCAAATCCAACCACAACAGATCTCAACTTATTTCACTTGAAGATGGATCACAGACTACTCTCAATTAGACATTGTCAAACTCTGCTAATTAGAAACTTGCTTTCTAGAGATTCAAATCACATATCCTTTGGAATGAATATGACTAAGGACCTTATAATCTTAATTCCAAAATTGCAAAGCCAACCTCCAATCTGCAGAGAAATGCAGAGCAAAACACTATCTCCCTATCACTCTGCAAACTTTGCCAAACACAATCTTGATACTAGTGAATAGAACTCTTTCTTCACAGCGATTCAGACCACTAAATTCTAGATTAGCATCTTCAAACATTTTTCTAAATTGTTAGACTTAGGGCATACAACTAAGAGGGGGGGTGAATCATTTGTATGAAACTTTCTCTTTTTAAACACTTATATCTTCTCTAGTGATTAGCATAATATTAATCATGAACCATAATGCATTCAAATCAAAAGAAGAAACATATCAACACATATGACACCAAGATTTTGACGTGGAAAACCCAGTTAAGGAAAAAAACCACGGGGTGATTAACCCAAGAATGTATTCTCTATTAGAAGAATAGAAAGAACAAAATGGCACATGCCAATTAGGGCTCACTGCCCGAGCACACTACTCACAAGAGGCTCACTACCTACAAGAGACACACTATCTACAAAAGAATAAGTATCACCTTTATGAACTGGAGAATAGCATCTTCAGCATGCTTGAATTAGTTCCATTTAAGCCCAAAACTTCTGCTCTACCTTTCGCACTTCTCTTCGCTACCACACACTCATCCCCACAAGACACACTTCAAAATGACTTCACAATCCCTTATTTATACAAGGCATCGACTTAGGAACAATTATCTAAGTCGGCAAACACCTACAAGAACATCCGCAAGATGTGTAATACATCCGGTCGGTTAGTCTCAAGAAGAACATCAATATCCGTGGTTATTCTTCAAATACAAACTCTAACTTCAATGCGGACCACCAACATGAAGTGGACATGATCCAACAATCATCATAACCTTCCCTGAATCACCAAGAACATCTGCACTTCATCATCCTACTGGAATTCTTCTCTCCTTCATCCAGAGCTTCAAGAACACAGTCTATCATCACTGTCTCAAATGAATAGGCTCTTCCGGATCTTCAACCCATGAACCAATCTAGTTGATACCTCACAAGAATGTCCTCAACACTCCCTCAAATCCGTAGAATGGGATAATGAAATTCTGGATCTCACCGGACCTATCTATAGCACTTTGTCACCTCTAAACACCTACCAGAACCGGTTCTACCTAAGCGACCATAACTTCTTCAGATCTTCATGCAGTCCTCTAAAAACTTGACTAGAGCATCTCAAGACTTATATCTACAAACCCTTTAAACTACATCCTCTGATCCTCAACCTATTGAGGACTTTTACCTTCTTGTCATCACTGTTCTTCACTGTTCTTAATTGAGACTAATTTTCTCAATATCCTCAGCACACAGCTCATCTAATCCTTCTCATTAATGCAACATGAGTGTGTTGACATCAATGACAACACCGGTTAGGCCCATACTTGCAACAATCTCCCTCTTTGTCATTGATTGCAACATATGATATGAAAAACCATCAAGACAAGAACTTCTCCTTACTGTCACAACTCCCCCTAACAGCAACAACTATTCACATGTCTTCTCTTCCTTTATTGCTCCCCCTTTGATCAGCAACCACTTGTTTTTCACATGTCTTCTCTCCCCCTTTGACATCAATGGCAAAGGGCTCATACTTGTAACTCCATTACTTCATAACATACCAACTGCTCCCCCTGAGTAGTAGCTCCCTTATCATCAATCTAGATCACAAGATATGACTATGATATCCACTGGATCGATGCACATCAGTGCATCCTAGTTCATCACCGGATGGGCAATAACCCCTAACTTCTCCCTGAGATACTCAAAAGAGTCCTTGGGAAGAGGTTTAGTAAAAATATCTGCAAGCTGATCCTTGGAGGGCACATACTCCAGTCTGACTTCACCCTTGTTCACTTGCTCTCTCAGAAAGTGAAACTTGACAGATATATGCTTAGTCTTAGAATGCAACACCGGATTCTTAGAAATATTTATTGCACTTGAATTATCACAGAAAATTGTGATAGGCTCCTCATATTCTACTTGAATATCTCTTAGCATCTACTTCATCCACAAAACTTGAGTGCAACTACCTGGTACTGCAATGTATTCTTCTTCAGTTGTAGATAGGGATATTGCCTCTTGTTTCTTGCTTAGCCAAGAAACCAACCTTTTTCCCAAAAAGAATGCTCCTCCACTTGTACTCTTCCTATCATCCACGTCTCCTGCCCAATCTGCATCTGTATATGCATGAAGAGAAAAATTATGATTTCTAGGATACCACAGACCATACTCAACTATTCCTTTTAAGTACTTAAAATTTTTTTTGATTGCCATGACATGAGATTCTCTGGGATCAGCCTAGAATCTTGCCACAAGACCAATAGCCTACATTATATCTAGTCTAGTTTGAGTGAGATACAATAATCCTCCAATCATTGATCTGTACTTTGTCTGATCTGTCTTAGGAGAGTCATCATCTTTGCTCAACTTACATCCAGTTGCGATGGGAGTGTTCATTGGCTTTGAATCTTCCATTCCAATTTTCCTCAACAATTCTTTTACATATTTGGTCTGAGAGATAAAGATTCCTTTCTTTGTCTGAGTAATTTGCAGACCCAAGAAGAAATTCATTTCACCGAGCATTAACATTTCAAACTCACTTTTCATTTGATTTGCAAAGGTTTTACACATACTATCTCTTCCTCCAAAGATGATATCATCAACAAATACTTCAACAGTCAAGATGTTTTCATGATCAATTTTGAAATATAGGTTACTATCAGCAGTACCTTTGTTGAAACCAATCTTCAAAAGATGTTTGTCCAGGCTTTCATACCATGCTCTTGGGGATTGCTTTAGACCATACAGTGTCTTCTTTAATTTGCAGACCATATCACCATGCTCAGATAACTGTAATCCATTCGGTTGTTCAATGTACACTTCTTCTTCTAAGTTACCATTCAAGAAAGCAGATTTGACATCCATCTGATACACCTTGAAATCCTTGAAGGCAACAAATGCAAGAAATAATCTGACTGCTTCAATTCTTACCACCGGAGCAAAGGTTTCTTCAAAATCAATTTCTTCTATTTGAGAGTAGCCTTTGCAAACCAATCTGGCTTTATTTCTGATTACTTCACCAACTTCATTTAGTTTGTTTCGGAAGACCCATTTGGTTCCAATCACATTTTTGTTTCTAGGTCTGGAAACAAGATCCCAAGTGTGATTTTTCTCAATTTGCATCAACTCTTCCTCCATTTCTTTGGTCCAATTTTCATCATTGCAGGCTTCATTTATTGTCTTAGGTTCAATCTTTGAAATCAGACAATATTCATCTAAATTTTGAGCAATTTTCCTTCTAGTTTGCACACCTTTGCTTTTGTCACCTATGATCTGATCTTCAGAGTGGTTTAGTCTTACATACCTTGGAACTTTGGGAGTTTCTTGCACTTCTGCTTCTTGATCAAGCTCATTCAGACCTATCTCTTCTTTTGGATTTACCGGATCTATCTGAATCTAACTTTCAGGAGAGGATTGAGCTCCTTGAACTAGAACACCATTCTGATCATCTTCATCATACTCATAGAACCTTGAGGGTTTCTCTATTCCCTCATCAACCTTCACATTTGTACTTTCTATCATCTTTCTTAGTCTCTTGTTATAACACTGGTATGCTTTGCTTTGAGTAGAGTAACCCAAGAATATTCCTTCATCACTTCTAGCATTAAACTTGCCTAAATCTTCATCTCTTTTGATGTAACACTTGCTACCAAAGACTCTGAAATATCTTACAGTAGGAGTAATGCCAAACCAGAGTTCATAAGGGGTCTTACCAGTATCGCTTCTGATTTGAACTCGATTAAGAGTATAGACTGCAGTGCTGATAGCTTCTCTCCAATAGATCTGAGGAACATTTGCTTCCATCATCATAGTCCTAGATGCTTCTTGGATGGTCCAGTTCTTTCTTTCCACTACTCCATTCTGCTGTGGAGTCCTCGGAGCAGACAACTATCTCTTAATTCCATGTTTCTCATAGAATTCTATGAACTCACCGGATGTGAACCCTCCACCTCTATCAGACCTTAGACATTTCAACTTTGTTCCTTTTTCATTCTCTACCATAGCCTTGAATATTTTGAATTTCTCAAGAGCTTCTGATTTCTCCTTTAGAAAGGTTACCCACATCATCCGAGAATAGTCATCTATTAGCAGCATGAAGTATCTATCACCTTGAATACTTCTAGTTCTTGCCGGATCACAAAGATCAGTGTGAACTAAGTCCAATAGTCCGGTAGAAGACAGTTCCTTGCTTTTGAAAGTGACTCTGCTCATCTTACCCAACTGACATTCCTTGCACAAGCTGTTAGTAGGTTTCACCAATTTTGGAAGATCTCTTACAGCCTGATTATTGCTTATCTTGATGATATTATCAAAATTCACATGACACATCTTTCTATGCCATAACCAACTCTGATCAACTTGAACAAATAAGCAGCTTTTACCAATACCAACCAAGTGGAAGATATTACCTTTAGTTTGAGTACCAGATGCAATCTCTGTTCCAGATCTTTCAAAGATTTTGCATTTTCCATCCTTGAATCGGAGATCATAGCCTTTGTCCACCAACTGTCCAACACTAAGAAGATTGTGCTTCAAACCTTCAACATACAGTACATTACCAGTTTTGTTTCTTCCATTAAAAGAAATAGTTCCTCTTCCTCTTATTCTACCAGCAGAATTATCACCAAACTTCACCACTCCTCCTTCATACCTTTCCAAATCTATGAACTTATTCTTGTCACCTATCATGTGGTGAGAGCAACCACTGTCAATGACCCAATCATTCTTTTCTTCAACTTGGGCAGCCAAAGCTCTTTCTACAACTTTATGATTGATAGATACAAAGGATATTGGTTCTTCTTCCTTGATGGCAATAAACACTCATTCACTTTCGGATTTGTTTCCTGTCTCTAATTCATCATCTATTACTCCTTCATTATCATCTTCTTCATGAACATAGTAACAATTCTTTTGGAACCTTGATCTGTTAGAATTTGGCTTTGAAAATCTTTCTGGACATTTTGAGGCAAAATGAACAAATCTTATTGCAGTTAAAACACTTAAAAGGCAATTTTCCTTCATACTTACCAGATCCTCTTGGCAGTCTCTTTGCAATGAGGGCTTCAAGTTGAACAGTTTCTACTTCTTCTTCTTCCAGGTCTTTTCTTGCTTTTTCATACCATGACAATTTCCTTGATGAGTTCTCTCCTAGATCAAATCCTTGTTTACCTTTCACAGAGGCACTGGCTTTGAATGCAGATTCAGTTTTGGGGGGATCATCTCCAAATTCGGTCATTTCAAAAGCAGCCAATTTGCTAGCCAATTGGTCTCTTGTGACAGTTGTATGGGCTCTAAATTCATCAATGGCAACAACCTTGATTTTGTAAGAGGTAGGAAGGGATCTGAGAATCTTACCAACAATCTCATTTTCATCCAAGACTCCACCAGAATTTCTAATTCCACAAACTAGTTCATTCACTCTTGGCATAAAAGTGGTAATATTTTCATCATCTCTCATCTTCAATTTTTCAAATTTCCCTTTTAGACTCTGTAACCTTGCACATTTAACATACTCATCTCCTTCATGCATAAGTTCCAGTTTAATCCAGATCTCATAGGCAGTTGGTAGGTTAATAACATTTGAGAGCTCTGAGTCAGTTAATGCACTTAGAAGAGCCTCTTTGGTCCACAGATTGTTTTCAACATTTGTGATTTCATTTAGGGTTGTCAGACCACCCTGTGGAGGTACATACGCTTTTGTGACCATGGACCAGTACGCCTTTCCCATACATTGCAAGTGACATTTCATGCGACCTTTCCAAAGAGAAAAGTTGGTTCCATCAAACTTCGGACTATCCTTCTTGTATGATGACATCCTGGATCTCCTCAAGAGGTTAAGCTCCTTTTAGAGGAACTTAGCTCTGATACCAATTGTTAGACTTAGGGCATACAACTAAGAGGGGGGGTGAATTAGTTGTATGAAACTTTCTCTTTTTAAACACTTATATCTTCTCTAGTGATTAGCATAATATTAATCATGAACTATAATGCATTCAAATCAAAAGCAGAAACATATCAACACATATGACACCAAGATTTTGACGTGGAAAACCCGGTTAAGGGAAACAACCACAGGGTGATTAACCCAAGAATGTATTCTCTGTTAGAAGAATAGAAAGAACAAAATGACACATGCCAATTAGGGCTCACTACCTACAAGAGACACACTATCTACAAAAGAATAAGTATCACCTTTATGAACTGGAGAATAGCGTCTTCAGCATGCTTGAATCAATTCCATTTAAGCCCAAAACTTCTGCTCTACCTTTCACACTTCTCTTCGCTACCACACACTCATCCCCACAAGACACACTTCAAAATGACTTCATAATCCCTTATTTATACAAGGCATCGACTTAGGAACAATTATCTAAGTCAGCAAACACCTACAAGAACATCCGCAAGACGTGTAATACATCCAGTCGGTCAGTCTCAAGAAGAACATCAATATCCGTGGTTATTCTTCAAATACAAACTCTAACTTCAATGCGGACCACCAACATGAACTGGACATGATCCAACAATCATCATAACCTTCCCTGAATCACCAAGAACATCTGCACTTCATCATCCTACTGTAATTCTTCTCTCCTTCATCTGGAGCTTCAAGAACACAGTCTATCATCACTATCACAAATGAATAGGCTCTTCCAAACCTTCAACCCATGAAGCAATCTAGTTGATACTTCACAGGAACATCCTCAACACTCCCTCAAATCCGTAGAACAGGATAATGAAATTTTGGATCTCATTGGACCTATCTATAGCACTCTGTCACCTCTAAACACCTGCCAGAACCGGTTCTACCTGAGTGACCATAACTTCTTCAGATCTTCATGCAGTCCTCTAAAAACTTGACTGGAGCATCTCAAGACTTATATCTACAAACCATTTAAACTGCATCCTCTGATCCTCAACCTATTGAGGACTTTTACCTTCTTGTCATCATTGTTCTTCATTGTTCCTGATTGAGACTAATTTTCTCAATATCCTCAGCACACAGCTCAGCTAATCCTTCTCATTAATGCAACATGAGTATGTTGACATCAATGACAACACTAATTAGGCCCATACTTGCAACATAAATCATATCCAAAGCTCATACTCCAGTCTTCACTATAGATAAAATGTGGAGCAAAATACTGAGACATTGTTCTTCAATTAATCAACAAACAACAATGCCAGAAGATATAGTTGACACAAATGACAACACAAACATGTTGACATCAATGCCAGCACTAATTAGCACATACTTGCCATAATCTCCCCTTTGTCATTGATGGCAACATATGATGTGAAAAAATGAATAACATGTTCCTCCATCAAGACACAACCTTCCTTCAGGACTCCCCCTTTCTTTTTACACTTCTAAACTCTTTCTCCCCCTAAGTTTTTCACATGGTCTTTCTCCCCCTTTGACATCAATGGAAAAGGGCATCACACTTCTTCTACTGCACATACTTGCACACTACTGCTATGATCAATCTAAAATCATTCTTTTACTCCCCCTGACTGCAACAATCATCTCAAACCACTACCTACTCCCCCTGAGAGGTAGCATCCAACATTAGTCCAAAAAGGAGAAATGTACTTTGAGGCACTATGGACTGAGCATCTTCTTATGCATCTAGTTCAAGGAAAGAGGAGCAAAAACCCCTAACTTCTCCCAAAGATACTCAAATGTATCCTTTGGAAGAGCCTTAGTGAATATATCAGCAACTTGATCTTTTGTAGGCACATACTCAAGCTTTACTACATTCTCTACAACTTTCTCCCTCAAAAAGTGATACTTAATTGATATATGCTCTGTATTTGAATGTATCACTGGATTCTTTGATATATTTATGGCACTTGTGTTATCACAAAGAATAGGTATTGGCTTATCATACTCAACTTTGATATCCTTCAAGGTCTGTTTCATCCACCGCATCTGAGTACAACATGATGTTGCAACAATATATTCCACCTCTACAATAGACAAGGAAATTGATTCTTATTTCTTGTTGTGCCAGGACACTGCCCTATCTCCAAGGAAGAATGCACCTCCACTTGTGCTCTTTCTGTCATCAGCACATTCAATCCAATCTGCATCTATATAGGCACTTAGGGAAAAATCATTGTTCTTAGTATACCACAAGCCATGATCAGGAGTGCCCTTCAAATACCTGAATATCCTCTTCACTACCATAACATGTGATTCTCTAGGATTTGATTGAAATCTGGTCACAAGATAAATTGCATGCATGATATATGGTCTAGTAGAGGTTAGATAAAGCAGTCCTCTAATCATTGATCTATACTTGCTCTGATCAGTCTTAGGTGATTCATCATACTTTCTCAACTTACAACCAGTAACCATAGGTGTACATACTAGTTTAGAGTCCTCCATTCCAAACTTCTTCAACAACTCTTTAACATATTTGGATTGAGAAATGAAAATACCTTTACTAGTTTGAATGATTTGCAGTCCAAGAAAGAAGTTCATTTCACCACACAGTCATTTCAAACTCTTTTTACATCTCATCTACAAAATTCTTACACATACCTTCATTTCCATAGAATATGATGTCATCAACATAGATCTCAAGAATCAGAATTTGGTCTCCACTTATCTTGGTGTACAAGTTGCTACTTGTGAACCCTTTACTGAATCCCTACTGCAATAGGTACTTATCCAGTCTTGCATACCAATCTCTAAGAGCTTGCTTCAATCCATACAAATCCTTCTTCAATTTGCATACCATATTTGGTTTGTCTAATAGCTGTAATCTATCTAGTTGCTCTATGTAGACTTCTTCTAACTCACCATTCAGGAAAGAAGACTTCACATCCACCTGGTATACCTTGAAATTTTTATGTGCTGCAAATGCCAAAAAGAGTCTGCTAGCTTCCATTCTTGCCACCAGAGCAAATGTCTCTTCATAATCTATTCCTTCCACGTGTTAGTAGCCTTTACACATAAGTCTTGTCTTGTTTCCAACTTCATTCAGTTTGTTTCAGAATACCCACTTTGTTCCTATCACATTCTTGTCTGTAGGTCTTGGGACAAGTTCCCAAGTCTTGTTCTTTACAATCTGCATTAGTTCTTCTTCCATTTCTTTGACCCAATGTTCATCATTGGATGCTTCATTCACAATTTTAGGTTCCACCTTTGAGAGTAAACAGAGATTTACTTGATCTTCTGCAGCTCTGCTTCTTGTCAACACACCTTTCCTTTTGTCACCAATAATCTGATCTTCAAAGTGATCTCTTTGTATATACCTGGGGGTTTTAGGAATTCTAGCTTCGCTTCTCAGATCTCCTTAAACACTTGAGGGTTTGAATGTAATGTGATTTCCTTTCAAATGAATTCCCTTTTAACCCCTTTTCATCAAACTTAATCATCATAAATGCTAGATTCAAAAAGTTGTCAAACTCTTACTTTGCCACCCACAGCTGATCTAAATTGCTCCATAATCCACTGCATCAGATTCTTTTCTGCCAGAATCTTCTTCAAAGGCTCTATTATCTTGTTTTCTAGCTTATACCTTCATGCTGAATGTCAACACCACTTTTTTGGCTGGGGAAACAAGATTTTTCATTTTAATCTCCCCATGAGCTAGAACTCCCAATTTACTTCCCAAAGGAAGTACCTGCACTAGAGTCTGGTGTGGGTTCATTCGTGACTTCATGTACTTCCTTCTTAACCCAAATCTTGTTCATCTCCTTCTTGATTTCTGCCAGATCTATCTTTTGTACCAGTTTCTTCATCTATGCCTGATTGTCCTTCTTCATATTCTTGCTTTTGTAGAATCTTGCAATATGTCCATGCCTATTGCAATTGAAACATACAACATTTCTTTGACCATTGTTCTTTCCATTCATCTTTGATCTACATTGGTCAGCCTTGTGTCCAAATCTATTACATGCAAAGTAATTCCCATTGAAAGATTGAGCATTCCTTCCATTATTATAGTTGTTCCTTATCTGATTTCTGCATTCACTAGCTTTATGACCAAACCTCTTGCATATAAAGAAGTTACCTTTGAAAGTTTGAGCATTCCTTCCATTGTTGTAACCATTCCTTATTTGACTTCTACATTCATTAGATTTATGGCCAACTTTATTGAAAGTGAAGCACTGACTAGAGCTTCAAATCACATATCCTTTGGAATGAAGATGACTAAGGACCTTATAAGCTTAATTCTAGAATTGCAAAGCCAAACTCCAATATGTAGAGAAATGCGGAGCAAAACACTTTCTCCCTGTCACTCTGCAAACCTTGCCAGGCACAGTCTTCATACTGGTGAATAGAACTTTTTCTACACAGCAATCCAGACCACCAAATTCTAGATTTAGCATCTTCAAACACTTCTCTAAATCATATCCAAATCTCATACTCTAGTCTTCAATATAGAGAAAATATAGAGCACAATACTCAGACAGTGTTCTTAAATCAATCAACAAACAATAATGCCAAAAGATATAGCTAACACAAATGACAACACAAACATGTTGACATCAATGACAACACCAATTAGCACATACTTGAAACACATTTAGAAAATGCATGAGACTACAAAAATAAGAGTAAGTGATCATGATCCCAAATCTACAAGTAAATTTGGACTAATGTATTCTAATATTTGGGTACTCATCTTGCTCATAGCTCATCATATCATTCCTAACTAGATGGATAATCTGAGGTGGTCAACAAGTGTTTGGAGGGTTACATCTATTTTTTTACTTTAGATAAATAGGAGAGATGGGTGTAATGGATGTCACTTAGAAAATCATGGTATAACACTTCTTTCCACGCTTCATCCAAAATGTCTCCATTTTTGGTACTGTATGTTATATTTGGCTATGAAGCCACCCAGTATCAAAATGACTAAAGGAAAGTGAGAATAGAAATCTAGAGATGAATGAAATCAACACTCCCTTGTAATGAACTTCACTTAGCCAAAAGTACTAGCAAAGGGAGAGGTTAGTGTTGTATATATAACAAAATAAGGGCAAAAACTTCCAAGTGTAATAACTCCCAATTGCTCAAAATAGTTATACCTACTTGGTAAATGCTAGATTACATGGTTACACCTACTCAGATAAAGACAAACAAATGGTTATGAGAGGTGGAAAATAAATCCAAAAGAGGGTGTGAGACTCAACTACTCAAAGGTGGGTGAGAGTGACACATGTAACTAATGGATTATGCCACATGTCCTCATATTAACCATGTCTAATACAACCTAAGTAAGCTTAATAATATGTGTAGGAAAAATAAATATTCCCTAACATATGGAAAATTAAAAAAACCTACACTAACACCCCCTTAAGCATAGCTTAGGTGGGTGATAAGATGCAAAGATGGGTCCTGGATACAAGGCCATGTTAGGTACCCATGTACAAATAAAATATCTCACAAACTGAGAAAAGGAGAAAATCGAGTGGGACAAAACTCCTCCCCAAAAGAGAGAAAAGGAAATAAGTTCCTCCACATAAGAAGGAATCCCATGCAAGAAAAAAGTCCCCTCCAAAATAGAGAGGAGAAGAAAGACTATGTAGCTTCCCCCCAAGTAGTCAATTGTGCCAATGGTTGATGCTCAAAACTGGATGTAGAATATGGTCCATGAGCATCAAACAACATTCCTCTCCTTAGGAAGAAATAAAACAAAAGGTGAATGTATAATGTCTTCCCATTCTTGAAAGGAATATAAGGGAAGAAGCTCAAAATATCTGAAGTCTCTAAAAACTGCTCACAAGTCTCCATGTCGATGCCAAAATATGCCACAACCAAATCAAGAGTCAGAGGCCTAATTGATCAAAGTGACAATATAGAACCAAGTGGAAACTAAGTAGAATAGAATCCAAAGATGAAGATATCTCCTCCAAAGATAAAGATGACTCTCCTAAATGTTGCTCAAGAATCTCTGAGTCAATGCCAAACTGTGAAAAACACTAATAAGATGAATCTGGTACCATGAAAGATTTAGGTATAGTAACCATGGTTATATGGTACTTGCCCTAAGTAAGACAATTAGACTTATGAGAATCAAGTACTCCTGCAGAGGATGTCAACATGAAAGATGATTGAGTCGGATATGTGGACTCATGAATATCTGCAAAATTTGTCGCTGTAGAAGCTGATGTAGCCAGAGAAAGAACAAGAGGTATTGAATGTTCTCTTGAATCGTCTGAAGAAGAATCAACTCCATTAGAGAGAAGATTAATGAAATCAATAGTGTCTCCCAAATCTGAGATGATGGACTTTACAAATAGAGATGAGATGTCTGGTAGAAATGTGTGTCAAGGAACTACCTCTGGAAGACTGATGTGAACCTCCTGCATAACTACAATATGGAGCTCAAAACAAGTAGGAGGATGAGGAGAAGGAATAGTCAGCTCAAGAATCATATTAGATGTGACAATACCTAGGTTCAAGTAACCAAAATTCTGCTTAAAATCAATGGTCACACTAGGAGTGTGATCAACAACCAAAGGATCAAAGCCATCATCAAGTGCAAAGTTTGAAAAGGTGTATACCTAAGATGCATGATCAACCATCTGAGTAGCATTTATCTCTCTTCTCTCCAAGTCTCGAATGATAACTGAATTAGGTGTGAATTCCACAGTCTTCCCTACTCCACTGTTGGTAATCTGATAGATGGAAAGAAGATTATTTGACAAATGAGGTACACACAAAACATCAATAAAAGTGCCATCCCCAATATCAACAGATCCCCTCCCAATTACATTCATGTAAGTATTGTTGCCCATCAATATAGGTGGCATAACACAAGGCTCAAAAGAAGAGAACATAGAAGCCATATGGTAAGAAGCTCTAGAATCTAGAACTCATCTCCCTAATCCAAGACTTGTCGAAGCACAAAGAGATTTACCTTTATTTTTAGTTGTCTTAGAAGATAAACCTACATGGCCTTTTTGCTCTATGGTGAGAAGCTCTAGAATCTAGAACTCATCTCCCTGATCCAAGACCTGTAGAAGCACAAAGAGATTTACCTTTATTTTTAGTTGTCTCAGAAGAAAAACCTACATGACCTTTTTGTTTACTAGATCCTAACTGTTTAGAATGGGAAGAAGTTGATTCAAACATTCTAGAAGGTAGATCAATGTTGCTCTTCTTAAAAATGTGTTTATGTTCATCAATAACCTTCTTATAACAAGAATGTTCTTCATGTCCAGTCCTCTTGAAATATTCACAAGTAGGCTTCTCCTTCTTAGATGAGTCCTCTTTTGAAGAGGAATTATTCTATGCTTGATTTGTATGTGGATTTTTCTTTGAATTCTTTTGTTTCTTGTTAGATTGACCTGACTCTTTCTATCCCTTAGGTTGACCAGCCAACAAAGGCTAAGTTTGTGATGGCTTTATGAGATGCATAGAAAGAAGCTCCTATTGGTCATGCATTAACATCTCATAAAAGATGCAAATGAAGGCATAGTATATGTAGATCCCATAGTTAGCATGTGAGTGTTAAAGCTAGAAACAAAAGTAGCATATTCATGATCAAGTTTGTTCAGTACATTGTAGATTAATTGAATGTCCTTTTTCTCAATACCACATGCTTTACATTATGCTCTTAGATCATTAACCTTAGTAATATAATCCTAGATGTTGCCAAAGTTCTTTGGATCAAGTCTTATCAAATCATTATCAATCTAATATCCTTTGACTTCATCTGTTGTATCATATAATGATTTTAATTTTTCCCAAGCATCATGAGAATTTGTACATGCTTCAATCTAAAACATAAGATCAAGGGAAACAAAGCTACAAAGACATCTAAGAGCTTTTGTAGGTTCAAGCATCCATTTTATCTTTTCCTTATCATATGTGGATTCAACTACCTTTTTCTTCAACATATGGAGTATACCCAAGTTGCTTTAATACATTCCATGCATGTTGATGCCAAGTTGCATAATAATAAGGTGTTAGCAACGAAACTTTTAAATGATCCATATGTGCAGGAAAAGAAGAACACAAGCAAATAGATCAAAAAACATAGCAAGAGACCCCTCCTTTTCACCCAATCAATAATCTCCCCCAACAAAATATGATTTGGCACTTTATAGATCAGTGTGTTTACAATGTTGGAGTTGATTTCTAGAGTTTCACAAGGTCCAAAAATGGACTCAAATACTAAAAGTATAAAATTATCTCAAAATGAGAATCGTAAACTAGCACCAATGTATAGTTCTCAAAAAGTATCCACTTTCAAAAATGAATTGCCTCAATCTGAGGTCATATGTGAAAGTTACAAGCGTTTGAAGTTCAAAAAATGAGAATTGTCCTTCAGATCTGATGAGAAAATTTATTTTCTAGAAAAATAGGATCACTTGAGAAAAAACTAATTACACCACTATGAAGAGCATGAAATTTTACCCCAAATAAAAAAAAAATGCACTAAGAAAGGCCTCCATATGGCCGAGAATGAGCCTTTAGAAGATCAAGAGCAAAATGCAAAACTCCAATGGCAAGGGGTCCAAGTTGCAAAGCAATGCTAATGTCACCGCCAAATTTGGTAGAACTACTACTATAGTTAGAGGTGCTACCTGTTGTCATTAGGATTGCACCCTGGCTAAGTGAAAAACTTAGCTATCCTGTGAAACATGGGATCACCTTCAAGCTGTGGGTTACCTATGATGAAGGTGAACCTCTAGACAGGGTTGGTTCCCTTGATAGACCTCCTAAATCTCATGTATTGATGAGGAAAAGGGATAAAAATGATTTCTATGCACTAAAATCTAGATCCTACGAGGCACTAAGTTTAAAATGACTTGTACTTGTTTTAGTTCACAATTTCCCTCAAAAACTGCCCTATTCTATGCACAATTCATTTTTTTGACAAACTCTTACAAAAATGTTTCAAAGGAAGGTTATGTTTTAGGTTTTTTTGAAGGAAAATGATGTGTTTTCACAACTAAAAACTCTAAAAAGAAATTAACACAACCTATGAGCTATATAAGTTTTCATATTCTTGCATAAAGATGATTTGAAATGAGACATAATTTAAGGATTTAGTATTGAAAATCACAAAAATTAGATCAGATCACTCATAATATCACTCAACAGATGAATCTTGGGAAGGAAAATATGCTACTTTTATAGAAAAATAGGAGTCACTACTTAATACAAGTCTGAAAATGCTTGAAAAATACATATAATCTCTCAAATTGAGTTACAATCTCTTCTCTTGCATAAGGCAAAAAAGAATCATAGAAAGAACTAACTCTGAAAAGAGTTGAAACTTTCTTTTATGTCCTGGAAGATGTTGAGCTTACATGAATGTGGAACTCCTTCTAAACTAGTAGCAAATCATGCAAAGCTTTGGTGATGAGTGAGTTCACTTTGACTTTGACCTCTTCCCATTGCATGCTCCTTGAAGTGTGCCCTCAACTGAACTTGAACTGATCTTCATTGCATGAGATTGATTGGAATTGATGTCCTTAAACACTTTGCATGAAGTCTTCAACCTACTTGGCGTACAAGGCAAAAACACATCTATTTTAGGACCTCAAACTGCCTCAAATTGCATGATTTTAGCCTCAAACTCCTCTTAACTCCAACTTTATCCATATGGGCTTCTTAAGTAGGCCTAAATTTCCTATAAGTGCCTATAAACTAAATGTTTTAGGCCAGTCAACTTTCATTATCTCATGAATATCCTTTGCATGAGAGGCATGTGATTTGTTTACTTCAAGAAGAGTAAAACCCTTATGATGGCATAGGAGAAGCTTGAGACCATTAGATGAGGCATGTTTTTGCAACTTCACTTATCAACATCACCATTGCACTTGACTTGTAGCTATCTTCAATCATGACTGTTATTTTAAAACCTTAACCTAGGTTTTACCTAGGGTTTGGATATGTTGATTACCCTTCATATTCCAATGAAATATCCTCCACTCTCTTTGCCCACTGTATACTGCTCATCACCTATCATAATGTCTTCATTGAGGGCTACTTATCATAGTCATGCCTTCTTTTTAAAACCCTTGTACTCTATCTCATTATTGTATGACTATTACAAAGAACCGGTTGAACTTAACACTTTTGTTATCCTTTGAGACACCTTTCATGCATTATAAAACTCATGCATTCAAACTTTGCCTATCACTGATCTTTGAAACCCTCTTATTTTCCCACAAGACACCCAACACATGGTTCTCCTATACAATTTCAGACTTGTAAATAGTGCTATACTTTGTTAGCAATTCAAAGGCTTTGTGAATGACAAAGTCTTCAAACTAGACCAAGACTTTCTATCTATAGTTTTGCTTGATAGAAGACATGAACTCATTAAGGAGGTCATGGTATTACTAACCAATAACATGCTTTTGTTACAGTCCTCTATGACTGCTATCACAATCCTTTATGACTATTACTTGACATTATTGTGACTGGTATCATTGTATTTGTGATTGTTGTCATTGTAAAGAAACTCTGTATACCTTTAACATTGTCTCTCATCATGGTCAAATTGTCTCAGATCTGTGTGCTATACCTTTTTGTTATTACAGTCATTATGACTGTCACCTCACTATGACAATCATTTTATTGGCTATTTTTTAACACTGTGACAATCATTTGACTACTCTTTGACATTATTTTAGGCATAAGGCTCTTCTTGACTACTTTCATTTATATTTTTGTGATGGTCATATTATTGACTATTCTAAGTCCTAAAACCTTGTATTACAGTCATTCCTGACTATTCTTAGACCTTTATATCATAGTCATTCTTTTGACTATTCTAAGACAAAAAATGGTGGTTTTCTTGACTGTTTCTCATGCATGTTATAGTCATTCCTATGAATGTCTTTCATTGTTTAGGATTGTTAGGAGCTTATTAGGACTACTTTTCTCACTTTTAGATGATTGTTATGAGATTGTTCCTCAATGCTCTTGTCATTGTCTACTTCTGATGATAATAACCTCAATGCTCTTCAATGCCTACTATTGATTGTCCCTTGCAACTCTAGCATGTTATGAGATTTGAAATGCACTACATTGCTCTAGAAATTCTCAGATAGAATAGGACTTTATGAGAGTTCACGAACTTGCATATACAAGTAAAGGATCTTCCTTAGATGCAAAGGACTGTGGTAGACCTCTAACAGAAGTTTCATGATTCCTCTTCAACTATCCTCAGTCCATGTAAAACCTCCCTCTAGGGTTTAACATCCACATACCTTCATACAATCTTAGCAATCTTTCTTGGTCACTATTCTCCTTTGTAGTGTAGTTTCACTATCCTAAAATCCCATTCACTGCCTTCATGACTATCTTTTACTAGTTCAATCCCTTGCCTTAACATTGTCCTCTCTTTATTTGCATGATTTAACATTGTCTTCTCTTTGCTCTCAGGACTTCTCTTTGATGATCTCTCAAAACTATATGATTGTTACCCTCATCAAGACACTTTTGACTATCTTTCTACACTACACACTATATACATGCAACCTCTCTTAGCCTTTGTCTTCTTGAAATGGATCTTGATATCATCTTCGTTGTCTTTTAGGCATGGCTCCATCACAAGATCAAAACCTTAAGCATATTCCTATAGACTTCATCTAATAGCATCTCTAGACATAGGTCAAGCATCATTTAACAAGAAAATGGCACATAATATGTGCCCAAACCCACATAAAAAGTGTCAACAAGATTTGAAATCCTTTTCCCTGTCAATACAAGATAGGAACCAATAGTTCAATTTCTTAGACTCCTTGATATAAGAGTATACTCTGTTGAAAAGACCTTTTACACAAGATTTTTCTTTTTTAAATAGCAGCAACCAAACCTCTTATAATCATACCTTAGTGATAAACCTCTTCAATGTTCTTGGAATGTTAGATCTTCCAGACAGTGTGCAAACCTAGTTCTAAAAATGATGATCCTTGACACTATCTCTGCCTTATATCTCTCTTTCTAGGTCTTAAAAGCCTCTGTCCTTCTAAATATACATTTTCTTGGTCCTGCAGACTTGTAGGTTGATGTATACACCTTCTGCACTAACAAATAATCCTTATAGAGGATTGTAATGGATCCATGAAAAAGATAGATGTCTTGGTTGTCACAGGGTGGTCATCATCTCTGGTGACTGTAAATTTCTCCTCCATTGTTGAAACTTCCAAGGACTTTGGAAACCCTAAAGCTTTGAAAAACCTAAAGAAAGAGACCAAAATAAGAGGAGACCTCAAACTCAACATAAAACCTTAGCAAAATCTCCATCCCAGCATATGTATGGGCTTTTTTTAAGATTTTAAGGTTTTCAAACAAATCTTAACCCATAGAGTACGTGCTTTTGGGAGTAATAAGGTTTTGAAACACTACTTTGTGAGGGGTTCTATGATAAATTTGGACCTTTTGATATATATATATATAAAACATAAAAGCAAATGGTATTTTGTTACTTTCTTTACAATAGAGGACCTTCAAAAGACCTAAAAACCTAGGACAAAGACACAAGGCTTTTAACACTTCAAAATGAAACCCCTTAACAACTATTTTAGCCTAGAAGGCGAAAATGTCAACACTACCAAAAGTAGTTGTTTCCAGACAATTTAGAACTCTGCTAATTATGGTGAACTACCAAATAAACTTAGTTATAGCTAAATTTAGCAAGGTTTCTAGAAGTAGAGAACACTACTAAACTAGCCACTGAAAATTGGCACAGAGACCGAGGTAGGCACAGGTCAGAAGTACAGAGATTTTAAATTTTTTTATTTACAAAAAATTTTACAAATATATTAAAAAAATTGTGATTTAAATTTGAAATAATAATAATTTTGATTTTTCAACATAGAATATATATATATATATATATATATATATATATATATATATATTTAAAAGTCTATACCGTATGCTACGCATAGGGGGCTATACGACTTGACTCCCTAAAAAAAAAATTCCCCAAAATTAACTTTCTCCAAATTAGACAAATTATATATGAAAATAGGATTTTTTGATTGATGCAGAGGCTCTAGATGGATGGATGACTCTTCAATAGGTCTTTCAAATTAGGAAACATGGAGGGGAAGTCCTACTTCCATAAGTCAATCTCTCTAGGCTTCAAAGGCTAGACCAAGGAACCCAATATGGGATAAGTCACCAAATGACTCAATATCTTGAGGGCAATCACATAGACCATCTTAGGGCATCCAAAAAAACATTCCAAGCCCATTTGTTAAGGTCTAGGATATGGGGAAAGACTAGTCCTTTCACAAACCTACTACTTCCCTTATAGCCTTTTTCCATAGACTGTAGTAGATAACTTTCTCCTGTGGCACTATTATCCAAAACCCAGACTAGTTATAGGTACCCTTTTGGCAGATACACATTATATGTCAAAATGATATGGGGTTGTTTAAGGATATGTAACCCAAAATGGGACTGTCACTACTGTACAGGAGTAAATTAGCCCACTTTAACAAAGAGACTACCCTCTAATTGACTTATAGAACTACCACAACCATTTGGACAAGTGGACTATATGGAAAAACAAGAGATTCAGGGGGTTTTGGGTTCCTGTGATGAAGAAATCAAAATTTATAATCACTGTCCTACTCCAAAGGCCTAACACATGGGCTAGTTAGGCTAGTTCTTAATAAAACTATGCAATAACTCCTTCTACATTGGAGATTGATAAAACAATAAAAACAAACATTCTACATCCCATTCCACCAGTTCTATGAAGGTATGATCGGTGGAATGGCCAGAAATTCCATCGTTTGTTGTCCAAAACCCTAATTCAGGGTTTAAAATTAGTTTGCAGAAAACTCATCCTAACTACCTTAAAACTCAATGATAGAAGCTCAAATCAGATACAAACAAGAGTTAACACATCACTCTATCATTCCAAGATACTATGCATTCATGACAATTTCGTACCAGTGAGAAATACGCCCTGTAACTACGGAAAATACAAAATTTTACAGAGAACAGAGTTTATTCTTCTTATTTGTCCTTCAAAACTTCTTCTTTATGCCCTGCACGATGAGTGAGAGGTATTTATACATTTTTACATCATTCTCAAGTAGTTTGGGGTTGATTGGCAACTAAAAACTAACTCTACAACCTCCAAATTGATCATTTGTCACCTTATTACTAATGCATACTAATGTATTTTGTTTACAATATGGACAATTCCTTCTCAAGACCAATTCAAACTCCCCTAAACAAGGCTTACATGCCATGAATAGCTTCCAAATATGAATTACATGAATTCCACCCCATCTTCACACTTGTGGAGGGTGTGACCACAGTTGACCAACTAGGTCTTGATTGCCTACATGTAAACAGTTGGCACTAATGCCTTACAAGGTGATGTCAAATGACTGCAAATGCTTCAAGGTGGTCCTTAAGACCTTATTAAATCTCAACAAGATGGTCCTCAAGACCTTATTACATTTCAAATGAACAACAAAACATAACAAGAAATGCCAAAATCTTGGTAGGTCCCTTGGACCCATAGGTGCCCCTGCACCATGCTCCCTGGGAGAGAAGAATCTCAAGTCCCTCTTGAGATGAGGTCTGCAACAGATACTCCATGCTATTTGATATCATTCTCAGACATCCAGGTAGCATCTTCTACGGGGAGATCTTGCCATTTGATGATATACTCTTTGTCTGTCTTCCTCCTAGTTTTCTTTACCTCCTTTGTATCTAGAATACACTCAAGCTTCATGGGTTGGCTAGGTGGCAACTCCTTCACCCAATCATCATCCTCGTCTACTGTTATAACTACATCAGAATCAACATTCATAGAACCTTTGTATGGGTACAAATCAAATACATTGAAAATAGGAGAGATGGCTACCCCAGGGGGTAACTCAATCTCATAAGCATTCTGCCCAAATTTATGGACCACCCTGCAAGGTCCTATCTTCTTCATCATGAGTTTGGTGTACTTTCCTTTAGGAATCCTTTCTTTCTTTAGATGTGCTAATACCAATTCACCAACCTTGAATTGAAGGTCTCTCTTCTTCAAATCTTCTCTTTCTTTGTACTTGTCTACACTCTTTTAAAGAGTTTCTCTTACTTGTTGATGTATATCCTTGATTGCAACAGAAAAGTCTTCCCCTTGAGCACTTCTCCTATCAATCCCTTGCAGATCTCTCAACTCATACACTCCTCTAGGATGCATTCCATAAACCACCTCAAAAGGACTCTTTCCAATACTCCTATTCATGGAGTCATTATATGCAAACTCTGCCTTGGGTAAAATTAGTTCCCAAGCCTATCCATGCTCCTTTGTTAGACACCTTAGGAGGTATCCCAATGATCTATTTACCACTTCAATTTGTCCATCTATTTGGGGATGGTATGTAGATCTATATGACACCTTTGTGCCTAGTTTCTTCCACAAGGTCCTCCAAAAATGACCTATGAACTTAGAATCCCTGTCAGAGACAATATTCAAAGGCAAACCATGTATTCTTACTATCTCCTTAAAGAACAAACCTGCAATATGAGATGCATCATTGGTGGTTTTGCAAGGAAGAAAATGTGTCATCTTACTAAACCGGTCAACAACCACAAAAACACTATCAAAACCCCTTTGTGTTCTAGGTAGCCCCATCACAAAATCCATACTTACACTCTCCCAAGGCCTATTGGGAATGGGAAGTGGTTGATAAAGCCCTGCATTGGATGAAGTTCCTTTGGCTCTTTGACATATAGTGCACCCCTCAACATATCTCCTTACATCCACTTGCATTTTTGACCAATAGTAGAATCTCCTAACCCGATCCAAAGTCTTGTCAAGCCCAAAATGACCTCCAAGACTCCCACTATGCTTCTCCTTTATAATATTCTCTCTCATTGAGCATCTAGGCACACATAACTGACTCCCCTTGAAAACAAAATATTCTGAAGTAAAAAAAAATAGAGTATTCACTATGGAAAGTGTTCAAAAACTGATTGCAAACCTTATAAATCTCCTTGAAGTCTGCATCATTATGAGTGCATCTATCCCCATGCTTTGAAGTTGTATTTCCTGCACCACAAGTTCCCTCCTACTAAGTGCATCTACCACCTTATTGGCTTGACCTTTCTTATGTTTTATTATGAAGGTATATGCTTGTAGAAACTCAACCCATTTCATGTGTCTATGATTGAGTTTGTCCTGCCCATTCAAGAAAATTAGAGCATGATTGTCAGTAAAAACAACAAATTCTTTGGGTAATAATTAGTGCCTCCATTTCTTAAGTGCTTAAACCATAGAATATAATTCTAAATCATATGATGAATACTTCCTCTTTGCTTCATTAAGCCTTTCATTGAAAAATACAACGGATCTGCCTTCTTGGCTTAAAACAGCCCCTATTGCTTGGTTACTAGCATCACGCTCAATGGTAAAAACTTTATCAAAGTCAGGGAGCACAAGTATAGGTTGCTAGGCCACTCTTTTCTTCAAATATTCAAACCCTTTATTAGCTTCATTAGTCCAAGAAAACTTGCCCTTATTACCTCCTTTGATGGTGTCAAGGATTGGTGCACATGTGTGGCTGAAGTTCTTTATAAATTTTCTATAAAAGCTTGCAAGTCCATGGAAACTCCTTACATCTCCCACTGATTTTGGAGTTGGCCAACTGAGAATAGCATCCACCTTTGAAGGATCCATCTTCAAACTCCCTTTGGAAATGACAAAGCCAAGGTACACCAACTCTTCTTTCATGAAATCACACTTATCCAAGTTTATCATCAATTTCTCCTCATGTAGCCTCCTTAGTACCATGTCAAGGTTTCTCAAATGTTCTTCTTTGGACCTACTAAAAACAAGAATGTCATCTAGATAAACCACAACAAACTTTCCAATGAAAGGTTGCAATACCTCATTCATTAGGCGCATGAAAGTACTAGGTGCATTGGACAACCAAAAGGGCATCACCAACCATTCATAGGGGCCCTCATTGGTCTTAAAAGTTGTCTTCCATTCATCTCCCTCTCTAATCCTTATCTGATGGTAACCACTTTTCAAATCAATCTTTGAGAAGTAGCATGCTCCTCCCAAACAATCCATGAGATCTTATATTCTAGATATAAGGAATCTATACCTGATTGTTACCCTGTTGATGGCTCTAGAATTAGTCAAAGCCTCCATTTTCCATCCTTCTTGGGTGCTAGGACAGTAGGTACAACACATGGGCTCAAACTTTTCCTCACTAGGCCTTTATCTATCAACTCTTGCACTTGTTTTGCAATCTCTTCATTTTGGGCTAGTGTCATCTTGTAGGCAGCCTTATTAGGCAATGTAGCCCATGGTATTAGGTCAATATGATGACTGATATCTTTGATTGGAGGTAGATAATTAGGCAAATCATCTACTACAATGTCCTTATACTTCTCCAACAAGTTTTGGACTTCACTAGGGATAGGTTCTCTCTTATTTATAGACAAAACAGACCTGCACTTTGGCTTAACAATCAAGGCAAATCCTAGACCCCCTTCTTCTTTCAAGGTCTACAAAAATTCCTTTTCATCTACCACCATGACACTAGAACCCACTTGTTTATCTATGCCTTTATCCGATAAAGGATTCAAGGTTAAAGACTCACCATTCTTTGTGATAGTATAGGTATTTTTCTGCCCATCATGTTGTGCATTGAGATCATACTGCCATGGATGTCCTAGGAGCAGATGACAAGCATCCATGAGGATCACATCACATAAGACTTTGTCCCTATACCCCCCAATTTGAAATTCTACCCAAGACTACTCATTTACAAGTACTTGCTGACCCTTATTCAACCAAGACACCTTATAAGGCGTAGAATGAGGGCTACTCTTCAATCCTAACTTCTCAACCATTTCTAATGACACCAAGTTATCTGTGGATCCTGAATCAACTATGACTTTACACACCTTTCCATCATATTTGCAAGAAGTTCTGAAAAGTGGCTTCCTTGGTGGTGGCTCCTTAGTACTTGGCACCTTCAAGAGAGTTCTCCTCATCATTAGGCTCTCTCCAAACTCTGGATCTACAGGCTTAGGTGGCATGTTGAGACTTTGGCAATCCTCCTCTTGCACTAGCTGACTTCTCCTCCCTCCTCCATGAGAACTAGAGCTTTGCTTCTTTGGACATTTGAAGGCTGGATGTCCCACTTGGTTGTAGTTATAGCATCTGCCTGTGAAGGTGTTAGAACCTCTTCCTGGACCACCAAATCTTCCTCTCCCATTTGGTCTTCTTCCTTTGAAACTTCCTTTACTACTTGAGTCTCCACTTTGTTCATTGGGACTAGACTCCCCTTGCTGTCTCTGGAACTGATTTCTGCCACCAAAACTACCTCTTCCCCTGAAATGTCTGCCTCTATCCCTTCATTGCTACTCCTGCCTTTTCTTCAACTTCTCATCTACCTTACATGCCACTTGGAAGCACTCTTCCACTGTCTTAGGGGTCACTAGGCTCATCTCATCTTGGATTGTAAACATTAGGCCATTCAAATACATGGCAACTCTCTCCTTCTCATTCTCCACATGGCCACACCTCATACTAAGTTTGTGAAACTCCTCAGTATAGGTTGCCACGTCCAGGTCCTTTGGCTTCAAGTTCTGCAGCCTCCTAAACACTTGCACTTCATGATCTGCATGAAGAAATTGTGTCTTCAATTTGCTTACCATTCTTTCCCATGAAGTCACGATGTTTTTACCCTCTTTCACTCTTTCTCCTTGGTAGTAATTCCACCAAGTCAAAGCAACCCCATTCAATTTGGTCTTGGCAAACTTAACCTTCTTGTTATCTGCCATCTCCTTATTGTTAGTGTAGGTCTTTATTTCCTAGTTGGGTTATTTATTTTTCCCTATTTTCCTAGTTTTTTCCTACACTTCTATTAATCTCACTTAGGTTAATAAAGCATGTCTTATTAGGTGAGTGGTTGCGAGGTGTCACCTTCCTACATGTGAGCATCCATTAGCTATCTTGGGAAGATACTTTTCTATCTTTAGTCTGATAGATGGTTGCTCCTCATTGGTCGGTGTTGCCACCTCCTCCCTCTCCCTGGTCTATATAAGCATGCTACCTAGCTTGTATTTGACATCTCTTGCTTTTGCATCCTCTTAATGCTATTTTGCTTCTAGCATTTGCATTACTCTCTTGGAGACTAACTCTGTGTTGCTATTTTGATTTCATATCATTTGCATTCATAGTTTAGATATCTATTCTTTGCACTAGTTTTCTGGGTTAATAATCTTTTCAGATTCTAACATGGTATCAGAGCCTTGCTATGTGCAAGAGTACATTTTTGTTTCCATATTTGAGACATTCGGGGGGGGGGGGGGGGCTAATAAATCTTATTACAGTTTTTTGAAAAACCCAATATGCTCTTCTCTTGCATCTTTGGATGATCTTGAGAATCAGAAAAGTTTGACGGAAACTTTTTTAATCTCTGGGGTTTGCACATGTGTTTTATGAAATTTGAGTGATTGCAGCATTTCTGGTTATATTGGTAGCATTTGCAGCTATTCCAACGTGTCCAGGAGACTTGAGAAAGTCAGATTTGGCTTTCATTTCACCGAAATCAAAGATCGTCATACACAGTTTCAGAACCGGGGTTTTGAGCTCAAATCTAACAACTAGCTTGCATATTTGGTGTTTTCAATCAATATTGCAAGTTCCAGCATGCCATTGCTTGTCTTAGGTAGCTGATTCAGCCTTTGCATGTCATTGTTTTGGTTGTTGGGGTCATTTTTTGTAGCTAAAGGCATTCTATTTAGACTGGATCAACATCTTTTGTACATCAGCAAGAAAAACGCCTTCTAGGTTTTGTTCATAGCACAGAAAAACCATCTAGGTATCTTTCTATTTTTGCATGTAGTCTATATATTTTGTAGAAACATGCTCAGAAAGCTATAGCATGACCCCTCTCTATTGGCAGTTGCAGTTTTGAAGGCAGTTTTCAAATGCTCCATTCTTGCTCATACGGACTCCTTTTCCCATGAAATTTTTTTTTATTTTCGCTATTTTTTCATGCTCTATGCACTAGTGTAGACATTTTTTTATTTTGATACTGAGATTTTTCAGAAATTGCAGATTCTCAGTTATGACATTGCACAGTTCTCATTTTGGGAACTTCGGAGGATCATAACTTTCACATACGACCTCGTATCGAGGTAATTCTTTTTTTGAAAGTGCATGATTTTTCAAGTAGATCGCAATGGTGCTATTTATTTTTTTGATTATTGTGCCAAAGTTATATTTTTAGCATATGCTCTTTGTGAGGGTTTTGTAATGCATTGAAATCAAGACCACTTAGTATTTCTTTCTAGTGGTAGTTGTAAACGCATTACTATAAAGTGCCAAATCATATTTTCTTGGGGGGGTTCTTTGATTGAGTGAAAAGGGGGGTTGTCTTGGTTGTGTTCTCATCTTTTCGGCATTTCTTCTTTGCATTTCTTTATCATGGATCAAACAAATGTGCCCATCCTAACTCCATACAATTACTTTGAGTGAAAATCACGTATGACAATTCACTTAAGGAAAGCTAGATTAAATAGGATAACTATGGGACTTGAAACTGAACTTGCTAAAGATGAAGATAAGCCTAAGTGGTTTAACAAGTGTGATGAGGCATATGGAACATTGTGTTTGTTTGTTTCTCCTAATTTGCTCTTTCACATTGAGTCTTTGACTACACCAAATGAAATCTGGACAAAGCTAGAAGCACTATTTGGCACACAAGATTCAATGAGGGGTCATATGTTGGAAAATGAACTAATTAGTTTAAGTCTAGGCAATTTCAACACAATCCAGGATTCCTTCACTAAATTGAAATCACTAAGGCTGCAGTTAAAACAATGTGGAATTGAAAAGAAAGATGAACAACTGATTCTTAGTATTCTCTCTAAGCTAAGTTCAAAATATTCCGTGTTTGTTTCTACCTTCTATGCTACTAAGGGTGCACTTGGTACTAAATTCACCATGTCATCTTTAGATGATTTTGTTGTCAATCTCACTCGGGAATAGGACAAGCTAATCCAGATGGGCACTCTTAAGTCCTCTAAATCACATGCCTTGGCTGCCAACCAAGGTACAAAAGAACAAAAATGACAAAGTAGTAAGAACAATGGTAAGGATAAGAAACAGAAGAATAGCAAGGAGAAGAAGGATCAGATATTGGTTCCTTCAAAAGCAACTAATGAGACCCAATCTTCCAAGGGTGACAAGCCTAAGAAAGAGAGGGTCCAATGTGCCTATTGTAAAAGACCCGGTCATGATGAAAATAAATGTCTGAAGAAACAAATTGATCACTTGACACACATTCTTGAGAAGAATAATACCAGTGTTCCTGAGTCTATCTTAACTACCGCTATTTGCAGCAGCTCAACCAGCAGAGCATGGTCATAGGGTTGCCTTCAATTTAGTATTCAAGTGGTGTTTGCCAAGGTTGCATTCTTGGTAAGCATCCTAAGGAAAATTTTGACAAAGGTAAGGCATGGAGAGCTTCACAGATACTGGAGTAAGTTCATAGTGATTTGGCTGGTCCATTTCAGCATCCTTCTTTCAGCAGGGCCTGATATATCCTCACATTCATTGATGACTTTTCTCGATATACTTCAGTGTACTTTCTCAAACAGAAGTCAGAGGTATTTGATCATTTTTAGGACTTCAAGACTTTTGTAGAGAAGCAATTTGGGAAAGCCATCAAATTTTTGCGCACTGACAATGGTGGTGAGTATGTCAACCATCAGTTTGAGAGGTTTTGCACTTCAGAGGGGATTGATTTGCAGCATTCAGTTCCATACAATCCTCAGTAGAACAGTGTTGCAAAACGGAAGAATAGGTCCTTGAAGGAAATGGTGAACTACATGATTCACTCCAGATCTCTTGCACCACAGTATTAGGCAGAGGCCATTAACTGTGCTTGTTATATCTAGAACCATGTTCCACATCAAGCCTTGAAGGGAGTCACTCATTTTGAAGCTTGGAGCGGTCGAAAACCATCAGTTAAGCACTTTTAATTTTTTGGTTCTCCTATATGGGCCCACATTCCTGACGAGAAATGCAAGGCCTTGGATCCGTAGAGCAGACCTTACATATTTGTAGGTTATCTTGATGATGTGAAGGGTTATCGGTTGCTCCACCCTACTACACATGAGTTGTTCATTGAGAGGAGTGTTCAATTTGAGGAGGGCTCTTTGAGCTCACTTTCTATCACTTCTCCAACTCCTTCTACTTTGACATTGGAGTCACTTGGGAGACATGACAGATCTTCTGATGAGTTAGATTCACCTGAGCAGTCTTCTACCTCCACTTCTAATGCAGAGAGAGATTTAGAGGACTCACCTCCTTCCTCTCCTAGTCATCATTCAGAGGTTGATGATTCTCCTCCAGATTCTCCATCTTCCAGTACACTTTGGGCTAGACAAACCTTGCAGTCTGCAAGTGATTGGGTTGGGGACCCATCAGACACCAAGTGGACTCGTTCACAGTTCCAGGATGCTCCACATGTCTTCATTACTACTACCTTAAATCCACAGTCTTTTCATGAGGCTTCTGGTATTCCTGAGTGGGATACATCTATGAAGGAGTATAGTTCCTTGATGAGGAACCACACTTGGGATCTTGTCCCTCTTCCTAAGGGAAGAAAACTTGTTCGATGTAAGTGGATCTATCAGACAAAATTTGTAGTAGATAGGTTGGTTGATAAACATAAAGCTCACTTGGTTGCCAAAGGATTCTCCTAGGTTCCTGGGATTGACTACTCTGAGACTTTTGTGCCAGTTGCCTGAATGAATTCCATCTGACTTGTTCTTGCCATTGCTGCAACTAATCGTTGGGAAGTACACCAGATGGATGTGAAGAGTGCTTTTCTTCACGGTGACCTTCAGGAGATCTACATGGAGCAGCCACAGGGGTTCCTTCAAGATTCTTCACTTGTGTGTCATCTTTAGAAGTCTCCCTATGGCCTCAAACAGGCTCCTCGGGCCTGGTATGCCAAGATGGAATCCTTCCTTCTATTAGTTGGGTTCCCTCAGTGTCATTCTGATCCCAATGTCTACATTCTGCAACAGGATGATTCACTCCTATTTTTGGTTCTGTATGTTGATAACTTGCTGATCACAGGGAGTTCTTCATCCACCATTGGGGCTGCAAAACTACCCTTCATGATAGGTTTTTGATGACTGACTTGGGCTTGTTGTATTACTTTCTCAGGATTGAGATCTTTCAGTCTTCTTCTAGGATCACCATCATCACACAGTCCAAGTATGCTCTAGATTTGCTCTTGAGGTTTCATATGGCTGACTGTAAGCCTGCTTCGACTCCCTTCCTTTCTGGAGTCAAACTTGAGGCTCAGTGTTCTTCTCCACTTGTTGATGGCACTTTGTACTGATAGCTTGTTGGGAGTCTCATTTATCTGACTCATACGAGACCTAACATTTTATATGTTGTAGGCATGGTCTCTCGATTCATGCAGGAGCCTCATGAGCTACACTGGAAAGCAGTCAAGTGGATCCTTCACTATATTCAGGGTACTCATAGTTTTGGGATTCACTATGCAGCAAGCATTGAGCTTGACTTAGTGGGCTACATAGATTTAGACTGGGTGGGCGATTCTCAGGATTGAAAGTCTACTTCAGGTTATAGCTTCTCACTTGGTTTAGGTCCTATTTGTTGGTTGAGCAAGAAGCAGTCTGCTATTGCTCTATCTTCTACTGAGGCTGAGTATCGAGGGGTTGTGGATGCCGCCACTAAGGCCATTTGGCTTCAAAATCTTCTCAATGAGTTTGGTATCTAGATCATACGGCCATCAGTCATATTTTGTGACAACCAGAGTGCCATTCAGATCTCATGGAATCCGGTCCATCATCAGCGGACCAAACACATAGAGGTCCACATGCACTACATCTGGGAGCTCATCCATGGCCACATCATCAACCTTTTCTACTATCTGACTTCTGATCAGGTTGCTGATATCTTCACCAAACCCTTCACTGAGAGCAAGTTCCTTCATTTGCGAGCTTTGCTGGGGGTGCGGGATGCTTCATCTTCTGGGGGGCTTCTTCCTCTCACTCGGAGTCCTGACTCTCTCTACTTTTGGGGGGGTCTCTTCTCTCTCTATTTGGGGGGGGGCTTTTCTCTCTCTTTGGGGGGGAATTTTATGTAAATGGGTACCTCATCAAGCTTAATTTGTCAGGACCCATTTCTACATCCACCTAAGCTTCGCTTATGGGGGGGTGTTAGTGTAGGTTTTTATTTCCTAGTTGGGTTATTTATTTTACCCTATATTCCTAGTTTTTTTTCCCACACTTCTATTAATCTCACTTAGGTTAATAAAGCATGTCTTATTAGGTGACTGGTTGCGAGGTGTCACCTTCCTACATGTGAGCATCCATTAGCTATCTTGGGAAGATACTTTTCTATCTTTAGTCCGATAGATGGTTGCTCCTCATTGGTCGGTGTTGCCACCTCCTCCCTCTCCCTAGTCTATATAAGCATGCTACCTAGCTTGTATTTGGCATCTCTTGCTTTTGCATCCTCTTAATGCTATTTTTCTTCTAACATTTGCATTACTCTCTTGGAGACTAACTCTGTGTTGCTATTTTGATTTCGTATCATTTGTATTCATAGTTTAGATATCTATTCTTTGCACTAGTTTTTTGGGTTAATAATCTTTTCATATTCTAATACTTATATTCAAAATATTTGTTCAAGGCATCCACCCACTCTAGTAATGCATCAGTATTCATTTTCCCCCCATACATTGGTATGTCTATCTTCACTTCAGTGGCTTCTACTTTTAAGGTTTTCAAGGCTCCAATGAACCTTTTCTCTTCATGAGGCAGCTCTTCTTTAGGATGATCTTCCTCTCCATCCTCTTCCTCCTCTACTGAGGTACTCTATTCCTTAGTGGTCATTCTCCTATTCTCTAAGGCCTCTACCTTCTCTCTCAAGGCCTTCAACTCCCTTGTAACTGCAGACCCACCTTTTGGAAGCATTGTCATACACCTCACTCACAATTTCTCTTCACAACTTTCCCAATCAAACCTTTCTCTGATACCACTCTGATACATAGGCTCTAGATGGATGGATGACTCTTCAATAGGTCTTTCAAATCAGAAAACATGGAGGGGAAGTCCTACTTCCATAAGTTAATCTCTCTAGGATTCAAAGGCTAGACCAAGGAACCCAATATGGGATAAGTCACCAAATGACTCAATATCTTGAGGGCAGTCACATAAACCATCTTAGGCCATCCAAACAAACATTTCAAGCCCATTTGTTAAGGTCTAGGATATGGGGAAAGACTAGTCCTTTCACAAACCTACTATTTCCCTTATAGCCTTTTTCCACATATTGTAGTAGATAACTTTCTCCTGTGGCACTATTATCCAAAACCTAGACTAGTTATAGGCACCCTTTTGATAGATACACATTATATGTAAAAATGATATGGGGTTGTTTAAGGATATGTAACCCAAAATGGGACTGTCACTGTTGTGCAGGGGCAAATTAGCCCACTTTAACAAAGAGACTACCCTCTAATTGACTTACATAACTACCACAACTATTTGGACAAGTGGAATATATGGAAAAACAAGAGATTTAGGGGGTTTTGGGTTCCTGTGATCAAGAAATCACTGTCCTACTCCAAAGGCCTAACACATGGGCTTGTTAGGCTAGTTCTTAATAAAACTATGCAATAACTCTACCTTCTACATTGGAGATTGATAAAACAATAAAAACAAACATTCTACATCCCATTCCACTAGTTCTATGAAGGTATGATTGGTGGAATGGCCAGAAATTCCATCATTTGCTATCCAAAACCCTAATTCAGGGTTTAAAACCGGTTTGCAGAAAACTCATCCTAACTACCTTAAAACTCAATGATAGAAGCTCAAATCAGATGCAAACAAGAGTTAACACATCACTCTATCATTCCAAGATACTATGCATTCATGACAGTTTCGTTCCAGTGAGAAATACAGCCTGTAACTACAGAAAACACAGGATTTTACAGAAAATAGAGTTTATTCTTCTTATTTGTCCTTCAAAACTTCTTCTTTATGCCCTACATGATGAGTGAGAGGCATTTATACATGTTTACATCATTCTCAAGTAGTTTGGGGTCGATTGGTAACTGAAAACTAACTCTACAAGCTCCAAACTGATCATTTGTCACCTTATTACTAATGCATACTAATGTATTTTGTTTACAATATGGACAATTCCTTCTCAAGACCACTTCAAACTCCCCTAAACAAGGCTTGCATGCCATGAATGGATTCCAAATATGAATTAAATGAATTCTACCCCATCTTCACAATTGTGGAGGGTGTGACCACAGTTGACCAACTAGGTCTTGATTGCCTAAATGTAAACAATTGGCACCAATGCCTTACAAGGTGATGTCAAATGACTACAAATGCTTCAAGGTGGTCCTTAAGACCTTATTACATCTCAACAAGATGGTCCTCAAGAACTTATTATATTTCAAATGAACAACAAAACATAACAAGAAATGCCAAACTCTTGGTAGGTCCCTTGGACCCATAGGTGCCCCTGCACCATGGACCTTCTAGATGCAATAGCAAGGTCCGTTTGGCCTCAAAATGCCCTAATTTTGAATAGCTCACCGGATCTTCATAGAAAACCTCTATTCTTCAACCCTTCATAGATCTCGCCTCTAGTGTCTGATTTTGATGAAATGAAAGCCTGATCTGACTTTTCCATCTACTCTAAACTCAATGGTGAGCTCAAATTTTCTCTAGGATTCTCCTTAAGCAACCTACAACACAAATCCAAGAAATAGAAGGACCCCCCAGAAACTAAAATTTATATCAAGCATTTCTAATTCTCCAGGTCATCATAAGATGCAAGAGAAGAGCATACTTTTCTTTCAAGAAAGGATTGGAACCCAAATTTCCTAAAAAATTGCTAATCCACAACTCACAACCATCTTTGATACCATGTTATATTTGGTTGTGAAGCCACCCAGGATCAAAATGACTAAAGGAAAGCAAGAATAGAAATTGAGATATGAATGAATGATGTAGGAACATCTAGTGGTGTAAGGGCAATCTTGCATCACCCAAAAAAATTATGATTTTATTTTTTGTTCTTTTCAATTTTGGTATTTACAGATATCCATTTGCTTGAATAATAATTCAAAACCTTCAAAATTTCCAACCTGCTAAAAATAACAAACTACTATTTTTAGAAAGTTTGCATTTGAACACGTATGGAAATGAAAATTTACTCAAAGCTTTGGAATTGAAAAATATAACCTTTGGTGAAGGAATTGGCCAAAGATCATTTCTGGGTTGAAAGATATTAAAGTTTCTATTTCTTTAAAAACCCTTGAAAAAGTTTCAAAGTCAAATATTACGCACTCAGAGGCCCCGTACAACCTAGAAAATGGGCATAATTATTAGAGTAGATTATAAATGCATAGATCTCATGAGCTTTCCAACGCATCAAATGGTTCGTCAATCAGACACCCAAAATCAAAATTTATGGCTCATGGAAGTTGACCTATTTTTGGAGGGAGTTACAAATTTCAAAACTTTGGCTAGAAGGTGCCAAAAATGGCTATTTATGACCATTTTTCAGGAATCTTCTGGTAGTAGTAGAGAAGGGGGGAACATGGTGAGTCATGGAAAGGGAGGGAAAATAGAAACCTTGGCATATCTGAAGCTACACAAGGTAGAAGGTTCTAGAATCCAAGGAAAAGGAAGCTATAATGTGTTGTAGCCTATTGAGGATTTCATCCTCTTATTTGATTCCAATTTATGTAATATAATTTGTTTTCAGTTCAATAAAAGAGCATTCCTATTTTCTGTGAGCAATCTATGTTTTTATGTGTTTTGAGATTTACCCCCTCTCATCAATGAAATCAGCACTCCCTTGTACTGAACTTCACTTAGCCAAAAGTACTAGCCAAAGGAAAGGTGAGTATTGTATATATAGCAAAAGAAGGGCAAATAATTCCAAGAGGAGTAATAACTCCCAACTACCCAAAATAGGTGGGTGTTATACCTACTTGGTAATTGTCAGATTACATGGTTACACCTCAAATAAAGACAAAGAAATGGTTATGAGAGGTGGCAAATAAATCTAAAAGAGGGTGTGAGACTCAACTACTCAAACGTGGGTGAGAATGAGACATGTAACTGATGGATTATGCCACATGTCTTCATATTAACCATGTCTAATATAACCTAAGCAAGCTTAATAATATGTGTAGGAAAAATAAATATTCCCTAACATAAGGAAAATAAAAAACCTACACTAACACTATATAGGTACCATCCACAATACATCACCTCTTCATTGAGGTTACACCCAAAGGTTAGAGTAGTTGAAGAATACATTCAACACCAACAAGAGGTACTCTCTAGTCTTAGGGAGAACTTGGAAATGACATAACATAATGAAGTAGTAAGCTAATCAGTACCATAGTGAAAGAAATTTTGATACAGGAGCATCCAATGGTGTACGAGCAATCTTGCATCACCCAAAAAAAATATTTGAAGTTGTTTTGAATTTATTTATTTGTGTAGGTTTCTTTAGTTGTGTTGGAGTCCATGTTGACACTTCAGTGGTTCGAGACTGTCAAAAGTTTAGAAAGGCTAAAAATAGTAACCTTATATTTTTAGGAAGTTGGCCCATTTGGGTACGTATGGACCTAAAAATTTACTCCAAGAAGTAGAATTGTAAAAATAAGCAAGTGGTGAAGAAATCATATGAATATCATTTATAGTTTGAGAGATATTAAATTTTTCATCTTGGAAAATTGCTTTTGAGGAACTTTAGATTTGAATTTGAGGCCTTTAGAAGCCTTGTTGGGGTTTGAAAAGTAGACAAAATGATATTTAGATCATTTTTTGCATCGTAGACATCTTCACGAGCTTTCCAATGGTTGGCTATGTTTGTCAACCGGATGCCCAGTTCAAAAGTTATGGCCCTCGGAAGTTGTGTTACAAAAATTCAAAAACTTTAAAATTTTCAAATCTCCAATTTCTTGGGCGAGAAAATGGACAGCTGGACTTGGTGCCTAAAAATGGGAGTTACACTTTCTAGAACATTCAGGAAGGTAGTGGAGAAGTGGTGTGGAAGTCATTGGTGCCAAATAAAAAGGGGAAATGGAAAGGTTTCGGGGACAATTTCATATGTGTGGTTGTGGCTTCAGATTGTAGAAATCTCTGATAGAGTAGGATTTTCTCTATTGTGAAACAACCCATGTTGTTGTAGCATGTAATACTAGATTTTGTACTCCATTTTATTAAAGAAATAAAATTTGTTTGATTCCATTCCTCACATTTTTGGTGGCAATCTCTATTGTTGTTTCATGTGTGAGTGTTGGGTGGAGTAGCCCCTCATCACATTAGTAAGGAAGACAAAAAAAAGTGTGGAGGTAGAGGAGTTCATGTTGCAAGTATGGGCCTAATCAGTGTTGTAATTGATGTCAACATACTCCTGTTGCATTGATGTCAAGGATTGGATGAGTTGTGTGCTGAGGATATTGAGAAAATTAGTCCTATCAGAAACAAAGAAGAACAGTGAAGACAGTGAAGCTCTATGAAGTGAAGATCCTAGCTAAGATGAAGATCAGAGGATGCACATCAAAGGGTTTGTAGATATGTGTCTAAAGGTGATCTAGTAAAGATTTGAGAGGTCCTCATGAAGATTTGAAGAAGTTATGGCCATATGAGTAAAACTGATTTTGGCATATGTTCAGAGGTGACAGAGTGACACAAATAGGCCTGGTGAGATCCAGAAATGCAATATCTTGTTCTGCGGATTTGGTGGAGTGTTTAGGAAGTCAATGTGAATTGACAAATCAATTGGTTCATGGTCTGGAGGTCCATAAGCATCTATTCCAATATGATAGTGATGACAGACTATGTTCTTGAGGTTCCAGATGAAGAGAATGATTTTAGTAATCAGAAGTGGTGTGGATATTCTTGGTGTTTCAAGCAATCTTGTGGGGGTCTCTAGATTGTGTCCAGTTTGTGTTGGTGGTCTGCATTGGAGATTAAGCTCATAATTGAAGAATTACTTCCGGATGATGATGGTCTTCCTAAACTTGGCCAACCGGATGATTTACACATCTTACTGATGATCTTGAAGATGTTCTGTGAAGCATGGTGTGTTCCTCAAAGAAGATTTAAGTCCTAGATCTGTGTGGCCGACAGTGTGGTGATTCGTATGAAGTCTTTTGTAATAAATCAAGTTGTATTTGTGTAGTTTCTCTGTAAAGTATGCTGACTTTGATGATTATCCCAAAGTCAATGTCTTGTATAAATAAGAGTTGTGAAGTCATTTCAAAAGTATCTTGGAGAAGATGAGAGTGTGGTAGAGAGGAGAAGAGCGAAAGGCAGAGCAGAAGTGTTGAGCTTAAATGGAACTGACTCAAACATGGTGAAGATGCTATTCTTCAGTTCAAGTATGTAATATTTATTATTCTGTAAACAGTGTGTCTCGTGTAGGTAGTGGGCCTCTTGTGAGAAGTGTGCTCAGGCAGTGAGCCCTAATTGGCATGTGTCATTTTGTTCTTCTTATTATTTTAATAGAGAATACAATCTTGGGTTAGTCACCCCGTGGTTTTTCCCTTAACCAAGTTTTCCATGTTAAAATCTTGGTGTCATATGTGTTAATGTGTTTCTGCTCTTGATTTATTACATTGTGTTTCATGATTGATTTATTATTATGCTTCTGAATTACAAGAAGGATTTAAGTGGTTAACAAAAGGAAATTTTTGAGACAGTTGATTCACCCCCCCTCTTAGTTGTCTGTCTTGAAACTAACAATTGGTATCAGAGCTAAGTTCCTCTAAAAAGAGCTTAACCACTTGAGGAGATCCAAGATGTCTTCCTACAAGAAGGATAGTCCGAGGTTTGACGAAACTAATTACACTCTTTGGAAAAGCTACATGGAATGTCACTTGCAATGTATGGGAATACAATATTGGATCATGACTTCAAAGAAGTATGTTCCTCCAAAGAATGGTCTAACAACTATAGATGAAATCAAAGATGCTGAAGATAATCTTCAGGCTAAAGAAGCTTTGTTAAGTGCCTTATCTAATTCAGAGCTGACAAATGTTATAGATCTAAAAACTACATATGAGATTTGAGAAAAACTGCAACTTCTGCACGAAGGAGACAAATATGTTAAATATGCCAAGCTACAAAGTCTGAAAGGAAAATTTGAAAAGCTGAAGATGAATGAAGATGAGAATATCACTACATTTATGCCAAAAGTAAATGAGCTTGTTTGTGGCATTAGGTGTGCTGGTGGAATCTTGGAAGAAGATGAGATTGTTGCCAAATTTCTCAGATCCCTACCTCCTGCTTACAAACACAAGGTTGCTGCTATTAAAGAATTTAGATCCTTTTCAAATATCACAAGAGATCAATTGGTTGGAAAATTAGCTGCATTTGAATTGGCTGAGTTTGGAGATGCACTCCCCAAGACTGAATCGGCATTCAAAGCTAGTGCCTCTGTAAAAGGCAAACAAAAGTTTGATCCAGGAGAGAACTCCTCAAAGAAACTATCATGGTATGAAAAAGCAAGAAAAGATCTGGAAGAAGATGAAGCAAAAGCTGCTCAACTTGAAGCCCTTATTGCAAAAAGATTGCCAAGAGGATCTGGTAAGTATGAAGGAAAATTGCCCTTCAAATGTTTCAACTGCAACAAGATTGGTCATTTTGCCTCAAGGTGTCTGGAAAGATTTTCAAGGGCAAATCCAAATAGATCAAGATTCCAAAAGAAATATTATTATGTTCATAAAGATGATGATGATGAAGGAGTAACAGATGATGAATCAGAGACAGGAAACAAATCCAGAAGTGACTAGCTGTTTATTGCCATCAAGGAAGAAGATCCAATGCCCTCTGAATCTGTCAAACATAAAATGATAGAAAGAGCTCTGGCTGCCCAAGTTGAAGAAAAGGATGATTGGGTCATTGACAGTGGATGCTCCTACCATATGACAGGTGACAAAAATAAGTTCATAGATTTGGAAAGATATGAAGGAGTTGTAAAATTTGGTGATAATTCTGCTGGCAGAATCATAGGTAGAGGAACTATTTCTTTTGATGGAAAGAACAAAACTAGTGATGTACTGTATGTTGAAGGTCTGAAGCACAATCTTCTCAATGTTGGATAGTTGGTGGATGAAGGATATGATCTCTGATTCAAAAATGGAAAATGTAATATCTTTGAAAGTTCTAGAACAGAGATTGCATCCTGTACTCAAACAAAAGGTAACATCTTCCACTTGGTTGGTACTGGAAAAAGTTGTTTATTTGTTCAAATTGATCAAAGTTGGTTGTGGCATAGGAGAATGTGTCATGTGAATTTTGATAATATCATCAAGATAAGAAACACTCAAGCTATAAGAGATCTTCCAAGACTGGTGAAACCTACTAAGAGTTTGTGCAAAGAATGTCAGTTGGGTAAGCAGAGCAGAGTCACTTTAAAAAATAAGGAACAATCTTCTATCAGATTGTTGGACATAGTACATACTGATCTATGTGGACCGGCAAGAATCAGGAGTTTGCAAGGTGATAGATACTTCATGTTATTAGTTGATGACCACTCTCGGATGATGTGGGTGACTTTTCTGAAAGAAAAATCTGAAGCTCTTGAGAAATTGAAAATATTCAAAGCTATGGTAGAGAATAAAATTGGATTAAACATAAAATGTCTCAGGTTTGATAGAGGTGGACAATTCACATCCGGAGAGTTCATAGAATTCAGTGAGAAACACAGGATAAAAAGATAGTTATTTTCTCCAAGGACTCCATAGCAGAATAGAGTAGTGGAGAGAAAGAACCGGACCATCCAAGAAGCATCTAGAACCATGATGATGGAAGAAAATGTTCCTCAAATCTACTGGAGAGAAGTTGTAAGCACTGCTGTCTATACTCTTAATCGAGGACAAATTAAAAGCAATACTGGTAAGACCCCTTATGAACTTTGGTTTGGCATCACTCCCATTGTGAAGTGTTTTAGAGTCTTTGGTAGCAAATGTTACATTAAAAGAGATGAAGACCTTGGCAAATTTGATGCTAGAAGTGATGAAGGAATATTCTTGGGTTATTCTACTCAAAGCAAAGTATTGTCTGATTTCAAAAATTGAACCAAAAATAGTAAGTGAAGCATGCAATGATGAAATCTAGACTAAAACAATGAAGCAAGAGTTGATGTAGATTGAGAAAAATCACACTTGGGATCTTGTTCCCAGACCTAGAAACAAAAATATGATTGGAACCAAATGGGTCTTCCAGAATAAACTGAATGAAGATGGTGAAGTAGTCAGAAACAAAGGTAGATTGGTCTGCAAGGGTTATTCCCAAGTAGGAGTTGATTTTGAAGAAACTTTTGCTCCGGTGGCAAGAATTGAAGCAATTAGATTATTTCTTGCCTTTGCTGCCTTCAAGGATTTCAAAGTATATCAGATGGATGTCAAGTCTGCCTTCCTGAATGGTGACTTGGAAGAAGAAGTATACATTGAGCAACTGGATGGATTTCATTTGTCTGATCATGGTGATATGGTCTGCAAGTTGAAGAAAGCACTGTATGGACTCAAACAAGCCCCAAGAGCTTGGTATGAAAGACTAGATAAGCATCTTTTGAAGATTGGTTTCAACAAAGGTACTTCTACAGTAACTTGTACTTCAAAATTAATCATGAAAATATCTTGATTGTTGAAGTATTTGTTGATGATATCATTTTTGGAGGAAGAGATAGTATGTGCAAAACTTTTGTAAATCTAATGAAAAGTGAATTTGAGATGTCCATGTTTGGGGAAATGAATTTCTTCTTGGGTCTGCAAATCACTCAAACAAAGAAAGGAATCTTCATTTCAAAGACCAAATATGTGAAATAATTGTTGAAGAAATTTGGGATGGAAGACTCAAAACCAATGAATACTCCCATGGCAATCAAATGTAAACTGAGCAAAGATGATGACTCTCCTAAGGCTAATCAGAAAAAGTACAGGTCAATGATTGGAGGACTACTGTATATTACTCAAACTAGACCTAACATTATGAATGTTTTTTATCTTGTTGCCAGATTCCAAGTTGATCCTAGAGAATCTCATGTCATGGTAATCAAGAGGATTCTTAGATGTCTAAAAGGAACAGTTGAGTATGGTTTATGGTATCCTAGAGATCATGATTTCTCTCTTCATGCATATACAGATGTGGATTAGGCAAGAGATGTGGATGACTGGAAGAGTACCAGTGGTGGAGCATTCTTTTTAGGGAAAAGATTGGTTCAATGGCTGAGCAAGAAACAAGAGGCAATATCTCTGTCCACTATAGAAGCAGAATATATTGCAGCAACAGGTAGTTGCACTCAAGTATTGTGGATGAAGCAAATGCTAAGAGACATCAGAGTGGAGTATGAGGAACCTATCACAATCTTCTATGATAATTCAAGTGTAATAAATATATCAAAAAATCCAGTGTTGCATTCAAAGACAAAACATATATCCATCAAGTTTCACTTTTTGAGAGAGCAGGTGAACAAGAATGAAGTTAGATTGAAGTTTGTGCCCTCCAAGGATCAAATTGCTTACATTTTTACTAAACATTTACCTAAGGACTCTTTTGAGTATCTCAGGGAGAAGTTAGGGGTTACTACCCCTCCAGTTCTAAATTAAGGTGCACTGATGTGCATCAGTCAGGTGGATCTCACAATCATATCTTGTGGTCTAGATTGATGATAGGAAGATGCTACTCAGGGGGAGCAGTCTGTATGATTCTGAGTGATGCAAGTATGTGCCCTTTTCCATTGATGTCAAAGGGGGAGAGAAGACATGTGAAAAACAAAAAGTGGTTGTTGATCAAAGGGGGAGCAGTAAAGGAAAAGAAGACATGTGAATGGTTGTTGTTGATAGGGGGAGTTATGTCAGTCAATGAGGAGAAGTACTTGTCTTGATGGTTAAAACAGTTTTTCACATCATATGTTGCCATGAATGACAAAGGGGGAGATTGTTGCAAGTATGGGCCTAACCGGTGTTGTCATTGATGTCAACATACTCCTATTTCATTGATGTCAAGGATTGGATGAGTTGTGTGCTGAAGATATTGAGAAAATTAGTCCTATCAAAAATAGAGAAGAACAGTGAAGACAGTGAAGCTCTATGAAGTGAAGATCCCAGCTAAGATGAAGATTAGAGGATGCGCATCAAAGGGTTTGTAGATATGTGTCTAAAGGGGATCTAGTAAATATTTGAGAGCTCCGCATGAAGATTTGAAGAAGTTATGGCCATACGAGTAAAACTGGTTCTGACAGATGTTCAAAGGTGATAGAGTGACACAAATAGGTCCAATGAGATCTAGAAATGCAATATCCTATTCTGCAGATTTGGTGGAGTGTTTAGGAAGTTAATGTGAATTGACAACTAAATTGGTTCATGGTCTGGAGGTCCTTAAGCATCTATTCCAATATGATAGTGATGACAGACTGTGTTCTTAAGGTTTCGGATGAAGAAGAGAATGATTTCAGTAATCAGAAGTGGTGTGGATATTCTTGGTGTTTCAGGTAAGCTTGTGGGGGTCTCTAGATTGTGTCCAGTTTGTGTTGGTGGTCCGCATTGGAGATTGAGCTTGTAATTGAATAATTACTTCCAGATGATGATGTTCTTCCTAAACTTGGTCAACCGGATGATTTACACATCTTACAGATGATCTTGAAGATGTTCTACGAAGCATGGCGTGTTCCTCAAAGAAGATTTAAGTCCCAGATCTGTGTGGCCAACAATGTGGTGATTCGCATGAAATCTTTTGTAATAATTCAAGTTGTATTTATGTATTTGCTCTGTAAAGTATGCCGACTTTGATGATTATCCCAAAGTCAATGTCTTGTATAAATAAGAGTTGTGAAGTCATTTCAAAAGTATCTTGGCAAAGATGAGAGTGTGGTAGAGAGGAGAAGAGTGAAAGGAAGAGCAGAAGTGTTGAGCTTAAATGGAACTGACTCAAGCATGGTGAAGATGCTATTCTTTAGTTCAAGTATGTAATATTTATTATTTTGTAGATAGTGTGTCTTGTGTAGGTAGTGGGCCTCTTGTGAGCAATGTGCTCGGGTAGTGAGCCCTAATTGGTATGTGCCATTTTGTTCTTCTTATTCTTTTAACAGAGAATACAATCTTGGGTTAGTCACCCCGTGGTTTTTCCCTTAACCAGGTTTTCCACGTTAAAATCTTGGTGTCATATGTGTTAATATTTTTCCGCTCTTGATTTATTTCATTATGTTTCATGATTGATTTATTATTATGCTACTGAATTACAAGAAGGATTTAAGTGGTTAACAAAAGGAAAGTTTTGAGACAACTGATTCACCCCCCCTCCAGTTGTTTGTCTTGAAACTAACTGTTCATAGAACACATGAAGAAGGTGCATATGGAGGTAAGAAGTCACCTAGAGAAAATGAATAATAGATACAAGCATGAAGTTGACAAAACAAGAAGACACAAAGATTTTGTGGTGGAAGAAGTAATGGTATACCTTAGAAAGGAAAGATTTCTAGTTGGAACATACAATAAGTTGAAGATGAAGAAGTTTGGTCTCTATAAAAGTTTGTAAGAATATTTGATTTAGGAAATGCATATGAGATGGACCTACCATAAGGATTAGGTATATCTTCAGTTTTCAACATTGCAAACATGTACTAATATCATGAGGGAGACTCAATGGGAAGGAACATAGAAGAACAAAGGCAAAACCCCATACCACCATAGCCAAAAGAAGAGATGGAAGAGATATTGGATAGTATAATTGGGAAGACCACAAGGAATAGGCAATATGAGGAATATTTGGTTAAATGGGGAGGAAGGCCGAAATAAGACTCAAGATTGATTTATAGGGTTGAGGTAGACAATCTTGGTTTCCCTCGAATCACTTTTCAAATAACCGTAGGTGTCTGATGCATGAGCATCCTAGGGAAGAAGATCAATCTTACATCAACCAAAAATATTTTTCTTTCACTTTACCAGTAAATTGTAGAAGAAGCCACCACATTTCACTACAACTTGATATTTGATCTCACAGTATATTTTACAGTGACAGATGGGTTTTCGTTGACTAACTTGATTGGAGAGGTTAAGAGGTTGACGGTATATTTTACACGACTCTGTCCAAATAAATATTCTTAATATTTATTTCATTCCAATTCCTCTATCAATAAATAAATAAACAAATTTATTTATTCAATTCACATTCCTCTAAATTAATTAAATATCGAAATATTTAATTACCTCTTCTAAAGTCAAAATAAAATAAAATCCTTTATTTAATTAAATTCTTCCAAACAATTAAATAATTCTTAATTATTTAATTTAAGTCAAATCATTCTTCCAAATTTAAATAAATCAATCAAATTTATTTAAATCCTCTCTATCTCTAAAAATAAAATACAATCAAATATTTTATTTATTCTTCCAAATCATGCACAACAATTAAATAAATTTATTTATTTAATTTGCTTTCTTATCTTCTAATTCTTCTAAATATCTTCCAAAATCTTCTAAAAATAAGTCTTCTTCTTCATGCACACAAAATTGAATAATTTATTATTTAATTTCTCTCAAATCGTACAAAAGAAAATCACAAGTTGAGTTAACTGACTCAATCAACCTTGTTTTTATGAATATCTCTTAAATTAGAAAAAAGCTTTCTAATTTATGAAAAGCATGTCTTATCTTTAGAAAAGAAAGTAGTTAACTCAAATAAAATAGCTTTTGTGTGACATTTGTCTTCTTCTTATTCACACACATTCCTCAACCATTATATACCATTGATCTTCTCATTCTTTCTATACTGTTGATCTCTTCTCTCTCAAGTCTATAAATTAAACCCTCTTCTTCCATTTTATTCATCCAATCTTTAAGTAAAGTTACTCTGCAGGAATTACAGCACGCCTTTGGCACCAATTCCTTCATTGCTTGCAATCACACTCGTTACTACACACTACTATCATTGTTGTGAAGCTCATCTTTATGGCGATACTATAATAGCCGTTCCCATTTGAACATCTTGGAATCATAGAAAGGAAGTGCACCTTCTAAGGGCCATATTCATAGACAAGATCATTTGTGATGGGCGATCAATGGAAGCTGAGAATTAAAGGAGGTATGCTTTGTATTGTTCATTGTTTGATTGATCTCTTTTGTTCATTATTTCATTGAGTTTTGGGTATCATTGATATTGATTATATTGATTATTCATATTTGGATCCAATTTTCCCTTAACAAAGGGTTTTCATCCTTAAATCTCTTAATTTGCATTGGAGGGGCTACGTCCTCTTGGTTGTAATATTTACATGCAATATGTCTATTAGAAAGCATAGGGCAACTGAGAGGGGGGGGTAAATCAGTTGTCTATTAAAACATTAAACCCTTAAAGCAATTCCAAATATCAACCTCTTATTATGGATTAACAGAATGTAAACATATGAAGTATCAATGAAAGCACATCAAACAAATGAGAACACCATATTTACATGGAAAACCCACGAAGGGAAAAACCATGGTGAGGATTAACTCACATATATATATGAATAACAACATCAAAATCAAATAGGCTCACTGCCCAGAAGGACTCACTGTCCAGAAGAGAAAATAATAGAAGAAAACTATTACAAAGAGATTCACTATCTTAGAGCAATAGGCCAGATCCACCACTACAACTTCTGCTATCCCCAACCTTTGGCTCTGTTAGGTCTCAAAAACGTAGGTTGTTAACCCTAAGAGGGTGCTAGGCTCTCTTGACATTTTTGGCTAACTGACATGGGGTAGATATGGCTAAACCGCCTTCGCTTCAGGCTCTGCCAGACCTAGGCGGGTAAACCTCTAATTACTAAAGCAGATAAAGAGATGATCACTACTTTAATCAAAATTAATCTAACTATCGATAATGGCACAAGTTATAAAACAGATAAAAGATAGCAAAATAATTCAAAAAATAATCTAAATTGTAATGCTAAAATAATAATGCAATCTAACTAAGTAAATCTAAAATGAAGTTGAATGAGTGATGATGAAAATACTAGACCAGTGCCTTATTTAATATAGAGTCAGTATGGTTATGAAATGAATGACTGTTTGTTTGGTAAAAACTTGAATTATCTGGCATGAAAGAATAGGTATGCAACTTGTACAACCCTGCAAGGAAATAGTTAGTACTCCATACTTACATATATCCAATTTGACAAAATATTACCTACATTTATCTAAAAGGATTTAATCCTTGCTTGAAGGAACCTATTAGAATGATACTGCAATTGTAATAGATTTATCAAAAATTAGAGACAGAGTACAAACCCTAACTATATGACTCTTCTTACAAATCCATGACAAGGTCTTCTGAATTACTGTGATAAATTTAGAAGATTTAATTCTGAAAGCAGAAACCAATTAATCTTATCACACTATAACAGTAAATATGCATAGACAATTTGAAGATATGCTTGATAACTCAAATTGAATAACAGAGAAAACTTTGAAAGGAGACAGTCATATAATTGAATAAATTTAACAGATAATTGATACCAAAATTTTATAGTTACTGTTTCATGCTTACAGACTTGACTTCATCAGAAAATGCTCGCACATGATCTACCAAAAATAAAATATATTAAAAATGAGGTAGCATTGCAGCTCAAATCTAATCTATAATATTTCCTCTTCTATTCTATAGTCCCCCTATCTCTAGTCTTGGTCATCTCTTATAAAGAGAGGCATACAAGCTTTAGACCAGTTACAATGGTTGTGACGGTTGATAACCGCACAACAATATTAGTTCTAATAAAACAGATTTATGAAATTTAATACTGGCCACTAATCATCAAATGGATAACCATTTCAGGGTCGAAAAAGTCTTTAATTGTAGTCTAGCCCAATATCCTTCGAGGGTTTCCTCATTATTCCTAAAAAATCTAGATAAAACACAAATTAATGTCTGATCAAACAATCCAAACAAATTAATTTAAACAAATGTATCTACTCAAGTAATTACTTCCCTTATCGATATTTTATTCAGTTCCTCATGATCTTTTCGTGGGTGCTTTATAGTTTGATCCCTGCTGTGTATATCCTGCAAAACCCATATTTCGAATGTCAAAAGAGTGTATTAACCATTCAGATTTGAATGTCGTTTTAGGGTTCTTGTATTTTGCGTCGGCAAGACCTCCTACATCGCTGTAAAAATAACATTCTTCCTCGATCTGTTTGGTGTCCCCGATATGACTATCAACATAAGTCTTATCGATGAACATAACCTTTGTTATCATCAGGATAAGATATAGCGTCGGGATAACATTTTTCAAGTGACCCGATAGTAATTGTCTCCCTGATCATCCATCTCATTTTTCATCGAAATGACTTTCACAACATGTCCTCAACATCGTTGTGACCATTGTGTCAGGGAGACTCGCAGGCTTTATTCTGATTCATATCTCTTGCTGATGGTCTTTTGTATGCGTGGTGAGACTCTCTAACAACTTCATCCATCGGTATAGCTTATACCGTCAGGGTGATCTTCGGAGTATCATCCGATATACTTTCCTCATGCCAATAATGATTTATTCAGTGTGACTGGGCAATCTCTTTCTGATGAAAGGTCATCGGTGTGAACTTATTCATCGGTGATCCTTAATATCTTGTCCCCGATGATCAGTCTCACGCCGATACTCATTTCCTTTTGCATATCAAAAATGTATCTCTAATTTGTATCTTTGCTTGTACAGAAGCTTGTATATTCGAAGATGTACATCGTATATACTAGATTTAAATTTCTCTAAATTTTGGCTTGTATGTACCAAATGCAATGTATGTTCGAAACATGCATACAAAGTGCAGAATATACAAGCATTGAACTCTTTTAAATAATCTTTCGGTTCCGCCACTTGTATATAATGCAATGTATATCAGCATGTATCTAAGATACATACAAAGCACAAACATACAATGAATGCTTCAACTTTAATAAACCTTTGGTTCCGTGGTTTGCACATCGAGGATATACATTGTAATTGTACATTCCTGATATACAAGTGGTGGGGTCTGTTAGCACTCATTTTGACCTGGGGTTGATTTTCATGATCAGGGGGTTTCTTCATTTGAACCCTTTATCTTCTTGCCCATTTTTTCTAAGTATTGGACCTCCTCAGCATTTTTCAGCTGCAGCATCATATTTTCCTAAGGAGGAGGTCATCATCATCATGCTTGTTTCGATGAAGGTCAGCATCATCATGTTCTTCGTCGACTGGTTTCTCATCGTCATCATCATATTTCAATATCGGGTGATGTTTGGTTTTTATCCTGATGATGCTAATGAGCTACAGTGCGCCCTGATCTGCTTGCGAGGGTGATTTTTCAAAGTATCCGGTGATCTTCCATTTATCACCTTGCCCAAACATGATGATGATGTTGCCCCGATATTCTGAAGGGGTTATTCTCTAAGTTGTTCAACCTGACTTGTTTTTTCCTAAGGGTCGTCGTCATCATCATCATATTTCCTTTTATCACCGTGTTGCTTGCGAGGGTCATCATATTTTTTGCATCATGATATCTCGCCGGGGTGATACTTTTATCATCGGGTGATCTTGGTTATGATCATCCTGATGATGTTGTTGAAGAGTTCTAAGTGCGACCCGATATTCACTGGGGTCATCATATTTTGAACGTCAGGATGATCTTAGTCAATATCATCCTGATGATGTTGTATCACTTCTTGTTTGATTGTTTTGTCATCCTGATGATGCTGACGTCATCCTTATATCAGGGTGATATCTTTCTTTCTGCCTATCTGCATCATGATATTTCCGAAGGAGGGGGTGATATTTTCATATCACTCGAGTGTGTGTTTGTTCCAGCATCATCATGATGCTGATATCAAGGAGATATCCGCCTGTCGGCTTCGTGCATTATCTAGTGGGGGGTGATCTTTTCAAGCATCATCATATTCATCAATCGCCCCGATCTTATAGTGGAGCTACAGTGCAACATGATTTTCGTGCATCAAGATGATATTTCCAAATATCCGGTTGTCTTCCGAATATCATCCTGATGTCGATATGATGATGACGTCATCAAGGTCTGGGGGGGTCATATTTCTAACACTGATCATCTTGAGGAGATCTCCCGATATTTGCAAACATGATGATGACGTCATCCGGATATGAGGAGGTGCGCAGTAGGCAGATATGATGATGACGTCAGCAGGATATGATGATGATGTCATCAGGATGTTCATCGGCCAGACTTTTGGTATAAGCTCAGCAGGAGGATGTTCCTCCGATGGATCAGGTTGTGCGGATGAAGGCGATTATCATGCAGTTATATTGCAATATGATGCTGATGTCAGGGTGATATTTCGGGCAACAGGATATCATGCTGCTGGAGGATGATGATGATGAAGTCTTATACTAGTGTCGTCAGGAGCAAAAGCACCGACATCATATATGCTCATGACCTAGTATATAAAGTATTAAAGAGGTTGCTGCGGGGTGCATGTGGGATAATTGATATCCTGCGTTTTCAAATATCATGATGATGAATCTCGGTGGGAAGTGGTTGCGATGCAGAATTAATGTTCTTCCCGAGGCCGCGGGTTGGTGCGCCATCAATGGCGATTGTTGCAGAGGTATGGGCGATGGCGTGGGCGGATCTGGTACCTGATTGAAGGTGTACATCAGCGGACAGTGGCGCAGGGCTCGAGATATCTTCCTGTCTCCTCCCCTACCTGCTGCATTCATGTTTGGGCGCCAATCTGGTAGTGTTTGAGTGCCATTTTTATGGTACTGTGTATCTGGCGGGATTTTTGGTCAACCATGTAATTAATTGCTGAGCACCTACCTGGCTGTTATAAGCAGGTTGTGTTGCTCATTTGTAGGTTGTTGAAAGTTGAAGATTTTTGGCTCTGTAATGCATAACAAGCTGATCTGGTTGCTCTGTACAGCTTACCTGTGAGTTTATGTATCTCTTGTTGTATGTTTTTGGCATGAACCTACTGATTTCATGATTAAACTTATATGAGAAATGCTATCTTAGCATGTGTTGTGTTAATTCTGTCTCCAGTATTGCATGTATTCTTCTTCTGAATCTGGATATTTGAGTAATGTTTAGATTCTAGAGCATAGAATTCCTATGTTGAATGTCTGATCTTTTAACTTCTGCTCAAGGGGTAGATTAAACTGTTTTCAGGTTGAACATTGGGAAGGGTATACTGCAGTAGGGATACCATAAGTAGAGATAACCTAACACTTTGTATTGGGAGATACCTGTAAGGCAGGTATCACATATATCCCCTTGAAATCCAATTTTAGCTGTTTATGCTGATCATTCACAGGTGTATGTCTACTGACTCCAGGCCCTAGATAGGCACCAATCATGCTTTGTTTTTGTGTTATAACCATGTCCAGCTTTGCATCCACACTTAAACTTCAAATCAAAATCTAAAACAACCATTAGGACATTAGAGTTAGTTTTAGGAACCTCAGTCCTCTGTCTACAACTGCAAATAGGCCCAAAGCTAGCCCCTTTGCTCTTATCTTTCAGTTTTGGTCTACTTACAGGAGGACTTATCTGCTTTCTGTCAGCATCCCAGCCTTGTATGCATATCCTCATGGATGTTGAGTAGGGAATACCCCCCTAGGTCTTGCAGAGCCTGAAGAAGAAGAGGAGATAAAATATAGAGTCTATCTCCTACACTGTTGGCCCCCTGGCCCAGAGATCTTGTTGATCACTGATGGCTACCTTGTAGGGAAATCTGGGAATAAGCATCCAGTCTGGGAAAAAGTCAACAGAAATTGGCGACTCTGCTGGGGAACCTTGTGAAAGAACCCTGGTTTTCAGAAGAAAACAGTTCCTAGTAATAGGTGGCGACTCCGAAGTAATCTCCCAACCGGTCAAAGTAAAATTTATATGCAGGGGAGAAGATCCCAACAAAATCCTTTATTTGAAGAGTTACCATTAACAAAAAGAATGATGTATAGAAGAAAGGGAACTGTCTCAGTTAGTCATGAGAGCTCCCCCAGAAAAGGTGATGATACACAAGATAACCCTAGGCCATCAGGACAGCATGCGCCTTATTTTTCAAATGCAGAAGCTGATATTCAAGGTGCATATGAGAGGCAACAGGGTGGTAGCATGAGAATGAGGTCAGAGGTGTTCCAAGAACGCCCTTTTCTAGACCCAAGTGAAAGGTTTGAAGAGGCAGAGTCTCTGAGGGATGATGAAGATGATGACCAAAATGGTATGAGACCATCTACCTCCAGACCTAAGGATGAACAATTGGCTGAAGAAATCAGAAGTCTAAGAGCAGAACTAGAATACCTGCAAGCCATGAAAATCAGAGATGATATGAAGCAGAAAGTGCAAACCTTAAGAACTGCCCAAAATGATTCAGTTCCTACCCTAGAGAATGCAAATGTGCAAAGACATCAGCAAAGATATGAAGTGCAACATCAGCATCATGATGAGAGACAAAATGTGAATGATGCTAGGATACCACTGAACCATGCAGGAAACCAGAATACAAACAGAAATGTTAATGTTAATCAGCCAAACAGACAGCCCATGCAGTTAGATAGATTCAGGCAGCTGGTGTTTGATGGTATTCCTGGGTATCCTAACTCCATTGACAAGCATCTGAGGCTGCAAGTGCCTAAATTTTCAGGAAATAACACAGTGTCAGGAGAAGATCATCTAAAGGCCTTTCAAAATGTCATGGATAATTTTGAGGTTGAGCATGAGGATGTTTTCATGAAGTCATTCATGCAATCCTTAATAGATGAGGCAAGAGAATGGTACAGGAATCTGCCTGATTGGAGTATTTCATCATGGGATGATTTTAAAAGGATATTCAAGGAGCAATATGGTGATAAAACTGACCCTAGCTTTTTTGTAAATGAGTTCACCAGTATCACCAAAGGGTCAAATGAGCAGGTTGCTGACTTTAATGCAAGATTTACTAAAGTGTTGAACAAATTGCCACATCACATGAGGCCAAATGAACCAATGTGCATAATTTTGTATATCAATGCCTTTGATGCAAAGACTGCATATGGACTAAGAGATAAAGGTCCTGCTACTCTCAGGGATGCTTTCAGAATTGCAGTAAATATTGAAAACAATAGGAAAGCATCGGGCAAGACAAATAGAAGGGATGATATAAAAATTCTGCAGAATCCAAACAAGCCTCAGAACACTCAAGGTAGTACATCTGCTCCTGAAGATAAGATAGACAAATTGGCAAATGTTGTTAAGGACCTAAGCTATAGATTAGCTAGAAGTGAAAAAGGGATGGGTCCTGATAGGCAAGTCTATCAAAGGCAGGAAAAGAGGCCATCATTACATGATATGCCTTATAACACCAACTGGCATGATGGTAAGCCTATATTTCCACGTAACAACACAAATCAGAGGGCTCAACATGTCAAGGAAACTCCTGATCCCCTAAAGAAAATTATAAATATTGCTGATGATGCTCCGTGGTGTATAATTTGTCAGATGCCACATTCACAGTCACAGTGTATGATTGCTCAATCCTTGTATGATAATGCTACATCTTGTAATGAATGCAATGAGCCACATCATGTGCAGGATGATGATGTTAATATGATGTCCATAGGCAATGGATACACTCTTTATGATGCTGATGACAATACAGATCATCAAGTTCAGGCCTACCAACAGTCCCCATATGATGAAGATAATGAAGATAATTATGTGTATGCTCAGAACTCACACAATTTTCTGAGTAACCTACAACGACCTTCTGATGAGGAAATTAGAGCCTTCACAGCTGCAGTAGTTGCTCAAGTCAAAAGCAACTACAATCTCAGAGGTAAAAATCAAGTAGGCAGTCCACATCAGCCAGAAGATTTTTCTGCAGGTCAGCTGGTGCATGGTCATAAAGGAACTGAACCACAAAAAAGGCAGTGGGTAAATAATAAATAGAACTTTAGACACAGAACAGGTCATGAATCTCAAGGACCAGAAAACAAAACCCCTCAGGCTGAAGATCAAAGTAGAGGTTCCCAAGACAAGAATGATGATCAGGGAACTATGAAAATGAAAACTAAATCAGCTCAGGATAAAAGCAAGATTGTGGAGCAAGCTACAACTGTTGTACAAAACTATGCTCCATTTGATATAGCTCAGATCCTCTCTCAGGTAAAGGTCTCTGTTCCACTTATGGAACTCATGAAAGTGGAAGAGATCAAGAATAGGACAATATCCCTAATCTCAGGGGTACCTTTTCAAGCTAAACAAAATGATCAGACCCAGGGTGAGAAACATGTCATGTGTAATGAAGAAGATGAGACTCCAGAAGTCTATTTAGGAATGACCATGACAAAGTGTCCTTCACAAGTGGAACCATTTTATGTTTCCCTGGTTATAAATGGAAAAATAATTAGAAATTGTATGCTTGACTCTGGAGCATCCACAAATGTCATGCCTTTGGCCATCATGCAACAAACCGGATTAAAAATTGACAAGGCATGTGGAAAATGTTATGCAATGGATGCCAGAGAGGTACCAGTTATTGGAATCATGAAGGATGTAGATTTCAAACTGGCAGCATTTCCTGAAAAGAAATATAAAATGAATATAACAGTGGTTGACATCAAGCCACAGTATGGTATGCTGTTGTCAAGAAGATGGGCAGCACTAATTGGTGGAAGTATGCAGCTGGACCTGTCATATGCCATGATTCTAATGAATGCCAGGGATGTCAAGCTAATCAGAGAGCAAAGATCATCAGAGACAGTGGAAGACCAAGAAGCAAATGAACAGGTATGCTTTGTAGACACTGACTGTGATAACTTCAAGGTTGTCTCAGATGATACAGAAGATAAAAAGAAAAATGTCTGCATTGAAGAGCTGGATCAGCAAGGCTTATGGACCATGTTTTTTGATGGAGCTTGTGCAAAAGAAGGCTCAGGAGCTGGAGTTGTTTTCCTGTCTCCAACTGGTAAGCTCCTCAAATTCTCTTTCTTGCTGAGGTTTGATTGCACAAACAATATTGCAGAATATGAGGCTTTACTCTTAGGCCTAAATATTGCTCTCAAACATGGAATTAAGATGTTAAGAGTATTTGGGGATTCTGAGCTGATTGTATCCCAAATCAGAAATAAGTATGCTGCAAAAAATAAAAGATTGAAACAATACAAACATGCTGTTTGGGATACTATTGAATTATTTGATGCATTTTCAATTGGCTGGGTAGAAAGGTCAAAAAATGTTATGGCTGATTTCTTAGCCAATGTTGCAATAAGGCCAGATGACATCACTCTGTCAGGTGTTACAAATGTAGAAGTTAAAATTAGGCCTGCCATACCAGAAAACATATAGGTGTTTAATGATGATAGGGATTTGCTGAAATTTTTGCACTGCATAGATGAATATGAAAATCAACAAATTGATTTCCAAGCTTTTGTAGAGACTGTAGATGGAAAAGAAACTCTTGTGGGAAAAGAGATAATTCAATTGAAGACTAATAAAATCCCTAGAGGGTTGGTAGCTTTGGAAAGAGTTTTTGACAGTAGAGACAAAATGGTCACAAGGACATCCCCCACAAATAAGGAGGATTTAGAAGAAATAAATTTGGGGACATCTCAGGCCCCTCAGAAGGTATATATTGGTAAATAGCTCAAACCACACATTAGAAGTATGCTGATTGCATTACTGAGAAAGTATAAACATGTTTTTGCTTGGTCATATGAGGACCTAAAAGCTTATAGGGAAGACTTATTCCAGCATGAGATCCCATTGAAGCCTGAAGCTAAGCCATTTAGACAAAGGCAAAGGCCTATTAACCCTACCTTAGCTCCCAAGATGCAAGAAGAACTCAAAAGGCTCAGGGAAGCTGGAATAATTGTGCCAATCAGACATTCAACTTGGGTGTCTAACCTTGTCCCAGTCAGAAAAAAGAACGGTGATATTAGGCTTTGTGTTGATTTCAGGAACTTGAATGTATCCTCTTTGAAGGATAACTATCCACTGCCTAATATGGAGGCTATGTTGCAGAGAGTGACTGGTTGTGAACTCCTATCCATGATGGATGGATTTTCAGGATATAATCAGGTAAAGGTAAAGGAATCAGAACAATATAAGACTGCCTTTACCACTCCATGGGGAACGTATGTGTATGTTAGAATGCCATTTGGACTAACAAATGCAGGTGCTACATTTCAAAGAGCAATGGATGTTGCTTTTGCAGGGTTGATTGATTCAATCCTGGTTGTATATCAAGATGACCTGACTGCTTACTCAAAGAAAGAAGAGCAGCATTGTTTGCATCTGGAGCAGATTTTCATAAGAGCACTAGAATATGGTATTTCTTTAAACCCAAAGAAGTGTGCCTTTGGGGTAGTTGAAGGAAAGCTTCTGGGACATATTGTTTCCAAGGATGGAGTCAGGATAGATCCAGAGAGAGTGGCAGCCATTGACAGGATTCAAATGCCAAAAACTGTGAAAGGAGTTCAATCCTTCTTTGGACAGATAAATTTTGTTAGAAGATTTGTTCCCAACTTTGAAGAAACCACAAGGAACATTTCCAAGATGATGAAGAAGGATGCAACTGTCAACTGGGAAAGGGAAGCAATAGAATCATTTCAGAATATCAAAGAGGCAATCAAGATGGCCCCTGTTCTTAAATCTCCTGATTTTTCTAGGCCATTCCAAGTATTTTCATTTGCTTCCTTTCATACTGTTGCTACATGTTTGTTACAGAAAAATGAAGATGGTTTTGAACAGCCCATCGCTTTCTTCAGTATGTCCCTGCAGGCCTCTGAGTTGAAGTATGATATTATGGAAAAACAGGCATATGCACTAGTTAGAGCCATCAAAAGTTTCAGACCATACTTGGTAGGGTCATATGTAATTGCATATGTACCTCATGCAGCAGTCAAAGACATATTCACTCAGCAGGAGGTGACTGGAAGGAGGTGCAGATGGATAAACAAACTACAGGAGTTCAACATAGACATACAAGTTACTAAGTTGATAAGAGGACAAGGATTAGCCAAGATGATGGCACAGTAAAACTTGGAAGCATGCCAAGTTAATGCAGTCCAGGATGAGAGTGTAAATGTATCAGGATCTGAATGGTACAAGGATATTATCTATTACTTGCAAAATCTGAATTGTCCTTCCCATTTCAGTGACAATCAAAAGAGGACTCTAAAGTTACATGCAATCAGGTATGTTATTGTTCAAGGTGAGCTATACTGGAAAAATCCTGATGGTGTGCTGCTGAGATGTGTGGGTGAGGATATGGCTAACAATGTTTTGATTGACATGCATAAAGGATTGTGTGGTGGACATTATACTGCCCAAACAATAGCTCATAAAATTCTTAGGGCAGGATATTGGTGGCCTACTCTCTTTTCAGATGCACAAAGGTTAGTGAGAAAGTGTGACCCTTGCCAAAGATTCTCAGGAAAGCTGAAATATGATGGTGCTTTGCCCCTCAGAACTGTACCTGTGGATGCTCCATTCCAGCAATGGGGAATTGACTTCATAGGGGAAATTGCAGACAAATCAAGTGGGGGACACAGTTGGATTTTGGTGGCAACTGATTATTTTACCAAATGGATTGAGGCCATTCCAACTAAGAGAGCTACAAGTAAGGTGGTGACAGATTTCATACTAGAAAACATCATCATCAGGTTTGGAGTACCATTTAAGATAATCACTGATAATGCTATGTGCTTCAGATCAGGTGAATTTGTTGATTTTTGCAACAGGTATGGGATAAATCTGTCATATACATCACCATATCACCCACAAGGAAATGGTCAAGCAGAATCAAGCAATAAGAGCATCATGAAAATTATCAAGAGGATACTGGACAAGAACAAGAGAGCTTGGGACTCAAAGTTGAATTTAGCAGTATGGGCTGACAGAGTGACAATGAAAAGGGCTATTGGGAAGTCACCTTTTGAGCTAGTATATGGTGCATCAGCTAGACTGCCCATAAACAATCTCCTACCAGTTTACAGATTCATTCAGGAAAATGATGAGGAGATTGAAGATTCCATGACAAAAGAGTGAATCAGCTGGTTGCATTGGATGAAGACAGAAGGAAAGCCCACCAGATCAATCTCAAAAGACAACAAGATGTGAAATATCAGTTTGACAGGAGAACTACCAAAAGGAAGTTTCAAGTCAATGATCTGGTGCTCATTTGGAATGCTAAAGTTCAGGAAAAGGGTAAACATGGTAAATTTCAACCCTTATGGATGGGCCCATATCAGGTTTGCAATACTCATGGGGAGGATTCTTATTTCCTCCAGGCCCTAGATGGTGAAGTTCTGGAATTGCCTGTGCATGGCCAATTCCTTAAGTTCTATTTTGCATGAATAACTGGTTGCTGTGCACATTTGTAAAAATATGTATGTAGTGTAAATGCCTTGTACAGCTCGCGTTTTTTGGCTTTTTGTCTGGTCTGCCCGGAGATCTGGTTCTCGCTGCAGGTTTTCACCTGCACGTCCCCATTCGGAGCCACTGTTAGCACTCATTTTGACCTAGGGTTGATTTTCATGATCAGGGGGTTTCTTCATTTGAACCCTTTATCTTCTTGCCCATTTTTTCTAAGTATTGGACCTCCTCAGCATTTTCAGCTGCAGCATCATATTTTCCTAAGGAGGAGGTCATCATCATCATGCTTGTTTCGATGAAGGTCAACATCATCATGTTCTTCGTCGACTGGTTTCTCATCGTCATCATCATATTTCAATATCGGGTGATGTTTGGTTTTTATCCTGATGATGCTGATGAGCTACAGTGTGCCCTGATCTGCTTGCGAGGGTGATTTTTCAAAGTATCCGGTGATCTTCCATTTATCACCTTGCCCAAACATGATGATGATGTTGCCCCGATATTCTGAAGGGGTTATTCTCTAAGTTGTTCAACCTGACTTTTTTTTTCCTAAGGGTCGTCATCATCATCATCATATTTCCTTTTATCACCGTGTTGCTTGCGAGGGTCATCATATTTTCTGCATCATGATATCTCGCCGGGGTGATACTTTTATCATCGGGTGATCTTGGTTATGATCATCCTGATGATGTTGTTGAAGAGTTCTAAGTGCGACCCGATATTCACTGGGGTCATCATATTTTGAACGTCAGGATGATCTTAGTCAATATCATCCTGATGATGTTGTATCACTTCTTGTTCGATTGTTTTGTCATCCTGATGATGCTGACGTCATCCTTATATCAGGGTGATATCTTTCTTTCTGCCTATCTGCATCATGATATTTCTGAAGGAGGGGGTGATATTTTCATATCACTCGAGTGTGTGTTTGTTCCAGCATCATCATGATGCTGATATCAAGGAGATATCCGCCTGTCGGCTTCGTGCATTATCTAGTGGGGGGTGATCTTTTCAAGCATCATCATATTCATCAATCGCCCCGATCTTATAGTGGAGCTACAGTGCAACATGATTTTTGTGCATCAGGATGATATTTCCAAATATCCGGTTGTCTTCCGAATATCATCCTGATGTCGATATGATGATGACATCATCAAGGTCCGGGGGGGTCATATTTCTAACACTGATCATCTTGAGGAGATCTCCCGATATTTGCAAACATGATGATGATGTCATCCGGATATGAGGAGGTGCGCAGTAGGCAGATATGATGATGACGTCAGCAGGATATGATGATGATGTCATCAGGATGTTCATCGGCCAGACTTTTGGTATAAGCTCAGCAGGAGGATGTTCCTCCGATGGATCAGGTTGTGCGGATGAAGGCGATTATCATGCAGTTATATTGCAATATGATGCTGACGTCAGGGTGATATTTCGGGCAACAGGATATCATGCTGCTGGAGGATGATGATGATGAAGTCTTATACTAGTGTCGTCAGGAGCAAAAGCACCGACATCATATATGCTCATGACCTAGTATATAAAGTGTTAAAGAGGTTGCTGCGGGGTGCATGTGGGATAATTGATATCCTGCATTTTCAAATATCATGATGATGAATCTCGGCGGGAAGTGGTTGCGATGCAGAATTAATGTTCTTCCCGAGGCCGTGGGTTGGTGCGCCATCAATGGCAATTGTTGCAGAGGTATGGGCGATGGCGTGGGCGGATCTGGTACCCGATTGAAGGTGTACATCAGCGGACAGTGGCGTAGGGCTCGAGATATCTTCCTGTCTCCTCCCCTACCTGCTGCATTCATGTTTGGGCGCCAATCTGGTAGTGTTTGAGCACCATTTTTATGGTACTGTGTATCTGGCAGGATTTTTGGTCAACCATGTAATTAATTGCTGAGCACCTACCTGGCTGTTATAAGCAGGTTGTGTTGCTCATTTGTAGGTTGTTGAAAGTTGAAGATTTTTGGCTCTGTAATGCATAACAAGCTGATCTGGTTGCTCTGTACAGCTTACCTGTGAGTTTATGTATCTCTTGTTGTATGTTTTTGGCATGAACCTACTGATTTCATGATTAAACTTATATGAGAAATGCTATCTTAGCATGTGTTGTGTTAATTCTGTCTCCAGTATTGCATGTATTCTTCTTCTGAATCTAGATATTTGAGTAATGTTTAGATTCTAGAGCATAGAATTCCTATGTTGAATGTCTGATCTTTTAACTTCTGCTCAAGGGGTAGATTAAATTGTTTTCAGGTTGAACATTGGGAAGGGTATACTGCAGTAGGGATACCATAAGTAGAGATAACCTAACACTTTGTATTGGGAGATACCTGTAAGGCAGGTATCACATATATCCCCTTGAAATCTAGTTTTAGCTGTTTATGCTGATCATTCACAGGTGTATGTCTACTGACTCCAGGCCCTGGATAGGCACCAATCATGCTTTGTTTTTGTGTTATAACCATGTCCAGCTTTGCATCCACACTTAAACTTCAAATCAAACACTTAAACTTCAAATCAAAATCTAAAACAACCATTAGGACATTAGAGTTAGTTTTAGGAACCTCAGTCCTCTGTCTACAACTGCAAATAGGCCCAAAGCTAGCCCCTTTGCTCTTATCTTTCAGTTTTGGTCTACTTACAGGAGGACTTATCTACTTTCTGTCAGCATCCCAGCCTTGTATGCATATCCTCATGGATGTTGAGTAGGGAATACCCCCCTAGGTCTTGCAGAGCCTGAAGAAGAAGAGGAGATAAAATATAGAGTCTATCTCCTACACTGTTGGCCCCCTGGCCCAGAGATCCTGTTGATCACTGATGGCTACCTTGTAGGGAAATCTGGGAATAAGCATCCAGTCTGGGAAAAAGTCAACAGGGTCCACATTACCTTCTCATTTGTATCTTTGTGATGTATATGACATTTGTATCAACCCTTAGATACAAGTCCGGATACATTGGTTTAACCAAACTTGAATCTTTCTTGGATTCTGCGTTGTATGTAGCCTTGTATAACCTGAAACATACAAGACACAAAACCTACAACAATTTCACCACATTTCATAATATTCCAGTTCCGTAGTGTATATTACTGTGTATCAGCATGAGTTTTGTATCATTTCATCAAATGTACATTACATACATATATCACGAAAGCATATCGAGAATGTATGTTTAGGAATGTATATCTCGTCAGATGCAAAGGATGACTGGCAAAAACAGTAAGAGAACCAGTGATAACAAGTCATGTTTTGTATATGCAATAATTTAGCATATCGGCGAAGGTCATCGGTGTGAATTTATCAATTGGTGATTCTTTATATCTTCTCCCTGATGATCAGTCTCATGTCGATACTTATTTCCCTTTGCATATCTCTTAGAGCTCCGTCAGTGAGAGATGTAAGATTGGTGTAAGTTAAATAATCTTTGCCGATACGCTATTTCGACCTTGTCTAAAATCCTTTATGACTTTTATTATCGGTGTGACCATACATAGTCAGAGAGACCTGGGAAACATACCCCGATCAAGTCATCTTACACCGATTGTTAGAACTGGGAATTTGTCTGTCCGACGAAGGATTAATGGTGTCAAGTGTTTACGGTTCATCTTTAGTGAGCACTTCAACCATGTTATATTAAGTCTTTAGGAATCAGAATAGATCAAATCCAAATATTTGTATCAACTCAATTGTTAATCTCTGCTTGAAAACAACTGTGGATCTTTCCAAAGATCTCACATACTGAGATATTTGGATGATTGAAACTTAATATTTGCTACAAACAACATGGAAATTTCAGTCCCAACAGTGGCTCTTTCTGGGGATGTATGCCCCTTATGGGCATAGCAAGATTCCAGATTTCTGGAGGAGCAGACCAATGCCTTTTACAATGGGTGAACTATGATGGGTGCTAGAGATCCTGGGTTATCACTTTACGAAAAACTTTTATTTCCTGATAAGAGATATCTTTAAGCAAGTCATTTGATTCTTCTAAACTACTGTGCATGGAAAAGACCATTTAGAGAGTTTAATCTGAATTGTCCATGCACTGGCAATTCTTTTTCTCTCAGGTTCTTTTAAGAGAAGAAATGTTTCAAAAACTGTCCATGTACTGGCAGCTCTTGCTCCTCACCTGACATGTTATGTACATAATATGAATCCTCCCCTACCTTACCATTTATGACAAAAGGTCCAATCCACAGGGCATTGAATTTTCCATGCTTCCCCTTTTCTTGATTTCTGGCATTCCAGATAAGAACTATGTCACCTATCTCAAATTTTCTGAATGTTGCCTTTTTGTCATATAGGTACTTCATCTGCATTTGTATTTTTTTATTTTGATGTATTGCTTGTTCCCTCATTTCGTTCAACTCTATTAGTTGTTTTAGCCTTTCCTCCATTGATTCTAGGACATCCCAATCCTCTTGGAGAATAAACTTACACACTAGCAGCAGGTTGTGTATCGGGAGTCTGGCATGAGTTCCATATGCTAGTTCGAATGGTGATTTGCCAATTGCTTTCTTTACTGTGATCCTATCAGCCCATAGTGCTAATCTCAACTTAGAATCCCAAATTTTCTTGTTGTTATCCAACATTCTCTTTATAATTTCAAGGATACTTTTATTGCTGGACTCAGCTTGCCCATTACCTTGTGGGTGGTAAGGAGAAGAGTATGAAATCGTAATGCCATAAAATTTACAAAAAATTTTAAACTCATTCGATCTAAAACACATTCCATTGTCAGTTATAAGCCTCAAAGGTATCCCAAATCTAGTTAAAATGTTTTCCAATAGGAAGTTGATCACAACCTTGTTGGTTGCTTGTTTAGTGGGCACTGCTTCTACCCATTTCGTGAAATAGTCGGTGGCCACCAATATCCATCTATGGCCACCACTTGATTTTTCCATAATTTCTCCTATAAAGTCAATTCCCCATTGGTGAAACGGGGCATCAACTTGCATAGGTCTCAGGGGTAATGCACCTTGATACTTTAATTTTCTGGAGAATTTTTGACAAGCTTCACATTTCCTAGTAAAATTATAAGCATCATTGAAAACTTTGGGCCAATAATAACCAGCCCTTAATATCTGGTGTGCTATGGTTTTAGCTAAGAAATGGCCACCACACACTCCCTGATGCATTTCTTTCAAAGCAGATTTAGCTTGCTCTTCATCTAGGCAAAACAATAAAATACCATCATTATTTTTCCAAAAAAGATCTCCTTCTATAAGCACATATTTAGAAGCAGGCAATTTTAGAGTTCTTTTCTTATTATCATCAAATCCTTCAGGGCATTTCATGTGCTTGAGGTAATACACTATGTCAGTGTACCAACAATTTTTCTCAATACTTGTTATCATGTCCTCTTCATTTTCAATATTACATACCTAGGCAGCCTCAAGATTTGTTTCAGTCATCAGTTTTGTTAACCCTTGTCCCCTTACTAGCTTTGTGATTTGAATTTTTATATCAAACTCCTAAAGTTGATTTATCCACCTACATCTCTTCCCAGTTACCTCGTTCTGCATGAACACATCTTTGACCACTGCATTTGGTACATAAGCTATCACCTTAGCCCCAACCAAGTAAGGTCTAAATGCCTTGACAGCTTTTACCAATGCATAAGCTTGTTTTTCTATAATATCATAGTTAAGTTCTACATGTTGGAGTGATTTACTGAAAAAAAGAAACAGGCTACTCATAACCCTCATTATTCTTTTGTAACATAACTGCCACTACTGTATGAAAAGATGCAAAGGAAAAGATCTGGAAAGGTTTATTAAAATTGGGAGATTTTAGCACTGGAGCTTCTTTAATTGTTCTCTTTATGGATGTAAAAGCTTCTATGCATTCATCTGTCCAACTAACCTTTGCATTTTTCTTCAACATTCTAGATATAGGGTTAATAATTTCTACAAAGTTTGGTATAAACCTTCTCACAAAGTTTATTTGTCCAAAGAATGATTGTATGGCCTTGACTGTCTTTGGGATAGGAACTTTATCTATTGCATCTACTCTTTCGGGATCAATCCAGACTCCATCTTTGGATACTATATGCCCAAGCAATTTCCCTTCTGTAACTGCAAATTTGCATTTTTTGGGGTTCAGAGAAACACCATATTCTAATGCTCTAATAAATATCTTCTCAAGGTGATTCACATGATCCTCAGCCTTTTTTGAGTATGCAGTAAGGTCATCCTAATATACAACAATGATATCATTTATTAGACCTGCAAAAGCAATGTCCATTGCCCTCTGGAATTTGGCTCCAGCATTTGTAAGGCCAAATGGCATTCTCACGTATACATAAGTTCCCCATGGGGTTGTAAAGGTTGTTTTGTATTGTTCAGATTCTCTAACCTTTACTTGGTTGTATCCAGAGAACCCATCCATCATGGACAATAACTCACAACCAGTAACTCTCTGCACTAAAGCTTCGATATTGGGTAACGGATAGTTATCTTTTAAGGAAGAAATATTTAAATTCCTAAAGTCGACACAAAGTCTAATATCTCCATTCTTCTTCCTAACAAGAACAAGATTCGAGACCCAGGATGAATGCCTAATAGGTTTAATTATGCCAACTTCCCTGAGTTTTATAAGTTCCTCATGCATTTTAGTTTCTAACATAGGGTTGATGGGTCTTTGTTTTTGTCTATAGGGTTTAACATTAGATTTAAGTGGAATTTCATGTTGGAACAAATCTTCCCTATATGCTTTAAGATCATCATAAGACCAGGCAAACACATGTTTATATTTTCTCAATAATGTAACTAACATGCTTCTGATTGCAGGGGTTATTTTCTTTCCAATGTAGACCTTTTTAGGTGATAATTCAGTTCCTAAATTTATTTCTTCCACATCATCCTCCTTTATTGTTACTTCTTTGGTAATGGATCTATCATTTGCACCAAAAACTCTTTCTAATGCTACTAAGCCCTTAAGAGTTTTATTTGTTTTAAGCTGGATAGTCTCTTTCCCAAATAAAGTCTCTTTACCATCATTCTTCTCAACAAAAGCATTAAAGTCAATCTCTTGATTCTCATACTGATCTACACAGTGCAAGAATTTGAGTAAATCAGCATCACTGTCAAAAACCTGCCAGTTATATATGTTGTCTGGGATAGTTGGTCTAGTTTTGAGCTCAACTTCTGAAATACCTATTAAGGTAATGTCATCTTTTTTCAGAGCTATGTTTGCAAGGAAATCAGCTATTACATTTTTTGACCTATCTATCCAACTTATTGAAAAAGCATCAAACAACTCTATATCATCCATAACTACATTTCTGTATTGTTTTAGTCTTTTGTTTTTTGAGGAATATTTACCTTTGATTTGTGAAATAATCAGTTCAGAATCTCCATATACTGCTAACAATTTGATTTTGTGTTTTCTAGCAATGTTCAGTCCAATTAGAAGTGCTTCATATTCAGCTATGTTATTTGTGCACTCAAAATTTAGAGAAAAAGAATATTTGAATGTTTTTCCTGACGGTGATATAGACAACACCCCGGCTCCATTTCCTACCTTGCTGCATGCACCATCAAAATACATGGTCCATACACCATTTTCATCAAGTTGGGCTTCATGGTGAATTGGGTCTGTATTATACAATTTAGATTGTTCTTCCACCCTAAATGTACTAAAGTCTGTGTCACAAAAACAAATCATTTGATTTGGATCAATTTTCTCTATAATGTCTTCATACCTTGGCTCCCTATAGAGTTTAATAGCCTGTGTTCCCAATGGGATAGTAGCATAAGATAAATCTAATTGCACACTTCCCCCTACCATGGCAGTCCATTGTCTAGATAACAACATTCCATAGTTAGGTGGGATATCTACCACAGTGATGTCAATTCTATAAGAGGCTTTAGGATGAGATGCTAATTTTATCTCAACATCTTTCATGATTCCAACAACAGGGACAGATCTGTTATCTATTGTATAACATTTACCAAATGTAGTATCCACCCACATTCCTAACTTTTTCATAACAGCCAGGGGCATTATGTTTACTGCTGCTCCTGAATCAAGCATGCATTTCCTGAATAATTTGTTGTTAATTAGCAAGGTGATATAGAATGGATCTACTTGAGACGGGTTTTTCATTAATGTTTCACCCAGGTATACTTCAGGTATTTTGAAAGATTCTTGTTGCGTATTTATTTTAGAACTATGTTGTTCGGGTCTTTTGTCTGATACATTTGATATCATCTACACCACTATATTTTTATATTTTTCCACCTTCATCATTTCTAGAAGTGGCACAGATATTTTTATTTGAGAAATAGCTTGAGCAATATCAAATGAAGGATTTAGTTCTGGCCTATCAACTTTTGTTTTCCCCTTTTCCTCAGTTTTTGTGTTGTCCTTTTTGTTTGGTGTATCAACAGGAGGTATCTCATGAGGTGTTTTCTCAACTTTACTTTTATCATTCTTACCGGAAGTCTGATTTTTTATAAATATACTTCTGGGAGTTCCTTGTTCAGCATTTACAGTTCTGTTTCTTAGATTATAGCTATTTTTGGCTTGTGCTACCGCAACTAATGTTAAGGCTCTTCTGTCTTCCTTAGAAGGTTTTTGCCAATTGTAACCTTGTGCTGCGTTGAAGTCATATCCACAATTTCCTAAGTCTTCTCCATGATCAGAAAACACTTCTTGTTGTCCTATGTTCACATTATATTTTTGTGCTCCTACATCATATTCATACCCTGCTTCCTCATCGAATGAATAATCTTTTTCAACCGCGAAAGGTGTGACACCCAACATATTTATATTGTGATGATCCATCTTAGGGTTATAAGATATCTTGTCTTTTTGTATTGATTGTGCTACCACACAATAATCAGGAGAGTGGTAAATTACAGGGCGTACACCATGGATTATTTTCTATCACATGGACTCCACTCCTCTTCAAAGGGTCAAGAGTGTCTTTTCCATAATTATGTCTCCTATTAGTATCCACCGGCTTTCCATCTTTCTTGTTCGTATGATATGGCATATCATGGAGTCTTGGTCTTTCATTCTTATGTGAGTATTCTTGTTTGTTTGCAGGAGGATTAGGATTCTGAGGAACTCTTATATTGTCTCTTTTTCTGATCATCCCAGCAGCCCTTTTATTGTTTTCATTAGTGAGAGCCATTTTTTGTGCTTCTACCAAGGGTCTAGGACTTTTGCCCCTGAGTTCATAACCTGTCTTCGGGTCAAATGCTTTCAAGTATATGCTAAGGGCTGCTTGGTTATTCAATTTGGATTCTTGTGGGACCTTGTTATACAATTTGGTGAATCTCAAATTAAAGTCATACACTTGTTCATTTTGATATTTTTGAATAGTTATTAGTTCATGAAGAGAAAATTCTGGGGCACATTGATTTCTAAATTGTTCCAAAAATTGATTGTGGAAGTCTCTCAAGGAATATATTGAAGCTTCTAGTAAGCTATTTACCCAGTCTCTTGCTTAATTGGTAAGAGATATCATAAACAGTTTCATTTTTATATCTTCATATTCGTTACCAATGTCCTGTATAAAAGCATTGAATCTTTTGATATGTTCTTCAGCAGTTAGTTCATTGCTTCCTGTAAACTTAGGCACATTGTTCCTCCAACTATTATCCATGGGATAAGGATATAGCTGATATCCAGTCAAATCAAATTGTCTGGCCATACTCGTAGGATTAGGAAGTGGCATATTTGGGTATGGCAGATAATATTGGTATCCAAATGCAGGTTGTGGATACATATTGGGTTGGGCATAGTACTGATGATACGTATTCTATTGTGGGGGAGGTTGCTGATATTGATTGTTATGTCTTTACCCCGGTGGTGGATATTGTTGGTGAACATTCCCAGTATTTGCAGGTGGAGGTCCTTGCATTTGTCTATTTTGCAGAGAAGGATTATTGTATATATTGTGGGATGCCATATTTACATTTTGATGGTGAGATGGAATATGGTGATGACCAGGTGGTGGATAAGGATTAGCTATATGCTGAGATGGGTTGTGTGCATTAGATGGTCTTCGATTTTGAGGTGGAATATTTTGTTGAGCATGGCTAACATGTGGTGCTGCTGAAGTATGTGAACTACTTACATTTTGATGTAACCCCATTTGATTACTTATTTGAACATGTCCACCCTGCCTATGGGGAGGCACATACTTTGAATTGGTTACATTAGTTCTAGCTATTATTTGTTGTAGTTCATGTTTCATCTTTACTTCTTTTAATCTAGCCTGCTCAAGTTTTTCTTGTAATTCAAGTACCTCTTGCTGCATCTGATCCTTAGTTCTCATGTCTTCTGACTGACTATTAAGGATTTGTGTGGACATTACCTGATCTATGAATTCATTTTGAACTTCTTCACCCTATTGCAGTGATGCTTGGTAGTCATGTTCTACTTGATTTTGGTTTATCTCTCTCATGATCTGAGCCTGATGTTCAAGCTATTCTTGAGGGGTAGGTTTGTATTGGGCAAGGATATCATCAGATCTGTTATGATCAGCCTGAGTACGCTGATTGTTGGATTGGAATTCATCTAATTCATGCAAGGGAGTGAAACTGTTATGAATAATTAGTGTCTATTCTGAGATATTATCTAGAGAGATTTGGTTATTAGTACTATGAGACTGACTTGATATCCTAGTCTTCTTAATAGGAGCCTTTAAAGGTGGGGATGATTACAGTTTTTTACCATCAGCTTTAGATCTCCTACCATCCATTATGACACTTTTATCAAAAAAGCAATTTAAGTTTAGTGTAGAGTCACCACCTCTATTTAGAGGATTAATCAATCTTCTAGGTTTTTCCTTCCACCAATAGAGTTATGCCTTTTAATTCTCTAACTCAAATAACATTGTCTATTACTAGGTTTCTCTATGTGTTGTCCCTAGCAGAGTCACCAATTCTATTAGGTCTCAAAAACACAGGTTGTTAACCCTAAGAGGGTGCCAGGCTCTCTTGACGTTTTTTGGCTAACTGACACGGGGTAGATATGGCTAAACCCCCTTCACTTCAGGCTCTGCCAGACCTAGGCGGGTAAACCTCTAATTACTAAAGATGATAAAGAGATGATTACTACTTTAATCAAAATTAATCTATCGATAACGGCACAAGTTATAAAATAGATAAAAGACAGCAAAATAATTCAAAAAATAATCTAAATTGTAATGCTAAAATAATAATGCAATCTAACTAAGTAAATCTAAAATGAAGTTGAATGAGTGATGATGAAAATACTAGACTAGTGCCTTATTTAATATAGAGTCAGTATGGTTATGAAATGAATGACTATTTGTTTGGTAAAAACTCAAATTATCTGGCATGAAAGAATAGGTATGCAACTTGTACAACCCTGCAAGGAAATAGTTAGTGTTCCATACTTACATATATCCAATTTGACAAAATATTACCTACATTTATCTAAAAGGATTTAATCCTTACTTGAAGGAACCTATCAGAATGATACTACAATTGTAACAGATTTATCAAAAACTGGAGACAGAGTACAAACCCTAACTATATGACTCTTCTTACAGATCCATGACAAGGTCTTCTGAATTACTGTGATAAATTTAGAAGATTTAATTCTGAAAGTAGAAACCAATTAATCTTATCACACTATAACAGCAAATGTGCATAGACAATTTGAAGATATGCTTGATAACTCAAATTGAATAACAGAGAAAACTTTGAAAGGAGATAGTCATATAATTGAATAAATTTAATAGATAATTGATACTAAAATTTTGTAGTTACTGCTTCATGCTTACAGACTTGACTTCATCAGAAAATGCTCGCACATGATCTACCAAAAATAAAATATATTAAAAATGAAGTAGCATTGCAGCTCAAATCTAATCTATAGTATCTCCTCTTCTATTCTATAGTCCCCCCTATCTCTGGTCTTGGTCATCTCTTATAAAGAGAGGCATACAAGCTTTAGACCAGTGACAATGGTTGTGATGGTTGATAACTGAACAACAATATTAGTTCTAATAAAACAGATTTATGAAATTTAATACTGGCCACTAATCATCAAATGGATAACCATTTTAGGGTCGAAAAAGTCTTTAATTGTAGTCTAGCCCAATATCCTTTGAGGGTTTCCTCATTATTCCTAAAAAATCTAGATAAAACACAAATTAATGTCTGATCAAACAATCCAAACAAATTAATTTAAACAAATGTATTTACTCAAGTAATTACTTCCCTTATCGATATTTTATTCAGTTCCTCAAGATCTTTTCGTGGGTGTTTTATAGTTTGATCCCTGCTGTGTATATCCTGCAAAACCCATATTTTGAATGTCAGAAGAGTGTATTAACCATTCAGATTTGAATGTAATTTTAGGGTTCCTGTATTTTGCATCAGCAAGACCTCCTACATTGCTGTAAAAATAACATTCTTCCCCGATCTGTTTGGTGTCCCCGATACAACTATCGGCATAAGTCTCGTCGATGAACATAACCTTTGTTATCGTCAGGATAAGATATAGTGTCGAGATAACATTTTTCAAGTGACCCGATAGTAATTGTCTCCCTGATCATCCATCTCGTTTTTCATCGGAATGACTTTCACAACATGTCCCCGACATCGTTGTGACCATTGGTCGGGGAGACTCGCAGGCTTTATTCTAATTCATATCTCTTGCCGATGGTCTTTTGTATGCGTGGTGAGACTCTCAAACAACTTCATCCATCGGTATAGCTTATACCATTGGGGTGATCTTCAGAGTATCATCCGATATACTTTCCTCATGCCGATAATGATTTATTTGGTGTGACTGGGCAATCTCTTTCTGATGAAAGGTCATCAGTGTGAACTTATTCATCAGTGATCCTTAATATCTTCTCCCTGATGATCAGTCTCATGCCGATACTCATTTCCTTTTGCATATCGAGAATGTATCTCTAATTTGTATCTTTGCTTGTACAGAGGCTTGTATATTCGAAGATGTACATCGTATATACTAGATTTAAATTTCTCTGAATTCCAGCTTGTATGTATCAAATGTAATGTATGTTCAAAACATGCATACAAAGCATAGAATATACAAGCATTTAACTCTTTTAAATAATCTTTCGGTTCTGCCACTTGTATATAATGCAATGTATATCGGCATGTATCTAGGATACATACAAAGCACAAACATACAACGAATGCTTCAACTTTAATAAACCTTTGGTTCCGTGGTTTGCACATCGAGGATATACATTGTAATTGTGCATTCCTGATATACAAGCAATGGGGTCCACATTACCTTCTCATTTGTATCTTCACGATGTATATTACATTTGTATCAACCCTTAGATACAAGTTCGGATACATTGGTTTAACCAAACTTTAATCTTTCTTGGATTCCGTGTTGTATGTAGCCTTGTATAACCCAAAACATACAAGACGCAAAACCTACAACAATTTCACCACATTTCATAATCTTCCATTACTATGTATCAGCATGAGTTTTGTATCATTTCGTCGAATGTACATTACATACATATATCACGAAAGCATATCGAGAATGTATGTTTAGGAATGTATATCTCATCAGATGCAAAGGATGACTAGCAAAAATGGTAAGAGAACCAGTGATAACAAGTCATGTTTTGTATATGCAATAACTTAGCATATCGGCAAAGGTCATCAGTGTGAATTTATCAATTGGTGATTCTTTATATCTTCTCCCCGATGATCAGTCTCATGCCGATACTTATTTCCCTTTGCATATCTCTCAGAGCTCCGTCGGTGAGAGATGTAAGATTGGTGTAAGTTAAATAATCTTTGCCGATACGCTATCTTTGACCTTGTCTAAAATCCTTTATGACTTTTATTATCGGTGTGACCATACATAGTCGGAGAGACCTGGGAAACATACCCCGATCAAGTCATCTTACACTGATCATTATAACTGGGAATTTGTCTGTCCGACGAAGGGTTAATGGTGTCAAGTGTTTACGGTTCATCTTTAGTGAGCACTTCAACCATGTTATATTAAGTCTTTAGGAATCAGAATAGATCAAATCCAAATATTTGTATCAACTCATTTGTTAATCTCTACTTGAAAACAACTATGGATCTTTCCAAAGATCTCACATACTGAGATATTTGGATGATTGAAACTTAATATTTGCTAAAAACAACCTAGAAATTTTAGTCCCAATAGGCTCATTGCCTCTAGCAACTTCAAGCACATTGAAATGTAGACACCTTTTTCTCACTGCATTTTAGAGTCATAAGCATTTAGGCTCACACACAACTCATTACCCTTGATTGACATTCATAACATCTTCTCTACATTTCTCTACACAACTTTATCTTGCATTTATACCATTCACAACCAAGACCTATCTCAATTAGGTCGGTCCTAATGAAGCATGTACACCTCAATGTGTAACACCAATTAGATCAACACTAAACACTTCCGCAATGGAAAGAAGTGAAAGTGGACCATGCCAAGGGTTAACTAGGACTCAAATCTGTATCACCAAGCTACTCATCACATCTACAATCCATGAGGCACCTCTACAAATGGCACTAACAAGCCAAGTTAGCCAAACCTAAGCTAACAGCCACATCCATGCTTCTCCAAAGTCCAAATAGATCATGCGGACCACAGAGAGACACTCCACAACATGCACACACCTTTCCACAATATTCAACGTCATCAGAAACCTCTGCAATACTACCACAACTATCTAACACAAAGAATATCTTCTTTATGCACATCAAGATCCACTACCAATAAACACCAACAAAAGAACTGATCTTGCAGAGTAACCCAACATAGGAAACTTCAAGGAAAGGTAGATATAGACTATAGAAGCACATCCCCAGATCCGCAAGAGAAGAAACCTCAATGCAGAGAAATGTAGAGCAATCTCATTTCTCACATACAGTCTTCTCCATAGAAAAACACTCTGTCAAACACATCTTCTACTATTGCATGATCTAGAACCTCAAATTCTAGATATGACACCTCTTAATACCTTTGATTAACACTTCTAAACTGCACAGACATATCTTCAACTAGGAAGAAATGCGGAGCACAACTCTGTCACACCACACACCTTCTTATTCAAATTTTCTCAAAAGCACTTGGAAACCAAGTGAACTACCTGCTAGAGGTTGACATCAATGACAACACTAGCAAGTTTCCAACAATCTCCCCTTTGTCATTGATGGCAACACCAACTTTCTGAAAAACTGTCAAGACCAAAAACAATCAATTAGCAGCTCAGTAGTACTCTCCCTAACTGGAACAACTCTTACTCTTCACCCACTTTACTCCCCCTGACTAGAACAACTCTTACTCTTCACACATTTTCCTACACAATGGTTTTTCAGCCACCTTCATTCTCTCCCCCTTTGACATCAATGGCAAAGGGTCATACTTTCAACACTAACAAGCACTTACACTTTCTCTCCACTACTTTTATTTTTCTACACTCTTCCCCTTAGGGTCATAAGATATGCTCTATTTGACTACACCAATCACCACCGACTCCCCCTGAGAGGTAGGTAGCCTCCAACATCAGTCCAGGACTAAGAATGTATCTTGAAATGCTTCCTGGACAGATGCACATACTTATGCATCTAATTCAAAGAAGGAGGGGCAATAACCCCTAACTTCTGCCAGAGATACTCAAAAGTATCTTTAGGAAGAGCCTTTGTAAATATATCTACAATTTGTTCCTTAGTAGGCACATACTCCAATTTCACCTCATTCTCTGCAACCTTCTCTCTTAGGAAGTGATACAGATTGAAATATGCTTTGTCCTAGAATGCATTACCAGATTCTTTGAAATGTTGATAGCACTTGTAATATCACATAATATAGGAATAGATTCATCATATGACACTTTGATAGCCTTCAATGTTTGCTTAATCCACAACACCTGTGTGTAGCAAGATGTTGCTGCAATGTACTATGCCTCTGCAGTAGATAATGACACTGAATCCTATTTATTACTTAACCATGAGACAAGTCTGCTTCCCAAAAAGAAAGCACTACTACTTGTACTTCTTCTATCATCTGTACATCTTGCCCAATCTGTATCTGTATATGCACTCATGGAGAAAATTAGTGTCCTTATGATACCATAGGCCAAACTCCATAGTGCCTTTCAAGTATCTAAATATCCTCTTTACTGCTGAAACATGTGACTCTCTGGGATCAGCTTGAAATCTAGCCACAAGGCAAACTACTTGCATGATATCCGGTCTAGTAGTAGTTAGGTATAACAATCCACCAATCATTGATTTGCACTTGCTCTGATCAGTCTTAGGAGATTCATCATCTTTGCTTAACTTACAACCAGTAGTCACGGGAGTACAGACTGGTTTGGAGTCTTCCATTCCAAACTTCTTCAACATTTCCTTAGCATACTTTGATTGTGAAATGAAAATACCTTTTTCTGATTGACTGATTTGTAATCCAAGGAAGAAGTTCATTTCCCCACACATTGACATTTCAAATTCTTTATGCATCTCTTCTACAAATCTCTTACACATACCTTCATTACCTCTAAAGATTATATCATCAACATACACTTCTACAATCAGGATTTGATTTTCTTCAACTTTGAAATACAAATTGCTATATACAGTGCCCTTTTCGAAACCTTGCTATAGTAGGTACCTATCCAACCTTGCATACAAAGCTCTAGGAGCCTATTTGAGTCCATACAGAGCCTTCTTCAATCTACAGACCATATTTGGATCTTCTGATAACTGAAACCCTTTTTGTTTCTCAATGTATACTTCCTCTTCCAACTCTCCATTCAAGAATATAGATTTCTCATCCATCTGATAGACTTTGAAGTCCTTATGAGCTACAAAGACCAAAAACATTCTAATGGCCTCCAATCTTGCCACTGGAGTAAAGGTTTCCTCATAATCTATTCCTTCCACTTGTGAGTAGCCTTTACACACAAGTCTAGCCTTATTTCTGACTACTTCTCCATTCTCATTCAATTTGTTTCAGAAGACCCATTTAGTTCCTATCACATTTTTGTCTGATGGTCTTGGAACAACTTCCCAAGTCTGATTCTTCACAATCTGCATTAGTTCTTCTTTCATAGCCTTGATCCAGTGCTCATCTTTTCATGCTTCACTCACTCTTTTGGGTTCTATTGTAGATAGCAAACACAAATTTACCTGTCCATCTACCATAGCAGTTTTCCTTCTTGTTAACACATATTTGTTCTTATCTCCAATGATCTGATCTTCAGAATGATTCTTCTGCACATACTTGGGAGTCTTAGGAACCCTTTTCGGAGCATCTTCTTCACCAATTTGCATCTGCTTTTCCTTTTCTTCTTCACTTTCTTCTTTTCTACAAGGGGGATCATCAAATTCATATTCTTCTATCAGTACTGAGCTTTTATGTGGATCCTCATCCTCTTTGACATTTGTACTTTCAACTAGCTTCTTTAGCCTCTTGTTGTAACACATGTAAGCCTTTCTCTTTGTAGAATATCCAAGGAAGATTCCTTCATTTGATCTTGTATCAAACTTTCCCAAGTTTTCTTCATCTCTCCTAATGTAGCACTTGCTTCTAAATACTCTAAAGTATTTGACAGTAGGAGTTCTTCCATACCACAGTTCATATGGAGTCTTTGAACTATTGACCCTTGCTTGCACTCTATTTTGTATGTAGATTGCAATGTGAATACCTTCTCTCCAATAGATATCTAGTAGATTTGCTTCTTTCAACATTATCCTTGCTACTTCTTGAACTGTCATGTTCTTTCTTTCCACAACTCCATCCAGTTGAGGAGTCCTAGGGACTGGTAAATGGCTCTTTATTCCATGATCTTCAAAAAAGTAGTTAAACTCATTGGAGGTGAACTCACCACCTCTGTTAGACCTCAAGCACTTGATTTTCAAATTAATTTTATTTTTAACCATAATCTTGTATGCTTTAAACTTATCTATAGCTTTTGGTTTTTCTTTGAGAAAAGTTACCCAAGTCATTCTAGAGTAATCATCAATCAACAACATAAAGTACTTGTCACCTTGAAAGCTTCCTACCCTTGTAGGTCTACATAGATCTATATGCACCAACTCCAGAGGTCCGGTGGTAGAATACTCCTTGATCTTGAAATTCTTCCTTGTTTGCTTCCCAATCTGACATTCCTTGCATGTTGCATTGATAGGCTTTGTAATTCTTAGCAGATCTCTCACAGCTTGAGTAGAGTTAATCCTTACCAGGATATCAAAATTGATCTGACACATTCTTCTACGCCATAGCCAACTCTCATTAACTTGAATCATGAAACACATACTAGTAGCACCTTTAAGCTGATATATATGCCATTTTGTCATTATTCCTATAGCAATCAGAGTTTCAGAGCTTTCTTTTCTAATTTCACAACCACCATCCTAAAACACAAGGTTATATCCTTTGTTGCACATTTGTCCTATACTTAGTAGATTATGCCGGAGACCGTTGACATAAAGAACATCATCTATATTATGCTTGCCATAAAAATTGATTGAAACTCTTCCACAGATTTTAGCAAATGCATCATCTCCAAACTTAACATATTCTCCATCAAACTTCTCAAGCTTAACAAACTTATTATTATCACCTGTCATATGATTTGAACACCCACTATCAATTAACCAGTCATTCTCCTCCTCTCTTGCATGAAAAGTAGTTACCAAATCTCCTTTGATATTGTGCCTTGTTTCCGGAGTAGTTTCCTTTATGCATCTTTCAAAGTTAGTAGAATTAGTTCCAACATTCAATGCCATGAAAATTAATTCATCACTTTCATCATCCGTATAGTCAGACTCATCATCAGATATACTATCATTTTCTTTAACATAATAACTCCTCTTGAATGATTTACCTTTGTTGTTCTTGTTTTCGTCATTTGAATTTTTGATTGGACATTTTGAAGAATAATGACCTATCTTTCCACAACTGAAACATTTGAAGGGTAACTTACCTTTGTATTTTCCAGAGCCCTTTTTCAATCTGCTCACAAAATTTGCTTCCACTTCATCAAAGTCATCAGGATCGGATTCAACATTTTTCTATCATGATAGCCTTAAAAGTAGTTTCTTTTCTTGACTCATCTTGACCAAATTCTCTTATCTCAAAAGTAGTTAGAGTACCAAATATTTGTTCCCTAGAATACTTGTCCAAATTTTGTGTTTCTTCAATAGCAAAAACTTTAGCACGATAAGATTTTGGAAGAGTGATGAAGGGGGTAAATCATAAAACACACAATAACAAAAATTGCACACAGAAAATAGAATGATATTTTATTAATATGGGAAAAACATTACATTACAGAAGCTCAAATACAATCAGAGGATGAATCCCCTACAGGCTGCAACACATTACAGCTCCCTCTCTCAAAACTCTGGAATCTTCAGCCTTCTGTAATCCCCAAATCAACTAGGGTTTCTAATTTCCCACCTTTCTTGACTCTACACCTTCCCCCTTAACTCTGCTACCCTAAGGGTTCCCAAAAATGGTTATATATAGCCCTTTTTGGTGACCACTAGCTTAATTTCAAAATTTGCATCTCCCTCCAAAAAATAGGTCAACTTCGCGGGGCCATAACTTTCGATCTGACCTTTGGATTTTCAATTATAATACCTTTTCGGAAAGCTCTCGAAAAGACGATGGAGCGCCAAGTAGCACTGATAGGTAGACTACTTGGGTTTCCCATCAATTCTGAGCCCATCCAGAGCCTCTAAGTGCCTCAAATTTGACTTTGAATATTTCAATAGGATTTTTAGAATTTGAAATTTTAATATCTCACAGATGACAAATAATATTGAAGTGATTTCTTCACCATTAGCTTCAATTCACCATTCTAGAGGTCTGTGTAAGATTTTGTATCCAACCGTGCACAAATGCAAACTTACTAAGAATAGTAGCCCTGCCAAATTTAGCCCTTGTTGAAAAGAAACAACATTTTTTTTTTGGTTGATGCAAGATTGCTCTTACACCCTAGATGCTCCTACATCAGACACCCGGGGTAGTTTGAAAAGTGACCCTGTCACTTCTCATGTGTTAGAGGGAAACCAAAACGATTAACCTCACTCTCAAATAACCATGATGAATCTTCAATAGGCCTTCCTTTCCATTTCACCAAGTATTCTATATACTGCCTGTTTCTTATACTCTTACCCACACGGCTATCCAGAATGCCCTTTATCTCCTCCTTTTCTGAAGTAGATGCTGGAATGTCCCACTGTGTTCCTTTATCAAGTCCATCCTCATGATACTCTGTTAGATCTGAAATGTTGAACACTGGTGAAATATTGATGTCATCAGGCAACTCTACCTCAAATGCATTTCCTGAATCGTGCTTCTTCATGATTCTACATGGTCCAAATTTGCTCATCTTCAGCTTATTATATGTACCAATTGGAAATCTTTCTTTTCTCAAGTGAACCATGACTTCATCACCCTCCTGAAACTCCTTATGCCTCCTCTTCTGATCCGCCTTATCTTTGTACTGAGAATTCATCTTATGGATATGCTTTCTTACCTCTTCATGCAAATTCTTCATGTGCTCGCCAAAATTTTCAGCTTCGGCACTACTCTTCTCCCCCTTATCCATCCTCCTCAATTCGGAAGCAATTCTTAGGCCACTCCCATACATAGCCTGGAATGGAGATTTACTTGTGCTCCTATTGATAGAATTGTTGTAAGCAAATTCTACCTGTGGTAAAATCAAATCCCATCCCTTGGGCTTATCTCCTACTAAGCATCGTAGCAGGTTACCCAAACTCCTATTCACCACTTCTGTCTGTCCATCAGTCTGTGGATGGTGTGCAGAACTGAACTTCAAATCTGTCTTCAACTTCTTCTACAATGTCCTCCAGAAATAACCAACAAACTTGGTATCTCGATCTGAAACTATGCTCTTAGGTAGACCATGTAGTCTTACCGCCTCCTTGAAAAATAACCCTGCAATGTGAATAGCATCATTAGTCTTCTTGCAAGGAATAAAATGGGCCATCTTTGAGAATCTATCCACCACCACAAAAATGGAATCATGCCCTCTCTGTGTCCTTAGTAAACCAAGAACAAAATCTATACTAACATCATCCCATGGCTTCTCTGGTATAGGCAATGGCTGATATAGCCCTGTATTCTGACTTGTTCGTTTTGCCATCTGACGCACTCTGCAACTCTGCACAAATTTTCTCACATCTTGCTGCAATTGTGGCCAGTAATAATGTTCACCAATAATAGCAATGGTCTTATCTCGACCAAAGTGTCTAGCTAATCCTCCACTATGCTTCTCCTTAATCAGGTTCTCTCTCATGGAACTCCTCGGAATGCACAACTGGCTTCCTCTAAACAACATGCCATCTTGGATTATGTAATCCAACCATTTTCTCCTGTCCAAAGTAGCAGGTTCCAAACAAGCTTTCCAAGCCTCTACAAAATCTAGATCTTTAGAATACAAACTTTTGAGTTCATCAAACTCAACGACCTCTATCTTCATTTCTGTCAACAAATTTTGCCTTCTGCTCAAGGCATCTACAACCCTGTTGGACTTCCCACTCCTATGCTTCAAAACAAAAGTATAACTCTGCAAAAACTCAACCCATTTTAAGTGCCTTTGATTTAACTTTCCTTGACTATTAAGATATTGCAAAGCCTGATGATCAGTATATAAAACAAACTCTTTTGGCAACAAATAATGTCTCCATTTCTTCAAAGCCTGGACTATTGCATAAAACTCTTGATCATAAACAGAATACTTTTTCTTGGCATCATTAAGCTTCTCACTAAAATAAGCAATGGGCTTACCTTCTTGACTTAGAACAGCTCCTATACCACTACCACTCGCATCACAATCTACCTGAAATACCTTATTGAAATCTGGAAGTGCCAACACAGGTTGTTCTATGACTTTCTGCTTCAATGTATCAAAGTTCTTGTCTGCTCCTTTAGTCCATCTAAACTCTTTTCTATCCCCTCTCATTGTCTCAGTTAGGGGTGCACAAATGCTACTGAATTTCTTGATAAACTTTCTGTAAAAACTTTCCAAACCATGAAAAGATCTTACCTCGAAAGCACTCCTTGGCGTATGCCATTCAATGATAGCCCTCACCTTCTCTGGGTCCATCTTAAGACCTTCCTCTGAGACAACAAATCCCAGGTATACCAACTCCTTTGCAAAACTACATTTCTTCAGATTGATCAACAACTTCTCCTCCCTTGTCTTCTCTAAAACTCTTCTGATATGCATCAAATGCTCATCCCAACTCTTACTGAAAATCAAAATGTCATCTAAATAAACAATAACAAAACTTCGCAAAAATTCCTTCAGCACCTCGTTCATGAGCCGCATGAATGTGCTCGGTGCATTGGTTATCCCGAATGGCATGACTAACCACTCATACAAACCCTCCTTTGTCTTGAAGGCTATCTTCGATTCATCTCCTTCTCTGATTCGAATCTGGTGATACCCACTCTTCAGATCAATCTTTGTGAAGTACTTGGCTCCACTCAAACAATCCATTATGTCATCCATTCTCGGCAATGGAAATCTATACTTGGTTGTGATCTTGTTGATGGCTCCAGAATCTATACACATCCTCCATTCTCCATCTTTCTTTGGTGCTAGTACCGCAGGTACCACACATGGACTTAGGCTCTCCCTTATAAGTCCCTTCCTTAATAGCTCGTGAACTTGTCTGTTCAACTATCCATTCTCTACTAGAGTCATTCTGTGGGCTGCCTTATTTGGCAAACTAGCTCCTGGTATCAAATCCAATTGATGAATTATCTTCCTCACTAGTTGTAAACCTTCTCGTACATTATCAGAGATAATATCTTGAAATTCTTCCAACATTTCCGAGACTTCTGCTGGTACATCTTCACATTTCTTAGGAATCAATGCAAAGCAATGACGCTCACGCTTCATACCCTCCAAAAATGTTCTACCATCTACCAAGCAAATTCTAGCAATACTACATACCTTTTCTTCCACCTCCTTCAAGGGCTTCAACTTATGACGTACTCCATCCTTTGTTAGGGAGTATGTGTTTGCACGACCATCATGGACAGTGCTCCTATCATACTGCCACTGCCTCCCCAATAACATATGACATGCATCCATCGGTATGATGTCACACAACACCTCATCATGGTAGTCACCAATCTTGAACTTCACTAAACACTGTTCATTGACCAAAGCTCTATGGTCCTTCTGCAACCATGCAATCTAGTATGGATGCGGATGCTTTCTTCTTGTCAACTTCAACTTGTCAACCATCTCCTCTGGAAAAAGATTATCAGTGCTTCCACTGTCAATAATAATATCACAACACTTACCTTCACATTTGCACCTTGTGCAGATAAACTCTTCCTCTGATTGGGTTCTTTCTCCTCATTCAATAGAATTCTTCTGACAACTAGGGCTTCTCCCCTTTCTGCATCTTCGGAGTGCTCAGACTGTGCATCTTCATCCACATGTGCAACTCGTGCATTACCTTTAGGTCTTCTATTCATCCTTCCTTGATGTTGCGGACACTTGTATGCTTGATGCCCTTCTTCTCCACATTGGAAACATGTTCCTCTAAAACCTCCTCTTCCAGGTCCTTGCCCAAGTCTACCTCTTCCTCTTCCTCTTTGCTCACCATTATTCTGGTCACGAGGGCGGTAGGTATTATCTCCTCTCTGATTTCGACTGGTTCCAGCTTCTTCACTTTTCTTTGGTTCTTCATTTCAGCCTCCATAGGGTCTTCCGCCAGTCTTTCCACCTTGACCTCTTCCCCTTTCCCTGCTTTCAAATCTCTTATTCAGCTTCTCTTCCACCTTTAGGGAAAACTGGTACGCATCTTCTATGGTGGTCATTCTGACCAGGCTCAACTCTTCTTGAATACTTGGCCTCAACCCATTAATGTAATGGGCCACCTTCTCCTTGTTGGCCTCTCCATGGCCTGTCCCAATAGTGATCTTATAAAAATCTTCTATATACTCCTTAACAAACTTGTTACCTTGCTTCAATCCTTGCAGCTTCTTCAGCAACTCCATCTCATAGTCCACAAGAATGAACTGCTTCTTCAATTTCTCCACCATCCGCTCCCATCTGGTAATCTTTGCTTTTCCTCTTCTGTTTCTCTCTAACTGGACCTCCTTCCACCAAATACTGGCACGGCCCTTCAACTTTGTCTTTGCAAACTTGACCCATTCAGGGTCTTCCACATCTTCATACTCGAAATACTCCTCCATATCATTGATCCAATCAATAAGTTGTTCCGGATTCAAATCTCCAGAATAGGTAGAAACTTCAATCCTGGGCCTCTTTCCGATCTTTAAAATGGCCCTCAACAACCTAACTTCTGCAGGATCTCCCGCAGCTTCTTGTTCTTCCTCAAATAGCTCTTCTTCAGCTTCATCTTTGCTTTCCTCTCTCCTTCTCGGCTCGAATCCTCTTTGCAGCTCCTCTTGCAATGCATCGATTTGTCTTTGCAGGGCTCTAAAACCCTCTTCTGTCAAAGCACTACTCCCACCACGGTTTCTTCGTGGAGGCATCTTGATCTATGCAGCAAACCCACAACCTCAGGTCCTGGTGCAAACTGCCTCACGGTCGGTGATCTATCTACACACTCAGGAACCCTTGCTCTGATACCACTTGATCAAGGGGGTAAATCATAAAACACACAATAACAGAAATTGCACATAGAAAATAGAATGATATTTTATTAATATGGGAAAAACATTACATTACAGAAGCTCAAATACAATCAGAGGATGAATCCCCTACAGGTTGCAACACATTACGGCTCCCTCTCTCAAAACTCTGGAATCTTCAGCCTTCTGTAATCCCCAAATCAACTAGGGTTTCTAATTTCCTGCCTTTCTTGACTCTACACCTTCCCCCTTAACTCTGCTACCCTAAGGGTTCCCAAAAATGGTTATATATAGCCCTTTTTGGCGACCACCAGCTTAATTTCAAAATTTGCATCTACCTCCAAAAATAGGTCAACTTCGCGGGGCCACAACTTTTGATCCGACCATTGGATTTTCAATTATAATACCTTTTTGGAAAGCTCTCGAAAAGACGATGGAGCACCAAGTAGCACCGATAGGTAGACTACTTGGGTTTCCCACCAATTCCGGGCCCATCCGAAGCCTCTAAGTGCCTCAAATTTGACTTTGAATATTTCAATAGGATTTTTAGAATTTGAAATTTTAATAGCTCACAGATGACAAATGATATTGAAGTGATTTCTTCACCATTAGCTTCAATTCACCATTCTAGAGGTCTGTGTAAGATTTTGTATCCAACCGTGCACAAATGCAAACTTACTAAAAATAGTAACCCTACCAAATTTAGCCCTTGTTGAAAAGAAACAACATTTTTTTTTTTGGTTGATGCAAGATTGCTCTTACACCCTAGATGCTCCTGCATCAAAGAGTTCTTAGTACCTTCTTTACCACTTTACTTTCCTCCAAATTCCCACTAAGACCATTGATGGAATTGACAACTTCATCCACTCGCTACATGTAGCCTGCAATATTTTCACCCTTTGACATCCTTAAGGTTTCAAACTTGGCCTTCATCATCTGCATCTTTGCTTTCTTGACCTTGTCATCTCCTTCATAGGTACTTAGCAGATTCTTCTAGATCTCATGAGCAGTTTTAGAGCCCATTATGTTCACCAATTATGGATCAGAAAGACTGTTCAAAAGAGCTCTCCTTGCCTTCCCATTGTTCTCATAATCTTTAATCTCATCTTCATCCTTTGGACCATTTGTAGGAATAGAATATTTTTTCTCAACTAACTTCCAGATGCCATATCCTAACAAGATAATAAAGATTTCCATCCCAGTCTTCCAAAAAGCATAATTTGTTCCATCAAACACTGGAACCTCAATACCTTTCTTGTGCACCATCCAGATCTACCCCAAGCGGTTAAGCTTCTTCAAAGGAACCTTGCTCTGATACCAATTGTTAGAAATCACAGGGCAACTGAGAGGGGGGGTGAATCAGTTGTCTATTAAAACATTAAACCCTCAAAGAAATTCCAAACATCAACCTCTTATTATGCATTAACAAAATGTATACATATGAAGTATCAATGCAAGCACATCAAACACATGAGAACACCAGATTTACAAGGAAAACCCAAGAAGGGAAAAACTATAGTGAGGATTAACTCACATATATATGAATAATAACACCAAAATCAAATAGGCTCACTACCCAAAAGAAAGGCTCACTACCCAGAAGGACTCACTATCCAGAAGAGAGAAGAATAGAAGAAAACCTTTATAGAGAGATTCAATATCTCAAAGCAACAGGAGAGATCCACCACTGCAACTTCTGCTATCCACAACCTTTGGCTCACTGTCTCCAGCAACTTCAAGCACATTGAAATGTACACACCTTCTGCTCACTGCATTTAGGAGTCATAAGCATTTAGGCTTGCACACAACTCAGTACTCTTGATTCACATTTGCAACATCTTCTCTACATTGCTCCACACAACTTTATCTTGCATTTATACCATGCACAACCAAGACCTATCTCAATTAGGTCAGTCTTAATGAAGTGTGTACACCTCAAACATGCAACAACAACTAGGTCGGCACTAAACACTTCTGTGGTGGAAAGAAGTGAAAGTGGACCATGCCAAGGGTTAACTAGGATTCAAATCTATATCACCAAGATTCTCATCACATCTACAATCCACGAGGCACCTCTGCAAATGGCGCCAACAAGCCAGGTTAGCTAAACCTGAGCTAACAACCACATCCATGCTTCTTAAAGTCCAAACACATCATGCAGACCATAGAGAGACACTCCACAACATCATCACACCTTTTTGCAACATTCAACATCATTAGAAACCTTTGCAATACTGCCGCAACCATCTGACACAAAGAATATCTTCATTATGCACATCAAGCTCCACTACCACTGAACACCAACACAAGAATTAATTTTGCAGAGCAACCCAACATAGTAAACTTCAAGGAAAGGTAGATGTAGACTGTAGAAGCACATCCCTAGATCTACAGGACAAGAAACCTCAATGTGAAGAAATGCAGAGCAATCTCATATCTCCCAGACAGTCTTCTACACAAGAAAACACTCTGTCAAACACATCTTCTACTGTTGCACGATCTAGAACCTCAAATTCTGGATATGACACCTCTTAATACCTCTGATCAACACTTCCAAACCACACAGGCATATCTTCAACTAGAAAGAAATGTGGAGCACAACACTGAGCACAACTCTGTCACACTACACACCTTATTAAAATTTTCTCAAAAGCACTTGGAAACCAAGGGAACTACCTGCTAGAGGTTGACATCAATGACAACACCATCAATTTTCCAACAATGTCTTCATCATTGATATATTTTCATTGATTCCTTCATACCTTATCATCATGGAATGACTTACTGTTTATATCATTTATTTAAGGGGTCACTGTTGGCAAGAGACACTATGTGGATTCATAAGTGTTGTCATTGATGGCAACAAAGTCTATCCCACACATCCACAGTACATAATATGCCTACACCTGAAGTTAAATTGAAGAATGTTTTGATCTAGTGAACAAGAACAAAGTATGTAACAAGGTCTGACAATCAGGTCTGGATCTCTCAGATGGTGTAACTCAGTAAGTTGCAGACTTGGACAAGTCAAGAGAGGTATCATGACTACTGTATTCCAAAGATTTAGCCTCCGGTGATAAATCAAGAAAAAGATATGAGCATCTGAGTGTTGGGTTCTAGTCAGGCAGAACAGACAGAGGAAGAACTGACTAGCAGAGTATCAGACCTCAATCCAGATGAGTAAAAGGTGTTGATCAAGCAATTTGTGGGATTATACATTGTTGGCCAACATGATTTACGACTTCTATGCCTATGTTTTTGATACGCATCACAAATCAAGCATGGATTCAGCCGGCAGATCAATAACTTAGAAATATCTTGAGTGTTCTTGTTGCCGACTAGAAAGTTGATGAAAATCCTTGATGTGGATATATATACCAAATGGATTCCAACATGTAAGTGTGTGTCTTGAAGTTGTGAAGAGACAAGGTGCGAAGAAAAGTAGGGATAAGTGTGAGAAATGCAATTCAAGTCCGGTATGTGACTAAATAACAACATTAAATAGAGGAACAATGAAGTGCATCAAATCGGTTTATTGGGCCTGACCGAAACTAAACTCTTGCATTTGTAGATGCTTCTCATCAGTTCAAACAATTGATTATCTTCTGTAAGTTCTATAGACAGTGAGTCTCTAGTAGACAGTGTGCCTCTTGTGAGCAGTGTGCTCGGGCAGTGAGCCCTAATTGGCAAGTGCCATTTTGTACTCCTTATTCTTTTAACAGAGAATACAATCTTGGGTTAGTCACCCTGTGGTTTTTCCCTTAACAGGGTTTCCACGTAAAAATCCTTGTGTTATTTGTTGATTTCATTTTTCAGTTCTTATGATTGTCTTTCCTTCCATGTTTTGATAGAGCACTAAATGTTAAGATAAGAAAAGAAAGAAAGAAAGATAAAAATTATAAAATAACTAATTCACCCCCCCTCTCAGTTATTTGCATTGTTCCAACAATTGGTATCAGAGCTAAGTTCCTCTGAACAAAGCCTAACAACTTGAGGAAGATTTGTGAATCACAATGGATACATATGGTATGAAGGAACAACTTCAGTCTACCCTGGATGATCTTGAACAATCTTACTATGAAGTCAATAATTTGAGAGAAAGACTCAAACAAGCTGATGAATTCATAAATGAGATAAAAGAAAAACTTAATATCTCTGTGAAAAAGAGAAAGGAACTACTTCAAAAATTAGCCAATTAGAGTGAAGTCAATGATACTAATGAAGATCTAAATTAGAAAATTAAGCTATGTGAGAAGCTGTCAAAAGAAGTCATTATGGTAAGGCATGAAATGGAATCAGGGGTTATGAGATTCACCCAAGAAATTGAAGAAAAAAGAAAGATTGAAGATAATTTAAATAAAACCCTCAAGGAGAAAATAGAGGATTGCCACAAAATGGATATAATAATCAAGCATCTTGAATCTGATCTTGAAGAAGCTAGAGACAATGAAGAACAAATTGAGAATCAGATAGACACTCTTAAACAAGATCTTCAAACTGCAAATGAATACAAAGAAAAATTCAAGATAAGCTCAGCCCAACTTGAAGTGCTTCTTGAAAGCTAAAAGAAGGTAGATGATAAGCGTGACTTGGGATATGAGAAAGGTGAAAGCTTTGGATCCGGTCAGAAGAACTTTGGATCAGGAAATCAAAGAAACAGGCCTAGAAGACCTCTAGTAAGGCAACCAAATGCTCAAAGATATCCATCCTTCAATGGATACTGCTTCAATTGCAAAATTTCAGTCATAAAGCAACTCAGTGTAGGAGGAGAATGAATCAGAATAATCCATGCTTCTCTAGACAATGTTTCAACTATAGAAGGTATGGTCACAAATCTCATGAATGCAGAAATATGAAAATAAATAATTCACTCAATGGTAGATGCGTTGCATGCAATAGAATGGGACATATGGCTAATTAATGCAGATCAAGAGGATATCAATCAAATAAGCAAAGAAATGTTGTATGTTACAATTGCAATAGATCCAGTCATAATGCCAAATTCTGTAGAAGCAGAAATCAGGATAGAAAAGGTCTGGTGGAACATAATCAGAAATAAGATAAGGGCAAAGGTAAAGTGAATGCAGATGAAGTTCAAAAGGAGATGAGCAAGATTTGGGTAAAGAAGAGTACAGAAAATATTAGGGATGGATCTGCACCAAAATCTGATGCTGATATTCCTTCTGGAAACTAAAAAGGTGAGCTCTGGCTCAGGGGGAGTCACAGAGAAAAACAATTTCCCCCAGCCAATTAGCTAGTGCCTAAATTTGTCACATTGAGTAAACATCTGATGCTGCGGACTAAAGGGTTCTCAGAAAAACCTCCAAATAACCTTCAGTCAAAATGTGAAAGATCCGCATGGAGTTTTGCAAGATTTATAACCGCTCAAGTTAATCTAGTTTCGACAGCTATCCGATAAAGCAAAATTTCACAGATAGATCCGGTATGATTTAGAATTGAAATGCTTTGATCTATGGACCCATGGCATGATTGAAGAAAAGAAGATACATTGTCAATCCTCACTGACAATGATTCTAAGTTCGGCGCAGTGATTCAAGAAGATCTCTCTCAAAATAGGGCAACCAGATAACTTAAGTTGTGCATTTATTACAAAAGGAAATTAGGGTTTGTGAAAGGATAAAAGGGTTCTTTGACTAATTATTTACACACTTGCACTCACGAAGAAGAAAAGAAGAGCTCTACAAAGAAGATTTTGCAATTCACTCAAGATCAACTGAAAATTGAATTCAACCAGTGATTCGTTCCAGCTCCTGCTTCAAACCCTAAAGCGTGAAAAGGTATTTCCATTCTAAAAATATCTCTCTGAATCTCTTGCAAAATGGCTACTCCAATGGTTGTCAATATTTCTAATACACCAAGACCTAAATTCAAGAAACACCCTTACAAATCTCTAAAAGTTGATCCCTTGGGTAAATTTTCTAGCATTCTGCATGGAGCATTGCATGTAGACGATGTTAGGGTTTATATCCATGCAAACATTGAAGAATTTGGAGACTCAAAATTGATGGATATTTATCACAAACAGCTAATAGATAAGAATTTTGAACTTAAACCTCAATCAAGGCCCTCCAGGACAAACACTTCAGACATTGCATACATTTTCCATGTTTTGCAGAAGACGATTGGGTCTGGTATATTCTAAGTAGGATGCATGACAATTTTATGTGGCTAATGAGGCCATTCAAGATCACTAAAGATACCATAAGGGCAGTGACCAGACTGTATTCATCCGGTGGGGTACCTGCACTCAAATCTGTGAAGAACCAAACAGTAACCGATGCCACCCAATCTAAATTTGACAAAAGAGCAATGACCATAGATGACATCACAGATCTGGATGTCAAGTTTGCCTCAATAATATTGGCTACAAAATCTACCATTTGAGCAGGGAGAATTCTGTGTTTGGTACAACAATTTATGCTACATATCAGATGTTGAGGGAAGATGTAGATTATGATCTATGTGAGCTTCTTCTAAATCAGCTATTAGAAAACTTGTAGAAGATAAAAAAAGATAAGAAAAATTCCTTCAAATATGGTTATCTAATATTGTGTCTATTCTTCTATTATATGAATGAGCTACCCAGATCAAATGGTTGGGTTTGGCAAAATGATAAATTGGTTGCAATTTAGATTAGAGATTACATGTATGGACTTGGTGATCCTCAAGTCCAAAACAAAGCCCTCTAGGGTTACTTTAAGAATTTCCAAAACATGATGCAAGCCAGAGAGAAAATACCACAGTCCATAGTTGAGAAATACAAGGACATAATTTGCTTTATGGTTGACACTGATCAATGTCTAATGGAGGCAGTTGAGCCAAGAACTGTATGGATAATTCCTATGGGATATGAGGTCGATGAAAAAATCTTGGAGCTGCATATTCAACACCTGCTGAGCCAGCCTAAGGACATTGAAGCAGAAAGGTTTGGCATCTTTGAAGAGCTAAGTATAAAAATACATGTTGAGTTAAGATAGTCAAATATAAAGAGGAAAGTAAGAAGGGAAGTTGAAGAAATTGCCAAAATATTTGGCTTATCAAAAGAAGTAGTAGATGCAAATAGAGAGAAAATGGAGAAGGTAGAGAAAGAGAGACAAGAAGCAAAGAAAGGAAATGTTTTGGTGCAAGCCTCCTCCTGGACTAGATCTTCCAAGAGCTCTACACCTATCACTCCTAAAAGCTCAAAGGCTACCAAACCAGAAGTCAAGACATCTGGCAAAAGTGAAAAGAGAATGAAGACCAAAGCCTCAAGAACATATACAAGCCATAAGGATGATGAAGAAACAAAATCAGATGAAGAAATCAAGAAAATGAAGAAGAAGAGAATGTCTGAAAAGTTCTCTGCTAGTAGAAGTGAGGAAGAGAAGGCAAAAGAATTTGTTGAAAAGCCCACTCTTTCCATTGATGACATCATCAAGGCAATTACTATGGATGAGAACCTGTAGCCAGTGACTGAGTTCTATGATGCATACAGTGATGCTGACAACAGAATTCTAGAAGAGGCTACTCTCAGGTACTTGAACATCTACAATAAAGCCTTCATTGAAATTATATCATTAATTCCTAAGAGCCTAGAAAAGGTACTTGAGCTAAGAAAAAAGAATGCAATGGTTAAAGACTTAGAAATCTGGGAGCAAATAATGATTCAGCTTTATCTTTCTATCATTCCAAAACAAATGGACATGATTTTCAAGGACTGTAAGGATGAGTTCTAGAGTAAGGAAAGAATGAATAAACTCATGCTTGGAGAAATTGACCAAGTAGTAAGTGAAACAAAAGATATCCTCTAGAATGCCTTAAAGAGATTTAATCTTCCTATTGTAGAGGAAATAGATGAAGAACCTTCTACCATGGATGTTGAAGGATTAAACGCAATTAATGAAGAACTTTCTAACAAAGATGTAGAAGGATTAAATAAAATAGATGAAGAGAAGTTTGAGGACTTAGACTCCTCTGTTCCAGTAGAGGAAGTTCATAAAGAAGTAGACACTAGTAACATCTCTCCTTTGGATCCCACTGTAGCTATGACAAACATTCTAGAATCTGAAGCTGGAGAGGAAGGTAGAAGAGAAGAGGAGAAGATTCAAGGAAAAGAGGATAAGGGAAAAGAAGAAGAACAAGCAGAAAAGACTAATGATGACTCTTTTGATATTTCAAAGAAGTCTCAATCTCCAACAAGAGACACTGCAGAGACAGTGAAGAACTTCTTAAATAGAGAAATGATGGAGCTGGATGAACCTGAGCTATTTCAAGGACCACTAAATTTTGACCCTCTCTCCCTAGTTCAGACAATGAAAATAACATCTTTTGCTCAAGCCAAAGCAAAAGAAAAACTCTTAAAATCTCACATGGAGGACTGTGAACTGTTGGAGAAGATCATGTCATCCTATTAAAAGGTTTGAAAGGAGTTTCTGGGAAAAAGATTCACTGAGGTACAAGGACTTATTGCAAATGATAGGAGGACTCTAGATATTGGAATAAAGAGCCTTGAAAATGTTCTCAAAGATGATGGGGACCTATTCAAATTTTGTCTGACTTGGCCTAAAGTGACAAAAGATATTGAGGAGAAAGTAAAAGAACAAGAAAAAAACTGTCAAGCCTAGTTCAGAATTTTGACCCTCCTTCCTCCTCTCTAATGAATCAAGAATGCCAGGCTATTGTTATAATAAATGAAATAAAGAGACTAGGAAAAGAAAAGAAGAACATAATGAACAGAATGGGTGAACTCAGAGGGATAATTATCCCTAAGCTAGAGGCAATGCATGAGGCCTTGACAGATGCTCAGACCATAGCCCGGACCAGTGATCCAGCAAATTTAAGAAGGGAAGAAGCATTTGCATTTTTATTGAGTGGTCACATCTCCATTTTGGATAGGATGAAGAGTAGCTGGGCCACAGAGTTTGTACAGCTGAAGACTACTTTTGCAGATATACTTAAGTATATGTAAGTATAACATATGATTTATATATACTTATGCGGCCATGTATAGAATAATTTTTGCAAAATTTTGGTATGCGGATTCTGCCCTTTGCCATTGATGTCAAAGGGAGAGTGAAGAGTAGTGAAAAATGTGGAATCCAACTAAGGTGGAGCTCTGATAAAACAGTGCAAAAGATAGAGCATCAGCCAAGGGGGAGTTACTATGACACTTAGCCATTTTTCAATAAGTGTTTCCATCAATGCCAAAGGGGGGAGATTGTTGGCAAGAGACACTGTGTGGCTTCATAAGTGTTGTCATTGATGGAACAAAGTCTATCTCACACATCCACGGTACATAATATGCCTACACTAGAAGTTAGATTGAAGAATGTTTTGGTCTGGTGAACAAGAATAGAGTATATAACAAGGTCCGACAATCAGGTTCAGATCTCTCAGATGGTGTAACTCAGTAAGTTACGGACTTGGACAAGTCAAGAGGGGTATCATGACTACTATATTCCAAAGATTTAGCCTCCAGTGATAAAGCAAGAAAAAGATATGAGCATCTGAGTGTTGGGTTCCAATCAGGCAGAATAGAAAGAGGAAGAACTGACTGGCAGAGTATAAGACCTCAATCTGGATGAGTAAAACGTGTTGATCAAGCAATTTGTGGGATTATACATTGTTGGCCGACATGATTTATGACTTCTATGCCTATGTTTTTAATATGCATCACAAATCAAGCATGGATTCAACTGATAGATTAATAACTTGCAGTGTTCTTGTTGTCGACTAGAAAGTTGATGGAAATCCTTGATGTAGATATATATACCAAACAGATTCCAGCATGTAAGTGTGTGTGGTGAATATGTGAAGAAATAGAGTGTGAAGAAAAGTAGGGATAAGTGTGAGAACAACAATCTAAGTCTAGTATGTGACTAAATAACAACATTGAACAGAGAAAGAATGAAGTCCATCAGATCAGTATATTGGACCTAACCAGAACTGAACTATTGCATTTGTAGATGCTTCTCATCAGTTCAAACACTTGATTATCTTCTGTAAGTTCTGTAGATAGTGAGTCTCTTGTAGGCAGTGTGCCTCTTGTGAGCAGTGTGCTCAGGCAGTGAGCCCTACGTGGCAAGTGCCATTTTGTACTCCTTATTCTTTTAATAGAGAATATAATTTTGGGTTAGTCACCCCGTGGTTTTTCCCTTAACAGGGTTTCCACGTAAAAATACTTGTGTTATTTGTTGATTTCATTTTTTAGTTCTTATGATTGTCTTTCCTTCCATGTTTTGATAGAGCACTAAATGTTAAGATAAGAAAAGAAAGCAAGAAAGATAAAAATTATAAAATAACTGATTCACCCCCTCCCCCCTCTTAGTTATTTGCATTGTTCCAATAGTCACATCCTTTCCTATACACTCGCTACCTTTTAAAAGAGTCACACCCTTTTGCTACACCACCGTTGCCTTTGATTAACAATTTAATTTTAATTTAAAAAATATTTTATTCTCAATCACTAGTAGGATATTAGCATCACTTTCCCTTAAGTATTATCTAGAATTTGCATGTTTATAATTGTGAGGCCTACTTATCTCACCTTCTATTTTTTCTTACATCATTTAGACATTTTGATAGACATGTGGACATTGGGACTGTTGATCCCATTATTTCTGACTTTCATGACTTTTTGTATGCTTTGATTTGTTAGATAGACTATGTTATGATGATGATTATAGTTTGGATGATTAGATCTCACTTGATGTTATGATGTTATGTGATTCTACTTGATGCAAATTGAAATATTATGCAGTTTTGATCATGATTGATGTTTAGAAAAATGTAAGTGAATTATGAATCATATATATGATAGCATGTGTTATAATTGAAAACATCTCTGATTATGTGACTAGATGTGTGTGAGCATTCCTTTTGCTTTGGCTATGATGAACATGTGCTATTAATCCATTTGTGGAAGTGTATAGGTTAATTTTCCATGCCCATGGAAAATTTGGAGGTCATTCCAATAACCCTATGTGAAATCCATGTTTAGCCGACCTAGTCCCAAGAGGGACCAAGGTCAATTGTGTTGGAGCATGTTGAATTGTAATGTCTGTAATTGATGTTCTTTTGATTAGGTTTTACCCTTTTAATTGATTTATTGAGGCGTTGTGAATTGTAATATTTGACTTGCACTATTTTGGTGCTTTTTTTAAATTTATTGGGCCTTTTTATGTGAATTTATGGACCCCTTGGTGTTTATTTTGGTCAAATAGTGACCCTAGGTCATACCTTTAGGGTCTAGGACCAATTTGAACATGTGAAACCTTAGTTTAACCTTCATTTGGTCACCTTAACTTTACCCTAAAGTTAAGTGGCGAATTTTGAAGTTGGGTGAGGTGGTGGACAAGTCATGAGTCCACCAGGACCAACTCCACTTCCCTAGGATATAGTCTCCCTTATCTTGAAGACTTGGGGAGTCTCCAAGACCCTCAAGTGTGAGAGACCTCATTCCTATGCTCTCACACATGTGTGAGAGCATCTTTGAGGGAATGGGTTTGCCTTGTTGGATAGGAGAAGGACATGTGTCTTATCCTTATCCTTATGGAGTCTTCCATGTGGGTTTCCCCTCTCCACTTTGCTCTCACACATGTGTGAGAGCAATTGTGGATGAGTGTGAGGCTTAGTAGGATGGGAGTGTGACATTTGTCACCTCCAAATCCCTTAGGGGATTGTGAGGAGGAAGGAGAAGGTGACACATGTCACCTTCTCATTCCTCAGGTCTCTTTGGTTAGCCTATTAAACTCCATCTTTGAGAGATGGAGAGGGTTCTTCATTTTCTGGTTTTCTTTGTAATTATGGACTTGGGGAGATAGCTAGAGGAAGGGGATTTTTGGAGGCAAGGAGATTGGAAGGAGGCTTGGAAGCTCTCCATCAAACTCATACCAAATTTGGGCTTATAAGGTAAGCACCAAGGCTATATGCCTTCCTTTTTTTTACATTTCTATGTATGTGATGAATGCTTGTGTATTTTTGAGTTTTGGTGTATTTGTTGTGTGGGTTTGTTTTTTTGGGTTTTTGATGAAGCTCTCAATTGAGAAGAGGTCATCTTGTTTTTGGGTGCGAGAGGAGTGAACCTCCTCGGGGTCACCCTCACTACATTTGGAGGTGTTTATGGCCATGGAATTATATTGAGAAGTATTAAGATTTTGTGAAGGCAAGAGTGCCTTGGGATTTTTGACATATTGAGGTATAAATGCAAGAGGCCTTATGATTTTGGGTATTATGTGTTTTGAGATTTTTGGGTTGTCCTCTTGAGTTGAGAGTAGTCTACTCTCCTACCCTCAAATATCCATGTAAATGGATTTGTTATGTAAAATCCTTGGGATGGTATGTTCTTGCTTTGTGAGAGTGTATTTGGTGTTATTTTCTTGTTGTGGTTTGAACCCGGTTACATGGGTGACCTCCAAGCTCAGGGGTGACTTGTGTTCAAGTCTACAGTTGGGAGGTGAGCTCCCATGGGCATGTGGGAACCTTCTTATGGTTTTTGCAGGTTTGGTGGTCTTGGAGTTTTGGTGAACTTGGAAGAAAAATTAGTTTTAGTGTATTTTATATTGTATGGCATTTTGGTAGCCATGGCCTTTGTGGCCTTGTAAAAGTGATTGTGGGTTTTGTGAGAGTAATCTCATTTGTGTACCTCTTGTAAACAAAAGAAGAAATGATATGTATTCTATTTATTGTAAATGAAGACTTAGCTGTTTTATTTCCTTGCATGGTAATGTAAAAAAAAATCTATTATGAATGAATAAAGAAATCTCTCTCTACCTCTCTTCCTACTCTTTATTCTCACCATTTAAATGAATTTAATGTTTGTTGAAAGCAAAAGAGAACATATTTATTTGCAATTGTAGAGAAAAATAATCTTGTGATATAAATCATGTAATATGAAACCCTAAATATTTCTCTTGTTGTTTTATAATTGCACAAACACTGTTTTATTTTAATAGAAAGAAAAAATTTGGGCAGTGAATAATTTTCCAGAATATATATATATAATAAAAAAACCTTATAATTAAAAAAAAAGCATTTAAAATAAAGTATGTCATTCAACATGGCTAGGGCACGAAATGTTTTTTTTATTTGAAGATTTTATATATAAAAAAAGGGTGAACTGAAGAGGGGGTGGCGGCCATGGCCTCCACTGCTCTTTTTTGTGAATGGTGGTGGAGCAAGGATGGACTCCCCGTCCACCCCTACACAGATCTCTATGGAGGGGTGGGTGGGGAGGCCGCCCCTCCCTCCCCTTTTCCTTTGACTATGGAGCACTGCATCAAGCGTCATTGGCACCATGGTATATCAGCAGTCGTTCAGGTCTGTTTTGGTTCTCCTTAAAGTGTTTCGCCCCCCTACATTTTTTGCCCTGTAGTATGTTAATAATATATATACACACATCAATGTGTTTAAACTCAGCAGTTTAAAAAAAAAAGGATACCTATATCTTTAGGCTGTTGAACATAACCAGCATATATATATATAGCTCTGTAAAAGAAAAACCATGTGTAAATCATTTGCAAAAAAATAGTCTGAGAGCCTCATGAATATATGGTTAACTTGCAAAACAAGAGAAAATTTAGAGAGCAAAAAAAATGATTTAGGGTTGAAGAAGAAGAAAGAATATAGTAAACAAATAAAATAGGAGTAGTGTTAGATGATAAAAGACAAACAAAAAGAAAAAAGAGATTTTAAAATTATTGTTGCATGTACCTCTACTCCCCTCATCCCATTTTTGAAACCTACACAAATGAGATAAGTTAAATGATGTGGTGAGCTTATAAACCTAATTTTGGCATTTCTAAAACTATTTTGCCTCTTAGAGAATTAATTAGGGTTAGTGTGACTTAGAGAGATGTTAGTGGATGTAATTTTAACCCTAGGCTTTTTAATTTATCTAGTGGTTTATTTTTTGGGGGTTTGGGTGTGGGGATATATTGTGATGAAAATTTATTTAATTTTAATCCTTTTAAATCTATTGGGCTAGTGCATGGTATATGGGTTATTTTTAATTAATTATTTTTCTTTAGTGAATGTGATTAATTTGTGCTAATTATATCGCCATGGGTAAATAAGGGAATAATGGGGCAATGTAATTTTCTATTTGTATTTAGTTTTTAATTTATATCTTCTTTTGAAAAAGGTTGTAATAAAGATTGTTATTTTTAAATCATCTTCCCATTAGTAATGAGGTGGCGTTATGCTACTGGATTTTCCCTAGATTAGTGAAAAGGTAAATTAAGTATTTTATTTCATGTCTTTCCTTATCGCATTAATTATTATCGAGTAATTTAATTAAGTTTTAGATGGAATTAATTAATCCTTTTTTGTTATAGTTTCTTAGGGTTGGATTTTGATACTTATCGAGATCACATCACCTCACCTAGGAAACCTAGGGTTAGTTCCTATTTTGGAATCTACCCTCTTAGCGACGCCTCTCGCATTACATAACCCCCTTAGTAGGCTTACATTCCGTAGGGGTTGTGAAATGTGTTCACATTACCCCGACATTTGATTAACGTTTAGCACCTTTGTGTGTATGCCACTGAATGTGCATGTTGTGCGTGAGGGGGTTTTAGAGTCGCATGGAAAATTTTTGATATTTCATGTCATGACCACATGGGAAATGTGGACATGACACATGTTTTGTGTCATGACCACATGGGAAATGTAGGCATGATATTTGGTATCAGAGCCCAAGTTTAAACATTGGGCATTAGGGCACATTATTTATTCTGCAATTTTGTTTTAGTTTTAGGCACCTTGTTTGTGTAGGATGCCACCTAGATCAAGATGAGGGTGCTCACGAGCCAGTGAATCTAGAGGAGCTGTGATACATGGTGCTTCATCAACTGAGGGCCAAGTTCCGTCGACACCTGACATAGGACCTCATATACTCCAGGCGCTATAGGCAGTTCTAGAGAGATTACCACTAGTGGTGGAGGGACCACATGTTGAGATACCAGTGACTTCTGAGGATCATGGATCCACTCATCGGGAGCACAGTATGAGTCTTCCCCCATGCCATGCAGATCATGAGGTGGAGGTTATAGTGGAGTCTATGCACTATGACCCTTATGCTTATGGACAACGAGATGAGGTAGATGCTCCCATTTGAGGACGTCAAGATCATGAAGACCCCATTAGGGATTTGCTTAGACTGAATCCACCTACTTTTGCGGGGATTATAGAGGGAACTGAGGCTAAGCCTTGGCTCATGAGTCTTGATAGGTGCTTTATGTTGCATCCCTATGGGAGCAACACAAAAGCACGTGTTGCAGTCCATTTACATCGTGACGCTGCGATGACTTGGTAGCACACTGAGGAGCACAAGCACCGCCTATCCTTGGACACACTTTCTTGGAGCACATTCCTTGAGCACTACAGGACACAATATCTCTTAGAGCACTTTAGCTAGTGTTGTATTGATGAGTTCCATGATCTACAGCAGCGAGGTTCCACAGTTGCATAGTATGAGTGCAAGTTTGTGGAGTTGTCATGTTATGTCGAGTACCTACAAGATGAAAATCTTCTTGTTAGTCATTTTATCAGAGGCTTGAATCCTATCATAGTAGGACCTATTCACATGGATGATCCATAGACTATGAGTGAGGCTATCGAGAAGGCGCTCATTGCAGAGGAGGCTTATGGGCGGAGCCACGGGGCACGGCCACAGTTTCAGGACCACAGTCAGCATCAGGACCAGGGGTTCCATAGGCCCCAACCACCTCATAGGGGTGGTTTTAGTTCTACATCTTTATCTCCTAGACCTCCATAGTAGTAGTAGTATCATCAGCAGTAGAGATCTAGACCACCACAAAGACCACAGGGTGGCCATGGTTGAGTATGGCACTTGCAAGGTTCGCGAAGAGACTAGCATCATCAGGCACCTACTACAGGACCAGCTAGGTCACAATAGTACTTTAGAGGGTCACAGAGCAGTATAGGATGACCTAGAGTGCAACAGTCTAGCCAGACTCAATTAGTACATGTACAAGCTCAGGGACTGTGTTACATATGTGGTGGTACGAGGCTCTTAGTTAGAGAGTGCCCACAAGGATTTATAGTAGGAGGATAGCCTTGCGCTGGAGGTTCTGAGTAGATAGTTGGAGATGTGGGTAGATCCCACCATATGTTTGCAGTAGTTGATAACTGCCAGGCTAACTTTCACACCTCCGTTATTGAGACTACAGGTACGATTACGGATGTTCCCATTACTATTTTGTTTGACTCTAGTGCTATAGATTCTTTTATTTCTCCATCGTTAGTGGAGTGTTGCACCCTAGTGGCCTCTAAGCAGGACACTAGGTGGGAGGTCAAGTTGGTCACAAGGGCCAAGATGGTAGTAGATTCAGTGGTTCGTGACTGTGAGCTATCACTTGGAGCCTCACTACTATAGTAGACCTCAAGGTCATTCCCTTAGGGTCTTATAGAGTGGTTTTAGGCATCGATTGACTTGCAGCTCATAAAGCCAATCTTGATTATCGCCAAAAGGTGATAGGTTGCCTAGATGACCATGGCACTATAGTAGAGATAGTGGGCATTCAGAAGCCCACAGTAGTATGCATGATTTCTGCTAAATAGATTAAGTGTTGTATGCAGAAGGGTTGCTAGATGTTTGTGATTATAGTTAGTGATAGATCAAAGGATGAGTCAGAGGCTTCACTAGATGATCATCCCATTCTTAGAGTTTGCAGATGTCTTTCCGCCTGAGCTTCTAGGCATACCGCCTCGTAAAGAGGTTGATTTTCATATTGACCTTGTACCAGGTGCCAAGCCAGTGTCTTGTGCACCTTACAAGATGACTACACATGAGCTCATAGAGCTCAAGCTTCAGTTAGAGGAGTTGCTCAAGAAGGGGCACATCTGACTTAACATCTCACCATGGGGTGCACCAGTCATCTTCATGAAGAAGAAGGATGGGTCTCTTCATCTATGCATGGACTATAGGCAGCTAAATAAGGTGACGGTGAAGAACCGTTATCCTTTGCCTAGGATCAACAATTTATTTGATCAGATACAGGGAGCTAGGGTGTTCTCTAAGATTGACTTGAAGTCTAGGTACCATCAATTACACATTACTGTTATCACCCAGATTTGCACCCTTGCATACAGTTGTGAAACCTCAACAATCTGGGGTAACATGGGAATGATCTCTAAGTGTGGGACTTTGCTAAATGAGATCAGACCTCTGGAGAAGGTTGGCTTCCTTAACTGGTTATCACCTAAAACTATTAAATCTTAAGGGGAAAAGGGAGAAGAAATGCCTCTTAAAGGGAAGGATGAAACAAAATCTTGAAAAATAAATGGTGATTCACCAATTTTAATAAAAGAACCCTCAAAAACTGAGAAAATGCATAGCATAACCAAATATAGCAAGTAAACATACACAGATTCAATTGATCCTAGCAAAGGTGAAAAACCAAATGGTTGAAAGGAACAATACGATCACAGACAAACATGTGTAGATTCACACTAAACTAGAAATCAGTCCAAAGAGGCAAAATAACTTGAGTATATTCAGTGGGAAGGCATAGTTACAGTATAGAAAGCTTTGTTTGGAAACAAAAAGCCTAAATGCTAAAAATTTTCCAACCCTATTTACAACATACGAATGCATATATATAGCATTCCAAATTAACCCTAAGTCGGTTATAGGAATTTGCTCTATGAGCTGGAACAGAAAATATCTACCCTGAATGATTGTCCACCTGCAATAGTTATGGCATCAAAATATCTAGGATTGGGCAGATAGAAGATATTTGTTAGTCTTTAATGCAGTTGTTGTATCATCGATCTTCAGCAAAGAATTGGTGGAAGATATCTTTTATCGTCAATGCGAGTTGCTTCAGCTTTGTACAGTAATGAATGAAAGAAATATCTGCATCTACTCAAAAATGGTCACTGAAACGTCCCTTCACCCAAAATATGCAAATCCGGATCTAGAAATGAAAAGTGACAAAAACCCCTGAAAAGCTAGCCAAATGAAAGAGGGGACAAAAATATGTGTTTTTGCCTCTTGCAGCATGTCAAAATTTGCCAGGATGGAGGAGATACAGGCAGTCAAAGTTTTGGTCAACTGCCTGTATATATCGCTTTGCATCTGTGTATATATTGGCCTTTGAATCGGCCTCTGGATATGAATGGCACTTTGTATATCAGGCTTATGAAATGTCTTTGCATGTTCAAAAGGCATGTATGTACCTTTGCTTTTGGTGCCTAAAAGGCCCTTTGAAATTGCCCGGTGTATATGCATTTGAAACTACATACAAAGTGAGCCTTTACCTTTTGAATCGGCCTTTGTATCTCCTGCCATGTGTTGTCACCTGATTTGGCACTAAGCTGGTGTTGAGAAGCATTGCTGAAAACTGCATCTGCTTATTGGTGGTCAAAATGACTATGAACTGAGTTGCCGATGCATTCTGTCTGACTGATGACCTTTGTATATGGTCCCTAGCATATCGGCATATACATGCAAGCATGCAAGCGAAACATGCATTCAAAACTTGCATTTGCTCCTATGTATATTTCCTTGTATTTGTGACCTGTATATACATACAATTGCCTTTGTATATGCGGGCCGCACCAGTTGTATGTCAAACTTTGTATCTTCAAACATACAAGCCTCAGACTTCAAAATGACCATTAGCTGTATCTGATTGCCCTATTGGGTCCGGCTTGTATCGCCTTTCTTTGTATATTTCTTTGCATGTTCAAATATACAAAGCACCTATACATACAAGCCGGACTTGATGCCTGAATATGTCAAAATTTGATCTTCAAGTTAGGTCCACCTTGTATACTTCCTTTGCACCTTTGACTTGTATATCGCAATATACAATGCCCACATATATGCAAGCCACGGATTCAACGCTGCGTTCAACCAAAATGTTTATCCATTTTAAGTCCGGCTTGCATCCTTACTTTGTATCTTTCCTTGTATATCGGCATATACAAGCACCATACATACATGCAAGCTGCGGATTTCAAATTTTTATGAAGTAGACTGGAAAAACTTTGAAATTTGGCTTGTATATCGCCTTTGTATGTTTGCTTGTACGTGTACGATAAACATTCCACTGTTGCATGTGATCCTTTGTATGTATATCAGCCTTATATCTTTGAGTTGTATGTACAAACATACAAGCCATATATACAATGCACTATTCATGATATACATTGGCCTTTGTATATGCGCTCTTGTATGCGTGGCCCCTTGTATATTTGACTTGTATCTTTTCTTTGTATATCGTCGATATACAAACGCCCTTGTATATTGTGGACCCCACCTCTTGTATGTCCTGCCGATGTACATTGCAAAATGTACATTCACCCTCGTATCTTCTAACATACAATCTGCCTTGTATGTTTTTCCCTTGTATAACCCGTTGTATATCCGAATATACAACAACAACATACAAACCCCTACATGCAAGTAGGAATCTTTGATGGAATATACCTGCAATGTATAACCCGATATGCATATTTTGAATGTATGTTCAAACATACATTGGTGAATGTATATGCAAATGTACATTCAAAAATGCATATTGAAATACAAGCATGAAGCTGAAAATTCCCAGCGATATAAAATACTTGAAGTTAAAATATTTCTAGGTTTTTCTGGGTTTTTTACAAGGAATCTTTAGGCAAGATCTTGGGATTTTTGGGAAATTCTGACAAGGCATAACATAAATATTTAAAGGATTTAAGCCTTGCATGGGCATTTTCTAAAGATTTTTCAAGGAAATACAAGGTGAACTATTTAACTCTGGGCAGAGAAAAAATAGGTCAACAATTACAAAGGCAAATATTCATAAGACCACCTTTTAGATTCACTACGATCACTATGAGTTCACCGTGGTGCCCTTCAGTTTGATGAATGCCCCTACAATGTTCATGAGTCACATTAACAGGGTGTTCCGCACATATCTGGACCAGTTCATGATCATATTCCTAGATAACATATTGATTTATTCATGGACTAAGGAGGAGTATGAGGAACACTTGCGCCAGGTCTTGTAGTGTTTGAGAGAGCAGCAACTTTATGGCAACCTGGCAATGTATTCCTTCTTTAGATCAGAGGTTCAGTACTTGGGTCACATTCTATCAGGTGATGGTATCTCAGTACATCCATTGAAAATTAGAGCTATTAGGGATTGGGCAGCACCTACTAGTGTTACAAAGGTTAGGAGCTTCATGGGGCTAGCAGGATATTATTATAGATTTGTTGAGGGCTTTTTTAGGATAACACACCCTATCACTTCCCTTCAATGGAAAGGAAAGAGCTTCATGTGGACAGAGCAGTGTGAGAGGGCCTTTGGGGTCCTCAAGGAGCATCTCACTAGTGCTCCTATCTTAGCAGTACCTAATCTAGTAGCAAACTTCATGGTATGCACTAATGCATCTTTAGAGGGATTGGGTGCAGTACTTATGCAGGACGGTCAAGTGATCGCGTATGAGTCGCGAAAGCTCAAGACCCATGAGATGAACTACCCCACACATGATTTGGAGCTCGCAGCAATAGTTCATGCTCTTGTTTGATGAAGGCACTTCCTTTTGGGATGCCATTTCAAGTTACACTCTGACCATCATAGTCTACTGTACATCTTCATGCAGTTGAATCTAAACGCCTACCAACGGCGTTGGATGGAGTTCCTATGTGAGTATGACTTTGATGTGCATTACATCAAAGGGAAGGAGAACGTGGTTGCTGATGCATTAAGTCAGAGGTGCCATGAGATCCTGATCTTGACTTTGAGTGTTGACTTGAGAGGGTGCATCTTACAGCATCTATCAGAGGACAAGTGGTTTCTTGAGGTACAATAGGAGATTCAGTCATAGAGGGCCCTGATGGCCATGTTTGTAGGATATTCTCTTGAGGCAGATGGACTTCCTCGACATTGACAGCGCATCTATGTTCCCCTTGTAGGTGACCTTCATTTAGTGGTTTTATCAGAGGCTTATAGGGAACCGTATGCAACACATCCTAGGGTGAACAAGATGCATGCCGATTTGAGACAGCTATATCAATGGGTAGGGATGAGATGCGATATTGTAGATTTCATAGCTCATTGCCTTGAGTTCTAGAGGGTCAAGGCCAAGCATTAGCATCTAGCAAGGCTCCTGTATCATCATGAGATACCAGAGTGGAAATGGGACACCATTTCCATAGACTTCATAGTTGGTCTACCTATGTCATCTCATCGTCATGATGCCATCATGGTGACAGTTGACAAGTTGACCAAGGTGGCACACTTTTCACTAGTATGCACGACATACAATGCACCTGAAATGGCGAGGGTCTTTTTGGATGACATTGTGAGACTTCATGGAGTTCCTCTTCACATTATATATAAAAGAGATTCAGTATTCACATTAGCCTTTTAGAGGGCATTATAGTAGGCGTTGGGCACTTAGCTCAACTTCTATTTAGCTTACCATCCTGAGACAGATGGACAGACTGAGAGGGTGAATCAAGTCTTAGAGGACATGCTTCATATGTATCTAATGGATCATCAATCTAGATGGGAGGAATACCTGTATCTAGTTGAGTTTGCCTACAATAATGGGCATCATAGCTCATTAGGTATGCCTCCCTATTAGGCTTTGTACGGCAGACCTTGCAAGACTCCACTGAGTTGGGACCGCATCGAGGACAGGGTTGCTATTGGGTCAAAGCTGGTGCAAGATATGGAGCATCAGGTTACCTTGATCAAACAACAATTGCAAGAGGCACAAGATCATCAGAAGAAGTATGTCAATGCCAAGGGATTGGATCAGAGATTCTTAGTTGGTGACAGGGTATTCTTGAGAATGCAGCCACATAAGAGTCCAATCCATTATGGAAAGGGCTCTAATCTTGCACCGAGATTTGTTTGGCCTTTTGAGATACTAGAGCGAATAGGACCTGTAGCTTATAGTCTAGCCTTGCCACCTAGCCTATCACACATCCATGATGTGTTTCATGTATCTGTATTGAGGCATTATATATTTGATATGGCTCATGTCTTAGATTGGGGTGCCTTATAGGTAGATTCAGATGGACAGCTGACATTGGAGCCAATTCACATATTGGCTTGTTGGACCCTAAGCCTTCAAGAACAAGAGATGGACCAGGTCAGAGTTTAGTGGGACTGTTATGATGAGGTCTCAGCTACATGGGAGGATGCTGCTAGCTTGAGGACACTTTATCCTCACCTCTTCACTAACTTCTAGGAGGAAGTTTAGCCTTAGGGGGGGAGGATTTTAGGCCTACTTATCTCACCTTCTATTTTTGTTAACATCGTTTAGACATTTTGATAGACATGTAGACATTGGGACTGTTGATCCCATTATTTCTGACTTTCATGACATTTTGTATGCTTTGATTTGTTAGATAGACTATGTTATGATGATGATTATAGTTCAGATGATTAGATCTCACTTGATGTTATAATGTTATGTGATTCTACTTGATGCAAATTGAAATATTATGCAGTTTTGATCTTGATTGTTGTTTAGAAAAATGCAAGTGAATTATGAATCATATATATGATAGCATGTGTTATAATTGAAAATATATATGATTATGTGACTTGATGTGTGTGTGCATTCCTTTCACTTTGGCTATGATGAACATGCATTATTAATCTGTTTGTGGAAGTGTGTAGGTTAATTTTCCATGCCCATGAAAAATCCAAAGGTCATTCCAGTAACCCTATGTGAAATCTGTGTTTAGCCGACCTAGTCCCAAGAGGGACCAAGGTCAATTGTGTCGGAGCATGTTGAATTGTAATGTATGTAATTGATGTTCTTTTGATTAGGGTTTACCCTTTTTAATTGATTTATTTAGGTGTTGTGAATTGTAATATTTGAGTTGCACTATTTTGGTGCTTTTTTATTTATTGGGCCTTTTTATGTGAATTTATGGACCCCTTGGTGTTTATTTTGGTCAAATAGTGACCCTAGGTCATACCTCTAGGGTCTAGGACAGATTTGAACATGTGAAACCTTAGTTTAACCTTCATTTGGTCACCTTAACTTTACCTTGAAGTTAAGTGACGAATTTTGAAGTTGGGTGAGGTGGTGGACAAGTCATGAGTCCACCAGGACCAACTCCACTTCCCTAGGATATGGTCTTCCTTATTTTGAAGACTTGGGGAGTCTCCAAAACCCTCAAGTGTGAGAGACCTCATTCCTATTCTTTCACACATGTGTGAGAGCATCATTGGGGGAATGGGTTTGCCTTGTTGGATAGGAGAAGGACATGTGTCTTATCGTTACCCTTATCCTTATGGAGTCTTCCATGTGGGATTCTCCTCTCCACTTTGCTCTCACACATGTGTGAGAGCAATTGTGGATGAGTGTGAGGCTTAGTGGGATGGGAGTGTGACATGTGTCACCTCCACATCCCTTAGGGGATTGTGAGGAGGAAGGAGAAGGTGACATGTGTCACCTTCTCATTCCTCAAGGCTCTTTAGTTTAGCCTATTAAACTCCATCTTTGAGAGATGGAGAGGGTTCTTCATTTTTTGGTTTTCTTTGTAATTATGGACTTGGGGAGATAGCTAGAGGGAGGGGATTTTTGGAGGCAATGAGATTGGAAGGAGGCTTGGAAGCTCTCCATCAAACTCATACCACATTTGGGCTTATAAGGTAAGCACCAAGGCTATATGTCTTCCTTTTATTTTTTACAGTTCAATGTATGTGATGATTGCTTGTGTATTTTTGAGTTTTGGTGTATTTGTTGTGTGGGTTTCTTTTTTTGGGTGTTTGATGAAGCTCTCCATTGAGAAGAGCTCATCTTGTTTTGGCATGGGAGAGGAGTGAATATCCTTAGGGTCACCCTCACTACATTTGGAGGTATTTATGGCCATGGAATTATATTGAGAAGTATTGACATTTTGTGAAGGCAAGAGTACCTTGGGATTTTTGACATATTGAGGTATAAAGGCAAGAGGCCTTGTGATTTTGAGTATTATGTGTTTTGAGATTTTTGGGTTGCCCTCTTGAGTTGAGAGTAGTCCACTCTCCTACCCCCAAATATCCATGTAAATGGATTTGTTATGTAAAATCCTTGGGAGGGTATGTTCTTGCTTTGTGAGAGTGTATTTGTTGTTATTTTCTTGTTTTGGTTTGAACCCAGTTACATGGGTGACCTCCAAGCTCAAGGGTGACTTGTGTTCAAGTCTACGGTTGGGAGGCAAGCTCCCATGGGCATGTGGGAACCTTCTTATGATTCTTACAGGTTTGGTGGTCTTGGAGTTTTGGTGAACTTGGAAGAAAAATTAGTTTTAGTGTATTTTGTATTGTATGGCATTTTGGTAGCCATGGCCCTTGTGACCTTATAAAAGTGATTGGGGGTTTTGTGAGAGTAATCTCATTTGTGTACCTCTTGTAAACAAAAGAAGAAATGATATGTATTCTATTTATTGTAAATGAAGACTTAGCTATTTTATTTCCTTGCATGGTCTTGTAAAAGAAAAAAAACTGTTATGAATGAATAAAGAAAACTCTCTCTACCTCTCTTCCTACTCTCTATTCTCACCATTTAAATGAATTTAATGTTTGTTGAAAGCAAAAGAGAACATATGTTTATTTGCAGTTTACAAAAAGGAATAATGTGAAATTGCAGTTGTAGAGAAAAATATTATTGTGATATAAATCATGTAGTTGTTCATATATATATGTGTGTGTGTGTGTGTGTGTGTGTGTGTGTGTGTGTGTGTGTGTGTATGAAACCCTAAATATTTCTCTTGTTGTTTTATAATTGCACAGTTACTATTTTATTTTAATAGAAAGAAAAGAAATTGGGCAGTGAATTATATATATATATATATATATATATTGTTGAAATTAGGGCAGAAAATTGAGAGGGGGGGTGAATCAGTTGTCACAAATCTTTTATCTCTTGCTGCATTTAATCTTCTTTACCACTTATTAACAGATTAAAGATATAACCATGAAAGCATGAATCAACAACACAAGAGCATAAACATAATCAACACACATAACACCAGGATTTTTACGTGGAAATCTGGTTAAGGAAAAAACCATGGTAGGGGTTAACCCACAAGAATTTATACTGTGTTAAAGTATTACAAATGGGGAAGACACATGCCTTCGGGCACACTACCCAGAGCTCACTGCTCAAAGAGGCTCACTGCCTACAAATCAATTACAAAAGTTTACTAGAATGTTCAAACTAAAGAATAGCATCTAATAATGCAAGATTATAGTTCCGGTTGAGCTCAGTATATTGACTTTACACACTTCATCTCTCTCTGCCCTGCTTCACTGTTCTGCCATGATCCGGAGCTTAGATCTCTTTACTTTGCACTTGATACTACTCTTCTTTGCACCTCACCATTCATATTCACATCTTCGCACTCCAAAATGCTTGAATCCATTGATCATATATATCCACTATATGAAATTTCACCAACTGCAGTCGACCTTAGGAAAACTTGGAAATTATTTCAAGAACTTTGTTCTGTCGGCTGAATCCATGCACACACATCAATGTGGACCAAAACTTATGTATCCAAGTCACTTCACATGTTAGTCAATACTACTGGATCTCCTAAATTACTTGACCAACCACTTTTATTCATCCGCACAATGATCAAACACCAAGTCGGCATGTTCTTCACTATTTAACCAAAACCTGATACTCAAATGATTTTAACTTTCAATCCCTTCATCACCGGAGGGTAAAATATTGGATTTAGGTAGCCCTGACATCCCTTAACACTCCCTCAGATCCACAGCACAATATGATTTCCTGTGGAGAAATACAGACCAAAATGCTAAACCCTGTCATATGCTCTGTTCCTGTCTATCTGGACTTAGACAAATCTGTAATCTGACTTCCAGTATGATCCACTGATATAATGCAGATGTGTAGGATAGATTTAGTTGCCATCAATGACAACACCTGAGATGCCTAGCAGTGTCTCTTGCCAATAATCTCCCCCTTTCTTATTGGTGGCAACACTTAGTAAAAAATGACGAAGTGTTAGAACAGCTCCCCCTTACTTGTGATTTCCAATGCTCCCCCTTTGATGAATTCCTCATTTTTAACTATTTTTCCTATCCTCCTTTGACATCAATGGCAAAGGCTGGGATCCGCATATCAAAATTTATGCAAAACTTTTATGTACATGGGTCAAAACTCCAAGTATATACTTCCGCATATGAACACATAGTCCTTAAGCCTTGTTCATCAACAAAAAGATATCACCAAAAATGTTTTTCAATCATGACAATTCACTATCGCAATTCTTGTTTATGTTGCCCAAAATAGATATATGCCCACTGAACAAAAATGTCTATGATTCTGCCCTTTGTAAATCAGTAGGGTCACTAGTAGTAGCAACAGCTTGGGATTCTGCCAATAGATCATACATAGTTTCTAACTTGGGGGAAATTAGTCCCCGGAGCTTACCCAATCTGCCCAAAACTTTAACCTTTTCCTTTTCCAAATTACTCAATTCATTTCGTAAACTTACTACTTGGCATTCTTTGGTTGCTACAGACTCAGTTAAAGGACTGTATGACTGAAGAATGTTGGACAATTTGAGCTCTAAGTCCTTAACCTTCTTCTCAATATCTTCAATAGCTTTAGATTGGTTTAAGCAAAACTTATAAATTTCTTCTCCTTCAGATAGGGCATTTTGAATACTCTTTACACTAATATCAAGCTCTGATCTATCATAACTAATTATTTTCTTTATTTCAGTAAACCTCTTCTCATTAAATTCATTTCTGATTTTAACTTCTGCTGACTTCTCTAAGGTTTCAAAATGAGAACTTACAGAGTTTATCAGACTTTTCAACTGGACAGAGGGAAATGCTAATGAGTCCTTTTGAAATGTGGGCATGATTTTCTCCAAAATCCCAGATGCAAGGCCAAGCAACTTGCTATCTTCTATATGAGATTTTATGATTTCTTCTCTAGCCTTAGCTTGTGCAGTAGAGGCCAACTTTATCTTCTACACCAGTGAGAAAGTATCAAAATTGATTGGTTCTTGTGTAATATCCTAATCTTCTTCAATTTGTTTGTCTCTTTCCAAAATTTCTTTCACTACTTCTGCAGTGTGTCTTGCCCAAAATGATTTTTCAGACTTATGCTCTTTAGGGCCTCCAACTTCTCCCTTTTCTGAGTCAACCACATTATCCTGCTCATCATTTTCATTCTCTTTCTCTGCTTCTATCTTCTCTACATCATCATTAGAGGCATCTTTTCTTTTATCTATGTCAGAAATATCTTCTATATTCTCTTCCGAAGGATTTGGTGTATCCTCAGTGGCAATATTATCAGGTTCCTTAACATCCAGAGTGGGGTAATCAATTCCATCATCAGTTTCTTTTTCTTGATCTTCCTTCATCATTTCTTCATCTTCTTTATTTAATGTTTCTTCTTCCAGAATGGAGACATCATCTTCTCCAATTTGTTGCTCATTTTTCTGCAGCTCTTCATCATTCATAAATGATGCATCCTCAGTATCAACTAGTTCTTTTGTAACCACATAAAACTTGTTCTTGTCCAATGCTTTCCTTAAAATTTGTTCTGTTTCTTTAACAACTTCATCAATATCTCCAATCATCAGCTTATTCATCCTTTTCTTGCTTCTGAATTCGTTCTTGACTTCTTTAAGAATCTTATCTGCTTCTTTTCTGGAGATCACTGGACATAGACTAGACATTACATGTTCCCTTATCTCCATATCCTTTGTTTTGGCAGCTTCTTTTCTTATTTCTAGAATGTCTCTTAAACTCTTAGGAACTTCAGACAAAATTCCCACTAGTGCTTTATTGAATACATTCAAATATTTTACAGTAGCATCCTCCAAAGTTCTTTGTCAGCATCACTACAATGATCATAAAATTCAGTCATTGGTTTTAGGTTTCCATCTACATTGATTGTTTTAATGATGTCCTCCACAAAAGGAGTTGGCTTCTCAACACCAGCCTCTAACTTATGCCTTTTTCTTGACTTTGTGCTTCCGGAGGGCTTCTCCTTAGACACTTTAGCAGCTTTAGTTCATGAGGCCTTTAGTTCTTTAACTTCATCATCTGATTCAGTTTCTTCTTCATCTTCTTTTTCCACACTGACATATGTTCTTTTGCCCTTAACTTTTTTCCTTTTTCCTTCCTTACCAGTAGGTTTTTCTTTGGATTTATCTATAGCAGGAGAAGGTGATGCACTGGAGGTTGAACTAGAAATCCTAATAGTTCTTAACTTGGAAGGAGGTTCTGTTAGAACACTTTTTTATTACCTGTCCTGCTTCTCCTTCTTAGCTTTCTCTGTTCTTTCCCTGAATTGTCTCACAACTTCCTTGGTAAGGCCTAGATTCTTAGCCAATTGCTCAACTTCTTTCCTCACAGTCTTATTGATTTCAGGAGCCTTGAATTCAAGATGCAATTTTAATGAAATCTCTTCATATGTTCCAAATCTCTCCTTAGCTAGATCCCTAGGTTGGCTCAACAAATGTTGTACATACAGCTCCAATACACATCCATCCACTTCATACCCCAGGCATGATCCATACAACTCTAGGTTCCATTGCTTCCATTTTGCACTGATCAATAGTAACCATAAAACAAATGGTGTCCTTATATTTTTCAACCACAGACCTAGGTATTCTATTCCTAGCCTGCATTATACTCAGGAAGTTTTTGAAGAATCCCCAAAGTGCAGTCTCTTGTGTATCATAATTACCCAGACAACTCAAATGATTTCTAATCTGGACTACTACCGGTTGGTTGTTGGACTAATATATATTGTTATTCCCAAGGACCTCACTCAAGAAATAAAAGAAAAGACATATGATTAGTGTACCATATTTGAATGAGTACTTCTTGTCCTTCTTTATCTTGCTTAGGTTCTCCATAAGCTGGTTCAGCAACAGTTCACATAGATCATAGTCTGCATTCTCTTTTACCATCTGATATGCAGTATAGATGGTTGTTCCGAACAATGAATTTTCTTTGCTAGAGAAATATATCATGTACCCTATTACCATTGATGTGAATCTAACCCCATGATCCTCTATATCATTTATAGTCATAGCTCTCTTATCAAATTTTGATTTGGTTGCCTCTGTGACTTCCTGGTTCTTCACAGCCTTCAACTAAGGTAGAGTACTAGTTGAATTCAATCTTGTAACTGCCTGTATTGCATCTTTTGTGATCTTGAATGGATGATTCATCCATAAAAATTCATCATGGATATGGATCAAGACATACTAGACCCATCCCCCTTCTGCAAAACTCAGAAACTCAACAAATTGTATAAACTTCTTGTCTTTCAGGACTTTGTACTCCGATTTGAGCTCAAAATCTTCATTTTTTAAGTGATTCATTAAAAGATCAGCAAATCTTGAGTTGCCATGCTCCTCTAGAGGCACATGAATGTAAGCCCTAATGTCTTATGTGTGAAGAACTCCATATGGAACCCCAGAAAATGCTCCCATCGGATCAACTTAGTGTACCTCTTCTAGTCCTCCCAACAAGTGCTTTTTGATAAGACAGGTGGCAAGCAACATTTGCAAATCCAAAAGGACTCCAATAAACATCAAAGAATCATCTAATTTTACCCTATATCTATGGTTTGTTACTAAGTATCTTCCCCTAAAATCCATTGAATTGCATAGATAATTATCTCCACTTTTGTTTTAAAGATCTTCTTTAGTCTGAGCTTTGAAAGGCCATTTGGTATTGAGAATAAATGAGATTAACACTAGCGTCCATAGTTTCCAACTTGACTCTTGTATTGAATGGAAAGAGTTCATAATGGAAGGTAGATAAAATGGTGATATTTTCAAGAGTCTTATAATGCAATCTTTACACTTAATGGTTAACACATAGTCCTATAACTATCATTATCATTATGAGTCATTACTTAAGTTGCCTTATCAGCTGCCATAACAAGATACAACCTCCATACTTGTGTGAGCATTCAAATTCATTATGATTATCATAAACTTTGCCTTTCATATAAGAATGTCCTCCTATGTTTATTTGACTTTGAATTTGTCCCCAAAACCATTCCATGCATCTAATCTCAAATCAATTATGCATTCCTCCTTATTATCAATTGTGAAATTGGTGAGGAAATCTACTTCCCCTTTAATCTCTCAATACACATGTTGAAATGTGTAATCCTTGAAGGATTGTAAGAGAGGCCATATCAATTTTAGGATGTTAGATAGTTTCTGATTTGGTGAGACTTTTATCCTAATATGCATTTATCATTATTTGTGAGTCTCCTTCAATTTGAATTTATCGCATTCCATTTCTTCTACAAACTTCTAATCCAAATAGAAGAGCTTGTGCTTTAGTCTCATTGTTTGAACCATTCTTTAACTTTTTTGACATTGCATACATTATGTCACCCTACTCATTATGAACTATACAACTAGCCCCTGATTCCTCTAGGTTTCCACTACTTGCACCATCAAAATTAAGTTTCATCCACCCTAGTTTTGGAGGCATCTATTTAGCATTTTTATGATTTTGAGAAAATTTTCAACCTTCCACCCCATGAATGGGAGGAGCCTTTAATCCTTTCCATCTTCCCAAAATCTTGTTATCCTATGTAGAAAATTTCTTATTTTTGGAGGATTAATTTGCTACACTGGCCATTGTGACCTCCTATATATGGTTGTTTCTAGTTTTGTCAAAAATCTATTTACTTTGAAACCCCCTATCATGAAAAAATCTCTTTTTTCTCTCCTTCCACATTTGCCATATTAAAAGTGAGGGATCAATAATCCATAGACTTGAGAAAGTTGAACCCTTTTGGGTTATTGGCCATAATTCAAAGATTGCTAACAAATATTCAGGAAGGTCCCCTAACCAATCCAATCTTGTGCATAACCATTGCTAACATTTTATGTGAAATGATAATTGACTAGAGATGATTGGTTGTTTCCTCTACTTAGCACAAAGATAGCACTTCAAGGCACCTTTGAAACCCATCAACCTTTGAAAGACATTTTTTTCTCAAACACAAGTGAGATGGCCAATCGCTTATGATTGTGGATGTGTCTATCACTTTGTAACCTAACTTGGCATTACAATTACTTTTTTTTGAGACATGCCACTTTAGTTTATGATATTCTTCCTTTATAAAAATTTCTTTCCTCTTTGGTAATTCAATATTTAACAATTTCACTTGCTCATTAGGAATTCCTAGACCACTAGCCTCCTTCCATTCCCACTCTATGATTCCTTGCTTTTATGTCCACTAAATGTGGTCTCTAACCCTTGTTCCCCAAACCTCTGATAGAATGATCTTTTCACAAGACAAATCTTCCTTTTCATCTAATTTTGGGTGCCCATTCCATGAATCGTCCTATAATTTTGCCTTAAGTCCATTATTATCTCCCATGTTAAGTACTTAGTGATTGTGTTTGCAAGCCACCATGAAGTTCCAAAGGTTTGATCCTCTTAGAGGATTAGTCACTGTGAAGATATGCTTTAAATCTTGAGAATCAAGATACTTACTTCTCAGTATTTTATAACACTTTAGGTTTTCCTTTGAGAAAAGATTCTAAATTAGTTTCACTCCCAAAGCTTGGTTTTGGAATATGGTTTGCCTCAAACCAGATCTTTTGACGTCTTTTGGGGCATGAATTATTTCCCACTTTATTAGAGGATTTATCTTGGTTTCAGAATTTCCTTGCCACAGAAAATTTCTCATCATTTTCTCCACTTCTCTATTTATTTTTGTGCACAATTTCAAACTTGACATAAGGTAAATGGGAAGTGTTGATATTATTGCTTTCAATGTTATAATTCATCTTACAAATGACCATGATTTCCCTTTCCATGAATCTAATTTGGATCTACATTTGATAATCATATTTTTAGATATGAAGATTTGTAGGCTCCATTGAATAATGAGATCCCCAAATATTTTCCTAGCATCTCTCCTATCTTATATTCCAAACAACTATTAATTTGCCTCTACAACTCAAACTTTTTATTAAAAAAGAAAATCTCTAATTTTTCTTTGTTAATTGTTTGTCCTGAAGCCTTGGAATATATTACTACAATGTATTTCATTTGTTGAGCCTCTCTCAAGTTAGCTTCCCCAAAGAGAATGATATCATCTATGAATTGTTGATGGGAGATAACACTTCTCCTATAATTTTGATTCCTTTCCTAACTTTATTTACTTGGGCTACCTGAATGGCTCTACCTAAAGCTTTTATCATTATTATAAAAACAAATGGAGAGATGGGATCACCTTGCCTGAGGCCTCTCAATGATTCAAAGAAACTAGAAGGATTCCCATTCACAATTACTAAAAATCTTGGGCTAGAAATGCAACTAAAAACCCAATCAATCCAATGCTTGCTAAACTAATTTTTTCTATTATTTTCATCACGAAAACCCAATCTACTCTATCATATGCTTTACTTATGTCCAATTTGATAGTCATTCATTTTATTCCTAGTATAGGTCAAATACAAATCTTCATGTGTCAATAATTTCATCTGCTATGGATCTATCTTGAATAAATCTAGTTTGTTCTTCTACAATAATGTCTAGAAGCACCTATTTTAACCTATTCACCCATTGGCTTTGCTATGATTTTATACATTGTATTACATAATGATATCAACATGTAATCATCAAAGATGGAGATCACTTCCTTCTTTAGAAACAATGTTATAAAGGACTTTTAGCATTTTCTTATGTTTCCTTGATTCTTTTATTGTCTTCCAAATATCTCTTCTGAAAAAACTCCAACACTTGTGGAAGAAACTAGCAGGGAATCCATTTGAGGAAAGGGATTTCTCTAAATGAAGTTGAGATGTTTCAAATTTGATTTCTTCCTCAATGAAGGGATTTGTGAGCATTCTATTTTTTTCCTTAGAAATCAATTAGGGAATGTTGCATAAAAGCACTTTTTGGTTCAACAAAACAAAACCAGTTGTGTTGTTTAGGAGTTGCTCCAAAAATCATGAAGCTTATACACTAATATCCTTAGGATAATTAAGAATAATTCATTCTTGACTAGTTATTGTGCATTTTTTATGCTCTTCCTTACTTGCATTACATTATGAAAGTACATAATGTTTTTGTCATGTCTTTTAGCCAGTATTCTCTTGATTTCTTCCTCTAATATATCTCTTTTTGATTTAAGATCTCTCCATGCTAAGAAAGCAGCTATTTTTCTTTGTGATATGCTTCTTGATCCATTCCTCTAATCATAGTCTCTTCATTTAATATTTCTAGTTCAACTTCTAACCTTTCTTTCTCACTGAAGATGTTTTTAAAGTGTATAATGTTCCAATCCTTGATTTTCCATTTAATTGATTTTAGTTTTTTATGCAATAAAAAATTATTTAAACCTCTCTAAATTGGTGGCTCTTTCCACCATTCATCCATAAAAAGGAGAAAAGAGGGATCATGCATCCACATATTTTTAAATTTGAAGGGACATCTCTTAGGATAGTTATCCCCAGAGATCAAGAGGTATATAAGGAAAGGATCTAAACCTCAAATGGGTAATATCAATATTTCCAATAGATCAAGAGCCTATGACCACTTATTACTTCCTAAAAATCTATCCAGTCTCTTTGTGATGTTGTTGAAACCAATCCTTTTGTTTGTCCAAGTGTACTTTCATTTTTTGGATGTTATATCATTAAGTTCCAATTATCAAAAAAATTTGTGAAATCTATCTAAGATTGAGTAATTCTCTTTTATTGGCATTGTTTAAGCTTGCATAAAAAATCCCCTCCCAAAAGAAACATGGAATTTGAGAGGCTTGTTAAAATCTCTGGTAGTTGATCCCAAACTCTTTTCTTCAAGATGCATCCAATAGGGCCATAAACATTTAGTAAGTAAACTGATATTAGAAAAGAAACTTTTCACCTTGCATACCTACCAATTATTTCCCAAATTCCTTCAATGGATATGTTAGTTGTTGAAGGTGTCCAAAGAATACCAAGCCCTCTAGAAGAACCATTAGCCTCCACAAATGCTCCTTGCCATTTCTTCCATTTTTTGACTCATAAATCTACTTCAAATAGGTTTAATTTTATTTTTTGTAATAGTATTATCACTTAATTGGATAAATCCAATTGACACTTTTTCAAGTGTATTTTGTTAGGGGTGTTGAGGCACCTCACATTCTATAATGTGATCCTTATTACTCATTGGGAAGTATTATCTCCTTCTCAAATCTTAGAACCATATTTGTGAGTTTCAATTGATTTTTAAGATCTCCATCTTCTAATCTTTTGATATTATTTATTTTCCTTCCTTTCTTCTTGGAGTCACCACAATTAGGTTTTATTTTTTGGGATTTTTATTGACTCACCATCCTAACCTCAAAAATGTTAATTTCTTCATATTCTTTACCCTATTCTCATTCTTCCTCTTCTCCTATTGTTCCTTTCTCCTCTTTATCTACAAATACAATGTTTAGAACTTCTTGGGAAAATGCCAAAATGAGAGAGGGCCAAGTTAAAGATAGAGTCATCTTTGGATAAAAGCTTTGTTGTTCCATCCTCCTTCTAGACCTTCCATAAAGATTATTCATCTATCTATTTGATCTTTCCTTGAGAACTTCACCTTCTTCCCGAGCTAAAAAAAGAGTATTTCTTGGGGTTTCCTTCTTAGAATCATATAGAATTTTTTCTTTCCTTTTGAAATCCTTACTTAAATGTCCCCCTAATTTATATTTCTTACAAAATATTGAAGGTCCTTCTATTTCCACTGTCTAAATCCATGGGCTTGCCTTCGGTAATAGCTCAATTTCTTCCAATTATCGTTTTTTCATATCCATATTAACACAAATCTTGGTATAAGTTCCAGCTTCTCCTTCCCTAATGTTTTTGTTTGCTTTAATGAATAGACCTAAAGAATCTCCAATGTTTACCAAAATTCAAGGTTCCTAGTATTTTGAAGGAGTATTATATAACCAAATTGACATGGGAGAAATGGAAATTTTATGATTTACAAGATTAAAATTAGGTTACCAATCTTTGAGGTACATACCTACTCCATCCATCAACCATGGGCCTCCTCCCATTAGATCTTGTTTATGATGATTTGATTCACATTTGATTAGATAAAAACCTTTGCACAACACTTTAAATCTTACATTCTTACCCTTTATTTGTACCCATTCTCAATATCTAACTCTTGAGGGCCAATAATTAACTAGTTTGGCAAAAATGCACTCCTTGAAATATTGTGTGGTTTATCCCAGATCAATTCATCCAAATTGACTTTGATCCTTTTTCTATTTGTCATTGTTTATATATCTCCTAATGGATTTGTGTTTTCTTTTGAAAAGCCTTTTTGTCATCCCTCCAAAGTCTTTCTCCATTGTTTGTTTATTGGAATTTGAAAATGGTTTTCCCACCAAAAAGGATATCCTTTATTCCAAGTTTGTTGTGTTTCTTAATTTAATTTCCTTCTAGGGGCTTTGATTCTCCACCATCCTTCATTGTTTTTCCTTAGGCTCTCATGCCATTCTTTTCCTTATTTTCATGTCTATCTTTTCTCATCATCTTTTTTTGCTCTACCTAATTTCACTCCTAACTTCATTCCATCTTTTCGATTTTGATTATTGATATATACTATAATTATTTTTAAATATTTAAATACTAGATATTAGTTAGTATAATACTTATAACTTATATATAATCAATAAAAGATGTTAATAATATTTTCATAAAACTTTATATCAATTTTTAAAAATAGTATAAGTTAATTAATAATATTTTTTTAAAGAAATTTACCATACTTTGTAAATATAAAATTGTAGATATTTATTTATTATAAACCTAGTTTAGGATCTAGGAACCAAACCATAAAAGAGGGGAAAATCCTCAGATGTTGTAGGCAAAGAGACATAGGTCCTAGAGACTCAGTGAGGAACCAAACCACCAAAATTATATAATAGTCAAATATATTATCATATGTTGTACTACAGAGTATGAGACAAACTACAACCAAACCCATATTCAACCCAAACTATCAAAATTGACTGAAGCCGAGGAACCCAACAAACCCAAACCCTATTACCAAACTATATGAAGAAGTCTTCAGCAAGAACTAAAATAACATAGGCCCTAAGCCACCTCGATGAACAAACTTACATTTATCACAAGGAATATGCAAACTAGTTGGAGCAACCACCTCAACATCCTCCAAACCCTCTCTATCACAACAGTTAGAAAATGTTGGAATTACCTCAACCGGGAGTGCCACCTTCATCTCTTTCTCTAGTTCTTCCATCACCTACTATAGTAACTATTACTTCCTCTTAGAGGTATGAGTATTCTCTAGAGTGCACCCAAAATGCACCTCAGCCTCGTGAATGACATCCTCAATGTCACCATGAAGTAAATAGGAACTGTCAACCATTGAAAGAAAATAAGCACATGAAAGATACTGGACCACATCAAACACACTCCATCTTCCTCACGTATACCTCGGATCAAGCAACATTTTTTTCCATAGCCAAGTAGATACCAGCACATGGAGACCCATCCATGTCCTTTACTAATTCCCAAATCTAGACCACCCAATGTCTGAGATTAGGATCCTTAATTTCCTTGTCCACATACGCCATAAAATATGCCAACATCTCTTCACCAAAAATGCGATGCTTCCTCTATTTCAAAGGGATCTCCTCATCTTTCACCTTACCCTTATATCTCCCACCCTTCCTACCAACTCCACACCTCGAGCCAAATGCATAAGCCATCAATGATGAACCAACACTTGTACAAAAAGAAACACTTGGAGATAGAAAAATAGCCTATAACTAACATAATAATCTAGGGAAGCAAAGGACTGAGAATTCAAGACACTTAATTCCCACAAACAAAAACCATCATCACCCCGATGTCTCCCACCTCCATCCGGACCCATTAACGGGTAATAAAATTATAGATAATAGTTATTAGTATAATATTTATAATATAGAATTAATTAAGGATCTTGGCAACATTTACATTTAACTTTATATCAATTTAAAAAATTAAAAAAGTTAGTTAACAACAAATATTTTCTAGACACTTGTCATGTCTTTAAATATAATAATATAAAATTCATAACTGTGATCAATGTTATTGTTTACATGACATCACATAGATTTTCCTAATTATTATAAAAGTTTGTCCAAAAATAAAACAATAAATAAATGGTATATTCTTATAAAATTTAATGTCATCTCATCTTATCATTCAACATAGAGTAAAGTGAAAGTTGTAATAAAAGACTATACTATTTAACCATTAACAATTCACATAAATTATTTTATTAAAAAATACTCTAAGATTATATATGTATATGTATATATGTGTATATATATGTATATATACATATATACTTATATATAAATATATACATGTATATATGTATATATACATATATATGGCATGTACACACATATGTATTAGTTAGGCAATCTTTGGGAGAACACAAAGGGAATTTTTGACAAGAAGTCATATTTTTCAAACGATCTTTTTATGAAATGGTTTACTTGTCAAGTAGTTTTAGACAATTTAAATTTACTATTTCTTTGATTAATATTTTATATTAATTTTTAATAAATATTATAGAATTATGACATTTTTGCAGGTATCATGAATATCTAAATATATATAACTTCATTAGGAAAAATATATATGTCAATATTTTCATAGCGTGTTCATAGAGGTTTGGTGTAGTTATAGCTACCACCCAGGTTCATGTTGGCAAGAGACACATTGTAGCTTCATGATTGTTGTCATTGATGGTAACAAAGTTCATCCCACACATCCGCAGGACATGGTGTGCCTATACCGGAAGTCAGATTGAAGAGTGTTATGGTTCGGTAAGTAAGAACAGAGCATGTGGCAAGGTCCGACAGTTAGGTCTGGATCTCTTAGAGGAAGTATCTTAGTAAAGTATGGACTTGGGGAAGTCAAGAGGTGTACCTTGACTGATACATTTCAGAGATTGAGCCTCCGGTGATGAAAGAGTGAAAAGATATGAGCACCTAGGTGTTGGGCTCCTGTTTGGCAGAGTTGACAGAGGAAGAACTGACCAGCAAAGCATCAGATCTTAATCCGGATGATTTATTGTTTGTGATCAAGTTTCTTAAGGTATCATTCATGATTGGCCGACATGATTGATGACTTCTATAAGCATCTCTTTGATATGCATCACTTGATAAGTAAGGATTTAGCCGACAGACCAAGAGTTTGGGAAAATAGTAAGTATTCTGGATGCCAACTAGAAAGTGGATGAAATCCTTGATGCAGATATATATACTAGATTGATTTTGGTATGAAGGTGTGTGTGTGTTGAGGTGTACGAATAAAAGTAGAAGAGCAGTGTGGAAATACTAAGGCAGGTCTGATATGTGACAAGACAACAGCCCCAAGAAGAGGAAGAATGAAGTGCAGCAAATCAGTGTATTGAATCCAATCGGAACTGAACCTCAGCATATGTGGATGCTTCTCATCAGTTCAAGTATCTAGTTTCCTTGTATAAACTATTGTAGGTAGTGAGCCTCTTGTGAGCAGTGTGCTCGGGCAGTGAGCCCTAATTGGTAAGTGTCATTTTGTACTATCTTATTCTTTTAACAGAGAATACAATCTTGGGTTAATCACCTTGTGGTTTTTTCCCTTAACAGGGTTTTCCACGTCAAAATCATTGTGTCATGTGTATTGATGTTATTTCCATTTCATGGTTATGTTTGCTTATATGATTTAAATGTTGCATTAATTGTTAAGGAAGATCAGAAAGTTGAAATAATTAAGATAACTGATTCACCCCCCCTCTCAGTTATCAACAATTGGTATTAGAGCCAAGTTTCTCCAAACAGAGCCTAACAGCTTGAGGAAGATCTGGGAATTCAAATGGATGTGTATGGTATGAGGGAACAACTACAGTTTGCCCTTGATGATCTTGAGCAATCTAACTCTGAAGTCAATGAATTAAAGGAAAGACTCAAACAGGCTGATGATTTCATAAATGAACTAAAAGGGAAACTGAGTATCTCTATGAAAAAGAGAAAGGATCTACTTCAACAATTGGCAAGTCAAGGTGAAGACAATGATACAAATGAAGATCTGAAGGAGAAAACCAAGTTATGTGAAAAGTTATCAAAAGAGGTCATTATGGTAAGACATGAAATGGAATCAGGAGTTATGAAATTTACCCAAGAAATTGAAGAGAAAAGGAAAACTAAAGATGATCTAAGACAATCTCTCAAAGAGAAATCAGAAGACTGCCACAAAATGGATAGAATAATTAGTCATCTTGAATCTGATCTTGAAGAAGCTAGGGATAATGAAGAACAACTTGAGAATCAGATTGACACTCTTAAAAAGGATCTTCAAACAGCAAATGAATACAAAGAGAAATTCAAGATAAGCTCTACCCAACTTGAAGTTCTTCTTCAAAGCCAAAAGAGGGTAGATGACAAGCAAGGCTTGGGGTGTGAGAAAGGTGAAAGCTCCGGATCCAGTCAGAAGAACTCCAGATCAGAAAATCCAAGAAACAGGCCTAGAAGACCTCCGGTAAGGCAACCCAATGCTCAAAGATATCCATCCTTCAATGGATATTGCCACAACTGCAATAATTTTGGTCATAAAGCAAATCAGTGCAGAAGAAGAATGAACTAGACTATTTCATCCTTCTTTGGACAGTGTTTCAATTGCAAAAGGTATGGTCACAAATCTCATGAGTGTAGAAATATGCAAATAAACAATTCATTCAATAGAAGATGCTTTGCATGCAATAGAATGGGACATATGGCTAATCAGTGTAGATCAAGAGGATATCAGTCAAATATTCAAAGAAATGTTGTCTGCTACAATTGCAATAGATTCGGTCATATTGCCAAATTCTGTAGAAGTAAGAATCAGAACAATAAGGGTCCAGTACATCATAATCAAAACCAAGACAAAGGAAAAGGAAAAATGAATGCGGATGAAATTCAAAGGGAGATGAACAAGATTTGGGTAAAGAGGAGTACAGAAAATGTTGAGGATGGATCCACACTAGAATCTGGTGTTGATATTCCTTCCAGAAACTAAATAGATGAGCTCTGGCTCAGTGGGAGTAACAAAAGAAAAATATTTTCCCCCAGCCAGTCATTAGGTGCCCAAAATTGGCACATAAAAGGTTGCAGATTAAAGGATTCTTAGAGAAACATATAAAGAAGGTTTGGTAAAGATATGAAAGATCTACAAGAAGGTTTGAAGAGTAAAATCTTCCAAGATAGATCTGGTTTTACAGTCATCCTGTAAGAGGCAAGTCTTTGCAGTTAGATCCGGTTTGATTCAAAATTGAGGAATCATGATCTGCGGATAGATTAAATGATTGAGGAAAGAAAGATAGATTGTTAATAATCACCAAGTATAATTCGAAGCATATCTCAGTGATCCAGAAAAAGGTCTTTCTCATAACAAGGAGAACAAGGCAACCGGAATGACTTGAGTTGCGCATTTATTGCAATGTGAAATTAGGGTTTCCTCAGTGATAAAAGGGTTTGTTTACTCTTCATTTGCACATTTGCATTAGTGAAATAGACAAGAAGAGCTCTGCAAACAAGCTTGCCTCATCTCTCTCAAGGATCATTCGCAGAATTCAAATCAGCTAGTGATCTCTTCGGCTCATTCCGTGAACCCTAAAAGGCGTAAGAGGTATTCTCCATTCTTTCTCTAAATCTTTAAAGATGACTACTCTGAATGTTGTGAATATTTCTGATAGGCTGTGCCCTAAATTTAAGAAACATCCCTACAAATCTCTAGAAGTGGATCCTTTAGGTGCATTTTCCAGCATTCCACATGGGGTTTTGCATGTTGAAGACGTTAGGGCATACGTTCATGCGAACATTGAAGAGTTTGGAGAATCCAAGCTGTCAGATATCTATCACAATCAGTTAATAGATGACTCTTTTGATCTCAAACCTCAGTATAAGGCTATCTGAGACAAACATTTTGCATAGTGCATTCATTTTACCTATTTTCTAGAAGATGAATGGGTCCGGTATATTTTGAGCAGAATGCATGACAACTTCATGTGGTTAAACAGGTCGTTTAAGATCACTAAGGATGCCATTAGGGCAGTAACCAGATTACACTCAACCAGTGGGATGCCTACTCTCAAATCTGTCAAAAACCAAATTGTAAGTGAGGCTACCAGATCAAAATTTGATAAAAGAGCAATGACAATTGAGGATATCACAAATCCAGATATCAAGTTTGCATCAATGATAATTGGATATAAGATATATCACTCCAGCAGGGAGAATTCAATATCCAGAACTATTGTATATACTGCTTATGAAATGTTGAGGAAGAATGCAGACTATGATCTTTGTGAGCTCCTTCTGAACCAACTTTTGGAGAATCTGTAGAAGATAAAGAAGGATAAGAAGAATTCTTTCAAATACGGTGGTTTGATACTCTACCTATTCTTTTACTACATGAATGAGCTACCCGGATCCAATGGATGGGTATGGTAAAATAACAGACCGGTTGCAATTCATATTAGAGATTACTTGCATGGGCTTGGTGATGCCAAGGCACAAAACATGGCGCTATGGGGCTACTTCAAAAACTTCCAATGCATGATGCATGCTAGAGAGAGAATCCCCCAATCTCTAGTTGAAAAGTACAAAGATACAGTGTGCTTTATGGTAGAAACTGATCAGTGCTTAATGGAGGCTGTGGAGCCAAGAACAGTGTGGATCATGCCAATGGGGTATGAAGTGGATGAGAAAATTGTAGAGCTGCATGTTCAGCACATGCTAAGTCAGCCCAAGGATCCCAAGGTAGAAAGGTTTGGAACCTTTGAAGAATTGAGTATAAAGATTCATGTGGAACTAAGACAACCGGAGATGAAGAGAAAAGTGAGAAAAGAAGTAGAGAATGTTGCTAAAAGGTATGGCATCTCAAAAGAGGCACTTGATGCACATAGAGAAAAGATGGAAAGGACAGAAAAGGAAAAGGAAGAGGCAAAAAAAGAAAGTGCTCTGGTAGAAACCCCCTCTCGAACTAGATCCTCTAAGAGCTCTACATTTGCCACTGCTAAGAGCTCAAAGCCATCAAAATTGGAAGCAAAATCATCCGGTAAAGGAGAAAAGAGAACAAAGACAAAGGCAACAAGGTCTTATATCAGTCAGAAGGATGAAGAAGAGACAGAATCTGATGAAGAAATCAAGAAGATGATGATGAAGAAGAAAGTATTTGGTAAAGACAAGGAGGCAGAGGTAGAAGAGTTTGTTGAAAGGCCCACTCTATCCTTAGATGATGTAGTTAAAGCAGTTACTGTGGATGGGAACTTGCAACCAATAACAGAATTCTATGATGCATATAATGATGCAAATGGAAAGATCTTGGAGGAAGCCACAGTTAAGTACTTGAACATATACAATAAAACATTTATTGAAATAATTTCTCTAATTCCTAAAAGTTTAGAGAAGGAACTTGAAATGAGAAAAGAAAATGCCAAGGCTAAGGACTTAGAGATTAGAGAACAGATAGCTATTCAGCTCTATCCTTCAATTACTTCGAAACAAAAGGATATGATCTTCAATGATTGCAAGGATGAGTTCCGGAGTAAGGCTAGAATGAATCAGCTCATGTTTGGAGAAACTAATAAAGTGGCAAAAGAAACAGAAGAAATCCTCTGGAATGCCTATAAAAGATTCAATATTCCTGTTATAGAGGATTTAGGTGATGATCCCTCGGGAATGGATAACAAAGAAGAATCTACTAAGACTGTAGCAGAAGAGGTAAAGGAGACGGGTGAAGAAAAAGATAAGGACTTAGAATCCTCTGCTCCGGAAGAGGAGATCCATGAACAAGCAAACATATCTCCTCCGGTTTCCCCTACAGACTCCGGATCTAAAGAAGAAGAAAGAGTAGAAGAGAAGATCAATCAAGAAGCAGAGGAGAAGGAAAAAGAAGATGACAGTAGTAAGGTTGCAGAAGGAGAGAAAACTCCAACAGAAAGACCACAGATGATAGTGGTAAGGTTGCAAAAGGGGACAAAACCCTATCACCAGCAAGAGACACAACAGAAGCAGTTGAATAATTCTTAACCAAGGAGATGATGGAATTTGATGAACCGGAACTTCTTCAAGGACCATTCAATTTTGACTCCCTCTCCCCGGTTCAAACCATGAAGCTAGCATCCTTTACTTTAGCAAAGGCAAAAGGAAAACTTCTGAAGTCTCACATGGAAGACTGCAAGCTCATAGAAACTGCATCCGGTGTATTGGAGAAGATCATGCCATCTTTTCAGAAGGATCCATCAGCCTCTTCATCCGGTAGTCTCAAAACTCTAGTTAATAGTGTTAGCACACATTTTGATTCCTTAGAGAAGTCAGCAGAAGATAAAGTCCGAAAGGAGTTTTTGGGAAAAAGATTCTTCGAAGTGTAGGGTCTAATAAAAAATGATAGGAGAGTTATGGCTATTGGAATAAAGAGCTTAGAAAATACTCTCAAAGATGGTGGAGATATCTATAAATTTTGTTTATCCTGGCCTAAAGTGACCAAGGACATTGAGAAGAAAGTAAAAGAGCAAGAGGATAAACTGCTAAGTTTATCTCAAAGTTTTGATCCTCTCTCCTCCTCCATAGTAAATCAAGAGTGTCAGGCTATTGTAGTCACAAAGGAAATAAAGAAGCTTGAGAAGGAGAAGAAAAATAGAATAAATAGGTTGATTGAACTTAGAGGGATAATTATCCCTAAGTTAGAAGCCATGCATGAAGCCCTAAGTGATGCACAAACCACAGCCTGGACCAATGATCTGATAGATCTAAAGAGGGCAGAAGCTTTTGCATTCTTGTTGAGTGGTCACATCTCAATTTTGGACAGGATGAAGAGGAGTTGGGCAACAAAAGTAGTACAATTGAAAACCACTTTTGCAGATATAGTTAAGTATATGTAAGTAAAACATGTATATATGTTTTTGCGGCCAAGTATAGATTTGTTTTTGGGAAATTTTGGTGTGCGGACCCTACCCTTTGCCATTGATGTCAAAGGGGGAGTGAGGAACAGTGAAAAATATGGAATCCAGCTAAGGGGGAGCTCTAGTAAAGTGTACATTAGAACAGAGCAGTAGCTAAGGGGGAGTGTAGTATGACACTTAGTCATTTTTCACTAAGTGTTGCCATCAATGCCAAAGGGGGAGATTTTTGGCAAGAGACACATTGTATCTTCATGATTGTTGTCATTGATGGTAACAAAGTTCATCCCACACATCTGCAGGACATGGCGTGCCTATACCGGAAGTCAGATTGAAGAGTGTTATGGTCTGGTAAGTAAGAACAAAGCATGTGGCAAGGTCTGATAGTTAGGTCCGGATCTCTCAGAGGAAGTATCTTAGTAAAGTGTGGACTTGGGGAAGTTAAGAGGTGTACCTTGACTGATACATTCCAGAGATTGAGCCTCCGGTGATGAAAGAGTGAAAAGATATGAGCACCTAAGTGTTGGGCTCCTGTTTGGCAGAGTTGACAGAGGAAGAACTGACTAGAAAAGCATCAGATCTTAATCCGGATGAGTTATTGTTTGTGATCAAGTTTCTTAAGGTATCATTCATGATTGGCCGACATGATTGATGACTTCTATAAGCATCTCTTTGATATGCATCACTTGATAAGCAAAGATTCAGCCGACAAACCAAGAGTGGGAAAATAGTAAGTATTCTGGATGCCAACTAGAAAGTGGATGAAATCCTTGACGCGGATATATATACCAGATTGATTTTGGTATGAAGGTGTGTGTGTGTGTGTTGAGGTGTACGAATAAAAGTAGAAGAGCAGTGTGGAAATACTAAGGCAGGTCCGATATGTGACAAAACAGCAGCACCAAGAAGAGGAAGAATGAAGTGTAGCGAATCAGTGTATTGAATCTAACTGGAACTGAACCTCAGCATATGTGGATGCTTCTCATTAGTTCAAGTATCTAGTTTCCTTGTATAAACTATTGTAGGCAGTGAGCCTCTTGTGAGCAGTGTGCTCGAGCAGTGAGCCCTAATTAGCAAGTGCCATTTTGTACTATCTTATTCTTTTAACAAAGAATACAATCTTGGGTTAACCACCCCATGGTTTTTTCCCTTAATAGGGTTTTCCATGTCAAAATCATTGTGTCATGTTTATTGATGTTATTTCCATTTCATGGTTATGTTTGCTTATATGATTTAAATGCTACATTAATTGTTAAGGAAGATCAGAAAGTTGAAATAATTAAGATAACTGATTCACCCCCCTCTCAGTTATCAACAGTTCAAACCTTCATTTGAGTAGGTGTGCTCATGAGCTTCATTCCCTTATTGAGCCTTCACAGATTTGAATAGGTTTACTTGGAAATGGCCCCCCTCATGTGGTCCCCATTGTTTGGGTTGGTATATGCCCATATTTACCAATAAAAAATTAGAAAAATATATAGATCTTGCAATCCTTTTGTATTAATTGGAATTTATTTTCCTAAAGTTTTAGTATGTGTTTTTATTTTTGTGTTCCATAGATAGGATTACTTTAGATCATAAGCCTACATTTATTGTACATTACAATAGAATTTATATTTTTAAATGTAATAGATATAATATTTTTGGAATGTAGACAAAGAGATGTAGTGTTTTACATATGCTTTAAATTTTTATATTCATTTGACCTGTTTTTAGGAGTTTGAAATGACACATAGAGATGGTTTATCCATCAAACATGGAGCTATTTTTGGTACCATATATGAACTATCTAAAGCTCAAACTTGACCACAATAGGCCACTAGGTAGCTTACAATTCCATTTTTAATAAGTTGATTAGCAAAAGAGTGGTTGGGAATGACTCTTCTATAGATTTCTTTAAGTGACAAGAATCTAATATTTTAGGCTTGGGGCCAATGCCAATCTTTAAAAAAACTACACTAATAGAACACAAAGAGCTTGAGAGTAAGAGAGGGTGATACAAGGGTTTGGATTTCAACAACACCTAAATGGTTAGCTTGATTGAAGATGAACTCCTTCTTGAGATGGTCTCATGTCTTCCATTATAGTTAGGGAAGATCCCAAAGGTCTTTGAAGACTTTGATACCCTTTTCATAGAGATGTTTACCTTGAAACCTAGGGATGGCACCTAGGGGAGTATCATTCTCTTGAATAAGTTTGTTCCACCAAATGGATGAGGTGGAGAAACTTAAGCCATGTTTGAGTGACTAGTCATATCAGGTTAGCTATTGGGAGACAATTTTCTAATCTTTTTGGATGTTGTTAAAAGGTGCAGATCCATTTGTTTTAAAGTATGGAGCCAACAAGATATTATCTATCTAGTTAACATCTTTCCATCGTTTACTAGCAAAGTTTGTTTGGATTATGTTTCTTACCAACTATTTCCAACTTAAGAGCATTTCCTTCCAAAGCCTAAATGATCAATTTGGCTATAAGGAAAATACCTTTGAAGTGAGGTTCAATGATTTCCAAACCTTCTTTGTCATTTGGTTGAATGTAGTGTAGCCAAGAAGGAGTAGGCAAACCCTTCTTATTACCCCACTTGGCCCAAAGGAAACCCCTGATCAATTTGAAAAGTTGATTGTTACATGCCTTAGATGGAAGCAAATATGAAGAAATGTAGAGATGACTAGCTAAAAGAATCTTGGTAGCAACTTGAATTATGTCTTCCATCAAGAGGAACATGTTGCTCTAGTTCATCAATCTGGCTTTGGTTTTCTTGATGAATTAGTTCCACATGTATTTGAGAGACCCCAAGTCCAAAGAGGATGTAAAGGTATTTGGCGATGTTCTCACACTTGATTTCATGCTAGTTAGTAGGGATCCATGGGGGGCAAGGGTTAGGTCTGATCATAAAAAAATTAGTTTTGTGAAGGGCTAGTTGGGAGCTTAAGACTAAGCAATAAAGGTTGAGAACCTCCAAGGTATTGGTAATTTCATCAATAGATTTTTGGATGAAGAGCATACTATCATAAACAAGGTGGGAGTTAAGGACAAACATGTTGATGCACAAAAAAATTCCTTTGATGAGGTGATTGGACAAAGCATGTTGGAATAAATAGCAAAGAGCATCAACAACAAGGACATAAAGGAAAAGGACAATGGAATAGCACTGGTAAATGAACCTTTAGAGAGGGAATTGTAAGGACAACATTCCATTGACAACAAGCTTGAAATTCGTATCTATAAAAACCATCTTGATCTGGCTAATAAGTTTATGTCCAAAGCCTAATCATGTTAACACATTGAGGATGAAAGGCCATCTAATTTTATCGTATGTCTTGTCAAAGTCCAACTTGATGATTAACACATCTTGAGTAGATTGTTGGGCCCATTTAGTAGTCTCTCAAGCAAGGATCAAGTTGTCAAGAATGAAATGATGCCAAGATGTTCCAATCTAACAATCCCCTAAGTGATTGCTTTGATCCTAAGGGCCAAGACTTTAGCTATAATCTTATAATAAGTATTCAAAAGAGTGATGGGACTTTAACCACCAATAGTCTTCATTCTTGCCTTTGGATTCTTCTTAGTAGCCATGCAATTAAGAGCTTCATCCAATTCCTCCATAGTTAAGAGCTTGTCAAGGTATTGGCCATATAGTCTTGATCAAATTTCTTTGTGATATAGTCTCCTATAATATCTTCCAATACATGAATAAGGGGATAATCCATTGTGGAGTCTATAAAGAGTAACTTGTAATGATCATGGAAGATCCTCATAATCTAAGATTGGTTGTTGTGAAGAAGATTGGTATCACCTGTTATCATTGAAATGTGCTCTTTCTAGTGTTTATGTTTGAGGTATTGGAAGAACTTTGACCTTTTATCACCATCTTTTATCCAATGGAGGCATGCTCTAATTTGAGCACCCCTTCCTTTATAAGCATCTGAGATTTTGATAAGATCCTTAGTGTGAGCCATAGACTATTGAATATTGATGTTATATGGATTACTATCAAGGAGGGAATTGCCCAGTTTAAATTATCCTTTGAGGGACTTCTCAAGCCACTTTCTCTTACCAACAACTCTTTTAGCATAGTCTCTTAGGAAGATGATGCAATACAAAATGACATATTCCCACTAGCTAATCCATCTATCATCTTGGGGCTTGGGTTCAACATTCCAAGAAATAATTAGGCTAGTAATATAATATTCATTCTTAAGGTGGAACACATTGATTTTGAAGGGGAGGTCATGACTTTGGTTGGAAGTCTTGGCCAAGAGAATGGTGGAAATGATGGCTAGGTGGTTAGTTAAGGTGGTAACTAACTTAGGGAAGATAAGAAGACTAGATGGGTTAGAGGAAACAATAAGCTTGGGAGAAATGTAGAACCTGCCAATCTTTCTCATTTTTCTAGGAAAAACTTCTTTACATTTGCTCGAAGTAAACTAGTGGGGTTTGTGACTAGTGGCTTTTCCACAGATGGGATCAAACACCCCAAGGTTGTTTTGTGCAAGGGTCCAAGCATTAAACACCAGCTGAGACAATTAGGTGTTGTTCATCTGGCTTTGATTTGCAAAATGCTCAACCATGATAAAGTCTCCCCCAACCCAATCAGTAACTTAGGGGGATTGTTTCTCATCTAATCCCTTAGCAAAGTTCTTTCAATGGGGGAATCGGAAGCATAAATTGAGCAGAAGCAATAAAGATTTCCTAGGATCAAAAGGGCGGCCCACACACAACTATTATTCTGGTCAACTCTTGTAGCAACAATGGATTTGGAGAACCAGGGGCTAGGCCAAGAATAAATCTGCCACTTCCTTCATTGTGGTTAGTATGGAAGGACAATCTTCCTTCCAAATGACATTCAAAGTAATACCCAACTTGATATCATTGACTTTAACTTCATGAAGCATTAGGACATTAGTATTATGATGCATGAGAGACTGCTTGACTTGATATTTCTAGGATGGGATAGATGATCCCCTCACATTCCATGATTGAATGGTAAACTTCATTGGGAAGGATGTAGAATGATGTCCTCCATTGAATGTAAGGCACTTAATTAATTTTCTAAGAGTAGGGATTTAGACTCCATAAGGGTTTTCTCTTGGGGAGGTGACTGAGACCTCATCCATAGGGGGTTGTTTGGATAGTAGAAGGTATTTGAGCAAGGTTCCATAATGATAAGGGGAGACAAATTTTCCTTTCTTCTCTTAGCAATTCTACATCCCTCATCAAGAACAACAGCCTTACAAGAATGAGGGAGAGAGGAAGAGTGGGTGTGGAGAGGGAGGTGGGAGTGAAGAAGAAGAGGGTTTGGCTAAGGATGATGCCAATAATTCGAGGTTGGACAAAGCTTGTGTAGAGTCTATAGAGGGGGGTTCTTAGAGGCATCCATTGAGGTCAAAGGGCTAGGTTCGAAACCATTGGAGAATGGGGATATAAATAAGGCTTTCGAACATGGTAATCTTGAATTAAGTGACCTTCACGAGAATAGTAGAAGCAATCATGAGGCTTATTAAGGTAATTGATGGGTTAGTTGACTTCAAAACCTAGTCTAAATAGATTGATAGACTCATGTAGGGGTTGAGTGAGATCCATTTCAACGTAGGCCTGAGCTACACCCTAAGATTAGCAAACTTGTCATTGTTATTTTTTGCACCAAATTTGTTATAACATTAAACCTTACACTCAACAAAACTTGATTCTTAAAAAAAAAGCCTCATTCAATCTTTCAAAACTCAATTCCTAATAAATTCTCTATAAACCTTTCAACTTCATCAAAAACCAAAGCCCACTTAACCAAAATAGAGGCTATTAAAATATTAAAAAGGTAGTCACTTTTTACATTTGCTCAAGCCCTAAGTCGTTTCCGAATCTAGTATAGAAAGTATGTGCAGGGCGCACTAGAAATGCGAATCTAGTCACACGACATGCTTTTACATAAACAAACGTAAGGGCATGGGGCTCATGACCAATCCCCAGCTCCTTTATAATTTCCACGGCACGCGTGTGGGCATGCGGCCGCGCACACCATAAATTTATGCATTAAAAAAACATTTGGGGGAAGGCACGATCTCTCATATTGGCAGTTTATGACCAAACACACGTTGCACCTTTTGAACTCACTATATTTTCCACTCTTCATGGTTACTAATTTGTGTAATATGACTTATTTTCTCCTTATGTTTTGTCTCTAATTAAAATGATTAGTTAATAAGTGGTATAATTTTGCGCGGAATTGGTTAGTGATTCTTAAATTTATTATTCTTCATTTTGTATCAAATATGTGGGTGGAGGGTTGACTTAAGTAATTTTCGTAGTTGCAAATCTGAATTTTAATTTTTTAAAATTTAAAAATCAAATTCCCGCCTTCCTAACCTATAGTGAATTTTCACTACATGTTTCCTTTTTTACATTTTCATTTTGTTTTTAAGTGGGGTCCCTCATACTTTGTCTAGTATAAGCAACAACCTAGCTATTAAATCTCAATGCTTGCACAGTGTTGATTTTTTTCCCTAGATGGCCCATAAAGTTTTGTGGCAACCAAGTGCCTTTTGTGTTTTGGGCTCCTGTGAACCATTCATCTCTTGATCTAATGATTAGCCGGGAATTTCAAGTAAAGCTATTCTCCCTAGCCCCAACACCCACTATTGGTCTATTTTACTATAGTGGGGTCTAGTCTCAATTATGTTTGGCCATGATGCATGCAAGTAAAGACATTATCCTACATGGCATTTTGGTTGGTTAACAAGAATCGAGGGAATATAGAAGCGAAGATTGGGACACGACCCATCACCCAACAAATGGGTTAATGGTTTGAAGCTCCATAGGTAGCCATGGTCAGTTACCTACCAAAGGACATATGTCAACAACCATTACTCAACACTGTAGGTTTATGAAGCCTTTGCAAAAAGAAATACAACAGAAAGGAGAACTAGAATTTGATCCCAGTTGTAGACACCCAAATTTGTCCCAAATTTGTCCATGTCTTGCAACACCTAGTCAAATACATTATTAGAGACATCATGTAGCATTTTGTCCTAATCCCACTTAATCCATTAGCCAATTAATTAAATAAATTTTATTTATTTAATTAATTTCCCATCATAATCCCATCCCTGCCTAATCGCCTAGCCAATTAATTAAATAAATACCATTTATTTAATTAATTTCCCTCACATATCCCAACTAATTCAAATAAAATATTTGAATTAGGTCCTCACCTCTCACCATATTCCAACACTTGTCCACCTCTCACTTGAATCATGTGTGGTAGTATAACTTTCATTTAATATCTTTCACATGTACAACTAATAAGAGTTTTTGTGTACACAATCACACATGAACTTGTTTTTGTGTACACGATCACACATGAACTTTATCCTCCTCTTTACACTTGTCACATGACTACAACTTTCTTGAAGAGTGGGAATAACTAATCAATCCTAGCCGTCCACATCATTTATTTAGCCTTTCAATCTCAACCATCCATCCAAGTCAATCCTTGCCTATAAATCTACCCAGTCACAAGCCATTTGCAAGATGCATTGAGTTGGAGTATCCTTATGCTGTCAAAATCTCTCCTCAGCCTTTCATCCATTGTCCTTTCATCTATCATCCTCCATCTATCATCTTCATCCTAACATTATGTTGTCGAATTGAGAAATCAACATATCAAATCAATCGATAAATTAGTCTTCCATGCATCTATCTAAGGTATTGAAGATTTGGATTAGGTAATGCATTGTATTATTTTATCATTTTCATTTTATCCAAATTTTTCAATCACATTTTGGTGAACCTGATGTGAACATGCCTAATTAAATCTAATCATTAGTTTTTGCAATTTTTTGTTGCAAAAATTTGAATTGTTCTAACCCTAGTTTGTCAAGTTTTAGGAGTGAATTGTTGTAGGTGACCTCTTAAGCTAGATCTGACCTCACCATCGCATCCGGGAGGCCCTTTTGGTGAAAAATGACATAAAATTTGATATATTTTTGTTACTAGAAAAATTTTGAATTTTTTTAGTTTTAGCCCCTCCGCAGGGCTGTACCGTACGGAGCAGTACGACTCCTGCACAAAGGCCTTGGGTCACAATATCTAGTTTCATGCTTTGATCTAAGGGTTAATTGTTTTTGTAGCAGGTTTGAACTTAATATTGCTTTTGCAGGATTACATTTGTTCGTTGCAGATTTAATTCTGTTGCAGACTTAAAATCTCAAAACTTTAGCAAATCCACCATTTCCTCCAACCACCACCTGTTTTCTTTAGTTGTAGTTTGTAGACCACTCCAATCTACCCTTATCATTGAATCTCAGGTCACATTGGTGTCTCAAATCTCCCTGAGATCTGCAATCGCGGTCTTCCAATTCTCTGTCGCATGTTATAAAACCCCCGACACCTTTCCTTCGCCCAGCCTAGTCGCCACCATCACAGTCACCTTAGATTTTGTCGCCACCAGCTTGAGTATTGTCACTGCTCACTATCTGCTAAACCTCCTACCCTCTGCTCACAGTTGGCCCTGTCACCCCCGATCATACACATAGTCGTCATCCTACCCATATCTATCAACCACCCCTAAAAACTTACCTCGTCGCCACTCTTAAGATCTCGTCACCATCCACCTATCACTTCGACCTCTGTTTAACCGCCAATTGACCTTAGCATATATTGTCGCTCCATTCCATCTGGTTAACGCCCAAAGTCATTTGTCGCCACCATTGGTGGTGACTGGTTCCCATCGCCATCGTCGATACCATGGCTCCACCTCCATTTGGACTAGGTCGCCTTTGGCCCGCATCGGTCAGCCTTTAACCGTTTGCACGTAGACTATAATCTTTGAACCCTTAGCTTTAAACCCTTTGTAAACACAGTCAGGCTGACCATGGGTTGGGCTGTTAGCCTACCCCCTACTCTTTTTTATTTTATTTTTAATTTTTTCTTTTATTTCCCCCTGGTCACATGGGTGACCATGGGGCTATATAGCCTTAACCTCCCAAATAGACTCTAACCACTGGACTCAAACTGTCATATGACCAAAAACTTCTGACTGCTAACAGTTTACATTGACCGCCAAGGTTTGCTTGTGTCTCCACATGCCCTATTAGGGCATTTTTTTTTCTTTTTATCATAACTGGGTTAAAACAGGTCGAAATCACGCAAACAAGGACTCATTAGAAAGCTGACAGGACGAACTTCGTAACAGTGGAGAAATTATCAGGTGACTATACCATTTTACAAGCTTTTTTATCAGTCAAACTCAAACTTGCAGTTAACTTCAAACGGGCATAACTTGAGCAAAATTGATCCAATTTCGACGATTTTTTTTTAAAGTGCATGAAATTTCCTAAATTTTCTATTTATGCAATCTATTCATCTATATCAGGTCATCTTAATCAGATTTTATCAGACTTCATCTTTTTCATATAACAGTCTTCTTTGCAAGTTTACTTGTTTCTTCTTGGGATTTTGTGGCTTGTAGGTGAATCAAAGGAGTTGGAGCAGTGTTTGGATCAATCACAACATCAACTTGGACAACAAAAATAACCAGGTCCACTCATTTCATCTTTCATCTCTTAATCATTGTTCGCAAACACATTTGGATTTTGAGCTTAAAAAGAATTCTTGTTTGCATTCACATCAAAAATTGGGCATTAAAACAAACAAGTGTCTTCCTACACATTTGGATTTGGATCTAAAAAGAACAAGTGCTTGAATTGTTTGATCACACATCTCATTTTATAAGGGGAAATTAACAACTGCGAGTGTGAATCAAGTGTGTGTCAGCACCTCACTTGGTTTACTTTTGTTTACCCTATCTAGGAGGCCTGCTTGGAGACACACCACTCCAAGGGACGACCTCAACCGAGGTGTGACTCGAAAGACACCCTCCTTTGGAAGTTGAAACCTTGTCACTCTTGGCTAAGCCCCAAAGAACTTTATACCTTTTGATAGGGAGACCTAAGGGTTTCGAAAACCTATCTTGACACAACACTTCAAGACCTATGCCATCCCCAGGTTTCCCTACCAATTCAAGTGCTCATAGACATTTTCTACCCCAAAATGTCTAAAACAACCTAAGCAATCTATTACAGAGGTGAAAGACCTATTTGTCTGTTGTTTCCCATACAGACTCTGCTTTCTTGGTGTGAGGTACTCTTCCTTATCCTCACTACTTCCAAGATTCCCAATCTCCAAGGCTTCTAGCCTTCTTGAGCCCGTTATCAGCCCTCCTCTCTGGGTCTAGGGTTCTGATTGCTTGGTGCTCAATTCTTTCTACTCTATTTTTCACCCCTATCTTCTTAGACTACAACTTGCATACCTAGCCGGGCTATAGCACAGCTCGCCTAGGACAAGTTCCTAATGTCTCTCATTGACAATCCAACCACTAACACAAACAGAAACAAAAGAAAGAAGGTCTCTGCTTGATGGTCCTCCATGACTGTACAGGAAAAATGTAGGGACACCAAGACAGAGACATTTTGTACAAACAGAAACAAAAGAACAGAAACAAACTAATTACTCTACTTTAAACCGAGCTATGCAAGAATTCTACAGACAATGCACAAATAGATTCAAACTATCAATGTTCTTATTCTAAGAGTTCTTTCTTTTACATTCAACGTCTATCCTTTAACTTTTTCCAACATTTAAAAAACTCGTTTACAAAGCCAAAAACCAGTTCTTATACTCTTCGTCCTTTTTCTGTTATTGGACAATTAGGGTTTCTTCCATTCATATTGCTCCTTCGCATATACATTCGTTTGTATCATACAATACTGAAATATGCATTCACTTTATCATCGGCCAGATAATCTATTGTCTTATCGACATATACATTTGCTTTACCTTCGGTAAGACATTTGCTATCAGTGGTGCCTTCTTATTTCTGGCCGATACCCATCTTCTCCTTGATGAGTCTTCCCTTCACACTTGTCGGTGTGACTTTCAACATCGGCCAATGTTTAACTTCTCCCGTCAATATCCTTAGTCACTCCGATGAGCCTTGGCCCTATCCCGTCAGCCAGACTCTTTCCCATCAGCAACACCTTTAACTTCTCCACCGATGTCATATTTCACACCGATGTGCCTATCATTAACTAGCCGTCGGTAAGACTTATTACATCGGCCTAACATTCTCTCCATCTCCCAATATGCACCTCATGCCGATATGCATTATCTTTTCATATGCATAAATTACTTGATATGCTAAATGAACCTACATCAGTCCCGTGCTACCTAATTTAAAAACAAAAGCATTACACCAAAAATGCATTATATACATATGGGCTCACTCCAAGCCCCTTGGTGGGTGCTCCTGCACCATACTCCCCCTGTGCGGAAGAAGTCAAGTCACCTCCAGTGACAGCAAGGCAAAATCAATGCCCCGCTTCTTGAACTCGGATTCTGCAACCCAGGTAGCCTATGCTTCAGGAAAGTTGTTCCATTTGATTAGATGCTCCATGTACACCCCATGTCTAGTCTGTTTCTACACGCAAGAATCCAAAATTTTCTCAACCTGTGGTTTGAGTGTGGGGGGCAAGGTTACATCACTTATTGTCTATGCAGTCTCAGAACTAGATCCTTCTGGCACTGGAAGAGGACCTTTATAATGTACCAGGTCCTGAACATTGAACACTGGTGAAATGGCCAAGTCTGCTGGTAAATCAATCCTATAAGCATTGTTGCTATACTTGTTCAAAATTCTGCAAGGACCAATCCATCTCATCTACAATTTGGTTGGCATCCCTTTCTGCAATCTGGCTTTGTTCAAATGAACCATGACTAAATCACCAACTTCAAACTGAACATCCTTCCTGTGTGCATCTACCCTATCCTTGATTCTCTGAGTCTTCTCCATCAATCTCTTCTATACCTGTTCATGTATCTCCTTCATAGACTGTGCAAAATCCTCAGCATGACCACTTCTATACTCCATGTCTCCAAGATGTCAAAGTTCACATACACCTCGAGGGTGCATCCCATATACTATCTCAAATGGACTTTTGCCAGTAGTCCTGTTCACACTATCATTATAGGCAAATTCTACCTGATGAATGACTTGATCCCAACTCTATCCATATTCTTTTGTCAGACACCTTAACAAGTTGCCCAACGTTCTGTTCACCACTTCTGTTTGGCCATCTGTCTGTGGATGATATGCTAATCCAAAAGATAGATTTGTTCCTAACCTCTGCCATAAAGTTTTCCAAAAATGTCCCATGAACTTAGCATCTCTATCAGACACAATGCTTGTTGGAAGTCCATGAATCCTTATGACCTCTTTGAAAAACAAATGAGCTATATGACTGGCATCATGAGTCACCTTACAAGGAATGAAATGACTCATCTTGCTAAATCGATCAACAACTACAAAAATGCTATCAAAACTAGTCTTAGTCTTTGGTAGACCAACTACAAAATCCATACTTACACAATCCCATGGTTTGGAAGGTATGGGTAGTGGTTGGTACAGTCCAGCATTTGAAGAAGTTCCCTTGGCCTTCTGACAGATGATACACTGCTCCACATACTTTCTAACATCTTTGTGCATCTTTGGCCAATAGTAGAACCTCTGGACTAACTCCAATGTTTTATTCAGACCAAAATGTCCACTCAAACTGCCATTATGCTTCTCCTGTATGAGATTTTCCCTCATGGATCCTTTTGGTACACACAACTATCCACCTTTGAACAACAATCCCTGCTGCAATGTGTAATCTGCAAACTCACTATGAAAGTGGTTTTCAAAGTCTTGACAGACCTTGTATGCTTCAGCAAAATCGTTATCCTCTTTGTAGAGGGATGTGAACTCTTCCATCCCTATGCTTCTTAAATGCATCTCTTGTATTGTAAGCAACCTCCTGCTTAAGGCATCTGCTACCTTGTTGAGTTGTCCCTTCTTATGTTTAATGGTGAATGTGTAGGACTGTAAATACTCCATCCACTTGACATGTTTATGGCTCAACTTATCTTGTGAGTTTAGAAAACTCAAAGCTTGATTGTCTGTATATACAACAAATTCCTTCGGTAGGAGATAATGCCTCCATTTTCTAAGTGCTTGGACTAGAGCATAGAGCTCCAAGTCATATGAAGAGTATCTGCTCTTTGCTTCATTCAGCCTCTCACTGAAAAAGGCTACTGGCCTATTCTCTTGGTTGAGTACTGCACCTACTGCAACATGACTAGCATCACATTCTAAAGTGAATAACTTATCAAAATTTGGTAGCACTAACACTGGCTGTGTGGCTACTTCTTTCTTCAATAACTCAAAACTCTTATCAGCTGCTTGTGTCCATTGAAACTTTGTTTTCATTCCACCTTTTATTGTATCAAGCATGGGTGCACAAATCACACTAAAATTCCTTATGAACTTTCTATAAAACTGAGCTAAGCCATGAAAACTTCTCACCTCAGTTGCTGCTCTGGGAGTGGGCTAATTCAATATGGCTTCTACCTTTGACTTATCCATCTTCAATTCTCCTTTGGACAACACAAAACTAAGGTATTCTAATTCCTGCTTCATAAATTCACACTTCTTCAAATTTATGGTTAGTTGTTCATCATGTAACTTTTTCAAAACAGTATTTACATGTTCAAGATGCTCTTCTTTAGTTTGACTAAAAATCAAGATGTCATCTAGATAAACAACTACAAATTTACCCGTATAGTCCTTGAGGACTTCATTCATGAGCCTCATGAATGTGCTGGGAGCACTTGATAAACCAAATGGCATAACAAGCCATTCATACAATCCTTCTGTGGTTTTAAAGGTTGTTTTCCATTCATCACCTTCCTTGATTCTGATCTGGTGATAACCACTTTTCAGATCTATCTAGGTGAAGTATTTAGCTCCTCCTAAACAGTCCATAAGATCTTCAATTCTGGGAATTGGAAACTGATACCTTATGGTGATCTTATTGATAGCTCTGGAGTCTGTGCACAATCTCCATGTTCCTCCTTTCTTTGGTGCCAACACTGTAGGCACTGCACAAGGACTTATGATTTTTCTAACCAATCCTTGGTCAAGAAACTCTTGCACTTGTCTAGCTATCTCCTTATGTTGTTCTGGAGTCATCTTGTAAGGGGCTTTGTTTGGCAAAGATGCTCCTAGGATCAGATCTATCTGATGACCAATAGTTCTTTGTGGAGGTAGTGTTGCTGGTGTTCCATCACTAATGATGTCCTTATACTGTTCTAGTATAGTTTGTACCTCTTTTGGGATCACTACCTTTTTGTCTTTTTGCTCTTCCTTAGGCTTTACTATGATAGCATAGCCAATACCATCCTCCTTAAGAGTATTCAAAAACTCTTTACCACTCACAATTAAGACACTAGGACTTTTTGTCTTATTTGCTTCTTCATCTTCCAATGACTGGATTTTATAGGTGACACCATTTTTTTGAAAACAATATGCATTCTTCTCACCATCATGTATGGCCTTTCGGTCATACTACCACGGTCTACCCAACAAGAGATGACATGCATCCATGGGTAGGATATCACAGCATACCTTGTCTTTATATCCACCTATACCAAACTCTACCCAAGTTTGCTCATTGACTATCACATGCTGACCTTTATTTAACCATGTGACTCTATATGGATTTGAATGAGGTATTCTTTGCAAATTTAATTTTCTAACTGCTTCATCTGATAATATGTTGTCAATAGACCCTGAGTCAATGATTACTTGACATACCTTGTTCATAATCTTGCATCTGATTCTGAATAAAGCTCTCCTTTGGCTTGGTTTAGCTTTCACCGGTTCTTTGATCAAAGTCCTCCTTACCATGATGTTCTCTCCCACTTCTGAGGCTAGACTGACTTCAGGTGATTTGCTACTTGAAGCATCATCTTGTACATAATGATTTCTTTTATCAACTCCTTGAGAAGAAGGTGTGCTCTTATCAAGACACCTATATGCTGGATGGCCTAATTGTCCACAATTGTAGCATTTCATAGTGGTAAAGTAGGATCCTCTACCTGATCCTCCTGATCTTCCTCTGTTAGATCCCCTTCCTCTATAGTTTCCTCTACTACTAGTCTCCCCACTCTGCTCTGTGAGTTTGGATTCTCCTTGGGGTCTTTGATCAGTATTCCTACCACCATAATTTCCTCTTCCTCTACTGTCTCTACCTCTTCCTCTTGATCTGCTACTCGACTCTTGTTTCTTCTTGCTCTTCTCCTCTACCTTAAGTGCTAGCTGATAGCTTTGATGCACTGTTGTAGGACAAAATAAGCTGATTTCCTCTTGAATACTCCACCTCAAACCATTGAGATATCTGGCCACTTTTACATTTTCATCTTCCATCACCTTAGACCTCAAGCATAGTTTTTGAAACTCCTCAGTGTATGCATTAACATCTAATTCTCTTTGTCTCAAATTTTGTTGTTTCTTGTACAATTGGACTTCATAATCTCCAGGCATGTATACTTCTTTGATTTTAGCCACCATACCTTTCCAAGTAGCTATGGGTTTCTTGCCTTCTTTTTCTCTTTCTGTTTGAACAAATTTCCACCATGTCAAGGTAGCTCCTCTGAGTCTTGATTTAGCCACCTTCACATTTTGTGATTCAGTCACTCCATCACATTCAAAGTGATTTTCTATACCTTCTATCCATTCCATAACCAAATTAGGTTCCATCTTTCCACTAAAAAGAGGAACTCCATCCAATGTCTTACCACTCATGGCTTTCAAGGCCTTCAAGAAAGGTTCTTCTTCCATCTTAGGATCAGGTGTGGGCTCTTCATCTTCTATAGACACACCTTTTTCCATACCTTCAGAATCTTTCATTTTCTGACTGACTTCTTTAGTCTTTATTATCATTGCACCTAGCTTACTTTCCATTTCTGCCAATCTTTCCTGTAGGAGCCTATTCTCCTCTTCTTGCTCATCAACTTTCTTTGCCAATTCTGCATTAGTCACCATCTTCTTGGATGAACCTACAGACTCACTTGAACTCGGTGATGACATACAACTTCTTCTATTCCAATCTAGGAATAGCCCAAATCTTGAACCTGCTCTTATACCAATTTGATAGGAAGACCTAAGGGTTTCAAAAACCTATCTTGACACAACACTTCAAGACCTATGCCATCCCCAGGTTTCCCTACCAATTCAAGTGCTCATAGACATTTTCTACCCCAAATGTCTAAAACAACCTAAGCAATCTATTACAGAGGTGAAAGACCTATTTGTCTGTTGTTTCCCATACAGACTCCACTTTCTTGGTGTGAGGTACTCTTCCTTATCCTCACTGCTTCCAAGATTCCCAATCTCTAAGGCTTCTAGCCTTCTTGAGCCCGTTATCAGCCCTCCTCTCTGGGTCCAGGGTTCTGATTGCTTGGTGCTCAATTCTTTCTACTCTATTTTTCACCCCTGTCTTCTTAGACTGCAACTTGCATACCTAGCTGGGCTATAGCACAGCTCACCTAGGACAAGTTCCTAATGCCTCTCATTGACAATCCAACCACTAACACAAATAGAAACAAAAGAAAGAAGGTCTCTACTTGATGGCCCTCCATGACTGTACATGAAAAATGCAGGGACATCAAGACAGAGACATTTTGTACAAACAGAAACAAAAGAACAAAAACAAACTGATTACTCTACTTTAAACTGAGCTATGCAAGAATTCTACAGACAATGCACAAATAGATTCAAACTGTCAATGTTCTTATTCTAAGAGTTCTTTCTTTTACATTCAATGTCTATCCTTTAACTTTTTCCAACATTCAAAAAACTCGTTTACAAAGCCAAAAACCAGTTCTTATACTCTTTGTCCTTTTTCTGTTATTGGACAGTTAGGGTTTCTTCCATTCGTATTGCTCCTTCGCATATACATTCGTTTGTATCATACAATACTGAAATATGCATTCACTTTATCATCGGCCAAATAATCTATTATCTTATCGACATATACATTTGCTTTACCTTCGGTAAGACATTTGCTATCGGTGGTGCCTTCTTATTTCTGGCCGATACCCATCTTCTCCCCGATGAGTCTTCCCTTCACACTTGTCGGTGTGACTTTCAACATCAGCCAATGTTTAACTTCTCCCGCCGATATCCTTAGTCACTCTGACGAGCCTTGCCCCTATCCCGTCGGCCAAACTGTTTCCCATCGGCAACACCTTTAACTTCTCCACCGATGTCATATCTCACACCGATGTGCCTATCATTAACTAGCCGTTAGTAAGACTTCTTACATCGACCTAACATTCTCTCCATCTCCCGATATGCACCTCATGCTGATATGCATTATCTTTTCATATGCATAAATTACTTGATATGCTAAATGAACCTACATCAGTCTCGCACTGCCTAATTTAAAAACAAAAGCATTACACCAAAAATGTGTTATATACATATGGGCTCACTCCAAGCCCCTTGGTGGGTGCTCCTGCACCACCTTTGGGAAGTGAAGGTGAAAGGTGGGTTACCCCTTTCTCCCAGCTATGTGGCAGGATTTTACTTTCATTGCATTTCCTAGTCAACCTTGTGCAAACTAGCTTAAGACCTAATTGGCCATACCCACTTGACTAGTCATAGGACTTGTTGATGTGTCTTCTTCATGTGCTTGCTTAATCATCATCACATTCTTCATATTTCAAATTTAGACTTGCTTATGTGTCTTGCGTGAGTGATTCATGTGTGTATGCATAATCATTTGTTTAAACATTGCCAAATCAAGCTATAAACACCAAACACAAACAAGTCATCCTACACATCATATACAACTCAATTTCGTCCTCATCATCCAATCTTGTCATTCCACATCATATCCTAATCATACCCAAATCAATTTCATAATAAACATATCCTAGTCACATCCATACACATTCCTAATCATTACACATCACTCAATCATCCCAAGCCAAATCATTCTAGTCATCCAAGCAATCACTATCCTAATCATATCCACATCATCATCATAATCCTAATCAAGCACTTGCCAAAAATGGTCTTAAGACTTAAACACTTGTGTGACAACATGACAACATTAGAAGACATAGTACGCAACTTCCAAGACCTCCTCCAATCAATTTATCAAGCACCACAACCCTTAGACCAACAAACTATACACAGGCTCCAAGGCATCATCCAACAACTTCAACCTCAAGCAAGTCAATCATCTCAAATGCAACATCTCATAGCCCAAGTCCAACACCTCATAGCCACATGTCAAACCCAACAAGCACATCATACTCTATCCATTCATTATCAACAACCAATGCAACCTCAACCTTACATGTCATCACCTCCCACTTCATATCAACCAAATCCATCCACATGTCACATCAATCCTTCATCAACCTATCACACCTCTCCTAATCTCAATCCTTATCCATATCAATCCATATCTCAACAACCATTATCCTATACAGTCTCTCCACCACAACACCATCACAACTTCCAACACATTCAACCACAATCCTATGTGTCACCTTCACCATCACACCAACCTAATCTATCTACGCATCATGTCAATACCATATCAACCTATCAACCTCCATCCCAAGATTATCCAATTCCTCATTCTAACATTCCAACACATCACCAAGACCATCAAGCACCATTGATAGACCTAAGTCCTATTGCAAGTATGTGCCTAATCGGTGTTGTCATTAATGTCAACATATTCTTGTCTTCATTGGTGTCAACTGTATCCTATTCCATTACTTGTTTAGAAGACTTGTATGTTGAGGATATTGAGAAAAATAGCCTCTCTGGAAGAAACAAGTAAGCCACAAAGAAGTGTAGTACAGACAATGAGTTGTATGTTGAAGAACAGTCTGGTAAACTGCTCTGCATTTGATCCTGCTTGAAGATCATGGTCTGTGGATTGAAAGTAAGTTAAGGTATGTCTGAGGATGCTATGTAGTTAGGGTTTGAACCATCCGCATGAAGATCTGAGTGAGTTGTGTTCACCAGAGTGAAGCCTGCTTTTTCTCTAAGTTCAGTTGAGACAGGAAGACAGTATTTGGCTCCGCATTCCTCTGCAAGAAAGTATTTTGCTCTGCGGTTCTAGAGGGAAGTCTGGGTTTACGATAAGTGCCTACAGTTGAAATGGTTCATGGTTTGGTGGTCCATAAGCTATCTTTCTTTTATGACAATTGAAGACAGTGAAGCTCATGTGTTTCGGTGAGAAGATTCCTATGGATAAAGTGGTTAAGGTTCATGCGATTACTCTTGATGATTATAGCATGCTTGTGGATGTCTCCTAATCATGTTCCTATCTGGACTTTGGTTTGCATTAAGAAATTGAGATGGTGTGTGAAGATTGTTCCCAGATAACGTAGCGTGTAACCAGTCTTGGCCGACCTAGTTGATCCCAGTGATTGCGGAGATCTCTAGAAGATTGTGGAAGTGTGTTGTGGCATGGAAGATTGTATTTGAGTCCCAGCTAAGGCATGACATGATCCACATTTCATTCCCTTTGCATGATGTTGCAATAGGTCAAGACCTATTTTGTAAATGTTTGTAATACCGACCTTGGAGATTGTTCCGATGGTTGATGTCAACCTTGATGATCATTCCAAGGTTGATGTAGTGTATAAATACTTGTAGCTAAGTCATGGAAAAGTTGTCCTTGAGCAGAAATGATAAGATATTAAGAAAGGTCCAAAGGTAGAGCAGAGAAGAGGCAGAGGAAAGAAGAGGAAGAGCAGGCCAGAGGAAGAGCAAAGCTAAGGATTTGTTTATTCAAAATAAGGAGAGGTGTTGATTGTGACAGTGAATCTAGAAATAAGCCACCAGTAGGGTTTAACAACCCTTATTGTAATCTTGCTAGGTTTAGGGTTGAGGCAGTAAGTCTGCTAGACCTAGTTGTTCTTCATGGCAGTAAGCCAATATGTTTAGGCCCATGGGGTGACCAAGCCTGAACATCACTATTTCAAGATTGCAATATATATTGAGACTTAATCCTCTTTGTGGTTTTTCCCCACCTTGGGGTTTTCCACATAAATCTGGTGTCTCTTGTGTTTGATGTTGTATCTATGGTTAAGTTTCTGATTTCATGCTCTCATTGTTAAATCATAATAATTGTGGATAAGTGATGAATGTTTAATTTGCAAAAAGTGTTTAAGTTTTTGTGACAAATGATTCACCCCCCTCTCAGTTGTCCAGTGCATATCAACAAGTCCACCTTTGCAACAAGAAGCACATGCAAGTCCAAATGGCCCCTTGTACATAAATAAAGCAAGCCCAAGTTATCCTATGCAAGACTTAATTACCTTTGACAAGGGAGATACCAATCTAGAGTGGCCTCCACCATCCAATCACATGCCAACACATGAGCCAACTAGTCCTATCTTAACACCTTCATGTGATCCCAATTCTAGTCCATTAAAAGATTCCATGGAAATACTTTAGAAAATTGGTCCAAGCAAACTTGATTGAGCTACGCCCACTAAGATCATATCCTCCACCTCTTTATCAACCTAATTGGTATAAAGATAAAAAATATTGTGCATACCATAGGTGTAAGGGCCATGCCATATCCACTTGTGTATCATTTAAAAGATTGGTCAAGAACCTAGAAGATTGTGGTAAGATTGTGTTAGATAAAACCAATCCATCTAATCCCATTATCCATCCAACAAGATTTAATCCTAAGCCTACAACACAATCCACCTTTATTATCCATCCCCTATATTGTACTTCCACCCATGCACTTGTAAAGGATGTGATCCATTGGCTATTAGCAAGGAATCAACCATGTCATCAAAGTCATGTCCTTGAGCCTACAAAAGAGTTCTCCATTAACATGCCTAGCCCTTCAAGCCCATCATGTGACCCACAAGCCATCAAGCCTATTCAAGAGCCTTCTATCATGAACCCAAGTCAAGACCCATCATACCTTCATGTTGTTGACCAAGAGCCTATCCAAGAGTCTCCCACTTCCACTTCCATCCAAAACCAAGAGGTATGCCAAGAACATAATCCTAGGCATGTGGAAACATTAAGCCCTAGTCCTAATCAAGATGAAAGCACTTCCATTTACCCTATCCATAACATATATCTTTTCCATGATCAAGATGATATCCATAATGATGAACCCATCCATGAGCTACTTGATCCTATTCATACCCCAATAACTATTCATGAGCAAGACACTCAAGACCTATATGCTCCATCTAATGAAAGCCTTGTTGACTTACTTGAGCATTCACCCCATTTCATGGCCTTCCTTCAAAGCAAAGAAAATTCTTCACGTATCCATGATCCCACAACATCCACTTGTCGTGATGAGACATGTGCCTTCCAAGCCAACATAGATGATCAAACAAATAGCTTGGATCCACATGAACCTAATCAAGATCCTAATGATCCTTCCTCATCCACCATCAAAACCATTTCAAGTCCACCATCACATCCTATTGTTCTATCTACCTTTATCTGTGAATGTTCTTCCCTAGGGGAACAACAACCTTTGTCCTCCACCTCACCTTCTCCACCCAATAATGAACTCGTGTCTAGTGATCAAACTACACCTAATCCTATTGTCCATCACATAGTCCAAAACATGAACTGCTAAGGTAAAGGCTTAGGCCTTCATGATCAAGGTATTTTGGAACCAATCCATGTCAATGTCCCTCCATGCTCATATGGCCTTGGATATAGACCCCAGGGTAAACAATCTCAAGATGTTGGTAATTTCTCCACACATCCTAAGTCCACTTTCCATCACAAACCCTATCATGTACCCAAAACATATGTTGTCATTCCACCTCCACCATCTTATAAATGTCAAAAGCATGTGACCATACACCTTCCACCATCAACTTTACCTCCAATCCTTCCAAATCCTACTATTCCTCCATCCACTTTGCCTCCACTTCTACCAACACCTAATTATCCACTTATCCATAAGTCCCTTAAAAATCCTAATCATGGCCAACAAATGCACATAATGTCTAAACACAAAGCTTCCACTCATTCCACCAACCCTGCTTCCACAAAACCCATGGGATTCAAAAGCAAACATTTGGATGCCTCTACCTATAAAGCCAAAAATCCTACCAAAAATCCTAAAAATCCTCATACCTTAGGGAATCAATGCAAAAAGTTAAAGCACAATACATCCAAAAAGCTATCCAAGCCCATACCTCCAAAAGTAAAATGGTTTGGGTCCCTAAGCAAAAACCAATCAAGTCAAATGAGGCATCCACCTCTCAAAAATCCCAACCATCCACTTCCATCCAAAAATCCCATTCCATTCAAAAGTTTCAAATTCCTTCATCCCACAATCAAAACAAAAATCATAAAAATACTAAGTCTATGTGGGTACCTAAATGCTTACATCAACCATCCCCTAAGCCAACATCGCTATTGCTTCCTACACCACCATCCCATCAGAAGCTTCAATTTTTATCATAGTGTGTGTAACCATTGGTCATGGTTCCATTCCATTCCATAATTCTACATATCCCAATCTCCCTACCTTTGATCCACTATCCTACATATCTCCCCAATCACTTTCCTATGGTCCATGCTTTTACATAAGCCTTTCATCCATCCATCCTTGCATGAACCTTTCATAATCCATATCATAATACACTATCCACCTACTCCATCTTCCCCTCTCATGTAATCCCTTACCAATATATATGAGCATAACGACATGGTCCATGCAATGACATTCATCTAGTGGGACAATATCACTTTTCATGGAACTAGACACTTGAGTCCCTCTCGTCCATATCCACCTATCCTATCAAAAAAAAAATTAAAATAGTAAAGATAAATCCCTTCATTCAATGGTGAAAACCACCCTTGGTGGTGCCTTGGATAAGTACCATGATGAAAACCTGGTAAACAAGCGTCATGTGTAGGTTGTTCTTCTATGTCACTTACACTTGGGGGCACATTGTCTCATCCATCCTATCATTTCCTTCCTATCTATTCCATCATACCATTTTCATACCATCCTACCATCCTTAGCCATTACACCCACATATCCATCCCTTTATCCATCCATCATCCCTTCCTCCTTTTGATCTTGATGAAGACATAGGGGCAAAATGTTGAAATATGTTTTGGATATCTCTTGATATACTCCTATCATTATCTACCTATCATAAGCCTTGTCATGTAAAATCCATCATGTCATCCACCTATCATAAGCATTGTCATGTAAAATCCATCATGTCATCCTTTCGTCATAAGCTTTGTCATGTAAAATCTTAGTCTACTACCTAGAATGGGGCATGTTATTCCTATGCGACATAGTCTTTGGAGATCACATTTTTGCTCCATTATGCAGCATACAACCATCCACTATAGCCTATCCTTGTATCCATCCATTTATTATGAGCTTTCCATTCCATAGCCTATCCTTGTATCCATCCATATATCATGAGTCTCCCATCCCCTATAGCCTATCCTTGTATCTATCCATTTATCATGAGCTTTCCATTCCATGGCCTATCCTCTTATCTACCCATCTATCATGAGTCTTCCATCCTATCCATCTATCATGAGCTTTCCATCCCATTTACTATCACCCATCCTTTTATCCACCCATTCTATCCATCCTCCATCATCCTTACACCTAGACTTGGTTTTATCCCTTCTCATTGGTATCTAGCACAAAGGCTACCCAAATTGTAAATCCATTGATATTTCAAAATATTATCAAAAAACAAAAAATATCAAAACATTTCAAAATCCAAAAAAAATCAAAACATGTCAAAATCCAAAAAACATCATAAAATTCAAAATGCAAAAAAATCAAATATTCCCAAAACTACAAAAAAATCAAATATTCCCCAAAATATAAAAAAATAAATATTCCCAAAAATACAAAAAATCAAATATTCCCAAAAATACAAAAAAATCAAATATTCCCAAAAATACAAAAAAAAATCAAATATCGAACAAAAACATCCAATTGAAATCAAATCATTTCATCAAATCCATCAAAACAAATCCAATCAAATCATCAAATCAAGCCAATTTACCAATCAATCAAAATCACATCAATCCAATCTATATCATCCCATCAATAGCACCATATATCATCAAATCATCCAATCAATCCCAATCAACCCATAACCTGATCAATCCATCCACTTTCATCATCGCCATCAATAAAACATTATTAGAACTACATCTCATCTTTATTGTTAAGTGCCTTGATCCCATAGATATAGGGTATGTAGGCAATCTGAGATATGAAGGAAGTACCTAGATTCAGGCATAAGCGATAGACCACTTCCATCTTTCATCTTTCTTACAATATTCACCAATCATCATCTTCATTTATCTCACATTTCTTCTATCGTCTATCTCCCACATCATTAATAAACACCTCAAATCCAATCAATCCATCAAATTCATCACATCAAAATCAAGTCAATTTTAAGCAATAAACTCAAATACAAGCCATCCTTAAACCATACCAATCAAGTTAATCAACCTTGTCAAATTACAATCACATCCTTTGGTCTTGATCCCAATCTTGTCATAAACCAAATCAATCAATCATCATCATCATCATCAATGTGATATATCATTCCCGCATCCTTGTGTTGATCTAGGGATATATCGTTCCCTGCAATGACAACACTATCATCAATCATCAATTAATCAATTATTGGTTTACAGCTTGATAGAGGCAATACCTTGTTTGTTTTTGAATCATTTGTACATGTTTGCTTGCTTGTGTGTGTTATCATTTTATCTTACATTTGAATCAAATTCGTATCATTCTAGCTAATATTCATATCTTGTGTATGTTGGAATAGCTTTTTGCACTATCCTTTGCATCTAAGGTCACATCATACCTTTTGTGCATTAGGACTTTAATGCTCTAAGTTTTCTTCCTCATACGTTAGACAAGGTTGTATTACACTGGGTGCACAGGACACATCGTCACCTTAGTCCTTATACCTTGGTGCATAATGTCTACTTCTATATCAAACATCATGGTTGCTCACTTTCATTGTAGCATAACACATCATTCATTTCTTCTATCCGTTCCCTTATCTTTCTTGACCAATTCATTTTCTTTCAAGAGCCTACCTGTGTTTGTCCAACCCGCCTATCCTCTCGAGGGGGAATCCTCATCTTATCTTTCCATCATCATCCTATCTTTCCATCATATCCTACCATTTCATCATCATCATATCTTTACATTCCTTATCCTATCTTTCCATCATTATCCATTTTCCTCTATCCATACCTTAACTTCTTTGAAATGATGTTACTCGACATAAATCTTATCATCTCGAACATCATCTCAAAGAGGGGCAAAATGTAGACACCCAAAATTGTCCCAAATTTGTCCATGTCTTGCAACACCTAGTCAAATACATTATTTGATACATTATGTAGCATTTTGTCCTAATCCCACTTAATCCATTAGCTAATTAATTAAATAAATTTTATTTATTTAATTAATTTCCCATCATAATCCCATCCCAGCCTAATCACCTTGCCAATTAATTAAATAAATCTCATTTATTTAATTAATTTCCCTCACATATCCCAACTAATTCAAATAAAATATTTGAATTAGGTCCTCACCTCTCACCATATTCCAACACTTGTCCACCTCTCACTTGAATCATGTGTGGCAGTACAACTTTCATTTAATATCTTTCACATGTACAACTAATAAGAGTTTTTGTGTACACAATCACACATGGACTTGTTTTTGTATACACGGTCACACATGAACTTTACCCTCCTCTTTACACTTTTCACATGACCAACTTTCTTGAAGAGTGGGAATAACTAATCAATCCTAGCCTTCCACATTGTTTATTTAGCCTTCCAATCTCAACCATCCATCCAAGTCAATCCCTGCCTATAAATCTACCCTCTCACAAGCCATTTGCAAGATGCATTGAGTTGGAGTATCCTTATGTTATCAAAATCTCTTCTTAGCCTTTCATCCATTGTCCTTTCATCTATCATCTTCATCGTCACATTATACTACCGAATTGAGCAATCAATCGATAAATCAATCTTCCATGCATCTATATGAGGTATTGAAGATTTGGATTAGGTAGTGCATTTCATTGTTTTATCATTTTCATTTCTCCAAATTTTTTGTATACACCAGCTACAAATCTTTGTTGAGCATTCATGGTTCACCTACCTCTTTGGGTACAAAGATAAAGGAGAGAAGATTTGATCTGGAGGAAGCAACTTGTTGGTGACGTAGTCCAAGATTCAACTATTTACCATGCAAATCAGACCTACAACCATCTCCCCTCATAAATGTAGCCACATGACTTCCCCTCCTTGTAGAACTAGGACATTCAACCTCCTTAGTGACAATTCAAGTAGTGACACACACTCAATAGGAGTACACATAGATTTTGAAGAAAATATCTCCAAATTCCCTCCCATGATTTGTGGGGATTAGGTCCAATCTCTTGATAGATTTTAAAATGGTTGAATTCACTATGTTTTCTCCTTATTCCCACCATGTTTCTCCCTCCTCTATCCCCACTCACTCAGAGATTAGGATAGGATAGGATAGGTGGAGTTTTTCTTACCTGACCCACATGATTCTACACAGGAATGTTGCTTGTTACTGACATATACCTCTCAACCTAAAGGTAGATATTTCAAAAGAAGCCCTTAGTCCCATCACCATATGGACCCTATCTTGTCCTACAAATATTCCTACTATGACTTCGTTAATATGTTTAGGGGACCCACTCTAGGTTATCTATATGGGTAGCTTTCCAAAGAATTTTAGAGAAAGTTATTGATAATCTAAACAATGCAAGCAAAGGGACTATATTTTAACCAAGATTGCACCATGATCTGTCTTTATTGATTTACTAAAGAAATTTTTAAGTTGCCTAAATATGTCATAGGTAGTGTATTTTCCTAGGAGTATCTTAGGCAATTAGACATCATGGAAGCACAATACACTTGTGGAAAATAGAAGAGAGTGCTTCATGTTGTCCCTACACTTGTCAAGGCATCATAATGATGCAAAGGAACATTGTATATTTCTTGAGTGAGAAACTCTTGGACTTATAATTGAATCTCTTGGTAGACAAATGGGTTTATGACTAAAAGGGCATACTCACCTTCACATTGGAAGGCATCAAAATTTCTAAGGTGAAAAGATTCATCCATGAGAGAAGATCAGACATAGAGGCCAAAAGGAGGCCCAAGAAGAATGAGTTTAGTAAACTCATTGAACTAGGTGACATCAAAGGGAAGCAACCAAAGAAAGAAATTGAAATAAGCATGCCTTATGAGGCTTTCTACTAGTAGTTGGTGGTGCTACACAACCTAAAGTAAAATATGCCATCTAATTTCCAACCCATTTTTGCTAGAACAACAATGGGATGATAAGAAAACTGAGGCTTGGTAGAGATTTTGAATCAAAATCATCTAAACAAAAGTCCCACCTTTCCAGTACAACCTAGATGTAGCATCAGTCATGGATGGAGGATCCAATGAAGGATTGTCCAATCATGCAGTGAAAACTCAAACACATAATACTTACAATAAAAAACTCAATGTAATAGTACCATGATCTTTATTGAATTCAAGGTATGGAAGGGTTACAATTTGCTGCAATGAGCTTCCTACATGCTACACCATAGCCATTTGAATACTAATATGGAAATTATTACATTCTATTTAGGGGAAAATTGGATTTGTTTTGTTTAGTGTTTAAATCCTCCTTTCACCTACAACATTCAAGGACCTTCGGATCGATTGGCAGAGCACTAACAGGTCCTTGGTCACTTACAAATGTAGGGGAGCTTGGATTAGGGTGTTTAATTATCAATTTTCCTTCTCCTATACTCAATTAACCATTAAAACCCTAAGTTTGCAAATACGACAGTAAATGGATGAATTACAGAAAAAGCTCTTGCAGAGGGAAGTAAAATGACAAATCACAGAGTACCTATTTTCAGGGTTCTGAGGCAAAAAAGTTGGGGACACAGGAGCGGGCCCAAGTCCAAGGCCTATATTTTTGTCTGGATCTAAGAACTCAGTCTACAACTCTTTCCTGTTGTTTTAAAGATTTTCCCATCACGGAACTTGGAGGACTAATGAGCGGGCACCCAAGTCTAGGGGGCATATTTTCTTCCTGTTCTACAATTCTAACACTCCAAGATGTCTTCCTGCAACTTCACTTTGTCTAGCTCCTCAACCTGTAACCTGCAACCATGAAAACTTTGGGAGGGGTTTGTGGTGTTTAGAGGCTTGCCTCAGTCAAGCCCCGGAGAGACACTCAAGCCTTCTGAACACTGTTGTCAGATAGAGAGTGCGTGCCTTGGGAGGCAGAGGCAAAAATCAAATGATAAATTCTCAATAATCACAATAGATATCACCTTGTAGTGAAGATCTCATGGGAGGAAGAAGCTCTTCATTCCATGAGGAGATGGATGCTCAAATATGCAAACACAAACACATAGACAACATAAATATGCTCTTGTAACACAATGAAAGCCTTGAATCACCTTTAGGATGCATGAAGTTCACAATAACAATCTAGTTTACAAATGAATACCTAAACATGCTTTTATATGCAACTACAAACACTCCTACCAAGATTTCGTAAATGCAAACTTACTGTGTCGGCCTAGGGACCAAATAACGGTCATAAACCGACACTAGAAATTTGGGCCTGGCCCAAAATAGGGTAGGTCTAGGGCGCAGGCGCCCAAGTCCTCCCCCCCATTTTGGGCAGGGTTAAGTTCAAGGGGTCCCCCTAGGCCCCATTTATCATGGTACCTAGGGTTCATTCCATCGGGATGTTGAATTATGAAGTAAGATGTCCTAAATGTATGCAAAAGACCTGGGAGCTAAACCTAAAGAGGGAAAAGCCCCCAAGGGGACATTTTTTGACGTTACATTTAGCCCCCACTTTAATGTATGTATAAACGCAAGGCCAATACATGTATTAAAGTACAGTCACAAACATAGCAAACACACCAAACATGGAGAAGACACACCAATCACATAGAAAATAGTAACAGGCACGCAAAACACAGAGAAGACATTTACAGTCACGCAAAACATGGAGAAGACAACAAATGCATAGAAGACAAGCATGATTTATTTTCTTTTCTTTTTTTCATATATATGAAATGCAGATGCAAGTACTAGAAAGTAAACAAACCTCCCATAATGCAGGAAGCACTCATTGTGCTAGTCTTTAGACTACATATATGGGGCAACACACACGCAAGACACGTAAAACCTCCTAAAATGCAGGAAGCACTCATCATGCTAGTCTTTAGACTGCATATGGGGCAACAGACACACCAAACAAAGCAAGCACACCAAACACACACACACACCTTAAAGACACGGAGAAAACACGACAGACAAGCGATGGAGTGTTCCTATTTCTAGGTTCAACACCATCTCCGGCACATTACAGGCACACACCAACGATTGGGCTTCACCATAAAAATTGTTAAAGACACGCTTAAGGGTTGAGTTAGTCACAAAACCTCTCCTCGCCTCTGTAAAGGACTTTTGAAAATGATAGGATGATGCAATCTGCTCTGAGAAATACACCATCCCCACCTTCGTAGAGGGCTTAAGATAAAAAGGATATACGCGATAACCCACCTCTACAAAGGGTTTACATGATTGATTGATAGATTGTAAACAAACTCAGGATGCAGGAAGCACTCATCGAGCTAGTCTTTAAACTGCATCTGAGGACAAGCACAGAGCTAACATCTACAACAAATAGCTTACCTTATATATGCCCCCACCTTAAGGTGGTTGATATTAGGTATCGATATCAAGCACGTTAAGGTAGGAATAAAACACACAAGAAAACACAGACTTTCGCAAAGCCCATGCCCCCCGGAGGTGACATGTACTCCACGATCGCCAAATGTTCCCACAAACACATCCTTGCAAGAAACATGTTAGTGTCTACAAAATCATGATAAACAACAACATCAATGCATATGATTAACCACCAAGAGCCAAGGTTATACAATGAATTTAGAGTTCCAGGATAACCGTGGGGCTATATCACGAAGCTCTTAGAATCAAGCACCACCGAGGCCAGATTCAAAGACAAACAAATGTGCACAGAGCAACAACATTGTTAAGGTTTGTAAATGTGATAGAAACATCATCAAATTCACTACACAGAAAACACGAGTGCTTCCACTAGCCAAGCGTCAGATAAAATGTACAACCCCATTGTCATATTAGGAACTAAGTCCAATTTTTGATTTCTTGCAAAAGGGACACTAGGTCCGCATCAATAGAAATGTTTTTCATCATTCGCCTTCTAGATAGAAACACTAGAGGAAGGGAAACAACAAATAAGAGAGGAGAAACAAGTGTCTTAGGGATAGTCACATAGGAGGGTGCCCCCAATGTCACCAACCGCAACGCAATGTCCGTAAGACACAACACACAACGATGAAATCAGAGAGAGAGGCAATATAGAAGAATGATGATACAAATAGAAGAAGGTCACAATAGAGTCAGTCTCCTGGTATCTTGGACCTTTCAAGAGAATTAGGGGTCATTCTAGGAGGCCTAAACAACATATAACACATCACGGGGGAAGCACATCATGAGAGAGATAAAGGGGTAGAGATACTTACCTGTAGGGTCTTCGTGCTAAGTCTCATTATCAAGTGAATCATCATCATCCTCCCAATCCCTAATGTTAGAGGAAAGTGGGATATAAGGTACCATAGCCCAATTCATGTCTTGCTCATCATGTTGTTCATTGTTAGGATAATCTTTGCTTGGTTGAATGTTAGGATCAATGTTTTCTTGTTGAGATGCTCGGTGTATAGCATAAGCTTGTCTTCTTCTTCATATTTCTCTTGCTTGTCTATTTCATTTTCTTTTACCACTTATCTCTTGTAAGATGGGGCTTTTCTCTTTCACAAGTTTGTGCAAATTAGAAGATGAAGCATTGGGATCAAATATCATTTGTCGTGGTGGAATATTTTGTTGTTGGCAATGACCTCCCGATCCTTGCAAGGATTTCGGGGGAGGAACCTTGGCAAAGGACCTTGTCCTTTCAGTCTAAGGTTCTCTTCACATACAGGTTGTTTATCTTTTGTTGTTTCTTGCATAGAAGGGCCGAGCATTGGGTGTAAAAGTTTTGCTTTGTAGTTTCTATAGCTCAAAAAGGTAGAATGTATTTGTAACTCTGGTTCCTTTTCACTTTTATCCCCAAAATAATCCAATATGTAATGTTTTTTTCTCAACCAAAGGTTTATACTTGTTGCGAGGGATGGTAATCACTCATCCATCAAAAGGAATTTTAGACAATGGTGTATTGTTGAAGGGATAATTTTCATTTCTTTTAACCAAGGGTGTCCCAATTTGATACAGAAGAGGTCAGAAATAGGGACAACATAAAACCATTGTTTGACATGTTTTCCAGATAGTGTTACCAACAATGATATCTTACCTAGAGGTTTGATAAAGGTTCCCTTATGTGTTTTAATCATTTTGTTCGAAGAGTCATAAGAAGCTTGCATTAATTGATGTGAAAAGAGGAACTCTTCAATGGCAACATTAGTAATGCAATTAGGATCAATAAGAGTTCCATCCACAGTATTTCCCATTATTTTCACAATGATGTAAAGAGGGCCATCAGAGTCTCCAATTGTTCTATCATGAGGTGTAAACACAATTTCAGGGTCAGGGGCCTTTCTTTTCATGTAAGGTCTAGGAGGGAACCTATTGTTGTTGTTACAGTTAGAGGCCATGTTTAAATGCTCAAATTAGATTTAAATTTTTTTCCAAAAGTATATCAAAGGCAAGTGCAAAACCATATGCAAAAATAGCCTAAAATACTTGATTTTTTGTACATTTTTCAATGCAAATGAATGAAACAAAGGGTGTTGTAAGGATTTTTTATCAGAGGAAGCAAATTATATGTCTGATATTAGTACAAAATAGAAATAATATTTTTCACAACACACTCTTGATGCAAATCTAAGATGACAATAAGTCAAAATATAGTGAAAATATGTCAAAATTTGCAATTTTTTTTACCAAATCTCGATGCAAAATAGCATGACAAAGGGTGTTTTGAGGAAAATGATGATGGAAATAAAATTATATCAGTAATAACAGCCTCTTAATTCTAAAATATCCGTCACAACACACTTTTAGTGCCACTTAAGGTCAAACCCTAGTGAAAATATAGCAAAAATAAGCTATTTTTCACGATTTTTCAACTCCAAGACCTATCAAAATGGGTATTGTAAAGAATTTTAGGAGGTTAATAAAATAATACTGATGATATCAGTCACCTCAATCCATAAAATTTTCTACAACACACTTGGAGTGCAAACTAGGCCAAACCCTAGGGCAAAAATAACAAAAATGTGTAGTTTTTCACCAAATTTTCAATACAAGAGCCCGTTAAAAAGGTGTTGTGAATATTTTTAGGAGGGGAAGAAAATAATTACCCTGATAACAGCCAATTAGTGCAAAAATACCCTTCACAACATGCATCTAGTGCAAATTTAGGGAGTCGATAAGGCCAAATTTAGTGAAAATCGGTGTTTTTGAAGCCCTAGGTTTGAGATCTTGACAAAAAATGTTATATGAATGATTTGAGGTCTGATTTATAATGAAAATTAAATATTCTCATATCTTAAAATGAATTCCACACCCTAGGATGCAAAATGCAAGTGCAAATTTAATGAAAATGCATGAAAATTGCTAGTTTTTTGTTGAAATTTTATATGCAAAAATGCAAATATTTGAAATCCAAATGCAAATTCACACTAAAATACAAGACTATAGACAAATTCAAGTTTTAATTAATCTATAAAATCAGTAGAAAAATCTGAAAGAAGATTTTGCCTACTAACCCTAGATTTTGGAATTACTAGGTTATATGAAAATTGTCAAAATTTCTACAAAACCCTAGCAATTAAATGAAGTAAATGTAATGCAAATTATTGAATTTTTGTATTTTTATGTATTTTATATCATATCTGATGAAAAAATCATTAATTAGGGAAATTTAGAAAGAATTGATGCAAATTAGTGAGCCTAACAATGCAATATTTTTCAAATTTTTCATTTTTTTTGTAATTTTCTCAATGCAATAAGATGAATATCTATATGAATGAATTAAATATATCCAAATTTGAAGACAAACACTCAAAAAGTTGCAATTAAGTCCAAAAACACGGGTTCACCAAAACGTTTAGGGGAAAATTGGATTTGTTTTGTATAGTGTTTAAATCCTCCTTTCACCTAACACATTCAAGGACCTTTGGTTCGAGTGGCAGAGCACTAATAGGTCCTTAGTCACTTACAAATGTAGGGAAGGATGGATTAGGGTGTTTAATTATCAATTTTACTTCTCATATGCTTAATTAACCATTAAAACCCTAATTTTGCAAATCTGACAGTAAACGGATGAATTACAAAAAAAGCTCTTGCAGAGGGAAGTAAAATGACAAATCACAGAGTACCTATTTTTTGGGGTTTCGAGGTGGAAAATTCAGGGACATAGGAGTGGGCGCCCAAGTCCAAGGCCTATATTTTTGTCTAGATCTAAGAGCTTAGTCTGTAACTCTTTCCTATTGTTCGAGAGATTTTTGCCGTCACGAAACTTGGAGGACTAATGAGTGGGCGCCCAAGTCCAGGGGGAAGATTTTCTTCCCGTTCTATAATTCTGACACTCCAAGATGTCTTCCTGCAACTTCACTTTGTCCAGCTCCTCAACCTGTAACCTGCAACCATGAAAACTTTGGGAGGGGATTGTGGTGTTTAGAGGCTTGCCTCAATCAAGCCTCGGAGAGACACTTAAGCCTTCCGAACACTGCTGTCAGATAGAGAGTGTGTGCCTTTGGAGGCAGAGGCAAAAAACAAATGATAAATGCTCAATAATCACAATAGATATCACCTTGTAGTGAAGATCTCATGGGAGGAAGAAGCTCTTCATTCCATGAGGAGATGTATGCTCAAATCTGCAAACACAAACACATAGACAACACAAATCTTCTCTTGCAACACAATGAAAGCCTTGAATCACCTTTAGGATGCATGAAGTTCACAATAACAATTGAGTTTACAAATGAATGCCTAAACATGCTTTTATATGCAACTACAAACACTCCCACCAAGATTTCGTAAATTCAAACTTACTGTGTCGACCTAAGGACCAAATAAAGGTCATAAACTGACACTAAAAATTTGGGCCTGGCCCAAAATAGGGCAGGAGTAGGGCACAGGTGCCCAAGTCCTCTCCCCTATTTTGGGTAGGGTTAAGTTCAAGGGGTTCCCCTAGGCCTCATTTATCATGGTACCCAGGGTTCATTCCATCGGGATGTTGAATTATGAAGTAAGATGTCCTAAATGTATGCAAAAGACCCAGGAGCTAAATGATGCAGAGGCATCCACACTAAAACCTTGACATACAGCATGTATGTCTACAACCCATCATCATCATCATATTTTCTGTTAACATTGTCAGCATCATCATATTTTCTCTTGCCGACCGATATCCTCCTACAGACAAACCTTTGACCTTTCACCTGTCAGTAGCATCATCATATCCGGCTATCGGCAGCATCATCATATTCGGTAAGCGCAATCATCCTCCTGACGATCACTGTTCATCTTACCGCCAACCTCTATCTGCAGCATCATGATGTTCAACATCATGTTCATCAGCAGGATATAAAATATCTGGCTCCCTCCATATATCCTGATGACGACACTTCACGCACCTTTCCTTCGATGCTTACGTCACCCCGATATCCTGATGACGATTATCCTGATGACGATGACGTCACATGCAGCTCCTCCAATATCCTGCTATCGGCCAAACTTAACATTATCGGCCCGCGATGATTTTATCAACCCGATCTTCTACCTTATGTCGATACGCTCCTCCTCGGCAACACCTTATGATGATCACCCCGAAACGCATTTACCTTATGCAAACGATTGCATCATGCTCACCTCCATCTACTCGGATGATGCCCGAAGTAACTGCAGGATATACACAGAAATATCCTGATGATGCCATTTTGACGAATTTCCAACCTTAGCAAATTTTCAATCCGCCGAATCTCCTGAGGTGACCCGATCCGCTTCCTGGACAACTTTCTAGACTCGAACAACTAGCACGACCTAGCACATGCCCATGCTAGGGTTCTCAACACCTCTTGACGGTGATCCTGCAAACATGCACATGAACAAACAGAAAAAGCAAACTAAACCCTAAGCTATTATACATGGCCATTCCACTGATTTGATGAATCAACCAGTGGAATGGATCAATGAATCCATGTAACCACCAGAACAGCAACTCGATTACACAATGGAATCCAAACAGAAAATTGACACAAACAGGATCTCTTTATTGATTTCAAAAAGATGCAAATACAGTACTCTGTCTCTCTCTGTCTCACTCTGTGTAACCTAGCTCCTCAATATATCTAAAACCAACCAATCCTAATGCATAAATAGGAATTCTCGCGAGTACTACCAACTCGATTCCCAGCGGCTGGGAGCTTCCAAGCGGCTAGGAAATCTCTCCAGGCGGCTGGGAGGATCCAACCGAACTAACAACCTAAACAGCTATCCAAACAAACTATCTAAAAATAGTAAAGTATGGTCAACATGACCTTATTACATGCATTGGTCTTATAAGACCTTCTTGGAAACATTAACAAGACTTAAACTAACTAACTGCCTCATGGAGGCCAGATGTCAGGTAGGTGCTCCTGCACCATACTCCAGAACAGAAAAGAACTCATGTCCCATGAGTTAGGTTGTGGAAGTCCTCCACCTTTACACTTTGCCTTTGTAGTATCTTGACCTGTTCCAGCTTTGTCCTCTGCTGGCTCTCGGCTGCTCCAAGACTTCTGAACTGTAACTTGCTTTCTTGCAAGTAAATCCTCATGCCTGTCAATGTAGGCCCTTCTCTCACATACCTTGTGTTTGTCAGGTTGTCTGACCAGAACCTCTGTCTGAACTGCTTCTTGAACTTCTGTAATGTTCAACTCTGTCTTTCTTTCAACCTTTATAGGACAAACAATAGTCCCAACTATGACAACATCCTTGTCATTCCTCTCAACTGTTTGTTGTTTGCAAACCTGTTTCTGAACCTGCTGCTGACCTCTGTCAGTCAAAACTGAAACTGTCTTCAAACTGTTGTCCTTAACAACTCCTTTCCCTGCAGTGTCCGCAACTGCCTTTATGCCTGCTCCTATAGGCTTCTGCACAAATTCCTTCTTTCCTACTAAAATGATTTTTGCTGCCTTCTGTACTACAGCTGCTTCCTGTAATGGCATCAACATAATAGTTTTCCCATCTTTCTTGATGGTGTAGGTATTAGCATACCCATCATACAGTACCCTCCTATCAAATTGCCATGGTCTACCCAACAGTAGGTGACAACATTCCATGGGCAAAATGTCACACAAAACTCTATCATGATATGCTCCAATCTGAAAATCAACATATGCCTATTCATAGACAAAAAGTGATTGACTATCACTCACCCAAGATGCCTTGTAAGGGTGTTGGTGTGGAATCCTTTCCAAATTCAGTTTATCCACCATTTCCTGAGATACCATGTTGTCTGTTGAACCAGTATCAATGACAACCTTACATACCTTACCTTTGCTCTTGCATGTGGTCTTGAAAAGAGCTCTTCTTTGCATCATATCCTTTGATGCCTGCAAACTAATTCTCCTAAGCATCAATGCTTCTCCCTCCTCAAGATACCCATAACCATCAGGAGCTCTATCTCCTTGATAAGTGTTTAAACTTTGCACACTTTGCTCTACTTTCTCTTCTTGCACAAGTTGTACTCTCTTGTCATTCGTTCTATCATTTCTGGATGATGAACCTTTGTTTTCTGGACATTTGAAAAATGGATGACCAAACTCACCACAGGTGTAACACTTTCCTGAAAATGTAGTAGAGCCTCTACCACCTCCAAATCTGCCTCTATTACCATTCCATCCACCTCTGAAATCAAACTGTCCCTGTCCTTTACCAGTGTCTTCTTGACCCTCATTGGTTTGCCTTGTTGTAGGGGCTAATCCTCTTCCCCTCATATTGCTGCCTCTTCCTCTCATGGACTTATCTTGTCTCCTATTCATCTTTTCTTCAATCCTGATTGCCATTTGATAACAATCCTCCACACTCTTAGGGTTAGCTAAAACTAACTCATCCTGTATGTTCAATCTCAAACCAGCCAAGTACCTAGCCACCTTTTCTACCTCATTCTCATGATGACCAGATCTCATACTCAACTTATAAAACTCCTCAGTATATGCCTTCACATCCATTTCCTTCTGCCTTAAAAATTACAGCTTCTTAAACATCTGAATCTCATAATCCTTGGGCAAGAATTTACCTTTGATCCTTGCTACCATTTTATCCCATGAAGTGATCTTTGACCTTCCTTGTTTCCTTCTCTCGGATTGTACATAATCCCACCATACCAAAGCATGACCTCCTAACTTGGTCTTTGCAATCTTTACCTTCTGATCCTCAGCAACATCTTCACATTCAAAGTGATTATCAAGTGCAGCAATCCAATCCAGTAACTCATCTTCATTCAAACTTCCATTATACTTGGAAACATCAACCTTTACCTTAGGTTTATCACTCTGTACTGCCTTTAACAGTTTTGTAAATCTCTGGTCTTCAGCATCCAGACCTTCAGCTACCTCTTCATACTCTTCAACATCATCTTCATCTTCTTCTGATTCACTGTCTTCCACTACCCTCTTTTTGTTCTTTTCCAGGGCTACAAGCCTTGCTTGAAGTGCTTCAGCAAGCTCCTTCATCTTCCTCATCTCTCTGGCATGTTTTTCCTTCATCTCCTGCAATTCCCTTGCAGTACCATTACCTTTCGGAGGCATTTTGTCAACTTCTCACTCCTCTACCTCTGTCTTTTCAGTGACAGAATCAACACACAACAGCCTAGACCTTTTGCTAAGCTCTGATACCACTATGATGTAGAGGCATCCACGCTAAAACCTTGACATACAGCATGTATGTCTACAACCCATCATCATCATCATATTTTCTATTAACATTGTCAGCATCATCATATTTTCTCTTGCCGACCGATATCCTCCTGCAGACAAACCTTCGACCTTTCGCCTGTTAGCAGCATCATCATATCCAGCTATCGGCAACATCATCATATTCGGCAAGCGCAATCATCCTCCTGACGATCACTGTTCATCTTACCGCCAACCTTTATCTGCAGCATCATGATGTTCAACATCACGTTCATCAGCAGGATATAAAATATCTGGTTCCCTCCATATATCCTGATGACGACACTTCACGCACCTTTCCTTCGATGCTTACGTCACCCCGATATCCTGATGACGATTATCCTGATGACGATGACGTCACATGCAGCTCCTCCAATATCCTGCTGTCGGCCAAACTTAACATTATCGGCCCGCGATGATTTTATCAACCCGATCTTCTACCTTATGTCGATACGCTCCTCCTCGGCAACACCTTATGATGATCACCCCGAAACGCATTTACCTTATGCAAACGATTGCATCATGCTCACCTCCATCTACTCGGATGACGCCCAAAGTAACTGCAAGATATACACAAAAATATCCTGATGATGCCGTTTTGACGAATTTCCAACCTTAGCAAATTTTCAATCCGCCGAATCTCCTGAGGTGACCCGATCCACTTCCTGGACAACTTTCTAGACTCGAACAACCAGCACGACCTAGCACATGCCCATGCTAGGGTTCTCAACACCTCTTGACGGCGATCCTGCAAACATGCACATGAACAAACAGAAAAAGCAAACTAAACCCTAAGCTATTATACATGGCCATTCCACCGATTCGATGAATCAACCGGTGGAATGGATCAGTGAATCCATGTAACCACCAGAACAACAACTCGATTACACAATGGAATCCAAATAGAAAATTGACACAAACAGGATCTCTTTATTGATTTCAAAAAGATGCAAATACAGTACTCTGTCTCTCTCTCTGTCTCACTCTGTGCAACCTAGCTCCTTAATATATCTAAAACCAACCGATCCTAATGCATAAATAGGAATTCTCGCGAGTACTACCAACTCGATTCCCAGCGGCTGGGAGCTTCCAAGCAGCTAGGAAATCTCTCCAAGCGGCTGGGAGGATCCAACCGAACTAACAACCTAAACAGCTGTCCAAACAAACTATCTAAAAATAGTAAAGTATGGTCAACATGACCTTATTACATGCATTGGTCTTATAAGACCTTCTTGGAAACATTAACAAGACTTAAACTAACTAACTGCCTCATGGAGGCCAGATGTCAGGTAGGTGCTCCTGCACCACTAAACCTAAAGAGGGAAAAGCCCCCAAGGGGACATTTTTTGACATTACACATTCAAATGAAATTCAATACATTTTGTGAGATCTACACTCTCATCTCATCATCAAACTCTATCCTGATGATTGCACTCAGTCCTCTAACTCTTTGTTGACTTCTTCCTAACTCTCCTTGATCATTTCAATGATGATGAATGCCATATATATAGCAATCTTGAACCTCCAAAATAATCTACATCAGCTTCAAGGTGGTACAAAGTCCAATGCTTCATGAAATGTGTGGTCAACTAGTGTAAAAAGTTCTTCGATCAACACGGTGATAACATAATGGGGAATTTGTGAGATGCTCAATGTTCATTCTTTTGGATCCAACAAATCTTCATATATACTCCTTTATTGGTGCAAACTCCAAATAATCTAACATAAGTAGGAAAAGATACAACTGTACAATTATGTCTGTAATGTCCTCTCTTCGGAAACTCCATTCAAAGCATATTGTGCTCAAAATGCTCATACAAAAGTATGGTCCAAAGGTTATCAAGGCTGTAATGGCTGAGCAACGTATGAAGCTATGTAAGAACATAAGAAAGAATGACCAATTTACTATTGGAATAGATTGTATAGTCATCTGTGTAATCTAGCACATTTCCATAGGTTGCAGCTCAGATGGACTCCATCAATGTGAATTTATATCCAACATGGTAAGGTAGATTTGTTCTCCCTCTTAATCACCAGAAACCCTTTTAATTAATGAGGCTAATAAAGACAAAGGATGCAACTAGCATAAAATTCATAGAATTATTTAGAATGAGCTACAATAACAAATGACAATGGTAACAAATGACAATGATAACAAATGACAAGTGTCCAATGACAATGGTAACAAATGTAATATAAGAATTAAGGACTAAATTGAGGTTGCGACCAATCTAATAGATGTTGCATCAATAATTGATGTATGGCAGTTTGCAAAGGATAATGTGCAAGTCAATCCCTGGTAGCCAAAGATTGTAGTTTCTTTATATTAACAACAAGAAACTTAGATGATACTAAAGAGCACTGATATAACCATTATAAACATGCAAATTCTAGATAATACTTAAGAGAAAGTGATGCTAGCCTCCTACTAGTGATTGAGAATAAAGTATTTGTTAAATTAAAATTGAATTGTTAATCAAAGGCAGCGGTGGTGTAGCAAAAGGGTGTGACTCTTTTAAAAGGCAACGGGTGTATAGGAAAGGATGTGACCCCTTAAAAAAAGGATATAAAGAGTAAGTCATTCCATGAGGAGAAGGTATGAAGGAACCAATGAAAATATATCAATCATGAAGACATATTACAAGTAAATATTATAGCCAAGATGACGTAGCCCCTCCAAAGCAAATTAAGAGATTTAAGGACGAAAACCCGTAACCTCTCCAATCAAGTTAGTGGACGAAAATCCATTACTTGACCAGAAATTAAAGACATTTATTCAAGGAATATAGCTACGAATTTGAGGAAGAATAATAGCAAAAAATGAAGATAAGTTCTATTTTCAAACTTATCCATAAGTTTATAAAACTAAATATTATAATAAAATTCATAATTTGAGATAAAGTCATATTTATAAATTTAATGCAATTATCCTTTTGAGTTAGGATTATTGTTTTAGGACAAAAATAAGAAATGTTCTAGAAAGGGACATTACAAGTAGTGTCAGAGATATTATACAAACTTGAGGCCCCTAAAATTATTGATGTGTATCAAAGTTTGTCAGACCATGCAAAATCTTGTGTTTCCTTTGATGAGTACTTGGAGGGACTTGGGTACCTGAATCCTAACAAAAGAAACCTATATGACTACATAAGGAAGGAATTGATGAAAGAATCAAAATCAAAAGGAGAGGCTATGGAAGTAATAAAACAAGAGGAACCTAAAAAGGAGGTCGAAGAAAAAGGTCCTTGGTATGCAAAGACATTTTATTGGTTTCTAATGATGGGATCTGTCACCAAAATATCGATGAAGGTATGACAAAAGAGGTTCCACTTGATAGATGGGAAGAATTCAAGTTGAAGGAAGATGCCTCAAAACATGCTCTATCTTTTGAACTTCAAAATAGCGAGCCATTGATGGATATACAAAGTAGCAAGATAAATGAATATGCAATTGAGAAGAACACTTTGGTTAGATATAATATGGGGATGTTAAGTCACAACAATGAAGATATTGAGGATATATCAACAAATTCACTTTTTCCAAATGTGGATGTCCAAGAAACATCCATCCAAATTTAAGATTTGGAAATAATTGAACCATGTAAAAATAACTTGCAAGATATGGAAACAATTAAATCATGTGGTGATGATGTGCAAGATATTAGTTATGCTAGTATGAGGAATAATTTGTCTAAGATTGACCCCCATGAGGATGAATTGCAAGTTTATCCAAAAAACTTCATGATGATACACTCCCTAGATGAAGATTGACCCTGAAACATTCAAACTCTTTGGTTCCAAGACTGATAATTTTGTTGATAGTTTAGTTGGTAGTCATGGGAAGGAGACTTTTGACTTGAGAGGTCTAGGAGAAACCAACCTAGACATTGAAGAACAATGGATGCATTCACCAAGTTGTCATCCCACAATACTTGAAGTTAAAATGGATAGTCATCCCGAGGAGTTTGATGCTAAAAGAAGTGAGAGATGCGACTTGCAATAAAGGACATCTAGATCCCTTTATTCAAAAATGGAATTATCTTTGCATAAAGGAGTGGGATCCTAGTACTCAAGACACTGCCAAAATTCATCATAACAATGGATGCAACATTTTTCTATCATATTGGATTTCAGAAATGACAATAAAGAGTTTGTATTCATTGCCCATGATCTTTGGTGAAGATGAAATGAGAAAGCAAAAGATCAGGACAACTAATGATCTCATTCAATATGATCAAGCCAATTCTTCTTTTCCTTTTTCAAGGCCAAAATTTAATGCTATGAACGAGCATAATTTTTATAAGAAGAGTATATTGTTTCATCATGGACATTTAGCACAACCACCTAAGAAAGGATGGCATGTGAAAATAGAGTTTTATAAGAATGGGGTAACTTGTGAAAACTCCCTAGTTGCTATGAGACATGGCCATGATATATAATTTCCCACCTTCTTATTATGGTATTCATTGGAAGGAAACTTTGTAACATAACTCCACAAAATTCATACTAGTGCACATAAATTCATAAAAGAGAGGGAAACTAGTCTATTGGATTACAATAAGAAGTCCATATTCTTATCACCTATCTATAAAAGGACTCTAGTGCAGAGTAAAGATATTTTTGTTCTCATTGGTAATGGAGTAAATGAATTTATCTTCACCACTATTCCAAGAAAGTCAGTACTATCTATAGTACATCACTATAATGCTCCTATGTTTTACATTTTGGATAAATGGGGAGGAAGGCAAGCATTGGTATAAAATACCACATTGGTTTTTACACCAAATAGTCAACCAATGGCTGAACCAAAACTCACCTTCAAGGGTGTATGGGATAATAAAAATCAAAGGGAAGCTATACTCCACACTAATCCAATCATAATCAGCCCATGTCATAAGGTTGAGATAGAAGGCATAGAGATACCAAGAGAACTTAAGGAAAGTGAATCAAATTTTATCATACAATTCAAGATTTATACAAATGTGGACTACCCAATAGACAAATCTTTGTTTGAGTTTAGTAAAAAATCTAAATTTACTGGAGGTGAGAACATGTATACTTTAGATGATGGAAAGGATGTTTCTACTTTTTAAAATCATGATGATCATTTTGAAGAGCGATATTTAGAACTTGGAAATACCTCAAACAAGATTGCTAGAACCAACAATTATGATAACCACCCCCTAAATATTGAGTTGCCCAATGAAAGGAGAGAAGAATCTTGGGATATTTCTAGAAACCATTTTGGATGTGAGAATCCCGAAAGTAGTTCGAAAAGATATAAAATCATTTCAGAAAAGAATATTGCATTTGAGGTAGTATATGTGTGTCATGCTTCTAATTCCTATCTTAATATATGGAAATCTCACTTTTCTTCTTGGACTCAAAGATATATCCATGTGTGAAGGTTGGGCCAACTCAATTGGTTCTTTGAAGATGTAGTTGATGTCAAAGAAGAAATTGATCTTCGGATTGATGCTTCCTTTACTTGGTTTCAAACTATGATATTGCAAGATGTCCTTTTGTTTCTTCTCTTTGAGGATGAGAGCAAACTTGTATTAAATTATAGACCTTGCCAATTTCCAAATCTAGGTTTTGTTGTTGAGAGTTATTGGGAAATACAAGTACACAAACCAAAAGAATACTGGACAATAAATTGTCCTCATACTTTGGAAGATGATATCAACCTTATGACATTAAAGGACTATATTGGAAGTCTAGTTAAAGATAGTATACTAACAATAACTCTCCAGGGACATCATTATAGTATAGAGTCAAACATAACCAAACTCATCCAATGAGAGAAGCATCAATTGGTGTAGAGTTTTCAATTCCTAATTATGTCAAAGTATCACAACCAAAGCTAATTACATCACAAGGAGGATCAATGCCTAGGAATTACAAATTTCCAAGGTGGATATGAAATCCTGGTATTGCCAAAATGATTCAATTGGAAGGGATAAGAATTGAACCAACATTGCTTGAGGACAAGAAATCTTGGGTAGGGTGGACTGCAATGTCCTCTCTTTGGAAACTCCATTCAAAGAAGCTTTCTTCTCAAAATGCTCATACAAAAGTATGGTATAAAGGCTGTAATGCCTGAGCAACATATGAAGCTCTATAAGAACATAAGAAAGAACACCCAATTTTCTATTGGAATAGATTGTATAGTCATATGTGTAATCTGGCACATTTCCATAGGCTACAACTCAGATGGACTCCATCAATGTAAATTTATATCCAACATGATAAGACAGATTTGTACTCCCTCTTAATCACCAAAAACCCTTTTAATTGATGAGGCTAATAAAGACAAAGTATGTAACTAGTATAAACTTCAAAGAATTATTTAGAATGAGTTGTGGTAACAAATGACAACGGTAATGAATGACAAGTGTCCAATGACAATGGTAACAAATGCAATAAGAGAATTAAGGACCGAATTGAGGATGCAACCAATCTAATAGATGTTATGTCTAGATTTGATGTATGGCAGTTTGCAAAGGATAATGTACAGGTCAATCCTCAGCAACCAAAAATTGTAGTTTATATATATTAACAACAAGAAACTTAGTTGATAATAAATAGTGATGATATGACCATTATTGTCATGCCTGCATTTCCCATGCAGGCATGACACACAAAACACATTTCATGTCCACATTTCCCATGTGGTCATGACACAAAATATCAAAAACCTTTCCATGCAACACTAAAACCCCCTCGCGTGCAACATGTGCGTTCGGTGCCATACGCAGAAAGGTGCTAAACGTCAATCAAACGTCGGGGTAAAGCGAACACCTTTCATAACCCTTGCAGAATGCAAGCCTACTAAGGGGGTTATGCGATGCAAGGGGCATCGCTAAGAGAGTAGATTCTAAAATAGGAACTAACCCTAGGTTTCCTAGGTGAGGTGATGTGATCTTGATAAGTATCGAAATCCAACCCTAAGAAATTATAACAAAATTAGATTAATTAATTCCATCTAAAACTTAATTAAATTACTCGATAATAATTAATGTGATAAGGAAAGGCATGAAATAAAATACTTAATTTGCCTTTTCACTAATCTAGGGAAAATCTGGTAGCATAACACCACTTCATTACTAATGGGAAGATGATTTAAAAATAACAATCTTTATTACAACCTTTTTCAAAAGAAGATATAAATTAAAAACTAAATACAAACATAAAATTACATTGCCCCATTATTCCCTTATTTACCAATGGTGATATAATTAACACAAATTAATCACATTCACTAAAGAAAAACAATTAATTAAAAATCACCCATATACCATGCACTATATACCATGCACTAGCCCAATAGATTTAAAAGGATTAAAATTAAATAATTTTTCATCACAATATATCCCCACACCCAAACCCCCAAAAAATAAACCACTAGATAAATTAAAAAGCCTAGGGTTAAAATTACATCCACTAACATCTCTCTAAGTCACACTAACTCTAATTAATTCTCTAAGAGGCAAAATAGTTTTAGAAAGGCCAAAATTAGGTTTTTAAGCTCACCACATCATTTAACTTATCTCATTTGTGTAGGTTTCAAAAATGGGATGAGCGGAGTAGAGGTACGTGCAACAATAGTTTTAAAATCTCTTTTTTCTTTTTGTTTGTCTTTTATCATCTAACCCTACTCCTATTTTATTTGTTTACTATATCCTTTCTTCTTCTTCAACCCTAAATCATTTTTTTGTTCTCTAAATTTTCTCTCATTTTGCAGGTTAACTAGATATTCATGAGGCTCTTAGACTATTTTTTTTGCAAATGATTTACACAGGGTTTTGCTTTTACACAACTATATATATATATATTATTAACATACTGAAGGGCGAAAAAAGTAGGGGGCAAAACACTTTAAGGAGAGCTGAAACAGGCTTGAATATTATTAACATACTGCAGGGCAAAAATTGCAGGGGGCAAAACACTTTAAGGAGAGCCAAAATAGACTTGAACAGCTGCTGATATACCATGGCACTGACGACACTTGATGCAACGCTCCACAGTCAAAGGAAAAGGGGAGGGAGGGGCAGCCTCCCCAACCCACCCCTCCACAGAGATTTGTGGAGGGGTGGACGGGGGGTCCGTTCCCCTTCCACCACATTTCACAAAAAAGAGCAGCGGTGGCCATGGCTACCGCCCCCTCTTCAGTTCACCCTTTTTTTATATAAAATCTTCAAATAAAAAAAACATTCTGTGCCCTAGCCACGTTGAATGACATACTTTATTTTAAATGCTTCCTTTTTTTATTATAAGGTTTGGTTTATATATATAACTGTTGTCCCTGTAACACAAATAGTAACTTTAAAAAAAAAAAACCCAGTGAACTCAAATACACATTATATATATATATATATCTATATATATATGTTGGCAAGAGACACTACTAGGCATGTTAGGTGTTGTCATTGATGGCAACTAAATCTATACTACACATCTGCATTATATCAGTGGATCATACCGGAAGTCAAATTGTAGATTTGTCTAAGTCTGGATAGACAGGAATAGAGCATATGACAGGGTTCACATTCTTGTCTGCATTTGAATAGAGCATATGACAGGGTTCAACATTTTGGTTTGCATTTCTCCACAAGAAATCATATTGTGTTGTGGATCTAAGAGAGTGTTAAAGGATGTTAGGGCTACCTAACTCCAAGATTTTAGCCTCCGGTGATGAAGGGATTGAAAGTTAAAAGCATCTGAGTATCAGGTTCTAGTTAAATAGCGAAGAACAGACTGACTTGGTGTTTGATCATTGTACGGATGAAGAAAAGTGGTTGGTTGAGTAATTTAGGAGATCCAGTAGTATTGGCCGACATGTGAAGTGACTTGGATACATAATTTTTGGTCCGCATTGATGTGTGTGCATGGATTCAACTGACAAAATAGTGTTCTTGAAATAATTTCCAAGTTTTCCTAAGGCTGATTGCAGTTGGTGAAATTTCATGTAGCGGATATATATGATCAATGGATTCTATCATGTCAGTATTTCCCATGCAGTCACAACATACAACACACGTGTCATGTCCACATTTGCTATGTGGTCATGACATGATCTAGCAAAAAAAATTTCGCATGTCTCTAGAAACCCCCTCACACGCGTCAGCATGCTCGGTGGTAATACGCATAAGGCATAAACATGTCATTCAATAATCAGGGAAGTATGCCAACCTACGTAATCCCCTGCGTGATGAAAGCTGACTAGGGGGTTATAGGACGTGATGTGCACCGCTTCTAGGGTTAGAACAGATTTAATTCGAACCCTAAGTTTCCTAGGTGAAAGAGACGATTTCGACTGAATCAAAACCAAGCCCTAACTCTAATGCATAAATGAAATCATAATTAAATATGTATCTGATGATATGATGGTCGCGTGAAGAAATAGCGTGATTAAATGAGGTCACAAAAATGCCATAAAATGAAACCCTAAAATCTAGGAAATATTCGACAACATAACATGTTTTCAATAACTGAATAAAAATTTTAAAAGAAAAATCCCCAAAAAGTACTTAATGCAAAAGTTAAAATAATCAAAATAATATAAGGGCAAATTAAATCAAATCCAAGGTCAAATGAATTTAACCACTCATCAAAATTGTAAAATTTGAATTAAAATAAAGGACTAAATTAAAACTCAATACTTAAGTCCATTAATAAATATAATCTCGAGAATTACATTTATTAATTAACTCAAGTTAAAATAATTAAAAAAAAAGAGGATAAATTAAAATATCCCCTTTGAAATAAAATTGATTAAATTAAAAATAAATTTGATAAAAGGGTTTCTTAAAAACAATAAATTCAAACACACAAGCTAATTAAAAGGATTGCCCAAAATAAAATAACTTGCAAAAGGGTTAATGACTCCCGATAAAAACAATCCCCATTCCCATAAAAATAAATTCCACATGGGAATAAATATTCCAAACTCCAAGGGATTAATTAAACCAACTTAAATAAAAAAAAACCTAGAGAAATCAAAATAAATCAAAAAGGGCCCAAAAGCAAAAGAGAGGGAAATAAGAATTCCTGTACACATGGAATAATTAAAAGAATTAAATAAAATAACAATTCTATTATCCTCACATCCTCCACTCAACCCTAATTCCATTATTTTATTTGTTTCCAAGAGATGCCCTAATCATTTTTCTATTATTTCCTTATGACAACCCTAACTTGTTCTCCTCTCATTCTTCTCTTCTCTTCCTTTCCATCTCTATTCTTCTTGCCTCCATCATGATTTAATTAAGTTTGCAGGTTGAGGTTTTGTTCATCCCTGGCTACCATGGGAGTTTCTCTCACCAAGGTATACGTTTTTTTTTTTGTTAATAAAAAATTTGTTTTCTTTTTAATATATATACGTATGTATATATATATATATATATACTCATAGTGTAAATTTGAAAGTGTTTATTTATTTTTATTTTTTTTGTTACACAGGGTGTGAATATATACACAGATATATATATCTGTGTGTGTGTTATAATGAATATAAATCAAGGAAGTGGCAGGGGTTAAAAGAGGCATGGAAGGCAGGAAGGCTAAACCGGATGCCATAGAGGGTAGGGCTGATGGCCCTCACTGCTACCGCTGTAGGTTTTGAAGTGTAGAATGAAGGGGCGTGGGGAGGGGGTTGTGCCCCCACCCACACCCACAGCCCCCTCCCCACACCCACTACTGTCACAAAAGAAAAACTATAGTGGGCGGCGGCTATGGCTGCTGTCCACTATCCCTTTTTTAAAAAAAAAAAAAACAACACCCCATACCTAAATCCGCCTTCCCCCATACATTTAGGTTTATCTTTTGAACGGTCCCCCATTACATGCTATTTGGTATTTAAATCTTCTTTTTATTTATCAGTCTATTTAACATGTCATATACATACACAATTGTATATACATCATTCTGGTAGTCAATGATAGTAGGATAAAGATACATTTGGCAGCATTATGTACACACACACACATATATATTTGTATATGTATACATATGTAAGTATTATGAAATGCATATATACCTGGTCTTTTCAATTTCTAAATATACAGAGAAATAACAAGTTCAGATTACAAAACAAAAATAATATATGTATAAAAATGTATATATTCACTAGTATATAAATACATATATACCCATTTTCTCCCTAACAATAATTGTACTTAACATGGAATATTAGAACCAGATTGAATCATATTATAAACCAGTAGTAAACTTTTTTTTTGAACATAAATGTTATTTCTTCCTTCCTTTAACAACAATATAAATTGAATAGATTTCTACTTTCCAACAACCAAAATAACTTAAACAATATTCCAATATACATTTCTTGAAGCTAATCTTCCACATGTGATAACCAAGCATTTTCTTATGTTTAAAAAAGAAATACTTCAGCAGAACTATTTTATTTTCTGTTCTCTTTGAACATTTCACAGAAGGCTAACTACAACATATATATTGAAATTAAAAGAATAGCAACTATCTATTTTCCTCCTTGGCAAGTTTCCCGTAACTCACTAACACTACAACATATAATACATATTTAACAAATCACTACAAGCAAAAAATCCCATTACATTTCTTTCAACAACCATACAAAGGGGGAACAACAATTATTTTTACAACCCAACACAATGAGGCCTTCAAGGCCATGGCATCACAAAACTAGCCAACAAGATAATGCCAAAACACTAAAAATGGACTTCTCCAAAGATCCACTTTCTCCAATAAAGAACCTGCAATATTGCAACACAAAAATGGGGAAACCAAGCCATGAAGGAATGCCCTCCTCCCTACCATAGACCCGCTAGTGGGTCACCCCTGAGCTAGGGAGGTAGGATTCACACAGTTGTGCACACACACACCACAACAAAAGAAATTTTCCAAACACACAAAAATTCACTCCCATGGATTTGCACATACAAAACTCAATAAATTGAGTTTGGAGGGGGTATGGAAGTGGACCCCTTAACTCAAGAGGCCACCCCAAGAACTCCAAAGATCTCAAAAAACCCAAGGCCTCAAGCCCAAACACACTTTCCACCAAAACTCAAAAATCACAATGGCACTCATGCCAAATCACATATTGTCTCCAAAACTCTTATGATGCCCTCAAGGCTAAAATAGTGCAATACAAGGAGATGACCTCAAGGAGGTTCACTCTCCCCTACCCCAAACTAGTTGAGCCTTTCCTCCAAAATGGAGGTGCTCTCACCACACCCATCCCACACAAAAATAAAATGACAACCCACATAATATGCAACCACATACACAAAAGAAAGCATAAGCAAAAAGGGTAATGGCCATAGCCATGGAGCTTACCTTCAAAAGCCCTAAAATGGAACACGTTTGATGAAGAGCTCTAAGCTTCCCAAACTTTTCTCCAACTCTCTCAAAAATTTCTAACTCCCCAAAAGAACTCCAAGAATAGAAGTAAAAATGCAAAATGCAAGAAACCCACACTCCTCTTCAAGCGGAGATAATATAGGCCTTCCAATTTGGCCTTGAGGAATGAGAAGGTGACACTTGTCACCTTCTCCTTCCTCTTCCCATGCCACTTGCAAGGGATGAGTGTGAGGGTGACAAGTGTCACCTTCCAACTCCATTCCATTCCTCACCTTATCCACTTGTGCTCTCACACGTGTGTGAGAGACCAAGTGGTGAGGCAGCAATTCCCTTGAAGCCTTCATGAGGATAAGGGATGCCATATGGCATCCTCTTATTCTCCAAGAGAGCCATCTCCCTCCAAGATGCTCTCACACATGTGTGAGAGCCTTAGAGGGAGATCCCACACACTTGGGAGTCTTGGAATCCTCCCAAGTCTTCTTGGTGAAGGGATCCCCAAACTTTGGGAAGGGAGATGAGTCTTTCCCAAAGCATGACTCATCTCCCACCCTTAGCCATTTCAAAATTCGTCACTTTGACTAAACCCCAGTTTAGAGTGACCAAAAGTGAGTTACCATAAGGTTTAGTTAGTCAAAATTGACCCTAGACCCAAGGGTAACCACCTAGGGTAAGTTTTGGGACAATAAGGTACACCTAGGGAGGCATAAATTCACTTTTAAATGGCCCATAAATAAAAATAATACTAAGTGGTGTAAAGCAATTATAAATATACAACACATGATATAAATCAACTAAGAAATGGGTCACTAGGCCAAAATAAATAAATTAAGCATGCACGCAAGCAACATCCGATCACACATGATCCTCATCCCTCTTGGGAATGGATCAGTTTCACAGGGGGTAACATATGTGTGTACACTACCTCCGATTTCCCATGGCTTGGGAATATAATCCTGCACAACTAGATCAAGTGTCAATCACATCATGGATAATCATAGCTGAAGCAACTGAAATTAAATTCATGTCATTGCATACAACATTAATCATTTACTACATAATTTAATATTAAAACTGCATCTTCTATCCAATGTCTCATAATCCTCATCAAATAATATATCCATATAAGGAATCTTCAAATCACATCAATAATCATCATCAATTATATCTCATAAATCTAACATCATCCTAACATCAAAATATGATCAAATCAAATCACCACATGTCTAAACAATGTCAAACTAAAATCAGGAGCTATAATTAAATCTACATAATGGAACAATAGTCTCTAAAAGTCTGATAATGTCACCAACTGTAATGTAAAATGATCAAAATAAGTAAGGAAAATAATCAGCCTCACAGATTCAAGCATTTTGGAGTGCGAAGAAGAGCAATATCAAGTGCGAAGTAAAGAGATCTAAGCTCTGGATCATGGCAGAATAGTGAAGCAGGGCAGGGAGAGATGAAGTGTGTAAAGTCAGTATATTGAGCTCAACCGGAACTGCAATCTTGTATTATTAGATGCTATTCTTCAGTTTAAACATTCCAGTAAACTTTTGTAATTGATTTGTAGGAAGTGAGCCTCTTTAAGAAGTGTGCTCTGGGCAGTGTGCCCAAAGGCATGTGCCTTCACCATTTGTAATACTTTTAACACAATATAAATTCTTGTGGTTTAACCCCCACCTTAGTTTTTCCCTTAACTAGGTTTCCACGTAAAAATCCTGGTGTTATGTGTGTTGATTATGTTTCTGCTCTTGTGTTGTTGATTCATGCTTTCATGGGTATATCTTTAATCTATTAATAAGTGGTAAAGAAGATTAAATGCAACAAGAGATAAAAGTTTTGTGACAATTGATTCACCCCCCCTCTCAGTTGTCTGCCTAATTTCAACAATTGGTATTAGAGCAAGGTTCCTTGGAAGAAGTTTAATAGCTTGAGGAAGATCTGGGAAGGTGTTTCAATGGGTTCATCCAGGTATTTAGATGGCATCAATGAGCAACTTCAAGTTGCTTTAGAAGATCTTGATTAGTCCAGAGTAGAAGCCAAATAAATGAAATAAAATCTTAAAGATGCTGATGATTTCATTAAGACTTTAAAAGGGCAACTAAGCAAATCCAATGAAAAGAGGAGGGAGCTACTTTAGCAGTTAGCAAATCAGAATGAAGACAATGATATGGATGAGGCTCTAAAGGAGAAAACAAAGGAGTGTGAGAAGCTTACAAAAGAAACTTTGTTGTTCTAAAACATGAGATGGAATCCAGAGTGATGAGACTAACCAAGGAAATTGAGGAAAGGAAGAAGATTGAGGAAAACCTAAATCAGTCTCTAAAAAAAAGAACTGAAGAGTGCTGCAAATTGGACAGAATAATTGGCCATCTAGAGTCTGATCTTTAATAAACTGAGGATAATGAGGAACAACTTGAAAGGCAAATTGTTATTCTCAAACATGACCTAGAAGTTGCAAATGAATACAAAGAGAAGTTTAAGATAAGCTCAGCTAAACTTGAAGTGCCGCTTGATAATCAGAAGATGGTAAATGATAAGCATGGTTTGGGATATGAGAAAGGTGAAAGCTCTGGATGCAGTCAAAAAAATCCTAAATCAAGGAATCAAAGAAACAGACCTAGAAGACCTCCGGTAAGACAACCTAATGCTCAAAGGTATCCATCTTTCAATGGAAATTGTTTCAATTGCAATAAATTTGGTCATAGAGCTACTCAGTGTAGAAGTGTAGAAGTAGAGTGAATCAAAATGGTTCATCTTTCTTTGGTCAATGCTTCAATTGTAAAAGGTAAGGTCATAGATCCAATGAATGCAGAAGTATGACAATGAGCTACTCTAACAACAGAAGAAATGTCAATTCTTTCAATGGCCATTTGGACATATGGCTAACCAGTGCAGATCAAGAGGAAATCAAATAAATGAACAAAGAAATGTTGTGTGCTTCAATTGCAATAGATCTGGTCATATTGCAAGATTCTGTAGAAGCAGGAATGATGATAGAAAAGGTCCGATAAATAGAAACCAAAATATGCAAGGACAAGATAAAGGCAAGGGTAAAGTAAATATGAATAAGATCCAGAATGAAATGAACAAAACATGGGTAAAGAAAGGTGAATTGAATGATGGTGATGGGTCCACACCGGAATTTGGTGCTGTTAATTCCTCTGGGAATTGAAATAGGAGCTCTGGCTCAGGGGGAGCTGCATTGAAAATCTAATTCCCCCTACCAGCAAGTGGGTGCCTGAATTTGGCATGATGAATGAAGAAAGAGAAGCCTATTGCAGATCTGTTGAAGCAAAATCTGGAAGAAAAGAAGCTAATGCGATTGATTGTGGAGAAATTAAAGACTGACTATATGCAGAAACAGTGCAACCAGATGTATTAGGGAAGATAATTTATTACAATGAAGATTTATGTTTTGTGGAGGATAAAAGGTCATTCATTCAAACACTTGAATCACTTTGCATTCAAAGAGAACAAGGAGAAGAGCATCTGAGCTAAAATTTTAGAGGTTTGATGTGTGAAGAACGATTGCGATAGCTAACCCTAATTCTATGAAAAAAGGTATTTCTCTACGAAGCTTTGAACTTGTAATCTTTTGAAATGGCTACACCTCTAGTTGTGAACATCGCTGAGTGACCTAGGCTGAAGTTTTAAAAGCACCACTTCAAGTCCTTACAAGAGGCTATTTTCAACGTAGATTACCATTGATCAAAGGAACTTTGATGTTATAGGATGGGAAGATTGTTGGGCCTCAACATCCTTTTATTCTTATAGCTTATGCATAGAACGAGTCTCAAAGGAGGAAGAAAGTTTTGAAAGCAACAAAAGTTTTAAAATGGGTCAAGGGGTAGAGGCGACGGATGGGATCAACTAGGCATTTGCATTGGACAATGCTGACACAGAGGATGAATGAGAAAAGAGTATTGCACTACTATTTCCTTTAGTGTTTTTTTGTTAGGCATTTTATATAATTAAGTCCATTTGTAGCTTTTAGTTTACAGTTTGTTATAGTTTTTTTAGAAAATTATAGGGCCTCTTGCAATTGTCAACCCTTTAGGATATGAGTGAAGAAACAATGTCTAAGAATGTTATGTAATGAAAAAGAAACAACTACTCTAACTGAAGGTTTTTTTAATATTTTATACTTTAATACAAAGGGTGCAGTTCCCACAACCCCAATTCATCAACCAAAATATATATATATCAATAATATTATATTTATAAATTTAATTCATTTATTCTTGTTCATGGGACTTGTAAGCTAAATCAACACAAACACGGTAGCAATATCAAATGGATCACACCTCCAAATGGGAAGTTCAAGCTATATTTTGATGGTGTGGCTAGAGGGAATCCAAAAAATTTAAAAGTTGATTGTGTTATAAGGGACTTGAATGGAAAAACGGTGTGGGTTGCTTCTAAAAGACTGGTTTCAAGGACCAATAATGAAATAGAGGCACAAGTGCTTCTATTGGACCTTCAAATATATATATAAGAAGTGAAATTCAAGATAATATCATATAGAGTGACTATATGGTCATCATAAATTCCATAAAATATAAGAACACACTAGTTAGAAAATAAAAAAACATTATGGAACAAGTGTAACTGATCTTAACATTGTTAAATACATATTTAGTGCAGCATTGCTATAGGGAAGGCAACATATTTGTTGATGCCTTCACAAATTACACCATAGATCATACAGACTCAATGAAATCATCAGCCAAAGGATTTCCACATGGGAGGATTTGAGTGAATCGACACTTGACTAAATAACAAGCTCAAAGTAAAATGTAAAGTCCATAGATATCTCCTTCGTGCATGCTAAGGCAGATTGGGTTGGCATCCCACACATATTTCTGGATAGAATCCATAGATATCTGTCATCATGACCAAGGGATTTGACTGCTCCAATATTTCAAGCAAGGATTGAAATGTAGATTTGACCCCACAACCCTGATTTAGGATCAAACGATGCTGATGGCCAAATCTGGTTCAGACAGTGTGTGCACAAGGATTGAGGATAAATACACTACAAGCCAGCAAAGGACTCACATGTCTTAGGGAGGGCTATGCACATCATTTTTAGGAATGAATTTTAGAATTTACCTCAAGTCAAGAAAATGGGAGGTGCTATACATGACAAAATATGATTTGGAACAATTAAGAGAAGTTTTAATTATAGGTTCACCTCTAGTTGAGAGTGCCATATGCAAGTTGGTTGAGAATAAGTTAATGGAGTTTCCACAGCATCAATTCAATAGCAATATGGCCTCCATTTTCTTATCAAATCTTATGGATATATTGAGAGAGGGGATGGTGCAATCATTGGCTAAAGCATACATACAAGATATTTAGCTCCCACAGCGCAAATTGAGCAGTGCAATCAACGACTATGATATAGAAACAAGAGAGGCAGATGTAGGTGGATTACTGTCATTAAACCTTTTTGCATCTTTTGCAGAAGTGAACTGTGTATTATGTGCAGCCAAGGACGATCTGATTGATGGATCTCTGAAAGATTTCAATGATGTTCTGAATCTTCATGGAAATGCTGTGGAAGGGAATTGTAGGAGTGGATAAAAAGGGTAATCAATACCATTTCATTGTTGGATAATTTAATTATTATTATAGAAAACTTTAATCTGAATATTTATAATTTAACTAAAATATTAATACACAATCAAATATATTATGAATATATGTAATAATTGAATTCAAAAATTAAAATCTTAAAAAATATATGACTTAACTAAATTATAATACATAATTGAATCAATGTTTTTTAAAAAAAATAAGTCTTTTATATTATTTTGTATAAAGATTTATATTAAACATATTCAAAGAAAAGGGTGGGTGGAAAAAGTCACAACCCAAAGTCTAAGCAAGGCTAAACCTTAAATGACAAATCCAAAGAGAAAAATAAGAAACAAGGTGGCTAAGTGGCAAGAGCTAAAGCACTAGGAGGTCGAGGAGGCTCACAATCATCTGACTTTCTCTAGACATTAGGGATATCCTGGCCATCAAAAATAGGCTCCCAGCCCGTAATCACACCCTCTTCATTTTCTTCTACTTCAAGAAACTAAATTTCAAAAATGAGGAATTTTTCCACTATCCAACCATTGGAAAACACCTCAATCATGAAAAGTAATCTCACCATTCTTCATACATTAAGAAGACGTACTTAATCCATCTACTAATCATAACAGGTGGATGAACCTTTTTTAATGAACATCTTTGTGCCCATATATAATAAACATAAGTTAATCATTTTCAACATGCTCACGAAGATTGATGTTGAGGCACAAATTAGTGTTGTCTCTTCATAGAAAGAGCATGCCAGTGTAATCATAGCGTGTGGGGCACATGTGTACGTTGGAAGAAAAGCTGAGATGGAATGACACAAGCATTTGGAGGCACATGGATAATGCACTCTCAAGTTGTGAGAAGGGAGCCACGTCATTACAAAGTTGTCGTTTTTAACAATACATTCAATCACGCCACCAATTTCACTCACTATTCCTAACTCTCTTCCTCTTCCTTATGCTAGACTAAATGAAACGTCCAAGCCTTGCACCATATATAATGCACCCCCACAATAGTGTATGGCAGTGTAATACAATCAAGATTATCTAGACAATTGCGCCTCTACTTAAATATCATCCACTTCAATGGTCAAACAGCCAATAATAATGTTACACCTCATTCACAACAAAAAGTGGTAAATATTTGTCCTATTTTTATTGGCCAAAATTGACCTTTCACTGTTGAAGTGGATGATATTTAAGAACAACCGACAATTGCATACCAATCTTGAACTACTATAGTGATATTTTGTATTAATGTGGTTAGTGAGTTTGTCCATGTATTTGAGTGAGTGTGTTTTGGGATTGAAGTAAGTTAGTTGTCTTGCTTGTTTTGGATAAAGTTGGTGGGTATTAATTTGTTTTAAAAATTTGGAACAATTTAAATAGTTGGTGAGTCGTTTGTTAATTTAGAGGTCAAACTTCTTTTGACTTTCAAATTACTAAATAATTTATCGGTTATTTACTTTTAGGCTCTTAATCCCACAACACATCACTCTACCTACCTGCTTTTGTACATGTAACTATGAAAATGAAATACAAATGTGGAGATCTCTAGTTCCATGGTGGAAGCGACTATTCTCCATATAGAATGCACCTATGGCCATCAAATACGCATGTATGGTCATCTTGTCACTTAGAAAATACTTATAATATTTTTGAACTACGTTGAAAAACACCAGATAAGCTAGGATTCAACCTTGTGACCTACATTTATTAGCACATGCATTAACCAACTCTATTGCATGGACAAGAATGCTACTCAATGTAGTGGCTCACATTTATTTGAAAGTAAACTATATTTTGACTGACCATGCATGATATGGATGCATGCATGATGGACATACATATATATTTAATGGCCATAGGTGCATTTGGTATGGAGAATAGCCAATCCCTTTTGTGCTAGCCAAGTGTTTTGAAATCGATGGAATGACAGGTTCTTGCAATCTCTAGGGCATGGTCTTGGCCAATAGTATGTGTGTAGACAAGTTACTTTTTATGACTGATCAAATTTTTATAGTAGTTTATTTGATAAATTCACTACTAAAATTTTAGGTCCACATCATCAAATATTGTACCACATTAACATGCTTTTGTTGAGGTGTCATAAAATACAAAGAAAAAAGTTAATCCAATAGTTATGCATGAAATCATATTTTTTGGTGCACCCATATGACTTCGAATGATTTGTTGCTTTTTGGATGTAACTTGTTTTAAAGAGCTCATTTCATTTAACTATTAGTAATAATAATCAACACTAAGAATTTTGAAGTCACAACTAATAGTAATATTGTATTTTAATGCCCCAATGCACTCACAACTATGTGCTTGTGTGCCAAAAATTGACGGATCTCGAATTGAAACATAAATAGAATGACTAAAATAAATGTGTACCTTGGATATGTAGAGAGGGAGACAAATTTGACTATAATAGAAGGAAAATGCTTGAAATCAAAGACTAGATTTAGAAATGAACAACTATGATGGATTCACTTTTGTGAAATTTAGAACTATGCAAAGACTCAAATCAAGGCCACATGGGCAACTCTAAACCTCCTAAGGGTGGCGTTGCCATCTAAACCTTCAAATCTTCAATACCTATATACACAAAAAATTAGCTCATACAACTTCCCAATGTTGTGCCAAGTCAAGTGATTGTGCCAAGTCAAGCTGATGCAGGAGCATCCTAGATTGAAGAGCAATCTTGCATCAACAAAAAATAATTGCCTTTTTTTCATTTCTTGCATTTCAGTTGCAATTCAGTCATTTGCAGTTCAACATTTTCTACCGCATTCTACTGCATCTTTATATTAGAGCTCGCAGAGCAGGAATTAGCTTCTATGACATGTCAACTACATCATACTCAGATTTTAGGTGATTTGGATTCGTCTGCAGAGAGATATCGCTATCAAAAATTTATCAGCTTTCACAAAACAGAGCATTCATCAGTTAGCATGAGAATAGAAGGTTTGTGGAGCATTCAGTGACTTGTAGAGCCAAATGGAACATCACACAAGGCAATTTGGGACTAGATAGATCTTCCTTGAGAACCGTACCATGTTTCATTCATTTGTGGAGCAATACCATGAGTTGTAGGCCGAACTACATGTTTTCTACATGTTTTATCATTCATTGGAGTTTGAGATCTCTTAAGGCTGACATAGAGGATTCCTTGAGCTTGAGGATGATATATATACATTGCTTAGATGCATTAGGAAGTCAGTTAGTTGATATCATAAGATAGATGGTTAGATTCTTTTCGGAAGGCACTTCAATGCCATATCTTTCACTTATGTTGTAACTCGAAAAGAGAGCTTGTGAGCCCTTGGATTGTAGCCCGCATGTTGCCAACATATAATCATTATAATTGTTTGATATATTAAGCATATGAATCTTCCATTGCATTTTGTTATTGTGTTGTTTCCGTTGTGTTTACTCTAGCTACATGGTTGGACAGTCCTTTCTCTAGACCCTCCATCCATGACTGCACCAAGTGGTATCAGAACAAAGTTGTGAATCCTGTGGAACTAAAGGCATTCTGAAAGATCTTGTGGTGAACAAATCACCGACTTGAGGCAGTCTACTTGTGTTTGTCAACAGAGTGCCAATTGTGAGGCAGTTGCAACCTTGTAGTTAGATCATCGAATTAAGGCAGTTGCACCAAATCCTAGGAAGAAATGCCACCAAGGAGGATGCTTGTTATGGCCAACATTGTTGGAAGAATGGAAAAAATGATAGAGATGATGAGGACAATGAAAGTTAGATCGGATGCTATAGAAGAAGATAGAAGAAGAGGACTAAACCCTAGACATGAAGAGGAAAGTGATGATGATGAATTTCAAGATACTAACCAAAATGAAGAAGCCCTAGAAGAAGAAGAATTAGATCAGGTAAAGATGTTGAAGGCTATTTCTAAAATGAGTAAGAGAACTAGAATGGAAGTTCCAAACTATACCAGAAATTTAAACCCCGAGGAATTGATTGACTGGATAAATGACTTGGAGGAATACTTTGAATATGAAGAAATTAAAGATCTGGAGAGAGTGAGATTTGCAAAAACTAAGTTGAAAGGACATGCTACTATTTGGTGGAAAGAAGTTCAATTGGATAGAAATAGGAGAGGAAAAGAGAATATCATAAAATGGGATAGGATGGTGACAAAGTTAAAGAATTAGTTCATACCTGCTGACTATGAGTTGGAATTGTTGAAGAGATTGCAAAACCTAAGGCAAAAGGAGAAATTTGTGAAGGAGTACACTGAAGAATTTCATAAGATGATCATAAGGACTAGACATAGTGAAGCAAGCAAGGAGAAAGTGGCAAGGTACATAAATGGATTGAGGATAAACATTCAAGAAGAATTGAGTTTGGTGAGGATGACAACAGTAGAAGAAGCATATCAATTTGCATTGAAAGTTGAAGAAAAGTTGAATAAGAGGCATGAGCAAAGACAGAGAGGTAGAGGAGGCAAATTTCAAAGAGGTAGAACACATTCTGGAGGAGAAAGATCATATGCGGAGCAAAACAAGGAGAGTAGTCCATACAAGAAGGAAGACAAAGATAACAATTCATACCAGAGAGATGATAGGAGTTTCTACCGCAACAATAGAGGGAACCATAATTCTTACTACAATGAAGGATATCAAAGAGATGAAAGAGGGTTTGACAAAAGATCATTCGGAAGAACTTGTTTCAAGTGTGGAGGAGGACACAAAGAATTTGAATGTCATCAAGGAAGTACTAGTAAGAGAATATAGAACAGTGCAAGAGTAGCTTATGCGGAGGGAGAATCGGTTGGATCACCTAGTTCAGTGGGAAATCTAGAGAAAGGAGAATCATTAGTCATGAGGAGAACTTTATTTCAAGCAGAAACAATTGAGGAACCATCGAAAAGGAAAAGTTTGTTCTGGACAAGGTGCAAATCAGGAGGTAAATGTTGTAAGGTTATCATTGATAGTGGTAGTATAGATAATTTAGTTTCAGAAGAGATGGTGATGAAGCTAAACTTGGAGAGATTGAAACATCTGAAGCCCTACAAGATAGCATGGATTTAATATGAGCACAAGGTACTGGTGAGTGAACAATGTCTGGTGAAATTTCATATAGGAACTTATGTTGATGAGGTATTATGTGATATTGTGCTAATGGATGTATGTCATATATTGTTGGTGAGACCATGGTAGTATGATAGAAAAGCTATACATGATGGGAGAAATAATACTTATACATCAAATGGGAAGAAACATAACTTGATACCTTTGGAAGATGGGCCTAAAACTGAAGTATGTCGAAATGCTAGAATCTGTTTAGTAGATGGAAGGAAATTTTTGGATGGATTGAGACATGAGAACATGTGTTTTGCTTTGATTCCAAAGAAGTACAGAACCCCAAGTACAAAGACTGCCACCGCAAAAGAGGAAGAACCATCGCCAAAGGAAATAACTAAATTGTTGACAGAATACAAGGATATCATTTCAGACAATGTACCTAAAGGATTACCTCCAATCCAAAGTATCAGTCATCATATGGACCTTATATGTAGAGCTAGTTTTCCTAACAAAGTGGCACACCAGATGACACCAGCAGAAAATGTGAAGTTGAATAGACAAATATAGGAGCTATTGAGGAAAGGATTGATCAGAGAAAGTTTAAGCCCATGTGCAGTACCTACAGTACTAGCACTGAAGAAAGATGGAGAATAGAGGATGTGTATAGACTCTAGAGCAATCAATAAGATCACTGTTAAGTATAGATTTCCATTGCCAAGGATGGATGACACCATGGATTGTTTGAGTGGAGCAAAATATTTCACAAAGATAGACTTGAAGAGCAGATACCATCAGATCAAGATCAGAGAGGGAGATGAGTGGAAGACTGCATTCAAGACAAATGAAGGATTGTATGAGTGGTTAGTGATGCCTTTTGGATTAACTAATGCACCAAGTACTTTCATGAGGTTGATGAATGAGGTATTGAAGAAATTCTTGGGTAAGTTTGTTATTGTATACTTGGATGATATTTTAATTTTTAATAAGACAAAGGAGGAACATCTGTGGCATATTAGACAAGTATTGCAAAGTATGAGAGGAGAAATTGTTGATAAACATCAAGAAATGTAGTTTCATGAAGGAAGAACTAGTGTATTTTGGATTTGTGATTCTTGTGGAAGGATTGAAGATGGACCCTGAGAAAGTTAGAGCAATTGTTGAGTGGCCAACAATTGTGGATATTGGAGAGGTAAGATCATTCCATGGATTAGCAAGTTTCTATCAAAAGTTCATTAGAAATTTCAGTATTGTATGCACACCAATGACAGAGACAATGAGAGGTGACATAAAGGATTTTAAGTGGACATTAGGAGCAAATAAGAGTTTTGAATTGTTGAAGCAGAAGGTGACAGAGCAACTAATATTAGCACTACCAGACTTCAACAAAGTATTTCAAGTAGATAGTGATGCCAATGGAAATGCAATTGGAGCAGTGTTAAGTCAAGAAGGGAGACCAATAGCATATTTCAATGAGAAGTTGAACAATGCAAGGAGAAGATATTCAGTTTATGATCAGGAGTTCTATGCCATAATTCAAGTCTTGAAGAAGTGGAGACATTACTTGTTGCCAAAGGAATTTGTGTTGTACACTGATCATCAAGCTTTGCAGTATTTGAACAGTCAGGGTAAGTTGAATCAGAGACATATTAGATGGTTAGAGTTGATACAGAGTTACACATTTGTATTGAAGCATAGGAGTGGAAAGTCAAATAAAGTTGCAGATGCATTAAGAAGAAGAAGGAATTTGTTAACAGAGATGAGGGTAGAAGTATTAGGTTTTGAAGAACTTAAGCATATGTATGAAGAGGATCTTGATTTTGCAGAAGAATGGAAAGCATGTAAGGACCTTGTTGTGATAGACATAAGTAAGTAGTTGGATTACTTCATTCAGGAGGGTAAGTTGTTCAAAGGAAATCAATTGTGTATACCTAGGAGTTCAATGAGAGATAATTTGATCAAGGAGAAGCACAGTGGTGGACTAGTAGGACATTTTGGAATTGACAAGATAGTAGCTTTGGTAAGTGAACATTATTTTTGGCCTTAGATATATAAGGAGGTAAGGAAGTTTGTTCAAAGTTGTAGAGTTTTTCAAGTTGCAAAAGGGAGTAGTCAGAATACTGGATTGTACAAATCTTTGACAGTACTAGAGAGACCTTGGGAATATATAAGTATGGATTTCATATTAGGTTTGCCAATAACACAGAGAGGATATGATTCTATATTTTTAGTAGTGGACAAATTTTCAAAGATGGCATATTTCATTCCTTGCAAGAAAACAAATGATGCAGTACATGCTGCTAACCTATTTTTCAAGGAGGTTGTGGGATTGCATGGATTACCTAAGAGTATAGTTTTAGACAGGGATACAAGATTCATTAGATATTTTTGGAGGACATTGTGGAAGAAGATGAAGACATACCTAAAGTTTAGTTCAACATTTGGTAAATAGGAGTTTGAGTAACTTGTTGAGATCCTTAGTAGGAGATAAGGCAGAAAATTAGGATCTAGTTCTACCGCAAGCAGAGTTTGTATACAATAACTCAGTGAGCAGAAGCACATGGAAGACTCCATTTGAGATTGCGATAGGAGTACAACCTAGAGGAGTAGCAGAGTTGAGAGACAACAGTATGGGTAACAAGAGAAGTGCAAAAGTAGAAGAATTTGCAAGATACATGGAGACACCACATAATCAGGTCAGGAAGCATTTAGAGGAGATGAATAGTAAGTATAAGGAGCAAGAAGATGAGAAGAGGAGACATAAGGAATTTTCAGTTGGATATGAAGTAATGGTATATCTAAGAAAGGAGAGATTTCCTGTGGGGACATACAACAAGATGAAGATGAAGAATTTTGGACCATGTAGGATTCTTAAGAAGTTTGATTCAGGAAATGCATATGAAGTGGAGCTACTGGAGACATTTGGTATATCACCTATATTCAACATTGCAGATCTATATTAGCATCATGAAGGAGAGTCAAGTAACAACCTTGAAGATGGATTGAAGGATCAATTACCACAGCAACAACCGGGGCAAATAGAGTAGATTTTGGATAGCAGAGTTGGGTGTAGCACCAAAAGCAAGAAGTACAAAGAGTATTTGGCTAAGTGGAAAGGAAGACCAGAAGAAGATTCATCATGGATTTCTTAGGCTGAGGTAGACTTCCTTGGTTTTCCTCTAGCCCTAGCAAAGTGAGGGACTCACTTTTCAACAACCCTGGGTGTTTGATGCAGGAGCATTGTAGGTTGAAGAGCAATCTTGCATCAACCAAAAATATTTTCCTTCTTTTCATTTATTGCATTTCAGTTGTAGTTCAGTCATTTATAGTACAACATTTTCTACCGCATTCTACCACATCTTCATATTAGAGCTCACAGAGTAGGAATTAGCTTCTATGCCATGTTAGATACATCATACTCAAATTTTAGGTGATTTGGATTCGTCTACAGAGCGATATTGCTATCAAAAATTTATCAGCTTTCATAGAATAGAGCATTCATCAGTCAGCATGAGAACAAAAGCTTTATGGAGCATTTATGTGACTTATAGAGCCAAATGGAACATCACACAAGGCAATTTGGGACCAGATAGACCTTCCTTGAGAACCACACCATGTTTCATTCATTTACGAAGCAATACCATGAGTTGTAGGCCGACCTACATGTTTTCTACATGTTTCATCATTCATTGGAGTTTGAGATCTCTTAAGGTCAATGCAGAGGATTCCTTGAGCTTGAGGATGATATATATACATCGCTTAGATGCATTAGGAAGTCAGTTAGTTGATACCATAAGATAGATGGTTAGATTCTTTCTGGAAGGCACTTCAATACCATATCTTTCACATATGTTGTAACTTGGAAGGCGGGCCTATGAGCCCTTGGATTGTAGCTTGCATGTTGCCAGCATATAAGCATTGTAATTGTCTAATTTATTAAGCATATGAATATTCTATTACATTCTATTATTGTGTTGTTTCCGTTGTGTTTACTCTAGCTGCATGGTTGGACAGTCCTTTCTCTGGACACTCTATCCATGACTACACCACAAGCGGTTGTGTGGATGATGTGTTGGCATTTATTATTGTAGTGGATATTGCTATTGATTTTTCTAATATGGTGGATGTTGTTGACAAAGTTGTGGTAGCAAATGATTGAGGGGTGGACTTGTTCCCCTCTAGCAATCCACTCTTGTTCCTCAAGAGCATGAAGTTGGTTGACTATCAGGAGTGGAAAATGGATTGGAATATTAAATGTTGTAAACCACTACTAATATCTAGTTGCTCCCATTCTATCATAGGTTTCTCTAAAAAAGTAAATTATGAGGATTTTGCATGAGGTGAATGGTTAGATGTTAACATATGTGTATTGGTTGAATGTGTAACATCCCTAATTCCCAACCTATTTGAGTTATGAGATGGATATAAAACTAGACTTGCAGACCTTGTTTAAGAGTTAGTTCACGTGGATGTATTCAACATTATTGATTTGAGAATTATTGAGTTACATACTTGTTTATTAATTTAAGTGTTCATTTAGATAATAATGTTAGATTTGAATGTTTGGTGTTGATTACATACACTATTACTATCTAACAAATGCTACTAAGGTATGTCAAGTTTATGTTGATCTTAGGATTAAGTACTGGGGAAGGTGGAATTAGGTTTGGTGCATGAATTAGGTTAAACACTTGATCTAGGGTTGTATAGAAATAACTTTGTTTGAATAAATTAAATAAGATAATTAAATAAATTAGAATTAGTAATTAATTAAATTTGTCTATTCAATTATAAATATTAAATTAAAATTGGTTGTTAAAATAGAATAAGTATTTATTTATAACTAATTGTTATTTATTTTCAAATAAATAGAATAGTCAAATATAATTGACTTACATATTGGAGTAATGTACTTTATTCATTGTGCAAACTTTAATTATAGAAAAATAGAATAAAAACATATTCTTTATTATAAAGAATGAGCTATTTTGGAATTGTTAGAGGATAATTATTTAAAATAAAATAAATATTATTTTATATTAGATTGCTTTTGTTTAGTGATTGTGCATGAATTGATTTATATTATTTATTTGTGTGTTTTTTGACAAGTGAATTGATTTATTGGATTTTCTTTTGTTAGGGTTTCTATTTTAGGAAAAGTGCACAAACTTATAGAAGAGGGGAATTCTTATAAAATCATGGAGAATAATAAAGCACTTTACCTTTTATCATTTATACAAATAAATTTTGAGATTATATCTTGAAGAAGATTTACATAGATTTGTTCAAGGATTTGATGTGTTTTTTAAAGAACAAGACCAACTATTTTAGTTTCATGGATATGAGTTCCAACACAAAAGATAGTGTTGTTATCTATCACTTGGAGGGTGAAGCATCATTACGGTGGCACCATTTGAAAACCTTGAATAATTATGTTATAGCACATGTTTCTTGGGGAAACTTTGAGAAGAAATTCAAGCAAGAGTACTTCTTAGCTCAACATAAAGATAAAAAGTTGACTAAATTTCACTCTTTGCAACAAGGATCATCTACATTAGTAGAGTATGTCACTAAGTACATGGGTTTCCTTAAACATGTTCACTATATTGAAAGTGAGGAAGATCAAGTTAATAACTTTATCTTTAGATTTAATAAAAGGTTAACATTTGTAGCCAAGAATGTGAAGCCTAGGAATTTAGCTCAAGCAATTGAGGTAGTCGCAATCATAGAGGAGAAGAGGAAGAATAAGTTTGAGAGAAGGCAAAAGAGGAAAGCAAAATGTAATGGTAGGTTTCAAGGGTTCCTAGTGAAGAAGAAAGGAAATAGATTCAAGAGGAACTTTAATAACGATAACTGAAATGGTTTAAGAAAATTAGAAGAGAAAGTAGAGAAGAAGTCATTAGCTTTAGGATGTTGGGGTGGTGGTGGAGATCACCTTAAGAGGGATTTCCCTTGAGTTGCTAGTAGGTCTAGTTTTGGGCAACCTATGATAGGGGCAACCATGGATAACTAAAAGTTGTAAAATGTATTTTGTGTAGATTGTTCCATACACTAAGCATGGAATAAAATGTTTATAACTTTTGAGTGAACAATTTTTTTTATTGAATTAATCATACCAATCATTTATGTAATTATGAGATTCTTATGATGTGTCTTGTTTTGATTTGAGATTCTGGTGTGTTGTCTCATGCTTAGTTGTGCCAATTGGTATTCTTGATATTTTAGTATGCATGATCTATTTGATTATTTTCTTGGGTGAAAGTTCTACCTCCTTTATTTTTACATTGAGAAGCATAATAATTACAATTGTGACTTAACTTTGTGATTGAGATTTTTATTTTATTGTCCATATACTTATTGTTGTGGAATAATATTTGAGATCTAGTATTATGGTCTTGTGATATTTATTGTTGAAACTTGATTACAAATTATTGTTGATGGATAATTGATCCTTGAATCTTGGCAATTAAGAAACATTATTAGTTTTTTGGAAAAAGGTGATGACACTTAAACTTATATGTTAAAAGCTAAAAGAAAGTGTTTTTATAGAATACATCGATAAGCTCCATAAAGGAGCAACATAACCAAGGTAGAATTTTAACAAAGAGTTTTAGAATGCCTAGTAACAAAAACAAAACAAAACAAAACAAAAATAGGCCTATTACATATCTTATATTATCTTCCAAAATGGAAATAGGATCAATAGGAGGGACAAGAGGTTCATTTTGAATAGTTAGAACAACATTTTGAACATCCACTTAGAGAGTAGGACATTGAGGGGGTAGGTGAGGAACATGGACCAAAAGGAAATGAAGGGCATGGAAAGTTCATTTGACTCTATCTACAAAGTTAGGGCCAAGCTCTAGCTGGTGAGAACTCACAAAATTTTCCATTGTAAATAAAATCATTTTGTAAACCATTTTTAATAGCGCTGTAAATCCAGACAACCACTAGATCTTTCTATATTACTTTAATGGTAAACAAACCCCCTATTCTATGGGCCGGTGAGTAGATGCTGAACTAAACTAGCAGCTGGGGTGGGCGGCTAGCCTAACAAATAGATCCGGGTGGGGCTGCCGTTCCCCTACTATCTAACAACCGGGGGTGTGGGATGGATAGTTGTACAGTTCAGTAATTGAATTCTAGTACAGTTGGAAAGAAAGAATGTTAGGCCGCCCGGTTAAGTTGAGGCCCTTCACTAGTCATTGGTTGAGGCCTATACCCCCCACCCATCCCCACACAGGCCAGCCCACAAACTATAGCTTTACACCACCGGATATAGAAAGTTTCCATCCCTTGCCCGGAGCAGTGAAGGAAATGAAGGAAGGGTTGGACCCTGGGGAAATAATAGCTAATAGCTAACCTGTCCAGAGAAGTTGGATTGTTCTTAAGGAAGGGAGTTCAACTATAGATAGTTTAGCTCCATCGCCATCCTTTGAACCATGGGTGAAGGACGGCTAGGATGATTACATACGTTATATGGGGCGGGCCATAGCTTACTTTCTTGAACTCCTGGGTTTAGAAGTGGAGGCAAGACAAATGAAAGCATGCTCCGGTAAGGTAACAGCAGCCTGTCCAGATAAGTTGGATTGGCCGTGGGTGGAGGAAGGAGAGGATCCAGAGAAATAAAAATGCCCTCTCTTTAGTAACTAAAATGCAACAGAGAGAGGGGCAAAATTCTCCACTTCCAAATGCAACAGATGCCCTCAAAATTCTCCACTTCCAAATGCCCTCTCTTTAGTAACTAAAATGCAACAGAGAGAGGGGCAAAATTCTCCACTTCCAAATGCAACAGATGCCCTCAAAATTCTCCACTTCCAAATGCCCTCTCTTTAGTAACTAAAATGCAACAGAGAGAGGGGCAAGTCAAAATATTTCAAATCTAATCATACGCATGCAAGCCACCTGGTTACGACAGTAACAACCGAACGTGGAAACGAAGGATGGAACGAAGGATGAAGGAAGCAAGCAGGGAAGGATGCACACCAAGCATTGATCCATGCAGGGAAGCACCAAAGCAAGGAATCCAACAAGGATGATCGAAGGATGGAGGGAAGCAGGGAACGAAGGAAACAAAGAACAAGGGACTGTCAAAATCTTATCAAATCTTATGGGTACATAGGCAGCAGGGAAAAATGCCTTCCAATGCCCCACGATGAAATCTAAATACAATCTTTTGATTGTAACTGGCCTCCTTTGCCCATTGAAAAGATAATACCTTTCCATTTTAGAATTGAAACATTCCTCTAAGATGAGATAGCTTTGCACATAGTCAAATGTCAGTCCTAAGGATAGTTGTGTTTTGTAGAAGATCCATTGCATTTGAAAGAAACATTGGCACCACTTTTGAATAATGTAGCACTCATGGGAAATCTTGGAGAATCTCTTTATTCGTAACCACTTGAATATCATCTTCGACTTCACAACTTCTATGGTGAAAACGTGGGCCAACTTTACCAAATCAAATCTCCTTGTCTCTAGAAGTTCCCACTTTTGGATTGGAAAATATAAACACTTATTCTTCTATAATGCCTCCATTTTTGCATGGTGAGAATGATGTGTAGAAGCCTCAAAGGGGAAGGGTTTTATCTTTGGTGAGGTAAAAGAGAATTAAATGCATTTTGGTATTGGTATTTTGAAGAGATGCAAACTAGCACAATCCTAACCATTCACCAAAAAGATAGGTGGTGATAAGTGTTGGCAAGAGATACTATGTGGCTTCATGATTGTTATCATTGATGGCAACAAAGTTTATCCCACACATCCATAGCACATAGTATGCCTTTACCAGAAGTCAGATTGAAGAGTGTTTTGGTCCAGTGAACAAGAACAGAGCATGCAGCAAGGTCTGACAATCAGGTCTGGATCTCTCAGAGGATATATCTCAGCAAAGTGCAGACTTGGGGAAGTCAAGAGGAGTATCATGACTTCTACATTTTAGAGATTGAGCCTCCGGTGATGAAAGAGTGAAAAGATATGAGCATCTAAGTGTTGGGTTCCTGACAGGCAGAGTAAACTAAGGAAGAACTGACCGACAGAGCATCAGACTTTAATCTAGATGAGAAATTGATGATGATCAAGCTAATTGAGAGATCATACATAGTTGGCCAACTTGATTGATGACTTCTAACTCTGTCTTGAATACGCATCACATATTAAGCATGGATTCAACCAACAGATCAGTGCCTTGTAAATATCTTGAATATTCTAGTTGCCAACTAGAAAGATGTTGAAATCCTTGATGCAGATATATATACCAGATTGATTTTAGTATGAAGGTGTGTGTGTGTATGGAGATATTGTGCGAGGAAAGGCAGAGAGCAGAGTGGAAGCAGGAATACAAGTCTGGTATGTGATAGAATAGTAGCACTAAAGTAGAGGAAGAATGAAGTGCAGTAGATTAGTCTATTGAGCCTAACCAGAATTGAACCTCAACATATGTGGATGCCTCTCATCAGTTCAAACACTTGGTTAGCTTCCATAAACATTGTAGACAGTAAGTCTCTTATAGGTAGTGTGCCTCTTGTGAGCAGTGTGCTCGGGCAGTGAGCCCTAATTGGCAAGTGCCATTTTGTACTTCTTATTCTTTTAACAGAGAATACAATCTTGGGTTAGTCACCCCGTGGTTTTTCCCTTAACAGGGTTTTCCACGTAAAAATCCTTGTGTTATGTGTGTTGATTTTACTTCTACTCTCATGATTATGTATGCTCTTATGTTTTGATGCTGCACTAATATTAAAGAAAAAAAGAAAGTAGAGATATTTTAAGATAACTGATTCACCCCCCCTCAGTTATTTGCATTGTTTCCAACAATTCATATCAGAGCTAAGTTCCTCCAATTAGAGCCTAACAGCTTGAGGAAGATCTGGAAATCTCAATGGATATGTATGGTATGAGGGAACAACTTCAGTCTGCCCTAGATGATCTTGAGCAATCTCACTCTAAAGTCAATAACTTCAGGGAAAGACTCAAACAAGTTGATGATTTCATAAATGAACTAAAAGAAAAACTGAGTATCTCTGTGAAAAAGAGAAAGGAACTACTTCAACAATTAGCAAGTCAAAGTGAAGCCAATGATACTAATGAAGATCTGAATGAGAAAAATAAGCTATGTGAGAAGCTATCAAAAGAGGTCATTATGGTAAGACATGAAATGGAATTAGGGGTTATGAGATTCACCCAAGAGATTGAAGAGAAAAGAAAAATTGAAGACAATCTAAAAAAATCTCTCAAGGAGAAGTCAGACAACTGCCACAAAATGGATAGAATAATTAGGCATCTAGAATTTGATCTTGAAGAAGCTAGAGATAATGAAGAACAACTTGAGAATCAGATAGACACTCTTAAAAGGGATATTCAAACAACAAATGAATACAAAGAGAAATTCAAGATAAGCTCTGCTCAACTTGAAGTTCTTCTTGAAAGCCAAAAGAGAGTAGATGACAAGCATGGCTTGGGTTATGAGAAAGGTGAAAGATCTAGATCCGGTTAGAAGAACTCTGGATCAGGAAATCAAATAAACATGCCTAGAAGACCTCCGGTAAGGCAACCAAATGCTCAAAGATATCCATCTTTCAATGGATACTACTACAATTACAACAACTTCAGTCATAAAGCAACTTAGTGCAAAAGAAGAATGAATCAGGCTAATTCATCCTTCTCTGAATAGTGTTTCAACTACAAAATGTATGGTCACAAATCTCATGAATGCGGAAATATGCAAATAAACAATTCATTCAATGGTAGATGCTTTGCATGTAATAGAATGAGACATATGGCTAATCAATGTAGATCAAGAGGATATCAGTCAAATATGCAAAGAAATGTTAATTTCTGCAACTGCAATAGATCCGATCATATTGCCAAATTTTGCAGAAGTAAGAATTAGGATGAAAAGGGTTCGGTGCATCATAATCAAAATCAAGACAAAGGAAAAGGAAAAGTGAATACAGATGAAGTTCAAAGGGAGATGAACAAGATTTGGGTGAAGAGAAGTACAAAAAATGTTGGGGATGGATCCGCACCAGAATCTGGTGCTGATATTCCTTTTGGAAACTAAATAGATGAGCTCTGGCTCAAGGGGAGTCATAAAGGAAAATAAATTCCCCCAGCCAGTCAATTGGTGCCTAAAATTGGCACATGGAGTATTGCAGATTGAAGAGTTCTTAAAGAGATATCTAAATAACCCTCAATAAAAATATGAAGGATCCGCAAGGAGATTTGAAGAGTCTAATCATCCAAGATTGATCCAGTTTGACAGCCTTCCAGTAAAAACAAGATTTTTACAGTTAGATCCGGTATGATTCAAAATTGAAATATCTTGATCTGCAGATAAATGACATGATTGGAGGAAGGGAGATACATTGTAAATTATCACTAAGAATAATTCTGAGTGCATCTCAGTGATTTGGAAGGATCTCTCTCTCAAAACAAGGGAACCAGAATGACTTAAGGTGTGCATTTATTGTAACATGAAATTAGGGTTTGCGCAGAAATATAAGGGTTCTTTTATTCATCATTTGCACATTTGCATGCAAAAAGAAGAAATGAAAAGCTCTACAAAAAGATTGTTTCAAATCTCTCAAAGATCAACCGCCGAATCCGATTCAACTAACGATCTTTTCCAGCTCATTTTGTGAACCCTAGAAGCGTAAAAAGGTATTTCCATTCTTGAATATCCCTCTCTGAATCTTTTGCAAGATGGCTACTCTAAATGTTGTTAAGACAGTGATAGGCCACACCCAAAGTTCAAGAAACACCCCTACAAATCCCTAGAAGTTGATCCCTTAAGAGTATTTTCTAGCATTTTGCACGGGGTTCTGCATATAGAAGATGTTAGGGTATACATTCATGCAAATATTGAGGAATTTGGAGAATCAAAGCTGATGGATATCTACCATAAACAACTAATAGATGAAACCTTTGAACTCAAACCTCAATACAAGGCCATCCAAGATAAGCATTTTGGACATTACATCCACTTTCCTTGTTTCGCAGAAGATGAATGGGTCCGATATGTTTTTAGTAGAATACATGATAACTTCATATGGTTGTTGAAACCCTTCAAGATAACAAAGGATGCAATTAGGGCAATAACTAGTTTGCACTCATCCGGTGGGTTGCCTGTTCTCAAATTGGTCAAGAACCAAACAGTAAGTGAGGCAATAGAAGTTTGACAAAAGAGCAATGACAATAGAAGATATCACAGATCCGGATATCAAATTTGCCTCCATGATAATTGGCTACAAAATATATCATTCCAACAAGGAGAACTCTGTATCTGAAACTGTAATTTATACTGCATATCAGATGCTAAGGGAAAATGCAGACTATGATCTATGCGAGCTTCTCTTGAGCCAACTATTAGAAAACTTGCAAAAGTTCAAGAAGGACAAGAAGAACTCATTCAAGTATGGTGGTTTAATACTATGTTTATTCTTTTACTATATGAATGAGCTACCCGGATCAAGTGGTTGGGTATGGCAAAATGACAAACTAGTTGCCATACAAATAAGAGATTATATGTATGGGCTTGGTGATGCCAAGGCTCAAAGTACAGCACTCTAGGGATACTTCAAAAACTTCCAAGGCATGATGCAGGCCAGAGAGAGAATCCCCCAATCTATAGTTGAAAAATACAAGGATACAGTGTGTTTCATGGTAGACACTGATCAATGCCTAATGGAGGCAGTGGAACCCAGGACAGTCTGGATTATGCCAATGGGCTATGAGGTAGATGAGAAAATCCTGGAGTTGCATGTCCAACACCTGCTAAGTCAACCTAAGGACCCTGAGGAAGAAAGGTTTGGAACCTTTCAAGAATTAAGTGTGAAAATACATGTTGAACTGAGACAACCAGAGATGAAAAGAAAAGTGAGAAGGGAAGTTGAGGAAGTTGCCAAAAGATATGGCATATCAAAGGAGGTAGTTGATGCAAATAGAGAGAAAATAGAAAGAGATGAGAAAGAGAAGCAAGAAGCAGAAAAGGAAAGTGTTCTGGTACAAGCCTCCTCTCGGACTAGATCCTCCAAGAGCTCTGCACCTGCCACCTCTAAGAGCTCAAGATCTTCCAAACTAGAAGCCAAGACATCTGGAAAGGGAGAAAGGAGAACAAAAACCAAGGCCACAAGGTCCTATATAAGCCAAAAGGATGATGAAGAAATAGAGACCGATGAGGAAGTTAAGAAAATAAGGAAGAAGAAGAAAGCATCAGGTGAATCCTCTGCTAGTACAAACAAAGAAGAAGAGGCAGAAGAATTTGTTGAAAGGACTACTCTCTCCATTGATGATGTCATCAAGGTAGTCACTGTGGATGGGAATCTATAACCAATGACAAAATTTTATGATGAGTATAGTGACACAAACAAAAGGATCTTGGAAGAAGCTATAGTTAAGTACCTAAACATTTATAATAAAGCATTCATTGAAATCATCTCTCTAATTCCCAAAAGTTTAGAGAAGGTACTTGAACTTAGAAAAGACAATGCCAAGGAAAAGGATTTGGAGATTCAGGAACAGATTGCAATTCATCTCTATCCTTCCATTACTCCAAAACAAATGACCATGATCTTCAAGGACTGTAAGGATGAGTTCTGGAGCAAAGCAAGAATGAAAAAACTTATGCTTGGAGAGACAGATCAAGTTGCCAAAGAAACAAAGGACATCCTCTAGAATGCATTTAAAAGATTCAATCTTCCTGTTATAGAGGACATAGATGATGAACCTTCTGCCATGGATGACGAAGGACTAAGTACATCAAAAGAAGAATCTATTGAGAAAAATGTAGAAGAGCCAAAGGAGATAGGTGAGGAGAGGACTAAGGACTTGGATTCCTCTATTCGAGAAGAGGAAGTCCATGAAGAAGTAAACATCTCTCTTCCAGATCCCCCAGCAGACTCCAGAACTGAAGGAGAAGAAAGAAAAGAAGAGAAAATTAGTCAAGAAGAAGAGGTAAAGGGAAGAGAAGAAGATCAAATAGAAAAGATCCCAGATGATAGTTCTGAGGTGGTAAAAGGAAAGAAGACTCTGTCTCTAGCAAGAGAAACTGCTAAGGCAATAAAGAGCTTCTTGAACAAAGAAATGTTAGAGATAGATGAACCGGAATTATTTCAAGGACCACTCAATTTTGACTCCCTCTCTCTGGTCCAAACAATGAAGGTAGCATCTTTTGCTCAAGCTAAAGCAAAACAAAAGCTTCTGAAGTCTCACATGGAAGAATGTGAGTTGATAGAGATTGCATCTGGTGTGCTAGAGAAAATCATGCCATCCTTCCAAAAGGATCTTTCAGCCTCTTCATCCAGTAATCTAAAATCTCTTGTTAATTTTGTTAGCACACATTTTGATTCTTTGGAGAAATTAGTAGAAGAGAAAGTCTGGAAAGAGTTTTTGGGGAAGAGATTCTCCAAAGTATAGGGACTCATAGCAAATGATAGGAGAAATATGGATATTGGGATAAAGAGCCTAGAAAATGCTCTTAAAGATGATAGAGAATTATACAAATTTTATCTATCTTGGTCCATAGTGATAGACGACATTGCAAAGAAAGTGGAAAAACAAGAGGGTAAACTATCAAGTTTATCTCAGAATTTTGATCCTCTCACCTCATCCATAATAAATCAAGAGTGCAGACTATTGCCACTATAAATGAAATAAAGAGGCTTGAAAAGGAAAAGAAGAATAGAATAAGCATGATGAGTGAGCTAAGAGGGATAATTATCCCTAAGTTAGAGGCAATACATGAGGCCTTAACTGATGCTCAGACCATAGCCTGGACTAGTGATCCAGTAGACTTAAAGAGGGCAGAAGCTTTTGCATTTTTGTTGAGTGGTCATATCTCAATTTTGGACAGGATGAAGCAGAGTTGGGTAACAGAATTTGTCCAGTTGAAGACCACTTTTGCAGATATACTTAAGTATATGTAAGTATAACATTTATACTTATGCGGCTATGTATAGGTTGATTTTTGAAAATTTTGGTGTGTGGATTCCACCCTTTGCCATTGATGTCAAAGGGGGAGTGAGGAGTAGTGAAAAACGTGGAATCCAACTAAGGGGGAGCTCCAGTAAAAGTGTACATAAAACAGAGCATCAGCCAAGGGGGATTTTGCTACGACACTTAGTCATTTTTCACTAAGTGTTGCCATCAATGCCAAAGGGGGAGATTATTGGTAAGAGATACTATGTGGCTTCATGATTGTTTTCATTAATGGCAACAAAGTTCATCCCACACATTCGCAACACATAGTATGTCTTTACCGGAAGTCAGATTGAAGAGTGTTTTGGTCCGATGAACAAGAACAAAGCATGCAGCAAGGTCCGACAATCAGGTCTGGATCTCTTAGAGGATATATCTCAGCAAAGTGCGGACTTGGGAAAGTCAAGAGGAGTACCATGACTGCTACATTCTAGAGATTGAGCCTCCAGTGATGAAAGAGTGAAAAGATATGAGCATCTAATTGTTGGGTTTCTGATAGACAGAGCAGACTGAGGAAGAACTGACCGGCAGAGCATCAAACTTTAATCCGGATGAGAAATTGATGATGGTCAAGCTAATTGAGAGATCATACATAGTTGGCCGACTTGATTGATGACTTCTAACTCTATGTATTGAATACGCATCACATAGAAAGCATGGATTCAGCTAACAGATCAGTGCCTTGTAAATATCTTGAATATTTCGGTTGTCGACTAGAAAGATGTTGAAATCCTTGATGCGGATATATATACTAGATTGATTTTGGTATGAAGGTGTGTGTGTGGGGAGATAGTGTGTGAGGAAAGGCAGAGAGCAAAGTGGAAGCAGGAATACAAGTTCGATATGTGATAGAACAACAACACTAAAGTAGAGGAAGAATGAAGTGCAATAGATCAATATATTGAGCCTAACCGGAATTGAACCTCAGCGTATGTGGATGCCTCTCATTAGTTCAAACACTTGGTTACCTTCCATAAACATTGTAGACAGTGAGTCTCTTGTAGGCAGTGTGCCTCTTGTGAGTAGTGTACTCAAGCAGTGAGCCCTAATTGGCAAGTGCCATTTTGTACTTCTTATTCTTTTAACAGAGAATACAATCTTGGGTTAGTCACCCCGTGGTTTTTCCTTTAACAGGGTTTTCCATGTAAAAATTCTTGTGTTATGTGTGTTGATTTTATTTCTACTCTCATGATTATGTATGCTCTTATGTTTTGATGCTACACTAATATTAAAGAAGAAAAGAAAGTAGAGATATTTTAAGATAACTGATTCACCCCCCCTCTCAGTTATTTGCACTATTTGAAACAATAAGGAATTATGAAGTTAAATGTGATAAATGCCCATCACAAGTGAAGATTAATATGATGTACTCATCAAAAATCCACACAAGAAAAGAATATTTACATTAATTTTATCTCGCTTCTCTTAGATTGATTTGAGTACCATCTTGCAACCACTAAATAATAGTTAGAGAAAAAATTAACTCCTCTTTGAGGATTCGTTACCAATCAATCCTTGTTGGTCTTCTTGCAATAATTCTTGCAATTGTGGAAAGTTTAAAATAGACATGGAGTTGAATTCTTTGATTTTTTGATTTTGATCAATGGCTAAGTTTGCAAGACTATTTGAAACTTTGTGTAGATTAAATATGCAAACAAGGTAGAAATACTAAACAAAATGCAATAAACACAAAGTTATACCTCACATGCAAACCCAATCCCATCAAGGGAGGAAGAAGCCTTTGCACCCAAAACAAGCTCCTAGACAAAGATAATCCCTAGACAATGGATTTGAATGTGAAATGCTACTCTAATTTGCAACTCATTATTCTAGCTCAAGAGTGATTTTGACATGGTAACTTTGCATAAACTTGGATCATGAAAATGGATTGTGAGAGATTCTATTTATGGACTTTTGGAAGGGATTTTGATCCAATGGTGGAGATTGATTTAGAAGATCAATGGTGGAGGATAAAAGTGATGTGGAGGGCCTAGATTAAATCTTGAATGAATGGAGGGCTAGGAATAAAAGTGATTCTTTTATTCATTTTGGGAAAAGGGGTTATTTAATGAGCATGGGGGTGAAGGATTATTTTGGAATTAAAGATTCATATGGGGGAATGTAAATGAATTAAAAATTTATTTGGGGAAGAGAGGAAATAAATGAGTATGGGTTTGTAAGGAGAAATAAATGTGATGTGGGATGTTTTTAAATAAAAAATTGACTTATGTGGATTTAATTCAATTTTTTATTTGGAGGATGTGGGGAAGGGTGTTAAGCTAGGTTTGACCACCCAAATGAAGGGGTTAGGATTAATTAAACATAGGTTTTATTTAATTAATCCTAGGGCTATGATGAGGTAGGCTAGGGTAGGCAATTAAATAATAGCTATTTAATTGTCTAGGGTAGGGATAGGTCAATTATAGGCTAAATTAATTAGTTAACATGGTTTTAACTAATTAATTAGATTTAGTGGAAAAGGGGAAATTGATTAAATAAATATTGCATATTTATTAAATCAATTGGCTAAGGTTTGGACTATTGAATTAATGTAATTAATTCAATTTTGGAGATAAAATGGTGTGAATTTGGAAAACAAAAGGGGTAATTAATTAAATAAAAATTTAATTAATTGGTTAGAAGGGAAATTGGTGTGTTTAGGGTTGTCGGGAGTCAGTTTGATGGTAGAAGACATTTTTAGGTGTCTACACTTTGTTTCCTTCCCTATAGTAGTGAGCACACTCAAAATGATCAAACCAATCTAATATCAATTGGACCTATTGTAGGATATGACAAAGTTTCCAATTAGTTGAATTCCTACATCTTATTGTAGAGATGATGATCATAGAGTCCCCTTCAATTTGCACCCTTCTAAAATTCCTCCTTTAGCTAAGGATAGTCCCATTAGAAAGTCTTGGTCATCCAATACATTATTAGAGCCATTAGGTAGTTTTGATGTTGTACATAGCTATTAATAGGTTTCCATTACTATCCTTGATAACACATATTGCACCTAAAGGGCCTAGGTTGCCATGGGAAGCACTACCGAAAATAAGTTTTATCATTGAAGTGATGGAGCAATCCATTTTATTATTCTCTTGTTCACCTTTCTATTATTATTGCTAATAGAACCAAAAGAGGTGGGGGATTTAATGAAGCTATAGTGCTTAAGAAGCATAACATCCCAACTTATAAATTTGACATTAGTAGAGGATATTTTTGACTTGAGCCATGACATTTTTAGAAATTGACTTTTCTAATTTATATAAAACTTCTTCATAGCTTGAAACTTTTTTCTGAAGATACTATTGTTTCTTTTGATCCAAATATTCCAAACAAGTAAAGAAAGGGTCATCTACCATATGCATGTAAAGGTTGAATCTGAGTAGAGAAGGCCAACAAAGAAAGAGTTGTAGTAACAAGTTTGAAAGGGGGCCTTGCCAATACAATTTCATTCAAAGCGATCTCCAATAGTTGTATGTAAATGAGCAATTTAGGAGCAAATGATTTGGATCTTCTGTTTCAGACCCACAAAGGACACAATAAAATGATGGAGAGATGCTCAAATTTTCTAATCTTTTTCTGGCTAGAATTTTATTGCTTAGTGTAAGCCAAGAAAAAGAACCTACTTTAGGGAGACAAGCTTTATTCCAACATACCTTAGAAGGCCATTTTTCATCCACATCTAGATAAGTTAGAGCCAAATAACCTTTCTTGAAAATGTATTGTCTTGACTTGGATGGCATCCATGAAAGTTCATCTTCTTTTAGGGAGTAAAGAAAATTTCTTTGCTCTAGAATACTTGCAAGAAGAATTTTCTAATTTGAAGGGATAGGACAAGCTTGTAGATTTTTCCACCTTACCTTAAACAAAAAGAGATTTTTCAAATATTTCAAAATAATCCTTGACTTTCTCTCCCCAATTTTGTTTTAAAATATTTTTTTCTTCCACTAATTCCTTAATATTATTTAAAGGAGAGTGACCATTCCAAGAGTCTTCCGAAAATAAATCTTTCTCAGCATTGTGTATTATCAAGAAAGATGAGGCAAAATTACTTCTCTACAATTAACTATAAAGTTCCACATCTTTGAGCCAACTGGAGGGTTTTCCATTGTAAAAATCCTCACTGTCCAATGCATCTAGATATTTTACCTGCATGATCTTGCACCATTTAGAATCTATCTTAGCAAACATGTTCCAAGCTATTTTTGCACCTAGTGCCATATTTTGAGCTTCTATATTGTGTATCCCAGCCCCACTATGTGCTTTAGATTTGCATAGTGTTTCCCAAGATACAAGTGCAATTTTTATTTTCTTTTTATAATTTCCTTTCGAAAGAAAATTTCTAATGATTTTCTTAAGTTCAACTACTCCTTTCAGCATTATCAAAATAGACATCATATAAATTGTCATAGAAGTAAGGACTACCTTTATCATGGTTAACCATTCAACCATGATTAACCATCTCCCTTTCCAAGAGGAGATTTTCTTTTGAATAGTTAAAACAACTTTTTTCTAAAAATCATTTTTAAGAGCTCCTATAAAAATTGGAATACCCAAATACTTATTGAGTGATAGTTTTATCATTGATGTCAAAGGTGATTTGTCTGATCATGCTTCATTCATGCTTAAGGATTGATGATGTTGGTTTTGATCAGGGACCATGTTTTTCATGTCATCAAAGTTAGGAGATTAGGATAGGAGATTTGTTAAGGATTGATGATGTTGGTTTTGACACAGTGATGATGTTGGTTTTGTGGTGTTGGTTCAAGGTTGTGATGATGTTGGTTTTGTGATGTTGGTTAAAGGTTTTTGAGTTCACATACACATACTTGTTGATGATGTTGGTTCAGGGTCTTCATACTAGTTCAGGTTTGTCTTAACTCAAGGTGTTTCCATGTTCATGCTTCATGGATGTCTTTGATGTTTCTTTGTTGACTTGATGCCTTCATACTAGTTCATGTTTCATTTCACTCATTATGATATGGTGTTATGGAGTTGAGTTGTCTTGAGTTGGTGACTAGCTAGTGTTGATGAGATCATGCTTCAGTGGTGATACAATGTTCAATGGAAATGTTCTCTTTGTTAGAGTATCTCTATTTTGTTGAAGTCATTGTTGTTGAAAACCTAAAAGATCTAATTTGTAGTCCTCAAGATCCTATGTTTTTTCAGTCTTATACCCTAAAGAACCCATCATAACATCCAAGTTACTTTTGTTGTAAAACAGAGTTGACTTGTAACTACCAGTAACAAAGTCTTTAAGTTATAAACTTAAGGGTTTTGAAACATAGTGAAATTGAACCTCCTCCCTAGTGGGATCGATGCATCCAGTCATCTCTATGGAGCTTGAGTGCCAAATTAAAATCAGTGAACAAAATTCAATCTTTGAAGAGCGGAAAAATTATAATCGATGGCTTATGTTTAAATATCTTTCAAACTATAATGGATAGTTTCAAGAAGTTTAATTTGACGGACAATTTCATGCCTTATAACCCTAACTACCTTGTAGGTAGTTTCCTATCAACTCAGATGGCCAGGAAAATTCATTTAAAGAACTGTGAGATGTTTTTGTTGATAGGGATTGGTGATTTGAGTTCCCAAGAGCAATGTCCACATGTACATATGAATAATATCATAGTTTTAATGTAAAACGGTGTGTTTTGAAAGGCTTGAATTTGAAGTGTATTTTCAATGTATACAAAGAGGGTGTGTGTTCTGTTGTGATCAGATGAATAATGGATGGGGAGAAAAGTTTCTAGAGTGTAGGAAATTTTCATTGATCAATAATGAGTCTGTCATTGCAGATATATAGAGTGAAGTAAGAGTTTTGACATTTGATTCTTGACGAAGACAGTGTTCTCTACACACTAATATCACAAAAGAGTGATATAAGATAAGGGTAAGGATGCAGACATATAGTTGTAGGGAATTGAACCATGATCTATGTAAGTAACTTTGGTTTCTTTCTCATTGAAATAGTAAACTATGAGGAGGTATTGTTAGATGATGTATGTTTTTCTTTGCATGAATTTACTAAGGTTTTGTTCCTATGAGTGAGGGTCTTTTGAATGCAACATTATCATTCTTTTATGATTAGACATAGAGAACATGATTTGAGCAGAGTATCAAATACAATATGGTACTTCTATTTGATAGCACTCATGAAGTTTGCTTGCATTAGTATGGTCTAATTAGAAATCTAGAGTAGTTGAAATTTGATTTGACATAAGGGTTGCTTATCAAGTTATGCATGCAGTGCAGAGATAAAAAGGTGTTGAAAGAATTTTTGTTGAAAGTATAGGAAGATGACTTGCAGAAACTGATAAGGTCAATTCTATGAAGTGAAACAGAGCATTGATCCCTCTGCATCTTTTCTTTTTCATTCAAATCTTTGATGTAAACAATTTCAGTTAGTGAGACAATCTCTTGCCAGTGAGGCATGGTAATTTGCTAGTGAGGCATTGTAGTTTGTCAATGTGACAATTATCTGTTAGTGAGACATCAATTGTAACCAGTGAGGTTTTGTTTTTCCAGTGAGGCTTAATGAAGTGATTTTTCAAGAGTGGTTTTTTTATCCCTATAAGGGTTTTCCACTCATAAATCATGTGTTATGTGTTGTCTTGATTGTGTATCAATTTGCATTTGATAAGTCTTTGTGGTTCAAGTTTCTTGTACTGGTTGATGTTACTGTGATTCACTCATCATTCAAAGTCTAATTGTTTGAAGTATCTTGATTCTCTATTCTATCAATCAAGTGGTCTAAAGGTGTAAAAAGTTTGAAAGATTATAGACCACTGATTCACCCCCCCTCTCAGTGGTCTTGTACTCCAACATTACTAACAAGGGATATTATCATTGTTGAAGCCCAACAAATTGGAAATTCTTTTTTGAAGACTCAAAGTGGTATTATGAAAGAAGTTTTATGACTTAGCTCTAGATTGATCTTTTGCCCTGATGTTGCACAATAATTAGTTAAGATTTTTTTGATGGTTTTTACTTCCATACATGTTGCCTAGCTAAATAAAAGAATATCATCTACAAAGAGTGCATGAGTTATCAAGAAAGGATATCTTGGAATATATATGCCTTTCTAAGCCTAATTTGTGTTTTGAGTTAAAATTGACCTGCTAAGTGCTTCCACCATAATTATAAAAAGAAATAGAGATATTGGATCTCCTTGTATGATCACTTGAGTTGATTTGAAAAAAACTATCAGGATACCATCTAGAAGAATTGACAAACTAACACCAAAGATACAAGCATAAATCCATTTGCACCATTGTGAAGAAAATCCAAATCTTTTTAGAACCATGATGAGGAAATTCTAATTAACTATGTCATATTGTTTCATCATATCTAATTTGATCACCATGGCAGAGACGTTTTTTTACTGTATGGAGTGAAGAACTTCATGAGAAACCAAAGAACCCTCAATTGTTTATCTCCCTAGAATGAAACCTCCTTGATCTTTAGATATTATAAATGAAATTATAAAATCTAATCTCAAAGTTTTTTCTTTTGAAAACATCTTATATATAGTGTTACATTGGGAAATAGGTTTGAAATCAACAAAAGAAGAGGGACTTTGGGATTTTGGAATTTAGGCTAGGAAGGTAACAATCATTTCTTTTAGAATATTACTATTTATTTAGGTCTCTTCCACTACCATCCATAATTCTCTACCAATAAAATCCCAACATTTTGAAAGAATAAAGTAATGAATTCATCAGGGCCTAGAGCTTTATCAAGTGGCAAAGAGAAAATCAAATTTTTAATTTCATCCAAAGTGAATTGTGATAAAAGCTGTAACGTCAGAAAATGTCCCCTTGGGGGCTTTTCCCTCTTTAGGTTTAGCTCCTAGGTCTTTTGCATGCATTTAGGACATCTTACTTCATAATTTGGCATCCTGATGGAATGAGCCCTAGGTAACATGACAAATGGGACCTAGGAGGACCCCTTGAGCTTGACCTTGCCCAAAATAGGGGGGAGGGGACTTGGGCGCTTGCAACCTAGTCCTGCCCTATTTTGGGGCGGCCCTAATTTTTGGGTGTTAGTTTATAACCATTATTTGGGTCCTATGTCGACATGGTAAGTTTGAATTATAAAAATCTTGGTAGGAGTGTTTGTAGTTGCATATAAAAGCATGTTTAGGAATTCATTTAGAAACTAGATGGCAATTGTAATTTTCAAGTGTTTTCAAGGTGATTCAAGACTTTCATTGTGTCACAAGAGCAGAATTGTGTGGTTTATGTGTTTGTGTTTGCAGATTTGAGCATCCATTTCCTCATGGGATGAAGGGTACCTTCCTCTCGTGAGATCTTCATTACAAGGTGACATTATATTATGTTTTTATCATCATTTCCTTTGGTTTTTGCCTCTACCTCACTAGGGCACACACTCTTTATCTAAAAATAGTGTTCGGAGACTTAAGTGTCCTCTGGGGCTTGACTGAGGCAAGCCTCTAAACACCACAACCCCCTCCCAAAGTTTTCATGGTTGTAGGTTATAAGTTGCGGAGCTAGGAAAAGTGAAGTTGCAGGAAGGCATCTTGAAGTGTTAGAATTGCAGAACAGAAGGAAAAACAACCACTAAACTTGGGCACCCACTCATTAGTCCTCCAACTTCCATGATAGGAAAATCTCCAGGACAACAAGGAAGAGTTGCAGACTGAGTTTCCAGATCCGGACAAAAAGCAGGGCATTGGACTTAGGCGCCTACTCTTTTGTCCCAAACTTTTCCTCCTCAAAACCCTGAAAATAGGTACTCTGTGATTTGATATTTTGCTTCCGTCTACAAGAGCTTTTTCTGTTATTCTTCTGTTTACAGTCGTATTTGTGAAATTAGGGTTTTAATGGTCAATTAAGCATAAGAGAAGGAAATTTGATAATTAAACACCCTAATACAAGCTTCCCTACATTTCTTAGTAACCTAGGATATGATAGTGAATTTCCACTCGACCCTAGATCCTTGAATGTATAGGGTGAAAGGAGTATTCAAACATCTAAACAACATTAAATTAAACAATCCCAATTTTACCCTAAACATTTTGGTGAACCCATGTTTTTGGACTTAAATTGTAATTTTCTGAGTGTGTTTCTTTAGATTTGGATTGATTTCATTCATTCATATAGTCATTCATTTTATTGCATTGAGAAAAATTCAAAAAAATTGAAAATTTTGAAAAATTCAAAAAAATTGCATTGTTTGGCTTACTAAATTGCATCAATTCTTTCTAAATTCTCCTAATTCATGATTTTTGCATCAGATATAATATAAACTATAGAAAAACACAAAAATTCAAAAATTTGTATTGCATTTTCGTCATTAATTTGCTAGGCTTTTGTAGAAATTTTTGACAATTTTCATATAACCTAGTAATTCCAAAATCTAGGGTTAGTAGGCAAAATCTTCTTTCAAATTTTTCTACTGATTTTAGAGACTCATTTAAATTTAAATTTTGCTGTAGTCTTGCATTTTAGTGTAAATTTTCATTTAAATTCAAAATATTTGCATTTTTGTATAGAAAATTTCAACAAAAAACTAGCAATTTTCATTAAATTTGCATTGGCATTTTGCATATAAGGGCTTGAAAATAATTTTCAGATCTGAGTACACTTTTTTTTCATCATAAATCAGACTTAAAAAGATCCACATAACATTTTGTGCCAAGATCTCAAACCTAGGGCTTCAAAAACAATGATTTTCACTAAATTTAGACTTATCGACTCTATAAACTTGCACCATAGGCGTGTTGTGAAGAGTATTTTTTTATTAATTAGTTTTTATCAGGGTAATCATTTTCTTCCCCTCATAAAAATCTTCACAACACCCTTTTAACGGGCTCTTGTATTGAAAATTAAGTGAAAAACTACATATTTTGGCTATTTTTGCCCTAGGGTTTGACCTAGTTTGCACTCCATGCATGTTGTGACAAATTTTATGGATTGAGGTGACTGATATAATTGATTTTATTTGAGTCACCTTCTGAAATTCATTACAACACCCCTTTTTCTAGGTCTTGGAATTGAAAAACTGTGAAAACTAGCCTATTTTTGCTATATTTTCACTAAGGTTTGACCTTAAGTGGCACTAAAAGCGTGTTGTGTTGGGTATTTTGGCACCAAGTGGATGTTATTACTGATATTATTTCCTTTCCATCACCATTTTCCTCATAACATCCTTTGTTATGCCCTCTTGCATTAAGTTTTGGTGAAAAAAGGGCCCATTTCAACATATTTTCACTATAGTTTGACTTGGTATTATCTTGGATTTGCATCAAGAGTGTGTTGAGAAGGATAATATTTCTGTTTTGGACTGATATCAGACACATAAATTTCTTCCCTTGATCAAAATCCTTACAACACTCTTTGTTCCATTCATTTGCATTGAAAAAACACAAAAATCAAGCATTTTAGGCTATGTTTGCTCTTGTCTTTTGCACCAATTTTGAAAAGCCTTCAAAAATATGATTTTGAATTGGTGAGAGAATATAAACATGGCCTCTAATCACAACAACAATGATAGGTTCACTCCTAGACCTTACATGAAAAGAAAGGCTCCTGAACTTGAAATTGTGTTTACACCTCATGATAGAACAATCAGAGATTCCGATGGATCTCTTTACATCACTGTGAAAATAATAGGAAACCCTATGGATGGAACTCTTATTGATCGCAATTGCATGACTAATGTTTCCACTGAAGAGTTCCTCTTTTCACATCAACTAATGCAAGGTTCTTATGACCCCTCGAACATGATGATTAAGACACATAAGGGAACCTTTATCAAGCCTTTGGGTAAGATATCATTGTTGGTAACACCATCTGGGAAACATGTCGAACAATGGTTTGATGTTGTCCCTATTTCTGACCTCTTTTGTATTAAATTGGGACATCCTTGGCTAAAATAAATGAAAGCTATCCCTTCAACAATACACCATTGTCTAAAATTCCCCTTTGACGGACACATGATTACCATCCCCTGCAACAAATATAAACCTTTGGTTGAGAAAAAGCACTACAGATTGAATTATTTTTGGGATAAAATTGAAATACCTAGTCCTTCTATACAAGAAACAACAAAAGATAAACAACCCACATGTGAAGAGAACTTTAGACCGAAAGGACAAGGTCCCTATGCTGAGGTTCCTTCCCTGAAATGCTTACAAGGATCAGGAGGTCATTATCAACAACAAAATGTTCCATCGTGACAAATGAGGTTTGATCCCAGTGCTTTAGCTTCTAAATTACACAAGCCTATGAAAGAGGATAGCCCTATCTTACAAGAGATAAGAGGTAAAAGAAAACAAAATAGAAAAGCAAGAGAAAAAAGAAAAAGAAGACAAGCTTATGCTATAAACCTTGCCTCTCAATAAGAAAACATTGATCCCAACATTCAACCAAACAATAATGATCCTAACGATGAACAACATGATGAGCAAGACATGAATTTAGCTATGGTACCTTATGTCCCACTTTCCTCCAACATTAGGGAGTGGGAAGATGACAATGATGATTTGCTTATAGACAACTTCTAGCCTGGAAGGGGCCCTACAGGTAAGTATCTCTAACCCTTTATCTCTCTCGTAATGTGCTTCCCCTGTGATGTATTATGTGTTGTTTAGGCCTCCTGGGATGACCTCAGTTTCTCTCGTAAGGTCCGGGATACTAGGAGACTGCCTCTGTTGTGACCTTCTTCTATTTGTATCATCATTCTTCTAAATTGCTCTCTCTCTAATTTCATCATTGTGTGCTGTGTCTTATAGACATACCGTTGCAGTTGGTGATTTGGGGGTACCCTCCTATGTGACTATCCCTAAGACACTTATTTCTCCTCTCTTATTTATTGTTTCCCTTCCTCTAGTGTTTCCATCTAGCGGGTGAATGACAACAAACATTTATACTGATGTGGACCTAGTGTCCCTTTCGAGAGCAATCAAAAAATGGACTTATTTCCTAATATGACAATGGGGTTGTATATTTTATCCAATGCTTGGCTAGTGGAAGCACTCGTGCTTTCTGCGTAGTGAATTTCATGATGTATCTATCGCATTTACAAACCTTAACAATACTGCTGCTCTGTGCACCTTTGTTTGTCTTTGAATCTAGCCTTGGTGGTACTCGATTCGGAGAGCTTCATGATATAGCCCCACGGTTATCCTCAAACTCCGAATTTGTTGTATAACCTTGGTTTTTTGTGTGGTTAATCATATGCATTGATGTTGTTGTTTATTATGATTTTGTAGACACTAACATGTTTCTTATAGGGATGTGTTTGTGGGAACATTTGACAATCGTAAAATACATGTCACCTCCAGGGGGCATGGGCTTTGTGAAAGTCAGTGTTCCTTTCTTTGTTTTATTCCTACCTTAATGTGCTTGATATCGATAACTGATATCAACCACCTTAAGGTGGGGGCATATATAAGGTAAGATGTTTGCTGTAGATGTTAGCAATGTGTTTACCCTCAGGTGCAAAGACCTGCGTGATGAGTGCATCATACATCCTGAGTTTGTTTGCAATCAATCAATCAATCATGTAAGCTCTCTGCAGAGGTAGGATATCGTGTATATCCTTTTTATCTTAAGTCCTTTGTGGAGGTGGGGATGGTGTATTTCTCGGAGCAGATTGCATCATTCTATCATTTTCAAAAGTCCTTTGCGGAGGCGGGGAGCAGTTATGTGACTAACTCAACCCTTAAGCGTGTCTTCAGTGATTGTTGTAGTGAAGCCCAATCATCGGTGTGTGCCTATAATGTGCTTGATGGTGTTGGACCTAGAAATAGGTACACTCCATCGCTTGTCTGCCATGTTTTCTCCGTGTCTTCAAGTGTGTGTGTTTTGGCATGCCTGCTTTGTTTGGTGTGTTTGTTGCCCCATATGCAGTATAAAGATCGGCACCTTAGGGTTGTGCTTCCTGCATTTTGGGAGGTTTTACGTGTCTTGCGTGTGTGTTGCCCCATATACAAATACCTGCGTGATGAGTGCATCATGTATTATGGGAGGTTTGTTTACTTTCCAGTACTTGCATTTGCATTTTATATATATAAGAAAAAAAAAAGATATCATTTCTGTCTTCCATGCATTAATGTGTCTTCTGTGTATTAATTGTCTTCTCCATGTTCTGCATGATCGTAACTATCTTCTCTGTGCTTTGCATGTCTGCTACTATTTTCTATGTGACTGGCGTGTCTTCTCCGTGCTTGGCGTGTTTGCTGTGTTTGTGACCTTACTTTAATGCATGTATTGGCCTTGTGTTCATACATACATTAAAGTGGGGGCTAAATGCAACATCAGAAAATGTCCCCTTGGGGGCTTTTTCCTCTTTAGGTTTAGCTCCCAGGTCTTTTGCATGTATTTAAGACATCTTACTTCATAATTTGGCATCCTGATGGAATGAGCCCTAGGTAACATGACAAATGGGACCTAGGAGGACCTCTTGAGCTTGACCCTGCCCAAAATAGGGGGGGACTTGGGCACCTGCACCCTAATCCTGCCCTATTTTGGGACAACCCTAATTTTTGGGTGTCGATTTATGACCGTTATTTGGGTCCTATGCTGACACGGTAAGTTTGAATTACAAAAATCTTGGCGGGAGTGTTTGTAGTTGCATATGAAAGAATGTTTAGGAATTCATTTAGAAACTAGATGGCAATTGTGATGTTCAAGTGTTTTCAAGGTGATTCAAGGCTTTCATTGTGTTGCAAGAGCATAATTGTGTGGTTTATGTGTTTGTGTTTCCAGATTTGAGCATCCATTTCCTCATGGAATCAAGGGCACCTTCCTCCCATGAGATCTTCACTACAAGGTGACATTATATTATGTTTTTATCATCATTTCCTTTGGTTTTTGCCGCTGCCTCACAAGGGCACTCACTCTTTATCTGACAACAGTGTTCGGAGACTTAAGTGTCCTTTGGGGCTTGACTGAGGCAAGCCTCTAAACACCACAACCCCCTCCCAAAGTTTTCATGGTTGCAAGTTATAGGTTGTGGAGCTGGGAAAAGTGAAGTTGCAGGAAGGCATCTTGAAGTGTCAGAATTGTAGAATAGAAGGAAAAATAGCCACTTGGACTTGGGCGCCCACTCATTAATCCTCCAACTTCTGTGACGGGAAAATCTCCAGGACAATAGGGAAGAGTTGCAGACTGAGTTTCCAGATCCAAATAAAAAGCAGGGCATTGGACTTGGGGGCCTGCTCTTTTGTCCCTGACTTTTCTACCTCAGAAATCTGAAAATAGGTACTCTATGATTTGATATTTTACTTCCATCTGCAAGAGCTTTTTTTGTTATTCTTCCATTTACAGTCATATTTGCAAAATTAGGGTTTTAATGGTCAATTAAGCATAAGAGAAGGAAATTTGATAATTAAACACCCTAATCCAAGCTTCCCTACATTTCATAGTGACCTAGGGTATGATAGTGAATTGCCACTCGACCCTAGATCCTTGAATGTATAGGGTGAAAGGAGGATTCAAACATCTAAACAACATTAAATTAAATAATCCCAATTTTACCCTAAACAAAAGCATCTTATTTTATTCCTAAGATACTAGAGAAGGAATGTTATTTGGAAAATGAAGAGAGATATTATTTGAATCACCTTGAGGCTTTGATAAAATATTTTGGAAGAAAGATATTGCTTCTTTTTTAATGTCTTTGAGATCAAATAAGAGACAACCTTGAGTAGAATTAATAGAGGAGATGGAGTTGATTTGCCTTCTCACTTTTATTGAAGCATGGAGGAATTTCATACATTTCTATTGCCCTCTTTTGGCCATATTTCACTAGATTTCTAATGCCAGTAGATTTCTTCCCTTAGAAGTGTTTCTTCAAGATCTCCCTTCAAAATTTTTTCTATTTCAAAACAATCTTTGTTCATCCTATTTTGGATAATATATTCATTTAAATCATGTAGTTGTTTTTCAATTTTACTTTTTTTCTCAAATATATTCTTCAAATGAGATTTGTTCAACTTTTTAATCTCTGATTTCACAAATGGAAGCTTCTTACAAATTTGAAACATCTTAGAACCTTCTATAAAAGGGCATTTACCCACTATTAATGAAGAAGAGATAAAAATTGTGATCCGTGAACCACATAGCTTCAAACTTGAAAGCATACTTAAAGGAGGATGAAGTACACTCTTCAAAGATATCCAAAATAATAGGTAAGTGATCAAAGCCCATGAAAGAAGTAATAGAAGTAGAGAAGTTGTGTGAATCTGTTAACTAGTTTGCAAAGAAGAGGAACCTATCTAGCCTTTCTACAATGAGGAGAAAGTCCTTTCTTTTATTAGTCCATGTATATTTGCCATTGTTTGGAGGGTAGTCAACCAAATTGTTTCCATTGATGAATAAATTAAAATCTTCAATAGTTTTAGAGGGTGGGATAATCCCTCTAGATTTCTCCTCCATGTCTGCTATAGCATTAAATCCTCTTCCCAATACAACCAGTTCATCCTTTAGCAACTACAAAAGTGAACATGAGAGATTCCACAAATTTTTTTTGTGAATGGTGTGAGTTGGTCCATATACATTGAACAACCAAAAATTGAGGTTAGAAACAATACTTAAGATATTAAGAAGCATCCAATTTGATCCCAAAGTTATGGAGTACTTTTTCTATCTTTTAATTTCATAAGGCAGCTAATCCTCTAAAAGCACGAGAAGGTTAAACCATAGAAAATTTCCATTTGGGTCACTTAGCAAAGATAAGATTTCCTTGATCTCAAGAAAAAATTGTTTCTTGTAAGAGAATAACATCAAGACCATGGGACAATAACTGACGCTTGATTAAGCATATCTTGTTAGGGGCATTTATGCCCCTAACATTCCAATAGAGGACCTTCATTGATCCTAGGGATAGCGACAAGCTCTCCTCATTCTCAAGGCTCTAGCCAAATTGGACTTAATTCAATCTACATATCTTCTTGAGTTTTGAGACTCTTTGGCTTGCGACCTTTCCCATTTTGTATAGGAGTAAGATATTTAGACTTTTATTTTCTCTTTGTTTATGAAATGAAAGTTTTTTCTAAAAATTCAAATCCAATATTTTCATGTTCAAAGAACTTCATCCAAAATTTCTTCTAAAATTTCCTCCCCAACCTTTAAAATGATTTCATTTACCATATCATTCATATTCATTTCAAAGAGGACTTCTTTTTTCCTTTTAATTTCCTCAAAATTCTCTACTATAGTGGTCTTGATTGATTGGACATTTGGAGAAGCTAGAGGTAATTTTTCTTTCATAGCTTCCAAGGATACATGTGACTCCTTGTTGGGAGATTATTTTAGATTTATCATATTTCCTTAATTCTAGGTTATAGAAGGATCATTGTCCCTAGAAGAAGGTTCATTGCCTTTAGAAGGGGCATTCACTTCCGGATCCTCATAGACTAAGTCTTGATTAGAAAGTTGATGAGGACGAGAGGCATCTTGTCTTTCCAAATTCAAAATAGTATATTTGCATTAGTTACTAAGGTGACTATATTGAAGATAAAGAAGTCAAAGAGGATTAGGATCTTCATAAAAGAAAATTGTTTCCAAGCTCCTACAAATGACTTGAGTAACCCATTTGAAGGGAAGTCCTTTGCAACATCCATTAAGAAACAAAATATTACATAGGTATCAGAGTTAATAAAGAAATCCATATCATTCTCTTAAAAATTCCCATTACATTATCCATAATTTCAATAATCTTGAGCTCTCTATATTCTTTAGGGATGTTCTTCAAATAGACCCAGAAAGGAGTAAACCTAATATAAGAAACAAATGTGTTGAAGTTTTATTGCCATGACTGAGAGAAAAGACCCACTCCATTTAAAAACCAAGATTTTTTCCTTAAGATCTTATCTCTATCCTCTTTAGATGGGAATTGAACAATGAAAAAATCATTTTCTAGAAGCAAAAGTTATACATTTTTAGATCAGTTTTCTAGAACCCATTTTGATAAAGTAGGTTTATCAAGAGATATTTTCTAGAACTTACCTACTAGAGTAGTATGCTAGAGCACTGAGACTCAGGGACCAAGAATATGTTCTAGAATCTTTGTAGATGGCTCCATTATAGGAGTGGTTTGTATTGCAAGTATGTGCTAATTGGTGTTGTCATTGATGTCAACATGCTTTTGTTGTCATTGGTGTCAACTGTGTCTTCTGATGAAGTTATTGTTGTTTGTCTAAGTTGGCTTACTAAAGGTGATTTGGTTACTATATAGAAGTGCTGAAGATGTTAAGGATATGCTTCTAATATTGTGTTTCCAAGTGCTTTTGAGAAAATTTGATTAATATTAGAAACAGTGTGTCGAAGGAGTCTTCTGGCTTACATAACACTATTCGAGTTTTTACTCCACATTCCTTCTGGGTTGGAGATCTGATTGTGTAGTTTGGATATGTTTCTAAGAAGTGTTTTAAGATACTAAATCCAGAATTTGGTGCTCCAGACTGCTGTACAGTGAAAGTTGTATTCACCAATTTGAGGACAGTGTCTGTAGTATGCCTAAGAGAAAGTATTTTTCTCCGCATTCCTTCGCAGAAAGGTTTTAGGTGCTGCAATTTTGGATACATGTTCATAAGATCCCAATCTATCTTCATTCCATAGGATTTGTGATTTGGTGCTCTAGAAAGTCATTTCTTGTATAGAAGAGTTTGACAGTGTTGTTTGTAAGCAGTCTATGAACTGTCTTCAAGTGAAATTTGTTGTGACTAAATTTGTTGGTTCTTAGGTGACTCCAAGTTGTTCACAGATGTTTCTAGATTATTTTAAAGTATTGTGTATGGTCCACAAGTTATGGTTGTGATCGTGGAAGCATTTAATCAAGAATTTCTTATGTTTATGTTGTTTGGCCAACCTTGGATGTTTGACATTGATTATAGAATTGATTCGGTGGTTATGTGAGTGTTGAGTAGCATTCTTGGATGGATTTAGGTCCAAGATAAGGTGTGAAGTGGTTTTCCTTCATTCCTCTGTGCCGTGTAATGTTTAGGTCCAGACCTAATTCAAATATTATGAGTTTGTTGACATTGAAGATTGTTTTAAGGATTGTAGATTGTGTTGTCGACCTTGGAGAATGTTTTGAAGACTGATGGTGGTATAAATAAGTATCAAGGATCTATGGATGTGTGTGTGTGTGTGTGCAAAGGGAATGTGAAATGTGTGATGTGAATTTAATCAAGGTAGCAAAAGATTTCATGTGTAGGTTACTGGATGCAGTGAGCAAAAGGTGTCTATCATTTTTTAGTGTGGCTACGAAGGAGATGTTTGTGTGCTTCATTGGAACATAACTCCATGCATAGGTTAGATGTAATTACATCAGTTCAACCCTGGCAGCGAGCCTTCTTCTCTTCTATCTTTCTCTCAGTGGGTAGAGAGTCCACTAGGGTAGTAAGCCCACCGGTAGTGAGCCTTTCTTTGTTTTGGGTAGTGAGCCCTTTGGCCGTGAGCCTTTGTAATTTGGTATTGCTAATACATTATACTGTGAGCTAATCCTCACAACGGTTTTTCCCTTTGAGGGTTTTTCACGTAAAATCTGGTGTTCTCTTGTGCATGGTGTTGATGTGTTTAAGTTTCTTTTATTTGCTTCTCATGTTTAATGATCATAACAGATTAAGGGTTTAAGTGAACTAATGTGGATGTAATTATGATTATGAGGGTTTGAAGTTTTTGATACCACTGATTCACCCCCCCTCTTAGTTGTCTTGTGCATTCAATAGTTTGTAGCCTAATAATTTTCTTGTCCTTTGGAGATTTGACTATGTTCTGGAATGTAGGCCAAAATGGATGTTTTTGTGGGCTCCTTCTTTGTTGAAATTTTTCTTTTTCTTACCTCTTCTTCTCCACTTGAAAAGTTTACCATCTAAGACTTGATCCTCTTACCTCTTAATCCCCACTTGAAAAGTTTACCAACTAATTTGGCTATTTACTTTACTTATAAGAATAATGAACTTTGTTTTAAACCTCTTTGATAAATGGTGAAAAATAAAAATAAAATAAACCCTAAAACAACATAAATCTCAATTGTTCAATAGTGGCACTAAACAACACTTGTTATGGGCTCCACTATGCATTTTGTGTGTTGAAGATTTTGAATCATAGTTTTCACTTGGCTTTGTCTTGTCTCCCCTACATGCAAAATTATTTCATTTCTAAACACTTCAAATTAGCACCATTTTACTTTCAAGGCAGATGATAATGTTTCCTCTCAGACAAATCTTACATGGTGCTTCAACAAATCCTTTCATTTTTATTGGTTTCTCTAAGTTTTATCACATCATGTTGAAGCCAAATAGGGAAAGAGAAGATTTTACTTTGTAGATTAATTGACAGTGGTCTCCAACACTCAAGGAAAGGCACAGGAAGATGTCATTAGCTACTTCACACAAGAATCCAAGTCTAAAAATGAATAAAATTAGGCTCAAACAAATAATTATTCACCAATAGTAATGCCAACAACTGCATATAATAATAAACATAAAAAAATGAATGCGACCACTCACTTTCTCAAATTTTAGTTACCCAACAAACTCCAAATAACAATTTTAATGTTTATTTGTTCTTATCTCATCTTCCTCCTCTTTGTGTTTGTGGACATCTTAAACCTCCATGCTTTCCAAGATGGCACACAACATTGAGAATGAATAATTACCCATTATCTTTCAAAGTGACATCTCATGTACCCGAATAGAGCTTTCCACGAAAATATTTCCTTGTTGCATTTAGTGTAGGCCCTAACTTTCTAGTGTAGTAATTAAATAATAATCATATTAGCAATTGGCATAGCAACATGATAATTCTTTCTGGCAGGTCACTCCTCTTCAAATAAACATTATGTACTGCTCCACTTTAAACACATGAAGCATGATCCTTTGCAATGCCACCCAAATCCTTACTAGTTTTCCTTCTTAAATCTTTTTTTCTTTTCAACTCCAGAGGGACTAGATTAACAACTACTTTGATACCATATTGAAATTGGTAGAGAAAACACAAAGATTATTACACCATTGTTGCAGATATAAAATGCTATATGATATATTATTTCATCTAGATTTCTACGTGTTGATTTTTCATTACATTGGCTTATAAAACCTTTATTCTCTTGTATAAAACCAACTAAACTTACCTACAAAAAAGTAACTTCTCAAAACTAACAATTGTTTTATTTGTATATTAACTATTATCTAACCTAACATTTATTTATTGTTTTCTTATATTATATACTAAAGATGTAATATAATTCCAATAGACTTGACATCCACTTGTACATGCAAACAAGACATTCCTAGGTGCCATAGTTTGAGAGAACAGTCACTCTAAAGTTTGGCACCTTTTTGGTCTTAGGGCTCTTAAGAGACTGTCTTAGTCTAATTTAGCCCAGAAGGATTGGGACACTTTTCCACCTAAAAGACACCTCCAATATCATTCACCCACCCACCTTGACATGTTGGCACAATTAGTTTGATCCCAGGAGGTGCAAAATGCAAAATATCACTCCTAGCAAACATATAGAAGGTGAAATGAGAATAAGAAAAACATACCAGTAAATGTGTAGAAGGTAAAATGACGATATGCAAAGCATGTAAACCATTTATAAGGTGAAATGAGGATATAAAAATTATGCCAAACATGTCTCTCTCCCTATGTCTCTCTCTTCCTCTATCCCTAAGTCTCTCTCTCTCTAACTAAATATTTAATATCAAACATATAGAAGGTGAGATGAAGGTAAGAAAATAATGTAAGATAAACATGACATGACAAAGAATGTAAATCATATTATTCAAGAAATCATGCATAATTATTATTTTCAATAGATAAATCATTAAGATATAATGAAGAAGCATTGCGCTCATTAAGTGTAATAACCTCATCACATGATTCATAAACCTTAGATGTATCAACAAAGTTAGGGCTAATATGTACTAGATGTATGTAGTATTGGCCAAAGGCAAGGGTTTACAGGAATCCATGATTAAAATATAGTAATGAAAAAATACAATGGGGGATCTACAAAGTGAAAATAAATAAAGGTCCAAACCCTAGGTGAAGCACTAACTACACAAAAAGAAATAAAATTTTAAAAAATATTGAAGGCGAGATGAATGTAAGCAAATAATGTCAAACTCAAGATCGGGTATGTGAAGTGATTAACCAAATAGTTCTTGCAACTGAGAGAACCTAAAAATGGTGATTAGATTCCTTTTAATTATGGTTAAGTAATAGTGTAAATGTAACTAAAGTAGTTATTTTTTATGAAAGAACTAGGCTAATCCCACAATAGTGTGTCCCACTTGTGGGACATCTTGGTTTTTGCTTGAAATCACATATTTTATGAAAAAATTAATGATTTAAGCCCTAGAGGGGTTCCATCTTATGGGGTTGGATCGAAGGAGCTTAGATCAAAATCCCTTGGATAGAACCCCCATAGAGTTAAATAAAATCCCTAATAAAGTCTCCTTAGCACCTAACAAAATGATGAAAAAAAGCAATTTTGCTTCACCATTTGGGGGATCAAATGAAATCATTTGGAAATGTCATTTTATAAGTATTATCCCTTAGTACTGAATTTATAAAAATTATAATATGTATTATGTTTTCTTTAAAATAAATAAATAAATAAATAAATAAATATATATATATATATATATATATATATATATATATATTAATTTTATAATGAATGTATGTCCATTTAAAAAATAATGACCTATATTGTAGATACTAGGAAAATAACAAACATTTTTAGAAAAATCTAAAAATGCATTGCACTCCACATGGATGTCCTTGTTTCAATGAAAAAGAAAAAAATAATTCTGGTATATACGCTAAGAGAAATGTGTTATGGAATAATAAAGGTTTGGAATTTTTGTTAGTATTAATTCAAAAATTAATAATAAATAAAATATTTAATAAAAAATTACCAAAAAATCCATACATTAGACATTGGAGTTAATGATCTAATTCCAAGAAATTGTGGAAATTTTTTATTTTTAGTGGATGTTATGTGATATGGAATAATGTCACTCAATAAAAAATAATAGAAAAAAATAAAATTAATTGAGAAATAAAAATAAAAAATGATAGAAATAATTCTTTAAAAAATTAAAAACTTAGATCTTGAATCTACATAGAAATTGCCACAACTCATTAGTTTACATCATCCTTAAATTCTTGACCATTTGTTCCCTATAATTGGAACAAATAAAAAAATGCTAAAAATGATGATTTTGAGTGTCCCACTTAGGCCCAAAAGTGGGACACACTATTGTGGGATCACCCACTAGTGTGCAACTAGGAGTATGGCTTGGTCCTACGAGTAGCCTCGCCCTATGTGTCACAATTGACTTGAAACTCTTTGGGTGTGTTTAGAATAGTTTACTAATAACTTCTCTATCTAGAAACCTATTAAGATGAAAAGTAGAAGATGGTGAACAATAGTAAAATATGTCACAATTGTAAAGTATGTCACAATTGAGCTTAACTAACTAGAAGTAGGAGAATAGAGAAATAATAAGAATACACTTGGCATGGGCTATAATGCACTATATAAGGTATCAAAATGTTTCCATTATAAGTTTGAGAAAAATGATGGTAGGACAAGGATGAGGTAGAGTGACACCCTAAGTGTCACATGGTCCTCTCCTAGTGCCTTGGTGTATAACTAGGACCTAGATGGTAACCTTTTCCACTATGTCCAAATGATCTAAACATTTACACAGCTTCATCTTGTGATTTGTTGCATAATTTACTCTTGGCACTTTATGAAATTATTTCTGAAACCTAATTAAAATTTTGATTATTCTTCTTGGCACTTTGTGAGATTCCTTCTAATTATTCCATATTTTATCTATTTAAAATCATAGATAAAGAGAACTTGATAGGAAATGGTGAATGAAATCAAAGGAAGGATGCTAAGAAATGGTAGGAAGGATAGTATAATATTTTAGGGAAAGGTTTGATGGATTTGAGGAGACATTGGTATGAAAACCTAAAGCTAGGTAATCCAAGGTTTGAAGGAGAAAGATGGAATAGGAGATGGAAAAGGAAAAGGAAGACTCAATGAAAAAAAAAGGAAAGGAGACTAATATGGATATAGAGAGGACTAATGTGGGAGAAGGAAAACAACAATACGGAAGAGACTTGATGAAAAATAAAGTGGAAATGAGAGGGAAATAAAATCAAGGAAAGAAACCCAATTTTCAATGATAGGCTAGGAATAGGAAAGAGGTCATCCACCAACTTCCCTAGGTTGCACACTAGTCTTGAGGCCTAAAGAAACCCAATTTCAATGATAGGATAAGGAGAAATGTGGCCATATAAAGGTTGCGGTTATGGATAAAGGTGACTAATAGGATGGAAGGTTTTAAGAGCCAAAGATGAGGATTTTGACATAGGGAAGGAGATAGAAATACATAAAATTATTTGATCAAGTGGGTAAAATGGTGAATTGGTGGTTAGAGGAAAAAAGCAAGGGGAACATGAAGAAAGGGAAAACATCTAGAATGAAGAAGAAAGAGAGAAACAAGGAAGGCACTAGGAAAGAGGAATAATGATGACATGGGAAGGGTAGGAAAAGGCTTAGGAAGGAGAAAAGGAGGTCAAAAAGGGGTCAAATACACAAATGAGAAAGAAGCTAAAATGAGTGTAAAACATGATAAAAAGAATTTTAGAATGGGCAATTTCTATTACTAAACACAAATCAATGACTTTTAACATAGTGGTTTGTACTGGCACTTGGTCTCAAGGGCCATGAAAACATTAGATGAAAATCTAAATTGTTATGGAAGTAGTTATTTATTGATGTTACCACATAAGGAAATTAGTATTATTTAATGTTATATGTTCAAGACATAGTAGGAGGCCTATGCCACTCTAGAATTAGTGCTTGTTATGTGCATGTGAGTCCTCCAAAGGATTACACTACAACTTTCTATAGATAAGGATATAGTCTTTTAATAATTGGGTTTTCCCTTTTTGCATAGTTGATTGGGAGAAATTAGGGTAGACAAATACCAAACCATTGCATGTTCAATTCAAGGTTTTGTAAATCATTTATCTATGGTGAGAAAAAACCATTGATAAATTATTATTCAAGGTATAGACTACACATTACAAGAAAAACATTCTACATGTACATGCATTAGCAACCAAGCTCATAGCACAAGGGATTATGCTTGTTTTGTTTTATGGGAAGGAAAGGTATTGAAAGGTAAGTAGTATGAACAAGAGGGAAGAAAAACTAGACAATTCAAAATGAATCTGCATACGATGTGTAGAAATGGCAGAAAATGTAGTGGCAAGAAAATGGCTATGTTTGAAAATATATTTACATGTGGGGACACTTACAATGTGAAAAATTTGAAATGATGACTCAGTGACAACAAGAGGCTTGTCAACCTACAACTAGTAGACAAGTGATGAAAAATGAGATTAAGAAAAGCATGGTAAATGTATAGAAGATAAAATGAACATATGCAAAGCATGGAAACCATATAGAAGGTGAAATGAGGATATGCAAATCATGCCAAACATCTCTCTTTCTCTCCCTATCTATCTCTCTTCCTCTCTACCCGAGTCTATCTCTCCTTGAGGATATGCTAGACCTATAGAAGGTGAAATGAGGATAAACAAATCATGTCAAACATGTAGAAGGTGAAATGAGGATAAGAAAATCATGTCAACCATATAGAAGGTGAAATGAGGATATAAAAAGCATGGAAACCATAGAGTAGGTGAAATGAGGATAAGAAAATCATGCCAAACATCTCTCTCTCTCTCTCTCTCTCTCTCTCTCTCTCCCTATCTCATTGTCTTCCTCTCTCCCTAAGTCTCTCTCTCATCCTCTCTTCCTCACTTCTACTCTTTCCCTAGCTCTCCCTCTTTCTCTCCTCCTAACTAAACATATAATGTCAAACATATAGAAGCTAAAATGAAGGTAAGAAATAATGTCAAACATATAGAAAGTGAAATGAGGATATGCTAGTTAATTGTTAGTTTTTAAATCTTCTCTTCGCTTCAAGAATATAAGATTCTCTACTAATAATACCAACCACAAGAAGGTGGAAGCTTGTTTGACACCACTAATCTACATTAATAACACTACTAGAAATAAATAAAGAAAAGAAATGAAAAATGTACTCAAATCACAAAACTTAAGAAGTGTACAAACATACCACCAATTCAATCCAATGAACCATGTGGATCCACTCTATCTTTATGGTGTCAAGTATTGATTTATGGTCAGACTTGTGAACTTTTCATAACTTCTTATTCAACAACCTACCCCCATATTTGATCAATTGAACATTCGATGCCACAACAAGGTTATAATAATAAAGAATTTTCTAATGTGTGTCAAAGTCCTTGAACAACCACACATCAAACTTCTTCATTGGGTACCTTCTAAGCCATGTTCTAGTAACAACCAAGTTGATCCTATAAGATACTCAACGTTTTCTCCATCTATGACAAGGGTTGCCAATTTTTTTTTTGCTTCAACACAATCACATAAATAATGATTTGTTCCCTCTTCATTATCTTCATTTGTAATAGCTACATAAACATGCCCTACATTAAATTGCACAAAAAAGATTAATTCAATAAATGATACAAAATACTATGTCATAATATAAAATATATTAATTTTCATTAAGTAATGCATCTGTAATACCTGGTTCAACTAGATCTAAAATATAGTCAAAGTCAACCGATGATTCCATCTCCATGAGTTGTAGTGCTCCTGGAAGTTGATACATCTCAAGTGGGATTAAATTTATATCACACTATTCATCAACCCATGCTTTTGAATCACACTCATTCCAAGGAAAGTCTGTATATAAGGAGCAAAAGAATGCCATTTGCCTCATATGAATAGTCCATGAAGTTTCATTTGAGCTTCTAAAAGAGTGGAACTCACTTGATCATGTCACTGCACAACAATCTTCATATTTTTCAATGTTAGCTTCTTCTATAAACCAAAATAATCTACAAACTATAGACTTACCTTCATTATGTAGACCCATTGTAGAGTTACACCATTCGATGATGGATGTTGCATATGTCAACTTCACACTGTCTTTGTACTTCAACTCTTCTCATGCTAAGGCTCTTTTAATAATCTACAAACTATAGACTTACCTTCATTATGTAGACCCATTGTAGAGTTACACCATTCGATGATGGATGTTGCATATGTCAACTTCACACTGTCTTTGTACTTCAACTCTTCTCATGCCAAGGCTCTTTTAATACATGCTCCCACACCATCATGTTCCCCTTTTCCATGCCCAATCTCAAAGCAATTTCATATATGTTGAACACAACTCATCATATGCATCCTACTCAACTAATAGAACATCCATGAATTCTTAACTTGTAATGTACAATTATCTAACTATGTGATATGATGACCAAACATGATGTTCATGTTAATCAAATTACTATAGAACATATAAAACCAACCTTGCACAAACTCTAATTTCCTTACTCTACCTTGACGATCATGATGGCACTTCATTCCAACAACTTCTGTTGCTTCCCAATAGCTGCCATGGTGGCCACCTCTCTTCCTCTGCCTCCCGCAGACATTTTGCAGTTGTTTCAACTGATAATGGCATAGGAAGGAAGTTGCAGCCATTTGGGAAATCAAAAGGGGTTTTATTCCCCTCTAGTGGGAATCTTACATCTGTTAATGGCACTGTCTCATCTAGCACAAATGGAGGTAAAAAAATTGGGTTTAACTTCCAGTTCGATGGGGAATGGAACAACAATGATTCAAACACATGCCAGAGTTGCAGATGGAGGAGTTTATGTGCCCTTCAATAACTCTTATTTGCTCGTTGGTTTTGGCACTCTCCTTAACAACTCTGATAGCCCTACCCTAGGGCACATTTTTTCTACACAGCCTCGAGAAGACTTAGCTAGGGCATCTTCAATTGTTTCAACACCGCCAAAGGTTTTTAAAATAGATTTAAAGGTACATGAAGTGGATCTCAACTGGTTAATGGGAATCTATTGGCAAGTGAAGGAAAGCATTCCTCGACCCCCAAATCCAACTACACAAAGGTGTGCACAAAAAATCTCCCAAACATTTATAATAAGGCTTTTTTGTTTGATGGATTATAGCTAGATTCCAATTTTGAATAGGTTGGTAAGGGATATTTCCCACAAAAGGAATTAAACCCTTTAGCTGTGTCCTAAAATCCCCTATTTTAGAATTCGATGATGAAGTGTTAGAAGGAGAAATGTACTTTTCTACTCATGGCCTGATTTGTCACTTCAATCACCTCTGGCCAACCCTCCCAGAACTAAATAAATGGTTTTTAGAAAATTGGAAACCTCTTTTGAAACATAATATGGATATTTATCCATGTGCATAGGGTTTCTTCATTGTAGTTTTTGATTCTATCAACAATCGAGAATCCATTCTTGATCATTTCTGGATATGGGGTCAAAACTCTCTTATGCTAAAAGCCTTGGCATATTGCTTTTAATCCTTCAATGGAATCTTTAAGTGTCCTTCAGATCTAGGTTCGTCTTCCAAATATACCGCTCCAATTTTGGATCAAATCCTATTTTGTTACTATTGGTAACTCATTAGTTGATTTTCTGTCTATGGATAATGTTACTTCAAATTTTTCTCGTACAACATTTGCAAGGATTTTGGTTGACTTAGACATCTCCAAGGATCTTTTGGCATAAATGTCTCTAAAATTTGTCGATCACACTTAGGTTCAACCTTTGGATTATGAAGGGTTACCTTTTTGTTGTAGAAAATGCTTCAACATAGGTCAGATTGTGGTTGCTTTCTCAAACATCAAGCATAAATCAGTAAGTCAAGCCACTTGGTGGAAGGAAGCACACCTGGATCGTCTCACAGTTCAAGCTGCAAAAAAAGATATTCCCACACAGGGCCAAAATGTGAACACTTCTGCAACACATCAGTAATCTTCCATGGCAAACTCTCTAAAGAAGAAAGAGGATCAAAGAATTGCTCTCCAGGGTACAAAAGAGAAAAATTTGGTTTCTCATCAAGAGAAGGAAGAATCATCCTCCATGGATATATCTCTTAAGAGGACCGAGGACCAAGAGAAAATAGGTTACAAGATCAACTTTTATTCTCAGTCATCATCTAATGAGGAAGAAATAGAGGATGGATCATAGACCCTTGTTCAAAAGCGTAAGAGAGCCCCATCCTACCAAATGCTCCTCCATTCCCAAACTCCTTTGAGGGGAAGGAAGAAAGTTTAATGTAGCCTCTTTGGCATCCTTTTCTTGTTTGTTGTTAGTTGCCTATGCCTGTATTTTTCTTTTTTGTATTAGCTTTCTTTTTCATAAATAAAATTTTTAGGTGGTTTTCCACCTTTTACCAATAAAAAAACCTTGCACAAACTCTATAAAATGTGTGCGATCATCACTAATATATAAAAATGATACTCCATGAAGATCTTTCTATCTTCTTCTATATTGTCAAGTGCATAAATTAATGCTATATGCACAAATATAACAACCCAAGTGGAGTTGTGGTACTGTGATTGAATCTCATTCTGTGGTTGTAGTGTATAATTATCTGCAAAGTCTACAATTGACATGATCGTATGAAGGAGAAATGTGTCCTTTCATAACTTGAATTGCAAGTCCAACCATTGAGCACTATGTGTATGCCTTGCATACTCATACATTATCTTTTCTTGAAAACTACGCATAGATTTAGATGTACTAGTATTTTTCACTCACCAATTCATACTTTTTTGCCTCTTTACCATCTTTTAAAGTGTATGCCACTAACTTATATTTCCTAAAAGGTACTAGTTCATTTCTAATTGCATGTGTATTCTCCATGTGTACACAAGTTCTCAAATGTTGCAAACCACTACAACTATCACATGTCCATCCAAACATGATTTCTTATGAAACAATTGCCCATCTACTCTTTCACGAAAAATGCCTGAAATAAAATTTATTGTCAATTTAGGTGGAGCTTCTATCATACACTCCTACAAAATATCATTGGTATGCAAAGATAAACATATATGTCAAAAAAGTCATAATGCATAGAAAATTCCATGTGAACTCTACAACAATAAGTTATGTGTTGTGTTTATTTTGACATAAAAAAGTTTTCCCATTTCAAAATTATTTTGACTAAATTTTATTTGAGTATAACTCTCGACAAATTTGGGAAAAAATTATGTTTGATTCACATCCAAAATATGCTTTGGATGTGGCTCACAGTTTTGACAACCAATTCTCTTTTTTACAACATCTCTTTGATTAGGAGATACTCTTGTGTTATTTTCCAAACTTCTTCAATTAGAGATTTTAAGGCTTCAACTATGACTCTATCTTTTCATGGGAGTCTACTAAAGAAAGCCATAATTCATTATTATTTGGGTTCTCAACTCTTTCATGCCTCCCAATGGCTTTCATTAGTATTTTTCTACTTACTTTTGGTGCTTGACTTGTTTTTCTTATCAAGTGAGATTTCTTGGTTTGATTAAATACTATAGTTGATATAATGACACATTGTGTAGAATTACTATCTTTAGTGCATGAGGTGGAACCAATGGTTTGATATGCATTGATTATATTTTTTACAATTGATTTTTAACTTTTAGTATTTGATGTTTTTAGACCAAGAATCTTCATGATTGGTCTAAACATAAGATTTTTCATCATTTCAACAAACAATTAACATATTTTAATTTCACTTAAGTTTTCAAATAATATTTTCCATATTTTATTAACATTTCTTCTACAAGTACATTCAAGAATCTTATTAGGCATTCCTTTTAGAATATTCTCATCAATTTCAATTAAAAACTTAAGTTTTTATGCAAAATTATAAGAAGTGTTCTCAATGGAAAACTTGACTCATTAGATAACTTTTTCTCATTCGACAATGATCAATTAGTGTAACATCTATATTTACATTTGAAATTGCATCGTCATTTTCAATCAGTGATTGAGGATTTTCTACAATATCAAAATGAGATGGCAAAGATGACGTGCCTTTTAACTCCCACATTCAATTTCTTACTTGCACAAAGTTTTTGCATTCATTCCCTTTATTTCTCCAAATCCTTCTCTTTCTTGGATGCTTCATGATCCAATTCAATTAGTAAAGATGGTATATTTTCTTTTATGGAGTTCAATTTCCTATTTTCATGAATTTGTCTCATTCATTCTCTTTTCTTCACATTCTTGGCTTCACGCTCCTTCAGTGTTTGATTTTTTAGTCATTTCCTTGGCATGATGTTTAATTCTATATCAATCAAACATAATTGGTCAAAAAAACCCAAACAATAATTGACAATTTATCAAATTTAAATACAAAACATGTAATTAGAATGTTTTTTGTGAATGTAAGACAAAAAATAGTTAGTTTTATCAATCAATTATTCCAATTCTTCAAAACTTGAAAAACAATGATTTACAATATCAAATTTGATTTAAAAACATGCAATTGGAATCTTCTACATTGATACAAGAAGAAAAAGAGAGATAATTTGTCAACTAATGATTGTAGATCCTCAAAAGCATCAAAAGTGTGTTTGTATGTCAAAGAGAGCATAGAGTAGGGGAATAAATAAAGCATGTGGGTCCAAATTCATGTGTTTTTCCTTTTTGTGGACCATTGGTCACCTTTTTAGGTAATCTAAAATGTGACCGCATTATAATGCACTTGCATTTTTAATCTCTTTAGAAATTTCCAACCTTGAGGGTTGGATTTTCCTTGGGCAGCCAACCCAAAGGGTTGGACCTACCTTTTAGACACCCAAAGACATGTTTTTAACAAAACATATAAAATCAACTAAATCTCAAGCATGCTCTCCATTAAGTTTACACATTTTTTAATGTTAATATTAAAAAATTCCATGATGACTTAAAGTTTTTTATTATCTTTCTAACCATGTAATTTGTTCTAAAATCTGAAAACAATTTTGGCCAAGCAAGATTCTTCTCTTTAGGCATAGCTAAAGGTCCTAGAAAAGAACCAATAAGGTCTATTCAAGAAGATTGAGGAAATCACTATTGGAGATGATAATCCATCTGTAATTGGATCCACATGACATAATAAAGGCTAGTTCAACAAAGCTAATTGTCGATATATCAAAGATGTCGATCACATTGTTAATTGGATGGATAACCAAATGAAAACTAACAAAAGTTCTCCTATATTTTTTTAGTGTAGTTTTTTTTAGTTCTCTTATAATTAGCAGCGATTGAGGATTTTCTATAATATCAAAATTAGATGGCAAAGATGACGTGCCTTCAACTCCCACATTCAATTTCTTACTTGAACAAAGTTTTTGCATTTATTCCCTTTATTTCTCCAAATCCTTCTCTTTCTTGGATGCTTCATGATCCAATTCAATTGGCAAAGATGGTATATTTTTATTTATGGAGTTCAATTTCCTATTTTCGTGAAGTTGTCTCATTCATTATCTTTTCTTCACATTCTTGGTGTGTGAGCAAGAAAAATCAAGTTAATAAGATCAAGCATTACAATCAAAACCCAATCCTACCACCTTCAAAGAATCCATCTAAATGACACAAAATGAAAGCAAATCAAAGAACAATGTCACCTAGATTGTATTGATTCCTTGGTTGGAATGTGGATTGCTTCTCAATAGTGAACAACTATAGTTGTCAAAGCTACCATGATGATAGATAATATGCTCAAAGTGCTCAATGGATTCAATATGTATGAGATGATAATCTGGACGCTATCAAGATTGTGTGGGATATGATGGAATGAGGTGAGAAGGGGATATATATAGCTCTCAGCTAAGATTGATCAATGGTGGAGAAAAGGTGGCTACATGAACGGTTGAGATTATTCAAGAGGCTTGGATGAATGTGTACAAGACATATGTCCATAGGAAAAGCCTTTATTAAATGATTGTAGTTGGTTTATTAATAATGATAAGATTGATTTTCTTAAAATAGGATGCTTTTCTATTTTAAGGATTGGGTGATGTGGATGATTGATTTTAAAACCAATTAAATCATTTTTTTGTATTTTATTTTCAACAAACTATGGACAAGGATGACTTGTACACATAGAAGAAAGTGATAAGAGAGGGAAATGATAAGATAAAAATAAATTAAACAAATAAATTCATTTAATTTATTTTTAAATGATAGAAGAAAGAGCTGATTTTTAGAAAATTAGAAGAATAAGATATAAATTAAATAAATAAATTTATTTAATTTATGTGCATGATGAGAAGATAAATAAATAAAATATTGATTTTATTTATTTAGAAGAATAATGGGATAATTAAATAATTAAAGATTATTTAATTATAGATAGGAAATATAAGAAAATAGATGAAATTAATTAAATAAATATAATTTATTTAATTAATTATAGAAATGGATGATTTAGAAGAAAATTGATGATTGATACAAGTGTGTTAGACAAAATTGACATATGCAATGGTGAATAATGTGATTAATCAATAAATGATGTGAAGGGTCAATTTTGGGTGTCTACATTTTGCCCCTCTTTGAGACAATATCTGTTAGGACGTTGTTTAAAAGAAGATATGATATGTGTGGAAAACAAGCTATGCCCCAGTGAAATTGGCAAGTGATTCCCCTTCGAGAGGAAAACCAGGCTACCGGGAAAAGACTGGGTTGACTCACGATTAAATGACAAAACAAGGATAAACTAGGTTGACACGAAGAATGTGGAGATTGGGGTGGGAAAATGATATAGGGTGATTTATGTCTAACACACTTGTTTTGTAGGAGGAAGATAATGAAGACAAAGATGATGATGAATAGAATAAAGTAGGTGAAATTCAATTGATCAATCCTTGTGAGAGCTACAAATTTTATTGCAGGATAAATGGATGGATGATGAATGATGGAGGCAGCTTTTGACAATGGTTGCACACAAATTTAAAGATTTATAATCCTTATGTTTGATATAGCATATGGATATTATGTACCAGGGTATAGAAGACCAAGGTGTCGATGTATCCAATGCATACAGCATAATACAACCTTGTCTACTGTATGAGGTCAAGATGTTGATCCAACATACACAAGATATGAATATTAGCCGTTTCTGAGATGGACTTTGACTCTACAAGCAATGGTTTGAGATTATTTCCACTAAACATAATGAAGCCTTGCTGGTTATATGTATAGGAAATAGTCTTGGCATAGAATAGTCTTAATACATAAGAGACTGTTTAGCTCCTTAGATGCAAAAGATATTGATATGCAAGATGCTAATCCCAACACGTACAAGATACCATTAGGCAAACTAGGAGAATAAGATCATTCCACAAACACAACATACGAAAGCAAATGACAATGCCTCGGTCCATACTTCATCATGACATACCAAGATATGAGAAATCAAGGCAGTCTAACTAGGTATTAGAAAGGGACAAAAGATAAATCAAAAGAAATATAGTAAAATGTTGGCTAAAGGCATGCAGGCAAATGTCTTTGTTCACCTCTGATTTGATGAGTGTGTTGAGCTATCAATACATGCATAGTTTTTTTTCTTCTTGAGTTAGTCAAAGGGAAGAAGAAGATGGAAGATAGAAGAGATAAAATGGGAATAGAAGAATGAATCATCTGTGCTTGCGTATTGGATACTTCCTTTGTATTCCAGACTACCTACATACCCTATATCCTCAGGATCAAAGCATAGTACGATGATAATGAGACATGATGATATGTAGTTCTTGGTATTTTATTGACGATGTGAGAAATAGATGATAGACAAATGTGAGATGGATGAAGATGGTGATGGGGTGAAGATTAGAGGAAAGATGAAAGATGGAAGAGGTGTATCACCTATGCCTGAGTCTTGGTACTTCCTTTATATTCTAGACTACCTACATACCTGGTATCCACGGGATCAAAGCACAGTATGATGATGATGAGACATGATGATATGTAGTTCTTGATGTTTTATTGATGACGTGGGAGATAGATGATAGAAGAATGTGAGATGGACGAAGATGGTGATGGGGTGAAGATTGGAGAAAAGATGAAAGATGGAAGAGGTGTATCACCTATGCTTGAGTCTGGATACTTCCTTTGTATTCCAAACTGCCTACATAGGATCCACAGGATCAAGGCACTTAATGATAGAGATGCGATGTAGTTCTTATGGTGTTTTGATGGTAATGATGAAGGTGGATGGATTGATGGGATTGATGAAATGTTTGATGCTATGAGATGTTGATGAGATGTTAGAGATGTGATTCAAATGCAAGATAAAATCATAACACACACAAGAAAGCAAGCAAGCATGCACAAATGATACAAAAATAAACAAAGAATTGCCCCTGTCAAGTTGTAAATCGATGATTAAAATTGATTGATTGATGATGCTAATGATGATAGTGTTGTCATTGTTGGGAATGATATATCCTTTTATCAACACAAGGATGTGGGAACAATATATCCCATTGATGATGATGATAATTGATTCATTTGGTTTACGATTAGATTAGGATCAAGACCATTGATGTGATTGGATAATTTGACAAGATCGATTGACTTGATTGGTATGGATGAAGGATGACTTGCATTTGGATTATTGCTTGGATTGATTTGATTGATTTTGATAAATTGAGAAGTTGATTTGATGGATTTAATTGGATGAATTTGATTGGATTGATTTTGATTTGATAGATTGATTTGGTGAATTGACTTGAATAGAATTGGATGAATTGGTTTGACGAATTGATTTGGTTGATCGATGAATTTAGTTGATTGATTTGGATTTGATTGAATGATTGATTTGGAATGATTTGAAAAGTTGATTTGAAGAATGATTTGATTGGATGGATGGATTTGATTGATGAATGGATTTTGATGATTGGAAGATTTGATTGGATGATTGGAAGAACTTGGAGTGGTTTGATGCTTTGATTTTATTGCTTGGATTTTTTCTTGTATTTTTGGGAATATTTGATTTTTTTGTATTTTTGAAATTGTTTTGATTTTTTTTGGATTTTTGACATGTTTTAATTTTTTTTTGGATTTTTAAAATGTTTTGATGGCATTGGGTGACCATTTTGGGTAGCCTTTGTGGTAGATAACAATGACATGGGAAAACCAAGTCTAGGTGCAAGAATGAACGTAGGATTGATAGATAAAAGGATGGATGATAGTAAATAGGATGTAAGGCTCATGATAGATGGATGGGTAAGAGGATAGGCCATAATAGATGGAATGGATGTATGTGTAAGAGAACAAGGATGTGATCTTCAAAGACTATGTCGCATGAGAATAGCATGCCCCGTTCTAGGTATAGTACTTAAGATTTTACATGACAAAACATATGATGAAAGGATGACATGAGGAATTGGTTTGGAAAGGATAAGGTATATCAAGAGATATCCAAAGCATTTGTCAACATTTTTCCCCCATATCTTTATGAAAATCAAAAGGAGGAAGGGAGGATGAATGGACTCAATATGATAGGTATGTGGGTGTAATGGCTAAGGATGGTAAGATAGGATAGGATGGGATGGTATGGTAATGGTATGATGGGAGAGATAGTCTGGATAAGACAACGTGCCCCCAAGTGTAAGTGACATAGAAGATCAACCTACACATGACACCTGTTTGCCAAGTTTTCTGTCACATCTCAGACTCTCACATTTACTTGATTTGGTTAAATGCATGAAAACCATTAAACTTTAGTCATGGATAAATTGCTAGAGATATATTATTGGTTTAAAATTTAGTTTCTTTGAACAACTATATTTTGGAACTAACCTATTGATATTGGGATGAGTTTGATTGTCTGCAGGTCTTGTCAAAGGACAAGAGTGTGGCTCAGGAAGAGGGGTCCTAGCTGCACGACAACAAGTTTTGGGTTCTGTCCGGTGTTCTTTCACACACACTCACATAGAATTGCATTCTTGTGTGCTTAACTAGTTGCATGATGATCTTCCTGGTGCATTCACATGTGATAGTTGTCTACTCTTATTCGTTTGTTTAGTCATCCTTTTTTTATGCCTCTTTGCTTGATACTCGATGCCTGTTTTGCCAAAGTAAATAAGTTAGTTTTATAAATTGATCCAAATAGTTATATGGTATTAAAAATATCAATCTATGGAAAAATATAAAAATACCTATTCATTTACAAATGAATGAATGACGCATTTTTTATTATCTACTTTTTGTAATTATATATAAATGATAATAGTAGATTTATGTGAAAATTAGTAGAGCTTATTTTTAAAAATATTCTTTTCCTTTTTGTATTGAGGCATAATTAAAAAAAAAGAAATAAATACATTAAATTGATAAATTATAAGAAAATAAAGATATGTATATTATAACTATACTATATATATAATGATATATGTATGCATGAACGGATAGTTCTTTATTCTTTTATGAGTTGTTTTAATTGAAGAATAGAAGCACAATAGCATGCTAATGCATGCCAAAAAGAATTTAAGAATAAAAAGAAAAAGAAAAGAAAATAGATTTGCATGGACGCCACTTATGGAAGGAAAAATTAGGGTTCAAGAGGTAATAAAAGAAGAAGAAATTCTCAAAAAGAAAACACACATGGGCACAAGGGAAGAACGAGAAAAGAAAATCAATATATCAGAAAGCGGCGTTGGAGACAAGGTATTCTTGTATGAATTTGATTGATTTGCTTTTCCTTTGGTATGGATACGTTTTTTTTATCCACCTTGAGAATCTCTCTCAATTCCTGAGATCGACCTCTATAAAATATGGGTCTTTTATTTATTTTTGTTTAGATCTCTCTGCAAACTTGATTGATCCTTAATCCTTTAAAATTGTCCTCTTCCTAGTTGGTTTTGCATTTACTTCAGCCTATAGTGTCTTCAAAGTAGCATGTAATGTAAAATTTTCTTTCGTCCTTGTGTATAAATTTCAACATAAATAAACTCAGGGATAAGTCTCAACCATGGTGACGTATACAACGAATTCTAACCGATTTGCACTTGGCACAGCCTACCGAACTTATTTTATGTTTCGGTCATTAATTGTTTTAACTAGAATAGAAGACGTCTATACTATCCGGCATGCCCCTTTGTCCCTTTTCATTCAGCAAATTGTTTTACCTTGAAATCTTGTGGGATCAACCTTCTATCTTTTTAGCAACCCTCCTTTCTTTTTTTCAAAACATCTCATTGATTACGCCTCTGATGCATATGCCCACTAGCCTTTAATCTATTCAATCTTTACCTTGTAGTTTCAGCTTGGCCTTTTCAATGATTGTCCTTGGTATCTATGCCATACAAAATTCTTGAATTAGTCCTATGATCATATCGAACAACCTAACCCAGCTGGTGGAATGCCTTACCTCAAATCACCACTATCCTTTTTACTTTTGAACTATTCCATCTTATGGGGTTTTGGCCTAAACCACCAACCTTGGACTCTAACTCATTCATCCCTTTTGGCGCCTGGTCTGATCTGCACTCTTTGATTGTAAAGCACCACACACGTCTTTACCTATTGTTCGATCTGTTTATCAAAAGGGACCACCATGAGCTAACATTTCCTGTGGAAATGATTGACTAAGTTCCTTGAGTTTTCTTGTATGATTCCTACGTTCTCCTTGATCGAGAGGTAACCTTCAGTTGTGGATTGACTTCTTCTGGGCTACTCTAAATCTCTAATTTGCAATAGCCCTTTTGGCCTCAGAAAGATTGGAATTTTCCAACTATAGAGAGTCCTACTGTAAATCTTGAATGCCAGATTCATCCAAGCGGTGTAGTTATTCTTGTCTATTAAATTGGGTCTCTAGAACTCTTTTGGTGATACTTAAATGCATTTGTTGATCTTAAGTGATTGAGCTTGTGTTGAAAAATAGTCTTCTTCATCTGGTTTTCATAACTTGACCTGTATAATTTGTGTGGCCACCAGCTTAATGGAGTTGTTTAACCACCATTATCTATGCAAGACTTGGCCTGCGTTATTGAAATCAGTCATTTTTCTTTTATTTCCTAGACTTTAAATGGACTGTTAACATTCTTGAGATTGGCCAAAGATGGTGGACGATTTTTCCTGTTTACCTTACTAACAATTATGGTCAGTGACTGCTAGGTAGTTGACTATTGCTTTGTTTAATTTGCTACTTTAAATATATATTCTTTTAATCCAAATAAATTTGCCCTTAAATTTAGATATTGAGTTGTTAATCTTATTCATACGTGTAACTCTACATATAAACCGATGTCATAACTTTAGTTAGTTTCTTTCAAAAATAAAAAATAAGAATATAAATTTAGTTATGGAATGCATGCCTTTTTTTTACAGACATCGTAAGACAACCTTATTCGATTACTTATGGAGGAAAACTTTGTATTTATTCCACAATAACAAAAATAATACGAAACTAGCTACAAATGAAAGCTCTTGAAATGAAATGACTTCTCTTGTATACTTGCATATTGTGATGTAATTTTTCTTCGGTAATTTTGTATATTCATGCATGAAGTGAGACTGGCTTGTGATTTTTGTATTGTTATGCTTTGAGAAAGATTGCCTTCCGAGACGAGTGTCAAGTATGGGAAATCAAGGAGGTAGGTTTTCTTTTTCAAAACCTATACACTGTTTTATCGATTAATGCTTTGGCCAAAGCGATTGTGATGTTGAAATAGACATATGTACAATTGTAGTAAATAGTTTGATTGCTTAGTGATTATATTTATATTTTTCCCTACCATATCCTATTGATGAGTTGCTGCATTCATGAAAGAATTTCATGTAGATTGATAGGCACACATTGAATTCCACCCTGCACTTGTTTACAGGTTGCTAGGCCCTTCGAGCAGGGTCGGGCATCCTTCAGATTGAAGGATATCAGGGAAGTGCAAGCTTCGTGGTTGGGCAGAAAAAGTGCCTGAACCATGTTCTTGTCCTTTGACACAATAGATGGCCAGATGGTCGATGGCGGTCGAGGACTGATTTTGGATTCATTTGATATTGATGATAGTTGTATACTTGTATTTAAACTCAAATGTTTTATAAGACAAAAAGCCATATCTGAAATTGTTTAATTATTGTTATTGAAAGCTTTGTAATTGAACTCAAAAAGACTCCTTGTATCATGTATAAAATAGATTTATGAGTAAAATCTTGTTTGGACAATGGAAAATTATTGTTATTTATTTATCACAATGATGTTGTTACTTACTTTACTCACTTGATGATATATATGTGGATTTTACTTTAGTAATTGTATTAGGAAATTTTTCAGTACTTTACATTTTCATCATGGTACTTATCCAAGGTGCCACCAAGGGTGGTTTTCACCATTGGATGGATGGATTTCTCTTTACTATTTTGATTTTTCTTTTCTTTTCTTTTTTTTGGTTTTTGAATGGGATAGGTGGAATATGGATAAGAGGGACTCAAGTGTCTAGTTCCATGAAAGGTGATAGTCCCACTAGATGAATGTCATCGCATGGACCATGTCAAATGTCATTATGCTTATAGATGTTGATAAGGGATGATTGCATGAAAGGGAGATGGATTAGTAGATAGTGGATTTTGATGTGGATTATGAAAGGTTTATGTAAGGATGGATGAATGAATTATGCAAAAGCATGGACCATAGGAAGGTGATGGGTGAAATATGTAGGATAATAGGTGAATGATGGGGTGATGGAAGTATGTGAGAATGGAATCATGACCAATGGTTGCACACACCATGATAAACATTGAAGCTTTTGATTGGTAGGTGTAGGAAGTAATGGAAATGTTTTCTTAGGAGATGGGTGGCGTAGTGACTTAGGTACCCCCATAGACTTAGTATTTTTATGATTTTTGTTTTGCTTGTGGGATTTTTGGAATTTTTGAATGGAATGAGAATTTTGGATGGAAGGGGATGGTTAGGATTTTTGAGAAGAGGAAGTGGATGCCTCATTTAACTTGCTTGATTTTTTCTTAGGTACCCATATCATTTTAGTTTTTGACTTTTCTTGTGAAGGTATGGGTTTGGATAACTTTTTGGATGTGTTTTGCTTCAATTCTTTGCATTGATGCCCTGAGGCATGAGGATTCTTAGGATGTTTGGCTTTATGGGTAGAGGCATCCAAATTTTTACTTTTGAATCCCATGGGTTTGGTGGAATGAGTGGAAGCTTCATGTTTAAATAATGTGTGCATTTGTTGGTCATGATTAGGAATGTACGGGAATTCATGAAAGATAGAGATATTAGGCATTGGGAGAAGTGGTGGTAAAGTGGATGGTGGGATATTAGGAGTTGGAAGGAGTGGAGGTAAAGTGGATGGTGGAAGGTGTATGGTCACATGCTTTTGACATTTGTAGGATGATGGAGGTGGAATGGCAACATATGTTTTGGGTATATGATGTGGTTTGTGATGGCAAGTGGTAGACTTAGGATGCATGGAGGAATTACCAACATCTTTAGATTGTTTTCCTTGGGGTGTGTATCCAAGGCCATATGAGCATGGAGGGATCTTGACATGGATTGGCTCCAAAATACCTTATTCATGAAGGCTTAAGCCTTTACCTTGGTAGTTCATGTTTTGGAGTATGCGATGGACAATGGGACTAGGTGTAGTTTGGGAACTAGACTTGAGAAAGTTATTGGATGGAGAAGGTGAGGTAGATGATGGTTGTTGTTGTCCTAGAGAAGAACATTCATGGATGAAGGTGGATAGGGTAATAGGATATGGTGGATTTGAAGTGGAGTTGATGGTGGATGAGGAAGGATCATTAGGATCCTTCACTAACCTATCCTCAGCTTGGAAAAGATAATATCCCAGCACACACCGTACTGCAAGGTATGTGTAGGATCATCGCGGGCCAAACATTGGCAATAGGAAAAAAAATTACATTTTTACTTAGCCAAATTTGCGACTTGACAAAGTTTGACTTTGAAACAGATATCTATTTTGGTTTGGATACCAAACCAAAATGGATATCCGTTTTGAAAATGGATATCCGTTATCAAAATGGATATCCGTTTTCTTTTTCTCTATTGTTTTCATTGTTTTTTATTTTATTATTTTAGCATTTTTAGCATTTTAGTATTTAGGCATTTTAGCTATAAAATACAATCTAAATTTTAGAAAGACTGTATCATATGAAAGGGGCAACCTTGTCATCTTTTGGAATGCATGATTTCTTTTAGTTCCAACCATTTTGGCATCATTTATTCTTGTGATTGAGAGTTCTCTCCACCCCTGATTGAACCATTACTTCCCCTAACTAATTCTCCTATCCTCTTGACTCTCAATCAATTCTTTAGTCCACTCCCAATTAGTCTTCTATAATCTTTCAATCAATTATTTAGTCCACTCCCAATTAGTCTTCTATAATGTCTCAATCAATTCTTTAGTCCACTCCCAACCAACCCCACCATTCATGTTGCTTCTTCTACTATTAATACATCTCTCGCCATCATTTTTAGGGGAGACTATCCATTTCTTCCATTTATGTCAAATTCTTGTTAATATCTCTTATTCCATTTTCCATTGATCCCAACACATCATGGATAGTGAGTCACCTCAAAAGAGTTAAACCATATTTTCATTACAACCCCCACAATAATTATTATACTTTTACAGTCCTAACTTTGTGAGCCTTTTCCATTTTAATTTTAAGGATTTGAAGGTTCTTACACTCTCCATAAAATCTCCAAGTTCTCAAGGCATCCTTATTCTTCCCATTGTCATCAAGAGGATGTTCTAATTTCTACAAAGGAGGATACCAAAATGTTGGATCCTTGAGGACAAAAGCTAGCACAGGTGCCATAAAAAGATTCCTTGAAGCTTTGCATGTTCTTTACATTATTTTAAAAAGATTTCAGTAGTAATTAGAAAACTTAAATTTGCCTAAGAAAAGCAACAATTTGTTGCCTCTTGTTGCCTCTTCTTGGTTATTTTAAAAAGCAGCAAGGTGAAGTGACACATCCTTATGACCAGCATCAAGAAGAACAATAGGAAGTGTATTTGGATCTTGGAAAAGATCAGGAAACAGAGGAACATCTAGTTGATGAGAATAAAGAGCAAGATAAAGAACAACCGGATGACTGAGATAAAGAGCTCGATGTGGAACATTATATGACATAGAACCAACAAGATGAACATCAAGTTGAACAATGAAAAAGTGGTATTAGTTGCACCTATATAGAGAAGTGGTTTAGAGGTTGGTTAGGGGAATTATTTAGGGTTTAGAGGTTTAGGGTTGCTCAGGTTTAGGGGTTTAGGGTTTACAGTTTAAAGAGAGATAGAGAGAGGGGACTAAAAGAGTTTGGGAGAGATAGAGGAGACAGAGGGGAGAGATAGGGAGATAGAGAGTGAGAGGCATGTCCAAAGACATAGAGAGAGAGAGAGATTGAGAGGTAGAGGGATGTTAGAGATAGGGAGATAGAGGTTTAGGGTTGCTTGGGTTTAGGGGCATTATTTAGGGTTTGGGGTTTAGGGTCTTGGGGTTAGGGGTTAAGGTTTAGAGGTCTAGGGTTTAGGGTTTAGAGAGAGATAAAGGACCAATAGGGAGATATAGAGGAGTCTGAGGGGAGAGATAGGGAGATAAAGAGTGAGGGACATGGCAAGAGACATAGCGAGAGAGATTGAGAGGTAGAGGGACAAAGGTGATAGGGGAGAGATAGGGAGATAGTGGTTTATGGTTACTTGGGTTTAGGGTTTAGGGGTTTGGGGTTTAGGGTTTCTCAGGTTTAGGGGTTAGGGTTTAGGGATTATAATTTAGGGTTTAGGATTTATTGTTTAGGGGTTAGGGGTTAGGTTTAGAGGTTTAGGGTTTATAGAGAGAGAGGAATGATAGGGAGATATAGAGGAGTCTGAGGGGAGAGATAGGGAGAAAAAGAGTGAGGGACATGGCCAGAGACATAGGGAGAGAGATTGAGAGGTAGAGGGACAAAGGTGATAGGGAAATAGGGGAGAGATAGGGAGATAGTGGTTTAGGGTTACTTGGGTTTAGGGTTTAGGGGTTAGGGGTTAGGGTTTAGGGGCATTATTTAGGGTTTAGGATTTAAATTGTTTAGGGGTTAGGGGTTACGTTTAGAGGTTTAGGGCTTTGGATTTAGGGTTTATAGAGAGAGAGAGGAATGATAGGGAGATAGAGAGAGGAGATCGAGGAGAGAGATAAGGAGATAGAGAGTGAGGCACATGGCCAGGGACATAGGGAGAGAGATCAAGAGAGGTAGAGGGATGATAGAGATAGGGAGATATAGGTTTAGAGTTAATTAGATTTAGGGTGTACCTGGGTTTAGGGTTTCTCAGTTTTGTAGATAGCTAGATAGAAAGAGAGAGGAGACAGATAGGGAGAGATGGAGGTGACAAATGGGAGAGATAAGGAGATAGAGAGTGAGCGAGATGTCCAAAGAAATAGGGAGAAGGATTGAGAGGTAGAGCTTGATGATAGAGATAGGGAGATAAGGGAGAGATAGGAGATAGGGTTTAGGGTTGCTCGCATTTAGGGTTTAGGGTTTAGGGGTTCGGGGTTAAGGTTTAGGGGCATTATTTAGGGTTTAGGGTTTATGGTTTAGGGGTTAAGGGGTAGAGGTTTAGGGTCTAGTGTTTAGAGAGAGAGGACAATTAGGGAGATATAGAGTGAGGGACATGACCAAAGCATAGGGAGAGAGATTGAGAGGTAGAGGAATGACAGTGATGGGGAGATAGTGAGATAGGGAGATAGAGAGATAGAGGTTTAGGGTTTCTTGGGTTTAGTGTTTAGGATTTAGGGGTTTATGGTTTCTCAAGTTTAGGGTTTAGGGGTTAGGAAATAGGGGTTAGGGGTTAGGGGTTAGGTTTAATCATGTGTTAATACAGGTTGTGGAGTGAGAAATGGGTGGTATGGGAGATCAGAAGACTAGTTTAAAGTTGGGCCGATGGATATATGTCACAATGAAAGGTTCAAAGGCTCGTCAAAAGTGGAGTGATCGGAGCATCGGTATAAGAATTTTTGAGTTGGCCGATAGTGTTTAGCTTGCTGATAGGAAGAATGTATATGATTTGATGTTATTTGGGACTTTGAGAAGGTTTCTTAAAGCTGATTAAGCTTTAATCTATTTGAACTATGGGTTTTGATGGGTATTTCACCGTGTTTTAAGAGATTCCACTGTGTGCTCTACATTAGACCAATAGGGAGATATAGACGAGTCCAAGGGGAGAGATAGGGAGATAAAGAGTGAGGGACATGGCAAGAGACATAGAGAGAGAGAGATTGAGAGGTAGAGGGACAAAGGTGATAGGGAGATAGGGGAGAGATAGGGAGATGGTGGTTTATGGTTACTTGGGTTTAGGGTTTAGGGGTTTGGGGTTTACAATTTAGGGGATTAGGGTTTCTCAGGTTTAGGGGTTAGGGGTTAGGGTTTAGGGGCATTATTTAGGGTTTAGGATTTAAATTATTTAGGGGTTAGGTTTAGAGGTTTAGGGTTTTGGATTTAGGGTTTATAGAGTGAGAGGAATGATAGGGAGATAGAGAGAGGAGACCGAGGAGAGAGATAAGGAGATAGAGAGTGAGGCACATGGCCAGGGACATAGGGAGAGAGATCAAGAGAGGTAGAGGGATGATAGAGATAGGGAGATAGGGGAGAGATAGGGAGATATAGGTTTAGAGTTGATTGGATTTAGGGTGTACCTAGGTTTAGGGTTTCTCAGTTTTGGAGATAGCTAGATAGAAAGAGAGAGGAGATAGATAGGGAGAGATAGAGGTGATAAAGGGGAGAGATAAGGAGATAGAGAGTGAGCGAGAGAGATTGAGAGGTAGAGGGACAAAGGTGATAGGGAGATAGGGGAGAGATAGGGAGATAGTGGTTTATGGTTACTTGGGTTTAGGGTTTAGGGGTTTGGGGTTTAGGGTTTCTCAGGTTTAGGGGTTAGGGGTTAGGGTTTAGGGGCATTATAATTTAGGGTTTAGGATTTATTGTTTAGGGGTTAGGGGTTACGTTTAGAGGTTTAGGGTTTTGGATTTAGGGTTTATAGAGAGAGAGGAATGATAAGGAGATATAGAGGAGTCTGAGGGGAGGGATAGGGAGATAGAGAGTGAGGGACATGGCTAGAGACATAGGAGAGAGATTGAGAGGTAGAGGGACACAGGAGGTAGGTGTTGGCAAGAGACACTATATGGATTCATGGTTGTTGTCATTGATGGCAACAAAGGTCATCCCACATATCCGCAAGACATGATATGTCTCTACCGGAAGTCAGAATAAAGAATGTTGTGATCCGGTGAAGAAGAACAGAGTATGTGGCAAGGTCCGACAGATTGGTCCGGACCTCTCAGAGGAAGTGTCTTGGTGCAGTGCGGATTTGGGGAAGTTAAGAGGACTACCTTGAGTGGTATATTCCAAGGATTTAGCCTCCGGTGATGGACAAGGAAAAAGATATGAATGGTTGAGTACCGGATTTCTGAGAGACAGTGAAAACAGAGGAAGAACTGACTGGCAAAGTATCAGACTGCTTTCCGGATGTGTTACTGTTGATGACAGAGGTTGTGAAGGCATGAATCATGTTTGGCCGACATGATTAATGATATCTACAAGTATATGCTTGATCCGCATTGCTTGGTGAGGAAGGATTCAGCCGACAGAATGAGAGTTTGTAAGAAACTAAGACTGTTCCGGATGTCGACTAGAAAGGTGATGAAACTACTTGTGCGGATATATATATAGGATGGATTTAGTTGTGAAGTGTTGTGTGGATGTGTAGAGAGATGCGAATAAGTCCAGAGAAAGAGCAGAGATAGCAAAAAGGATCCGGTATGTGAAAGATAGCAGAACAAAGAACAGAGGAAAGATGAAGTGCAGCAGATCAGTGTACTGAGCCTAACCGGAACTGAACTCCAGCATATGCAGATGCTTCCAATCAGTTCAAGACTGTGATTATCATCACTTTGTAGACAGTGTGTCTTCTTGTAGGCAGTGGGCCTCTTGTGAGCAGTGTGCTCAGGCAGTGAGCCCTAATTGGCAAGTGCCATTTTTATAATTTCCTATTCTTCTAACAGAGAATAATTCTTGGGTTAATCACCCCGTGGTTTTCTCCCTTAACAGGGTTTCCACGTCAAAAATACTGTGTCATGTGTTTCTTACTTCATGGTTAATGTTTTGTGTTTGATTTTATGCTGCTTCAATTAAAAGGAAAGTTCAATAAGGGAAATAATTAGGATAACTGATTCACCCCCCCTCTCAGTTATCAACAATTGGTATCAGAGCTAAGTTCCTCCTAATAGAGCCTAACAGCTTGAGGAAGATCTGGGATTTCAAATGGATGCATATGGTTTAAGGGAGCAACTCAAGACTGCCCTTGAGGATCTTGAACAGTCAAATTCTGAAGTCAGTGAATTAAAGGAAAGACTCAAACAGGCTGATGAATTCATGAGAGAATTAAAAGACAAATTAAGTCTCTCTATGAAAAAGAGAAAGGAGCTACTTCAACAGTTGGCAAGACAAAGTGAAGAAAGCAATACAAATGAGGAATTGACTGAGCAAACCAAGTTATGTGAAAAGTTATCAAAAGAAGTCATTATGTTAAGACATGAAATGGAATCAGGAACTATAAAGTTTACTCAAGAAATTGAAGAAAAAAGAAAGGCTGAAGACAATCTAAGACAATCTCTTAAAGAAAAATCAGAAGAATGCCACCAGATGGACAGGATTATCGGGCATCTTGAATCTGATCTTGAAGATGCCAAAGATAATGAAGGAAAACTTGAGGATCAAATTGCCTCTCTCAAAAGAGACCTTCAAACAGCAAATGAATATAAAGAGAAATTCAAGATAAGTTCTGCTCAACTTGAAGTTCTTCTTGGAAGTCAAAAGAGGACAGATGACAAGTATGGCTTGGGATATGAGAAAGGAGAAAGCTCCGGATCCGGTCAGAAGAATCTTGGATCAGAAAATCCAAGGAGCAGGCCTAGAAGACCTCCGGTAAGACAGCCAAATGCTCAAAGATATCCATCCTTCAATGGATACTGCCACAACTGCAACCACTTTGGTCACAAAGCTAATCAGTGCAGGATAAGAATGAATCAGAATAATTCATCATTCTCCGGACAGTGCTTCAACTGCAAAAGGTATGGACACAAATCCCATGAATGCAGAATTATGCAAGTAAACAAATCATTCAAAGGTAGATGCTTCACATGCAATAGAATAGGTCATATGGCTAATCAATGCAGATCAAGAGGATATCAGTCAAATATGCAAAGAGATGTTATTTGCCAAATCTGCAATAGGTCCGGTCATAATGCTAAAGTCTGCAGAAACAAGAATCAGGACAAAAGAGGTCCGGTGTATAATCAGAATCAAGACAAGGGTAAACAAAAGATGAATGCGGATGAGGTTAGGAATCAGATGAGCAAGATTTGGGTGAAGAAAAGTTCAGAGAATGTAGAGGTTGGATCCGCACCAGACTCTGGTGCTGATATTTCTTCCAGAAATTAAAAGTGAGCTCAGGCTCAGGAGGAGACTCAAAAAAAATCTTGTTCCCCCAGCCAAACAAGTGGTGCCAGATGTGGCACAAGATGCGGATCAAAGGGTTTGTAGATATGAGTCTTGAGATACTTCAGTCAAGTTTTCAGAGGTCCGCATGGAGTTATGAAGAAGCTATGATCGATCAAATAAGACCTGTTCAGGGAAATGCTCCGGTATGATAAAGGATTACAAAAAGGTCCGGAAAGATCCAGAAATGCACTATCTTGTTCTGCGGATTGGACAGAGTGTTTGAGATGATCTTATAATATGCCACCTCGATTTATTCATGATTGAAAGATCCGGATGATATCCACAGATCAGGACTAATCCGGGATACTCCAAGCTATTCAGACAAGGCAAACCGGAATGATGTAGGTGAAGCATTTATTGCAGACAGGTATTAGGGTTCGCGGAGCAATTTAAGGGATTTCTCAAAGGTCATTTGCTCATTCTGCACTCGAGAAGAAGCGAAAAGTGGAGCTCTGCAACAAGGTTCTTCAAGCACACCAAGGATCTCCTGCCAAAGCTATTGGATAAAGAAATCAATCCAACCACTCCGTGCAAACCGAAGGCGCATAAGGTATTCTCCGTTTTTCATTACCTCACTGCAAATCCTTGAAGAATGGCTACTCCAAACATAGTTAAGATCTCTGATAGACCTCGCCCCTCATTCAAGAAACATCCCTACAAATCATTGGAGGTAGACCCACTAGGAGCCTTCTCTAGTGTTCCTCACGGAGTTTTACACACCGAAGACATTAGGGTTTACATACATGCAAACATTGAGGAATTTGGGGAATTCAAATTAAGAGACCTCTATCACAAGCAGCTGATTGACAATGCTTTTGAGCTTAAACCAGAGTATAAGGATATTCAGAAGAAACAATTTGAGCAATTTATTCATTTCCCCTGCTTTGAAGAAGATGAATGGGTCCGGTATGTGCTGAGCAGGATGCATGACAACTTTCTATGGCTAGATAGACCCTGCAAGATCACAAAAGAGGCAATTAGAGCAGTAACTGGCCTATACTCTTCCGGAGGAGTACCTATCCTCAAATTTGTCAAGAACAACATTGTAACTGAGGCCACCGGATCAAAATTTGACAAAAGGGCAATGACCATTGAAGACATCTCCGCTCCGGATATCAAATATGCATCAATGATAATAGGATACAAGATCTACCACTCCAACAGGGAGAATTCTGTATCTGGAACTGCAGTATACACTGCCTATGAGATGCTAAGAAAGAATGCAGAATATGATCTCTGCGAACTACTACTAAGCCAATTAATGGAAAACACACAGAAAATCAAGAAGGATAAGAAGAATTCCTTTAAATATGGTACTCTTATTGTATGTCTATTCTTCTATTTCATGAATGAGCTACCCGGAACAAGTGGATGGGTATGGCAGAATGACAAACCTGTTGCAGTCCAGATAAGAGACTACTTGCATGGACTTGGGGATGCAAAAGCGAGAAATTCAGCTCTATGGGGATACTTCAAAAACTTTCAGAGCATGATGCAAGCAAGAGAGAGAATTCCTCAGTCTCTCATTGAGAAATACAAGGACTCAGTGTGCTTTATGGTTGACACTGATCAGTGCCTAATGGAGGCAGTGGAGCCAAGGACTGTCTGGATCATGCCCATGGGGTATGAAGTTGATGAACAAATAGTGGAGCTGCATGTTCAACACATGCTAAGTCAGCCCAAAGATCCTAAGGCAGAAAGGTTTGGAACCTTTGAGGAGCTGAGTGTAAAAATACATGTAGAACTTAGGGAACCTGAGATTAAAAGAAAGGTAAGAAAAGAAGTAGAGCACATTGCTCAAGGCCTAGGTATCTCAAAGGAGGCACTTGATGCCAGCCGGGAAAAGAGGAGGAAGGCCGAGGAAGAAGAGAAAAGCAAAGAAAGTGCTCCGGTTGGAGCTCCCACCCGGACCAGATCAACAAAGAGATCTGCACCTCCCTCAACCAAAAGTTCAAAACCGGAAGTCCAGGCATCCGGTAAGAGATCAAAGGCAAAAGCCACAAGGGCTTATGGAAGCCAAAAGGATGAAGAGGAAACAGAATCAGATGAGGGAGTAAGAGAAGTAAAGAAACAGAAAAAGAAAGGATCCGGTAAGCCCTCCACAGGCCAAGACAAGGAGGAAATGGCAGAGGTAACTGTTGAAAAGCCCACTCTGTCACTAGAGAGCATAATCAAGTCGGTCACGGTGGATGGAAACCTTCAACCAATGACTGAATCATATGATGACTTCAGTGAGGCCGACCAAAAGACTCTGCAGGAGGCCACAGTGAAATATCTTAACATATACAATAAGGCTTTCATTGAGATCATATCTCTCATTCCTAAAAGCCTAGAGAAGGAAATGGAAGTAAGAAAGAATAATGCTCATGCCAAAGATCTTGAGATCCGGGAGCAGATAGCTATTCAGCTATATCCTCAAATTGATCCCAAGACCATGAACATTATCTTCAAAGACTGCAAAGATGAGTTCAGAAGCAAAGCCAGGATGAATCAACTCATGCTTGGCGAGACTGACAAAGTGGCCCAAGAAACAGAAGAGATCCTCCGGAAGGCCTTCAAAAGGTTCAATCTTCCTGTTGTAGAGGACTTAGGTGCAGAAACAGCTGCTGATCTGGAATCTTCTGTTCCGGAAGAAGTGAGCCCTGAACAGACAAGTGAGGACTTGGGACCCTCTGCTCCAGAAGAAGTGGCCCATGAACAAGTTAGCATCTCTCCTCCGGTTTCCCCTACAGTCTCCGGATCCAAAGAAGAAGAGCAATTACAGGAGAAGGAAGCAGTGGTGAAGGACAAAGAGGTTGACAGTTCTAAGACTGCAGAAGAGAAGAAACATCTGTCTCCGGCAAGAGACACTGCACAAACTGTTCAACAATTTTTGAGCAAAGAAACTCTAGAGATTGATGAACCGGAGCTTCTAAAAGGCCCATTTGATTTTGACTCTCTCTCTCCGGTACAAACAATGAAGATAGCTTCATTTGCAAATGCCAAGGCAAATGAAAAGCTCCTGAAGTCTCATATGGAAGACTGTGAGTTGATAGAGGCTGCTTCCGGAGTACTTGTGAAGATCATGCCATCAATCCAGATAGATCCGACAGCCTCCACTTCCGGTAATCTAAAAACCTTAGTCAGCAGTGTTGATACACATTTTGATTCTTTAGAAAAATCAGCTGAAGAAAAGGTCCGGAAGGAATTTTTGGATAAGAGATTTTCAGAAATATTAGAATTAATCTCTAAGGATAGAAAGATTGTAAGCATTGGAATAAGGAGCTTAGAGAATGCTCTTAAGGATGGCGGTGATATCTATAAATTTTGTATATCCTGGTCAAAGGCAACAGCAGCATTTGACAAGAAAATAAAAGAGGAACAGGATAAGCTACAAAGCTTATCTCAAAGTTTTGATCCTCTCTCTTCCTCTATAATAAATCAAGAATGTCAGACTATTGCAGTCTTGAACGAAATAAAGAATCTTGAGAAGGAAAGGAAGAACATCACCAAACGGATGGGAGAACTTAGAAGGATTATAATCCCTAAGTTGGAAACCATGCATGAGGCCATCAGTGATGCTAGGACCACCGCCCAAACAAAAGATCCGACAGATCTCAAGCGGGCAGAAGCGTTTGCATTTTTGTTAAGTGGTCACATTTCAATTTTGGACAGAATGAAGCAAAGTTGGGCTACCGAAATGATTCAATTACAGACATCCTTTGCAGACATTCTTCAATATATGTGAGTATGTAAATATGCGGCTAAGTATAAGAAATTTTTGAAAATTTTGATATGCGGACCCTACCCTTTGCCATTGATGTCAAAGGGGGAGTGAGGAGCAGTGAAAAATGAGGGATCCAACTAAGGGGGAGTTCCGGAAATTGTATATAAAGACAGAGCATCAGCAAAGGGGGAGCATAGTGAAAACACTTAGTCATTTTTCACTAAGTGTTGCCATCAATGCCAAAGGGGGAGATTGTTGGCAAGAGACACTATATGGATTCATGGTTGTTGTCATTGATGGCAACAAAGGTCATCCCACATATCCGCAAGACATGATATGTCTCTACCAGAAGTCAGAATAAAGAATGTTGTGATCCGGTGAAGAAGAACAGAGTATGTGGCAAGGTCCGACAGATTGGTCCGGACCTCTCAGAGGAAGTGTCTTGGTGCAGTGCGGATTTGGGGAAGTTAAGAGGACTACCTTGAGTGGTATATTCCAAGGATTTAGCCTCCGGTGATGGACAAGGAAAAAGATATGAATGGTTGAGTACCGGATTTCTGAGAGACAGTGAAAACAGAGGAAGAACTGACTGGCAAAGTATCAGACTGCTTTCCGGATGTGTTACTGTTGATGACAGAGGTTGTGAAGGCATGAATCATGTTTGGCCGACATGATTAATGATATCTACAAGTATATGCTTGATCCGCATTGCTTGGTGAGGAAGGATTCAGCCGACAGAATGAGAGTTTGTAAGAAACTAAGACTGTTCCGGATGCCGACTAGAAAGGTGATGAAACTACTTGTGCGGATATATATATAGGATGGATTTAGTTGTGAAGTGTTGTGTGGATGTGTAGAGAGATGCGAATAAGTCCAGAGAAAGAGCAGAGGTAGCAAAAAGGATCCGGTATGTGAAAGATAGCAGAACAAAGAACAGAGGAAAGATGAAGTGCAGCAGATCAGTGTACTGAGCCTAACCGGAACTGAACTCCAGCATATGCAGATGCTTCCAATCAGTTCAAGACTGTGATTATCATCACTTTGTAGACAGTGTGTCTTCTTGTAGGCAGTGGGCCTCTTATGAGCAGTGTGCTCGGGCAGTGAGCCCTAATTGGCAAGTGCCATTTTTGTAATTTCCTATTCTTCTAACAGAGAATAATTCTTGGGTTAATCACCCCGTGGTTTTCTCCCTTAACAGGGTTTCCACGTCAAAAATACTGTGTCATGTGTTTCTTACTTCATGGTTAATGTTTTGTGTTTGATTTTATGCTGCTTCAATTAAAAGGAAAGTTTAATAAGGGAAATAATTAGGATAACTGATTCACCCCCCCCTCTCAGTTATCAACAGTAGGGAGATAGGGGAGAGATAGGCAGATAGTGGTTTAGGGTTACTTGGGTTTAGGGTTTAGGGGTTTGGGGTTTAATGTTTAGGGGTTTAGGGTTTCTTAGGTTTAGGGGTCAGGGGTTAGGGTTTAGGGGCATTATTTAGGGTTTAGGATTTAAATTGTTTAGGGGTTAGGTTTAGAGGTTTAGGGTTTTGGATTTAGGGTTTATAGAGAGAGGAATTATAGGGAGATAGAGAGAGGAGATGGAGAGAGAGATAAGGAGATAAAGAGTGAGGCACATGGCCAGGGACACAGGGAGAGAGATCAAGAGAGGTAGAGGGATGATAGAGATAGGGAGATATAGGTTTAGAGTTGATTGGATTTAGGGTGTACCTAGGTTTAGGGTTTCTCAGTTTTGTAGATAGCTAGATAGAAAGAGAGAGGAGATAGATAGGGAGAGATAGAGGTGACAAAGGGGAGAGATAGGGAGATAGAGAGTGAGTGATATGTCTAGAGAAATAGGGAGAAGGATTGAGAGGTAGAAGGATGATAGAGATAGGGAGATAAGGGAGAGATAGGAGATAGAGTTTAGGGTTGCTCATGTTTAGGGTTTAGGGGTTAAGGTTTAGAGGTTTAGGGTTTAGTGTTTAGAGAGAGAGGACCAATAGGGAGATATAGAGTGAGGGACATGGCTAAAGCATAGGGAGAGAGATTGAGAGGTAGAGGAATGATAGTGATGGGGAGATAGTGAGATAGGGAGATAGAGCTCGATAAAGGTTTAGGGTTTCTTGGGTTTAGTGTTTAGGATTTAGGGGTTTATGGTTTCTCAAGTTTAGGGTTTAGGAGTTAGGAAATAGGGGTTAGGGGTTAGGTTTAATCATGCATCCCAGTCATTCCCCTATCATTCCTATATATCCTATCTCTCCCCTCTATCTTTCCCTCTCCCTTATCGACGAAGCAAATGGAAACAAGAAAACTAGGACTCCCTTTCTCTGGTTTAGGGTTTAGGGCTTAGGGGAATTATTTAGGGTTTATGGTTTAGGGGTTAGGGTTTAGTATTTGGAAGAATTATTTAGGGTTACTTGGGTTTAGGGTTTAGGGGCATTATTTAGGGTTTACGGTTGCATGTCAAAAGTAGTCTCTCTCTCTCTAAATCCATAAACCCTAAATAATGGCCCTAATCCCTAACCCCTAACCCGCATCTACCTCTCTCCTGTATCTACCTCTCTCCTGTATCTATTCAAAAGTGCCTTTAAAATACTATGAGATACCTTAGTATAAGTAAATCATATAAAAATCAAATATATATATATCATCATAATCCTATATAAATTTTTATAGTATTTTATAGCTAAAATGCCTAAATATCATCATAATCCTTTATAAATTTGCTTGTATTTTATAGCTAAAATGCCTAAATACTTAAAATGTATGCAATGCTAAAATAATAAAATAAAAAAAATGAATACAATAAGGAAAAGGAAAACGGATATCCGTTTTGGAGATCATAAAAAGCAAAAAAGACTACATTTTTGCAAACCTGCGGCTTGCAAAAACGTAGTCTCATCTTCAAAAAAAGATATCAAAGCTGAGGAACAGATATCCAATCCAAAGAGGTAAGATTTCATGCATTTTTTTTGTTTGTTTTGTATTTTCAAGCAATTTTTTTGGTTTTTATGCTAAGTGGGTATGTTTTATAATTTAATTAGGCAAAATAGATGCACAAAATGAAAACCCAAACCCTCCACCACCAAACCCTCCCCCTCCAACAGTAGAAGAGAATATTCAAAGAAATATTGATCATATAAGCAGGATCATAGAAATGTATCGCCGCCATCCTCGATTGTCTATAATGACATCGAATTTAGAGGGAATCATTAATCATATTCAAACCTTGTCCACCCAACACGAATCATTTTGGCAATGGCGAGAAGCCAAGAAGGCCGAATATGCCGATGGTTTGTCATATGAGGAAGTCAAAGATTTAGAGATTACAAAAACTATGTTGGCCCAACACTTTGTCAATCCTAAAACTAGATTGCATGTTGATGTCCGTAAGCCCAAATTTTCATTCAAATGGTGTATTCATGAGGGCATTAGTCAAAACTTTTGGGATTGTTGGTGGATGGTTTTTGATAAACCACCCAACAACAATTTAGATGTGCCTTTGTATTTCCTCCGTAAACTCTATGCAGATTTCGTCATGGGTCAACATGTTAATTATTTTGATTTTAGAGAGTTTCAAGGAGTGGGCAGAGGAATGCCTCAAGATAGACCTGGGGCAATTAGACAAGTACAAGGTCCCTATATTCCCCCTCCTGCTATCCCTTCTCCACCCCCAATGCAGCACCCAGACGTTGTTGCAAGTGCAACACAACAGGGCCTTAGTGCCATACACACTTTGACCGAGCATTTGATTATACAGACATCTCAGTTTGCACAAGCACATGATGAAGGTGATGATATTGGATCACCTGGTACCACTAGACCGTCGTCGTCCAGACATATATGTGTGCCCCATCATTGCATTTCTTGCAATCATTTATGCTTGGGTCCTATTATGGAGAGTAGTGAGCCACCGTTGAACACATCAAAGTATGATCTCCATTCACGAGATGAGGCAATGGGGTCCAGAACTCAAGCTGAGGGGTCAGGGACAAGAGTAGAAGCTACCGGATTAGTAAACATTAGAGAAGGAGAAATGCATGAGCAATCTTTTGTGTAGGTAAAATTTAAAGTTAAATTTTATGGTCTATTCCATTTGAATATATAAACAACTTTATTAGTACTAATGTATCTAAGTGGGATAACAGTTGATGACAGAGGAGGAGTTGACAGAAGTTCATCATGCAACTTTGTCTGCCATCTAATTTGGCTTGGACTTGCTGGTATAATTTGTTGTACACATTAACTTTTTTTTATGCATTTATTTCTTTGTGAGTAATTATATATTAATTTATATCTTGATGTTAATTTTATTTTATAGCCAATCAAAAATGTGAATGATGTGGCATCTTTGCCAATAGTCTTTTCTCGAACTCCTGATCGACCCAAGGGACTATCATTTGCAGAACGGCTTTCTCAACGCCAACAAAGGGTGGAGGTAATTTGATTGAATTGTACTTTAATTGATAATTTAGAAAACTTAAATATTTGATTATAGTCATTTAGAGTCTTACATTCTTGTCCTTTTTAATTGATGCAGGAGGCCTCGATGGTGGTATGTGCTTGTTTTCTAGTAGATAAGTTTTTGTGTAGTGCATTTCCTATTTTAAATGTATGCATTTCCTATTTTGTTTAATAATTATATATTAATTTATTTCAATGTTACTTTTCTTTTATGTAGTCTGTTGAGAATGTGAGTGATGTGCCACCTTTTCCATCATGCTTCACTAGGACACTTGATCGTCTTAAGAGAAAATCATTTGCAGAACGATTGTCCGAACAACATAGAGTCGAGGTAATTGAATTGAATTTTTCTAAATAATTGATAGTTTATCTAGCAGTCTTATAGTTGATTGTAGTGATTTAGATGTATGTTAATAAATGAAAGTTCTTAATTGTAGTAGATAAGAATCTATTTACTAACTTTAACTTGTGTTTTGACTTGTTAATGCAGGAAACTTCACCTCCATCAATTACTAGACATTTTGGTACAAAGAGGACACTTTTTCAGGATCCATCACAGATTGTGGATCCATCACAAACTGAGGGTCAAGTGGACTTGTAGTATTTGATGTAGCTATTTGGCATGTAGATTGTATATAGATTTTGAGACATGGCATATGCCACATTTTGTAAAAAATATTTTGAGTTGGCATATTTGCCAAATTTTTGTATATGTCTACCATTATGGACTAGATTTTAATGTATATACACCTTGATATACAATATAATTTAAATTCCTTATGTGCAAGTCATGATACTTCCCATGATGCCATACATTATGATGATAGTTCTTTAGTCCATTGATGATATGTTTAGCATTGAGAATGGTTTTAGATCAAGAGAATGGTTTTAGATCATTAGAATCAATATGAAAAAATTCCTTATATATGCCCTAATCAAATAAGGTCATGATAAACCATTTCATCATGTATTTAGTCTTCATCTTGTCAAATTTTGTAAATATGTCAAAGTTGTCATATGAAAAATGTAAAAAAATGCAAAAGTATGGAAGATGAATAGTCAAGTACTCAAGAGTCAGTTGGAGACTATTGGTATCCCTCAAATCATGTATAAATATGCATAAACCTTCATGGAAAAGGCATTGGAGATGTATTGAAAACATTTTGAAGATGAATTGAAGACATGTTTGAATGAAATTAATGTCAAGAAACTCTATGTCAAGGACACTGGGGGCACATTACAAACATAAAAAACTTACATCTTGGGGGGAGGTGCCAATAAGGCCAATAAGGATACTATTTCAGTTGGGTGTGTGTGTGTATGCAAATCCCATTTATGGCCGAGAAGCTCTCTATTTACTATTATTTACACATCAGAGTATGACTATCCTAAAACAACATCGTGTATATGCTCATAAAAGCCATCAAACTCTGAGAATAAACTCATCATTAGATAAGGAGTGGAAGGCTAAAGTCACATTCCCAAAAACCTCTTAAAATCACATGTCTCCTCTTATGAAAACTAGGGTCTTTGCCGATACATTGTTCTGTAAGAGCAAAGTCACTTAAGATCCTAAGAGCAAAAACCTTGCCAGTGCCATATTTTTTGTTTTGCTCATTGTGGGGTCGAATGGACTGTGCCAATGCGTCGGGGTGGGGGGGTAAATGCTAGGAGAGGTCTCGTTTCATGTGCCAAGCATCCCGGTCATTCTGGGCAAGAGGCTACCGGCAAAGTCCCTTAAGATCCCTGAGACCAAAAAACTGCCAAACTTTGACCGGGCAGTTCTCAAAATTTGTGACAGTTGGGAATGCTCTGTTTAGACCTATAGGTGCATGTGACATCCTTCCACAATAACCTCTCTCATTTTTGGTCAACTCCATTCCGTTTGACCGTGCTGAAACCAAATGCATTGGCGCAAAATGCATCAATTTGATGTAGTGGAAAGGTGCTAGGTGCGACATTTTTCATTCCATAGCTCGTGCGGTCGAACAGACTACGCCAATGCGTCGGGGTGGGGGGGTAAATGCTAGGGGAGGTCTCGTTTTATGTGCCAAGCGTCCCAGTCATTTCGGGCAAGAGGCTACCGGCAAAGTCCCTTAAGATCCCTAAGACCAAAAAATTGCCAAACTTTGACCGGGAAGTTCTTGAAATTCGTGATAGTTGAGAATGCTCTGTTTGGACCTACAGGTGTACGTGACATCCTTCCACAATAACCTCTCTCATTTTTGGTCAACTCCATTCTGTTTGACCGTGTCGAAATCAAACACATTGGCACAAAATGCTTCAATTTGATGTAGTGGAAAGGTGCTAGGTGCGACATTTTTCATTCCATAGCTCGTGCGGTCGAACGAACTGTGCCAACGCGTCGGGGTGGGGGGGTAAATGCTAGGGGAGGTCTCGTTTTGTGCACCAAGTGTCCCAGTCATTCCGGGCAAGAGGCTACCGGCAAAGTCCCTTAAGATCCCTGAGACCAAAAAATTACCAAACTTTGACCGGGCAGTTCTCAGAATTCGTGAAAGTTGAGAATGTTCTGTTTGGACCTATAGGTGTACGTGACATCCTTCCACAATAACCTCTCTCATTTTTGGTCAACTCCATTCCGTTTGACCGTGCTGAAATCAAACGCATTGTTGCAAAATGCTTCAATTTGATGTAGTGGAAAGGTGCTAAGTGCGACATTTTTCATTCCATAGCTCGTGCGGTCGAACGGACTGCGCCAACGCATCAGGGTGGGGGGTAAATGCTAGGGGAGGTCTTGTTTCGTGCGCCAAGCATCCCAGTCATTCCGGGCAAGAGGCTACTAGCAAAGTCCCTTAAGATCCCTGAGACCAAAAAACTACCAAACTTTGACCCGGTAGTTCTCGAAATTTGTGATAGTTGGGAATTCTCTGTTTGGACCTACAGGTGCACGTGACATCCTTCCACAATAACCTCTCTCGTTTTTGGTCAACTCCATTCTGTTTGACTGTGCCGAAATCAAACGCATTGGCACAAAATGCTTCAATTTGATGTAGTGGAAAGGTGCTAGGTGCGACATTTTTCATTCCATAGCTCATGCGGTCGAACGGACTATGCCAACGCATCGGGGTGGGGGGGTAAATGCTAGGGGAGGTCTCGTTTCGTGCGCCAAGCGTTCCAGTCATTCTGGGCAACAGGCTACTGGTAAAGTCCCTTAAGATCCCTGAGACCAAAAAACTGCCAAACTTTGACCGAGCAGTTCTCAAAATTCGTGACAGTTGGGAATGCTCTGTTTGGACCTATAGGTGCACATGACATCCTTCCACAATAACCTCTCATTTTTGGTCAACTCCATTCCGTTTGACCGCGTTGAAATCAAACGCATTGGCGCAAAATGCTTCAATTTGATGCAGTGGAAAGGTGCTAGGTGTGACATTTTTCATTCCATAGCTCGTGGGGTCGAATGGACTGCGCCAACGCGTCGGGGTGGGCGGGTAAATGCTAGTGGAGGTCTTGTTTCGTGCGCCAAGCGTCCCAGTCGTTCCGAGCTGTAAGCTACCGACAAAGTCAAAAGTTGCTAGGACTGAAATTTTACATTCCACAGGTCCTGGGGCCGAACGGTTTGCGCCAACACGTCGGGGTGGGCGAGTAAATGCTAGGGGAGGTCTCGTTTTGTGTGCAAAGCATCCCAGTCCTTCTGAGCTGTAAGCTACCGGCAAAGTCACACTTTGCCGGTAGCTTACAGCTCAAAAGGACTGGGATGCTTTGCACACAAAACGAGACCTCCCCTAGCATTTACTCGCCCACCCCGACGTGTTGGCGCAAACCGTTCGGCCCCAGGACCTGTGGAATGCAAAATTTCAGTCCTAGCAACTTTTGACTTTGTCGGTAGCTTACAGCTCGGAACGACTGGGACGCTTGGCGCACGAAACAAGACCTCCACTAGCATTTACCTGCCCACCCCAATGCGTTGGCACAAACTGTTCGGCCCCAGGACCTATGGAATGCAAAATTTCAATCCTAGCAACTTTTGATTTTGCCGGTAGCTTACAGCTCAAAACGACTGGGATGCTTTGCACACAAAACGAGACCTCCCCTAGCATTTACTCGCCCACCCCGACGTGTTGGCGCAAACCGTTCGGCCCTAGGACCTGTGGAATGCAAAATTTCAATCCTAGCAACTTTTGACTTTGCCGGTAGCTTACAGCTCGGAACAACTGGGATGCTTGGCGCACGAAACAAGACCTCCACTAGCATTTACCCACCCACCCCGACGTGTTGGCGCAAACCGTTCGGCCCCAGGACCTGTGGAATGCAAAATTTCAATCCTAGCAACTTTTGACTTTGACGGTAGCTTACAGCTCGGAACAACTAGGATGCTTTGCACACAAAACAAGACCTCCCCTAGCATTTACTTGTCCACCCCGACGTGTTGGAGCAAACCGTTCGGCCCTAGGACCTATGGAATGCAAAATTTCAATCCTAGCAACTTTTGACTTTGTCGGTAGCTTACAGCTCAGAACGACTGGGACGCTTTGCACACAAAACAAGACGTCCCCTAGCATTTACTTGCCCACCCCGACGTGTTGGAGCAAACTGTTCAGCCCCATGAGCTATGGAATGAAAAATGTTGCACCTAGCACCTTTCCACTGCATCAAATTGAAGCATTTTGCGTCAATGCGTTTGATTTCAACACGGTCAAACGGAATGGAGTTGACCAAAAATAAGAGAGGTTATTGTGGAAGGATGCCATGTGCACCTGTAGGTCTAAACAGAGCATTCCCAACTATCATGAATTTTGAGAACTGCCCGGTCAAAGTTTGGCAGTTTTTTGGTCTCAGGGATCTTAAGGGACTTTGCCGGTAGCCTCTTGCCCGGAATGACTGGGATGCTTGGCGTATGAAACGAGACCTCCACTAGCATTTACCCGTCCACCCCAACGTGTTGGCAGAGTTTGTTTGACCCCACGAGCTATGGAATGAAAAATGTCGCACCTAGCACCTTTCCACTGCATCAAATTGAAGCATTTTGCGCCAATGTGTTTGATTTCAACACGGTTAAATGGAATGGAGTTGACCAAAAACAAGAGAGGTTATTGTGGAAGGATGCCACATGCACCTGTAGGTCCAAATAGAGCATTCCCAACTGTCATGAATTCTGAGAACTGCCCGGTCAAAGTTTGGCAGTTTTTTGGTCTCAGGGATCTTAAGGGACTTTACCGGTAGCCTCTTGCCCGGAATGACGGGGACACTTGGCGCATGAAACGAGACTTCCACTAGCATTTACCCGCCCACCCCGACGCGTTGGCAGAGTCCATTCAACCCCACGAGCTATGGAATGAAAAATGTCGCACCTAGCACCTTTCCACTACATCAAATTGAAGCATTTTGCGCCAATGCGTTTGATTTCAACACGGTCAAACGGAATGGAGTTGACCAAAAACGAGAGAGGTTATTGTGGAAGGATGTCACATGCACCTGTAGGTTGAAATAGAGCATTCCCAACTGTCACGAATTTCAAGAACTGCCCAGTCAAAGATTGGCAGTTTTTTGGTCTCAGGTATCTTAAGGGACTTTGCCGGTAGCCTCTTGCCCGGAATGACTGGGACGCTTGGCGCACGAAACGAGACCTCCCCTAGCATTTACCCCCCCATCCTGACGCGTTGGCGTAGTCCGTTCGACTGCATGAGCTATGGAATGAAAAATGTCACACCTAGCACCTTTCCACTACATCAAATTGAAGCATTTTGCGCCAATGCGTTTGATTTCGGCACGGTCAAACAGAATGGAGTTGACCAAAAATGAGAGAGGTTATTGTGGAAGGATGTCACGTGCACCTGTAGGTCTAAACAAAGCATTCCCAACTGTCACAAATTCTGAGAACTGCCCGGTCAAAGTTTGGCATTTTTTTGGTCTCAGGGATCTTAAGGGACTTTGCCGGTAGCCTCTTGCCCAGAATGACTGGGACGCTTGGCGCACAAAACGAGACCTCCCCTAGCATTTACCCCCCCACCCCGACGCGTTGGCGCAGTCTGTTCAACCCCACGAGCTATGGAATGAAAAATGTCACACCTAGCACCTTCCCACTACATCAAATTGAAGCATTTTGCAACAATGCGTTTGATTTCGGCACAGTCAAACGGAATAGAGTTGACCAAAAACGAGAGAGGTTATTGTGGAAGGATGTCGCATGCACCTGTAGGTCCAAACAAAACATTCCCAACTTTCATGAATTCTGAGAACTGCCCGGTCAAAGTTTGGCAATTTTTTGGTCTCAGGGATCTTAAGGGACTTTGTCAGTAGCCTCTTGTCCAGAATGGCTGGGATGCTTGGCACATGAAACGAGACCTCCTGTAGAATTTACCCCCCACCCCGACGCGTTGGCGCAGTCCGTTCGACCCCATGATGAGCAGAACAAAAAATATTGTTCCAGTTGACACATTCTCAATCATTGACATGGATGATATCTCAGTACTATTCCTTTAGGCACAATATGAGCTTCCAATGGAAGGCACAATTGTGAGGTTAAGATGATGATTAGTGTGCCTCATTCACAGTCATGTTTTACTTGTCTTCAATGATGATTCCTTGATTCAACTTAATCCTTTGATAATACATTTTAACCTCCTTGTGAAAGCACACTTTCAAGGTTGCTTGAGCAAGAGCTAGCGCCTCAACATCGAGGCGCACTTTTGGTGTTCTAGAAACATGAACTAGCACCTCAAATAGTAAGGCACTCATTCTAGGTTGTTTATTCAATAATTGGCACTAGTCACATATGGTGTAGAGAGGTAGATGTGCGCCCAAGTCATCATTTGATGCCTTCAATAACTATAAACTCCTTTGATGATGCATTTTATCCTTCCTATTCACTATCTAGCCTTAGGTGCACATTTTAGGTTGATCAATCATAATCTAGTGCCCTAATTACCAAGGCGCACTTTTAGATTAGTTTGATAAAGGATTAGCGCCTTTATTTCTAGGCAGAAGTTTGGAGCTGAAATACATCAAAATAACAAGTTTCTTCATCACTTGAAACATATTTAACACTTTGAAGATCTCCAATGCATGATTGAATATCAAGAAACCAATGTATCATTTCATGAAGGTCTTAAGTGTTGTAAATATGCATCTTCTTATTTAATCATGTGTTGTAAATGAAGGAATACAATGATTGCAATATGTGCACAAAACAGAATTTTTGATAAGGATTGAAAGGAAATGTTAAGAAAATGCAATTGGTGAGTGTAAATCCAAAGTGTGGAAGCACAGACAAGGCGTGTGAATAGTTTGGCATGACACCTCAAAGAGATGCTATCTCATGGAATGCAATGATTGCAAGATATGCACAAAATGGATTTTTTGAAAAGGCTTTAGAAACTTTGAAGCAAATACAATTGGAACGTTTAAAACCAAATTCCATAACATGTGCAAGCATTCTCCCTACTTGTGCCAAATTAGGATCTTATATATACATATATGCACATAATGTCATGAAAATAATGTATAGTGTATATATCAAGCCGTATAGGCATGTACAAATAAAACCATATGGGTATATACAATGATATACATCGATAACATACAAAAGTATGTTTACAAAGCCAAATACACATATGTAACAAAATGTCTCAAAATCAAATCTCCTATGGATTGCTATCAAATAATCTATGGCTCTTGCTAGGCCATGAAGATGGTGAACCAGTCAATGACTCATCTTCCATCGCTCATCGACTAGACCTCCTCGATAGAGATTTTTAAATTTCCACCTATTAATACAATCAAACAACGTGCACATTAATATAGAATTTAATATTCAAAATATATAACATGACATAAGTAATCAATCACTTACCACCAATTGGTGATCCCTTTTGATCATTTGTTAGCTCTCTTCTTCTATAGAGCTGGATGGGTAGGGGAGGTGATGTCCTGTGAGAAGCATGAACAAGCAGATTTAAAAGTAAACATGAATATCATAAATATGTACATTAAATGCTGCGCTTATTATAGGACTGTTCTAGTACTATTTTAGGACTGTTGTAGGACTGTTGTAGTTAAAACTATCCTAGTAGACATGTATAGGACTGTTATAGGACTGTCATCTCATGGAATACAATGATGGCAAGATTACTATCAAGATTAGTATGAAGATTAATTATGACTATTATAGGACTTTTATAAGAATGCAAAGTAAGGAAGCATAGGCAAGGCACATGAACTGTTTGGTGGAATACCTCAAAGAAATGAGAATTTTGTCAGATGTAGTTGCAATTGCCATGTGACACATGTATGTAATATGTGAAAGCATAGACAAGGCACATGAACTATTTGGCAAAAGACATCAAATACATGTCACCTCATGGAATGCCTTATGTAGAAAAAGGTACAAATGTGTAGTATTAAGAAATACAAATGAGAACTAAAAATCATACCTCGAGTATAGTCAAAATAACCTACGATGCCATATAAAATAATTTACGATGCCATGCAAAATAATCTACGATGCCATCTAAAATAACTTTATTCACTGTCCTGTATAGTCAAAAGCATGCATTATAGTTATTAAAGTAACAAGATTTTTAATAAAACAATTCTCAAAAATAGAAAAAAACAAGAACAAGTTAAGATAAAAAATGTCATACCTGTCCATCTGGAAGTTTAAATGCTAGTCAAGCGTACTTGAGGGGTCATCTCTTACCTTCAAAGTATCCAATATTGCTTCATGATTAGCATTACTAATTGTCCATAGTTTTTTTGATTTTGGTCTTCCACGATGCTTTAGTAACTTGACATTTGTTGCTACAACTAGGTGAGAATACATCAATACAGTTTTATGCTTCTCAAAGTCATCAAAGGCTGGGATACCATTCTTTTTAACCATATATGTTTGTAACCAAGTCCCAGCAATAACAACTGATCCTGTAGGATATGTGAACCCATCATCATCTGTCATAGGTTGTGTTAGCTTTTGTTTTCCCTGTACACATCGTGCCAACCAATAGTCTGACCTCTCTTCATTTCCATGTGGTGCAACAACTGCATAAACATGACCTGGCTGTACAAGGTCTGAAAGATGTTCATAGTCAAATGAGCTCTCCATGTCATTGACGGAAGATGATTGACCTTCATATAAAGGGACTAAATATTGTGGAATCCATGCATCTACCCACTCACTTGACTCACAATTGTTCCAATTACATTTAATACAACTCTGACAAAAACAAGCTAATTCTCATGTCCAAATAGTCCATGTACTTGCATTTGAGCTTTGAAATGAATGCATCTTTGATGATTCACTGATTCTCTGACATTCCAATTTCTCTATCGCTATCCCATCATCAACCAACCAAAAGAACCTACACACTTCAGAATCAAGAGCCACTCCTCGTGACAATGCATAGTTACACCACTTAACAATGGAATCTGCATCACTGAATGTAGCACCACCTCTAATCTTTAGTTGTTCTTTAAAAAGAGCTCTCTTTACACATGCACTTGCTCCATCATGTTCACCTTTTTCGTGCCCAGCTTCAAAAAAAATTCAAATATGAGGTATACCCTTCTCTACATGCATTTTGCTCAACCAATAGAAATTATGAGCATTCTTGAATTGACCAGTGCAATTATCTGACCAAATGAGATGTTGATCTATTCTAATATCTTTTTCTTGCAAGAACCCATAAAATTGTTGAAAATAATATTGCACAAACTCTGCTGAATGAGATCGATCATCACTCATGTAAAAATGGTATTCTCTGACAATCTTCCTGTTCTCTTCTGTACTCTTGGGGGCATGTCTATATGTGATGTGAACAAAAATAGCAATTTGAATAGAATTGTAGTACTGGGATTGAACTTCATTTTGGGGTTGCAATGTATAGTTTTCTGCAAAATAAACTATAGAGATAATAGTTCCAATCGGGAAAGAGTCTTTACACATCCTGAACTGTTGATCTAACCATCGAGACCTGTGGCTATGTCTGACATATTTGTAGAAAAGATTTTTCTTAAAAACATCAATAAAATCAGCAATACTTATGTCTCTTACAATCAACTCACATCTAGAACCTTCACCTCCATTTTTCAAATTGTATTTCACTGTCTCATATCTCTTTTTCTCAACCATTCTCTTTCCAAAATCATGCTCGTTGCCCTCATGAAAACATGATACAAACTTTGATAACCCACCACATTGTAAACACTTTTCATTTAAACAATCATTCTTGTAGAACATGCAACCATCATCTCTAATACATAGAAATAAATCCAATAAGTACCTAGATGACTTTGGTAGTTGAATTGCACCACACTCCTGTAACATTTCGTTAGTGTGCAAAGTAGAACGAATATTGCATAATAATTCATGGTAGATAGAAAATTCTACATGGTATTTGCAACAACATGTATTACGAACTTTAAGAGGAACACAATAAAATAGCTTAAGAGATTCAAATGCTCTTTGTGAGATTGTCATACCTGGGTGAGTTTCACAATATTGTTTGTACAATGTTGTTTGGCTACATTCCAAGTAATGTTTAGGATGTGGTGTGCGGTCTTTATCACCAATTCTTAACTTTACAACATCTTTTGCATTCGGTGATACCCTAGAGTTAGTGTGCCAAAATCATTCAATTTCTTCCTTTGTGCTATCAATTAGCTTCTTGTCAACTCGTGGAAGCCTACCACTGAAAGCCCAAGTATCATTGGCAACAGGACTATCTAGCCTTGATCTTAATGCTAGTGCTTTTGACAATGTTTTACGATTCAATCTTAAGTCAACACAAGTTTGCCTCATTAATCGAGCATTTCTTAATTGTTTGCTTACTATTAAGGTTGTTATTACTCTACGGGCAGCTCTTTTATCTTTCTCCTTGCTAGTCTTTCCAATAGAATTGAGTGCATTGAAAAGGCTTCTTACAATAATTTTATTCCGATCGGACACTTTGTTTAACCGAATCTTTAATTTCTTTAGTAAAGGTCTCATTTTGTACATCTTTAATAATTGCACAAAAAGTTGGCATTGTTCGGTTAATGTTTTCTTCTCAAAGTATTCATTGAAGATTTTTGTAGCCCACAACCGAACCGTTCGTGATAACCTCTTGCCTTCAAGTTTTTCCATTATGTTCTCATCAATTTCAAGTAACCATTTTGGGGTTTTTGGGTGTTTTCCAATTTCATCACGGTTATTCTCTTCTTGACAAATGTCCTCTCTTCTTATGAAATTTGGAGATACATTGATTGTTCTTGTTTCATCCATGTTTTCAACCTTATCAATTTTATCAACAAATGGATTATGGAGTGCAATTTCAATATCATGATGTTCATATCCACTCTCTTCAAGTGCACGTCTTCATTTTTCTTCTTCTTCTTTGTCCATGGTATTGCTATTATGAATAGGTGTTTCATAACATTTTTCAATATTTTCATTTGCAATATCATGGTGAATTTCATTCTTATCTAACATTTCATTATAATCAAAATTAACATCTTCAATTTGCATGTCATTAGATGGTAAAGAAGAAGATTCACCTTGATGAGCATCCGCCAAACCCACCCTTCCAATCCTCTTCCTTTCCCTATCTTTTTTCCTAATTGCTTCAGTTTCCTCCAATGTAACTTTCCTCCTTTTTGCTTTACGATGACTGTTGCTCCCCATTAGGGGAACAAAAATATCACCCTTATGATTGTAACAAGAAAATTGTGTCTCCAAAAGTGCATAAAAATATTCCTTTCACTGTCATAGCCAGAAATCACGAGTATTTCGACAACAGATGGTCTCTGGTTGCGGAAGTCGGGCCCAGAAATATTCCTTTTGTCTTTTTTTTGCTTTTCCAAAACAGATATCTGTTTTGGAAAACCCAATTCTTTGCAACGGACACTTGCAATGTCCATATGCCTACTACAAAATAGATAGCCGGTTTATTATGTACATTTGGATTCTATACTAGGGATTCATTGTATTAGTCAATAAACTTGTGAATTACCATCTAATTTCAATGTTTACACACTAATCCACCTAGGTATCAACTTAATAAAGCTTTGGATATAAGCCATTATTTGATTTTAGGCTATCATCAAATGAGGAGCTTCTAAAGGCAAAAATGTTGTCCCAAAAGAAGACTCAATGTTATTCGTAAAGACATTAGATTGTTAAAATACAAATTCGAGGTTAGATATTCCTTGGGCTATTTTAGTATAGAGAAGCAAAATTGCAATATATGACTATCCTAGGAATTAGAATGGTTGATCATAGGATATTCATGGCATTTTAATATTAATGCATGGATTGATGGATGTTTAGGGAGTTTAAGTTTAAATGTAATGTATGAGAATTCTTATTTATGAAGGATCTAATATGTCTTATGTCTTATTTGCAGGCCATTCAAGAAAGAAATGAAAAGATACCAAGGACTATCATAACACCTATTATAATTAGGTGCATCAAAGGATTGTCATCCAGGACCTTACTAATATGGGAAGTTATCAAAACCATGTCATGTTTAAAATTAAAGGCTTTATCACCTCTTTGTCCCTATAGGCCTATTAGAACAATAGGTCACATTTTATTCATATACTAGGATTGAGAATAAACACTAAGCATTTGTAGTTATGGCAAGTGTAAATGGAAATAGATCACAACTTTAGACAATCTATCCTCTCCTAGATTGCACTGACTAAGTGGAAATTACAAATTCCCTATTAATGTCCTTTATATACTGAAGGTATGGGTGAGAAAGGTAAACTTTGTATGTTGTAGACAAGTGATGCAGAGCAACATAGCAAAAGCTTACAAACAAGGTGTAAAATACCCATTAACCCACCAATTGCTCAAATAGCTTTTAAAATATCCTTCCCAAGGTCCAAACGAGACCGAAATACACTCTTTCTTTACTATCGGCAAGACATTTCTAATGTCTCATCGAACTATGCTTCATATGTTCTTCCTTTCTCTATTGTCAGCCAGACTTATCATTATCAGTAACCTTCAAATTTGTTAGCCAGATGTGGGACCTCTCGCCGATGTGTAGAATCCATTGCTCAGGCTTATGCTATCGGTGTGACTCCTCCATTGTTCTCTGATATGTATAAGAGGACGGATCAAAGTAATTAGCATGCTCCCTTCAAAGTAAAGACATGAGAATAGAGCACTTGTGAGATGGTTATTATAAAGGGACAAATCAATTAGAGACATGCAGTTTCCTAGAGAATTTGGAATGCTTCCGCTTAGGTGATTATAGGACAAACAAAGATGTTCTAACTTCCCCAGACCACCAAATTCTGCAAGTATACTCCCCTTCAAGTTGTTGTGTGAAATTCTTTTCCAGTGAAGTTGTGAGTAATTGGCAAGAGATTTGGGAATAGAACCCTCTAGTCCATTTCTTCTTAAGTCAAGTATCTTCAATGCTTTCAACTGCTCAAACCAAGGTGGAATCCTTCCCTTGAAAGAACTAAAAGAGAGATTTAAAGTGCATAACAAGGAGAGACCTCCTTCAGATGGAAAAAGGGTACCTTTTAATTCCAATTGAGGGAGAATTATGGCCACCACTCTATTGGTATGTTTCTTGTACCAAACACTGGTCCAGAAGCACACATTTTCTGAATTGGTAGAAGTCTAGTTAGAGAAATGTGGTCTCCTCGACTACTATTATTGTAGGATATGCATAAACGGGTTTGTTGAAAAGGCTTTAGAAATTTTCAAGCAAATGCAATTGGCAAGTGTAAAGCTAGATTCTACAACCTTTGTCAGCATCCTCTCTACCTCTACCAAAATGGGAGCTTTGGAATAGGGTATGGACATTCATCAAAGCATAATGGAAGTGGGATTTTTGTAGATATTATAGTTGGAAATGCTCTGGTAGACATGTACGGAAAGTGTGGAAGCATAGACAAGACACATGAACTGTTTGAAAAAATGCCTCAAAGAAATGTGGTCTCATGGAATAAGATGATTGCAGGATATATACACACTTACTCCGATGTGAGATTCACCACCCTTGTCTATCGGTAAGACCAATACCCTCGGTGAGACTTTTTACTTGCATTTCAACGTTATAACTCTCCCCGATGTGTTTACCATCCATTAGTCATCAGTAAGACTTCTACATCGGTCAGACATTCTCATCAATTTTTGATATCGTATCTCACACCGAAACAATAAACACCAAACTACACCATCGGCCAGATTGCCTCTATCGGTGACACTTTTCTTCTCGCCTCCGAGAGTCCATCTCTTTCCAATGTTCCTTCTGTCGGTGTGACTCCCTCTCATCGGTGTAGTTCTCAACCGTTCTTCCAATGTGTCGATAAATAACCCATCTGTGACATTTAATGATTGTCACCCTAATATGACTTGATCTGTGAGATCAATGTTGTCAGCTCAATGGAACTTTGTCTCTTCGATAACTATTGTCAGTCTGATGTCTTCGATTTAGCCTATACATAACATGATTTGTTATCACCGGTAAACTAACGTATCTTTTACCAATTTTCCCGATATGGCCGGTCAACCTTTGTATCCTTTGACATGTACATTCACCATTTACAACCACGATAAACGATAGCAGGATATACACGAAATGTCCACGCATACATAAACGATATACCCATGGATTGTATCTTCGGTGAAACAATACCAATGGTACAAAATATGTTGCTTCTCTTCATCCAAAACCAATGGCACAAAATTTTTCATAGATCAACAAAATGGATATCCGTTCTGAAAATGGATATCCGTTCTGAAAACGGATATCCGTTCTGAAAACGGATATCCGTTCTGAAAACGAATATCCGTTCTAGAACGGATATCCGTTTTCAGAATGGATATCCGTTTCTAATTGCTTTTACTGAAGCAAAACGGATATCCGTCTTACTTTGGTACAAAGCAAGACAGATATCCATTTTGATTGTTGACTTTTTATGGATTGTAACGTGTTTTAATGTTTCAGTCTCTTCTTCGAACTTCACCCTTCGTGCTGACGACTTTTTTTATGCAAAATTGATAAAACGAAAAGGGTTTATAGAAAAAATTGTTAGCTTTCTAAAAATATAAGATTTATTTGGATATCATTTTATTAAATAATTATTAATAATTTTCAATATACCGTGTCTCTGAAATCCTGATGGACACACTGATTGAAAAACATCCATAACTTTCAAACCATTTCACCTTTTTGAGATCCAAAACTTGCGTCACACTCTATGCTTTTCTGGCTATAGGTTAAATTTTTTTTTTTGAATTTTGATTTTTTTTATCGAGTTAGGTTGGCTGGAAAATTACTTTTTATTTTAAAAAAAAAGTCACAGTAAAAAAATCATAACTAATTATTTTATTAGAAAAAAATTTCAAATAAATATGCATCACATCCGGACATGAGTCCTCTACTTATTTTGAAAGTTTCAAAAAATATATATATTTTTACTCATAGTTAGGTTGGCTGGACAGACACCCACTTTTTATTTTTTTCTGAAAAATTTAATAGTTGTTCATTGAAATATTCAATTTTCACTAAGTAAATTTAGTTTTTTTTTTTTAAAATAGTAGCCTATAAACTAGATTCAATTCTCTATAAATTTTATTCTTACATCTTTTTCAAATTGTATAGATAATCCATTCATAATTTCACATGAACTTGATAAAGTCTGTTTTTTGTATTTTCATTGCCACTTAGAGGTATAGTTTGGCCCATCATGATCCTGCACATACCTTGCAAACTCTATGTTGTCACAATCAATATCAAAAACCTCCCTCAAATACACTGTATTCAGAGCTCCATGATAGGTGGGTTCTCCAACCAAGGGAGGGAGAAAGATGTACACATGTTCGGTTCCCAGAGAGCCATTTGAATGAAAATTAAAATTAGGAGGCTGGTAGAGGAAAAAGAACTTGGCAGAAATGAGGAGAATGAGAGCTTATCTAGATTTAAAGGAGAAGAATGTAGGAGTGATGCGTCAACAACACAAAAGAATTATAGCTAGAGCATGCAATCAAGTACTGAAAGACAATGTGGAGGAAGGAGTAAATCCTGTCATTTAAAACCTTGAAGAAAATCTAAGAGCCAATCTAGAGCCCGGCAATGCAAGATCACAACAATAAAGGTGCACAGATGAAGTTCTCAACAACAATAGATGTCATGTCACGTACTTTCATGTAATTAAGATTTGAGCAAAGATTGTGTAGCTCTGTGGAGAGTTGATCATCACCTATGAAAAGGTACTTCCCCAACAAACTAGATTAAATAAAATGGTCCTTATGAAGGGACATCTTTGGAGAACCATTGGAACAATGCGTACCTGTCAGGCTTTACATTTATAGTATGGGATATTTAATTACACATTATTAAGTTTACTTAGGGCTTTTTAAGTCACCTATGGTTTTCTAACTTGCAAATATAAAAGCAAGTTGTCACATGTAATTCATTAATCCAATTCATTAATTGCATCCTTATTTCGTAAATTGCTCTCCTTTATGCTTTTTTCCTTGTAGAAGGCTATTTTCAGGTTTTGTAGGTGATCCTAGTCTCTTGAGTCCATTGGAGACTCTCACACCACCTGTTTGCATGGACTGTACAACTAATACCATCAGTCGTACATGTTGACATCGCTTTCCATGTCACCCACCATTACAGCCATCCATACTAATGTCATCATATATACAACTGGCATAGTGTTGACATCAACATCCTCTTTGGCTTGGTAAGGGAAACCCTCTCTATTGGCATTTTCATTTCTGCACCTCAACTTTAGAGTCTCATTTCTTAGTCATACAAAGGCCTATTTAGGTACATTTTTTCTTTGGCTATGCACCTTTGTTATTAGTTTTCATATTTAACTTCTCAATTTATCAATATTTTAGTTTTCTTAGAGATTATGCTATCCACTAATGTTATGGGACCTTAAAACACATGTGTAACTTTCACAAAACAACTCCTTTTGAGCCCTACTTTTTTAAAGTTGATATTTTTCTGAGCTCTATAGTCCTATACTATTTATTCAGTTACTACTTTGGAACACAATGTAAGTTTTCAACATTTTTGGTCATTTTGGGCCCTGAAAAACTTGAATTTACATTTTAAATCACATTAAAATAAAGTGCCAAACATTGTAATTGTTGAGGGTTCATTACAACACTAGTAACATGGGGTTGTCTTGTGTTCTCTTGTTTTTCTTATTCTCACATTTCTTTTTTTACACTATGGATCAATTGTCAATTCCTCTTCTTACACCATATAATTACTTTGAATAGAAATCTAAAATGTTAATCTTGTAGAGAAGCAAAGGATTATTCAAGATTACACTATACATATGGGTATCTCATCAAGATTACTGAAACCTATCTTTTCACCCATTTAGGTTGTGCTTAATGGGGGTGTTAATGCAAGTTTTTTATTTTTCTTAGTTGGATATTATGTACTTTTCTACACATTTATTTTAGCTTGCTTAGGTGGATAGAGTGAGTCATTTATGAGGGTAGATGACATCTTCCATGGATGTAAACCCTGCTTATTTTCAGATAATTGGAGTTAGATTTCTCATTGGTTATATTTGTCTCCTCTCTTTTCTATGTATATATCCATTCACCTTGCATTTTCACTCATGTAATTGTAAAATATATTTTGTATTGAAACATATTCTTATCTTACAATCTCTTGCTTATCTTTCATTCTTAAAAGTTATCTTACTTTACTAATTTAATTTTCCAATCATTTATTAAATAAAAATTTAAATATCTATTCCACATTCTCTTTACTCTTAAGATATTCTAAGATAATTAAAGAGTTCAAGTAATAGTTTGTCACTTTATTATACATTTGTATGTTACTTTTGTAGTTGTTTAAACTAGACTTTGTTATAGTTCTTTCCTATTATAATGTTTTCAATTCAAACTGTGAATTGGTTTTGAAACTATGAACTTAGTTTGTATCCAATATGTTTTGGGTGGGGTGGGGGAAAGGGGTTCTTGTAGTTGATAGGAAAGAAAACATTGTGGAAGATCCTTTTTGTCTATTGCCCACATCGGCTTTTAAATAAAGCCTCAAAGGACAAACCACCCATTTTTAGGGGTGACCAAAGGCAAATTTGGAAGTAAAGAAAGTCTTAAAAGTAAAATTCTCGCCCACGTTTTTCTATTGGTAGGGTTTAATGGCTACCCACTTGTTTAAATTAAAAATTGTGCACAAAAGCTTTCAATAGAAAAGGAAAACTGTGGATGATGGTCATAGGTAGCTAGTGCATTTCCTTTTCCATTCATCCTGAGGAGATAAAACCCATGCTTGAAATAGAAAAGGGAAAATGCAATGTTATCCTCCAACTAAAGTGTAACTCCAATATTGATAGTATGCCAATATTTTAAATAAATTCTTAGGGGCTCTTGTAAATAATTGTCCTTGGTCAAAATTTAACAGTAAAAGGACTAGAATCCAGAGAAGGATCTTGATACTATTGTTTTTGTTAAGGAAAAATTGGATTCAAATAATTAATCAATACAATCAATATCAAAATACCCAAAACTCAACGAAATACAGAAACAAAGAGATCAAACAAACAAAAGAACTTCAAAAACCTTTGCAAACCTCAAAGTTTCATAGCTTCTGTTGGTTGCTTTATCTCAATCGATCTTGCATATATGAATAAGGCCCTTAAAGAGTGCACTTCCTTGCTATGATTCTAAGATTGTCAATGGAGAATGGCTATGATAATGTTTTGTAATGAAGATGAGCTTCACAACAATGATAGTAGTGATATGGTAACAAGTGTGATTACAAGTAATTAAGGAATTGGTGCCAAAGGCGCGCTGTAATTCCTACAGAGTAACAATACTTAAAGCTTAGATGAATGAAATAGAAGAATATGGTTCAATTTATAGACTTGAGAAAGAAGAGATCAACGGTATAGAACGGTTGAGGAACGTGTGCGAATAGGAAGAAGACATGTGTCTTGCTATATTTTGCATGAGAAGAATTAAAGAAATAGAAGAATGAGTTCACTGAAGAAATAAATCAATTAAAAGAATAGATCAATCAGTTAAGAGAATAGAAATTGCATGAGGATGAGAAGATATTTTAATTCAATTAAATATTTAGAATATTCAATTGCATGTGCACAAAGATTGAATTATATTTAGAAATAACTCAATTTAAAAGAAATGAACAACTTAAATAAATATTTGATTTACTTAAATTTAGAGAAGATATTATTGGAAGAAACAATTAAATAATTAGTATTATTTAATTTAGAATGATTTTGAAAGAATAAATAAAATATTTGATTATATTTTATTTTTAAAGATTGAGAGCATTTAAATAAATTTGATTTGATTTATTCAAATTTAGAAGAATGATTTGATTTAATTAAATAATTAAGATTTATTTAATTATTTAGAAGAATTTAATTAAATAAAAGATTTTATTTAATTTTAACTTTAGAAGAGATAATTAAATATTTTGATATTTAATTTGACTTAGAAGAATATGAATTAAATAAATAAATTTGTTTATTTATTTATTGATAGAAAAATTAGAAGAGAATAAATATTAAGAATATTTATTTAGATTGAATCGTGTCATTTTTAAGCGTATATAATTTTAATTGCAATAGATTGTGTTATAATGAGATGTGCTGGTTCGAAAATGGGTATAAGGGAGACGTTGGTGTTGATATGAACTATTCAAAAAACTAAGCAGTTCTATCGTTGATGATGGGTTGATTCACAAGGAAGAATTAAAACTAGCACTGTTTAGAAGCCCTGATAAAGAGAATCTGTTCGCAGATAGTGTTTGATATGTTTGATAGAAAACGTAAAGGGATGATTGAGTTTGGAGAATTTGTGAGATGTTTGAATGTTTTACATCCATCTGCATCTGAAGAAGAGAAAATTGAGTTTGTTTTCGGGCAAACTGGGTATATTGAAAGAGAAGAGGTTAAACTGATGTTGATTGCACTTCTGAATGAATCTTTCAGATGAAATTGTGGAATCAATTTTGGACAGGACATTTAGTGAAGCAGATAGCAATGGTGATGGAAAGATTGATAGAGATGAGTGGAAAGCTTTAGTGAAGGGAAAAACGTGCCTCATGAAAAATATGACACTGCCCTGTCTGAAAAACATTACAGTTGCTTTTCCAAATTTTGTGTTCAATTCTGAAGTGTATGATCAGCAATTGTAAAATTTTTAGATTACTGAACTCGAGTGAAGTTTCTCTTCATTCTTTTTAAATGTTCTTTTTTTCTATGATTAAAATTGGAGAGGCTACAACTGAAAGACCTCATCTCCATTCTGAAAGGATTTGAACAAAATCATCGAACTCTTTCTTCTTTTTTAAACTTTAGCTCAAGATGTATTACTACAGCTTTGTAAGGATTTGAGCAAATATTTGTGGTATGCATGCTGATGCCTATTAAAATGTTTCTAGATTTTCAAAATTTAACAGACCAACTTCGTTGGCAAGTAAATCAGTCATGAAAAATCTTTTGAACTTTTTAAAATTTCTTGACGTAGTACAGAGCTGGATCCAGCATGAGATTTACAATTTCCTATGAATTCTCTGAGTAGACGCCCACCCTTGAGTGGGGATTTTCTATATTAAATAGCTTCTCTCTATAGAAGCCACCATCTACTATTTTGCTACCCTTTTAAGTGGCGATTTTCTTTATTAAATAGCCTGTCCACAGAGGTGCCATCTATTTATACATGGCGATTACTAGTTTAGGAGATATCAACCATGGCTCCCAAGCAAGTCTACAAGTGCCCCTAGGAGTTTCATGGTTGTAAATATTGTTGTCCCTTTTTTCTTTATGGACATGAGATTTTGTTGTTTATAATAGGGTTAAATTTAAAGTTTAATTTTTGGAAGGTTTTATGTTAAATTGAGATTAGAGGGATATTAGGGATTTGAACCTTGATGAATAGTATAATTAAGGAACATACCATCACCCTCACCAATTGTGTCAAAGTAAGTTTTTTAATCTTACTTTTTTCTTTGAACTTTTATTTGATTAAAGTTTTAGGGTTTTTTTTCCATGACAAAATTGAGTTTTATTATATTAGGTTTAAGAAGGGGGGTTGTGTGAAAATTAATCTTTTAAAATTTGAAAGAAGCTATTGATAATTTAAGTTGGGGAAATTGTTATTCTCAAAGTAGTTATCACATTAATTAATTTGTTAGTATTTGATTTTTTTTATCAATTTATTAACCAAAAAATATAGGATTTCCCATTAATTGTCAACATCTTCTTTTTGTTAAAATCATCATAGAATTTGATAAATGTGGTGAGAGTATTTAAGAAGGTCAATATCTTGTTAGTAGCAAGCAAGATAAACCAATAAAAATAATTAAGACCTTAGCTCAAACCCTCACCCTCAAGCTACTACAACTATTGCTAAGTGTTATGTTGCTCCACTCCCTCTTTGTTACAAATTATTACTCAATTGATAATTTCAAGCAGTCCACAAATTACTACCAATTTAATTAATAGCTTGTAAGAAATTGTATTAGCTTCATAACCTCAAGTTGAGGTGACATCCTCTTCCCCATCCCCATGATTTGAGAGGTGCTTCTCTATCTCCTTGACGACTCTATAAATGTTACTCTCATAGCCCATCACCATAGGAGGAGGGACAATATTTGTAAGAAAAATGACAACTTCTATCTAGTGATTCTCTTAACAATAAGAAAAGGGAGTTTTTATAAAATAATTGTTTCTATAGAAGGCCTTGAGGGTGATAATATGAACCTTCATAATATTTCACGAACATTTTCTCTGGAGTGCATGAAGGTTGAATAACATAACCTATAAATACAAGATTAGAGAGATTTATTATAATTTCACATAAATGCATAATTGTGTTTACAAGAAATGAATATTTTAAGATTTGCACTATAGACAATCTTGATAATTTGTTGTGATACCATCTTTCATGTGTCAATCCATGTATCCAACTATAGTGGTATTGTCATGTGATGATCCACCCCTTTTTCATGGATTATGTAATGGACCATGCTAGTAGAGCTATTCAGATGGTCTTTGACTTTAACTTGTGTGCTTTGGGCCTTAAATATATTTATGCTTCTAACATCTTAAATGTTGTGATAATGGTTAGCATATGAGCTTCATACTTTTGATTAAGGGGTAAAAACTAGATTTTGAAAGGATCTGGAATCTTTTACAAAATATGGCAATAGCTGGTAACAACCAAACCCCAGGAAAGTTACAACCAAGTTGCCAAGACAAACCAAACCAACCCATAGATGACCTATACAACACTGGGACCTGACCTAACTATCCTAACACCCTTGAACTTGGTGTGAAAATCATAAAAATGTTTAGGAAGACCTCTCTTCTTTCTTTGCACAGTCATCCAAGATACATCAGTTTCCAAATTCTTAGATCGAGGAGAGAGGAGAGGACAATAATCTATTGGATCATTCTAATCTAAGACACCACACACTTAGAATACTTGGTAGAAGAAGCAAGACATTGCTCTGAGATAGCATGAGCCAATAACCCACCAACCGATGCCATGAGGGTAGGGTGGTCCAAAGGAGGAGCCACCAAACCTGGGATGTGAGAAGAAGTCTCACCAGGAGAATGTTGGCATAATAACAATGGTATTACATTGTTAGCGTTTGGTATTAGTTTCTTAACTACCACCGATTATTAGTAGTTATCTGGTTATGAGTAGTTATGTTTGGTTACATATAACCAGACTCCCCTCATAGTTTATATACATGGTTTTGTATCTGCATATCATTGAATCAATAAAGATGTTACTACCTCTTCATATGGTATCAAAGCCACAGTGAAAATCGTGGAAGGAGATTGAGGAGTCTTGAATAATATTCTTCCCTGCTATGTATGCAAAATGGTATTGGTGTCACCTGCAAAGGAAAAGATGATCAAACAAAGCGTTATGAAGCTGTTTTGTTGAATAAAATCACGGTTTGTTGTTTTATCAGCCTAACAGTGAGTGCATACACATTGTTTCAAAAGTTATATTTGAACCTATTTCATCAGTGAGATCTAAATGTGAAGATGTCGATTCATTCCCTATAGGCCATATTTGCTATTTACAATAATCCTTTCTTCTGAAAGTTATAAATCATATTTTCAAACTGCAGTAATCTACTGGATTTTCCATACTTCATATATTCATTGCTTTAGAAGTTTCTACACAAAGAGTTTGAACTAAGCAAATATCAAATGGAAGCCTGTAATGGTACAAGAAGTCTGAATCTGTGTAACAGAGGCATCTAAACCATTTGATAAAGTGTGTTGCCGTGTAAGAAGAATGTGGAAGATATCTCCAATCTGTGTTGGGCTGATCTAATCGAGACATTCAAATGTCATTTCAAAATCTGTAAGCATTGCATACGAATGTTTTTGGTGGGTGAAGTTTTAGGTTTTTATCTATTTTTCATTTTAAAAGAAGTTTGTTAGAATACAGAGCTAATTACTTTAAAGGATGAGAGTTACTGTTCAGAATCTAAAGATATACAGGCATCATAAAAATTATACTTATTAAAGGTAGTGAAAGTGTTTGCTCTTAGAGATATAAGGTTTTATTAGTGTGGGAGTTTTGACATACATTTGAATTCATGTTGTTTATGATTTCAATTTCATTTTAAGATAATCCAAGTGCATACTTGGATTCCGAGCAACGTATTGTAGCAGCAAAGGTTATAAAGAGATTTATTCTTCATGCAAAGAAAACTACTTTTGTTATTGAGCACAATTTTATCATGGCCACGTATTTGGCAGACAGGGTTATAGTTTAGGAGGAACAAGGAGAGTTATCAAGAGGCCAAGAAGATGAGGATTTATCAGATGATGAAGCTTTTATTAATGACTCTTTCGGTGGTGTTAATAATGCATTAGTACTATAAGCCTTCACCTTATTAGAGGAAGGCGACATCGGAGGATGGAGGATTTTCCATCATCTCAAGTTAGCTTCTCACTTTGAGATGATGCTTTGCATGAGAAGCATTTTTGGTTTTGGTTGTTTTGCTTTTCTTTGTTGATGCCGATGGATTTGAAGAATGTATGTGTTAAGGGAAAATTAGATTCAAATGAATATTCAATAATATCAAATATCAAGATACCCAAAACTCAATGAAATGGTAAACAAAAGAGATTCAATCAAAATAATGAATAATACAAAGCAAACCTCCTTTAATTCGTAGATTCCATTGATAGCCTCTCACAATTTATCTTGTCTATGAATATGGCCCTCAGAAGGTGCACTTCCTTGCTATGATTCCAAGATTGTCAAATGGGAATGGCTATGATAGTTTCGCCATGAAGATGAGCTTCACAACAATGATACTAGTGCATAGTAACGAGTTTGATCACAAGAAATGAAGGAATTGGTGCCAAAGGTGCGCTGTAATTCCTGCAGAGTAACAATACTGAAGACTTGGATGATAGAAATGGAGGAATAAGGTTGTTCTTATAGACTTGAGAAAGAGAAGATCAACAGTATAGAAAGAATGAGAAGATCAACGGTTGAGAAACCTTGAGGAACATGCGCGAATAAGAAGAAGACATGTGTCTTGCTATATTTTGCATGAGAGGAATTAATGAAATAGAAGAATGAGTTAACTATAGATATAAATCAATTAAAAGAATAGATCAATCAGTTAAGAGAATAAAACTAGAGAATATAAATTGCATGAAGATAAGAAGATATTTTAACTCAAATATTTAGAATATTCAATTGCATGTGCACAAGGATTGAATTATATTTAGAGATAACTTAATTTAGAAGAAATAGACAACTTAAATAAATAATTGATTTATTTAAATTTAGAGAAGATATTATTGGAAGAGACAATTAAATAATTGATATTATTTAATTTAGAATGAACTTTGGAAGAATAAATAAAATATTTGATTATATTTTATTTTTAGAGATTGAGAGGATTTAAATAAATTTGATTTGATTTATTTAAATTTAGAAAAATGATTTGATTTAATTAAATAATTAAGAATTATTTAATTGTTTGGAAGAATTTAATTAAATAAAGGATTTTATTCAATTTTGACTTTAGAAGAGGTAATTAAATGTTTTGATCTTTAATTAACTTAGAGGAATGTGAATCAAATAAATAAATTTGTTTATTTATTTATTGATAGAAGAATTAGAAGGGAATAAATATTAAGAATATTTATTTAGACTGAATCGTGCCATTTTTAGGCGTATACATTTTGCCCCTCTTTGATGCAATGCAGTTTACGGCGTTGCTTCAAAGAATAAATAGTCTGATAATGATACTGCCCTAGTTTGCCCCTGGCACAGGTTATGATGACAGGATGCCCCCTTGGGAGATTGGACGGGAAGAAGGTAGAAAGTGTGAGACGGACAATCTCATGAAGACGAAGGTGAAAAATAGGTTAGGCTTGAAGAAAGAGCTGAATGATATGCTATGCAAGATAGAATGATAACACACACAAGCAAGTAAGCAAGTATACACAAATGATACAAAAACAAACAAGGTATTGCCCCTGTCAAGCGGTAAACCAATGATATATTGATAACGATATACAATAGTGTTGTCATGGCGGGGAACGATATATCCCTAGACCAACACGACAAGCGTGTTGTCATGGCGGGGAACAATAGATCCCTAGAGCAACACGAAGGATAGTGTCTGGTTTTAGGAAATGAAACATGTCGTGTAAGATGCGTGTGTTGGTTTGATTTTGACAATGTTACATCCTGTATAAGACAATTGGTTGATTAACTGATCGAGTTGGTTTACAACTAGACAAGGATCAAGACTATTGATTGTGATTGGATCATTTGACAATATTGACTTTGACTTGATTGGCATGGATTAAGGATGGACTTGCATTTGGATCATTGCTCGGGTTGACCGAGTTGAGAAGAATGGATCACAACGATGGATGGAAAAATGACTCAACAAAAGAACTCACAAGCTTTTATTTGTATTGATACTTTGCATTGTTGGATCTTTATTGCATGGGGTATGGTATGGATGCTTTTATGGATGTATAATGGATGTGAATGGTGTTTGCTTTTGACATCTTGATGGTGCAAGTATTTTGAAGTGCTTGTTTCATCATTGGGTGATTTTTTTGAGTACTTTTTCTGAATGTTGTAAGTTAATACAAGCATCTAGGTATAATTGAACTGAGATGACCTGAGTACTGCTTACATGGATTTTGATTTAGCAAGTTAATACAAGCATCGAGGTATAATTGAACCAAGATGACCTGAGTATTTCTTGCGTATCAACAGACAAGGATTGCCTATCAACAGACAAGGATTGCCCCCTTTCATGTTAGACCTTTGATGTCCTCGATGATCTTTTTGTTGATCATGTCTTTAGAGAAGGCTTCACATTACTAAAGTTTAATCCACAAACAGAAAACAAAGAAAAGAATCATGCCCCCTATCATAGCATCTCTAGCTTTTGGCATCCTTGAGTAGCATAGAAAGACATGATAGAAGAAATCAAGACCCTGTAACTTAACCATGATTCCAACCACAAAATATATTTGCATTTAGATGTGTTTGCTTCTTGCCATAATTTAGGTAAAATCATTTAGAATGCCTTAGGTATTTGTCTGCTTTGCTTTGGATAGGTTAATGCTTTGTGTCAAGATTTTTGCTTGAAAAGAGCAGGTTCTATTTGCGTTTGCTTGTTTGGTGAGAAGATTCCACAATCCTTATTGGTGAGACGGACCCTAAGGGACTGACCTAGTGCCTTAGGGGATCATTACTGAATGGCCTTGCCTACGTGATGACGTAGAGGCAACATAGTTCAGGGTGAACCCTAATGGACATAAGACCTAGGCGGTAGAAAGTGGTACGGACTCAGAGAGATAGAAGGACTAGACATGGGACAGACAGGACCGTGGGAGCCTCGGGGGCGCATTTGGAAATGGCCTTGCCTACGTGACAATGCAGAGGCAACGTAGTTCATGGACTCAGATCATGTGGACCTAAGATATGGATTGGATGAGACACGATATGGAACAAATATGGATCAGATAAGACATGATATGGAACATATAAGACATGATATGGAATGGATATGGATCAGATAAGACACGATATGGAACAGATAAGACATGATATGGAATGGATATGGATTAGATATGGAACAGATATGGATCAGATAAGACATGATATGGAATAGATATGGATCAGATAAGACATGATATGGAACAGATATGGATCAGCTATGGATCGGGTGATACTGATGACAAGGAAACACCATGGATAGGTAGATGCATGGGTGATAGTAGATACAAATGGTTAGGTAGAATGAAACAAGGATGTGATCTCCCAGGACTATGTCACATAAGAATAACATGCCCCATTGTAGGTAGAATACTTAAGATTTTTCATGACAAAGCTTACGATGATAGGAGGATGAGAGGGTAATGAAAGATTTGCATGGTTTGGAGGGATAAGGTATGTCAAGAGACATCTAAAACATTTGTCAACATTGTGCCCCCAATCTTTATCAAGATCAAGAAAATAGAGGAATGGAAGATTTAAGATAGATAGACTGGATAGTATAGGTAGGTAACAGCTAGAAGGATAGGATAGGAAATGGTACAGAAGGAAACTGATAGGAGAAAGTGATATGCCGATGAGACAAGGTGCCCCCAAGTGTGGGTGACGTAGAAGATCAACTTACACACAATGCCTATTTGCCAGATTTTCACTGTTGGACAAAGGGATTTTTCTTTTTTTTTGAAACAATTGGATGGGAGAAGGTGGATACAGAAGAGAGAGACTCAAGTATCTAGTTTCTTGAGATGTGATAGTCTCGCTAGATGGATGTTGTCACATGGACAAGATCAAATGTTCTCATAGACGTTGGTAGGGGATTGCATGAAAGTGAGATGGAGAATGTTAGATAACGGTTTATGGAAGGGTGCGATAGTCGATGATGATGCCGAATATGGAGGGAAGGCCTATGCAAAAGCATGGACCATTGGAGTAGGATGGAGAAGATATGTAGGATAATAGTGGAAGGAAGGGGAGAGGGAGGTATATAAAAATGTTTATGGGATGGAAGGGAATCATGACCAACGGTTACACATACCATGATAAACATTGAAGTTGGTGATGGGAAAGTAGTGTAGGAAGAAATGGAGACTTTTGCTTGTGGATGGATGAGTTAGGCATGTAGGGATCCACATAGACTGAGTATTTTTCTGAGCTTTGCTTGTCTTTGGGGATGGAGGAATTTGAGACTTTTGGATGAAATGGGAGAAAGTGGATGGTTGGGATTCTTGAGAGGTGGATGCCTCATTTGACTTGAGGGCTTTTTTGCTTAGGTACCCAAACCATTTTGTTTTTAGATAGTACCTGTGAAGGTATGGGTTTGGGTGTATGTAGCTTTTGTGCAACTTTTGGAGTAATCATTTGTTGGATGCGGACCCATACCTTTTTCAGCTTAGCGTATAGGTGTGTGGGTGTATGCAACTCTTGAGAAGGATGTTTCTTTGATTCTTGATTTTTGTATCCTAGGTCATGAGGACTCTTAGGATTTTTGAATTTATAGGTAGAGGCATCCAAATTTTTGCTGTTAAAATTTTTTGGGATGGTGGAAGTGGGGTTGGAGGAAGTTCATTGTTTAGACAACATGGGCATTTGTTGGCCATGATTGGGATTGTTAGAAGATTCATAGATGGATGGATAAGGTGTTGGGAGAAGTGGTGGTAAAATGCATGGAGGGATATTAGGAGTTGGAAGTAGCGGAGGTAGATTGGATGGTGGAAGGTGTATGGTCACATGCTTTTGACAATTATAGGATGATGGAGGTGGAATGGCGACATATTTTTTAGGGATATGATAGGGTTTGCGATGGAATATCGTGGACTTTGGAGGAGTGGAGGAAGTACCAACATCTCGAGATTGTTCACCTTGGGGTGTGTATCCAAGGCCATATGAAGGAGGAGGAACATTGACATGGACGGGCTCCAAAATACCTTGTTCATGAAGGCCTAAGCCTTTACCTTGATAGTTCATATGTTGGAGTATGCGATGGACAGTGGGATTATGTGTAGGTGGAACACTAGACACAAGTTCCTTATTGGATGAAGAAGATGGGATAGAGGATAATGGTGGCTGGTGTTCTAAGGAGGAACACTCATGAATGAAGGCGGTAAGACCAAGGATATATAGTGGGGGATTTGCAGCATGGTTGATAATGGATGGCGGAGGACTATTTTTGGTTTGATCTTCTATGCTTGCTTGGGAGGCAAGTGTCTCATCAAGGGAAGAGGAAGTTGTTGAATCTTGGATAGGACTAGATGGGGTTATAAGCTTAGGACCATGGAATGCATAAAGTGGGCTAAGAGGATCATCATGGTTTGCTTGATCATAGATAGGCTCTTGATCATAGATGGGATCTTGATCATAGATAGGCTTTAGCATGATGGAATTAAGGTGCTCTTGTATATGTTCTTCATCAATGATAATATATTGATCATGGAAAGGATATAGGCCATGGAGAGGTTGAAATTTGATCTCTTGTTCATGTATAGGATCAAGTTGCTCATGGATAGCTTCTTCATCAAAGATAGTATCTTGATCATAAAAGAGATATAAGTTATGAATGGTTTGGAATTGGATTTCTTGCTCATGTATAGGTATAGGATCATCGAAAAGATAAAGGTTATGTAAGGGTCGGATGGGAGTGCTTTGATCTTGATTTAGACAAGGGGTTGATGTTTCCACATGTTCTAAAATGTGCTCTTGACATAACTCTTGGGTTGTTTGAATTGAAGTTGAGGTAGAAGACTCTTGGATAGGCTCTTGGTCAACAACATGAAGGTGTGACGGACCTTGACTTTGGTGCATGGTAGGAGGTTTTTCAACATGCTCGAGGGGTTGCTGATTATACGAAGAGGTTGGTGCAATGGACATGTTTGAAGGCTCTTTGATAAGGTCAAGGACCAGAATTTGGTGAGATGGTTGACTCTCTGGTGGTAGTCCTTGGATCACATCCTTTGTAGATGTTTGGGTAGATGAATGAGGTAATGGATGAGTGGATTTGGAGTTCTCCCTAGCTTTTTTTTTGCTGTGTAAATCTGGAAAACATCTTTCCCAAAAATCATCTGAGGCTTTTTTGGTTGTCCATTTAGAGCTTGGGGAACTCAATGGCGGTGTTGGTGTAGGATTGATATGCTTTGGGATATGTGTCTTAGAAGATGGTGAAGGAGGACTAGTAGATAGAGTGGTATACGATTTCCAACTTGAGGTGGTGCTTGCCTTGTCATGGCATCATTAATACGGGAAACAGATGCATGAGTTTGGGGCGAGGCGTAGCTAGTACTAACACGTGCAGCTTGTAAGATTGCCATTTCTTGTTGTATAACTTGGAGTTCTTGAGCAATTTCTATATGATCTTGGGGTGAGGCATCGAAGTCTAATTGCTCTCGTAGGTATTAGAGTTCTTGAGCAATTACTTCTAAGTGGTTTGTGATTTCAACAGAAATTGACGCAAGACTGAAATGGGTACCTAGAAAACCTAAAATTTTTCTTTGAAAAGATGTGGAAGTACTCACTATTATGCATGCACAGAACCAGATGTGCTGTAGAAACTGGTAAATGCGCAGGAAGTTGGGACAGATGCTTGCAGAAACTGGTAAATGCGCAGGAAGTCAGGATAGATGCGCCACACTGGGAAAAATCAAATGCGCAGTAATAGGTAGTAAAAGCGCTGCAAGTCAGTATATATGCGCCACAGGTCGGTACAAATGCGCAGCAACAGAGGACGGATGCACTGCTCTGGTTTTTCTTAGTATTTTTGCAATTTTTCGGAAATTTTTTTTTGATGTTTTTGGTATTTGGTGGCAAGAAGGTCTTTTTGATCTGATTTTCTGAAATTATGGCAAGAAGACACAACAAACACAAATAATATTTTTATGTTTTTTTTGGTGATTTTTTGACTCTTTTTGGACTAAAAGGAAAAGCAAGTACAATCCTAGGCTTCAAATGGATTACAGGGGTTTTTGGCCACTAGAACAAAGGTGTTTAATAAAGGAAACCATTCGAGTGGTTATACGTGCGGCAACACTACTCTCCATTATGGAGTCTCCTAGCTTGTAAGGGTTACGCCTTGGAGGGTTTTGGGGGAGGTTGGCTATCGATATAACACAACTTCACTCATTGTTTGAAGCTTTCGCTACAAACACAATTTATTTATAGTGGTTTGGAAGGGCTTGGTGTCTAGCTTGTTACCACTTAGGGTCATTCCTACTTGGATGAATGGTATCCAAGAGCAGGCCCCTCTAAAGGAAAAACACATGTGAAAATGATATGTCTAGCATTTTGGTCACCCAAGATAGGGGAGAGCATAGGTCTGGTATCATTCCCAAAACACAGAATACAGTGGTTCTTTTCCCTAGTTCAAATGAGAAAAACTAGATGAGCTATCTCCTTGGGCAAGCACATAATTTTGTTAACTTTGAAGTGATAACAAGATAGCAATGATGAGTTCAATTTTATCCCAGATAGCATGAATTGTTAACTTTGAAGTGATAATCGAGATAGCAATGGTTCAGGTTTACCCAGATAGCAATGATGAGTTCAATTTTATCTAGATAGCATGAATTTGTTAACTTTGAAAAGATAGCAATATAGCAATGATTCAATGATATGCAAGATAGCAATGATACCAAAAATCAATGAAATGGTGAACAAAAGAGATTCAATCAAAATAATGAACAATACAAAGCAAACCTCCTTTAATTCGTAGCTTCCATTGATCGCCTATCACAACTGATCTTGTCTATGAATATGGCCCTCAAAAGGTGCACTTCCTTGCTATGATTCGAAGATTGTCAAATGGGAATGGCTATGATAGTTTTGCCATGAAGATGAGCTTCACAACAATGATAGTAGTGCATAGTAACGAGTTTGATCACAAGAAATCAAGGAATTGGTGCCAAAGGTGTGCTGTAATTCCTGCAGAGTAACAATATTGAAGACTTGGTGATAGAAATGGAGGAATAAGGTTGTTCTTATACACTTGAGAAAGAGAAGATCAACGGTATAGAAAGAATGAGAAGATCAACGGTTGAGAAACCTTGAGGAACGTGCGCGAATAAGAAGAAGACATGTGTCTTGCTATATTTTGCATGAGAGGAATTAATAAAATAGAAGAATGAGTTAACTGAAGAGATAAATCAATTAAAAGAATAGATCAATCAGTTAAGAGAATAGAACTAGAGAATAGAAATTGCATGAGGATGAGAAGATATTTTAACTCAAATATTTAGAATATTCAATTACATGTGCACAAGGATTGAATTATATTTAGAGATAACTCAATTTAGAAGAAATAGACAACTTAAATAAAAAATTAATTTATTTAAATTTAGAGAATATATTATTGGAAGAGACAATTAAATAATTGATATTATTTAATTTAGAATGAACTTTGGAAGAATAAATAAAATATTTGATTATATTTTATTTTTAAAGATTGAGAGGATTTAAATAAATTTGATTTGATTTATTTAAATTTGAAAGAATGATTTGATTTAATTAAATAATTAAGAATTATTTAATTGTTTGGAAGAATTTAATTAAATAAAGGATTTTATTTAATTTTGACTTTAGAAGAGGTAATTAAATGTTTTGATATTTAATTAACTTAGAGGAATGTGAATCAAATAAATAAATTTGTTTATTTATTTATTGATAGAAGAATTAGAAGGGAATAAATATTAAGAATATTGATTTAGACTGAATTGTGTCATTTTTAGGCGTATACAGTATGTTTTGTGAAGATTTTGTTTTGGAGACAGGTTTGGGATTTGGTGTTGAGCTCAATATGGATTGTTGTCCAGCGAGCTTCAAAGAGTATATGATCAAGAATTATACCCTTTTGCAGTCACTAGACAATGGCAAATATCTGTCATATCTCTTAGGGTTCATTGTCGATAATTCAAGACTCTGTGATTTGAGAGCTTGGGATTAAAGAGTTCAAGAACACAGCTCGAAGCTATGCCTTTCTGAGGGTAGACAAGATAGCATGATGGAGCCCCACTTGGTTCAGGTTTTGTTCTTTGGGAGAAGATCTTCTATAAAATATGTATTCATATTATGTAATCAGCTTTGTTGAGTATTTTAGCATTCAGGGGGGTACCTTGGTACTATTGCATGAACAATGTAATAAGGGGGGAATGTTGGCATAATAACAATGGTATTACATTGTTAGCGTTTGGTATTAGTTTCTTAACTACCACCGGTTATTAGTAGTTATCCAGTTATGAGTAGTTATGTTCGGTTACATATAACTGGACTCCCCTCATAGTTTATATACATGGTTTTGTATCTGCATATCATCGAATCAATAAAGATGTTACTGCCTCTTCAGAGAAGACATTGAAGCCACAATATCCCCATGGGGAACCACCTCAAGAATAGGGGCCTCTAGGGCATCATATTTATCATCCTCATAATTAAAAGAAACACCAAAAATCAAGTGGTCAAGGAGAGCATTATGCCACCAAGTAGCCAAACCTCCATTCTTATGTTGAGAGAGGAAGTAGTCTAAAGCAAGGTGCCCAATAGTGAAGCATCACCTACAGCAAAAAGGGGAGACCCTTGTAATCAAGCATTTGAGTCCAAGGTTGATGCCCACCATCAAGATAGTAGATGAGCTTCATGTTGCTAGTTGGGTGTTATGCAAAATTTTAAAATGATGGAACCCATGGAAGATAGGTCGTATACCTATGCATTAATGTATTGGGAGAAAATCATGATCTTGCATGAGCAAAAAGATAGGGATTTTGGAGCTTAACTACCATAGGAATTGTTTTTCATTCACAACTTGGTTATGTGGTCTAACTTACTCTAGGGCCTGATAGTGTCCTTAAATGATTTAAGACAACCCTTAATCTCTAACCAAGTTATTTTTCTTTGCTTCTTGTTTTTCCTAACCTATCCAAGTTTTTATGAAGCTAATTTTCTAACCATATGCCTACCAAGCTTTACATTGAGTGTTCATTTCTTCTGAATATGGTTCTTAAGAACTATTTTTTTCTCAATGCCACCTACTGAGTAGGGTGAAAACTTTCAAAGCTATGTCCCACTTTTATAAAGGAAATGAACAACATTGATCTAACATTTTAACTTGAATCACTACAAAGTGACATGTATGTTTTGAATTTTAAAATAATATTTAAACTAATGAAATGTAGATTTTTTAGTGTATTTTATATTTATATTTAAAAAAAATCCACCTGATAAGGGGTTGGAAGCATAATAATTGAGAAGCCAACATTAGCGAAAAAGGAAGGAGGGATGCCATCAATAAGAATGTGTGTGAGTTAATATTGGAGCATGCAATCATTCAATACTAGGTATGTTGCTATGTGTGAAGGACCGATAAATGGGGTGGCATTGTTTATTGCATGTCTATTGCAATTGTTTTATGTTGTTGATTTTGATGGCTTCCGCTGCTAGCAAGTGACACTTGGGGGGAATCATGTTGAATAGGGAAGATAGAAAGGGGAATTAGGTAGAGGTCTCTATTAAGAGGTGGAAGGGCAAAGTTATAGGGGAGGATGTCATTTCCAGTTTCATAGGATTTATTGACAAATAAATCGAGAGTCCCAACCTGAGAAGGTGGATGAAGAGGGTTTGGGAGGTTGCCAAGGATGTCAATGGTAAGCCAGACACTGGCCTACGCTCGACCATGGCTAATCTCTTGCTTGACCTGAGATACTCTCATGGCCGCTGGAATGCCTTCGATTCTACCCAATCATTTTCATGTGCTTCCATGTTGTCAGTTGCAGCATGCTCCTATCTGCTTCATGACGATGTGAAGGGTGAGGTTCATCAGGCCGAGGCTTTTCACGACTGTGCTATGAAACATCTATATGCAATAAAAAAATGTCAGGTTTGTCTGCAGCATGCGATAGAGGAAATGGCAAAGAAATTGAATGTGACACTTCCTAAGGAGGCAATTCCTCTATTTTCTAAGTGCTGTGACACGAACTGTGATAGAAATGTAGAGGAGGCCTTGACGCTAAAGGAAAGTGGGTTATGTGAAAAATTTAAGTCTGTATGTCAAGGTCAGTCGAGGCCTATGTAATTTTCCTTGGCCTTGTTTAGTCTATGTTTTTCTATTCTGGATTAGTTATAGTATGGGATAGACAGCTCTGGGCTTCAGCCATTTTTTCATGTAGTATTGGAGGGTTTGGTAATACTTTAATTAGAATGCTTTCTGGTGATGTTAAAGACTCTGGGCTCTTCCCATTTTTTAAGGTTCTTGGACCTTAAAACCAGGTTATACGAACAAAAAAAATTAAATATATATTTTTTTATAAAATTGACACTATAATTTAGTTGTTGATAAAATGCTACAAAATGGGATTAAGTGGGCCTCCACTTTTTATATAGTAAATTTTATTTTTTTTCCTTCAATTTTTTCTTGCATTTATAACTTGAAACTTTAGCACATGGATTAATTTTTTCCCCAGTTCGATAAATTTTTTTTTTAAATAAATCTTGAAAGTTGTATGTATTGAAAACACAACTATTTTGATGGGCCTCCACTTTTTTTCTTAATTATTTATCCAAAATAGACAACGATTATATTGTCTTGACATGAAATCTCTCCTCTAGTGCATCATATTTTTTCAATGTTTTTTACTAAAATTTGGTATTTTTTCTTGACAACATAATCAACCTTATATTTTGGTGTTGACGATCTACTTTTAGTAAAATTAAAAAGGAATTATAAACACTAATTAAAATAATTAAAAATATATATTTAAAACATACACTTAGAGATCTACAAAATGGTATTTTAAGATTTTTTTAAAAATGTTATTTAAGTTGTGAGAACATAAGTTTTTCAAATAATTTATTTTCTTTCTATAAATTGGCCCCAAAGTGATGCTATGCATATGTATCTAGTGGATACTTCCAACTAGAAAAATTATGGCCCAAATCTAATTTAGCTAGAATGAATCTAGGTGGGACATATGTTTGATTGAAATTAACTTTTAGTTGGAAATACTTAAATATATTTGTGTTGATGAGTTGGGCTAGAGTGGCACACAATTTGAACTTTCATCTAGTAGCATGATTACACTTTGAAGCACATATAAAGGGTTTGAGCTCTGGATAATAATTTAGAGAATGGGGATGGATTGATTGGTGCAAGGAAGCCATTGCATGCACCACTTATTTTCTTACAATATTTCATAAACAAATCAACCTCTAAATTAAATGTGTTTATGAAGTGGTAGCCAAGTATTTTATAGGTCTGTCTCACACCTGATATAACTAGAATCGATGAAGATAAATAGCTTCAAGTAGTGGATCTTCACAACAAAATAAAATTGGAAGAAACTTTTCAATTTTGGGGATCTTAAACAAGCCTTATATATGCATTGTCTTAGTTAGATATATGATTTCAAAAATAATTCTCTAATACGTCCTTGTTCATGTCACTCCTTGTGAAAACTAAATCCTTGATTTTTTTTTTTGTAGGAATAATTACCTATCATCCATCCATTATTTAAGGTTTTTTGTAGCTCACTATAAGAAGGTAGTCTAAACTCTAACCTCTATTCCTACCATAGAGGATACCATTGCTAAGAAACTAGGTGTTGTGACCTACAAACTATCTAAATCCCAATGAGTGGCCTATGAAGGGTCTCCTAATTTTTTGAGCGATTCCCAAGTTAGTAAACTTATCCTATATCATCTGTGATCATGAAATCTTATATAATACCCCTAGTTTCATTTCTACCCTTACATCTTGAATTTTTTATGTCCCTTCCTAGTACACAATTCCTATTAAGGTATTCTCTCTTTTTACCATATATCTTAAGTACTATTTTTTTAATGACATTATTTATACCCCTATTTATTTATATCCCTCATGCATGCAACTAAACATTTAATTTCCACCACTATCACACCAAACTCTAAAAGAAAAGTCTTGAATAAATTTTCATAGGAAATTATAAAAATAAAATACATTAAAAGTATTTTTATACTATAATAATTTGACATTGATCCCTAAAATAAAAATTTAAATTGAAACTATAGCTATTTGATGTGAATATGTGGTCATTTTTGACTTGGACTTTACATGTTTGTATAAAGAAAATAAATTAATACTTGTGCATAGGGTAAACCACATGAAAATAGAAATATAATTGTTCGCCCATCTTATATCTACCCATAAAATTGAAAAATTCCTCTTTAGTGTTATCATGTTGCAATCATGTTTAAATATGGTACCTATTAACCTCTAAAAAAATTAATGGTCAAAAAAGGTAAAGAGTTTTTTCTTATTATTGTCAAGTGAGACACAAATTTAATGTATGAGACCCTCAAGTGGTGGATGCCCATAAGGAGAGTCATTTCCTATTTACCTTATATATTGTCCTACAAAGTGTACATAGGTCAAATCCCTCTTTTTGAATCAAACATGTATCTCTTGTATGGTGTACAAACACCCTCATCATTTCATCCACTTAGGACTAACCAAATCTATGTGAAATCCTACATAAATAACATAACCAATTTTTACCTATGAAAGCTAAAAGTAAAGAGAGATAAATTTATGTTTTTTGCCTAACTTCCTATTCCTTAGACCCAACCCCTAACCCATTCCACACTCTTACCCCCAATACTTAAGAAAAATATTAATATAATTACCCTCTCTACCCCTAATACTAGCAATATATCTATCTATTTTTCCTAATATTAAATATCCCATTATGCACTCGTGTGTTATAATATTGCCTATCTAGTAATGCCCCTAGGCCTAATATGGATGAGCTCCAAGATGTTGTTATTTATATGAATCATGGTACTTATCTCAACATTGATAGTTTCCCATGTAAATTTTAACAAAGTATGTGAGATAAGGTCTACCTATATATCTTTACAAATTTTATTTGGAAGCCTAATAGACTACTCTTTGTGAAAGCTAATTAACATGAAAGGCCATCAAATTCAACTCCATACTAGTGACTGGTCAATTATCATCAACTAGAGCCCTATTACCTTTCTCATTGTATCCTATAATATTATTAACACAATCCTTAGCCTTAATATCAAGATACGTGATGCCTCTTATTATTTGTCCCAAGGAAACTTGATTAATTTCTATAATAGTTATATTATTGATGATATTATTGCTATTTAAGAAGGGGTGGAGTCGATATTCACTTCAAAATAGAAGGCCACTTTTCAAAATTGATTTTGAAAAGGATTATGGTTGCATTGAATGACACTTTATCTTGGTCATATTGCAATCCTTTGGTTTTGGGCCTAGGTTTGTATATTTTGTGAAAAATCTCTTTTGTGACAAGTAAAATTTCATCATCAACAATAGGCTATCAAGAACAATTTGGAATTAGACTTGGTCCATTAGGAAAGGTTGTCCTCTTTCTCCATCTCTATATGTGCTTGTTAATAAAGGATTTGGGTATTTTCTTTGTGAGTATGCATTCCATGGATTGGTTGAAATAATTCCCTTCTCAAGTCATTATTGCTTATTTTATTAATGGTCATTTTGTAGAGGACTCTTTGACCCTTGTAGAAGAATGTGAGGTTGTGGGCAATGTTGTAACATACCTACAGTTTTTTTGTTGTTGTATTTCCTAATGTTTCTACATCAACCCACTAAGATTATAACAACTAGGAATTGCAAAATTTAACATAATTATTTTTAATAAAATATCCTTAAGATAATTCATATTGCAAGAATTACAAAATAACAATAATTGCAAATTAATACATATTAACCTATCATAGTTATTTTATTATTTGGTCCATCTTTTAAAAATTCAGAACAAACATAAAAGAATGTCTCTAGTGAGTTTTAGGTAGTATCAGGGTGGTCTTGTGGATGAGAATGGAAGTTAGGTGACATCTCCACTCAAAATCAACTTTCCCTTTCACATAAATTCTATCAAGTTATCATTCCTTAGTTTTGGGAAGATTTATCCTTATTTTGTTAAAGTCAATCTCCACTCTATAGTCAAACCACTATCATGAATTTTTATCAAGTGTGGTCACACTGTTTTCCCATAGGTAAATAATTGAAAAACTAGGTTTCTTATCTTTTATTTGGGTAACTCATATTGGAACCATGTCCTTATCCTTGTAGTAGAAATGTTTTTCTAAGGGTTTATCTTTGCCCTGTATTATTGCATCAGATTTAGAGGTTTAAGGGTTTTTTGTTTGTCTCATCTTGATGAAAAGAAGTCACCAAGCATTCATCAAACCATTGCTACTAAGTTCGACCAGCTATAGTCCATTTGTCTAATGGCTAGATTGTTAAGGGTTGACTAATAGACTTGCTCATCGAGCCATTGATAAAAACCAAGATAGCCAGTAATACTACTATGTCCGATGGAGCAATGAGACAAAATGACAAAACGATATGGGGTCCACTTGATGAGCCAACATGTCATAGCCATTGATCTTCTTTGATAGTGTGGTTTTTAACATTCCATGTCAGATAGGTGGGCCCAGTGCTCCAAGTCACCCTTATTTTTCATTATCCAATCATAGACACATGTAATAGCTTAAAGGAGATGAAGCAATAAGTGTTGATTCTACCTAGGTGGATGGTGAGGATTCACAATTGTCCAACATGGATTGACCTTGATCGTAGATCTATAATCGGGCGAGTGCATATGCAAGTTGAGTATTGGAATAGTCACTATATTTTGCAACTACGATGCGTTAAAAATAGCGTTGATTCAATGCTAGATGTATCTTAACCATTGATCTGACCAAAAGGATGACGACATTTATCACAAGTGTTAAGTCTGATCAAGCGACTGGTTTCGAATTTGAAACCCAACGGCTAGCTGCCACTCGTGCGTGCGAAATTAATGCTTCCACCATTAATGGAAGCACCATTGCTAAGGGTAATAATAAAAAGAAATTTTCTTAGCCAAGTCACCATTCAATATTTTCTCCTCGCTCAATTTGCTCTTTGTGACTTTTATGCAATATCAATCAATGAATGAATGCTTTTAATGACATCCACGAGACCGCAGTCTATGGGACTTAGAGGTAAAACAAGCCGCAACAAATAAGGAAACAAGGATCCACAAGCAGCCCCCAAGCTACATCAGGCTGCCCTTCATTTCGCTGCTGACCCCCTTTCTTTTGCTATGAATCCTACACAAGAAATCTGCCATTTTAACCACCCTTTCTTCTTCAAGCAAGGTCGTTAGAGACCCCACCTTTAGCACATCAGTGTAGTTGATCCGGATGTCCTCATACACCTTACATTCCATGATGTAATGCCATTCTGTTTCCACTAAACCCGATGTACATAGACGGCAAATCCTATCCGCCCATTCTTCTTTGGGTGTCACCCACCTTCCCGTTTCACATCTAAGATGGTGTGAGCTAGTTCTAAGTTGGGAAAGATTATAATCTCCAAGAGACCAGGAAGTCTATGGGATCAAAGAGCTGCAGCAAAAGTGTTTTACATTAAGACATCTACTATAGAGGGACTGTTTAATTAGCCTTACGTAATTTCTAAATTTTTTTTGGTGTTAGATTATTTTGTTGATGTGCTTGCGAATTTTGAAAGCCAAAGGAATTATGGAGGATCATGTTTAGGTGCCTACCTTGTCTAGCTACCATTAAATACCATTTATTATTGTCTATTGATAATTGCATAAATTTGATTTAATAAGTATTTGTCATTGTTTTGTTTGTGTTTGTGTGAGGATTTTTCTCATTGCAATAGTTTGAAGCCCTAGGATTAATGATATGAATTTTGAGGGTTTGTGTTTAATTAATTGAAATCCTTAGCAAAAGTTTAAAATAGTGCCCTTATTTAAGTAGGAAGTGCATCCAAGCTCAAAATTCACATAAACTTGACCTAAAATCAATATGTCACCGAAAAGAACACAACAATTAAACAAGAGGAGCCCCAATTCTCAATTTCTTTAGTCAAGAAAGCTAAGAGGACTAGGGAACAATAAATGGAAGAAAATATCTAAAAGTTCTTCTAGGATATCTACAAACATAAAAGGGATGGATCATTGTTTATTGCTAGAAGGGGTGTGCTCTTCCATGCTTACAACAAAAGTGAAGATAAAATATTGGTCAATAACATTTGGAAATTTGACCTAGGAAAGATTGGTGTGCCAAATTGTTTTGAAAATCTAGACATTATTTCCTAGACTTTGAAAAAATACAATTTGGCTAACCAATTAGTAAGGGGCAAGGACAACAAATTTATCCTCGGCTTAAATCCAAAATCAATTAGGAGGGCATTCCATCTACAAAAAGAAAATCTAAGGCCATTGGATAAGAGGATATTGGAGCTCAAGTAGAATGCTAGTGTGTGTGTGTGTGTGTGTGTGTGTGTATATATATATATATATATATATAAAGGCATGTATATTATGAAGAAATAAAATAATATGAATAGATGAGTATAACAAATAGTTTAATGGAGCCAATCAAGGTTGATATGTTTTGTGACTATTTCTAGGTCACCATGTTAGGGTTGTGCTAGGTAATTGTTGGCACCAAATTGTAGTATTTTAATTAGCACCATATGCATAGCAACTAACTATAGATAGCTTGCACATGATTTTGTATACATGCATAAGTATAGAAAGAGATAAGGCATACACATATTGTATTTAGGGACAAAGTGTATTTTAAAGCTCATGTAAGTCATGGTTAGCTTTAAAGCAAGTTTCTTTGAAGACTAGGTATACATGCATCTATACATAGTCTAAGCAATGCTAAGGGACAAGCGCCTATATATACCCCTATAGTTGTAAAGTAAGACACCATGAGAAAGATGTAACAAAGGTGATTAATGTATTGATGCTAGAATAATACACATAATCGATGCTAAATTGATTATTGTCTTTTTGCATGTATGTGATTCCTTAATATGCATAAGTAGGATCTATAACATGTGGCACATAGAGCAAGTAGAGGGTGCACGACTCAGTGCATTTCACATGGGACATAAAGATATACCAACACATATGTAGTCTAAGTGCTTAGTCATTGGTCTTTGACATGCAACTAGATTATGGATAACATTTTGGCTCCATTGTTGCAACCCTCTCAAACTCTAAGAGTTTCTCAATAAGCATGGTTTGCCAAATCACACTCATAGAAATCCATTAGTAGTGGATACAAAAGGAGGACAAGTTTGTGCAAAAATAAAGGTATGAAGATTAGACAGTAGTGTGAAGAAAAGATATTTAACTCCCCTAAAAAGAATTTTGGGTTGAATTACTAGAACAACTCTTCAATTAGCTTGCAACATGGTTGAAACATAGGAGAAAGGAGTATCAAAGTCAAATAGAGTGGACGGATGACAAGATCATGCACTTACAATGTCTAGATAGAGTTTAGACTAGAGCAGTAGATAGTTTTATATGAGTAACTATAAATAGATACATGTACTACAGTTTGTCATTTTGACATACAACTCAATTGATGAGGCCCTATAAAAGTTCATTAAATGCCAGTTAGAAATAAGTTGTGTCAAGTAGCTTTTTCATACAACTCATGATAGCCCCATGAATGTTATTGGTGATTCACTATTTTATGATAGATCAATTCACATTATTTCTAATGTGCATATTATTTGACCCAATAATTGATACATTTAGTGGAAAAAGTGATACATATTTGCATGTTAGTCATCTTTATTTTTATATTATGAGACCATACATGATGGAGTTTTCTTAATGAATGCATATAGAGATTATTTAATTGACCAGTCTTTACAATGGTTTCATATATTTCAAGTTTCTCATAATTCATTATTTACTCTTACATGTACCTTCATTGAGTACTTTACTCCTTACCCTAGAGTGTGCCTTTGGAGTGGTTCTAATCTTGCAACCTCTAGTGGCCATTCCTTAGGAGGTCTTATCGATTCATCTATTCTTTTTAATGATATAACATTTTAGATACCCATAATGATTCTAGTATGGAACTTTGTATATCTTCTCATGATGCATTATCCTTTGAGTTTCATAATGTACACGATTATCATAATATACCATATACATGAAAGGAAACTAAGATAACAAAAAACACTTCCTACACTAATCTATAAGAGGATATTTATAGAAAATATGATCTAAACAACTTTAGAAAATAAATTAATACACAAAAAGCATTCACCATAACACAAAAATTATCTTGGGAAAACCCTTGTAAGAAAAAACATAATAGGAAAGGTGTCGTTGTCTTTTGTATTATTTGTAACAATATGGTTACAATATAATCTAAAAACATCCACCTTCATGCATCATTAACTATGTTTGGAGAGTTTCTAGTAGCATAATACTTCTTGTAAAATACACTATGAAACCTCCATCTCAAGCACTAAATAAATAGGAGAAGCAATACATGAAACCAACAAATAGTAAGTGGATAATAATGAGCTAAAACCACCCAAAATATGGTGCCCAATTCCCAAGTTGAAATCCAATGCCCAAATATCAAGATGAATCCATAGGCTAAAAATAACATATTCCTTACACTTGTCATAAATTATCATAACTTTGTCATAATCCATTCACCAACTTGGGTACTCAATTTTGGCTCCATTATCTCCATACAAATATGCTCTATGTCATATCATACCATGCATGATAAGTTGGTCAACAAGTTAACTCAACAATGTAACTCCCCTCTTACATGCTTTTATGCATTTCATAAAATCTCTTACACATCTTACACATTCTTACATTGTCAGAGATGCTCTTACATATCTTACATGAAAAAATATTTTCTTACACATGGAATACCAATGCATACACATGGCAAAATAGCCAAGTCATAGTGGGATGCCCTTTTCCATGAGGGATCACAAATAAATAATAATAAATAAAATTAATGTTAGAATTGCAAGGTATATGACACACCTATCCCAACATTCTCCCATTTGTCATATACCTTGAAAGAGTAAAAGGGAAATACCAACATTGTTAACTATCTACTAGGGGTTGAGAGGCCCATACACTCACCATACCACTTGAACTTCTCTGTGATCATAGGCTTCATCAATGCATTTGCAACATTCTCTAGAGCGTCAACCTTTTCAAGCATCACTCTCCCATCCTCCACTATGTCATGAACAAAATGATACTGTGCATCAATGTACTTTGTCTATGCATAAAAAGTCAAGTTCTTTGCCAAGATGATGCTACTTTGACTATCACATCCAATTTGAACTACTTCATGACTTAGCCCAACATCTAAACATAATATTTGAAGCTAGATGGCCTCCTTACAAGAATGAATAACTACCATATACTATGCCTCTATCATGAACAAAGTGACCACTTCCTATTTCTTGTTCATCTAGCTGATAGCACCACCAAATAGGTTAAATACAACCACTAGGAGATCTCCTACCATCAACATTTCCTACCTAATCAAAATTCATATAACCTCGAATATCCACTAAGTGTTGTAGGTCCCCTAAGACATCATGTGAGCTCTAATAACATGAAGAGTACTTGGAAGCACCTTGAAAATATTTGAAGACTCCCTTCACTATAACCTAATGATCTCATCCAGGTTTAGCCATGAAATGGTTCAAGACTCCCACTATTTGGGTAATGTCTGGTCTAGCGCATACCATAGTATACATAAGGTTATCAAGTGTACTAGCATAAGGAACATGAGACGTATCCTCCAACTCACCAAGTTTATATGAACATATCTCAACTAATAACTTAGTACCCACTAAAATAGGAACACACTGATCTATTATCTACCATGTTAAAATGCTACAATACAGAGTTCATAGACTTACTTTGGCCTAACCAAAAATTTGTGTTTACTTTATTACTTCTAATTTCCATACCTAAGATGCAGTTAGTAGCCCCCAAGTCATTTATATCAAATCATGTAAAAGTTGAGATTTCAAATCCCTAATCACATCCTTACTCTTACCAAAAATAACATATCATCTACATACAATGTGATAACAAGGAAATGATCGCTATCTTATTTATAATAAACACAGTGATATAATTTCAACCTCACAAATTCTAGTCTCAACACAAAAGTATAAAATCTTTGGTACCACATCTTGGGTGATTGTTTGAGACTATATGTATAAATATTTTTCAATCTAAAAACTAATGACTTCTTACTTTTTACAACATAATTCTTTACCTATGACATAAATTTCTTCCTTCAAGTCACCATGCATGAAACTTATTTTCACATCCATCTGCTCTATCTCTAAATCAAAGGTTACTACAATAGATAATAAGAACCTAATAGATATCAACTTAGCAACTGGAGAAAAAATCACACTAGAGTTTATCCCCTCAACATGGGAATATCATTTGCAACCATTTTTTCCTTGTAATTCTCAATAGTGCCATCTAAACTAAACTTCTTCTTGAAGACCCATTTACATCTAATAGACTTCCTTCTCTTTGGCAAATGAACCAAGTCTTAAATCTCATTATTTTTTAGTGCAACCATATCTTCATCCATAGTTCATCTCCAGGATTCATTGTTATCCATATCCATTGCCTCTTTCATAATCCAAGGTTCATTAATGTTAGTAATCAAAGAAAAAATACATTTGAAATCAAGTAGGCTATACCCCTCTAATTGTCTCCTTTGCTAAATAGACCTCCTAAAAAGATAAGGTTGGAGGTTCTTCCTCATTAGATCTCTTTGAACACTCAATACTTGCCTCCTCATATGGTTCATCCTAAACTTCTAGTTTAGCCTCAAGTACAACTATCTTGGTCTTTGGCTATAATTGCACCATATACTTTGCACTTCCATTTGGTTTCTCAACAATAAGAGAAGGCCTAATCTCTCTAAAGATCATGTTCTAATAGTATAGAACTTTATTGTCTATAGAATCCCAAAGCTTGTACCCTTTCATAGTGACACCAAAACTAATGAAGATACATTTCACTACCTTATAATCCAACTTTGACTACTTCTCCTTAGGCACATGAACATATGCCTCATAATAAAAAAAACTAGGAGATGTTTAAGTGAGGACTTTTTTCCCATACAAACCTCCATAGGGGTTTTCTCAACAAGCATTGATTTAGGAGACCTGTTGATCAAGTAACATGTAATGCTAACTACTTCTGCCTAGAATTTTTGTTCCAATCCAAACCCACTAAGATTTGGGAAAGGTGTTTCAACCTTGTTCATACCCCAACTTGGTGGGTTCATAAATCCTAGCCTACTTATCAGAAGTTGAAGTTGTTGGATGCATTGTAAAGAACTCCAAAAGACCTAAGTAGAGCTACAAGAAGGATTTAATAAAAATGACACACCTGCTAGACCATTCGAGGGCCAAAAACACTTTGAAGGCCTCTAAAATATAGATTTTTGAGAGGTAGAAAATATCAAAAAGTTAGATTTTTTATATGTCCTAGATTTGACCATGCAAATTCCATACAAATACTCTTAGACCTCTATTAGATCATAAGACATATTTGAATGGGTTTGAATATACCAAAGTGGATGACCCAAATTGAGAAGTCATTATGATAGGTTATGAAAATCTAAGAGCATCTTGTATTTTTAGTAGAGGAGACCATGACCAACTTGCGTGTTGGAATTTGGGCCAATTATGGCACCATTTTTGGGTCATTATTTTGGCTCATGGTTTTAGTAAACCACTTCTAATTTGTGGTTTCATTTCTTCCTATTTATTGGTGCTTGAGGATGGAGTATTGTATGAGTTGTATGATTGATTTGTAGTTACTGGTATGCTGCCAAAATTACTCTAGAATCTGAATGTTGGTGATACTCCTATAAAGGCATAGCTTGATATTTGTATTTTAACTATTTAGTTTCTAAATAACATAATTGGTTTTTCTTTGAAGTGTAAGGTTTTTCTCCCAAAAGTGTTTTCCCACGTAAATCATCTTGTCATGATATAATTTTCTTTATGTATTCTTTTTATGTAACTATAAGATCTTTTATTTTTTCCACATACCTCCCCTTAAAGGTTAGTTTAGGAAGCATTTCCAAACCATTGCTTCCTTTCACTAAGCATACTCCTAGCCCTCTCTATTAATGTTATCTTCATTCTTTCTATAACTCCATTCTTCTAAGGGGTGTATGGAGTTGTCTTATGCCTTTAAATGCCATTCTTTTTACATAATTTGTTGAACTTTGTTGAACATAATTATCCACCACTATTGGTACTTAATATCTTGGTATTTTTACTAGTGTGGTTCTCCATGAGGGCCTTAAACCCCCTAAATTGACTAAAGACCTCATATTTGAACTTGAGAAAATAAAACCAAGTCATCCTGAAAAAATTATCAATAGATGACATAATACAAGGATTTCTATAAAGAAGGAACATCTAAAAGGTTAAATACATAAGATTGAATAAAATATAAAATATTAGAAGACTTATGAAAAATCAAGAAAACTAAACATGGTTTTTCTTTTCATTAAAACAACACTCACAAAAATCAAACTCAAGAGAACAATCAACAAGCCCCTCTACAAGATTTTTTTTAAACCTATCCATAGATCTTTCTCACCAATATGGCCTATGCACTAGTGCCATAACATTGTCTTCTTAATAGATAATTTTCTCTCCAAGGTAAGAGCATGCTTAGGTACCCATAATGCATGACCATCAAAATTGGATAAAATAGATCTCTTTTCTATAGGTTTTGATGTCAAATTTGTTGATTCAACAGATCTCTTCACCACATGTACACAAAATAACTAGTGCGATGTATTAAGTACTAGCATCAAGCCAAAAGAGAGTACCAACTTGAACCTCCTTCATAAAAACCACATGTCTTCAAACAATTTCATACCCTCCATTACTAAAGACAACCTACACACCACATCATTCATTTTATTGATAGATAGTAGATTATGTGCCAAACCAAGGATGTGCAAAGCTCTAGTAATACCCTTGATCCTCCCATCAAAGAATTATATCTTGAGTCTCTTATGACCAACAATGATAAGATAAGAGTTGTCACCAAGGTAGACCTTTCCACCATCAAAGATCATAGTCTAAAACCATTATTAATGGGGAGTCATGTGGAAAGATGTTCTAGATTTAATAATCCATGCATCCTCACATGAATTTGTGGCCAAGGATGCAACAAAGTCATTGCTTGAATCCTCCTAAGAAGATCTATATAATTTCCTCCACAAAATAAATTAACATATACTTTTCAAATTTGAAATACTTAGATCAGATCTTAACTGATAATAATATAATTTTTACATTTATATTTTCTATTATAATAGCTAACACAATAGAAAATACAACAAAAAAACAAACTAAAACAATCTCTGAACTAATCCACACAAAACCCTACAAATTACACAACAATGACAATATTATACTCCGGAAAGTAATATGAGTTCCAAAAATTTTGTAGCTGATATAGATGAGCATAAGGAGTAGAAATAAACTAATACATAGCTACAATAACAACCACAACACATTGCCAATAAGGGCGTGGTTGGGTGGTTAAGTTGCTCAGTTGTAGTGGCGGCCACCAGACTTTAAACCCTCGCTGGGCCAACAAGCTTGTAGGCTTTACACCTTCGCTGGACCAACGAGCTCGTGGGTTTGAAGTGTTCTTGCTAGGGGATGAGGTCCCCCATGTTGTGGCCTCACTGGTTCATTTCTCTAGGCAAAAGAATTCACATGGAGCCGGAGGGCGTGTCGCACCAGCGTCGCTGGTCATGTTAAAAAGTTTACTAGGCATATTATCTTTAAAAAAAAAAAACCAAAACCAAAAACCTGCAAATGCACACAAACTAGAACAAGCTAAAATCTCAAACTCTAGAAGGACATTCACAACCTTTGAATGAGATTTATTATTGAACCAAAGAGTTTTATCCTTTGATCCAAGAAACCAATGGGTTTTCATCCACATCAGATTTTGTAAGAACACAAGTGCTCATACAACAAAGTTGAGAGATAAAATGATCAAAAGATTCTTTTGTATGAAAGACTCTGCATATTAATAGAGGTTTGGAGTCCAAATTCTCACATCCAAATTGGGAAAATAAATTTAAAATTAAATATTTTCACTTATTCTCCATAAATGCCAGCTAAAAAGTAGCTTATCAGTTACGCAATGACAACCTATCATAATTGTCATAGAATCTCCTCTATTTAGCCTTGGGAGTTACAATATCTTCCCATGAAATCACATGCCCCATTTTTTGCTGCAAATATTATAATTTAATATTTAATTTCTCCCAAATATCTCAAAAATATAAATTCTCACTCGAACCCAATTAAATATTAAATAAACCATTTCCCTATTTTCTTTCATTATCCCACATGAAATATAAGAATAGGCTAATAAATCCTCTAGATGGAATTAATTATAAAGGGGACATGACAAGTCCACCCTTCCAAAAATTTCTTTCCCTCAAGAAATGCAAATTTGGATGCTTCAAAATTTCTAGACCCTCCCAAGTAGCATCCTCTTCTGGTAAATTCTTCCAACGAACTAGATACTATGTAATTTTTTTTCTTAAATTCTTCACCCTAGTATTAATAACTACTTCTAGAATAAAAAAAAATCTTCTTTCATCATCCAAAGGTGGTAATTCTACAAAAGGTACTACATACTTGTTGGATTTAGGATAGACAATTGAGAGGGGCGTGAATCAGTTGTTACCAAACTTCTATTTATAAACTTTAAAGCTTCTTCAATTTTAATAACATATCAAAGATTCAATCATAACACATGAATTCAAGAGTAGAAATAGATTCAACACATACAACACCAATATTTTAACGTGGAAAACATGGTTAAGGGAAAAACCATGGGGTGACTAACCCAAGGTTGTAATCTCTGTTAAAAGAATAAGAACAAAATGACACTTGCCAATTAGGGCTCACTACCTGAGCACACTGCTCACAAGAGGCCCACTACCTACAGGAGACACACTGTCTACAAAAGAATATAAGTATTACATACTTGAACTGGAGATTAGCATCTTCACAATTCTTGAATCAGTTCCATTAAGCTCAACCCCTCTGCTCTGCTTTTCGGTCCTCTTCACTACCACCTTCTCATCATGCACACACTTTTTGAATCACTTCGTAACTCTTATTTATACATGACATCGACTTTGGAATGATCATCAAAGTTGGCATAACATACACTTATTTTATTACAGAGAAATTACAAAAATACAACTTGACTTATTACAAAAACTTCATGTGCATCACTATACTGTCAGCCACACATAACTGGGACTTCAATCTTCTTCAAGGAGCACACCATGCTTCACAAGACATCTTCAAAGTCATCAACAACATGTGCAAACATCCGGTCGGCCAAGACTAGGAAGAATGCTATTCCTGGAAGGTAAATCTTCAATTACAAGCTCAATCTTCAATGCGGACCATCAACACAAACTGGACACAATCTAGAGACCCCCACAAGCTTGCTTGAATCACCAAGAACATCCGCACCACTTCTGTTTACTGTAATCAATCGCATCTTCATCCGAAACCTCAAGAACATAGCCAGTCATCACTATCACATTAGAAGGATTGCTTGTGGACCTCCAAACCACAAACCAATTGAGTTGTCAATTCACATTAGCTTCCCAAACATGCCACCAGATCCGTAGCACATGATATTGTATTTCTGGATCTTACTAGACCTATTTGTGTCACTTTGTCACCTTTGAATAGTTGTTAGAACTGGTTTTACTGTTATGGCCATAACTCCTTCACAATTTCATGTGGACCTCTCAAATCTTGACTAGATCATCTTTAGACACATATCTACAAACCCTTTGATGTGCATTCTCTAATCCTCATCTAGCTAGGATCTTCACTTCATAGAGCTTCACTGTCTTCACTATTCTTCTTTGTTTCTGATAGGACTAATTTTCTCAATATCCTCAGCACACAGCTCATCCAATCTTTGACATCAATGCAACAGGAGTATGTTGACATCAATGACAACACCGGTTAGGCCCATACTTGCAACAATCTCCCCCTTTGTCATTAGTGGCAACATGTGATGTGAAAAACTATTTTAACAATCAAGACAAGAACTTCTCCTCACTGACTGATATAGCTCCCCCTATCAACAGCAATCATTCGTATGTTTTCTCTTCCTTTACTGCTCCCCCTTTGATTAGAAACCACTTTTTGTTTTTCACATGTCTTCTCTCCCCCTTTGACATCAATGGCAAAGGGCACATACTTGCAACCACTTCTCATACTTCATAATCATGCTGACTGCTCCCCCTAAGTAGTAGCTTCCTAACACCAATCCAAATCACAAGATATGACTGTGGGATCCACCAGACTAATGCACATCAGTGCACCTTAATTCAGAACCCGAATGGTGATAACCCCTAACTTCTCCCTGAGATACTCAAAAGAGTCCTTAGGTAGAGGTTTAGTAAAAATGTCTGCAATCTGATCCTTTGAGGGCACAAACTCCATTCTGACTTCATTCTTGTTCATTTGTTCTCTCAAAAAGTGAAACTTGATGGATATATGTTTTTTCTTTGAATGCAACACCAGATTTTTTGATATGTTTATTGCACTTGAATTATCACAGAAGATTGTGATAGGTTCTTCGTACTCCACTTTGATGTCTCTTAGCATTTGCTTCATCCATAATACTTGAGTGCAACTACCTGCTACTGTAATATATTCTGCTTCTGCAGTGGACAGAGATATTGCCTCTTGTTTCTTGCTAAGCCAAGAAACCAATCTTTTACCCAAAAAGAATGCACCACCACTGGTACTCTTCTAGTCATCCACATCACCTACCCAACTAACATCAATATAAGCATGAAGAGAGAAATCATGATCCTTAGAATACCATAAACCATACTCAACTGTTCCCTTCAAATATCTGAGAATTCTCTTGATTGCCATGACATGAGACTCTCTAAGATCAGCTTGGAATCTGGCATCAAGACCAACATCATTCATAATATCAGGTCTAGTTTGAGTGAGGTAGAGCAGTCCTCCAATCATTGACCTATACTTTTTTTGATTAGTCTTAGGAGATTCATCATCTTTACTCAGCTTACATCTGGTTGCCATGGGAGTATTCATTGGCTTTGAATCTTCCATCCCAAATTTCTTCAACAATTATTTCACATATTTGGTCTGAGATATGAAGATTCCTTTCTTTGTTTGAGTGATTTGTAGACCCAAGAAGAAATTCATTTCCCCAAACATAGACATCTCAAATTCACTTTTCATTTGATTTGAAAAAATCTTGCACATACTAACATTTCCTCCAAAAATGATATCATCAACAAGCACTTCAACAATCAAGATATTTTCATGATCAATCTTGAAGTACAGATTACTGTCAGCAGTACCTTTGTTGAAGCCAATCTTCAAAAGATGTTTGTCCAATGTTTCATACCTAAGATATTTAGAGGTTTAGGACAGACAACTAAGAGGGGGGGTGAATCAGTTGTTACCAAACTTCTATTTTATAAACTTTAAAGCTTCTTCAATTTTAATAACATATCAAAGATTCAATCATAACACATAAATTCAAGAGCAGAAACAGATTCAACAAATACAACACCAAGATTTTAACGTGGAAAACCTGGTTAAGGAAAAAACCACAGGGTGACTAACCCAAGATTGTATTCTCTGTTAAAAGAATAAGAAGAACAAAATAGCACTTGCCAATTAGGGCTCACTACCTGAGCACACTGCTCACAAGGGCCCCACTGCCTATAGGAGACACACTATCTACAAAAGAATATAAGTATTACATACTTGAACTGGAGATTAGCATCTTCACTATGCTTGAATTAGTTTCATTAAGCTCAACCCCTCTGCTCTGCTTTTCGGTCCTCTTCACTACCACCTTCTCATCACGCACACACTTTTTGAATGACTTCACAACTCTTATTTATACATGACATCGACTTTGGAATGATCATCAAAGTTGACACAAAATACACTTATTTTATTACAGAGCAATTACAAAAATACAACTTGACTTATTACAAAAACTTCATGCGCGCATCACTATACTGTCGACCACACATAACTGGGACTTCAATCTTCTTCGAGGAGCATGCCATGCTTCGCAAGACATCTTAAAAGTCATCCGCAACATGTGCAAACATCCGGTTGACCAAGACTAGCAAGAACGCTATTTCTGGAGGGTAAATCTTCAATTATGAGCTCAATCTTCAATGCGGACCATCAACACAAACTAGACACAATCTAGAGACCCCCACAAGCTTTCTTGAATCACCAAGAACATCTGCACCACTTCTGCTTACTGTAATCAATCGCATCTTCATCTGAAACCTCAAGAACACAACCTGTCATCATTGTCACATTAGAAGGATTGCTTGTGGACCTCCAAACCATGAACCAATTGAGTTGTCTATTTACATTAGCTTCCCAAACATGCCACTAGATCCGTAGAACATGATATTGTATTTCTGAATCTTACTGGACCTATTTGTGTCACTTTGTCACCTTTGAATAGTTGTCAAAACTAGTTTTACTGTTATGGCCATAACTCCTTCACAATTTCATGTGGACCTCTCAAATATTGACTAGATCATCTTTAGACACATATCTACAAACCCTTTGATGTGCATTCTCTGATCCTCATCTAGCTGGGATCTTCACTTCATAGAGTTTCACTGTCTTCACTGTTCTCTATTTTTGATAGGACTAATTTTCTCAATATCCTCAGCACACAGCTCATCCAATCCTTGACATCAATGCAACAGGATTATGTTGACATCAATGACAACACTGGTTAGGCCTATACTTGCAACAATACTATCTGAGGGCCTTCTTCAAGAAAGAAACATGAAACATGTTATAGATTTACAATTCTTTGGTAGCTCCAACTCATAAGCTACTACACTAATTCTTCTTTGAGATTTTTAGCTCCACTTCTTTGATGGAAGATTGCCTATATGGCTGCAATCTTAGAAAAACCATATCTCCCACCTCAAATGACCTTTTTGTATGGTTCCTACCTACATAATACTTTTGTTGATTTTGAGCTTGTTGTAGATGATCTTTGAGTGATCTCAATATTTCTTGATTTTGATTTACCAAATCACTTTCAATAGGAACTCTACTATCTATAAGTATGACATCAACAAAGGTCAATGCATCATATCCATGTATAATGGTTTGAATGGAGACATACCAATAGATATATCATGAGATGTGTTGTAGTAGTATTCTCCCAAATGAGCCACTTGATCCAAGCCAAATGTTGACTTGAAACATAATTTATCTAATACCCCTAAAACCACTTATTCACTATCTATTTTTGTCCATCTATTTGGGGATGATATCTTGTTCTTGGTGTAAGTTCTATACCTATCAAGTGAAATAATTCCTACAAAAAAGAATTGAGATCTCTATCACTGGAAATATTCTTAGGCAACCCATGTATCTTAAACACTTCTTTAAAAAATAACTCAACCACTTTTTAAGCTTTAAAATCTAAAGAAATGGTAAAGAAATGTGCATATTTCGTTAGCCTATCTACCACAACATATATGTAGTCTTTTTTCATGTACCTTAGGAAGACTAGTGATGAAATCCATGGATATGCTCTCCCACTTCTAATCAAGAATCAGTAGAGGTTGTAGCAAACCTACAGGAAAAACATGTTCCTCTTTGTTCTATTGACAAACTATAAATTCCCTTATATGCTTGAGTACATCTTCTTCGAGACCCTTCCATGTGAACCTATCTCTAATTTTTCTATATGTTTTAGAATCCTAGATGTCCTGCTAAAGGTGCATCATGAAAAGCTTCCAAAATATTCTTCATTTTGGATTTTACCACTAAGAAGACTATGTTCTTGTATAAAATAATGCCATTTGCTACTAAATACTTTTCATCCTTCTCCACTTCATCAATAAGATTAGTATAAAATAAATTCTTAGCATACTCTGCCATAATAGAAACCTTCCAATCGATAGATGTAGTAGAAAAAGAACATAAAGTGGGCATTCTAGAAAGAGCATCAAATACTATATTATTCTTCCCCTTTATGTATATTATATTTTAAAATCATATGCTTGTACAAAATAAATTAACAAATAATTTTCATATTTGAAATACTTAGATGAGATCTTACAAAATTACCAAATTACAACACAATTTTCAAGAAACTATGCAACCCAGACTTTGACAATTTAACTTAGAAAATTATGAAAAATTCTTCATTGATAATAATATGATTTTTACATTAATATTTTATGTTATAATAGCTAACACAACATAAATTACAATAGAAAAAAAATTTGAAACAATCGTTAACTATCCACATAAAACCCTTTAAATTACAACACAACAATGACAATATTATGTTGTAGAAAGTAATATGAGTTCCATCATTTCTGTAGCTGATCTAGATAATTATAAGGAGTAAACATAGACTGATACACAACCAAAATTGAAACCACAACATGCAATAGCAAACTAGAATCCAAATCTTCACACAATTGCTACCAAAAACCTACAAACACACACAAACTAGAACAAGATAATATTTGCAACTTTGGAAGTACATTCACAGCCACTAAGTGAGATTGTCCTATATAACCAAATGGGTTTCATCCTTTAATCCAAGAAACCTATGGATTTTTTTCCACAGAAGATTTTGTAAGAACACAAGTGCTCATAGAAGAAAGTTGAGAGATAATATGATCAAAAGATTCTTCTCCATGACAGAACCTGCATATTAATAGAGGTTTGGAGCCAAAATCCCCATGTCCAACTTGGGAAAATAAATTTAAAACTAAATATTTCCACTTTCTCTCCATAACTGCCAGCTAAAAAATAACTTGTCACTTATGCAATGACAACTTGTCATAGCTATCATAGAATCTCACATTTTTAGCCTTGGGAGTTAAAATATCTTCCCATGAAATCCCATGCCCCATTTGGTTCTACAAATATTATAATTTCATATCTAATTTCTCCCAAATATCTCAAAATTATAATTTCTCACGGGACCCAATTAAATATTAAATAAACCATTTCCCTATTTTCTTTCATTAGCCCACAGAAAATATAAGTATGGGCTAATAAATCCTTTAGATGAAATTAATTAGAATGGGGGTATGACAATATATTAGAATCATCATTAGATTCACCTTTATTTTTCTTAACTTTATCCTCCTTACAATCTCTTCTAAAATGGTCTATCTCACCATAGTTCCAACATTTTGCCTTGGATTTTTTACCAGGAGACTTAGATCTCCCACAAGACTTAGATATACTTTTATCCTTATTCTTTTCATTCTCCTTCAACCATCCATTAACAATCAAAGCTTCCTTGTTATATTTATAAGCTTTTGCCTCATCTCCTTCAAGAGTAAAGCAACCACTACCTCATCAAGCACAAGCTTTGAAGTAGTGTTTTTTTATAATCACCAAGTTGGTCCATGAGTTTGGAAAAGAACACAATAGGCTCATGCATCAATCTTTTTCTTCCATTGTCACACCAATTGATTGTAATTGGATCACAATCATGTTGAATTCATTGAGGTGCTTAGCAACAAAATCACCCTCACCCATCTTCAAAGTGTACAACTTCTTTCATATAAAAAGCTTGCTTACAGTTGGGAATTTTCAATCTCCAATCATATAGTTAAATTGATGTGATTCAAGGCTTAGACCATTACAATATGAAAATCTAAAAATTGTATGCAAATCTAAAATTAAGTTTGCTTAATCTTTGAAATACCATGAAGAGATTTAATGGATTTAAAACAACAAATAGGAGAAATTAGAAAACACCATTATACCTTCACATAACATAGGATTTACGTGGAGAAACCTTTATGGAAAATAATTCCACCAAGAAGAGAGGTCAATCTTGTATTAACTTTGAAAACAAGTTTACATCCAATATGACAACACACTTGTGTACCTGTGAACAATCTTGACACATCTCCTCAATCCTACAAGTGCAACCTCACAATCTATGTGTTCTATTCAACTCTATTACTTCTACCTCATCAATCACTTGAATATATAGAAAAATACATGCAATATGAGAATATATGTAATGTGGCATCCAAACTTGGGCAAATTCCAATAGCTCATTTTGGGAATCCCACCAACATGCTAAACATAGCCTCTTATAACTTCTTACAACATCTTACAACTTTTCATAACCGACTAAAATTATCTCTCCATTTTGGGTGCTTAATTTGTCATACAATCCTTTGAAAATGGGAGATGTTCTTACCAGATGGCATAGACTATCAATAGCTATGCAAAATTATCCCTTACGTGTGTCATAACACCTCAAGAATAGCCACACCAACTTGGGCACCTAGTTTGAATTTATTATCCATTTACATTCCCAAAGTAAAAGATGCTCAAATTGGTAAATAGTAAACCTTTGCTAGTAAATGATTAATTACCATACTAGTAAAAAAATTAATTATCACTATTAGTGGACCCTTCATCCCTTATGAATAAATTTACAAAATTAACACCCTATTTCCAAGCATGTTGAAACTCTCCAAGAATAGTGGATACCATGTCATAGGATTTATAAGGTTGATGTCACCTGAATCCTAATGTTCTCCCACTTGACATCATACAATGTAAATACATCTGTAGGAATAACCAACAAGGGAAAAACATCCCTTAGCCAAACATGTACCATTGAATCTTCAACATGCTTTTGTACTCCAACAAGATACCTGCAAAAGCAACCAAGATAACCACCATCTCAAGAAAGAACTCTTCACATCATGTCACCCATGATAGGATAAGGAACATGCCAAGGTGAAACATATCAACTATCACTAAAACCTGCACCAATCTATACATGAACATAAACATCAAATTCAAATGGTAATAAATGACTCTAAGTGATTACCACACTCATACCAAGTAGAATAGAAACCACCAAAAGTTGCTAGCTCATCCAATCCTTCCATATCTCAAAGTAGGGTAAACAAACCATCATAGATAGAACTTAATTCTATCAACATAACAACCCAAAAGTGTAAACAACTCCATGTATATCCACCATCCTACAAAATAAAAAGTCAAAGGTAATAACACACATAGGCATTCGATAAAAAAACTCTGAAGAAACTCACTAGAGTAAAGTGTAACTAGTCCAAGAGAGGTGTCCCATCTCATACATAACACATATATATTGAGGAACTCCCACTGCATGGGTAATGTCAAATTTGAAAACAAGATCAAAGCATTAACAAGTCCTCCTATAGCACTCACATTGAGGATGTGGCTAACTCCTCTATTACATAGTGTCAAAGAAACATACAATGATATTCCAAATACACCTCTCATTACCAATAAATCTTCTGAGTCCTCCACACCAATGAAGAAAGAGATCAAGGAGCTATCAAACTGTTGCTAAAAAATAATGAAGTACAAACAACAACACTTGACTCTATTCAAACCTCAAATCCATAAATATAAGAACCTTTAGAAAGAAGACAATATACCAAGAAGGAGAGAACTTGTAAATCAAACCATGTCCTTATACGACACTAACATGTGCCAAACTATATGAAGTAAGATCTCCTCCAACACTCTCAAATTGAAAGAATATCAACATCTAACCATTCAAATAATAATGAAAACATGACAACAATAGATTACACCTCACATAGAAAGTAGATCAAACTAGCCAAACATTCCATAGTATAATGGAATATGCCCAAAGCCTCTAACCATCTTCTAAACCTCTCGTAACATATCCATAGAAGTATTTCCAAGATCAATATCAATCAAGAAGATCAACAAAAATACATCAAACCATGCATCTACTTCTCAACAAGCCCTTATAACTCAACATTCAAGACTAATGCAATATAGAAGATAAGATACAGATAAGAATGCATCTAAATTATCAAACATGTAACAACTCTTAGATCATTCACTTTCCAAGTAGACCAAGAGTGGGATACAAGATTGTCCTTTTCATACAACACTAAGAAATATAAACTTTCAATAAAGATAAACTTCTCATCATGTCTATGATGGACTCACGCCCATTTCTAGGTGTAGGCTCCTCGGTCTTTATTGTTGAAAATTTTCATAAAACCATTCCAAAACATATCTCTAAGCATAAGAGATATCTAGCCTAACCCAAGTCTCGCTAGTATCCATGAGCATCCTCCAATTAATCCATGCCAAATTTAAATGCAACTAGTAAAATCAAGAAGCTTCAAGCAAATGATTGATACTCAAAACCAAAGAGTACATCCTTTCCAAAAGGAAGATCAAACATTCTATGTCAATAGAACCAAAGATGTCAATGAACCCTCATCATAACCAACATGGGAAGAATCCAAGAGCTCCTTATGACACCAACAACCATTTTAAAAGATCATCCAACTCCTAAACAAAGATCATCCATGGCTCTCACATAGTTAAACTACACACAACAACATCTTAGAACCAAAATCTTGAAACAAAGAAGATAGAACACACTATATAATTGCACAAATCTCCCACTAAAAGTGATACTGAGATATACATGGCATCATGACCAACATCACTACTAAAACTCTATTGAAAGTGAGAAAAGCCTCTCATGTACCATAAGTTACTACTACTGGTCCTAATGAATAACTATATCAGGTGCTCCAAAACTATTTTTTTCTCACTAAAATAAGCATACCAATGCAATCAAGGTGACCAAGAAGAGGCCTACCAAATAGAATCCACATCAGATAATTTATAAGATCTACACACTATGATCAATGCTCCAATCTCAAATAACTAAAAAATATATTCAACACCACATAAATAACATGTAGAACATAGGTAACCAAGTATAATGTGTAGATTTCCAAGACTCAAACACTAGGCTCAACTCTAGACCTAATTTTCCAAACAAATCCATACACGAGTAACCATAGATCAATAACACCCCAACAAGCAACCCTGTTGTTGGTACCCATTTATGTCTAGGGTTGTGAGCTTGAGCATTTGTAGGATTTTTCATTCAAATCCTAAAATTTCTGGGGCATGATGTTATGACATGTCAAGATTTTTGTCTATGTTGCATCTTTCAGTATGCATGAGCATCATGTCAAATATGTTTGTGATCCTGAGGTCTGAAATCTGAAAAACTCAAAGTCTAAATCTTTCTTTAAGAAGCCTGCCATGTGGGGGAGTGTAAAATTCCAAGCAGGATTGCCTTTTATATCACCCTGAAATTCGGCCTGGTGAGGGAGTTATGCCTGTCAAAGTTTTAAGTCTTTTTGCCTCATCATCATATTCCGGCATGACCCTATATTTCGAAGGAGGGGGTCATCATCATGTTTCAAATATTGGGTGACCTTAGTTAAGATCACCCCGATGTTCTTTTATCACCCTATGCTGCTGACATCAAATTTATGCATGGGGTGATATTTGTTTCTCTAACGGCTGCATCATCTTTTCGAAGGAGGGGGGTGATATCCCAAATATCAGTCATATTCTAAATGTCACCCCGATATTATAGAAAAGCTACAGTGCAGCCAGATATTTTGTAGAAGGGGTGATGTTTCAAATATCGAGTGATCTTTCGATTATCCCCTATTTTGTCAATATGACGGTGACGTCATCAGGAGCCAATAGGATTTCATGCGGGAGGATTTTTCTATGATGCGTCAGGATGATGTTTCCCACAGGGTGATATGTGAATATGATGGTGACGTCATCAGGATAACAGTAGACATAATCATGAGGATCATCGGCAAGACATATGGATATCGGTAGGGCAGGAGGATTTTCCTCCGATGCATCAGGTGGTGCCGATGAGGTTAATGTTAGGATGATATCGAGCATCGGAGCATCATGCGGTAGGATCATGATGAGGTATATGTTGATGCCGTCAGGAGCAAAAGTACCGACATTATGTATGCTCTCGGCCAAGTTTATATTGTATTGAGGAGGTTGTCATGGGGTGCATGTGGGATAATTAGTTCCCTCATATTTTGAAATATTAGGATCATGATTCTTGGCGGGAAAAGATTCCAAGGAATCATGCGACTACTACATTCTCAGGACCACGAGTAGGTGGACATTAATGGTGAATGTTACAGGCTATGGGCGATCATATGGACAGATTTTAGTACCCGATTGAAGTTGAGGATCCCCAGATGGCGGTGCGTGGCTTGAGACCCCTTCCTGTCTCCTCTTCCACCTACTGCATTCAATGTTTGAGCGCCATTTCCTCTGAATGAACTGTATTTGGAAGACTTTTAACTTTTTCCATGTAGTTAGTGCTGGGTGCACCCTCCTGCTATATAAAGGAGGCCATGTTACTTATTTTGTTGTTGAAAACTGGACAAACTTCTGGCTCTGTGACACAATACAACTTAGTTGGTGGCCCTATCCTGAAAGTTCTATGAGTTTATGAGTCTCATGTTGTGTGTTTCATGCATAATTTAACTAGTTTTATGCTATTTTATATGAGAAATGCACTGTTTGCATGTGTTTAATCATTTGTCTCCAAGTTGTGGCTGTATTTTCTTTTGAGTCTAAATAACTAAGGGTTATTTATGATTTAGGAATATGGGTTTTCTATATTGAATGTTTAATCTCCTACCTTTGTTCAAGGGACAAATTAAAAGTTTCAGATTAATCATTAAGAAAATCTGTTGTAGCAGGGATTCCTTTAAGTATGAATGACTAAACACTCTATTTGGGAGATATCTGTAAGGCAGATATAATAAAATCCCCTTGATACCCAGTCTTTGGTACATCTTTATGCTGACCATTCACATGTGTATGTCTACTGACTCCGAGCCCTGGATAGGCACCAATCTAGCCTTGCATTGAGGTTACACTCTAGGTCCTAGTTTTGCATCCAAATATAAATCAAACTCAAACTTCATAAACAAACCTTTTAGGATTTTAGAAATAGTTTTAGGACCAAAATCCTCTGTCTACAACTGAACATAGGCCCAAAGCTAGCCTCTTTGCACTTATCTCACAGTTTTGGTCTGCTTAATAGAGGATTTATCTGCTTTGTGTCAACATCCCAGCAAATACATAGATGCATTTTATAGATGTTGAATAGGGAATACCCCCCTTGGTTCTGCAGAGCCTAAAGAAAAAGAGGAGATATTTATAGATTCTATACTGTTGGCCCCTGGCCCGGGAATCATGTTGATCAATGATGGCTATTTTGTAGGGATTACTGGGAATAAGCATCCAGTCTGGGCAAATAACCAACAGATTTTGGTGACTCTGCTGGGGAGTTGATGAAAAAGAATAATATCTGTGTGCCCATTTGAGTCACCAACAGATTTTGGTGACTCTACTGGGGACTTGTAAAAGAACTCTAATTCCAAAAGGAAAATAATTCCTAGTAATAGGTGGCGACTCCGAACCAATCTCCCAACTGGTAAAGTAAAAATTTGTATGCAAGGGAGAAGATCCCAGCGTAATACTCTATTTGAAGAGTTACCCACAAAGATGATGTATAGGAAAAAAAGAGACTGTACGAGCCAGTCAGGATGGTTCTCCTAGCCCCAGAAAAAATGAATTTATTCAGGACAATCTAGGATCTTCAGAGCAAACAATGCCTTATTTTTCAAACACAGAAGCTGAAATCCAAAATGTATATGAGAAACAGCAGGATGGTACTCTGAGAATAAGGTCAGAGGTGTTTCAAGAATGCCCTTTCTTAGATCCCAGTGATAGATTTGAAGAGGATGAGTCTTCAGGGGATGAAGATAATGATGATCAGAATGAAATGGGACCATCCTCCTCTATGCCCAAAGAGGAACAATTAGCCGATGAAATTAAGAGCTTAAGGGCAGAAATAGAATATCTGCAAGCAGTGAAAATCAGAGATGACATGAGACAAAAAGTGCAAGCCCTGAGAGTTGCTCAGAGTGATTCAATTCCTACCCTTGAAAATATAAATATGCAGAGAAATTAGCATAGAAATGAAATCCATGATCAGCGTAATGATCAAAGATAGAATGCAAATAACATAAGAGCTCCATTAAATAATGTAAGAAATCAGAATGCAAATAGAAATGCAAATTCTAATCAATTTGGTAGACAGCCAATGCAGTTGGACAGATTCAGACAACTAGTTTTTTATGGCATTCCTGGTTATCCAAATCCTATCGACAAACATGTGAGGCTGCAAGTGCCTAAATTTTTAGGAAATAATACTGTGTTAGGTGAAGACCATCTAAAAGCTTTTTAGAATATCATGGACAACTTCGAGGTTGAGCATGAGGATGTTTTCATGAAATCATTTATGCAATCCTTAGTTGATGAAGCCAAGGAATGGTACAAAGGTCTGCCTGACAGAAGCATTTCATCATGGGATGAATTTAGGAGAATATTCAAGGAACAATATGGTGACAAAACTGATCCTAGTTTCTTCATTAATGAATTCACTGGCATTGCCAAAGGATCAAATGAACAAGTTGCTGATTTCAATGCTAGATTCACGAAGGTATTGAATAAATTGCCATAGGACTTGAGGCCTAATGAACCTATGTGCATAGTGTTGTACATAAATGCTTTTGATGCCAAAACAGCTTATGGATTGAGAGACAAGGGACCTCACAGCCTCAGAGATGCCTTCAAAATTGCAACAAATATTGAAAATAATAGAAAAGTGTCTGGTAAGACAAACAGAAGAGATGATGTGAAAATTCTGCAAAATCCAAATACTAAATCTTAGAATAGTCAAGGTAGTGCATCTACTTTTGAAGATAAAATAGATAAATTAACAAATGTTGTTAAGGACCTGAGTTATAGAATAGCTAAAAATGAAAAGGGGATAGGTCCTGACAGGCCAGTTTACCAAAGGTAAGAAAGAAGACCATCATTACATGATATGCCGTATCATACTAATTGGCGTGATGGTAAACCCGTCCTCCCGCACAACAATACAAAGGAAACTCCTGATCCTTTGAAGAAAGCTATAAATATTGTTAATGACACCCCATGGTGTATAATCTGCCAAATGTGTCATTCACAGTCACAATGTATGATTGCTTAGTCTCTATATAATAATGTTGTTGCCTGTGATGAGTGCAATGAGCTGCATTGCATGGATGATGATAATGTCAATATGCTGTCTACAAATAGAGGATACTCTTCTCATGATGCTGATGCAAATGCGAATGATGAGATGCAGGTCTATCAACAGTTTCCTTATGACGAAGATGAGGAAGACAGCTACGCTTATGCTCAGGATTCACACAATTTTATGAATAGTTTGAGGAGACCTTCTGATGAAAAAATTAGAGCCCTCACAACTGCAGCAATAGCTCAAGTCAAAAGTAATTACAATCTTAGGGGTAAAGCTCAGGTAGGTAGCTCACCTCAACCAGAGAACACTTTTGTGGGCCAACCTATGCACAATCATAAGGGGACAGAAACATATAAGAAACAATGGAACAATAATAAGCAAGGTTTTAAGAAAAAAATAGGCTATGATTCTAAAAAAGTAGAGAATATAGTTCCCCATGCTGAGGATCAAAATAAACATCTTCAGATCAAAGATGATAGTCAAGGAGCCATAAAAGCTAAAGCTAGATCAACTCAGGATGGAAGTAAAACCATGGAACAAGCTACAACTATCATACAAAATTATGCTCCATTTGATATCACTCAAATCTTATCACAGATAAAAGTCTCTGTTCCACTAATGGAGCTAATGAAAGTGGAAGAATTCAAAAATAAAGCAGTATCCTTAATCTCGGGAGTACCCTGTCAAGCCAAGCAGAATGACGAACCTCAGGCCAAGAAACAAGCCCTGTGCGTTGAAGAAGATGAGGTTCCTGAAGTGTATTTGGGGATGACCATGGCAAAGTGCCCTTCACAAGTGGAGCCATTTTATGTCTCCCTTGTCATAAATGGAAGAATAATTAGAAACTGTATGCTCGACTTAGGAGCATCCACAAACATCATGCTTTTGGCCATCATGCAACAAGATGGATTAAAGATAGATAAGGCATGTGGAAAGTGCTATGCCATGGATGTTAGGGAGGTACTTGTCATTGGAATTATGAAAGATGTCAATTTCAGACTGGAAGCATACCCTGAAAAGACCTACAAAATGAACATAACAGTTGTTGATATCAAGCCACAGTATGGCATGTTGTTGTCAAGAAGGTGGACATCATTAATTGGTGGAAGTATGCAATTAGATCTGTCATACACTATGATCCCTATGAATGGTAGGAATGCCAAACTAATCAGGGAGGAAAGATCATCAGAGACAGTGGAGAATCAAGAATCAGAGGAACAGATATGCTTTGTGAACACCGACTGTGATAATTTTAGAGTTGTCTCTGATGTCAAAGAAGGTAAAGAGAGACATGTGCATTCAAAAGTCTAATCAACAGGGCCTCTGGACCATGTATTTTGATGGAGCTTGTTCAAAGGAAGGCTCTGGTGCTGGGATTGTATTTCTGTCTCCAGCTGGTAAGCTTCTCAAATTCTCTTTCTTGTTGAAGTTTGCCTATACAAACAATATTGTAGAGTATGAGGCTCTATTATTAGGATTGAATGTTACCTTGAAGCATGGAGTTAAGATGCTCAAAGTGTTTGGTGATTCAGAGCTTATTGTTTCCCAAGTTAGAGATAAGTACGCATCAAAGAATAAGAGGTTAAAGCAATATAAACATGCTGTTTGGGATACAATCGAATTGTTTGATGCCTTCTCAATAAATTGGATAGAAAGAGCAAAAAATGTTAGGGCAAATTTTCTAGCTAATGTAGCTGTAAGGCCAGATGATATAACTTTGTCAGATGTAACAAATGTTGAGGTCAAATTTAGACTTGCAGTGCCAGATAATGTATGCAGCTGGCAAGTGTTTGATGATGATAAAGATTTACTGAGATTTCTGCATTGTATTGATGAATATGAGAACCAAGAAATGGATTTTTAGAATTTTGTAGAGGTAGTAGATGGGAAAGAAACTCTCTTAGGGAAGGAGGTAATTCAACTAAAGACAAATAAAATCCCTAGAGGGCTAGTTGCTTTAGAGAGAGCTTTTGACAATAGGGACCAACTCATCACAAAGTCATCTCCAACAAACAAGAATGATTTAGAGAGATAAATTTGGGGACATCTCATGCTCCCAAAAGGGTGTACATTGGCAAACAGCTCAAACCACACATAAGGAGCATGCTGATTTCACTACTGAGAAAGTATAAGCATGTATTTGCCTGGTCTTATGAAGACCTAAAAGCTTATAGAGAAGACCTATTCCAGCATGAGATTCCATTGAATCCTGGAGCTAAACCATTTAGACAAAAACAAAGACCTATCAACCCAACCTTAGCTCCAAAAATGCAAGAGGAACTTATGAAGCTTAAGGAGGCTGGAATAATCATGCCTATCAGACATTCAACTTGGGTGTCTAACCTTGTCCCAGTCAGAAAAAAGAATGGTGACATTAGACTTTGTGTGGATTTTAGAAATTTAAATGTGTCCTCTTTGAAAGACAATTATCCATTGCCAAACATGGAGGCCATGTTGCAGAAGGTGACTGGCTGTGAGCTTCTATCTATGATGGATGGATTCTCAGGATACAATCAAGTGAAAGTGAAAGAATTAGAATAGTTCAAGACTACTTTCACTACTCCATGGGGAACATATGTATATGTTAGGATGCCATTTGAACTAACAAATGTAGGTGCCACATTCCAGAGGGCAATGGATGTTGCTTTTGTAGGATTGATTGATTCAATCTTGGCTGTGTATCAAGATGACTTAACTGCCTTTTCAAAGAAAGAAGAACAACACTGTTTGCATTTGGAACAAATTTTTATTAGGGCATTAGAGTATGGCATATCACTCAACCCAAAGAAATGTGCTTTTGTTGTTGTAGAAGGAAAACTGCTTGGACACATTGTTTCCAAGGATGGAGTCAGGATCGATCCTGAAAGGGTAGTTGCAATTGACAAAATCTAGATGCCTAAAATGGTAAAAGGTGTTCAGTCCTTCTTTGGATAGATTAGTTTTGTTAGGAGATTTGTTCCTAATTTTGTAGAGACCACCAAGGAGATCTCTAAAATGCTGAAGAAGAATGCAATTGTCAAATGGGAAGATGAAGCAACCAAATCATTTCAAGGCATAAAGGAGGGAATAAAGATGGCTCCTGTTTTAAAATCTCCAGATTTTTCTAGGCCATTTCAATTGTTTTCATTTGCTTCTTTCCATACTATTGCTACATGCCTATTGCAAAAAAATGAAGAAGGGTTTGAACAGCCTATAGCTTTCTTTAGTAGGTCATTGCAGGCTGCTGAATTAAAGTATGAGATAATGGAGAAGCTGGCGTATGCATTGGTCAGAGCAGTCAAGATCTTTAGGCCCTATTTGGTAGGCTCACAAGTAATTGCATATGTGCCTCATGCAGCAGTCAAAGATATATTTACTCAGTAGGAGGTAACTGGAAGAAGATACAAGTGGATAAATAAACTGTAGGAGTTCAACATTGAAATAAAATCACAAAGTTGGTAAGAGGACAAGGTTTGGCAAAATTGATGACACAGTCAAACCTAGAGGCATGCCAAGTGAATGCAGTACATAATGAAGATATAAACATGTCAAATTTTGAATGGTATAAGGATGTAGTACATTATTTGCAGAATTTTAACTGTCCTTCCCACTTCAGTGATAGTCAAAAGAGGACATTAAAGCTACATGCAATCAGATACATTGTTATACAAGGAGAACTATATTGGAAAAATCATGATGGTGTACTACTTAGATGTGTGGATGAAAATTAGGCTGCTGATATCTTAGGTGATCTGCACAAAGGAATGTGTGGTGGACATTACACTGCCAGGACAACAGCCCACAAAATTCTTAGAGCAGGCTACTGGTGGCCAACTCTTTTCTCAGATGCATAGAAGTTGGTGAGGAGATGTGATCCTTGCCAAAGGTTCTTAGGAAAGCTAAGATATGAGGGTGCATTACCCCTTAGGACTATAATTGTAGAATCTCCACTTCAGTAATGGGGAATTGATTTTATAGGGGAAATCCCAGAAAAATCAAGTGGAGGACATAGTTGGATTTTGGTTGCTACTGATTACTTTACTAAATGGATTGAGGCAATTCTAACTAAAAGGGCTACAAGCAAAGTGGTGATGGATTTCATCCTAGAAAATATTATTATCAGATTTGGAGTACCAGTCAAATTGGTCATAGATAATGCAATGTGCTTCAGGTTTGGTGAGTTTGTTGATTTCTGCAATAACTATGGGATTAGTGTCACATACATCACCATACCACCCACAAGGAAATGGTCAGGTAGAGTCAAGCAACAGAAGCCTCATGAAAATCATCAAGAGGGTGATAGATAAAAATAAGAGGGCATGGGATTCAAAGTTAAGGTTGGCATTATGGGTTGACAGGGTGACAGTGAAAAGAGCAACTGGAAGGTCACCTTTTGAATTGGTATATGGTGCAGCAGCTAGATTGCCTATAAATAATCTCCTACCATTTTATAAATTTGTACAAGAAAATGATGAGGAAATTGAAGATCCAATGACAGCGAGGATAAATCAACTGGTTGCACTAGATGAGATCATAAGGGAGGCATACAGGACAAATATCATGAAACAACAAAAGGTGAAGTATCTATTTGACAAAAGAACTACAGAAAGAATGTTTCAGATAGGTGACCTGGTCCTTATGTGGAATGCAAGGAATCAGGATAGGGGCAAGCATGGTAAATTTGAGCCCTTATGGTTGGGCCCTTATCAAATCAGTAACACCCATGAGGATGATGCCTACTTCCTCCAGACCCTGGATGGTGAACTACTGGAACTGCCTGTGCACGGTAAATTCCTTAAGGCCTTTTTCTCATGAATGAGGCATCTTTGTGCACACTGTAAACTAGATGTAAATGTTTTGTACATGCCTTGTATAGTCGATGTTGTCTTGCATTTTGTGTTTTGTCTGGTCTACCTCAGAGTAGTCTGGTCCTCGCTGTAGTCTTGCGCCTACACATTCCCAATCAAAGCCTGTGTTGGTACCCATTTATGTCTAGGGTTGTGAGCTTGAGCATTTGCAAGATTTTTCATTCAAATCCTAAAATTTCTGGGGCATGATGTTATGACATGTCAAGATTTCTATCTATGCTACATCTTTCAGTATGCATGAGCACCATGTCAAATATGTTTGTGATCCTGAGGTCTGAAATTTGAAAAACTCAAAGTCTAAATCTTTCTTTAAGAAGCCTGTCATGTGGGGGAGTTTAAAATTCCAAGCAGGATTGCCTTTTATATCACCCTAAAATTCGGCCTGGTGAGGGAGTTATGCCTGTCAAAGTTTTAAGTCTTTTTGCCTCATCATCATATTCCGACATGACCCTATATTTCGAAGGAGGAGGTCATCATCATGTTTCAAATATGGTGACCTTAGTTAAGATCACCCCGATGTTCTTTTATCACCCTATGCTGCTGACATCAGTTTTATGCAGGGGGTGATATTTGTTTCTCTAATGGCTACATCATTTTTCCGGAGGGGGGTGATATCCCAAATATCAGTCATATTCTAAATGTCACCCTGATATTATAGCAAAGCTACAGTACAGACAGATATTTTGCAGAAGGGGTGATGTTTCAAATATCAGGTGATCTTCTGATTATCCCCTATTTTGTCAATATGACGATGACGTCATTAGGAGCTGATAGGATTTCATGCGGGAGGATTTTTCTACGATGCGTCAGGGTGATGTTTCCCATAGGGTGATATGTGAATATGATGGTGACATCATCATGATATCAGTAGACATAATCATGAGGATCATCGGCAAGACATATGGATATCGGCAGGGTAGGAGGATTTTCCTCCGATGCATTAGGTGGCGCTGATGAGGTTGACGTCAGGATGATATCAAGCATCGGAGCATCATGTGGTAGGGTCATGATGAGGTATATGTTGATGCTGTTAGGAGCAAAAGCACCGACATTATGTATGCTCTCGGCCTAGTTTATATTGTATTGAGGAGGTTGTCACGGGGTGCATGTGGGATAATTAGTTCCCTGATATATTAAAAAATTAGGATCATGATTCTTGGCGGGAAAAGTTTCCAAGGAATCATGCGACCGCTGCATTCTTAGGACCACGAGTAGGTGGACATTAATGGCGAATGTTACAGGGTATGGGCAATGATATGGACAAATTTTAGTACCCGATTGAAGTTGAGGATCCCCAGATGGTGGTGTGTGGCTTGAGACCCCTTCCTGTCTCCTCTTCCACCTATTGCATTCAATGTTTGAGCACCATTTCCTTTGAATGAACTGTATTTGGTAGACTTTTGACTTTTGCCATGTAGTTAGTGCTGGGTGCACCCTCCTGCTGTATAAAGGAGGTCGTGTTACTTATTTTGGTTGTTGAAAACTAGACAAACTTCTAGCTCTGTGACACAATACAACTTAGTTGGTGGCCCTGTCCTAAAAGTTCTGTGAGTTTATGAGTCTCATGTTGTGTGTTTCATGCATAATTTAACTGGTTTCATGCTATTTTATATGAGAAATGCACTAATTGCATGTGTTTAATCATTTGTCTCTAAGTTGTGGCTGTATTTTCTTTTGAGTCTAAATATCTAAGGGTTATTTATGATTTAGGAATATGGGTTTTCTGTATTGAATGTTTAATCTCCTACCTTTGTTCAAGGGACAAATTAAAAGTTTCAGATTAATCATTAAGAAAATCTATTGCAGCAGGGATTCCTTTAAGTATGAATGACTAAACACTCTGTTTTGGGAGATATCTGTAAGGCAGATATAATAAAATCCCCTTGATACCCAATCTTTGGTACATCTTTATGCTAACCATTCACATGTGTATGTCTACTGACTCCGAGCCCTGGATAGGCACCAATCTAGCCTTGCATTGAGGTTACACTCCAGGTCCTAGTATTGCATCCAAATATAAATCAAACTCAAACTTCATAAACAAACCTTTTAGGATTTTAGAAATAGTTTTAGGACCAAAATCCTCTGTCTACAACTAAACATCGGCCCAAAGCTAGCCCCTTTGCACTTATCTCACAGTTTTGGTCTACTTAATAGAGGATTTATCTGCTTTGTGTCAACATCCCAGCAAATACATAGATGCATTTTATAGATGTTGAATAGGGAATACTCCCCTTGGTTCTGCAGAGCCTAAAGAAGAAGAGGAGATATTTATAGAGTCTATCTCCTATACTATTGGCACCTGGCCCAGGAATCCTGTTGATCAATGATGGCTATTTTGTAGGGATTACTAGGAATAAGCATCCAGTCTGGGAAAATAACCAACACCTGCAAATCTACAATTTTTCCCATCTAGAATAGTTTAAGATTTTGAACACAATCTTTTCATAGATCTACAAGCCACAGACTTTGGTTAACATGCAAAACTTGCAAAACCATCTCTCTATAAATTTGAAACTACTTAAACATCCATACATTCTCAAATATGAACATCTAAAACAATGAAATATCACAAATTTATGAACCATAGATATTAATTAACATCTAAAACCTACAAAATCATCTCTCCCTATAAATCTGAAATCACTTAAACATCTAGACATTCACACCAAATATGTCATCTGAAATAATGAAATATCATAGATCTACAAACCCATAGATTTTTGAAAAAGGAAAACTGCAAAACCTACAAAGTAACTAGGTTGTCCAAGAGCATCCAAGTCATAGAATGAATGACTCCACAAATCACAAGGGAATAAAGGGACTAGGATGTCTAAGATCTTCCAAAATACAAAACATACTAGCTCCACAACCCACATGCAAATAGTGGAAAATCATCTAGTGCTTTCATGTTATTAAGGGTTGAAACCTTGAACCCAACATAAGCACTCCATACAGTAGTCCAAATAGTAAGTGTTCTTCCATGTGATCAGGGCACTAGAAGCAACCATCCAACATGAACACCCTTTTACTACACATGACCACAAGGTAGAGGAATAAAACCACCATACAAGATGATACTCATATTTCCAAACAGGAGTTCTAGATCTCTATAACATGATCAATTCCATAAAGATCCATAATCATGAGCTTCCAACACCCAACATAGATCCCATTGGAAATAACCATCCAAGAGGTAGATGCCATGAATTATAATCTCATAAATCTATAAAATTATGTTAACATATAGAACATCCACTGTAATCCACAAGCCTCCAACATTGCACAATTCTTTCCAATAGATTCCCACAAGATTTACAAGCTAAATTGAAAACAAGGAATACCCAGACCTCAAAAATCAAAATGGAGGAATACCTAGAACGAAATCACCATGAATCCATCACATGCAATGACATGCAAGAATATACAAGAAACATGCAATTCATGTAACCACCTTTTTATTTGATACCAACTTTTTGGAATTTTCAATCTCTAATCCAATAGTTAAATTGATGAGATTCAAGGCTTAGACTATTGTAATATGGAAATCTAAAAATTGTATGCAAATCTAAAATAAGTTTTCTTAATCTTTGAAATACCATGAAGAGATTTAGGGCAAATGCAAGGAGATGGGCAACCAAAAAGTTGCTACCATCTCCAAAATTAAAGAAAAACGTGAGCACGTTATAACGCACTAGCGTTTTGCTTTGCATAAAAGAAAAAAAAAACCATTTCTGCTCATTCACGCTGTGACTATTCTCCTCACAACAACAAAGAAAAGAGGCAAAAATATGATCACGTTGAAGAAGAGTCCATTGAATCAAGTGTAATAGAGAAAACAAGAAATTCACAATGCCACCTCACCGCCAAAGACATCGTTGTGCAAATTTGGAGGATCTAGCATAGGAAGAAGGTAGGGTTTGACTGATTTTGTTAGTTTGAGAACAATTTTTGAGTTTTGCAATGTTTGATTTGTTTTTATATTGCATTTACAGTTATTGGAGGAGGAAACCTAAATCCAACTAAGGAGGGTGAAAACAACCCCCAAAACCCTCCAAACCCTCCAAACCCTCAAAATCCACCTTATCTCCTTTTCATGTAAGGGATAATCAAGAACACTACCTAGGGATAATAGAAGAAAACAAGAAACATCTTCAAACTATTATTCAAACCATACACAATCCAATTGGAACCACTGATCGTAGGAGGGAACTTGCAAACTCACTACAGAAGATTGTTTCCCACACGGATTTGGTGACAAAACAAATCACCAAATTCCAAGACTATATGGAGAGGAGTCGACAATATTATACCGACAAGTTGTCAAATGAACAAGTCAAGAATGAAAAAATTACAAAATCTCAATTATGTGCACAATTTATTAATCCCCAAACCGGCCAAAGATTAGAAGAAAGCTGCAAATGGTTTCCTATACATTGGTGTAGGAATGAAGAAATATCCCAAAACTTTTAGGATAGATGGTACATGGTCTTTGATGAGCACCCATGCAACAATGATGAGGTACCATAATATTTCTTGAGGAAACTCTATTGCGAGTTCATCCTCAACAAGATTCTAAATTATTTTGACATTCATGAGTTCCAGGGTAGAGGTGGTGGCTCTGTCCAAGATAGACTGAGGGCTCAACGAGATGAAGACCATGTGCCTATACCTCGAGCGAGGCTAGAATGTAGGTCACTCCCTTTGGCTTTGAAGGAGAGTGTTGAGTTGGAGACTTTACATTCATTGACTACTCTCACCCAAACTCTATCACAACATGCCGATGATTTTACCTAGGCTGATGAGGGTGAGAGTAGTAAGCGTCATGTGTCCCCACATTTGTGTAGTACATGTGGGAACCTATGTGATTATGGGATGCAGAGGCACAATAGGACTCTGTGACATAGGGTCAGCATGCTGCGACACAGGGGCAGCGCAACATGCTATGACACAGGTGCAGGACATATTGGATGATCTTGTTCTTAGTGACGATCTCTTACATCATACATTTGGTATTGACTCTCAGGTAATTTGTTACAAGTTTCATCTTGATTTAGTATATTGTTATTTGAAATTTGTAATTAATTTTATATGATTATCTGTATTATAAGTCAAAAATAATGTATGTAATTTTTTGCGCAATGAAATTCCAGGGTTGGAGTCTTCATCCTGCCTCCATTAGCCATCCATTGGTGGGTTATGAGAGGAGGTCAAGTCAGCAGGTATGTAATTTATCACATAATCATAATTATTGTAGATATGTAAATGGTAATATTATTTTGTGACAATTTGATGATTTCAATAGTCACCGGCACCTCCACAGTTTCCTTGGTCCCCTAGACGCTAAACCACCACTTTTACGGAGGTAAATTTAACCATTTCTAATCATTATACATTTTTAAAATAAGGTTATGTATTTAATTTGTTTAAATAATCTTGAACTTGATTTTTAGATGCTGAATACAGTGGAGACTCCTCTTGATCTTCGTGAATCGACACAAATAGGCATTGCTGCAGCCATGATGTTTGTAAATCCTTTGACTAAGGTATGAGCCAATAACATGAAAATATCATAATTTTATATTTCTTGTTTTATCTCATTTCATTTGATGTACATAAATGATAATTATGTTTAGTCAATTTTGCTTCTTGATGCTTCTCATAGGAGGTTAGAACTCCAATCTATCTAACTATGGATGAAGAGAGAGACAAGATGATGGAGAGTGATCATCAGTTGGCGATAAGTGATCAATTACATATGTGATGTTATATATTTCATACATTTTCTATACTAATGTGCATATTGTTTGTTTGTATTAATAGGTGCAGTTGGATGAACTTTATTCAAAGAGGTCTACTCGATGGCAGAGAGGATGTGTCACTGACTGGCTCTCCATCTTTACATTCAAAGAAGGGCCGCCGATTATTTGCTAAAAGTCCATAGGAAACTAGTTTTTAGGACATTTTTTGTATGCCTAGATGGCTTTGTATACATACTTTTGTAATATTTTTCTGATGTAGATTTTTGTATATTTGCTTGTATGGCTTTGTTTGGACATGCCTATATGGCTTTTTATATAAACTAGATGTTATGTTCATGACATTATGTATATGATAGTTTATATTAAATATTTAATATGATAATCAATTATTTTTACACGGATTCAGTTTTACAAGTGCCAATTGCATTTGCTTGAAAGTTTATAAATCATTTTCAAATAATCCATTTTCTGCATATCTTGCAATCATTGAATTCTGTGGGACTGTGTATTTCTTTGAGGCATCATTTCAAATAGTTCATGTGCCTTGTCTATGCTTCCATACTTTCCATACATGTCTACAAGGGCAACTTTGCAAATACAATACATGTGACAAAATTCCTATATCATTTATGCTTTGATGGTTGTCCACACCATGTTCTCTAGATCCCATTATAGCATAGGCAAGGAGGAAGTTGGTTGAGGTTATGCAATTTGGTTTTAGATGTGCCACAATTTACGTAAATGGTTGAAATTTATTTTTGTGCATTTGCTTGAGAGTTTTTAAAGCCTTATGAAAAATCCATTTTGTAAATATCTTGCAATCATTGCATTCCATGAGACAACATTTATTTGAGGCATTGTGTCAAACAATTCATGTTCATTATATATGCTTCCATACAAGTTGCATACATGTCTTGCAGGGTACTTACAACTACAAATTTGACAAAATTCCTATATCCTTTATGATTTGATGGATGTCTATACCGTGCTCCAAACATACCATTTCTAAGGTTTTGGAATTTGGCTTTACACTTGCCAATTACATTTTCTTGGAACTTTCTAAAGGCTTATCAAAAAATCTATTTTGTTCATATCTTACAATCATTGTATTCCATGAGGCGATATTTCTTTGAGGCATCATGCAAATAGTTCACGTGCCTTGTCTATGCTTCCACACTTTGCATACATGTCTCTAAGGGCAGTTGCAACTACAATATCTAACAAAATTCCCATATGTTTTATCCTTTTGATGGACGTCCATTTTGGCATAGGCAAGGAGGATACTAGTTGAGGTTGTGGAATTTTACTTTACACCTGCCAATCACATTTGCTTGAAAGTTTCTAATGCCTTATCAAAAAATTCATTTTGTTCATATCTTGCAATCATTGCATTCAATGAGGTGACATTTCTTTGGGGCATCATGCCAAATAGTTCATGTGCCTTGTCTATGCTTCCACACTTTGCATACATGTCTCTAAGGGCAGTTTCAACTACAACATCTAACAAAATTCTCATATGTTTTATCCTTTTGATGGATGTCCATTTTGGCATAGGCAAGGAGGATACTAGCTAAGGTTTTGGAATTTTTCTTTACACCCGCCGATCATATTTTCTTGAAAGTTTCTAATGCCTTATCAAAAAATCCATTTTGTTCATATCTTGCAATCATTACATTCAATGAGGTGACATTTCTTTGGGGCATCATGCCAAACAGTTCACGTGCCTTGTCTATGCTTCCACACTTTGCATACATGTCTACAAGGGCAGCTGCAATTACAACATGCAACAAATTTCCTATATCCTTTATGCTTTGATGGATGTCGATAAGTCATTCCAAACATTCTATATTGGTATATAGATAGGGAGGATGTTGGCAAATGTTGTGGAATTTGGCTTTACACATGCCAACTGCATTTACTTGAAAGTTTCTAAAGTCTTTTCAACAAATCCATTTTGTGCATATCTTGCAATCATTGCATTCCATGAGACAACATTTCTTTGAGGCATCATGTCAAACAGTTCATGTTAGTCAAGTATATGCTTCCACACTTTGCATACAAGTCTTGCAGGGTACTTACAACTACAACATTTGACAAAATTCCTATATGATTTATGCTTCGATGGATGTCTATACCATGTTCCAAAGATACCATTTCAAAGGTTTTGGAATTTGGCTTTACACCCACCAATTTCATTTGCTTGAAAGTTTCCAAAGCCTTATCAAAAAATCCATTTTGTTCATATCTTGCAATCATTGCATTCAATGAGGCGACATTTCTTTGGGGCATCATGCCAAACAGTTCACATGCCTTGTCTATGCTTCCACACTTTGCATACATGTCTACAAGGGCAGCTGCAATTACAAAATTCCTTATAAATGATGATGATGAGCCTCATCATGATTATTCTATTGCTTCACATCCAAATGCACAAATATCATGCACCTCCCCTTGTGGTGAAAGACTAGCTTGATTTATACCCATTTTCTCAACCAAATCTGCAACTTGTTCTTCATGTTCATGGCTGTTGTAGGTTTGATAAAACTCATTTTTATGATGCCTAGGTTGTCCTAGACATGCATAAGGTTCATAACTTCTGAAAAATCAATCTGTAGTTCATTTTCTTGACCCATGGAAAAAGTTATAACCGTTGTCCCAAAGTTTAGAGGAAGACATATGAAGACAACAATAATGACTTGAATGAAGCCCTTTGTGAGTAGTTTCAAATTGGTCATTGTTGGAATAAGGTGCCATTAACCTTGTAAATCCCAATATTGTATTTATTCCATTTATTATATGTAATTTATAATTCTCCATGATGAGATGTACTAGTTTCACTGGCAGGGGTAATTTTGGAGCAACTGGAGGTAATTATGGAGTGACTTTGATTGTTGGCAAATGTAAAAACTCAAAGTAAATGAGGGTAGGCGTGCTCCCTTGAGGAATCTACTATTTTTGGCATGCATGATAACTGTCATAATGTTGGTAAGTGAATCTATGATAGATGCAAGTTATCATAAGATTCTGAGATTCTATGATGCATATGACGGAAATGTTAGTTGTATATTTGCTATATTTAGCTCGAGGTTCCTATCTTGGAAAGATACTCTTTTGTGGAATCTATGATAGTTATGATGTGTCATAAGATGCTATAAGAGGCCAGATTTAGTCTTGGGCCCCCAACCTTTGCATGGTTGTTTTTGGACAAGTGTAAGATGCTTGTAAGATGGTAATTAATGTTTACAGGTTGGAGAATCTTAGGAGAGAGAATGTGAATGCCTAGGATGAGTTGGAAAACATATCTATAAGTATTTTCCATGTATTTGTTGCTACAATACAAATTTTAGGTACTCAGGTGCTGTCGAAATGTTATCAGATTGAAGACTTGTCGAGAGAGTTGTGTAGTAGATGTATTGTACAATCTTGTTGAGATTAATACAAACTTGTGCCTCTTTTCTGGTGGAGTTTTTTACCCACAAGGGTTTTCTCCACATAAACACTATGTCATTGTGTTGAGTTCGTCATGTTTGACATCTTTTCTGTAGTGGATTTTATGTTTTTTTACAATCTCCATTACTAATGCACACTTAAAGATTGCTGAAATTTAACTAAAATTAGATTTCCATTAAAGTAGTGTTGTTTTCATTTCTAACATTTGGTATCAGAGCCTAGCCAACTTTGACTCTTGGGTGGTAGTGTGGAAGCTATAGCTACAGTGGGAGATTTGGTGTGTTTTTTTTGTAGATCTTGTGTTGTTAGTATCACTGCATCAACCTCTCGAATGGACATTGAGAAGTTTAATGGAACGGGGTATGAGATGTGGAAGCTGAAAATGGAAGATTTGTTCGAAGAAAGAAACCATGGTTGGTTGTTCAAAAAGAGAAGAAACTCGATGATGTGTCTCAAGATGAATGGGATAGACTGGATAAGAAGGCACGGGGAACCATCCAGTTGTGTCTTTCAGACTCTGTCCAATTGAATTTCGCAAAGGAGGAGACCACACACAAGTTGTGGAATCGGTTGGGTGAGATCTATCAAGCCAAGAGTATGGTAAATAAACTTTATTTAAAAAGAAAATTGTTTTCTATGAAAATGAGAGAAGGTGAATCAGTTGCAGAGCATTTAAATTCTGTTAATTTGTTATTGAGTCAGCTTGATTCAGTAGATGTTGAGGTTAGTGAGGAAGATAAATGTATCTTACTTCTTTGTTCTTTACCTGAGTCTTGGGAGAATGTTATCCTTGCTATCACTGCTAACCTTGCGGATCTGAAGTTGGATGCTCTTGTTTTAGTGCTATTGTCACAGGAATTGAGGAAGAAGAGTTCGGATAGTTCAGGGGATGCTCTTAGTGTCAAGGGAAGGTCTAAGGAAAGGGGACCTAAAGGAGATCAGAAAGGGACTAAGGACAAGTCCAAGGGTTGGTCTAAGACTCATGGTAAAAAGAACAGAGTTAAGTGTTGGAACTATGGTAAAAGGGGACATGTAAAGAAGGAGTGCAAAAATCCCAAGAAACAATGGGAGAGTGCTTCGGATAAGTTTTTGAATGCAGGTGAAGATGTTTTACTTTCTACATGTAATGTTGTTTCTGATGAAAATTGGTTAGTTGACTCAGGATGCTCATTTCATATGACCCCGCATAAGGAATGATTCTCCACATATGAGGAATTTGATGGAGGTAATATCTACCTTGGTAACAACTCTTCATATCCAATTGTTAGGAAAGGAAAGGTATTGTTGTGTTTCAGTGATGGGAGGATTAAAACCCTCCCTAGTGTTTTGCATGTTCCTGGATTAGCTAGAAATCTGATTTTAGTTTTGAAGTTGAATGATTTGGGAATGCATGTGACATTTGACAAGCATGGCTTCAGATTGGTGAGAGGGAACTTGGTGGTAGCAAAAGGGAAGAGATTCAGGAACTTGTTTAAGCTTGAAGCCACTACAGTTTGTAATGCCTCTTATGCTTCTAAGGCTTCTCAAAACACTTGTATATTGTGGCACTATAGATTGAGCCACACAAGTAATAATGTATTAAAAACTATTAAGAATAAAAATTTGTTGGATGGTTTCTCCTATTCTAATGAGCACTTTGATTTCTGTAAGCATTGTGTGTTTGGTAAACAAAACTGAAAATCATTTCCTTCAGGAAGCAATAGAGCAAAAGAGAAGTTAGAAATTATTCATATGGATGTGTTTGGACCTGTGGATAATGAATCTATCAGAAAATCTTATTATTTTGTAACCTTCATTAATGATGTATCTAGATTTACATGGATTTATTTTATGAAGCATAAATCTAAAGTTTTCACTAAGTTTAAGGAACTCAAAGTCTTAGTAGAGAACCAATTAGGTTTAAAGATAAAAATATTAAGATCTGACAATGGAGGGGAATATTGCTCTAAGGAATTTGATGAGTTTTGCAAGCATTCAAGTATAATCAGAGAAAAGACAACTCCGTATACACCACAACAAAATGGTGTTGCAAAAAGGATGAACTGAACAATTATGGAAAGAGCTAGAAGTATGCTTAGTGATGCACAGTTGGATAAATGCTTTTGGGTAGAGACTGCGTGTACTGCTTGCTACTTGATAAACAGATCTCCTTGTAAGGCTCTTGATTTGACACCTTATGAAGTGTGGATAGGTAAGAAACCTTTTGTTTCACATTTAAGGGTTTTTGGCTGAGGCTTTTGTTCATGTACCTAAGGAAAAGTGATCTAAGTTGGATCCAAAGGCTGAGAAGTGTACATTCATTGGATATGGTGATAATGTCAAAGGTTATAAGCTTTGGAATCCACTAACCCGCAAGATTATCTTTTCTAGAGATGTTATTTTTAGGGAACTTAGAGCTATTTCTGAACCTAAGCAACCAAAAGAGAAATAAGAAAAGGTAAATAAGGTGCACTTTGATTTAGAGCAGCAAGATGCACCTCAAGAAGAACAAAATGATGGATTGGGGGTGAAGAAGAAGAAGATTCAAGTAGTTCTGATGAAGATGAGTCTGTTGTTATAGAAGAAGTTGGTGCAGATGATCATGCAGAAGAATGAGTAGAGTCTCTTACTCCACTTTTGAGGAGATCCACAAGACAACAAAATCCAGTTGACAGGTATAGCCCACCATATTTTCATTGTGTTAATAATTTATTGAGTACTAACGATGAACCTAGATCCTACAGGGAATTTATTTCTGCAGATGATAGTGAGTCTTGGCAGTTAGCTATGTAGGAGGAGATGATGGCTTTAGACTCTTGTAACACTTGGGATCTTGTTTGTTTGCCAAAAGAAAGAAAGGCCATAGGATGTAAGTGGGTCTTCAAGAAGAAGTTTGGAGTAGATGGGTCATTAGAGAAGTACAAGGTTAAATTGGTAGCCAAGGGCTACTCCCAGAGAGAGGGAGTTGATTTTGGTGAGATATTCTCTCCTGTTGCTAAATTGACTTCTATTAGATTTCTTTTATCCATTGTTGCAGCTTATGATTGGGAGATTGAGCAAATAGATGTTAAGACTGTGTTCTTGCATGGAGATCTTGAAGAAGAAATTTATATGCAACAGCCTACAGGTTTTGAGGTAAAAGGAAAAGAACATTGGGTTTGCAGGTTAAAGAGGTCTCTTTATGGTCTGAAATAGTACCCCAGAATGTGGTATCAAAAGTTTGACTCATTTGTTTTGAAATTGGGTTTTGTTAGAAGTGAGGAGGATCATTGTGTTTACATTCATTGTGTTGATGATTCTATGCTGGTTATTGCTTTGTATGTTCATGACATGTTATTTTTTAGCAATACTAAGGTTATGATCAGTGAGCTTAAAGCCCAACTTTCAAGTGCATTTGAGATGAAGGATCTTGGTGCTGCAAGGTATATTTTTGGAATGGAGATCAGTAGGGATAGAGTTAACAGAAAGCTTTGGTTGTCACAAAGTAAGTATGTGAATATTATTTTGCAGAGGTTTAGTTTGTAGGACTGTAACCCAGTTAGAGTTTCTTTACCCATTGGTACTAAGCTTTCATTAGATATGTGTCCAAAGACTGAGGATGATCTTGAGGATATGTCTAATGTGCCATATACTAGTGTTGTAGGGAGTTTGATGTATGCAATGGTTTGCACTAGACCAGATATTGCCCAAGCAGTGGGAGTTTTGAGAAGATTTATGTCTAACCCTGGTAGACAACATTGGAATTATGCGAAGATGGTGTTTAAATAACTTGCAGGTACTCCTAATTATTGTTTGGTTTATTCTGGTACTGATAGTGCTGACAAATCTTTGGACATACAGGGTTTTCTTGATGCAGATTGGGCAGGTGACTTGGATAATCGAAGGTCCACTAGTGGCTGTGTTTACTCTGTTTGGAGGTGCAGTGAGTTGGATGAGTAAGAGGCAGCCCACAGTTGCTTTGTCCACCACAGAAGCAGAGTATATGGATGCAACTCATGTCTCTAAGGAGGCAGTTTGGTTGAGAAGACTATGTACAGGTATTGGATTTGATTACAGGATCATTCAGATTGGTTGTGATAGCTAAAGTGCTATCTATTTGGCCAAGAATCCCATGTATCATGCTTAGACTAAGCATGTTGATGTTCAGTATCACTTTGTTCGAGAGTTGGTTGCAAATGGAGAGATTGAGCTAAATAAGATAGACAATCAGGAGAATGTTGCAAATTCATTGACCAAACCTGTGAGCATAGAGAAGTTCATATGGTGCAGAGAGGGCATGGGCCTTGTTTCTAGTGCTTGATTATTTTCATTTAATTTCTTATGGGTTGATTTACAATGTATAATGTCAAGTGGGAGAATGTTGGGATAAGGTACCATTAACCTTGTAAGTTCCAATATTGTATTTATTTCATTTATTATATGTAATTTGTAATTATCCATGAGGAGATGTACTAGTTTCACTGGCAGGGGTAATTTCAGAGTAACCGAAGGTAATTACGGAGTGACTTTGATTGTTGGCAAATGTAAAAAATCAAAGTAAATGAGGGTAGGCATGCTCCCTTGAGGAATCTACTATTTTTGGCATGTATGATAACTATCATAATGTTTGGTAAGTGAATATATGATAGCTGCAAGTTGTCATAAGATTTTGAGATTCTATGACGCATATGACAGATATGTTAGTTGTATATTTTATATATTTAGACCAAGGTTCCTATCTTGGAAAGATAATATGTTGTAGAATCTATGATGGTTATGACATGTTGTAAGATGTTGTAAGAGGCCAGATTTAGTCTTGGGCCCCCACCCTTTGCATGGTTGTTTTTGGACAAGTGTAAGATGCTTGTAAGATGGTAATTAATGTTTACACATTGGAGAATCTTAGGAGAGAGAAGGTGAACGCCTAGGATGAGTTGGAAAACATATCTATAAGTATTTTCAATGTATTTGTTAATGCAATACAAATTTTAGGTACTCAGGTGTTGCCGGAATGCTGTCGGATTGAAGACTTGTGGAGAGAGTTGTGTAGTAGATGTATTGTACAATCTTGTTGAGATTAATACAAACTTGTGCCTCTTTCTTGGTGGAGTTTTTTACCCACAAGGGGTTTCTCCATGTAAACACTGTGTCATTGTGTTGAGTTCTTCATGTTTGACATCTTTTGTGTAGTGGGTTTTATGTTTTGTTACAATCTCCATTGCTAATGCACACTTAAAGATTGCTGAAATTTAACTGAAATCATATTTCCATTGAAGTAGTGTTGCTTTCATTTCTAACAAGCATGGATTTTACCTTCTTGGACCATGATAGATGTTGTGATGATTGTTTTTAAGCTTCAAACCCACATGATGACAATCCCCCACATAGTCGATCAAGGTAACCACCATCATGTAGTAACAAAGGACAATTAGAAAATTTTGAAATATTGTTGTGTCATGCATACAAATCATCATGAATAGGTGTATAAGGAATGTCCTAGCCCAAGACACTAAAGAGGACTATTAAAATGATGAAAGACTATGTTGAGACAGTCATGATGTCAAGGCATGAAGAAATGAAACAAGGTGGAAACATGATGAATTTTGAGTCTCTTTGACTGAACTAATTGATATACCTACGCATGCATGGATACAATGGTCAATGATGATAGAAAAATATGTTAAAACTAAAAATAGACGATCACATGGATCTTTTACTTGATTTCTTAGCCTTATATGTTACTGCTACACCATTTTCAAGGTCCTAGTTGGCTAGATTATTAAGAGGAAACCATGGAAAGGCCTTGAAAATATTTGAGTGATGTAAGAAATAGAAGCTATGTGTAGACACCCAAAATTGACCTAGTTATCATTAGTATAAAAATATTGCATTGGCTATCATATGCATTTATCTAACACACTTGAGCAATTTCCCTATTTTATCTAAATCACTTATTTCTTCTATTAATTAAATAAATTCATATTTATTTAATTAATTCATTATTTATTTCTTCTATTTTTCTTCTTCTAATCTATAATTAAATAATCTTTAATTATTTAATTATCTATTTCTATCTGTTTTAATTAAATAAATCTTATTTATTTAATTAAAAATCCCTTCATAAGCCCACTTTCTAATTAATTAAATAAATTTTATTTATTTAATTAATTTATCTTATCATTTATCTTCACAAGCCAACATGTGTGTATCTTTAATTTAAAAACATGTGTGCTACTACATCTTTTATTTAATATCTTTCACATGTACTTTTTATGTACACGGTCACACACATAAGCCTTATCTACCCTCCACTTGTCATTTACACATTCACCTATGACTATCATTTCATCTTAACCATTCACATAGCCACCAAATCTCTACCATTGATTGATTTTGGTTGAAGTCTATATAAACACCCTCTCATTCCATACTACATCTATCCATCATTTTCATATAGCGTATACATTATCATCTTGAGCATATTATCACTATCATCCATTTATCATGGCAGCTTTTATCTTCATAATTACTCATTGTTGAGAAGCAATCCACATCATAAACAAGGAATCATACAATCTAGGTGATTTTGTTCTTGAATTGCATGTTTTGATTTCACTTAGATTCGATTCTTTGATGGTGGTAGGATTAGGTTTTCAATTATATGTTTGATCTTATTAACCTGATTTTTACCTACCACATTTGGCACACCCGGTCGGACTCACGTCCTTGATTAACTTTGCTTTTTGAAGTTGTTGTTTGTGAAGACTAGATTTTCTGAGTGCTTACAACACATTGCAATCACTTTTAAGTGAAAACTAGCCACCTACAGAACATACGCATCACTTTTAAGCTGAACTCTGCCACTTTCAACATTTTCTGGGTTGCTTCTAAGCCTACAGTGGTCGCTTCCTGTCAAATCCGCATCACCTTTAATTAGATCCTGGTCGCATCTATCATAATTTGCATTGCTTCTAATCTAAAACAGATCACTTATGTTTGTTCAGGTCGCTTCCTGTAATTAGGATTTTTTTGCTAACATTTGAATTTTGCAGGTTTCTGCATTGCTTTTGACCATTAATAGTTCACATCTAGCATTTCTGCATCACTTCTGAGTAATAACGATTCACATCTCGGTCTATCTGCATCACTTTTGACCAGTAACAGTTTGCTTTAAGCAAAATATAGATCACTTTTGAGCAACAGTTAGTCACCTCTGGTAAATATGTGTCGCTTTCAATTTTATCATTTATAGTTTGGTTTTCTTGGCTATTAATCAGTTATTCATGCAACATCTTATCAATTGTCCAAGAAAAGGAGGTTGTGAAACTACTAACATATCTATTGCAGCTCTGATCAGTCCAAGACATTACATTTATCACTAATTTAGGAATATTTGGGCTTGTGCTTAAAAAGAACTATTGTTTGCTCCATGCTTGATTTATCTTTTTTTTGGATTGCTTTTTGTGCATGTTTGTAACCTAAATTTAATAGCAAAAGTATCCTCTCCCCTTTCCTATCAAACGGATCTTGGGTGCATGAGAACTTGTTATTATCTTTAGAGGGCCTACATTCCTGGTGTGAGAAGGGGTATGACCCAAGTAGTAACAGGCTAAATCCAAGTCCTTCCAAGATGCTATATAAGAAAAGTGTTTGTGTCAAAAGCCATAAATAATGGGTGTTGCTATGTTATATCGATAACCAACCTCCCCTAAAACCCTCCAAGGCATAACCCTTGAAGGCTAGGAGACTGCATAACAGAGAGTAGTGCTGCCACATGTATAACCACCTGAATGGATGCCCTTACTAGTAACCTTGTGTAGTAGCCAAAATCCTTCTATTTGTTGACACAAAAGGTGGGACCTTTGAATCCACCCTGATTCTCATGGTTCTTAGTAGAGATAGTAGGGACAATCCTAAGGTTTGGTGGGGGGACAAGCCTTGGGAAACCTAGAACTTGGTATGCGTGAGAAGTGAGTGCTGTGGAGGGGGCCTAGTGCTACCAAGATCCTGAAGCTATCTACTTTGAATAGGCATGGCAAGGGGACTCAACAAATATAGTCCTTTCCTAGCCTAGGTTGTACAAGTTTGTGATTGTTGTGAGTGTGAGTGACTAAAATTACTATTTTCTTGTCAAAAATATCATTCAGACACATCCTCTGACAAACATAGACCACTTTTGAACCATAACTGCTCACTTTTAGCCAAACCAGGTCACTTTTAAACAACAGTTATTCGCTTCTGGCAGAATTTGCATCGCCTTTACACAACAGTCCATCACTTTTGGCACAATCTGCGTCACTTTTAGCCTAAAACTGATTGCCTCTGGAAAACCTAGTCACCTCTGGTTAACACTGTAGCCTGTCACTTGTAGCAAAACTAGATCGCTTTTGAGCTATTAGTAATCACTTTTGGCATCTTTCAAATTGCTTCTAAGATATTTCTTGTCGCTTCTGGTCAAATATCAACAATCAATATCAACTTAGCCAAATTAGTTGCATGCTCAGACTTTATTAGCTATGTTATCAGCTTTTAGATAGTCCTCTGATCAGTTACAGCAACCTAAGCATTGTCTTCTATCTTGAGCATATCAATCCATTGGACTTTTTTGAGATTTCATCCTTTTGAGATCCTAAAACAGTAACCAACCAGCAAACAAATGTTGTCCTTTTGGCTTTACTTAGCCCTAGCAAAATCAGCAAACAACATCAGCAACTAGCTTTTCCCTTGAGTGTGTGAGCTATCCTCTAGGGAAGTTTATCAACCAACCAACAACAACAACAAACAACCAAGCAACCCAACAAAAACCAAGCAACCAACAAACTAGAAAAACAAACCAACACCAAATAATCAACAAACAATCACCTTTTGGGTCTCAATCTTGACAAGCTAAAGTTCAATTCAAAACATCAATCATCATGCCTCAAACTAGGAGCCAATATAGAGCCAAAATGAAAGCAAAATTGTGAGCTAAGATGGAAGCCAAAATGCAACAATCCTGATCAATACCTCTTAGAGATGCAACTCAATTCACAACCAGCATGCCTTCTTACATGTTTGTGCCTGAAGGATACACCACTAGACCGTCATCTTCACAACAAGTACAACCTCAAACATTTTTAGAGACCTATGAAGAGCAATCCCAAGATGATTTATCAGAATTTCAAGACACACACATATGGGATCAAGTTGAGAAGCTTGTTTTATCTGATCCTAATCGCTACTTCTTGCAATTAGCACATATGGGAGCCAAATTACCAAGTGACTTTGACATATCTGCTATTTGAGAACACAATCCAAACAATCCCACTATTTTTGCAAAAGGACCATCCACTATAGCCACACCATCTCATACCATGTCCATGCTACAAAATCCACCTTCCAACCCACCTCTTTCATTGCCTATTGCTACCCCCTCAAACGCACCATGCTCGAAGTACACTCTAGAACCTTTGATAACTCCCACTGAGGTACTTCCTTTCCTTTTGCAAAATCTAAGCTTTCTACCTTTTCATGTTCCACAACATACACCTTCTCCTACCATGACCGTATCTCGACCTCAAGTAATACAAGCTGTCTATGTTGCACAAGTGCTAATTCCTCAAACATCACAAGCTATCCCAATATTACAAACTCCGCAAGTTTCACAATCTATCCAAACACCACAAACCATACAAGTGTCGCAGCATTGCAATCCACTACTCCTATTGCATCACATGTGGGAACCACATCTCACACTCATATTCCTATCACTGCTAATATGGTCTCCACGATTTCCATGAATCCATCCAACACACCATATAACCCCAATGTTAGTCTCATTGACATGAGTGACCTGCCTATTGTATCACAAGCCAATCCTAGTACAACTATCTCTTATGTTGATCAACTTACATCACTTTCGACACCCTCATATAATCCTTTACAAACCATCAATTTGTCTTATGCAACCCAAGGATTACCCATCGTCACCCAACACATGCCATATACCAATCCTCATATTGTTCAGAACACAAACCCAAATGTCCATCCTTCTTCCACATCCACCAATCCTTCCATCACTTACCATATTACAAATCCAACTCTGAATCCACAACCATTGACCAACGTTAATCCATCCTCTACTTCCCATGTGATGCAAACCCTTGGCACTAATCCATCACAACATACCCAACCACCACTTGTGTCTCAAGGATAGTAATCCTCAAACACATATGTGTCACATACTAATCCTTTGACATATATTATGAGCACGCAATCTCAGCAAATGGTCATGCCCTCATACATCCTACAATAACAACCACAATATACACCATATTACATTTCATCTTCGAACCATCAACCCCCTTTGTAACAATAGCACCTATCTCAAGCAGATGTTGAATAAATGATTAACAAGGCAATAGGACAAAGCAAGAAGACATTTTCCTTACGAGATATATGCACTTATCCATTTGACAAGTCACTTCATATGACACCTTTTCCGCCACACTTTGAAATTCAACAATTTGACAAATACAAAGGGAAAGGAAATCTAGATGACCATCTTAGAGCATTCTATGTTGCATGTCTCGATGTTGCTCAAGATGATACATATCTTTTGAGAGTATTCCCCCGAAGCTTAGTAGGACAAGATCTTGAATGGTTCTCTCATTTACCTCTAGGAATTAAGACTTTTGCGAAATTAGCAAACAAATTTTGATCCCATTTCTCTTTTAACATTGAACATGAAGTGAACATGAATGACCTTGTCAATAACAAACAATGTAATGGTGAAGCTTTCTCCACATTTACTCAAGGATGGCGTAACATGGCTAGCAAACTATCATTGGAAATACCTAAGAAACAACAACTTGATATCTTTGTCCAAAATCTTCATCCCGAGCTTTCATTCCAACTACAATTGCAAAGTGCTAGCACCTTTGACGAACTTGTCTCCAAAGGAACCATCATTGAGTGTGCTTTAATAGCTAAGGGCACTATTAAGATTTTCAGAGATAACAAAGACAATCCTCAAAATTCTAGTGATAAATCTTGCTTTTGGAATAAGAACAAGAATGTGGTTAATGATTGTATTGTGGATGCAAAGAACATACAAATAGTGAAAGCTCCTATTAACATCCAAGCCGCATCTACAACAAATCAACCTTTGCAATGAAATCGACCAAGAACAAATTCAACACCTCAATGACAATTTACTCCTTTAGCGGAACCTATGGAGGTAATCTTTCAAAAACTTGTCCAAACAGGAGACATCACATTACTGGATGCACCACCCAATGGCAAACTGGTCTTCAAAGCTCCTTGGTATAAAGAGAATGAGTATTGCAAATACAATAGAGTCAAGGGACATAAAACAAATGGTTGTATGCACTTAAAGCATGTCATTCAAGATTGGATCAATCAAGGTCTAATTAAAATCACACCTCCAACATCACAACTTGCATATCAACTGACATCGAACTATGATCTAAATGCCTTCAAAAATCCACTTCCATCTCATGACAAGCCAAGTAACCCTCATACTGGGAATGCTATCCATTACAATTATGAGTCATCCATGATTGGCCACATTGACGAAGCCTATATTTCTACCATTACTATCCAAGGCAAAGCACCTGATTGTGCTGTAACTACTAGAAGAGGCTGTGTTACCATCCAAGGAGTGCTTGTCAATCCTCCTCGACTGTCTTCTATCTATAATATCCTTGATCACCTTGGCAAAACACCCGCACATATTTCCATCCTTGATTTGCTTTGCATATCCCCTTCCCATAAAGCTATCCTTGATAAAGTATTGCAAGAATCCTCGGTGCCTAATGATATCGATACTACACAATTCCAATATATGGTAGCCAGCATTGTAGCCCCTTGCCATTTTACTTTCTCTGACAAAGATCTTTGACCATCCATCAACCCATCACATAACGAAGCCCTCCACATAGAAGTATTTGTAAACCAACACCGTATCAAATGAATCTTAGTGGATGGTGCAGTTGGTCTTAATATATGTTCTTTAAAACTAATAAATCAATTGGGATATTCTGAGAAAGATGTTGACACTTCCAAGGTCATTATTATCAAAGCCTATGATGATGCCGAGAGAGATACTAAAGGAATTATTCATTTGCCTATTCAAGTTGGTCCTATCACTACTAACACCCATTGTCAATTCCTTGATATTGAGCTTCCTATAACATCATCCTTGGCCGTCCATGGATCCATACCCTCAAAGAAATTCCTTCTACATACCATCAATGTCTCAAATTTCTACATAATGGTGTTGATATTACTATCCATGCCAATCCTAATCCATTTAAGTTTTGTCATGCCTTTCAAGCTAAATATCAAATCCCTAACCATATTCCTATCAACACTGAAGCATATCCATCTTTATCCTATGTAGACCCATCTACCCTACTCAAGCCATCATCTAGCAAAGCCACTCCAAATCTCTATATCAAGTACACTGAACATGGTCCGGGTGAGTACACATTGCAAGAATCTTGTTGTGTTGGAACTCTTCCCTTGTCTCCCAAATCTCATGGAAAACCTTCTACATCCAAGGCATCTTCATCCACAGTTGTTATAAAATCTCCACCAATAGTATTCATCAAAGGTGGATTCCTTGATGATGAAGACATTACTCTTGGATATTCTATGATGAGAATGACTAAGTACAACTTGAAGTGGAGAGATATAACAATGGGTTCTGCATTATTAAGAACATGGGTAGAAAGAACATGGCAGACTGGGATCACAAGAACAAGGACCTATTGAACCCATTGTTGTGTCTAAGAAGTTTAATAAGCAAGGCCTTAGCTTTCGATGTGGAAGCCAAACCTTCTTTGGTAGGAGAGACTTCTAATTTGGATACCATTAATGACTCCTCCCTTCATATCACTAAACATTTTTAAGAAACCTCCATCTTCATGATCTCTACCACTTCCTCTAGCCAAAACCCTTCATCCATTACCTTTTCACTCGTATATCCTAACCTCATTGATTGCGACCAACAGGGGGCACCTATATTGGATATATTTGAAAATGACGAAGCTATTGCTAAATTCATGGGACTATGACAAGGCATTCCATTGGGTGATCATAAAGCAGGTTTCATGATGGATCTCCCTAAACTAGCATATTTTGGCAGAAGCATCAAATCCTTCAGTTGCAAAAGTGAAATAAATAGAATAAAAAAAGATAGGTCACTAGGTGAAAACTGAAAGGTGCCTCTTGACCATACAAAAGTAAAAATAAAGGACATATCTGAAGGTGAAAACCTCTCTTAGGAACTTGAGGATGGAGGATTTGATCTTTTGGTCACCACTGATTATCATGAAAAATCAACAGTGCTAGTTGAAAAATCTCAAGACATGAACTTAGGCACAGAGCATAATCTGAAGATCACATATTTGGCAGCATCACTATCAGAGCAAAAAAGAAGAAATTTTGCAGTGTTCTTCATAAAAAGAGCTATCGATTTTGCATGGACTTATGCTGACATGCCAGGTCTAGATCCATGACTTGTGGTACATCATTTAGCAGTATCTTCTAATGCAAAACCCATTAAACAAAAATTGCACAAAATGCACATGCAAATAGCTCTTTTGGTTAAGACAGAGATTCATAAGCTATTAGAAGCAAAGTTCATAAGGCCTATTGATTATCTAGAATGGGTTTCAAACTTGGTGCCTGTAGCAAAACTTGATGGACGAGTTCACTATTGCATAGATTTCAGAGATCTCAATAAATCATGCCCTAAAGATGACTTTCCACTACCAAGCATAGACAACATTGTAGATCTCACAGCTGGACATGAAATGCTATCTTTGATGGACAGATTCTCAGGATATAACCAAATTAGAATAGTAGAGGAAGATCAAGACAAAACATTATTCATTTATCTATGGGGTACATATTGCTGGGTTGTAATGCCTTTTGGTCTCAAGAATGCTGGAGCTACTTATCAACGAGCCATGATAGTTATTTTCCATGATCTTTTCCACACTATCATGGAAGATTATGTTGATGATATTCTAGGAAAATCTAAGACAAGAGAAGAACATCTACAGGTACTAGCATAGATCTTTGATCAATTAGAGAAGTATCAAGTCAAACTGAACCCAAAGAAATGTGTATTTGGTGTAACATTTGGTAAATTGTTGGGATACACTGTGTCTCGACGAGGAATAGAAGTAGACCTTGACAAAGTAAAAGCTATCATGGAAATGCCTCCACCATCAAATCTAAAGAAACTTCATATTCTACAAGGAAGGTTACAATCCATTCACAGGTTTATCTCACAACTGGTAGACAAGTGTCATCCTTGTCAACATCTCCTTCACAAGGGTGAACCTTTTAAGTGGGATGAAAAAATGTCAGTAGGCCTTTGACAAAATAAAAGAATATCTGGCAACACCTCCTGTACTGGATGGACCACTACTACTCTACATATCTTCAATAGTAGCAGCATTGGGTACCCTTCTAGCTTAGCATGATGATTCAGGAAAAGAACAAGCCATTTACTATATTAGTAGAACTCTTGCAGGATATGAACTTAACTATTCACCTATGGAAAAAGCATGTTTAGCATTGGTGTTTGCTTCCTAAAAGTTGCGACATTATATGTTAAACCAAACAACAAAGCTTATATATAACGTGGATCCACTCAAATATCTTCTCTCCAAGGCCATCCTTACAAGAAGATTAGAAAAATGGGTTATGATCTTAAGTGAATTTGACATACATTATGTGGATTGTAAGGCCATAAAAGGACAAGTTATCACTGATCAGTTAGCCGCAACACCTGTCACAGATATTCATCCAATATGTCCAAAGTTCCCTGATGAAGAATTGTTCAATCTAACTTCACCAAGATTGTGGCAACTATATTTTGATGGATCTTACACACAACACGGATTAGGAGAAGGGATATTGTCTATCACCCCTTAAGGAGATTGTATCCCGAAGTCATACATAATTGTATTTCCATGCATCAATAACATAGCAAAATATGAAGCTTTAATCACAGGATTACGCATGGCAATACATTGGGCTATTAAATAGTTACAGGTCTTTGGTGATTCCCAATTAGTCATCAAACAGGTCTTACATGAGTATCAAACAAAGATGAGAAGCTTCTTCCATACAAGGTAATGGTTGACAATTTCAAGAAGTACTTTGTCAGTATCACCTTTGAACAGATCCCAAGGATACAAAACAAAGCAATAGATGCCATGGCTATGATTGGATCTCTTCTAGACATGCTGTCCACTACACATAAGTGTGAGTTTCAGGTTGAACAGCTTCTGATTCCAGCATTTGAAGTACCGTAGTCTGATCTTATATGTGAGATTGTTGGTCCCGTTTCACCTTTCTATGAGGATATATATGAGTATCTCCACAATCAAACCTTTCCATTTCAACTATCTAATACCCAATGAAAAACCTTTATCCATCGAGCCTCTCGCTGCACTATCCTAGGAGACACCCTATATCACCGGAGTCTTGATGGTATCCTTCTTAGATGTCTTGATTCTGAGGACGAAAAGGTTTCCTTATGTGAGGTACATGAAGGTGTCTATGGATCGCATTCCGCTGGCCCTGGTCTTGTTAAGAAACTTATACAAGCTGGATACTATTGGCCAACTATGGAGAAAGATGCATAGTAATTTGCAAAGAGATGTCTACAATGTTAGAAACATGGGGATCTAATACATGCACTAGCACATGAACTTCATCTTATCACTACTCCTTGTCCCTTCTCGTAGTGGGGACTTGATCTCATAGGTAAAATCCATCGTACTTTGTCAAATGGTCACAAGTTCATTATTACCACCATTAAGTACTTCACAAAGTGGGTGGAAGCAATACCAATGACTTACATTACTGGCAAGCAAATATCCAAGTTCATCTTACACTATATCATTTGCCGATATGGAGTTCCTCAAGCCATTGTCAATGATAATGGTCATCCTTTCAAGAACCAAGAGGTTAGAGATCTTTGCAACAAGTTCCATATCCAACATAGATTCTCTACACCTTACTATCCTCAAAGTAATGGCCAAGCTGAGGCTTCTAACAAAACAATCATCATGATCCTTAAAAAGAAAGTTAATGAAGCTGGTCATGATTGACATCTACAACTTAATCCTGCATCATGGGCTTATAGAACAAGTATCAAAACTCCCACTGGTGCTACACCTTATGCTCTTGTGTATGGCACTGAAGCTATCTTACCTATTGAGGTTGAGATCCCCTCACTATGAGTATCCCTGCAACATGCTATCTCAGATGAAAAATATAGAGTATCCAGACTCCATGATCTTGAGCTATTAGATGAACAGCATCTTACAGCACTCAATCATCTTCAAGTCTATCAAAATTGGCTACGCTGCAGCTACAACAAAAATATCAGAGAATGAAGATTTCAAGTTGGAGATCTTGTCCTTAAAGAAAATCAAAGGAATCAGCAACACCATGAGAAACAGGGTAAGTTTGAACCTAATTGGCTTGGTCCTTTTGTCATCACATCAGTCTATGGATCAGGAGCATACACTCTCTCAACACCTGAAGGCATTCCCTTGGATGCACCAGTTAACAACATTCATCTCACGAAGTTCTACCCATGAGTCTCAGCATATTCCTATAAAAAAAAACCCATCCAATAGTGAAAACCACTGCCTGGTAGTTTGGATGACAAAAAATATAGTACAAGATAAATAATTCATCCTCTGGTGAAAACCTGGTAAACAGGCACCTTGGATAAGTACCATAGTGAAAACTTGGCAAACAGGCGCTATGTGTAGAGACCAGCCTCCATCATTCACTTAGTTTGTTTGATCACAACTTTGCATGACATCCATCTACTATCTTGCCTCCATAATCCATATCATAATCCACTATTGTCTTATCTAAACATCGCAAGCTAGTATCCCTTATATATTCATAATAAAATCCTTTTCACCCTTACCTCTGCCATGTTAGCTCTCGTAGTTTGGACTTTGTTGGGGTTAAGATATCATTTGGCACCTTAGCACACTATTTGTTGGATTTAAGACATACAACTAAGAGGGGGGGCTGAATCAATTGTTACCAAACTTCTGTTCTTTATATACTTTAAATCTTCTTCTATTTCAATAGCACATCAGAGATTTAATCATGAGGCACAATGCATGAATTTAAGAGTAGAAACAAATTCAACACATACAACACAAAGATTTTTACATGGAAAACCCCGTTAAGGGAAAAACCACAAGGTGACTAACCCAAGATTGTATTCTCTGTTAAAAGAATAAGAAAAATGAAATGGCACTTGCCAATTAGGGCTCACTGCCCAAGCACACTGCTCACAAGAGGCCCACTACCTACAGGAGACACACTGTCTACAGAATAATATAAATATTACATACTTGAACTAGAGATTAGCATCTTCACTATGCTTGAGTTAGTTCCATTTAAGCTCAACACCTCTGCTTTTCTTTTCCTTCTTCTTCCTTACCACCTTTTCATCATTACCAGGATACTTTTTAATGACTTCACAATTCTTATTTATACAAGACATCGACTTTGGAATGATCATCAAAGTTGGCACAACATACACTTATTTAATTATAGAAAAGATACAAAAATACAACTTAACTTATTACAAAAGCTTCATGCACACTACTACATCATTGGCTACCCATAGCTGGGACTTCAATCCTCTTTGGGGGACATGCCAGGGTTCACAAAACATCTTCAAGATCATCCGCAACATGTGCAAAACATCCAGTCGGCCAAGACTAGGAAGAACACTATCATTGGGAGGTAAATCTTCAATTACGAGCTCTATCTTCAATGCGGACCACCAACACAAACTGGACACAATCTAGAGACCCCCACAAGCTTGCTTGAATCACCAAGAACATCTGCACCACTTCTGCTTACTATAATCATTTGTATCTTCATCTGGAACCTTAAGAATACAGTAGCCCATCTCTGTCACATTAGAAGGATTGCTTGTGGACCTCCAAACCACGAACCAATTGAGTTGTCAATTCACATTAGCCTTTGAAACATGCCACCAGATCCGCAGAACATGGTGTTGTATTTCCAGATCTCAGTGGACCTATTTGTGTCACTCTATCACCTCTAAACAGTTGCCGGAACTAGTTTTACTCTCATGGCCATAACTCCTCCAAATTTTCATGCGTATTTCTCAAATCATGACTGGATCATCTTCATACACATAACTACAAACCCTTTGATGGGCATTCTCTAATCTTCATCTAGCTGGGATCTTCACTTCATAGAGCTTCACTATCTTCACTGATCTTCTCTATTTATGATAGGACTAATTTTCTCAATATCCTCAGCATACAGCTCATCCAATCTTTGACATTAATGCAACAAGAGTATGTTGACATCAATGACAACACCAGTTTGGCCCATACTTGCAACAATCTCCCCCTTTCTCATTGATGGCAACATATAATGTGAAAAACTATTTTAACCATCAAGACAAGAACTTTTCCTTACTGACTAACAAAGCACGCCCTATCAACAGCAACCACTTTTTGTTTTTCACATGTCTTCTCTCCCCCTTTGACATCAATGGCAAAGGGTACATGCTTGCAACAATTAGACCACCAACTTCTCATACTTCAGAATCATACAGACTACTCCCCCTGAGTAGCAGCTTCCTATCATCAATCTAGATCACAAGATATGACTATGGGATCCACCAGACTGATGCACATCAGTGCACCTCAATTTAGAATTGGAGGGGTAATAACCCCTAACTTCTCCCTGAGATACTCAAAAGAGTCCTTAGGAAGAGGTTTAGTAAAAATGTCTGCAATCTAATCCTTTGAGGGCACAAACTCTAATCTGACTTCATTCTTGTTCGCCTACTCTCTCAAAAAGTGAAACTTGACGGATATATGTTTTGTCTTTGAATGCAACACCCAATTTTTTGATATATTTATTGCACTTGAGTTATCACAGAAGATTGTGATAGGTTCTTCATACTCCACTCTGATGTCTCTTAGCATTTGCTTCATCCACAATACTTGAGTTGAACTACCTGTTGCTGCAATATATTTTGCTTCTGCAATGGACAGATATATTGCCTCTTATTTCTTGCTTAGCCAAGAAACCAATCTCTTTCCCAAAAAGAATGCACCACCACTACTACTCTTCCGGTCATCCACATCTCTTGTCCAATCAGCATCTATGTATGCATGAAGAGAGAAGTCATGATCCTTAGGATACCATAATCCATACTCAACTATTCCCTTCAGATATCTGAGAATTCTCTTGTTTGCCATGACATGAGACTCTCTAGGATTAGCTTGGAATCTGGCAACAAGACCAACAACATTCATAATATTAGGTCTAGTTTGAGTAAGATAGAGCAATCCTCCAATCATTAACCTATACTTTTTCTGATCAGCTTTAGGGGATTCATCATCTTTACTTAGCTTACATCTGGTTACCATAGGAGTATTCATTGACTTTGAGTCTTCCATCCCAAATTTCTTCAACATTTCTTTCACGTACTTGGTCTATGATATGAAGATTCCTTTCTTTGTTTGAGTGATTTGCAGACCCAAGAAGAAATTCATTTCCCCAAACATAGACATCTCAAATTCATTTTGCATTTGATTTGCAAAAGTCTTGCACATACTATCTTTTCCTCCAAAGATGATGTCATCAACAAATACTTCCACAATCAAAGATATTTTCACGATTAATATTAAAATACAGATTGCTATGAGTAGTACCTTTGTTGAAACCAATCTTCAAAAGATGTTTGTCTAATCTTTCATACTAGGCTCTTGAGGCTTGTTTGAGTCCATATAATTCCTTCTTCAACTTGCAAACCATATCTCCATGATCAGACAATTGGAATCCATCCGGTTGCTCAATGTATACCTCTTCTTCCAAATCTCCATTTAGGAAAGAAGACTTGACATCCATCTAATATACCTTGAAATCCTTGAAGGCAGCAAAGGCAAGAAATAATCTGACTTCTTCAATTCTTGCCACCGGAGCAAAAGTTTCTTCAAAGTCAATTCCTTCTACTTGAGAATAACCCTTACAGACCAATCTGGCTTTGTTTCTTACTACTTCACCTTCTTCATTTAGTTTATTCTGGAAGACCCACTTAGTCCCAATCACATTTTTGTTCTTATATCTGGGGACAAGATCCCAAGTGTGATTCTTTTCAACCTGAATCAATTCTTCCTCCATTGCTTTAGCCCAACTTTCATCATTTCAAGCTTCACTTATTGTTTTTGGTTCAATTTTTGAAATCAAACAATACTTCACTGAATCTTGAGCAATATTTCTTCTTGTTTGAACACCTTTTCTTCTATCTCCTATAATCTGATCTTCAAAATGATTCAGTCTTACATACCTAGGAGTTTTGGGAATTTCTTGCACTTCTAGTTCTTGGACAGGTTCATCCAAACTTGTCTCTTCTTCCTGTATTTCAGGATTCTCTGGATCAGTCTGAATCTGAACTGTAGTTGGGGCTTGTTCTTCTTGGATCAAGACATTATTTTGATCATCTACTTCATACTCATAAAACCTTGAGGGATTTTCCATGCCTTCATCAACCTTCACATTTGTACTTTCTACAATCTTTCTCAATCTCTTGTTATAACATCGGTATGCTTTGTTTTGAGTGGAATATCCCAAGAATATTCCTTCATCACTTCTAGCATCAAACTTCCCAAGGTCTTCATCTTTGTTGATGTAGCATTTACTACCAAAGACTCTAAAATACTTTACAGTAGGAGTGAAACCAAACTAAAGTTCATAAGGAGTCTTACCAGTATTGCCTCTGATTTGTGCCCAATTAAGAGTGTAGACAGTAGTGCTCATAGCTTCTCTCCAATAGATTTGAGGAACATTTTCTTCCATCATCATGGTCCTAGAAGCTTCCTGGATGGTCCGGTTCTTTCTCTCCACTACTCCATTCTACTGTGGAGTCCTCAGAGCAGATAACTATCTATTTATCCCATGCTTCTCACAAAATGTTATGAACTCACCAGATGTGAATTCTCTACCTCTATCAGACCTGAGGCATTTTATGTTTATGCCAGTTTCATTTTCTACCATAGCTTTGAATATTTTGAACTTCTCAAGTGCTTCAGATTTCTCTTTTAAGAAGGTCACCCACATCATCTGGGAGTGGTCATCAATTAGCAACATAAAATACCTATCTCCTTGTAGACTCCTGACTCTTGCCAGAGCACAAAGATCAGTGTGCACCAAGTCTAACAATCTAGTTGAAGATTGTTCCTTACTTTTGAATGTGACACTGCTCTGCTTACCTAACTAACATTCTTTGCACAAACTGTTAGCAGGTTTCATTAGTCTTGGAAGATCTCTTACAACCTGAGTGTTGCTTATCTTAATGATATTATCAAAATTCACATGAGACATTCTCCTATGCCACAACCAACTCTAATCAATTTGAACAAATAAGCAACTTTTTCCAGTACCAACTAATTGGAATATGTTACCTTTTGTCTGCGTACCGGATGCAATCTCAATTCTAGAGCTTTCAAAGATCTTGCATTTTCCATTTTTGAAATGGAGATCATAGCCTTTGTCCAGCAACTATCCAACACTGAGAAGATTATGCTTCAGACCTTCAACATACAGAACATCACTGGTTTTGTTCTTTCCATCAAAAGAGATGCTTCCTTTGCCTCTAATTCTGCCAGCAGAATTATCTCCAAACTTTACAACACCTTCATATCTTTCCAAGCTTAAGAACTTACTCTTGTCACCAGTCATATGGTGAGAGCATCCATTGTCAATAACCCATTCATCTTTTTCTTCAACTTGAGCAGCCAAAGCACTTTCTATCATCATATGATTTGCAGATTCAATAGGCATTGGATCTTCTTCTTTGATGGCAATAAACACCCAATCACTTTCAGATTTGTTTCCTATCTCAGATTCATCATCTGTTACTCTTTCATCATCATCTTCTTGAACATAGTAACACTTTTTCTGAAACCTTGATCTATTAGGGTTTAGCCTTGAAAACCTTTCCAGACATCTTGAGGCAAAATGACTAATCTTATTGTAGGCAAAGCATTTAAAAGGTAATTTTCCTTCATACTTACCAGATCCTCTTGGCAGCCTCTTTGCAATGAGGGCCTCAAGTTGTTTAGCTTCTAATTCATCCTCTTCTAGATCTTTTCTTGCTTTCTTATACCAAGTTGATTTTCTTGAGGAACTTTCTCCTGGATCATATCTCTGTTTGCCTTTTGTAGAGGCACTAGCTTTGAATGCAGATTCAGTCTTGGGAAGTGCATCATCAAACTCAGCTAACTCGAATGCAGATATCTTACCAACCAATTGATCCCTTGTGATAGTTGTTAAAGATCTGATTTCCTCAATGGCAGCAACTTTGTGTTTATATGTAGGGGTAAAGATCTGGGAACTTTAGCAACAATTTCATCTTCATCTAGTACTCTACTAGCACATCTAATGCCACAAACAAGCTCATTTACTTTTGTCATATAAGAAGTGATATTCTCATCTTCACTCATCTTTAAGTTTTCAAACTTTCCTAGACTTTGCATCTTGGAACACTTAACATATTTGTCTCCTTCATATAGATTTTCAAGCTTTGTCCAAATTTCATAAGCATTCTTCAATCCCATAATATTTGTTAGCTCTAAATCAGACAAGGCACTCAGTAGGGCTTCTTTAGCTCAAAGATTATTTTCTGGATCTCTGACTTCATCTATAGTTATTGGGCCATTCCTTGGGGGAACATATTTAGTTGAGGTTATGTTCCAATACTGACATCCCATGCATTGTATATGACATTCCATGTAGCTTTTCTAGGCAGTGAAGTTTGATCCATCAAACTTTGGATTGTCCTTCTTGTAGGTCAACATTCTGGATCTCCTCAAGCGGTTAAGCTTCTTCTAGAGGAACTTAGCTCTGATACCAATTGTTGGATTTAAGACAGACAATTGAGAGGATGGGTGAATCAGTTGTTACCAAACTTCTACTCTTTATATGCTATAAAGCTTCTTCTATTTCAATAGCACATCAGAGATTCAATCATGAGGCACAATGCATGAATTTAAGAGTAGAAACAAATTCAACACATACAACATAGATTTTTATGTGGAAAACTTGGTTAAGGGAAAAACCATGGGGTGACTAACCCAAGATTGTATTCTCTGTTAAAAGAATAAGAAAAATGAAATGACACTTGCCAATTAGGGCTCACTGCCCGAGCACACTGCTCACAAGAGGCCCACTACCTACAGGAGACACACTGTCTATAGAATAATATAACTATTACATACTTGAACTAGAGATCAACATCTTCACTATGCTTGAGTCAGTTCCATTTAAGCTCAACACATCTGCTCTGCTTTTCCTTCTTCTTCCTTACCACCTTTTCATCGTTACTAGGATACTTTTGAATGAATTCACAATTCTTATTTATACAAGACATCAACTTTGGAATGATCATCAAAGTTGGCACAACATACACTTATTTAATTAAAGAGAAGATACAAAAATACAACTTGACTTATTACAAAAGCTTCATGTGCACTACTACACTGTCAACTACCCATAGTTGGGACTTCAATCTTCTTTGGGGAACACACTAGGCTTCGTAAAACATCTTTAAGATCATCCGCAACATGTGCAAAACATCCGGTCGGCCAAGACTAGGAAGAACACTATCACTGGGAGGTAAATCTTCAATTACGAGGTCTATCTTCAATGTGGACTGCCAACACAAACTGGACACAATCTAGAGACCCCCACAAGCTTACTTGAATCACCAAGAATATCTGCACCACTTCTTCTTACTGTAATCATTCACATCTTCATCCAAAACCTTAAGAACACAGTTGCCCATCTTTTTCACATTAGAAGGATTGCTTGTGGACCTCCAAACCATGAACCAATTGAGTTGTCAATTCACATTAGCCTTCCAAACATGCCACTAGATCCATAGAAGATGATGTATTTCTAGATCTCACCGGACCTATTTGTGTTACTTCGTCACCTCTGAACAGTTGCCATATAAGGTTTTACTCTCATGGCCATAACTCCTCCAAATTTTCATGTGGATTTCTCAAATCATGACTGGATCATCTTCAGACACATAACTAGAAACCCTTTGATGCACATTCTCTAATCTTCATCTAGTTGGGATCTTCACTTCATAGAGCTTCACTATCTTCACTGATCTTCTCTATTTATGATAGGACTAATTTTCTCAATAGCCTCAGCATACAACTCATCCAATCATTGACATTAATACAACAGGATTATGTTGACATCAATGACAACACCAGTTAGGCCCATACTTGCAACACGATCTGCATGATCGCATTCATCACAACATCTTCCTAACAATCTTTATCCCACACTGGGGGCACTTGTTGAACCTTACTTGGAAGTGGATACTGACAGCTCTAACTCATATCATTTCAGCAACCATCCAAACCAAAACACAACAAACTTTCAAAATATAGTAACCATCCAAACCAAAAACATCAAAAACATAGCAAAATAAAAAAAAATGAAAACATAAAAAATCTAAGCAATAAAGTTGCTTCTTTGACATTAACCATCGACTCAATAAGCAATAACTACATCTCATCTCTATTGTTCAAAGCCTTGATCCCATAGATATAGGGTATGTAGGCAATCTGAGATGCGAAGGATCTAGGGTATGTATCAAAGAGGGGCAAAATGTAGACATCCAAAATTGACCTAGTTATCATTAGTATCAAAATATTGCATTAGCTATCATCTGCATTTGTCTAACACACTTGAGCAATTTCCCTATTTTATCTAAATCACTTATTTCTTCTATTAATTAAATAAATTCATATTTATTTAATTAATTCATTATCTATTTCTTCTATTTTTCTTCTTCTAATCTATAATTAAATAATATTTAATTATTTAATTATCTATTTCTATCTATTTTAATTAAATAAATCTTATTTATTTAATTAAAAATCCCCTCATAAGCCCACTTTCCAATTAATTAAATAAATTTTATTTATTTAATTAATTTATCTTATCATTTATCTTCACAAGCCAACATGTGTGGTACTACATCTTTTATTTAATATCTTTCACATGTAGTACTTTTTATGTACACGGTCACACACATAAGCCTTATCTTCTCTCCACTTGTCATTTACACATTCACCTATGACTATCATTTCATCTTAACCATTCACATAGCCACCAAATCTTTACCATTGATTGATTTTGGTTGAAGTCTATATAAACACCCTCTGATTCCATACTACATCTATCCATCATTTTCATATAGCGTCTACATTATCATCTTGAGCATATTGAACACTTTAACATCCATTTAGCATATTATCACTATCATCCATTTATCATGGCAGCTTTTATCTTCATAATTGCTCATTGTTGAGAAGCAATCCACATCATCAATAATGAATCATACAATCTAGGTGATTTTATTCTTGAATTGCATGCTTTTGATTTCACTTGGATTTGATTCTTTGATGGTGGTAGGATTAGGTTTTCAATTATATGCTTGATCTTATTAACCTAATTTTTACCTATCACACTATGATGTAGAATAATGGATGTACAAATCTCTCCCAACTCAAGATCAGCCTTGTTACAACATCATATTATTGTTTTATGCATGAGGAAGGATAAAATGGGTGTAGCCCTTAAGATCCCTGAGATGAAAAAAATGCCAAACTTTGATGGAGCTGTTCTTGGAATTCATGGTAGCTGGGAACATTTTGTTTGGACCTATAGGTGCATGTGGGGTCCATCCACAATAATCTCTCTCAGTTTTGTTCAACTATAGTATATTTGACCGTGTCAGAATTAAATGCATTCTTGCAAAATGCTTCAATTTCATGTAGTGGAAAGGTGCTAGGAGTGACATTTTGCATTCCATAGCTTGTGGGGCTGAACGGACTTCACCAAAATGTCAGGGTGGGTGGGTAAATGCTAGGGGAGGTCTCGTTTCATGTGCCAAGTGCTCTAGTCATTCGAGACAGTAGGCTACCAGTAAAGTCCCTTAAGATCCCTAAGATGAAAAAACTACCAAACTTTGACAAAGTTGTTCTCAGAATTCGTGGTAACTGGGAACATTTTATTTGGACCTACAAGTGCATGTGGGGTTCCTCTACAATAACCTCTCTTAGTTTTTTTCGACTCCTGTCCGTTTGACTGTGCCAAAATCAAACACATTCTTGCAAAATGCTTTAGTTTCATGTAGTGGAAAGGTTGCCAGGTGCCATATTTTTTGGTCTACTCATTGTGGGGGCAAACCAACTATGCCAACATATCAGGGTGGGCGGGTAAATGGTAGGGAAGGTCTGGTTTCGTGTGCCAAGCGTCCCAGTCATTTGGGGTTGTAAGCTATCGACAAAGTAGAAAGTTGCTAACACTAAAATTTTGCATTCCATAGGTCTTGGGGGGAAAAAAATTGTGCCAACACATCTGGGTGGGCGGGTAAATGCTAGGGGATGTCTCGTTTCATGCGCCAAGTGTCTCTGTCATTCTGGGATGCTAGCTATTGACAAACTTGAAAGGTGCTAGGAGTGACATTTTGCATTCCATAGCTCGTGGGGCCAAACAGGCTTCACCAACATGTCAAGGTGGGCAGGTAAATGCCAGGGGAGGTCTCATTTCATGTGCCAAGTGTCGTAGTCATTCGGGGCAACAGGCTACCAGCAAAGTCCCTTAAGATCCCTAAGATGAAAAAACTACCAAACTTTGATGGGGCAGTTCTTAGAATTTGTGGGAGCTGGGAATGTTTCTTTTGGACCTACAGGTGCATGTGGGCTCCATCTACAATAACCTCTCTCAATTTTGTTCAACTCATGTTCATTTGATCATGCCAGAATCAAATGCATTATTGCAAAATGCTTCAGTTTCATGTAGTGGAAAGGTTTCCAGTGCCATATTGATGCAGGAGCATCCCTAGTTTAAGAGTAATCTTGCATCAACCAAAAACATTTGCATTTTAGTTTGTTGGCATTTCAGTTCTTTCATTTTTTTCCAGTTCAGTTCAAAGCAGTCTAGTCAGTAGCAGTTTCAATCTTGTGGTCTAGTTTTGGTATTTCACATCTTGAGGATCTAGACTTAGCATCTACATTCATTCATCCACATCATATCAAGAATTTAGAGCATTTGGATCAGTCACTAGAAAGATATCACTATTAGAAGTTGACTATTTTCTCAGAGCAGAGCATTTTAACAGTTCTTGATAAATTAGCTAAAGGAGAAGGCTTGTGGATCATCCCTTGACTTGCGGATCTCAATGACACATCATTCAATTTCCTTTGGTTCATGGCTGACCTTCCCCAAGGGTCCGCACGTTGTTCCATCCATTTGAGGAAGTGTTCTATGCATTTAGGTCTGACCTATCTGTGAACACGTTACACTCTTCATGGGAGTTTGTGACCTTCCTTGGCTAACGCGAAGGAATCTATTGGTCTAGAAATGATATATAGAGATGTAATAGATCCTTAGTTAAGAAGTTAGCAATTGATTCATATTCCATATTTTAGATTTGTCCGAAAGAGCTTCAAAGCCTTATCTTGCGCATGTATGTAATCAAGCCTGTGAGCCCTAGTTGTAAGCCTGCATGATGCCAACAGATCTTTATTTTGAATTCTTTAATATAATTAATGAATCTACATTTGTTACATTTCTTTGAGTTGTTTCCATTTTGTTTACTCTTGCTGCACGGTCCGGACAGTTCATTCTGTGAACCCTCCTACCATGACTGCACCACATATTTTTTGATCTGCTCATTGTGGGGGAGAAATGACTACGCCAACATGTTAGGGTGGGTGGGTAAATGCTAGGGGAGGTCTCATTTCATGCGCCAAGTGTCTCAGTCGTTCCGGGCTGCAAGCTATCGGCAAACTCGAAAGGTGCTAGGTGTCAATAGCTTGTAGGCCAGAATGACTGGGACACTTGGCACATGAAATGAGACCTTCTCTACCATTTACCCACCCACCCCAACATGTTGGTATAGTCCGTTTGGTCCCACAATGAGTAGAACAAAAAATATGGCACCTAGCAACCTTTCCATTGCATGAAACTGAAGCATTTTGCAAGAATGCGTTTGATTCTGACACGGTCAAACGGACATGAGTTAAACAAAACCAAGAGAGGTTATTGTATATGGACTCCACATGCACATGTAGGTCTAAACGAAACATTCTCAGCTACCACAAATTCTGAGAATTGCCCCGTCAAAGTTTGGCAATTTTTTTCATTTTAGGGATCTTAAGGGACTTTGCTGGTAGCCTACTGCCCCGAATGACTAAGGCACTTGGACCACAAAATGAGACCTCCATTGGCATTTTCCTACCCACCCTAACACGTTGACAAAGTCCATTCGGGCCCACGAGCTATGGAATGCAAAATGTCACTCCTAACACCTTTCCATTGTATGAAGCTGAAGCATTTTGCAAGAATGCATTTGATTTCGGCACGGTCAAACAGACTGGAGTTGACCAAAACTGAGAGAGGTTATTATGGATGAACCCCACATGCACCTGTAAATCTAAAGGAAGCATTCCCAAATGCCACGAATTCTAAGAACTGCTCCGTCAAAGTTTGGCAGTTTTTTCATCTTAGGGATATTAAGGGACTTTACCGATAGCCTGCTGCCCCGAATGACTGGGGTGCTTGGCACATGAAATGAGACCTTGTTGATGATGGTTTGGATGCAATCATAACAATTAGTTAAAATTCACATAAAATGAACCAAAACTAACTTGAAAGATATGAAGGAATCGGTTAAGATTCACTTAATCCCAAGTTTAATATGGTTAGGTCTTGACCTGTTGGGTAAATTTAGTTGGTCGATGTAAAGCTGTAATGTTCAAGGGGCCTTACGTAGTTTAGGGTTTCTTGATGATTAACTGGACTCAAATTATGCAAAAAGATCATAAATATCAGCTAGTTGTTCATTCCTTTTGCATAAAATATTTACTAGGCTGCAAAACTTTTGAATGGTCTTCTTGAATTATTGCAGCTTTCTTCTCTTTATATTTATGAAAACTTGTCTACTTTCAAACTCTGTTGTTCATGCTCCTTCAAATATGAGACAAATTTCTTTCAAACTTCTACGTTTTAGGCTAAGTATTTTCAGATGGGTTGGGAAAAGTTAGAAAGATCTAATCTAAACTCCATTCATTCTACCAAAGGATCTAATTGTTCTGTTATGCACTTTATAAGTATTGCAGCAAATTGATCAAATCCACAGAAAAAACCTTAAATGTAAGTTCTAAGCATTTTCACAAACATACACTTAAGATTGCAAGCTCTAAGAGAAAATGTTTCAAACACAATGAAGAGCAAGAAAAAACTCAAAAGATAGATGCAGAATCCCAGATTCAATTGTATTAGAAACAGACAGTCATATAAGATTTACAATGTCTGAATGACTCTTAGCTTCAATGATCAAATTACAGAGAACTTACAAGCTTTACAGATACAGTAAGGAAGCTAGATGTTCCACGCATTCCTTATTGCAGACACAGGCGACCTCCTTCTTCTACTTCTAAACTAAAAGGTCCCTTTAATACAGCTGCTGGCTATCTTCTAAAAATCCCTGTGTAAAGTTTTACAAAGTAGAGAGGCACAATATATAGACTTTTTGATTGTCCTCAATACAACTCAAAACCCTAATTAAGCAATGGTTCAAACCTCTGGTTACAGTCATAAATGCTAGAGAACAAATCTCCCAAAATACCTTTGAGCATTCATCCAATCTGGGTGAAATATGCCACTCAAAAACCCTAGCAGCTCAATAATAACTTCTGTGATCTGCTGCAGTAATGTCTTCAGCTACATTTTGTCATTCATAAATGAAAACCTTTGACTTCCTCGCCCTTCGTCCTTATCTTCCCCTGCTCCTGAGATCAGATTTCCCTCCTCCGTGATGTCATCATCATCAAGATTCAGCCCTTCTTCACCTGCAAACCTGCAAAAAAAGATAAGCAATAAGTATTAACATTTAACAAACCTGCAGGAAGGAAAACAATCTGCCAAATCTAGTCGTGATAGTGTGAACGCATCAATCGGGCCCTAAATCTGTAAAAATTGAGTCCAAAATGCAAATACAATGTTAAACTGGTCGGGTCAACCATTGTTGACCAAAAACATGCATTCGGGCCCTAAAATGCCCTTAAATTCTTATTGTTCTGTCTTTCCCTGCCTATCAGTGTGAGATCTACTCATCGGAGAGTCCAAGAAAATTTCATACCGATCGCTCAACTTTCAGTGAAATAGCCTTATTGACTTGTGTTTCTTTCCTATCGGCATGACTTTCATTCATCGGTGCGGGCTTAATGTTTCATTCTAATCGCCCACCTTATGCCGATGTCCCTGTTCAAATTCTCTGTATACCATTCCCCATCCATCGGCGTGATATCCATGTCAGAGCGAGCTCAAAACCTTATACCGATCACTCAACTCTGGCTGATGCCTTCTCCCGTTATCGGTACCCTCTTTCCTCATCCATCGGCGTGACGTAACACTATCGGCATGGGCCCAAAATATTTGGCCAATCGTTTCACTCTAGCCGATATCTTTAAATTCTTTCTATCAGCGTAACATATCCTATCGGCATGGGCCCAAAATATTTGGCCGATCGTTTCACTCTAGCCGATGTGACTCCCACCGATACCCTTTACTACTTTCTTTCCATCGGTGTAACATTATCATCCAACTCCGATAGCCACAGTTAGGTGAAACACATGATATCGCCAAGACAAAACAACCCCCCACCAGTATCAAAAGTTAGGCCGATGAGGGGGGGTGGGACCCATGCACTATTCACCTTGTGTCCAACTTTACATACAAGAAAGGATACATACAAGGATCCCCTTTATTTAATAAACTTTTAGGTCTGCGCATGCATGAAGTGCCCTATATATTTAACCTGCCAGACATACAAATGTGAGATACAAAGTGGATATAAAACAACAATTTTCTCTAACCTAAAACTACTTCAGGTCCACTTGTATGTATATATCAAAACTTTCATCAAATACATACAAGGAAAAAGAAAAAATAAATGGCCCTGTATATGAAAGCAATATACAAACCTGAACGTACATTTTACCAAAATGATCATAACTTGCAAAATATGGCGAATTTTAAGATGGTTCAAAAAACAACCCTAGCTCATTTTTCACAAGGAATCCAACCATATCATGCACTGGTACTAAAAATGCATTTTTTCTCTATTTTCAACAAGGTTTGTATATTTTAATCCCCTTTTCCCTTTACCACCAAGCAAAAAATAACACACACAAAAAGCAAAAGCAACAGCGACATCAGGGGTCCTCATTTTGCTAAGGCGTAAAATGGGGTGTGTTGTGAACATCACAAAAACTAGCAACCAAACAAAATAATTAAATTCAAAGCATTTAAGAAAACTAAATGAAATAAATCCATAACTTCCAACTATCTTTCTTGCAAATTATTTTTCAACTTGAGACATAAGGCATTCAATAAGGGTGCATGAATTTTCATTTTTAGTTTAAGTATGTGCACATGATTAATTATCCTTATCTTGAAGATCGGTTGAACAAACCAGTGACTGACATTAGCCTACGTAGTTGAGGATATTCCGTCATAGCCAATCGGATAGAGCCTTGCTTCCAGCGAGTGTCTATAGCCCCGACAAGGTTATTGTTACAATTCTCCTAAGTAGAGCCCCACTACCAGCGAGCGTCTATAGCCTCGATAGAGTTACTTAAATGGCTTAATTTGGATTTTTAGTATAATCCACTTTATTCATTTTATATTTTATATTTACTGATTTTTGAAAGAGATTTCACAAGATATTGCAGTTGTAACTTCATGAGGCAAGGAGTGAACACTTGCTAAAATTAAGTTGAGAATTGTAATGGTAGCAAGGGTGACCTCAGTTTTTTCACCTAGTATCTACACTGGTAGGTTCAACAAACCCAAGGATTTTAGGTGTGTCATCATGAGAAACCTCCCTTGAATTCTCAATCACATTTATTGAATACAAAATTTTAGAAGGTAAACAACTCTCTACATTCATGACAGTCACAACAAGCTATGCATAAATTGCAAATAATTAACCTGAATATTCTAAATTTTATACTATTTTGAATGGTTGTTAGCTTACTCCTTAATACTCTAAAGAAAAAACAAAGATCCCTACTGAGGAGAAAACAACGAACCAAACAACAGACTGTACAAGAAAAACAAAACAAAGCAAAAGAAGACTGTACAAAAAAAAAGACAGAAACAAAACAACAAACAGAAAGAAATAGAAAACAAAACTATACGAACAACTAAATCTAAAAAAGAAATAGCAAAAGAAAACTGTACATTTCTTACACTACATTACACAAAATGGATTGCCCCTTTACCTCAGGTCTAGAAGTAGTGTTTCAAATGTTGGCCATTAACTGGTAATGGCACATCTTCCCCTGTCAAGGTCTTGAGTCTAAATGTGTTGTCTCCTATTATTTCTGAGACTTGCAATGGACCTAGCCATAGTTTATCAAATTTTCCATGGCTCTCTTTCTTTTCATGTGCTTTATCCCAGCACATCACTAAGTTTGATATCCTAAATGTCTTGACTCTTGCCCTCTTATCAAACCACCTCTTTACTACTGCTTGGTGTTTGGAAAATTTCTTGATGGCTTGACCTCTTTTCTCTTCTAGTTGTAGCATTTGTACTATCCTGGCTTCCCTATGGTTATCAAAGTCTAAAAACTCATTGGCAAACCTCTAGATTGGTATTCTTAGATTTATTGGAAGTATGGGATCAGTCCCATAAACTAAATGATAAGGTGTACTATCTAAAGCTATTTTGAACTTGGTCCTATCTACCCACAGTGCGTATTTTAACAAGGTATTCCACTCTCTAGGACTCTTTGCAATTAGCTTTTTTATTATATCTAATAAAATTTTGTTTGTAGACTCAGCTAATCCATTACCTTGAGGGTAATAATTTGAAGAAAACTTTAAAACAATCCCATATTCAAATGCCCATTTAGAAAACTTTAAAGAAGAGAAAGCAGGGCCATTGTCACATACCAATGAATAGGGAGTTCCAAACCTGGTGATGATGTTTTCTTCAAGAAACTTGATAACTACCTTAGTTGTGGAAAATTTGCATCATGCGGCCTCAGTCCACCTTGTACAGTAGTCTATCACCATCAGTATGAACTTGTGTCCTACAGAAGATGGAGGATTGCTAACTCCAATAAAATCCAGGCCCCACTGTGCAAATGGTCTTGATTCAATCACAGGTTGTAATGGGTTGGCCTGATTTCTTCCCTTATCTGCTGCAGTCTGACAGGTGTGGTAACCCTTAATGTGACTCTCTGTATCTCTGAACATCATGGGCCAATAATAGCCTGCCCTTAATATCTTGTGCGTTGTAGCTAGATGGGAACCATGACTGGTTCCGTACTTGTCATGTAGTTCTATTAACACTTTATCCACTTTAGCTCTATTTAGACATCTCAAATAAATTCCATCATGGTTCTTCCTGAATAGGAGACCTCCTTGTACCATATATTTTTGTGCTTTAATATTCAAATCTCTCCTCTGAGAAGCTTTCATCCTATTTGGGTACTTTCCAGTTATTAGAAAAGTATTTAAATCACCATACCAGTCTGATATGTGATGAGAATTCAGCACATACTGCTATTTTATTAGATCTGGGTCTATGTTTGTTATTGTTTGCACCAACGCCTGCCCTCTAGCTAGCTTCATTGGAATGATTTCCATGTCGAACTCTTGCAGCGTGGTGATCCATTTGGCTCTATTTTCTCCAGGTTCGTTCTGCATCAGCAGCATCTTTACTGCTACGTCTAGCACTATAGCTTTGATCTGGCTACGCAAAATATAATGCCTAATTTTTTTCACAGCCTTTATTAACGCAAATGCTTGTCTTTCGGTATCCAAATATCTTAATTGTGTGTCTTTCAGAGGTGCGCTCATAAATGCAATGGGTTTTTCCTCATTGTCTTCACCCTTCTACGTCAGGGCAACTGCGACTGAATGGGAGGATGCGAAGGAGTAGATATAAAATGGCTTTATGTAGTCCGAGCTCGCTAGTACAGGGGCGTCAGAAATGGCCCTCTTGATATCTTTGAATGCAGCTTTAGCCATAGGCATCCACTCCATCTACGCATCCTTCTTTAACATGGCATTTAGCGGTTGCACGATTTCTGCAAAACCCATGATAAACTTCTGAACAAAGTTAATCTTACCAAAAAATGATTTTAACTCTTTCCTATTGTTTGGTATTTGCAAACTTTTTATTGATTCTATTCTATCTGGGTCAATCGATATTCCATCTTCAGAGATGACATGCCCTAGTAATTTACCTTCAGTAACTCCAAATGAACATTTTTTAGGATTAAGGGAATTCCATACCTCTCACATCGCTTAAGTATTTTCCTGAGATCTTCAGCATGAGTGGATGCATCCTTGGAATACACAGTTAGATCATCCATATACACAATAATGCACTTACCTGATAACCCACAGAACGCAATGTCCATGGCTCTCTAAAAAGTGGCACCTGCATTGATCAGACCAAAAGGCATTCTCCTATATGTATAATTTCCCCATTTACAAGTGAAGGTGGTTTTTAATCTGTCATCCCTATCTATTAAAACCTAGTTATAGCCTGAGAAACCATCTAAAAAAGACATCATCTTTGCTCTGTTTACTGCTTGCAGCACTTCATCTATGGGAGGCAGAGGATAATTATCCTTTTCAGATGCTTTATCACATAATCTGATGTCTCCATTTTTCTTCCTTACTGGTACTAGGTTAGCTACCTAGACTGAATGTCTGACTGGGAAAATTATTCCAGCAGACAACAATTTTTTTACTTCCTCAAAGATTAAAGGCTCCAAGATGGCGTTCACAGGCCTTTGTTTATGCCTAAATGGCTTAACCTCTGGTCTCAAAGGTATTATGTGAGTTATGATGGACGTATCATAGGTTTTCAAGTCTTCATATGTCCATGCTATTACGTGTTTGTATTCTTTCAGAACGTCAATAATTTCTCCTTTTAATTTCTCAGAACAAGCCTTTCCAATTGGCACATTTTGTGGATTTTGCTCTATCCCTAGGTTGTGTAAATCACACTTAACCCCTTCTTTTTTGGGTAAATCTTTTTGTCTTATTACTCCATCGAAGTCAAAAATATGTTCTAGTTCAATTATCCCATTTGGGTAAAAAGTTGCTCTTCAAGTTGATTATATCCTCTTCGTCCTATGTTATCTCAGGTCTTTCCTGCTCATCAATGATTTGAGCCTCAAATACCTCATTGCAGGTCAGGAAGTCAATAATTTGCTGATCCCCTCCAAATACCTGAAAGTGTGTAACATTGTCTGGGATACTGGGAACACTAACTAATTCTACAGCAAATCGTTTCAATCTTGACAGTGTCAAGGGTTCTAATGTGCTAGCTGCAACTGCTAGTGCATCCGGCCTGTGGTTCAACTCTCTAGGGATGTGCTCTATGTTGAAAGCATCAAATAAATCTATTAAACCCCATACTCTATGTCTATAACAAATCATTTTCTTGTAGTTGCAAGCATATAGTTTCCTTACTTGTCTGACTACTAGTTCAGAGTCTGACAATACCTTAATCGTTTTCACCTTTTTCTTAACGGCCATGACAAGTCCCAAAATTAAGGCTTCATATTTAGCAATATTGTTAGTACAAGAAAACTACAGTCTATATGCTGCTAGGTATGACTTACCCTGAGGGTCTATAAGTTCAACACCTGCACCCGCGCCCTACTTTGACTTGGACCTATCACATTTTAATGTCCACATGCCATCTTTACTTTTTTGATCTTTCCTCTTGGCATGCTTCGTCTCTGCTATTACTTGTGAGGTGCTGGTATATTTATTCATGGGTATTTCTATTTGGTTAACTTGCATGTGTATTTTTAGCTTGCAAATTAGAAAGACAACTACCCTTGTCCTTTATTCCCTCTTCTAAATATGAAATCAGAGCATCTACATCACCTTGAATGTATTTCTGTGTTTGATCAGGATTCATATTTTCCTCTTGTAACCCTACCCTCTTCATGCATTTTTTGTATTCATATTCGATGATGTCCTTGCACATTCCACAACTCTCCTTAGAATGTGGCCTATCGTGAACTCTACATTTGTTTTTATACAATTTACATTGGGCGGGCAGACTTTGTTTAATGCACTCTTCCACCTCTTGTCTAATGGCATGACCAAATTTGCCTATTGCATTGTTTTCTTCATCCGAAGAATTTTCATCAGACTCAATGAATAATGTTGTCTCCTTGTTGACATGTTTTTTTCTAAAGTTTAACAGCATGATCTCTTCAATATGTACCCCATTGTTGGTAATCCTATAAACACTAGGTTCAATAGCGGCATATAATAGTTCATTTGTTTGATTATATTCTGTTATCATGTGTTTCATCCTGAGTTCTGCCTCTATTCTTATTTGGTTTGGGACACCTCTCCAAGGTAACCACATATGTGAAAAATCAGTGGCCATATATCTGTTTAATGTTTTGGACCAATCCCTGCTCAACAACATTCCATAATTTACGGGTATATCCACTATTTGAATGTCAATGAATTGGCTTACCCTGGGGTTTGAAGTTAATTGCATCTGAATGTTCATTAGTTCTCCTATCACTCTAACCTCAGTCGTATCTAACTGTGTGACAACCTTGGCAGGTTTGGTGGGAGTCAGCCCGAGAGTTTTACATATCCCTAAGGGCATTACATTGGCTAATGCACCAGAGTCCACCATGCAATTATGTATGTTCTTCCCACACAATCTAACAGTTAACAAGAAGGAGGAGCATCCTTCTTATCAGCATACATCACTACATTTGTATTGGAAGGCAACTCAACTTTCTTACTTTTATCTTTAGGCGGTGAATCTCTACTAGGAACAGCTATATCAGTAGCAACCTCATCTATCACGGATACATCCAGAGATTTTATAAAAGCATTTCTGATCTCTGGAGTTTTTAATAATTCATTCAAAGGTACACTAAGCTTAATTTTCTTTATTTCTTTTGACAAGTAACTCATTAACCTTGTTGTTTCTACTATTTCAGTTTTACTTGTTTGGGTCTTTTGCGTTGTTGTTCCACTATTTGCATGAGGATTAGCCTTAAGTATGGCAGGATTGTTGCTAGCATTCTAATCTGGGGGTGTATTGAAGTTGTTAGGAGGAATGGAAGTGGTGAAAGGTCCTCCTAGCCTAGTGTTGTTTCTTAAATTGTAGGTGTGGTTTTTATTTGTTTGTTGAAAAGCCTGCACCTCTTCTATTTCAGTTAATACCTCATTTTCAGTTTCAAAGGGAAACTGGAAAGCATTTAACACAAAGGCTGATTCAGGATAAAGATTTTCACAAAAGTATGGTTCATCTTCCAACAATTCATCTTCCTTTTCTTTTGTAGTTGCAAAGGTAAAGGTTTCTAAAACTAAAGCTGTATCATACCCTGAGGGTACTACCTCATTACCCTTGGGAATAAGAAACTCAGAAGTAGGAGGCTGCACATCTATATTAAAAATGTTGGCCGCTAAATGAAATTGTTGACAATCAACCTCAGCATGGGCATTGGTATTGTGAAATCTGCACCAATTTTTTTTTTATGTATTGGCCATTTGGATGTCAGCCATTTGTTTTGCATCATGATTATCTATATTCTAAAAAGGAGAAGCTAGAGTACCATTGTTTGGTCCAGTGTTCCATGTTTTGGATGGCCTGGGCTGATTCTAATTTTTGTTATTGTTACCCCAAGCCATATTATCTATCACTGGCCCTCTATTTTGCATTGGTTGCCCTTGGTTATGACCTTGATGCTGATTATAGTTTTGGCTCTGGTTTGAACATTGGCCTTGGCTAGTATTTTGGGTATGGTTCTGATTATAATGCTGATTTTGATTTGAACTATAGTTCTGATTTTGGCCTTGGTTATTATTTTGATTTTGATTGTATCTTTGGTTACTTCTTCCATAGAGGTTCTCATTTCTTAGTTGTGTTACTTCAGTGGTCAATCTTTTCAAATGCGCAGTGATCTCTTTAATTTCTTCCCTTTCCTCTTGTGCCTTTGCCATAGTTGTATCCCTAGGGGGTTGGAAGAAAGGCTGACCATTATTTTGACTGTTATTAGTAGTGTTACCTGTGTAAGGAGCTATGGCTTGGATTGGGGTAGGACTATACACAGGTGTGTATGTAGGAACTGGATTTAATAGTGGAGTGTGATGCATAGGGACTCCATTCCAAGGTTGTGCCTGATTTTGCACCCCAAAATTTCCTCCATTAACAAATGGACTATAAGTTGTATGCCTCATCTCTTGATTTACTGAGGCTACCTCTTTATAGGCTTTGGATATTAAATCTATGTCAGGTTTTCTTTTGACAAACATGGCAGTTAACGGATCTAAGGTTGCATAGTACATAGCTAATAAGGTATCATCATCCACGGTGTAAGGGGCTACTAGCCTAGAGTAGGCTTTTTGAAATCTGTCATTGAAATTATCAATTACCTCTCCCTCACCTCATTTTATAGTAGCCAATTTGTGATACAGGATGCAAGGATCAATGGGTCCTCTAAATCTAGATAGAAATGCTTCTTCCATAAGTGACCAGGAAGAAACGTAGCCATTGGGTAAGTTTACATACCAGTTAGAAGCTTGCTCATTAAAGGTGTAGGGAAGCAATCTACACACCACGTCCTCGTGTTCTAATTTGGCCCTAAAGCATGCCTCCTTGAATATTCTAATGTGGTCTTCTGGGTCTTGGTGTAGCTGGTATTTGGGACATATCTTTTCCAGATTTTTGGGCATCTCATTATAATCATTGAAGTGTATGGGGGATTGGTCATTGAAATAAGCCATTGTAGGTGCTTGAGCTTGACCTGGACCTGTGGCAATACCTGGATTTCCTGGGGGATTAGGATCCCTAGGAGTACCTGAACCAAGATTTAGAGATCTGAATGAAGATCTATCAGGACTTACAAAGCTATGAATAGTATAAGGTGATCCAAGGGACATTCCAGATGAACTTCCTGCTCGCAATATTTTATTCCAAATCAAAGGGCTCTTACTTCGCCCTCTATCAGGTAATTGCACAAATATATCCCTTGAACTGGATCTAGATCTAGTCACTCTATCACTATTATTAGCCAGTTTGGAACAAACCCTAACTCAAGTCGGCCCTCCTTCTAGCGCCAGAAAAACTGTTGATGATGGTTTTGATGTAATCATAACAATTAGTTAAAATTCGCATAAAATGAACCAAAACTAACTTGAAAGATATGAAGGAATTGGTTAAGATTCACTTAATCCCAAGTTTAATATGGTCAGGTCTTGACCTATTGGGCAAATTCAGTTGGTCGATGTGAAGCTGTAATGTTCAAGGGGCCTTATGTAGTTTAGGGTTTCTTGATGATTAACTGGACTCAAATTATGCAAAAAGATCATAAATATCAGCAAGTTGTTCATTCCTTTTGCATAAAATATTTACTAGGCTGCAAAACTTTTGAATGGTCTTCTTGAATTATTGCAGCTTTCTTCTCTTTATATTTATGAAAACTTGTCTACTTTCAAACTCTGTTGTTCATGCTTCTTCAAATATGAGACAAATTTCCTTCAAACTTCTATGTTTTAGGCTAAGTATTTTTAGATGGGTTGGGAAAAGTTAGAAAGATCTAATCTAAACTCCATTCATTCTACCAAAGGATCTAATTGTTCTGTTATGCACTTTATAAGTATTGCAGCAAATTGATCAAATCCACAGAAAAAACCTTAAATGTAAGTTCTGAGCATTTTCACAAACATACACTTAAGATTGCAAGCTCTAAGAGAAAATATTTCAAACACAATGAAGAGCAAGAAAACACTCAGAAGATAGATACAGAATCCCAAATTTAATTGTATTAGAAATAGACAGTCATATAAGATTTACAATGTCTGAATGACTCTTAGTTTCAATGATCAAATTATAGAGAACTTACAAGCTTTACAGATACAGTAAGGAAGCTAGATGTTCCACGCATTCCTTATTGTAGACACAGGTGACCTCCTTCTTCTACTTCTAAACTAAAAGGTCCCTTTAATAGAACTGCTGGCTATCTTCTAAAAATCCCTGTGTAAAGTTTTACAAAGTAGAGAGGCACAATATATAGAATTTTTGATTGTCCTCAATACAACTCAAAACCCTAGTTAAGCAAGGTTCAAACCTTTGGTTACAGTCATAAATGTTGGAGAACAAATCTCCCAAAATACCTCTGAGCATTCATCCAATCTGGGTGAAATATGCCACTCAGAAACCCTAGCAGCCCAATAATAACTTCTGTGGTCTCCTGCAGTAATGTCTTCAGCTGCATTTTGTCATTCATAAATGAAGACCTTTGACTTCCTCGCCCTTCGTCCTTATCTTCCCCTGCTCCTAAGATCAGATTTCCCTCCTCCGTGATGTCATCATCATCAGGACTCAGCGCTTCTTCACCTGCAAACCTACAAAAAAGGATAAGTAATAAGTATTAACATTTAACAAACCTGCAGGAAGGAAAACAATCTGCCAAATCTAGTTGTGATAGTGTGAACGCATCAATCGGGCCCTAAATCTGTGAAAATTGAGTCCAAAATGCAAATACAGCATTAAACTGGTCGGGTCAACCATTGTTGACCAAAAACATGCATTCGGGCCCTAAAATGCCCTTAAATTCTTATTGTTCTGTCTTTCCCTGCCTATCGGTGTGAGATCCACTCATCGGAGAGTCCAAGAAAATTTCATACCGATCGCTCAACTTTCAGCAAAATAGCCTTATTGACTTGTGTTTCTTTCCTATCGGCATGACTTTCATTCATCGGCGCAGGCTTAATGTTTCATTCCGATCGCCCACCTTATGCCGATGTCCCTGTTCAAATTCTCTGTATACCATTCCCCATCCATCGGCGTGATATTCACATCAGAGTGAGCTCAAAACCTTATACCGATCACTCAACTCTGGCCGATGCCTTCTCCCGTTATTGGTACCCTCTTTCCTCATCCATCGACGTGACGTAACACTATCGGCACGGGCCCAAAATATTTGGCCGATCGTTTCACTCTGGGTGATATCTTTAAATTCTTTCTATCGGCGTAACATTGCTTATCGGCACGGGCCCAAAATATTTGGCCGATCGTTTCACTCTGGCCGATGTGATTCCTGCCGATACCCTTTACTACTTTCTTTCCATCGGCATAGCATTATCATCCAACTCCGATAGCCACAGTTAGGCCGATACTAAATGTTTATCGGCGAAACACATGATATCGCCAAGACAAAACAACCCCCCACCAATATCAAAAGTTAGGCCGATGAGGGGGGGTGGGACCCACGCACTGTTCATCTTGTGTCCAACCTTACATACAAGCAAGGATACATACAAGAATCCCCTTTATTTAATAAACTTTTGGGTCTGCGCATGCATGAAGTGCCCTGTATATTTAACTTGCCAGACATACAAATGTGAGATACAAAGTGGATATAAAACAACAATTTTCTTTAACCTAAAAACACTTCGGGTCCACTTGTATGTATATATCAAAAACTTTCATCAAATGCATACAAGGAAAAAGAAAAAACAAACGGCCCTATATATGAAAGTGATATACAAACCTGAATGTACATTTTACCAAAATGATCATAACTTGCAAAATATGGTGAATTTTAAGATGGTTCAAAAAACAACCCTAGCTCATTTTTCACAAGGAATCCAACCATATCATGCACTGGTACTAAAAATGCATTTTTTCTCTATTTTCAACAAGGTTTGTATATTTTAATCCCCTTTTCCCTTTACCACCAAGCAAAAAACAACACACAAAAAGCAAAAGCAATAGCGACAGTAGGGGTCCTCATTTTGCTAAGGAGTAAAATGGGGCATGTTGTGAACATCACAACAGACCTCCCCTGGCATTTACCTGCCCACCCCAATGCGTTGGTGAAGTCTGTTCAGCCATGGAATGCAAAATGTCACTCCTAGCACCTTTCCACTGCATGAAACTAAAGCATTTTGTAAGAATGCGTTTGATTCCAAAACGGTGAAATATATTAGAGTTGAACAAAACCAAGAGAGATTATTGTGGACGGACACCACATGCACCTGCAGGTCCAAACAGAACATTCCCAGCTGCCATGAATTTCGAGAACAACTCCGTCAAAGTTTGGCAATTTTTTCATTGTAGGGATCTTAAGGGACTTTGTCGGTAGCCTACTGCCCTGAATGACTACAATGCTTGGCACATGAAAAGAGACCTCCCTTGGCATTTACCTACCCACCCTGACGTGTTGGCGAAGTCTGTTTGGCCCCACGAGCTATGGAATGCAAAATGTCACTCCTAGCACCTTTCTATTGCATGAAACTAAAGCATTTTGCAAGAATGCATTTGATTTCGACACGGTCAAATGGATTGGAGTTGACCAAAACTGAGAGAGGTTATTATGGAGCGGTTATTGTGGATGGACCCCACGCACACCTGTAGGTCCAAACAAAACATTCTCAACTACCACAAATTATGAGAAAACCTCTTTCAAAGTTTGGCTTTTTTTGGTCTTAGGGATCTTAAGGGACTTTGTCAGTAGCCTACTGTCTCGAATGATTGAGGTGCTTAACACCATATTTTGTGATCAACATCAACATCATGAGGACACTGAAGAAATCTTTGACACATGAAGATACTGAGAACATTGAAGACATGGAGGACAAATAAGCATGAAGAAATGAACAAACTCCTATCATGAGGAAGAACCACAACCAAATCCAATGATCTAATGGCATGAACCAATGTCATAAGTAACTATGTCCTCCTATTGTAACATGATAAACATGAATGTTATGAACTAACATCCAAATCTTGTGACATCAATCTTGATATGACATGAGTGAAACACAAGTGAACATGATTAAGACCAATTAGGATCAACTTCATCCATTACTTAGATCTAACCCCATGAAGCATAACATGATGATGATGCAAACATCAAATGTATACCATAGAAAACAAATCAAACGAAACATGAGGCCTTCACTGCTCAAATTCATACCACTACTTGTCAAGTTTATACCACTGCTTGAGTGAGATCTTCACTATTCAAGTTCATGCCTTGTCTTGAAGAACTACAATTCTATGCATCGAATCACATACTCTATGAAGAAGCATAATGGTATCATCAAACAATAGACAACCTATAGACCTGCACAATTATGCATTCCTTACTTTCAAGCAAATGCAATTGGCACGTGTAAAACCAAGTTCATGTAAGGATAATTTATCATCATATTATATATTTAATATAAACTATTGTATACATAATGTCATGAACATAACATCTAGTTTACATACAAAGCCTTATAGGCATGTCCAAACAAAGCCATAGGGGCATATATACAAAAATATACATCGGTAACATACAAAAGTATGTACATACATCAGTAACATACAAAAGTATGTCCCAAAACTAGTTTCCTATGGACTTTTATGAAATAATTGGCGGCCCTTGCTTGACTGTGAAGATTGAGAGCCAATCCATGACTCATCCTCTCTGTCGTCGAGTAGACCTCTTCGATAGTTCAAGCTCATGTAGCTCCACCTGTTAATACAATCAAACAATATACACATTACTATAACAAAATGCACATGAAATATATAACATCACATATGTAATCGATCACTTACCACCATTTGATGATCACTCTCCATCATCTTTTCTCTAGCTTCTTTGTCCATAGTTGGATAGACTAGAGTTGTGACATCCTGTGAGAAGCATCAAAAAGAAAAATTGACTAAACATAAATATACTAGAGGGAAGAAATTCATACTACTGTTTATATACAAAACAAAGTACAAGTAACCATCTAGGAAAGTTTTATGCATACTTACAAATTAATCCAATGAACCATCTGGGTCTTCTCTACTCTTTATTGTGTCAAGTATTGCCTCATGGTCAGACTCACACACCTTCCACAAGGTCTTGTTCAAAGGTCTATCTCTATATTGTATCAAATGAACATTAGTTGCCACAACAAGGTTGGAGTACTGAAGAATCTTCCAGTGTGTGTCAAAGTCCTCAAACAACCAAACATTAACACTCTTATGTGGGTACCTTCTAAGCTATGTTCTAGTAACAACCACTGAACCTGTAGGGTATTCCATGTTTTCTCCATCTATAACTAGGGCCTCCAATTTCTTTTTTGCCTCAACACAACAACACAAGTAATAATCTACTCCCTCTTCATTATCTTCATCTGCAATAACTGCATAAACATGCCCTACAATGATATGTGCAACAAATAAGATGAAATTAGTCAACATTACAAAAATACTACAAAGTTTAAGATAACATTAGGAATTTCAAATTTAACTATGCAAGTAGATATATTACCTGGTTGAACTAGATTTGATATGTGGTCAAAGTCAACTGAGGATTCCATCTGTGTTAGTTCCAGTGCCATTGGGGGTTCATATGTCTCAAGTGGGCTAAGATAACATAACTGCCATTCGTCAACCCACTCCTTTGAATCGCATTCATTCCAGGCTTGAATTGTACACAAAGAACAAAAGCATGCCATCTTTCGCGTATGGATACTCCATGAACTTGCAATTGAGCTTCTGAAAGAGTGTAGCTCACTTGATCCTGTCAGTGTACAATAGTCCTCATATGGTGCAATGTTAGTATCATCTATCAATCAAAAAAATCTACGAACTAAAGACTTACCTTCATTACTTGGACCCATCGAAGCATTACACCACTCGACGATTGATTTTGCATCTGTCAACTTTGCATTGTCTTTATACTTTAACTCTTATCATGCTATGGCTCTTTTGATACAGGCTCCTGCACCATCATGCTCCCCCTTTCCATGCCCAGCCACACAAAAGTTCCACATATCCTGAACACTTGTAATATTATGCCTCCTGCTCAGCCAATAGAAATTCTACAAGTTCTTGAATTGTGATGCATAGTTATCCAACCATATGATATGCTGACTGGATGATATGCCCCTTCTAGCCAAATCATTGTAGAACACCTGAAAGCAACCTTACACGAACTCTATGGAATGCATACGATCATTTCTTATATAAAAATGATACTCCCTTATGATCTTTCTGTCATCCTCTGTACTATCATTTGCATGAATGAATGCGATGTGCACAAATATAGAAACTTGTGTCGAGTTGTAATATTGGGATTGCACCTCACACTGTGGCTGTAGACTATAGTTCTCTGCAAATTCAATGAATGAAACAATGATACTAACTAGAAATGTGTCCTTTCATAACTTAAATTGCAAGTCCAACCATCGATCTCTATGGGCATGTCTTACATACTCATACACTATACTGTCATGAAATATAGACATAAATTGATACACTGGAATCTTCTAAATAATATATTCACACCTCTTTGCTTCTTTACCATCTCTTGTATTGTATGCCACTATTTTATACTTGCCAAACTCTACTAGTTTATTTCCAACTGCATGTGTTCTTTCCATATGTTTAGATATTGGCATACGTTGGAAGCCACCACAATGCTGACATGTTTTAGGCTAGTTTCCATGAGGGTTTATTGAAAATCTATCTTCTACACCCTACCACACCTTACCAATGGTTTAAACACCTTAGGTTAGATCTACACATGCTTCCCAAAATCTCCTTTATCCCTTGTCAAGACTATTTCATCAAACTCTCACTCAAAACCACCATTCTCAAGCCAAATTCCACACAAAACCCTTGGGGTAGCCTCCAAAACCCCACCAAATCACCTTCTCTACTCCTAAAACCCAATAATACATCTAAGACCATCTAATTGGACCCATCCCACCAAGTTACAGGAGCCACAGTAAGTGGAATGGTTCATTATAACATTCTATGTAATCAAATTCCTCAAAAATAGTTTTCCCAGGCTGCTACAGAAAAATGACTCAAACTGCCACCAAATTCAATATGAAAATCTCAAACCAAGTTTAAATTAATGTTAAATCAGTCCTCTACCAAATTCATAAGGTTTTAGAAGATTTAGCCCCTATACGGAACCGTACCAGGTCTAGGAATAGTCAATTTGTAGAGAAAAATACAGAAAATAGGGATCTTTGTTATTGATATTCACTTCAAAACATTCTTCCTCCCTTACAACAAGTTCTTCCACATATATATATATGTTTTCCCTCCAAATACCAACCACCTAAACTGACTTAAACAACCTTTTGAGACTAATTGACCCTTGGTATTCCATAGTATGTCTTTGCACTTCTTACATAGCATTTTTGACAACATTACAAATATGACACTTTCTTTGTAATAATAAAACCCCATGACTCAAATTGAATTTGAAGTGGTCTATTATGATCTTATTCAATGACAAAAGACTCAAACTCTCCAAGAACCTAACACTTGACAAACATTAAGACCTTATTTACAAACTTTGCACAAGATAAATTTGGTTCCCCTGCACCATTATGGACTATGAATCTTATGAAGGAGAAACTTGGGAAGGTTTCCAAAAGACTCTAATACTATGATAGTCATAGTGGACTGATGTACATAAATAATTTTGTTCCATCAAGACTATCATGAGTATTTCCATAAAGGAAAATAGGGATGCCAAGAGACTTCAAAACTATTTGAAACCATAAGGTGTTGAAAGATCACTATTTAAAGGTATTTCTCTAATACTAAGCCTCCCTTTGACCCTATCAACTCTTAAGAATATCACCTTGACTACTCTTGACTATCTTGCCCCTTGAAGGACATTGTTTGGACTCTTATATGAGTATTAAATCATTATTTTAGGTTTGGAAATCATGAATTGTATGGTTAATTTTTTACATATATGAGTTGTATGGAGTTGATTTTGAAGGATGACAAAATGAATGCCATCGAAGGGGACTATTAATCAACATAAATTGACTGTCCTAATAGTCTTAAACTAGTCCAAAAACTTTGTGATAGTCAAAATAACATTAACCCTTGTAGATAACCTTCTGGATACTCGTGACAAAAGATCAAAGATATCTTAAGTAATGCATAAATTAAAAACAACTTCATGATGGTCATGACTATGATAGTGGACTATTATATATACTTGTGACTATCCTACACCCATGAAAACCTCCTTCTTAGTGTTTTATCTCCTTATAACTCACTTTGTATCATCTTGTGTCATGATGCTTGTATGTCCATATATTTGTAGATAACTCTCTTCTCTAAAATTTTGTTATGTTGATGAAGTATAATACATAATCTCCATCATATTTTTTATGGATTGAGTGGTATCAAAGTGAGTTGTAACAATTTGTCAAATAGGTTGTGGTGCTCATTTCCTCCATTTTTGTAAGAAAACTATCATTTCATGCTTTGGTGAGATGTTAAGCCTAGTGCAAAGTGTTGTTTTTAGTACAGAGGAGGGTTGCATATAGGGTATTTGTGAAGTTGCCAATGGCAACAAATTTACCACCTAGCCATCCTTAACTAGTCCATGATTGCAAATGGATGTATTTTCTCTTCTATTGACTAAAAGTTCAACTTATTTATGAATTGGTGCATAAGGAATGTCCTAGCCCAAGACACTAAAGAGGTCTCCACATCCTCCAACCTTCTCCAAGAGAATTCATACTATGAAACATGCATGGAGAAGTTATCAAAAGGACACCTAACAATTATGTCTAAATGATCAATAGAGACAAGTAGGATTGTCATAATAGGGGGCATAGGATAATCTAAGATTCAAGCCATTGCATGGTTCTATTAAATTAATTGAATTATGCATGTATTAAGGAATAAATCCTTCTATATCATCCTAGGGCAAAAATTAAGAGTCTTCCAAAATCAATTTTGGCTCCATTGATCATGAATATGAGTATGACAAATAATTGTTCACTAAAATTATTTTATGAAGTATTTGATAATGTTTTTCTCTTGTATAGCTGAAAATAGGTGAAATGAAGGCATGAAGGGCCGAAACAAGGTGGAAACATGAGGAATTTGGGGTCTCTTTGACTGAACTAACTAATATACCTAGACACATATATATCTTAGAACATAAATAACATAAAAAACATAAAGACAAAGACATTTAAAGAAATAAAGAACATAAGAACATATATATGTGAATTAAAATGGACATAAATTAAACATCCCTTAGAATTCAATATTGCAGTTGACCAATTCTCCAAAAGATGGCTTTAAAATTCTCAAATTCTTCTTTTTTGCAAGTTTGATTATGAATTCTATATAATTCTAGAATAGGGTTATTGAAATTTATGGAAAAACAAACATATATCATCAAATTCAGTCTATATATCAATGGTAATTAGCTTTGAAAAAATATCACACATGAAACATGAAACTTTTAGTTTAAATAATCAAATTTTCTCTAAAAACATGCAAAATTAGTTCTTCTACATTGAAAAAACAAAAAAAGGTAGTGGATTGATATAAAAATGATTCTCAATTAGTCAAACAACATGAAAAGCATTTTCTTGTCCGATATACTCATGAAAAGCAGGAATAACAGTCATGTGGAGTTTGAAACACATATCCCACATGCTTTTTTACTATTTTCCATGCTTCCCAAAATGCGCTCACATTATAATGCGAGCGCGTTCTGGGAAGCATGAAAACATAAAGGTTCATGCATGAAAAAATCATAACCTTCTAAATGTTGGTGCCAAAATCATGGTCTAGGATGTCATGCTCTCACATAAAATATATTGTAACTATGCATGTAGTGCATCAAATAGGTAATCAAGTGATGGTCCAAGAGTATCCCTAGACTCAAACATCCATGTGGTTTGTGAAATATAACTTTTTAAAATAAGGAGGGACAAAAGTAACCTTGTATCTACATGAAAGAGTCTCTCTCTCTCTTCATTTCTCTATCCTATATATAGAGAGGGATCGGCAGACATGGAGAGATAGAGAGGATAGGTGGAGATAGAGACATGGAGAGGGAGAGATTGGCATTGAGATAGAGAAAGGGATCTATAGAGGGAGAAAGATAGAGATACATATATATAGAGAGGGGAGATATAGGGAGTTAGATCTAGCAAGGGAGAGATAGATCGGGGAAATACAAAGAGAGAGGTAGAGAGGGGTATATTAAGAGATAAGATTATGAGGATAGATAGCTTGATAGGGAAAGAGATCAAGAGATGTCTAGAGACATAGGGAGAGAGATTTCAAGAGGTAGAGGGATGGGGAGAGAGATAGAGAGGAGGAGAGAGAGGTAGCGAGGGATAGATTAAGAGATAGGGATCCATATGTCCAGAGAGATAAAGATAGGGATCCCTATTCTCCCCTCTACCTAAACCATAAACCTAAACCTCTAAACCATAAACCCTAAACCCTAAAATCTAGCAACCCTAAACCCCTAACCCCTAAACCATAAAACCTGGAAGCAACCCTAAACCTCTATCTCCCTATCTCTCCCAATGTCTATTGCTCCCCTCGCTCTATCTCTCTATAAACCCTAAACCCTAACCCCCAAACTCAAGCAACCCTAACCCTAAACCCTAAACCCTAAACTTGAGCATACCTAAACCCCTAAAGCCTAAATAATTCCCCTAAACCTTTACCCTCAACCCTATTTACTTGAGCAACCCTAAACTCATGTAAACCTCAAATAGTGAGGGAGGGAGAGATAGAAAGGTAGAGTTAGAGAGAGGGGATTGAAAGAGATCTAGCAAGATAGAGAGATAGGGAGATAGAGATAGAGAGGTAGGTATAGTTAGAGAGAGGGATAGAGGAGACAAAGATATCTCTCCTAGGCTTAGTCTCCTCTATATCTCCCTATTCACCTCTCTACCTAAACCATAAACCTAAACCTCTAAACCTTAACCCCTAACCCCTAAACCAGAAACCCTAAACCATAAATAATGCCCCTAAACCCTAACCCCTAAACCCTAAAAATGAGCAACCCTAAACCCCTAAACTCCTAACCCCTAAACCATAAAACCTAGAAGCAACCCTAAACCTCTATCTCCCTATCTCTCCTAATCTCTATTGGTCCCCTTGCTCTATCTCTCTAAACCCTAAACCCTAAACCCTAAACTCAAGAAACCCTAAACTCCTAACCCCTAAACCCCTAAAGCCTAAATAATTCTCCTAAACCCTTACCCTAAACCCTAAACCCTATTTACTTGAGCAACCCTAAACTCAAGTAAACCTCAAATAGTGAGCGAGGGAGAGATAGAAAGGTAGAGTTAGAGAGAGGGGATCGAAAGAGATCTAGAAAGATAGAGAGAGAGAGAGATCTCCCAGGCTCAATCTCCTCTATATCTCCCTAGTTGCCTCTCTACTTAAACCATAAACCTAAATCTCTAAACTTTAACCCCTAACCCATAAACTATAAACCCTAAACCATAAATAATGCTCCTAAACCCTAAAAATGAGCAACCCAAAACCCCTCACCCCTAAACCATAAAACCTAGAAGCAACCCTAAACCTAGAAGATATTTGTTTGATTGTCTATGTTTTCTTGGGGACCAAGTGTCTCATCATGGGATATTGATGGATAATGAATAGGACTAGCAAGTGATGATGGATAGGGCTAATGGGATGATGGATAGGAGTGATGTGGGAACTTACTTGCTCATGGATAAGATCTCAAGATCATATATAATATCGTGATTACAAGGAGGATAAGCATGGATAGCGCAATATTAAATATGGATAGGATAAGTGGGGATGCATTGATATTCATTGGATTGGGGAGTAAGAGGTGGTGATGGGGGTTCACTAGGAGATGTTGGAGGATTAATGATGGGATCAATGTATAGAGGGGTTGACCATGAGATGGTAAGGGAACTGAGATGGGATTAGATGGGATGTTTGGATTTAGATTAGGATGGGTGGTTGGTATTTCCACATTATTTGGACTAGGCTAGATTAAAGTATAGTTATTGGGTTTCTTAGATGGATGTGATGGGTTCTTGGATCTAGGATCAATAATCTTTGGATGTTTGACAACATGGCTACATGATGGGGTTTGACTTGGACTTATGGTAGGAGACTCTACAATGAAATGGATAGACATAGGAGTGGATGATGGTGTTGGAGTGTATACATGTTATTAGGAGGTTCGTTGTTGGGCTCAAGAATAGGAATTTGAGTACATGATGTTCTTAGATTCCTTGCTAATAGTCCTTGGGTCACATCCTTCATGGATTCATGGGTTGATGGACTAGGATATGCATATAATTGATGGATACTGATGGAAGATGTTGTGGGGTTATGATTAGGATCGAGTGAATGGATATAGGAGGCTTAGATGGATTAGGATTGGGAGTGTTAGAGGGGGATGAAATTGGATTAGTGGATTTGGATGGCTCCATATCTTTGCTTTTATTTTTGGATTTTGTAAAAGACTCTTCAAGGAGAAAATTTTTCAAGCATTCATGGGTTGATGGATTAGAGCTTAGAATGTTTGATGGTGGATTAGATAGTGAGTTATATGGTGGATGGATGATAGGGATTGATGGATTAGGAGATGGGTGGACTAATACGTTAGTATTACAAGGATTGGAGGGAAATTATAAAATAATTCCCCTTTAACACTAACCCCTAAACCCTAAACTTAGGAAACCCTAGAAACTCATAAACCCTAAATAATTTACCCCTAAAGGTTTGAGCAACCCTAAACTCATAAACCCTAAATATGCCCCTAAACCTGAGCAACCCTAAACCTCTCTCTCTCCCAAAACCCCAAAACCCTAAACCATAAACCCAAGTAACCCTAAACCCCTAAACCATAAATAATTCCACTAAACCCTAAACTTAAGCAACCCTAAACTCATAAACCCAACCAACCCTCTCTCTCCAAAACAAGAAAACTAGGACTCTCTCTCTCCCCCCTTATCACCCTATCTCTGCCCTCTCTCTCCCATCCATCTCCATCCTCTCTCCCTCTTCCTCCCTCTCCTCTCACATGTCGACAAAGAATATGGAAACAAGAAAACTAGGACATGCAAAGAGGGACGAGGATATAAATTAGGATGATGAAATGGAAACAAGATAATTTATGAAATTTCATTGGATGTGAAGAATGACAAGGAGAGGTAGAGAGGGGAGGGAAGTAGAGAGTGAGAGAGAGGATAGGACGTAGAGACAGGAGGGAAGTAGAGAGTTGGAGAGGACCATAGGAGGTAGACATGGGAAGGAAGAAGAGAGAGAGGGTAGGAGGTAGACAGGGGAGGGATGGTGCAGGAGCACCTAATCCACAGTGGCCTCCATGAGGCATTAAACTATCTGATGTTCATGTTTGTTGTTTCCAATAAGGTCCTAGAAGACCATTCATGTTAGAAGGTCTGTTTGACCAATGCATGTCATTTTAGTTTGTATCTAGGTTCATTTTGTAAATCCCAGGGACACTTGGCAATCTGTAATCACAAAGGTTGTTAGACGGTTGTCTCCCAGCCGCTTAGAGTCAGGTTGGTACTACTCGGGGTGAATAGATAAATGCCTAGAGGAGATCGAATGTAATTAGTTGTAGTTGAGATTAGAAAGATCTGAGAGGAGTGTGATTTGTAATTGTGAAACAGAGCATCTGTGTATGCACATTTCTGAAAAAGCATAATAAATGAATCATGTTCTGTGTATCTTTCTGTCATTCTGGATTCGTTAGGTTTTCTCTATATAAATTGAATTACTGTTTTGTGGTTGATATGGACTCTTAGTCCATTCCACTGATTAGATTTCTTCGAAATTGGTGGAATGGTTGTACAATTCTTTTGTTTTTGTTTTGTTCATTTGGTTTTGTGTCTACAGGATCGCGTACAATGGTGCTGATATATCCTAACATCCTCATGTGCTAAGTTGTCAGAGAAAAGGGTCTATGTAGCTGCAGGGTTTGCAGAGGTTCATATCAGTGTAAGATTTGAGTTGTTTCCTTGAACATACATTTCATGTGTATATCGTAAAAGCACATTGAGTGTGTATGTCACAAAAGCATATTGTGAACGGTTAAGTTCTGCATCAGGGGGACAAGAGGTGTCAGAGACAGAAGGTTGAAAGCTTCTGATGTTGGAAGTCTAACTGATAATGTATTAACGTACAAAGAAAGTCAACGGTCCCACCAAATGCATATTCTGAATGCATGTTTTGAATGTGTCTTCCAAATGTATATTGAGAATATACATTGTGTTAGATGCAAGAGGTGACCTGTAGTAGTGGTGAAGGAAATCGGTGATCGCAAGTCAATGAAAGTATATACAAGCTATTCCATTGGTGTATCAGGAGCACATACAAAGTGCTCACCGATGAGGAAGGTCACACCAAAAATACATGTCATTGGATAGACTTAGGGTATCGGCAAGAAAGACTTTGGGTTGACCGATGCAAAGAGTCCAGCCGACGAGTGTGGTTTGAATGTATATTGCGAATGTATATCACAAATACATATCCTGAATGTACATCAAGAATGTATCTTTCGGCAGATACAAAGTTGGTGTATCAGCACATAGGCTAAGGTTTATAAGTGTTCGCCGATGGGAATAGTCTTGCCGATAGGCGAGTAAAGTGAAGACATACATCGAGGAGAGTTGAACGTCAGGGAGATAAAAAGCAAGGTGAGTGACAGGGAATGTTTGGTTGATAAAGAGAAGATCGCCAAGACATGGACCATCCTCTCACCGATTAGTTTATATGACAAAGTTTTGGCTCCTCACCATATTGGTATCAGAGCCCAGTAAAAGGTCTGGGCAGTTGTGTGTTCAGTTTTGTCATTGAGAGGGTAGAAGTAGAAGGACTGAGAGGTTGCAGAAACAAGTTAGCAAGATGCCTCCCAAAAATGCTGGCACTGCTAGAGAGTTGCAAGAGATGAAGGAAAAGCATGCTAAAGAGATGAGGGAGATGAAAGAGCTCACAGAAGCCCTTCAAGCTAGGCTTGCAGCCTTGGAGACAAAGAAAAGAATGGAAGTGGAAGAAAGTGAACCAGAAGAAGAAGAGGATGGTGAAGAGTTTGCAGATGTAGATGAAGATCTTGTAGATGTAGATGAAGATCTGGATCCTAAAGATCAAAGATTTGCAAAAGTGTTAAGGGTAGTCAAGAATGACAAACCTAAGGTAAAGATTGGTGTTCCAAAGTATGGTGGAAGTTTAAATGAGGAAGAGTTACTTGATTGGATTGCTACATTAGATAATCATTTTGAATGTGAGGAGGTTCTTAAGGAGCAGAAAGTAAAGATTGCAAAGACCAAATTGGGAGGTCATGCCTTGGTATGGTGGGATTACTTACAATCAGAGAGGAGAAAGCAGGGAAAGTCAAAGATTTCTTCATGGGACAAGATGGTAGCAAGGATCAAAGGTAAATTCTTACCCAAGGATTATGAAGTTCAAATGTTTAAAAAGCTTCAATTTTTAAGACAAAAGGAAATGGATGTGAAGGTATATACTGAGGAATTTTAAAAATTAAGTATGAGGTCTAGTCATCATGAGAATGAGGTTGAAAAGGTTGCTAGATACTTGGCTGGTTTGAGATTGAACATATAGGATGAATTAGTAACCCTAGGAGTGTAGAAGACTATTATCAAATGGCAATCAGGATTGAGGAGAAGATGAAAAGGAGACAAAATAAGTCCATGAGGGGAAAAGGCAATAATATAAGGGGGAGAGGATCAGCCCCTACAACAAGACAAGCTAATGAGAACCAAGAAGAGACTAGTAAAGGACAAGAGCAGTCTGATTTTAGGGGTGGATGGAAAGATACAAGAGGTAGATTTGGAGGTGGAAGAGGTTCTAATACATTTTTAGGAAAGTGCTATACTTGTGGTGAGTTTGGTCATCCATCCTTCAAGTGTCCTAAAAACTTTGGTGCTACTTCAAGTGGGGGTGAAAGAAGAAGTGAAACGAGAGTTCAAATTGTACAAGAGGATGCAGGGAGTGTGACATCTCCTGAAGTGCAATTAGCATCAGAAGTGGGAGAAAGTCTGATGATCAAGAGGATGTTGCTTAAAGAATCAGTGAAGACTGAACCATCACAAAGGAGAGCTCTTTTCAGGATCAATTGCAAAAGCAAAGGTAAAATATGCAAGGTAGTCATCAATTCTGGTTCAACAGATAATATGGTGTATAGGGAAATGGTGGATAAATTAAACATAGAAAGGATTCCTCATCAAACTCCTTACAGGGCATCTTGGGTAAGTGACAGTAAATCACTTTTGGTAAGTGAGCAGGCATATGTTGATTTTCAGATTGGAGAATATAAGGAGAGAATTTTATGTGACATTTTGCCCACGGAATGTTGTCACCTACTTTTAGGTAGGCCATGGCAATTTGATAGGCAAGCATTGTATGATGGATATGCTAACACATACACCATCAAGAAGGATGGAAAGACTTTCGTGATGACACCATTGCAAGAAGGTGTTGCAACACAGCAGGTAGCCAAGATCATTTTGATGGGTAAGAAAAAGTTTGTGAAGATGCATGAAGAAGAGACAAAGAAAGTTGGGGATACCTCACGGAGTGGGGTTGCTAAGGATCACAGTTTGAAGGTAATTTTAGTTTTGGATGATGGAGATCAGATGGATCAGTAGAAGGTCAAAGAGCAAGTTTGCAAGTAGCCACAAGTTGATTGGAAAGACAAGGATGCTATCATAGTAGGGACCATTGTTTGTCCTCTAGAACCAACAAGAATTGAAAGGCAAACATATTTTTCCATAATAGTAGTACAAGAAGCATTACCTAAGGTTTCCAATGTAGGTGTTCAGGCAAAGATGATAGTAAGACAGAATGGAAAGCAAGCGATAGGTGTGGTGGCAAGTATTCCCTCATGGCAAGGGGTAAGTAGAGCCTACAATGCTAGGCATGAGTCTTTGATTCCATGAAAGCAGGTTGTAGTCCTAAGATCATGGGGAAGACATCAAACAGTAGAGGATAAAGGTAGAGCAAGACAAAGACTTAACTCATGGGGCATGAGTTCTTTTCTCAGTGGGGTGTATGGTGTAGGAGCACCTAATCCATAGTGGCCTCCATGAGGCATTCAACTATCTGATGTTCATGTTTGTTGTTTCCAATAAGGTCCTAGAAGACCATTCATGTAATAAGGTCTATTTGACCAATGCATGTCATTTTAGTTTGTATCTAGGTTCATTTTGTAAGTCCCAAGGACACTTGGCAATTTGTAATCACAAAGGTTATTAGGTAGTTAGGAGGTCATTAGACAGTTGTCTCCCAACCACTTGGAGTTAGGTTGGTACTACTCAAGGCAAATAGATAAATGCCCAGAGGAGATCAAATGTAATCAGTTGTAGTTGAGATTAGAAAGATCTAAGAGGAGTGTGATTTGCAATTGTGAAACAGAGCATCTGTGTATGCACATTTCTAAAAAAGCATAATAAACGAATCCTGTTCTGTGTATCTTTCTGTCGTTATGGATTCGTTAGGTTTTTGCTATATAAATCGAATTACTATTTTGTGGTCAATATGGACTCTTAGTCCATTCCATCGGTTAGATTTCTTCAAAATCAGTGGAATGGCTGTACAGTTCTTTTGTTTTCATTTTGTTCATTTGGTTTTGTGTCTACAGGATCATGTACAATGGTGCGGATATATCCTAGCATCCTCATGTGCTAATTTGTTAGAGAAAAGGGTCTGTGTAGCTGTAGGGTTTGCAGAGGTTCATATTAGTGTAATATTTGAGGTGTTTCCCTGAACATACATTTCATGTGTATATTGTAAACGCACGTTGAGTGTGTATGTCACAAAAGCATATTGTGAATGATTAAGTTCTGCATCAAGGGGACAAGAGGTGTCAGAGAGAGAAGGTTGAAAGCTTCCGATGTTGGAAGTTTGACTGATAGTGTATCAGCATACAAAGAAAGTCAACGGTCCCACTGAATGCATATTCTGAATGCATGTTTCGAATGTATCTTCCAGATGTATATTGAGAATATACATTGCACATATACATTGTGTTAGATGCAAGAGGTGACTTGTAGCAGCAGTGAAGGAAACCAATGATCGCAAGTCGGTGAAAGTATATACAAGCTGTTCCATCGATGTATCGGGAGCACATACAAAGCACTCACCGATGAGGAAGGTCACACCAAAAATACATGTCATCGGATAGACTTAGAGTATCGGCAGGAAAGACTTTGGGTTGACCGATGCAAAGAGTCCCGCCGACGAGTGTGGTTCGAATGTATATTACGAATGTATATTGCAAATGCATATCCTGAATGTACATCGAGAATGTATCTTTCGGCAGATACAAGGTTGGTGTATCGGCACATCGGCTAAGGTTTATAAGTGTTCGCCGATGGGAATAGTCTTGCTGATAGGCAAGTAAAGTGAAGACATACATTGGGGAGAGTTAAACGTTAGGGAGATAAAAAGCAAGGTGGCCAATGGGGAATGTTTGGTCGATAAAGAGAAGATCACCAAGACATGGACCATCCTCTCACCGATCAGTTTGTATGACAGAGTTTTGGGGAGGGAAGCAGAGACTAGGAGAGAGGGTAAGAGGTAGACAGGGGAGGGAAGTAGAAAAGTGAGAGAGAGGGTAAGAGGTAGAGAGGGAGGGGGGAGAAGAGAGTGAGAGAGAAGGTAGGAGGTAGATAGGCGAAGGAAGCAAAGACTCAAAAGGGGGTAGGAGGTAGATAGGGGAGGGAAGTAGAGAGTGAGAGAGAGGGTAGAAGGTAGATAGGGAAGGGAAGAAGAGAGTGAGAAAGAAGGTAGGAGGTAGAGAGGGGAGGGAAGTATAGACTCAAAGAAAGGGTAGGACGTAGAGAGGGGAGAGAAGTAGAGAGTGAGAGAGACAATAGGAAGTGCAGCTGCCCTTGTAGACATGTATGTAAAGTGTGGAAGCATAGACAAGGCATGTCAATTGTATGATGTAACACCTCAAAGAGATGTTCTATAATGGAATGCAATGATTGCAAGATATGCAAAAAATGAATTTGTTGAAAAGGCTTTAGAAACTTTCAAGCAAATGCAATTGGCATGTGTATTGCCAGTTATGCTCATCATAACACGAGCACTTTATAACACACTCGTGTTATGATCAACTTTGTTTGACATGTTTTTATTAGTTTTTAGCAAACTTTGGAGATAATCTAGAGAGTGCTCCCCATCAGGATGGCACTTTTCTCAATGAAAACTCAAAAAAAATACCACCATAATCTTATGCTCTCTGTTAGCTATCTAACCATATAATGTTTTTCACATTTTGACTACGTTTAGTGTTTCATCTTGAATTTCTTTTGTTAGTGTGTCCATTTTTTATCAAAAACCAGTGTCTAGTATTTTTGACTTTTTTTTAACCGTTCATTGAAAATTGAAATAAGTTATATTTTTAGAAACTAGACTCCATTCTACATGAATTAAAAAAAAAATTGATTTTTGATTAGTTTTCAAACATTTTAGGGGGGAGCACGCTCAAATTTCTATTTTTCAGGATGTGTCCACTTTAAAAATTACTAAAAAATTAATTATTCATTAAAAAATTATCAGAAAAATTAGGGATAAACTACATGGTGTTACCTAATTTCTTACTGGAGCGATTATTGAAATACTAAAAAAAGTTAACATTTTAGGGGGAGCACACCAGATGCTATGTTATGTTTTTTTGAGAACAACAGGACCAATTTGTGTGCTCCCCCTTTTTGAACCCCTTAATCTCAACCATTTTTGGAAAAAAATAGTAGTTCAGAAACTAGATTCGAAGCACTACAACTCTTGTTTTCATTCCAACTTCAAATTTTGAGTGTAGCTATCTTCAATTTCTCATCCAACATCAATGTTTCCTGATTTCAGAAAAAAAGTGGCAACTTAAGACCCCATTTTGGTCCCTCATCCTTGTGCACTTACCCTTTAATGGATTTAAAACAACAAATAGAAAAAATTAGAAAACACCATTATACCTTCACATAACATATGATTTATGTGGAGAAACCCTGGTGGGAAAAAACTCCACCAAGAAGAGAGTTCAAGCTTGTATTAACTTTGAAAAGAAGTTTACAATATAATCATACTTCCATTCTCCTCATTGCCTCCAATCTGATAGCACACCTATGTACCTATAAACAATCTCAACACATCTCCTCAATCCTACAAGTGAAACCTCACAATCTCTATATTTTGTTCAATTATGTTACTTCTACCTCCTCAAGCACCTAAATATATAGAAAATTACATACATAATGAGAATACATGAAATGTGGCATCCAAACTTGGGAAAATTCCAATCCCTCATTTTGGGAATCCCACCAACATGCTAAACATAGACTCTTGCAACTTCTTACAACATCTTATAGCTTGTCATAAATAACTAAAATTATCTCTCCATTTTGGGCACCTAGTTTGTCATACAATCCCTTGAAAATAGGAGATGCTCTTACAAGATGTCATAGACTATCAATAGTTATGCAATGATTCTCTTTTACGTCTGTCATAACACCCCAAGAATAGCCACACCAACTTGGGTGCCTAGTTTGACTTTATTACCCATTTACATTCCCAATGTAAAAGATGCTCAAATTGGTAAATAGTAAATCATTACTAGTAAATAATTAATTATTGTACCAATAAATAAATAATTAATGTTGTTAGTGAACCCTTCATCCCTTATGAATAAATTTACAAAATTAACACCCTAACTGCAAGGATGATGGAAGTCTCCAAGAACCTTGGAACTTTCCAAGAATAGTGGAAACCATGTCATAGGATTTACAAGGTTGATGTCACCTTAATCCCAACATTTACAAGGGATTTGTCCTGGCATAGATTCCCCAAATTTGTCTAGAGGCTTTCCATCATAAGTTTTCCTAGAACATTTAGGAGCACTAGATTAGCCAAGTAAAGTTTGATAAAACTTATCACCTTCCTATCCAACACAACTTAGTCTTTTTTGTGACATAGACATAGGTTTGGGAGTGGAGACAATAACCCAAGATCTTGATCTATGAGCAAGTCCTCCATTTTAATCTTTCAAAGCTTAAAATTTTTCTTTAAAAGGTTACATCTCTAGTCTAGATGTGCTTGCCATCTTCTTTGAATCAAAGATCTCCTTTGTGCAAGCTCCCCCTCAAACCAAGATTAGTTCAAAAAACTTTTTTCCTACCATTGAGGACTCAAGTTGATCAAGCTCTTCTTCCAAATGAAAGGAAGATAAAATAATAGAAACACTTCGTACACTAATCTATAAGAGGATATGCACAAAAAAATATAATCTAAATAGTTTCAACAAAGAAATAGAGACACGAAAAACACTCACTATAAGACATGAATTTATTATAGGAAAACCCTTTCAGGAAAAAAAATAGTAACAAAGATGTTAATGTCTTTTGTATTATCAATAACAATATGATTACAATACAATCCAAGAACATCCACCCTAATGCATCACCAACTATGTCTGGAGAGTTTCTGATAGCATAACAGTACCTATAAAATACACTATGAAACCTCTATCTCAAACATCAAATAAATAGGAGAAGCAATTTATGAAAACACCAAATGGAAAATGGGAAACCATGAGATAAAATCACCCAAAGTATGACACCCAAATCCTAAGTTAAAACCTAATGTCCAAATCCCAATATGAGTCCATAGGCTAAAAATAACATATTCCTTACATTTGTCATAAGTTATCATAACTTCATCATAATCCATTGACCAACTTGGGCACTCCATTTTGGCTTCATTATCTCTATTCAAAGACACTCTATGACACATCATAAAATGTATCAACAAGTCAAGACAACAATTTAACTCCCCTCTTACATTTTCTTACTTGTGTCATAGGATGTCTTACACCTCTGACACTTTTTTTACATTGTCATAGATGCTCTTACACATCTTACATGACATGAGATTCTATTACACACATCATACCAATGCATACACATGCAAAAATGGTCATAATAGTGGGATGCCCTTTTTCATGAGGGCTCACAATTAATTAATAAATAATAAATAAAATAAATGTTAGAATTGTAGGGTGTATGACACACCTGTCGCAACTATATGTATCACGTTCTTCAAGATGAGCAAATAGATAACATAGAAAAAATGAAGAACTTTATCATGATATATTTCAACTTCTAAATGGATTATTTGAGGATTGTGTCCATCTCATTAATGATCAATGTATTATATCTTCCTCACCACTCCTTACCCTTGCTCACAAAATTCCCAATAATACTTATCATAGGCCCTTACAAATTAAGAATGCTAATCAATAGGATTCCATTAATGATCCTGGAGGCATTCTTAATATTTTTACTTGTTATTAGTGAAACCAAAATGAAGCTTAAAAACACAAATCTAATGCATGAAAACAAAGATTATACCTCAATATTGGATTCACAATCCAAGATAAGGTGGAGAATGAGGCACCCAACTCACTCTAGATATACCCAAGATGATGGAATGGATGTGAAATGCTCTCAAGTGTGCACAATGCAGCTCACAACTCTTCTTAGCTCAATGGATATTTTAGCATGATAACTTTGCATAGAAATTGGATGATAAAATGGCTTGGGAGAGGTTCTATTTATAGATTTTTTGGAGAGATTTTGATCCAAGGGTGGAGATTGATTTGGAAGATCAATGGTGGAGGATGAAAGTGATGTGGAGGGCCTAGATTCAATCTTGGAAAATGGAGGGCTAGGAATAAAGATGAATTTTAAATTCATCTTGGGAAAGGGGTGGAATTAATGAGGTTGGGTGAGATGGATTATTTGTGAATTAAAAATTCACACGGGGAAGAGTAAAATGAATTAAAAACTTATTTGGGGAAGAGTGGATATTAATGAGTTATGACATGTGTAAGGAGTGTAAGAGGTATTAAATGTGATATTGCACACATGTGTATAAAAAATTGATTTATGTGGGATATATTTCAATTTTTTATTTGGAGGATGTGGGGAAAGGTGTTAAGCTAGGTTTGACCATTTTAATTAGGGTGATTAGCCTAATTAATATGGCTGGAAAAAATTAGGGAATGGGTTAATGGGAGGTTAAGATTAATTAAATAAGGTTTTATTTAATTAATCCTAGGTCTAGGGTCATGTAGGTTAGGCTAGGTAATTAAATAATAGATATTTAATTAGCTAGGGTAGGGATAGGTTGATTAATAGGATGAATTAATTAGATAAACATGATTTACCTAATTAATTAGGTTTAGGAAAAAGGGGAAATTAATCAAACAAATATTTGCACATTTATTTAATTAATTGGGTAAGGTTGAACTATTGAATTAATAAAATTAATTAAATTTGGCATGATGAATGAAGGAAAATTAGATGTTGGATAGGATAATTAATTACATAAAAATTTAATTAATTGTTTGAAAGGGGAATTGGTATGTTTAGTGATGTTGGGAGTCAGTTTGATAGTGAAGACATTTTTAGGTGTCTACATTTGCCCCTCTTTGACGTGGTGTCAAGACCTAGCAAGACCTAGCAAGGAAGTGGTGTTAGGTCAAAGAAAAATATGCCCCAACTGCCAGGATGGAGTGAAATGAGTGAGGAATACCCCCTTGAGAGGTCAAGTGAAAAAATAATTTTTTTTCAAGTGAGCTCTCGAAGGGATGAGATGGAGTTGAAAATAAGATAGAGGATGGAAAAATAGGATGACATGAGGAAGAACGGGCGAAAAAGATTGTGATTTATACCCTAGGGAAGAAAAACTGTGTGGAAGGATGACATGGCTTGCTATAACTAGAAAAGTGGGTCCTAAGAGTGCCACAATTGCACACATAGAGCCACTTGGACGAAGAAGAGAAGAAGAAGATGGAGAACCATAACTTGTTGTTCCCGCACTTCGAGCACATTTCTAAATGATTCTGACCGTATGGGAGAACACCACAGGTTGGACCTCAGATAGGTCCTAACCCTAGCTTTGTCATTTTTTGTATTTAGTACATTTATTAAGTTAGGAAATTAGGGTGTCAAGTTCTAGTGCCATCAAGGGATTGATTGGCACCAAAAGGTCCATGGATTGGCTCCATCTGGAAAAGGAGAGACGGGGCAAATCGGTGCCAAAATTGGTCGTTTTGGTGCTATCCTATGTTTTGGTGCAATCTTGCGTGGGTTTAGGGTTTGGAAAAGTGGCGCCAAATAGGGCAATGGGTGGCGCGATCTTCTGGATCAGCGCAAAATGAGAAAATGGTGCAATCTTGTGTATTGGCGCCATGTAGGGGTGTCGCGCAATCCATATAATTGGTGCCATTAGGCAATAGGGTGCCATCTCGAGGAGTGGTGCCAAAGGGATTTGTTGCACTATTTTGTGAAATAGTGCATTTAGATAGAATATTGCAGAAGATCTGCATAGTGGCGTTATCTTCTATTGTGGCACCATAATGGAATCGAGTAGTACCATCTGTAAAGTTGGTGCAAAAGGTGGGTATTGTGGTGCCAAAATGAATTTGTCTTGTAGTGGCAGAAAATTTGATGCGAAGGGTTAGATTTTGGAAGAAGAGATATGTTTTGACAAGTGTCTGTGGATGTAGGTGGACATATCTTTCATTGTGGTCTTGCGAGAGTGACGTGTGCCTTTGGTGATGCAGCTGTTTGACAGCTTTGATGGACTGACTCAGGGTTGACTGGCGAGGTTAGGATTGTTGATTGTATCAAAGATGCCAATGCTGCAAGCTCACACAGCATTAATGATGGCTCTTCTAGAGTGTTATCATCTCAAGATGTGCTCCTTTCTCCTGTTGACAGGAGAGATTACTATCACACTTAAGGATGTTTATCACATCCTCAAGCTACCTATTCATGGTGACTGAGTGGTGTATGACATGAGGAGAGGATGGAGGGCCTTAGGTAGAGCATTTGCCCTAGGCTGGCCCTAGCTATGAGCGAATAGGAGAGAGATGAGTTATGAGGAAACCTTGGCTACGGGTATAGATCAGTTCACTTTATTCTTTTGTGCATTGATAGGAGGTGTGGAGATGCCAGATCGGCGGGCTAGAGGTTTTCCTGTTGGATGGGGAGAGATGATAGAGGGGATGGTTCAAGATGAGACCGTGTATGCCTGGGGGCCTTGTATGCTTGCATAGTTGTATCATGAGATGCATACAGTAGTTTACCAGTATGATTTAGCATTATCAGTTAGGGTTACATTACTACATGTATGGGTGTGCGAGCATATTGCTATCATGAGGCCGAGATGTGGATACTATCGCTGGCCATTCGAGGCATTTATGTTTTTGTATCAAGATGCTGAGTACTCCTACACATGGCAGGTATGATATTGGTGGCGAGTGTTAGATGATGTGATTCAGGTCACCTGGCGACCATATATCGGGGTAGAGCCATGGCCGGATGATGATACTCACCTGCCATATACATTCCAACTGAGGTATTTGATGGGTCGAGGTGATCACACCATACATCGCATGTCATGCGACAGTTTGGTTTACAGTAGGATGTTCCTCAGCAGATGGCCATATTCACATGGACACCTTGAGATCATGCAAGATGGCCCCCAGCCATACAACCATAGGTAGCTATTGGATACTTCATGGCTTTACAGCCATTGGTGTGGGATAGTAGAGTATAGTGATTGATGTAGGGACCACACTAGCATATGGCACATGGTGGAAGATGTGGCAACCTACTAATTTTATAGATCTGACTAAGGAGCTAGATATGATGGAGGAGGCAGGAGCAAATGAGGAGGATATTATTGAGGAGGAGATAGTGGTCGAGGAGATGGAGGTAGGAGATGATGACCCGATTGGAGTTTTGGCAGCGGCAGCATATGAGTAGGTGGAGGCTACAAGAGGATGTGGGAGAGGGAGAGGGAGGTAGGCATTGATACCTCCTTTATAGGTGCCACTGTAGGGTGAGCAGTAGGCACAACAGCAGACCCTACCACATGTATAGGCTCCTGCATAGCAGGGTGAGGGAGCACCACAAGTTTCATAGTAGCAGCAGGTACTTGAACAGTAGGTACAGGTAGGAGAGGTGCCATGGCAGAGGGCACCTCAGTAGCGTAGTGGGAGGCAAAGGACACCTGCAGTTCTAGCAGCACAGTAGGCACCTAGGCTAGAGGTGAGGCATATATCCACACAACAACCTATTGGAGAGGCTGCCACTGGGTTTACAGGGGCTGGGTAGGCAGAGGTAGGTAGCTCAGGTGCAGGGGTGGTTTAGCTCTAAGAGAGCATTCCTCTCATCGATGCTCTTGAGGTGAGGATGAGGATGAGATACAGACATTGCAGGGAGAGGTCTCCAGTTTATAGGAGACCTTAGAGAGGTGATGTGCTGAGTTAGTGCAGTTACAGGGCGTGGTTGATTTGTTAGATGGAGCAGATGGGCAGGTGGGTGTACTATAGGCACAGGCTGAGATAGGGACCCTGACTAGTGAGAGGGACGCAGAGAAAGCACAGCGACAGGTTGCAGAGACGAGGGCCCAACAGGCAGAGGGGCAAGTGGTGAGCTTGCAGGGGTTATGGTAGGTATATTTATGGGTCCCATGTTGACAATGATGTAGACACAGATTGCACAGTTGCAGACATAAGTTGGACAGATACAGGGTCAGGTTACAGAGCAGAGAGGCCAGGTTGAGTATTATCACGCAGCCTATTGTTCAATATTCTAGAGGGTCAGTGGATCCCTAGTTACAGTCAGCAGAGTGGCTCTCAGATGTTTGGGTCTCACAGGTCTAGATCCATTCATTCATTTCAACAGCTGATGGGCCCCCTAGTACAGGTGCCACAATAGCCACTATAGGTACCACAGTAGCCCCCACAACAACCACCACATCAGCAACAACGATGACCTAGATCTCCTACTGATTCAGGTAGGGAATCATCAGCCTAGGGCTGACATATATTGTTGTATATTTTTGAGCCCTTTGAGGCCTTTTGTACCATGACTTGTATTATTTTAAGCGATGTACATTATGTTTTTGGTGATGTATTATGACACTTGATGATCTATGATGATGATGATGATTATGCATTTATGATGTGTTATGGACTATGTTGATGTATGCATCTATGTTTTATGATGATGTTTATGTTTTATGGATGCACTATGGGATGTGATGCAGTTATGATTCTATGCATATTATGATGATGTGATGATTTTATTATGGATGCCCTTATGATGTATGTGATGGATATCTGTGTGATGATGACATATGATGATATAATGCTATGATTTGTTTATGTTTTATTGGTGGGATTGCTACCTCATGTCGACCACATAGTTGCATAATATGATATGATGTTTTGTTTTATTTCTAATGATGATGTGATGGATGTTTTTTATTTATGCTATATTGTGTGATGCTATGCATGTTTTGATTATGAAATATGATGTGAATGTGGAATGCAAATAAATGTTCAGATTAATAAACATTTATTATGGATGCAACATGTAATGGAATGGAAATATATGCTTATCTTAATAAACATATATTATGTATGCAAATGGAAAAATGAAAATGCAATGGTTTAGGTGATTATGATAATGCAACTAATGGCCTAATGTAATGATTTATGAAGTGATCAAGTCATGATACACGCGATGTTTTTGTACAACCCTGGGTAATGGGGCTTGGTGGTATGGGATAGGTGGGGAGGGGGAATAGTTTATGGGTTGTGTAAGGTTAGACTGGGTATGGTTAGATTGGGGAAGGGAATAGGATTGGGGAAAAGGGAGTTGCTAGGTTATGATACACCACATCATTGAGGGGGGATTTGTTTTTGTTCGGGATGTGTTAGGTTGGTTGGAATGAGTTGAGGGTAGGTGAGAGGGGGGGGTTAGAAGATTGGGGCGGGGAATAGATGGGGGGGTTAAAAATTTAGGCCCAGATAGTATGGTTGGATGAGTGTTTTTTGGAAGATGAATTGAGCTAGCTATAGTAGTTGCATAAGCTTAACTGAGAGCATTTCTTGATTTATTGTAGCAAATGTAGCATACATTTCACAAAGGTATGAGATGACCTAGGTGATGTTATTTATCCCACAATTGCATGGACTAGACTTACAAACAATAGGTTGATTTCATGCATGCCCAAGGTAGTATAACCTTGCACAACCAAGGGAAGGGGACTCATAGCCATGAGTGTTCATAGAACATCTAAGGTATTAATGCCAAATGAGACACATCATGCTAGAACTGACCCAAGCTTCAAGATATGAATACTATTCTTGGAGAAATGAAATCAACCCATAAGCACAACATACAGAAACAATGACCATGTCTATTCTAGGTGTTGTCCGCCACTTACCATGATATAATGAGATCAAGGTAGCTTTGGAAATGACCTAGAGTGAGACATGAAGATAAAAATAAGAATTGAAAGACCAACAAAAAGAAAAAAATAGCCATTGTAGGAATGATATATCCTAGGATGCGAATCAGTTAGATTTTGTTGGATAATTTTTGAAAGATGGGTAAAAGGACAGTCGAGCCATGTGTTAGATGATAGTTGGTATGTTGATTGATGATTTTTGCGTGACGTGTGATGTTTTCAGACATATGCTTAGTGTGTGTTATCATTTGTTGGATCTAGCAAGCTCAGTGAATAGGGATCATCCACATGGGTTGGATAGGTGCATCTTATGTACCTGAGTACTGGATACTTCCTTCATATTCTAGACTGCCTACATACCCTGTGTCCACGGGATCAAAGTACTTTCAAGATGCGGGTGAGATGAATATGTAGTTTTGGCAAGACTTGATGATGTGGGAATAGTTTAGAATGGATGGAATGGTTCAAGGTGAGGGTTCAAATGATTTTGGGTGATTGTGAGGATGTTGGAAATCATGATGATGTTGTGGGAGTAGATTTTGTAATTTTTTGATTCTTTGTTGTTTTTGGGATTTTGTATTGTTTTTGAGATTTTCTATCTCGATTTTCTAATGTTTTTGGATTTTTTTTTATTTTCTAATTTTTTAGATTTTTTTATTTTCTAATGTTTTTGGATTTTTTGATTTTCTAATGTTTTTGGATTTTTTAATTTTAGCTGTACAGAAGGAAGCTTACAAGGATCTTTGTACCATGGACTAGCCTTGGGTGGGATGATGCGGGGTGGGTGATTGATGTTTGAGAATTCCAAGCCATGGAAGGTGTTTTAGTATGGAGTGTCATGATGAAAAGAGGACTTATCAGATGGTAGAACCAACCGCTACACATGGCACTTGAAACAAGGTTTCACCATGGTACCAATCCAAGGCGTCACCGAAGTGATTTTCACCATTGGACATCTTTATTGCACTTTGATTTTTTTCTTGATTTTTTTTTCTATTTTTTTATTTTTTGCTTGGGATACTCGATGGGTTATGCATAGAACTTTTTTAGATGCAAAATGTTCATAGGATCATCTAGAGGTTGCCCCTCAAGTGTTGCAAGTTGATTTGCTCCTGACCCATAGTTGGCAGTAATGACATAGGGCCCCAACCAACTGGGTTCAAAATTTTCTTTCTTAGGGTGCTCCTATAGATTCTTCTAGTTTTCCATGAGGACAAAGTCACCCAATTCAAATTTGCGGTTCTTGATTTTCTTGTTGTAGCTTCTTCTCAGACAGTTTTGGTAGGCCTACAGATGGTTAAGTTCATCCAAGCGTTTCTCATCCAATAGTTCCAGTTCATGCAGCCTAGTGACTCAGTACTCCTTATTAGTAATTATATTCTATAGGGATACTCTTAGTGATGGGAGTTCAACCTCTATACGTAGGATGGCTTCAGACCCGAATACTAGGGAGTATGAAGTGGCTCATGTGGGTGTACGGGTACTAGTATGGTAGGCCCATAGGGAAGGATTGAGTTAGAGGTGCCAGTCACGACCTACTTCATTAATTATCTTCTTTAGAATACACAAGATGGTTTTGTTTGAAGCTTCAGCCTGACCATTACCTTAGGGGTAGTATGGAGTGGAGAAATGATACTAGATTTGGAATTTCTCACACAAGGTGCGAACTTCCTAGTTTTTGAATGGTTTCCCATTATCTGTGATAATGGAATGGGTATGCCTTAATGACATATGATGTAATGAAGGATGAATTTGGATATTTGGATTCTGGTGGTGAAAGTGAGTGGAATTGCTTCCACCCACTTGGTGAAGTATTCGGTAGCAGTGATGATGAATTTATGGCCATTAGAGGATGGTGGATGAATCTTTCCTATGAGGTCAAGTCCCCATTGTGAGAATGGCCATGGAGTTGTGATTGGTTTCAATTCTTGCGATGGTGCATGAATGAGATCCCCATGCTGTTGACATGGCGGGCACTTTTTCACGAACTGGTAGGCATCCTGTTCCATGGTTGGCCAAGGGTACCCTATTCTCAAGATCTTCTTAGCTAAGGTAGGTCCACTCGAGTGTGCCCCACAAATGCCTTCATGTACCTCTTGCAAGGCCACCTCAACTTCCCTAGAGTCTAAACATCATAGAAGTGTACCATCAAGACTCCTTTTGTATAGGGTGTCTCCTACAAGGGTGAAGCGGGAAGCTCAACGGATGAAGCTTTTGCATTGTGAGGTAGATAGGTTGGCAGGAATGACGTTATCATGGAGGTATAAATATGTTTCTTAATACCATGGGGAGATAGGACCAACAATTTCACACACTAGTTTTGATTGGGGAATGTCATAGGCTAGTATAGGAGTTCTTCAATCATGAACTCGCACTTCTTGCTGTCCTTCTTCATATCTACCAGGGATCCTATTGTGGCTATTGTGTCTGCTGCTTTGTTATTTAGCCTTGGAATCAGCTCAAAGTGGATGTCATCAAAATAATATTTAAAATCATGTACCATCCTTTTATATGGCAGGAGCTTATCATCCTTAGTTTTATACTCATCATTCACCTATCAAATGACTAATTGGGAGTCTCTGTAGACCCTAAGTTTCTCAATCCTCCACTAGATTACCATACGGAGTTCTGTGATAAGAGCCTTGTACTCTACTACATTGTTGGTGCATGGAAATGTAATCTTGAATGACTTGGGGATGCTGTTGCCTTGAGGGGTGACAAACAAAATGCCTAGCCCCAAGCCTTGGTGTGTATATGACCCATCAAAGTACATTTTCCATGGTTCTGCTATTGGTGCTACTGTCAATATGGACTCATCAGGGAACTCTGCAAGTGTAGGATGCTCCTTGGGGATAGGTACCTCAGCTAACTGATCAGCAATGACTTGTCCTTTGATAGCTTTTCTTTTAGTGTACTCGATGTCAAACTCGCTTAGGATCATTACCCATTTGGCCATTCTTCCAGTAAGGGTGGCTATATTTAGCAGATACTTCAGCGAATCAATCTTGGCAATGAGCTTAGTCTTATGATTGAGCATGTAGTGTCTTAACTTTTTTGAGGTGAAGACAACAACTAGACATGCTCGCTCGATGAGAGTATAGTTCAGCCATAGGTCACCAAGGTGCGATTAATGTAGTATATTGCTCTTTCTTTTCCTTGTTCATCAAGTTGCACTAACAAGGCCCCTATAGCTGTTTTAGTTGTTGAGATGTATAAGAGGAGGGGATCTCCTTATTTTGGTGGAGTGAGAACAGGTGGATTGGTCAAGTATTTCTTCAATTGATCAAAGGTAGCTTGACACTGATTATTCCAGACAAAGGCTATGTTCTTTCTGAGTAGATGCTGAAATGACTAACACTTATTAGCGAGTTGGGCGATGAACCGAAAGATAGATTGGAGATTCCCCTATAGGCTTCATAATTGCTTTAGTGTTTTTGGAGGAGGAATCTTTGTGATGGATTTAACTTTAGCAGGATCCACTTTGATTCCTCTTCGTGAGACTATGTATCCGAGGAGTTTCCCAGAAGTGACTCTAAAGACACATTTCTTCAAATTTAGGCACACATTGTACTGCTCTAATCTATCAAAAAATTTAGCCAACACATCTAGGTGTTCTTCTCTTGTCTTGGATTTTCCTAACAAGTCATCCACATGGTCCTCCATGATGTGATGGAAGAGGTCATGGAAAATAATTGTCATGGCGCGTTGATAAGTTGATCCTATGTTTTTCAAACCAAAAGGCATCACCACCCAACAATATATCCCCATGGGCATATGAAGGATGTCCTGTGTTGATCTTCTTCCGCAATCCTGATCTGATTATATCTTGAAAAGTCATCCATTAAGGATAACATCTCATTCCCTATAGTGAGGTCCACTATAATATCAATGTTGGGCAAGGGAAAGTCATCTTTAGGGAATGCTTGGTTAAGGTCCCTAAATGGTGCAGGAGCACCTTGGCAAGTTAATATTGCCCTGGACAAATCTTTGAGTTTGATTAAATTTGTATGCTTCCACATTGTAATGAGGTTTATCAAGTCATTTTTATGTGTTTAGGTCATTAGGAGTTTCAAAAATGCAAAATATTGCAAACCATGTAAAGGTTGTCAATGTAAAATTAGAAAAAAGATGCAAACTTGGAAGGTGAAGAGTCATTTGGCTCTTGGTTCACTCCAAATCAATTATGAACTAAAGAGACATGTTTCAATATCTTTAAAAGGCCTTGTAACCATGAAGAATTTGTGGGTGGTTGAAGATTTGAGCATGGAATGAGAAAAAACAATGTTTTCCTGTATTTTCCTTAAAAAATTTGCTGTCTTTTGCTATTGTACGGCCCTATATGGAATTGAATAGATGTCTAATGGATTGAAAATGTTATATCCTTCAACCACCTTCTATTTTATTCTTGTCCCATACATTTTTATTTATTTTTGTGAAAGATATGAGTGTTTTATGGATTGTAATTTTCTGATTTTCCCTACAACAGTCCTGTTGCAACATTTGGTATAGTTTTGTACGGACATATACAGGAGCAAGCCATATATGGTTGGAAAGAGTATTGAGTTTAATTTCCATTTATTTTTGTTGCATCAAATTTTATTAAGATTTGAATAAGTTATGGCATTTCTATTGAGGGTAGGTCTGCAGAGTTTAATTTTCTGAAAATGTAGTCTGAAAATATGCATGGTACGACTTGGTACGGCCTCACATTGATGCATATAATAGATGGCTGGAAAGATATGTATTTCTAATTTACAATTATTTTAGTTTAGTATAATTTCATTAATTTTTGTGAGAGATATTAGATTTTGGTGAGGGCAGGTCTGAACGTTGCCTAGGGTTTGTAGTTTTGGGAAAAGAGTCATAACTTTCTCTCCTACCATTGGATCTTCATGAAAATTGGAGGACAAATATGTATTAATGTTATCTTCAACCTGACCAAAGAAATTAGATTAGTTCTTTGATTTGTTAATGTTATTAAGGATAGTTTTGGTCCTCCTACCTCTGCATCAAATTGGTATCAGAGTTGGCGAAAGATTTGGGTGGTGTGTATTTTTTTTCTGTCATTGAGAAGGCAGGTGAATAGTGAGAAGATCTTGATTGTGTAGATAGATCGCCGAGGGAGGCAATCTACACCTTTTAGATTTTGTGTTGCTCAGTTGTTTGGTTGCAGGTGCTTATCCATCTAGCTGCAGAAAGATGTTTTCTGAGGTTGTGTGTGGGCAGACAAGATGAGGTCTGTCATGACCATTCTCCAATAGAGATTTGGCTAGAGAAGGATGCATAGAGAAACCACTGAGGAGAGAGTGGTAGGTGTATCACCAGGATCTGCTGTTGGGTGAGATGGATGGTTTGGTGAGTTGGTTTGTTGTGAAGTAGTGAGAGAGATGGATATCTGAAGAAGCACTTGATGTTGCAGCCCGAAGAGTACTCCACTAATGGGAGTAGAAGGAGCCTGAGGATGCTCCATGAAAATGGTAGTTTGTTTTGTTGGTTGGTTGGTCACCATTTCTATAGATTGGAAGATTGTAGCTGAGAAGATTGAAGATAAAGACAGAGAAAAGAGACTTTTGTTGCAGATACATTTCCAAGGGACTTAGAAATTTTGTTGGTTGGTTGTATGGTGCAGGAGCACCTTGGCAAATTAATATTGCCCTGGACAAATATTTGAGTTTGATTAAATTTGTATGACTCCACATTGTAATGAGATTTATCAAGTTATTTTTATGTGTTTAGGTCATTAGGAGTTTCAAAAATGCAAAATATTGTAAACCATGTAAAGGTTGTCAATGTAAAATTAGAAAAAAAGATGCAAACTTGGAAGGTGAAGAGTCATTTGGCTCTTGGTTCACTCAAAATCAGTTATAAACTGAAGAGACATGTTTTAATACCTTTAAAACACCTTGTAACCATGAAGAATTCGTGGGTGGTTGAAGATTTGAGCATGGAATGAGAAAAAATAATGTTTTCCTGTATTTTCCTTTAGAAATTTGTTGCCTTTTGCTATTGTATGGCCCTATATGGAAGTGAATGGATCCCTAATGGATTGAAAATGTTATATCCTTCAACGACCTTCCATTTTCTTCTTGTCCTATGCATTTTTATTTATTTTTGTGAAAGATATGAGTGTTTAATGGATTGTAATTTTCTGATTTTCCCTACAACAGTCCTGTTGCAGCATTTGGTACGGTTTTGTATGGATATATACAAGAGAAAGCCATATATTTTTAGAAAGAGTATTGAGTCTACTTTCTATTTCTTTTTATTGCATCAAATTTCATTAATATTTGAATAAGTTATGGCATTTTTATTGAGGGTAGGTCTGCAGAGTTTAATTTTCTAAAAATACAGTCTGAAAATATGCATGGTATGACTTGGTACGGCCTCACATTGATGTATATAATAGATGGATGGAAAGATATATGTTTCTAGTTTACAATTATTTTAGTTTGGTATAATTTCATTAAGTTTTGTGAGAGATATTGCAATTTTGGTGAGGGCAGGTCTGAATGCTGCCTAGGGTTTGTAGTTTTGGGAAAAGAGTCATAACTTTCTCTCCTACCATTAGATCTTCATGAAAATTAGAGGAAAAATATGTATTAATGTTATCTTCAACCTGAAGAAAGAAATTGGATTAGTTCTTTGATTTGTTAATGTTATTGAGGATAGTTTTGGTCCTCCTACCTATGTATCACTAAAATCTGTGTAGCATCAGATGCCCCCAGTGACTTCCGCTACAGGTACTATGTTGGACACCCACTTAGGGTAGTCTATTGTCCTTATGAACCCCATGTCCAAGATTTTCTTTAGGTCAGACTTAACAAGGAGTATGACCTGAGGATTCATTTTTCTTACCTTTTGCTTTATATGCTTCGCATTAGGCGGTACAAGGATATGGTGAACAACCAAGGCAAGATCCAACCCCAGCATATCTACATAGGTCCATGCAAAATTACGGCTTCTTTGTTTGAAGAATGCTAAGAAATTCACTTGTTCTATTGTGGTAAGAGACTCTGCTCTGAAGGTGATCTTTGGTGCTTCTTTCATTCCAAGGTTCATTTCTTGTGTTGTCTCCACAAGGATTGGTGATCTATCTAAATATATCTTCTCTCTTATAGGAAGGCCCATGCTTCCATCTTCTAGCACCTCATGAAGGTTTTCACCAGAAGATACATCCTTTATTTTTACTTTTTCTTCACCCGAAAGTGCCATGAAGTGGTTTTCACTAGGGGGCGTTTATATTTTTATATTTTTGCGAGTAGAAGCATGGGTAGTCTCACTGAAATAAGAAGACATGTTGAGTTCTATGATGTACCTAGCTATGTGATCTCCTAGGGGAAAGTGATCTCTGACCCCCATCATTTCTGCTATGGCTTCATCATTATGTGCTACATCAAGGGCAGGAGGTCCTTGTTGGTCCCAATCTATAAGATCCAGGTATATAAGGGGTAAGTCGTTAGATGAGGATGGTAGTGTGGTTATAGTGTAGATGATGCATATGGAGGACTTGAAGAATTTAGTGAAGTCACTAATGGAGTCTTGATGGTCTGCTTCATTAATGTTATCGATTGCAGGGGAAACCTTAGCGACCTCTCCTAAGATACACTTGCCACTAGTGAGGATGTACTATTGTTTTCTGTACCCTAACCCTTGAGTATAGGGATTCCTTGTTGCTTGAATTGGTTCCATGATCCCTTGTTCATGAAGGCCAATACCACCTTGTCCTCTATAACCCATGTACTTGATAATTTCTATCTCTTTGCCATAGATTTGAACTGGTATGGCAGGGGCTTCCTATTCTACTTCTTCTTCTCTATACAACTAGGAGGATACATCGTCAAGCACATCCTGATCAAGGAGATGCTTTATTTCAAAGATGGGTGATGGTTTTGATGTAGGAGCAGCCCTAGTTCAAGAGTAATCTTGCTTCAACCAAAAACATTTACATTTTAGTTTGTTTTGCAGTTCAGTTTGTTTCTTTTCCAATTTAGTTCAGGCAGATCAGTCAGAAGTAGACTCTGTTTTTTGGTCCACTAGCATTTTCAGATCTTGTGGAGTTGGACTTAGCATCTACATTCATTCATCTACATCATATCCAGAATTCAAAGATCCATACTTCAATACCAGAAAGATATCATTATCAGAAGTTTGACTATTTCTCAGAGCCAAACATCCAGATAATCACCGATAATCAACTGAAGGAGAAACTTGCGGAAGCATTTCTTGATCTTTGGAGCCTAATGACACATCATTCAGTGATCCTTGGTTCATGGCTAACCTTCCTTGAAGATTTGCACATCATTCCACTCATTTTCCATAAGTGTTCTATGCATTTAGGTCTAACCTATCTGTGTACACACATTACATCTCTTTGGAATTTGTAATCTTCCTTGGCCGACGCAGAGAAATCTATTGATCTAGACTTGATATATATTGATGTAATAGATCCCTAGGAATGTAGCTCATAACATAGTGATAGCTGATAGTTTAGATTTTGTGTGAAGGAGCTTCAAAGCTTTATCTTGCGTATGTATGTAATCAGGCCTGTGAGCCCTAATTGTAAGCTCGCATGTTGTCGACCGATCTCTATCTGAATTCTATGATATACTGAATGACTGAATCTGCATTTGTTCTATTTCTTTGAGTTGTTTTCATTGTGTTTGTTCTTCTTGCACGGTTCGGATAGTTTATTCTATGAACCCTCCTATCGTGACTGCACCAAGTGGGATCAGAATGAAAGTTCAAATTTTGGGAGTGAATCGAGTGATATTGGCGAAGGAACTCCATAAGATCTTGCTGTAGATAGATCACCAAACTGAGGTAGGTTACCTGTGTTGCAATTGATTTCTGATTGTGAGGTAGTTGTCACCTTGTAGCCTGATCGCCAAACCTGAGGCAGTTTACACTTGATCCTAAGAAGAATGCCATCGAGGAGAGTTGTTGATGTTGGAACAATGGCTAGTAGAATAGATGAAATGATGGAGATAATGAAGACAATGTGAATTCATTTGGATGTTGTTGAAGAAGATAGGCGATGAGGAAGAAGAATTTCAATCTATTGAACAAATCGGTGAAACCCTAGAAGCTGATGAAGAAGAAGAATCATATCAAGTAAAGATGTTGTGATCTATTTCAAAGATTGGAAAAAGACCTAGAGTGGATGTACCAAACTATACTGGTAATTTGAACCTTGAAGATTTGATTGACTGGATAAATGACATGGAAGAATAGTTTGAATATGAGGAAATTGAAGATCTGGAGAAGGTGAAATTTGCAAAGACAAAGTTGAAAGGACATGATGCTATATGGTGGAAAGAAGTTTAGTTAGAAAGAAACAGAAGAGAAAAAGAAAAGATTACAAAATAGGATTGGATGGTGACAAAGTTGAAGAACCAATTTATACCTACTGACTATGAGTTGGAGCTATTGAAAAGATTGCAAAACCTGAGACAAAAGGAGAAATATGGGAAGGAGTACACTGAAGAATTTCATAAAATGATTAGAGTAGTACAAGTAAGAGAACAAAAAATAGTGGAAGAGCAGCCTATGTTGAAGAAGAACCTGTTGAATCACCCAGTTCTATTGGCAAACCTGAGAAAGGAGAATCATCGGTAATGAGGAGAGCACTATTTCAAGTAGAGACAAATGAGGAACCACCGCAGAGAAAGAGTTTGTTCAGGACTAGATGCAAATCCGGAGGTAAGTGTTGTAAAGTTGTAATTGATAGTGGTAGTTTAGATAACCTAGTTTCAGAGGAGATGGTGACTAAGCTGAAGTTGGAAAGATTGAAACACCCTAAGCCCTATCAAATAACATGGATTTAGGATGATCATAAGGTACTAGTGAGTGAACAATGTTTGGTGAAATTTTATATTGGATCTAATCATGATGAAGTCTTGTGTGATATTATGCCTATGGATGTTTGTCATATCTTGTTGGGTAGACCTTAGCAGTATGATAGAAAATCTATACATGATGGGAGAAAGAATACATATACTATAATAGTAAATGGAAAGAGAATTGCCTTGATTCCTTTGGAGGATGATCCTAAAGATGTGGTATGTTGGTGCAGGAGCACCTACCTGACAGCTGGCCTTCATGAGGCAGTGAATTAGTTTGAGTCTTGTTTATGTTTTCAAGAAGGTCTGATAAGACCAAATGCATGTAATAAGGTCACGCTGATCATGATAAGATCATGCTGACCATGCTTTTGCTATTTTTAGTTAGTTTGTTAGACAGCTGTCATGCTGTATGTTCGGTTGGATCTCCCAGCCGCCTGGAGAGATTTCCCAGCCGCTTGGAGTCGGGTCAGTAGTACTCATGGGAAAATCTATTTAAGCATGAGGATCGGTTGACTGTAGATCATCGATCGAGCTAGGTTGCACAGAGTGAGACAGAGAGAGGGACTGATCATTGTAATTGCATCTTTTGAAATCAATAAAGAGATCCTGTTTGTGTTCTTTCTCTGGTTGGATTCCATTGTTTAATCGATTTGCTGATCTGGTGGTCTCATGGATATGCTGATCCATTCCACCGGTTGATTCGTCGAATCGGTGGAATGGTTGTGTACAGTAGATTAGGAGGTAGTTTGTTTTCTGTTTGCATGCAGGTGTGCAGGATCGCGGTCAAGAGATGTTGAAGACCCTAGCATGAGTATGTGCTAGGTCGAGCTGATAGAGTTGGGAAGATCACCCTGGAAGTGGATCGAGTCATTCCAGGAGGTTCGGTGGATCGGAACAGTGAAAATCTGCTAAGGCTGGAAATTTGTCAAAATGGCATCATCAGGATAATTTGGTGAATATCTTGCAGTCGCTTCGGGCATCGTCATCCGGATAAGTGAAGATGAGCATGATGCAGTTGAGTGCATGAAGTGAATGTGCGTCGGGGTGATCATCATCAGGAGTTGCCGAAGAGGAGTGCATCGGCATAAGGTAGAAGATCGGGTTATGAAACTGACGGAGTTTGCATATTTCAAGTGCATCAGGATGTTGTAAATCCGATATATACTCAGTGTATATATCGCCGTCAGGATCATCTTCTGTGTGTGCCCATCATCCGCATATCGCTAGCAGATGCGGGAGTGAAAGTTTAGTTTTTTTGACTAAGTGTTGAAGAGGTCATCAGGATATTGTGTGACGTCATCGTCATCAGGATATGACGTCATCGTCATCAGGATATTAAGATATCTCTCTATGCAAGTTTATCCTGCTGTCGCTAAGTGTTTAGGTATTGGCGAGAGTTATCGGCAGAAAGTTGTGTCAACATCATCAGGAGGTTTCGAGAGAACCGGATAAATCATATCATGATGCTGTTGCTTGTATCGTCGGCTATCGGGGCATCGAAGGGAAGGTGCTGAAGTTGTCGTCATCAGGATATTTGGAGCAACCGGATATTTGATATCCTGCTGACGAAGGGAGTGTTTAATATCATGATGATGCCGATAGTGTTTGGCGCCCGATGAACAGTGCAACAGGAGGATGTTTGCGCTCGTTGAATATCATGATGATGATGATCGGCGACAGGCGGAGGAGGTGAACAGTAGTCGGCAGGAGGATAATTGTGATCATCCGAAATATGATGATGCTGTTGGTGTTTGCAGGAAATATGATGATGATGCTGAGCCGATAGGGATTTTTATCATGCTGTTTGTGTTATTGGCTCCTCCTTCCTGTTAGTAAGCTCCCGTTGCGTTTACCTCTGCATCATAGTGGTATCAGAGCAAAGGTTAGGATCTTCTGGAAAAGTTAAGCAGGATGTCAGATGAAGAAGGAACATCAGAGGTTCCGGCAAGGATGACCAACGCTGAGTTGGCAGTTCTGGTGAAGAAACAGATTGCAGAAAGCAAGGCCGTGAAGGCTCAGAATCAGGAGTTGAAAAATGAGTTAGCAAAGTTGAGGAGCAGAGTAGGTTCTGGTAGAGAAGAAGATAGGGAAGAAGAAGAGATCCCTAATTGGAGCGAGGAGGTCGTTCCTGCAGACCAGAGACCACTGTTGAACGCCCTCAAGGCCATGGAGAGGAGAACCATGGATGTGAAACTGGATTTACCAGTGTTTACAGGCAAGATGGACCCTGATTCAGTGATGGAGTGGATAGACTCCTTGAACAATTTCTTTGTAACAGAGGAGATACCAGAACAACAGAGGGTGAAGATAGCGCAGTCAAAGATGAAAGAAGCTGCCTTGACATGGTGGAATTTTGTTCAAGATGATAGAGTACAGGAAGGAAAACATAGAGTTGCCACATGGAAGAAGATGATGGCATTAGTAAAGGAAGCTTATATCCCATTGGATTACAGTATCCAATTACACAAGAGGAAGCAAAACCTGAAGCAGAAGGAGCTAGATGTCAGCTCATATACAGAAGAATTCATGAAACTCTGTATGAAGACAAAGGTAAAAGAAAGTGAAGAAGAGAAGGTAGCTAGATACCTTAATGGATTGAGGTTCAACATTCAAGATGATTTAAGTCTGCATAATCCAGATACAGTTCAGAAATGCTTCCAGTTGGCATTAAAAGTGGAAGAGAAGTTAAAGAGAAAACAAGGACAACACAGTATGAAGGGAAGAGGATCAGCCCATAGAACAAGGCAAACCAATGATGATCAAGAAGACACTGGTAAAGGACAGGGACAGTCTGATTTCAGAGGTGGATGGAAAAGTAATAAAGGCAGATTTGGAGGTGGTAGAGGTTCTACTACATTTTCAGGAAAGTGTTACACCTGTGGTGAGTTTGGTCATCCATCTTTCAAGTGTCCAGAAAACAAAGGTTCATCATCCAGAGATGATAGAATGAGTGACAAGAGAGTACAACTGGTGCAAGAAGAGAAAGAAGAGAAAAGTGTGCAAAGTTCAAACACTTATCAAGATAGAGAACCTGACAATCATGGATACCCAGAAAGTGGAGAATCTCTACTGATGAGAAGAACAGTGACTACCATGAAGGTACCTGACAAAGAATCCCCACAAAGAAGAGCTCTTTTCAAGACCACATGTAAGAGCAAAGGTAAAGTATGCAAGGTTGTCATTGATACTGGTTCAACAGACAACATGGTATCCCAGGAAATGGTGGATAAACTACATTTGGAAAGGATTCCACATCAACACCCTTACAAGGTATCTTGGGTGAGTGATAGTCAATCACTTTTTGTCTCTGAACAGGCATATGTGGATTTTCAGATTGGAGCATATCAGGATAGAGTTTTGTGTGACATATTGCCCATGGAATATTGTCACCTACTGTTGGGTAGACCATGGCAATTTGATAGGAGGGTACTGTATGATGGGTATGCTAATACCTACACCATCCAGAAAGATGGAAAGACTATTAAGTTGATGCCATTACAGGCAGATGCTGCAGCACAGAAGGCAGCCCAAATCATTTTAATGGGAAAGAAGGAGTATGTGCAGAAGCCTAGAGGAACAGGCATAAAGGCAGAGAAAGATACTGCAGGGAGAGGAGTTGTTCAGGACAACAAGCTGAAGAAAGTTTTAGTTTTGACTGACAGAGGTCAGCAGCAGGTGCAGAAACAGGTTTGCACACAGCCATCAGTTCAGAAGACTAACAAGGATGTTGTCATAGTTGGGACTATTGTTTGTCCTATAAAGGTTGAAAGGAAGACAGAGTTGCACATTGTAGAAGTTCAAGAGGCAGTTCAGACAGAGGTTCTGGTCAGCCAACCTGACAAACACAAGGTATGTGAGAGAAGGGCCTACATTGACAGGCATGAGGATTCACTTGCAAGAAGGCAAGTTACAGTTCAGAAGTCTTGGAGCAGCCAGGAGCCAGCAGAGGATAAAGCTGGAACAGGTCAGAAGACTGACAAGGCAAAGTGTAACGGTGGAGGACTTCCATATCCTAACTCATGGGACATGAGTTATTTTCTGTTGGGGAGTATGGTGCAGGAGCACCTACCTGACAGCTGGCCTTCATGAGGCAGTGAATTAGTTTGAGTCTTGTTTATGTTTTCAAGAAGGTCTGATAAGACCAAATGCATGTAATAAGGTCACGCTGATCATGATAAGATCATGCTGACCATGCTTTTGCTATTTTTAGTTAGTTTGTTAGACAGCTGTCATGTTGTATGTTCGGTTGGATCTCCTAGCCACCTGGAGAGATTTCCCAGCCGCTTGGAGTCGGGTCAGTAGTACTCATGGGAAAATCTATTTAAGCATGAGGATCGGTTGACTGTAGATCATCGATCGAGCTAGGTTGCACAGAGTGAGACAGAGAGAGAGACTGATCATTGTAATTGCATCTTTTGAAATCAATAAAGAGATCCTGTTTGTGTTCTTTCTCTGGTTGGATTCCATTGTTTAATCGATTTGCTGATCTGGTGGTCTCATGGATATGCTGATCCATTCCACCGGTTGATTCGTCGAATCGGTGGAATGGTTGTGTACAGTAGATTAGGAGGTAGTTTGTTTTCTGTTTGCATGCAGGTGTGCAGGATCGCGGTCAAGAGATGTTGAAGACCCTAGCATGAGTATGTGCTAGGTCGAGCTGATAGAGTTGGGAAGATCACCCTGGAAGTGGATCGAGTCATTCCAGGAGGTTCGGCGGATCGGAACAGTGAAAATCCGCTAAGGCTGGAAATTTGTCAAAACGGCATCATCAGGATAATTTGGTGAATATCTTGCAGTCGCTTCGGGCATCGTCATCCGGATAAGTGAAGATGAGCATGATGCAGTTGAGTGCATGAAGTGAATGTGCGTCGGGGTGATCATCATCAGGAGTTGCCGAAGAGGAGTGCATCGGCATAAGGTAGAAGATCGGGTTATGAAACTGACGGAGTTTGCATATTTCAAGTGCATCAGGATGTTGTAAATCCGATATATACTTAGTGTATATATTGCCATCAGGATCATCTTCTGTGTGTGCCCATCATCCGCATATTGCTAGCAGATGCGGGAGTGAAAGTTCAGTTTTTTTGACTAAGTGTTGAAGAGGTCATCAGGATATTGTGTGACGTCATCGTCATCAGGATATGATGTCATCGTCATCAGGATATTAAGATATCTCTCTATGCAAGTTTATCCTGCTGTCGCTAAGTGTTTAGGTATCGGCGAGAGTTATCGGCAGAAAGTTGTGTCAACATCATCAGGAGGTTTCAAGAGAACCGGATAAATCATATCATGATGCTGTTGCTTGTATCGTCGGCTATCGGGGCATCGAAGGGAAGGTGCTGAAGTTGTCGTCATCAGGATATTTGGAGCAACCGGATATTTGATATCCTGCTGACGAAGGGAGTGTTTAATATCATGATGATGCCGATAGTGTTTGGCGCCCGATGAACAGTGCAACAGGAGGATGTTTGCGCTCGTTGAATATCATGATGATGATGATCGGCGACAGGCGGAGGAGGTGAACAGTAGTCGGCAGGAGGATAATTGTGATCGTCCGAAATATCATGATGCTGTTGGTGTTTGCAAGAAATATGATGATGATGCTGAGCCGATAGGGATTTTTATCATGCTGTTTGTGTTATTGGCTCCTCCTTCCTGTTAGTAAGCTCCCGTTGCGTTTACCTCTGCATCATATGTGGGAATGCTAGAATCTGTTTGGTAGATGGAAGAAAATTTTTGGATGTTTTGAAAAATGAGAATATCTGTTATGCCTTGATTCCTAAGAAGCCTGACATATTGAAGAAAGAAACTGAAGAGAACAACTGGAGGAGATAAGAGAACTGCTAACAGAGTATGAAGACATCATATCAGATAATGTACCTGATGGATTGCTGCCTATAAGGAGTATCAGTCATCACATGGATCTTATACCTAGAGCAAGTTTGCCTAACAAAGCAACACACTGAATGACACCAGCAGAGAATGAAGAATTGAATAGACAGATACAAGAATTGTTGAGGAAAGGTTTGATCAAAGAAATTTTGAGTCCTTGTGCAGTACCTATAGTGCTTGTACTTAAGAAAGATGGAGAATGGAGAAAGTGTACTAACTCTAGAGAAATAAACAAGATCACAATTAAGTATAGATTTCCTTTACCTAGGATGGATGATATCATGGATTGTTTGAGTGGAGAAAAATATTTCACAAAGATAGATTTGAAGAGTGGATACCATCATATCAGAATCAGAGAAGGTGATGAATGGAAGACTACTTTTAAGACAAATGAAGGATTGTATGAGTGGCTAGTAATGCCTTTTGGAATGACAAATGCACTGAGTACTTTCATGAGATTGATGAATGAAGTCTTGAAGAAATTCTTGGGTAAGTTTGTTATTGTGTACTTGGATGATATTATGATTTTTAGTAAGACAAAAGAGGAACATTTGTGGCATATTAGACAAGTTTTGCAGAGACTGAGAGAAGAGAAATTGTTGATAAATATCAAGAAGTGTAGTTTCATGAAGGAAGAGTTAGTATATTTGGGATTTGTGATTTCTACATAAGGATTGAAGATGGACCCTAAAAAATTGAAAGCAATTGTTGAATGGCCTACACCAGAGAGCATTGGAGAAGTTAGATCATTTCATGGATTGGCTAGTTTCTACCAGAAGTTCATCAAAAATTTTAGTTCAGTTTGTAACCCTATGATAGAAACAATGAGAGGTGATAGAAAGGATTTCAAGTGGACATTAGGAGCTAATAAAAGTTGAGTTGTTGAAGTAGAAAGTGACAGAGCAACCTATTTTGGCATTATCAGATTTCAATAAGGTCTTTCAAGTTGATTGTGATGCAAGTGGAAGTGCAATTGGAGTAGTATTAAGTCAAGAAGGTAGACTAGTAGCATATTTCAGTGAGAAGTTGAATGATGCAAGGAGGAGATATTCAGTTTATGATCAAGAGTTCTATGCCATAATTCAAGCCTTGAAAAAGTGGAGACATTACTTGTTTCCTAAGGAGTTCGTGTTGTATACAGATCATCAAGCTTTGCAATATTTGAATAGTCAAGGTAAGATGAATCAGAGACATATGAGATGGGTAGAGTTCATGCAAAGTTATACTTTTGTGTTGAAATATAGGAGTGGAAAATCAAACAAAGTTGCTAATGCATTGAGTAGAAGAAGGAACTTGTTGACATAAATGAGAATTGAGGTGTTGGGTTTTGATGAATTAGAGAACATGTATGAGGGAGACACTGATTTTGCAGAACCTTGGAAAGCATGTAAGGAACCTATTGTGATAGATAGGAGTAAGTGGTTGGACTATTTCATTCAAGAAGATATGTTGTTCAAAGGAAATCAGTTGTGCACACCTAGAAGTTCAATGAGAGATAATTTGATCAAGGAGAAGCATAGTGGTGGATTGGTAGGACATTTTGGCATTGATAAGACAGTGGCTTTGGTGAGTGAAAACTACTTTTGGCCTCAGATACATAAGGATGTTAGGATATTTGTACAGATTTTTAGAGTTTGTCAAGTTACAAAAGGGAGTAGTCAGAATACTATATTATATAAACCTTTGACAGTACCAGAGAGACCTTGGGAAGACATAAACATGGATTTTGTGATGGGATTGCCTAAGACACAGAGAGGACATGATTCAATATTTGTAGTGGTTGATAGATTTTCAAAGATGGTTCATTTCATACCTTGTAAGAAGACAACTGATGCAGTGCATGTAGCTGACTTATTTTTCAAGGAGATTGTGAGATTGCATGGATTACCTAAGAGTATAGTTTTAGACAGAGACACAAAGTTTGTTGGATACTTTTGGAAGACACTTTGGAAGAAGATGAAGACAGATTTGAAGTTCAGTTCAACTTTTCATCCATAGATAGATGGACAGACAGAGGTAGTGAATAGGAGTTTGGGAAATTTGTTGAGATGTTTGGTTGGAGAGAAGATAGGTGTTGGATTTAGGACAAACAACTAAGAGGGGGGGTGAATCAGTTGTTCAAAACTTGCTTCTAATTCAAACACTTAAATCATCTTTGTTATTTAATAGCATATCAATTGATCACTCATGAAAGCATAAAGCATAAACACCAGAGCAGATACACATCAACACATGAGACACCAAGATTTTGACGTGGAAAACTTGATCAAGAGAAAAACCACAGGGTGATTAACCCAAGGATTATTCTCTGTTAGAAGAATAAGAAAAATAGATGGCACATGCCAATTAGGGCTCACTAGCTGAGCACACTGCTCACAAGAGGCACACTGCCTACAAGAGACACACTGTCTACAAAGTAACAAGTATCACAAAATTGAACTAGAGATTGACATCTTTACCATGCCTGGATCAGTTCCATTTAAGCCCAAAAACTCCTACTCTACTTTTTGCTCTTCTTCTTTGCTATGCCACTCTCATCACCGCAAGACACACTTCAAAATGAATTCACAATCCCTTATTTATACAAGGCATCGACTTAGGAATAATCATCTAAGTTGGCAAACACCTACAAGATCATTCGCAAAACGTGTAATACATCCGGTCGGCCAGTTTAAAGAAGAACACCAATATCCATGGTTATTCTTCAAATGCAAACTCTAACTTCAATGTGGATTACCATCATTAACTGGACATGATCCAATGATCATCATAACCTTCTTTAAATCACCAAACACATCTGCACTTCATCATCCTGCTGGAATTCTTCTCTCCTTCATCTGGAGCTATGAGAACATAGTCTGTCATCACTGTCATAAATGAATAGGCACTTCTAGACCTTCAACCCACAAGATAATCTAGTTGATACTTCATAGGGATGTCCTCAAAACTTCCTCAAATCCACAGAACGGGATAATGAAATACCGAATCTCACCGGACCTTTCTATGACCTTCTATCACCTTTGAACACCTACTGGAACTGGTTCTACTTGAGCGACCATAACTTCTTCAGATCTTCATGTGGACCTCTGAAATCTTGACTAGAGCATCTCAAGACTTATATCTACAAACCCTTTAAACCGCATCCTCTGATCCTCAATCTATTGAGGACTTTTACCTTCTTGTTATCACTGTTCTTAACTGTTCCTGATTGAGACTTACTTTCTCAAAATCCTCAGCACACAACTCATCTAATCCTTCTCATTAATGCAACATGAGTATGTTGACATCAATGACAACACCAGTTATCCTCATACTTGCAACAACAAGAAGTTGGGATTTGATTCTTTCACAAGCAAAGTTTGCATACAATAATTCAGTGAACAGGAGTACCAGAAGAACACCTTTTAAAATTGTGACTGGAGTGAACCCTAAAGGAGTGGTAGAACTAAGAGACATCAATTTAGAAGAAAAGAGGAGTGCAGAAGCAAAAGAATTTGTAGATCACATGAAGATAGTGCATAATCAGGTGAAGAAGCATTTAGAGAATATGAACAGTAAGTATAAGGAAAAGGTAGATGAGAAGCACAGACATAAAGAATTTGAAGTTGGAGATGAAGTGATGGTGTACTTGAAAAAAGAAAGATTTCTAGTTGGGACATATAACAAGTTGAAGATGAAGAAGTTTGGACCTTGTAAGATACTCAGGAAATTTGATTCAAGAAATGCATATGAAGTGGAATTACCAGAGACATTGGGTATATCACCTATTTTCAACATTGCAGACCAATATCAGTATCATGAAGTAGAGTTCAATGATAGCATGGAAGACGACTTGAAGAAGCAATTCCCACAACAAGCACTGAAGCAGATTGAAGACATTTTGGATAGCAGAGTTGGACGCGGCACTAGAGGAAGACAATACAAAGAATATCTTTTGAAGTAGAAAGGCAGACCGGAAGAAGATTCATCATGGATTTCTCAAGCTGAGGTGGACCATCTTGGTTCTCAGCTAGCCCCAGCAAAGTGAGGGACTCACTTTTTCAATAACCCCAGATATCTGATGCAGGAGCATCCCTAGTTCAAGAGCAATCTCACATCAACCAAAAACATTTACATTTCAGTTTGTTTTGTAATTTAGTTTGTTTCTTTTCTAGTTCAGTTCAGGTAGATTAGTTAGAAGCAGATTCTGTATTTTGGTCTAATAGCATTTTTAGATCTTGTGGAGCTGGACTTAGAATCTACATTCATTCATCTACATCATATCTAGAATTCAGAGATCCTTACTTCAATACCGGAAAGATATCGCTATTAGAAGTTTGATTGTTTCTTAGAGTAGAACATCCAGATAATCACCGATAATCAACTAAAGGAGAAACTTGCAGAAGCATTTCTTGATCTTTGGAGCCTAATGACACATCATTAAATGATCCTTGGTTCGTGGCTGACATTCCTTGAAGATCCGCACATCATTCCACTCATTTTTTGAAAGTGTTCTATGTATTTAGGTCCAACCTATCTATGTACACACGTTACATCTCTTCTTTGGAATTTGTGATTTTCCTTGGCCGACACGGATGAATCTATTGATCCAAACTTGATATATATTGATGTAATAGATCCCTAGGAAAGTGGTTCATAACATAGTGATAGCTGATAATTTAGATTTTGTGTGAAGGAGCTTCAAAGCTTTATCTTGTATATGTATGTAATCAGGCCTATGAGCCCTAATTGTAAGCCTGCATATTGCCGGTTGATCTTTATTTGAATTCTATGATATACTGAATGACTAAATTTGCATTTGTTATATATCTTTGATTTGTTTCCATTTTGTTTACTCTTGCTGCACGGTCCAGATAGTTCATTCTATGAACCCTCCTACCACGACTGCACCAAGTTTGCATTTGATGACGACTATATAGACATCCTCTTCTTTTAGGACACTGAATGTTTTAGGATTGGGTAAAGTCCCTACACAAAAGGTACCATGCAGGTCATATTTCCCACGTCCCATGTCACTTATCTTGATTTTGACCTCAAGTGGCGGAGTTGTTTGGGATGAAGTGGTAGCAATATTAGTAGGATCAATGTATAAAGCAGATGAGGTAGGGTCAGTTTGGGAAGCAATTTTTTGGATAGCCTTGTTCTATGGATAGAAAGTGTGGTTGTGTCCTTCCAAGAAGCTACAGTATTGGAAGGGGCGGGGATCAGCATAGATAGTTACTTCCTTGCCATTATGAGGGAATTTTAGGCATTGATGAAATATGGAGGGGACGGATTGCATGGCATGGATCCATGGTCAACCAAGGAGAATGTTGTATGTGAGGTCAAGATCAAGAACTTGACATTTTATTTCCAAGATCTTTTTCCCTACTTGAATAGGGAGTTTGATGGTATCTTCAGATAGCCTCTCAGTGTCATCATACCCTTTTATGGTTATATATTCACTAGAATCCACAACCACATCAGAGTATCCCAAATGCTTTAATAATTTAAGAGTGCAAAGATTTAGGCTGGAGACACCATCTATCAAGACTCTCTTTATGGTGTGTTTATGGATACAGACTTCGATGTGTAGGGCATCATTGTGTGAACGATCAGATGTGGGAAGGTCTTTCTTGGAGAAGGTCAAATGGTGAGGTGAGGTGATATGACCCACCATGGCTTGGAACTATTCCACATTCAGATTAGTGGGGACCTATGTTTCTATGAGGGCTTTGTCAAGGATCTCCTTGTGAATGGGAGATGTACAGAGTAGTTCAAGAATAGAGATTTGGGCAGGGGTTTTTCCTAGATGATCTAGAAGATTATACTTATGGGCTAATGGTGGATGGATGGATGGATAGTTTGGTTGATTGTTTGATGTATATGTGGATGTTTGATCAGTGGTGGGGGCCGCACGGATGGACACACAGCCACAACGGGTAGTGATAGCACAATCAGGTGCTTGAGCCCGAATGGTGACTGTGTTGACATAGTTGGATGATGCTTCTATCCGACCCATGATAGAATCATAAGAAGCGGGAGGTGGAGTGATATTGTAAGCTTGGTTTGAGGATGAGGCCTTCCCCCTATTGTGATTGGGTAAAGGATCCTTGTAAGCTCCAAGGTTGGAGTTGGGTGATTGTTGCAAGGTTTCATCAAGGTTGACTCTACCCTTGTCTATGAGATCTTGTATGCAATGTTTTAGCTTCATGCAATTAGCTGTCTTATGGCCCATAATACAGTGGTAGTCACAATAATCATTTTCATTATACCACATAGGTTTGATTTGATTTTTACTGTAGGGATTAATGGGTGGGAGAGTTATTAAACCATCCTTTAGGATTTTGTCCAAGATATCTTCGATTGGTTCCCCTAAGGGCGTGAATTTCCTTCAAGGGGTATTTTTCTGTTTTGGAGGTCCTTTGGGAATATTTACATTGTGGGTGGTGTGGATGCTTGGAGGTGCTTGGTTTTGTACATTTTAGATGGCCTTCACATCGATGACACCATCATTGAGAGTGTTCTTGTTTCGGTTTCTCATTTGATTGTGCATTGTTATTGCTTGTATTTGTGGCATTGATATTGACTTTATTATTATTGTTGTTGTTGTTGTTGTAGGGCTTGTTGTCATATATAGCTTAATCAAACCCTTGGCAATAAGGGTTCTGTTGGGTCTCAAAAATGCAAGTTGTGGGTTCTAAGGGGATGCCAAGCCCTATGGTCAAATCCACAACATTTTTGAACCAATGACTGGAGTTTGACCTTATCGATCAACTTCTCCCTACACTTTAGGTCCTGCTACAACCTAGGCGGGTGAACCTTTGATTATCAAAGTAGTTTGTATGATTAAATCTATGTTGGTTTGCTGCTAGTTTATCCAATTACATTGGCATGCTTGTAAATCAGATAGGATATTGTAAACTAAATTCTAAAGAAAGCAAATGATTTAATCTAAATTCTAATAGAAATAAATAACAAATAACATGAAATGAATCTAAACTATAACAATAAAACAATGTAAAGATTTTAATTATAAGATGAATCAGTAGTTAGACTGGTGCTTTGTCCATTCGGGCAACAGAGTCAGGATGTCAAAAACAAATAACTTGTATCAGGTAATAACTCGATCTGATTGGCACATACAACAGTTTGCAACTTGTACAAACATGCAAGGAAGAAATTATCAATTCATTCTTAATAATATTAAATGCAAAATATAAAAAAGGATTTTAATCTTTCCAGAAAGAACCAATTTAAATTTGCAAATTAACAAATTAGATCAACTCTGGAGACAAATTAATAACCCTAATCAATTAATCATACTTAATAATCCATTCAACATTCTAAGATTACTATAATTGATGAGAAAGGATTTAATTCTGCTTGAGAAACTAATCAAATCAACTATACTGAATTAGCAAATGTAGCCAGACAATTTGAACATATCCTTAACACATTCAAATTGAATAATCAGAAAATGAATGACATGGAGATAATTAAATTGATTGAATTAAAAACAATAAACAAATGATACCATCACAACGTATTTCAAATTTGAATCCTCAACTGTTGCCTCAGAATGTATCATGCACCATAGCCTTTTTCAGAATGAAATTTGCATAGAAGGATCAAATTGGCCTCAGATTGCATCAAATCCAACCTAATCTAATCCTAAAATGTTTGAATTGTCTTTTGTAAAAATATCTAATTCTAACCTATTTCTAACTCCATTCTCTCCAGGTCCTGGGATCTCTATTTAAAGAGATGCAACAAGCCTCAGACCCATTACAAACTTCATGACGGTTGATAACTGATTAACCATGAAAACTGACATTATTCATTACATAAATTTAAATAACATGATTTAAAAGACTCAACAAATCCTCAGAGGCCGGAATAAAATATATAATCTTCCCCGTTGAGAGCATTTAACTGCCAGTCGAGAGCCACTTCATTGCATTCAACGTAACCCTAATCCTGCAAAGGAAACAAATTATTCGTCAGATAAACAGTATATAAATAATATATTATTTCTATTGAGGTGAACCTTAGGACCTGTGGCGTGCGGTAATGTTTCCTTGATTTTATATATTTTCTCACATGTCTTTAGGGTTGCAACCTTTCACATATTCTTTGGCATGACTTTAAGTTTTAATTAATTGTTTTTAACATTAATCCTTTTCTGTCACAAACTATAACAATAAAACAATGTAAAGATTTTAATTATAAGATGAATCAATAGTTAGACTGGTGCTTTGTCCATTCGGGCAACGGAGTCAGGATGTCAAAAACAAATAACTTGTATCAGGTAATAACTCGATCTGATTGGCACATACAACAGTTTGCAACTTGTACAAACATGCAAGGAAGAAATTATCAATTCATTCTTAATAATCCAAAGGACATAATTGTATTAAATGCAAAATATTAAAAAGGATTTTAATCTTTCCAGAAAGAACCAATTTAAATTTGCAAATTAACAAATTAGATCAACTCTGGAGATAAATTAATAACCCTAATCAATTAATACTTAATAATCCATTCAACATTCTAAGATTACTATAATTGATGAGAAAGGATTTAATTCTGCTTGAGAAACTAATCAAATCAACTATACTGAATTAGCAAATGTAACCAGACAATTTGAACATATCCTTAACACATTCAAATTGAATAATCAGAAAATGAATGACATGGAGATAATTAAATTGATTGAATTAAAAACAACAAACAAATGATACCATCACAACGTATTTCGAATTTGAATCCTCAACTGTTGCCTTAGAATGTATCATGCACCATAGCCTTTTTCAGAATGAAATTTGCATAGAAGGATCAAATTGGCCTCAGATTGCATCAAATCCAACCTAATCTAATCCTAAAATGTTTGAATTGTCTTTTGTAAAAATATCTAATTCTAACCTATTTCTAACTCCATTCTCTCCAGGTCCTGGGATTTCTATTTAAAGAGATGCAACAAGCCTCAGACCCATTACAAACTTCATGACGGTTGATAACTGATTAACCATGAAAATCGACATTATTCATTACATAAATTTAAATAACATGATTTAAAAGACTCAACAAATCCTCAGAGGCCGGAATAAAATATATAATCTTCACCGTTGAGAGCATTTAACTGCTAGTCGAGAGCCACTTCATTGCATTCAACGTAACCCTAATCCTGCAAAGGAAACAAATTATTCGTCAGATAAACAGTATATAAATAATATATTATTTCTATTGAGGTGAACCTTAGGACCTGTGGCGTGCGGTAATGTTTCCTTGATTTCGTATATTTTCTCACATGTCTTTAGGGTTTCAACCTTTCACATATTCTTTGGCACGACTTTAAGTTTTAATTAATTGTTTTTAACATTAATCCTTTTCCGTCACAAACTATAACAATAAAACAATGTAAAGATTTTAATTATAAGATGAATCAATAGTTAGACTGGTGCTTTGTCCATTCGGGCAACAGAGTCAGGATGTCAAAAACAAATAACTTGTATCAGGTAATAACTCGATCTGATTGGCACATACAACAGTTTGCAACTTGTACAAACATGCAAGGAAGAAATTATCAATTCATTCTTAATAATCCAAAGGACATAATTGTATTAAATGCAAAATATTAAAAAGGATTTTAATCTTTCCAGAAAGAACCAATTTAAATTTACAAATTAACAAATTAGATCAACTCTGGAGACAAATTAATAACCCTAATCAATTAATCATACTTAATAATCCATTCAACATTCTAAGATTACTATAATTGATGAGAAAGGATTTAATTCTGCTTGAGAAACTAATCAAATCAACTATACTGAATTAGCAAATGTAACCAGACAATTTGAACATATCCTTAACACATTCAAATTGAATAATCAGAAAATGAATGACATGGAGATAATTAAATTGATTGAATTAAAAACAACAAACAAATGATACCATCACAACGTATTTTGAATTTGAATCCTCAACTGTTGCCTCAGAATGTATCATGCACCATAGCCTTTTTCAGAATGAAATTTGCATAGAAGGATCAAATTGGCCTCAGATTGCATCAAATCCAACCTAATCTAATCCTAAAATGTTTGAATTGTCTTTTGTAAAAATATCTAATTCTAACCTATTTCTAACTCCATTCTCTCCAGGTCCTGGGATCTCTATTTAAAGAGATGCAACAAGCCTCAGACCCATTACAAACTTCATGACGGTTGATAACTGATTAACCATGAAAACCGACATTATTCATTACATAAATTTAAATAACATGATTTAAAAGACTCAACAAATCCTCAGAGGCCGGAATAAAATATATAATCTTCCCCGTTGAGAGCATTTAACCGCCAGTCGAGAGCCACTTCATTGCATTCAACGTAACCCTAATCCTGCAAAGGAAACAAATTATTCGTCAAATAAACAATATATAAATAATATATTATTTCTATTGAGGTGAACCTTAGGACCTGTGGCGTGCGGTAATGTTTCCTTGATTCTGTATATTTTCTCACATGTCTTTAGGGTTGCAACCTTTCACATATTCTTTGGCATGACTTTAAGTTTTAATTAATTTTTTTTAACATTAATCCTTTTCCGTCACAAAATAAAATATTTAAGGAGTTGCATTTGGCAAATTAAATATTTTATTTTAATCTTCATCGCCTTTGATAACAAAATATTTAGTATTATGCCTTATTAATCTTCACTTTATTTCTTTATATTTACCCGCACATTTTTCACTTAAGTTGGGCAAAATTCACTCGAGTGAAAACAATTATAGCTCCTCAGTGAAAATATTTACCAATTGTTCTTCCAAAAATATTTTCTATGTAAAATAGTTACCTATTCAATCAATTCCTCTTTTAGGATGAAAATATCAAAAATCTTTCCTTGCATCAAGTTAAATTTTCCAAAAGATGTTTCACCTCCGAGCATATGTAAATAAAATTAAACATGATGGTTGGAATATTATGATTTGGATTGTCTATCTGTAATTTATAATTTTTTAACGAATTTGAATTTTACCTTTGTGCTTAATACTGAATAAAAATTTTGTGGCCAAAACTATATTTAATTTTGCAAATTTATCTCGAATCTTGTATGTCACCAGAACTGTTCTTCTGCCATGTTTTCTGTTCACCAGCTGTTTGAAATAGCATATTACACCAACATTTACCAGTTGGCCAACATCATCTGCCATATATCTTTGCTTGTTCGATAATTCTAGTGACTACGCCCACCACTATAGTTTTTCCATTTGCACGCAATGTTACTCTTCCTAAGGCCTTGTAATTGGAATACTCCTCAATACAGATCCCTTGTCTAGGAGAAATCTGTATCATAGCACTTTGGTTGACAGTTAAACACTATGGTGCCTTTTTAGGAACTATGCCAGTCTTTGGATCCAATATTGCCAAAATCTGTGCTACTCTTGCAGACTCCTTTGCATGGTGTGCATGTAGTTCCACCTCTGCTCCACACAATATAGGTTTTCTGATGTCCAAAACAGCAACCTTCAGTTCGATACATCTTGCTACTGGAACAGGAAAATCAGGATGACAAATGACTCCTCCAGACATTAAAATAGAAGAATCAATTCCTTGAAGAACAATATCTACGTTGTCCCCAGCCTTCGCAATATTCAGAACTTTACCATCTTGTTCAATAGCTTTCACTGTTGCTACTTCTGCTAAAGGCATGACTAGAACCTTTGTGCCAATTCTAATGGCCCCAGCCTCCAACATTCCACTGACAGCAACTTGACCTAATGTACGTGACTGTATAACCTCTGATATTGGAAGTCGTAGAGGCCGGTAAGTATCTCTGGTTGGAAGCTTGAAAAGATCTATAGCCTCTAACAAATGTGGTCCCTTGTACCAAGACTTTAAAAACTCATCAGTTGGGCTACTCGCTAAATTCTGATTTTCAATGACACTCATAGGAATCCATGTTAAAGAGGATTCTTTAAATCCACAATGCCGAAGAAATGTCCCAAGCTATGATTTTATGAAGTCAAATCTTTCTTCAGAATATGCAATTGCATCCATTTTATTGACAGCAACAATCAATTGTTCCACCCCGAAACTTCTAATTAATTGTGCATGCTCTTTTGTCTATGTCTCTCACTTGTGGCAGCTTTATATAACTTTCGATTAGAAAAGTGTTCCAACCTTGCATGTATTGAATTCGTATGTTCACCACATGATAAACCTGTAGGTAAACTAGACGAGTCACTAGCTACTGCTAGAATTTTGGACTGTGGAAAGCTAAACGGATACGCTGCACTTCTTGAGTAATTAAAAATATCTCTTTCTTCCTTCCCAAAAGCTTCTCCATGTGAAAAGCTTGTTTTTCCTAATGCACCCCACTTTGGGAATTAATTGTGATTTCAATTTTTGTCAGGTATGGCACCATATCACAAAGTAATGCATCCCTCCTAAAAGAACAAAAGGTCACTGAAACCATTATGTTGATAATAACAGAAATTTCTGGGTAGCCTTTCAAGTTTATCATATCGACTGGAGCAACATACAAAAACAAGGACTTATAGTCATCCCATAGAACATCTTCAAAGATATGCTCCCAGATCTCAAGCTACTAAAAATCTTCCGAACATCCTCCATCACTTAGTTCCTTGTGTGACTATTCTCTAAGGAGAGGTCATGCCTATCATTCAGAAGAAATCTATAGACTTCCCACTGGCAACCACCAATAATATTCCTCCCAATATCTGCCTTAAAAATGCAGATGTCAAGCATTTTCAAAGCTAGTGTTACATCATACAGAACCCGCAGTCTACCCCTTCCAGAGAGTTCTATGGGTGTAGCAACTAAAAGATCGGTATCTGGGCCACGGTTTGTCGCCATCACTCATACCGGATTGGTAATTTCCATTTCAAGATGAAAATAGAAAGCATTTTGTTTATCAGGGTCTGATATCTTTTTTCCATCTGCTTGCAAAACAAACAAATCCATCTCACAGATTCCTTTTGCATTTGTCGATAATTGTCCATAAGACACCTAGACACTCATAATTATTTCAGAGAAATGAAAATATGCTTTGGTATTCCATTAATGATGATCCTCCTTTATCCTCGCACTGGAATGAAGTGGAAAGATCATGAGATTCAGATGACGCTTCGTACAATCTGAGAGAATTTTTGGCATTCAAATACGTTTCCTCAGATATCCCAAATGTATCTTCATTCTGTGAGGTTACCATGCTACTTGAGGTTGATGTAGCAAAAAAAGATCATGATTGTTGTTGTCTTTTCCTTTAGCTTGTGTGCCTTCAGATTCCAATTTAAAGGCTTTATTCTGGATTTCTTCATGCATAGATGAAAAGTCTGACAACTTATGTCCATGCACACCACCTGGGGACTTTACACCACCAAAAGACTTAAGGTAGTTAACATCTGCAGAAATCTCAGTATCATCTTCTGTAGCATCTGATCCACTAGTTTGTGAATCTTCTATTGTTATAATAGAACTGCTTTCAGTAGGAAAGTTGTGGTCTAAATGTTTAATAGTTTTTGTGCTACTTTGACTTTGTGGATTGCTCATTGTTTCTGTGGATTGGATCTCAGGACAATTCCTGGTGAATGTAGGTGGTGTAAAGTTATCTATAGTGCCCATCTCCTCATGTTGAAATTGTGTAGCCATCTCATCATAATCCGGTACAGGAGCATCTATTCTTTTTCTATGCAGAAAACTTCTTGTGCACACACTATACTCTTTTGTTCTTTTCACAACTGGATTGATATCAGAAATATATTGATTTTCTCTTTCCAGTAATGTGCTTTGATTGGAAATTATGGATTGCTCATTATGCTTCACAATGGTTATTTTTAAACATCATCTACTTTAACAATCACACGTTGTAATTTCTCATCATTTAAGGTAGCCTTGGCACCATTTAGGTGTGTCCAAAATGGGATTCATATGTTTACAGTAGGTTCGATGTTATTTTCTTCCAAATCATTTAATTTGAAGAATTCCAATGAGATATGAAGGTATGGATCCCACGAAGACAATGAATTAACTATTTGCTTGATAGCAAGTCATGCCATATCCCAATTTAGGGTACTCGATATAAACTAAATAATATATATAAACTAGGATATTCCCCTTTTTCTTGAAAGTAAATTGAGTCTCCCAATTTCAAAAATAATTCAATGCCAACTCAAATTTCTTGGGCCAATGGCAGGACTTTTCACCTTTTAATTTTTCTTGAAATCTCATGAGCAGTTGATCAAGTTAATTCAAATTTCTTCATATGTAGCATACTAAATCTTGGATTCCCTGATAAAGTAAGGCCATCTATATTTATCATTTCTATACCAATCTCGAAGTTGCACCCTGATGTTCCTTAATATTCAAGCTTTCAATCTGAGCATACAATGTGAGATTTTCCTAGGAAATTTGACCCCCATCATCAAAGGATAATTCAATCAATGCTGACTTGAACTCAATAATCACTTGAAGTTGCACAACTTTGCTCATATCTGAGGCAGGCATTTGACTCTTCAAGGGAATAGGTAGCTAACCATTACATGTGTTATCAATGCCAAATGGTTAAGCTTCTAGCATTTGGCAATCGCTATACATACCTTTAATTTCAGGAAACTTCTCTAAGTGTTCACTTTTAGAGTCATCATGCTTGAACAAGAGATTGATAGTCATGTCCTTCAATGTTTTCAATACACTGTAGGAAAGGATGATATGGATTGATGAAAAATCTCCATGCACTTTCAACTATTTCATAGTGGGCTCATTTGTAGAATGCACATATCAAATGTTACTGATGCATTAGATTTGATAAAATAGACATCGGATAAGATCTTGGGTCTTCCTTTTCAAGGTACATTTCTGAGTTTGAAAATTGAATTTTCTAACATAGGGACCTAAAATTTTTGCAAAATTTTAGGTCCCAACAGTGGCTCTATTTGGGAATGTATGCCCCTTGTGGGCATAACAAGATCCCAGATCTTTGGGAAGCAGGCCAGTGCCTACCCCATTGGGCAACAAAGTCCAATTATTCTCTCTGCCCTAAAATGATATGGTTCTAAGAAACCATATCATAACTGATGGCTCAAGGCCATCAAAAAAAGAGAGGTTTATATTTTCCCCTGTCATATACTTTGTTTTCATCATGCTGTAATGAAACAAATCTAATCATATTACTAAGATTTGCATGATTGAACATATCGATATTTTTTAACAATGGTTCATTGATGTTGCTATATTCTTCATGATTATGAATCTGAAAACCACATGCAATCTGAGAACTCCCAAATGATAGGTCAAACCCATTTTTGTCATGATATTTTAAGTAACAATATTCACTATCATCCCCCAAATGATAATTCTCTATATGAACTGAAAAATAGGCAAAATCAAACTGTATTTGATATTCACTTTTTTCAATGTTATCATCATCTAATGGTATTATATCAGATTCAAAGTTGTCACCACTACCTTCAACACTATATGTATTTTCCTCATACAACTGTGATACCCAGACTTCATTATTACAAGGTTTGATAGAACTTATCTCTGGATAATCATTGCTATGAAACTCATAATCACTAGATGTTTCTACCTCAACTGAATATGATCCTAATGTTATCCTTTCACGCCAATCGTATGGTCTACTATCATGCAAAGTATCCTCACTGTCAAAGCATATGTATGATGGACATGAAACTTTCAAATCACCCCCATGTGCATATTTTTGATATTCTATGGTGAGTAACTATGAGATTTGATCACTGTCAAGTGAATATGTCTCTTCATCCATCATGTTTCCAACATTTTCTTCATCTCTTTCAATATTACCACAATGCTCAAGATCATTAAAATCAGATACACCTATTTTGTCAGCATGTTTACAAGATGACACATCACTTTGGTTATCTGAAGGCACTTCATCCCTCTCATAATTTAGATCTGAATGCACATGAAATTCTTGTTCAGGAATATCTTGGCAAAGTATCACCTCATCTTCTTTTACTATGTTATCATACAATGGATTTGAACAAACCTAAAAATTATCCTCAGACATGTATGTTTCCTCCTCATTGTCATCTTGTCCTGATTGTAAATACTCATTCCCCTCTTCTTCCCAACACTGTTGGTTATTTTCCTCTTCCTCCCAACACTGCTGATCCATATATGGTGGTGGGTGGGTGGGTAAAAACGCTGTCTTATATAAAGACTGATAGTAAGCATTGTGATGCGGCATATATTGCTGGTATTGTGGAATGTTACTTGCATTTATAAGTTGGGGCTCTTGTGGTGGCTTATTATATTGAATAGGGTTAAGGTATGGATCATGAGGTACTCTTGGAGTATATGCAGCGTATGTGTTCTGAGAGGGTGCATGTGAATTGACATCAGCACTATGTTTATGTGAAAGGATAGGTTTTAGTGGTTCTAGTACCTGGAGGCCCAATTGTGCTAGCTGTCTATCCAATCCTCCTATTTGTCTATCTAGTTCTTTACCTTTTTGTATCATCTGTGATCTCCTGAGCTGTTGTTCTCCCCATTCTAAATACATTTCTAATTCCTGATCAGTCATGCTATTAAAGTCAACAACAGTTTGATCAATAAACTACCCCTCATCGTGTGGGCTATTATAGTCATTATTTTCATTTGCATACCCATCATCTAATGGTTCTCCCTCATGTCTCCTTGGTTCAAAGAATGCATCTAAAGGGGGTATGTTATATTTTTCCATGTTTCATCAATTTTATTTTCGGAGTCGCCACCTCTTGTGAGAAGAGGAAAATTAAAATACTTTTCTTCCCAGCGGAGTCTTTTAATTTAAATTTTGGATTGACTCTATGACAAATGGCTTTAGATTTTTAGGCAAACCTTCCCAGTAGAGTCGCTAATTTGTTGTGACTTGGATGGGAAAAACTTCAGAATTTCTAGCTAATACTTTCGCTTGAGCCCCCAGCGGAGTCGCCAATTTGTTGGGTCTCAAAAATGCAGGTTGTGGGTTCTAAGGTGATGCCAAGCCCTATGGTCAAATCCACAACGTTTTTGAACCAATGACTGGAGTTTGACCTTATCGATCAACTTCTCCCTACACTTTAGGTCCTGCTACAACCTAGGCGGGTGAACCTTTGATTATCAAAGCAGTTTGTATGATTAAATCTATGTTGGTTTGCTGCTAGTTTATCCAATTACAATGGCATGCTTGTAAATCAGATAGGATATTGTAAACTAAATTCTAAAGAAAGCAAATGATTTAATCTAAATTCTAATAGAAATAAATAACAAATAACATGAAATGAATCTAATCTATAACAATAAAACAATGTAAAGATTTTAATTATAAGATGAATCAATAGTTAGACTGGTGCTTTGTCCATTCGGGCAACGGAGTCGGGATGTCAAAAACAAATAACTTGTATCAGGTAATAACTCGATCTGATTAGCACATACAACAGTTTGCAACTTGTACAAACATGCAAGGAAGAAATTATCAATTCATTCTTAATAATCCAAAGGACATAATTGTATTAAATGCAAAATATTAAGAAGGATTTTAATCTTTCCAGAAAGAACCAATTTAAATTTGCAAATTAACAAATTAGATCAACTCTGGAGACAAATTAATAACCCTAATCAATTAATCATACTTAATAATCCATTCAACATTCTAAGATTACTATAATTGATGAGAAAGGATTTAATTCTGCTTGAGAAACCAATCAAATCAACTATACTGAATTAGCAAATGTAACCAGACAATTTGAACATATCCTTAACAGATTCAAATTGAATAATCAGAAAATGAATGACATGGAGATAATTAAATTGATTGAATTAAAAACAACAAACAGATGATACCATCACAACGTATTTCGAATTTGAATCCTCAACTGCTGCCTCAGAATGTATCATGCACCATAGCCTTTTTCAGAATGAAATTTGCATAGAAGGATCAAATTGGCCTCAGATTGCATCAAATCCAACCTAATCTAATCCTAAAATGTTTGAATTGTCTTTTGTAAAAATATCTAATTCTAACCTATTTCTAACTCCATTCTCTCCGGGTCCTGGGATCTCTATTTAAAGAGATGCAACAAGCCTCAGACCCGTTACAAACTTCATGACGGTTGATAACTGATTAACCATGAAAACTGACATTATTCATTACATAAATTTAAATAACATGATTTAGAAGACTTAACAAATCCTTGGAGGTCGGAATAAAATATATAATCTTCCCTGTTGAAAGCATTTAACCGCCAGTCGAGAGCCACTTCATTGCATTCAACGTAACCCTAATCTTGCAAAGGAAACAAATTATTCATCAGATAAACAGTATATAAATAATATATTATTTCTATTGAGGTGAACCTTAGGACCTGTGGCGTGCGGTAATGTTTCCTTGATTCCATATATTTTCTCACATGTCTTTAGGGTTGCAACCTTTCACATATTCTTTGGCACGACTTTAAGTTTTAATTAATTATTTTTAACATTAATCCTTTTCCATCACAAAATAAAATATTTAAGGAGTTGCGTTTGGCAAATTAAATATTTTATTTTAATCTTCATCGCCTTTGATAACAAAATATTTAGTATTATGCCTTATTAATCTTCACTTTATTTATTTATATTTACCCGCACATTTTTCACTTAAGTTGGGCAAAATTCACTCGAGTGAAAACAATTATAGCTCCTCGGTGAAAATATTTACCAATTGTTCTTCCAAAAATATTTTCTAGGTAAAATAGTTACCTATTCAATCAATTCCTCTTTTAGGATGAAAATATCAAAAATCTTTCCTTGCATCAAGTTAAATTTTCCAAAAGATGTTTCACCTCCGAGCATATGTAAATAAAATTAAACATGATGGTTGGAATATTATGATTTGGATTATCTATTTGTAATTTATAATTTTTTAACAAATTTGAATTTTACCTTTGTGCTTAATACTGAATAAAAATTTTGTGGCCAAAACTATATTTAATTTTGCAAATTTATCTCAAATCTCGTATGTCACCAGAACTGTTCTTCTGCCATGTTTTCTGTTCACCAGCTGTTTGAAATAGCATATTACACCAACATTTACCAGTTGGCCAACATCATCTGCCATATATCTTTGCTTGTTTGATAATTCTGGTGACTACGCCCACCACTATAGTTTTTCCATCTGCACGCAATGTTACACTTCCTAAGGCCTTGTAATTGGAATACTCCTCAATACAGATCCCCTGTCTAGGAGAAATCTTATCATAGCACTTTTGTTGGCAGTTAAACACTGTGGTGCCTTTTTACGAACTATGCTAGTCTTTGGATCCAATATTGCCAAAATCTGTGCTACTCTTGCAGACTCCTTTGCATGGTGTGCATGTAGTTCCACCTCTGCTCCACACAATATAGGTTTTCTGATGTCCAAAACAGCAACCTTCAGTTCAATATGTCTTGCTACTGGAACAGGAAAATCAGGATGACAAATGACTCCTCCAGGCATTAAAATAGAAGAATCAATTCCTTGAAGAACAATATCTACGCTGTCCCCAACCTTCACAATATTCAGAACTTTATCATCTTGTTCAATAGCTTTCACTGTTGCTACTTCTGCTAAAGGCATGACTAGAACCTTTGTGCCAATTCTAATGGCCCCAGCCTCCAACATTCCACTGACAGCAACTTGACCTAATGTACGTGACTGTATAACCTCTGATATTGGAAGTCATAGAGGCCGGTAAGTATCTCTGGTTGGAAGCTTGAAAAGATCTATAGCCTCTAACAAATGTGGTCCCTTGTACCAAGACTTTAAAAACTCATCAGTTGGGCTACTCGCTAAGTTCTGATTTTCAATGACGCTCATGGGAATCCATGTTAAAGAGGATTCTTTAAATCCCCAACGCCAAAGAAATATCCCAAGCTGTGATTTTATGAAGTCAAATCTTTCTTCAGAATATGCAATTGCATCCATTTTATTAACAGCAACAATCAATTGTTCCACCCTGAAACTTCTAATTAATTGTGCATGCTCTTTTGTCTGTGTCTCTCACTTGTGGTAGCTTTATGTAACTTTCCATTAGAAAAGTGTTCCAACCTTGCATGTAATGAATTCGTATGTTCACCACATGATAAACCTGTAGGTAAACTAGACGAGTCACTAGCTACTGCTGGAATTTTGGACTGTGGGAAGCTAAATGAATACGCTGCACTTCTTGAGTAATTAAAAATATCTCTTTCTTCCTTCCCAAAAGCTTCTCCATGTGAAAAGCGTGTTTTTCCTAATGCACCCCACTTTGGGAATTAATTGTGATTTCAATTTTTGTCAGGTATGGCACCATATAACAAAGCAATGCATCCCTCCTAAAAGAACAAAAGGTCACTAAAACCATTATGTTGATAATAACAGAAATTTCTGGGCAGCCTTTCAGGTTTATCATATCAACTAGAGCAACATACAAAAACAAGGACTTATAGTCATCCCATAGAACATCTTCAAAGATATGCTCCCAGATCTCAAGCTACTAAAAGTCTTCTGAACATCCTCCATCACTTGGTTCCTTGTGTGACTATTCTCTAAGGAGAGGTCATGCCTATCATTCAGAAGAAATCTATAGACTTCCCACTGGCAACCACCAATAATATTCCTCCCAATATCTGCCGTAAAAATGCAGATGTCAAGTATTTTCAAAGCTAGTGTTACATCATACAGAACTTGCAGTCTACCCCTTCCAGAGAGTTCTATGGGTGTAGCAACTAAAAGCTCGGTATCTGGGCCACGGTTTGTCACCATCACTCATACCAGATTGGTAATTTCCATTTCAAGATGAAAACAGAAAGCATTTTGTTTATCAGGGTCCGATATCTTTTTTCCATCTGCTTGCAAAACAAACAAATCCATCTCATAGATTCCTTTTTCATTTGTCGATAATCGTCCATAAGACACCTAGACACGCATAATTATTTCAGAGAAATGAAAATATGCTTTGGTATTCCATGAATGACAATCCTCCATTATCCTCGAGCTGGAATGAAGTGGAAAGATCATGAGATTCAGATGACGCTTCGTACAATCTGAGAGAATTTTTGGCATTCAAATACGTTTCCTCAGATATCCCAAATGTATCTTCATTCTATGAGGTTACCATGCTACTTGAGGTTGATGTAGCAGAAAAAAGATCATGATTGTTTTTGTCTTTTCCTTTAGCTTGTGTGCCTTCAGATTCCAATTTAAAGGCTTTATTCTGGATTTCTTCATGCATAGATGAAAAGTTTGACAACTTATGTCCATGCACACCACCTGGGGACTTTACACCACCAAAAGACTTAAGGTAGTTAACATCTACAGAAATCTCAGTATCATCTTCTGTAGCATCTAATCCACTGGTTTGTGAATCTTCTATTGTTATAATATAACTGCTATCAGTAGGAAAGTTGTGGTCTAAATGTTTAATAGTTTTTGTGCTGCTTTGACTTTGTGGATTGCTCATTGTTTCTATGGATTGGATCTCAGGACAATTCCTGGTGAATGTAGGTGGTGTAAAGTTATCTATAGTGCCCATCTCCTCATGTTGAAATTGTGTAGCCATCTCATCATAATCCGGTACAGGAGCATCTGTTCTTTTTCTATGTAGAAAACTTCTTGTGCACACACCATACTCTTTTGTTCTTTTCACAACTAGATTGATATCAAAAATATATTGATTTTCTCTTTCCAATAATGTGCTTTGATTGGAAATTTTGGAATGCTCATTATGCTTCACAATGGTTATTTTTAAACATCATCGACTTTAACAATCACAAGTTGTAATTACTCATCATTTAAGGTAGCCTCGGCACCATTCAGGTGTGTCCAAAATGGGATTCATATGTTTACAGTAGGTTCGATGTTATTTTCTTCCAAATCATTTAATTTGAAGAATTCCAATGAGATATGAAGGTATGGATCCCACGAAGACAATGAATTAACTATTTGCTTGATAGCAAGTCATGCCATATCCCAATTTAGGGTACTCGATATAAACTGAATAATATATATAAACTAGGATATTCCCCTTTTTCTTGAAAGTAAATTAAGTCTCCCAATTTCAAAAATAATTCAATGCCAACTCAAATTTCTTGGGCCAATGGCAGGACTTTTCACCTTTTAATTTTTCTTGAAATCTCATGAGCAGTTGATCAAGTTAATTCAAATTTCTTCATATGTAGCATACTAAATCTTGGATTCCCTGATAAATTAAGGCCATCTATATTTATCATTTCTATACCAATCTCAAAGTTGCGCCCTGATGTTCCTTAATATTCAAGCTTTCAATTTGAGCATGCAATTTGAGATTTTCCTAGGAAATTTGACCCCCATCATCAAAGGATAATTCAATCAATGCTGACTTGAACTCAATAATCACTTGAAGTTGCACAACTTTGCTCATATCTGAGGTAGGCATTTGACTCTTCAAGGGAATAGGCGGCTAACCATTACATGTGTTATCAATGCCAAATGGTTAAGCTTCTAGCATTTGGCAATCGCTATACATACTTTTAATTTCAGGAAACTTCTCTATGTGTTCACTTTTAGAGTCAACATGCTTGAACAAGAGATTGATAGTCATGTCCTTAAATGTTTTCAATACACTGTAGGAAAGAATGATATGGATTGATGAAAAATCTCCATGCACTTTCAGCTATTTCATAGTGGGCTCATTTGTAGAATGCATGTATCAAATGTTATTGATGCATTAGATTTGATAAAATAGACATCGGATAACATCTTGGGTCTTCCTTTTCAAGGTACATTTTTGAGTTTGAAAATTGAATTTTCTAACATAGGGACCTAAATTTTTTGCAAAATTTTAGGTCCCAACAAGTTCTCTCGATGGTGGTGCCTTTATCAATGACTTCTTCAAAAGTGGGCGCACATAGGATTTGTAAATGGAAACCCATCTCTTGATTGAGATTAGCCACAAACATGGTGACTAGTTGTTTCTTGGGGATCAACCATGGGATTTTTCTTGCTAAGCCTCTTCACCTTTGCAAGAATTAAGTGAAGGATTCTTCGCTCTTCTGTTTGGTGTTACAAAGGTCCATCATGGATATTTCATGTTCAAAGTTCTAGGAGAAATGGTTCACAAACTTCTCTACGAGATCAGGAAAAGTATTAATGCTCAGAGGAAGGTGTGCAAACCATTCAACGGCTTGACCACTGAGGCTCCTAGGAAAGAGTCTCATTAGGTTTGTGTCCTTGTTTGAGACTTCAAGACAAACAATGTAAAACTCTCTAAGGTGGTCCCTAGGGTCTCCCTTTCCTTTGTATTTGTCAAATTTGGGTGTCTCAAAGTTCTTAGGAAAGGGAGGCATGTATAGCGTATGATCAAATGGGTATGGACAAATATCCTCAAAAGAATATTGTTTGTGCTTGCCACCATGTTGCATATCATCCACCTTTTGGATTAAGGTCTGTACAACACTTGTTAGGTCCAGTGTTGGTGGAGGTTGTGGGATGTATGTTTGTTGGTTGATGATTTGTTGGAGGTTAGGCGGGATTTGGTATTGGTTTGTTTGGTTTTGGTGGATGAGATTTTGATTTTGGGGTATGGTGTTTTGATTTTTTGGGATGGTTTTTTGGTTTTGGTTAAGTTGTGTGAGATATTGTTGGTAGGCATAGATTTGTTGGAGAATGTGAGGTGGTAGTTAGCGATTGGGATTATTTTGTGTATATGACACTATGAGATTTTGTACATACGTGAAATTGGATGGGTTGGTATTGGATGGATTGGCCGTATTGTGAGGTGGTTGTGGAAGAAATTGGCTCATGTAGGCTACATTGTTGGGATTAAGGGGAGGCACACTTGTGGAGGCACTCACGTGCATGGGGTTGCTAGGAATGCCTAGGATAATTTGAGGAATGGATGTGGTTATGTTTGATGTAGTGGTGGATGTGACAACGGGGTTGGAGATGGTAGGATTGGAGACATTAGATGCAATTGATACGTTGGTGGGAGTTGTGGATGTGGTAATATTAGAATTCATAGGAGCGATAGATATGGTGGGGTTTGACGTTTGGGATGTGGTAGGGTTGGTGTTTGATGCGGACAGTTGGGAAGATGTCGTGGGGTTGGTTTTGGAGGTGGATGGTTGAGATGGAGTAGTGGTGTTGGGTGGTTGCGTACCAATTTTGAGAAGAAAATCAAGATATCTAGTTGGATCCGATCTTAGAACCCTATCAAGAATGTCCATATTGTCAGGATCTTGTGTGAAGTTTAATACATCTTGATCTACTTGGTTGGTGGTGGTGTTTTGGGTAGGTGGTTGTGGTTGTAAGAAGGCAAAGGGATTTTCATTAGGACCATATGAGGGCATTTGAAAGAACGTGGGTATGTTAGATGCTTGTTGGCCGATTGGTGTATTGTTTTGATCAGTGGAAGGCATTCCCGTGCCCATGTTGTTTTGAAAGTTGGCCATCTCTTGATTTTTCTTGTGTTGGGACCTTGTTATGGGCATGCAAGGATATGGGTTTTGATTGTGAGGTGGATGAAGGTAGAGACCTTAGAGAATTTGGTTTGATTTATTCGGACCCAAAGAGTGTATGATGGTGGAATGGAATAAAGATTTAGGTGTAAGAGAGTACACTCCCTATAATCTAAATCTAAAGGTGAAAAAGAAATTATGGTGTGATTATAGGTTTTGACCTTTAGGAGATAAATCTCAAAAAGATGGCAACCTAAGGATGATAGATGTCAAGGATATTGATTTTCACAAAAAATTGGACCAAAAGGGTGGAGGATAGATTTGTTTGAGGATGACTTGATGGGAGAGATTTGATAATGATTTGGGGGATGCTTCAACTAAGGAAAACCTTAGGTGACCTAGATGTTTGATATGATAGATTTGGATGATGTTCTTGGAAAGGGATTTTGAAGTCAACAAATGAGCTCAAGTAAGGTCTAGATTTTAGGTGTTGCACAATGGATGTTTTTCTCTTTACTTAAAGTAGACTTGTGACCTTAAGCAAAAAGGGATGATTATTCTACTTGAAGGTAGACTAATGACCAATCACGCAAAATAGGCTATGAAAGATGAAATCTAGATTCAACTTTAGATCAAAGATTGATTTTTTGGATATGATTTTTGCATGTTGGTTGATGTTTTGATTGATGCTTGGATTATGAGATTTTGGATGTGTTTGATGTGGAAGAGGCAAATGGATTTGGGGATGAATTTGTAGAAGGATGGTATTTGGTCCAAAAGTATGCAAAAATCAAGGGGGATGGGAAGCTATCGAAATGAATGGATTATGGTTTAGCTCAAAGGTATGATAAAGGGTCCAATGGTGATAATGATTAATTCTCTAAGGTCAAAATGGGAATATGGGTGAGAAATTTTGGATGAAAATGAATGTGGGTTTTTGATGGATTTTGAAAAGGTGAATGTGGATTATGGGTGGGCAAATCCTAAAGGTCCCAAAACAATTTTCTAAGGCTTTGAATAATTTGATCTACATATAGTGCCAAAATTTAGGTAAATGGCACCACAACAGACAGTGCCAAAACATATCAGTGTTGGTCAATGTTTTGGCAAAAGGTGGACTTTGATGGCAAACTTGGATTTTATGAATATGAAGGTTGATCAAATGTTGAAATGATGTCTCAATAATGTTGTTTCTTGGAAAGTTTTTTGAAAACACTTCAAGCACAATAGAACACAATAGCCAAAGATTTGTTTGTGAAACAAAAAAAATGTGACGATTTTAACAAGCACTTGCACAACCTAAGGCGAGGATAGGACAATACCTATTGGATTCCCACTTGGATTTCTCCAGCCATACTTATTCAAAGTGGATAGCTTTAGAAACTTGGTGAAACGGGCTCCCCCTTATAGTGCACTCACTTCTCAGGCACACCAAGTTCCAAGTCCTCAAGACGCGCATATCTTAAGGTACTTTTCTATGTCTACTAAGAATTGTGAGTGACGTGGGATGACTTCAAAGGTTCCTCCTTCTACGCCAACAAGTAGAGGGTTTTTAGTCTCTAAAATAATGGTTTGTAGTGGGGGTACATCTGGGGGATCGACACATTATGAGCACCCAATAAACCACTTAAGGTTTTGACTAGCTCTACTAGGAGTCTCATATACACAAAGGTACTACTTCCTTTCAAGCTAGCATCGAATGGTAAATGCTCATACTGATTTGGACTTGGCTTTCACCTTATCCTATTTTATATAGCAGACCAGATGAAAGTATCACTTGGGATCGCCAATGAGTTATCCGTACGGATGTGTCTCAAAGGAAGGCCAACTTTCTAAAAAGAAAAAGAGGATAGAACCATTTCTCTTCACCCAAGATCCTTTTGAAGGCAAGGGGAGAGGATACTTTGATTCTAACTCTTGGGTGACAAAATGTGCAAGCGCACCAAACACGACAAACAATCATTAATGTTCTTTTTAAACCCAAATCGAAATGTGCCTAAAGTTGTTTGCAAACACTTGTTAATTTTATTGCACCAAAGTTAAATGTTGTCTATGCTAGGCACACAAAGGGTTCTTTTTAAGTACACCAAAATAAAATATTTTTTTGTAGATTGTTTGTCAAGCAAATGTTAATTTTAGTGCACCAAATTCTAAGTGTTTTCTAAACTAACATGCAAGGGTTATTTTTATGAGCACCAAAATGAAATGTTGTCTAAACTAATAAAACCCTGTAAAAAGTGTTAGTAGTTTCAAGATGATGGTCTTGGATGGTCTAAAATATCCTGCAGAACAGAGACCCAACCCTGCACAGATCCCAAAGCTAGCACAGAAAATAGTGTTGAAATAGATGCAGAAGGTGCCACAATGGTCTAAAATCATGCCACAAAACCCTAAAATCACACTACTGATAGTCGATAGGATAGAGACCTATAATCCTACAAATAGCACTACAATTATTACAAATGGTGCCAAGAATATAGAAGGTGCTACAATAGTTACAAATTGCGCTGCAATAACAGAGAGCGCTAATACAGACAGAGATAGCGCTAAAATCTAAGAAGGTGCCAAAATACGGTGAAATAGTGCCATTGTGTTGGAAGGGTTGTTTGTTCGACTGTGTACAAAGGAAGGCACCGCTCTGGGTCCTGATAGTGCTAATACATGACAGAGTTGGTCAATGCTGCAAGAAATACAAGTTTAGTTCCAAAATGCTAACCCAAACAAGATTAGTAGTTATTCTCTAGTTCAATAATACCTTGAAGACTAGAGAAAATGATGCCAAAAAGATATTCTAAGCAAGTCCTCAAAACAAATAGTTAGATGACAAAATGTGGGATAGATTTTAAAGAAATTTTGCCATAATATCCCCTTGTTCCTGTGTGATCTCTATCAAAACTGAGAGCTAATAATCCCAAAAAACACCAGAAAATAAGAAACACAAAATATCTTAAGCCAAGGGTTTAGCAATTTTGTCGTGCAAGAATGGCACCACTACAACCAGAAATAGCACTGCTACAGGGAGAAATGGCACCACTGTGCAGAAGGATAGTGCTGATACCTACAAAAATGCATTTTCTACAAAAAAAGCTCACATAAAATGATTAGATTAGACCTTGTGGGTCCCACCTAGCATGCCAATGTGATTAGTGAAACCAAAATGAAGCTTAAAAACACAAATCTAATGCATGAAAATAAAGATTGTACCTCAATATTAGATTCACAATCCAAGATAAGGTGGAGAATGAGGCACCTAACTCACTCTAGCTATACCCAAGATGATGGAATGGATGTGAAATGCTCTCAAGTGTGGACAATACAACTCACAAATCTTCTTAGCTTAATGGATATTTTAGCATGATAACTTTGCATAGAAATTGGATGATAAAATGGCTTGGGAGAGGTTCTATTTATAGATTTTTTGGAGAGATTTTGATCCAAGGGTGGAGATTGATTTGGAAGATCAATGGTGGAGGATGAAAGTGATGTGGAGGGCCTAGATTCAATCTTGGAAAATGGAGGGCTAGGAATAAAGATGAATTTTAAATTCATCTTGGGAAATGGGTGGAATTAATGAGGTTGGGTGAGATGGATTATTTGTGAATTAAAAATTCACATGGGGAAGAGTAAAATGAATTAAAAATTCATTTGGGGAAGAGTGGATATTAATTAGTTATGACATGTGTAAGGGGTGTAAGAGGTATTAAATGTGATGTTGGACACGTGTATAAAAAATTGATTAATGTGGGATATATTTCAATTTTTTATATGGAGGATGTGGGGAAAGGTGTTAAGCTAGTTTTGACCATTTTAATTAGGGTGATTAGACTAATTAATATGGCTAGAAAAATTAGGGAATGGGTTAATGGGAGGTTAAGATTAATTAAATAAAGTTTTATTTAATTAATCCTAGGTCGAGGGTCATGTAGGTTAGGCTAGGTAATTAAATAATAGATATTTAATTAGCTAGGGTAGGGATAGGTTGATTAATAGGATGAATTAATTAGATAAACATGATTTACCTAATTAATTGGGTTTAGGAAAAAGGGGAAATTAATTAGACAAAAATTTGCACATTTATTTAATTAATTGGGTAAGGTTGAACTATTGAATTAATAAAATTAATTAAATTTGGCATGATGAATGAATGAAAATTAGATGTTGGATAGGATAATTAATTAAATAAAAATTTAATTAATTGTCTGAAATGGGAATTGGTATGTTTAGTGATGTTGGGAGTCAGTTTGATGGTGAAGACATTTTTAGGTGTCTATAGTACTAATGATTTAGATTATTTAATCTTATTAATGATTGTTCTCTTAACAAAATGGACCCAAAGTGCTTTAACAAATCTCTTCTAAATAATGTGAACTTTACAAGTCATCTATTTATTAAAAAGCAAAAGACCCACTTGAGTACAACAACATTGTTGTTATCCTCTTCAACTTTTCTATTGTTTATTGCATGTTATAGTTTTATGTTTACACGTCTTATAATCACACTCTTCCATCACTTTCATTTGATCTTGCTACTTGCAAGGTAGGGGGAAGGGGTAGTGCAATGTAGATCATTTATTTTTCAAGTTCTATGTGCTCATACTTCCTCTTATTGAGGTAAAATTAGGGACATCTTTCATACACATCGATAACACAATGTAACTATACACCAAGTATGCATTCTCTACTTAGTTTCCTTTATTTATTGCATAGATTTTATGTTCAATTTTCTTTCCTAATCCATTTGTGGACACTTCTTCAGATTACACATAATTCTAGGTGGATAATATTATAATTATATTCTTAGTTTATGAACAATAATTCATAGGTTAGTTCTTTTACTTCAATGGTACATGATAAGCCTGATAGATTCCTACTACATATCAAGGACAAAGGGAGCACATAAGATTGAAATTCATATCATTTTTATAACCATTTTTTATTTAAATTTTACTTTGGCATGCTTGCTTATATATATTTGAACAAACATCAAAGTGAGGACAAAATGTAAGGGATAAAAGTTTATACCGTACACCTTTACCCATCTATTTATGCCACTTTGTTATGGGTATGTGCATGGAAATGGGGGGCTAAAAAGAGGTCAAATGTGATCACTTTTTTCCTAAAATAAAAAAAAAACTAATCTTCGATGAGTAATTCATGATACCGATGCTCAAAATTTCAAGATGTGACAAGAACAAGATTAGTAGTGCTCAAAATCTGGTTTCTAAACCGTTGGTTTTTTTTTTCCTATTTTAGACCATAACTTGGTTTGTATAATGAACACTCTTCAAAAAAATGCTCCAAGTATAGTCAAACTTTGTAGCAATAGGGAATAAAAATTGTTCACAACACCAAGAAAAGATAGGACCAACAAATGAGAGAGAGCCCCTCCCCCCTTCTTCCTCAATCTCAACCAGGATCAAAGGTAATTCCTAATAATTCCTCTTGAAATTTATCACCAATATTCAATGGATATATGAGATACTTTAGCTAAGCAAATTTCTTGAAAGGTTTCTCAATTTTAGACCAAGCTTTGACAACACAATGATGGACCCAATTTGTTGTATTTGGCCTAGACTAGTTAGTCTATTAGAAAGTGGGAAGGATATTTATTGGTAGAATTAGAACATTGAATAGTTGTAGGAGGAAGAATGTATGCAAACTAGAATCACTCTGCAAAGCTCACATGTGGTTAAAATAAATTATTTAAATTATCACAACATAGGATACTAAATTGGAAATTATTGAAATCTGGGAAGTCAAATGATCGGTGCCTTCAGATAATGGGTACAGAGTTGAATGCAATATTCATGATATGGCCAATTTCCCTAATATAAAAATGGTTTAGGTGACCTTAGAAATACATCTCACTATATGAGATACAGACCCTCAATGGACTCCCCATTCATGGTTCACAACTCTACTTAGTAATCCTTCACATTAAGAAATAATCCCATTGTTAAGTATGAAAGACGTCATGATAAACATAATGTTTAACATGTCATTTTACAACATTCAACAAATGACCAACTAGATTAACTTTAACAAGAATATATCAAACATATATTTAGGAAATTAAATCCCACATAATCACAACTCAAAGAGATAGGAGACACTTCTAAAACATAAACAGAGAAATATCATTGTATTGATTTTCAAGAACAAGTATTAAATAAACTTTACACACAATAAACATCACAAATATCTTGTGCAACCCCTTATATTTATTTTTTCAAGATTTGTACCATATAAGATATAAATTCCCTCTCAAAAGTTCTTGGACAAAGAAGAATTCCTATTTATTGAAGTGGACAAGGTTCATCTTACTAAAATGATTAACACTTGTCAGTTCTTGATATAATACATTCTTGTGAAGCAATTTGTGTTCATAACAATCTTCATGGTGGGCCTATTTTTTCAATTGTGAAGGGTATGCACATGATAGGGCACCCCCAGGAATGAAATGGGAGAAGAACCAATTGTATGATTCCCTATCTTAACCCTTTGAGCCTAGCTTCACATTGTGTGCCAACAAAAAAGAAGATTGCAAAGTTGCAACAATGCCTTTTTCAAGGCTAGTATCACCAAGTCAATGCAACATCAGCCAAGTACACAAGGTCAAGGAAGGAGCATGGACAAGATCTAAATATTGAGGAGGTAGTGAAGTAGCAACAACAACACATTGTTTTTTAGCTTCCTAGTTGAGAAGGTTTTGAAATAAGCATGGGTGGTTTACTAAATATTCTTTCTCATCCTTTGAGGCCTAACGTTCCACCACCTTTCTATTGGGAAGGCAATGAATGAAAACATGCTAAGAAGGAAAGACTTGTTTAACCCTCCTTGATGGCTCTACTCATGACATACACTACATTGTATTTCACATGTTGTAGGGGGTTGCTAAAATACAACCCAAGACTCTAGCTATAGATTATCTTTATGAAATACAACTTCAAAAAACTAACACAACCTAGAGAACCTATACTTACAAAATAGGAGAGATATCTAGAAGGAAGACATGGATGAAGAATATTGTAACAAGTAGAGCCTAAAACTCTTCCTAGACCCCCCTTGTCATAACTAGCTAGAGTATATTGAGACGTCATACTTGCAACAACAAAATGAATGATAAAAAGCATGTTGAACACTTCTATAGATAGAGAAACTTCAAAAAGGAAAGAGGGCAACATCTTGTAAAAGTCTCTAACAAGAAAGGTTGCATGTTTGACATTGATTCATACCTTGAAGTAAATCTTCAATCGTATCTTCAAAAAGTAAACTTCAACAACCAAGGAAAAGTGTTGTCATTGACTTTTACATCAAATCTTTTAACTTGAAGAGCACACACTGGCACGCTCCATAGTATGTGGATGTAGAGAAATAAAGATAAAAAAAGGACAAAACATGCCACTAGTAATCCTATGTAAACTATTTTGTCTAGTCAAATTCCTCGTCAGACAACCACACTATTTCCAATATAACCTTGATCTTATTGACACTTGTGGTGTATTTGGCATCCAATAGGATCTTGACCCCTTTTGTGAAATTGTCAATTCTTCCTTCAATTGCTATTGTTGTGTCCACTTGAGAGCTAACTGGCATAAGGTTGATCTTGTCATCTTGAAGAATTGGATTTAGTCACAAAGGAATTAAATCTTTGAAACCATATTTCCACTTGTTAATGTCCTTGATGTAGCCTTTAGAGTCTAATACATCTGGCAAGTGAAGAAAAATTAAGATATTATTTTCTTCTTCTTTTCCTTTAATAAAACCCACAACTTATTTAGGAATGTTGGCACCTCACCCAAAAGGTGTGTCATCTCAAAGATCTCACTTATAAGTTTGGGGTTGTTAGGATTATATTTGATATTCTTGAAAATAATCTTCATGACAGGGGTTTGAGGAATCCATTTCATGGTTAACTCCAATCCTGGAGCTACCTTGTTTATATGCTCATTAGAATTTCTTATATTTTCATGACATTCCTATAAGTCATCAACTATTCTTAACAAATTAACAAGCCTAACTCTTAGGATTCCTCTAACAATATCCTCAACATCCTACTTGGCTTTGTGAACCAACTGCTGGACCTCACCTTGCAAAGATTCAATCTACCTCTACAATATTCTTCTTTTATCCTGAGGCATGTCACTTCTCTGAACAATTTATAATTGGGGAGCTAGAGTAGCTAGGCCGATTTCCTTGATTCACTACATAAATATCTCTAGTTTTTCCCTTTCTTCATTCAATTCCTAATTTAGCCTAACAACATCTTATGACACTATGTCATAATCCTTTTGTAATTTCCTAGTTATAGCCTCATTAAATTGTGTAGTATGCACAATTAAAATTGCAACTTCAGGTGTGTTGGTTCTTTTTCTTGCAATCCCTCAATCCTAAGGCATTTGTTACACTATCTAAACACAAGGATTAAATTAATCTAGATAGTGAGAAGAGACCTATGGTTAGATTGAGGGCAAGGAAAATCCAATAAACAGGATGGTGGATAAACCTCCTCTATACTTTGAGCCTTGCCAAGCTTGGGAAGGTGTTCCCAAAGATATTTGAAAGATGAAGAAAACAAATAGACAACAAGGAAGTTCTCTAATTAAGGCAACTAGGTTAAATGATGTGAACTATATGATAAACTAGTTCATAATCCTTGTAGATGCACTCATTTGTGATGTCTCACAACACCATTGACCCAGAGAAAGACAATATGCACAGGTCCTCTAATGATCTACATTAGTTGCAAGTTAACAGAATTTTAACAAGATTTATATTACTAGACTTTGTGCATAATGGTAGGACAAATAAGTTCTTATACATAACTTATAAGCATAGTAGAGATTATTTTCATTTTATAGATGTGCAAGGTCATCTTCAACTACTAGACCAGTGCCTAATCCTACAACAATAGACTCATACTTGGAGCAAAACCCACAATGATAAAGAAATCACAATATTTACCTGAGCCTAATTGACTACATTTCTACCTTGCAAAAATATTAGACCCTTAATTGCCCTCCCATTTTTAAATTACACCCATTATTAGTTATCCATAACAAATCCAAATGCCCCATATATCAATCATGAAAGTGTGCTTACTTAATTATCTAAGCATAACACTTTTAATTCATTCTTTGAATACAAACTAACAAATACCTGATACAAAGAATAGCAAATGTAAACCCAGGAGCTCCTTGAATTCCCTAAAACATTCAAATAGCCATGGAGACAGAATGTAAAGATGACAATAGAAGTGTTGTCTTATAATGATTTATTGAAAGATTCCTAAAGTCATTACAAAAAATTGTTCACAAATAGACTGGCACATACATGAACTAGACATTCAATACATTGCAACTTGAAAGAAAACCTAGATGGATTCAATACTTCATACCTTGCCTGAAAGTATATGCAAAAACCAACAACGTTTCCAAAGCGAGGACCATATCCATATATAAAAATATTTACAAAGAAAAGCCCCTCTAGAAAAGTGACATCTATCATTTTATAACTTTACTAACAACCTTTTACAAGAAATAACATACTGCCATAGGGGTTCACTTGGGAGTTCACCCACCCCCAAGAGACTCAAATGATAGGAAAGAGGATGCTAGTATCTCAAATTCTTTTGTTGGTGTGGATCAGACCACCCATTTGCATGGCATATTTGAGTAGACTTTCCCCTTATTGTTGCTCACACCCTGAATGGTGACTTCTTCACTAGGAGAGGATGTGTAGTGGGCCTAGAGGAAGGAGAACTAAATGGATTGGGAGAGGCCACCACCCACAATCTATAAAATATGTGTATGAGAATCTATCTTGCTTCTAGAGAGATACAAAATCAGATCTAGAAGACATGTTGTGTTAGCCTCGGAGGAGGAGATTTAAACAGTAGTAAAAGAAGAACAATACCCCAAGACACTATTCTTCACCTCCTAGAAATCCTAAATAAAGGAAACATAGCCCCCTTTTTAGAGAGTCCTACAGATGAGGTTCATGTGTCTCTTTTCAATGTGAAAAGGTCAACTTCTACCTAGGCATCTACATCAGGCAATTGGTCATTATTTTACCAAAGCCCCCATACCCTACAATAATGGAAGCCTTATCTATCATCTTACAATTACTTGATCCTTCTAGGTACTTATAACAACCTAATTGCTTTGCCAAATTAACATACTTCTCCAATAACAAAGATTGTATTCAAATTGAAAATTTACCAAAAATAGCTAACAACAAAACTGACCATCAAATGTAACTTTCCCCATCCATTTATAGCTAAGACCACTGATGATTAAATCCTTAATTATTCTATAATTTGGCTTACCAAAAATCAAAACTCATTACTCATTCACCAAACTATCTTGTCAACTTTGCAAAAGACGAGGAGATAAACATGACACATCTTAATATGCTCCTTAGATGCCAAAAAGTCACATCACATCATGCTCGAAGAATATTTGAGTGCCCAATCCTTGAAAACTTTATTAGATGGCCAGGGGTGCTTCAAAATATTTTCCACTTTATTCATTTGGGCATGATAGCTCATGTCTAACAATATCTTAGCTCCTTTCAAAAAAGTGTCAAGTCGAGACTCTATTTTTAGAAAATTATGCAATCTAGCATTACATAGAATGGGACTTCTTTTATCTCCATGAGTAACTAATGTGGCTAAATTTTGGGTAATGATATAGAACTCCAATTTCCACAACCCCATTGATTTCACATCCTCATTGATTTCTACAATTGATAGAATCTGATACTCCTCCAAGGCCTTGAAATTCTCAAGATTCCCCTTAATCATTGCATCATATCTTTTATGAGATGAAGACACATCACCTAAAAAATTTGCCACCTCAAAAGTACTTGATATTTACTAAGGGGCATTAGGACTAAATTCTATCATTCCTTGAATGGGACTCAAAGAAGACAATCTTGGAATCCATGTACTTAGGATATACCTTAATGTGGGCTCTTGTCCAATTAGGACATTCCTTGCTTCTCTCAATTTACCAAAAATACAACCATGCATCATTCACCTTTCCAAACATATGAGACATTCTATGGTCAAAAAGGATTTTCACCAATCCAAAGATTTTACTCACCCCCTCTGACATTGTGGAAACTTCTGCTTATTTGCTTTTCCTTAATTCTTCCTTCAAACCTTCAATTCTAAGATTTAGAGTGTCAATATCCTGCTAAGACGTTGTGCTAGATGAGACAAGTGAGAGAACCTATTTAGCCATGGTGACCTTAGGAAAATCCACCAATGACTTCATCTTGCTACATTCCTACATCAATCTTGTGTAGTCATCCTATAGTTTATCATAATCTTCTTGCAATTTATTGGCTACAACTTCGCTAAACAGGGTCGTATTTACTGCTAAGGAAGCTACCTATGGATTAGTTGTATCCTTCAATATTTTAACAACTAGTTCTCCTTTAAGATCATTGGCATCCCTGATGACTTGCATCTTGTCATGTTCTGGTGCCAAGGCCCATATAGCAAGAGTCTCAATCTTAGTGTTAAAACCAAATCCAAAGTAAAACTTTTCTACCCGTTCTTCACCCATAGCATCCTCATTAGCATTTTACCTTTGAATGGTATCCAGGGCTACAGTAGAGGCTATATCTAATCCAGGTAAGAACAAAAATCCACTTTCCCTAACAATTCTCTTCCCTTCTTCAGGTGTCATTTTTTATGTCATACTTAATCTACTCCTAGATACTTTGGATGAATTCTCCCTCATTGTTTCGTTGCACCCATTGAGCCATATCTCTCTTCATTGGCAATTTGGATTTATTTTTCCCTTAATCAATAATGTCTTAAATTATTCAGACTTAATAAATGCATCATTGAAAATAAATTGTTTACTGTTGGAATTAGACCGGACAACTAAGAGGGGGGTGAATCAATTGTCCCAAAATTTAACCTTTTCTTCCTTTTAATCTTCACTCACAATTTGAAAATTGATTAATGATGTAAACATTAAAGCATGAAACAACATCACATAAGCAGAAACATAATCAACACATTTGACACAAAGATTTTTGATGTGGAAACCTAGTTAAGGGAAAAACCACAGTGGGTGTTAGCCCACAAGATTCGTACCCTATTAAAAGTACTTAAAAATAATGGGAAGGCACTTGCCTTCAGGCTCACTGCCTACAAGAAATTTTAGTTTAACATAGAAAGAATTAACTGAGAAATAGCATCTACTTCATGCCTGGTTTAGTTTCATTGAATGCTCATAAAACTTATGTTTTGCTTCAAAACTCTTCTTCACTAACTCTTCACTCTATTCTACTTTTGTTCTTTTGCTCCTCCTCTTCTTTGTTCTGCTCCTGATCCTTTCTTCAGATTTTTTATTTTCACTCAAGGATGTTTTTCCACAACTCAACTACACTCCTTTATATGCTTCATCAACCTTGGAATAAACATCAAGGTCGGCACACCAAATATCTTACTTAATGAGAATCACTAAGCTATTGTCCAAATATATCTAAGACTTGAATCTTCTTTTAGCAACACGCCACGCTCTAGAGAATTGCTTCTAGAACATCCGCAATATGCTTGAATCATCCAGTCAGCCAGGACTGGGAAGAACAACAACACGAAGAAGGAAATATTCACCAACAAGCTCAAACTTCAATGCGAACCTCCAACATAGCAGTCACATGATCCAAAGACCTCCACTAGCACAATGAATTCAACAAAAACATCTGCACTCCTCCAAATCATCAAAATCACTTGTATCTTCATCTGGAACCTCAAGAATACTATCTGCCATGACTATCATCTTAGAAAGATTACTTGCGGACCTCCAAACCATGAACCACTTGAATGGATGATACACACTGACTTCCCAAACACACCTCTAGATCCACAGATCATTATTTGGCATATCCAGAAAGATCCAGACCACTTCTCTATTGCTCTGTCTCTTATGAATACTGTAAAACCAGTTCTACTCATATGGCCATAGTTTCTTCAAATCTTCATGTAGACCTCTCAAATCCCAACTGGAACTACTTCACACAATCCTCTATACTGCCATATGATCCGCATCCATTGATCTATATTAATTTTCTCGATATCCTCAACATTCCAGTCTTCTAGTCAGGCAACAAGATAGGTTACAGTTGACACCAATGGCAACAAGAATATGTTGACATCAATGACAACACCGATTAGGCACATATTTGCAACAATCTGCCCCTTTGTCATTGATGGCAACATATGATGTGAAAACTAATTCAACCATCAAGACAAGAGCTTCTCCCCCTTTCTCTTATCACTTCTGCAACCACTATCTTCAATGCTCCCCCTTTTACCAGCAACTAGTTTTTCACATGACTTCTCTCCCCCTTTGACATCAATGACAAAGGGCACATATTTGTAGTCTTTTATCCTTAGTTTTGTTTTAGACCAAACTCAAAATTTGCATGCAGACTACTCCCCTTGAGTAGTGCTTCCTTAACATCAATCCAGATCACAAGATATGACTATGAATTCCATCTGACTGATGTACTCTAGTGCATCTTAATTCTGATCAAGAGAGGTAATAACCCCTAACTTCTCTCTAAGATACTCAAAAGTATCCTTGGGAAGAGTCTTAGTGAAAATATCTGCAATCTGATCCTTTGAAGACACAAACTCCAACTTGACTTTATTCTCATTTACCTTCTCTCTCAAGAAATGAAACTTGATGGATATGTGCTTTGTCTTTGACTGCAACACTAGATTCTTTGAGATGTTAATTGCACTTGAATTATCATAGAAGGTTGTAACAGGCTCCTGAAATACCACTCTGATATCTTTCAACATTTTCTTCATCCACAAAACTTGAGTGTAGTTACTTGCTCCAGCTATGTACTCTACCTTTGCAGTAGATAAAGATATTGCCTCTTGCTTTTTGCTCAACCAAGAAACCAATCTATTTCCCAAGAAGAATGCACCACCACTAGTACTTTTCCTGTCATCCACATCTCCTACCCAATCAACATTTGTATATGCATGAAGAGTGAAGTCATTATCCTTTGGATACCATAATCCATAATCAATTGTCCCCTTAAGATATCTAAAAATTCTCTTGACTACCATAACATGGGATTCTCTAGGATCAGCTTGAAACCTAGCAACAATCCCAACTGCATTCATGATATCAGGTCTAGTCTGAGTTAGATAGAGCAATCCTCCAATCATTGATCTATACCTTTTCTGATTTGCCTTAGGGGAGTCATCATCTTTATTTAACTTACATCTGGTTACCATGGGTGTACCCACTTGCTTTGAATCTTCCATCCCAAACTTTGTCAGCAATTCTCTCACATACTTGGATTGAGATATAAAGATACCTTTATCTAACTGAGTGATTTGCAAACCTAAGAAGAAATTCATTTCACCGAACATGGACATCTCAAATTCACTTTGCATCTGATCAGCAAATGTTTTACACTTACTTTCATTTCCACCAAAAATGATATAATCAACAAATACCTCAACAATCAGAATGTGTTCATGATCAATCTTGAAGTAAAGATTACTGTTAGCAGTGTCTTTGTTAAATCCTAGCTTTAGCAAATACTTATCCAATCTTGCATACTAGGCTCTTGGAGCTTGTTTCAGTCCATACATTGCTTTCCTCAATCTATAGACCATATCTTTCTGATTAGACAACTGAAATCCTTCCGGTTGCTCAATGTATACTTCTTCTTCCAACTCTCTATTTAGAAAAGCTAACTTGACATCCATCTGATATACCTTGAAATCTTTATAAAAAACAAATGCAAGAAATAGTCTGACTACTTCTATTCTTGCCACCAGAGCAAAAGTTTCTTGAAAATCAATTCCTTCCACTTGAGAATATCCCTTGCATACCAACCTTGCTTTGTTTCTTACAGCTTCACAATCTTCATTTAGTTTATTCCAGAAGACCCACTTGGTTCTGATCACATTTTTGTCTTCAGGTCTAGGAACAAGATCCCAAGTGTGATTCTTTTCAATTTGCCTTAGTTCTTTTTCTATTACTTTTATCCAATTTTCATCATTGCAGGATTCACTTACAGATTTTGGTTCGATCTTTGAAATCAAACAAATCTCTTCTTGTTATTCAACAATTCTTCTCCTAGTTTGAACACCTTCATTTCTATCTCCTATGATCTGATCTTTAGGATGGTTCAGTCTTACATACCTGGGAGTTTTGGGATTCACTTGAATTTCTATTTCTTGAACTTGTTCCTTAACTTCTGCATTATCCTCTGGAGTTTTTGGATCAAATTGAATATGTGTTTGAGTTTGAACTTGTCTTCCTTTATTTTGACTTTCATCTTGATCATCTGATTCATATTCGCAAGACCTGGAATGTCTTTATTTGCTCTCATCAACTCTAACATTTGCACTCTCAACAATCTTTTTCAATCTTTTGTTAAAGAACCAATATGCCTTGCTTTGAGTAGAATCACCCAGAAATATCCCTTCATCACTTCTTGCTTCAAACTTGCCTAGATCCTCATCTTTTTTGATATAGCACTTACTACCAAAAACTCTGAAATACTTTATAGTAGGAGCATGACCAAACCATAGTTCATAAGGGGTCTTAACAGAATTACCTTTGATCTGCACCCGGTTAAGAGTGTAGACAACAGTACTCACAGCTTCTCTCCAATAGACTTGTGGAAGATTTGCTTCCATCATCATGTTCCTAGCAGCCTCTTGAATGGTTTGGTTCTTTCTTTCAACAACTCCATTCTGCTGAGGAGTTCTAGGAGTAGATAACTATCTTTTCATTCCTTGCTTCTCACACAATGAATCAAACTCACTGGAGGTAAATTCTCCACCTCTGTCAGATCTCAAACACTTTATCTTCACACCAATCTCATTCTCCACCATGACCTTAAACACTTTGAATTTGTCAAGAGCTTCTGATTTTTCTTTCAAGAACATTACCCACATCATCCGGGAGTAATCATCAATTAGCAACATGAAATATCTGTCACCTTGTATACTTCTAATTCTAGCAGGACCACAAAGATCAGTATGCACAAGTTCCAACAATCCACTTGATGACTATTCTTTACTCTTGAATGAAATTCTATTCTATTTACCCAGTTGACATTCTCTACACATGCTATCAGTAGGTTTCACAAGTCTTGGAAGATCTCTTACAGCCTGAGTGGAACTTATCTTAACAATGTTATCAAAATTCACTTGACACATTCTCCTATGCCAGAGCTAACTCTGATCCACATGAGCAATCAAGCAACTTGATGAAGGGGGTAAATTATAAAAAACACAACAATAAAAATTGGATTTAGAAAATAGAAATTTCTTTATTGATTTGGACAACTTATTACATTATAAAAGCTCAAATACAATCAGAGGAATCAACCCTCCACAGGCTGCAACACATTACAATTTCCTATCACAAGACTCTGGAATCATCTGCCTCTATAACCCCAAATCAGCTAGGGTTTTTGTTTTCCCACCTATTCTTGAATGTACACTTCCCCCCTTAACTCTACTACTACCCAGGGTTCCCAAAAATGGTTATTAATAGCCTTTCTGGTAGCCAACAACCTAATTTTGAAGTTTGCATCTCCCTCCAAAAATAGGTCAACTTCTGGGAGCCATAACTTTTGATCCAGGTGTCTGATTGATGAACTATTTTATGTGTTAGAAATATCGTAGAGTGTTCTATACACTAAGAACCATCTCTACCGGTTCCGGCAAATTTTGGGCCCGTACAGGGCTGTTTAGTGCCTCAAACCTGAGTTTGAATAATTTTCAGGGGTTTTTCGAGAAACAAAAACTTTAATATCTTTCAGCTCACAAATGATCTTTGCATGATTCCTTCACCAAAGGTCTTATTTTTTAGTTATGAAGATTCCTATAAATTTTCACTTCAATCTGTGCCCAAATGCAAACTTTCTAAAAATTGCAAGTTGCTATTTTTAGCTGTTTGGAAAAACTGAAAGTTCTACATCATTATTCAAGAGATTATGGAACCAGAACCACAAATTTTTAAAATAAATGGAAAGAACATCAACAATTTTGAAACACATCTTGTTTTGGGTGATGAAAGATTGCCCTTACACCACTAGATGCTCCTGTGTCAGACACCCAGGGTAATTTGAGAAGTGACCCTGTCATGTCTCAGGTGTTTGTGTGAGGAAAACCCAAATGGTCAACCTCTGTCTTAGACAACCAAGAAGAATATTCAATAGGCCTTCCTTTCCATTTCACCAGGTATTCTTCATATTGCCTATTTTGAGTACTTCTTCCCACATGGCTATCCAAGATCTCTTATATCTCCTTCGTTGAAGTAGATGCTAGAATACTCCACTGTTCTTCTGTTGCTCCATCCTCTATTCCACCTTCATGATATTTTGATAAATCAGCAGTGTTGAAAATAGGGGAAATGTTGATCTCACTCAGCAGCTCCACCTCATATGTATTTCCTAAGTCACATTTCTTCAAAATTCTACATGGTCCAAATTTTTTCATTTTCAACTTATTGTATGTTCTAATTGGGAACTTTTCTTTTCTCAAGTGAACCATGACTTCATCTCCTACCTGGAATTCCTTATATCTCCTCTTCTGATCTGCCTTAGCCTTGTACTAAATATTCATCTTATTAATGTGCTTTTTCACCTCTTCATGCAAATTCTTCATGTGTTCTACAAAGTCTTCAGCCTCAGCACTTGTCTTTTCTCCTTTGTCCAGATTCCTTAACTTTGAAGCATTTCTTAGACTATTCCCATATATAATCTGGAATGGTGATTTACCAGTACTCCTATTGACAGAATTGTTGTAAGAAAATTCTACCTGTAGTAAAATCAAATCCCATCCTTTAGGCTTATCTTCTACTAAGCATCATAGCAAGTTACCCAAACTCCTATTCACCACTTTTATTTGTCCATCAGTCTGTGGATGGTGTGCAGAACTAAACTTCAAATATGTTTTCAACTTCTTCCACAATGTCCTCCAGAAATAACTAACAAACTTGGTATCTCGATCTAAAACTATGCTCTTTGGTAGACCATGTAATCTCACCACCTCCTTGAAAAATAACTCTGCAATATGAACAACATCATTAGTCTTCTTGCAAGGAATAAAATGTGTCATCTTCGAGAATCTGTCCACCACCACAAAAATGAAATCATGTCCTCTCTATGTCCTTGGCAAACCAAGAACAAAATCCATACTAATATCATCCCATGGCTTCTTTGGTATAGGTAGTGGCTGATATAGACCTGTATTCTAACTTGCTCCTTTTGCCATCTGACATACTCTGCAACTCTATACAAATTTCCTCACATCCTACTGCAACTGTGGCCAATAATAATTTTCACCAACAATAGCAATGGTCTTATCTCGACCAAAGTGTCAAGCCAATCCTCCACTATGCTTTCCTTAATCAGGTTCTATCTCATGGAACTCCTTGGAATGTACAACTGACTTCCTCTAAACAACATGCCATGTTGGATTATGAAATCCAACCATTTTATCCTGTCCAAAGTAACAGGTTCCAAAAAAGGTTTCCAGGCCTCTGCAAAATTTGGATATTCAGGATACAAACTTTTGAGCTCATCGAATCCAACAACCTCTATCTTCATTTCTGTCAACAAATTTTGCCTTTTGCCCAAGGCATCTGCAACTTTGTTGGACTTCCCACTCCTGTGCTTCAAAACAAAAGTATAATTCTGCAAAAACTCAACCCATTTTAAATGCCTTTAGTTCAACTTTCCTTGACTATTAAGATACTGCAAAGCCTGATGATCAATATATAAAACAAACTCCTTTGGCAACAAATAATGTCTCCATTTCTTCAAAGCCTGAACTATTGCATAAAACTCCTGATCATAAACAAAATACTTTTTCTTGGCATCATTAAGCTTCTCACTAAAATAGGCAATGGGCTTACCTTCTTGGCTCAAAATAGCTCCTATAGCACTGCCACTAGCATCACAATCTACCTGAAATACCTTATTGAAATCTGGAAGTGCCAAAATAGGTTGTTCTGTGACTTTCTACTTCAATGTATCAAATCTTTTATCTGCTCCTTTAGTCCATCTAAACTCTTTTCTATCCCCTCTCATTGTCTCTATTAGGGGTGCACAAATGCTACTAAAATTTTTGATAAAATTTTTATAAAAACTTGCCAAACCATGAAAAGATTTTACCTCAGAAGCACTCCTTGGTGTAGGCCATTCAATGATAGCCCTCACCTTCTCTGGATCCATCTTAAGACCTTCCTCTGAGACAACAAATCCTATGTATACCAACTCCTTCTTTGCAAAATTACATTTCTTTAGATTAATCAGCAACTTCTCCTCCCTCAACTTCTCTAAAACTCTTCTGATATGCATCAAATGCTCATCCCAAGTCTTACTAAAAATCAAAATATCATCCAAATAAACAATAACAAAATTTCCTAAAAATTCTTTCAGTATCTCGTTCATGAGCCGCATGAATGTGCTCGGTACATTGGTTAGCCCAAATGGCATGACTAACCACTCATACAAACTCTCATTTATCTTGAAGGCTGGCTTCCATTCATCTCCTTTGATTCAGATCTGGTGATACCCACTCTTCAGATCAATCTTCATGAAGTACTTGGCTCCACTCAAACAATCCATTATGTCATCCATTTTGGGCAATGGAAATTTGTACTTGATCATGATCTTATTGATGCCTGAAAATCTGTACACATTCTCCATTCTCCATCTTTCTTTGGTACTAGTACTGCAAATACCACACATGGACTTAGGCTCTCCCTTATCAGTCCCTTCCTTAACAGCTCTTGAAATTGTCTATTCAAGTCTTCACTCTCTGCAGGAGTCATTATGTGGGCTGCCTTATTCGGAAAACTAACTCTTGGTATCAAATCCATTTGGTGACTTATCTTCCTCACTAGAAACCTTCTGGTACATTATCAGAGATAATATCCTAAAATTCTTCCAACATATCTAAGATTTATGTTGGAACATCTTCACATTTCTCTTGACTAATCTTAGGAATCAATGCAAAGTAATGACGCTCATTCTTCATACCCTCCAAAAATTTCCTACCATCTATGAAGCAAATTATGGTGGTACTCTTCTACCTCCTTCAAAGGCTTCAACTTATGATGAACTCCATCCTTTGTTAGGGAATATGTGTTTGCATGACCATCATGGACAACACTCCTATCATACTGCCATGACCTTCCCAATAGCATATGACATGCATCCATCAGTATGATATCACATAGTACCTCATCATGGTAGTCCCCAATCTTGAACTTCACTAAACACTGCTCATTGACCAAAGCTCTATGGTCCTTCTGTAACCATGCAATCTGGTATGGATGCAAATGCTTTCTTCTTGTCAACTTGAACTTGTCAACCATCTCCTCTGAAACAAGATTATCAGTGCTTCCACTATCAATAATAATATCACAACACTTACCTTCACATTTGCACCTTGTATGGAATAAAATCTTCCTCTGATTGGGTTCTTTCTCCTCATTCAACAAAGTTCTTCTAACAACTAGGGTTTCTCCCCATTTTGCATCTTCAGAGTGCTTAGATTGCATATCTTCATTGACATGTGTAACTCATGCATTACCTTCAGGTCTTCTATTTGTCCTTCCTTAATGTTATGGACACTCGTATACTCGATGTCCTTCTCCACATTAGAAATAGGTTCCTCTAAAACCTCCTCTTACAGGTCCTTGCCCAGGTCTGCCTCTTCCTCTTCCTCTTTGCTCACTATTGTTCTGGTCACGAGGGCAGTAGGTATTATCTCCTCTCTGATTTTGACTAGTGCCAGCTTCTTCACTTTTCTTTGAATCTTCATTTCAGACCCCATAGGGTCTTCCACCAGTCCTTCCACCTTGACCTCTTCCCCTCTGCTTGTTGTCAAATCTTTTATTCAGCTTCTCTTTCACCTTCAGGGAAAACTAGTATGCATCTTCTATGGTGGTCATTCTGACCAGGCTCAGCTCCTAATGAATACTCAGCCTCAACCCATTAATGTAACGGGCTACCTTCTCCTTGTTGGGCTCTGCATGGCCTATCCTGTTAGTAATTTTATAAAACTCTTCTATATACTCCTTAACAGACTTGTTACCTTGCTTCAACCCTTGCAGCTTCTTCAACAGCTCCATCTCATAGTCCACAGGAATGAACTGCTTCTTCAGTTTCTCTACCATTCGATCCCATCTAGTGATCTTTCCTTTTCCTCTTCTGTTGCTCTCTAATTGGACCTCCTTCCACCAAATACTGGCATGGCCCTTCAAATTTGTTTTTGCAAACTTGACCCGATCTGGGTCCTCCACATCTTCATACTCAAAATACTCCTCCATGTCATTGATCCAATCAATAAGCTGTTTTGGATTCAAATCTCTAGAATATGTAGAAACTTCGATCCTGGGCCTCTTTCCAATCTTCAAAATGGTCCTCAATAACCTAACTTTTGTTGGATCTCCTACAACTTCTTGTTCTTCCTTAGATAGCTCTTCTTCAACTTCATCTTCGCTTTCTTCTCTTGTTCTTAGCTCAAACCCTCTTCATAGCTCCTCTTGTAATGCATCGATTTGCCTTTATAGGCTCTAAAACCATCTTCCATCAAAGCATTCCTACCAAAACAATTTCTTCGTGGAGGCATCTTGATCTCCACAGAAAACCCACAACCTCAGGTCCTAGTGCAAACTGCCTCATTGTTGGTGATCTGTCTACACACTTAGGAACCCTTGCTCTAATACCACTTGATGAAGGGGGTAAATTATAAAACACATAACAACAGAAATTACAAATAGAAAATAGAACTTTCTTTATTGATTTGGACAACTTATTACATTACAGAAGCTCAAATACAATAAGAGGAATTAACCCTCCACAGGCTGCAATACATTACAACTTCCTATCACAAGACTCTAGAATCATCTACCTCTGTAACCCCAAATCAGCCAGGGTTTCTGTTTTCCTGTGTATTCTTGACTCTACACTTCCCTTGTTAACTCTACTACTACTATTAGGAACCCATGTTTAGCCCTTCTCTTTACTTTGTCAGTATATTGTTGTTGGACGCATATGCTTTGTAAGTCGTCCCGTGAGTATATTGTATTATCCCACATTCATGGCAAGTAATAGTTTTTTATATTAGATTTAGTATATAACTACATGTTGAGGCCAATGAAGGCATCCACGAGTTTATTGTATTGAGCTTGCTCAAAGGAGGTTGCCCCCTCGAAGTGGCCTGCGATCAATAAATTTCTTTTGTGTTCTATTATTTCTGTTATTTTATGCATTTTTCATTATATTGTTGTAGGAGGTTCCTCTCATTTGGTATCAGAGCGCTTTTTTGGGCTCGCTAGGTGGAATTTTTGCCAAAAAAATTTTTTGCAGTGGCCTCTAGGCACTGTGATTATTGCAGTAGTTATTTTTTCTTTACATCTGAATTGTTCATTTCAATTGCAAGTTCAGATTAGGGAATGATCCCTATCCACTTAACTATGGGAAGTGCCTAGACATAGCCCTAAAACTCATTGTGAGTAGTACCACAAGAACCTCGAAGTAGCTGGCCCATTGAGAGGACCTGCCAGTGAAAAGGGCAATGACCCCTACCTGATTGACTAGTTCCCATCTGTGAGGTAAACCAAGAGCTGTCGTTTGTGGCAAAGTGGTTATCAATTTTACCTGAGCCGTGGAGTGATAGGTATTGCCCCAATACGCAAGCTGTTAGACAACATTGGTAGCCGAGTGAATCCCCTAAACCTTTAGGAAGCTGAACTTACCTAGGGTCCATATCTATTGCCAGCTAATAAATCACACATTGCATCTGTCCAGAGCCCGTTGCAGATCATTTCCAGAGAAAAAAAAGTAAAAAAATTCTATTTTTTCACCATATCTTCCTTGCTTTAGCTCCGTTTTCATTGGAACCCCTAAAATTCCATTCTACATATTTCCTTCTTTGAGGACCCTATCCCAAATTCCACTTATCGAAGCCAGAAATCTCACATTTGTCTATTTTTAGGGTTTGCCATAACTTCTTCGATTCTCACCCAATCGCCTTCAAATTTTGCCACAATGTTCATTTCCTATTTCTACTCCTTTGTCCCTCTTGGACAAATTTTCCCATTCTTTCACCCCGCTTCTGAAATCGCCATTTTCTGCTTCCCTGTCCCTTAGAAAGTGTCCAAAACTTAGTCAAACCCCAATTACCCATTAGATTTTTTCCCAAATCTAAATTTTCCTTTACTAAAAAAGTTTCTATTTTTCTTTTTCTACCCATTCCCAAAAAAAAAAAAATCCTAGTTATGGTTGTCACCCGTGTAGGACCAAAAAACATGAAGGATGAACTTGCAGCCCTCAAGACCAAACTCCAAGATCTAGATGAAAAAATTCTATGCCTCAATCTTCAGCATTCAGCCATGAACAATTGACAGCAGCCAGAGTCTTTTGCTGACACTGGGTTCTCTTCTTCTAGTAATTTTCATGGGTCGAAGCTTGATTTTCCTCGCTTCAATGGTGATGATCCAATTGGATGGATATACCACGTAGAACAATATTTCAGTCTATATAATACTTTTGATGTCAACAAAGTCCCACTTGCATCCTTTCATTTGGAACGTGAAGCCCTTCAATGGTTCTGTTGGTACATCAAGGCTAATGAAGAGCCAAAATGGACAGATTTTTGCAAACTCATTTTGCAATGATTTGGCCCTAGTGCTTTTGATGACTTCACAGGAGCACTCACTAAACTTTGCCAAACTGGCACTGTGAGAGAATATCAGACATAATTTGAGAAACTGGCTAATCACACAGAAGGATTGTCTAATGAATTCTTCAGGAGGTATTTTGTCAGTGGTCTGAAGGATGCAATCTGATCTGAGGTTAAAATGTTCCATCCCAGCACAATGATGGAATCCCTAGGGTTGGCTAAGTTGGCGGAGGACAAGATCACAGCTCAACAACGCTCCAAATCCACTTTTGTTCCATTTAGAAATATGGTTTCCCAAAGACCTCCAATCACACTAGCTCCTAGACCAACTCCTATCAAGCATTTGTCTGAAGCAGAGATGAGGGCACGTAGAGAAAAAAGGATTTTTTATATTTGTGATGAGAAATTCACTCAGGGACATAGATGTGTTGAGAAAAAGCTCTATCTCTTGGATGTTAATTCTCTGCCTACAACTGATGTTTATGAAGATGCTCAAGATACAGTAGATGATCAGGTCAACATTCAGTAGCTACCTGTTGACCCTCCTTCTCAGGAAAACCACCCAGAGATCTCTCTCCATGGTTTAGAAGGAGTCACCACCCCACAAACCATGCAGGTCAAGGGTTACTTCAAGAAGCTCCCTCTTACAATACTCATTGATTATGGTAGCACTCATAACTTCATTGGCCCTCGAATCGCCAAACAGGTTGATTGTTTTGTCCATCCTTGCTCTAGCTTTGAAGTCATGATTGCCAATGGGGGCACATTACCTTGCAAAGGGAAGTGTCGCAATGTGTGTATCACTATTGGAGATTATAACCTATGCTCTGACATGTTTGCCTTGCCCTTAGGTGGATGTGATGTGGTTTTGGGCACTCAATGGTTATGCACACTTAGACCCATCTTATGGGATTTTGCTGAACTTTGGATGCAGTTTTCAAACAATGGGTAAAAACACACATTGAAGGGCTTACAACCAAGGCCTCTTAGCATCATTAGTTCACATCGCATGGAAAATCTCCTTAAGAAGAATTCACATGGTGTCATCGTTCAACGCCATTCCATTCAGATGCAACCATCCGCAGTCTCCACTACTCCTTCTGATCTACAACGAATTTTGGATAGATATGCATGTGTCTTTGCTGAACCAGTGGGATTTCCACCTTCACGACCAAAGGACCATTGTATTCAGCTCCTTCCTAGAAGTGTTCCTCCCAACATTAGGCCCTACTGCTACCCATTTCACCAAAAGACAGAGATTGAGATGCTCGTTCGGGACTTACTGAAGCAAGGTATTATTCTCCCTAGTACCAGTTCCTTTTCTTCACTAGTTCTTGTCTGGAAAAAAGATGGATCATGGCACCTCTACATTGACTTTTGAGCACTTAATCACATCACAATCAAGGATAAGTTTCCGATTCCTATTGTTGATGAGCTTCTTGATGAGCTTCATGGTGCTCATTTTTTCTCCAAGTTAGATCTTCGTTTTGGGTATCACCAAATTTGGGTTCATGAGGATGATATCTCTAAAATAGTTTTCCACACACATGATGGCCACTATGCATTTTTAGTCATTCCCTTTGGCCTCACTAATGCTCCTTCCACATTCTAGGCATTGATGAATAAAATATTCTGACCCTACTTGCAGAAATTCATTCTGGTCTTCTTTGATGATATCCTCATCTATAGTAAAACATGGGCTGAACATCTCCAGCATTTGGATCTTGTATTGCAACTTCTCTCTGATCATCATCTCTATGCAAAATAGTCTAAATGTGTTTTTGGACAGGAGGAAGTGGAGTATCTCGAGCATATTGTTTTAGCCCAAGGGGTTCGAGTGGATCCTACCAAAATAGATGCCATGAAAAATTGGCCGCATCCTCAGACACTCAAGAGCCTCTGTGGTTTTTTGGGACTGACTGGCTACTACCACAAGTTTGTCAAGGATTACAGGAAGATTGCAGCTCCATTAATAGCTCTGTTGAAAAAGGATGCTTTTACATGGACACATGCTGCTAAGTGTGCATTTGAAAAACTGAAACAAGCTATGTGTACTACACCTGTTCTAGCTATGCCAGATTTTTCCAAGACCTTCACTATTGAGAGTGATGCTTGCGGAAATGGACTTGGTGCTATTCTCCTTCAAGATGAACATCCCATTGCATTCACCAACAAAGCCCTTTCAGGTAATAATTTAGTACTCTGTACATATGAGAAGGAAATGATGGCTATTTTGCATGCAGTACAGAAGTGGTGGCCATACCTATTAGGGAATCATTTCTGCATCAAGACTGATCACCAGAGTTTGAAATATTTTCTGGAACAATGGGTCTCCTCCCCAGCACAACAGAAATGGGTTAGCAAACTCATGGGTTATGACTATGAGATCACTTACAAGAAGGGTAAGGACAATATTGTGGTAGATGCTCTTTCTCACACATTTGATGACCAAGCTTCTCTTTCAGCTATTTCTATGCCTATTCCAAATTGGTTGGAATCTATCCAGCAGGGCTATGTCAATGACTCTTCATTATCCCAAATCATCCAACAGTTGGCCAATAATCCTTCTGTTGCACCATAGTAATCTTGGGATGGTGCTTCCCTAGAGCACAAATCTTCAATAGGCTGCCTTTTATGAACTCCATGCTTCTCCATCGGTAGGGCACTCTGGGTTCCTCAAAACTTAGGAGTGGGCATGGCGTAACTTCTTTTGGAAGGGAATGAAAAGGGCAATTCAATAGATGGTGGCTGAATGTGATACCTGCCAGTGTAACAAGGGTGAAATGACACTCCTTCCTAGATTGCTCGAACCCTTGCCCATCCCTACATGGATTTGGATAGATATTTCTATGGATTTCATTGAGGGGCTCCCTAAATCTAGAGGCAAGATAGTGATCTTGGTTGTGGTTGATCGCCTCTCCAAATATAGTCATTTTTGTGCCCTCAGCCATCCCTATACCGCCTCCTTAGTCGCACATATTTTCATGGACCAGATCTTCCATCTTCATGGAATCCCTTCTTCCATTGTCTCAGATCATGATGTAACTTTCACCAGTCATTTTTAGACAGAACTATTTCATCATAAGCTGGCTCCAAAGTTCTATAGGCCATATAAGGCTCTTCAAAAGATTGGGTTAGTTGCTTATAAGTTGGAGCTTCCTCCTTCCCGCATTCATCTAGTATTTCATGTCTCTTGTCTAAAGAAAGATCTTGGCACCAACATCAGAGCACAAACTGTTTTACTAGAACTAGATAACGAAGGATCCATCATTTTGGAGCTGGAGGCAATCCTCGACAGGTGGACTTGTTAGCTTCACTCTCAATCCATCACAGAGGTATTAATTTAGTGGCACAGAATGCAACTAGAGGATGCTACATGGGAACCACTCCTTCAGATTCAACAACAATTTCTACATCTTAAGCTTTGAGGACAAAGCTTTTCTAAGAGGGAGGGGATGTTAGGAACCCGTGTTTAGCCCTTCTCTTTACTTTGTTAGTATATTGTTGTTGGACACATATGCTTTGTAAGTCATCCCGTGAGTATATTGTATTATCCCACATTCATGGGGAGTAATAGTTGTTTAGATTAGACTTAGTATATAAGTACGTGTTGAGGCCAATGAAGGCATCCACGAGTTTATTGTATTGAGCTTGCTCAAAGGAGGTTGCCCCCTCGAAGTGGCCCGCGATCAATAAATTCCTTATGTGTTCTGCTATTTCTATTATTTCATGCATTTTTCATTATATTGTTGTAGGAGGTACCTCTCAACTACCCATGGTTCCCAAAAATGGTCATTAATAGCCTTTTTGGCAGCCAACAACCTAATTTCAAAATTTGCATCTCCCTCCAAAAATAGGTCAACTTCTGCGAGCCATAACTTTTGATCTGGGTGTCCGATTGACGAACCATTTTATGCGTCAGAAAGCTCACAGAGTTCTCTATGCATTAAGAATCTGCTCTACCAATTCTAACCATTTTTGGGCCTGTATGGGGCCATTTAGTGCCTCAAACCTGAGTTTAAATAATTTTTAGGCATTTTTTAGGAAACAGAAACTTTAATATCTTTCAGCTCGCAAATGATCTTTGCGTGATTCCTTCGCCAAAGGGTCTTATTTTTCAGTTATGAAGCTTCTTGTAAATTTTCACTTCAATCTGTACCCAAATGCAAACTTTCTAAAAATAGCAGGTTGCTATTTTTAGCATTTTGGAAAAACTAAAATTTCTACATAATTATTCAAGTGATTATGGAACCAAAACCACAAATTTTGAAAAGAAATGGAAAGAACATCAACAATTTTGAAACACATCTTTTTTTCGGTGATGCAAGATTGCCCTTACACCACTGGATGTTCCTGTGTCACAACTTTTACCGGAACTACTTAAATGAAAGATGCTACCTCTAGTCTAAGTACCGGATGCAATTTTAGTTCCGAAGCTTTCCAAGATTCTGTATTTCCCATCCTTGAATCTGAGATCATAACCCTTTTCAACCAACTGTCTAACACTAAGAAGATTATGCTTCAGTCCTTCCACATATAGAACATCATTAGTGTTATTCTTACCATCAAAAGAGATGGATCCTTTGCCACGGATTCTACTAGTTGAGTTGTCTCCAAATTTCACAAATCCACCTTCATATTTTTCAAAGCTTACAAACTTACTTTTATCCCCAATCATATGATGAGAACATCCACTATCAATCACCCATACATCAACAACTTGAGCAGTCAAGGCACTTTCCACATTTGTATAGCTAGCAGATTCAGTAGACACTAAATTTTCTTCTTTGATAGCAATGAACACCCACTCATTTTCTCCATGATCAGATTTATCATCTGTGACTCCTTCTCCATCTTCTTGAACATAGTAACAATTCTTCTAATTTTTATATTTGTGAGGGTTTGGCTTTGAAAAAAATTCCAGACATCTTGAGGCAAAATGACCAATCTTATTACAAGAAAAACATTTGAATGGCAACTTTCCTTCATACTTACTAGATCCTCTTGGCATTCTTCTGGCAGTAAGAGCTTCAAGTTATGTAGACTCAATTTCATCACTTTCAAGATCCTTCCTTGCCTTAGAAAATCTATTTGATCTTCCTAAAGAGCTTTCACTTGGATCATATCTTTGCTTCCCATGAACACTATTTTTGAATGTAGATTCAGACTTAGGAAGAGAATCACCAAACTCACTTAATTCAAAAGCTAAAATTTTGCCAATCAGTTGATCTCTTGTAACTTTTGAGACAATCTCGATCTCCTCTATAGCAGCAACTTTATGTTTGTATGAACTAGGTAAAGATCTGAGCACTTTTGCCACAATCTCTGATTCATCCAAAGTTCCACCAGCACACCTGATACCACACACAAGTTCATTTATCTTTTGCATGTAGATTGTGATGTTTTCATCTTAACTCATCCTCAGATTTTCAAATTTCCCTCTCAGACTTTGTAGCTTGGCACATTTGACATATTCATCGCCTTCATAAAGATTCTCCAACTTCTTCCAGATTTGATGAGCAGTTTTTAGTCCAAGGACACTTGTCATTTTTGAATCAATCAGGGCACTCAACAAGGCTTCTTTAGCTCGAAGGTTGTTTTCAACATTTTTTATTTCATCTAGAGTTGAAGGATTCTCTGGAGGAGTATACTCATCCTTAGTTATCACCCAATAAGCACTGCCCATGCATTGCAAATGGCACTCCATGTGATCCTTCCAAACAAAGTAATTTGTTCCATCAAATCTCAAACTATCCTTCTAGTAGGTTGACATCTTGGATTTCCTCAAGTGGTCAAGCTTCTTTTAGAGGAACCGGCTCTGATACCAATTGTTGGAATTAGATCGGACAACTGAGAGGGGGGTGAATCAGTTGTCCCAAAATTTAACCTTTTCTTCCTTTTAATCTTATTTCACAATTTGCAAATTGATTAATGATGTAAACATTAAAGCATGAAACAACATCACATAAGCAGAAACATAATCAACACATTTGACAACAAGATTTTTGATGTGGAAACTTGGTTAAGGGAAAAACCACGGTGGGTGTTATTCCACAAGATTCATACCCTATTAAAAGTACTTAAAAAGAATGGGAAGGCACTTGCCTTCAGGCTCACTGCTTAAAAGAGAGGCTCACTTCCTACAAGAAATTTTAGTTTAACATAGAAAGAATTAATTGAGAAATAGCATCTACTTCATGCCTGGTTTAGTTTCATTGAATGCTCATAAAACTTATGTTCTGCTTCCAAACTCTTCTTCACTAACTCTTCCCTCTATTATGCTTTTGTTCTTCTGCTCCTCTTCTTTGTTCTACTCTTGATCCTTTCTTCATATTTTTTGTTTTCGCTCAAGGATGTTTTTATATGACTCAACTACACTCCTTTATATGCTTCATCAACCTTGGAATAAACATCAAGGTTAGCACACCAAACGTCCTACTTAATGTGAATCACTAAGATGTCGGCCAAATATAGCTAAGACTTGAATCTTCTTTCAGCAACATGCCACTCTAGAGAATTGCTTCTGGAACACATGCAATATGCTTGAATCATCCGGTTGGCCAGGATTGGGAAGAACAACAACACCAAGAAGGAAATCTTCATCAACAAGCTCAAACTTCAATGCAAACCTCCAACACAACAGTCACATGATCTAGAGACCTCCACTAGCAAAATGAATTCAACAAAAGCATTTGCACTCCTCGAAATCATTAGAATCACTTGCATCTTCATTCAGAACCTCAAGAATACTATATGCCACGACTATCATCTTAGAAAGATTGCTTGCAAACCTCCAAACCATGAACCACTTGAATGGATGATACACACTAACTTCCAAAACATGCCTCTAGATCTACAGATTATTATTTGACATATCCAAAAAGATCTAGACCACTTCTCTGTCGTTCTATCTCTTCTGAATACTGCAAAACTAGTTCTACTTGGATGGCCATAGTTTCTTCAAATCTTCATGCAAACCTCTCAAATCCTGACTGGAGCTACTTCACACAATCCTCTATACTTCTATATTATCTACATCCATTGATCTATATTAATTTTTTCAATATCCTCAACATTCCAGTCTTCTAATCAGGCAACAAGATAGGATACAGTTGACACCAATGGCAACAAGAATATGTTGACATCAATGACAAAACTGATTAGGCACATATTTGCAACATTTACAAGCTAATGTTCTAACATGACAACTTCATCACCTTCTGATAGATTTAACAATGAACTTTCAAAGGGGATAACATTCTTAATGAGTCTTTTAGGAGAAGCAACACTTTTTAACTTCTCTTGATATCTAGCTTGGTCCTCCTTAGTGTACTCTATCATGTCATAGTCAACCAAGGGTTGGGACTTGCCATGTTGCTCAATTTCAATAGGACCCTATCCCTCTATTATAGGCATGACATATGCAACTGAAACCTGAGATGATATGGGCCTAACAACCCTTGGCCTATCCATTGGACCCATTGTTGCTACAACACTAAGAGGTGTGACCCCTAGGCTATAAACATGCTTTACCATCTCCTCGAATCAGATGATTGGGTCCTAAACTTCATTGAATGCTCTATTATAGTTAGGTTCCATTTCCTTCCTCTTGTCATCACAAGCATTGAATTGTGCCCAGATTTCTCTCCTTAAAATGATTTCATTCCTATCCCAATAGTTTCTAATTAGATCCTCTACAATGACAAATTGGTGAGTATACCCTTCTCTCCCTTTTGACCTCCAAATGTGGTCAATGAAGTGCTCAAGGTCATACCTTATCTTCTCATCAGAAGCCATCTTGTAATATATCAATTTCTTCTTTAGAAGGTCAAGACCCTCTCTAGATGTGACTACAAAGTCAGAAGATCTAATATTGGAAGGTAGGAATGATCCCTTCTTATGATTCCTTAAATACAACTTATCAGATTCATTCAACTTCCATAATGCTTCTAGAAAATCAACTCTATTTGGAACAAAAATAGGTAGAAGATTTGGCTCCACCTCGGTTCCATAAATACTAATCATTGTGAAATCATTATAGAAGAACCAATCTATGAAATTACGATCCCAGTTCCTTCTTGAATCGAACTGCAATGGTCTTAAGAATTTTTTTAAAGAAAGGGAAAAACTATCCTTGTGGTATCCTAATAAATATATGTTGGTCATGATGTTAGTCATTCACAAACATAGAATAAAAGTTACACAACAACCTTTACTCATCTTGAAAGATACGATGAATTCAAAGAATTCATGATCCCAAGTCTCCGTTGATTAGGTCTTAATCTACTGACGTTACTCAGTGGTTGATGTGTGTTGCTGTTTTCCATTCAGGGGCCTTACGTGTTTCTGCACTGTTCATCATCATCATCTTCAAATATCCTGCTCTGGATGTTCGCTCTGCAAGTCTCCAACGATTCTACTTCTGCACTGTAAATTTAGTCAAATAATGTGCATACAGGCTGATATTTGCATGATTTCTATCATTATTTATGATTCATTGCATGATATTTTCAGTACTACATGCATTTAACCAAATATGCTAAGGATCTTCAGTTACCTACGAGATTTCAGCATATTTCACTGTTTCTGCTTGTTATTTATCATGATTTGCAGTTATGGTGATGAATTAATGAAATTGAAAAAAGGAAAAGGGTTAGAGAGTGAGATTCCCAAAATTACTGGACTTAGATCACTGATTCACATACAAGCTCCCATACTTGCAATGAAAAGAAGGAAAACTAGAAATCATACTTCACCAGGACATTCCACAAATCCGCATGATCTAGTGCAAAGCTTCAAAGGAAAGTTGACAACAACATGTAATGAAATGAAAGCGCTTCCAGTTGAACACAGCATTCACCAGTACATATCCAGAAATCAACAAGAAGATTACGTAAAATTTATAATCGGGATGTAATCTGGAACTTCATATTCATTCAGTATGCTCAAGAACAGGTACATTTACAGTGATCTGAAGAAAGAACCTTGACATTTCAACAATTCTATCCTCATTAGTCTCAGTAATCCGATCTCCTAATTGATTCTACAGTAATTGACTTTTGCGCCAGATGCGTCTGTGTATTCTAATGTATTCCTCCTCTTTAAAATGACAAGCTCTGGATGTTATATAGAACAACTGCCAGAAAACGGTTACAATGATCCAAGGATCAGGATCCTCTCATAACAAACAACAGCCCAGATGAAAAGCACATGCTTCGTCAGTTAGCAAATGTACAGCTGGCACAGAATATTCCAGCATCTTCAACTTGATTCAGCCTCCAGCTGGCGAACAGCATATTTGACAATATCCTCCTCATTTCTGGCTCATGTTGACTCCATGCGCAACTTTGTAATGCTCAGCTTCAGCAGCATCATCATGATTTCAACGTTCAGCTTCAGCAGCATCATGACTTCAATGTTCAGCTTCAGCAGCATCATGATGATTTCTTGCAAGTAAACAGACAAACATTAAGTTCATCATCATCATGCTAAACAACAGGAAATAAACGCTTTATTAAACAAGTCCCCAAAATGTGCAGCATACGATTTTCAAATCACTGGAAATTTATGCACTAAATGCATAAACAGCATAAAAACAATCAGGTCAACCATCGTTGACCAAACATCAGGCAGTCAGCCCTTTCGAATTTCCATCGCTTCATGCTTTCCCGCCCATTTTCATGTGTATCGGGCCCAAAATATGATGATGATGACCCCAAATTATACAAAGAAATAATCGCCTTTCAACCATCCTTAGAATCCGGCTTTGCATCATCATCATATTTGCATCGGCGTGACTACATATGATCAGGGTGACAATTTTACCTTAGGCCGACAGCAACAGTTATACCGACGCCAAAAATCATGATGATGACCAACTATATATCTTCAAAGTGGCCACAGGATATCACAAAATATGATGATCCTCCTTTCCTAATGGTCTGATGAAAAGCACATCAGGATGTTTTGTTCTTGCACATTCGGGAAAGAAAGACAACGTCATCATCATCATGATGAAGACAAACAGGAGGACTTGGAAAATGATCCTGCCGCTGAGGAAAATCATGATGACGTCATCGTCATCATCAGGCTTGGTTAAAATGCAAAGGGATGACGTCACCGTCATGTTTCGTTACGATCAGGAGGTAAATGGAATATCGGGTTCCCTCTAAGGAAGATGATCAGGTCATGAAAGCAGTATGACCCTTTTTCGGCCAAGGCAATCCGCTCGAAAGATCAGGATGATGAACATCATCATCATCATATTCGCATTGGGTGACTTAAAATATGATCCTGCTGAAAGTCCTGATGACGTCATCAGGATATCTGGGGCTTGTGTTAATCCTCGAAGATGACGCCATCGTCATCATCATATTGGCGAAATGGATCACGCCTTGGAAAAAATCCTGCCGATGGACAAAGGTGATGGTGACGTCATCGTCATCATCATATTTGCAAAAGGTTATACTCGTCGGCAGGATGATACTACGAACTGTTGGGAGAGACGAACAAGATCATGATGATCTTGTTCAACACGACTTAAGAAACGAAAATCACCCTCCGCTTCGAAAGATAAGGTGATCATCATGATCACGCAAAAGGAGGTCAGGAGGATATTAGGAAATGTCGGGTCTCGAAATATCATGATGATGCTGATCACCAAGACTGTCGTGCGCGCGCAAATTATGCAGATGGCAGATTTCTCTAAGTAAGGTGATATTATAATATTAGCATGATATTATAATATCGGGTGATGTTGGAATATCATGATGCTCGCAATGTTTCTAAGGTTACTCGACGGGTAAAACACACTGGCACTTAAGATTGACGTCCGGATATTTCGGGACTGCATGATATTCACCGGGTGATAGAGTAAGATCATGATGATGACCTTTGGCGACACAAAAGACCGCCCGACGGGAAAGGATTAATACGACTTAAACTTGACGTCCGGATGTTTCGACCTCAGGATATTATCGGGGGGCTTTTCAAATATCATGATGATGATGTTCATATAGCAATTATCAGGTTTGACCAAAACTTTGACTGCTCACAACTCCCTCATATGGACGAATTTTCAAGTGATGCAAAAGGCAAACCTGCATGAAATTTCAAGCTTTTTCCAACCATGAAGTCATAGAAACAAAATATGAACTTTGACAAACTAACCTCATGATGATGACCTACCTCATCCTGACCTTCATGATGATGATGCACCTGACCTATTTTTACCAAACCGCCAGAAACAGACAACACAAGCCAAAACAAAAGCTGGGTCCCTGTTTTGCCAAGTCAAAATGGGGCGTGTTGTGTAACCACACAACAACTTGCCACCAAAGAAAACAACAAAATTCAAATGATTCAAGTGATATGATCACATTCATCTATAGTGTTCTAATTCTGTCCAAGTAAATCATCATGATCTTTGAATGATAAAATTTCATTATGGTGATAAAGCTAACAAAGGATCAGGTGTGTGCAGATGATTAATTATTCTCATCTTGAAAGTAAGTTGAAAACATAAGTAACTGGTGTTAAACTACATAGTTGGAGATCATCCCTCATAGCCAACCTGGATAGAGCCTTGCTGCCAGCAGGTGTTTATAACCCCGGCAAGGTTATCTATACAATCTCCCTAAGTAGAGCCCCACTGCCAGCAGGCGTCCATAGCCCCGGTAGAGTTACTTAGATGGCCTAATTTTATTTTGTTTCTGATTTTCCTTTAAAAATTTAAATTTGATATCATTATGTCTGCTCATTTGTACAAGGTGTAGTCACTTGCAGCTTTAGGTTGGAGATTGTATTGGTAGCAAGGGAGTCCCTTTAGATTTTTCACTTAACACCTATACTCATATCTTCAACAAACCCAAGGCTGTTAGGTGTTTCATTGTGTTTGATTCACTTTGGACAAGAAAAAGTACCCTGATGAAAAGACATCATAAACCTGATCATGATTATTTATCAGAATGAATTACAATCTATATCTAAATCTGATCTCATCACTTGAATCCTAACAATTTAGTTATTTTCTTAGGTGATGAAGTGCATCATCCTGACTTACCAGAACAAGGTCCCAACCAACAAAACAACAACAACAACAAGCAAACACTGTACAAACAACTATACAAATATACAATATGATACACAAGACTGCCATGAAGTCACTCAGGCCTGGAAATAATGTTTGAGGAACTGTCCATTAACTGGCAACGGGACATCCTCACCTGTCAGGTTCTTAAGCCTATAAGTGCTGTCTCCTAGAATTTCAGAAATCTGAAAGGGACCTATCCATAGTCTATCGAACTTACCATGATCACCTTTCCTTTCATGGGCTTTATCCCACATCAGGACTAAATCTGATATCCTGAAAGCTTTAATTCTGGCTCTCTTGTCAAACCAGCGTTTGACAACAGCCTGATGTTTTGCAAATTGGTCAATCGCTTGGCTTCGTTTTTCTTCCAGATGCATCAACTGAAGCAACCTGACTTCCTGTTTATTATCTATGCCTAGATAGTCTTGGGCAAACTGCAGAGTAGGAATTTTCAAGTTTACAGGGAGGATAGGATCTACCCCATATACTAGCTGGAAAGGTGAGTTTCCTAATGCAATTTTCATTCTAGTTCTGTCTACCCATAAGGCATACTTCAGAAATGAGTTCCATTCCCTGGGATTTTTCTCTATCAATTTTCTTATGATACTCAGTAAATTCTTATTGGTGGATTCTGCTAATCCATTTCCCTGGGGATAGTAATTGGATGAGAACTTAAGTATGATCCCATGATCAAAAGCCCAACTTGACAATTTAGTGGAAATGAAGGCAGAACCATTATCACTTACCAGTGCATAAGGAGTTCCATACCTGGTGACAATGTTGCTTTCCATAAATTTAATGACATCATCAGCAGTACAAGTTTTGCTGCTGATAGCCTCAGTCCATCTGGTACAATAATCAGTAATTGTTAGGACATACCTCTGGCCTGAAGAAGATGGAGGATTGATTGGTCCTATGAAATCCATGCCCCATTGTGCAAATGGGCGCTCTTCCATCACTGGCTGCAATGGTTGTGCAGCATATTTTTCTCTGTTGGCAGCAACTTGGCAAACATGACAACATTTAACATGATCAGCTGTGTCTTTAAAAATTGTAGGCCAGTAATATCCTGTTCTGAGGATTGCATGTGTGGTGGCCAACGCTGATCCGTGGGCAGTTCCAAACTTGTCATGTAGCTCTGTCAAAACTTTATTGGCTTCTGGTTTCTCTAAGCATCTCAGGTATATCCCTTCATAATTCTTTTTAAACAGGGCTCCTCCCTTCATCATATATTTCTGGGATCTCATCTTTAAGGCTCTTCTCTGTGAGGCTCGCATCCTCGAAGGACATCTTCCAGTGATCAGGATGTGCCTGATGTCTGAATACCATTCTTTATTGTCTTTCTCATCTATCACATACTGTTGACTGATGATGTTTGGATCAGTTTCAGATATCATCTGGCTCAGAGCCTGTCCTCTTACTAGCTTCATGGGTGTGATCTCCATGTCATATTCTTGTAGTACCGTAATCCATTTGGCCCTCTTTTCACCAGGTTCACTCTGCATCAGCAGCATCTTTACTGCTGCATCTGGTACCACAGCAATCACTTTGCTCCTCAGTATATAATGTCTAAACTTTTTTACTGCTCTGACTAATGCAAGTGCCTGTCTTTCAACATCTACATATCTCAACTCAGCATCCCTGAAAGGACAGCTCATGAAGGCAATTGGTTTCTCTTCTTTATCTTCATTTCTTTGAGTTAACACTGCTGCAGAAGTATGTTCTGAAGCAAATGAGTAGATGTAGAAATCTTTTGTATAATCTGGACTAATGAGGACAGGAGCATCTGAAATGGCCTTCTTTATATCTTCAAAAGCAGCTCTGGCTTCTGGTGTCCAGTCAATTTGTGCATCTTTTTTTAACATGGCATTCAGTGGTCTGACAATCTCAGCAAAGCCAGTGATGAACTTCCTCACAAAATTTATCTTACCAAAATAAGATTTAAGCTCCTTTTTGCTTCCTGGAAGTGGTAATTTCATAATAGATTCCACCCTGTCAGGATCAATGATAATCCCATCCTCTGTGATCAGGTGGCCTAGTAACTTTCCTGTTGTGACCCCGAATATGCACTTCTTGGGATTCAAAGATATTCCATATTCTTCACACTTCTTCAGTACACTTCTGAGATCAGCAACATGATTTCCCCTTTCTTTGGAGAACACTGTCAGGTCATCCATGTAGATGACTATACATTTTCCTATTAAGCCTCTGAAGGCTATGTCCATTGCTCGCTGGAATGTAGCTCCAGCATTTATCAATCCAAACGGCATACGTCTATATGCAAATATCCCCCATTTTGTGGTGAAGGCAGTCTTTAATCTGTCAATTTTATCAACCATCACTTGGTTGTATCCTGAAAAACCGTCCAAGAAGGACATCATCTTGGCTCCATTTACCATCTGCAGAACCTCATCCAAAGAGGGCAAAGGATAATTATCCTTTTCTGATGCTCTGTTCAGGTTCCTGAAATCCACACACAATCTGATGTCTCCATTCTTCTTCCTGACTGGTACCAGATTTGCCACCCAAGTGGAGTGCCTTACCGGAAATATTATCCGTGCATTTAACAATTTCTTGACCTCTTCAAGGATGATGGGCTCAAGCAGAGCATTGACTGGCCTCTGCTTCTGTCTGAAAGGTTTTGCATCTGGCTTGAGGGGTATAGTATGAGTTATGACAGAAGTGTCATACGTCTTCAGCTCGTCATAAGTCCATGCAATTACATGTATATAATCCTTAAGGGCTTGAGTTATTCCATCTAACTCTTCAGGTGTACAAACCTTACCCAACAAGACATTCTTCTTGTCATCAGCTTGTCCAATATTCACCTGTGAATATTGACCTCCATCTGCCTTAGGCAGATCCTTATGTTTGAGCATATTATCCAGATCAAAGGCTCTTTCTAATTCAATCATACCTTTGGGAATTGTGTTGCCAGGCAACTCTAAAATCTCATCTTCTTCCTAGACATGATCTTCCATACCATTTTCATCTATGATCTGAGCTTCAAATACATCTCTGTTTGATATGAAGTCCAGGATGTGCTGATCATCATCAAACACTTGGAGATTAGTCACATTGTCAGGTACCGAAGGTACTGACACCAATTCTACTGCAAATCTCTTCAGACCAGATATAGACAGTGGTTCCAGTGTACTGGCGGCCTGAGCAAGTGCATCTGCCCTTTGGTTCTGTTCTCTTGGCACGTGAACGATGTTGAAGGCATCAAAGTCTTCAATCAGGTCCCACACACGATGTCTGTAATTTGACAGCTTTCTGTAGTTACAAGAGTAAATTCCTCTTACTTGTCTCACAACTAGTTTTGAATCTCCAAAGACATGCAGGATCTTCACCTTCTTCTTATGGGCAAACAACAGTCCATGAATCAGAGCTTCATACTCTGTGACATTATTAGTGCAGGGGAACTGTAATCTGTAAGCTGCTAAATGGGATTTCCCTGATGGATCAGTAAGGTCAATCCCTACTCCAGAACCTTGCTTAGATTTGGATCCATCAAACCTCAGGATCCAAGGCTTATCTTCAGCGGGACATTTATTTGAACTTTCCTTTTTCTTTGCAGCTCTGGCTGCTGCTCCGCCTGATATCCACCTTAACTTAGGTGTGTCATCTTCAAGCTTCCTCTTTCCTTTATCTGATGAGCCTGATGGCTTTTCTGTTTTCTCTTCAATCCTAGCAGGAGGATGATGCTCAGCACATACAACTGCATGCTTCTTCAAAATGTGCAAGCACAGTGAGCAAGTGGTTTCTGAGTGAGGCGCCTCATGCAGCCTACACCAACCTTTGATTAAAACCTCCTGGGGAGATCTACACTGTTGTGTCATTTTTTCTATTTCTTTAACCAGAAATTCTTCGAACTTCGTCAGGTCACTGCCTTTATCCTCATCAGACAACTCGTAATCCGGTTCCATGAAGCAATCACTACCAGGAGTGATCTTTTCCTTTCTCGCATCATTTGTCTGATTGGACACCAGGATCTCTTCTGTTTTTCGGATATGGTCCTCATCAGGATCCGTCGACTCTTCTGTTCCTGCAGAAGACAAATAAAAATTAGTATCATCATCATCATCAGATGTAGCACTCACCTCAGAATATGATGATGATGCTTCACTATACGTCTGCTCCAGCATGATCATGTCTAAGCATGGTTCGCAAGTCTTTTCCGAGTGTGCTTCTCCATGCAATCTGCACCATCCGTCGATCAAAATATCATTAGCAGGTATATTTAATAATTGACAACGTTTTATCTGAGTAGATAAATGCATCTGAAAATCCCTGAAGCGATCTATTTCATTCTCATTATCAGGATCATTATTAAGTTCTACGACTGGCATATCCTCATGATAATCATCATCATGATGATGATGAACATCAAGCATCAGGACCTCTTCTATTTGGACAGTTTGCGGCCTGATGTGATAAACTCCAGGTTCTACGTTTACATACATGATCTCATTTGTTCTGTTATATTCGGTGATCATATGTTTCATCCTAGGCTCAGCATCAATCCTGATCTGATTAGGTATACCTTTCCATGGCAACCACATGTGACTGAAGTCTGTGGACATGTATCCGTTAAGCGTTTTAGACCAGTCTCGGCTAAGCAACATCCCGTATGTATCAGGTATGTCAACCACCTGAATGTCAATGTAATACTGGATCCTAGGATCAGACGCTAGCTGCATGTGAATATGAGTGAGTTCTCCTACGACACTTACTTCTGTCTTGTCCAGTTGAGTGACCTTCTTTAATGATTTAGCAGGATGCAGTCCTAATGCGTTGCATATTGACAAAGGCATAACATTAGTTGAGGCTCCTGAATCAACTAAGCAGTTGTGCAAATTCTTACTGAACATTCTTATGGTGAGGAGAAACGGTGGTGATTCAGTTTTATCTCTGTACAAGGTCATGTGAGAGGTTTCAGCAGCTTGGACTGTGGCTGACACTTTGGGCTTGACAGTGCTATCTTTAGCAGTATGGTCTCTGCTATTGGATTGACTCGAAAGGTGATTATCCTCTTTAGAAGCAGGATCATCCAGCGACTTCATGAATGCCCTTTTGATGGCAGGAGTTTTCAGTAACTCAGATAGGGACAGGCTGATCTTGATTTTCTTCATTTCATCAGCCAAATAGCTGACTAACCTGTCAGATTCATGAGGTGCACCTACGACTTTTGTTACTGTGTTTTGAGGAGACAAGTATTGAGCATTCACCTTAGGGAACCCAGGGTTATTGCTAGCCTTAGGATCAGGAGGTGTGTTGAAGTTGTTTGGAGGTAGAGATGATGTCAATGGACCGGCAGGTCTGTTGGCATTACTCCTCAGGTTATAATTGTGCTTACCAGGGTATTGCTGCTGGTATGCATGTACTTCCTCATGCTCTCTTGTAGGTTCATTTTCATCCTCAAAAGGGAAGACATAGTTCGCTTCAAAGGTTAAGGCAGATTCTTCACAGGTCTGATTATAATCCTGATGAGGCTGATTAGTGTAGGTTTCCAGCACAAAAGCTGAGTCATATCCACAAGGAACTATTTCATTTCCTTCTGCCTGAGGTGGATTTCCAGAAGTATTAGACACTTCAGTCTGAAAGATGCTGGCAGCAATCCTAAATTGTGGACAATCTAATTCTGCATGTGCATTGGTGTTGTGAATCCTGCACCAATTGGTAAGGGCTGCCTCAGCAAGATTGACTCTAGTAGTCTGTTTGGCTTCACCAAAAGGCTGATTGTCTAGGGGTGATGGTAATGAACCATTATTTGGCCTGGAGTTCCACACTCTGGGCTGCCTAGGAGGATTATTGTTATTTGCAGCACTACTGTTGAAGTTATTGTTGTATCCTCTGTCAGGGTAATTTGGTCTGTCATTGGAATAACTCCTATTCTGACCTGACTGTGAATAAAACCCTTGGTTTCTCAAGTGTGTTACTTCTGTGGTGAGCTTTCTCAACTGAGCAGACATTTCTTTGATTTCCTCTTTCTCCTCTTGAGCTTTGGCCACTACATTTTCAGTCTGAGGCTGGAAAAAGGAAGATCCATGGTTATTGTGGGATAGGTCTGTACCCTGAGGTGTCTGAGTATGTGCAGGATATTGTGACGATTGGCCATTTCCATTAGGAGGAGGCATGATACTCAATGGAGGTACTTGCAAAGGTGCAGGCATGATTGCTGGGGGCATCACTGCTCTATTTGGATATTGTGCAGGATATTGCGAAGGATAAGCTGCAGGATACTGTGCTGGATATTGTGACTGCATGCCAGGCAAAGCAAGGAATGCTATATTTGGAGTAGGAGCAGGTATCAGCTGTTGATTTACCTTGATAGCTTCTTGAAAAGCTCCTGTCAATGTGGTGATCGCAGGATGTGTTCTCCTGACGAACATGGCGGTTAATGGATCCAGGGCTGAATAATAAATACTTCTGGCAGCATCATCAGCCACCACATATGGGGTAACTAGCTTGGACAACATTTTCTGGAACCTAGCATTGAAATTTGCAATAGGTTCATGCTCAAATCTCTTGATTGTGGCAAACAGGTGGTAATTCATGGATGGATCAATAGGGACCTTGAATCTGTCAAGAAAGGCCTTCCCTAAGACAGCCCACGAACCTACAGAAGATTGACCAAGACTGATGAACCAATTATAAGCCTCTTCCCCTAAGGAAAAAGGGAATAATCTGCACACCACATCCTGATGTTCTATTCTGGCTCTGCAGCAAGCTTCTTTAAACGTCCTGATATGATCATCCGCATCCTGGTAAGGATGGTATTTTGGACAAAGCTTGTCTGGATACTTTGGTAACTCATGATACGCAGTAAAGGTCAATGGTGATTCTGCTGCAAAGAACGACATTGCAACCTGAAGGGGCTGAACTGGTGGTGCAGTTGGCTGAGGTTGGACTAAAGGTATACCCTGAGGTTGAACAGGAGGTGTCACTGGTATACCTGAAGGTATTTGCAAACCAACAGGAGCTACAGGAGGAGGTCCTGGTGAAGCTCTGGACGTACTAGACTCTGGAGTATGGTGAACGTCTACAGTCTTAGGTCTAAAACCTCTAACAGGCAATTCTTCAAAAATTTCAATATGTCTAGACCTGGTATTTATCCTGTGAGCCAGGATTTCTCGATTCGGAGGCCAATTAGCTGAAACTTTGCAAATATTGGCTGGATTCCACCGGACGAGGTGATATTTGCGGTCAACTTGCAAATCAGACTGAATATTTACGCGATATTTGCGAAGATACTGCAAATATGATAGGATATTGGGATATTCCAACCAGTAGCACCAGATCTCACGTGTCTAAGGCTCAAATTCTCAAAGCTTGAACAAATTTATGCATCTTTGGCCAATATTTAGTGAATCTAAAGAAATCTACTGTAAAGCTTGCAATATTTATATGAAATTTGGAAATCTTTACACAGAATGTGCAAATACAAACTTGTCGCAGCAAATATTTATGCAATTTGATGAAATTCACAAATGATCTGAAGTTACCTTACTCTGAGCGTCATCAAACCTGAAAGTACTGATGATGAACGTGATCTTCCAGACTCAGGCCCTCCTTCTAGTGCCAATTTATGTTGGTCATGATGTTAGTCATTCACAAACATAGAATAAAAGTTACACAACAACCTTTACTCATCTTGAAAGATACGATGAATTCAAAGAATTCATGATCCCAAGTCTCCGTTGATTAGGTCTTAATCTACTGACGTTACTCAGTGGTTGATGTGTGTTGCTGTTTTCCATTCAGGGGCCTTACGTGTTTCTGCACTGTTCATCATCATCATCTTCAAATATCCTGCTCTGGATGTTCGCTCTGCAAGTCTCCAACGATTCTACTTCTGCACTGTAAATTTAGTCAAATAATGTGCATACAGGCTGATATTTGCATGATTTCTATCATTATTTATGATTCATTGCATGATATTTTCAGTACTACATGCATTTAACCAAATATGCTAAGGATCTTCAGTTACCTACGAGATTTCAGCATATTTCACTGTTTCTGCTTGTTATTTATCATGATTTGCAGTTATGGTGATGAATTAATGAAATTGAAAAAAGGAAAAGGGTTAGAGAGTGAGATTCCCAAAATTACTGGACTTAGATCACTGATTCACATACAAGCTCCCATACTTGCAATGAAAAGAAGGAAAACTAGAAATCATACTTCACCAGGACATTCCACAAATCCGCATGATCTAGTGCAAAGCTTCAAAGGAAAGTTGACAACAACATGTAATGAAATGAAAGCGCTTCCAGTTGAACACAGCATTCACCAGTACATATCCAGAAATCAACAAGAAGATTACGTAAAATTTACAATCGGGATGTAATCTGGAACTTCATATTCATTCAGTATGCTCAAGAACAGGTACATTTACAGTGATCTGAAGAAAGAACCTTGACATTTCAACAATTCTATCCTCATTAGTCTTAGTAATCCGATCTCCTAATTGATTCTACAGTAATTGACTTTTGCGCCAGATGCGTCTGTGTATTCTAATGTATTCCTCCTCTTTAAAATGACAAGCTCTGGATGTTATATAGAACAACTGCCAGAAAACGGTTACAATGATCCAAGGATCAGGATCCTCTCATAACAAACAACAGCCCAGATGAAAAGCACATGCTTCGTCAGTTAGCAAATGTACAGCTGGCACAGAATATTCCAGCATCTTCAACTTGATTCGGCCTCCAGCTGGCGAACAGCATATTTGACAATATCCTCCTCATTTCTGGCTCATGTTGACTCCATGCGCAACTTTGTAATGCTCAGCTTCAGCAGCATCATCATGATTTCAACGTTCAGCTTCAGCAGCATCATGACTTCAATGTTCAGCTTCAGCAGCATCATGATGATTTCTTGCAAGTAAACAGACAAACATTAAGTTCATCATCATCATGCTAAACAACAGGAAATAAACGCTTTATTAAACAAGTCCCCAAAATGTGCAGCATACGATTTTCAAATCACTGGAAATTTATGCACTAAATGCATAAACAACATAAAAACAATCAGGTCAACCATCGTTGACCAAACATCAGGCAGTCGGCCCTTTCGAATTTCCATCGCTTCATGCTTTCCCGCCCATTTTCATGTGTATCGGGCCCAAAATATGATGATGATGACCCCAAATTATACAAAGAAATAATCGCCTTTCAACCATCCTTAGAATCCGGCTTTGCATCATCATCATATTTGCATCGGCGTGACTACATATGATCAGGGTGACAATTTTACCTTAGGCCGACGGCAACAGTTATACCGACGCCAAAAATCATGATGATGACCAACTATATATCTTCAAAGTGGCCGCAGGATATCACAAAATATGATGATCCTCCTTTCCTAATGGTCTGATGAAAAGCACATCAGGATGTTTTGTTCTTGCACATTCGGGAAAGAAAGACAACGTCATCATCATCATGATGAAGACAAACAGGAGGACTTGGAAAATGATCCTGCCGCTGAGGAAAATCATGATGACGTCATCGTCATCATCAGGCTTGGTTAAAATGCAAAGGGATGACGTCACCGTCATGTTTCGTTACGATCAGGAGGTAAATGGAATATCGGGTTCCCTCTAAGGAAGATGATCAGGTCATGAAAGCAGTATGACCCTTTTTCGGCCAAGGCAATCCGCTCGAAAGATCAGGATGATGAACATCATCATCATCATATTCGCATTGGGTGACTTAAAATATGATCCTGCTGAAAGTCCTGATGACGTCATCAGGATATCCGGGGCTTGTGTTAATCCTCGAAGATGACGCCATCATCATCATCATATTGGCGAAATGGATCATGCCTTGGAAAAAATCCTGCCGATGGACAAAGGTGATGGTGACGTCATCGTCATCATCATATTTGCAAAAGGTTATACTCGTCGGCAGGATGATACTACGAACTGTTGGGAGAGACGAACAAGATCATGATGATCTTGTTCAACACGACTTAAGAAACGAAAATCACCCTCCGCTTCGAAAGATAAGGTGATCATCATGATCACGCAAAAGGAGGTCAGGAGGATATTAGGAAATGTCGGGTCTCGAAATATCATGATGATGCTGATCACCAAGACTGTCGTGCGCGCGCAAATTATGCAGATGGCAGATTTCTCTAAGTAAGGTGATATTATAATATCAGCATGATATTATAATATCGGGTGATGTTGGAATATCATGATGCTCGCAATGTTTCTAAGGTTACTCGACGGGTAAAACACACTGGCACTTAAGATTGACGTCCGGATATTTCGGGACTGCATGATATTCACCGGGTGATAGAGTAAGATCATGATGATGACCTTTGGCGACACAAAAGACCGCCCGACGGGAAAGGATTAATACGACTTAAACTTGACGTCCGGATGTTTCGACCTCAGGATATTATCGGGGGGCTTTTCAAATATCATGATGATGATGTTCATATAGCAATTATCAGGTTTGACCAAAACTTTGACTGCTCACAACTCCCTCATATGGACGAATTTTCAAGTGATGCAAAAGGCAAACCTGCATGAAATTTCAAGCTTTTTCCAACCATGAAGTCATAGAAACAAAATATGAACTTTGACAAACTAACCTCATGATGATGACCTACCTCATCCTGACCTTCATGATGATGATGCACCTCTTATTGTACAAAGTGATGCTCAAAAACATAATAATTCGATGCCTAGTAATGGAAGTCCTAGATGTGTGTTCTAAATTGAATGGGCATGGATGAGCCATCTGCTCTTGTATCACTCCCAAATTAGGGTGCCACTTATCATTTCCTTTATATAACAAGATGTGACACATGATAGAATACCATTTAAAAAATGGAGTTCTATTCTCAATCTTCAAGGATGTACTAGCTGCTTGTGGATCTCCTCTGCAATGTAAGAAGAAAAATTGAACAACCTATGTACAAACCATTGTTAAATGTTTGTAACTATCATCATCATCTCAACAAGCATCTACACTTTATAATCTATCCCTAATGCTTGACACAATGCCATATAAGAGAATCTAAAATAATCTTTAAAAGTATCCACATTAAATGGTTTGATCTCACTCATGTGAATCTTCCTATCTTCATATTTCTCATCCACTCTATCCTTTTGGAACCACTTTACCGTATAGTTTTTCTTTTCTTTATTGTACTCACAGTGTAATTCACTTAATTTAATTTTGATATGTGCCATGAGATTTAGGTCAAAAACTTCACTAATCAAATCTTGGTCCAACATGAGCAACAACTTATCATCTAGTTTTCTTAGTTTCCTAGTATTTCCATCATATTTTTCACTAATGGAATACACTAGGTCAATGCTTATAAACACATTAGTTATAACCAATTTTCCCATGTCATAATGCCATATATATGAAATAGACTCTTCTCACAAGGCACACTTATGGCAATGCTCTACTAACTCCTAGCCAGTGATAGGGATAGTTGGGTCTCTGATGTCCTACATGATATCTATCTATTTTTTGGTAGAAGTATTAGTGCCTTGAACCCAGCTTGCCCTTCTTTGAAGAACCAGGCAATAATTCTAGAACATCTTGATTTAAACTTCTCTTTGCCCTACCAGACCGAGTTGATTCTTGACTCATGGCGACAATTACAATCCTTCCAGGGTAACATATTGTAATGGGTAAAATGGGATAATAAAATGAATTACAAAAACCCAATAACATCAATGAAATGTGCAAGTAAAGAAAATTAAAATAAGGAAGTGATACTTACAACCTTTCTTACCTCGCAATTTCCATTGTTCGCCTATTCCCGTTTGATCTTCGGTGAATGCAGCCCTCAAGAAGCTTGCTTCCTTGCTTTACTTCCTCAAGATGGAAAAAGAGAAATGGTTTGGATACTTATTGTTGGTTTTTCTTCTGAATCAGCATTAGGGTTTGCCACTTCTAATGCACAGGCAGATTCAGCCAACTAAATACAGGAGGTTGCGTGAGCTGCCTCCCCTTCACTTCTGGTTCTGCCGCACCAAGGGGGGTATCCCTATAACTCAAGATGTAACCTTGACTAGCTCAAAGATAGAAAGATCTAACTTGACAACAACAGGCAGAATACTCTCATGTATGGACCAAGATCTGTATGATAGATCACAAGGTGGGCAACGTTCTTGGACATATATGTCTGGTTAGGGATGAGAGCATGCAGGGGTTTCCTACTCCTAATCCTACAACTAACAGATGGAAGGAAGAGATGGTTTAGTTTGAATTTTGGATGCAAAGCTGGACATGGTGTATAACCTCAACACAGAGCTAGATTGGTGCCTATCCAGGGCTTGGAGTCGGTAGACATACACCTGTGAATGATCAGCATGAATAGCTAAAACTAGATTTCAGGGGGATACACATGATATCTGCCTTACAGATATCTCCCAATAAAGAGTGTTAAGCTGTCTATACTTATGGCATCCCTATTGCAGTAAGAAAGATACATGCAAAACTGGAGACAGAATCAGCATAACACATGCAAACACAGCATTATTCATATAAGATTAACCATGAAATCAGTGGATTCATGCCAAATCGTACAACAGGAGATACATAAACTCACAAGTTTTGCTGCACAGAGCAACCAAAACCAGTTGTATCTTATTACAGAGCCAAAATGTCCAGTTTTCAACAACCAAAAATGAGTAACACTTCCTGCTTATAACAGCCAGGTAGGTGCTCAGCAATTAATTACATTGTTGACCAAAAATCCCGCCAGATACACAGTATCATCAGATTGGCGCTCAAACATTCAATGCAGCAGGTGGGAGAGGAGACAGCAAGAAAACTCGAGCCTTGCGCCGCCGCCTAGGGATCCACATCTTCAATCGAGTACCAGATCCATCCACACCATCGCCCACACCTCTGCAACAATCGCCATTAATGGCGCACCAACCCGCGGCCTTGGGAAATGCAGAAAACTGTGCGTCGCAACCGTTTCCCGCCAAGATACATCGTCATGATATTTCAAATATGCAGGATGTCAATTATCCCACATGCACCCTGCGGTGACCTCTTTAACACTTTATATACTAGGTCATGAGCATATATGATGTCGGTGCTTTTGCTCCTGACGACACTAGTATAAGCCTTCATCATCATTCTCCGGCAGCATGATATCCTGTTGCTTGAAATATATCCTGACGTCAGCATCATCATCGCAATATCACCTGCATGATAATCGCCTTCATCAGCACAACCTGATCCATCGGAGGAAGATCCTCCTGCTTAGCCGATACCAAATGTTTGGCCAATGAACATCCTGATGACGTCACCGTCATATCCTGCTGACGTCATCAGCATATCTGCCTACTGCGCACCTCCTCATATCCGGATGACGTCATCATCATGTTTGCAAATATCGGGGGATCTCCACAAGATAATCAGTGTTAGAAATATGACCCCCCCGGACCTTGATGACGTCATCATCATATCGACATCAGGATGATATTCGGAAGATAACCGGATATTTGGAAATATCATCCTGATGTACACATATCATGCTGCACTGTAGCTCCACTATAAGATCGGGGTGATAGATGAATATGCCAGATATTTGAAAAGATCACCCCCCACTAGATAATGCACGAAGCCGACAGGCGGATATCTCCCTTCGGAAATATCATGATGCAGACAAGCAGAAAACCGGATATCACCCTGACGTAAGAATGACGTCAGCATCATCAGGGTAATAAAACAACGAACATGGAATGATACCACATCATCAGGATGATATTGACTAAGATCATCCTGACGTTCAAATATGATGACCCCGGTGAATATCGGGTCATACTTAGAACTCTACAGCAACATCATCAAAATGATCTTAACCAAGATCACCCGATGTTAAAATATCACCCCGGTGAAAGATCATGCTGGCAGAAAATATGACGACCCTCGCAAGCAACACAGCGATAACTGGAAATATGATCATGATGATGATGACCTAGATACTTGAAAAATCAGCCCCGCAAACAAATCAGGGCACACTGTAGCTCATCAGCAGGATCAGGATGATACCCAAACATCACCCGATACTGAAATATGATGATCCTGATGAAAAACAAGTCGACAGAAAACATGATGATGCTGACCACCATCGAAGAAAACATGATGATGATGACCTCCTCCTCGAAGAAAATATGATGATGCAGCTGAAAAATGCTGAGGAGGTCCAACACTTAGAACATTTTTTTGGATACTTAGGGAAAGTGCCTGCATGAAAATTGCTCAAAAACTGTCAGTCAATTCAGGCACTAACGCTGGCTCTGTCTGGGGACATGCAGGTGCAAGACTGCAGCGAGAACCCCTGATCTCTGGGATGCAGACCAGTCCCTTATCCATTGGGCACAGAGTCAAATACTGCACCGACCTGCATCACCAAACACACTTGATGGCCTAAGGCCACCAAGAAAAGAAAAACATGTATCTCCCTTTGTCAAATATCTTGTTTTCATCTGCATGCACTGGGTCAAGCTTGGAGATACCACAGAGATCCACCCACAAACAAATCTTGTCATCTGCATACTCAACCCTCTGATTTGGCTTGTCATTATCACCCCTGTGCAGATAACCTTCAACATCATGTGACATGTGGGTGCAGAATGTATCAGGCAATGCATACTCAAATGGTATAGAACACAGGTTATCATCTGTATCATCATCATGCATTGCAACATGATCTCCTAGCTGGACTGCAAATAGGAAACACTCAGAGTCCACCACACAACTAGGAAGATCAGGGCTCATTGTATTATATGCTGGCACATCAAAAGAAAAGCTTTCAAAATCACAATTGTGCACATCATGTACACAACAATCAGCAGCACCAGGCTGGAAAAGATCAGGCTCTGGCATCTCTTTCAAATCAGGCACATTTTCACAGTCACTTACCTGATGTATGTTGTTTCCCCTTTCATCAGGATGAGAAACAGAATCCAAGCCAAAAATAGTGTCTAGATCTTCACCATACTCGGACAGATCCTCATCACCATATGTGTCATAAATGGGTGACCCAGGTGCATCAGTTTCATCATAGTATGCCATTTGTTCATGGGCAGCAGAGCACACATCTTCATCACCAATGGATTCACTCTGTGGAGGAGTATCAGCTTGTGTGCTTATTTCTTCTCTATCTTGAGCACAATACTCACAATTATCTCCACAGGTCCATTCCAAAAATTGCTCATTGCTGTCCACAACCTCATTGTTGTTTTCATGGTCAGATGCCTCATCATTGCAATGGGAATCCTCACTAGTCCTTTCACTGGCAGGTTCAATATTCATCTTTTCATCTTCACACGGTGCCTTATTTATTTGGTCATTTGCAGCTTCACAACGATTTTTCACACCAAGGCCTGGGGACAGGGGTTTCAGCAGGTACACATTTCTAATTTTTTCTATCTTTTCTATGAACCTGTATGCCATCTGCATACTTGTCACCTTGAAATCCCTCAGTATTGCACTAAAGCCCTCCTCAAAAGCTTCAAAGAATATGCCAACACAGGCTGAAATATCAGGTCTGAAGACTTCTGGGATCTGTGAAAGGGCTATTGCAAACCTATGACTGAAATCAACACATGGCTCTTCATCTTGTTTTCTGATTCTCATCAATTCTGCAACAAGATCAGCCAGTTCTTTTGCAAATTCTTCCTTGAAACAGTCAGCAAGCTCATCCCAACAGGCAAAGGATTTCTTTGGAAAGCTCAAATACCAGTCTTTTGCTTTTGCATCAAAGGACCTAACAAAAAACCTCATCCACATATCCTCATCTCTGAATGAATATTTTCCCATAAAACTATGAAAATTTTGGATATGTGCATTCCCATCACATACATTGTGACCACTAAATCTAGGCATCTGACAGTATATCCTAGCAGGCATAGTTTCTACTTTATAATCCACCCATGACAAATCCAGTTGGTCATACAAAGGATCAAAAGGGCTGAGAAGAGGTTTAGCCTTCTGACTGGTAGACACAACAGGGTTACTGCTTTTTAACTGGGCCTGCTCAGCCTCTAAGAATATCAACCTATTTCTTATCTCTTCTATTCTTTTATTCGACATTTCACCACTGAGTATGGGATAATTCATACTTGGATTCATAAAAATCCTACTCTTAGACATCCTTTGTCTGTCTAAGACCTAAGGCTTCCCCTGGCATCTAACTTATGCAGCAAAACAACAAATATAAAGGGGAAGGAACAAGGTACCTTTTCTCATACAGATGCAGAAAAATGAACAACACATTTTTGTCACATCACATACATCCATCTTTCATGTGCATTCAGATCTTTTGCAGAGTCGCCACCTCTCCAGAGAGGACAAGATTTTCAATAGCTGAAAGCTACTTTTCCAGGTTCATTCCACCAGCAGAGCATCATTTTGTTGGTGACTCAGATGGGCCACAAGATACAACACTTTTTCATCAATTTTCTCCCCAGCGGAGTCGCCAATTTCTGTTGCTGACTCGGATGGGTCACATATATATTACTGGAGATGATTAGATAGTACTTTTACTTCTCAATCCCCAGCAGAGTCGCCATTTTGTTGGTTTTTCTTCTGAATCAGCATTAGGGTTTGCCACTTCTAATGCACAGGCAGATTCAGCCAACTAAATACAGGAGGTTGCGTGAGCTGCCTCCCCTTCACTTCTGGTTCTGCCGCACCAAGGGGGGTATCCCTATAACTCAAGATGTAACCTTGACTAGCTCAAAGATAGAAAGATCTAACTTGACAACAACAGGCAGAATACTCTCATGTATGGACCAAGATCTGTATGATAGATCACAAGGTGGGCAACGTTCTTGGACATATATGTCTGGTTAGGGATGAGAGCATGCAGGGGTTTCCTACTCCTAATCCTACAACTAACAGATGGAAGGAAGAGATGGTTTAGTTTGAATTTTGGATGCAAAGCTGGACATGGTGTATAACCTCAACACAGAGCTAGATTGGTGCCTATCCAGGGCTTGGAGTCGGTAGACATACACCTGTGAATGATCAGCATGAATAGCTAAAACTGGATTTCAGGGGGATACACATGATATCTGCCTTACAGATATCTCCCAATAAAGAGTGTTAAGCTGTCTATACTTATGGCATCCCTATTGCAGTAAGAAAGATACATGCAAAACTGGAGACAGAATCAGCATAACACATGCAAACACAGCATTATTCATATAAGATTAACCATGAAATCAGTGGATTCATGCCAAATCGTACAACAGGAGATACATAAACTCACAAGTTTTGCTGCACAGAGCAACCAAAACCAGTTGTATCTTATTACAGAGCCAAAATGTCCAGTTTTCAACAACCAAAAATGAGTAACACTTCCTGCTTATAACAGCCAGGTAGGTGCTCAGCAATTAATTACATCGTTGACCAAAAATCCCGCCAGATACACAGTATCATCAGATTGGCGCTCAAACATTCAATGCAGCAAGTGGGAGAGGAGACAGCAAGAAAACTCGAGCCTTGCGCCGCCGCCTAGGGATCCACATCTTCAATCGGGTACCAGATCCATCCACACCATCGCCCACACCTCTGTAACAATCGCTATTAATGGCGCACCAACCCGCGGCCTTGGGAAATGTAGAAAACTGTGCGTCGCAACCGTTTCCCGCCAAGATACATCGTCATGATATTTCAAATATGCAGGATGTCAATTATCCCACATGCACCCCGCGGTGACCTCTTTAACACTTTATATACTAGGTCATGAGCATATATGATGTCGGTGCTTTTGCTCCTGACGACACTAGTATAAGCCTTCATCATCATTCTCCGGCAGCATGATATCCTGTTGCTTGAAATATATCCTGACGTCAGCATCATCATCGCAATATCACCTGCATGATAATCGCCTTCATCGGCACAACCTGATCCATCGGAGGAAGATCCTCCTGCTTAGCCGATACCAAATGTCTGGCCGATGAACATCCTGATGACGTCACCGTCATATCCTGCTGACGTCATCAGCATATCTGCCTACTGCGCACCTCCTCATATCCGGATGACGTCATCATCATGTTTGCAAATATCAGGGGATCTCCACAAGATGATCAGTGTTAGAAATATGACCCCCCCTGGACCTTGATGACGTCATCATCATATCGACATCAGGATAATATTCGGAAGATAACCGGATATTTGGAAATATCATCCTGATGTACACATATCATGCTGCACTATAGCTCCACTATAAGATCGGGGTGATAGATGAATATGCCAGATATTTGAAAAGATCACCCCCCACTAGATAATGCACGAAGCCGACAGGCGGATATCTCCCTTCGGAAATATCATGATGCAGACAAGCAGAAAACCAGATATCACCCTGACGTAAGAATGACGTCAGCATCATCAGGGTAATAAAACAACGAACATGGAATGATACCACATCATCAGGATGATATTGACTAAGATCATCCTGACGTTCAAATATGATGACCCCGGTGAATATCGGGTCATACTTAGAACTCTACAGTAACATCATCAGAATGATCTTAACCAAGATCACCCGATGTTAAAATATCACCCCGGCGAAAGATCATGCTGGCAGAAAATATGACGACCCTCGCAAGCAACACGGCGATAACTGGAAATATGATCATGATGATGATGACCCAGATACTTGAAAAATCAGCCCCGCAAACAAATCAGGGCACACTGTAGCTCATCAGCAGGATCAGGATGATACCCAAACATCACCCGATACTGAAATATGATGATCCTGATGAAAAACAAGTCGACAGAAAACATGATGATGCTGACCACCATCGAAGAAAACATGATGATGATGACCTCCTCCTCGAAGAAAATATGATGATGTAGCTGAAAAATGCTGAGGAGGTCCAACACTTAGAACATTTTTTTGGATACTTAGGGAAAGTGCCTGCATGAAAATTGCTCAAAAACTGTCAGTCAATTCAGGCACTAACACTTATTGTGTTGAAGATGAGCTTCAACACAATGTGAAATGGATAATGAATGATGTGATAGTGGGGGTGCCAATGGCGCGCTATGGATTCTACAGCATAAGTTTACTTGAAAGTTTGTTGATGTAGAAATGGAAGAAGAGGGTTGTATTTATAGACTTATGAGAGAGAAGATCAATGGTGTAGAAGAAATAAGAAGATCAATGGAGGAGAAGACTTGAGAGGATGTGCGTGAATAGAGAGAAGACAAGTGTCATATAAAAACTATTCTCTTTGAGTTAATTGCTTTCATGACAAAGATAAGATTTGCTTTTATTCTAATTTAAGAGTTTGTTGATAAAAAAAAGGTTGTTTTAAATCAATAACTCAACTTTTGCTTTTGCATGACAAGGAAGATTTATTTTTAGAAGATTTGGAAGATAAGAAAGCGAATTAAATAAATAAATTTATTTAATTACTTGCACATGATTTGGAAGAATAAATAAAATATATAATTATATTTTATTTTTGGAGAGTGAGAGGATTTAAATAAATTTAAATGATTTATTTAAATTTGGAGGAATAGACTTGACTTAATTAAATAATTTAGAATTATTTAATTGCTCAGAAGAATTTAATTAAATAAGGATTTTATTTAATTTTGACTTTAGAAGAGATAATTAAATATTTTGATATTTAATTAACTTAGAGGAATATGAATTGAATAAATAAATTTAATTATTTATTTATTGATAGAGGAAGGTAGACTTAAATAAATATTAAAAATATTTATTTAGACAGAGTCGTGTCATTTTTAGGTGTATACATTTTACCCCTCTTTGATGCAATGTGTTTTATCACATTGTTTCAAAGAATAAGATTGTCTAAAAATGATACATGCCCCAGTTTGCCCCTGGTACAAGTTTAACGATGATAGGATGCTCCCTCAGGAAATTGGACAAGAAGAAGACAGAAGGCATGAGAAGGACAATCTCATAAAGAAGAAGGTGGAAGATAGGCTAGGATGAAGAAAAAAATGGTTTGAAGAAAGAGCTGAATGATACACGATGCAAGATAAAATGATAACACACACAACCAAGTAAACAAGTATGCACAAATGATACAAGAACAAACAAGGTATTGCCCCTGTCAAGAGGTAAACCAACGATATACTGATAACGATATACAACAGTGTTGTCATGGCGGGGAATGATAGATCCCTAGAGCAACACGAAGGATAGTGTCTAGTTTCAGGAAATGAAACATGTTGTGTAAGACATGTGTATTGGTCTGATTTCAACAATGCTACATCCTGTATAAGATAAATGTTTGATTATAACTGATCGAGTTGGTTTAATCAAGACCACTAATTGTGATTGTATCATTTGACAATATTGACTTGACTTGATTGGTATGGATTGAAGGATAGACTTGCATTTTGATCACTGCTCTGATTGACAGCTAGAACTGTTGATGAGAGATATGAAGACAGATAGAAATTTGATCGATAGAAGAATGACTCGATAGAAGAAATCACAAGCTTTTATTTGTAAACATTGATTCTCTGCATAGAATTTTATTGCATGGGATATGGATATGGATATGAAATGCAATTGGATATGTTATGGATATGGATATTTGTCATCTTGATATTGCAAGTATTTTGAAGTGCTTTGTTTCATCATTGGGCTTTTAAAATGTTGTAAGAAAATACAAGCATCTAGGTATAATTAAACTGAGATGACCCGAGTATCGCTTACATGGATTTTGATTTAGCAAGTTAATACAAGCATCTAGGTATAATTAAACTGAGATGACATGAGTATTTCTTGCGTATCAACAGACAAGGATTGCCCTTTTTCATGTTTAGACCTCCGAAGTCCTCGATGATCTTTTGTTGATTATGTCGTTAGACAAAAAGTTGTCACATTACTAAAGTTTGATCCACGAAAAGCAGACAAAGAAAAAGATTATGCCCCCATCATAGCATCTCTAGCTTTTGGCATCCTTGAGTAGCATAGAAAGACATAATGACAAAAATCCAAGACTTTGTAAGTTAACCTATTCCACAAAACATTCTTGTATTAGATGTGTCTTTTTGCCATAATTGATATAGAATTAATCTGAGTGTTTCAGTATACATTTTTACTTTGCTTTGGACAGGTTGATGTTCTGTGCCAAGATTTTTGTTTTGGGAAGCTTGCTTTGCAGCGCACACTTGTCTAGTGAAAGGTATCACAATCCTTATTGGTATCCTCTTTTAGAAAAAGTGGCATTCAAGAATCCGAATCCACAGCCAGGTCAAGGAGTTGCCCCCAGTTTAGACAAAGGATCAACTTATTATGGGTGATATGACAAACAGACATGGAGAGATGGACCCTAAGGGACTGACCTAGTGCCTTAGGGGCTCATTGCTAAATGGCCTTGCCTACGTGACGACACAGAGGCAACGTAGTTTGGGGTGAACCTGATGGACCTAAGACCTAGGCGATGACAAAGATGCAGAAATGGTCACGGATAGCAAGATAGATGACACTCAAGGAATGGAGAGGAGCGGAGCCTTGGGGGTGCATTAAGAATGGCCTTACCTATGTGATAAATTAGAGGCAGCGTAGTTTGACAACGGTTCAAAGGACTAGTTCAGGATGAAAAATATGATGGACACAAGAGACATGAGGTCACAACAGATGGAGGAAGTGGTTTGTTGTAGATAGCACCTATTTACCAGGCTTTCACCACTTGCTTTTATTTGCACGAAAGCTAAAAGTACACATGACACCTGCTTGCCAAGTTTTCATCATGGTACCTATCCCAGGCACCTGTTTGCCAGGTTTTCACCAAAGGATGATTTTTTTGTTAATTTTCCATTTTTTTAATTTATTTTTGTTTGTTTTTTTATCACTTTTCCAATTTTTTTGAATTTTTAAGGACTCCCTTGCATTGGGGTTTCTAGGTATAGAACTTATGAAGATGCATGATGTTGATAGGATCATCAAATAGTTCACCTTCATATATAGCCAATTGATATGCTCCTGACCCATAGGCTGCAATGATGACATAGGGACTCAGCTAGTTGGGTTCGAACTTGCCTTTCTTCTCTTGATCTTGCTGATTTCTAGGATTTTCTCTGAGGACTAAATCACCAACTTGGAATACTCAGGGTTTTACCCTGTGGTTATAGCTTTGGGACATCCGTTGTTGATAAGCTTTTAGGTGGTTAAAGGCCTATTACCTTCTCTCTTTGAGCAACTCTAACTCTTGAAGTCTGGACACTCTGTACTCTTCATCAGATATGAGGCCTTTTAACAAAACTTGCAAGGATGGGATCTCGACTTCAATGGGAAAGATAGCTTCAGATCCATAGACCAGGGAGTATGGTGTTGCACCTGTGGGTGTGCAGATGCTTTTACGATAGGCCCATAGCACAGGATTTAATTAGACATGTCAATCATGACTGACATCATTGACAGTCTGTTTTAGGATTTTCAAAATGGTTTTATTTGATGCCTTTGCTTGGCCATTGCCTTGGGGGTAATAGGGGGTAGAAAAGTGGTGCTGTGTATGGAATTTGTTGCATAGTTCCCTGACATCTTGATTTTTGAAAGGTCATCTATTATCCATGATAATGGACGAAGGGATATCATAGCAACAAATGATGTAGTTCAAGATAAAAGAGGCAATTTGCTTGCCTATGATATTGGCTAATGGCATGGCTTCAATCCACTTTGTAAAGTACTCAGTGACGGTGATTATGAATTTACGGCCACTGGATGAAGGAGGGTGAATCTTGCCCACTAAGTTGAGTCCCCACTGATAGAAAGGTCAAGGAGTCATTAATGGTTGCAGCTCCTGTCCTGGTACATGTATCAGGTTCCCATGGATTTGGCATTTCTTGCACTTCTTTACAAAATGATAGGAATCTTGTTCCATGGTTGGCTAGTAGTATCCCATGCGTATGAGTTACTTGGCTAGGGTAGGGCCACTAGAGTGGGTCCCGCATTTACCGTCGTGCACTTCGTTCAGGGCAGTTTGATATTCCTCACTATCAAGACATCTAAGGAGAGTACCATCAAGACCTCTACGATATAGGGTATTGGCGACAATGGCATACCGGGATGCCTGACAGATGAAGGTTTATTTTTGGTTACTGGAGAGATCAGGTGGGAGGGTATTCTCTTTAAGATAGGCAAATATTTTTCCATAGAGGGGGGAATCAGCTCCAACAATGTGGCAAATGATATGGGATTAAGGGGTGTCATATGCAGGACGGGACACTGGCTCTACCAAGAAATCATAACATAATTGATTATTTGGAATATTAAGGAGAGATGCAATCATTGCCATGGCATCTACAGCTTTGTTCTCAATCCTTGGTATCTACTCAAAAGCAATCTTGACAAAGTATTCTTTGAAGTCATCTACCATTCATTTGTAAGGGATTAATTTCTCATCTTTTGTCTAGTAGTCATCATTTACTTGATTTATGACCAGCTATGAGTCACCATACACCTGAAGTTCTTGGATATTCCATTCAACTGCTAGCTTGATGCCAATGACTAGGGCTTCATACACTGCCACATTGTTAGTGCAATGAAATAGTAATCTGTAGGATTTAGGAATGGTGTTGCCACTAGGGGTGATCAACAAGATACCTACTCTCAATCCATGTTGAGTATATGAGCCATCGAAATACATTTTCTAGGTTGTTACAGTTATGTGAAAGATAGATTCATCTAGAAATTCAAAGCTCATAGGGCTATCATCTATTAGAGGTGCATCTGCTAGTTGATCTGCAAGTACTTAGCCTTTTATTGCTTTCCTGTCTACATATTTGATGTCGAATTCACTGAGAAGCATGACCCATTTGGACAATCTACCTGTTACGGCTTCTTTGTTGAGCAAGTAGTTGAGTGGATCAATTTTTGCTACTAGTTTGACCAAATGTGACAACATGTAATGTCTCTACTCTTGTGAGGCGAAGACCACAATGAGACATGCTCTTTCAATTGGTGTGTATTGTAGTTCATATCCAACAAGTGTTCGACTGATATAGTAGATTGCTTGTTCTTTCCCTTCATAATTTTTTTGTGCGAGGAGAGCTCCCAGAGCTGTTGGTGTGGCCGAGATATACAGTAGCAGAGGTTTGCCCTGAATCAGTGGCATCAATATAGGTGGCTTCATGAGATACTATTTTAACTACTAAAATGCTTACTCACATGAATCATTCCATTTGAAAGGGACATTCTTATGTAGGAGGTGGGAAAATGGGTGGCACTTGTCTGCCAATTGAGAAATGAACCTTCTGATAGATTATAGTTTTCCCTATACGGACCTTAGCTGAGTGAGATTCTTAGGAGGCGGCATTTCCATGATGGCTTTCACTTTAGCTGGGTTGACTTCAATTCCATTGGCAGACACTATGTATCCAAGTAGCTTACCTGAGGTAACTCCAAACACGCACTTCTTCGGATTGAGGTGAACATTAAACTATTCTAATTTTTTGAAGATTTTCTCCAGTACTGCCAGGTGTCCTTCTCTTGTGAGTGATTTTTCCAAGATGTCATCAACATAATCTTCCATTATAGTGTGCACCATGTTCTGGAAGATTGTAGTCATAGCTCTCTGATATGCTGCGCTGGCATTTTTCAAACCAAATGGCATGACACACCAACAATAGGTGCCCCAGGGACATGTGAATGCAGTCTTGTGTTGGTCTTCAGGTGCAATTTTTATCTAGTTGTATCCAGAAAAACCATCCATTAGTGACAGCATGGTGTGCCATGAGATCTATAATAATGTCAATGTTTGGTAGGGGGAAATCATCTTTTAGACAAGCTTTGTTCAAGTCTCTGAAGTCATTACATATTCAGACTCTGCCATCTAGTTTGGCAACTGGTACTATGTTTGAAATCCACTCAGGATAGTCTATTGGTCTGATGAATCTGACATCTAACAGTTTCTTTAGCTCTTCTTTCACCATGAGGGCCACATGTGGGTGCCTCTTTCTGAGATTTTGTTTTACTAGCTTAGCTCCTGGAGCTAGTATAAGTGATGCATTATGAGATTTGAATCTAGCCCTAGCATATCCTCATATGTCCACACAAAATTAATTTGTTTTCTTTTGAAGAATTCAATGAATGCTGGCTTTTCTTGTGTTGTTAAAGACTATGCCATGTGGATCCTTATGGGATTATCACCTATGCTGAAATTGATTAGCTCTGTTGGTTCTATCAAGATTGAAGATCTCTCTTGATGTGTGAGATTGGGTAGAGGGTCAAGCCTTCCATCCTTTGGTGCCTCAGAGAGGTTTTTACCGTTGGATACATCTATATTTTTACTTTTTTGCATGATCTAACATTGCCGCAGAGCAGTTTTCACCATTAGATCATTCTTTCATTTTGACATTTTTGAGACTGAAAGGCTTGGCACTCTCTCCAAAATAGGCCTTGTCATTGAGTTCTATGGCATAGCCAGCTTTGTGGTCCCCTATGGGTATATGATCTCTAAGCTCAAGATAGTCTATGATGGCTTCATCATTCTGAAAGGTATCGAGCTTAGGGGTAGTGTCTTATAAGTCCCAATCTATGAGTTCAGGGTACAACAATGGTAAGGGGTCATTGGATTGGTCTAGTTAGATGGTATTGATGGTTAAGATAGAGGTGTTGTGGAGGTCATTATAAGCATTGACAAAGTTTGCGATGGACTCTCCATTAGCGGATCTATCAAGGGGGGTATCATTCTTTCCTCACGACTTTCACTATCATTATTACATGGGTCAGACTCTAGTGATCTAGTCCTTGGACCTTTTCTCTCATTTGCATGGGTTGGGTCATACTCATGGACAACGTCGATACCTTTTTCATCACAAGATAGCTCCGAGAGACTATCCCACTCATATTCATTGGAATCAGTCTCACTCCCCATTTGCAGTTGTTGAATTTGATCAACCAGATTATTAGCAAATGTTTCTGGTTGTTTTCCTTTATTCTTATTTGCTCTATTGGTTCTTGTTGTGCCAGTGTAACCTAGCCCTGTAGTGTCTCAGGCTGTCAAGGTATGAGGTTGGATGGGTTTAGTGATACCATCTTTTCTTGAATCGAGTGGACCATGTCCTTCATACCCCATTCTTTGTAGCATTTGGAATCCTTGAACATATTATTCAGTTTGTATAGTGGTATGATGGTCTTGTTGTGTTGATGAATTGCCTTCGTCCTTATATAACCATTGAAGGATATCCTTTTCATCGCTCTCATCTTTGAGGCTTCCCCATTTGATAAACAGGCCTTTGGTAGTTTTGACTACTTTGGATTTGCTCAGGGTAGGTCTTCCATGTGATTTGGGAGATAGGGGGAGTTGTGCCAAACAGAGGGATTGGGAGATTGTGTACTCACCCAGGCCCTTATCTTTGAGTCTGAGGTCAGGTTGGGATGCCTTTGAAGTGGAAGCAAGTGAAGTTGGGTCAATCTGGGATGAAGATGAAGCAGAGGCACGGTTATGAGGAATCACAACTTCAAGTTTAGGATGAATGGAGTTACAATACTGGAATGGATTGGGGTCACCTTGGATGGTGATCTCTTGACATTCATAGGGGAACTTGATACACTGGTGGTATGTTGACGGCACTGCTTTCAAAGCATGTATCCATGGTCTCCTAAGAATAATATTATATGCTAGTTCCATATCGAGGACTTGGCATGCCACATCTTTTAATATAGGTCCCACTTTGATTGGTAAAGTAATAGTTCCTTTGGAAGTTCACTCCTCCTCATCACAGGCTTTGATAGTGATTTTCTTTTTTGGGTCTATAGCTTTCTCCACAAACCCCAATGCAAGGATTAGCTTCAAGGTGCAAATATTCAAACCAGCTCCTCCATCAATTAGAACCCTTTTTATCTTATGTTTGTGGATGAAGGCTTCAATATGAAGAGAGGAGTTATGAGGTTGGCTGATTGACATATCATCCTTTTCAGTGAATGATAGGAAGTGAGGTGAGGTAATGCGACCTACCATGGTTTGAAAATGTTCTTCGGTGAGGTTTGTTGGAATAGAGGCTTCGAAAAGAACTTTGTCAAGTATGGCCCTATAGGACGGGGATAGACGCAGAAGTTCCAGAATGGAGATATGTGCTGGTGTCTTATGGAGTTGATCCAGTATACTGTACTAATTAGCCGGAGAGGCAGGGACTCCTCTAAGAGTGACTCTATTACTTTGGGTGGTAGAATTACAATCTAAATCTTTGTTTATAGTGATCACATTGATACGTGAATCAATTTCTGAGATGTGGTTAACAACATAGTCAAAGGACACGTTTGTGTAATTAGCGTTGTTAGTTCCACTGTTGTTTTGGTTGGAAGACCCTCCCTGCTCATAGCTGGGAAGAGGATCCTTGAATGCCCGATGATCATTATTAGAGGTATGTCCGTCAAGTGACACTTTGTTTTGCTTGATCAAATCTTAGATGGTGTGCTTGAGTGCAATGCATTCATTGGTTTTGTGCCCCTTGTTTCGGTGGTACTCACAGAAATCGTTGTCATTCCACCAAGGAGGTTTGACTTTTGGTTCATATTCCCACACTGTTGGAAGTGTTATGATCTTACTTGTGATTAACTTCCATAGGGCAGTTTCCAATGATTCTCCCAAAGGTGTAAATTTTCTCCTAGGTTGAAAACTTATAAACCGTGATTCGGTGTTTCTTGGTTTGTTTTGCGGGGGTTTATTTTGAGGATTCGATAAGTTGAATATTGATTGTTTTGGTGCCGCATTCTTGGCATCTACCACCCCACCATTCACAATGTTTTTGTTCTTTGTCCAGAATCTTGGTTTATCTACGTTGGTATTGGTACTAGGAGTGTCCTTATAAAGCTTTATTTGACCCTTAGCAATTAAATCCTTTTCGATGATTAGACCCATCTCAATGACCTTACTAAAGGAAGTAGGACATTGGATTTGTATCTGATAGCTTAGGTCAGTTTGTAGGTTATGGACAAACATTTCTAACATTTGTTTTTGAGGCATTTGATGTGGGCACTTACTTGCAACCTGTCTCCATCTTTGTAGGAAGGCGATGGAAGATTCTCCACCTTTTTGCTTGGTGTTACAAAGGTCTAAGATTGAGGTGTCATGCTCAATATTGTAGGAGAAGTGTGTGACAAATTTGTCCACAATTTCGTTAAAGGTCCTAATACCGGGTGGTAGTCTAGAAAACCATTCCATGGTTTGTCCTCCTAAGCTTCTTGGAAATAGTCGCATAAGATAAGTATCATTGTGGGTGACTTCAAGACATGCAACGTTAAATTCCCTAATGTGGTCCCTTGGATCACCCTTTCCTTGATATTTATCAAATTTTAGCACCTCAAATTTAGAGGGGAAAGGTATCATGATCAAGGTTTGATCAAAAGGATATGGTGAAATATCCTCTAGGGAATAGTGTTTAGTTGATGCTCCCATTTGCATTTTTGTGAACTGTTGTTGTAAAGATTGGATCTGTTGGGTCATTAAGCTTAATGCATCCATAGAATCAATGGTTGCTTTGCTTTTGTCTATGGGTATTTCCTCATGTGTGCTTCCCTTAGGGTTTCTTTCTTCCTCAAGTTCTTTTAGAGCTTCTACATTAAAATCTTTAGGGAGCTTGACTCCTTGTTGTGCTAAGTGGAGAAAGAATTTAGTGGGTCTTGGGCAAGTACCTTATCCATTATGCATTGAAACCTTTGGTCTTGCTATGTTTCGAGAACCTCTTCCATAGAAATTTCCTCATCACTGTCATGAGAGGTTGGAATAGTTTTCTCAGCCATTTCAATCTATTTTTGTTTTTGGGACCTCGTTAAGACTATGCAAGGTGACGTGAGATGGGATGGAGCAAGTTTGAAAGTTTTGAACAAGGGGTGCTAGAATGTGTCAAGATTTGAGCAAGGTTCTCTGTAGATCTAATTGGTGTCAAACAAGTTGGGTGTACAAACAATAGTCGAAGTAAGGATGATAGAAATTCGTTTACTTGATGTAGACTAGTTTTGCACAAGCCACTAGTGGAGTTCTAAGAGAAAAGGATGATTGATCCTTAATAGTGGAGACTCACTAGGTTTGTTTGATGTTTGATGCAATCAAGAATATCTTGGTTCTAACCTAGTTTTTAGATATCTTGCTTGATTTTGGAAAAGATTGGATGACACGTGTGTGGGAAAAGTAGCTATGATACGGAAGATGGGTGAAATGGTTAACTTGCACGATTCTAATCAGATCTTGGTAAAACTAAGACAAGTTTGAAATGGGTTCTTGAAAAGTTGAAATTTTTTCTCCTAGGAAGTATGGAATAGCTCTTTGGACTGTATGTGGAGCAATAAATGTGTTGAAATAGAAGGCAAAAGCACCACAGGTTGAAGCACATGCACAGATCTGGCAAATTTTATATGTGCAGCAATAGTGATCAAATGCGCAGCAAGTCACAGCGGATGCGCCATTCTGGTTTTTAGTGTTGTTTTTGTAGAGTTTTTAGTACATTTTTCAAAAACTTTTGTTTTTGGTTGAAAACTTGGTCTCTTCTTCAATTTTGATTTTCAATTATGGCAGATAAAGACACAGCAAGCGCATAGAAGTTTTCATGATTTTTATCTTTTATTATTTTTTTCTATTTTTGTGGACTTTTTGACATGAGAACAATTACAACCTAGGCTGGAAAGGACAGTATTTGTTGAGTCCCCTAGCTGTGCATATTCAAAGCGTGTAGCTCCAGGATCTAGTACCACTGGCTCCTCTCCACGACACTCACTTCTCATGCATACTAGATCCGGGTTTCCTTAGGTTCATACCCCCACCAAACCTTAGGATTGTCCCTGCTACCTCTACTATGAATCACATGTATCAGGGATGCTTCAAAGGTTCCACCTTTTGCGCCAACAAATAGGGGATTTTGGTATACTAAACAATGACTAAGTAGTCAGGGTAACCGTTTGAGTGGTTACACATGCAGTAGTGTTGCTCTTCATTGTGGAGTCTCCCAACCTCCAAGGATTATGCCTTGGAGGGTTTTGGGGGAGGTTGGTTGTCAGTGTAACACAGCGGCACTCGTTGCAGGAAGCTTTCACCTCAAGCACAATTTATTTAAAGTGGATTGGTAGGGCTTGGCTTTAGCCTGTTTCCACTTAGGGTCATTCCCACTTGGACAGGCAGGCATCCAAGGGTAGGCCCCTCTAAAGGTTATACATGAAGAATGACAAGTCTAGCGTTCTGGTCACTCAGTAAAGGGGAGAGCATAAGCCTATTGTCATTCAACAAACACAGAAAATAGTGGTTTATCCAATCCTATTAAAACAAAAAAAACTATATGGTATATCTACTTGGGCACTCACACATTTGTTAACTTTGAAGTGGTTAAAGATAGAAATGGTTCATTTCCCTTTTGTAAAATAGCAATGTTCTAAACTAAGAGAGATAGCAATAATGTAAAGTTAACAATGATCATTTACTACCCTCCTACTTAAGAACTATGTGAGATTTGCATGCATGCATTGTTTTTTACTTTTTCCCCTAATTAATCTATGATGAGTTAATTAGTGTAGCTAAATGACTATCCAACTCCTAATCCTGCAAGATAAATGTTAGCGTTAACCCAAAAACCACAAGAAATCCTAGAATCACTATGAAGAACAGATGCGCAGTTTCATAGTATGTATGCACGGAAACAGAGACTATAAGTGTAGCATTAGAAATGTGCTAAGACAGGTGTCAAAAGCACAGGAATAAAAGACAAATGAGTCATTTCTATGGATGTGTCGTTAAAAAGGATGTAAGCACTGTGTCTGAGGGTGTATGCGTCAAAATACTGCATGTGCTAAAACAGGTTGTAGATGCGCCGACTTAGAGGATGTATGCGCTGCAAGTTTGTATGCACTGGAATAGTGCTTAGATGCACCTCAGGATCGATTAGATGCGCTGAATGAACCTATTTGAAGCATGTATAGAATCTGTATGGAACCTGTCACTCAGAAACTTAGTTTTTTTGGTTAGATTTGGGGTAAAGGCCTCACGGTGGGTGCCAAAAATGTAATGGGTAAAATGGGATAATAAAATGAATTACAAAAACCCAATAACATCAATGAAATGTGCAAGTAAAGAAAATTAAAATAAGGAAGTGATACTTACAACCTTTCTTACCTCGCGATTTCCATTGTTCGCCTATTCCCGTTTGATCTTCGGTGATGAATGCAGCCCTCAGGAAGCTTGCTTCCTTGCTTTAATTCCTCAAGATGGAAAAAGAGAAATGGCTTGGATACTTATTGTGTTGAAGATGAGCTTCAACACAATGTGAAATGGATAATGAATGATGTGATAGTGGGGGTGCCAATGGCGCGCTATGGATTCTGCAGCATAAGTTTACTTGAAAGTTTGTTGATGTTGAAATGGAAGAAGAGGATTGTATTTATAGGCTCGTGAGAGAGAGGATCAACGATGTAGAAGAAATAAGATCAATGAAGGAGAAGACTTGAGAGGATGTGCGTGAATAGAGAGAAGACAAGTGTCATAAAAAAAATTATTCTCTTTGATTTAATTGCTTTCATGACAAAGTTAAGATTTGCTTTCACAAAATTAGAATGTTTTATTCTAATTTAAGAGTTTGTTGATAAAAACAAGGCTGTTTTAAATCAATAACTCAACTTTTGCTTTTGCATGACAAGGGAGATTTATTTTTAGAAGATTTGGAAGATAAGAAAGTGAATTAAACAAATAAATTTATTTAATTACTTGCACATGATTTGGAAGAATAAATAAAATATTTAATTATATTTTATTTTTGGAGAGTGAGAGGATTTAAATAAATTTAAATGATTTATTTAAATTTGGAGGAATAGACTTGACTTAATTAAATAATTTAAAATTATTTAATTGCTTAGAAGAATTTAATTAAATAAGGATTTTATTTAATTTTGACTTTAGAAGAGATAATTAAATATTTTGATATTTAATTAACTTAGAGGAATATGAATTGAATAAATAAATTTAATTATTTATTTATTGATAGAGGAAGGTAGACTTAAATATATATTAAAAATATTTATTTAGACAGAGTCATGTCATTTTTAGGTGTATACAATAATTTTTAATAGCTAACAACCCTTGGTAGTTCCTCTTAGAATTAAAACCCTATCTGACTATAATCAAATTAATTGAATCAATCTTAACCCCTTATTGAGAAACAACTCAAAAAGTCATAGATCATGTACCTATTTGTGTGCTTAAGAAACACCATCTTCCACTATTCTTCGAGTGGTTCTTCATTGAGGGCATCAACTATCAACACTAGATTCTTTCTATAATTCTTTCTTAGTGGCTAAGGAGATTTCGTGGGCATAAATTTCTTTGCAATTTAATGCATAAAAGCATCCTACCACCTTCCCTAGTAAATATTAATATGTGCATATACCTTGGGTGGCACAACTATTTAAGATTTTTAACTTGGGCCATTAATTTTGATGAAGATCAAAGGTGCATGTTACCACCTGAGCCAATTTGAAAAGATATTTGATAGGCGTCAAACTCTAGCTTAGATTATGACACATCAGATGACTCAGTCTGTCACTACATATGTAGCCCAATCATCATCTGACAATACGAACTTGGGTTGCGGGTCCCTTTTCATTCTAAATTCCCATCACATATCACATCCGCTACCTGAATGTACATTGTGAAGTATGCGATGCATTAGACCATGCGATGTAATGAGAGTTGTCCATGTGTACTCTAAGTCGAATAACAATAGTGCATTAGTCAGATACCACACATCGTGAACACAATGGTGGGCCTAACTTTTGAGTCTGTGAAGTGAAGGAGATTGGCACTACAATGGGAAAGTTCCACCTAGTGGAGACCACTCCTTAATAAGCACATGAAACATCACAAGGACACCTTTACACATGTTACCAATGTGCAAGATCACAAACTTAAAAGGAACCAAGCAAGTGAGTATGTGAAGCATTAAACCTATGCACTGAAACAAGACACACCCACATGTAGGCTGACATTAGACCTACCAAAAGTATTAACATATGAAGCTTGGAGCAATTAAAATATTTGGCAACAAGTAGCACAAGTAACCAATTTAGAGGGGCCGGTAAAAAATGATTGCAAGGACTTTCAGGGATAACTTAAACTAACCTAACTAGCTAAACAAGTCAACATAGAAATAAAATGTGTTCTTAGCCAAGGTGAAGGATTTTGAAACATTGAGGGTTTTGGGTATAATTAGGGATAACCCCTAGTAAGGTGACAACATAGAAACCCTAGAAAGATGATTCACAGACAAATTTTAGGAACACTCCAACAAGGTACAGGGGTATCAACCACTCTTTTCACTATTAGAGATCCAATCATACCCTAGGGCCATCATGTACTACTAGTTTCTCATGTTCTAGGATTATTGAATAGAGTGCTAGTGTCTTCTTATTTGGACAAAATGTAGAGCTTGAATGGAATTTCCTTACTTTCTCAATATCACTAAAAACATCACTTGCTTTTGCATTTCTCCTCAAAGTGGTGAAGGCCAATGTTGAAGCAATATCCCACCCTGGTAAGAATAGACAACCACTCTTTCTAACTAATCTCCTAGCTTGCTCAAGAGTGATATGCTCGCAACTAAAATTGAAGGTAGAGTCGCCCTCCTCTACATCTAGATTATACCCTAGGGCCTTAGCAATGTCTTGTCTAGATTTTAAGTCATTCATGGCATAAGTTTTCATTTTAAGCATAATTTTTTTAATATCATCATTCTTGATGAATTGGTCATATTCCATGAATGCCTCACAAGCCTTAACCCTCACATCATTTATCATCTGGACACCTTCTAGTTCACTTAGAATAGCGACAGCTTCCGATGCAGTAGCTTGTATTCTCCATGAATGCTCTAGGGAGATAAAAATATTGATGATTTCTCCATTCACAAGGTCTTCAAGATCATCACCACTTGCCACCTCTAGTTGCATTGGGGATGTAATGTCAAAAATTGCATACCCTTGTAATTTCATGCTACCTTTTGTGATCACTTTGGTGTCCTCTCCCCTGGTTTGTTTCTAGGTTCATTTTAGCCATGCCTTAGCCTTTTTTCCGTAACCACACATGATTTTATGTTATGTTTAATCCTTTGTGTTCATTTTTGAGTAATTTTGTTTTATTTATTTGTTTATGTCATCATCCAATGGTGTTCCATGTGACTAGGAATTGAAGTTGCCTAGACGTGAGCACTTAGCATAGACGTCCATGTGACGTGCTAGCATCCCATGTCTGTTGGATGCCAAGTGACCATTTCTAAGAGTTACTAGCCACCTCTAGTGATGATTCAAGATTCTAGTAACACTCCTTCACTGCTCATAATGTCTCTTTGGATTCTATCTTTGGGCTTTTCCCTCTTTTGTGTAGATTTTTTAATTTACTTTTTACTCTCATGTGTTGTGTTCTGAACTCTCTTTTGGCTCTACAACTTTTTGTGAACTATTGTGAAGATTTCTTACTCTCTTGGTGATCTCCTATAGATTTCTTAGTGCTTCTACAAGTGTCCATTGTATCTATACTCTTGTGGTGCATTTTTATGTGAGATCTTGAAGGTTTCGTGCTATCTTTCGTAGGGTTTTATGAAACCATCACTAGCTAGTTTCAACTTCTCCTTTTGGGCAGATTGTGCTTCCTCTAAAGGTGATAGAGTTTCATAATACTCTCTTTAAATTTATTTGTATTTGTGTAACCCCATTGTTTGAGATTTCATTGTGTGGTAACATTCCATTTTCCTTCATATCTTCATAGATATTTGTGCTAGTTTGCTCACTTAGCCTTAAGTAGATTAGTGCATTTACAAATTTCATTTGTCACTGCTTTATTTCTTAGATACACTTAAGGAATAGGAGAACACACTATTTTTCATTCATCCTTGATGCTCATGGAGATTGAAAGACCAAAGCAGGGGCTTGACTTAGGTAGGCTCCTTAGAAACCCAAAACATTTTTGTTGTTCTCTTGTAGGTGATAGATTTGGATGGGGAGTTTCATTCTTCATCTCTGATTTTGCATCCTCTTACTCAAATCTCTTTTATTTCATTATTGTTGATTTCATTTATTTTGAGGTCATTTATACATTTCCTTAGTTAAGTTTATTTCTTGTTACCTAGAGATCTATTGGGTTGTTTGTTTGTCCATTTTCGTACTGTATAGGTGATAAGAAATTAAACGAGGCTAAGTCTTTTTATTTTTCCAATATTTAGGATGTCAACACTTAGCGCAAATGTCCCCACAATGCGTTGTCATTTGGGGAAGTGAGCTTCAGTCTTTGGTGCCAAGTTCTTCTGTTGTTCCTCTTTTCATTTATGTATTTACTTTTCTAAAATTTTGTCTATAATAATACATTTCCAGCATTATATTAGTTGTTTCCTTTCTTGTCAAGAAGTTAGTTCAATTTGTTTTCATTTCAATTAGCACAAAGTGAGTCTTCCAATGTTAATCTATCTAGAGAAGTAGATAGTAAAAAACTAAGCAAGACCCTAGGGTGGTTATAGTGAAAAGTTTCATTGATTGACATGTTTGATCAAAGAGTATTTTTTTCCTCCTGCACAGGGGAATCTAGAATTCCAATTATTATCCTTTCTAATTGTGGTAACTCAAAAGACCCTTCCACCAATATTCTCTTACCTTTAGACTGAGCACTTGCAATGTTGCTCATATACTAGGTTCCTTTTGATGTAGTTGCATCAAATGCTTCACTTACTTGAGTGAGCAACTTGGGAGTAGGGATCTACGCAAGTATAATCTTGGGAAATCTACACAAAGAGTAACCCAATTGTCTAGCATGAGATGCATTCTTTGAATAGGGTTGGCAACATCCAAATAGAAGCCCTTGAAGTTGTGATGATCAAGCTCTAGGTTCTTGGTTTTAACACTCTTAACTCTAAATCGCTTAGTCCTCCTTTCCTTTATTTCTCTTTCATCCCTTCAACTTATGATGAGATCCTCATGCTCATCATATTGGTTCTTATAACTAAACAATTGCAATTACTTTCTATATTCACTTATGAATCTCTCAGGGTCATATGATCTTGCCTTATCAAACTTAAATCTATATCTACCTATCAGAGCATCTAGCCTGTCATAACCCTCAGGTCCTTGTATTGTGAAATTTGATACTTTTGCTTGAGGGGAGAGGATGCTCTTCCTCTTGTTTTTCTTGAAATCGTACCAATTGGTAGCAACCATCTATCATAAGGCTTTTAGATATGCAAGTCTAGCGGGTACCTTAGCCGGTAACTTATGTCGTGCACATAAGGGATCCAAACACCCTGCTCATATTATATCCCTTATGAAGGAACTAGTCACCCCAATTTTGTAACCCCTCAAGGTTGTTTGCATCCTATAAAGGCCTAAGGAAATCATAAAAATCTTGGGGAAGTCTCAGCCTGTTGAAACGTAATTTCCTCATAATAGGAACTATGAAGTAATCCTAAAAGACAAAGAAGTTAGATTTACAATCAAATTTGTTTAAATGGGGATTTCACAACTGCATAGGCTTACAAGGCCCCATCTTATTTCTTATTCAATATATTTGGACATCCAATTTAGGGTCATATCTTTCAGCACCAACATATAAGTAAATATGGAAAAATATAGAGTACCATCTAAAAGGATTTATTGGTTCTTTATCCTTTATAGATTTTAAATCCTCCCTTAGGTGCTTAGTTAGGAAACTAGAAAAGTCATATAGAGTATTCAAATGCATACTTTGGATATGACTGGTGAAAACTAGGGTCCCTTTTGATATCATTGGGACCACATAAATTCTCATAACCTGGCACATTGCCTCATATGTTTCTCTATAATAGAGTACAAACTTCCTTCCATCCAATGAATCCATTTTTGTATCTATAATAAACTTTGACCTCTATCCATGAGATCTATCTCTAAAATTAGGTAACCATTTTTCCCTATAACTAAACCTATTCGTATTATATTTTTTATCCAATCCCTTCAAATCTAATGAAACATGGGTTTTAGGGTTCAAAAGGAAAACCTTATGGAATAGACCATTATCAATGGTGAATATTTTATTTCCCCTATAGTCATACACATTGTAATCACTGAGGTTATACATTTTGGCCATCCATTCAACTAAGTTAGGGTCTGGAAAATACTTAGGAATGATAACTTTGTTGGAAAGAAACACTGTGTGGCTTCATTATTGTTGTCATTGATGGCAACAAATTTTATCCCACACATCCACAACACATAATAGGTCTTTACCAGAAGTCAGGCTGAAGAGTGTTTTGGTCCCATGAGCAAGAACAGAGCATGCAGCAAGGTCCAACAATCAGGTCCGGATCTCTCAGAGGATGTATCTCAGCAAAGTGTAGACTTGGGGAAGTCAAGAAGAGTACCATTACTGCTACATTCCAAAGATTGAGCCTCCAGTGATGAAAGAGTGAAAAGATATGAGCATCTAAGTGTTGGGTCCCTGACAGGCAGAGTAGACTTAGGAAGAACTGACTGGCAGAGCATCAGACCTTAATCTAGATGAGAAATTGATGGTGACCAAGCTTCTTGAGGGATCATTCATGGTTGGCCGACATGATTGATGACTTTTATGTCTATGTCCTTGATACGCATCACATAGTAAGCATGGATTCAGCCGACAGATCAGTGTGTTGGGAAAATCTAAAGTATTCTGGATGCCGACTAGAAAGATGTTGAGATCCTTGGTGCGGATATATATACCAAATAAACTTTGGTATGAAGCAATGTGTGGTGTGATAGAGTGTGTGAAGAAAAGTAGAGAGCAGTGTGGAAGCAGCTATACAAGTCTGGTATGTGACAGAACAGCAGCACTAAGCAAAGGAAGAATGAAGTGTAGCAGATCAGTATATTGAGCCTAACTGGAACTAAACCTCAGCATATGTGGATGCCTCTGATCAGTTCAAACACCTGGTTACATTCTATATACCTTGTAGACAGTGACTCTCTTGTAGGCAGTGAGCCTCTTGTGAGCAGTGAGCTCGAGCAGTGAGCCCTAATTGGCAAGTGCCATTTTGTACTTCCTATTCTTTTAATAGAGAATACAATCTTGGGTTAGTCACCCCATGGTTTTTCCCTTAACAAGGTTTTCCACGTCAAAATCATTGTGTTATGTGTATTGATTTTATTTCTGCTCTCATGGTTATGCATGCTTATATGTTTTGATGCTGCACTAATTGTTAAAGAAGAATAGAAAGTTAAATTATTTAGATAACTGATTCACCCCCCCTCTTAGTTATCTACCTTGTTTCCAACAATTGGTATCAGAGCTAAGTTCCTCCAAACATAGCCTAACAGCTTGAGGAAGATCTGGGAACCTCAATGGATATGTATGGTATGAGGGAACAACTTCAGTCCGCCCTAGATGATTTTGAGCAATCTCACTCTGAAGTCAATAACCTGAGGGAAAGACTCAAACAAGCTGATGATTTCATAAATGAACTAAAAGAAAAACTGAGCATTTATGTGAAAAAGAGAAAGGAACTACTTCAATAATTAGCAAGTCAAAGTGAAGCCAATGATACTATTGAAGATCTCAATGAGAAAAACAAGTTATGTGAGAAGCTATCAAAAAAGGTCATTATGGTAAGACATGAAATGGAATCATGGGTTATGAAATTCACCCAAGAAATTGAAGAGAAAAGAAAAATTGAATATAATATAAAACAATCTCTTAAAGAGAAGTCAGAAGACTGCCACAAAATGGATAGAATAATCAGGCATCTGGAATCTAATCTTGAAGAAGCTAGAGATAATGAAGAACAACTTGAGAATCAGATAGACACTCTTAAAAGGGATCTTCAAACAACAAATGAATACAAAGAGAAATTCAAGATAAGCTCTGCTCAACTTGAAGTTCTTCTTGAAAGCCAAAAGGGGGTAGATGACAAGCATGGCTTGGGGTATGAGAAAGATGAAAGCTCTGGATCTGGTCAAAAGAAATCTGGATCAAAAAATCCAAGGAACAAAATTAGAAGACCTCTGGTAAGGCAACCAAATGCTCAAAGATATCCATCCTTCAATGGATACTACCACAATTGTAATAACTTCAGTCATAAAGCAAATCCGTGTAGAAGAAGAATGAATCAGACTAACTCATCCTTCTTCAGATAGTGTTTTAACTACAAAAGGTATGGTCACAAATCTTATGAATGTAGAAATATGCAAATAAACAATTCATTCAATGGCAGATGCTTTGCATGCAATAGAATGGGACATATGAATAATCAATGTAGATCAAGAGGATACCAGTCAAATATGCAAAGAAATGTTGTTTGCTACAATTGTAATAGATCTAGTCATAGTGCCAAATTCTGCAGAAGTAAGAATCAGGACAAAAAGGGTTCGGTGCATCATAACCAAAATCAAGACAAAGGAAAAGGAAAAGTGAATGTGGATGAAATTCAAAGGGAGATGAACAAGATTTGGGTGAAGAGAAGTACAGAAAATGTTGGAGATGGATCTGCACCAAAATCTGGTGATGATATTCCTTCTGAAAACTAAATAGATGAGCTCTGGCTCAGGGGGAGTCACAAAGGAAAACAATTTCACCCAGCCAGTCAATTGGTGCCTAAAATTGGCACATGGAGTGTTGCCGATTGAAGAGTTCTCAAAGAGATATCTAAATAACCCTTCGTAAAAATATAAAAGATCCGCAAGAATTTTTGAAGAGGTTAATCATCCAAGATTGATCTAGTTTAATAGTCATCCGGTAAAAGCAGGATTTTCATAGTTAGATCCGGTATGATTCAAAAATTAAAATATCTTGATCTGCGGATAAATGGAATGATTGGAGAAAGGAAGATAGATTGTCAATTATCACCAAGAATAATTCTAAGTGCATCTCAGTGATTCAGAAGGATCTCTCTCAGAACAAGGTCAGAATAAGGGAACTGGAATGACTTAAGGTGTGCATTTATTGCAATATGAATTTAGGGTTTGCACAAAAATATAAGGGTTCTTTTGTTCATCATTTGGACATTTGCATTTGAGAAGAAGAAAGAAAGAGCTCTGCAATAAGATTGCTTCAAACCTCTCAAAGATCAAACCACAGAATTTGATTCAACCAACAATCTTTTCAACTCTTATCGTGAACCCTAGAAGTGTAAAAAGGTATTTCCACTCTTGAATATCTCTCTCTGAATCTTTTGAAAGATGTCTACTCCAAATGTTGTTAAGATCACTAATAGGCCATGCCCTAAGTTCAAGAAACATCCTTGCAAATCCCTAGAAGTTGATCCCCTAGGCGCATTCTCTAGCATTCCGCATGGGGTTCTGCACGTAGAAGATGTTAGGGTATACATTCCCACCAACATTGAGGAATTTGGGGAATCCAAGCTGATGGATATCTATCACAATCAATTAATAGATGAAACATTTAAACTTAAACCCCAATACAAGGCCATCCGGGATAAGCATTTTGGACATTGCATCCACTTCCCCTATTTTGGAGAAGATGAATGGGTCCGGTATGTTCTCAGTAGAATACATGATAACTTCATGTGGTTGTTGAAGCCCTTCAAAATAACAAAGGATGCAATTAAGGCAGTAACTGGCTTGCACTCATTTGGTGGGTTGCCTGCTCTCAAATCGGTTAAGAACCAAACTGTAAGTGAGGCTACCGGATCAAAATTTGACAAAAGAGCAATGACAATAGAGGATATCACAGATCCAGATATCAAATTTTCTTCTATGATAATTGGTTATAAAATATATCACTCCAATAGGGAGAATTCTGTATCCGAAACAACAATATACACTGCTTATTAGATGCTTAGGGAAAATGTTGATTATGATCTTTGTGAGCTTCTCTTGAACCAACTGTTAGAGAATTTGTAGAAAATAAAGAAGGATAAGAAGAATTCATTTAAGTACAGTGGCTTGATACTATGTCTATTCTTTTACTATATGAATGAGCTACCTGGATCCAGTGGTTGGGTATGGCAAAATGATAGACTGGTTGCCATACAAATCAGAGATTATATGTATGGGCTTGGTGATGCCAAGGTACAAAGTACCACACTCTGGGGTTACTTCAAAAACTTCCAAGGCATGATGCAAGCTAGAGAGAGAATCCCCCAATCTCTAGTTGAAAAATACAAGGATACAGTGTGCTGCATGGTAGACACTGATCAATGCCTAATGGAGGCAATGGAACCTAGAACAATCTGGATTATGCCAATGGGCTACGAGGTAGATGAGAAAATTCTAGAGCTACATGTTCAACACCTGCTAAGTCAACCAAAGGACCCTGAGGCAGAAAGGTTTGGAACCTTTCAAGAATTAAGTGTGAAAATACATGTTGAATTGAGACAGCCAGAGATGAAAAGGAAAGTGAAAGGGAAGTGGAGGAAATTGCCAAGAAATATGGCATATCAAAGGAGGTAGTTGATGCCAACCAAGAGAAGGTAGAAAGAGCAAAGAAAGAAAGACAAGAAACAGAAAAAGAAAGTGTTCCAGTGCAAGCCCCCTCCCAGACTAGATCCTCAAAGATCTCTGCACCTGCCACTTCTAAGAGCCCAAGATCCTCCAAACCGAAAGCCAAGACATCCGATAAGGGAGAAAAGAGAACAAAAACCAAGGCCACAAGGTCCTATACAAGTCAGAAGGATGATGAAGAAACTAAGACCGATGAGGAAATTAAGAAAATGAGGAAGAAGAAGAAATCATCAGGTGAATCCTCTACCAGTGCAAATAAAGAAGAGGCAGAAGAATTTATTGAAAAGCCTACTCTCTCCATTGATGATGTCACCAAGGCAGTTACTGTGGATGGGAATCTGCAACCAATGACAGAATTCTATGATGAGTATAGTGACACAGACAAAAGGATCTTGGAAGAAGCCACAGTTAAGTACTTAAACATATATAATAAAGCATTCATTGAAATCATCTCTCTAATCCCCAAGAGTTTAGAGAAAGTACTTGAACTTAGAAAAGACAATGCCAAGGAAAAGGATTTGGAGATCCGGGAACAAATAGCTATTCAGCTCTATCCTTCCATCACTCCAAAAAAAATGAACATGATCTTCAAGGATTGCAAGGATGAGTTCCAGAGCAAAGCCAGAATGAACAAGCTTATGCTCAGAGAGACTGATCAGGTGGCAAAAGAGATTGAAGACATCCTCTAGAATGCATATAAAAGATTCAATCTTCCTATTATAGAGGACATAAGTGATGAACCTTTTGCCATGGATGTTGAAGCATTAAGTACATCAAAGGAAGATTCTACTAAGAAAATTGTAGAAGAGTCAAAGGAGATAGGTGAAGAGAGGACCGAAGACTTGGATTCCTCTGTTCCGGAAGAGGAAGTCCATGAAGAAGTAAACATCTCTCTTCTAGATCCCCCAGTAGACTCTGAAACTAAAGGAGAAGAAAGAAAAGAAGAGAGAATCAGTCAAGAAGAAGAGGTAAAGGGAAGAGAAGAAGATCAAACAGAGAAGACCCCAGGTGACAGTTCTGAGGCTGCAAAAGGAAAGAAGACTCTGTCTCTAGAAAGAGACACTGCAGAAGTAGTTAAAGACTTCCTGACCAAAGAAATGATAGAATTAGATGAACCAAAGCTATTTCAAGGACCACTCAATTTTGACTCTCTCTCTCCGGTCCAGACAATGAAGGTAGCATCTTTTGCTCAAGCTAAAGCAAAAGAAAATCTTGTGAAGTCTCACATCGAAGACTGTGATCTAATAGAGATTACATCTGGTGTGCTAGAGAAAATCATGCCATCCTTCCAAAAGGATCTTTCGGCCTCCTCATCTGGTAATCTAAAATCTCTTGTTAATTCTGTTAACACACATTTTGATTCTTTGGATAAATCAGCAGAAGAGAAAGTTCAAAAAGAGTTTTTGGGTAAGAGATTCTCTGAAGTATAGGGGCTACTAGTGAATGATAGGAGAAATCTGAATATTGGAATAAAGAGCCTAGAAAATGCTCTTAAAGATGGCGGAGAATTATACAAATTTTGTTTATCTTGGTCCATAATAATAGCAGACATTGCAAAGAAGGTGGAAGAAAAAGAGAGTAAACTATCAAGTTTATCCCAGAGTTTTGATCCTCTCACCTCATCCATAATGAATCAAGAGTGCCAGGCTATTGCCACTATAAATGAGATAAAGAGGCTTGAGAAGGAGAAGAAAAATAGAATAAGTAGAATGAGTGAACTAAGAGGGATAATTATCCCTAAGTTAGAGGCAATGCATGAAGCCCTAACTGATGCTTAGACTACAGCATGGACTAGTGATCCGAAAGACTTAAAGAGGGCAGAAGCCTTTGCATTTTTGTTAAGTGGTCACATCTCAATTTTGGACAAGATGAAGTAGAGTTGGGCAACATAATTTGTCCAGTTGAAAACCACTTTTGCGGATATACTTAAGTATATGTAAGTATAACATGTATATATACTTATGTGGCTATGTATAGGTTACTTTTTGCAAATTTTGGTGTGCAAATTTCACCCTTTGCCATTGATGTCAAAGGGGGACAGAGGAGCAGTGAAAAATGTGGAATCTAGTTAAGGGGGAGCTCCGGTAAAAAGTGTACATAAGATAGAGCATCAGCAAGGGGGAGTGTGCTATGACACTTAGTCATTTTTCACTATTTTTGCCATCAATGCCAAAGGGGGAGATTGTTGGCAAGAGACAATGTGTGGCTTCATTATTGTTGTCATTGATGGCAACAAAGTTTATCCCACACATCCGCAGCACATAATAGGTCTTTACCGGAAGTCAGACTAAAGAGTGTTTTGGTCCCGTGAGCAAGAACAGAGCATGAAGCAAGGTCTGACAATCAGGTCTGGATCTCTCAGAGGATGTATCTTAGCAAAGTACGGACTTGGGGAAGTCAAAAAGAGTACCATTACTACTACATTCCAGAGATTGAGGCTCCAGTGATGAAAGAGTGAAAAGATATGAGCATCTAAGTGTTGGGTCCCTGACAGGCAGAGTAGACTTAGGAAGAATTGACTGGCAGAGGATTAGACCTTAATCCGGATGAGAAATTGATGGTGACCAAGCTTCTTGAGGGATCATTCATGGTTGGCTGACATGATTGATGACTTTTATGTCTATGTCCTTGATATGCATCACATAGTAAGCATGGATTCAGCCGACAAATCAGTGTGTTGGGAAAATCTTAAATATTCCGGATGCCGACTAGAAAGATGTTGAGATCCTTGGTGTGGATATATATACCAGATGAATTTCAATATGAAGGAGTGTGTGGTGTGATAGAGTGTGTGAAGAAAAGTAGAGAGCAGTGTGGAAGTAGCTATACAAGTCCGGTATGTGACAGAACAGCAGCACTAAGCAAAGGAAGAATGAAGTGCAGCAGATCAGTATATTGAGCCTAACTGGAACTGAACCTCAACATATGTAGATGCCTTTGATCAGTTCAAACACCTGGTTACATTCTATATGCCTTGTAGATAGTGACTCTCTTGTAGGCAGTGAGCCTCTTGTGAGCAGTGTGCTTGGGCAGTGAGCCCTAATTGGCAAGTGCCATTTTGTACTTCCTATTCTTTTAACAAAGAATACAATCTTAGGTTAGTCACCCTGTGGTTTTTCCCTTATGATGTAGAGGTGTTAGGTCTCCAAAGATAATCTAACAAGATCAAAAGGTTTCAATAGTTTGTGGGCTTCAACCAATAAGACTTCTCTAGCCTTCCTCTTGTCCTAAACTCCACCAAAGGGCTCAAGTTTGGATTCCAACTTCTCAGATGAATTCTAGCACCTTCTAGGGTCTCAACCTACCCCAACCAACAAGGTTCCAAAGGTTTCACAAACCAATTTGATAGATTCTTGACAATTCCCCTTAAACAGGCATAATCCTTGTAGTCTTGTTTAGCGATTAATTTGTACTTTTCCCCAAACTTTCCCAAAGCACTTCAAAATCTAATGACTGATCTAGATACCCTTTATCAATTTATATAACATATCCCAAACTTAGATATTGTTGTTTTGGACGAAATATGAGTGTCTTAACACCCTGTTGTCTTCCTACAAGGCCTAAATTGACCATTTTACAAAGGAACCCTATGACAAACTTGTCCCACACACTTCAATCCTAAAAATAGTCTTAGGAAAGGGTTCAAAACCAAGGATTTTCTAGGTCTTATTAGATGGTTTGCACATTTATGGTTTGAAATACAAAAACCTCATTTCTAGGCCTCAAAACCTAGGGCTTGCTAGATCTTCCACCTCCAATCACTTCCAGACCTCATTCAAAGGTCTAACACCATCTTCTTGACCATATTAAACAACAGCAATCATAAAAATATCACCTTGTTAAGACGGATCTCCGGCTGCTATAACCATGCCACCATTTCAATGCTCTTCCACAAGCAATCCTTGACTTCAAATGGTGATCACCTTCTAGTTTGAACTCCTCCTGCCTTGAAAAGGTTAAAGAATCATAATATACATGTTAGAAAGGACCTATCCCATGAGAACCAAGGTCTTACATTCATGGGAAGGCCCAAAGATGCATTGTCACCTCTCAAACTACACAGAACAGTTTGTTGTTCTTGAGGACAATCAAAATAAACAGCAATAAACTAACTCTAAAACCCCTCTCAAAGCATGAAATGAAGTCTACTAATGTTAACTGAGGTCCTAATACATTTTCCAACACTCAGCAACCAAACAATCAATAGAAATGAGAAGAAAAAAATGCAAGAAAACTGAAATTTCTGTTATTTCCCAGTCTGCTGTACCAAAAAACAACCTCCAAAGTACTTGTCCGTACATCAAATGCCTTGGCATGCTTACATAAGTTCTATCCTAACTTCCTTAACCAATCCCCATTGGTTGGAGTTGGTTTAACCACAAAGAAACTACTCAAATTGACTTTCCCTCCTAAATGCATAATTCAGAAATTTGAATTTCTGAACTTTGGTTTAGTGAATTTCTGCCTTATTTAATGAACTTCTACCTTATTTATTTATCATGTTTGATTGTTTTTAGGTTCATTATACCTTCTTATTTATCTTAGACACCTCTATTTGACTCTAGGGGCACTATTGGCCCAACTTACATCATTTTTTGTCCTAGGGTCCTTACCAAGACCCTCAGGACATTTAACCATTACATCATTTTGACTATTACAACATGCCACAATTGGTTGTAAGATGTCCCAATTGACTTGATGGGCTCCATGGGCTCCTTCTATGATCATTTGTGTCTTCTTTCTCCAAGATGTTCTATTTGGTGCTCCTGCACCACCTTAACAAGGTTTTCCACATCAAAATCATTGTGTTATGTGTATTAATTTTATCTCTACTCTCATGGTAATGCATGCTTATATGTTTTGATGCTGCACTAATTGTTAAAGAAGAATAGAAAGTTAAATTATTTAGATAACTGATTCACCCCCCCTCTCAGTTATCTACCTTGTTTCCAACAAACTTTGCCAATGTTGAACCTCCACCCATTACATATAGAAATATGCCCATATGCCCTTCTATGAAATGTCATGAATGGGCTTCCCCCATTAATGAAGGTAAGTGCATCCGTAATTTTTTCCTTGTCTTCAAATAGATTGGTTAAGGTGTCACAACCGATTGCCCTCTTAGAGGACTTCATTGTTAGGATTAAGGTTCCATCAACCTTGTAAATCCTATGTAATAAATTACACCTATTATTGTTTGTAAATCACCCATAAGGGATGAAAGGTTTCACCAACAGTGATCTTGTTTCAGCCGCATGTTTATATTTGGTCCTCAATGCTAATTTGTTTGTGATGGGGGATTGTAGGGGGGTTTCCCCTCTATGAGGGGTTTGTGGGGATCATCCCCCCAACAAAGGGTCCAGGGGCCACGCGCCCTGATGAGGGCTCAGGGGAAGCACCCCCAAAGCCAAAAATTTTCACTATAAATCTGGACCATTTGTCATTAGGTTATAGATCTAACAGTCGATATTCTCTCAATTTTCTTGCCCTATAAGGCAACCCCCTTTTATAAGGATATTTGTACTACATTTTTAGTAGAGTTCATAGTTACAGGTGCCACTGGATTGAAGAATGAAGAAGATGAGGAAGTGCATGTATTGTAATCTCATATTTGAAGATAATACAACTTGGAGCCTCTTTTCTTAGTGGATTTTTTTACTCAAAAAGGGTTTTCTCTACGTTACATACTATGTTATGTGTTCAATTCTTAATGCATGTTATTTCTATGTAGTGGGTTTTATTTTTGTTGTAATCTCCATTGATTCTACATTATTTAGAAGACATGAATAAGGTTTGGATCATATTTCTATTGTGTGGTTTGCACCTTCACTTCTAACATTCATGGCCCATGGGAAGATTTCTGAAAGGTCTTGGGTAGGTTTTCTTTTGCTCATCATGGTTGAGATAGGTGGAAGTTAGCTTATTATGGTTGTGGTCTTTGAATTACAAATTCAAGCAACAATGTTAATGGTGGGGAGGTAATGTTTAAAACTAAATAGGCCCTTAAATTATATTGCAATAAATCCACATGAAATTCAATAGATATAATGGGGAACACATAACTCACCTTTCAATTTCACACTTGTTGAAAGCATTAGCTGACTGGGAATAGAGAGGAATGTTCATAGAAACACGATCACTACATGGAGTATTTGTTCTTAGCTCTGGTTCGATGAAATTATAGATAAACACTAGGGCAAGGCTAATTCTCCGATGGAGTAGAGTAATTTATTCGAGCAGTGCACCACATTACACCCATCGATGTTTGTACATTTGAACAATAAATGCTTTGAATGTGTAAGTTTTTCCTTTATCTCAATGGGTGGGTTAAGGCTTTCAAAGCTTGCACAGTCTCCACCGTTGATTTTCCTTGCTTTGTCTAGATCAACAGTCTTGTGCATCTATGCATGATCGATATTTAACACACCATACATTGTAGCATAAGCACTAAAGATAATTGTGAGCCTACCATTGGTCCTTTAAGACATGTTAGTTGCCATTTAAAAAAATATGACATAACCACTAATGATCTGGGTCCACCTAGGCCTTCACACCAATTTGGAACCCTGCTTGACATGACCAGTGAAGACCATGTGTCATTAGGTCATTTTCTTGTGCATCAATGCACTAAAGGGGAAAGTGGGTCCCCCTCTTTAGAGTATGATCAAGAACTTAAGTGCAACCACACCAAATGGCCATGTGTAAAGTGCATCCATATATCCCCATGCCATAGCATCAATTCAACTCATGGTGGGCTTAGGTACAACTAGCAAGACATGACTCAGCCATAGAATGCATGTGGGACAAGTAGGGACCATTGAAAGCATTTTTTAAATCAAGTTAATACATGGCCGTGAGGTAGCAAGGATGCAGGCTAATCCTGATGGACAATTAGAGCATAGTGTGCAATTAGGAGCGCGGTTCGATCAATGATATAAGGAAAAAGAAAAGGTAACTAGGGGAAGTGGTAGTGTGAAGCACTAGGACTTAAGTAGAAGGGGTTCAACATATGTGTATTAAGCAATAGTGGGAAGTCAAATAGATCCTCGAGCTAGGGACTTCACAAGCTTGCACTAAAGTGAGTCTTAGGGCCTTGAGACTTAATGCACGATAGCACAACAAACACATTTTAACATATTTTGAATACTCCAAAGGCAATTCCAAACCCAGAGAGGACCAACAAGAAAGAAAGGTCAAACTAGAGCAAATCAACACCAAACAACACATTTGGTCTTGACAATTTAAATCAAAATTTGCACAAAGACACAAATACATAAATAACCACTACAAATAGGAGACACAAAACAAACCCAACATAAACTACTTTTTTTTAAAAAAAATGGGAGAGATTAAGAGGGTCAAATAGAGGGAGCACATAAGTGGTCTTGTTTTTGTCAAAAAAAATATAACATAGTGTCAAGTGTGCTCCCCCTAAAATGTTGACTTTTTTAGTATTTCGTAAATCTCTTTAGCGGAAGGTTAGCTAACATCACATAGTTTATGCTGAATTTTTTAACTATTTTTTTAATAAATATATAATTTTTTACTAGTTTTTAAAGTGGACACATCTTGAAAAATGAAAAATTGAGCATGCTTTCCTCTATATTTTGAGAAAACTTATTGAAAATCAATTTGTTTTGAATGTACATAGAATGGAGTCTAGAATATAAAAATGTAATTTGCTTCAAATTTTTATGAACAATTAAAAAATGACATTCAAAAATGGTATACATAGGTTTTTCAAAAAAACTTAAACACTAGCAAAAGTAATTGAATCTATCAAAACCTTAATGTATTTGAATTGTAAAAAAAATTACATGGTTAGAAAGGTAAGAGAGAGCTTGACGTCGTCATGGATTTTTTTTGGAATAATGTCTTAAAATGTGCAAACTTGATGGAGAGCATGCTCTACATTTGCTTGTTTTATTATGTTTTATTCAAAACACATCTTTGGGGACCTTACATGTAGGTCTAAGACTTTGGCTTAGTGGTGCAGTCACAGTAGGAGGGTTCACAGAGTGAACAATCTAGACTGTGTACCAAGAGTAAACACAATGGAAACAACTCAAAGAAATGGAATAGATGTAGATTCAGTCATTTAGTATATCAAAGAATTCAAATACAATCTGGCCGGCAACATGCGGGCTTACAATTAGGGCTCATAGGCCTGATTAAATACATGTGCAAGATAAAGCTTTGAAGCTCCTTCACACAAAATCCAAAAATAAAAATTATGAATCAATTGCTAACTCCTAACTGCTTTCCTAAGGATCTATTACATCTTTATATATCATTCCCAGACCAATAGATTCCTCCACGTCGACCAAGGAAGGTCACAAACTCCTATGAAGAGATGTAACGTGTTCATAGATAGGTATGACCTAAATGCATAGAACACTTCCTCAAATGAATCGAACAATGTGCTAACCTCTGAGGAAGGTCGGCCACAAACCAAGTATCATTGAATGGTGTGTCATTAGAATCCACAAGTCAAGGAATGATCCACAAGCCTTCTCCTTTAGCTGATTATCCAGAACTATTAGAATGCTTTGCTATGAGAAAATAGATGATCTTCTGATAGCGATAACTTTCTGGTAACTGATCCAAATGCTCTAAATTCTTGATATGATGTAGATGAATGAATGTAGATGCTAAGTCTAGATATGTAAGATGTGAATTGCCAAAACTGGACCACAAGCTGAGAACTGGTACTGACTACACTGTCTGAACTGAACTAGAAAAATGAAAGAACTAAAATGCAAACAAACTAAAATGTAGATGTTTTTGGTTGATGCAAGATTACTCTTGAACTAGGGATGCTCCTGCATCAAACATCCAGAGTTATTAAAAAAAAGTGAGTCCCTCACTTTACTGGGGCTAGGGGGAACCCAGGCAGTCCACCTCGGCCTAAGAAATCCAAGATGAATCTTCTATCGGTCTGCCTTTCCACTTCACAAGATATTCTTTGTATTGTCTTCCTCTAGTGCTGCATCCAACTCTGCTGTCCAAAATGTTTTCTATTTGCTCCAGTGCTTGTTGTGTTAACTGCTTCTTCAAATCTTCTTCCATGTTGTCACTAAACTCTGCTTCATGATATTGATAAAGGTCTACAATGTTGAAAATAGGTGAAATACCCAATGTCTCTGGTAATTCCACTTCATATGCATTTCTTGAATCAAATTTCTTGAGTGTCTTTCAAGGTCCAAACTTTTTCATCTTCAACTTGTTATATGCTCCAACTAGAAATCTTTCTTTTCTCAAGTACACCATCACTTCATCTCCAACTTCAAATTCCTTATGTCTTCTCTTCTCATCTGCTTTCTCTTTGCACTTACTGTTCATAGTCTCTAAATGTTTCTTCACCTGATTATACACTATCTTCATGTGACCTACAAATTCTTTTGCTTCTACACTCCTCTTTTCCTTTGCACTATTGTTTCTCAATTTTGCAACTCCTCTAGGATGCACTTCGGTAACAATCTCAAAAGGTGTTCTTCTAGTACTCGTATTTACTGAATTATTGTATGCAAAATCTGCTTGTGAAAGAATCAAATCCCAACTTCCTGATTTCTCTCCAACCAAACATCTCAACAAGTTTTCCAAACTCCTATTCACTACATATGTCTGTCCATCTGTCTATGGATGAAAAGTTGAACTGAACTTCAAATCTATCTTCATCTTCTTTCAAAGTGTCTTCCAAAAGTATCCAACAAACTTTGTGTCTCTGTTTGAAACTATACTCTTAGGCAATCCATGCAATCTCACAATCTCCTTGAAAAATAAGTCAGCTACATGCATTGCATCAGTTGCCTTCTTGCAAGGTATGAAATGAGCCATCTTTGAAAATCTGTCAACTACTACAAATATTGAATCATGTCCTCTTTGTGTCTTAGGTAATCCCATTACAAAATCCATGCTTATGTCTTCCCAAGGTTTCTCTGGTACTATCAAAGGTTTATACAATCCAGTGTTTTGAATACTCCCTTTTGCTACTTGACAAATTCTACAACTCTGCACAAATCTCTGAACATCCCTATGTATCTGAGGCTAAAAGTAATTTTCACTTACTAAAGCCACTATCTTGTCTATGCCAAAATGTCCTACCAATCCACCACTATGCTTCTCTTTGATCAAATTATCCCTCATCGAACTTCTAGGTATGTACAACTGACTTCCTTTGAATAACATATCTTCTTGAATGAAATAGTCCAACCACTTACTTCTATCTATCACAGCAGGTTCCTTACATGCTTTCCAAGGTTCTACAAAATCAGTGTCTCCCTCATACATCTTCTTCAATTCATTAAAACCCAACACTTCGACTCTCATCTCTGTCAACAAGTTCCTTCTTCTACTTGTGAGGGTAAAATAGTGCATCAATCAAATGAATAACAGATGACCCAAACATCAACAGAATAGAGAAACACAGAAGATTCAAATGAACAATGAACGAACACAGCAAACCTCTTCCGTTTCGAAACTTCTGTTGTTCGCCTATCACGAATCGTCCTTTCGCAGATGAGATGAGCCCTCAGAGAGTGCAATCTTTTAAAGCTGTTTGAGGAAGTCGATGGTGAACGGCTATGGTGTGATATGCAATGAAGGTGAGCTCCAATGCAACAATGGTGATCTCAAGCTTGAGGATGACAAAAGGGTGCCAAAGGCGCGCTGGTGATATTTCTGCAGAGTAACGATGTCAAAAGCCTGGATGATTAGAATGAAGGGATGAAGCTTCATTTATAGACTCAGAGGAATAGGAATCAACGGTTGAGAGAAGATATGAAGATCAACGGTTGAAGATGGTTGAGGAATGTGCAACCAGTGGAAACGTGCCAAGTGTCCCAGCTCTCTCATGAAAGGTGGGATGTGACAAAACTGATTGGAGAGTTAACAGACTTGACTGATCTGTTAACAGAATTGATTGATCAGTTAGAAGAGTGGATTGTGGAACTGACTGGATTGATTGAGGATTTGACTCAACTGACAGGTGAGTTAACAGATTTGATTGATTGGTTAACTGACCTCTGATTGGAGAAAAAATAGGCCATGTGGGTGAGGGAAAATAAGGTAATTAAATATTAAATATATTTAATTACATGTGCAACCTGATGAGGTGGACAAGGTGAGGTGGAAAAGGTGAGGTGTAAAGGTGATGTGGAATTTTGAATTTAGAACTTTAGGATAGAGGAAATAGGATTAATTAAATAATTTATGACTATTTAATTGTGAAGGACTTTAGAAGAATTTTAATTAAATAAATAGAATTTATTTAATTGTGAGATAGTGAATTGATTAAATAAATTTGGAATATTTATTTAATTAATAGAAGAATGGAATAAATATTTGGAATATTTATTTAGGATGATTTGTGTCATTTTTAGGCGTATACATTTTGCCCCTCTTTGATGCAATGCAGTTTACAGTGTTGCTTCAAAGAAATTGATAGTCTGAGTGATGATGCATGCCCCAGTTTGCCCCTGGTACAGGTTAAATGACGATAGGATGCCCCCTCGGGAGATTGGATGGGAAAAACGGTGAAAGTTTTGGGAGACGGACGATCTCACGACGAAGAAGGGGTTAGGATAAGTTGGAGGAAAAAGGACGCGGTCAGGGATGCGGGAAGAAAACGGAGGAAAAACAGACACGGGAAGTAGTCATAGTCATCACCTAGCCAGAATTAGGGTTTTGAGGCTATAAATAGGAGCTGGGTCCACAAGAATAGTCATTTGCACACTTGGTTGATCAGGATTGGAGAAAGAGAGCTCAGAGCAAACTTAGAGCAGCATGGCGGCCAGAGCAGCAGACATTCCACACGAGGAGCACCGATTCGAGCGAGTCCGACAATTCGGGCGGCCAGCAGAGGCAGGACCCCTAGTATGTGCTTCGAAAAATTTCTCCTAGGGTCGAGTTTAGGTGTCATAAATGCTCGTAGAAAATGGGTGAAATGAATGCGCCGAAACGCAGAACGACGCATATGCCTCGCGAAGCTGCGCTTTTGTGATTTCGCGGCGCATATGCCGGCTTCGGCGGCACATGCGTGAAAGATGCGCATTTGTGCATTTTGGCGGCGCTTTCGTAATTGGGCGGCGCTTTTGTATTTATGCCGCGCATGCGTGAAATGTAGCAGCGCATTTGTTAAAGTTGCGCATATGTGGATTCTTGTGGCGCATGCGTAATTTAGTGGCGCATACGTGGATTTTTGCGGCGCGTGTGTTATAACGGCGCATGTGTGCGATGTAGCGGCACATATGCATTTTTGCGGCGCATGTGTTGATTTTTGCGGCGCATATACCAGAAATGGCACATTTACCACCTGTAGTGGCGTATTTGCTTGAGATGGCAAATTACTTAGCCAAATTGATTCGATTAGCGTCCTGTTTGACGCAAGAATCGATGAGTTATCTCCGAGATTGCAGGAATCTAGTCAAGAGATGTAGTGTGCTGTTTTGATCAATTTGAAATGCTAAGTTTAGTTGATATAGTTCAATAGATATGTTGAGTATGGTATATGCGGCTTGAGACTGACGCCTTGCTTTGCGTGCTTGCAGGAGGAGATACGAGAGACGTTGCAGTCAAGGGAGACGTTCCCTATGCCTCTATTGCAGAGACATATGCTGACGGAGGCTGATAGAGTGGCGCTTGGTGCCATGGGCCTAGATTACGTTTGCTTTATGCCTGAGGTGCGGGCGAACCGAGGACTGTTGACAGCTGCCGTGGAGAGATTCCACAGCGAGGATGGGACCTTCCACTTCCCCACTGGAGAGATGACGGTGACGTTGGAGGACGTCTACAGGATACTGCACTTGCCCGTGGTAGGCGAGTTAGTGGAGTATGATGCACAGCGGGACGCGGGACTCGCCGAGTGTCAGCGAGTATTTGACGATCCCGAGCTGGTGGGACAGGTCATCCCTTGGCAGGATATCTATGACTGCTACGACTACTTCCCTGGGATTGTGGCTGGACTGATTGCGGGCGTTGTATGCCCGGACAGGAGATCACACGGGTTCCCTATTGGATGGGGCAGGATCATGGAGCGGATGCTGACTGAGGGCACCTGATATGCGTGGGGACCTTGCGTGCTAGCCCACTTATATCACGACATGCATCAGGTGGTGTACCACCGCAGCACGAGTCTATCGGCTGGGGTGTTGCTGTTATAGTTTTGGCTGTGGGAGCACATAGCGGTAACCAGGCCGATATGCGTCTTTGCTAGGCAGAGGGGAGAGCCGTACAGCTATGGCTACGCAGGAGTGATTTCCCAGCACAGGCTGGGGAAGCTAGAGTATTGGCGGCATACGTTGGATGGGATAGATGTGGTCGTCTGGCGACCATATCTGGACTGCGAGACGTGGGATGATGAGGGAGATGAGCTGCCTTTCTGCTTTCAGACCAGGTGGTTGATAGGCCAGACATGGCACATCTTGGAGAGGCAGACGGTGGGCCGAGTACTGAGACAGTTCGGCAGGAGACAGGGCATGCCGCAGGGACAGGCCATGTTTGCACGGACACATGCAGAGAGGGTCCGATGGGGGCCGATGGCTTCTTATGAGGAGGCTCTGGCAGAGTTCCAGCAGTTGCCTTATGTGGCATGGGACATGAGGCGAGAGATAGCAGATGCGGGGATTACACAGGAGTATGAGGATTGGATTACTGCACATCCATTCCTGAGATATTCAGGACCTGGCATGCTGGTGCCTCGTATTGACGAGGCGGATTCAGAGGAGGAGGGAGAGGCTGGCCCAGGGCAGAGGGCCGCTAGAGGAGGATGAGGACGGGGTGGCCGGGCTGCAGAGAGGCCGAGGCAGAGGAGGAGGATAGATCGGGCTGGGCAGGCAGTGCCAGGACAGGGAGAGGTACCGCAGCAGGTGCAGCAGCAGGCACAGATGCCACCACCCCAGCAGGTACCACAGCAGCAGGTGCCACAGCAGCAGGTGCCCCAGCAGCAGGGGCTAGGACAGGTAGAGGCAGCACAGGGGCCAGTGCAGGGTGAGGCACATGACAGGACTATAGCCAGTCTGAGGGGACAGGTGTGAGAGCTACAGGCACAGCTGAGGAGAGTGGAGAGGAGGCGAGATACAGACGCAGCGGTGATCGCTGGTTTGACTCGCGAGCGAGACATGGCCGATGCCTGGGTACGCCTTATCCGAGTAGAGAGAGACACAGTAGTGGCTGCCATGGGTACAGACGCAGCGAGCTCGTTTCTGGTTGGGCAGGTGCAGTAGGCACAGGCACAGGTAGGCCAGTTGCAGACGCAGTTGGCACAGGCGCAGACAGACTTAGCCAGAGTGCAGCAGCAGGCACAGTACTATCGAGGCTTGTATCATGGTGCCGTGGCGTCGAGCCAGAGGGCAGGGAGTTTCAGGACTCAGTCTGGGGTGGCTCACAGAGCAGGTCCATCCCAGTCAGGGGCATCTGTCATGGGACCTCAGCAGTCAGGAGCTGGCAGTGGTGGCCCATAGCAGTAGGGGTAGTCAGAGACCAGATTTTGGACATTTTGGGACATGTATCACCGTCTATTTAGACGCATATCGCATATGACACTTTGATTTTGAGAGAGATGATGATATTGTACATTTGGACCTCTTTGTATATGATAGTATGGATGATGATGCAGCTTTGTGTATCTATTGCATGCGTTTATGAGATGATTATTTCTATTGCATAGTTAGATGGTTTATATGATGCTATATGAGAAATACTTTGATATGCTGCCATATGATGTCTATATGATCTAATGTGACAAATGAATGCAAAATGTAATATGATGTCTATGTGATGATGCAAATGTATGTATATGAAACATGATTTCTATGTTATGATGCTATATATGTGGTGTGTAAATGAGCTAGTGCAGATGTGTGTATGGAACATGATTTCTATGTTAAGATGCTGTATAGATATGTGAGATGCTACTGGATGCTTATATGATGTAATGCTTTGAATGTATGCATTTGTAACATGAGTACTGTGTGGTGATGTAACTATATATGTGATGCACTTAGCTATGTTGTTTGATTTTCTGGGCTTTTAAGATTAAGATGTGATGTAAATGTATTGGTGGCCTAATGCATTGGGTGGTGTATTCTACTAACCTAATCATGTGCATGACTAGTTTCTGCGAATGATATGATATGCTCCTATATGCCTTGTTTTTGAGACGTCCAAATGCACCCTATCGACAGAAGAATGACCTGATGGATAGAGGAATGGTTGCGAAAGAATGACTTAGGAACTTTTCTTGATATCGTTACTCTGCATAGTTTGAATAATGAGGACTGTATGGATGGGTGTATGGATATAGGACGGATGTTTTGCTTTTAGATTGCTTTATTTCATCATTGGGCACTTTGTTTTTGGTACTTTTCTGAAATGTTGTAAGTGAATACAAGCATCGAGGTATAATTGAACCGAGATGACCTGAGTATCGCTTACATGGAGTGTAATTGAGCAAGTTAATACAAGCATCTAGTCAAAATTGAATCTAGATGACCTGAGTACTTCTTTCATTTCAACAAGCAAGGATTGCCCCCGTTCATGTAAGACCTTTGATGTCCTCGATGATCTTTTGCTGATCATGTCCTTAGACAAGGCGTCGCATTACTAAAGTTTAATCCACAAACAACAAACAAAGAAAGTAATCCTGCCCCCATCATAGCATCTCTAGCTTTTGGCATCCTTGAGTAGCATAGGGAGGTATGATAGCAAAAATCAAGACTCTATAACTTAACCCTAGGTTCCAATCTACAAAAGCATATTTGCGTTGATATGTGTTTATTTCTTGCCTTAATTTGCATAAAATCATTTAGAAGACCTTGGGTATTTGCTTTGCGTTGGATAGGTTAAGATGCTCATAATCAAGATTTCTGCTTGAAGTGCGGGTGTTTGCTTGCATTTGCTTGCTTGGTGAGAAGATGGCATAATCCTTATTGAGAAGACGGGCCCTAAGGGACTGACCTAGTGCCTCGGGGGCTCATTGCTAAATGGCCTTGCCTACGTGACGACGCAGAGGCAACGTAGTTCGGGGTAAACCCTAATGGACCATGGATGGACTAGAAGAAAGATGACCAGAATGAAGACAAGAGAGGAGACGAATGGGACCTTGGGAGATATGGAAGCCTCAGGGGCGCATTAGAATAATGGCCTTGCCTACGTGATGGCGCAGAGGCGACGTAGTTCACGAATTTGGACCACAGACACTGACGAGAGACACTACACTAGGCTCACTTCGAGGAGATGATATGGGACAAAACCTTGGTTGACAAGGCCACAAGGTGAGTATCAAGCCATGATAGGTAACTGTCAAGTGTTTATTGTGGGATGGATATGGGTCGAATGGGGAAAATAGAGGGAGAATGGACTCAAGGTGATTGGATTCCCAAAGATGGAGAATGCGGTTTGTCACAAGTAACGCCTGTTTACCAGGTTTTCATCACTTGCTTTTATTTGCACGAGAAGCTAGAAAGTAACATGACGCCTGATTGCCAGGTTTTCATCATGATACCTTTCCAAGGCGCCTGTTTGCTAGGTTTTCACCAAAGGACGATTTTTTTGCATGCTTTCTACTTTTTTTTTAATTTTTTTGTATTTTCTCTTTGTAACTTTTGTTGATTTTTTTGATTTTATTGTGCCCCCTTGCATTGGGGTTCTCTTAGGTATAGAACCTGCGAAGGTGCATGTTGTTGATTGGATCATCAAACAACTCACCTTCTGATGTGGCCAACTGATATGCCCCCGATCCGTAAGCCGCTACAATTACATAGGGTCCAAGCCAGTTAGGCTCGAACTTACCTTTCTTTTCTCTATCCTGCTGATTGCGAGGGTTCTCTTTTAGGACGAGGTCCCCAACCTTGAAGCATCTTGGTCTAACCTTGTGGTTGTAGCTTCTTGACATCATCTGTTGATAGGCTTTGAGATGGTCAAAAGCTTTCTGGCGCCTTTCCTCTAGCAGTTCTAGCTCTTGCAGTCTGGAGACTCTGTACTCTTCGTCTGATATGAGACCTTTCAACGACACCCGAAGGGATGGGAGTTCGACCTCAATGGGAAGGATGGCTTCGGAACCATAGACGAGGGCGTAGGGTGTAGCACCTGTGGGAGTGTGTATGCTGGTTCGATAGGCCCACAGAGTGGGATTGAGTTGGACGTGCCAATTGCGACTAGCTTCATTGACAGTCTTCTTTAGGATTTTCAGAATGGTTTTGTTTGATGCCTCAGCTTGGCCGTTACCTTGGGGGTAATATGGGGTGGAGAAGCGATGCTGGATCTTGAAACGCTCACAAAGTTCCTGGACATCCTAATTTTTGAAAGGTCTCCCGTTATCCGTTATGATGGATGAAGGGATGCCATAGCGGCAGATAATGTAATTCAGAATAAAAGAGGAAATTTGCTTTCCGGTGACGGTTGATAAGGGAACGGCTTCAATCCACTTTGTAAAGTACTCAGTGGCGGTTATGATGAATTTATGGCCGTTGGAAGAAGGCGGATGAATCTTTCCCACGAGGTCAAGTCCCCACTGGCAAAAGGGCCAGGGTGTCGTTAGAGGTCTCAACTCCTGAGCAGGTGCATGAATCAGGTTCCCATGTATCTGGCACTGTTTGCACTTTTTGACGAACTGATATGAATCCATTTCCATATTGGGCCAGTAATAACCCAAACGCATGAGTTTCTTAGCTAAGGAGGGACCGCTGGAGTGTGTTCCACAGATCCCTTCGTGCACGTCTCGCAAGGCAGTTATAGATTCTTCTTGTTCTAGACAACGGAGTAAAGTACCATCCAGACCACGTCGGTAAAGGGTATTGGCGATAATGGTGTAACGGGAGGCTTGTCGGATGAAGGTTCGTTTTTGGTTGGAAGAGAGGTCCAACGGAAGGATATTGTCCTTGAGGTAAGTGTAGGTCTTACCGTACCAAGGTGAATCAGATCCTACTAGGTGGCAAATGGAATGGGTTTCGAGGAGATCATAAGCCAGCTGTCAAATTGTTTCTACTAAGAACTCATACTGTGACTCATGTTCAGGTATCTCAAGAAGAGAGGCTATGGTCGCCATTGCATCGGCTGCTTTGTTCTCTATCCTGGGTATTTGCTCAAACGAGATGGTCCCAAAATGTTTTTTGAGGTCGTCGACCATTCACTTGTATGGGATGAGCTTCTCATCTTTGGTCTGATACTCGTCGTTGACCTGGTTTATGACAAGCTGAGAATCACCATAGACACATAGTGCTTGAATTTTCCACTCAGTGGCCATCTTGAGACCAATTACCAAAGCCTCATACTCTGCTATATTGTTAGTGCATGGGAATAACAACCTGTAGGACTTTGGAATTGTGTCGCCTTGGGCAGTGATAAACAAGATACCTGCCCCCGATCCATGGTTGGTGTAAGACCCGTCGAAGTAGAGTTTCCAAGGAGATGCGGACAGAGTGAATAAAGACTCATCGGGGAACTCAAACTACATTGGTGAAGTGTCCTGTAATGGTGCCTCAGCTAGTTGGTCTGCGATGATTTGCCCCTTGATGGCTTTTCTGTCCACATACTCTATATCATATTCGCTAAGAAGCATAACCCATTTGGCTAGTCGACCTGTGAGAGCTGCTTTGCTAAGAAGATATTTTAGTGGGTCGATCTTGGCAATGAGTTTGACAGGATGTGCCAACATGTAGTGTCAGATTTTTTGTGAGGCAAAAACCACCGCAAGGCATGAACGTTCCACCTGTGAGTACTGCAACTCGTATCCCACTAAGGTTCGACTGATATAGTACACAGCTCTTTCCTTGTTCTCATAGTCTTGCTGCGCTAGGAGAGCCCCAAGAGCAGTAGGTGTAGCAGATATGTAGAGAATCAAAGGTTTTCCTTGGATCGGAGGCATGAGTATAGGAGGATTCATGAGGTACTCCTTGAGCTTGTTGAATGCCTCTTCGCACTGCTCGTCCCATTTAAATGGAACGTTCTTATGTAGGAGATGGCTGAAAGGATGGCACTTGTCGGCCAATTGTGAGATGAACCTGCGGATGGCCTGTAGCTTGCCCTGTAAGGATCTCAACTGTGTTAGAGTTTTGGGCGGAGGCATGTCCATGATTGCTTTGACCTTGGCCAGGTCTACCTCTATGCCGTTTGCTGACACGATGAAGCCTAGCAGCTTGCCCGATGTGACCCCAAACACACATTTCTTAGGGTTCAGTTTTACTTGGAATTGATCCAACCGTTGGAAGACTTTCTCTAATGTGTCCAGGTGTGAGTCCCTGGTGAGTGATTTTGCCAAGATGTCGTCAACATAATCTTCCATGGTCACATGCATCATGTCGTGAAATATAGTTGTCATGGCCCGCTGATATGTAGCACCTGCATTTTTCAGCCCAAATGGCATGACATTCCAGCAAAAGGTACCCCAAGGACAAGTGAAAGCGGTTTTGTGCTGATCCTCTGGTGCTATTTTGATCTGGTTGTACCCTGAGAATCCATCCATTAGTGACAGCATTGTATGTCCCGCCGTGAGGTCGACTATGATGTCGATGTTAGGCAAGGGAAAGTCATCCTTGCGGCATGCTTTGTTTAAGTCTCTAAAATCATTGCATAGTTGAACCCTGCCATCTGGTTTAGACACTGGCACGATGTTTGATATCCATTCGGGGTAATCAATGGCCCTGATGAACCCCACGTCTAACAATTTCTTGAGTTCTTCCTTGACCAGGAGGGCAATATGGGGATGCATTTTTCTCAGTTTTTGCTTTACGGGTTTTACCCCTGGATCCAATGGCAAGTGATGTAGAATCAGGTTTGGGTCCAAACCTGGCATGTCGGCATATGACCAAGCAAAGCTGCCTCTCTTCTTTTTAAAGAATGGTACAAACTTGGTTTTCTCAGGCGGCGTGAGAGATTTTGCAAAGTGGATTATCTTAGGCTGCTCTTCGGTTCCAATGTTCACTGGCTCTGTTGGCTCTACTACGATCTGTGACCTTTCTTGATACATGTCACTTGGGAGGGTGTCAAGCAATCCATCGTCAGGTGCCACGGTTGGGTTTTCACCTTCAGATACGTCCTTTCTTTTTACTGTTTTATGATCTGTCACTACCGCATGGCGGTTTTCACCGTCAGATCCCTTTTTGATCTTTACATTTTTGCGACTAGAAGGCTTGGCACCCTCCCCAAAGTAAGCTACAGTATTGAGTTCGATAGCGAAACTGGCTTTATGATCTCCTTTTGGTAAATGATCTCTAAGTCTCATATAGTCAATGTAGGCATCATCGTTCTGGAACATATCTAATTGAGGGGTCCCTTGCAGGTCCCAGTCAATAAGCTCAGGGTGTAAGAGGGGAAGGGAGTCGGATGAAAGACCTGATTCGTTGATAGTGTGGATGGAAATACTAGGAGCATAGGTGGGGGTAGTGTTCTGGGTGGTACTTTCTTCCAGGTTGTTTATCGCAATGGAATTGAAACTTTCCTCGAAAGCCATAACTTCAGGGAGGGGCAAATTAGACTCCAGTGGTCTGTCCCGTTGCGTTTGTCTCTCATGATATGGGCTAAGGGTTTGGATGGTGTCAATCTCCTTGTCATCGTAGGAGTACTCTGTCAGCTCGTCCCATTCATATTGATTGGAATCATCTGAATCTGCGTCACTATCCACTTGGAGTGTTTGAATTGTCTCCACTAGGCAGGCATTTTCTTTGGCTTTACCTTTACCTTTGTAGCCTAGGCCAGTCGTGTTTCTAGCCGAAGAGGAGGAAGAGGGTTGTATAGGTTGGGGCAAGAGTGACTAGGACAGAAGGTGACTGGGACGACCGTTGAAAGAGAGAGAAATGGGTGAAATGGATGAAAACTGACTGCAAGGTTGATTCTGACCTCGGAAAATGAAACTAGGCTTAAATGGGTACTCTGAACAGCTGACAAAAATTTCTCAAAAATAGGGCAGATGCTCACTGTCACACATGCGCAGAAACAGATGCGCAGCAAAAATGGGTAAATGCGCCGTAAGTCGCTGTATATGCGCCGCTCTGGTGAGGTATGTATGCGCAGTAACAGTGTGCAAATGCGCAGCAGAAAAGTATATGCGCAGCAGGTCGGCGTATATGCGCAGCAAGTCGCTGTAAAAGCGCAGCAGAATAGTGTATATGCACAGCAGAAAGGTATAAAAGCGCCGCAAGTCGGTACAAAAGCGCAGCAAGTCGCTGTATATGCACCGCAGAAATGGATATATGCGCAGCTCTGGTATTTTTTTGGGCAAATTTTTGGGATTTTTCTCTGTTTTTGGTATTCTTTGGCTGGAATAGGTCTTCCTGATCTGATATTATGAATTAATTTAGCAAGAAAACACAGCAAGCACAAAGAGTATTTTATAGTTTTCCATTGTTTTTGTAGTTTTTCGACTCTATTTTGGACAAAAGCAAGTACAAAATCCTAGGCGAGAAATGGATTATAAGGGATTTGGGCCACTAAAACAAGACGTTTGTAATTCGGGCAACCGTTCAAGTGGTTACACGTGTGGCGGCGCTACTCTCCGTTATGGAGTCTCCCAGCCTCACAGGGTTGCGCCTGAGAGGGTTTTGGGGGAGGTTGGCCGTCGGTGTAACATAACAGCACTCGTTGCAGGAGGTTTTCACCTCAAGCACAATTTATTTTAAGTGGCTTGGTAGGGCTTGGCGTTAGCCTGTTACCACTCAGGGTCATTCCCGCTTGGACAAGCGTGCATCCAAGGGCAGGCCCCTCCTAAAGGTTAAACAAGTAGAATGACAAGTCTGGCACTCTGATCACCCAGAAGAGGGGAGAGCATAAGCCTATTGTCATTCGCAAGCACAGAATACACTGATTAATCCACCCTAGTTAAAAAGATAAAAACTAAATGGGCTAAGCTAGTCAAACAAAACTTTGAAGTGATTTCGACAATATTGCAGTGGTTCAATTTTAAGTCCCAGAAAGCAGTTGTGAGTTCAATTTTAAATCCACGTTGCGCGAGATTGTTAACTTTGAAATTCAGGTCTCACGATATAGCAATGGTTCATTTTAACTTCAGAATGCAGTTGTGAGTTCAATTTTAAGTCCACGTTGCACGAGATTGTTAACTTTGAAATTCAGGTCTCACGATATAGCAATGGTTCATTTTAACTTCAGAATGTAGTTGTGAGTTCAATTTTAAATCTTAGATAGCAATAATTTGGAAGTTTGTTTGCAATGCAAGCATGAAATAAACCAGTTACTTCCTCCCTAGTTAAGACTAGATGAAGATTTGTAATGAACAACCATTTTACTCTTTCCCAGAAAATGAAATGTGAGCTAGTTAGATGCAACTACATGTAACTGAACCCGAGCCTAACCTACAAAACCGCTCCAGCAAACACCTGCAAAAGGGTTAGCGTTAGCAAAATACTCTAGAAAAGTACTAAAACCTGAGCCAGTTACAAATGCGCAGCTTCAGTGATCAGATGCGCAGAAGTGATCAACAGAAGCGCATCATTAACGAATGCGCCGTAAAAATGAACATATGCACCGTTAAAATGAACAGATGCGCAGTTTTAATGTATGCGCAGCAAAAGTCGTCAGAAGCGCCGTAACAGACAACAGATGCACCGTTTTAACGTATGCGCAGCAATATTATATGAAAGCGTAGCAAAAATCAACAAATGCGCAGTTTAGACAAAAGCGCAGCAACAGTCTATAAAAGCGCAGTAATAGTCAACAAATGCGCAGTTTTACAAAAGCGTCGTAACAGTCTTCAAAAGCGCCGTAAAAATGAACAGATGCACCGAAAGAACTTGTGCGTGACTCTGCGGGACCTGTACGGAACCTGCCTTCAAAAAAGCTCAAAAATGGTGAAATAAAGGGGCAACGGTGGGCGCCAAAAATGTGAGGGTAAAATAGTGCATCAATCAAATGAATAACAGATGACCCAAACATCAACAGAATAGAGAAACACAGAAGATTCAAATGAACAATGAACGAACACAGCAAACCTCTTCCGTTTCGAAACTTCTGTTGTTCGCCTATCACGAATCGTCCTTTCGCAGATGAGATGAGCCCTCAGAGAGTGCAATCTTTTAAAGCTGTTTGAGGAAGTCGATGGTGAACGGCTATGGTGTGATATGCAATGAAGGTGAGCTCCAATGCAACAATGGTGATCTCAAGCTTGAGGATGACAAAAGGGTGCCAAAGGCGCGCTGGTGATATTTCTGCAGAGTAACGATGTCAAAAGCCTGGATGATTAGAATGAAGGGATGAAGCTTCATTTATAGACTCAGAGGAATAGGAATCAACGGTTGAGAGAAGATATGAAGATCAACGGTTGAAGATGGTTGAGGAATGTGCAACCAGTGGAAACGTGCCAAGTGTCCCAGCTCTCTCATGAAAGGTGGGATGTGACAAAACTGATTGGAGAGTTAACAGACTTGACTGATCTGTTAACAGAATTGATTGATCAGTTAGAAGAGTGGATTGTGGAACTGACTGGATTGATTGAGGATTTGACTCAACTGACAGGTGAGTTAACAGATTTGATTGATTGGTTAACTGACCTCTGATTGGAGAAGAAATAGGCCATGTGGGTGAGGGAAAATAAGGTAATTAAATATTAAATATATTTAATTACATGTGCAACCTGATGAGGTGGACAAGGTGAGGTGGAAAAGGTGAGGTGTAAAGGTGATGTGGAATTTTGAATTTAGAACTTTAGGATAGAGGAAATAGGATTAATTAAATAATTTATGATTATTTAATTGTGAAGGACTTTAGAAGCATTTTAATTAAATAAATAGAATTTATTTAATTGTGAGATAGTGAATTGATTAAATAAATTTGGAATATTTATTTAATTAATAGAAGAATGGAATAAATATTTGGAATATTTATTTAGGATGATTTGTGTCATTTTTAGGCGTATACACTACTCAAGGCATCAACAACTTTGTTTGATTTTCTATACCTATGTTTCAACACAAAAGTATAACTCTGCATGAACTCTACCCATCTCATATGTCTCTAATTCAACTTACCTTGACTGTTCAAATACTACAAATCTTGATGATCTGTAAACAACACAAACTCCTTAGGCAACAAGTAATGTCTCCACTTCTTCAAGGCTTGAATTATGGCGTAGAACTCTTGATCATAAACTGAATATCTTCTCCTTGCATCATTTAACTTCTCACTAAAATAGGCTACAGGTCTACCTTCCTGACTTAACACTGCTCCAATTGCATTTCCACTTGCATCACAATCAACTTGAAATACCTTATGAAATCTAGTAATGCCAAAATAGGTTGTTCTATCACTTTCTGCTTTAACAACTCAAAACTTTTATTTACTCCTGATGTCTACTTAAAATCTTTTTTGTCACCTCTCATTGTCTTTGTCATAGGGTTACAAATTGAACTAAAATTTCTAATGAACTTTTGGTAAAAATTAGCCAATCCATGAAATGATCTAACTTCTCCAATGCTCTCTAGTGTAGACCATTCAACAATTGCTCTCACTTTCTCAGGGTCCATCTTCAATCCTTCCGTATAAATCACAAATCCCAAATATACCAATTCTTCCTTCATGAAACTACACTTCTTGATGTTTATCAACAATTTCTCTTCTCTCAGTCTCTACAAAACTTGTCTAATATGCCACAAATTTTCTTCTTTTGTCTTACTAAAAATTAGAATATCATCCAAGTATACAATTACAAAATTACCCAAGAATTTCTTTAGAACTTCATTCATTAATCTCATGAAAGTACTTGGTGCATTTTTGAATCCAAAAGGCATCACTAACCACTCATACAATCCTTCATTTGTCGTAAAAGTAGTCTTCCACTCATTACCTTCTCTGATTCTAATATGATGGTATCCACTCTTCAAATCTATCTTTGTGAAATATCTTGCTCCACTCAAACAATCCATAATATCATCAATCCTAGGTAATGGAAATCTATACTTAACTATGATCTTGTTTATTTCTCTAGAGTCAGTACACATTCTCCATTCTCCATCCTTCTTCGGTGCTAGCACTGCAAGTACTACACAAGGACTCAAACTTTCTCTGATCAAACCTTTCCTCAACAATTCTTGTATCTATCTATTCAATTCTTCATTCTATGTGCTTCTTTGTTAGGCAAACTTGCTCTCGGTATAAGATCCATGTGATGATTGATACTCCTTATAGGTGGTAATCATTTGGGTACATTATTTGATATGATGTCTTCGTACTCTATCAGCAATTCTCTTATCTCCTCCGGTTCAATTTCTTTCTTCACCACTTCAGGCTTCTTAGGAATCAAGGCATAACACAGACTTTCCTATTTCAAACCATCCAAAAATTTCCTTCCATCTACCAAACAGATTCTAGAATTCCCACATACTTCACTCTTAGGATCATCTTACAAAGGAATCAAGGTAATTCTCTTTCCATTTTCTGTTATGGTATATGTATTCTTTCTCCCATCATGCATAGCCTTTCTATCATACTGCCAAGGTCTACCCAACAAGATATGACAAACATCCATAGGCATAATATCACACAAGAATTCATCATGATAAGGTCAAATATGAAATTTCACCAAACATTGCTCACTCACCAGTACCTTATGATTATCCTGAATCCATGCTATCTGATAGGGCTTAGGGTGTTTCAATCTTTCCAACTTCAGCTTAGTCACCATCTCCTCTGAAACTATGTTATTTGAACTACCACTATCAATTACAACTTTGCAAAACTTACCTCTTGATTTGCATCTTGTTCTGAATAGGATTTTCCTCTGTGATGGTTCCTCATGTGTCTCTACTTGAAATATTGCTCTTCTCATCACCAATAATTCTCTCTTCTCTGTATTTCCAACTGAACTAGGTGATTCAATAGGTTCTTCCTCAACATAGGCTGCTCTTCCACTATTTTCTGATTTCTTGCTTGTACTACCCTGATTACATTCAAATGCTCTATGTCCTTCACCTCCACATTTGAAACAAGTACCTCTGAATGTCTTCTTATCAAATCCTCTACCTTCTCTCCTATATCCTTCATTCCGATATGCATTAGGGTTTCCTCTCTGATAAAAATTTCTATCATCTCTGGTAAGCACTGTTATCTCTATCATCCTTCAACGGGTTGTCAAACTTGTTCTGCTCCACAAATGATCTATCATATCCAAAAAATATTCTTCCTCTCTAAAATTTACCTCCTATGCCTCTCTGTCTTTGATCATGTTTCTTACTCATCTTCTCTTCAACTTTCAGGGCAAACTAATATGCTTCCTCCAAAGATGTCATCCTTACCAAACTCAGTTCTTCTTGAATGTTCAATCTCAGTCCATTAATGTATCTAGCTACTTTCTCGTTGCTTGCTTCACTATGTCATGTCCTTATGATCATCTTATGAAATTCTTCAGTGTACTCCTTCACAAATTTCTCCTTTTGTCTTAGGTTTTGCAATCTCTTCAACAGTTCCAACTCATAGTCAGTAGGTATAAATTGATTCTTCAACTTTGTCACCATCCGGTCCCACTTTGTAATCTTTTCTTTTCCTCTTCTATTTCTTTCCAACTAAACTTGTTTCCACCATATAGCAGCATGTCCTTTCAACTTTGTCTTTGCAAATTTCACCTTCTTCAGATCTTCAATCTCCTCATATTTAAAGTATTCTTCCATGTCATTTATCCAGTCAATCAATTCTTCAGGATTCAAATTACCAGTATAGTTTGGTACATCAACTCTAGGTCTTTTTCCAATTTTTAAAATAGCTCACAACATCTTTAGCTGATCTAATTCTTCTTCTTCATTACCTTCTAAGGTTTCGCTAGTTTGTTCAGCAGATTGAAATTCTTCTTCAACATCACTTTCAACATTAGGTCTTGGTGTCAATCCTCTTCACCTATCTTCTTTGACAGCATCCAATCGAAATCACATTGTTCTCATCAATTCCATCATCTCATCCATTCTATTATCCATTGTACCAACAAGAGGAACTCTTTACGGTGGCATCTTCCTAGGATCAAGTGCAAACTACCTCAAATTTGGCAATCAGGCTACAAGCGACAACTTCCTCTCAATCGACGATCAGTTACGCACAAGTAACCTATCTCAGATTGGCGTTCTGCTCACAACAATTCGCTTCAAAGAATCAAACTTTTGCTTTGATACCACTTGGTGCAGTCATGGTAGGAGGGTTCACAGAGTGAACAATCTGGACCATGCAGCAAGAGTAAACACAATGGAAACAACTCAAAGAAATGGAACAGATGCAGATTCAGTCATTTAGTATATTAAAGAATTCAAATACAATCTGGCCAGCAACATGCGGGCTTACAATTAGGGCTCACAAGCCTAATTACATACATGCGCAAGATAAAGCTTTGAAGCTCCTTCACACAAAATCCAAAACTAAGAATTATGAATCAATTGCTAACTCCTAACTGCTTTCCTAAGGATCTATTACATCTTTATATATCATTCCTGGACCAATAGATTCCTCTACATCAGCCTAGGAAGGTCACAAACTCCTATGAAGAGATGTAACATGTTCACAGATAGGTCTGACCTAAATGCATAGAACACTTCCTCAAATGAATGGAACAATGTACAAACCTCTGGAAAAGGTCAGCCACGAACCAAGGATCATTGAATGATGTGTCATTAGGATCCGCAAGTCAAGGAATGATCCGCAAGCCTTCTCCTTTAGCTAATTATCTGGAACTGTTAGAATGCCCTGCTCTGAGAAAATAGATGATCTTCTAATAGCAATAACTTTCTAGTAACTAATCAAAATGCTCTGAGTTCTTGATATGATGTAGATGAATAAATGTAGATGCTAAGTCTAGATCTACAAGATGTGAATTTCCAAAACCGGACCACAAGCTGAGAACTACTACTGACTACACTGCCTGAAGTGAACTAGAAAATGAAAGAACTGAAATGTAGATGGTTTTGGTTGATGCAAGATTACTCTTGAACCAGGGATGCTCCTAGATCACTTAGAGCCCCAAGGAAACTCCAAGCCTAAGGGTGGGATTCCAAAGCAACTTCAAATGAAACATGTGTGTGTAGACACTTAAAATTGTCCATGCCTTGAAACAACACCTTTTGTCCTAGGTCCTTGCATAATCCCACTTATAATCCAACTTATCACCTAACCAATTAATTAAATAAACCCCTTTATTTAATTGATTCCCCCTCACTTGTCTCAAATAATTCAAATAAAATATTTGAATTAAATCCCTCACTTTTTCCATATTGCAACATGTGTCACATGACTAAAACTCTTCACATGCAAAAATAATTTAAATAATTGTATTATTTAAATTATGAGATTCCCACTCAAATCTTATTCTTAGCCCCACTTATTATGTGTCATAAGCATCTTTTCCTCCAAAATAAATAAAAGAATCCCACTTATTCCCTCACATCCTAATTTTGGTCTCATGTCATAATCCACTTAATGTGCGTCATAGGCACTAAAATCAACTTTTTATCCTAGCCATACACATCACACATATGACTTTTAATCTTGGCCATAGAATCATATCAGCTCTTGCCTATAAATATGGCCTCTCACAAGCCATTTGGGAGCCATCTTCTTCTAGTATCCTCACTCTGCCAAAATTCTTTCAATCCTCTCAGCTATCTATCTATTTTCCTCTATCATCTTCATCTTATCATTATGCTACAACGGTGAGCAACCAACATCCTTCATCAACAACCCTTCAGCATCATGCATTCTCATGCAAGATCGAGGAGAGCCATGGAGATCAATCAAGTCTAGCGTGGATTCAGTTTGCATTTGATTTTCTTTATTTTTATTTTCATGCTAGTTTGTCCTTCATGGTACATAGTTAGGGTTTAGTTAGTTTTCTATTTTTAACACTAAATTTGATTTTCCCTAGATACAAAATGGTGAACCTAATGTGAAGCCCTTGATCTAGCTTGTTTTTTGTAGGTTTCATTAACTTTTTATTGCAGGTTTATGTCATTTTTGGACAAAACCCTAGGTTTTACAAAATTATTCATATCTTCCAAACAGCTATGAATTTTTCTACAAGATTTTTACAAAATCTTGTGCATCATCTTAGGAGGCTACAACAGAAAAATCGCATGTTTATCATCATTTTTGTAGGAGTTATCATGATTTTATGTTTTTTAATAAAATCACGTTTCTGGGTACAAATCAGCAAATTTTTTAGAAATTTTTATATTTCTAGAAAAATCTTGAAATTCTAATGGGGGTCTATTATTTACAAATTTAATTTTAAGTTCATATAATGTATGAAAAGATCAGATCTTTGTCAGTTGTAGGTTTTTCATAAATCCACATTTATGGGCGCAAATAAGGGAATTTTTCTAACTTATTTACATTTTTGGAAAGCTCTTAGAAAATGAGTAGAGGTCTCTTCTTTGATTTTTTAGTTTTCAAATAAACAAATGTCTTGAAATAATCAAATCTAATTCGACTATGTATCTGAAATTACAATTTTCCTTTTCTAATGAGCTTATCATTTTATGGTTGTATTGTAGTATCATTTTCTGATTTTGTAGGTGAATCAAAGGAACTGGAGCAGCGTTTGGATTAGTCAAAACAGTAGATTTAAGGACAAAAATAATCAGATGCACACATTCCATCTTTTATCTCTAATCATTTGCTTATCAAAACATTTAGATTTTGGGCTTAAAACAAACATTGCTTGCCATCACATATCAAAAATTAGGTCTAAAATCAACTAGTGTCTTCCATTACATCTTCATTTGGGATCTAAAAAGAACAAGTGCTTGAACTTTCTACCACACATTTCATTTCTAAGGGTCAATTAACAACTGCGAGTGTGAATCAAGTGACAGCTCACTCGGTTTGCTTTTGTTTACCCTATTTTAGGAGGCTTGCTTGGAGACACACCACTCCAAGGGAAGACCTCAACCGAGGTTGAATCAAAAGACACCCTCATTGGGAGTTGTAAATATTGTCACTCTTGGCTAATCCCCAAATAACGTTATACCTTTGGGAAGTGAAGGTGAAGGATAGGTTACCCCTTTCTCCCGCCTGTGTGGTAGGATTTCGCTTTCAATCCATTTCCCTAGTCAACCTTGTGAAACCTAGCTTAAGACCTAATTGGCCATACCCCACTTGACTAATCATTAGGGCTTGTTGATGTGTCTTCAAGTGTTTACTTAATCATAACATTTAATCTTGAAAGGAAAATTGAACATTGTGTTTGGTGTGTGTGTTCATGTATTTACATGTGAAATTTTGTGTTTGATATTGCCCAAGTCAAACTACCAATAAACAATTTGCCACATCATCCAATCTTTCCAAACTAAATCATCCTAATCATTCTAAATCATCATCTTAATCCTAGTCATTACTTGTCAAAATGGTCATAATCCTAAGCAAGCCTAATCCTAATCCAAAGCCCAAGGTCACACTTCGAGGAGCCCCTCCTCCTAATCATGACGACAATTTGAAATCTTACATACTCCGAGGTGACCCAAAATTTGTTTCTAGTGATGATGAGAACTTTGTAGATCCTAGTGATGATGAGGATCTTGTAGATTTTGAGGCATACTTGGAGGAACAAACTGAAATCCAAAAACTTCAATCTATGTGTAACTCCATCCCAACACAAGAGCAAAAGATCATAGCACAAGAACTCCAAGACCTCATTCAAACACTTCACCAGGTACCCCAACCCCTAGATCGATAGATCATACAAAGATTCCAAGCCATCATTCAAAAATTTCAACAAAACCAATTGTTGGCAAGAGACACTGTGTGGCTTCATAAGTGTTGTCATTGATGGCAACAAAGTCTATCCCATACATCTGCAGTACATAATATGCCTTTACCAGAAGTCAGATTGAAGATTGTTTTGGTCTAGTGGACAAGAACAGAGTATGTAACATGGTCTGACAATCAGGTCCGGATCTCTCAGATGGTGTAACTCAGTAAGTTGTGGACTTGGTCAAGTCAAAAGGGGTATCATGACTATTGTATTCTAGAGATTAAGCCTTTGGTGATAAATCATGAAAAAGTTATGAGCATCTGAGTGTTGGGTCCTAGTGAGGCAGAGTAGATAGAGGAAGAACTAACCGACAGAGTATCAGACTTCAATCTGGATATGTAAAAGGTGTTGATCAAGAAATTTGTGGCATTATACATTGTTGGCCGACATGATTAATGACTTCTCTACCTAAGTTTTCAGTGTGCATCATCATTCAAGTATGGATTCAGTCGATAGAATAGTAACTTGCAAATATCCTAAGTGTTTTTGTTGCTGACTAGAAAGTTGTTGGAAATCCTTGATGCAGATATATATACCTAATGGATTCAAGCTTGTGAAAGGGTGATAGCAATCAATGTTTGGTAGAAATGTGAAGAAAAGCAGAGAAAAGTGAGAAGACAGCAATCCAAGCTTAGAATGTGACAGAAAAGTGACACTAAGCAGAAGAAGGATGAAATGTGCTAGATTAGTATACTGAGCCTAACCGAAACTAAATTTCTACATATGTGGATGTTGTTCATTAGTTCAAACACTTTGGTATCATCTGTAAGCATTTGTAGACAGTGAGTCTCTTGTAGGCAGTGGGCCTCTTGTGAGCAGTGTGCTAGGGCAGTGGGCCCTAATTGGCAAGTGCCAAATTTGTACTCTTTATTCTTTTAATAGAGAATACAATCTTGGGTTAGTCACCCCATAATTTTTCCCTTAATAGGGTTTCCACATAAAAATCCTTGTGTTGTGTGTTAATTTCATTTTTAGTTCTTATGGTTGCCTTTGCTTTCATGTTTTGATATAGCAGTAAATGTTAAGATAAGAAAAGAAAGTAAAAAGAAGAAAAGTTATAAGATAACTGATTCACCCCCCCTCTCAGTTATCTGCATTACTTCTAACACCAATCGCCACAAATACAACACCTCCTAGCCCAAGCCCAACAATTCATAGCCACTTGTCAAATCCAACCAAATCCACCCACCTATCAAGTCAATGCCACATCAACCTATCCCACTTATTTCCATGCCAACCAATATTCGTATCCATCTACATCACAACAAGCACATGTGAACCTAAGGCACTCCTTGAAACAAGATCAAATGTCCTCAAGCTATAATGATACTCTTGACAAGGGAAACAACACCTTAAATTAGGAATCATACCCCACTCCATCTACTAGTCCTCCATCATCATCCAAGAGAATGCCTATATCAAAGCCTACTAGTCCTACATCAACATCATCATCAAACCTTTCAATCTCTAATCCATCAACCAACAAATCCTCAAATAATTTTCTTGAAAGATTCTTTGCAAAATCTAAAAGCAAAAGAAAAGCTATGGAGTTATCCAAATCCACCAATCCATTTAATCCCTCTAGCCCTCCATTTAATCAAAGTCCAAGCCATAAGTCTAAACCATCCAATATCCCTCTTGTCCTTCCACCATGGGATCTAACTACTCCTAGTCCTAATCCACCTAATCCAATTGGCCTTCCACCTAATCCCAAACATGAGCCTTTAGCTTCCATCACCCATTCACCTACAAAGGATGTGATCCAAGGGCCACTAGCAAGGAATAAACCATCCCCATGTCAAGCACCCATTGATGAGCCTACCATAGAACCCTTGAATGCCATGTTCACTTCTTCAACCCCATCATGTGGTCCACAACCCCTCAAGCCTATTGAAAATTTTCCTCCCATGAGTTCATTGCCCTCTCATGTTGTTGACCAAGAGCCTATCCAAGAGTCATCCGCTTCCATTCAAGCAAACCAAGAGCTATGTCAAGAGTTTAATCCTAAGCATGTGGAAACATCAAGCCCTAGTCCTACTCAAGATCAAATCACTTTCATCCAACCTATCCATAACCTATATATTTTCTATGATCAAGATATTACCTATGAAGAAGCTATCCATGAGCAACTTGATCCTATACCTATACATGAGCAAGACACCCCTTCCATTCATTCTCCATCTAGCCCTAATGCACCAACATCCACTTGTCATGATGAGACACATGCCTCTCAAGAACACATAAGCATAGAAGATCAAACAAATGCCTTGGATCCTAATGAGCATGATCAAGATTCTAATGATCCTTCCACATCTGTTATCGACCATATTCCAAATCCACCATCACATCATATTGGTCTATCCACCTTCATTCATGAATGTTCCTCCCTAGGAACACATCAACCATTGTCTACCACTTCACTTTCTCCACCCAATAAGGAACTCATGTCTAATGTTCAAACTACACCTAGTCCCATAGTCCACCACATACTCCAAAACATGAGCTATCAAGGCAAAGGCTTAGGCCTTCATGAATAAGGTGTTTTGGAGCCCATCCATGTCAAACTCCCTCCATGCTTATATGGCCTTGGATATACACCCCAAGGTAAACAATCTAAATATGTTGGTACTTCCTCCATTCATCCTAAGTCCACCACTTTGCATCATAAATCCTATCATACCCCTAAAACATATGTTGTCATTCCACCTCCATCATCTTACAAATGTCAAAAGCATGTGACTGTACACCTTCCACCATCCAATTTACCTCTATTACTTCCAACTCCTAATATCCCACCATCAACTTTCCCTCCACTTCTACCAATGCCTAATTATCTATCCATTCATAAATCCTCTAAAAATCCTAATCATGACCAACAAAGGCACCAATTGTGTAAAAATGAAGCTTCCACTCATTCTACCATACCCATGGGATTCAAAAGCAAAAATTTGGATGCCTCTACCTATAAAGCAAAAAATCCTAAAGGCCCTCATGCCTTCGAACACAAAAGCAAAGAATCAAAGAAAAATACATCTAAAAATCTATCTAAACCCATACCTTCACAATGAAAGTCTAAAACTAAAATGGTTTGGGTACCTAAGCAAAAAGAAAGCAAGTCAAATGAGGCATCCACCTCTCAAAAATCCCAATCATCTCTTTCCACTCAAAATTCCCATTCCACTCAAAAATATCAAATTCTTCCAACCCACAAGCAAAGCAAAAATGTTAAAAATACAAAGTCTATGTGGGTCCCTAAATGTTTACATCACCCATCCCCTAAGCAAGCATCTTCATTTCTTCCTACACCACCTCCAAATCAAAAGCTTAAATGTTTATCACGGTGTGTACAACTGTTGGTCATGGTTCCATTTCATCACACAACAATTCCACATACCTCCATCTCCCCACCCTTCTTCGACTATCCTGCATATCTTCCCCATCACCTTCCTATGGTCCATGCTTTTGGCTAAGCCTCCCCATTCATCATTTTGCATAAATCCTACATAATCCACTATCATCCTGTCCATAATCCACATCATAATATACTATCTACCTAATCCATCTCACTTTCATGCAAACTTCCTTACCAACATCAATGAGAATAATGACTTGACATGGTCCACGCAATGACATTCCATCTCTAACAGGAGTATCACCTTTCATGGAACTAGACACTTGAGTCCCTCCTATCCATATTCCCCTTCTCCTGTTAAAAAAAAAATCAAAATAGTAAAGAGAAATCCCTTCGTCTAATGGTGAAAACCACCCTTGGTGGCACCTTGGATAAGTACCATGATGAAAACTTGGCAAACAGGCATCATGTATAGGTTGATCTTCTATGTCACTTACACTTAGGGGCACATTGTCTCATCCAACCTATCATTTCTTATCATACCATTTCATATCTTATCATTTTCTATCTTATCTTACCATCCTTATCCATACACTTATGCATCCATCCATCTACCCTTCCTCCTTTTGATCTTGATAAAAATTGGGGGCAAATTATTGACGCATGTTTTGGTTATCGCTTGATATACCTCATCCTATCCAAACCAATCCATCCTATCATTATGGACTCTTGTCATAAGCTTTGTCATGAAAAGTCTTAAGTATTACACCAAGAATGGGGCATGTTATTCTTATGCGACATAGTCTTTGGAGATCACATCCTTGTTCTCTTACGCGTACATCCATCTGATAAACTATTGCCTATCCATTTATCTATCCATTTATCCAATCCCACCTTCATCCTGGCACCTAGACTTGGTTTTCCCTTGTCATTGGTATCTAGCACAAAGGCTACTCAAATTGTCATCCAATACCATTTCTCAAAACTTTTCAAAAACACAAAAAAATCAAAACATTTCAAAACCCAAAAAAAATCAAATATTTCCAAAAATCCAAAAAAATCAAATATCCCAAATATACAAAAAAATTAAATATTCAACAAAAATCCAAGCAATCAAATCAATTATCAAATCATCATTCAAACAAATTCTTCGAAATCCAATCATCATCATTCAAATCATTCCTACAAAACAAATTAATCAATTCTTCCAATCAATTTTCATCAAAATCAAATCATTTAACCAAATTCCTCCAAATCAAATCACTTCTTCTAATCAACTCAATTCAATCCAATCATCTAATCATTCCAAGCAATAAACTTAAATGCAAATCATCTTTAATCCATATCAATTAAGTCAATCAATCATGCTAAATTATCCAATTACATCCTTGGTTTTGTTCTAATCTTGATGTCAAACAAATCAATCAATCATCATCATCATCAATGGGATTTATCATCCCCAATCCTAGTATTTTTCTCGGTATATATCATTCTCATATCAACAACACAATCCTCGCATTGTTCTCGGGATAAATCATTCCCACATCAACAATGTTATCAATCATCATCAATCAATTGTCAATCAATCAATCAATCATTGGTTTACAACTTGACAGGGGCAATACCTTGTTTGTTTTTGTATCATTTGTGCATGCTTTCTTGTGTGTGTTATCATTTTATCTTGCATTTGTATCATTCCCAGCTAATATTCTTATCTTATATCTAGACAAGGTTGTATTACGCTAGGGCACGAGACACATCCTCACCTTGGTCCTTATACCTTGGTGCATAACGTCTAGTGCTATATCAAACATCATGGTTGCTCACCTTCATTGTAGCATAACACATCCTTCCCTTTCCTCTATCCATTTCCTTACCTTTCTTCCTTGACCAACCCCTTTCATTTCGAGAGTCTACCCATGTTTGTCCAACCCACCTATCCTCTCGAGGGGGCATCATCATCCTATCCTCCCATCATTATCATTTTCCTCTATCCATAACTTTTCTTCTTTGAAATGATGTTACTCGACATAAATCTCATCATCTCAAAGAGGGGCAAAATGTAGACACTTAAAATTGTCCATGCCTTGCAACAACACCTTTTGTCCTAGGTCCTTGCATAATCCCACTTATAATCCAACTTAATCACCTAACCAATTAATTAAATAAACCCCTTTATTTAATTAATTCCCCCTCAATTGTCTCAAATAATTCAAATAAAATATTTGAATTAAATCCCTCACTTTTTCCATATTGCAACATGTGTCACATGACTACAACTCTTCACATGCAAAAATAATTTAAATAATTTTATTATTTAAATTATGAGATTCCCACTCAAATCCTATTCTTAGCCCCACTTATTATGCGTCATAAGCATCTTTTCCTCCAAAATAAATAAAAGAATCCCACTTATTCCCTCACATCCTAATTTTGGTCTCATGTCATAATCCACTTAATGTGCGTCATAGGCACTAAAATCAACTTTTAATCCTAGCCATACACATCACACATTTAAATTTTAATCTTGGCCATCAAATCATATCAGATCTTGCCTATAAATATGGCCTCTCACAAGCCATTTAGGAGCCATCTTCTTCTAGTATCCTCACTCTACCAAAATTCTTTCAATCCTCTCATCTATCTATCTATTTTCCTCTATCATCTTCATCATATCGTTATGCTGCAACAGTGAGTAACCAACATTCCTCCATCAACAACCCTTCGACGTCATGCATTCTCATTCAAGATCGAGAAGAGCCATGGAGATCAATCAAGTCTAGCATGGATTCGGTTTGCATTTGATTTTCTTTATTTTTATTTTCATGCTAGTTTGTCCTTCATGGTGCATAGTTAGGGTTTAGTTAGTTTGCTATTTTTAACACTAAATCTGATTTTCCCTAGCTACAATGTGCATTATAGCATGCACATGTTATGATGTGGATGCATTATAAATTCAAAAAATAGAGTGTACACAAAGTTTTTGTTTGTTTTTTAAGGTGTTTATAACACACCCATGTTATAGGCTTGAGATTTTTGAGTCATAATGCTAGTGCATTATTATGCATTTGCATCATGTCTTATTTTGTTTTAAAACTTATTTGGCCACTTTTTGGTCTTCCAACTTGTGCACTTACCCATTCATGGTTATAAATGCATGAAATTAGCACTCAATTTGACTCATTGGTGCCCTAGTTGGCCCTAAACCTAAATCCATCAATGAGATATGCTTAATCCACCATTTTAGAACATGACCAATCCAAATCTAAAGCTTTTTACCTCCTTGGACTAGGCCACACCCATGGTCTTGTCCCTTGGATTAGAATGCATCCACAACATAGTCTTCCCATTTTGAATTTTAAATTTCCTGCTTCAGAAGCCAACTTTTTTGGGATATGAAAGCTATCCATTAGCTTTTGTGCCAAAGGTCTTAAGTTGTGTGTCTCGTATTAAGACTAAGCATTCACATTAACACTTAATCATAGTCACATTAGTGTAGTCTCAGTCCCATATCAACTTCAATTTACTCAATATTAGTTGCATCAACACTTGTATTCTTTGCTTTGCATGTTTTTAATCTTGTTACATTGGCCATAAGGCTTGATTACTATCAAGGAAGTCAACAATACTCCCTTTGTCTATAGTAGGTCCTTAAGGGTACTTTTCAGCACCACCACTTTTATCAAACACAAGTACATACACACGGGAATACATATCAAAGGTCAAATATAGAGTGGATAGTGTTGTGTGGTGACTAAGTGTCCTAAGGGCAGATCATGGGCATGGCCTCATCCCAAGAATCATAAGTTTTAACATATCTATAACAAGAGCTCTAGGACACCATTCCAATACTATAATCTAGTTTCCTATTTTTTGTCATAATGTTAGAGTTAATCAAATAGGTCAAAATTGACATCATGTCATAAATTGGATAAGCTCTTTATTCCCTCTCTACTATTTCCTTTCTCAATCTCAATTTACTTATATCTCAAATTATTTCAATCTTAACTCATTAAATCTAGGTTTAATATAATTAAAATTGAACTCAAAATCATTTAATTGTAAGGTGTACTTTATTTCCCTATTGTATTGTTAGTGGTGACTAAAAATAGATATATGTTGAAATCAAAATGTGTAAGGACACTTAAAACCTATTTATTAATTGTGATATTTTATTGAGAATAATTAATCAATTTGCATTGTTTTGAAATAATTATCTAGATAATTAAATATTGTGTAGAAAAGAAAATCATGTATTGCCATTATGTGTTGTTCTATTTACATATTATAGAAAGATTCTTTATTTCATTAATATTTTGGTTCACATGCAAAGCGGCAGTTACACATTTTAGTAAAAGAATATTTGGAGAGTAATATCTCTTTTAGTTTCAAATTAATGGAGCTAATTTTAGAATATGTAAGAGAATCTGAGCTAGTGGGTGCATTTGAAAATTTATTGATTCTATTTTATTTTATTTATAACGGACGTTTTTCAAAGTTTCTTGATAGAAACTATAAATGAGAAATGTCTATTCTAGATACTTGAAGGTTTTTGGTTGCAGTTATGGATTCTTGGAAGAATGTAGTAAATTATTTTAGACTTGTTTCCATAGAATTCACAGGAAACTTTAAAGAAATCAGAGCAAGGAGGATGATTTTACAAGTCTGAAGGTATTGCCAAGGGAGGCTTCCAAGAAGCGATGATCTCTGTACAAATTTTTATCACAGTATGATGATTTCTCAATCTCAATTTACTCATATCTCAAATTATTTCAATCTTAACTCATTAAATCTAGGTTTAATATAATTAAAATTGAACTCAAAATCATTTAATTGTAAGGTGTACTTTATTTCCCTATTGTATTGTTAGTGGTGACTAAAAATAGATATATGTTGAAATCAAAATGTGTAAGGACACTTAAAACCTATTTATTAATTGTGATATTTTATTGAGAATAATTAATCAATTTGCATTGTTTTGAAATAATTATCTAGCTAATTAAATATTGTGTAGAAAAGAAAATCATGTATTGCCATTATGTGTTGTTCTATTTACATATTATAGAAAGATTCTTTATTTCATTAATATTTTGGTTCACATGCAAAGCGGCAGTTACACATTTTAGTAAAAGAATATTTGGAGAGTAATATTTCTTTTAGTTTCAAATTAATGGAGCTAATTTTAGAATATGTAAGAGAATCTGAGTTAGTGGGTGCATTTGAAAATTTATTGATTCTATTTTATTTTATTTATAACGGACGTTTTTCAAAGTTTCTTGATAGAAACTATAAATGAGAAATGTCTATTCTAGATACTTGAAGGTTTTTGGTTGCAGATATGGATTCTTGGAAGAATGCAGTAAATTATTTTAGACTTGTTTCCATAGAATTCACAGGAAACTTTAAAGAAATCAGAGCAAGGAGGATGATTTTACAGGTCTGAAGGTATTGCCAAGGGAGGCTTCCAAGAAGTGATGATCTCTGTACAAATTTTTATCACAGTATGATGATTTGTCAGGTTCGATGGAATCTTGTTTTTCCTACTTGGAGTTGATTTTTAGGTGCATCTAATTTGACCTTCCTTCTCAGAATCTCTAGTATGTACGAATAATATGTTGGTGATATGATTAGAGCCAAATAAGAATGAGGTAAGCTTAGGAACCTTTATTAATGTGAACTGGATCATGAAGGAACTCGTGGGATTTATGTGAAAATGAATTGGATTGGGTTACTTTAATCTTGTAGAAAAGAAGACTAAATTACATCATTTAGATTTTTTTATGAAGATTGATAACTATCTTATTATTTGTTAAGATGTGTTTTCTGAAATGATGTACTTACAGAAATGACCTGTGTTGATGATATAATGTAGAACTTCTTGCATTAGTATGTTTTGGTTATGCGAATATAACATTGGATATTATATATTTTGTGTTGTATATGTTGTCTCCCTTATAAGTTTTTGAGATTATAAAGCTTCTATTGTATATGTTTACACAAGTTGTAAATCGTATGATACCATTTGGTGGTTGCAAGTTCAAGTCCCTGAGCTACAAAGTCTCTGCACTATGCGTACGTAGGCAAGGCCATCATGGATGAGCCCCCGAGACATTAGGTTGGCCCCTTAGGGCTTTAGGTTGGTATATTGCTATCTGATATGTTTATTAAGGGACTTTGTGGAACTAATGTCTCCATTTAGTTATATAGTTATAGGTCTATTAATCGTGTAGGATATCGGAGCTAAGAAGGAACTTTCTCACCTTGAGAATAAATGATTATTTGGCATTACTGATAATGTGTATAACTTTATATGAAATGTTTGTATCTTAAATATCATTTATGATGAATATCATTAAACTTATATTTAATTCTAATTTTACTATTTAGAATTAAGTGAATTTTCTCCTTTAATGGTATTTCTCCCATTATTTCTATACTTAATTAATTTATTATTCTTATTTATTGTTAATTTCATGAGTGAGCATTACATAGGTATCAAAGCACCAGGTTGCAACACTTGGGAGCTTTGGGGTAAAAGTGTTAGTAATGTAACCTATTTTTTTGGTCTCACCATGGTAAGTAGAGGTAAAAATTTTGACTGATTAACTATACGGAATGAATATCTAGCAAATCATTTTCAACATATATACATATGTGTTCATGGATGTATTTTTGGAATTGTAAGTTTCTGTAATGTTAATTAATGAATTATGTCAAGCATATATATTTTTCACATTATTCTATGATGAAATTGACAAACTTGTGTGTATGGTGATGGTCTTGTGGCTGTTGGTGTTATGGGAACTATAGATAGGGAGCTATAGGGACTTATACCCCTTTGGAGATATTCATGGTGTTGGTGTTGTGGTTGGTGTTGTGGTTGGTTGTGGTTTGGGAGCTACGGTTAGGGATCTATAGGGACTTATGCCATTTGGGGATATTCATGGTATTGGTGTTGTGGTTGGTTGTGATTTGGGAGCTACAGTAAGGGAGCTACAGGGACTTATGTCCTTTGGGGCTATTCATGGTGTTGGTGTTGGTGTTGTGGTTTGTTGTGATTTGGGAGCTACAGGGACCTATTCCCTTTGGGGCTATTCATGGTGTTGGTGTTGTGATTGGGGTTTGGTTGATGAAATGGTGTTGTGGGAGTTGTGTGATTTGGGAGCTACATGTGATATAAAGGAGCTACATTTGTGAAAAAAGGAAGTTTTCTAAACTGTGATCATTCATAATTATTGCATGTTCATGATTACATATGTTGGAGCTCCATGTGGTTTGATACCACCACATTCCCCTCCTCCCCTTAGGTGGCTTGTTTCAAGTCACGTGGTGATTGTGATGTTAAGTTTTGTGAGAATATTTGAAATTTTTATTTGGTTATTTTCTTTTCTTAATTGAGCCAGCAATTTTAAAATTTCTTTAAGATATTTGGTTGATCGTAATTACAAAATCGTCCTTTTGCCTCGAGGACTATTTTATTAAAGTTTTTGGTTTTGATTTGAACTATTGTTTTCCGCTATTTAATTTGTTTTATTTATTGATTTTATTTGAAATTTTACCTCTTGGAAATTTTTTATTTTGAGGCTTTATCAGTGTTTGTTGTTGGCTTGTGTTGTGTAATGTGAAAAGTGTAAAGTGCCATACACAACAGAGGTCCCTGGAAAGTTGTATAGAGGAGTAGATGGCCTGGGGAATATTTACTGTAAAATTGTGTAAGTTCTATTTTGTAGCACTATGGTTCTATTTGGCACTGATTATCTTCATCTCATTGGAAGTATACTTAATGTATTATGTACAGAATTGATATATGTGATGTTTAAATGTTAAGAGTAATTATGAAAGAATATGTTGCGATGAATTTGATTATCAGTAATATATTAATGATATAAACATACTTCTAGGATAAGTAATGATGATGTTAGAGAATTCTAATGGACAGAATGATATAACTGAATCTTTCTGGAATTGGGGTTTGCTGTGAGCTTGGTTTCAGGGGCTGATCCAAATGTGGCAACCAAGGTAAGAAATTTTATACTATTTTTGTTTCTTTATAAATGGATGTTTGAGATGATTGTATAAGTGTTAATCAATGTGTTATGAATTTCTGATGTTTAAGTGTCATAAAAAAAATTTGAATAAGTAAAGATTTGTGGTTACCTTTTGGAGAAATTGTATGGAGTTTAGTGTTGTTGATTGATGATGGTGTTTGAAATGGATGAATATTGTTTATTGTTAATGACTAAAGAAAATTTATTTTATGCTCTGGGGTGGATTCAACCTAGTTGATCCTATGGTTGGGTGGTGAGCGAATTTGGATTTCTCTGTATTTTCCTCATTTGGTGATACAGGTTCCAGGTTTTGTAATGTTGCATGATGGCAAAAAGAATATCTAGTCAACTTCTAGAAAATCTTTTGATGAAATCTAACTTTTGTTGGTTGTGTTGAAGATACGGAAAATTTGTTTCTTTTGATGATTTCCAGGAGGAAGTCCATTTTTAGGAGGGAAGAATGTAAGGACACTTAAAACCTATTTATTAATTGTGCTATGTTATTGAGAATAATTAATCAATTTGCATTGTTTTGAAATAATTATCTAGATAATTAAATATTGTGTAGAAAAGAAAATCATGTATTGCCATTATGTGTTGTTCTATTTACATATTATAGAAAGATTCTTTATTTCATTAATATTTTGGTTCACATGCAAAGCGACAGTTACACATTTTAGTAAAAGAATATTTGGAGAGTAATATTTCTTTTAGTTTCAAATTAATGGAGCTAATTTTAGAATATGTAAGAGAATCTGAGTTAGTGAGTGCATTTGAAAATTTATTGATTCTATTTTATCATATTTATAATAGACATTTTTCAAAGTTTCTTGATAGAAACTATAAATGAGAAATGTCTATTCTGGATACTTGAAGGTTTTTGGTTGCAGATATGGATTCTTTGAAGAATGTAGTAAATTATTTTAGACTTGTTTCCATAGAATTCACAAGAAACTTTGAAGAAATTAGAGCAAGGAGGATGATTTTACAAGTCTGAAGGTATTGCCAAGGGAGGCTTCCAAGAAACGATGATCTCTGTTCAAATTGTTATCACAGTGTGATGATTTGTCAGGTTCGAGGGAATCTTATTTTTGCTACTTGGAGTTGATTTTTAGGTGCATCTAATTTGACCTTCCTTCTCAAAATCTCTAGTATGTACAGATAATATGTTGGTGATATGATTAGAGCCAAATACGAATGAGGTAAGATTAGGAACCTTTATTAATGTGAATTGGATCATGAAGGAACTCATGGGATTTATATGAGAATGAATTGGATTGGGTTACTTTAATCTTGTAGAAAATAAGACTAAATTACATCTTAGAAGAAGTTATTTAGATTTTTTTATGAAGATTGATAATTATCTTATTGTTTGTTAAGACGTGTTTTTCGAAATGATGTACTTACAGAAATGACCTGTGTTGATGATATAATGTAGAACTTCTTGCATCAGTATGTTTTGGTTATGCGAATACATCGTTGGATATTATATATTTTGTGTTATATATGTTGTCTCCCTTATAAGTTTTTGAGATTATAAAGCTTCTATTGTATATGTTTACACAAGTTATAAATTGTATGATACCATTTGGTAGTTGCAAGTTCAAGTCCCTAAACTACAAAGTCTCTGCACTACGTGTACGCAGGCAAGACCATCATGGATGAGCCCCCAAGACATTAGGTCGGCCCCTTAGGGCATTAGGTTGGTATATTTCTATCTAATATGTTTATTAAGGGACTTTGTGGAACTAATGTCTCCATTTAGTTGTGCAGTTATAGGTCTATTAACCGTACAGGATACCGGAGCTAAGAAGGAACTTTCTCACCTTGAGAATAAATGATTAGTTGGCATTACTAATAATATGTATAACTTTATACGAAATGTTTGTATCTTAAATATCATTTACGATGAATAGCATTAAACTTATGTTTAATTCCAATTTTACTAAATTTAGAATTAAGTGAATTTTCTCCTTTAATGGTATTTCTTCCATTATTTCTTTACTTAATTAATTTATTATTGTTATTTATTGTTAATTTCATGAGTGAGCATTACATAAGTATCAGAGCACCAGGTTGCAACACTTGGGAGCTTTGGGGTAAAAGTGTTAGTAATGTAAACCTATTTTTTTGGTCTCACCATGGTAAGTAGAGGTAAAATTTTTGACTAATTAACTATATGGAATGAATATCTAGCAAATCATTTTCAACATATATACATATGTGTTCATGGATGCATTTTTGGAATTGTAAGTTTATGTAATGTTAATTAATGAATTATGTCAAGCATATATATTTTTCACCTTATTCTATGATGAAACTGACAAACTTGTGTGTATGGTGATGGGCTTGTGGTTGTTGGTGTTATGGGAGCTACGAATAGGGAGCTACAGGGACTTATACCCATTTGGAGATATTCATGGTGTTGGTGTTGGTGTTGTGGTTGGTTGTGGTTTGCGAGCTACGGTTAGGGAGCTATAGGGACTTATGCCCTTTGGGGCTATTCATGGTGTTGGTGTTGGTGTTTTGGTTGGTTGTGATTTGGTAACTATAGTAAGGGAGCTATAGGGACTTATGCCCTTTGGGGCTATTCATGGTGTTGGTGTTGGTGTTGTGGTTGGTTGTGATTTGGGAGCGACAGTAAGGGAGCTATAGGGACTTATGCCCTTTAGGGATATTCATGGTGTTGGTGTTGGTGTTGTGATTGGGGTTTGGTTGATGAAATGGTGTTATGGGAGTTGTGTGATTTGGGAGCTACATATGATATAAGGGAGCTACATTTGTGAAAAAAGGGAGTTTTCTAAACTATGATCATTCATAATTATTACATGTTCATGATTGCATATGTTGGAGCTCCATGCGGTTTGAGAGCACCACATTCCCCTCCTCCCCTTAGGTGGCTTGTTTCAAGTCACGTGGTGATTGTGATGTTAAGTTTTGTGAGAATATTTGAAATTTTTATTTAGTTATTTTCTTTTCTTAATTGAGCCAGCAATTTTAAAATTTCTTTAAGATATTTGGTTGATTGTAATTACAAAATTGTCCTTTTGCCTCAAGGACTATTTTATTAAGGTTATTGGTTTTGATTTGAATTGTTGTTTTGCTCTATTTAATTTGTTTTATTTATTGATTTTATTTAAAATTTTACTTCTTGGAATTTTTTTATTTTGAGGCTTTATTTGTGTTTGTTGCAGGCTTGTGTGGCGTAATTTGAAAAGTGTAAAGTGCCATACACAACAGAGGTCCCTGGCAAGTTGTATAAGGGAGTAGATGGCATGGGGAATGTTTACTGTAAAATTGTGTAAGTTCTATTCTGTAGCACTATGGTTCTATTTGGCACTGACTATCATCATCTCATTGGAAGTATACTTAATGTATTATATATAGAATTGATATATGTGATGTTTAAATGTTAAGAGTAGTTATGAAAGAATATGTTGCGATGAATTTGATTATCAGTAATATATTAATGATATAAACATACTTCTAGGATAAGTAATGATGATGTTAGAGAATTCCAATGGACAAAATGGTATAACCAAATCTTTCTAGAATTGGGGTTTGGTGTGAGCTTGGTTTCAGGGGCTAATCCAAATGTAGACAGCTAAGGTAAGAAATTTTATATTATTTTTGTTTCTTTATGAATGGATGTTTGAGATGATTGTATAAGTGTTAATCAATGTGTTATGAATTTCTAACATTTAAGTGTTGTAAAAAAAATCTGAATAAGTAAAGATTTGTGGTTGCCTTTTGGGGCAATTGTATGGAGTTTAGTGTTGTTGATTGATGATGGTGTTTGAAATAGATGAATAATGTTAATTGTTAATGACTAAAGAAGATTTTTTTTATGCTCGGAGGTGGATTCGACCTAGTCAATCCTATGGTTGGGTGGTGAGCGAATCTGGATTTCTCTATATTTTCCTCATTTGGTGATACAGGTTTCAGGTTTTGTACTGTTGCATGATGGCAAAAAGAATATATCTAGTCAACTTCTTGAAAATATTTTGATGAAATCTAACTTTTGTTGGTTGTGTTGAAGATAAGAAAAATTTGTTTCTTTTGATGACTTCTGGAGGAAGTCCATTTTAAGGGGGGAAGAATGTAAGGACACTTAAAACCTATTTATTAATTGTGATATTTTATTGAGAATAATTAATCAATTTGCATTGTTTTGAAATAATTATCTAGATAATTTAATATTGTGTAGAAAAGAAAATCATGTATTGCCATTATGTGTTGTTCTATTTACATATTATAGAAAGATTCTTTATTTCATTAATATTTTAGTTCACATGCAAAGTGGCAATTACACATTTTAGTAAAAGAATATTTGGAGAGTAATATTTCTTTCAATTTCAAATTAATGGAGCTAATTTTAGAATATGTAATGAGAATCCGAGTTAGTGGGTGCATTTGAAAATTTATTGATTCTATTTTATTTTATTTATAACAGACATTTTTCAAAGTTTCTTGACAGAAACTATAAATGAGAAATGTCTATTCTGGATACTTGAAGGTTTTTGGTTGCAGATATGGATTGGAAGAATGCAGTAATTATTTTAGACTTGTTTCCATATAATTCACAAGAAAATTTGAAGAAATTAGAGCAAGGAGGATGATTTTACAGGTCTGAAGGTATTGCCAAGGGAGGCTTCCAAGAAGCGATGATCTCTATACAAATTTTTATCACAGTATGATGATTTGTCAGGTTCGAGGGAATCTTGTTTTTCCTACTTGAAGTTGATTTTTAGGTGCATCTAATTTGACCTTCCTTCTCGAAATCTCTAGTATGTACGAATAATATGTTGGTGATATGATTAGAGCCAAATACAAATGAGGTAAGCTTAGGAACCTTTATTAATGTGAACTGGATCATGAAGGAACTCGTGGGATTTATGTGAGGATGAATTGGATTGGGTTACTTTAATCTTGTAGAAAAGAAGACTAAATTACATCATTTAGATTTTTTTATGAAGATTGATAACTATCTTATTGTTTGTTAAGACGTGTTTTCTGAAATGATGTACTTATAGAAATGACATGTGTTGATGATATAATGTAGAACTTCTTGCATCGGTATGTTTTGGTTATGTGAATACATCATTGGATATTATATATTTTTTGTTGTATATGTTGTCTCCCTTATAAGTTTTTGAGATTATAAAGCTTCTATTGTATATGTTTACACAAGTTATAAATTGTATGATACCATTTGGTGGTTGCAAGTTCAAGTCCCTGAACTACGAAGTCTCTGCGCTACATGTACGTAGGCAAGGCCATCATGGATGAGCCCCCAAGATATTAGATCGGCCCCTTAGGGCCTTAGGTTGGTATATTGCAATCTGATATGTTTATTAAGGGACTTTGTGGAACTAATGTCTCCATTTAGTTGTGTAGTTACAGGTCTATTAACCATGTAGGATACCGGAGCTAAGAAGGAACTTTCTCACCTTGAGAATAAATGATTATTTGGCATTACTGATAATGCGTATAACTTTATATGAATCGTTTGTATCTTAAATATCATTTATGATGAATATCATTAAACTTATGTTTAATTCTAATTTTACTATTTAGAATTAAGTGAATTTTCTCCTTTAATGGTATTTCTTCCATTATTTCTTTACTTAATTAATTTATTATTGTTATTTATTGTTAATTTCGTGAGTGAGCATTACAAAATGAGAGAGATTAAGGCTTACCTTGAAATCAACAAAATGTTGAGTTTGAATGATGACACATTGTGATTGAAAGATAGAAACTAGAATTTAGAAATATATACAATCCTAGAGGCTTGATACAAACAAAGAGCTGAGAGTTTAGAAACCTTAGAGGCCACACCTATGATTAAATCCACTTGGCACAATTATGTCCTTATGGGGTGATTTCATCCTGAGTAGAGACAAACCTTTAATATCTATTAATTTAGGATGTTTGCTTAATGCTTACATATGTAAGGAAAATGAGGTGGTGCTAAGAAGCATAGTTGGGACCTACTATAATAGAGGGGAAGAACAATCAAATTCCTTATTAGTAGTTGAGACCCGAGACTAATTCATCAATGATCAAAACAAGGAAATACCAAAGATGATGGACACTAATGTAGACAACGTAGCCAATAGTTGAACCTCCAAGTGGTTAACATTCAAATTTATTGTCCTAATTGTTGATTATGTGATCTTGCTATGTGCTAGAATGAACTAGAGTGTCACCTTTAAATACAAGTCCTACACACAATTTGAAACCTTTAATGTATTGGTTGATGGGTAACAGTCATAACCTAGAAAAGTTGGTGTAGGAAAGAATGAAATTTGAATTTGAAATTAGAGGGACAAGAGCTCTAGGTCACCATCCTAATACTATACCTTAGTTTCCTATTTTTTGTCATAAAGTTAGAGTCAATCAAATAGGTCAAAATTGACATCATGTCATAAATTGGATAAGCTCTTTATTCCCTCTCTATTATTTCCTTTCTCAATCTCAATTTACTCATATCTCAAATTATTTCAATCTTAACTCATTAAATCTAGGTTTAATCTAATTAAAATTGAACTTAAAATCATTTAATTGTAAGGTGTACTTTATTTCCCTATTGTATTGTTAGTGGTGACTAAAAATAGATATATGTTGAAATCAAAATGAGAGAGATTAAGGCTTACCTTGAAATCAACAAAATGTTGAGTTTGAGTGATGATACATTGTGATTGAAAGATAGAAACTAGAATCTAGAAATATATACAATCCTAGAGGCTTGATACAAACAAATAGGTAAGAGATTTGGAAACCTTAGAGGCCATAGCTATGATTAAATCCACTTGGCACAATTATGTCCTTATGGTGTTACTTCAACCTGAGAAGAGACAAACCTTTAATATCTATTATTTTAGGATGTTTGCTTAATGCATATATATGTAAGGAAAATGAGGTGGTGCTAAGAAGCATAGTTGGGACCTACTATAATAGAGGGGAAGAGCAATCAAATTCCTTAGTAGTAGTTGAGACTGGAGACTAATTCATCAATGATCAAAACAAGGAAATAACAAGATGTTGGACACTGATGTAGACAGAGTAGTCAATAGTTGAACCTCCAAGTGATTAACATGCAAATTTATTGTCCTAATTGTTGATTATGTGATCTTGCTATGCGTTAGAATGAACTAGAGTGACACCTTTAAATACAAGTTCTACACACAAATTTGAAACCTTTAGTGTATTGGTTGATGGGTAACGGTCATAACCTAGAAAAGTTGGTGTAGGAAACAATGAAATTTGAATTTAAAATTAGAGGGACAAGACCATATCTACGATTCAATGCAACAAATATGACTACAATCCAATCCATAATGAACAACACTCTCGAACATAGATAAAAAAGATTCTAAACTAAATAATGAGAAATAATGAAATATTAGAAATATTAGATATAGATTCAAGGTCACCAAATACATAATGGATAACCAATTAAACACTTGTAACTATACACTAAAGACATACACAAAATAACATAAAATAAATGGCAGACACATAAGTACACACAAGATTGAGTTGTGAGACCCCATTAATAAACTATTAGTCAAGAACATCATGGAGAATAGTCTATTGATGGCACTTATCATTATGGTGTGGAGCCATACAAATTCCACTAACACAAATTCATTGTCACATTACCAAGAATATTTGTTAGAATGTCATCTAAGAAGGAATGTCCGTCAATCAACGGATATTTGGAACACATTCTTTTAAATGTCAACCAATAGTAAGGCTCGGGAAATGATTTTGAACTAAATTGAGACCTTTATAGGGAACCAAAGCTTTCGCCCACCCATAAATTTTACAAGAATATTTGGAATCGAATAAACATTTCAAAGTCGAGAATTGAAATCCGCACCTCCTTTTTGTGCTGACTTGGGAGGAATTGGAGAAACCAATGACATTTATTATTATTATTATTCAAAGTTGTTGCAAATGAGACTAAATCTAATTCCTTTTTCCTCGGCTTGTCAATCCAAAAAGCTTTTTTTTAAGTAATATTTTATGGACTTAGAAATTATATATAAACTCATTGTCTTGGTATATGTGTTGATTATAAACTATCTATCTTGGCATGTGGACCGGTTAAATTCTAATTCCTTTTTCCTTGGCTTGGCAATACAAAAAGCTTTTTTAGTAATATTTTATGGACTTAGAAATTATATATATACTCATTGTCTTGGCACGTGTCGGTTAAATTTATTCTTTATAGGTTGCATACTTTGCACTCTTAAAAAGTGTTTGCTCACTTTGGGTTAGCTTTCATTCCATAGTTAATGTGTAAGTGATGTTTTTATATAAAAGTTCATTTTTCGATGTCAATTTGATTTTGTTTTTACATATTCTCAAGGATTAGTTTTAATCTTTATTTTATCTATTCACCTCTTTAGTTCAAAATTGGAGCGAGAAATTGAACTTAGTTTAGAATTATGGGGTGACACTAAACCTAGTGTAATTTTGCGACGTAAAATTGAGCCGAGCTTTTTTAATATTAAAACTCAAATTGGGCCCATGTTATTCCCCTTAAACTAGTTGTTATGTGTTGACTTGAAGCTACACGAAACATATCAAATTGTATTATAGGGTGCTCTATAAAAGGATAGACCTTGATTCATTTTAACACATATGAGAATCATTAGAGAGCATTTCATCAACATTACATCAATATCTACACACATAGCAGTAGAAAGACATATTGCACGATTACTTGTCTTTGATTTTTGTTCACACGTTGTCAAATTAGTCCACCTAAGGGCTTGATTGAGAAGAACATGACCCTTGCTTAGCAAGCTCCTCAAAGGTGTTTGTAAACATTACAAGGCAAACTAGTTTTCATATTGCAATGTTTATTAGATAGATTTTGCACAACATTAGTTAACTTATGCAAATAATTCTATTTTGTGCTGCAAAATTGAGCTAAATCAATTTTGCATAATGATTTCACCCTAGATCAAAATAAAATTTATTCTATCACCCGTTAGAGAACCATATAGTTGGATCTAATATTAGAGCACCATTAAATCGATCATAGAGCAATAGTTTAAAGTCCAACACCATCAAACAACACCTAAAGCTAAACAACCCTAATCCACCTTTGTTATTTCAAAAAGTGAGCTTGTCTTTTTTTCATTTATTGACATCTCAATGCTTAATTATAAGTTGTTAATTACATTTAATTGAATAACGTATACCCTAAAAAGAAATTATTTTAATTTCTCTTCAAGGTGTAAGGAAATAAAATCACCCCTACATAAATATTTAGGCTAATTAAATGCAAATAAGAAATCATAATAAATGAGCCTAAATATATGAGTTGAGTCAAGAAACATTCCATGAACATGTTCATAAACAAGCACTAAAATAAACAAGAGGATAGGTATACCTAGCTCTAGGACTTGATAAAGAATATTCTATTGCATATTCAATGTTTTGTAATTGTCTATGCATAAATTCTTGACAGACTATAAATTCCCTATTATTCATCGTATATCAATCTCATAGCTACATATGTGATCCTTACATCTATAGCCTTGAATCTTTTTCGTGGATTCAACCTTCTTCTATGGATTTGAACTTGTAACTTGATTTCTTCATAATTTTTCTTTCCTCGGTTATCTAAACATGATGATGCTAATAAGCATTGGTAGCATTTAATGTGCTTGGCATGGGAACAACTTAATTCCCCACATCTCACCTTAATTAACACTTAGATTGATTCAATGATTTTGACAAGTTTAAAGACACTTTAGGTAGCCATGCAAATGTCTAATCTATCTTTACGAATGCAAATGCTAGTGTTCTTCTCTTGTAATGATGATGTGATGTGCACTTGAACTCTCTATAGATTTTTTCTAGATGTCTGCAATAAATTAGGGTTTGTCTTTTTTAACAAAACTCTATGTCTTTGCATGTATGCGTGAAAGAAGGGTTTGATTGAATTTAACTAGCTATACACTATACAACTTTCCTTCAACCCCATTTTCATACATAACAACTATATATATGCTTCTAGGCACTTCAATATGTTTTGTGTCTCACCTTGTAGCTACACTCAGTTCTGAGATACCTGAAGTATAACCTAACGGCTATACTTGGTTCCAAACCCATAAGTGTAGCTTTGGTTTGTTTATGTGGTATGTTACCTTATGCATGAATATTATTTGATACTAACATGTGTGGTTTTTGGGAACATTCAACGATTGTAAGCACATGTCACCATTAGGGCATGGGCTTTTCAAAAGCTCTTGTTCCTTTGCATGTTTTCAACTTTACCTTAAATGTGATTGATACTGGCAAGTGGGATCAACCACTTTAAGGTGGGAGCATATATTGTGGTTGATTATTTTATACATTATTGATAAAGCGTGTTTGTGTATGCTTCCTTTTCACCATAAGGTGTTTGCGGATGTAGGTGGGGTTGTGTACTTTGTTTTGTTTTGTGTATACCTCCTTTTCACAATAAGGCATCTGTGGATGTAGGTGAGGTTGCATTTTGAAATCCCTTCTGTAGAAGGTGGGATTGTGTCTTCCCTTGAGCGGTTGCACATCCTTTTGAAAGTCCTCTATGGAGGTGGGGTTAGATCTTGAGTTATTCACCCTTAAGTGTGTCTTTGGTAGTTGTGGTAGCATAGCTCAAATGTCAAGTGTGTTTGGCGTGTCTTAGATAGTGGAGCATAGTGATGAGCTCCTCCCTATCACCCGTTTTTGTTGTGTATAAGACATATAGTCTGTCGATGACATACTATATGATGCTCATGTATTCCGTGTGTTTTCTATGTGTTTTCCATGTCTTCCTTGCGTGTCTTGCATGTTTTTAGTGGTGGGGCATAGCAATGAGATCCCCCCACGCTGTGTGTTTTGTGTGACTTTGATGGTGGCGTGTAGCAATGAGCTCCCCCCATCGCCTAGTTAGGGTTATATATAATTGTTTAATCATGTCTTCTCTTTGTGTATACCTTGTGTATTGTGTGACTGCATTCATGTCTTTTCCATGTATTGCGTACTTTATTGCCTTCTCCATGTATAGCATACTTCCTTACTCTATTCACTGTGTTTTGCGTGACTATTAAGTGTTTCCTTATGTTTTCCTAAGCTTGGGGGCTAGAAATGGTCCTTTAAACTTAGGGTGTGGATTCACTCTAGTGTTTGATATGTTTCATAGGCTTCGACCATACTTTAATGCATGTACTGATTGTAAGATCATACCCACATTAAAGTGGGGGCTAAATGTTATGGAGTAAAAAGTGGACACATGCCTTTTTACCTCCTTGTTTAGCTTCTAAGTCCTCATGATAAATTATACATTCAAATTATTCATCTCGATGCAAAATCCCCCGAAACCAATGCAAATTGGGAACAAGGGGCCCATGCTTAGCCTTACCCCAGACCAAAAAGGTACCCTGGGACTTGGGCATGCATGCCCAAGTCCTCCCTGATTGGTCGAGACAAATTCAAATACATGTTAGCATAAGACCTTTAAAAGGGTCTCTCCTTGTCGGCTCTTTTGGTTAATTTCACGAATGTTAGAAGGAAAACATATATAAGTGTGTTTTTGAATTCATTATGAACCTAGATGGAGATAGAAGACATGACGCATTGGAGTAAAGAGCACTCAAAGCATTCATTGTGATTCTAGAGAAGATTTTTATTGTCATTGTGTGTGTTGTTGTAGGTTTGAAGTTATCATCTATCTCTCCTTATGAGTTGAAGAGCATTCATCCTCCTAAGGGTTTCATCACATAGGTGGTATCATTTGTGTTCATCCTCATTTGATTCATCATTATTTATTTGTATTTAGCCTCTACCTTGTAAGGGCACACTTTCTTTATCAATGGTGTTGGGAAGCTTGGATGTTATCTCGGGATTTGACTGAGGCAAGTCCCTAAACACCATAACCTCCAAACCCCTTTTCTTCTTGTGTGCAAGTTACAGGTGTGAGATCTGGAAAAGTGGAGACACAAAAAGACTAAGTAAAGATAAGTGTTGACGATGATGTTAGTCATAACAACAATGATAAAATTCACAAAGCAAACCTTATCTTCTTGAAAAGTACAATCAATTCAAGATGAATTGATGACTCCAAGTCTTTGTTAGTTAGTTCATAACCTTCCAGTAATCTCTCAGTCAGTTTTATGTGAATTGTTGTTTTCCATTTGGGGCCTTACACTTGATTTAGAAGTATTTGTGTCCTAATGTGCAGATATTACTCCATTTTCCCTATTCTCTGTAGATTCTCAACAAATGATGTCAAATCCTACAATATTTAACCAGATCATACATATATTTGTGTTAAGTTTGATCAATTCTTCTGCTTATCACTCTGGTCAAGATGATTCATGATTATTTTAACAACTTTGATTAGTTCTTTTGAAACTATCTCCAATCTACTCAAATATGAATTAATCCTTGCTTAATTTTGCTTTTGCACTTCAAATTATTTTAAATAATGTGCCTACAAGCTAATATTTGTATGATTGCTATCATTATTTATGATTATTTGCATAACATTTGCAATTCTACATGAACTTTGCTCAAATATGCATATGATCTTCATATATCTATGGATGTCTGCATATTTAGTGTTCTGCTTTTCGTTTAGCTATATTTTGCAGTTGTGATGATGATAATTTAATGAAATTTAAAGAGATTGAAATTAAAGTTTTCTAAATTTACTGAAATGAATGAAGTTCAATTACTGATCCACATATATCCTTGATACTTTCATGAAAGAGAAGAAAATCAAACCATATTTCACTAGGTCATTCCATAGCTACATATGATTGATGCAAATCTTCAAAGGAAAGGACAATAATAACATTCACAGACTGAAATACACTCCAAGGGATGCAACAAATCAAAGTGAAATGTCAAGATACCATCCACAGATTATGCAAGATTTACGATAATTTGTAATCATAAGTCTTTATCCTCATTAAGTATGTAAAAGGAATATACATTTACAATTGACCTTGATTATGAACCATGACACTCAACAATCCAAACTCAATTAAGCTTCTAATAATCTTACAAATGGCACTCCACCTCCTTTTATAGAACAAGGAGAGGAAGCGGTTACAAAAGATCCAATGATCCAGATTTATCTATGATAATCAATGGTCCAAAAGCCTTTGACCAAGTCAACAATCAAAACACATGGCACAAATTACCAGCTAGCAATTATCTAGAGTATTCTTCAAATTCATTGACTTAGTCAACATGATATCTACTTTGCATTATCACCCTTCCTCTTCATCAGGAGAAGGCTCATCTTCTGTTACTCTACATCTATTCCCTTGGATGAGTTTGTATGCTTGGACAACCTTTTCTATCTCTGTAATATCTATCTTTACCTTCTTAGATGCATGCTCGTACACCTTTAGTTGATCTTGTAGAGATATCCACCTGTTTGTCCTGCTGTCTAGCTCTTCTTTATACTTCTCTACCTTAACCTTCATCCTCATGGCCTTGTCAATGGTATCCTCAAAAAAATGTTTGATGGGATCCTCTGCTACCAATTTGAAATTGTCCCTGAATGCCTTTATAACAAAATCCTCATCCTGGTTCTCTACCTTTCCTTCTACCTTGCCCTCCAGGGCTTTCAAAATTTCACTTTCATCTACTAATAAATCATGAAGTTTCATACTAATGTCTGTAAATTTAGAATTACACTTCTTTAAAATATCCCCCTCAAATCTTACATCCTAATACCATTCATCCAACTGGAGCAATGTCTAAGATGTCAAGATATTCTTCGTTGTGAGGACATTACAATCTATTTTCCTCATATTCTTGAGAGCGGCCAAATTTTTATCACTCTTTATTAATCTCTAGCTGACATCCTTCTTCACTTTGTGTGCCTTCTCCTTCAAGTTGCTTAACAACTCCTAATTGGATATTGAAATCCTTATTGTTCAGTCTTTATCAGCTAAGAATTTATGGAATTGTCCATTATTTGTGCATGGTGCTTTTGCACATCCAGAGTGGCTATCTCTTCTTGAGATACCAATGTCAATGTAGTATCCTCTGTTATTTGAATGTTGGTTGGTGCTGCCAACCCTTTCACAAAAGCCAGTAATTGGGCTACTTGTGCCTTATACATCCTCTTCTTGGCCTTTGTCTTCTTTATTCTATCCTCTGTTGCATCAATGTGATCCCTTAGTCCCTGGATCTCCTACTCATCAGTGGCATGGCCCAAATCAATGGTGGTTATTTGGAATTCTTCTGGCCTTATTTCTCCTTTGGCCTTATCCACCTTTGGAACAATAATTTGTGTTGTCCTCTTTCATGTAGTTGCATCTCACTTTATTGTGGAGACTGTCCTTGCCCTCCTCTTCTATTTAATTGGATCCAATGTGAAGAGTGATTTGAAATCGAAAAGCTCAGTTTCTTCTTATGGAGGTGCTACCTCTGATGACATCCATGCAAATGCAGTTGAATCTAACCCTCTTTGGTCTAACTACTCAATGTGAGCATCTTGTAACTCTTTATTTTTATTTGCCTGATAATCCAGATCCCTAGGATCTTGTATGTTCTCCTATTGTCCTCCATCCTGATCTTATTGCGATGGGATGACCTTACGGTTCTCTATCTTTTGATCCTTATCTTGGTCATTCTTACCATCATCTCAAACCTTTTATTGTTCTAGGAAGGACTGATTTAGATGTGATGTATGCTTTTGTTCTTCTTGAACCTTTTCCTCTGTATGCACATCTTTAGGCACATCTTGAGCCTGATTTTGTTGCATATCTTCTACTTGAGTATTGTTAGGCTTTAGTGCTTGATCATCTTGATCTAGTTTTGGCAAGGGTTTTTCTTTATTACCCTAATTAGCATTATCCCCAGCATCAGTGCCATGTTCTAGCATTGGCTCCTATTTAGTTTTATCCATCAAGATATCTTGTTGTGGCCCTTCAGTTTGGGCATTCTTTCCTATATCATCAATATCCATAGGGATATTCTCTGACCCATGATCCTTTTTATGAGTTTCTTCTTCTTTATGCCCATTCTTGGGCTGATATGTCAGGTCTATTGCTACTAGGTTGGTTACATTTTCAATCAAAGTATTAAGAGGTTCCATCTGTACTTCTACATCAGGAGACTCCTCTCTATCAGTGTTCTCTTTTATTTCTATATCCTAGCCTCCCACATTTGCTTTAGTGTGGTGGAGTACGGTCTCAATAGGATGATTAGTCACATCCAAGACTACATCATCATCAGTTAAATCAATAGTTGCACTCAATGGGACTGGCTTATTTACCTCTTTAAATAATGATTTATTAATGGCTTCTTGTGCCATTTTAGATTTCACCCTGATTATGTTCTTTATAGGCACATTGTGTTGTAGGTCTTCCATTACATTCAAGGATGGATCAATTGATCCTAATGTTACAACAGGAGGTGGGATAGCTCCTCTCATGCTTGGGCTTTGGTATCTTGAATTCCTAGGTACTTTAACCCCTTGTAGTACATCACTCTTCTTCCTTTTCAATGGCTCAATGGGTATCTGATCTTCTTTGTCATCATTGTCTTCCCCTCCTACAACAGTCCTAACTAGACTTTGCTCTTGATCTTTCAACATCTCCTCCTATGTACTTGATACCTAAGGAAAAGATATCAAGATGGCCACTTGGGGTGTACCTTTAGGAGGTGAGGGTGGTGCATACACTAGTGAAATTCACTCGGTTGTAAGCTGCTCTATAGCTCCTGATGAGCTAGGCTCTGCTGCTTTGGTCCCAAGGACCTACCTCTTCCTTATTAGAAAGTCATCATATCTGAGCTCCTCCCTTTCTTTCATTTTCCTCTTCTTGTCAAAATTAACTGCAATTCCTTTTGCCTTTAGCTCATTCACCTTTTGAGCTATCCAGTTCTTAGTCCTTGCTAGGACTTTGGTTGTAAGGACATCAATAGAAGTTTCATTTTTCTGGGTCCAATCTAGGGGTGCCAATGCATCATTATATACCTTTTTATCCTCGTACTTAGGATCCATAACATCTTCATCATCCTTCTTGAGTTGAGGGACTTCTAGTTGTCTGATGGTCCTTATCTAGTCTAATGTGAGCCTTTGATATTCTCTTCTTCTCACCTCATGCTCATCATCACAATCCACCCAGTAGTCCTCAAGGTGCATGGTGTGCCTGTATTTCTTCTTGAATCTTTTTTCTATCCTATGGTAAGGATCATAATCTCAGGCCAAAGGAAATATTTGCAGGTTCAAACTCTTCAAATCTACTTCAGCCCTTCTAGCATTATCCAGGGATCCTACCAGGAACCAATTGATATTTATAGGAAAGTTTCTATATAGTCTCCCCTCTTTCTTCTTAGATAATTTTAAAATGGGGAGTTGTTGTCTCATCATTTCCATCAAGACTACCTTATTATAAGGATACCTTGGCAACATAAATAGGTTTCCACTAAACCCCTCCATCTGGATATAAGAATATGTCTTGGCCTGTATAAACCAAGAACCATATCCACTGATCACCTTGGTAGCTTCTACAGAAAACCTCTTGGCTCTATCTCCCTCCATGAGCTTCACTATATGCATAGTAAAACAATCATTCACCATCTTATAATATTGAATAGATAACCTTCTCTCCAACTAGGGATAACACTCCCAGGGAGTCTTCTCATGGGGCAACTTGTACATCCTATCTACTATTTGCAGGCCCTCAAATGTGCCTTTTGCTACACAAGCGTATTCTAGCTATGAGGTCATCCTGAAGACCATATCTTTACCATTTTTCCATTTTACCATCTGGTCATGCATAGTGTCACTAATAATTTTGGCCCACTAGACCTTTGCATTTTCATTTTTTATGACCATCTTGATCAAACCAAACATCCACGATTTGAAATCTCTGCATCTTGCCCTTCCTCTCATTCTACTGAGGAAGAACATCATGTATTTGTTGCAAGTATGTGCTTACTGGTGTTGTCATTGTTAAGGGAAAATTGGAGTAAACATGAATAATCAACATAATCAATATCAAAATACCCAAAACTCAACGAAATACAGAAACAAAGAGATCAATCAAACAAAAGAACTTCAAAAACCTTTGCAAACCTCAAAGCTTCATAGATTCCATTGGTTTCCTATCTCAATCGATCTTGCATGTATGAATAAGGCCCTCAGAGAGTGCACTTCCTTGCTATGATTCTAAGATTGTCAATGGAGAATGGCTATGATAATTTCGCCATGAAGATAACCTTCACAACAATGATAGTAGTATGGTAACAAGTGTGATCACAAGCAATGAAGAAATTGGTGCCAAAGGCATGCTGTAATTCTTGTAGAGTAACAATACTTAAAGCTTGGATGAATGAAATGGAAGAATAGAGCTGTATTTATAGAGTTATGAGAGAAAGAAGATCAACAGTATAGAAACAATGAGAAGATCAATGATATAGAACGGTTGAGGAACTTGTGCGAATAAGAAGAAGACAAGTGTCACCCAAAAGCTGTTTTATTTGAGTTAACTACTTTCTTTTCTAAAGATAAGACATGCTTTTCATAAAATAGAAAGCTTTTTTCTAATTTAAGAGATATTGATAAAAACAAGGTTGATTGAATAGATAACTCAACTTGAGATTTGCTTTTGCATAATTTGAGAGAAATTAAATAATAAATTATTTAATTTTGTGTGCACGAAGAAGAAGATTTATTTTTAAAAGATTTGGAAGAATATTTGAAGAATTAGAAGATAAGAAAGCATATTAAATAAATAAATTTATTTAATTATTTGTGCATGATTTGGAAGAATAAATAAAATATTTGTTTGTATTTTATTTTTAGACATTGAGAGGATTTAAATAAATTTGATTTGATTTATTCAATATTTGGAAGAATGATTTTGACTTAATTAAATGATTATTTAATTGTTTGGAAGAATTTAATTAAATAAAGGATTTTATTTAATTTTGACTTTCGAATAGGTAATTAAATATTTTGATATTTAATTAACTTAGAGGAATATGAATCAAATAAATAAATTTGTTTATTTATTTATTGATAGAAGAATTAGAAGGGAATAAATATTAAGAATATTTACTTAGACTGAATTGTGTCATTTTTAGGTGTATACATTTTGCCCCTCTTTGATGCAATGCAGTTTACGATGTTGCTTCAAAGAATACATAGTCTGATAATGATACATGCCCCAGTTTGCCCCTGGTACAAGTTATGATGATAAGATGCCCCCTCGGGAGATTAGACGGGAAGAAGACAGAAGGTGTGAGATGGACAATCTCATGAAGACGAAGGGAAAACTTGGTTAGGTTTTGAAGAAAACAGGATGTGTTTCAGAGAAACAGGAAGAAATTGGGAAGAAAATGGGTGCAAGAAGTAGTCATAGTCACCACATAGCCAATTTAGGGTTTGCATGCTATATATAGGAGCTGGGTCCACAAGACAATTCATTTGTACACTTGGCTTTGTTTGATTTGCTTCTGAGAGCTTAGGAGAGCATAGAGCATAGAGCAGTCAGCACTAGGATGGATATTCTACGTGAGGAGCATAGCTTTGAGCAAGTCCAACAATTCGACCGGCCAGCAAAGCCAAGACCCCTGGTATGTATCTCAAAAAATTTCCCCTAGGGTCAATTTTTAGTGTAATAAATGCTAGGCAAAATTAGGCTAGACAAATGTGCCAAATCGTAGTTTGGCACATATGGCATGCAAAACTGTTCATCTATCAAACTTTGGCACATTTAGGATATAGAACGACGCATACACTAAAGCTATGCATGCATGAGTTAAGTTGGCGTATGCATAATTCTGCAGCGCATTTACGGTATAGGATGGCACATGCACGAAATCTTGCGGCGCATGCATTAGAAGTGGCGCATTTGATAAGAAATGGCACATGTACCTTCTGTTATGGTGCATATGATATAGATATTCAGTCTACTTAACATAATTGACTCCACTGGCATCCTGTTTGATGCATCAATTGATAAGCTATCTCTGAGATTGCAGGAATCTAGTCAAGAGATGTAGTGTATTGTTTTGATCAATTTGACATGTTAAGTTAGTTGATATGTTTCTATAGATATGTTGAGTATGGTACTTGCAGCTTTAGGTTGATGCCTTGCTTTGCGTGCTTTGCAGGAGGACATACGAGATACATTGATGTCTAGGGAGTAGTTTCCCATGCCTATGTTGCAGTGACATATGTTGACAGAGTTAGATCGAGAGGTGCTTAGCACGATGGGATTGGACTATGTATGCTTTATGCCCGAGGTTCGAGCGAACCGCGGCTTATTGACTGTAGTAATGGAGAGGTTCCACACCAAGGACGGGACCTTCCACTTCCCGACCGGTAAGATGACAGTTACTTTGGAGGATGTATACAGGATACTCCACTTGCCTATTCAGGGAGAGCTCATGGAGTATGATCCACAGCGGGACCTAGGACTGGCAGAGTACAGGCGAGTATTTGATGACCCTGAGCTGGTAGGATAGGTCATCTCCTGGCAGGACATTCATGACTATTATGACTACTTCCCTGGGATAGTTGCAGGGCTGATTGGAGGCGTTGTATGCCCCGATAGTAGATCGCATGGGTTCCTGATTGGATGGGGACGGATCATGGAGAGGATGGTCATAGAGGGCACCTGTTATGCTTAGGGTGTCTATGTTCTGGCACACCTATACCATGACATGCATCAGGTGGTATACCACAGGGGTGCAATTTTATCAGCAAGTATGTCATTATTGTAGTTTTAGCTATGGGAGTACATAGCAATCACTAGATTGATTTGTGTTTTTCACAAATAGAGAGGAGAGCCATACAGCGATGGCTACGCAGGAGTGATTTCCTAGCATAGGCTAGGGAAGCTCGAGTATTGAGGCATGCATTGGATGGAGTAGATGTGGTCGTCTGGCAACCATAGCTAGACTATGAGCCTTGGGAGGACGAGGTAGATGAGCTACCATACTATTATCAGACTTAGTGGCTGATAGGCCAGATGCGGTTCATTCTGGAGAGGCAGATTGTCAGCCGGGTTCGGAGACAGTTTGGGAGGAGACAGGGCATGCCACAAGGGTAGGCTCTGTTTGCGTGGATTCACGCTGAGAGATTCAGATGGGGGTTGGTGGCGTCCTATGAAGAGGCAGTGGCAGAGTTTTGGCAGACGCCTTATGTTGCCTGGGATATGAGGAGAGAGATTGTAGATGTTGGGATGACTCGGGACTACGAGGAGTGGTTCGTTACCCATCCATTTCTGAGATACTTAGGGCCTGGAGAGTTGGTTCCTCATATAGACGAGGTAGATTTAGACAATGAGGGCCAGATTGGTAGGAAGAGGATGATGAGGAGAGGAAGATGAGGAGGTGGTGGAGAGGGAGGTGGCGGAGATGATGGAGGAGGGGGAGGTGGTGGAGATGGAGCTAGACCTAGGCAGAGGAGGAGAGCTGGGGAGGGACTTTCCCATGCTTAGCAGGTAGTGCCACCGCAGGCTGCATAGCAGGCACAGATGCCACCACCTTAGCAGGTGGCACAGCAGTAGGTACCTCAGCCATAGGGGCAGGGGCAGGCACAGGCACCGCAGGGTCCAGCACAACCAAACATCCAGGAGAGAGCTATAGCTATGTTGAGAGGACAGGTTAGGTAGCTACGGGCACAGCTTAGGATGGCTGAGGCTCGGCAAGAGACAGATGCAGAGGTTATCTCGGGGCTCACTAGAGAGTGAGATATGGCAAAGGTGCAGATACGAGTTATCTAAGTAGAGCGGGATACAACAGTGTTAGCTCTTGGGACAGATGTCACCAGTAGCTTTTTGGTTGGACAGGTGCACCAGGTGCAAGCACAGCTAGCATAGGCACAGACACAGCTAGCGCAGGCACAGGCATAGTTGGCCCAAGTGCAGGGGCAATTAGCACAGGTGCAGGGTGAGCTTGCCAGAGCACAAGCTCAGACACAGTACTATCAAGGTTTATACCATGGTGTTGTTCCAGTTAGTCAGAGGGTTCCGAGCTATAGGAGCCAGTCTATGGCCTCCCAGAAAGTAGGTGGATCGAGGTCGGGAGCCTCCATGTTGGGCCCGTAGCAGTCTGGGGCCAGCAGAGGAGGGGACTCAGGAGACACTGCTGGGAGAAGCAATTCACAACAGCAAGGTTAGTAGACACTTTGTAGATTTTGGCTCCTACGTACACTTTTTGATGGCTCAAATAGCCAGATATATATATGCACCACTTTTTTATTTTGAGATATGTATCACCATATTTGAGATGTATTCATTGTATATGACATTAACTCAGAGATGGACCTTTTGATATTGTACATTTGGACACATTTATGATATTTATATGATGATGCAGTTTATTTGATGCTCTTTATATGCAGTTTGCTCATTCTATGTTATGGATGCATTTCTATTGTATGATGGTACTCATGTGATGGACGTTTGTCTAATGTAGACTTTTATATGATGCTATATGACCTAATGCAGACTTAGATGTTTTACTTGATATGCCTCTAATGTGTGTGGATGCAAATGGTATCTATATGATTATACAGTTTATGTGATGCACTTATCTATGTTTTTAATTTTTTTCTATTGACACTATGTGATGTTTGCAAAATGTAAATGGATGACCTGATGCAATTTATTATGTATGCAACTGATTTAATCATGTAAATGAGTATCTCATGTGATATGATATGCAACTGTATGCTATGTTTTTGTGATGTCCAAATGTACTCTATCGACACAGAAATGACATAGATAGGAGATTGATTGAAAGAATGACTTGATAGAAAGACTCACAAGCTTCATTTTGTATTGTTACTTTGCATTGTTTGGATCTTTTATTGCATGGGATATGGATGTATGGATGTATGATGGATGCTTTGGTTTTTGACATCTTGATGGTGCAAGTATTTTGAAGTGCTTATTTCATCATTGGGCAATTTTATTGGGTACTTTTTCTGAATGTTGTAAGTTAATACAAGCATCTAGGTATAATTGAACCAAGATGACCTGAGTATTGCTTACATGGATTTTGATTTAGCAAGTTAATACAAGCATCTAGGTATAATTGAACTAAGATGACCTGAGTATTTCTTGCATATCAACAGACAAGGATTGCCCCCTTTCATGTTAGACCTTTGATGTCCTCGATGATCTTTTGCCGATCATGTCTTTAGATAAGGTTTCACATTACTAAAGTTTAACCCACAAACAACAAAACAAAGGAAAATATTCATGCCCCCATGATAGCATCTCTAGATTTTGGCATCCTCGAGTAGCATAGAAAGGCATGATAACAAAAATCAAGATGCTGTAACTTAACCATGATTCCAACCACAAAACATTTTTGCATTTAGACGTGTTTGTTTCTTGCCATAATTTAGGTAAAATCATTTAGAATGCCTTAGGTACTTGTTTGCTTTGCCTTGGATAGGTTAATGCCTTGCATCAAGATTTTTTCTTGAAAAGAGTGGGTTTTGTTTGCGCTTTCTTGCCTGGTGAGAAGATTCCACAATCTTTATTGGTGAGACAGACCTTAAGGGACTGACCTAGTGCCTCAGGGGCTCATTGCTAAATGGCCTTGCGTACGTGACGACGTAGAGGCAACGTAATTTGGGGTAAACCCTAACGAACCTAAGACCTAGGCGAGAGAAAGTGGCATGTACTCAGATAGACAGAGGGACTAGACATGTGATGGATGGGACCGTGGGAGCCTCAGGGGTGCATTTGAATAATGGCCTTGCCTATGTGATAACACAAAGGAAACATAGTTCATAGACTTGGACCATGGATGGACTAGAGGATAGATGACAAGATATAGATTGGACAAGGAAGCCTCGGGAGCGCATTGAAAAATGGCCTTGCCTATGCAGAGGCAACGTAGTTCATGGACCTAGGCCATGTGAATATTGACGAGAGACACTATGCTAGGCTAACACTATGGATAGGATATGGGATAAAACCTTGGTTGACAAGGCAACAAAGAGATAGAGTATCAAGCCATGATAGGTTATCGTTAGGATTTTATTATGGAACAGATACGGGTTGAATGGGACACGAGTGAAGGGAGAATGGACACAAGGTGATTGGTGTCCCAAAGATGGAGGAAGCGATTTATCACAAGTAATGCTTGTTTACCAAGTTTTCACCACTTACTTTTATTTGCATGAAAGCTAGAAAGTACGCATGATGCCTGTTTGCCAGGTTTTCATCATGATACCTATCCAAGGTGCCTATTTTCTAGGTTTTCACCAAAAGACGATTTTTTTGTATTTTTCTAATTTTTTAATTTTTTTGTATTTTTTCTGATTTTTTTGTATTTTTTCAAATTTTTTAATTTTTTTGTATTTTATGCCCCCCTTACATTGGGGTTCTCCTAGGTATAGAACCCGTGAAGATGCATGTTGTTGATTGGGTCATCAAACAACTCACCCTCTAATGTTGCTAACTGATATGCCCCCAATCCATAAGCAACTATGATCACATAAGGCCCAAGCCAGTTGGGTTTGAACTTGCCTTTCTTTTCCTGATCTTGTTGATTGCGGGGGTTCTCTTTAAGTACTAGATCCCCAACCTTAAAGACTCTTGGGCGGACTCTATGGTTGTAACTTCATGACATCATTTGTTGATATACCTTGAGATGATCAAAGGCTTTCTGTCTCCTTTCCTCTAGCAACTCTAGTTCTTGCAATCTAGAAACTCTGTACTCTTCATTTGTTATGAGACCTTTTAATGACACCCTAAGAGATGGTAACTCAACCTCAATGGGGAGGCTAGCTTCTGAGCCATAGACAAGGGCATAAGGGGTAGCACCTGTGGGAGTGTGTATACTGGTTCTATAGGCCCACAGAGTGGGATTGATTTGGATATGCCAATCACGGCCAGCATCATTGACTATCTTCTTGAGGAGTTTCAAGATGGTCTTGTTGGATGCTTCTGCTTGGCCGTTGCCTTGGGGGTAATAGGGTGTGGAGAAACGGTGTTGGATTTTGAATCAGTCACAGAGTTCTTGGACATCCTCATTTTTTAAGGGTCTTCTGTTATCTGTGATAATGGATGAGGGAATTTCATATCTGCAGATGAGCTAATTAAGGATGAATGAGGAGATTTGTTTACCTGTGACGGTGGTGACGGGAACAACTTCAATCCACTTGGTAAAGTACTCAATGGTGTTTATTATGAATTTGTGGCCGTTGGATGAGGGTGGATGGATTTTACCCACAAGGTCGAGTCCCCATTGACAAAAGGGCCAAGGTCTCGTTAAAGGTCTCAACTCTTGAGCTGGTGCATGTATTAGGTTCTCGTGTATCTGGCACTGCTTGCACTTCTTCACAAATAGATATGAATCTGTTTCCATGTTCAGCCAATAATAACCCAAACACATGAGTTTCTTAGCTAAGGAAGGACCACTAGAGTGTGTTCCACAAATCCCTTCATGTACGTCTTGTAAGGCAGTTTGGGATTCTTCTCATTCTAAACAACAGAGTAAAGTACCATCTAGACAACGTCGGTATAGGGTGTCGGCAATAATGGTATAACAAAAGGTTTGGTGTATAAAGGTTCATCGTTGGTTTGAAGATAAGTCAAGTGGGAGGGTGTTGTCCTTGAGGTAAGTGTAAACCTTACTGTACCAAGGTGAATCAAATCCAACTAATAGGCATATGGAATGGGTTTCAGGAAGATCATAAGTTGGTTGCCGAATTGATTCCACTAAGAACTCGTACCGTGACTCATTCTCTGGGATTTCGAGAAGAGAGGCAATGGTTTCCATGGCATCTGCTACTTTGTTTTCAATGCAAGGTATCTGCTCAAAAGAGATGATCACAAAGTATTCCTTGAAGTCCTCGACCATCCACTTCTATGGGACAAGCTTCTCATCCTTGGTTTGGTAATCGTCATTGACCTGATTGATTACTAGTTGAGAATCACCATAGACATGTAGCTCTTTGATTTTCCATTCTGTTGCCATCTTGAGGTCAATGACCAAGGATTCATATTCTGCTATGTTGTTGGTGCATGGGAATAACAAGTGATAATACTTTGGTATGGTGTTGCCATGAGGAGTTACAAACAAGATTCTTGCCCCCGATCCATGGTTTGTGTAGGACCCATCAAAGTAAAGTTTCTAAGAATGTGTTGATATATTGAATAAGGATTCATATAGAAACTCAAATTGTATTGGTGTGGTGTCCTGTAGTGGTGTATCTACTAGTTGATCAACAATGACTTGCTCTTTGATAGCCTTTTTGTCTACATACTCAATGTTGTATTCACTTAAGAGCATTACCCATTTGGCCAGGTGACCTGTTAGAGCTGCTTTGCTTAGTAAGTACTTTAGTGGATCTATTTTTACAATAAGTTTGACTGGATGTGCTAGTGTATAATGTCAGATTTTTTGGGAAGCAAAAACTACCACAAGACATGATCTTTCTATCTGAGAGTATTGCAACTCATAGCCCACCAATGTGCGACTAATGTAGTAGATGGCTCTTTCTTTATTTTCATAATCTTGTTGTGCTAGAAGGGCCCCAAGAGCTGTTGGTGTAGCAGATATGTATAGTAACAATGGTTTCCCTTGGATAGGAGGTATGAGAATAGGTGGATTCATAAGATACTCTTTCAGTTTGTCAAATGCCTCTTCACATTTCTCATCCCACCTAAATGGAATGTTCTTATGTAGGAGATGACTGAATGGTTGACACTTGTTTGCCAGTTGTGATATGAACCTATGGATTGCTTGTAGCTTGCCTTGTAGAGATCTTAGTTGAGTATGATTCTTGGGTGGTGGCATGTCCATAATAGCCTTGACTTTGGCGGGGTCCACCTCTATTCCATTTGTTGATACAATAAAACCTAAGAGCTTGCCTGAGGTGACTCCAAACACACATTTCTTTGGGTTTAACCTGACTTTGAATTTTTTGAGTCTTTGAAAGACTTTCTCTAACACATCCAGGTGTAATTCTCTTGTGAGTGACTTTGCAAGGATATCATCTACATAATCTTCCATTGTTACGTGCATCATATCATGGAATATAGTGGTCATAGCACGTTGATATGTGGTTCCTGCGTTCTTTAGCCCAAATGGCGTGACATTCTAGCAAAAAGTGCCCCATGGACAAGTAAAAGCTATCTTATGCTAGTCTTCTAGTGCTATCTTGATCTGATTATATCCCGAGAAGACATCCATGAGAGATAACATGGTATGCCCTGCTGTTAAGTCGACTATGATATCTATATTTTGGCAACAGAAAATCATCTTTGCAGCAAGCTTTGTTTAGATCTCTAAAATCATTACATAGTCTAACTCAGCCATCAGGTTTGGACAGTGGTACTATGTTGGAGACCCATTCTAGATAGTCTATAGCTCTGATGAACCCTACATCCAGTAGTTTCTTGAGTTCTTCTTTTACGAGCAGTGCAATGTGTGGATGCATCTTTCTAAGCTTCTATTTCACTTGTTTCACTCCTGGATCTAATGGAAGATGATGTAGAATCAAATCTGGATCTAACCTTGGCATATCTACATATGACCAAGCAAAATTGACTTGCTTTCTCTTGAAGAATGGTACAAACTTAGTCTTCTCTAGTGGGGTTAGAGACTTAGCAAAGTGAATGATCTTAGGTTGTTCCTCTGTTCCAATGTTAACAGGCTCTATAGGTTCCACAACAATCTGAGACTTCTCTTGGTGCATGTCATCGGGGAGAGTGTCAAGCCTTCCATCGTTAGGTGCCACAGTTGGGTTTTCACCATCGGATGTGTCCTTTCTTTTTACTGTTTTGGGATCTGATATTGCTGCGAAGTAGTTTTCACCATCATATCCAATTTTTATTTTGATATTTTTGTGACTGGAAGGCTTTGCACCCTCTCTGAAATAAGCCACAATATTAAGTTCAATGGCAAAGCCAGCTTTATGATCTCCTTTAGGTAGGTGGTCCCTAAGTTCCATGTAGTCAATATAGGCATCGTTATTTTGGAACATATCTAGTTGCAAGGTTCCTCGTAGATCCCAGTCAATAAGCTCAGGATGTACAAGGGGGAGGGAGTCAGAGGATAGATCTGATTCGTTGATAGTTTGAATGGATATGCTAGGAGTATTGGTAGGGAGAGTGTTCAAGATGGTTATTTCCTCCAAATTGTTTATTGCGATAGAACTCAAACCTTCCTCGAAAGTTGTATTCTCAGGGATAGGCAAATCACACTCTAATGGCCTATTTGGTAGCGTTTGTCCCTCACGGTAGGGGCTATAATTTTGAATGGTGTCAACCTCTTTGTTGTCATAGGAATGCTCTGTCAGCTCATCCCACTCATATTCATTGGAATCTGTGTTACTGGTCTCTTGAAGTGTATGGATCATTTCCAAAAGACAAGAATTTGCTTTAGCTTTTCGCTTATCTTTATATCCTAGACCTTTTGTAGTTCTAGCCAATGAGGATAAATAAGGTTGAATGGGTTCTATAATTCCTTCTTTTCTTAGGCTGATGGGGCCTTGTCCTTCGTAACCCATTCTATGTAGGATAGATTCACCTCACCCATAGATTTATATTGGGAGCTTAGGTGGTTCCTGTTGTATGTTCTCTTCTTCTATGTAGAGCCATTATAAGATATCTCTTTCCTCTGTTTCATCTAATTAGGTCCCCCATTTTACAAAAGGAGTTGTGGGAGGTGTAGGAGGAGCAGATGGCTTTGGAAAATACTTGGGTCACCCAAAGGATCTAGGAGATAAAGGCATCTTGGCTAGATTGAGGCTATGCTCAATGAAGTATTCCCCAACTCCCTTTTCTTTGATAGTAATTTTCTACTCTTTGGGCTTGGATGAGGAAGCTTTAGAGGTAGAATCATGCTATGGGGTAGGGGATGTAGATGCTCTATTGTTTGGTATGATGCAATTAGGTTTTGAAAGGATAGAGTTACAATGTTGAAAGGGGTCAAGGTCTCCTTGGATGGTGACCAGCTTGCCGTTATGAGGAAATTTTATGCATTGGTGATAGGTAGAGGGCACAACTTTCATGGCATGAATCCATGCTCTTCCTAGAAGAATATAATAGGCTAGTCCCCTATCTAGGACTTGACACACAACATCTTTTATCACTGGTCCCACTTGTATGGGTAATACCACTGTTCCCTTGGTAGTTCTCTCCTCTTCATCATAGGCTTTGATAGTAATCTTCTTCCTTGGATTGACTGTATTTTCAGAGAACCCCAATGTAAGGACTAGCTTCAACGTGCAAATATTTAAACTGGCTCTTCCATCAATGAGAACCCTCTTGATGTGGTGCTTATGGATAAAAGAGACAATATGTAAAGGGGTGTTATGAGGTTGAGACACTGAGAGGTCATCTTGTTTAGTAAATGATATGGTACTTGAGGAGGTCAGATTACCTACCATGGCCTGAAACTTCTCTTGGGCCAAGTTAGTGGGTATAGTGGTTTCCACTAAGGCTTTATCAAGAATCTCCTTGTGGGAAGGAGATAGACGTAACAATTCTAAGATAGAAATGTGGGCAGGAGTTTTCCGTAGTTGGTCTATGACACTATACTGATGGAAGTTGGACTGTGAAGGTGACGACCTTGGAGGAATGGTATTCAACGTGACCTTACCACTATGGGTGATGATACTGCAATCTATTCTATTTGGTTCTGATTGTTGGTTGGGCGTGACCACATTGATTTGCGGTATGTGCTATGATATGCAATTAATGGTATAGTTGAATGGCACACTTGCGTAGTTGGCATTACTATTCCCACTATTCTAATTTTTCTTGTTGCGGTTGTTGTTTTTGTTGCTGTTGTTGTTGTTGCCATTGTTGTTATTATTGTTGTACGACCTATCATGATTGAGAAGTGGATCCTTGTAAGCCACATGTGTCTCATTAGAAGTATGTTGTTGAGTTCCTCCTTGATTTTGATCAAGTACATCTTGAATAACATGCTTGAGGTAGATACAATTGTTGGTTGTATGTCCTCTTCCTCTATGATACTCACAATAATCGGTGTCTTTCCAATAGTGAGGTTTTATTTGAGGTTCGTAATCACTTATTGGCGGTAGAGAGATTTCATTGTTGGCCAATAGCTTCCTTAATGTGGATTCTTGGGACTCACCCAGCAGTGTGAACTTTCGCCTAGGATTTGAGTTGAACCACGGTCTTGGCTCCCAAGAGAATGTTTTGTTGGGCGTAGCATTGCTTGCCTCTCCTTTGAGAGTGAATATAAGTTGTTGTTTGGGAGTCACCACGTTGGCATCAACTACTCCATCGTTGACAACATTTTTATTTTTAGTCCAAAACTTTGATTTGTCAGTCGTGTAGTTGGAGGTAGGTGTCCTTGTCTAACTTGATTTGCCCCTTGGCGATCATAGCTTTCTCGATGAACAATCCCATTTCAATGACCTTTGAAAATGAGGTAGGGCATTGAATTTGTATTTGATAGCTAAGATTGGAATTGAGGTTATGGACAAACATCTCCATTAATTGCTTCTCTGGTACATCATATGAGCATTTGCTTGCTAGTTGTCTCCACCTTTGTAGGAAAGAGGCGAATGATTCGCCACTCTTTTGCTTGGTGTTGCATAGGTCGAGCATGGAGACTTCATGTTCAATATTTTATGAGAAGTGCGTGATGAATTTGTTGACTAACTCATCAAAAGTTTTAATGCTCGGTGGAAGTCTTGAGGACCACTCCATGGCTTGACTACCTAGAGATCTAGGGAATAGTCTCATTAAGAAAGTCTCATTGTGAGATACTTCCATGCATGCTGCGTTAAATTCCCTAATGTGATCTCTAGGGTCCCCTTTCCCTTTGTACTTGTCAAACTTAGGAACTTCGAATCAAAAGGGGAATGGTACCATGTTCAAACTTTTATCAAAGGGGTACGGTGCAATATCTTCCAAGGAGTATGTTTTAGTGTTTGTGCCCATCTTGAGATCTGTCATTTGTTGTGCTAGACCCTCGATTTGTTTCCTCATTTCTTCCATAGGTGTGTTTGGGTCTATGACTTTCTTTCCTTTGCCTTCACCATTGTGGTGTTCATGATTATCCTCTACGGTCTCTTTGAGTTTGCTTAGATCGAAATCAGTGGGGAGCTTAATTCCAAGACTCGCAAGATGATAAAAATACTTGTGAGGGTCCTCATGGAGCACTTTTTCAAGTAAACATTAGAATTTCTGATCTTGGAGGTGTCCTTGATAATCTTCATGAGAGATTTCCTCATCACTATCATGAGGGGTGATAATATGGTCAGATGATCTGGCCATTTCAAATTGCTTTTGGTTTTTGAGATCTAGTAAGAACCATGCAAGGTGACGTGGAATGCGGTGGGATGAAACTAGAGATTTTGGCAAGGTGTCTATGGAGACTGCTGAGAATAGGATACTTACAACAAGATTTGGACAAGGGACTCTTTTGATCAATGATTCCAAGTAAGACGGATGATACAAGATGATAGCCACTAGTAAGGGTACTCAATACCTATCTTACTGTGTAGGGACTAGTCGTGCACCAAGACCACTAGTGAAGTTATGTGACTTACTAGGGTTACTTGAATCCAAAATGATACAAAAAAGGGGCCTATGCTAATCTGATATGGGATACTTTGACTTTGGACTAGGAGGACCTGATAGAAGGCAAATGAGATGACCAATGAAAGAGAGACTTTGACACAAAATGGATGAAAAAGTGATTGCAAGGTAAGACTTGACCTCAGAACCTAGAACTAGGCTGAAATGGGTATCCTGAAATGACAAAATTTTTCTCTCAAAGACTGTGGAAGTGCTCACTGTCATGCATGCGCCGGAATAGATGCACCGTAAAAACTAGTAAATGTGCAACAAGTCGACATAGAAGTGCCACACTGGTAAATTGCAGATGCACCATAATAGGTTATAAAAAGCGCTACAAGTTAGTGCGGATGCGCCGTAGGTCAGTGCAAATGCACAACAACAAAGGACGAATGCGTCGCTCTGGTTTTCTCAGTATTTTTGCAAGTTTTTGGCAATTTTCTGATGTTTTTGGTATCTTTGGTTGCAAGAAGGTCTTTTTGATCTGATTTTCTAAAATTATGGCAAGAAGACACAGTAAACACAAAGAATGTTTTTTTGGTTTTTTATTTTTTTGTGATTTTTTTAACTCTTTTTGGACTAAAAGAAAGCAAGTACAACCCTAGGTTTCAAAGGACAGTATAAAACTGAATTCTCACTATCTCTAGTGAAGCATCTTTGGGAGGTGTTAATCTCCCTTCCCTACACCAGATTATAGGGGTTTTTGGTCTACTAAAACAAAGGATGAGTAATAAATGAAACTGTTTGAGTGGTTATACATGCGGTAGCACTACTCTCCATTATGGAGTCTCCCAGCCTGCAAGGGTTGTGCCTTGGAGGGTTTTGGGGGAGGTTGGCTATCGGTATAACACAACTACACTTATTGTTTGAAGCTTTCACTCCAAACACAATTTATTTATAGTGGCTTGGAAGGGCTTGGCATCTAGCCTGTTACCACTTAGGGTCGTTCCTACTTGGATGAACAGTATCCAAGAGCAGGCCCCTCTAAAGGAAAAACAAATGCAATCACCCAAGATAGGGGAGAGCATAGGCTTGGTATCATTCCCAAAACACAGAATACAGTGGTTCTTTTCCCCTAGTTAAAATGAGAAAAACTAAATGAGCTATCTACTTGGGCAAGCACATAAATTTGTTAACTTTGAAGTGATAATAAGATATCAATGGTTCAGTTTTACCTAGATAACAATGATGTGTTCAATTTTTACCCAGATAGCATGGATTTGTTAACTTTGAAGTGATAATCAAGATAGCAATGGTTCAGTTTTACCTAGATAGTAATGATGTGTTCAATTTTAACCAGATAGAAATGTGTCTAATTACAAAAAGATAGCAATAGCAATTATTCAATGATATGCAAGATAGCAATGATTTAATTATCGCCTTCCTAGTTAAAACTATGTGAGATTTTCTTGAGCATCCATTTACTTTCCCATTATAAATCAAAGTGTGAGTTAACAAGTGCAACTATATGATTCTAAACCAGTACCTAGCCTACAAAATAGATCAAGAGTATTCCTACAAAGAGACATCAGCGTTAGCACAAACTTCAAGGAAACCCTAAAAATCACTGCCTAGATCAGATGCACCGCTTCAGAGACTGAATGCGCAGAAATAGAGCTCAGAAGTGCCACAGTACATATGTGCTAAGACAGAGGTCAAAAGCGCAGGAAAATAGTGTATATGCACTGAACTGACAGATGCACTGTATCAGAGGATGGATGCGCCGGAACAGAGTCTGTATGTGCCGGAACAGACAGCAGATGCGTGTTAGGATGTGTCAGATGCGTAATTTCTTCCTATGTATGACTTTTTAAAACACAAAAACTTAGTTTTTGGGTTGAATTTGGGGCTAGGCCCCACGGTGGGCGCCAAAAATGTTAAGGGAAATTTGGATTTAAATGAATAATCAATATAATCAATATCAAAATACCCAAAACTCAATGAAATATAGAAACAAAGAGATCAATCAAATAAAAGAACTTCAAAAACCTTTGCAAACCTCAAAGCTTCATAGCTTCTATTGGTTGCCTATCTCAATCGATCTTTCATGTATGAATAATGAAGAGACCTAGTGTCTCAAGTTATTGCTTGGAATCTCTTTCTTTTATTGGTCGTCGGCCACACTAGAGTTTCGACAGAACTAGTGAATGTTACACCGACAGTTTTGTTCACATCGATAAAGGGACAAGCTATCGGGCATATGTACTATATTGGCACAGTCTTAAGTTACTTCTCCGATCGATGAGGGTCATACTAATGTGAGAAGTCCATCGGCATAAGGTTGGGCGTCGGGTAAACTCAAGGTGATCGTTCTGATAGTATTGAGTTACCCCGATGGAAGTGTACGTTGGGATCAATGGATCATCGGTGTAAGAACTATAATTGGCCCAGCGTTGAGTTGTCTCTCTGAAGTTACCAGTCACTCCAATGATGGGTTTTGCATAGCATGGCGTCGGTGAGACAAGGATCCGTCAGAGTAAGTGTTGAATAGTTTGCCGATGATGAAGGTTTCCCTGATGAGTCTTTGACTATTGTTGTCGGCAACAAGATTGCTGATGATAGTCATTTTGATCATTTGTGCTTGTAAACTGGAATAGTATACGCGACCTGGTGCATGTGGGATTATTCATCTCATGGAATGCGAACAGTTATGACTATTGAGCAGCAACGACGATGGGGAAGGCAAATCGTTCTGTTAGGGCAACAGTCGTGTAACTGTTTTCTTTTGCTCTATCAGACTGATGTTATAAAACTGACCTATTGGCATCGTTGTTGGATGATGAAGAGATTTGATTATATAGTTTTATTTTGTAAATATATAGATGAAATAAAATGGTTTGGTGTAATTGTAGAGGATTGATACCTGAGCAAAAGAGCTGGGATCTTTATTGTAACTATTCTGTTTACTGTAATAAAGATAGTCTCTCTTATGGTGGTGGGTTTTTTACCTGAAAGGGTTTTCCCACGTAAATCCTGTGTCATTCTTTGTGGTTTGGAATGTTTATTCTATTTTTCTGGTGTATTCATCTATTGTTTTTGAATTGAATGTTAACTATCTGTATTATCCCCTTTTTAATTAACATTAGGGAAGCTATATTCCGCACCTCTGCTTTCCTGACAAGTGGTATCAGAGCCTGGCTAGTTGTGTTATCCTTGTTGGTAGGTTGGGTTTTTTGTGTTAATTTTGGGAGTGGGAGTTCTGTAGAGGTCTATTCTGTTAAATAAGATGGCAAGTACAACAGGAAAAATAGACATTGAAAAGTTTAATGGCACAAACTTTGATTTGTGGAAGATTAAGGCTGAAGATTGCTGGTTGACAGAGATCTTTGGGTTGCTGTGTCTAGGGTTAAACCTGCAAGCATGAAACAAGAAGATTGGGACCTAGTTGACAGAAAAGCCAGAGGACTGATAAGATTAAGTCTTGCGGATTCTGTTCTATTGAACGTCCATGAAGAAAAGTCAGCCAAAGCTTTGTGGAAGAAGTTGGGAGATATTTACCAGGGCAAGTCCTTGGTGAATAAACTATTCCTCATAAAGAAGTTGTATTCTCTGAAGATGGATGAAGGTGCATCTGTAGCAGACCATCTGAACACATTTAATCTGATTGTTGCATAGTTGACATCTGTAGGTGTAAAAATAGAAGAGGAAGACCGCTATATGCTTCTATTGTGTTCCTTACCTGACTCATGGGATCATCTTGTGATGGCTATTGGAAGTACAACAACCACGTTTACAATTGAAGTGGTTGTTAACTCATTGTTATCTGAAGAGATGCAGAGGAAATCTTCTGAGATAGCCAAAGAGGCCTTGTCTGTTTGAGGTAGATCAAAGGAAAGAGGCAAGAAGAAGGACAACAAGTCTAAGTCCAAATCAGAGGGGAAATCAAAATCTCCTGGCACAAAGTCCAAGGTGAAGTGCTGGAATTGTGGGCAGAAAGGACACATCAGAAGAGACTGCAAAGAGGAGAAAAAGAAGAAGAAGAAGAAGATCTCTTCTAACAATGATTCTTCTCAGAGTGATGTTGATGCGTTCATTACTGCCTTGGCAATGCTTGCATCTGAAGATGTGTGGCTAGTGGATTCAGGAGCATCTTTTCATATGACATCTCATAGAGAGTGGTTCACAAAGTATGAACCGTATGCTGGTGGGAAGGTGTTCTTGGCAAGTGATTCAACACTGGAAATTATTGTCGAGGACGAGTCAGAATCAAGTTCCTGGATGGCAGAATAAAGGGAATGAATGGAGTGCTACACATACCAGGTCTGGCTCAAAATTTACTTTCTGTTAGTAAGCTTAATGATGTTAGAGTGCAAGTTACTTTTGTGAATGGTGGCTGTAAAATGACTAGAGGTTCTATTGTACTAGCAAAGGGTGAATGCATTGGAACTCTATATAGGTTAGATGCTAAACTAGTGTGCTGTAATAGTGTCTCTGTAAAATCTAAGAAAACTACTATTGTAACACATGATGCAAACTCTATGGAAGTTAAACTTCCTGCTGAGAAAACAATGCTCTGGCATCATAGACTTGGTCACATAGGTGAAAAAGGTTTAAAAACCTTGAAAAACAAAACCCTGGTAGATGGACTGATTGATTGTAATCTGGAGTTTGATTTCTGCGAACATTGTATATATGGAAAACAGAACCGTGTTTCTTTTTAATCAAGTTCTCATAAATCTTCTAGTGTTTTGGACTATGTACATTCTGATGTTTTTGGTCCAGTTGATGTTCTGTCTTTATCTAAATCAAGATACTATGTATCGTTCATTTATGATTATTCAAGGAGGGCATTTGTATATTTTTTGAAAAATAAATCAGAAGTATTCAGTCGGTTTAAAGAATTTAAAACTCTTGTGGAAAATTAGACTGGTAGAAAAATAAAATGCTTGAGAACAGATAACGGTGGTGAATATTGCAATGCAGATTTTGATAAGTATTGTGTAGACCGTGGAATTAAAAGGCATAAGACTACACCTTATACTCTACAGCAAAATGGAGTTGCTGAAAGGTTGAATAAATCATTGATGGAGAAAGCAAGAAGTATGTTGAGTTATGCTCGTCTTGAACAAAGGTTCTAGGCTGAGGTAGTTTCTACAGCTTGTTACTTGTTGAACCGTTCTCCTACTTCAGCATTGGTTGATAAGACGCCTATGGAAGTGTGGTCTAGAAAGAAGCCCTCTTTGAGACATCTTCGTGTCTTTGGCTATGAGGCATATGCTCATATTCCTAAGGTAAAAAGGTCTAAGCTAGATTACAAGGTAGTCAAATGTATCTTTATTAGCTATGGAGTCGGTGTTAAAGGGTACAAGCTTTGGAATCCTGAAACTGAAAAAGTAATTTACAGCAGGAATGTAATTTTTAGAGAGCTGAAACCTTTGGTTATTGATCCTCAGCTGGAGAAGACAGAAAAGAAGAAAGAAAAGAGTGTTGTTAATATTCCTTTGACCCCTATAAAAGAGGAACAACAAACACCAAGTGTAGATGATTCAGACGTGAGTTCAAGTAGCTCTGAAGATTCAGATCTAGAGCAAGAATCTAAACCTACACCTCAACCATTGAGGAGATCTACACGTGAAAGAAGACAACCAGATAGGTATGTATTTTTAGTACTTGATTCAAGTTGTGCCTATGCTTTACTTACTGATATTGATGAACCTAGGACTGTGAAAGAAGCTATTAGTTTATCTGATTCAGATTCTTGGTTGGAAGCCATGGATAATGAAATGTCCTCATTAGAGAAGATTGGAACTTGGGATCTGGTGCCCTTGCCTGAAGGTAGAAAACCTGTGGGCTGTAAGTGGGTATTTCAAAATAAATATGTTCCAGATGGTAGTGTTGATAAGTACAAGACAAGACTAGTTGCTAAGGGGTATTCCCAAAAGGAAGGTATTGATTATGGAGAATTTTTTTCTCTTGTAGCTAAGCTGACATCCATTAGATTTCTTTTGTCACTTACAGCAGCGTATGACTTTGAAATTGAGCAGATGGATGTGACAACAGTATTTCTTCATGGGGACCTTGAAGAAGAAATTTATATGTTCTAGCCAGAGCATTATGTGGAAAAAGGTAAAGAACATTTGGTATGTAAGCTTAAGAAGTCTCTTTATGGTTTGAAATAGTCTCCCAAAATGTGGTATCAAAAATTTGATACGTATGTTTTATCCTTGGGGTATGTGAGATCTAAATTTGATCATTGTGTCTATTATAAAACTGAAGGTGATCGGATTCTTATAATTGCATTGTATGTGGATGACATGTTATTCATTGGCAATGGTAAGGGGATGATCTCAGAATTAAAATCTCAGTTGTCCTTGAAATTTGAAATGAAGAATCTGGGGACAACAAAGTACATTCTAGGAATGGAAATCAAAAGGGATAGATCTAAGAGAAAAATTTGGCTCAGCCAGAGCAAATATATTACCAATGTTCTTGATAGATTTAATATGTCTGATTCCAAACAACTAGTTGTTCTAGTTTTGCAGGGAATGAAACTATCTGTTAAAGATTGTCCAGAATCTTTGAATGAAATTGACAACATGAAAAAAGTACCTTATGCAAGTGCTATTGGTAGTTTGATGTACGCAATGGTCTGTACCAGGCCAGACATTGCCCAACCAGTGGGAGTTTTGAGCCGGTTTATGGCGAATCCAGGCAGATCGCATTGGGATGCTATGAAGAGAGTTATGAGATATCTGAAGGGAACTTCTGATTATGCTATTTGTTATCAAGGAAACTCAGTTGGATCTCAGAAATCTATCAACATTCAGGGATATGTAGATTCTGATTAGGCAGGGGACATTGACAGTAGAAGATCCACTAGTGGATATGTATTCACGTTCAATGGTGGTGCTATTAGTTGGATGAGTAAGCGGCAGGCTGTAGTCACTTTGTCCACAATAGAGGCAGAGCACATGGCAGCTACTCGTGCATGCCAAGAAGCCGTTTAGTTAAATAGGTTGTGTTCTGATGTTGGTTTTAATGCAGGGCAAATACAAATTAACTATGACAGTCAAAGTGCTATATGTTTGGCGAAGAATCCTACATTTCATGCTAGGACAAAACATATTGATGTCCAATATCACTTTGTTCATGATATGGTGGAAGACAGGAAGGTGAAGATGGAAAAGGTTGACACTTTGGAAAATGTTGTTGATGCCTTAACTAAATTAGTGAGCACGGCAAAATACAAATGGTGTTCAGAGGAAATGGGTCTTCGGGCCTATAATTCTCAGTAATCCTTTTTTGAGGATTAAGAACTTAGCAATAATCTCTTCGACAAGTGGGAGATTGAAGAGACCTAGTGTCTCAAGTTATTTCTTGGAACCTCTTTCTTTTATTGGTCATCGGCCACACTAGAGTTTTGATAGAACTAGTGAATGTTACACCGACAGTTTTGTTCACATCGATGAAGGGACAAGCTATCGGGTAGACGTACTATATCGGCATAGTCTTAAGTTACTTCTCTAATCGATGAGGGTCATACCAATGTGAGAAGTCCATCGGCATAAGGCTAGGCGTCGGGTAAACTTAAGGTGATTGTTCTGATAGTATTGAGTTACCCCGATGGAAATGTACATTGGGATCAATGGATCATCAGCGTAAGAACTATAATCGGCCTAGCGTTGAGTTATCTCTCTGAAGTTACCAGTTACTCTGATGACAGGTTTTGCATAGCATGGCATTGATGAGACAAGGATCCGTCAGCGTAAGTGTTGAATAGTTCGCCGATGATGAAGGTTATCCTGATGAGTATTTGACTATCGTTGTCGGCAACAAGATTACTGATGATAGTCATTTTGATCATTTGTGGTTATAAACCAGAATAGTATATGCGACCTGGTGCATGTGGGATTATTCATCTCATGGAATGTGAATAGTTACAACTGTTGAGCAGCAACGACGATGGGGAAGGCGAATCGTTCTATTAGGGCAATAGTCGTGTAACCATTTTCTTTTGCTATGTCAGACTGATGTTATAAAACTAACCTATTGGCATCATTGTTGGATGATGAAGAGATTTGATTATACAGTTTTATTCTGTAAATATACAGATGAAATAAAATAGTTTGGTGTAATTGTAGAGGATCGATACCTGAGCAAAAGAGCTAGGATCTTTATTGTAACTATTCTGTTTACTGTAATAAAGATAGTCTCTCTTGTGGTGGTGGGTTTTTTACCTGAAAGGGTTTTCCCACGTAAATCTTGTGTCATTCTTTGTGGTCTGGAATGTTTATTCTTTTTTTCTAGTGTATTCATCTGTTGTTTTTGAATTGAATATTACCTGTCTGCATTATCCCCTTTTTAATTAACATTAGGGAAGCTGTATTCCGCACCTCTACTTTCTTGACAAATAAGGCCCTCAGAGAGTGCACTTCTTTGCTATGATTCCAAGATTGTCAATGGAAAATGGCTATGATAATTTTGCCATGAAGATGAGCTTCACAACAATGATAGTAGTATGGTAACGAGTGTGATCACAAGCAATGAAGGAATTGGTGCCAAAGGCATGCGGTAATTCCTACAGAGTAACAATACTTAAAGCTTGGATGAATGAAATGGAAGAATAGAGCTATATTTATAGAGTTGTGAGAGAAAGAAGATCAACGGTATAGAAAGAATGAGAAGATCAACGGTATAGAATGGTTGAGGAATGTGCACGAATAAGAAGAAGACAAGTGTCACCCAAAAGCCATTTTATTTGAGTTAACTACTTTCTTTTCTAAAGATAAGACATGCTTTTCATAAATTAGAAAGTTTTTTTCTAATTTAAGAGATATTGATACAAACAAGGTTGATTGAATAGATAACTCAACTTGAGATTTGCTTTTGCATGATTTGAGAGAAATTAAATAATAAATTATTTAATTTTGTGTGCACGAAGAAGAAGATTTATTTTTAGAAGATTTGGAAGAATATTTGAAGAATTAGAAGATAAGAAAGGAAAATAAATAAATAAATTTATTTAATTGTTTGTGCATGATTTGGAAGAATAAATAAAATATTTGTTTGTATTTTATTTTTAGAGATTGAGAGGATTTAAATAAATTTGATTTGATTTATTCAATATTTGGAAGAATGATTTTGACTTAATTAAATAATTAAAAATTATATAATTGTGTGGAAGAATTTAATTAAATAAAGGATTTTATTTAATTTTGACTTTATAATAGGTAATTAAATATTTTGATATGTAATTAACTTAGAGGAATATGAATCAAATAAATAAATGTGTTTATTTATTTATTGATAGAAGAATTAGAAGGGAATAAATATTAAGAATATTTACTTAGACTGAATCGTGTCATTTTTAGGTTTATACAGTCATTGATGTCAACATATTTGTGTTGTCATTGGTGTCAACTATGCTCTTGTTTTGATGCTTAATTATGATTGAGTTAGATGCTTTGTATTGGATTATATAAGTGTTTAAGATAATGAGAAAGTGTTCCTGATATTGAGTTTCTAAGTGCTTTTGAGAAAATTTGCTCTCCTAGTGGAAATAGGGTGTTGCAGAGTATCTTGGCTTGCAGAAGAACAGTGTAGTGTTTTGCTCTGCATATCTTGTAGATTGAATATCTTTGTCTATGGTTTGGAATTTATGTTAAAGGATGTATGTAGTTGCTATGTTTCAAGTTTGAGCCTCTAGTGTAAAGATTTAAGCGAGTTCTACTCACCAAAGTAAAAACTATCTTTCTGTGTATTTAATGGTGATAGGGAGAATATATTCTGCTCCACATTTCTCTGCTTTTAATTTTTACAGTCTAAGGTTTTGGAATTAAGTTTGTAATGATGTTATGTGTCTTTAGTTCAAATGGTTCATTATTTCGTGGTCTGCAAGTGATCTTTTCCTTATGACAGTGGTTGACATTAATGCTTAAGTGCTCCGGTTTGAAGAATCATCTGGATAAAGTGTTTGGGGGTTGTGTAGAAGTTCTTGGTGATTGTAACGTGCTTGTGGATGTCTCTAGATCATTTTCCTACCTTTTGATTGGTTCACAGTGTAATCTGGATCATGCATTAAGCATGTTCTTAAAGGTCTTAGTGTTAACACCAATTTTGGTTGACTTGGTTGTTTTCACTAGCAATTATACTTTGGAGTTTGTGATAGCGTGTTGTTGTGTGGAAGATTGCATTTGAGTCCTAGCTAAGGCTTGGTGTGGTCGACATTCATCTTTCTCCTTCATTAATCTATTTAGGTCCAGATCTTCTAATGTATGTTTATTTTCTAACCTTGGAGATTGTTCCAAGGGTTGATGATTATAATGCTAACCTTGATGTACATTCCAAGGTTGATGAATTGTATAAATACATGTAATAAAGTTAGAAACAAGGAATGAGTATGCGAAAATGAAAAGATAAGTGAAGTGTAAAAGCAAAGCAGAGCAGAGGAGTTTCATGGTGCTTCAATGGAACTGAACCTTGGCATGGTGTAGATGCTATTATCTCAATTCACCAACTTTTAGCAGTGAGCCCTTTTGGAAGTGAGTCTCTTCTTTTGGTAGTGAGCCTTTTCATTTGAGCAGTGAGCTCTGGGAAGTGAGCCCTAAGGTAGTGAGCATCTGATTTTTTGTATTGTTATTACATATTATATTGTGAGCTAACACTCACTGTGGTTTTTCCCTACTTAGGGTTTTCCACATAAAAAATCTGGTGTCTCATGTGTGATTGTTATTAAGTTTCTAATTTCATGCTTTCATGGTTAAATCATAATATTAGTGATTAAGTGATTGATGTGTTGATGTTTATAGGAAGTAAAGTTTTTTGTGACAACTGATTCACCCCCCCTTTCAGTTGTCTTGCGCATTTCAACAATTGGTATCAAAGAGAGAGTTACTTGGAAGAAAGCTTAATAGCTTGAGGTAGATCTGGGATGGCACACAAGAAGGTTGCTCTTGAAGACCTAGAAAGAAATGAAGAAGAAATCAGAGATCTGAAGGAGAATGTCAAAGAAGCAGATGAATGTATCAGAAAATTAAGAGAGCAAGTCAATAAGTTCAAAGAAAAATATAAGGAGCTTAGTGAACAACTAATATCAACAAATGAAACCTTGATTGATTTGAAAATGGAAGTTGTAGAAAGAACAAAAGTAGAAGAAGACCCGAATCTATTGGTGAAAGGCAAATCAGAATAATGTGCTATACTTGAAAAGGAAGTTGGGAACCAAAAGTTAGATTTGGAGAAAGAAAAAAGTTATGAAGAAAAGTTTAAGATAAGTTCTACAAAACTTGATGAGATGATTGCTAGCCAGAAGAACTCTAATGACAAAGAAGGCTTAGATTTGAGAAAGGTGAAAGTTCTAAAATAGGTCAAGAAAAGAATACTAAGATCAAGAAGGACAAAGGCAAGCAGATTTGGAATCAAAGGAATAGACCTAGAAGACCACCAGTTAGGTAACCAAATGCTCAAAGGTACCCATCTTTCAATGGTTATTGTAATTCATGCAATAAGTTTGGTCATAAGGCTACTCATTGTAGGAGTAGAGTGAATCAAAATATTACATCATTTTTTGGTCAGTGCTTTACTTGCAATAAAGTAGGTCATAAGGCTAATGAATGCAGAAGTCAGATAAGGAATGATTACAACAATAAAAGAAATGCTCAAACCTTTAGAGGTAACTGCCTAATATGAGAAAGATTTGGTCATAGAGCTAGTGAATGTAGAAGTCAGACAAGAAAGGATTATAACAATGGAAGGAATGCTCAATCTTTCAATGGTAATTATTTTACATGCAATAGATTTGGACACAAAGCTAACCAATGTAGATCCAGAATGAATAAAAGGAATACTAGTCTGAGGAATGTTGTGTGTTACAATTGCAATAGGAATGGACATATTGCAAGATTCTGCAGTAGCAAAAACATAAAGAAGGATAATCCAGTTGAAATGAAGAAACCAGTGTAAAAGGTTGATCTGACAAAAATCAAGAAGGAGATGAACAAGATATGGATCAGGAAGAATGCAAATGAAGTCAAGGATGAGCCTGTACTAGTATCTGGTGTAGATGTTTCCTCTAGAAACTAAGATTAGAGCTTTGGCTTAGGGGGAGTCTTATTGGAAATATCTTCTCCCTTGCCAAAGGATTGGTGTTGATGCCTTAGCATGAAGAGACAAGGTTATGGATTAGGACATAGACTGTGTTTGTAAAGGATAAAGGAATATTTGTGCAGTTTAAGAAGTCTGCTATGAAAGAAGATTTGATTAGAAAAGGAGACAAGTTATGAATTTTGGCTAAGTATCTATCTTGTAAAATCAAGTTACAATGTTCTGGTAATTTGGTCTGCATTGGTCCATTGTTGAAGATAATGCTCTGTGATTCTGGCATATGGTTATTAATCATTAGTTACATCTACATTCAAAAGTTTGTCTGATTTTGATTATTGGCTCAAGAGTAATGAGTAACAGAAGTTCAGGTTGATAGAACACAATTGTTTCTAGTACAAAGTAGTTTTCATGATGATTGGAAGTATTTGATGAACTCAGTATGAATCAGATGAATCTTCAAGTAGTTGCAGGATGAAGAAGCTTTGGAAAGGATTCCTAAGATCCCTAGGGTTTGTGCAGAAGCATCACATTGAAGACCAGATAATTGGTGATAAGAGAAAAGTTATTGTAGATGAAAAGGTAAATCTCTATTTACTTTCAAAGATTAAACCTAAGATAGGTACTGAAGCATGTAATGATCAAGGCAATGAATGAAGAACTGATGCAAATTGAACAGAACAAGACTTGGGAACTTGTCCCTAGGCCTGTAGATAAGTATGTGTTTGGAACAAAGGGGGCTTTCAGAAATTGGAGAAGTGATAAACAAAGCAAGACTGATATGCAAAGGATATTCTCAATTTGAAGGTATAGATTTTGAGGAGACTTATGCTCATGTGGCAAGGATTGAAGCAATAAGAATGTTTCTAGAATTTACAGTACACAAAGATTTCAAAGTGTATCAGATGGATGTGAAGTCTACATTCTTGAATGGAGAGATGGAAGAAGAGGTTTACATTAAATACCCAGAAGGATTTCAGTTATCAGACCAAGGTGACATGGTGTACAGATTGAAGAAAGCCTTGTATGGACTTAAGCAAGCTCCTAGAGCCTGGTATGCAAGATTGGATAAGTATTTGTTGCAATTAGGGTTCAGTAAAGGTACTGCTGACATCAATCTCTATTTCAAAATCAATGATGATCAAATTCTGATTGTTGTAGTCTTTGTTGATGATATTATCTTTGGAGACAATGAAGGTATGTGTAAGAGATTTACAGAGGAGATGCAAAAGGAATTTGAGATGTCTATGTTTGTTGAAATGAATTTCTTTTTAGGACTGCAGATTACTCAATTAGAAAAAGGAATTTTCATTTCTCAGTCCAAGTATGTGAAAGATTTGTTGAAAAAGTTTGGAATGGAGGACTCTAAGCCAGTATGTACTCCTATGATAATTGGTTACAAGTTGAGCAAGAATGATGAATCACCTAAGACTGATCATAAAAAGTATAGGTCTATGATTGGAGGACTACTTTATCTAACCCATACAAGACTAGATATAATGCATGTAGTTTGTCTTGTGGCAAGATTTCAAGAAGATCCTAGAGAGTCACATGTGATGGCAGTTAAGAGGATCATGAGGTATTTAAAAGGCACTTTAGACTATGGATTGTGGTATCCCAAAGATACCAATTTCACTCTTAGTGCTTATACAGATGCAGATTGGGCTGGAGATGCTGATGACAGAAAAAGTACAAGTGGGGATGCTTTCCTCTTGGGTAACAGATTGGTTTCATGGTTAAGCAAGATGCAAGAATTAGTTTCTTTGTCTACTTTAAAAGCAAAATATATTGCTGTAGCATGTTGTTGTACTCAAGTGCTATGGGTGAAGCAAACATTGAAGGATATAAGAGTTGTGTATGAAGAACCAATTTCAATCTTTTGTGATAATACAAGTGCTATAAACATTTCAAAGAATCCAGTGATGCACTCAAGAACAAGGCATATATCTCTAAGGTATCACTTTCTAAGAGAAAAGGTAATAGAGAATGAAGTAAAGATGGAATTGTTGTCAATCAAGTATGCACCCTGCTAAGCTCACAGAAACTTAGCTACCTATTGAAACATGGAATCACTCTTAGGATGTGGGTTTCCTATAACGAGAGTGAATCTTCAGAGTGAGATGGTTCTCCTTATGATTTCCTAATCTAATTGACTTGCAAGGGAAAATGGATAGAAGGATATGCTAAAATAAATGGATTCGAGTTAACTTAAAGATTATATCACCTAACAGATCTTACTCACAAATAGATTATTAGACTTTGGCCTTCACAACACTCTGATCATTTAACTCATAAATATTTCACATGAAGGTCTGGTAGACACAACATGCAACCTGAATTAAAAAAGATTTTGCAAAAATATCACAAGCTAAGACAAACATTCATCACAATGCAACATTAGATTAACTTGCAAATAGTTAGACGAAATATGAAGGAAAGATTCTGCTCAATAACTGAAGGAATAATGAGTACAATGAAAATGAGGACAACACTCTCGATGTGAGAGGAAGACTCTGGTGTCTTTGCACTCTGATCTCTAAAACATTAACTAAAAAATGGAACCTGGAATAGCTGAAAAGAAAGGGATATCTGAGATATATGCTGTGAAATCTATCTCCTCCTGAAAGTTGGAAAAAGCTCCTAAAAATAGACTCCAAGTCCATTTTTGAGCTACCCAGAAAAGTAGAAATAAAAGCCCTCAAAAAGAGTCCAAACTGCCAAATCATGATGCCAAAGGATCTCCTGATGTGTCCCCACCACAAATCTGCTTTCTTCTTGTCATGAGATTTTAATTTTTGTCCATATGTGCCTCTAAATAAAACAAATCCAAAAAAGAATATCTGATTTGTTTTTTCACTTCCAACTGCCTAAAATAGTTAAGTTTTAAAAGAAATTTATAATTGATTGCTTTAAAACTAAATTTACAATGCATTGGTAGTTTTAATCTAAACCCCTATTTGATTTGATTTTTGCAAAAAATAAATAATATTTGACTCATAATTTTGCCAAATATTTTACAACGCATTACAACTAATTTTTCTATAAAAAATCATAAAAAAATGATGAAAATATCAATATGTATTTTGTAAAAATAAATAAAAGACTTGGAGGCTTGATCACTATGGTCCTGCAAAATAACTCCTAAGGCAAAGGGTTCAACCCTATCTCCAAGGGGTATCTCATGAGGCATATATAACACAATGATGGTGGCTTAACATGTTCAAAGAAAAATATTCAGAGGGAGCATAGCTTGGCCTCTCACTAAGTCATGTGACCTAGGCACCAATGTGAAAACAATAAGACCCCCGTGGGTATTAGCTTGGACAAATAAATGAGTTTGAAATAAGATAAAAATCACTCATTTGGATTAGGGTAAAATGAAACCCTAACAACAAAACAAAAGATCCCTATCTTTTTGGGCCATTTGCAACTTCACCTTTTGATGATTTGGGCTCTACTATAGCTAACAACAAAAAAAGGGTTTCAAGGCATGAAAACCCTCATCTGGGTGTGTTCCTGTGCGTGGCCTCCATAGATTTTGGCATAAAAAGAAAGGTAATGATCTTCTGATACACATGTGACTATTTGTTCTTATTCCCTTCCATTTTATGGTAAATCTTTGAGTGAAAAAGGCTTTTAGAGCCGCGGCTTATGCACATACTGATGGTTTGTTGTTATTTGTCTTACTGTGTCACTTCTCCATTGTGTCTGTCTGCCACTATTGTATTTTTGAGAAGGAAAAAGAAGAAAAAAGGAAGGAAGTTTGAGCTTTGTCCACATACACAGGTAATATTTCTCTCTAAAAATTTGAACTTTGAGTATATCTTTAGTTGCTTCTTTATTGACGGCATTCTATATAATTGGGTTTGAAAACCCGCGACCATTTTCTTTACTTCCTATAGTTGTGCATCCCTTCACAAAATGAAAGTGGGTTTTGAGTCTTTTAAAGGAAATGTGTACTTTGGGCAGCAACTGTAGCTTTCATTTCTTCACAAAATGAAATGATTTTATTCCTTCATAGCTTGAAACCCTCCTTTAATGGCCCTATATCTGTATAGATTCAATGTATTTTGCATTTGCTTCTTTAAAACCCTAGAAGGGTTTGAGTGAAAGATAGTCTTACTTGTATTTCTGTATATGCTATTTGGGAGGCTGCGACCTGTGTTTTCCACCTGCACAAAACTCCTTTTTGTTGGCAAGAGACACTATATGGATTCATGAATGTTGTCATTGATGGCAACAAAGTTCATCCCACACATCCGTAGGACATGGTATGTCTATATCGGAAGTCAGAGTGAAGAATGTTGTGGTCCGGTAAACAAGAATAGAGTAGTCAGTAAGGTCCGACAGACAGGTCTGGATCTCTCAGCAGAAGTATCTCAGTAAAGTGCAGATTTGGGGAAGTCAAGAGGAGTATCTTGACTGATAGATTCCAAGGTTTGAGCCTCCGGTGTGGAAAGGATAAAGAGATATGAATGATTGAGTGTCGGGTTCCCAAGTGACAGTGTGAACAGAGGAAGAACTGACTGGTAGAACATCAGACATTATTCCGGATGTGTTACTAATGTTGGTAAAGGTTATGAAAGCATGAATTATGTTTGGCTGACATGATTAATGATTTCCACAAGTATATCCTTGATCTGCACTACTTGGTGTGGAAGGATTCAGCCGACAGATCAGAGTTTGTGAAAAGATTGACTATTCCGGGTGTCGACTAGAAAGGTGATGAAATCACTTGTGCAGATATATATACAAGATGGATTTAGTTATGAGAGGTGTTGTTGTTGTAAGTGATGTGCAAAAAAAAGTAGTAGAGCCGAATAAAAGCAGAAAGGAAGATCTGGTATGTGAAAGAAGAGCAACATAAAAGTAGTGGAAAGATGAAGTGCAGCAGATCAGTATATAGAGCCTAACTGGAACTAAACTCCAGCATATGTTGATGCTTCTCATTAGTTCAAGTATTGTATTACACTCTTTTGTAGACAGTGTGTCTCTTGTAGGCAGTGTGCTTCCTTGTGAGCAGTGTGCTCGGGCAGTGAGCCCTAATTGGCAAGTGCCATTTTGTACTTCCATTCTTCTAACAGAGAATACAATCTCAGGTTAATCACCCCATGGTTTTCTCCCTTAATAGGGTTTCCATGTCAAAAATACTATGTCATGTGTATTTCTATTTCATGGTTATGTTTGCTTGTTTGAATTAATGCTGCACTAATTATTAAGAAAGTTCAGAAAGTTGAAATAATTAAGATAACTGATTCACCCCCCCTCTCAGTTATCAACAATTGGTATCAGAGCTAAGTTCCTCCTAAACAGAGTCTAACAGCTTGAGGAAGATCTGGGAATCCAAATGGATGCATATGGTTTAAGGGAGCAACTCAAGACTACCCTTGATGATCTTGAGCAGTTAAACTTTGAAGTCAATGAATTAAAGGAAAGACTCAAACAGGCTGATGATTTTATGAGAGAACTAAAAGACAAATTAAGTCTCTCTATGAAAAAGAGAAAGGAGCTACTTCAGCAATTGGCAAGTCAAGGTGAAGCAAATGATGCAAATGAAGATCTGAAGGAGAAAACCAAGTTATGTGAAAAGCTATCAAAAGAAATCATTATGGTAAGACATGAAATGGAATCAGGTCTTATAAAGTTTACCCAAGAGATTGAAGAGAAAAGAAAAACTGAAGATAATCTAAGACAATCTCTCAAGGAGAAATTAGAAGATTGCCACAAGATGGATAGAATTATCAGACATCTTGAATCTGATCTTGAAGATGCTAAAGATAATGAAGAAAAACTTGAGGATCAAATTGTCTCTCTCAAAAGGGATCTTCAAACAACAAATGAATATAAAGAGAAATTCAAGATAAGTTCTGCCCAACGTGAAGTTCTTCAAAGCCAAAAGAGGGTAGATGACAAGTGTGGTTTGGGATATGAGAAAGGAGAAAGCTCCGGATCCGGTCAGAAGAATTTTAAATCAGAAAATCCAAGGAACAGGCCTAGAAGTCCTCCGGTAAGGCAGCCTAATGCTTAAAGATATCCATCCTTCAATGGTTACTACCACAACTACAATAAATTTGGTCATAAAGATAATTAGTGCAAAAGAAGAATGAATCAGACTAATACATCCTTCTCTGGACAGTGCTTCAACTGCAAAAGATATGGTCACAAATCTCATGAATGCAGAAATATGCAAATGAATAATTCATTCAATGGTAGATGCTTTGCATGCAATAGAATGGGTCATATGGCTAATCAATGCAGATCAAAGAGGATATCAATCAAATATGCAAAGAAATGTTGTTTGCCAAATTGGCAATAGATCCGGTCATATAGCAAAATTCTGCAGAAGTAAGAATCAGGATAAAAGAGGTCCAGTATATTATCAGAGTCAAGATAAAGGGAAACAAAAAGTAAATGCGGATGAAGTTCAAAGTGAGATGAACAAGATTTGGGTGAAGAAAAGTATAGAGAATGTAGGGGATGGATCCGCACTAGACTCTGGTGCTGATATTCCTTCCAGAAATTAAAAAATGAGCTCTGGCTCAGGGGGAGACACAAAGAAAACCTTGTTCCTCCAGCCAGTCAATTGGTGCCGGAACTGGCACAAAGAGAGCTGCGGATTAAAAGGGCTCATACAATAAACATCTAAAAGGGGTATGGTAAAGATTTGAGAGATCTGCAAGAAGATTTGAAGAATCTAATCCTACCAGAATTGATTCGGTAAAACAGTCTTCCGATAAAAACAAATTCCTTACAAGTTTGGTCTGATATGATTCAAACTATGGTGTCTTGATCTGCAAATAGATCAAATGACTAATGAAAGGAAGATAGATTGTCACTACTCTCCTAGAATAACTTCAAAATCTATTTCAATGATCTGGAAAGGTTTTATCTCTGAATAAGACAAACAAGGCAAACCAGAACGAATTAGGTTGCGCATTTATTGTAGAATGAAAATTAGGGCTTCTTAGAAATAAAAGAGTTCATTCGCTCATCATTTGTACATTCACATTCGAAGAAAAGAGAAAAGGAGCTCTGCAACTACTTCTCCCAAAGATCAAGATGATTCTTCATACAGCTCAATCCAGATTTCATCGTGTGTGCCCTAAACAGCGTAAAAGGTATTCTTCGTTCTTAATATCTCTCAGTAAGATTCCTTGATGATGGCTACTCTGAATATAGTAAAGATTTCTGATAGACCTCACCCTATATTTAAGAAGCATCCATACAAATCCTTGGAGGTAGATCCCCTAGGAGCCTTCTCTAGTGTTCTGCATGGTGTTTTGAACACCGAAGATATTAGGGTTTACATACACGCAAATGTTGAAGATTTTGGGGAATTCAAACTAAGAGACATCTATCACAAACAACTGTTAGATGATTCATTTGAGCTCAAACCCTAATACAAGGGCCTCTGGAATAAACATTTTGCACAATACATACATTTCCCCTGTTTTATTGAGGATGAATGGGTTAGGTATATTTTGAGCAGAATACATGACAACTTCATGTGGTTAAATGGACCATTCAAAATCACAAAAGATGCCATCAGGACAGTTACCGGATTACACTCATCCGGTGGGATTCCTATTCTTAAATCTGTGAAGAATCAAACTATGAGTGAGGCTACCAGATCCAAGTTTGACAAAAGAGCAATGACAGTAGATGACATCTCTGATCCGGATGTCAAGTTTGCCTCCATGATCATTGGATATAAAATATATCATTCTAGCAGGGAAAATTTAGTACCTGGAATGACCATCTACACTGCTTATGAAATGCTAAAAAAGGATGCAGACTATGATCTTTGTCAGCTTCTCTTGAACCAACTCTTACAGAATCTACAGAAAATAAAGAAAGATAAAAAGAATCCATTCAAGTATGGTGGATTAATATTGTGCTTATTCTTCTACTTTATGAATGAGCTTCCCGGATCTAGTGGCTGGGTGTGGGAGAATGATAGACCAGTAGCTATCCAAATTAGAGATTATTTGTATGGACTTGGTGATGTCAAAGTACAAAATACAGCCCTATGGGGATACTTCAAAAATTTCTAGAACATGATACAAGCAAGAGAAAGGATTCCTCAGTCTATTGTTGAGAAGTACAAAGACACAATATGTTTTATGGTAGAGACTGATCAGTGCCTAATGGAGGCAGTAGAACCAAGAACTGTATAGATCATGCCCATGGGGTATGAAGTTAATGAACAAATTGTGGAGCTGCATGTTCCACACATGCTAAGACAGCCAAAGGATCCAAAGGCAGAAAGGTTTGGAACCTTTGAGGAGCTAAGTATAAAGATTCATGTGGAACTCAGAGAACCAGAGATCAAGAGGAAGGTGAGAAAAGAAGTAGAAAATGTTACCCAAGGCCTTGGCATCTCAAAGGAGGCACTTGATGCCCACAGGAAAAAGATGGAAAGGGCTACAGAAGAGAAGAAGAAGGTAGAAAAGAAAAATGAGGAAAGTGCTCTGGTAAAACCTTCCACCTAGACTAGATCATCAAAGAGATCTGCACCTACCACTGCCAAAGGCTCAAGGACATCAGAACTGGATGCACAATCATCCAGCAAAGGAGAGAAAAGAACAAAGACAAAAGCTACAAGAGCCTATACCAGTCAAAGGGATGAAGAGGAAATTGAATCTGATGAAGAAATCAGGAAAATGAAGAAAAAGAAGAAAACATCTGGCCAACCCTCTATTGGACAGAAGGAAGAAGAAAAGACAAAGGAATATGTTGAAAAACCCACTCTTCACATTGATGACATAATCAAATCAGTCATAGTGGACGGAAATCTTCAACCAATGGTTGAGTTCTATGATGACTATGGTGAAGCAGATCAGAAGATACTACAAGATGCCATAGTCAGGTATCTAAATATCTACAACAAAGAATTCATTGAAATTATATCTCTGATCCCTAAAAGCTTAGAGAAGGAACTAGAAATAAGAAAGAACAATGCCCAAGCCAAAGACCTAGAAATTCGGGAACAGTTAGCAATTCAGCTATATCCTTCAATCGACCCCAAGACAATGAATATGATATTCAAAGATTGTAAGGATGAGTTCAGAAGCAAAGCAAGGATGAATCAACTTATGCTTGGTGAGACTGACAAGGTAGCCAAGGACACAAAAGAGATCCTCTGGAAGGCCTTCAAAAGATTTAATCTTCCTATTATAGAGGACTTGGGTACTGATCCCTCAACTACAAGTGCTGCAGAAGAATCTACTGAGAAAATGACAGAAGAGGTGGGCCTTGAACATACCAACATTTCTCCTCCGGTTTCCCCTATAGTCTCCGGATCTACAGGAGAAGAAAGAATACAAGAGAAAGAAGCAGAGGTGAAGGAAAAAGAAGATGACAGTACCAAGGCTGCATAAGGAGAGAAGACATCAACAGAGAAGACCACAACTGCTAGTGGTAAGGTTGTGGAAGGGGAGAAAGCTCCAAAAGACAGTTCTGTGACTGCAGAAGAAAAGAAAAATCTGTCTCCGGCAAGAGACACTGTAAAAACTGTCCAAGAATTCTTGAACAAAGAAACAATGGAAATTGATGAACCAGAGCTTCTACAAGGACCATTTAATTTTGATTCTCTCTCTCCAGTACAGACTATGAAGAGAGCTTCATTTGCTAATGCAAAGGTTAAAGAAAAACTCCTAAAGTCTCACATGGAAGACTGTGAGTTGATAGAAGCTGCTTCCAGAGTGCTTGAAAAGATTATGCACCATCAATTCAGAAAGATCCCACAACCTTCACATCCGGTAATCTCAAAACTCTAGTCAACAGTGTTAGCACACATTTTGGTTCTCTAGAGAAGTCAGCTGAAGAAAAGGTCCGGAAGGAGTTTTTGGATAAGAGATTCTCCGAAGTGCAGGGTCTGATAACAAATGATAGGAAAGTCATGGATATTGGGATAAAGAGCTTGGAAAATGCTCTTAAAGATGGCAGAAATATATACAAATTTTGCTTATCTTGGCCCACAGTGACCAAAGATATTGAGAGAAAAGTAAAAGAACAAGAGGATAAACTATTAAGTTTGTCTCAAAGTTTTGATCCTCTCTCATCCTCCATAGTAAATCAAGAGTGTCAGACTATTGCAATCACAAATGCAATAAAGAATTTTGAGAAGGAAAGGAAGAACATAATCAGCTGGATGGGTGAACTTAGAAGGATCATCATCCCTAAGTTAGAGGCCATGCATGAGGCCATAAGTGAAGCTCAAATCACAGCCCAGACCAATGATCCAATAGATCTAAAAAGGACAGATTCTTTTGCGTTCCTGTTGAGTGGTCATATTTCAATTTTGGATAGAATGAAGCAAAGTTGGGCTATAGAACTTATTCAATTGAAGACAACTTTTGCAGACATACTTAAGTATATGTAAGTATGCCATATGTATATACTTATGCGGCTAAGTATAGTTGAAATTTTGAAAGTTTTGATATGCAGACCCTACCCTTTGCCATTGATGTCAAAGGGGGAGTGAAGAGCAGTGAAAAATGAGGAATCCAACTAAGGGGGAGCTTTAAAAAATGTATATAAAAATAGAGCATCAGCCAAGGGGGAGCATAGTGTAAACACTTAGTCATTTTTCACTAAGTGTTGCCATCAATGCCGAAGGGGGAGATTGTTGGCAAGAGACACTATATGGATTCACGAATGTTGTCATTGATGGCAACAAAATTCATCCCACACATCCGTAGGATATGGTATGTCTATACCAGAAGTCAGAGTGAAGAATGTTGTGGTCCGGTAAACAAGAACAGAGCAGTCAGTAAGGTCCGACAGACAGGTCCGGATCTCTTAGCAGAAGTATCTCAGTAAAGTATGGATTTGGGGAAGTCAAGAGGAGTATCTTGACTAATAGATTCCAAGGTTTGAGCCTCCGGTGTGGAAAGGATAAAGAGATATGAATGCTTGAGTGTCAGGTTCCCAAGTGACAGTGTGAACAGAGGAAGAACTGACTGGTAGAACATCAGACATTATTCCAGATGTGTTACTAATGTTGGTAAAGGTTATGAAGGCATGAATTATGTTTGGACGACATGATTAATGATTTCCACAAGTATATCCTTGATCCGCACTACTTGGTGTGCAAGGATTCAACCGATAGATCAGAGTTTGTGAAAAGATTGACTATTCCGGGTGCCAACTAGAAAGGTGATGAAATCACTTGTGCGGATATATATACAAGATGGATTTAGTTATGAGATGTGTTGTTGTAAGTGATGTGTGAAGAAAAGCAGTAGAGCTGAATAAAAGTAGAAAGGAAGATCCGATATGTGAAAGAAGAGCAGCATAAAAGTAGTGGAAAGATGAAGTGCAATAGATTAGTATACAGAGCCTAACTGGAACTGAACTCCAGCATATGTTGATGCTCCTCATCAGTTCAAGTATTGTATTACACTATTTTGTAGACAATGTGTCTCTTGTAGGCAGTGTGCCTCCTTGTGAGCAGTGTGCTCAGGCAGTGAGCCCTAATTGGCAAGTGCCATTTTGTACTTCCATTCTTCTAGCAGAGAATACAATCTTGGGTTAATCACCTCGTGGTTTTCTCCCTTAATAGGGTTTCCACATCAAAAATACTGTGTCATGTGTATTTCTATTTCATGGTTATGTTTGCTTGTTTGAATTAATGCTGCACTAATTATTAAGAAAGTTCAGAAAGCTAAAATAATTAAGATAACTGATTCACCCCCCCTCTCAGTTATCAACACTTTTGTCATACATATTTATTACAGTGGCCATGAGGCTGGACTGGCACAAACATCTCTACATCTCATGATTCAAAACCCTAGGGTTTAGATGAAATAAGCTTCATTTTATTTTCCTGTGCACAAGATATTATCTCAGACATGTACACCTCACTCCTATAGCATACATTTAATACTATGACAATGGTATTTAACCGACTGCATTTTCTTGGGTTACTGCATCTCCTAAAGATGTCACCATTTTATATACACATATTTGATATAGTATACTTTAATGTTGATGTAATGCATTGTATCTTCTTATACACCTCATGTAGTGTAGCTTCTCTTTATCAGTTGTCCATATAAAAACTCATGATATTCTATAGACATTCTTGCACACTCTTACCATTGTAATTTACCATGAAGGTAAAGAAGCATCTACATATTTCAATATGAAATAACCCATTGTTGTAATGCATATATTTAGCATGACCACTTTACCTAAAAACATTTGACAACCTGTAGCATACTCTTATATTGCTGCTCCATTATATACAATACATTAGCATGTTTCAAACTTGATGAAAGTATCATTTTAATTTGTTCATCTGATACACACTTGACTCAGCCCATAATAGGTATGTGTTATAGCTTCTTATTTCATATTGCCTTCATGTTGCTTGAATGAAATGCCTTTTCTTAATCATGATGACACTTGAGTAGTGTAAAAAACATGAACACTTACCTCTTTATAATCCACTTGTATCTTAATCACACATGGTAAGTACCTGATGAGGTACCTCCTTTAGCTGTAGCATGGAATTTATATGACTGTCCCATGAATGACAATGCTTCTTCTTTCCTGAGACATAGGTATACCACATGATATATACATGTTCTCTTTCTCCTGTAGAACTTATACTCGTGAACTGCTGATGGCATATAATGATTCTTTTCTCTGCTCACAACTATCAATAAATCTTTCATGCCATCTTTGTCTACTCACTTGGCATACATGTTGCAAACATTCATTGCTGTATCATCATATCATAAACACTTGTCGAAGAACCTTGGAAATGATAACTTCTATTTGGGTTGGATCTATCATTGGATTATGCACATACTTGCTCATGGTTATTTGTAACATCATAAACACTCTTCGCAATGTGATATAGTACCTATACATGATTGTCCTTTCTTTACTATGGTATGGAAAAACATGAGGCTCTCAATGAGTACTGTATCAGTTGATAGTTCTTCTCCTTCATGAAAATACATATGTGCTACTGTAACAAATGATGCAAGATACATTTCAATTCATGCTTATGGCTGCCTTAGCTGTTCCATACATGTACTTGATCCTCTTCTATTACTCTTGAGACAGGAGCAATGTACTTTCTTTGTAATGAACAATTATTTGATGTGAACTCTCATTTACCTATGCACATGCTATCTTATGTATTTGTCTATTTGACTTGAATAGTAAATTGATATTCTACGGTTGTTAATTAACTATTCTATCAATAACATGACTTATAAAATGTAAATATGAGCATTACAAGTCTGATGTTTACAACCTCCTACCTCATTGGCTGCCATGTGCAAAAATTCACTGTTCATAGATGATTGCTACTTCAACTCCCCTTGAATGGTAGTCATAAATGGACACTAAATTGAAGTCCAATAGCTTGAGTTGATGCAACATTATTCACTTTATCATGTTTCTCTTTTACACAATATGGATGAATACTTGATTTCACTTTTCTTAAAACTTAGGGGCAGCATGCCGAGCTCTACCCTCGTGGGAGCCCATTTTGCACCACATGCTGAAATATATCTAAAACAACAATATAATTTCACCTATACCTGCACATGAAACAAACAGATTAGAATAAAACAATGATGCTCCATGATTGTTTCTTTTTCAATTCCTTCTGCATATGGATGATATTCATTTGATCAATGCACTATAATCAATGTATTATGCCTCTTTTGATGGATATAGGATTTTCATAACCTGAGCTTCTAACAGGACCCTTCCCACATTTTTGCAGGTACATGTTGAGATCAGGAGCAGGACAAGAGGCAACTTCGAAGATCGACAACCCCAAGGCAATGATGGCTATGTCTTTCCTTTTTCATTCATTAGATGCATAGTATTTTCTTTATATCTGCATATGTTCAGCTATAACCCACGGCTTGTGTGGGACTTCTGATATGTCATCATTTCTTTCAATGCAATGCTTATTCCTTTATGTATTTGAACTTGTAAATGGATAATCATTGTGATGAATGAGATACTTATCTCTCTTGACTGTTCTGCAATGCAATGAATGATCTGAAATCTTTTCCTCCTTTTTGAATAACTGAACTGCATCTAACACTGAAACATAATAACTATGCAACTAAGTCATAATAGAAGAAAGTTAACCCTTACTCAAAAAATGATAATGTCACATTTGCTCAGCCAATTTTGAGCTGTGGTAAAAAATGGTAACAGGAATATGTGTCTACAAAGGATCAGATTGCAAATATTTTCACAAAGCCTCTGCCTAAGGATACTTTTGAGTATCTCAGAGAGAAATTAGGGGTTATTACCCCTCTTGCTCTAAACTAAGATGCATGGGAAGTGCATCTGTCCAGTAGTGTCCAAAGTCTTATTCTTTGGTCTGGATTGATGTTTTCGAAGGCTACCTCTCAAGGGGAGCAGGTAGACGTTTTTGATATAAGTTCCTGATAAAGAGTAGTAAGTATTGCTGATAGGGGGAGTGGAAAAGTAATTCTAGCTTGATCAAAGTAGTATTATGCAAGTATGTGTAGAGAAAGAGAAATGATGCCCTTTGCCATTGATGTCAAAGGGGGAGAGAAATCATGTGAAAAACTCAAGGGGAGAAAGAGTTCAGATGTGTAAAAAGAAAGGGGGAGAAAGTAATCAATGTAGAATCTTGTCTTGATGGTTCTTATAGTTTTTCACATCAATGTTGCCTTCAATGACAAAGAGGGAGATTGTTGCAAGTATGTGCTTACCGGTGTTGTCATTGATGTCAACATATCTGTGTTGTCATTGGTGTCAATTGTGCTCTTGTTTTGATGCTTAATTATGATTGAGTTAGTTGCTTTGTATTGGCTTATATAAGTGTTGAAGATAATGAGAAAGTGTTCCTAATATTGAGTTTCCAAGTGTTTTTGAGAAAATTTGCTCTCCTAGTGGAAACAGGGTGTTGCAGAGTATCTTGGCTTGCAGAAGAACAGTGTAGTATTTTTCTCGGCATATCTTGTAGATTGAACATTTTTGTCTATGGTTTGGAAGTTATTGTTATCCTATTTTCCTCCATTCAGAGCTAAATAGTTAACCTAGTATTTTCCTTGACAATCCTTTGAAAAGGTCCCTATAAAGCCAAAGCGCCATTTTTCCCAAGAAACCTTGCCTAAAGAACCTTACCATCGGAAAGAGCTTGAAAACATAGGCAGGTTTGCTTTTTACATCACCCTGAAATTCGACCAAACAAAGAAGTTATTCAGGGTCAAAGTTTTGGTCAACATACATTTCAAATGTACATTTGGTGGGCTTGCAAATCTCCATCGGCCTTAGAAAATATAGAAAAATTTGGGTTTTTATGCATTTCTGAATGTATATCAAGCCAGGGAAATGCATGTGCATAGGGGGAATCTTTTGTAGATTCCTGAAATATTCCTGGTTTGTATATCCGGTTGCATAAAAATATACAAGGATGGGATGTATAACGAGTTTGTATATTCACATATACAACCCAATATACAATGAAAATGTACAAGGCCGATCTATATGCATCAGGAACAGTGTAATGTATATTGGCAGGTTGCTACAGTGGCTTGTATATTTGCGCTTGTATGTTTGCACATACAAGCGAAATATACAAAGAAAAGATACAAGGAAATATGCAACGATCGACATACAAAGTGCAAATGTACATTTGCTACAGTGCCGTAGAGAAAATATACAAAGGCATGTGTATATCACCAACATACAAGAGGTGGGGCCCACGCATATACAAGGAGGATTGTATGTTTCGACATACAAAGGTTCACGTGAACAGTGGCTTGTATATCGCACATATACAAAGCAAATATACATTGGTGATATGCAAGCCAGATTTCAAATGAATATCAATTCCGGCACATTCAGGCTTCAAGTCCGGTTTGTATATACAACAGTGTTTGTATGTTCGCACATACAAAGAAATATACAAGGAGTGGAGATACAAGCCGGACCCGACAGAGCAGTCAAATATAGTTAATGGTTAGTTTGGGGTCTGCGGCTTGTATGTTTGCAGATACAAAGGAGGTTAGATACAACCCAGATTTCAAAATGTTTCCCATTTACTTTTTAAGAGTTTGAAGTCTGTGACTTGTATATACAAGGACGATTGTATGCATATACAAGCCGCGATTACGAAAGGAAAAATGCATGTTTGTATGTGCTAGTTGTTTGTATATTTGCTTGTATCTTTGCATATACAAGCCGATATGCAAGGGAGATTTCGGCCAGACATGATGCATCGACAGCTTGTTTTTGGGTCTTTCCGAAGGCCGATGGAGGGTGCAGTTCTTCAACGATAGGTCCCAGTTCAGTTCAACGGCAAATCAGGAGGTGCCACGTGGCAGTGGCGATGCATATACAAAGGCTCATGCAAGTACAAAGATGGTTTAAAAGGCAATTTTAAATGTATATCTTGAAAGTGATTACAAAGACCTTTTGGCGCCAAAGGAGCAGAGATACATACAAATTTTTCAAACATGCAAAGACAGGATCTGAGGTATTTTCAGAGGCTGATATATACACAGGTGCAAAAGTGATATATACAAGCAGTTGACCAGATCTTTGACCACCGATATCTTCCCCATTTCTGTAAATTTTGGCATGCTGTAAGAGGCAAAGATGCTTGTTTTTGCCTCCTCTTTCATTTGAGCAGGTTTTTGGGGGGACTTTCTAGTTTACATTTTTCAGATCTGGATTTGCATGTCTGGGTCGATTGGACATTTTAGTAGCTGCCTTGAAGGGTTAGGGACTTTTATTCTCCACAGTGGCTTGGGTTAGTGATTTATGCAGGTGCATTCATGGCGTATGGGCTCTTTGTCCTTCAGAACCATTTCTGGCACACTAGACAGCGACTTTGGAGGTTGCTTCTCCATCCCCTGTCCTATCTCGCGTCATGGCTGCTGTCTTCCACATTTTCTCCTGGTGACAGCATGGTCCACATCCCTTCACCATGCCTCGCCCCATACTTTCCTGCTTCTAGCATTTATGACCTCAGTTCTATGATTTAGCGACTCCTTGCCCTCCTGGCAGGGGTCTAGCCTATAAAAAATGAAAACTCTTTTGGCAAAATGGAGGATGGTTGATTTTTGGGGCTGTCATGCTGTCATGCTGTCAATTTTGTTTTGTAGTCAGACCTCGTAATGTAATTGCAAGGGTATGGGAATGTGACTCACTGTGCCTAAATCTGGCCTCTGTTTTCTTCCTTTTATCCACCAATGAATGTAATTAGCTCTGTTGGTATACCCCTGCTATGAAATATTTTTGCATTGTAACAGTTTTCTGGACCTTCATGATTAATAGATGCTGATTCTTGCCTCTTTTATCTTTGGATTTCTGTGTTTCAATTAGGGGTTGTAGTCTGTTCTGTGGGTAAAGCGGCCCCTCTGCAGTTGTAGCTTTCATACCGAAGCCTCTAACCAGTCTTGAATCTGTGTGAATCTCCCCTCAGCAGCAAAGGAATCATTGTTGTGTCCACGCCTTGATCATCATCGCTCACTAAATCTGGTGTATCACCCCTTTTCCCTTTCAGTTTCCTTCTAACTCTTTCCCCTGCAAGTTGTCTAGCACTAGATTTAGTATCATCGCTCTAAGTAATAGGCTTGGAGCAAGGAACCAACCTTCTCTGGAGGTCTGATGTCATAATGCAAGGTCCCACACTTTGAGATCATTCCAATGTTACTCCAGGTTGCATGAGGTGTCACAGCTGCATGTGAAGGGTGCAAATCTAGGTGATAACAGTTGTGTTAAAGGATGTCTATAGTTTCTATGTTTCAAGTTTGAGCCTCCAGTATGAAGATTTGAGCGAGTTCTATTCACCAGAGTAAAAACGATCTTTCTGTGTATTTAATGGTGATAGGGAGAATGTATTCTGCTCTACATTTCTCCACATTTAAGTTTTACAGACTGTGGTTTTGGAATTAAGTTTGTAATGATGTTATGTGCCTTTAGTTCAAATGGTTCATGATTTGGTGGTCTGCAAGTGATCTTTTCCTTATGACAGTAGTTGACAGTAATGTTTAAGTTCTCCGGTTTGAAGAATCTTCTGGATAAAGTGTTTGGGGGTTGTGTGGAAGTTCTTGGTGATTGTAACGTGCTTGTGAATGTATCTAGATTATGTTCTAGCCTTTTGATTGGTCTGCAAAGTGTAATCCAGATCGTGCATTAAGCGTGTTCTTAAAGGTCTTAGTGTTAACACCAGTTTTGGCAGACTTGGTTATTTTTACTACTTGCGATTATACTTTAGAGTTTGTGATAGGTGTTGTTGTGTGGAAGATTACATTTGAGTCCCAGCTAAGGCTTGGTGTGGTTTGCATTCATCTTTCTTCTTCATTAATTTGTTTACATCTAGACCTATTCTAATGTATGTTTGTTTGCCGACCTTGGAGATTGTTCCAATGGTTGATGATTGTAATGTTGACCTTGATGTACATTCCAAGGTTGATAAGTTGTATAAATACATGTAATGAAGTCAGAAACAAGGAATGAGTATGTGAAAATGAAAAGATAAGTGAAGTGTAAAAGTAGAGCAGAGCAGAGGAGTTTTATGGCACTTCAATGGAACTGAACCTTGGCATGGTGTAGATTCTATTCTGTCAGTTCACCAACTTCTGGTAGTGAGCCTTTTCATTTGAGCAGTGAGCCTTTGATTTTTGGTAATGTTATTACATATTATATTGTGAGCTAACTCTCACTGTGGTTTTTCCCTACTTAGGGTTTTCCATGTAAAAAATGTGGTGTCTCATGTGTTGAATGTGTGATTGTGCTTAGGTTTCTGATTTCATGCTTTCATGGTTAAATGATAATGTCAGTGATTAAGTGATTGATGTGTTGATGTTTATAAGAAATAAAGTTTTTGGTGACAACTGATTCACCCCCCCTCTCAGTTGTCTTGCGCATTTCAATAGTATTGTACTTCTTCATTGAAGTCATACTTGTATAAATATTGTGGCATTTTGGCCACAACCTTAGCTGTATTATCCAAACTTCTCCATCCTTGGTAGATTACTTTTCTACATGTCTTCTGACTGGTGTCATATTGTTTAGCTAGGGCATCTAATTCAGGCACATAGATCCCTCTAGACAACGACAAAGTGAATGCCTCAGTTATTCCATCCATTGTTAAATCCGCATAAACTCTTCCCTATTTCTCCACTTTCCTTGTGGCAATGTCATAGTTATGGGCACACTCGATCACCAGATCCAAAGCATCTGTACCATAAGAAAAACTTATTGCGTAATACATCCCTGATGTTACTATGTTCTTCAAAATAAGATGATCATCTCAGGCATTGATCCAGGTTCAGAATGCTTCTATGTTTGTATTACCCAAATGGGTATCCTCTACAAAACCCAACTTATTGTATACACCGTGTGTCTTGGGGAACATGACGTATTTGAATTCTACATCCCTTTTGTCCATCCTAGGTTGCAACATTTTGCCTTGTAAAATAAACGAACCAATCTTAAACAATAGCATATACCTATCTAGGGTTAGCACATATCAATTCTCTATCTTTTAAAAGAGGAAAACATTTAAATCTTATGAATTTAACCAGACATTGGATGAACATGTAACATATTCTATTATTTACCCTTAGCCGATCATGATACAATTTTTGAAATAACCAGAGGGATAAAGCTTTATATGTACCTATAAATGCTTCCTTAACCTGTGATTGGGGTGACATGGTCAAATGATGCACTGGTTTGGATGCTCCTCTGCAATTTCACTCTCTATTGCCACTCTAGTTCACAATTAGCTCCTTCACAGTAAGATTAGGGATTCTGAATGCAATTATATCAATTATGACAATAAAAATCCCTTTTATCTTAGTTGAAACATGACTTTAGGGCTTACTAATGGCATGGAGGAGATTTGACAGCTTCATTCAACTAGATCATAGGAGATTGCTACAGGTGTCCATTGGCGTGAGTTCAAATTTAAATGACAACGGCTTTTTGCTTCGCATTAAATGCAAAAAGTGCGGGGATATGGGGATAGATATCCTGCAAACAATATCCCAATGGATATCTTGATGAGAATATCTGGATGACATCAGCATGGGTTTGGTCAACCCTCGTTGACCAAAGATTCATCATCGGGTCACAAATTCCCTTTCAATATGTCTGGATGTTCATGTGGACACGTAGCATCATTTATTGGTTCAGTCCAAGGCTTTGATATCGAGTTAAGGTTTGGTCCCTATGAATGTAAAATACCCATCCAGTCGAAATGTCCAAATGATGTAAGCAGGGAGAAAATTCTTCATTGATGTGCAATAGGATGACTTCATCAAGATAAGGATACTAAAATAATGTCATGAAAATAGAAGTATGAAATATCCCTATGACTTAATGTCATGATGATGTAAGCAAGGATATATCCTTAATATCACATCAGGGTAAGATGACATCATCATGATATGGATATAAGGATAACCTTCGGATGCTAAGTTAACATCTAGATGTTATCTAATATCTAGATGATGTGAGAAAGTTTAATATTCTTCATAGGGCTGGGATGACATGATGTCATCTGGATCGGGATGTTACAATAAGATCAAGATATTAACAAAGTTAATATCCATGCGCTGTAATGTCCAGGTGACGTAAGTGTGCTCAGGACTCTTTGTAAGATTGGATGACATGATGTCATCGGGATATGGATATTTTTGGTCAGGATATTAAGTCAAGATCTAGATGTTACCTAATATCTATGCACATGACGTTTAACCCACTAAGTACTTTAAATTTGATGACTGGACATTATCAGAGTTCAGGACACTAAGTTAATGTTCAGATGTTTGGCAATGTGAATATCCTTATGCCTCATTGATCAATCTTTGACCATCTATAACTTCCTTGTTTTAATGAATTTCAAAGTGCTTCAAAAAGCAAACCTACTTGGAATTTCATGCTCTTTCATCTGCCAAGATCTATTATAAGAAATTTATAATTTGACAATCTAACCTATAACCTAAGGTCTAGACATGTACATGATGACATCCTAATGTGCATCTAATACTATTTTACCATACCTCCCAAAAGTAAGGGAAACAAGCTAGCCAAAAAGTTGGGTCCCTATTTTGCCAAGGCAAAATGGGGCATGTTGTGTAACCACACAATAATAAGGGTTTTGGGATCCGACAACATTTTGGGGATATTCCTTCATACAGGAAGTGGGTGCTCCCAAAATTGTCCTTCTATCTTAGCCAACTTCAAATTTGGCATCGGGGCAGTCTTTGTAACATTTCTCTAGTTTGCAATTTATGAAGATTCTATCTTTTAGAACATGGGTGCTCTCAAAATTGTCCTCTAACATTCCTGCTTCTAGGAGACAAATTCTAACATCTTCCTAGTCACTATTGTGCAATTGGTTTTTGATTATTTGCTATACATCTTCTGTTATAATCAGATCTTCGTAGAATCTAGGGTTTAGAGCATTGAATGACCTAGGTTTTGATAAAAGACTTGATTAAATCAGATCTTTCCATAGCACTCTTGAGTACAAAATCTGTAGCTAAGTCCACCTTCATTTGGTATTGATATAGCTTGATTTTATCCTTGAATGTTATTATGGAAGGGGGTTTGATCTAGTGTGCATGATAGTTAACATCATTCATCTTTTTAACACTTAAAAAAGTCTAACTCCATCGTATTTAAAAAAGTCTAACTCCATCGTATTCTTACTACACAAGCTTCTAACATTATTTTACTAGTCTACAATCAAACTTGTCAATAGGAACTAGCAAGTCTAAAAACCTTCTCTCACTTAGGGAATCTCTGCACATGATTAAAACACTAAACTTCCAACATTCTCCCACTAAATAGTCACTATAGGAGAGTAACAAAATAAATTGAGAAGAAAACTGTGCATGGGAAAGGGATAAGTCCATTGCATCCCTATACCACAAAAACTTCACTCAAACTTATAGGTTTTATCAAGGAGTTAGCTACATTCACTTGAGTGTCAATTTTCTCCATCTAAATCTCACCCTCCTTAATTATCTCCCTAAAAAATGATATTTCACATCTACATGTTTGGTCCTAGCCTGTTAAATTAGGTTTTTTGCTAGACAAATTGCAGTCTAACTATCACAATTCAATACTATACTATTAGTACTAATGTGAATGGGGTATATTATATAATTAGTTCCACATTAGGTCCTATTCACACTTATCTAGTTAAGTTTGCTTAGGTAATTTAATATTTATGTCTCATGTCATAGGATTAAGACACTTGTCATGATCACATGTTGTCCTTGTTGGTGTGAACACATAATTCACACATGTTAAGTTGACTTAGTGAGTCTTCTAGGTGTTTCTAGTTGAGTCTTGTTGTGTGTTGAGTTGTTGGTAGTTGGAGTAAGTTGTCTAATCCTCCACATGTGCAATTATTTATCATCCTCTAATTGACACATGTTGTAGGAATATCTCCACTTTCCACTCCACCTTTCACTTCGCCTTTCTAGTTCTCACCTTGCCTTTATAAGCAAGGCTCTCTCATTGTATTACATACAGTTTATGATAGTTGTATAAATTCTTTGATCCATTGTTTTAGCATATTCTTCTCTGTTATCTTTGTGTGGAAGGTTGTCTTGATTGCAGGTGATCCTAGCTTGCTGAGTCACATTGACTCTTACATGGTATCATAGCCTGATCTACAATTTCCTTCCCTCATTAGAGAGGTCTTACATGGAGCTATCTGTTAGAAGTGTCCTGGAGCAAATCTAACATCACCCTTATGATCAGGAGGCCCAAATCTGTATAGATTAATTGTCCAAATGCCCAAATCTGAGAAGTTGAAAAAAAGTCAAAAAAATTTTGCCTCTGTCCCTATACGACAGGGAATATTCCCTACACAAAAGGAAACTTCAGTGTCTCTGCAGCCCATGTGTCATTGCTGGCATCATCAATCAATCCATCAGCATCTGTGGTCTCAGGTTTTTGAAGGAATCTGTCAGTTTTAAAAGGATCTCCCACCAGATGGCATCAGTGTATAGCAACAATCGACCTCCATATTTGGTGGTTTATTCCTTCACTGAGGCAGTCTTCTCTTGGTGGCCTTTCAAATCTACAGTAATGGGATCTTCTATCAAGGTGGCAGTCAAACAATTCATAGTAGCAATCACTTCCATGTTTGGCGGTCTTTGATCCGCAATCGACATTACCAATCTTTGCTAGCTTTGGTCACGTCTCCGGTAGCATCTATTATTTTTTGCTGGCAGTTACATCATTCTCAGCGAATATACCTTCAAGTGGTCGTCAAACAGTGTAGTCGACATAACAAACCGTCAACCACAAACAATTCTTTGGTCTTTTCACAGTCTGCGGGAGTCAATATAGTCATTGGTGATTTAGATCTGGCATATGTGGTCTTTTGAAAGTGACCAACAGTTTTGATATAGTCGATGTTTTTGCTCAGCCTGGTAGGGCCTTCCAACTCCGAGCGACCACAATAGTCGGCATTTTTCTTTGTAGTTTTATTTGCTAACTCCATAGTCAAAGGCCCCATCCAGTATCATGGATTTGTTCTCGTTGGCATTTATCTGAGGAGAATTATCTAAACCTATCAGTTGTTAATATCTGTGCCCCTTACATTGTTCACCAGTAATCCACCGGTGACCACAGTCCATTCGGTAGTCTATAGTAGAGCAGTTGGTGTTATTTTTATTCAGCCAACGATTTATTCGGGTGGCCAAGGACAGTCAACATCGGTAGTCCTTTGCATTTTTTTGGCAATGGTTTGACTGGTGTCTTCATTGACTCTTACATGGTATCAAAGCTTAACACATTTTGCCTTTGCCAGTCTTCAAAGGCTTAACACCTGTGCCAGCCAATGGTCAAACTTCTATTAGTGTTGGATTTAAGACTACGGCGGTCTTCACCCTTGACTATTGGTGGTCTTTGTTTCAGGCATGTCAACAAACATTCAACGACCATTTGACCCCCAGCATTGGTGAACACACAACGGTGGTCGGCTTCCAAAAGTCAGCATTTAAACTCCAAATCACATTTGTTGGTTGTTTCGTTAGCTATTTGAAATAGTCTTTACAATTTCTACAGTTAGCATTTTAGATCTTGGTGGGGGAGTTTAGTTGTTTTTGGCAGTTTCTTAACACCTACAGAGGTATTGCATTTGGCGGATCTTTACTATAGTGGGTTTTAATAGCACCACATACCCATCGACCAAACCAATCAGTGACCAGGCAGTTAAATACCATTCTTTGGTCATTTGACGGTTATAAGAAGAGTCAAACCATGCAGGGAGCCTTAAGGCTCGGGCCCCCGCAGCTGTACAGGGTAGTTTCATCTATTATTTGATGGTCTGAGGGAATATTCCGTCCACAAGGGGCCCTGTTTTACCCCTCAAAATCCTAAAGAAGGGTTTTTTTTCTTTTTTGCATAACTTTTTCCCACGGCGTCAAAATTGGGCAAACGAGATATCAACGGAAAGATAAAAGAGAGTACTTCACAGTGGTATCAGTCATTTTCACATTTTTGTTGTTTGATAGAATTTATTGCAGGTTGAAGATAGATCTCTCTTTTTGGCTCTCGAGTTCATAACTTTTTGCCATGATCTCCGATTTTCACAATTTAAGCGACATCAGAAAGGTATTCAGGAGCTCTACATAGCTATCCATGCACTTTTCTCAGATTCTTCTCTAGGTGTTTTTATTTCATTTGTCAATTTTTTGGCATTTGAGTGATAACTTGGGCATTTTGAAACTTGAGAAGGTGAAATTTGTTTAAGAGGATTTGTTTTCTATAATACATCATTGTGATTGATTGTAATCTCACTCGGATCTCTTTTTTAAGAGATTTTATTGTTTTCCCAATTTTGGTCCCTTGAGGACAATTGTAAATCGCACTAAGTATAAAGTGCCACAACAAATTGGGGGGGCTCTCTTACATAGTAAAGGGGTGTTGTCTTGTTGTCTCTCTTTTTCATCATGGATGTGCCTCAAATTCCACTTTTAACTCCATATAATTATTATGAATGGAAGAAAAACATGGAGTTTGTATTGTATAAACAAACGTTACATACTTTAGGCACAGATCCTGAATCCACAGGTACTAATGAGACAAGAAAATGGTTAGATAGAAGAGATGAGGCTTATGACACACTTTGTCTTGCTATTTCTCCAAATTTGAGATTTCATGTTGAGTCTTGTACAACACCAAATGAGATATGGACAACATTAGACAATCTCTTTGGCAAGCAAGATAAAATAAAAAGGTTCAAATTGGAGAATGATCTAATTGCACTTAATCCTCAAGATTTTGATCAAATTGAAGATTTCTTCACCAAGTTTAAGTTTCTCAGGTTGCAACTCAAACAAAGTGGTCTTGAGAAAGAAGACGAACAATTGATTCTATCTATTCTTGCAAAATTGGGTCCTGCATATTCAGTTTATGTTTCTACCTTTTATGCTACAATGGATGCCTTTGGAAGTAAGTTTACTATGCCTTCATTTGAGGAGTTTGCTATACAACTCACAAGAGAACAAGCCAAGCTACTACACATGGGCACTTTGAAGTCTCCTAGAAAATAGGCTCTAGTTGCAACACAAAGTACAAAAGATCCTAAGACTTCAAATCATAAAGGAAAGAAACAAAAGGATTCAAAGTCTAATGAGAAAGAGAAAGAATAAAAGAAAACCCCTAACTCTTCTTCCAAAGAGGAGTCCAGTAAGAAGAAGAAGTCAAAGTGTTCTTATTGTAGGAAATTGGGTCATGATGAAACCAAATTTTATGAGAAAAAGTTTGAAAAGATGTCACAACTTCTTCAAAAACATAACATTGAGTATTCTACATCAACAGTTTTACCTAAGTCTTCTTCTTCACCACCATCATCATCTACACACACAAAAACAACAAGTATTGCTAATGGGTCATATAAAGGAAAAAGACAGGTACTCTTTGCTTCTACAAGTCTACAATCAGAGAGATGGCTTCTTGATTCAGGAGCTTCTCATCATATGGCATCCTCACAAGGGATGTTCTCTTCATTTCAGTCAAGTACTTCACCACCTATTTTGATGGGTAACAATACATACATGCATGCAACTGGTAAAGGAACCATTAATGTTGGTCATAATACATTTAACAATGTGTTGTGTGTACCTTCCTTGACAACCAATCTCCTTTCTATCTATCAGATTATTCATTGTGGTGCAGGGAAGACAATTGAGTTCACTCCTAATTCTGTGATTATACGGGACTTGGAGAGTAGAGACATCATTGTTATTGGGATGGTTGATCATGCATCTCACTTGTATACTTTCTCCCATTTTGTTTCTAATGATGATGTTGATCCATTGTTTTCTATTCACACTCATGCATCAAGTGTGAATCATGTTTCTAAGGAGAAGTTTGGTCACTTGAACCTTGGTGTTCTTGCATCTACTTTGGTTCCTAAGACTAGTTTTGAGCTTCCTCCTCTTGATTCTTCAGAGATTAGCATTGACATACCTTTATCCACTTCAGTTGAGCAGGATATTGTTTTTCTTCTAGATACAGGTTTGTGGGACGAGTACTTGACAGGTATTTCAGGCTTGTTTTGTGAGTCCTATCTTGATGACTTGGAGGACATCATTGATGACATTCATCTCCTCTTTGAAGGAGTTGAATCTTCTACTTTGGATGAGTGGGCACTATCTTCTCCTCTTCACTTGTCATAGTTTGGCACTAAGTTGGAGTATGTTGAGCATCATTCGGAGGATACTTTGTCTTTGGAGATTGATGATCTTGAGTTTTCATCTTGTCTTGGATTGTCACATTTTTTGATTAGGCATGCAGCACCTGATTATGTGACATCTTTTCATTGTGACATGTGGACACTTGAGTAGTTTTCAGAGACATCATACATCATGAGGCTTTTTCCCTCATACCTTGAGATGGAGTTTCTTCTACCTTTGGACTTGTTTCTTCCTAAGGGGAAGAATGTTGTTTGCAGGCTTTGGATTCTCTTCAACATTCTTCTTTAGGCATTCACCATCAACATAGGAGCTACTTCATTGTGGGGGGACCTATAGTCTCACACTTACTCTCCTATGGGGGGTATTTGATTGTATATATGTGATAGAAGTTGTCCTTGGGGGGTCATGTTGAGTCCTTCTACTATCACTTCTTCTTTCACTTTCATGTTTCATGCATTCTCACTTTTGGAGAGGTGTTTTGTCCCATGAGGTTTTCTCCTTTTCTCCACTTGAGATTTGTTATACATGCGTACCTAACATGGCCTAGTAGCTAGGACCCATCCATCATTGCATCTTGTTTTAGTCAACTACTCCCTCACTTAAGGGGGGGTGTTGGTGTGAACACATAATTCACACATGTTAAGTTGACTTAGTGAGTCTTCTAGGTGTTTCTAGTTGAGTCTAGTTGTGTGTTGAGTTGTTGGTAGTTGGAGTGAGTTGTCTTATCCTCCACATGTACAATTAGTTATCACCCTCTAATTGACGCATGTTGTAGGAATATTTCCACCTTCCACTCCACCTTTCTAGCTCTCACCTTGCCTTTATAAGCAAGGCTCTCTCATTGTATTACATACAATTTATGACAGTTATATAGATTCTTTACTCCATTGTCTTAGCATATTATTCTCTATTATATTTGTGTGGAAGGTTGTCTTGATTATAGGTGATCCTGGCTTGCTGAGTCACATTGACTCTTACAGTCCTAGGTCTCAACATTTCCTATATAAGCAAGGGCTCTCATTGTACAATATGATATACATTGTAAATCTTGTGAATCTTGTGTATCTTGTATCCTGTAGGCACCATTATTATTCTTTGGAAATATATCATTTGTTGTTTCTCTCTTGTTGTGGAAGGTTGTTTTGGTTGCAAGTCATCCTAGGAATTCCTGAGTCCATTGTGTGACTCTTATATGGTATCAGAGCTTTAGATCTACAACTCTCTTCCCTTATTTGAAGAGTTTCTACCAAGAAGTTTCATTTAGTACATCCTAGTGCAAAAACAACCTAACCATTGAGTCCAAAAGGCTCGAGAGATGAATTTTTATATAAAACACTTCATCTTTCAGAGATGAAAAAAATTTCATTTTTGAGGGTTTGCAGATTTTTTGCCATCAAAATTTCCATATGACAACATTCACATATTCTTATAACATTCAATGGAATATTTTGGTTTTATATCTAGTAGTTAAAGACTTTTCATAGTGATCACAATTATTTTTTGGTGGTGTTGATGAGTGTTTTAGCACACAACAACACATGTATGATTGCTAGTATCACACCTCTCTTGAAAAATATCGTACCCTACGTAAGACTACTCCAAGGTTTCTACAACTAGGTCTTAGCTTTCTTGGAATCTCTCAATTGGAATGTTCTAGCTATGCCTATAAGGGGTCTTACATGCAATCTACATATCTTAAGGTTGGAACAGCAAATACATATAAACCCTTTATGATTTTAGTTGTTAAAATAATGTAAAATGTTGCTGAAATTCCTAATCTAACAATGGTTTTAAAAGAAAATGCAAAAGGATTTAGGGTTTTAGAGAAATTAGAGAAATCCTAAGTGACGGTCACAATGTATAGATTATTGTAAGTAGACAAATACTCTAAATTTTAACCAATTCTCTGAGTTACCAAACTGAAAATTAATGTTACAACACTACAGAAAATGATGCTATCTTCAATGGAAATTGAAAGATTTTTAGATTGCATTCATTCATTAAACACCTAATAGATGGCGCAATTTCACTTGTGAAATACAATTGAACTTAAGCACAACTGATTAGCCCAGACTAACTTTGTACAGTTATCTACCATCAACAAATAACTAAAAGTATGGACTTTGAGAATTCATCAGATACTTTTAGTAAACCATGAACATTATAAAAGCACAACTAGCTAACTATGGGAGAGCAAGAAGTGAACAATGAAAACCAAGTAAGAAACACAATACAAAAATTCTCAGAACAACTCTAGAAACTTGCTTTGTATTACTTCAAATGGTAGAATGTCAATAATTCAGCATCAAGAATTCTCTCTTACAAATAATAGAATAGGCAGCCCTTTATATAGGAAAGTGGCATACCGAGTTTTTCAATAGATGGTGGGGATTAACTCAACACCGATGGTCCAGATTACATTAATAAATGCATTTCTTTACAGCTCATAGAAAATCTTGGATTACATTTTGTCCCTTATGAAAAGGACAAAAAATAGCCCCTAGATACATTGAATCTAGACATTTTGACTATCAAACTTAATATATATATATATATATATAGAAAAGTTCATTTTTGAGGCATAATAAAGACAAAATAGCGTCACATGTTGCTCTAAATATAACAATTTACATCAATGACAGGATTACACTTCAAAATAACTAAAAAGAACATATTAAGGTTCTTCATCAAAATTGGTTTTGTCTTCTTCTGCCAATTTGTTGCGATAGTTGACCCATGCTTCAAGTGCTGGATTGATTTCCAAAGGATCTGGATTCTTGAGATGGTTGACTCAGTATTCAAACATTTCCAGTTCTTGGCTATACTGGTTGCATATCCTTTCTATTTCTGCCCCTACTTTATGGAATGCATTGAATTCAGCTTTGAGGTCACCGACCTTATCCAACCTGGCCTCCACATCTAGCTCAGTATTCTCAAAAATTATCCTATGCAGCTTGTTCTTACATTTTTCAACATCATAAGGTGTATAATCATTGTAAGCTTCTTCTAGGCAATCCTTTAAAGTATCATTACTGTCATAGATCAATGCTTGAACTTCTTCATTTGTTGGCTTATAAGCTTCTTTTATGTTCTTAAAGATTTCCTTTCTCAACCTCAACTGTTGGTACCACTCAGTAGCCTTTGATAACTTATCACCAGTTAGAATATTTTCAACCAATAAAGTCTATGCAGGCAAATCTCTAATACTCTTGACTCTGTGAAACATGTGAGAATAATATTCCTCAAAAGAGTCACACTCCTCCCATAGATCTTTCCACTTCTCATGAAGCTCAAATAACATCTCATGTCACTAGGCCGTGACATCATCCATTTCACATCCCTTTTCACATACTTTAATCAACCACTTCTAGGTGCCTTGTGACATGGTCCTTACTTCACCGAGCTTTGCCATTTCAACTATTGATAGGAAGGTTGGCACTGTCCTTATATCTCCACTAGCATCAACTAGTTTAATTAGAAACTGGAGGCAAGTCCGAAGTTCCTCATTCTGCTATTTTAATTCCTTCTTTGACAACTCATCTCTATCCAACTGTTCCAGAATTGAAGTGATAGACCCTTTAAATCCATCAACTCTTTGAGCATGTGTGGTTAGTCCCAGTTTAACCATTGAGATGACATAATCCTCAGCTCTGACTTGTTCTCTATTTGTGTCAGCCGATGGGACAGCTATTTTAGCAATCCTGGATCCCGTCTCATCGTTGTAGATCCTTAATTGTACATTCACTTTCTTTTGTTTCTTTGGCTTTTGAGCCTATGACAAGATTGTGCTCAAATCCAATTTCATTATTTCGACCTGTGGCTCTGGGTACGCCACTCTATTTTAGAGCCATTTAGGTGATGAGGAAAGAAGTTTACTTAATTCATCAGGATTTCCACTATCAGTTTTGAGAGGGCCTTCAAGTAATCCTTGTTCTTGCTCTGGCCCCTTATCTTTATCCAAATCTTTATCTCCTTCATCAGCAAGGTTTCTCCAACTTACCATCATGTTCTCCTAAGATGATTTGAAGATTTCTCCTATTTGACCTTTCTCTGAGGGACTATTAGATATGCCAATAGCTTCAACACTGACTATTTCAGCCAAAGGTTCATTTGGAATTTCATTATTTACCTTAACTTATGTATCTTTCTCTGACTCAGGCTCTTGTAGACCCAATTCAGCGCATACCTTATCAATTCCAAGTAGCAGTGGTATAGCTAGAGGAGTTGAGTCTTGGTTTACGGGTGCCTATAAGAGAGGTGCAATAGAGGACAAAGGCATTGCACCTGAGGACAAATCTACTTGTGTTAAATTGGCCAATACAACTGACAGAGTGGAAGAGATGACCACGGGTGAAGGAATGGAGAAAGAAGGTAGAGAAGGCAAGAGAATAGTAGAAATGAGAGGTATTGGAATGGAAGTGGAAAGTAGAGTAGAAGATATGGTAGGTAGGGATGTAGAAGTAGTAGGGGAGCATAGTAGTGCAGCAATAGAAGAAGTGGAACTGTCAGAAGTAGTGGATGCTATTACTAGTGGAGAAGAGATAGTTGACGCAACATGTTCATGTGGAAGATCAGTGGAAACATTCTCTTGAACAATAGTGATAGCAACACCAACACTCAGAGCAACAGGAGGTGAAGAAGCAGGTAGGCTAGTATCATCATTAGTTGTAGCAGCAGTTTCCATACCCTTACTAACATTCTTCACTTTGACTTTCTTGGTCTTGGAACCTTCTCTAGAGCCACTGGGCATATCCCTTTTCTTCGAAGCTCTTGTCCTGGTAGAAGGAATCAGATCCTTCTTAGGGGGCTTTGCAGAAGTTTTCTTACTCTTTTGGGCCCTAGCCCTTTTTGCTAATGGTGTGTGTTCCTCACTATCTAATTTTTTCCCTTGGGCAGGTTTTGCATCATCAGTGATGTCTATTGGCTCATCCTCTTCTCCTCTAGACTCTTTATCTGATTCAAGTGTAGTATATGTGAGATGCACTCCCTGCATCTGCAAAGTAGCAATCCTGCCTCTTACCCATGCCTTACTCAACCTAATAGGTTCTTTCATTACAGTATCTAGAGAACTTTCCTCAGCATTGGCCCAATTGGGCAATGGAATTCGCTGGTGATATTGAACTTCCCAAGCTCCTCTGTTCATTACATTTTCATCATCTTCTAGCTAGTCAAGGACTGCAATAATGTGGAACTTCCTTATGAATGCTAGAGATAACCTTGAATGAGCTTTCTTCATAACCTCGTAATCATCCATACAGTTGGCCCACAAGTCTTCTATATGCATCTTGTGGAACAATTTTTTGCTTACAAACCTCTCCATCACCTTATTTGGATCAAAGTGATCTCTTGCATTGTAGTAATGGAGGTTGAGAAGTTGAAGTTCTTTGTCTGAATGCTCAGCTGATGCTAATGAAGGACATGCATAATTCCCTTTGCCTAACAGTATGGGAAATTGTACATTGGTTCTATGCAAGTACTTGAGTTTCTTAGCACAAGTGATCAATTATCTAGACAACTCCAAGAGTACATCTTATTTGTAGGATATCTAGGAAGTTTGTATGCTACCTCAGTGAAACCTTGTATCCTTAGATATGTAAACTTTTCAAATTGGATGCACCACATTCCATATTTGGTTATCTCGTTCATAGCTTCTATAGAAATCCTCAAGGCTGTGTTTCCTTGCAACAATCTTGTTATATACATCATGAAAGCATTATTGACTCTCTTAAAGTGCATTAGAGATTGAGGCATTGTGAACTGGGTGTAGCACTCATATACTTTGACTTGGTTCTGCTCATCATTTCCTACCTCACCTACCTTAGACAATCCAACATAACGGTTTCTTCTTGCCAATGCATAGACAACATATGATGTCCATCTAAAAAACTATTTTTCCTTGAAGTTACTAAATGCCTCGTGAATGTTGTCACTCAAAACTTGTGCCCAATGAAAGTTAGTTCCCATCAATATTTCTTCAATTATGACAAACATCCATTCTTCAAAAGTGGAGGCTGTAGGCAGTCCATATATTCTACTTAATAAGGTCACAAGGTCACCTATTTCATCATGAAAATCACTCCTGTAGAGTACTTGAGGGAACTTAATTAGGGATGACCTTCTACTCTTTGCCCATTGATCATTCATATGCTTTCTACATCCATTTACATCTTTCTTGTAAGTTGCCTCTAATCCATCCTTATCCGGCATAGTCATCATAGAACGCCATGGGATGTCAAAAGTCTTAGCCAAGGAAGGTGGACTTAACTCAGCTAAGATGTCTCCATTAGTAGTCTGGATTATTCTGGTCATGATATCATACCTATCTACATAGGCCACTATCAACTCTGCACATTGTACTAATGTGGGGAAGGCAGTTGCTTGTGCTATCCCACTGTCTTTTACTATTTTGGCTCTAGAGGTTGGATTTGGGCCAAATACCCTGAGTTTGAAGTCATCAAGGTCAATGTGACCAAGATCTGTGTCTCCAATGTCTTCCCATCCGGTAGCAATCTTCATCTTTGGGGGAATACCTTTGAACTCATACTTCATGGCATGAGCTCGTGCAGTCATTTAACCTGCATGACTGGACCTTATAAGCTTGATACCTTGAGAGATTTTCACTAACTCGTAAGTTTAAGGTCTATGATTATCAAGTAGACTACTAGACTCTCAACCATGTTATAACCAATGAATCTATAATGGATCTGCTAAGTTACGAACATGCTTTTAAAAGAATAGAAATCTAAATTTCACCATCCATTGTATCCATTACACAATCAAACAATAAGAAATTCAATACCAATGCATGTTATAAAATACCCAAATGCTGCAAAAATTTCATTGAAAACATGTAGAACATTATCATTCACCATTTGTAGTCATCATTGCATTTTATCAGACACTTCTCCTTTTGAAAATTTCTTAAAAACAATTATTTTTCTTAATTTGCGCTAATTTTAGGGTCAACTAACTTATAGACAGGAAAGCGCTATTTTTGAGGTCAACTGACCTCAGCGGGGAAATCAGGTCTGTTTGACTAACTGATCTTTCATTTCTCACATGTTCTTAAAGCTTTGCATGGATTTCATGGATAACTGACCTACGCAGATTTCGAAGGGGACTGACTTAAGTTAGTCGTTTAATTTAGTCGGTCAAAAATTCAGTGCAAGGAGATTAGAACAGATTTTACTACCTTTGCTCGGGATCGGATGTTGCCTGACCTAGTAGAGTTTCAAGAGTTAACCAACTAAGTTGGTGATGGCATGTTTCAGTGCAAGATCAGATGAGATAAGTTTTAGCGCAAAGTCATTCTTTTGTTTCTAGTAGAGGCTTTGGTTGCCACCGACTAGCAGGAATTTCTTAGGCATCTGACTGAAGTTAGAGGGATAGTCTTTTAGTGCAAAGCAAAACTAAGGCTCGCGCAGGACTTTTGGCTCGTCTAACAAAGTTAAAAACAACATGAAAGTTGGTGAAGTGAGTTTTTAGCACTAAGTGAGATTCAAGTGTTAGCGTGGGTAATCGTGGCCTCTGACCGACTAGATGGATCAAAAATTTTGGGGGGTCGGTCGGACACACCATTAGCGCAAAACTCATTTTGTTCTATTTTGAAAATTGATTTGAAGATTTTTGGGTTTTTGTCTTCTCTCACAGCTAGTTATTTCATTTTTCCTATGGTACTCAAAAATTACATTTCCCCTAAAGAATTTGAACTAGGGTTTACAAATAGAGAGAATAGTTCAATCATGAAAACCCCACTACATGCTGAAATTCATTCTACTTATGCACGTTTTGGGAAAGAACCATTTTTTATTTAAACATGAAACCCTAACTGTATAAAGAAACCCTAAAGGCAAGTGGAGCCCCTACCTAGTTCACTGGGGTGAGTCAAGTTGAATTGCGCAGGCAGGGGAGAGGTCGCCAGTTTGAATCCTCAGGCAATGCAAGGAGATCTCTTGAGAAATCACCAAAACTCTCCAAAGTACTTAGTCGAATGAAGAATGAGCTTCAAAATGATGGAAAAATCACTTTTAATCCTCTCGGTTTAATTGCCATAAATGTAGGATGTACACAATGTCAGTCAGGAGATTCGACAGATTTAGGCTTTGTGTGACTTTCAGTCACTTCTGACTTGGCAGGGATTCAGGGTGTGATGGACTTGGTCGGTAGGAAACACTTTCAACGCTGCAATCGATAGATTCAGTTTGATGTGCTTTGCGGGGTTTTGAAGTCCCTCGGACTGGCGGGGTTTTAGTCATCTGACTTAGTCAGTAGACAGGCAATGCAGTGCAAAGTCAGAGATGCTTGAATTTAGCGCAGAAGTCCGTGCGGGTGAAAAGTGGTGCTAAATGAGTTTCAGGTAGCAACGTCAAAGTTGAATGGAAAAGGCTTCTAGTGCAAAGGTCTTATGAGGGGGATTTCAACGCAAAGGTTGGCTAGGGTCAATTTTAGTGCAAAAAGACTATCAGACTCACTGAGTGAAATGCAAAGACCCTGACTAAGCAAATTTTGGAATAATTTCTTAATTTCAAACTTTCAACATCTTGAAAAGTACACTTTGACCACTTGACTACCTAGGAGATGGAATAAACTCAATTAACATTCTAACCCAAATTTGAGAGGGGGGTCCCTATTTTTGAAATGGGGTGTGTGTGCGAGGCACAACAAATGGTGACTCTACTGGGAAATGCTCCCAAGCATTTTGATGGTAAACTTTTGGTTCGAACCCAGAATCTTTGTGTTTCACACAGATTAGACGAAAAAGCATAATATCTTATCAAAGAATCAAAGACCACTAGCTAGTGCAACCATCCACATCCTGAAAACTTGAGTGTGTGCAATTGCATTCATTCCCATCCTTTAGCAACTAAGTTCATCCAAGATCCTTTGTGGTAAGCTATGAAGTCGGGATCATTCTACCACCAAGGGAATGCTCGAATGTTGAGATATGATGAACCTTGAGCAAATAATGATTCTTCCAGTAGTATTTCTGATGCAATTATAATTGATGATAATAATTTTTGGACAATACTTTTTTTAAAACAAAAATTTTCAACTGATAATCTCCTCTTTGATGCACTATAATGGGTCTGGTGTTGAAAAACACCTTTTATTTGTACCCAATATAGTCTAGCAACACTTAGTTCCACCTGCCATCTCTTCTAGATTAATAGTGCAGGTGGTAAAATGGGAATCCAACCTTTTCACTTAACACAAGATCACTCAGACTTGCTTAGCTACTTCAGGATCATTTAAAGTGCGAAAGATATATGGTTAGAAAATACTTCAAGCGCACCAACTAATGACTCATTTTCCATGAACAAACATCATACCCCTTAGCATAACAGTGGAACCCACGGTGAGACTTAAGTAGAACCTTGGCTTCTCAAAGAAAGACTTTAGATCATCTACCCAACCAAGAAGCATTTGTAGGTCCGCATAACTACCACTACACTCTAGAAACAATGAGGTCCCATGTAAAATCAAGCACAACAAACAAAAGCAAAGACAAAAGGACAACTAATCTAAACAAGAACATCTAACAACTACGGAAAGTGAAAGCAGGAAAGAAAACCTAATCTAATAGCAACTTATTCTAACCAAAGAAAACAAGCACCCTAACTATGTACACTAAGGGGAGACATGACTGCCTCTCAAGCCTTAACATAGTGCTTTAGGAACTAGCCATTGACAGGCAATGGGAGCTCCTCACCAGTAAGGCTCTTGAGTCAATATGTGTTGTCACCAAGGATCTCATAGATCTGATACAGACCTAACCCAAGTTTATCAAACTTACCATGCTCTCCTTTCTTCTCATGGGCTTTATCCCAATACAGGACTAAATTAGAAATATAGAAGGCTTTTACTTTGGCTCTCTTATCAAACCATCATTTCACTACACCCTAGTATTTAGCAAAGTTTCTCTTCAAGGTGCAACAACTAGGCTAATCAGGAAGACAATTGATCATCAGTTTCAAGATAGTCTTGCATGAATTGCAGTACGTGAATCCTCAAGTGAATAGGAAAGATAGGCTCAATCCCATAAACCAAATGATAGGGCGATGTACCCAAGGTGGCTTTATGTCAAATTCTATTATCCCATAAGGCGAATTTGAGTTGAGTGTGCCAGTCCCTAGGGTTTTTGTCTAACAATTTCTTAATGACATCAAGCAGATTTTTGTTCATTGATTCAACTACCCCATTCCCTTGTGGATAATAATTAGATGAGAACTTCAGAATAATTCCATAGTCAAATGCCCAGTTAGAGAAACGTAATGATGAAAAGGCCAGACCATTATCACAAACTAAAGAAAATGGACATCCAAAATTGGTGATAATATGCTTTTCAACAAATTCAATAACTACCTCTGTGGTGCATTGTTTACAAGCTATTGCCTCAGACCATCGGGTACAGTAGTCGGTAGCAGTCAGAATATACCTGTGGCCTGCAGAGGATGACAGATTGATCATACTGATAAAGTGGAGTCCCCACTAAGCAAATGGTCATACCTCCACAACTAGTTGCAAGGGCATGGCGGTGTGTCGCTCTCTATGTACAGTGGTCTGACATATATGACACATTCTTACATGTGAGTACGCATCTTTGAACAAGGTAGGCCAATAATATCCTACACGGAGAATCTGATTAGTAGTTGAGTGAGCTGATCTGTGACCTGTCCCAAATTTGTCATGAAAACTAGTCAACACTTGATCCACTTCTATCTTGTCCAGACATCTCAGATACATTCCCTCATGATTCTTCCTATAAAGAACTGATCCTTTTATCATATAATTGTTACTCTTTAGTCTAAGTGCTCTTCTTTGAACTGAATTTAGCTGTAGTGGACAACGTTGATTGGGTAAATAAAATATAATATCTATGTACCATTCATCCTTTGAGACATCTTCTAACATGTATTGCTGAGATACTAAACCTAGCCCTACCTTGGCCATCATTTTGGTCAGTGCCTGACCTCTTACCAACTTCATAGGCTGAATGTCTATATCAAACTCCTGCAGGATGGTGACCCATTTTCCTCTCCTTTCTCCCAATTCACTTTGCATCAATAGTGCTTTAACTATTGCATCTGGGACTATAGCAATTACCTGATTCTTTAATATGTAGTGACAAAATTTTTTGACTGCCTTTACTAGAGCATAGGCTTGTTTTTCCACATTAGGATACCTTAACTTTGCATCTTTTAATGGAGTACTTGTGAAGGCAATGAGCCTTTCATCATCGACTGATCTCTTCTATGTCAACATTGCAGCACAAGTGTGCTAGGATGTGAATGAGTAAATCTGAAATGGTAATGCATAATCTAGACTTACCAATACGGGTGCATTGGCTATGGCTTGTTTAATTTTTGCAAAAGTAGTTTTAGCTTCTGGAGTGCAATCCATTTTAGTGTCTTTCTTCAACATGGCATGAAGAGGCTAAACTATTTTAGCAAAACCCATAATTTGTGTACAAAGTTGATCTTACCAAAATATGACTTGAGTTCCTTTTTGCTAGCTGGGGGTGGTATTTTGAGTATTGCTCGTATTCACTCTAGATCAATAGATATACCTTTCTTGGATATCACATGCTCGAGCAACTTCCCTTTAGTTACTCCAAAGATACACTTCTTAGGATTGAGTGATATACCGTAATCTTTGCATCGCTATAATACTTTCCTCAAGTCTGCCACATGGTCTTCTCACCTCTTTGAAAACACTGTGAGATCATCCATATAGATAATAATACATTTTCCAACTAGCCCCTTGAAAGAAACATCCATTGCTCTTTGGAACATTGCACCGGCATTTATCAATCCAAACGGCATTCTACGATACACATAGATTCCCCATTTACATGTGAAAGATGTCTTTAATCTATCTTCGTAATCAACCATTACCTGGTTATATCCTGAATATCCATCCAAGAAAGACATCATTTGGGATCCATTAACAATCTGTAATACTTCATCTCATGAAGGCAGTGGATAGTTATTCTTCACCGATGCCTGATTCAAGTTCCTGAAGTCGACGCAAAGTCTAATTTCTCTATTTTTCTTTCAGACGGGAACTAGATTTGCTACCCAAGTGGAATGCCTGATAGGAAATATGATTCTTACTGATAGCAGTTACTATACCTCTTTGAAAATCAGAGGCTCTAGTAGGGCATTAACTAGCCGCTGTCTTTGTCTGAATGGCTTCGCTCCTGGCTTCAGTGGAATGGTGTGAGTAATGATTGATGTGTCATATGTCTTGAGGTCTTCATAACTCCATGCTATAACTTCATGATAGTCTCTTAATGCATGAATGATACCTATCTTCTCTTCTTCAGTACTAGCCTTCCCAATGAATACATTCTTAATATCTTCTTCTGTCCCCATATTAAATGGATCACACTGCCCTCCAGGGGATTCTCCTTTTTTTCTCTGAGTTCCTAGATTTTCTGAATCAAACAGTCTTTCTAACTTCACCATCCCTCATGGAATTGTATTTGTTTTCAGATTAAGGACTCCTAAATCCATTTCAATAGGTTCGATCTCCTCTTCATCTATTATTTGAGTGGTGAAAACATAAGATGAAGTAAGAAAGTTGATTATATGTTGGTCGTCTTGAAAATTTGTGACATTATCTGGTACAGATGGAGTGGCAACAAATTTAACATTGAACTTTTTCAGTCCTGCCATGGATGTTGGTTCTAACGTACTAATTGTTTGAGCTAGAGCATATGCAACATGATTCTGCCTGCGAGGAATCAACTGGATATTAAAACTATCAAAGCATTCTATTAAATCCCAGACTCTATTTTTGTACCTATTCAACCTCTTATCATTACATGAGTACTGCTTCCTTACTTGTTTCACAACTAATTTTGAATCTCCAAACACCTAAAGAATTTTGACTTTCTTTTGGAGTTGTAATGTTGGAAAATGTCCCCTTGGGGGCTTTTTCCTCATAAGGTTTAGCTCCCAAGTCTTTAGAGTGCATTTAGGACATTTTAGTTCATATTTTAGCATCCTGATGGAATGAGACCTTGGTTTCATGGAAAATGGGACCTAGGAGGACCCCTTGAGCTATACCCTACCCAAAATAGGGGGGGAGGACTTGGGCACGCACACCCTAGTCCTACCCTATTTTGAGGCAGCCCTAATTTCTAGGTGTCGGTTTATGACTATTAGGAGGTTCTTTTACCGACACGGTAAAATTTGATTTTTAAAATCTTGGTGGGAGTGCTTGTAGTTGCATATATAAGCATGCTTAGACATTCATTTGTAAACTAGATGATCATTGTGAACTCTAGGCATTCTCAAGGTGATTAAAGGCTTTCTATTGTGTTGTAAGAGTAGACTTGTATGTTTTGTGTGTTGATATTTGTAGATTTGAGCATCAATCTCCTCATGGCATGAAGAACCTCTTCCTCCATAAGAGCTTCACTACAAGGTGACATATCATTGTGTTTTTATCATTGATTCCTTTACTTTTTGCCTCTGCCTCACAAGGGCACACACTCTTTGTCTGACAACGGTGTTCAGAGACTTAAGTGTCCTCTAGGGCTTGACTGAGGCAAGCCTCTAAACACCACAAGCCCCAAAAAAAGTCTTGTGATTGTAGGTTATAGGTGTGGCATTTGGGGAAAGTGGAGTTGCAGGAAGGAGTGGCAGGAATCAAGGATTTAGGATTTGAAGAAAATTTAGACAAAGGAGCACTTCTAGGACTAGGGCACCCCCAAAAGTGTCCTTTGTAGATAGATTTTAGAAAATAGAAGTTACAGGGCTGATCAATGTCAAAAGAAGGTCCAGATTCCCTAAAAAAGTAGGTACCTTGGACTTGGACGCCCACACTAGTGTCCCCTATTGTTTCACCTCGGAACCCCGAAAACAGGTATTATGTGATTTTTTATTTTACTCCCGTCTGTAAGAGCTTTTTCTGTCTTTCATCAATTTGTTGCCGTATTTGCATAATTAGGATTTTAATGGTTAATTAGACATAAGAGAAGGAAAATTAACAATTAAATTCTCTAATCCAAGCTTCCCTTCATTTGCAAGTGATCTAGGGTATGATAGTGCTCACCACTCAACCCTAAATCCTTCAATGTTTAGTGGAAAGGAGGGTTTTAACATCTAAACAACAAAAGATTAACAAAATCCAATTTTTACCCTAAATATTTTGGTGAACCCATGTTTTTGGACTTAAATTGCAACTTTCTAAGTGTTTTCCTTTAGATTTGGTGTGATTTCATTCATTTATTTGGTCATTTACTTTATTGCATTGAGAAAATTTCAAAAAAATTGAAGAAATTTGAAAAATACAAAAAAATTGCATTGTTTGGCTTACTAAATTGCATCAATTCTTCCTAAATTTTCCTAATTCATGATTTTTGCATCAGATCTGATATAAAATACAGAAAAATACAAAAATTCAAAATTTTGCCTTGCATTTTCATCATTTAATTGCTAGGGTTTTGTGGAAATTTTGACAATTTTATATAACCTAGTAATTCCAAATTCTAGGGCTTGTAGGCAAAATATTTTATGAGATTTTTATACTAATTTTAGAGGCTCATTCAAATTTTAATTTGGCTGTAGTCTTGCATTTTAATGTGAATTTGCATTTAGATTTAAAATATTTGCATTTTTACATAGAAAATTTTAACAAAAACTAGCAATTTTGATGCATTTTCATTAAATTTGCATGAGCATTTGGCATGTTAAGGCTTGAAAATAATTTTTAGATCTGAGATTAATTCAATTTTATCATAAATTAGACTTCAAAGCATTCACATAGAATTTTATCCCAAGATCTCAAACCTAGGGCTTCAAAAACAACGATTTTCGCTAAATTTGGCCTTATCGACTCTTCAAACTTGCACCATAGGTGTGTTGTGAAAGATATTTTTGCATTAATTTACTATTATTAGGGTAATAATTTTCTTCCCCTCCTAAAAATCTTCACAACACCCTTTTATCGGGCTCCTGTAGTGAAAATTCGGTGAAAAACTACACATTTTGGCCATTTTTGCCCTAGGGTTTGACCTAGTTTACACTCCAAGAGTGTTGTGATCAATTTTATGGATTGAGGTGACTAATATTATTGATATTATTTTCTTTACCTCCTAAAATTCCTTACAACACCCCTTTTTCTAGGTCTTGGAGTTGAAAAAATGTGAAAAATAACCTATTTTTTACTATATTCTCACTAGGGTCTAACCTTAAGTGGCGCTAAAAGAATGTTGTGCTGGATATTTTGGCACCAAGTGGCTATTATTACTGATATTATTTGCATCAAGAGTGTGTTGAGAGTGATTATATTTCTGTTTTAGATTGATATCAGACATATAAATTTCTTCCCTTGACTAAAATCCTTATAACATCCTTTGTTTCATTCATTTGCATTGAAAAAGTACCAAAAATAAGCATTTTAAGATCATTTTTGCATATAGTTTTGCACTTGACTTTTGCATAAAGTTGAAAAGGCTTTTCAAATTGAAATGGCACCTTCATGTCATTTTTTAATGGTATCTTTGCATACATTTGTCAAAAACCTTGATTTTGACCAATTTTTAACCCTCATGAGTGAACATCCTACGATATTAGAAAGCTTAACTGAGTTCTTCTCCATGAGTAGTAAGGAAAAGGCTGATGATGATCCCATAAGTTATCCTACTTCCCTGATAACTGAATACTCAAATGAGAAGACTAGGGATAGATTTAGTAATTCCACTGCTCTCCCTAGCCAAGATGAAGCATTTGTGAATGGAGAGTTCCCTTTAACAAAGAACATTCCATGGGTAGAAAATAAGCATTCATTTAACAATAATCACATTCCTACCTCTGTGAATGATCCCACCAACCTTCTTCGCACACCTTGAATTTCACTAAGGAAGCGAAGACCTTTAATGTCCCTCCTTTGTTTGAATATTCAAGTCATTGGGACATCACTTAGAGGATAGAGAATAAATACGATAGTAAGCTTCAACAAGAAAATATCCCACCTAGACAAAGGACCTTTGATCTTGGTGCTTCCTCCTCTACAACACAAAAATCCATAACAAAGCAAAGCCCTATGTTACAAAAATTGAATCGTAAAATACAACGTCAACTTGTAAAAATGAGGAAGGTAAGGCGACGAGCTTACCTTAGATCTCAACAAGAAAACATCAATCCCAACATTCAACCAAACAATAATGATCCTAACAACGAACAACATGATGAGCAAGATATGAATACGGCTATGGTACCATATGTCCTACTTTCCTCTAACATTAGGGAGTGGGAGGATGACGATGATTTACTTGATGGTAAGACTTAGCTTGGAAGACCCTACAGCTAAGTATCTCTAACCCTTTCTCTCTCTCATAATGTACTTCCCCTGTGATGTGTTATGTGTTGTTTAGGCCTCCTGGGATGACCTTGGATTCTCCCGTAAGGTTCGGGATACCAAGAGACTGCCTTTGTTGTGACCTTCTATTTGTATCATCATTCTTCTATATTGCTCTCTTTCTGATTTCATTGTTGTGTGTTGTGTCTTACGGACATAGCATCATGGTTGGTGAACTGGGGGCACCCTCCTACATGATTCTCCCTAAGACACTTGTTTCTCCTCTCTTATTTATTGTTTGCCTTCCTCTAGTGTTTCCACCTAGCTGGCGGATGACGACAAACATTTATACTGATGCAGACCTAGTGTCCCTTTCGAGAGCAATCAAAAAATGGACTTAGTTCCTAATATGACTATGGGGTTGTATATTTTATCCGACACTTGGCTAGTGGAAGCACTCATGCTTTCCGTGTAGTGAATTCCATGATGTTTCTATTGCATTTACAAACCTTAACAATACTACTGCTCTATGCACCTTTGTTTGCCTTTGAGTCTAGCCTTGGTGGTACTCAATTCAAAGAGCTTCATGATATAGCCCTATGGTTATCCTCGAACTCTGAATTCATTGTATAACCTTAGCTCTTTGTGTGGTTAATCATATGCACTAATGTTGTTGATTATCATGATCTTGTAAGCACTAACATGTTTCTTGTAGGGATGTGTTTGTGGGAACATTTGGAGATCATAACATACATGTCACCTTTGGGGGGCATGGGCTTTGTGAAATTCAGTGTTCCCTTGTGTCTTTTCTTCCTACCTTAACGTGCTTGATATCGATAACTAATATCAACCACCTTAAGGTGAGGGTATATATAAGGTAAGTTGTCTGTTGTAGATGTTACCAATGTGCTTGTCCTCAGGTGTAGGCTAGTACGATGACTACTTCCTGCATCCTAAGTTTTTTTGCAATCAATCAATCTATCTATTGCATATACCCCCTTTTCACCATAAGGCATCTACATGATGTGGATGGGGTTGTATACTTTTGAGGTCATATCTCCTTTTCACTATAAGGCATCTCCGTGACACGGGTGGGGTGGTATGCCATGCTTCCTTTTCACTGTAAGGCATCTATGTGATGCGGGTGGGGTTGCATTTTTCAAAAGTCCTCTGCGGAGGCAGGGAGCGGTTCTATGACTAACTCAACCCTTAAGCGTGTCTTCAGTGATTGTTGTGGTAAATCCCAATTGTCGGTGTGTGCCTGTAATGTGCCTAAGATGGTCATGAGCCTAGAAATAGGGAACACGCCATCGCTTGTCTACCATGTTTTCTCCATGTCTTCAAGTGTGTATGTGTTTTGGCGTGCTTGTTTTGTGTGGCATGTTTGTTGCCCCATATGCAGAGACCAACGCCTTTGAGTAGTGCTTCATACATTTTGGGAGGTTTTGTGTGTATTACGTGTGTGTTGTCCCATATATAGAGACCAGCGCCCCTAAGTAGTGCTTCCTACATTTTGGGAGGTTTGTTTACTTACCAGTACTTGCATTTGCATTTCATGTATATGAGAAAAAGAAAAGAAAAGATATCATTTTTGTCTTCCATGCATTAATGTGTCTTCTATGCCTTGACTGTCTACTCCATGTTCTGCATGACTGTAACTGTCTTCTCAATGTTTTGTGTGTCTGTTACTATTTTCTATGTGATTGGCGTGTCTTCTCTGTGTTTGGTGTGTTTACTGTGTTTGCAACCTTACTTTAATGCATGTATGGGCCTCGCCTTCATACATACATTAAAGTGGGGGCTAAATGTAACGTCGAAAAATGTCCCCTTGGGGGCTTTTTCCCCATAAGGTTTAGCTCTCGGGTCTTTAGAGTGCATTTAGGACATATTATTTCATATTTTAGCATCCCAATGGAATGAGACCTGGATTTCATGGCAAATGGGACCTAGGAGGACCCCTTGAGCCGTACCCTACCCAAAATAGGGGGGAGGATGTGGGTGCTCGAGACCTGGGTTTCATGGAAAATGGGACCTAGGAGGACCCCTTGAGCCATACCCTACCCAAAATAGGGGGAGAGGACTTCGGTGCCAGCACCTTGGTCCTACCCTATTTTGGGGTAGCCCCAATTTCTGGGTGTCAATTTATGACCCTTAGGAGGTTCTTTTGCCAACACGGTAAAGTTTGATTTTTAAAATCTTGGCAGGAGTGCTTGTAGTTGTATATATAAGCATGCTTAGGCATTCATTTGTAAACTAGATGATCATTGTGAACTCTAGGCATTCTCAAGGTGATTAAAGGCTTTCTATTGTGTTGCAAGAGTAGACTTGTATGTTTTGTGTGTTGATATTTGTAGATTTGAGCATCAATCTCCTCATGGCACAAAAAACCTCTTCCTCCATGAGAACTTCACTACAAGGTGACATATCATTGTTTTTAATCATTGATTCCTTTGGTTTTTGCCTCTGCCTCACAAGGGCACGCACTCTTTGTCTGACAATGGTGTTTAGAGACTTAAGTGTCCTCCGGGGTTTGACTGAGGCAAGCCTCTAAACACCACAACCCCCAAACCAAGTCTTGTGATTGTAGGTTACAGGTGTCGCATTTGGGGAAAGTGGAGTTGCAGGAAGGAGTGGCAAGCATCAAGGATTTGGGATCTAAAGAAAAGTTAGACAAAGGAGCACTTCTAGGACTAGGGCACCTACAAAAGTGTCCTCCGTAGATAGATTTCAAAAAATAGAAGTTACAGGGTTGATCAGTGTCAGAAGGGGGTCTAGATTCCCCAAAAAAGTAGGTATCTTAGACTTGGGTGCCCGCACCAGTGTCCTTGACTGTTCCACCTCAGAACCCTAAAAATAGGTATTCTGTGATTTGTTATTTTTCTCTTGTCTATAAGAGCTTTTTCCGTCTTTCATCAATTTGTTGCCATATTTGCATAATTAGGGTTTTAATGGTTAATTGGACATAAGAGAAGGAAAATTAACAATTAAATTCCCTAATCCAAGTGAAATCATGGAAAATTGACATGAAGGAAATGAGAACCAATGCAAATCAAATGAATGCAAACCTCATATCAACTCACGATCCATTGATAGGGTTGAGAATGCCACACCCGAAGCACTCTAGCTTTACCCAAAGAGATGAATGTTGATTGCTTGATTCAGCAGAAAAATGATAGGATAAGGATTGGTAGATGGAAGATTGGATGATTACAAGATAGATGGATGAGAGATTGAGAGGAAAATTTGGCAGAGTAAGGATGCTAGAAGAAGAGTCATTGCAAATGGCTCAAGAGAGGCTAGGTTTATAGGAAAAACCTAGTTAGAATGGATGGACAAGATCGATTAGGGTTTAGATGATATGGATGGCTAGGATTGATTAGGGTTTCCCACTCAAAGAGGGATTGTAGTCACATGACAAGTGTGTGAAGGGGAATGAAAGGAATCTAATTCAAATATTATATTTGAATTAGATTAACATGTGAAGGCATATTAAGTGGGAGATGAGACATGTGACATGTGTCGCAAATGTTATGAGAGGTGAGGGAATAATTCAAATTTTTAATTTGAATTATGTGAGACATGTGACTAAGTGCAATTAATTAAATAAATGACATTTATTTAATTAATTGGGAATGTGATCAAGTGGGATTACTTAAATAAAGTGGGTTTATTTAATTAATCAAGAAGGTGATTAAGTTGGACCAATGTGATTAAGATGAATTAGGACCTAGGGATAAATGGGATGAGGTGGGATTAGGTTAGATGAACTAGGACTTGGGGGAACACATACAAGGTCATGTCAACAATGTGTTGTGTAACTAGGACCTAGGGCAAAGACATACAAGGTCATGTGTAAACAAGACCTAGACAATTTTTAGTGTCTACATTTGCCCCTCTTTGAGATGATGTTGCGAGATGATAAGATTTGTGTCAAGTAACATCATTTCAAAGAAGCTAAGGTATGGATAGAGGAAAAGGATGATGATGAAATGGGATGATAGGATAATGATGCCCCCTCGAGAGGATAGGCGAGTTGGACAAACACGGGTAGGCTCTCGAAATGAAATGGAATTGGCTAAGGAAGAAAGACAAGGGAATGGGTAGAAGAAATGAATGATAAGTAATGCTGCAATGAAGTGAGAAACCATGATGTTTGATATAGAATAAGACGTTATGCACCAAGGTATAAGGACCAAGGTGATGATGTGTCTTGTACCCCAGTGTAATACAACCTTGTCTAGGTACAAGATATGAATATTAGCTGGGTTGGATATGGATGTAATACAAATGCAAGATAAAATGATAACACACACAAGCAAGCATGTACAAATGATACAAAAACAAACAAGGTATTGCCCCTGTCAAGCTGTAAACCAATGATTAATTGTTTGATTGATTGATTTGATGATAATTTGATAAAAGTGTTGTCATTGCGGGGAACAATATATCCCTAGATCAACACAAGGATGTGGGAACGATATATCCCATTGTTGATGATTGATGATTGATTGATTGATTTGGTTTACAACAAGATTAGGATCAAGACCATTGATGTGATTGGATAATTTGACAAGATTGATTAATTTGATTGGTATGGCTTTAAGGATTGACTTGAATTTGGATCATTACTTAGAATGATTTGATTGGTTTGATGAAATGATGGATGAAGATTGATTAAGGAAATGGATTGATTGAATGATAGATTGATTGGAAGAAGTTGTTTATTAATTATGTAGAAGATAGATGATATAAGAAATGATGAGAAGAGAAAAAGGAAGATCACCTTATACCTGAATCTAGGTACTTCCTTCATACTCTAGACTGCCTACATACCCTTGTCCACAGGATCAAGGCACTTAACGATGGAAATGCGATGTAGTTCTGTGTTTTATTGATGAGATGATATGGATTGGATTGATCGAGTGATGGATTAATTGGAATTGATTGGATGCTTGGATTTGATGATTTGATTGTTTGATAGATTGGATGATTGATGAATTGGCTTGATTTGATGATGTGATTAGACTTGTTTTGTTTTTGATGATGTGATGAATTTGATGATTGGGATTGATTTGATTGGAAGAATGTGATTTTGATGATTTGATGTGGAATGGTTTTATTGCTTGGATTTTGTTGGATTTTTATTTTTTGGGGATTTTTTGACATTTTTTTTGGTATTTTTAGGAATATTTGATTTTTTTTGGATTTTGAAATGTTTTGATTTTTTTGGATTTTTTGAAATGTTTCAATTTTTTTGTCTTTTTTTTGAAATGTTTTAATGTTTTTTTGGTATTTTTTTGAAATATCTGATTTTTTTATTTTTGAAATATTTTGATGTTTTTGGATTTTTGAATGTTTTGATTTTTTTTGGATTTTGAAACATTGGCATTGGATGATCATGTTGATAGCCTTTATGCTAGGTACCAATGACAAGGGGGAAACCAAGTCTAGGTGTAAGGGAATGAATGGGATTGGACAAAAGGATGGACAATAGTGGATGGATGAAAGGATCATGATAAATGGATGGATAAAGGGATGTGCGATAGTGGATGGAAAGGAATGTATGCGGAAGGGAGCAAGGATGTGATCTCCAAAGACTATGTCGCATAGGAATAACATGCCCCATTCTAGATAGTAGACTTAGGCTTTTTCATGACAATGCTTAGGACAATGGGATGATAGGATGGATTGGATAAGATGGATAAGATGGATAAATGGGTAATGACTAGAGGATAATGATAGGATTGGTTTGGAAGGGATGATAGGATTGGATTGGAAAGGACCATAGGATAATGTCAAGATAAGGTATGTTAAGAGATACCTAAAACATGTTTCAACATTTTGCCCCCATGTCTTTATCAAAATCAAAAGGAGGAAGGGAGGATGGATGGACTCAATATGATAGGAATGTGTATGGATAAGGATGGTAAGATGGTATGGAAAATGATGGGAAGTGGTACGAAAGGAAATGATGGGATGAACGTGATATGTTGGATGAGACAAGGTGCCCCCAAGTGTAAGTGACATAAAAGATCAACCTACACATGATGCCTGTTTACCGGGTTTTCATCATGGTACTTATCCAAGGCACCTGTTTACCAGGTTTTCACCATTGGACAAAGGTATTTCTCTTTACTTTTTTTTTTGATTTTTTTTTTTTGGATGGAAGAAGGTGGATATGGACAAGAGGGACTCAAGTGTCTAGTGCCATGAAAGGTGATAGTCCCATTGGAGAGGAATGTCACATAGACCATGTCGAATGTGCTCATCAATGTTGGTAGGGTGATTGCGTGAAAGTGAGATGGATAAGGTAGATAGTGGATTATGATGTGGATTATAATGGACTTATGCAAAAGTATGGACCATAGGAAGGTGATGGGGGAGATATGTAGGATAATGAGTGAATGATGGATTGATGAAGGTATGGAAAGGAATCATGACCAATGGCTACACACATTGTGTTAAACATGGAAGCTTTTGATTGGATGGTGGTGTAGGAAGCAATGGCGATGTTTGCTTAGGAGATGGATGATTTAGGACTTTTGGAACCCACATGGACTTAGTATTTTTTTGATTTTTTCTTTTCATGTGGGATGTTTGAAATGTTTGAATGGAATGGCATTTTTGAATGGAGGGGAATGGTTGGGATTTTTGAGAGGTGGGTGCCTCATTTGACTTGATTGATTTTTGTTTAGGGACCCATATCATTTTATTTTTTGACTTTGCTTTTGGAGGTATGGGTTTGGATGGATTTTTGAATGTACCTTGCTTTGAACTTTTGGATTGATTTCCTAAGGTATTAGGACCCTTAAGATGTTTGGCTTTATATGTAGAGGCATCCAAATATTTATTTGTAACTCCCATGTGGCGGGTGAAATGAGTGGAATCTTTATGTTTAGACAATGTGTGCATTTGTTGGTCAGGATTAGGAATGTGAGGGAATTTATGGATGGTAGGTATGTTAGGTGTTGGAAGCAATGGTGGAAAAGTGGATGGAGGGAAATTAGGAGTTGGAAGAAGTGGAGGTAAAGTGGATGGTGGAAGGTGAATGGTCACATGCTTTTGACATTTGTAGGATGAGGGAGATGGAATGGCAACATATGTTTTAGGAATATGATGGGATTTGTGATGGAAGGAAGTGGATTTAGGAAGTGTGGAGGAAGTACCAACATCATTAGATTGTTGACCTTGGGGTGTGTATCCAAGGCCAAATGAGCGAGGAGGGACCTTGACATGGATTGGCTCTAAAAAGCCTTGTTCATGAAGGCCTAAACCTTTACCTTGGTAGTTCATGTTTTGGAGCATACGATTGACTATAGGACTAGGTGTAGTTTGGACACTAGACTTGAGTTGATTATTGGATGGAGAAAGTAAAGTGGATAATGGTTGTTGGTGTTCTAAGGAGGAACACTCATGAATGAATGTGGATAGACTAGTAGGATATGGTGGATTTGAAATATTATCAATGGTGGATGTGGAAGGATGATTAGGATCTTGATCATGTTCATTTAGATCCAAGTTATTTGTTTGATCTTCTATGTTTGCTTGGGGGACAAGTGTCTCATCATGACAAGTGGATATTGTGGGATCATGGCTAGATGGAGAGGTCTCTTTTCTTTGAATGAAGGCCATGAAATGGGGTGAATGCTCAAGTAAGTCAACAAGACTTCCATTAGATGGAGCATGTAGGTCTTAGGTGTCTTGTTCATGAATAGTTGTGGGGGTATGACTGGGATCAAGTTGTTCATGGATAGGTTCTTCATAGGTATCATCTTGATCATAGAAAAGGTACATGTTATGGATAGGGTAAATGGAAGTGATTTGATCTTGATTAGGACTAGGGCTTAATGTTTTCACATGATTAGGATGAAACTCTTGACACCTCTTGACTTGCTTGAATGGAAGTGGAAGGATCTTTAATAAGCTTGATACCTTGTAGATCACAAGATGGGGTTAAAAGACTAGATAAAGTGTTTAAGGACTCATGGGGAGGCTCAAGAATAGGTGTTTGATGACATGGCAATGTTTTATTCCTTGCTAGTAGCCAATGGATCACATCCTTTGCAAGAGTATGGGTGAATGTGCAATATAGTGGATGGATGATAATAGTGGAAGTTGAAGGCTTAGGATTGGCATTTGTTCAATGGATAATGGGATTAGGATTTGGGCTAGATGGAAAGCTAATGGAATTAGAGGGATTGGTCTTATCCAAGACAACCTTACCACAATCTTCTAGGTTCTTGACCAATCTTTGAAATTGGACACAAGTGGATATGATATGGCCCCTATACCTATGGTATGCACAATAATGGTTTTCATTATACCCTCTAGGTTTAATCATAAATGGAGAATATGCTTTCAATGGGTAAGCTCAATCAAATTTGATTGGATCAATTTATCTAAAAGTATCTCCATGGAATCTTTTAATGAAGGATTAGTGGAACATGGGGATGAAGGTGATGAAGGTGATGAAGGGCTTGATAAAGGTGTTGAGATGGGACTAGTTGGCTTATGTGTTGGCATATGATTGGATGGTGAAAGTGACTCAAAAGAGGCACTTGCTAGATTGGTTTCTCCCTTGTCAAAGGATTTTAGGTCTTGCATAAGATGACTTGGACTTTCTTGATTTATGTACATAGGGCCATTTGAACTTGCTTGTTGTTCTTGTAAGGACATTTGATTGCCATGTGGATAGGTTTGGTGATGAGGTGGCATGATAGGACTTGTAGGTGCATTGGTTGATGTTGAAGGTTTTTTGACAAAGTAGTTGGGATATGATGGCAATGGAGTTAGGATCATTGGATTGTAGACTTATGGAAGTACTTGCATTTGGGGTGTTGCTAGGAATAGTGAGGGTGATTTGTGGTATGGATGTGGCATTGTTATGGAAAGATGTTGGATAAGGTGATGTGGAATGAATGCGATAAGTGGGTGGATTAGTTTGATATTGACCTAGGACTTGATGTTGTGGGAATTGTTGATGTTGTGGTGACATAGGGTTTTCTTCTTTTGTATATAGTCGGCTAAGTTGACGAAGTTGATTAAGCATTCTTTTGGTGCCATAAGGATCATTCTCATAGGTGTTGTTTAGAAATGCCCTGTCCATGTTTACAAGTGATATATGTGGAGAATTCATTGGCTATGTAGAATGATGATGTGTAATGGGCAAAAATGATTAGGGGTTTACTTGGATGATGAGGACTATGGTGATGATGATTAGGATGTCAAAGATGACTAGGATGATGAGATTGGATGACTTGAAGGAATTAGGATGAATGATGGTGGAATTACTAGGGTAGGTGACTAGGATGATTTAGGATAATAGCAAGGGTGATGTGGGATAACAAGGTGGGATGACTTGGATTGAGGTGATTAGGATGAATGCATTGGGATGAAAGTGGTTTAAATGAGAGATGTAGGTGATGATGTGGTGTGATTGGGATCAAATTTCAAGACCTTAGGATGATTTGATTTGTTTTATTTTTTGATGGATGGTTCTCTATACTTAAGGTAAACTAATGAAACTTAAGTAAGAGGGTTGATTGGATTGATTCTCTATACTTAAGGTAGACTAATGACACTTAAGTAATAGAGGGTTGATTGGATTGATTCTCTATACTTAAGGTAGACTAATGACACTTAAGTAATAGAGGGTTAATTGGATTGATTTAATTGGATGACTTACTTAAGATAGACTAATGATCTCAAGCAAGTTTGGATAATGGTTGATGATGATCAACTAAGGTCTTGATTTTTGATTGGGTTGATTTGGATTTGGATTGGGATTAAAGTAATTGTGATGTGATTTGGCTTGGAATGATTGGATGATGTGTAATGACTAGGATGATTTAGGATGATGTTGATTTGTTGGTATGATGACTTGGATACGATTAGGATGAATGTGATTGGATTTGAATGTGTTGGCAGAATGAGTTGAATGACTTGTCTTATGTGTTTGGTGTTTAGCTTGATTCGACGATGTTCAATCAAATGATCACACATGTACAAATATGATTCACTTACACAAGACACATAAGCAATTTTGAATTTGACTTTGAATGAATGTGATGATGATTAGACAAGCACATGTGGAAGACACATCAACAAGCCCTAATGTCTAGTTTGAAATAGGGTATGGCCAATTAGGTTTTGGGCTATGTTTACACAAGGTTGACTAGGAATTGAAATCAAAATCCTGCCATACAGCCCGGAGATAGGGGTAACCCACCCTTCACCTTCACTTCCCAAAGGAATAAAGTTCTTTGGGGCTTAGCCAAGAGTGACAAAATTCCAACTCCCAATGAGGGTGTCTTTTGATTTAGCCTCAAATGAGGTCATCCCTTAGAGTGGTGTGTCTCCAAGTAGGCCTCCTAAGAAGGGTAAACAAAAGCAAACCAAGTGATGTATTTTTGATCTCCAAGATCACCTTGTGGTGTGAGGAGAGAGCATAGACATGCACACTTGATTCACACTCGCACTTGTAAATTAACCCTTAAGAAATTGAAATGTGAGGTGTGAATATGAATGGATAAGAGGTGTTTTTGATTCTCAAGATCACACAAAGTGCATGAGAAGAGCATACACACCACTAATCACATGCAACTTCACCAATCAATAAGGACACTTGTTCTTGTTTAACCCAAAGTCCAGATGTGTGATTGAAGACAATGGTTAATTTTAGCCCAATTTTTTTGATGTGATTGCTAAAGCAATATTCATTTTAAGCCCCAAATTGAAATGTGTGATGCAAACAAGATTGATTGATCAAATGAAAGAGATGAATGATGAAATGGATACACCTGATTGTTTTCTATCCCAAGCTACTGTAGATGCTAGTCCTGATGTTGTTCCAGACTCGAAAGATCACCTGCAAGTCACCGAATCGAGAAAGAAGCAAGTGAAAGTGCCTAGGGATCCATTATGCAAAAATTGAGAATCTGATAAAATCTAATGAAAAAGAATTGATATAGAAAAATAAAGTGCATTAACAGATTATCTACAAAATTCTATGAGCTTTTTAAAAAAAATTTGCAAAAATTCGATAAAAAATGCAAAAGATATGAGCATTTGAAGTTTGCAATAAAAGCTAAACTTTGACTACGAAAAAATTGGTCAAAATGAAACTTTCACCTGATCTGGTGTTCACCACTATGTAGTTCATCTTCCTAGCTTTCCAATGAGTGTTTATTCACAAAATTTTTCTACCGTATGCAAAAGTTGTGATCGAGAGAAAAAAATGCCTCCTTTGGCATGTAGGAGGCACTTGAGCACAAGCTAACTGATTGACAAAACTGTTAGCAGTTTAAAACTTTTGGTCACATGAGGCAGTTTTGAGTAGGTGGTTTGCCTAGGTAGTCAGTATTTTAAGCCCTTTGGTCACCCATGTGACCAGGGGTGAAAGAGCAAGAAAAATGAAAACAAATGGATAGGGCTAAAAGCCCAGTTCATGGTCACGAAAGTGACCACAACCTACGATTTTAGGGGCTTAAAAGCCTGATGCCCTAAATAGTTTAGATTTATGAAATGTTAGGAATTTTGGTGGTGGTCAATATGAGATGGTTTGGCATTACTCCAATGTCGACCCCTTAGCCTCGACCATGGTTCAATGAAAGTGCAGGATATGAACTTGGGGAGATCTCAAGCGAATGATCTGAGAAGATCGTGATTGTTAGTTTGTTGGATAATTTGTTCAACAGAGATAAATAAGGTACAACTGGCTCAAAATTAGCAGCAGCCAGGCCACAAGAAATGTGATGACAATAGACCAAAAGTGGAGAATCGACAACAACTACTTCTCGGCCTTGACTTTTACAGACCTTGACTAGGACTACCGATGAGATCTTAATAAATGCGACAAGGTTTGGGCATGGACTACTTCGAATGGGCAGTGATTGATAGTTGGAGCAATGATTGGAGTTGCAGAGGATGACTGATTTTAAATAAGTGGTGGAAGACTCCTCACACAAAAGGATGGTGATAGAGGGAGCAAATGGTTTTAAGGAAATAGAGGCAACTGAGTAGTATGGAGTTCACAGGGTTAGATTGACGAGTGGTGGAAAATCTGGGTGGTGACCAAATGGATGGGGAGGCGACAATATACCAAACTGGTGGCGACGAGAGGCATCAAGCAATGATCAATTGAGTTTAGAGTGGCGATGGCCGAACTGTGACCACGGGCTTAGGGTTTCCTGAGCATCGATAGGCTTTCCACTGGTGATGACGGATCTCTACTAGGTGGATATAGATATATATAACAGGCATCGAAGGATTATGGGCGGAGATACAGGTAGTTTAGGAGAGGCAGTAATGAAGACTGCAGACCAAAGACGTTAGAAATTAGGGTTTCAGGTGACATTTAAGGTTTTGACCAGATGAAAGGGAGGTAAGGCTGAGCAGAGAGACTATTAGGGTTTAAAGCATATGAGAACACAAATCTAAGCTGAATCCAAAAGATTTATGATATCGAGCCTGCAATGAGCGATATAACCTACAAACAAAATGAAATCAACATGCAAACAAACAAAATTGACTTGCTACTGAGAGTCCAATACTTTGATCAGACCCCTGCATAGAGGTCGTACGGCTCCGTACAGATCTATATGGTATGGCCCTACGATAAGGGCCAAAACTAAAAAAAATCCAAAAAATTTTTGATAGCAAAATATGGAGTATTTTATGTCAATTTTTCATTTCTTAGGCCTCTTGATCGCAATGGTGCAGTTAGTTTTTGCCCAAGATGTACTTGTAATAGTTTACCCACAAAACTTGCAAATTTTGACAAAACTAGGGTTAGGAAAAGCAAAATTTTGACAACAAAACCTGCAAAAAATGAGGGTTACAAATGTGAGCGTGCCAAATGAAATTATGGAAAACCAACATGAAGGAAATGAGAACCAATGCAAATCAAATGAATGCAAACCTCATATCGACTCACGATCCATTGATAGGGTTGAGAATGCCACACCCGAAGCACTCTAGCTTTACCCAAAGAGATGAAAGTTGATTACTTGATTCAGTAGCAAAATGATAGGATAGGGATTGGTAGATGGAAGATTGGATGAATGCAAGATAGATGAATGAGAGATTGAGAGTAAAATTTGGCAGAGTAAGGATGCTAGAAGAAGATTCGTTGCAAATGGCTCAAGAGAGGCTAGGTTTATAGGAAAAACCTAGTTAGAATGGATGGACAAGATCGATTAGGGTTTAGATGATATGGATGGCTAGGATTAATTAGGGTTTCCCACTCAAAGAGGGATTGTAGTCACATGACAAATGTGCGAAGGAGAATGAAAGGAATCTAATTCAATTATTATATTTGAATTAGATTAACATGTGAAGGCATAGTAAGTGGGAGATGAGACATGTGACATGCAAATGTTATGAGAGGTGAGGGAATAATTCAAATTTTTAATTTGAATTATGTGAAACATGTGACTAGGTGCAATTAATTAAATAAATGGGATTTATTTAATTAATTAGGAATGTGATCAAATGGGATTAATTAAATAAAGTGGGTTTATTTAATTAATCAAGAAGGTGATTAAGTTGGACCAATGTGATTAAGATGAACTAGGACCTAGGGATAAATGGGATGAGGTGGGATTAGGTTAGATGAACTAGGATGAACTAGGACTTTGGGGAACACATGCAAGGTCATGTCGACAATGTGTTGTGTAACTAGGACCTAGGGCAAAGACATACAAGGTCATGTGTAAACAAGACCTAGACAATTTTTAGTGTCTACACCAAGCTTCCCTTCATTTGCAAGTGATCTAGGGTATGATAGGGCTCGCCACTCGACCCTAGATCCTTCAATGTTTAGTAGAAAGGAGGGTTTTAACATCTAAACAACAAAAGATTAACAAAATCCAATTTTTACCCTAAACAGGAGTGCCATCAGCAATCCCTACACTAGAGCCTCATACTCAGTTACGTTGTTTGTGCATGGAAATTGTAGTCTATGTGATGCTAGATATGAGCTTCCAGTAGGACTTATCAACTCAACACCTACCCCAGACCCTTGTCTGCATCTTGATCCATTTAACCTCAAAGTCCAAAGGCAGAAATATTTACTACCGTCATCTTGTTTTGCTGATTTGCTCTTACCAAGTTGAGGTTGAGGCTCTTCCTTCTTTTCATCAACTAGTGCTGCCTTCGGGACGATGAGAATTTTTAGTTGTTTTTGTACTTGTTCCACTGCTTCTTAACAAAGATGGCATGTAAACTTAGAATTTGATGCATTGTGTATACGGCACCAATTTGGCAGTAATAACTCCTCCATTTGAATCTCCTTTCCAACAGTGGTTTGATCTCTTACAAATTTGGTTACAAAATCCCAGAATCCTTCGAATATCCCTGGTTCATCTTCTTCTAAGGAGTTTTTGAAATCTGTTTGAACATATGCTTCTGTACTTTTTGGTTTTTCTATAAGTGGATGGTTAGGAAATCTGTTGCAACTTAGCATAAGAATCTCCTCTGTTTGATTCACATGAGGGAGATAGACTCCCAAATCAAACTCTGAAAACAAATTTTTGTTGGGCTAGTTGTACTCCATAATCATATGTTTCATCTTTGGTTCTCTTTTAATGTGTATCTAGTTTACCAATCCCTTCCATGGCAACCACATGTGAGGAAAGTCAGTTGTCATGTAACCATTCAACGTTTTGGACCAGTCCCTGCTAAGGAGCATACCATACTGATCAGAAATATCTACCACCTAAATATCTATATATTGCTACACTCTTGGATCAGAAGCAAGCTACATATTTATCCTATTTAGCTCACCTACTACATTCACTTCAGTATTATCTAGTTGTGTTACTTTTCTAGAAGACTTGGTTGGATTAACCCAATGCCTTACATACTGATAATGGCATTATGTTAGTGGAGGCACCAGAATCTACCAAGCAATTATGGAGATATCTGTTGAATATCCTAAGTGTCAAGAGGAAAGGGGGACTCTCCCTTTTATCTTTGTACAATGTCATCTTTTGCTCAACATCAGTCACATGCACTCTTTCTTTCCCTTTATCAATGTTATCCTTGGTGATAATTTCTTTCTATGTACAATCAATTTTAACCCCAGCATCCATATCTTGGAAGAAAGACGTCCTAGCCTCAGGTATTTTAAGAAACTCATAAACAGAAAGGCTAACCTTCATTTTCTTAAGCTCTTCGGCAACATACTACCCCATTTTTGCTATGTCAGAATGTTGAGAACTTTCAGCAGCAACTCCTTGATATATTGGCTAATGTGTGACTTTTGGGGGTTTGGTATTATTAGAAGATTTTGGGTCTGGTGGAATTTGGTAGCTATTCGGATGAATGGAGGTGGTAAAAGGACCTTTGGGTTTACTACTTCTCAGGTTGTATGGAGTTTTATTATATTGTTGATAAGCATTGACCTCTTCAGACTCTTCTTCCTCAGGCTGATTGTCATCTTGAAATGGAAATGTATAACTATCAAGTACTAGAGTAGTATCATACCTTTGCGAAAGAACAAGTTCATACCCCATAGGTGGATTCTCCTGAGTTTCAGCATTTTGAATCTCCATCTGGAAGATACTGGATGCTATCTAAAATTCTAGACAGTCTAGCTCAGAATGAGCATTTGTATTGTGCAGTTTGCACCAAGTAGACAAAGCTACCTCAGCTAACATCATGCAGCTAGGAGGTCAGGTATCGTTGTTCTGATTTTCCAAAGGTGATAGCACTCCTCCATTATTAGGCCTTGTGTTCCAAGACTGATTTGATCGCTGCTAAAAATTTTGATTTTGATACTGACTCTGGTTCTGATGTTGAAATTGGTTATGATTTTGAAACTGATGTTGATTTTGACTTCTCTGTTGTAAATAAGCATTTTGATTCCTTAGTAAGTGACTTATGCAGTGAGCTTCTTCATCTATTAAGATAACTCGCTAATGTCATCTCTATGATTCTTTGCCTTCGCTACTTCTGAAGATTGGAGAAAAGGCATTTGAGGAGGAGGCATTTCAGCTACTGGGTTCCCTAGGTGAACTACCAAAGCTTGTATTGTAGCTGGGTTAGGAATTGGGTTCATTACATGGGCATGACTGGCCAAAGCTTGGTTAATCATGGGTATCTGATTTGGCATGGTTGTAGGGCCCATGTGGTTCAATGGACCGGTGGTTGTTTGTCCTAACTAAGTATTCACAGTGACAACCTTAATGTAGGCTTGGGCAAGAGTATTTGGAGCTAGATTAGCTCTTCTTACAAACATAGAGGTAAGTCTATCCAATGCTGCATAATAAATCAGCAATGCTGCATCCTAACCTATGGCATAAGGGGCCTGCAAACAGCTATAGGCCTTTTGAAACCTATTGTTAAAGGAACTTATCAACTCACCTTCTCCCCAATGAATTTCTACAAAAGACCTATACAGATTAGCTGGAGTAGTGGGCATTCAAAAATGATCCAAGAATGCCATCTTCAAAGCTTGCCATGAACGTATGGAAGCTAATGGGAGATTTGCAAACCAATAGTAAGCCTCGTCCTGCAAAGAGTAAGGAAACAATCAGCAAACCACATCTTCATACTACACTTGTAACATAAACATGTTGCTTTCAAAAATCTTGATGTGTTCATCTGCAGTCCTATCAAGATCATTTACCCTAAACTTGGAGCAAAACTTGGCAGGGTTCTTGGGCATATCATGGTAATCATTGAACTGAAATGGAGACTAATTATTTCTTTAGAAGAAGGCCATGGTTGGAGGATTGAGAGGGGCTACAGTTGTGTTCCTTGGGGCTAACTAAGCTCTTGGTGCCCTAGGTACTCCTTGATCTCTCCTTGTTCTTCTAAATTCAATCAAAGTTAGAGCTTTTCTCCAGCTGAACTGGATCTGGTATGTCTCTGTCTAGTCCCTAGACTTGCTGATTTTTGTGGAGGGGGTAATTCCTTGTTCGCCCTCCTTCTAGCCCCAATTCTATTGATAAGTGTTTTAGCACACAACAACACAGGTATGATTGCTAGTATCACACCTCTCTTGAAAAGTATCCTACCCTAGGTAAGACTACTCCAAGGTTTCTACAACTAGGTCTTAGCTTGCTTGGAATCTCTCAATTGGAATGTTCTAGCTGTGTCTACAAGGGGTCTTACATGCAATCTATAGATCTTAAGGTTGGAACAACAAATACATATAAACTCTTTATGATTTCAGCTGATAAAACAATGTAAAATACTGCTGAAATTCCTAATCTAACAATGGTTTTAAAAGAAAATGCAAAAGGAGTTAGGGTTTTAGAGAAATCCTAAGTGATATTTACAATGTATAGATTACTGTAATAGGCAAACACTCTGAAATTTAACCAATTTTCTAAGTTACCAAACTAAAAATTGATGTTATAACACTATAGAAAATGATGCTATCTTCAATGGAAATTGAAAGATTTTCAGATTGCATTCATTCATTAAACACCCAATAGACGGCGTAATTTAACTTGTGAAATACAATTGAACTTAAGCACAACTAATCAGCCCAGACTAACTTCGCACAGTTATCTACCATCAACAAATAACTAAAAGTATGGACTTAGAGCATTCATCAGATACTTTCAATAAACCATGAACATTGTAAAAGCACAACTAGCTAACTATGGGAGAGCAAGAAGCAAACCATGAAAACCAAGTAAGAAACACAGTACACAAATTTTTAGAAAAACTGCAGAAACTTGGTTTGTATTACTTCAAATGGCAGAATGTCAACAATTCAGCATCAAGAATTCTCTCTTACAAATAATGGAACAGGCAGCCCTTTATATAGGAAAGTGGCATACAGAGTTTTCAATAGATGACGGGGATTAACTCAACACCGACGGTCTAGATTACATCAATAAATGCATTTCTTTATAGCTCATAGGAAATCCTGGATTACATTTTGTCCCTTATGAAAAGGATGAAAAATAGCCCCTAGATACATTGAATTTAGACATTTTGACTACCCAACTTAATACATATAGAAAAGCTTATTTTTTAGGTATAATAAAGACAAAATAGCATCACATGTCGCTCTAAATATAGCAATTAACATCAATGACGGGATTACACTTCAAAATAACCAAAAAGAACATATTAAGTTTCTTCATCCAAATTGATTTTATCTTCTTCTACAAATTTGTTGTGGTAGTTGACCCATGCTTCAAGTTCTGGATTGATTTCCAAAGGATCTAGATTCTTGAGATGGTTGACTCAGTATTCAAACATTTCCAGTTCTCAACTAAATCGGTTGTATATCCTTTCTATTTCTGCCCCTACTTTATGGAATGCATTGAATTCAGCTTTGAGGTCGCTGACCTTATCCAACCTAGCTTCCACATCTGGCTCCGTATTCTCAAAAATTATCCTATGCAGCTTGTTATTGCATTTTTCAACATCATAAGGTGTATAATCATTGTAAGCTTCTTCTAGGCAATCCTTTAAAGTATCATTAATGTCATAGATCAAGGCCCAAACTTCTTCATCTGCTGGCTTATAAGCTTCTTTTATGTTCTCAAAGATTTCCTTTCTCAACCTCAGCTGTTGGTACCTCTCAGTAGCCTTTGATAACTTGTCACCAGTTAGAATATTTTCAACCAATAAAGTCTATGTAGGTAAATCTCTGATACTCTTGACTCTGGGAAACATGTGAGAATAATATTCCTCAAAAGAGTCACACTCCTCTCGCAGATCTTTCCACTTCTCATGAAGCTCAACTAACTTCTTATGTGACTGGGTCATGGCATCAATCGTTTCACATCCCTTTTCACATACTTTAATCAGCCACTTATGGGTGCCTTGTGACATGGTCCTTACTTTACCAAGATTTGCCATTTCATCTATTGATAAGAAGGTTGGCACTATCCTTATATCTCTACCAGCATCAACTGGTTTAATTAGAAACTGGAGGTAAGTCTAGAGTTCCTCATTCTGTTGTTTCAATTCCTTCTTTGACAACTCTTCTCTATCCAACTATTCCAGAATTGAAGTGACAGACCCTTTAAATTCATCAACTCTTTGAGCATGTGTGGTCAGTCCCAGATTAACCATTGAGATGACATAATCCTTGACTTTGACTTGTTCTCTATTTGTGTCGGCTGGTGGGATAGCTATTTCAGCAATCCTAGATCCCGTCTCATCCTTGTAGATCCTTGATTGTACCTTCACTTTCTTTTGTTTCTTTGGCTTCTAAGCCTATGACAAGACTGTGCTAAAATCCAATTGCATTATTTCAACCTATGACTCCAGGTAATGGAATGGAAGTAGTAGGGGAGCATGGTAGTGCAACAATAGAAGAAGTGGAGCTGTTAGAAGTAGTGGATGCTATTACTAGTGGAGAAGAGATAGTTGAGGCAGCATTTTTAGGTGGAAGATCAGTGGAAACATTCTCTTGAACACTAGTGACAGCAACACCAACACTCGGAGCAGCAGGAGGTGAAGAAGCAGGCAGGCTAGTATCATCATTAGTTGTAGCAGCGGTTTCCACAGCCTTACTAACATTCTTCACTTTGACTTTCTTGGTCTTGAAACCTTCTCTAGAGCCATTGGGCATATCCCTTTTCTTTGAAGCTCTTGTCCAGGTAGAAGGAGGCAGATCCTTCGTAGGGGGCTTTGCAGAATTTTTCTTACTCTTTTGGGCCCTAGCCCTTTGTGCTAATGGTGTGTCTTCCTCACTATCTAATTTTTGCCCTTGGGTAGGTTCTACATCATCAGTGATGTCTATTGGCTCATCCTCTTCTCCTCTAGACTCTTTATCTGAGTCAACTACAGTATATGTGAGATGCACTCCCTGCATCTCCAAAGCAGTAATCCTGCCTCTTACCCATGCATTACCCAACCTAATAGGTTCTTTCATTATAGCATCTAGAGAACTTTCCTCAGCATTGGCCCAATTGGGCAATGGAATTGGCTGGTGATATTGAGCTTCCCAAGCTCCTTTGTTCATTACATTTTCATCATCTTCTAGCTGGTCGGGGACTGCAATAATGTGGAACTTCCTTATGAATGCTAGAGATAACCTTGAAAGAGCTTTCTTCATAACCTCGTAATCATCCATACAGTTGGCCCAAAAGTCTTCTATATGCATCTTGTGGAACAATTTTTTGCTTACAAACCTCTCCATCACCTTATTTGGATCAAAGTGATCTCTTGCATTGTAGTAATGGAGGTTGAGAAGTTGAAGTTCTTTATCTGAATGCTCAACTGATGCTAATGAAGGACATGCATAATTCCCTTTTCCTAATAGTATGGGAAATTGTACATTGGTTTTGTGCAAGTGCTTGAGTTTCTCAGCACAAGTGATCAATTGCCTAGACAACTCCAAGAGTATTATCTTATCCGTAGGATATCTAGGAAGTCTATATGATGCCCCGGTGAAACCTTGTATCCTTAGATATGTAAACTTTTCAAATTGGATGTACCACCTTCCATATTTGGTTATCTCGTTCATAGCTTCTATAGAAATCCTCAAGGCTGTGTGGCCTTGCAACAATCTTGTTATATACATCGTGAAAGCATCATTGACTCTCTTAAAGTGCATTAGAGATTGAGGCATTGTGAGCTGGGTGTAGCACTCATATACTTTAACTTGGGTCTGCTCATCATTTCCTACCTCACCTACCTTAGACAATCCAACATAATGGTTTGTTCTTGCCAATGCATAGACAACGTAGGATGTCCATCTAAAAAATTATTTTTCCTTGAAGTTACTAAATGCCTCGTGGATGTTGTCACTCAAAACCTATGCCCAATGAAACTTAGTGCCCTTCAATATTTCACCAATTATGACAAACATCCATTCTTCAAAAATGAAGGTTGTAGGCCGTCCATTTATTTTACTTAATAAGGTCACAAGGTCACCTATTTCATCATGAAAATCACTCCTGTAGAGTACTTAAGGGAACTTGATTAGGGCTGACCTTCTACTCTTTGATCATTCATATGCTTTCTACATCCATTTACATCTTTCTTCTAAGTTGCCTCTAATCCAGCCTTATCTAGCATAGTCATCACAGAATGCCATGGGATGTCAAAAGTCTCAGCCATTGAAGGTGGACTTAAATCAGCTAAGATGTCTCCATTAGTAGTCTGGACTGTTCTGGTCACAATTTCATACCTATCTGCATAGGCCACTATCAACTCTACATATTGTACTGATGTGGGGAAGGCAGCTACTTGTGCTATCCCACTATCTTTTGCTATTTTGGCTCTAGGGGTTGGATTTGGGCCAAATACCCTGAGTCTAAAGTCATCAAGGTCAATGTGAACAAGATCTCTATCTCCAATGTCTTTCCATCTGGTAGCAATCTTTGTCTCTGAGGGAATACCTTTGAATTTGTACTTCATAGCGTGAGCTCGTGTAATCATTTAACCTACATGACTGGACCTTATAAGCTTGATACCTTGAGAGATTTTCACTAACTCCTAAGTTTAAGGTATATGATTATCAAGTGGACTATTAGACTCTCAACCATGTTATAACCAATGAATCTATAATAGATCTGCTAAGTTACGAACATGCTTTTAAAAGAATAGAAATATAAATTTCACCATCCATTGTATCCATTACACAATCAAACAATAAGCAATTCAATACCAATGCATGTTATAAAATACCCAAATGTTGCAACAATTTCATTGAAAACATGTAGAACATTATCATTCACCATTTGCAGTCATCATTGATTCCTATCAGACACTTCTCCTTTTGAAAATTCCTTAAAAATAATCATTTTTCTCAATTTGTGCTAATTTTAGTGTCAACTGACTTACAGACAAGAAAGTGCTATTTTTGAGGTCAACCAACCTCAGCGAGGAAATTGAGTCTGTATGACTAACTGATCTTTCATTTCTCATGTGTTCTTAAAGCTTTGCATGGATTTCATGGACAACTGACTTGCACAGATTTCAGAGGGGACCAACTTAAGTTAGTCAGTCAAAAATTCAGTGCAAGGAGATTAGAACAGATTTTACTACCTTTGCGCAGTATTGGATAGTACCCGACCTAGCAGAGTTTCAAGAGTCAACTGACTAAGTCAGTGATGGAATGTTTCAGTGAAAGATCAGATGAGATTAGTTTTAGTGCAAAGTCATTCTCTTGTTTCCAGAGGAGGTTTTGGTTGCCACCGACTGGTGGGAATTTCTTAGGCATTCGACTAAAGTTGGAGGGATGGTCTTTTAGCGCAAAGTTGGCTAGACTAGATTCCAGTACAAAGCAAAACTAAGGCTTGCGCGGGAATTTTGGCTCGTCCAACAAAGTTAAAAATAATGCGAAAGTTGGTGAAGTGAGTTTTTAGTGCTAAGTGAGTTTCAAGTGTTAGCGCGGGTAATCGTGGCCTTCGACCGACTAGATGGATCAAAAATTTTGGGGGGTCGGTCGGACATGCCATCAGTGCAAAACTCATTTTGTTCTGTTTTGAAAATTGATTTGAAGGTTTTTGGGTTTTTCTCTTCTCTCATAGCTAGCTATTTCGTTTTGCCTATGGTACTCAAAAATTATGTTTTCCCTAAAAAATTTGAACTAGGGTTTGCAAATAGAGAGAACAGTTCAATCATGAAACCCCCACTACATGCTCAAATTCATTCTACTTATGCGCATTTTTGGAAAGAAACATTTTTTATTTAAACATGAAACCCTAACCATATAAAGAAACCCTAAAGTCAAGTGAAGTCCCTACCTAGTTCACTAGGGTGAGTCGAGTTGAAGTGCACAGGCAGGGGAGAGGTCACTAGTTTGAATCCTCGGGCAATGCAGGGAGATCTCTCAAGAAATCGCCAAAGCTCTCCAAAGTACTTAGTTGAATGAAGAATGAGCTTTGAAATGATGGAAAAATATCTTTTATTCCTCTCAGTTTAATTGCCATAAATTTAGGATGTATGCAATGTTAGTCAGTAGATTCGGTAGATTTAGGGTTTGCATGACTTTTGGTCACCTCTAACTTGGAGGGGATTCAAGGCATGACAGACTTGGTTGGTAGGCAACACTTTCAGTGCTGCAATCGATAGTTTCAGTTTGATGCACTTTGCGGGGTTTTGAAGTCCATCGGACTGGTGGGGTTTTAGTCATCATTTGACTTAGTTAGTAGACAGGGAATGTAACGCAAAGTCAGAGATGCTTGAATTTAGCGTAGAAGTCCGTGCGGGTGAAAAGTGGCGCTAAATGAGTTTTAGGTAGCAACGCCAGAGTCGGATGGAAAGGCTTCTAGCGTAAAGGTCGGATGAGGGGGATTTCAGCACAAAGGTCATCTAGGGTCAATTTTAGCACAAAAGGACTATCAGACTCACTGAGTGAAATGCAAAGACCCTAACTTAGTAGATTTTGGAATAATTTCTTAATTTCAAACTTTCAACATGGAAAAAAGTACACTTTGACCACTTGACTACCTAGGAGATGGAATAAACTCACTTAACATTCTAACCCAAATTTGAGAGAGGGGGTCCCTATTTTCAAAATTGGGCATATGTGTGAGGCACAATAGGTGGTATTACATAGCTGACATCATTAGCAAGTGTATGTTATAGGATTCCATCAACTTCTGCATAGGATTTACGGCCTAGGTGATGGTCATATAGAGAACTAGGGTCTCATGCTTCAGTCATTGATAGATATTTTAAGGTCACGGTCACATGGGCTCGAAGCCCTTGGTTCTACCTAGCACCGAGGGGATAATCCCCTATAGACAACGCAAGAACCACCGCCTGACTGAAGCCCCACTGCCACTTAGGAAAACACTACTAACCACTAGTTTTTTCCAGCAAACTACTCAAGCACCACCACCTAGCCACTGGAGGGTTGCCTTTGGCTAGGTTTTGTTTCCTAAAGGAGGGATTCTTTTCCAAAGGGCATATCTTGCACATACAAAATTGAACTTTCACAAATGAATAGGTGTCAGTGTTTGCATATTTTCTTCACCAAGCCATATCCTGCACCCACGGTATCCGATTTTGGATTTCTTATATGTGTTGGAAAGGTATTTTTGAGCACTACAGATCCATCCATGTCATTTTTCTAGATTATTCTTTAGATGTCAAAATTTTGATTTTAGGTCATTTTGCATACTTTGGCTCATTTCTTGGAAAAAAATGTTCAAACTAGTGGTTGTTTTTTCTTGGGGGCTTCAATTCCAGTATTGATCTATTGGGGAGGATATTATTTCAGTTGAGGGTTTCATGTCTATGTAATTTTGAGATCTATCTTAGTTCATCATGGGTTGTTAATTTCATCCTTCTATAATCATCTTGAAAATGTGGAACTATATCTAATGGAGAGATGGTATTCTGAAAGACTTGCATTGGCTTCATCTTTTGTCATATCTATATGGGCTTGTTCCTCAACCAGGTACATTTTGGAAGAATTTTATTTTGAATTCCAAAAATGATCATGTCAAAAGGGTGATTGGTCTACATGTTGATGATAACACTTAGAGTTCCATTTTGTACATTGAGTGTCCTCATGCTATGTGGACCAAAATTAGGAAGATATATGAAGATCATGATATTTAGCCATTCCCAAATGATCCTATTTTACATTGTCTTGTACCTCTTTGATGATTTAGACAATATACCATATGACTATGATACAAATAAGGAGTTTTCTTCTTTGGAAGACCTTGCATGTTTGGATGATGGGGGTGATGAGGCTTCTTCTCCTTATCCTACTATAGAGACAATAGTTAACTATTCACCTTCATTCATTCCTAGGGTGGATTCATTGATTGAGACTCCCCTTATTACCATTTCTTTAGAGTTTAGTGTTGTTTCATCTTCTAGTGATTCAGTTTAGAAAGAACCATCTTGCCTTTCAAATTCATCTTTGTGGGATGTGTACTTGACAGGCATTGCAAATTTGTTTTGTGAGTCCCATCTTGTAGATTTGGATGACAAACTTGAGGATTTCCATTTCCTCTTTGACGACAGTTATGGCATGACTATTATCAAATCATCTTCATATTTGGAGATTGTTGATCATGAGTTTTTACATTGTCTTGGAATGTCACACTCTTTGATTAGGATTTGTGCTCCTAATTTTGTGGCATCTATTGATTGTGATATGTGGACACTTGAGTAGTTTTTAGAGGCATCATCCTTCATGAGACTTCTTCCCTCATCTCTCTTCTTGGAGTTGGAGTTTCTTATACATAAGCTAGTGGAATTGTTTCTTCCCAATGGGATAAATGTTGTTTTCATGTAGTGGTTAGTTTTCTATCTTCAAGCATTCACCATTGGCAAATGAGCTACCTCTTTGTTGGGCCATTCAGAGTCTCATTCTTCCCCTCTTATGGGGGGCTATTGATTGTATATTCATGATGGATAGTCCTTGGGGGGTCTTGTTGTTGAGTCCTTCTTCCATATCTTCTACATGTTTGTTTGCATGTTTTCTCTCTTTTGAAGAGGCATTTTTTCCTATGGGTTTTTCTCCTTTACTCTGTTTATGAGAGATCTTTTCTACATGGGTACCTAACATGGCCTTGTAGCCAGGACCCATCTTTGCATCTTTGCATTTTTTGTCCTTCCTAAGTTGAACTTAAGGGGGGGTGTTGGTGTGAATGGGGTATATCACCTAACTGGTTCCACATTAGGTCTTATAACACTTGTCTAGTTAAGTTTACTTAGGGTATTTAATATTTGTGTCCCATGTCATAGGATTAAGACACTTGCTATGATCACATGTTGTCGTAGGTCTCAACCTTACCTATATAAGTAAGGGCTCTCATTGTACATTATGATATACATTGTAGATCTTGTGAATCTTGTGTATCTTCAATGCATCATTATCATTCTTTGGCAATATAGTAGTTGTGTTACTTCTCTCTTATTTTGGAAGATTATTTTGGCTACAGGTGATCTTGGACATCTCTTACAATTAGGAAAGGTATCTTAACTTTGCTCCTAATGTTAATAATGTAAAAAATGCAATTTTTAATCGATAGAATATAGAAACTCAATTTTTGGGCTATAGAGGTCATTTTAGGCCCCAAAAATAATTTTAGGTTCTTTGTGTTTCCCCCAATTTTAGTCTTGTCCTATACAATGTACTTTTGGTTCATCTTAGTCTTTCACCTCATCTTCAAATTATTTTTCAAGTCTAAGTCTTCTATCCTTTCTTCTATCACCAAAATTCTCTTTCCACGAACTCAAGGTTTGAGGCCTTCTTTTCTAAAATTCCTTTGTTATCGGCAATTTTGAGTATCTCTGAACTTGACTCATTTTCTCCTTTGTTGGGAAAGTTCTCTATCAAAAAATTTTGTCAGGAAATTCTTAAGTCCATGAACCATATTGATACAACTTTAAGTTCACAAACTCACAACTCTCCTGATAACTCTTTATTAGAAAGTGCCTTGCCACTTACCTATCGCCTTTCTGCCTATTAGTTTTCTTTATCTTTTGTGAACTGAGTTTTGGTTCTCAAGTTGTGAATTACCTGATTCTTTGATTAGCCAATTTTTTGATAACCCAATGATAGTCTTTAGCTTTTTGCCAAAGTCTTCTTTATCGACTTTCTCTATTTTTCTTGAACTTAACTCCATTGTCCTATCGGTCTTTAGTTCTTGAGTTCTATTTTTCCCTGATACGTCGATAAGCCAACAACTCTCTTTTATTTATGTCAAGTGTCTCATGCTGATAAAGGAAGAAGTGTCTTATGGTCACATCCTTGCTCAAAAGGTTCACAAAAAAGATATTTTTCTGATCCTTGTTATTTCCAAAGCCTCATGAAGTTTATCAGATTATCGCTTGGTTCACAAAATCCCAAATTCACTGATACAATGATAAATACATTATACCAGGAATTTATCAAGTTTGTGAAATCCACTTTTTGCGACTAAATAAACACAATAGTCAGAAGCTCAATTTGTCAAATGAGAAGTTCATCGATAACCAAGTTTTGTGATGGTCAAGATTGTCAATAAAGGGAAATGAAATTCTTGATAAAGTTCTTTGTTCATCGGCAGAGAAATTTGCTGATAGAGAAGAAAATGGAAAAGGAAGAAAAAGGAGTGGCTTCATCAGCAAAAGTGGAGGTTTGTGAACTTTTAGGTTTGCCGATAAGAAAGTTCACCGACAGGGCAAAACTTTGACAAAGGAAAGGATAAAGCAAGAAGAGAAGAAACAAGAGTGAAGCGATGAAATGGATGGTTTGTTGGGAATTAAGGTGTCTCAACCTTGGTAATTCCTTGTATTAATTAATTGTATGTATTTATTTATTGCCTATTAATGTATTTTGGATGCAAGTCGTATTTTGTCATCTTGTGGGAATTGGCACGATGATGTGTTATCCTACATAGAAGGTTACCACATGTAATTTTGTCCTCACATGAGGAGATAGGTGTCCCACTTAGTGGTAGAGGTATTTTGCCATGTGTTGGCACTTTGACTAGTGTGTAAGTGAATCTTGACCGAAACAGTTATGAAAGATTCCTATGACAGAATCTATGATGCGTAAGAGTCGTAAATAGAAGATTCTATGACAGGTGAAGACATGTGTCACAAGGCATCTTGGAAGAAGACATCTTTAGGTGCCCCAAGGAGGGTGATGATGTGTTGTAAGTAGAATATGCTATTTTTAGGCAGTTATGACAGATTCTCTTACAACTGTAAGAGTTGTTAGTTATTACAGATTCTATGACAGTCGTAAGATGCGTAAGAACATCTGTCATTTCCCAACTTGAGAATAGGTGACCTTTTTGGGATGGGGTGATGTGACAAGTGTCATGACCATGCTGCAATGTTGGACAAGTGTCCCTATGCATGGGTTTTGGGCCATGAGGCCAAGTTGGATGCCCATCTTAAGGAAAGTACATTTTTACCTTGTAAACTTCTATTTAAGCAGGTGCTTGGAGAGGAGATGTATTATGTGATTGACAGGTACTGCTATGCTGGTGGATTGTCTCCAGATACAAGTGTTGAAGACTCCTATAAAGACTTGCATTGCAAGTGTGTTGTAAACTTCATTGTTTAGATAATACATTGTGCAGGTTTTGGAGTGTGGGGTTTTTCACCTGCAAGGGTTTTCCCCACGTTATATCTTGTCTCTCTCTCTTCTGTCTTACATTCTTGTGTTGTGTATTGCTGCAATATCTCCATTGTTATGTTAACATTGCTATAACTGTAAAGATTAAAATGAATTTGCACTCATCTCTCCTCTTTAGATTAGTGTAGGAAGTGATTTCTGCACACCTAGCTTACTTTCAGTTGGTATCAGAGCTTGGCCAGTTTTGGTTCTAGCTACTAGGTAGGGGTTTTTTGAGCTAATCTTAGCCTGAGTGGGAGTTTGTGTAGAGTATTCTAAAATCTTGTTGCAGGAAGGAGATGGCAGGCACATCTGGAAGATTAGAGGTGGAGAACTTTAATGACACAATTTCGAGTTATGGAAACTTAAGATGGAAGACATGCTTGTTGATCGAGACCTATGGGAAACTATTTCTAGTGTAAAACCAACTGCAATGGCACAAGCTCATTGGGATCTCAAAGATCGGAAGGCTAAGGGTCTTATAAGACTTAGTCTAGCTGACTCTCTCTTGTTAAATGTTCATGAGGAGAAGACCACGAAAGAGATTTGGAAGAAGTTGGGAGATGTTTATCAGGCCAAATCCCTGGTGAACAAGCTTTTTCTAAGAAAGAAGTTGTATTCTTTGAGGATGGAGGATGGAGGATTTGTTGTGGATCACCTAAATGCTTTCAACATGTTAGTTGCATAGTTGACTTCCATTGGTGTGAAGATGGAGGAGGAGGATCATTGTATGACCTTGCTTTGTTCTTTATTGGACTCATGGGATCATCTTGTTATGGCTATTGGGAGTACCACATCCACTTTCAAAATGAATGAAGTGGTATCTTCATTGTTATTTGAAGAGATGTGGATAAAATCCTCTGAAGTAGCCAAAGAGGCTCTTGTGGTTCGTGGAAGACCCAAGGAGAAAGGGAAAAAGAAGGACAAGAAAGCTGAGAAGGGTAGATCCAAATCTCCTGGAAAGTCTAAGGCTCTCTGTTGGAATTGTGGAAAAATTGGGCATTTTTGAAAGGAATGCAAAGAGGAAAAGAAAAAGAAGAAGAAGAATGTGCCAAACTCAGATTCTAAAAAGTCACAAGATGATGGTGATGCCTTCATCGTAGCCCTGACCACCCATGCATCTGATGATGTGTGGTTGATTGATACTAGTGCATCATTCCACATGACCTCGCATCGAAGCTAGTTCACGAAGTATGAAGAGTTTGATGGTGGAAGAGTGTACCTGGGTGATGACTCTCATCTGAAGATTGTTGGTCATGGAAGAGTCTCAATCTGATTCCTTGATGGACAAGTGAAGGGGATCACTAGGGTCATGCACATCCTAGGCTTGGAACATAACCTACTTTTTGTAAGTAAGTTGAATGATGCAGGTGTACAGGTTGTCTTTTCGAAGGACAGATGCAAGATGACTAGAGGATCTATGGTACTTGCGAAGGGTACTTGGAGAGGTACTCTATTTCAGTTGGAGGCATGTACTTCACAATGCAATAGTTCTTCTAACTCAAAGAAAAGATTTGTAGTCACTTCATCCCCACCATTGGAATCAACAGTGAAAAAGTCTATTGTAACAAATTCTGATGGTAGTGCATTTTGGGTACCCAAGGGTGCTCATGCTCTAGAAGTTAAACTTCCTACTGAAAAGATAATGTTATGGCATAAGAGATTTGGCCACATTGGTGAGAAGGGTCTTAGGACCCTAAAAAATAAAAACTTCATTGAGGGGTTAAATGATTGTAATCTCGAGTTTGACTTTTACAAACATTGTATATATGGAAAACAAAATTGTGTTCAATTTTACTCTAGTTTTCACAAGTCTTATGGTGTGTTGGACCTTATTCATTTTGATGTGTTTAGTCCTGTTAGTGTTCCTTTGATTTCCAAATCTATATATTTTGCATCTTTCATAGATCATTATAGTATAAGGACATGGATTTATTTTCTCAAAAGAAAGTCTAAAGTCTTTAGTTGGTTCAAAGAGTTTAAAGCTTTTGTTGAGAATTAGACTAGTAAAAATATTAAGTGTTTGAGGACTAACAACGGTGGTGAGTTTTGTTTAGAAGATTTCGATAAGTTCTGTAAAGAGCAAGGGATTGAAAGACATAAGACAACTACATACAGCCCGCAGCAAAATGGAGTTGTAGAGAGGATGAATAGGACACTGGTGGGGAAGGTTAGGAGTATGCTTAGTGGAGCAAGCCTTGAACAAAAGTTTTGGGTTGAAGCTGTAGCCATTGCTTGCTACGTGGTAAACAAGTCTCCTACATCAGCTCTTGTTGGTAAGACACCTATGGAGGTGTGGTCTAGTAAGAATCCTTCATTTAGACATCTTCATGTTTTTGGTTGAGCCATATGCACATGTGCCTAGCGAGAAACAACCTAAATTGGAGAACAAGGCTGTTAAGTGTATTTTCATTAGCTATGGTGTCGGTGTGAAAGGATACTAATGAAGGGGATAAATCACAAAACACACAACAGAAATTGTACATAGAAAATAAAACTTTCTTTATTGATTTAGACAACTTACTACATTACAGAAGCTCAACTACAATTGGAGGAATCAACCCTCCATAGGCTGCAACACATTACAGCTTACTATCACAAGACTCTAGAATTATCAACCTTCTGTAACCCCAAATCAACAAGGGTTTCTATTTTCCCACCTATTCTTAACTCTACACTTTCGCCTTAACTCTCTACTACTACCCAGGGTTCCCAAAAATGGTTATTACTAGCCCTTTTGGCGACCAACAACCTAATTTCAAAATTTGCATCTCCCTCCAAAAATAGCTCAACTTCCGAGGGCCATAACTTTTGATCCGAGTGTCTGATTGACAAACTGTTTTATGCGTCGAAAAGCTCGTGGAGTGCTCTACGTTGTAAGAACCCACTCTGCTATTTCTACCCACATTTAGTGCCTCAAACCTGAGTTTAAATAATTTTCAGGCATTTTTCAAGAAACATAAACTTTAATATCTTTCATCTTGCAAATGATCTATGCGTGATTCCTTCACCAAAGGTCTTATTTTTTCGTTATGAAGATTCTTATAAAATTTCACTTCATTCCGTGCCCAAATTCAAACTTTCTAAAAATAGCAGGTTGCTATTTTTAACAATTTGGAAAAACTGAAAGTTCTACATCATTATTCAAGTGATTATGGAACTAGAACCACAAATTTTGAAAAGAAATGGAAAGAACATCAACACTTTTGAAACACATCTTTTTTTGGGTGATGCAAGATTGCCCTTATACCACTAGATGCTCCTGCATCAGACACCCAAGTTAATTTGAGAAGTGACCCTGTCACGTCTTAGGTGTTTGTTTGAGGAAAACCCAAACGATCAGCCTCTGCCTTAGGCAACCAAGAAGAATCTTCAATAGGCCTTCCTTTCCATTTCACTAGGTATTCTTCATATTGTCTGTTTCGAGTACTTCTTCCCACATGGCTATCCAAGATCTCTTCTATCCCCTCTATTGAAGAAGATGCTAGAATTCTCCACTGTTCTTCTATTGGTCCATCCTTTGTTCCACCTTTGTGATATTCTGATAAATCAGCAATGTTGAAAATAGGGGAAATATTGATCCCACTCAGTAACTCTACCTCATATGCATTTCCTGAATCATGTTTTTTTAAAATTTTGCATGGTCCAAATTTCTTCATTTTCAGCTTATTGTATGTTCCAATTGGGAACCTTTCTTTTCTTAAGTGAACCATGACTTCATCTCCTACCTGGAACTCCTTATATATCCTCTTTTGATCTACCTTAGCCTTGTACTGAATATTCATCTTATTAATGTGCTTTTTCACCTCTTCATGTAAATTCTTCATGTGTTTTGCAAAGTCTTTAGCCTCGGCACTTGTCTTTTCTCCTTTGTCCAGATTCCTTAACTCTGAAGCATTTCTTGGACTATTCCCATATACAATCTGGAATGGTGATTTACCAATACTCCTATTGACAGAATTGTTGTAAGCAAATTCTACCTATGGTAAAATCAAATCCCATCCCTTGAGCTTATCTCCTACTAAGCATCATAGCAGGTTACCCAAACTCCTATTCACCACTTATGTATGTCCATCAGTTTGTGGATGGTGTGCAGAACTGAACTTCAAATCTATCTTCAACTTCTTCCACAATGTCCTCCAAAAAAAGCCACCAAACTTGGTATCTCGATCTGAAACTATGCTCTTTGGTAGACCATGTAATCTCACAACCTTTCTAAAAAATAACTCTGCAATATGAACAACATCATTAGTCTTCTTGCAAGGAATAAAATGTGCCATCTTTGAGAATCTGTCCACCACCACAAAAATAGAATCATGTCCCCTCTGTGTCCTTGGTAAACCAAGAACAAAATCCATACTAATATCATTCCATGTCTTCTCTGGTACAGGTAATGGCTGATATAGCCTGTATTCTGACTTGTTCCTTTTTCTATCTGACACAATCTGCAACTCTGCACAAATTTCCTCACATCCTGCTGCAACTATGGCCAATAATAATTTTCACCAACAATAGCAATTGTCTTATCTCGACTAAAGTGTCCATCCAGTCCTCCACTATGCTTCTCCTTAATCAGGTTCTCTCTCATGGAACTCCTTGGAATGCACAACTGGCTTCCTTTAAACAACATGCCATCTTGGATTATGAAATCCAACCATTTTGTCCTGTCCAAAGTAACAAGGTCCAAACAAGCTTTCTAGGCCTCTACAAAATCTAGATCTATGGATACAAACTTTTGAGCTCATCAAACCCAACAACCTCTATCTTCATTTCTGTCAACAAATTTTGCCTTCTGCTTAAGGCATTTGCAACTCTGTTGGACTTCCCACTCCTATGCTTCAAAACAAAGGTATAACTTTGCAAAAACTCAACCCATTTTAAGTGCCTTTGATTTAACTTTCCTTAACTATTAAGATATTGTAAAGCCTAATGATTATTATATAAAACAAACTCCTTTGGCAAAAAATAATGTCTCCATTTCTTCAAAGCCTGAACTATTGCATAAAACTCCTAATCATAAACATAATACTTTTTCTTGGCATCATTAAGCTTCTTACTAAAATAGGCAATGGGCTTACCTTCTTGGCTCAAAACAACTCCTATACCACTACCACTAGCATCACAATCTACCTGAAATACCTTATTGAAATCTGGAAGTGCCAAAATAGGTTGCTCTACAACTTTCTACTTCAATGTATCAAAGCTCTTGTCTGCTCCTTTAGTCCATCTAAACTCTTTTCTATCCCCTCTCATTGTCTCAGTTAGGGGTGCACAAATGCTACTAAAATTATTGATAAACTTTCTATAAAAAATTACCAAACCATGAAAAGATTGTACCTCTATTGCACTCCTTGGCGTAGGCCATTCAATGATAGCCCTTACTTTTTTTGGGTCCATCTTAAGACCTTCCTCTGAGAAAAAAAATCCCAAGTATACCAACTCCTTTGCAAAACTACATTTCTTCAGATTGATCAACAACTTCTTCCCCCCTCAGCTTCTCCAAAACTCTTCTGATATGCATCATGTTGGTGCCTACACATGGAGTTAAGGTTTCAAGCTAAAAATCCGCAGGCATTTTTATTGTAAAACTTTCAAATTTTCTAAGTCTGTCAGCCTTCACTTTTTCATGCATGTATCTTTGTATATGCATTGCTGTTTGTATGTGCATTTGAATGTGCAAGTGCAGATGTACATTGGCAGGCCCGAAAAATAAGTCAAATCGGCTTCAAAAGTGCAAAAAATGGTTGTATGCATCTTTGTATGCATATCGGGTTGTATGTGCATCGAATATTCCATCGCAGATTCTGTGCTTGTATGTAAAAAGAAATTGCATGTATGTTGTCGTTGTATATTCACATATACAATGGGTATATACAAGTGGCGGATCTCATATATGTTCAAATTGGCCCTGACGGGGATAGATGCAAAAGTAGAGTTGAAAAGTCAAAGCATTTCCTTGTATGTTGTGTTGTATGTATCTCTGATATACAAGTGAAATGTACAAGTGGATAGATGCAAGGCGGATGCGACCAAGGAGTTAACTGCATTTGTGAAAAAGGTGGAATCTGCGGGTTGTATATTGGGATTGCATGTTCCCAATATACATTCAGACATACAATGAAGAGATACAAAGAAATATGCAAGCAGGTTGCGGTCAAAGTCAAAGATGTTCAAATGCATGGTGGGGCCCGCATGGTTGTATGTTGCACATTGTACGTGCAATATACAATGTGACATGCAATGGATGAGATACAATGCCGGATTTGAAAATTGTTCCAATCTAACTGATAAATGTAGTATATTCGGTGGTTGTATGTATATTGCATATTGTATATGCAATATACAAGGAGATATGCAAAAGGGAAGATACAAGCCGGACCCGAATGCAATTGCAAAGTGTTTCATAAGGATTTGGGGTCCGCGCCTTGTATGTTGGTGACTGTATGTATATACAATCTCGTATATGCAAAGATTTGAATGTGCAAGAAATTGTATGTATATGCTTTTGCATATACAAAGGCGAAAATGGCAAAATAGAAGGAAAAGTCAGCGATGGAAAAAGGGTGCCTACATGGCACGACCTCATTGGCTGATGACTTTTCAGCACAATTTGGAGCTGCAGATCTCAACAGGAAGAGGGAAATTGATGGCCATGGTTTAAATTTTCAAAGGAGGAGATTTGTATGTGTTCACTGCATCGCTTCAGGCTGGAATAAACTTCAGATCTTGCAATTGTTGCATCCCGCAGGTAGGTTGGCTTTAATGATGGAGTTACAGAGGTATGGTCGACTGATTGACGGGCTAGCTACCTTGCTGAAGGCAAAAATCTCCATGTAGCGACACACTTCCTGAATTCACTTGCTCCCTTCTTCTTCTTCTGCTTAGTGCATTCAATGTTTTGGGCACCATTCTGATGGTGCATTGTATCTGGTGGCATTTTGAAATGACATGTACTTGATTGCTAAGTACACATTCTAGTATATATCAGAACTATGTTACTCATTTTTTGGTTGTTGAAGACTGGGGCAATTTTTTGGAAATAATAACGAAAATAGAGCATTTCTTTGGTTGTTCTGTCTCTTTTGTGAGTTTATGAGTTGCATCTGAATGCACCTTGCACATATGTTCAATTTCATTGTTGTTTTATATGAAAAATGCATTCTTTTCATGTGTTTATCTGTTTGTCTCCATTTGTTGTATGCATCCCTTCTTTTGAATCTGGTTGCTAAGGGTTACTAAGATTCTAGGATATAGATTTCTATATCACATGGTTGAAGAAGATTGTATGCCAGCTGGGATATGTGTAAGTAGTGGCAGCTAAATACTCAGTCTTGGGTGGTGTTTGTAAGGCAAATACCAATCCTAACCCCTTGAAACTTGAATGCCAATGCAAATCATTCATATGAATATGTCTAGTTGACTCCTTGCCCTGAGATAGGCACCAGTCTGCTTCTTGTGTAGTAGTTATGATCCAAAACCCCCTGTCTTGCATCCAAAATATAAAACAAATCATTTCATTATTCCAACCTGTTAGTTTGTAGGAGTAGAATTAGGACCCCTGCATACTCTCATCCTCAACCAGTTAGATATGTCTAAGAACATTGCCAAACTTGTGATTTATCATGCAAATCTTGGTCCAAACATGAGAGTATTCTGCCTGTTATTGTAAAGCTAAATCTTTTTGTCATTGGGCAAGTCAAGGTTACATATTTAGCTATAGGGATACCCACCTTGGTGCGGCAGAACCAGAAGTGAAGGGGAGGTAGCTCACGCAACCCCCTGTATTTGTTGGCCGAATTTGCCTGTGCATTAGAATTGGCAAACCCTTTGCCGATTCAGAGAGAAAGACCCAACAAAGTGGTGACTCTATTGGGGAGTTGATTTGAAGGTGTTATCTTTTTGCCCACCTGAGTCATCAACAAAGTGGTGACTCTATTGGGGTGTCAAGCAATTTGAAGATTTAGAAAACCCAGGTGAAGTTGTTGTAGCAATACCAAAGAACAACCACGTGGTGCTCTGCTGGCGTGATGAATCTAGAAAACAAAAGTACCTTGTTGATATTTTGTCCTCTTTGTGAGAGGTGGCAACTCTATTGATTGAACGTATCCAAAGCTGCAACATATTCCCAGGTATTCCATCTTTTCACTTGAAATGATTCAAATAGAGCAACAACCCTGGTTGTGTTCTCAAATAAGACCATTTTTTATTGAAAGATATAAAGCCCTAAATTTCAAAGGAATATGTGGTTACCCAAATGTTATTCCCAATAAGATTAGAAAATGTTTGCCAAAATATAGTGGATCAAATTTTGAGTCTGCAAACAAACATCTACAATTTTTTTGTAATTTGATAGAAGATTATCAGATAGAGGCTGAAGATGTAGTAATGAGACTCTTTGTTTAGTCATTAGAGGATGATGCCAGGGTCTAGTTTTCAGACCTGCCTATGTGTTCAGTTTCTTCATGGGTAGATTTAGAGGTTGCATTCCTAGAGCAGTTTGGTGAAAGATTTGATTTGGCCTCATTCATCATACATTTCATGAATATTCAAAAGGAAGATGAGGAACTGGTTCCAGCCTTTAATCTTAGATTTATTAAGTTGCTCAAGCAGATTCCTAAGTATATGAGACCCAATGATGCATTGTGCTTGGTAATTTATTTGGCTATGTTTGATGAAGAAATGAGTTATTTATTGAGAGATAAAGAACCAACTACACTTCACCAAGCCTGCAAATTTGCTATGGATATTGAAAACATTCAGAAATATGGAATTCTAGTAGGTTTCATGATTGCAAGCTTTCAAAATAGTTTTCAATGTGAATATATTTCTGTTGTTCCAGTGTGTTCATTGAGAGATGATTCTGTAGAAGGAAATATATTTCACAACAATGGGTGCAGTCATGATGTGATGCATGAACATGAAGAAAATGTTGTAGAAGATGTGGGCACATCCTATAATGGTGAAGACAAAGATTGTTGTCAGCCTCTAGAAGAGAAGCCTGCAGATGCAAATTGTGTTTCAAATGATGAAATCAAAGATATACATGAAGTTGTGTCTTGCAGTAATAGGCATATCCCAGTTATTCCTGAATATTTATATGAGGTGGATATGCAAAGATTCACTCTGAATATAGAAGATATAGATTCAAGGGATGACAGTAAACATGTTAGTGACTGTCAGTATTCAGATGCATATGTGAGCCTTTCAGATGATGAAATTTATCTGGATGTTGAATATGAGTGTTTCCTTGAAAATTTTGACTACCTTTACAGTGCAGAGATTGAAACTTTTGCTGTTGATTATTAGTGCATTAGTGAAGAGGAAAAACAGGGTCACTATTCAGATGTGAATGGACAAGTTGTAGATGTGTGTGCTCATACAGTTGGGGATAATGTCAGTTGCAGGGTTGACTATGAAGCTTTTGATGAAGGGCTGCACTCTGAGCTTTTTATGCCTTCTCTTGAGGCATTCCAAGTGGACCTTGATGATAAAATTATTGAGCACAATGATGATGGATATCTAAATGTTTATAAAAATGAATATGATTATGAGATGTTACTTGTGCCTGAATATTGCTTGTTCAATATAGAGGAGCTCTTCTTTTTTGAAGAAGGGCAAAATTCTGATGTGGATTCATTTGTTTCATGTGAGTCTGTTATTTTTCCAAGCAACATCAGTGACTCATATGATGATGACATTCTACAACTGATGATAATGTATGCTGATGAAGCTTGTTGTAGATTTGTTAAAGAAAGAAAAATGGGTAGTAGCACAACCAATTGCAAAGTAGGGTGTTGCAGACAGCCAAGTGTTTTTTAGCTTCATTTGAAGAAATCAAAATAAAATCAGATATTTGACAAAGGGAAATTCTAGTTTTTCCTTTTTAAAATTTAAAAAGTGTGTTTTTTTAATGTAGGTGTTGGCAAGAGACACTGTGTGGCTTCATGAGTGTTGTCATTAATGGCAACAAAGTCCATCCCACACATCCGTAGGACATGGTATGTCTATACCGGAAGTCAGATTGAAGAGTATTTTGGTCCGGTGAGCAAGAATAGAGCATGCAGAAAGGTCTAACAATCAGGTACAGATCTCTCACAGGAAGTATCTCAGTAAAGTACAGACTTGGGGAATTCAAGAGGAGTACCATGACTAATAAATTCTAGAGATTGACCCTCCGGTGATGAAAGAGTGAAAATATATGAACACCTACATGTGGGGTTCCTATTTGGCAGAGAAGATTGAGGAAGAACTGATCGGCAGAGCATCAGACCTTAATCCGGATGAGATATTGATGGTGATCAAGTTTCTTGAGGTATCATTCATGATTGGCCGACATGATTGATGACTTCTATAACTATCTTGTTGATACACATCACTTAGCAAGCATGGATTTAGCTGACAAACCAAAGTTTGGAAATATCTTGAGTTTTCCAGATGCCGACTAGAAAGATGATTGAAATCATTGATGTGGATATATATACCAAATTGATTTTGGTATGAAGGTGTGTGTGGTCTATTGTGTTCTGTGAAGAAAAGTAGAAAGTAGCGTGAAAGCAGCTATACAGGTCTGGTATGTGACAGGACAACAACACCAAAGAAGAGGAAGAATGAAGTGCAGTAGATCAGTGTATTGAGCCTAACCGGAACTGATCCTCAGCATATGTGGATGCTTCTCATCAGTTCAATCACCTAGTTACTTTCTTTATACCTTGTAGATAGTGAGTCTCTTGTAGGCAGTGAGCCTCTTGTGAGCGGTGTGCTCGGGCAGTGAGCCCTAATTGGCAAGTGCCATTTTGTACTTCTATTCTTTTAACAGAGAATACAATCTTGGGTTAATCACCCTATGGTTTTTCCCTTAACAGGGTTTTCCACATCAAAATCATTGTGTTATGTGTATTGATTTTATTTCTGCTTTCATGGTTATGCATGCTTATGTGATTTAATGTTACATTAGTTGTTAAAGAAGAACATAAAGTTAAAGTAATTAAGATAACTGATTCACCCACCCTCTCAGTTATCAACAATTGGTATCAGAGCTAAGTTCCTCCTAACAGAGCCTAACAACTTGAGGAAGATCTAGGAATCTCAATGGATATGTATGGTATGAGGGAACAACTTCAGTCTGCCCTAGATGATCTTGAGCAATCTCACTTTGAAGTCAATAACTTGAGGGAAAGACTCCAACAAGCTGATGATTTCATAAATGAACTCAAAGAAAAACTAAGTATCCCAATGAAGAAAAGAAAGGAACTACTTCAACAATTAGCAAGTCAAAGTGAAGCCAATGATACTAATGAAGATCTGAATGAGAAAACTAAGTTATATGAGAAGTTATCAAAATAGGTAATTATGGTAAGACATGAAATGGAATTAGGAGTTATGAAATTCACCCAAGAAATTGAAGAGAAAAGAAAAAGTGAACATAATCTAAAACAATCTCTCAAGGAGAAGTCAGAAGACTGCCACAAAACGGATAGAATAATCAGGCATCTGAAATCTGATCTTGAAGAAGCTAGAGACAATGAAGAACAACTTGAGAATCAGATAGACACTCTTAAAAGGGATCTTCAAACAACAAATGAATATAAAGAGAAATTCAAAATAAGCTCTGCTCAACTTGAAGTTCTTCTTGAAAGCTAAAAGAGGGTAGATGACAAGCAAGGCTTGGGGTATGAGAAAGGGGAAAGCTCCAGATCCAGTCAGAAGAACTCTGGATCAAGAAATCCAAGGAACAGGCCTAGAAGACCTCTGGTAAGGCAACCAAATGCTCAAAGATATCCATCCTTCAATGGATACTGCCACAACTGCAATAACTTTGGTCATAAAGCAAATCAGTGCAGAAGAAGAATGAATTAGACTAATTCATCCTTCTCTGGTCAGTGTTTTAACTACAAAAGGTATGGTCACAATTCTTATGAGTGTAGAAATATGCAAATGAACAATTCATTCAATGGTAGATGCTTTGCATGTAATAGAATGGGACATATGGCTAATCAATGTAGATCAAGAGGATACCAGTCAAATATGCAAAGAAATGTTGTTTGCTACAATTGCAATAGATCCAGTCATATTGTTAAATTTTGCAGAAGTAAGATTCAGGACAAAAAGGGTTCAATACTTCATAATCAAAATCAAGACAAAGGAAAAGAAAAAGTAAATGCAGATGAAATTCAAAGGGAGATGAACAAGATTTGGGTGAAGACAAGTTTAGAAAATGTTGGGGATGGATCCACACCAGAATCTGGTGCTGATATTCCTTCCAGAAACTAAATAGATGAGCTCTGGCTCAGGGGGAGTCCCAAAAGAAAACAAGTTCCCCTAGCCAGTCAATTGGTGCCTAAAATTGGCACATGGAAGATTGCGGATTAAAAGGGCCCTCAGAGAAACATCTAAATAACCCTTGGTAAAGATTTGAAAGATCCGCAAGGAGTTTTCCAAGATTAATCTGGTTTGACAGTCATTCAGCAAAAGAAAGATTTTCACAGTTAGAGCCAGTATAATTCAAAATTGAAATATCTGGATTTGTCGTTAGATGGAATGATTGGAGAAAGGGAGATACATTGTAAGTTATCATTCTAGGTGCATCTCAGTGATCCAGAAAGATCTCTCTCAGAACAAGGAAAACAAGGCAACAGGAATAACTTAGGTTGTGCATTTATTGCAAAATGGAATTAGGGATTGCGCAAAAATAAAAGGGTTCTTTGATTCATCATTTGCACATTTGCATTCGAGAAGAAGAGAAAAGGAGCTCTGCAACAAAATTGTCTCAAACCTCTCAAAGATCAACCGCAGAAGTCGATTCATCCAACAATCCGATCTGGCTCATATCATGAACCCTAGAAGCGTAAAAGGTATTTTTTGCTCTTAATATCTCTCTCTGAATTGTTGAAAGATGGCTACTCTAAATGTTGTGAAGACCACTGATAGACTACACCCTAAATTCAAAAAACATCCCTATAAATCCCTATAAATCCCTAGAAGTTGATCCCCTAGGCACATTTTCTAGCATTCCACATGGAGTTCTGCATGTAGAAGATGTTAGGGTTTACATACACGTAAACATTGAAGAATTTGGGGAATCCAAGCTGATAGATATCTACCACAAGGAACTGATAGATGAATCATTTGAACTCAAACCTCAATACAAGGCCATCCGGGATAAGCATTTTGAACATTGCATTCATTTCCCCTATTTTGCTGAAGATGATTGGGTCCGGTATGTTCTGAGCAGAATGCATCACAACTTTATGTGGTTGATGAGGCCATTCAAGATAACCAAGAATGCAATTAGGGCGGTAACCAGATTGCACTCATCCGGTGGGTTTCCTGCTCTCAAATCAGTCAAAAATTAAACTGTAAGTCAGGCTACTAGATCAAAATTTGACAAGAGAGCAATGACTATAGAAGATATCACTGATCCAGATATCAATTTTGCATCTATGATAATTGGCTATAAGATATATCACTCTAGTAGGGAGAATTCTATATCCGAAACTGTAATCTATGCTGCTTATCAGATGTTAAGGGAGAATGTAGATTATGATCTTTGTGAGCTTCTTCTGAGCCAACTGTTGGAAAACCTACAAAAGATCAAGAAGGACAAGAAGAACTCATTCAAGTATGGTGGGCTAATACTATATTTGTTCTTTTACTTTATGAATGAGCTACCCAGATCCAGTGGTTGGGTATGGCAAAATGACAGACCAGTTGCCATTCAAATCAGAGATTACATGCATGGGCTTGGTGATGCCAAGGCTCAAAATACAACTGTCTGGGGATACTTCAAGAAATTTCAAAGTATGATGCAAGCCAGAGAAAGAATCCCCCAATCATTGGTTGAAAAATACAAGGATACAGTGTGCTTTATGATAGACACTGATCAATGCCTAATGGAGGCAATGGAACCGAGAATAGTATGGATCATGCCAATGGGGTATGAGGTTGATGAGAAAATCCTAGAGCTGCATATCCAACACCTGCTAAGTCAACCCAAGGACCCTAAGGTAGAAAGGTTTGGAACCTTCCAAGAGCTGAGTGTAAAAGTTCATGTTGAACTTGTTGACCCATTTTCCTCTGTCTAGAGCTAAACAGTTCACCGGGTTTTTTTCCTTGAAAAGCCTTTGGAAAATGTTGCCTAAAAATGAAAAGTGCCAAATTGCCTAAAAAAACCTTACCATTGGAAAGAGCTTGAAAAAATAGGTAGGTTTGCTTTTTACATCACCCTAAAATTTGACCAAACAAAGAAGTTATTCATGGTCAAAGTTTTGGTCAACATACAGTTCAAATGTTCATTTGGTGGGCTTGCAAATCTCCATTGGCCTTAGAAAATGATGAAAAAATTAGGTTATATGCATTTTCTAAATGTAGATCAGGCTCCAAAGGTGCATATACATTCAGAGAATCTTTTGCAGGTCCCCGAGAATATTCCCGGTTTGTATATCAGCGATATATAAGGAAAGGTGCAAGTGAAATATACAAGGTTTAATGTGCATTCATTGCATATTCCTCAAAGATTCCCCATTTGTACGTTTGGGAGGTTCATATATTTGCCTTTGTATTTTTGACATACAAGCAAATATACATTCTCTGGAAGGATGCAAGGGCAAATACAAGGATGGGTATACATCACAGATCCCTGGAATATTCACTAAATGTATATCGGGTCTGCATGTATGTAGGGGCTTGTATATTCAGATATACAAGTGAGGATACAATTAGATATACAATGAAAAGATACATCACGAGCATATTTTGAAAAGATTCCCTATTTGTATGTAAGGGAGTTTGTATATTGCGTTTGTATATCTGCACATACAAGGCCAATATATACATTTGCTATAGTGCCGCAAAGGGGAGATACAAAGGATTGATACAGAGAAATATACAAAGGAGTTTCTATATCACTGAGATGCAAATGGTGGGTCCCACGCATATACAAAGTGTTTTGTATGTCTTCTACTTTTAGGTGAGCTCAGTGGAATGTATATCGGATTGTATGTTAGCGCATACAATCCGATACATAATGCAATGTATACAACCCGGACCCGAATCAAGGTTTCAATTTGTTATGTATTATTTTGGGATCCACTTTGTATAAAAGGCAATTACATGTTTGCACATACAAGGAGCATATACAAGCTGGATTTCAAAAGTGTTTCCGGTCTGCTTCGTAAAGGGTTTGGAATCCGCGGCTTGTATATATGGTGTTTGTATATTTCGCATATACAAGGAAATATAAAATGGTGAGGATGCAATTCGGATTTCAAAGACATGTACAGTTTGGTTGAATGTAGCGCTAAATCCATGCCTTGTATGTGTAGGTGCTTTGTACATCTGCACATACAAGGAAATATATGAAGAGGGATTATACAAGCCAGACCCCACCCAGTAGTCAAACACATTTTATAATTTTTTTGAAGTCTGTGGTTTGTATATTTGGTGTTTGTATATATTGCGATATACAAACAAATGTACAATGAGATACATACAACCCAGACTTGACCCAAAAGTTAATTCTCACAAATTCAAGCATGGGGTCCGCGGCTTGTATGTTTGCATATTCAAAGGAGGAGATACAAATGGTGGGGCCCACACATATAAGGGAAATTGTATGCATATGCAAATTTGAAAATACAAAGCATATACAAGCCCGATATACAAAGGGGTTGCAGAGAAGGTTTTTGAATGCCAATTCAAGCGGCAAATGCAAGCGATATGCACAGAGATGCAGAAGTGATATATACATGCAATTGACCAAATCTTTGACTGCCTGTGTCTCCTCTATTTTGGCAAATTTCAACCTGCTGTAAGAAGCAAAGTTGCATATTCTGGTCCCCTCTTTCATTTGATAGGGTTTTTCAGGAGTTTTGTCACTTTTTCAAATTCAGATCTAGAGTTGCATATTTTGAGTGACTAGATGTTTCAGTGACTTCTTGAACGAGATGTAGATAGTTTTTTGCATTCATTTTTGTAGGTATGGAAGCTGCTCGCATTCATGATCAAAATATCTCCTCACTGATGCGTTAGCTGAAGATTGGCGATGAGTAAGTAGCTGCAATAAAGACTCTAAATATTTTTCCATCTGCCCAATTCCAGATTTTGACGCCATAACTGATGCAGCTAGACAGTCATCGATTGAGATATTTTTCTATGACAGCTCATAGAGAAAATTTTGTTACTGACCTAGGATAGTTTGGAATGCTATATATATGCATTCATCTGATGTAAATAGGGTTGGAAATTTTTTGGCATTTTGATCTTTCTGTTTCCAAACAGAGTTTTCATATAATGTAACCTTGCCTCTCTGTCAAATATATGCAAGTTATTTTTACCTCTTTACTGATTTTTTTGGTTCTGTGTGAATCTGCATATGATTTGTTTGTGAATGTTGTATTCCTCTCATTCATATTGCTTCTCGCCTCTGCTAGAGTCATCTAACCTGTGTATGCCTACTTGCAATATTCTGATTGTGTTGTGCATCCTTTAGTCCTGTGGCAGTTTCTTTAAATCTGTCTAGTGTATCACCCTTTTATGTTTTCAAGCATTTATTCATTTTCATTACAAGTATTCTCTCTCCCTTTTCCCCCCAAAATTTAGTAGTTTCAAGTGATAGCTAGACAAGGAAGCTGGCCTTCTCTGGAGGTTTGATCTCATTTAGCAAAGTCCCACACTTAGAGATCAATCCCATGTTATTCCAGTTTGCAAAGCTTTAATAGCTTCATGGAAGGGTGCAAAACTGGGTGATAATAGCTTTGGCACACCTGGTGGGACCAAGAGTCAGAGCAACAATCAACTTAACACAACCCTTATTACTAGTGTTGATATGCAGCTAGTAATTTTAAACCTATAAGAGGTTAAACCTGCATATCTGGCGACTCACACTGAGGAAGGATAAGCAAACTAGTTCTATTTTTACATTTTATGAGAAAGATACAAACTAGGAGTTCAATTTCAATCTTGTTTGATTATCTACAGTTTTCTCCACCTAGGAGACAGAGCAGAGCTGCAGCAAGGACTCCAGTTTCCAAAATAGTAAAGTCAACTCCCCCAAGTTTCAGACCAGCTGCTTCTGTAGTTCCCGTAGTAACTCAAGCAAATGTACCTACAGCTCTTCAGATAGCAAGAAATCAGCCATTCGTGATTTTTGATGGGGGTAGACCTTTAAACCTAACTGTACATGACGCTATACCCATGGCAGCTTTGAAAAGTTTGCCTTATTTCACAAGGGAAAATCAGACTACTCCTATTGAATATATTAGAGATGTAGCATCTCTATGTGGAGTACATCATGTCACCTAGGAAAATGTAGCCATCAAGTTGCTGGCTGCCTCATTCAAAGGGAAAGCATTGCAATGGTTCAGGAGTCTACCGGTGCAGACTATAGGAACCTGGGATGATCTAGGTAACAGATTGAATAAACAATTTCAAGATAAATCAGACAACCTGTCATTGGTTGAACAAATGACAACTATAAAGAGAGCTCCTCAGGAGCAAATGATGGATTTTAACTTTAGATTTCAGAAAATATGGGACAGAATCCCTGCCATGGTAAGACCTCCAGCTGAGTATGCATTCTTATGTTTTTTGAAAGCCCTGAATAGTGATATTTCAGTAATGAGACTGCCAGTGCCTATTTTCCCTGAGATTCAAGCTTCAATGCCTTTGTCAATCCCATATTTTCCCCATTTGCCTACTGTGGCAGCATTACCAAGTACTGCCAATTCTGAACCTGCTACCACTAGTTCATCTCAAGAGTTGAAAGAGATTAAAAATAGTCAACAAAAGATTGAGGGCATCCTTCAACCTTTTGGAAATGAGCTGGTGAACATAAAGAAACAGCAATCACAGAGGCCTTTTCAGCCTTATCAACGACCATATCAAGGGTAGAATCAATCATATCAAGGTCAGAATCAGCCTTACCAAGCCAATAGACAACCATATTAAGGAGATTATCAGGGTCCCAGGCAGAATGTCAATCAAAGGCCTTTTCAGCCTTATAATCTAGTGCCCATCAATACAACAAGAGACCTTGTCCCTATCCAGAATAATCTTGCAGTTGATTACGAATGGTGTTTTCCATGTAATCAGCCACACAATCAGTCAACCTACTCAAACAGGGTCATAAATCAGGCTCTGATGGTACATAATGTTGTAGTCCCACAGCCAAATACACCTCATGATGGAGCTGTGCAATAGCAAGAGCAACCTCAGAGTGATTCTGCCTTCATGAATTGGCAACAAGGTGATTTTGTGGCATGAATAGAGAGGATACACCGGTGGCAGCAAATACAAGGGCTAAGAAGATGGATTATGAGGTAGAGCAAGCAGCAAATAAAGAGAAAGGACATGTTGGTGCTTCAACATCACATATTCCCCACATTTTATAAAGAAGTGACCAAGCAAAAGCAAGGGAGATGCCTAATTTGCAAGTAGAAGTTGCTGCTACAAAGTCAAATCAGAAGGTGAGTGCCATTCCACCTTTCAATATTATTGAAAATATGAAAAAGATGAATGTGACAATGTCCATGTGGGATTCCCTAGCCATCCCCGACCAAAAGAAGATGTTGCAGTTTGCCTTATCTAATTTGAAAGTATCCAATGATACAACTATTGACCCAAATAAGGCTGTCCTTACCAATTCATCCGAAGATAACAGAAAACAGCCAACCAAAAGTACTACGCCACTCCCATTCTGTGTATCATTGATAAGTGGAGACAAATTAGTTCATAACTGTATGGTTGACAGTGGTGCAAGCAGTTCTATGATGCCCAAACAAATTGTAGACCAATTAGGATTGAAATACCAGCCTCTTGAAAAGGGTGTACTTCAATTAGATGGCACATTTGTTAATACTATGGGTGTAATAAAAGACCTAAGCCTTACTCTGCACACTTGTCCCAATGTTTCTATTTCACAGGAGGTGATCATCATAGATTTGCCTCCTTATTTTGCCATGTGCCTATCAAGAGAATTCACAGCCAAAATAGGAGGATATCTATCCTCTGATTGGTCCCACATGTTTTTTAGGACCAGCTATGGCACTAAAGTGACCCTGAGGTCTGAATTACTTTCAAACCATCATATAGAGCCCTACACACTAGGTGTTGTTAATGCAAATTGCATTATTTCTGATGATCCTGAACTTGTGGCTGCCCAAGAGCTACAAAATGAAAGTATACCAGAGGTGTTATTGAGGGAATGGGCCTCAGAAGATGTTGTAGATGACCCTGAGGCATACATTCAAGAAACCGGTATAGGGATTTACATACTACATAAGCCTGAGGCAACAATTCCAAGTGTGGTAAAGTATGCAGAACAATAGACAAGGCAACAGAATGAAGTGTGGAAAATGTATTTTGATGGCTCTAGGAGCATAAATGGATCCGGTGGTGGAGCAATGCTTGTGTCCCCACAGGGTGAAAAATATTATGCTGCTTTCCATTTTGCCTTTGCATGTACTAATAACACTGCTGAATATGAGGGTCTAATCCAGGGATTGCAATGGGCAAGAAAGAAGAAAATTGGCTGTTTGCAAGTATTTGGGGACAGTGAACTAATTGTAAATCAAGTAAGGGGACTACATCTCACAAAGAATGATGCTCTGAAATGCTACAAACATAGAGTCTAGAACATGATTGAGGAGTTTGATGCTTTTAACTTGATATCCACTCCAAGGAATCAAAACTCCCATGCTGATAGATTGGCTGCAATTGGGGCACAATTTGATATTCCCAGTGATATCCAACAAGAGAAAATGTAGCCTCATGTAAAAATAGTTGACAGACCCTCTATCCCTGACAATAATATTCATTGGCAAGTCTTTGAAAGTGATGAACAGATTCTAAGATTCCTATTAGAGGAAGATGAGTTTTCCATGATGAATCAGGATAAACTCAAACAACAGTATGGCAATGATCGGATTGTTTAGCTGAAGACAAACAAGCTGTCCAAGGGATTGGTAACTTTGGAGTCTATTTTTGGCACCGATGATCAGATGAAGAAGACTAAGACCGGTATGCAAATAAAAGAGGAACATTATGAGGAGTTAGAAATTTTTAAGGGAAAACTCCTCAAAATAGGTAAAATCTGTTCAGCTGAGGATATGAGAGCTTTGATTGCTCTTTGTTAGGAACTTAAGGAGGTATTTGCTTGGGATTATTCAGACCTGAAGGGATTTGATCCTCATATTGCCCAACATACCATAGAGTTGGAACCAGGTACAAATCCTGTAAGGTAGAAGCAGAGACCCCTAAATCCAAAGCTAGAGCCCCTGATGATTAAAGAGTTGACTAAGCTGATTGAGGGTAAGATCATTTTTTCAATCAAGCACACTTCTTGGGTCTCCAACTTGGTCCCTATTAGAAAGAAGAATGGAGAGATCAGGCTATGCATTGATTTCAGGGATCTAAATAGAGCTTCCTTAAAGGACCACTACCCACTCCCCTCAATGGAGCAGATTTTACAAGTAGTGGCTGGCTCAGAGAGATTCTCATTACTTGATAGATTTTCTAGCTATAATCAAGTGTTAGTCAAGGAGGAAGATCAATTTAAAATTGTATTTACTACTAAATGGGGCACCATGGCCTACAGGAGAATGCCTTTCGGTCTATCTAACACTGGCTCAACTTTTCAAAGAGCCATGGATATGGCATTTAAAGGTTTGCTCTATAAACTGGTGCTGGTGTATCTGGATGATATAACAATCTTTTCCAAGAATGCATCTGAGCATTTATCCCACTTAAGGCAAGTTTTTGAGAGATGCCGAGAGTTTGGGATATCCCTTAATCTAAACAAATGCATTTTTGTTGTCCATGAAGGTAAGTTGTTAGGGCACATTGTCTCAAAAGAAGGCATTACTATTGATGCTGAAAGTGTAAGGGCCATTTTGGAGCTGGATTTACCAAGTCATAAGAAGGGATTACAAAGTTTTATTGGCAGAAATAATTTTCTGCGAAGGTTCATCCCTGATATTGCAAACCTTTTGAAGCCTTTGACATCTATGTTGAAAAAGAATACAACCTTTAATTGGACAAAAGAGGCCAGACTCAGCTTTGAGTCTATAAAAGAAGCATTGTCAGTTGCACCGACCTTGGTAAATCCTGACTTTTCCAAAGATTTTATTCTATATGCTTATGGTAGCCTAGATACAATCTCTGCAATTTTAGTGCAGAAGTAGAGTAGCGGCTTTGAGTAGCCAACTGCTTTTTTCAGTCAGGAGCTGGAAGAATATGAGCAGAGGTATAGCTTTGTTGAGAAGCACATCCTTGTAGTGATAAGGAGCCTCAAAAAATTTTGGCATCTTGTTTCTAATAACAAGATACATTTGATGGTGGCTCATCCCAGCGTGAAGGAGTTCCTGTTGAGCAAAGATATAAATGAGAAAAGAGCCGGCTAGATCACCAAGGTCATGGAATATGACGTGGAAACCTAGGTAACCAAGCTTGTCAAAGGCAAGGGACTCAGAGCTACCAGTTCCAACATGGGGGATGAGATGCTTTTGACCATTGAGGATGCACCTCAAGATAATTCAGAGGCAGTGGGCACAAGTTGGATTACTGATATGACTCAATTTTTGCAAACTGGCAAATGTCCAGCAGGTCTAGATAAAACTAGGAGAAGATATTATAGACTGTAGTCTATTCCATATGTTTTGATTAATGATACTCTTTTCAGGAAAGATTTTAATGGTGTATTGCTGAGATGCATTGCTAAAGATTAGACTGATAAGGTACTGCATGAATTTCATGATGGAATAGTAGGGGGTCATTTCGCCCCAAAGACTACTGCCTAGAAGATAATGAGAGCTAGATATTACTGGCCCAACCTATTTAAGGATGCACATGCATGGGCGAGGAAATGTATAAAGTGTGCCATTTTTGTAGGAAAAGAGAGGTTGCCAGCCTTACCTCTACGGCCAATTCAAATAGAGCAGCCCTTTATGAGATGGGGCATTGATTTTATAGGTCCTATTAACCCACCATCAAGTGCAAGCCATAGATGGATTCTTACAGCTACAGACTATTTCACAAGGTGGACTGAAGCAATGGCCCTCAAGGAATCCAATGAAAATGCTATCTTGAATTTTTATCATGATTTTATATCCAGATTCGAAGTTCCTGAGTCTATCATTTCTAACAATGCTTTGGCCTTTGTTGGCCTAAAGATAACTGACTGGGCTATTAAGAATGGGATCTATCTGAATACTTCTTCTAATTATTACCCACAGGGTAATGGTTTGGCTGAGTCTACCAATAAAAATCTCATAAGGATTATTAAAAGATCAATGGAGGACAACCAGAGGACTTGGCACACTAGTTTAAAATATGCCTTATGGGCAGATAGATTAACTCCTAAGAGGTCCATTGGAAACTCTCCATATATGTTAGTCTATGGGAAGGAAGCAAGATTGTCTGTCTCTGTAGAACTGCCAGCACTAGACATCATGAATCAGCTGGAAATGTTTGAAGAGGAAGGCCCCATGGCTGTCAGATATGCACAGCTTATGGAGCTTGAAGAAATTAGAGACAAGGCTATGAAGACTATGGAATATCATCAGCTTCAAACAAAAAGAAATTTTGATAAGAAGGCCACCCCTAGGAACTTTAGAATGGGTGACATGGTCCTCAAATGGGATGAATTGAAGAGCAGACCAGGAAAACATTCCAAGTTTGACAGCATGTGGAGTGGTCCATTTCTCATTACTGAATGCAAGGAGCACAATGCATTTCAGTTAGCAAATATGGATGGACAAAATTTGCCTATCCCAGTTAATGGGATACACTTGAAGAGGTGTTTTGACGTATGAGTGCCTTTTAAATCAATAGATTAGATTTCTTGTTTTCAATAAGTGCTACTGCACATTAGTTTGGACCCCTTTTTGCTTTCCCTAAATGCTGTCTAGCATAGTTGAAAGGTTTCGCTTTCAACATTTTGTCTTCGTTTGGTCTTCCAAGTGTTCTTCATTGCTTCTCTCTTGTTTTGCTAAGGTCAGAAATATCTAAATTTTAGTCTCTGTGTGACTCCATGCCCACTGGATACAATAAGGCCACTGATCTTATGTTTAGCAGGCAAACATCCCATATAGGTCACCAAATTGTTGACCCATTTTCCTCTGTCCAGAGCTAAACAGCTCACCGGGTTTTTTTCCTTGAAAAGCCTTTGGAAAATGTTGCCTAAAAATGAAAAGTGCAAAATTGCCTAAAAAAAACCTTACCATTAGAAAGAGATTGAAAAAATAGGCAGGTTTGCTTTTTACATCACCCTGAAATTTGACCAAACAAAGAAGTTATTCATGGTCAAAGTTTTGGTCAACATACAGTTCAAATGTTCATTTCGCGGGCTTGCAAATCTCCATTGGCCTTAGACAATGATGAAAAAATTGGGTTATATGCATTTTCTGAATGTATATCAGGCTCCAAAGGTGCATATACATTTAGGGAATCTTTTGCAGGTCCCTAGGAATATTCCCGGTTTGTATATCAGCGATATATAAGGAAAGGTGCAAGTGAAACATATAAGGTTTAATGTGCATTCATCGCATATTCCTCAAAGATTCCCTATTTGTATGTTTGGGAGGTTCATATATTTGCCTTTGTATTTTCGACATACAAGAAAATATACATTCGTTGGAAGGATGCAAGGGTAGATACAAGGATGGGCATACATCGCAGATCCCCGGAATATTCGTTGAATGTATATCGGGTTTGCATGTATGTAGGGGCTTGTATATTCAGATATACAAGTGAGGATACAATCAGATATACAATAAAAAGATACATCGCGGGCATATTCTGAAAAGATTCCCTATTTGTATGTAAGGGAGTTTGTATATTGTGTTTGTATATCTGCACATACAAGGCCAATATAGACATTTGCTATAGTGCCACAAAGGGGAGATACAAAGGATCGATATAGAGAAATATACAAAGGAGTTTGTATAACACCGAGATGCGAATGGTGGGTCCCGCACATATACAAAGTGTTTTGTATGTCTTCTACTTTCAGGCGAGCTAAAATGGAATGTATATCAGATTGTATGTTTAAGCATACAATCCGATACACAATGCAATGTATAAAACCCGGACCCGAATCAAGGTTTCAATTTGTTATGTATTATTTTGGGATCCACTTTGTATAAAAGGCGATTGCATGTTTGCACATACAAGGAGCATATACAAGCCGGATTTCAAAAGTGTTTCTGGTCTGCTCTGTAAAGAGTTTGGAATCCGCGGCTTGTATATATGGTGTTTGTATATTTCGCATATACAAGGAAATATAAAATGGTGAGGATGCAAGCTGGATTTCAAAGACATGTACAGTTTGGTTAAATGCAGCGCTAAATCCGCGCCTTGTATGTGTAGGTGCTTTGTACATCTGCACATACAAGGAAATATACAAAGAGGGATTATACAAGCTGAACCCCACCCAGCAGTCAAACGCACTTTATAATTTTTTTGAAGTCCGTGGTTTGTATATTTGGCGTTTGTATATATTGCGATATACAAACAAATGTACAATGAGATACATACAACCCAGACCTGACCCAAAAGTTAATTCTCACAAATTCAAGCATGGGGTCCACGGCTTGTATGTTTGCATATTCAGAGGAGGAGATACAAATGGTGGGGCCCGCACATATAAGGGAAATTGTATGCATATGCAAATTTGAAAATACAAAGCATATACAAGCCCGATATACAAAGCGCCATGCATATACAAAAGGGTTGCAGAGAAGGTTTTTGAATGCCGATTCAGGTGGCAAATGCAAGCGATATGCACAGAGATGCAGAAGCGATATATACATGCAGTTGACCAAATCTTTGACCACCTGTATCTCCTCTATTTTGGCAAATTTCAACCTGCTGTAAGAAGCAAAGTTGCATATTTTCGTCCCCTCTTTCATTTGGCAGGGTTTTTCAGAAGTTTTGTCACTTTTTCAAATTCAGATCTAGAGTTGCATATTTTGAGTGACTAGATGTTTCAGTGACTTCTTGAACGAGATGTAGATAGTTTTTTGCATTCATTTTTGTAGGTATGGAAGCTGCTCGCATTCATGATCAAAATATCTCCTCACTGATGCATTAGCTGAAGATTGGCGATGAGTAAGCAGCTGCAATAAAGACTCTAAATATCTCGCCATCTGCCCAATTCCAGATTTTGACGCCATAACTGATGCAGCTAGACAGTCATCGATTGAGATATTTTTCTATGACAGCTCATAGAGAAAATTTTGTAACCGACCTAGGATAGTTTGGAATGCTATATATATGCATTCATTTGATGTAAATAGGGTTGGAAATTTTTTGGCATTTTGGTCTTTCTGTTTCCAAATAGAGTTTTCATATACTGTAACCTTGCCTCTCTGTCAAATATATGCAAGTTATTTTTACCTCTTTACTAATTTTTCTGTTTCTGTGTGAATCTACATATGGTTTGTCTATGAAGGTTGTATTCCTCTCAATCATATTGCTTCTCACCTCTACTAGAGTCATCTAACCTTTGTATGCCTACTTGCAATATTCTGATTGTGTTGTGCATCCTTCAGTTCTGTGGAAGTTTCTTTAAATCTATCTGGTGTATCACCCTTTTATGTTTTCAAGCTTTTATTTATTTTCATTACAAGCATTCTCTCTCCCTTTTCCCCCCAAAATTTAGTAGTTTCAAGTGATAGCTAGACAAGGAAGCCGGCCTTCTCCAGAGGTTTGATCTCATTTAGCAAAGTCCCACACTTAGAGATCAATCACATGTTATTCTAGTTTGCAGAGCTTTAATAGCTTCATGCAAGGGTGCAAAACTAGGTGATAACAGAACTAAAACAACCTAAGATCAAGAGAAAAGTGAGAAGGGAAGTAGAAGAACTCGCCAAGAGGCATGGAATATCAAAGGAGGCAATTGATGCCAACAGAGAGAAGATGGAAAGGGAAGAGAAAGAAAGGCAAGAAAAAGTAAAAGAAAGTGCTCCGGTGCAAGCCCCCTCCTGGACCAAATCCTCCAAAAGCTCTGCACCTGCCACCTCTAAGAGCCAAAAGGCATCAAAACCAGAAGCCTAAACATCTGGAAAGGGAGAGAAGAGAACAAAGAAAAAGGTAACAAGGTCCTATACAAGTCAGAAGGATGATGAAGAGACAAAATCTGATGAGGAGATCAAGAAAATGAAGAAGAAGAAAACATCCAGTGAACCCTCTACCAGTCATAACAAGGAAGAAGAGGTAGAAGAATTTGTTGAAAGTCTTACTCTCTACATTGATGATATCATCAAATCAGTCACTGTGGATGGGAACTTGAAACCAATGACTAAATTTTATGATGATTATGGTGAAGCTGATCAGAAGATCCTAGAAGAAGCTACAGTCAGGTATCTAAACATCTATAACAAAGCATTGATTGAAATCATCTCCTTAATTCCCAAAAGCCTAGAGAAGGAACTTGAAATAAGAAAGAAAAATGCTAAGGAAAAGGACCTAGAGATTTGGGAACGGATAGCTATTCAGCTCTACCCTTCCATCACTTCAAAACAAATGAACATGATCTTCAAAGATTGCAAGGATGAGTTTTGGAGCAAAGCAAGAATGAATCAGCTTATGCTTGGAGAGACTGACAAAGTGGTAAAAGATACTGAAGACATCCTCCAGAATGCCTTCATGAAATTCAATCTCCCTATTATAGAGGACTTAGGTAATGAACCTTCTATCGTGGATGATGAAGGACTAAGTACATCAAAGGTAGATCCTTCAGAGAAAACTACAGAAGAATCAAAGGAGATAGGTGATGAGAAAACTAAGGATCTAGATTCCTCTGCTCTAGAAGAGGAAGTGCCTGAAGAAGTAAACATCTCTCTTCCGGATCCCTCTGCTGACTCCAGAACTGAAGGAGAAGAGAGAAAAGATGAGAAAAGTTGTCAAGAAGAAGTCAAGGGAAGAGAAAAAGATCAAACAGAGAAAACCCCAGATGACAGTTCTGAGGCCACAGAAGGGAATAAAACTCTGTCTCCAGCAAGAGACACTACAAAAGTAGTCAAAGACTTCCTAACAGAAGAAACGATGGAATTAGATGAACTGGAACTGCTTCAAGGACCATTCAATTTTGATTCCCTATCCTCGGTTCAAACAATGAAGAGAGCATCCTTTGCTTCAGCAAAGGCAAAAGAAAAACTTCTGAAGTCTCACATGGAAGATTGTGAGCTGATAGAGATTGCATCCAGTGTATTGGAGAATATCATGCCATCCTTTCAGAAGGATCTTTCAGCCTCCTCATCTAGTAATCTAAAATCTCTTGTTAATTCTGTTAATACACATTTTGACTCTTTAGAGAAAGCAGCAGAAGAGAAAGTCCGGAAAGAGTTTTTGGGTAAGAGATTCTCCAAAGTACAAGGGCTAATAACAAATGATAGGAGAAATATGGATAGTGGAATAAGGAGCTTAGAAATTGCTCTTAAAGATGGCAGAGAAATATATAAATTTTGTTTATCCTGGTCTAAAGTGATAAAGGATATTGAGAAGAAAGTGAAAGAACAAGAGGATAAACTATCAAGTTTATCTTGGAATTTTCATCCTCTCACCACATCCATAATAAACCAATAATGTCAGACTATTGCCATTCTAAATGAACTAAAGAAACTTGAAAAGGAAAGGAAGAATATAATAAGTAGGATTGGTAAATTAGAGGGATAATTATCCCTAATTTAGAGGCCATGCATGAGGCCCTAACTGATGCTCAGACCACAGCCCGGACCAATGATCCGACAGATCTAAAGAGGGCAAAAGCTTTTGCATTCCTGTTGAGTGGTCACATCTCAATTTTGGACAAAATGAAGCAAAGTTGGGCAACATAATTTATCCAATTGAAGACAACTTTTGTAGATATACTTCAGTATATGTAAGTATAACATGTATGTATATTTATGCGGCCAAGTATAAATTGTTTTTAGAAATTTTGGCATCCGGATCCTACCCTTTACCATTGATGTCAAAGGGGGAGTGAGGAGTAGTGAAAAATGTGAAATCTAGCTAAGGGGGAGCTCCAGAAAAAGTGTACATAAGAACAAAGCATCAACCAAGGGGGAGTATGCTATAACACTTAGTCATTTTTCACTAAGTGTTACCATCAATGCCAAAGGGGGAGATTGTTGGCAAGAGACACTATGTGGCTTCATGAGTGTTGTCATTGATGGCAACAAAGTCCATCCCACACATCCGCAGAACATGGTATGTCTATATTGGAAGTCAGATTGAAGAGTATTTTGGTTCGGTGAGCAAGAACAGAGCATGCAGCAAGGTCCGACAATCAGGTCCGGATCTCTCAGATGAAGTATCTTAGTAAAGTGCAAACTTGGGGAAGTCATAAGGAGTACCATGACTAATAAATTCCAGAGATTGACCCTCCGATGATGAAAGAGTGAAAAGATATGAACACCAAAGTGTTGGGTTCCTGTTTGGTAGAGAAGACTGAGGAAGAACTGATCGACAGAGCATCGGACCTTAATCTGGATGAGATATTGATGGTGATCAAGTTTCTTGAGGTATCATTCATGATTGGCTAATATGATTGATGACTTCTATAACTATCTTTTTGATACGCATCACTTAGCAAGCATGGATTCAGCCGACAGACCAGAGTTTGGAAATATCTTGAGTTTTCTGGATACCGACTAGAAAGATGATTGAAATCATTGATGCGGATATATATACCAGATTGATTTCTGTATGAAGGTGTGTGTGGTGTGTTGTATTGTGCAAAGAAAAGTAGAAAGTACCATGAAAGCAGCTATACAGGTCCGGTATGTGACAGGACAACAGCACCAAAGAAGAGGAAGAATGAAGTGCAGTAGATCAGTGTATTGAGCCTAACCGGAACTGATCCTCAGCATATGTGGATGCTTCTCATCAGTTCAATCACCTGGTTACTTTCTTTATACCTTGTAGATAGTGAGTCTCTTGTAGGCAGTGAGCCTCTTGTGAGCAGTGTGCTCGGGCAATGAGCCCTAATTGGCAAGTGCCATTTTGTACTTCTATTCTTTTAACAGAGAATACAATCTTGGGTTAATCACCCTGTGGTTTTTCCCCTAACAGGGTTTTCCACGTCAACATCATTGTGTTATGTGTATTGATTTTATTTCTGCTTTCATGGTTATGCATGCTTATGTGATTTAATGTTGCATTAGTTGTTAAAGAAGAATAGAAAGTTAAAGTAATTAAGATAACTGATTCACCCCCCCTCTCAGTTATCAACAACAGGTTGGTGCAACTTTGACTCTGTGCCCAATGGATAAGGGACTGGTCTACATCCTAGAGATCTATGGTTCTCTCCATGCCCGTAAGAGGCATGCATCCCCAAATAGAGCCAATGTTGGTGCCTGCACCTGGAGTTAAGGTTTCAAGCTAAAAATCCACAGGCATTTTCATTGTAAAACCTTCAAATTTTCTAAGTTTATCGGCCTTCACTTTTTCATGCATGTATCTTTTTATATGCATTGCTGTTTGTATGTGCATTTGAATGTGCAAGTGCATATGTACATTGGTGGGCCCGAAAAATAAGTCAAATTGGCTTCAAAAGTGCAAAAAATGGTTGTATGCATTTTGGGTTGAATGTGCATCGAATATTCAATGGTAGATTCCATGCTTGTATGTAAAAAGAAATTGCATGTATGTTATCATTGTATATTCGCATATACAATGGGTATATACAAGTGGCGGATCTCATATATGTTTAAATCGGCCCTGCCGGGGATGGATGCAAAAGCAGAGTTGAAAAGTCAAAGCATTTCCTTGTATGTTGCGTTGTATGTATCTCCGATATACAAGTGAAATCTACAAGCAGATAGATGCAAGGCGAATGCAACCAAGCAGTTAACTGCATTTGTGAAAAAGGTGGAATCCGCGGGTTGTATATTGGGATTGCATGTTCCCAATATACATTCAGACATACAATGAAGAGATACAAAAAAATATGCAAGCAGGTTGTAGTCAAAGTCAAAGATGTTCAAATGCATGGTGGGGCCCGCATGGTTGTATGTTGCACATTGTATGTGCGATATACAATGTGACATGCAATGGATGAGATACAACTCCAGATTTGAAAATTGTTCCAATCTAACTGATAAATGTAGTATATCCGGTGGTTGTATGTACATTGCATATTGTATATGCAATATATAAGGAGATGCAAAAGGGAAGATACAAGCCAAACCCGAATGGGATTGCAAAGTGTTTCATAAGGATTTGGGGTTCGCTCCTTGTATGTTGGTGATTGTATGTATATGCAATTTCGTATATGCAAAGATTTGAATGTGCAAGCAGTTGTATGTATATGCTTTTGCATATACAAAGGTGAAAATGGCAAAATAGAAGGAAAAGTCAGTGATGGAAAAAGGACACCTACATGGCATGACCTCATTGGTTGATGACTTTTCAGCATGATTTGGAGCCACAGATCTCAGCAGGAAGAGGGAAATTGACGGCCATGGTTCAAATTTTCATAGGAGGAGATTTGTATGTGTTCGCCACATCGCTTCAGTCAGGAATAAACTTCAGAGCTCGCAACTGCTGCATCCCGCGGGTAGGTTGGCTTTAATGACAGAATTACAAAGGTATGGTCAACTGATTGACAGGCCAGCTACCTTACTGAAGGCAAAAATCTCCATGCGGTGGCACACTTCTTGAATTCACCTGCTCCCTTCTTCTTCTTCTGCTTGGTGCATTCAATGTTTTGTGCGCCATTCTGATGGTGCATTGTATCTACTGGCATTTTGAAATGATATGTACTTAATTGCTGAGTACACATTCTGGTATATATCAGAACTGTGTTACTCATTTTTTGGTTGTTGAAGACTGGGGCAATTTTTTGGAAATAATAACGAAAATAGAACATTTCTTTGGTTGTTCTATCTTTTTTGTGAGTTTATGAGTTGCATCTGAATGCACCTTGCACATATGTTCAATTTCATTGTTGTTTTATATGAAAAATACATTCTTTGCATGTGTTTATCTGTTTGTCTCCATTTGTTGTATGTATCCCTTCTTTTGAATCTGGTTGCTAAGGGTTACTAAGATTCTAGGATATAGATTTCTGTATCACATGCTTGATCTCTAACTTCCATTCAAGGAATGGATTAAACTATTTTAGGTTAAGCATGAAGAAGATTGTATGTCAGCTGGGATATGTGTAAGTAGAGGCAGCTAAATACTTTGTCTTGGGTGGTGTTTGTAAGGCAAATACCAGTCCTAACCCCTTGAAACTTGAATGCCAGTGCAAATCATTCATATGTATACATCTAGTTGACTCCTTGCCCTGAGATAGGCACCAGTCTGCTTCTTATGTAGTAGTTATGATCCAAAAACCCCTGTCTTGCATCCAAAATATAAAACAAATCATTTCATTATTCCAACCTATTAGTTTGTAGTAGTAGAATTAGGACCCCTACATACTCTCATCCTCAACTAGTTAGATATGTCCAAGAACATTGCCAAACTTGTGATTTATCATGCATATGTTGGTCCAAACATGAGAGTATTCTACCTGTTATTGTAAAGCTAAATCTTTTTGTCATTGGGCGAGTCAAGGTTACATCTTTAGCTATAGGGATACCCCCCTTGGTGTGGCAGAACCAAAAGTGAAGGGGAGGTAGCCAGGCAACCTCCTATATTTGTTGGCTGAATCTGCCTGTACATTAGAACTGGCAAACCCTTTGCCAATTCAAAGAGAAAGACCCAACACATCATATGCTCATCCCAAGTCTTACTGAAAATCAAAATATCATCTAAATAAATAATAAAAAAACGTCCCAAAAATTCTTTCAATACCTCGTTCATGAGCCGCATGAATGTGCTCGATGCATTGGTTAGCCCAAATGGCATGACTAACCTCCTTTGTCTTGAAGGTTGTCTTCCATTCATCTCCTTCTCTGATTTGGATCTGGTGATACCCACTCTTCAAGTCAATTTTTGTGAAGTACTTGGCTCCACTCAAGTAGTCTATTATATCATCCATTCTTGGCAATGGAAACCTATACTTGATCGTGATCTTATTGATGGCCCCGAGAATCTGTACACATTCTCCATTCTCCATCTTTCTTTGGTGCTAGTAATGTAGGTACCACACATGGACTTAGGCTCTCCCTTATTAGTCCCTTTCTTAACAGCTCTTGAACTTGTTTGTTCAGCTCTTCACTCTCTGGAGGAGTCATTCTATGGGCTGCCTTATTCGGCAAACTAGCTCCTGGTATCAAATCCATTTGTTGACTTATCTTCCTCACTGGTGGTAAACCTTCTGGTACATTATTAGAGACAATGTTATGAAATTATTCCAACATATCTAAAACTTTTGCTGGTACATCTTCACATTTCTCTTGACTAATCTTAGGAATCAATGCAAAGAAATGACTCTCATGCTTCATACCCTCCAAAAATTTCCTACCATCTACAAAGCAAATTATGGTAGTACTACATACCTTTTCTTCCATCTCCTTCAAGGGCTTCAACTTATGATGAACTCCATCCTTTGTTAGGGAATATGTGTTTGCATGGCCATCATGGACAACGCTCCTATCATACTGCCACGGCCTCCCCAATAGCATATGACATGCATCCATCGGTATGATATCACACAGCACCTCATCATGGTAGTCCCCAATCTTGAACTTCACTAAACACTGCTCATTAACCAAAGCTCTATGGTCCTTTTGCAACCATGCAATCTGATATGGATGTGGATGCTTTCTTCTTGTCAACTTCAACTTGTCAACCATCTCCTCTGAAACAAGATTGTCAATACTTCTACTGTCAATAATAATGTCACAACACTTACCTTCACATTTGTACCTTGTGCAGAATAAACTCTTCCTCTGATTGGGTTCTTTCTCCTCATTCAACAAAGTTCTTCTGACAACTAGGGTTTCTCCCCATTCACCATCTTCAAAACACTCAGATTGCACATCTTTATCTACATGTACAACTCGTGCATTACCTTCAAGTCTTCTATTTGTCCTTCCTTGATGTTGCGGACACTCGTATGCTCGATGCCCTTCTTCACCACATTGGAAACAGGTTCCTCTGAAACCTCCTCTTTCAGGTCCTTGCCTAGGTCTACCTCTTCCTCTTCCTCTTTGTTCAACATGGTTCTGGTCATGAGGGCGGTATGCATTATCTCCTCTTTGATTTTGCTTGGTGCTAGCTTCTTCACTTCTCTTTGGATCTTCATTTCAGCCTCCGAAGGACCTTCCACCAGTCCTTACACCTTGACCTCTTCCCCTTTGTTTGTTGTCAAATCTTTTATTCAGCTTCTCTTCCACCTTTAGGGAAAATTGATACGCATCTTCTATGGTGGTCAGTCTGACTAGGCTCATCTCCTCTTGAATACTTGGCATCAACCCATTAACGTAACGAGCTACCTTCTCCTTGTTGGGCTCTGCATGAATGGTTCTGATAGTAATCTTATAAAATTCTTCTGTATACTCCTTAACAGACTTGTTGCCTTACTTCAATCCTTGCAGCTTCTTCAACAACTCCATCTCATAGTCCACAAGAATGAACTACTTCTTCAATTTCTCCATCATCCGATCCCATCTGGTGATCTTTCCTTTTCCACTTCTATTCCTCTCTAACTGGACCTCCTTCCACTAAATATTGGCGTGGCCTTCAACTTTGTTTTTGCAAACTTGACCCAATATGGGTCCTCCACATCTTCATACTTGAAATACTCCTCCATGTCATTGATCCAATCAATAAGCTGTTCCAGATTCAAATCTCTAGAATATGTAGAAACTTTGATCCTGGGCCTCTTTCTGATCTTCGAAATGGCCCTCAACAACCTAACTTCTGTAGGATCTCCTGCAGCTTCTTGTTCTTCCTCAAATAGCTCTTCTTCAACTTCATCTTCACTTTCTTCTCTTGTTCTTGGATCAAACCTTCTTCGCAACTTCTCTTGTAATGCATCGATTTGCCTTTGTAGGGCTCTAAAACCCTCTTCCATCAAAGCATTCCTCCCAATATGATTTCTTCATGGAGGCATCTTGATCTCCACAGCAAACCCACAACCTCAGGGCCTGGTGCAAACTGTCTCATGGTTGGTGATCTGTCTACACACTCAGGAACCCTTACTCTAATACTACTTGATGAAGGGGGTAAATCACAAAACACACAACAACAAAAATTACACACAGAAAATAGAAATTTCTTTATTGATTTGGACAACTTACTACATTACAAAAGCTCAAATACAATCAGAGCAATCAACCCTCCACAGGCTGCAACACATTACAGCTTCCTATCACAAGACTCTAGAATCATCAGCCTTATGTAACCCCAAATCAGCTAGGGTTTCTATTTTCCCACCTATTCTTGACTCTACACTTCCCCCTTAACTCTCTACTACTACCCAGGGTTCCCAAAAATGGTTATTAATAGCCCTTTTGGCGGCCAACAACGTAATTTTGAAATTTGCATCTCCCTCCAAAAATAGGTCAACTTCTGGGAGCCATAACTTTTGATCTGGGTGTCTGATTAATGAACCGTTTTATGTGTTGGAAATCTCGTGGAGTGCTCTACGTGCTAAGAACCTGCTCTACCAATTCCAACCATTTTTGGGGCCGTACGGGGCTGTTTAATGCCTCAAACATGAGTTTGAATAATTTTCAGGTGTTTTTCAAGAAACAAAAACTTTAATATCTTTCAACTCGCAACTGATCTTTACGTGATTCCTTCGCCAAAGGTCTTATTTTTCCGTTATGAAGTTTCCTGTAAAATTTCACTTCATTCTGTGCCCAAATGCAAACTTTATAAAAATAGTAGGTTGCTATTTTTAGCAGTTTGGAAAAACTAAAAGTTCTACATCATTATTCAAGCGATTATGGAACCAAAACCACAAATTTTGAAAATAAATGGAAAGAACATCAATAATTTTGAAACACATATTTTTTTGGGTGATGTAAGATTGCCCTTACACCACTGGATGCTCTTGCATCAGATACAAGCTTTGGGATCCTGTGGTCAAAAAATTGTTGTATAGCAGAAGTGTTATTTTTAGAGAGCTAACACATTCTTCCATTGTTCTACAACCAAAAGAAATAGAAAAGAAAGAGGATGTGGTTCAGTGTCCTTCTACCCCTGAGAAGACTAAACCGACAAGCCCTGTGAGACCTGATGATGAGGAGAAATCTAATAGCTCTGAAAGCTCAGAAGAAGAAGCGGAACCTCAACCTCAACCTTTGAGGAGGTCTACATGAACAAGGAAGCAACCTGATAGGTTTGGTTACTCATTGCTTGATTCTAGTTGTGCTTTTTCCTTGCTTACTAACACTAGTGAGCCTAGAACTGTGACAGAGGCTATGGGCATGAAAGATGCAGAATCTTGGAAGAAGGCCATGGAAGATGAGATGGCTTCTTTGGAGAAGAATAAAACTTTGGACTTGGTGCCTTTGCCTGAAGGATAGAAACTTGTTGGATGCAAATGGGTGTTCAAGAAGAAATTTAGTGTAGATGGCAATGTTGAAAAGTACAAGGCTAGATTGGTTGCGAAGGGGTACTCACAAGTGGAGGGAATTGATTATGGTGAAATTTTCTCTCTCGTTGCAAAGTTGACATCTATTCAATTTTTGTTATCTCTTGTAGCAGCTTATGACTTAGAGATGGATCAGATGGATGTAAAAACAACTTTCCTTCATGGTGATTTGGAGGAAGAGATTTACATGTCACATCCAGAGCATTACATAGAGAAAAGTAAAGAAATTTTGGTTTGCAAATTGAAGAAGTCTTTGTATGGTTTGAAGCAGTCTCCTAGGATGTGCTCTATGAAATTTGATGCCTTTGTGTTGTCAGTTGGATTTCTGAGATCAAAATGAGATCATTGTGTGTATTACAAATTTGACAATGATTGCATTCTCATTATTGCATTGTATGTTGACAATATGCTATTAATTGGGAATGGTAAGAATATGATTTATGATTTGAAGTCTCAGTTATCGGCATAGTTTGAGATGAAAAATCTAGGGGTAGCCAGGTACATTCTGGGAATAGAAATCAGAAGAGACAAAGCTAATAGAAAACTTTGGTTAAGTCAGAGTAAGTATGTGAAGACCATGTTGGATAGGTTCAACATGGTAGATTGTAGACCATTGTGTGTTCCTATTTCATTGGGGACAAAGTTATCTGTTAATGATTGTCCAAAATCTCCTTATGAGGTGGAGGACATGAGTAGAGTACCTTATGCTAGTGATGTTGGTAGTTTGATGTATGCCATGGTCTGCATAAGACCAGACATTGCCCAAGCAATGGGAGTCCTTAGTCGATTTATGGCTAATCCTAGATGGGTACATTGGGATGTAGTGAAGAGAGTATTTAAATATTTGAGGGGTACTTCTGAGTATTCCATATGCTATCATGGTAATCTAGAGGACCTCCGCATTCTGTTTGTATTCGTGGATTCATGGATTCTGATTGGGCGGGTGACATTGACAGTAGGAGATCCACCAGTGCTTATGTGTTTACTATGTTCGGTGGTACAATTAGTTGGATGAGTAAGCAGAAACCTATGGTCACTTTGTCCATGATAGAAGTTGAGTATATGGCAGCAACTCATGCTTGCAAGGAAGCCATTTGGCTTAAGAGATTGTGTTCAGATATTGGTGTTGATGCAGGACAGATTACGATATGTTGTGATAGTCGCCTAGAAAAGAATCTAACTTTCCATGCTAGAACAAAGCATATTGATGTACAGTTTCACTTCGTGTGATACATGGTAGAGGATGGGAAGGTGAATTTGGAGAAGGTAGACACTTTGAAGAATGTTGTGGATGCATTGATGAAACCAATGGGCACAGAGAAGTTTAGATGGTGTTCGGAGTCTATGGGCCTCTTGGCACAGTTAAATCTTGTCATTTCCATTGGCTCTTACAAGGTGTTTGACAAGTGGGAGAATGTTGGGAATTAAGGTGTCTCAACCTTGGTAATTCATTGTATTAATTAATTGTATGTATTTATTTATTACCTATTAATGTATTTTGGATGCAAGTCCTATTTCGTCATCTTGTGGGAGTTGGCACAGTGATGTGTCATCCTACATGGAAGGTGACCACATGTAATTTTATCCTCACATGAGGAGATAGGCATCCCACTTAGTGGTAGAGGTATTTATCCATGTGTTAGCACTTTGACTAGTGTGTAAGTGAATCTTGACCGAAATGGTATGACAGATTCCTATGACAGAATCTATGACGCGTAAGAGTCGTAAATGGAAGGTTCTATGATAGGTGAAGACATGTGTCACAAGGCATCTTGGAAGAAGGCATCTTTGGGTACCCCAAGGAGAGTGATGATGTATTGTAAGTAGAATATGCTATTTTTAGGTAGTTATGACAGATTCTCTTACAGCTATAAGAGCTGCTAGTTATGATGGATTCTATGACATCGTAAGATGCGTAAGAGCATCTGTCATTGCCCAACTTGGGAATAGGTGACCTCTTTGGGATGGGGTGATGTGACAAGTGTCATGACTATGTTGTAGTGTTGGACGAGTGTCCCTAAGCATGGGTTTTGGGCCATGAGGCCAAGTGCGACGCCCATCTCAAGGAAAGTGATTTTTTGCCTTGTAAACTTCTATTTAAGTAGGTGCTTGGAGAGATGTATTATGTGATTGACAGGTACTGTTATGTTGGCGGATTGTCTCTAGATATGAGTGTCGAAGACTCCTATAAAGATTTGCATTGCAAGTGTGTTGTAAACTTCATTGTTTAGATAATACATTGTGCAAGTTTTGGAGTGTGGGTTTTTTCACCCTTAAGGGTTTTCCCCACATTATATCTTATCTCTCTCTCTCTTATGTCTTACATTCTCGTGTTGTGTATTGCTGTAATATCTCCATTGTTATGTTAACATTGCTATAACTATAAAGATTAAAATGAATTTTCACTCATCTCTCCTCTTTAGATTAGTGTAGGAAGTGATTTCCACACACCTAGCTTCCTTTCATGGTTCGCCAAGAAGACAATTTACCAATAAGGCAAAAAGGGGGCCCAAGATGAAGACTAAGTGCCAAAAGGAAAAAGGAGGTTTTTCCTTGGTTTGCAAAAGGGGAGAATTCACAGATAAAGAAAATAAATGAGAAGAAAGTTCAAAAGGAGCCTTTGCCAAGGAAATAGTGAGTTCGTGAACTTGACAGTTCACCAACTAAGATTTTTGTTGACTAGTTTTGCTGACAAAGAGAAATAAGAAGATGCTCAGCATAGAGAGGGGTAAAATATGATTTCTGACGGCCCGATAGAGATGAAAATGAAGATAAACCAGGTAGATTTAAAAAAGGGGATTGTAAGTGAAAATTGGACAACACTTTTAAAGTGTTGTAAAAGCTTTGGGAGCCAATTTCTTGAATTTGTGCTTCTTCACAATTGCTATCAAGAACGTGATTTCAGGAGCTAAACCTTAGTTAGTCTAGCCATTTTCTTCCCTTAAGGCAGCTTATCCAAGGTTATCCTTCTCACAAGGGGCAAGTCATGGAACAACAATAGATGTCTACTTGTACTTCTAGCCCTAGTACCCCTGCCACTGGTCAGGCCACCATTTTGCAACCTCTAGTTATAGGGTAAGTTGAGGTAGATGGGAATCAATAGAAAACACATTCAAAAGATTTTGCTAAAGAGAATGTTCAGACTCCCAAGATGAAGTAGGGAAAACTAGTGTAGATGAACCCGTTGGATTTGAGACATTGGATGAGGAAGACAAAGAAGTGCCTTCATAATTGTTCCTTTAATTTTCATACTTTGTTATGTTGAGACTCTTTTTATTATTCGAGACTATGTCTCGTTTGATATTTCAAGAAATTTATTTTACCATTTTCTATTAGTTGTATAAGATAGTTATATGGGCAAAGTTGGTTCCTATCTTTTACTATATAATGTATGGGTAAAGGAGAGAGATCTTTTGGTGAAATTTATTTTTCATGACTAGACCATTAGACATTATATTGAAAAAGTAAGGAGGATATTTGATACAATAAATGTGGTGTCATCTTTGGAAAGAATAGAGTAGTTTGTTCAAATTTATTTCATAAATACAAGAGGAAGGTTGACAATGGGTCGATTATCTTCTCTGTGTATTAGCCATTTATTCTTCGTATGTTGGATGTGTGGTGCATTGGATTATGGTATCTACATTTCTCTGTATGTCAAAATATTGATAACCTGCTTCTTTTATGATTGTATTGCCATTGGAGTGCCTTCTTTCATATGTTAGAATTTGATGCGAAGGTGGTGGTTCGATTATAGTGATTCACTCATTTACTTTCTTCCATTCATGTGTCTAGAAAAAGGCCATAATAAATTATTATTATAAGTAATATTTTTGTCTACAATACAGTGAGTATTATGGTTTTGATTAAATTTCATATTGTATATAAATTGCCTTTCCCACTCTCAGGTTAAAAGTGTGTCAGCAAACTAAAATTTTCATCTTATGAAGGGAGTTGTACCTTCTAAAACATTCAGAGGACAATTTATGAAAATTGTCCAACTGTTGGTGGAGTTTGTTACTGCTAAACTGGGCAAGTCTTTATTAAATAAGTGGTAAAAAATCTATTCACTAACAGATTTTTGGTGATTTTACTAGGGAATAAATATGAAGTACTGGTGCATCTTAATCCTTAGAAAAACTTAAGATACCTCCCTTGGAATGGAGGTTGGTGACTCTACAGAAGTGAGATATTCATTGTCATTATTTTCAGATCTGTACCATGGTTGAAAATATTTCTCATCCATGGGGAACTCACTTCAGCCCATTATCCTTGCATCACTACATAGCTCTACTTGTTGGATCGCGTAAGCATTTTCCAAAGTTCAATGGAGAAAACTCACAGGATGTAGATCATATTCTTGCATTCACAGTTGCTTGTGGAATCTTGGGAGTTACTAAAGAAGATGTGTTTGTGCAACTATATGTTGAAAGCCTTCTTAGACATGCTACATAATGGTTTCAATACCTCAAGGATAGATGTATTACAAATTGGGATAGTTTGAAGGTAAAGTTTCTTGCAAGATTTCAAAATACAGTTGATGGTTGTGAAATTTTATCTTAGTTTTTCTTAATCCATAAATTAGAAGAAGAACCCATGAGAGATTTTGTAGACTGATTCAATTGATCTGTGAAGAAGATTCATCAGATATATTAGCCAAGTGAAGCCAATCAACTATGTACCTTTATCACTACACTACATCTTGAAGTTAGTTATACCCTGAAGCGGAATAAGGTACATAAGCTAGAGATTGCACAAAAGGAAGCCATTAGAATAGAAGATTATTTGATTTTATCTGGGTTGAGGAAAGAAAAATGTATTAAGAAGTGTGTTCTAGAGGTTTCAAGAAACAGATTGATAAAAGGGTCTTCCATACAGAACTAGGATTATCAAAATAAAAGGCATACCTATACTCCACATAATCTCAGTATGAAGAGGGTAAAATTCACACCTCCTGTAAATTAATTTCTGAATCTCACTATTCTAGGAGAAGAAGATCCAAGTCAAAGTGACTTAGTTCATTTAGCAACTCAAACTTGTGATACACAAAGTGTAGAAATATACCATTTGCAAGTTGAAGACAATGATGATGAATCCAAAATTTCTTATGAAGCTCAAAGATTTCATACTTTTTCAATTCCATCAGAGAGTATTAACAATCATTATATCTAGTCAAAAAATACAGTGATCAATTCTACTTCACAAACAATACCTTTTGCACAATATTTCACAACTATACCTAAGAAAGAGGTGAATATGAATGAGTTATCACAAATATTTTCTCTTTCTCTAGAAATAGAACTATTTACCTTTGATAATATTGAAGAATATTTGCTGATTTGTAAAATTGAGAAAGAACTTAAAGACAAACTTGAAGTAGAAGAAAACAAACCCTTAAACTTTTGTGTTCTTCCTAGCATGCAATCTGATTATGAAGTATTCAAATTTGTTGATGGATATTTGGAAGAGGAAATACAACAAGGGGGGTGACAAACCATACGATGTTTGAATCTTTCTATTATGAATATATTACTCCACAAACTCGTATGGCTTTATTTCAAACCCTTACTTTTAACCATGTTGATCCCTTATGCAAACGATGTAATGACAAAGAAACAAATGAAAAATTAGAAAATCAAATGGATGAGGCATGTCAGATAGATCCACATCCTCATGATGTCTATATTCTAGTATGGTGCCTTGATGCTTCAAATGATGAATTTCTATGCGGAGAAGGTGTTCTTGTTCGCTCATCATTGACCACTGAAGAAGGAAGTCTTATTGATGAAATTGAAGGTATGGACATACCCTCTTCTTCTCCTTCTCAGTCCTTAAATGATGAATCTTCTAAGCTTGTTGTTTAAAATAAAAATGAGGACTTTTGGGTGGGAAGAAATCATACACTTGTTGAAAAACCTGAAAATGACATAGCTTTATAAGATGAACAAGTAGAAGAGTTTGATAAACATTCATCCACTAGGGAAGAGACATCTCAAATGGAAAACGAATCTGCACAAGAAGGAATTGGGAGTGATACTATGTTGTCTAGATTACAGATAGAACATCTAACACGGATAATGATAATAATAGAAAATGTCAATTTTTGTTTCCATGAAAGATACTATTAGGGCTATAGACAACCAAGCGAACAACAATAAAATGTGTGCCTTGCCCTCTTCCTCGGCACCATTTATAAAGGATGTTACTTGTAATTCTAATTGTTCTAATTAGATTATAGTGGGGGAGTATGGGAAGGCTAGTTTATTGATAAACCCCCAATACAAAGTACATGCTTGGGTAAAACTCACTGGGATTTGCAGCCTCAGGATGTTCTCTCATTAAAATCATGCATGAGAAATGATGTCCTAATTAATACAACTTAGGGAATATGTTTGTCAAGGTTTTGTACTACTCTATTGTATTCAGATTATGAAGTTTATGTCACAATACATAAAGAGGAAAGTGTTGTTACAGATGGTGTTTGAATACTGTTGGAAATAGACATAGATAAAAACATTTGTATAGGGTTTTCTTTAGTTCACAAGTCAGACAAAGAAGGTTTAATGCAAGGTTTCATTCACCCTTATCCAAATAATCCAAAGTAGCTTCAAATAGGGAATATGAGTGTGATTAGGATGACACAGGGAGATCAAACCAACACTACATAGGGAAATATTATTATGATTCATTAGGACTCAATGATATATGATGAGAAATGGTTGTTTGTGTTAGTGTGAATGGGGTTATCACCTAACCGGTTTACCCTTGTGTGGATAATTCATATTATTTACCAATTTATTAGTTAAATAATATTCACACATCACACATAATTCACACATGTTAAGTTGACTTAGTGAGTCTTCTAGATGTCTAGTTGAGTCTAGTTGTGTGTTGAGTTGTTGATAGTTGGAGTGAGTTGTCTTATCCTCCAAATGTGCAATTAGTTATCATCCTCTAATTATCACATGTTGTAGGAATATCTCCACCTTTCTAGCTCTCACCTTTCCTTTATAAGAAAGGCTCTCTCATTGTATTTTACATGATCTTTGTATAGATTCTTTGCTCCATTGTTTTAGCATCTTCTTTGTTATCTTTGTGTGGAAGGTTGTCTTGATTGCAGGTAATCCTAGCTTGCTGAGTCACATTGACTCTTACATGGTATTAGAGCCTAATCTACAATTTCCTTCCCTCATTGGAGAGGTTTTGTTGGGAGTTGTGTGTTAGGTGCATCCTGGAGCAAAATGAACATCACTGTTGCGATCAGGAGGCCCAAATCTGTATAGATCGGCTGTCCAAATGTTGAAATCAGAGAAGTTGGAAAAAAGGCAAAAAAAATTTGCCTCTACCCCTCCACGGCAGGGAATATTCCTTGTGCAAAAGGAATCTTCACTGTACTCTTTGTGTCAGCATTAACATCCTCATCGGCTTGCATAATTAGATATGATTTTTCAGGTAAAAATTTGTCCACTCTGTTTTAATTTTTTCTGCTAGTCGAAATCATTGTTTACAAAGATTTGTTTAAAAATTAAAAAAAATATTAAGAAAAGGGAAGCGGTACCAATAGGCCGTACTTGTCGGCACCTATTCTCTCCTATAGGCAGGGCCTGCTTTAAGCAGTGGGAAGAGACCATCTGCGGATCCTAAGGGCCTCACGCAGCCTACGAGACCCTTGGCCATTCAGCCTTTTTATGTTTTAAATATTTTTTTTGAAATAAAAAAATATAGATCTTATAAAAATTTTGGTGTTCAACAATAAAGTCTTCAGGGACCACATCATCGTCAGTGATCAGATCACTAACCACAATTGGCATGTCATCTAAGGCTCAGCGGTCTTTATTCTGCATTGTTGACTATCGTCGACAACTGTCAACCATATAGATTTCATCATCGACCTTTCAAAAGTTCACAGTCGGCGATCATAGATCCATAGATGGCATCTCCATAGAAAAATTTTCTATACTCGTCAGTTGTTCTACTCGCATCATCTACGACAGTCAATGAATTGTTACAGGCAATCATAGATCTCAACATCAACTATCTTAGATCTGCTATCTCAGTGGTCTGCAGTTTAAGATCTGCCACTATTTTTTCCTTCTACTGGTGATCCTTTGTAGTTATTCAGAAGAATTCATCATTACATATATTTCAGTTTTAACACATTACTGAAGTTATAGGTGCTACATGGGCATGCTTCTCTTTCCCGCATAGGTTCATACTTTTCCCAGCCTGTTAATGGATTTGTATAGCTATCCTGAATCTTGTTTGAGGTAGGTTTGTCCTTCCATGTATATAGGTTAGGTAGGAGTTTTTTCTATGTCTGGTGTTTATTTCTCCTTCCATTTTTGTTGTGTGTTGTCCCATTTTCCCCTTTGGCTCTTCTTGTTCTCTGTCATGCTGTGTTGTAGTCCTGACTCTATGGCCCAATGAATAAGGCACTAGCCAGCATGAGTTTCTGTGTTCTCTGCATCCTTTCAGTCTTAGTCCCCAGTTAGAGCCACTTGTTTCCCCCAATTTTAATCTTGTCCTATACAATGTACTTTTGGTTCATCTCAATCTTTCACCTCATCTTCAAATTGTTTCTCAAGTCTAAGTCTTCTCTCCTTTCTTCTATCGGCAAAATTATCTTTCCACGAACTCAAGGTTTGAGGCCTTCTTTTCTAAAATTCCTTTGTTGTTGACAATTTTGAGTATCTTCAAACATGACTCATTTTCTCCTTTGTCAAGAAAGTTCTCTATCAGAGAACTTTGTTAGGAAATTCTTAAGTCTACGAACCCTATCGGAAAAACTTTAAGTTCGTGAACTCACAACTTTCCTGATAACTCTTCATTAGAAAGTGCCTTGCCACTTTCCTATCGCCTTTCCACCTATCAATTTTCTTTATCTTTTGTGAACTAAGTTTTGGTTCCTAATTTGTGAATTTCCCTGATTCTCTAATTAGTTGATTTCCCGATAACCCAATGGTGGTCTTTATCTTTTTTTGAAAGTCTTCTTTACCAAATTTCTCTATTTTTCATGAACTTAACTCCATTGTCCTATCAGTCTTTAGTTCTTAAGTTCTTTTTTTCCCCAATACGTCGATAAGCTAACAACTCTCTTTTGTTTATGTCAAGCGTCTCCCGTCAATAAAGGAAGAATTTTCTTATAGTCACATCATTGCTTGAAAGGATCGTGAAAAAGATATTTTTCCAATCATTGTTATTTCCAAAGCCTCATGAAGTTTATAAGATTATCGCTTGGTTTGCGATATCCCAAATTTGCTGACAAAGTGATAAATACATTATACCAGGAATTTATCAATTTCGTGAAATCCACTTTTTGCCGACTAAATAAACACAACAGTTAGAAGCTCAGTTCATCAAATGAGAATTTCACCAATAACCAAGTTTTGTGATGGCCAAAGTTGCCGATAAAGGGAAATGAAATTCTTGATAAAGTGTTTCATTCGTCGGTAGAGAAATTTGCCAATAGAGAAGAAAATGGCAAAGGAAGAAAAAAGAGTGGCTTCATCGACAAAACTGGAGGCTTGCAAACCTTTAGGTTCATCGATGAGAAAGTTTACTAACAGGGAAAAACACTGACAAAGGAAAGGATAAAGCAAGAAGAGAAGAAATAAGAGTGAATTGGCAAAATGGATGGTTCGCCAAGAAGACAATTTACCGATAAGGAAAAAAGGGGGCCCAAGATGAAGACTAAGTGCCAAAAGGAAAAAGGAGGTTTTTCCTTAGTTTGTAAAAGGGGAGAATTCACTGATAAAGTGAATAAATGAGGAGAAAGTTTTAAAGGAGCCTTTTCCAGGGAAATGGCGAATTCGTGAACTTGATAGTTTGTTGACTAAGCTTTTTGCTAACTAGTTTTATCAACAGAGAGAAATAAGAAGATGCTCAGCATAGAGAGGGGTAAAATCTGATTTCTAATGGCCCGATAGAGATGAAAAATAAGATCAATAAGGCAGATTTTAAAAAGGGGACTATAAGTGAAGATTAGACAACACTTTTAAAGTGTTGTAAAAGTTTTGGGAGGCAATTTCCTGAATTTGTGCTTCTTCACAATTGCTATTGAGAACGTGATTTCGAGGGCTAAATCGTAGTCAGTCTAGCCATTTTCTTCCCATAAGGCGTCACATCCAAGGTTCTCCTCACAAGTGGAAAGTCATGGAACAACAATAGATGTCTACAGGTACTCTACCCCTAGTACCCCTGCCACTATTCAGGCCACCATTTTGCAACCTCTAGTTACAGGGCAAGTTGAAGTAGATGGGCCTCAACAGAAAACACATTCATAGGATTCTACTAAAGAGAATGTTCAGAATCCCAATCTAATGAAGCAGGAAAAACTGGTGTAGATGAACATAGTGGATCTAAGACATTAGACGAGGAAGACAAAGAAGTGTCTTCATAGCTGTTCCTTTAATTTTCATACTTTGTTATGTTGAGACTCTTTTTATTATTCAAGACTATGTCTCATTTGATATTTCAAGAAATTTATTTTACCATTTTTTGTTAGTTGTATAAGATAGTTATACAGGCAAAGTTGGTTCCTCTCTTTTACTATATAATGTATGGGTAAAGGAGAGTGAGAGATCTTTTGGTGAAATTTATTTTTCATGACTAGACCATTAGACATTATATTGAAAAAGTAAGGGGGATATTTGATACAGTATATGTGGTGTCATCTTTGGAAAGAATAGAGTATTTTGTTCTAATTGATTTCATAAATACAAGAGGAAGGTTGATAGTGGGTCCATTATCTTCTTTGTGTATTAGCCATTTATTCTTCGTATGTTGGATGTGTGGTACATTGGATTATGATAGCTGGATTTCTCTATATGAAATATTGATAAGCTACCTCTTTTATGATTGTATTGCCATTGGAGTGTCTTCTTTTGTATGTTAGAATATGATGCAAAGGTGATGGTTCGATTATAGTGATTCACTCATTGACTTTCTTTCATTCGTGTGTCTAGAAAAAGGCCATAATAAATTATTATTATTAATAAGACTCTTTCCTGAAATATAATGAGTATTGTGGTTTTGATTAAATTTCATATTGTGGAATATTGTCTTTCCCACTTTCAAGTTAAAAGTGTGTCAGCAAACTAAAATTTTCATCTTATGAAGGGAGTTGTACCTTCTAAAACATTCAGAGGGCAATTTATGAAAATTGTCCAATTGTTGGTGGAGTTTGTTACTGCTAAACTAGGTGAGTCTTTATTAAATAAGTGGTGACAAAATCTATTCACTAACAGTTTGACACTGCTTCTAGGGATGCTCAATATGTAGATCTCTTCAATCTGTATAATTTTAAAAAATCATTCCCAAATATCCTCTTAGATCAAAAGTTATGGCCTTTGAAAGATGGGCCTCCCACACTGGAAATGTAAAAACATCTATGACACATAAAAGAGATATAAGAGGGAGTTACAGTTGTTGATTAACTTATGATGCATGTTATGACACATCATAAGACATATTGGAATGGAGATAATGGAACCTAAATGGAGCACCCAAGTTGGTGGGTGGATTATGACAAGCTTATGGTAGGTGAAAGGAATATGCTATTTTTAGCCTATTGACTCATCTTATGATTTGGGTGTTGGATTTCTAACTGGGGATTTGGACACCACTTTTTGGGTGGTTTAGCTCATGGTTTCCTATTTACCATTTTATGGTTTAATGTATTGCATCTCCTATTTATTGGGTGATTCATATGGATGTTTTAATAGTGAGAGTTTTGTAGATATTATTATGTTACTAGAGTTACTCTACATCTCTGGCTAGTGATACTCCTTTAAAGGCTTAAACTCTAATTGTATTTGTTAGAGCCACTCAATATACTCACAAGAGCTAGGGATCTCTATAGTAATTTTTCTACAAGATAGAGCTACTACACAAGAGAAAAAACTAGAGGAAATTGATTCAAGAATAAAATGGTGCATTAAATTATTCACAAAGGAATAATACATAAAGATATACAACCACATTTTCCAAAAATAGACAAAGGGGATAAAAGAAAGCTCATGACACATGTCACAAAGCTCTCAAGATAATAAAGGGAAAAAAATCTCTAAAAAGACTCCCTAATCAACTTATGATAATGTGTGATTATAATTTCACACCAATGGTATTATAACCTTTAATTATTGAATAATACATTGAGTTGCTCTAGAGTGTGGGGTTTTTCTCTTGAATGGGTTTTCCACATGTAAGTTACTATATTATGATATATTGCTTTTGTGTTTATTTCCTTGTAATTATGTGATTAGTTTAATTTTTGCACATAGCTCCTCTCATAGTTTAGTGTAGGAAGCATATTCCGCACCTGTGCTTCCTTTCATGTACTACACTTAAAACTAATTCTAGCACAAAGTTTTTGTAACCATACTATCTTTTTGTAAGAATGTGCTCACAAACATATACTTTGATTTAGTAGTAGATAAATGAATTATTTGTTGTTCTTTACTCATCCAGCTTACTACTCCTCTAAATGGAGTGAACACATATCCACTTGTTGATCTCTAGTTGAATTGGAATCTACAAAACCTTATCTATTTAACACCTTGCCAACATCATAATACTATGATAACACAAATAATAATATGAATTTCCTTTCATGTACCTAAAAACTCTTTTAACATGAGCCCAATGTTCTTTTCCAAGCTTTAACACGAGCCTACTAAGAACTCCCACTGCTTGGGGAATGTCTAGCTCTATTAAAACCATAATATAGATTAGGATTCCTACCACACTTGCATATGGAATATTTAACATGTATTCCAAAGCCTCTATAGGCTTAGGACACTATTCCAAACTTAGATTTGTTCCTATTGGTAAAGGAATATGCACATTCTTACTATCATGCATATCAAACCTTTACAAAATAGTTTTGATATACTTTCTCTTGTTCGACCATAACTTCTTGTTAGCCTTGTCTCTAGTTATTTCTATACCAAGTATGTACCTTGCAACCCCTAATTTATTTATATCAAATTTCTTAGGCAATCAAGCCTTAAATTCCTTAATTACCTCTTTATTATTTCCAATGACTAGTATATCATCAACATATAAAATGATAATTAGCACATGCACACCTACCTATTTGTAGTATACATAATTATTTTTTTTACTTCTTGCAAAACCCAATTCCATCACATATGCATAAAACATTTGATACCACATATATGCAATGATTACTTCAAACCATTAAGAGATCTTTTCAACTTACAGTCTAGATCTTCTTTTTCCTTGACCTTACATTCTTCAGGTTGATCCATATATATTTCATCCTCTAAATCTCCATCTTAACAACCATTATTCTACTTCAAAATCACATGCTATGACAACAAATAACAACATTCTAATAGAGTTTTACTTACCTATAGGACAAAATATCTCACCAAATCCTATTTCTTCAATCTAGGAATACCCTTTTGCCATTAGTCTTTCCTTCTACCTTTCCAATGTACCATATGTGCTAAAACAATTTATATACCCATTTTTAGCTAATGGGCCTCCTTCCCTTATGCAAATCAACCAAGTCCCAACTCTTGCATTGTTGCAATGCCACGATCTCCTCTTTCATGGCATTCTTCTAGGAATTAATTTCCCTAGAAGAGAGAGCTTCTTATATTGAATTTGGATCACCATCAATACATGTTAGAGGAATAACACAATAGAAATCTGGTGGCCATTTCTACTGCCTTCTCGACCTTCTCATGGTTGTTGATGGAGACCTTGAAACATCAAAATTTTCCCCTAATGATCCTTCTTGGTAATATTCCTTTGCATCCACACTACCATGTCCACTATCTTGATAATTTATAGATGCATCTTCCTACTCTATTTATGTTCAAAATACATCTATGGCTCTCTAGTTTAATTGGTTGTTACTCCCAAGATAAAACTCCAAGTTCCTTGAGTATAACATCCCTCAAATAGAGAAATTTTAGTGTAATAAAATTTCAAAACTTACAACCCTTTAGATTTTCATCATACCCTATGAAAACACACCTCATAGCCAAAAACTCTCAAATGTGTAACAATATTTATTTCTTACCTATCCACGTTTCATATTGTGTCTTCTCCTCAAGCACAAAAATGGGAGAAATGTTTGTTCTAGACTAGAACTAATTAATAAGGTTTTGGCTTGATCCATCAAGATTGTATTTAACCTTTCAACTACCCCATTCTATGATGTAGGAGCATCCCAGGTTGAAAGGCAATCTTGCATCAACCAAAAATATTTTGATTCTTTACTTTTCTTGCATTTCGGTTACATTTGAGTCAGTTGCAATTTCAACATATTCCACCGCATTTTACCACATCATCATTTCATAGCTCATAAAGTAGGATTTAGACTCTACACTAGGTCATCTACATCATATTCAAATTTCATGAGATTTGGAATTGTCTGTGGAGAGTTATCGCTATCAGAACATCAATAGAATTCACATAATAGGGCATTCAACATTCAAGTTGAGCATACTGTTGGCCCACAATTACCATTAAACCAAAAGGTTGACCCATCAATTTTTGATACAAGCGCTAGAGTTAATGAATCCATGGGAGGTGATTAGTCCATGTCACGAATCCCATGGGGAGTGCTAACCATTTGCCAACAAACTCCCCCCCATCATTACCTGGGGGGATTCAAACCCGTGACCTTTCACTATAATACCAATTGTTGGCCCACAATTGTTGTTAAACCAAAAGGTTGACCTGTCAATTTCTGATCACAGGAGGCAATTAGTCCATGTCATGAATCCCACAGGGAGCACTAACCATTTGCCAATACATACAAGGTTTGCAGAGCATTTCTGTGACTTGCAAAACCAAATGGAACATCTCACAAGGCAATTTGGGACTCGATAAGCCTTCATTGAGAATCACAACATGTTTCATCAATTTGTGGAGCATTACCACATGTTGTAGGCTGACCTACACATTTCATCATTCATGGGAGTTCTAACCCTCTTGATGCTGACAGGAAGCATTCTTGGAGCTAGGAGATGATATATAAGCATTCATTTTATGTATTAGGAACATTAAAAATATGATAGAAAGTTTTTATCCTTTAGTGTGGATTTACGAAAGGTGCTTCAAAGCTATATCTTTATGTAATTCTGCCGAAGGACATGCCTGCGAGCCCATAATAGTTCGCATGTTGTTGGCATATGACTATTGTAACTATCTGAGATATTGAATCTATAAATCTTCCATTGTAATTCATTCTTGTGTTATTCATGTGTTGTTTCCGTTGTGTTTACTTAGGCTGCATGGTTGGACAATCCATTCTTTGGAGCCTCCATTTGTGACTACACCAAGTGGTATTAGAGTGAAGTTTGCAAATCCTTTGGGAGAGAAGGCATTCTAGAAGATCTTCAAGTGAACAGATCGTTGACTTGAGGCAGTCTACTTGTGTTTGTCAATAGAGCACTGATTGTGAGGAAGTTTCAACCTTGTAGTCATGTCACTGAATTGAGGCAGTTGCACTGGATCTGAGGAATAGATGCCACTAAGGAGGATGCCTGCTATGGCCAATGTTGCCAGAAGAATGGAAGAAATTATAGAGATGATGAGAACAATGAAAGTTATATTGAATGATGTAGAAGATGATAGAAGGAGAGGACTAAACCCTAGACATGAGGATGAGAGTGACGATGATGAAATTTAAGCTTCTAACCAAAATGAAGAAACCCTAGAAGAAGAAGAATTAGATCGGGTAAATATGTTGAAAGCTATTTCTAAGATTGGTAAGAGACCTAGGATGGAAATTTCAAACTATACCAGAAATTTAAACCTTGAGGAATTGATTGAATGGATAAATGAAATGGAGGAATACTTTGAGTATGAGGAAATTGAAGATATAGAAAGAGTGAGATTTGCAAAAACTAAGTTGAAGGGACATGCTTCTATTTAGTGGAAGGAAGTTCAATTGGATAGGAATAGGAGAGGAAAAGAGAAAATCATAAAATGGGATAGAATGGTGACAAAATTGAAGAATTAGTTCATACTTGTTGACTATGAGTTGGAATTATTGAAGAGATTGCAATTAAACCTTAGGCAAAAGGAGAAATCTATGAAAGAGTACTACACTGAAGAATTTCACAAGATGATCATTTGGACTGGACATAGTGAAGCAAGCAAGGAGAAAGTGGCATGATACATAAATGGATTGAGGATAAACATTCAAGAAGAACTAAGTTTGGTAAGGATGACCATAGTGGAAGAAGCATATCAATTTGCGATGAAAGTTGAATAAGAGACATGAGAAAAGGTAGAGAGGAAGAGGAGGAAAATTTTAGAGAGGTAGAACACATTCTAGAGAAGGAAGACCATATGTGGAGTTGAACAAGGAGATTAGCCCATACCACAAAGAAGAAAGAGACAATAATTCATACCACCAGAGAGATAGAAATTTCTATCGTAGTAACAAAGGAAGTTAAATTCTTACCACAATGAAGGATACCAGAGAGATGAAAGAGGATTTGACAAGAGATCATTCAAAGGTGTTATGTATGAAAAGTGGGAATGAGGTTGAAGTGTGGTTAATTAGATTCAATCAAACCCTTCTTTCACATATACATTCAAAGGAAAACAATCGAGCAAAGTCACTACAGATGGAGAGGACTTTAGCTATAGGTTGATGTCACTTAGGAATGATAGGAAAGATAGAATAGATTGATAGATATGTCAAGCCCTAGTCTGATTAAGCCTAAAACCCTAATTATATGATTTCAGATACAGACGGACAAGATATGACAAATGATCACACAGGAAGGCACTAAATATAGATTAGAAACATACTAGGTTTCAGATTTCTAAAAGCAGAAACTTCGAGGACATAGGGGTGGGAACCCTAGTCCAGCATGCCACTTTTTCTGTAGATCTAGAATAGTGAGGTGGTGTAGATAGCAACCTACTTCAAAGTTTTCATCATTGACAATCAGGAGGACACTAGGGCGGGTGCCCTAGTCTAGAAGGGAATATTCTCTACTCCTTTCTTGAGATCCTAAATCTTTATCCTTTGCTCTAATCTCGAGCAACTCCACTCTACAAGATCCTGCACCTGTAACTTACAATCACAAGAGAGGGGTTGGGGGTTATGGTGTTTAGGAGCTTTCCTTGATCAAGCCCTGGAATGGCATTCAAGCCTTCCAACACCATTGTTAGATAGAGTGTGTGCCCTTAGTGGACAGAGGCAAAATCAAATGATATGATAGATTGATTGAAAAACAAAATAGATGTCACCTTAGAGGTGAAACCCTCATGGAGATGAAATGCCTTCAAATCATGAGGAGATGAGTTGATGGAGCCAAATCTCCAAAAAACACAACACAATACTACTCTGAAACACAATGAATGCCTTGAATGCTCTTTGCTTGATGACCATAAGTTCACCTTAATCAACTAGGAGTAAAATGAAGTCCTAAACATGTTTATATATGCATTCCCGCTAATATTCATAATTCAAATTGAAAAGGCTGACAAAGGGAAACCTTTCAATGTTCATAAACTGACACTTTTAAATTTGGGTCCTAGCAAAATAGGTCTGGACTAGGGCACAGGGGCCCAAGTCTAGAGGCCTATTTTTTTTCTTAATTAAGCACTGAGATAGGCTTCTAAGCCCCATTTGTCATGGGTTTCAGGATAATTTTCTCCGGGACAAGTTTTACACATTCATGATTAAACTAAGGGGACCTGGGAGCTAAACTAGGAGGTAAAAAGTCCTAGGGGACATTTTACAACATAACATTTAGCCCCCACTTTAATGTATGTATGATCTTACAACCCATACATGCATTAAAGTATGGTTGAAAACACATCAAACATGCCAAGCAGATGAAGCTAAGGCATACACAAAGATTGGGGAACTATTTCTAGCCCCTAGTCTTAGGTAAGCACTAGAAGAAACATTGAAGACATGCAAGACACAATGAAGACAGTAGGAAGCATGCAAAACATAGAGAATACAATGGAAGCACGTAAAATAGGATGAAGACATGAGAGCAGTCACGCAAAACATGATGAATATGTTGATATAATATTTTCATATATGAAATATAATCCTAACTAAAGTGGTAGGGGGAGCTCATCGGTACACCCTTGAAACCGCCAAAAACATGCAATACAAATCCCAAAATGTAGGGGGAGCTCATTGCTACACCTTTGATACTACACCAAGGGGAGAACACACAAAACTAAGTGTGGGGGAGCTCATCGCTACGCCCTTGATACCACACAAGGGGGAAGACATGCCACACAAAACACGAGTGTGGGGGAGCTCATCGATGTGCTCTTGATACCACACACAAGGGAAGACACATAAAGAAGACACACGGAATACATGAGTGTTGTATAGCATGACATAGACATACTATACATCTTATACATGGAAAACATGAGCAATGGAAGGAGCTTATTGCTAAGTCCCACCATCTAAAACACACCAAACACACTTGACAGTTAATCTTATGCTACAACAACCACCAAAGACACACTTAAGGGAGGATAGCTCAAGATCCAACCCCACCTCCCGATGAGGACTTTGTATAAAAGGATGTGCACTATCTCAAGAGATACACTGGATCCCACCTTCCGTAGAAGGGATTTCAAAATGCAACCCCACCCTTGTCACATAGATGCCTTCAGTGAAAAGGAAGCATGTGATCAAAGTATACAACCCTACCCACATCACGGAGATGCCTTACAGTGAAAGGGAGGTATATGCAATAGATGATTGTTTGCAAACACACTTTGTTAGTACCAAAATAATCAGACAGATACCATTATATATGCCCCCACCTTAATGTGGTTGATACCACTTGCCTATATCAAGCACATTAAGGTAGAGAGAAAACACACAAGGGAACAAGAGCTCTCGAAAAGCCCATGCCCCTAAAGGTGACATGTTCTTACAATTGCCAAATGTTCCCACAAACACATTGATAAGATATGCTAAGATCATCAACAAGAAAGGTTAGAAAATCTTACTCTAAGATAACAACCATATCACATTATGAAAGCTATGAATGTATTAGATCACATTCAAGAAACCAGGGCTACACTGATGGGTTTGGATTTGAGTATAGCTATTGGGCTATACTACAGGTGTCAACAATGGAAGTAGGACACCTAATTAAGTGCTAATTATCCTAAATTGCTCTCAATCCCAAGTCCAAGGGACCTCAAGACTGGACCTAATTGTTAATGCACCAAATACCTAATTTGCACCCTATCTAAGCACACTAACAATGATATATCCTATGTATGATAATGCTATGCTATTCTAATTTGTAATTATCCTAAGCTCTATGATGTTGAGTACTCAAAGAGGCAGAATTTATTTGTATATGATGGCTTATGAAAAATGGAGGTGAGGGTCTCAATTTATGGATTTTTGAGGATGGGAATGGAGGGCTATGATCAAATTGGAAGATCAAGGGTGGAGATTGCTTGAGGATCCTCAAGCAAGGAGAATTGAAAAAATGGCATGATGATAATGGTCGAGAAAATTGCTCCAAGATTCAAGGGATGATCAATGGATGAGATTGAAAGTTTGAATGGATGAATGGCCAAGATTGGTTAGGTGTATGACATTTAAGGCCTCATTTATGAAAAGGCATGGTTTAAATTTTGTGAGGAATTTTAAATTGCATGGAGAGGACAAGTGGAATTAAAAATTGGAGGAATAGTGCATGAATAGTACCACATAGAATTTTAAATTTGCATGAATAGTGACACTTGGAGTGGGATGGAAGAAATAGGACAAGTGTACATATTTTGTAAGATTTGACCATGCTTCCAAAGTACCACTTGTCATGTACATGCATATGTATATGGAATGACAAGTGGACTTCCAGAAACATGGGGGTTTGTAATTGAGAATTAATTAAAATTAATTTTTGTACACATGTTTTAGAGGAAATTAATGATGATTACTAAAAGTAATCAAAAGTGGATAAAATAGGAATTAAATATGGTCATTTATTTAATTTTTTGGTGGATAGGATATGAACTATAGTTACAAAATATTTAATTTTTGAACTATAGTAGAGGAATTTTGATTTTTTGGTGAAGGGGGATGACGAGGAATATATTAATTAAATAATTAAGAATTATTTAATTAATATTTGGGTCAAATAAGATGATTTAGGTGAATAGACTTTGATTGTGGAAATGAATTAAAGTGGTTGTGACCATTTTCAGGTGGCTACATTTTGCCCCTCTTTGATATGGCGTCATTGTTGTTGAGGTTGATGGGATATCAAAGAATATAATTTTTTTATAAATATGCCTCAGTTGGTCGACGGGAGAGGAATGGGTGACCAAGTGATACCCCCTCGAGAAATCGACAGAAGAAATAATTTTTTTGGCGATGTCTCGAAAGAGGAGAAAGGAAGAAAAAAAGAAATAGGAGGAGGAACAGGGAATCTTGAGACTGAACCCAGAGGGAAAATAGAGTGAAGGGAGGAAAAATAAGGGTCAAGGAGGAAAATTATGGTGGGGGGGACATATAGGCTGGGAGGGGCCCATAAGCCTTATTTGTCTTTATTTGCTTAACAATCTTTGATTGGAGGAGAGAAAGGTTAGAGAGAATGATGGTACACATTCTGTGAGAGGAGCACCATGTTGAGCGTGTGAGGGAGTACCTTCAACCTATGACATCTAGTGATCTGGTAGGTGTCCAAACCATCTTTTGTGATTTCAGGATTGGGTAGGTTAGGTGCACAAAACACAAGGCTAGAATGGTGATGTAGGTGCATCCCTAGTTCAAGAGCAATCTTGCATCAACCAAAACCATTTGCATTTCAGTTTGTTTGCAGTTTAATTTGTTTCTTTCATTTTCTAGTTTAGTTCAGTCAATAGTAGTTCCTGTATTTTGGTCCGCATGTTGCCGCAGTTGCATTTCAAACCTTACGTAGCTAAACTTAGTATCTAAATACATTAATCTACATCATATCTAGAATTCAGAGCATTTGGATTAAGAACTAGAAAGTTATAGCTATCAGAAGATCGACTGTTTTCTCAGAATAGAGCATCTTGAAAAATCTTAGACAATCAGCTAAAGGAGAAGACCTGCAGAGCATTTCACAATCTTTGAAGCCTAGAGAGACATCATTCAATGTTGTTTGGTTCATGATCGACCTTCCCTGAGATCCACACTTTATTCCATTCATTTGCTGAGGATTTCTACTCATTTAGGTCTGACCTATCTATGTACACATGTTACAGCTCTTTATTAGAGTTTGTGATCTTCCTTGGCCGACACAGAGGAATCATATGATCCAATGATGATATATATTGATGTAATAGATCTCTGGGAAAGCAGTTATCAAGTTCATCATATAGTGATAATTGGATAGTTTGGATTCTTTGCGAAGGAGCTTCAAAGCTATATCTTGTGCATATTCTGATATTCTATAATCAGGCCTGTGAGCCCAAGCTGTAAGCCCGCATGTTGCCGGCCAATTTGTATTTGAATTCTATGATATACTGAATGATTGAATATGTATTTGTTTCATAGCTTGAGTTATTTCTGTTGTGTTACTCTTGCTACATGGTTTGGACAGTTCATTCTGTGAACCCTCCTACTATGACTACACCAAGTGGTATCAAAGCGAAAGTTTGAATCTTTGGGAGTGAATTGAGCAAATTTGGCAAAGGAATTCCATAAGATCTTGTTGTGGATAGATTGCCAAATCTGAGGTAGGTTACTTGTGTCGCAACTGATCACCGATTGTGAGGCAGTTGTCACTTTGTAGCCCAATCACTAAACTTGAGGTAGTTTGCACTTGATCCTAGGAAGAATACCGCTGAGGAGAATCTCTGCTATTGGAACAATGGCTGGTAGAATGGATGAGATGATGGAAATGATGACAACAATGAGAATTTGATTGGATGTTGTTGAGGAAGATAGGCGAAGAGGATTGACACCGAGACCTAATGTTGAAAGTGATGATGAAGAAGAATTTCAATCTTTTGAACAAATTGGTGAAACCCTATGAGGTGATGAAGAAGAAGAATCAGATAAAGTAAAGATGTTGCGATCTATTTCAAAGATTGGAAAGAGACCTAGAGTTGATGTACCGAACTACATTGGCAATTTGAACCCTGAAGAATTGATAATTGACTGGATAAATAACATGGAAGAATACTTTGAGTATGAAGAAGTTGAATATACGGAGAAGGTGAAATTTGTAAAGACAAAATTAAAAGGACATGCTGCTATATGGTGGAAAGAAGTTTAGTTGGATAGAAACAGAAGAGGAAAAGAAAAGATTACAAAATGGGATAGGATGGTGACAAAATTGAAGAATCAGTTTATACCTACTAACTATGAGTTGGAACTGTTCAAAAGATTGCAAAACCTGAGACAAAAGGAGAAATTTGTGAAGGAGTATACTGAAGAATTTCATAAGATGATCATAAGGACAGGACATAGTGAAGCAAGCAAGGAGAAAGTGGCTAGATACATCAATGGATTGAGATTAAACATTCAAGAAGAACTCAGTTTGGTAAGGATGACATCTTTAGAGGAAGCATATTAGTTTTCCCTGAAGTTGAAGAGAAGCTAAATAAGAGACATGATCAGAAACAAAGACGCATAGGAGGTAAATTTTAGAGAAGCAGAACAAGTTTGACAGCTCGTTTAAGAAGGATGACAGAGATAACAATGCATACCAGAGAAATGACAGAAATTTTCATCATAGAGGTAATTACAATTCATACCAGAATGAAGGATATAGGAGAGAGGGAAGAGGATTTGATAAGAAGACATTCAGAGGCACCTGTTTCAAGTGTGGAGGTGAAGGACATAGAGCATTTGAATGTAATCAAGAGAGTACAAGCAAGAAAATAGAGAACAGTGGAAGAGCAACTTATGTGGAAGAAGAACCTATTGGATCACCTAGTTCAGTTGGCAAACCAGAGAAAGGAGAATCACTTGTGATAAGAAGAGCACTATTTCAAGCAGAAACAAATGAGGACCCACCACAGAGGAAGAGTTTGTTCAAAACAAGATGTAAATTAGGAGGTAAATGTTGTAAAGTTGTCATTGATAGTGGTAGTTTTGATAACCTAGTTTCAGAAGAGATAGTGACTAAGCTAAGGTTGGAAAGATTGAAACAACCTAAACCCTATTAGATAGCATGGATTCAAGATGATCATAAGGCACTGGTGAGTGAACAATGTTTGGTGAAATTTCATATTGGATCTTATCATGATGAAGGCTTGTGTGATATTATGCCTATGGATGTTTGTCATATCTTGTTGGGTAGACCTTGGCAGTATGATAGAAAAGTTATACATGATGGGAGAAAGAATACATACACTATAACATCAAATGGGAAGAGAATTACTTTGATTCCTTTGGAAGATGATCCTAAGAATGAAGTATGTGGGAATGCTAGAATCTATTTGGTAGATGGAAGAAAATTTGTAGATGGTTTGAGACATGAGAATATGTCTTATGCTTTGATTCCTAAGAAGCCTAAAAACTTGAAGAAGGAGACTGAAGAATCACAACCGAAGGAGATAAAAGAGTTGCTGACAGAATATGAAGACATCATATTAGATAATGTACTTGAAGGATTGCCACCAATTAGGAGTATCAGTCATCACATGGACCTTATACCAGGAGGTAGTTTGCCTAACAAAGAAGCACACATAATGACACCAGTACAAAATGAAGAATTGAATAGACAAATACAGGAGTTGTTGAGGAAAGGATTGATTAGAGAAAGTTTGAGCCCTTGTACAGTACCTATAGTGTTAGCACCTAAGAAGGATGGAGAATGGAGAATGTGTACAGACTCTAGAGTAATCAACAAGATCACAGTTAAATATAGATTTCCTTTACTTAGGATGGATGATATCATGGATTGTTTGAGTGGAGCAACATATTTCACAAAGATAGACTTGAAGAGTGGATACCATTAGATCATAATCAGAGAAGGAGATGAATGGAAGACTACTTTTAAGACAAATGAAGGATTGTATGAGTGGTTAGTGATGCCTTTTGGATTGACAAATGCACCTAGTACTTTCATGAGATTGATGAATGAAGTATTGAAGAAATTCTTGGGTAAGTTTGTTATCATATATCTGGATGACATTCTAATTTTCAGTAAGACAAAGGAGGAACATTTGTATCACCTGAGACAAGTTTTGTAGAGACTGAGAGAAGAGAAATTGCTGATAAACATCAAGAAGTGTAGTTTCATGAAGGAAGAATTGATATACTTGGGATTTGTGATTTCTGTGGAAGGATTGAAGATGGACCCTAAGAAAGTGAGAGCAATTGTTGAATGGCCTACACCAGAGAGCATTGGAGAGTTCAGATCATTTCATGGATTAGCTAGTTTCTATAGGAAGTTCATCAGAAATTTTAGTTTAGTTTGTAACCCTATGATAGAGATAATGAGAGGTGACAGAAAAGACTTTAAGTGGACATTAGGAGCAGATAAAAGTTTTGAGTTGTTGAAGTAGAAAGTGACAAAGCAACCTGTGTTGGCATTACTGGATTTCAATAAGGCATTTCAAGTGGATTGTGATGCAAGTGGGAATGCAATTGGAGCAGTATTAAGTCAAGAAGGAAGACCTGTAGCATATTTCAGTGAGAAGTTGAATGATGCAAGGAGAAGATATTTAGTTTATGACCAAGAGTTCTATGCCATAATTCAAGCCTTGAAGAAGTGGAGGCATTACTTGTTGCCTAAGGAGTTTGTGTTGTATACAGATCATCAAGCTTTGCAATATTTGAATAGTCAAGGAAAGTTGAATCAGAGACACACGAGATGGGTAGAGTTCTTGCAAAGTTATACCTTTGTGTTGAAGCATAGGAGTGGAAAAACAAACAAAGTGGTTGATGCTTTGAGTAGAAGGAACTTGTTGACAGAGATGAGAGTTGAAGTGGTAGGATTTGATGAATTGAAGAACTTGTATAAGGGAGACACTGATTTTGCAGAACCTTGGAAAGCATGTAAGGAACTTGTTGTGACATATAGGAGTAAGTGGTTGGACTATTTTATTCAAGAAGATATGTTGTTCAAGGGAAATCAGCTATGGATACCTAGAAGTTCAATGAGAGATAATTTGATCAAGGAGAAAGATAGTGGTGGATTGGCAGGACATTTTGGCATTGATAAGACAATAGCTTTGGTGAGTGAAAATTACTTTTGGCCTCTGATGCATAAGGATGTTAGAAAATTTGTGCAAAGTTGTAGAGTTTGTCAAGTTACAAAAGGGAGTAGTCAGAATACTAGATTGTATAAACCTTTGACAGTATCAGAGAGACCTTGGGAAGACATCAACATGGATTTTGTAATGGGATTGCTGAAGACACAGAGAGGACATGATTCAATCTTTGTAGTGGTAGACAAATTTTCAAAGATGACACATTTCATACCTTGTAAGAAGACAACTGATGCAGTGCATGTAGCTGACCTATTTTTCAAGGAGATTGTGAGATTGCATGGATTACCTAAGAGCATAATTTTAGATATAGACACAAGATTTATTGGTTACTTTTGGAAGACCCTTTGGAAGAAGATGAAAGATTTGAAGTTCAGTTCAACATTTCATCCATAAACTGATGGACAAACAGAGGTAGTGAATAGGAGTTTAGGAAAGTTGTTGAGATGTTTGGTTGGAGAGAAAGTAGGAAGTAATAGATCCCTAGGAAAGTAGTTATCAAATTCATCATATAGTGATAATTGGATAGTTTAGATTCTTTGTGAAGGAGCTTCAAAGCTATATCTTGTGCATATTCTGTAATCAAGCCTGTGAGCCCAAACGGTAAGCCCACATGTTGCCGGCCAATTTGTATTTGAATTCTATGATTTACTAAATGACTGAATCTGTATTTGTTTCATATCTTGAGTTGTTTCCATTGCATTTCTCTTGTTGCACAGTCTGGATAGTTCATTCTATGAACCCTCCTACCATGACTACACCAAGTGGTATCAGAGAGAAGTGAGGGACTCACTTTTTCAATAACCACGAATGTATGATGCAAGAGCATCCCTAGTACAAGAACAATCTTGCATCAACCAAAAACATTTGCATTTTAGTTTGTTTGCAGTTTAGTTTGTTTCTTTCATTTTCCAATTCAATTCAGTTAGTAGCAATTCCTATATTTTGGTCCGCATTCTACCACAGTTGCATTTCAGACCTTACAGAGCTGGACTTAGTATATAGATACATTTATCTACATCATATCCAGAATTCAGAGCATTTGGATTAAGAACTAGAAAGTTATCGCTATCAGAAGATCAATTATTTTCTCAAAACAAAGCATCCTAACAATCTCAGACAATCAGCTAAAGGAGAAGACCTACGGAGCATTTCACAATCTTTGTAGCCTAGAGACACATCATTTAATGTTGTTTGGATCATGGCTAACATTCCCCACGATCTGTACTTCATTCCATTCATTTACGGAGGATTTCTACTCATTTAGGTCTGACATATCCGTGTACACACGTTACAACTCTTCATTGGAGTTTGTGATCTTTCTTGGCGGATGCGGAGGAATCATATGATCTGGAGATGATATATATTGATGTAATAGATCCCTAGGAAAGAAGTTATCAAGTTCATCATATAGTGATAATTGGATAGTTTGGATTCTTTGAGAAGGAGTTTCAAAGCTATATCTTGTGCATATTCTAATATTTTGTAATCAGGCCTGCGACCCCAAACTATAAGCCCGCATGTTGTCGGCCAATTTGTATTTGAATTCTATGATATACTAAATGATTGAATCTATATTTGTTTCATATCTTAAGTTGTTTCTGTTGTGTTACTCTTGTTGCACAGTCTGGACAGTTCATTCTGTGAACCCTCCTACCATGACTGCACCAAATGGGATGAAAAGTAGGTGCTAGGGGTATTTTAGTGCTCGGTCTAGATTTTAGCACCTACTCTGGCGATTAGTGCCTAGCAAGGTGGATTAGCACTCAAATATGGGTAGAATTTTAGTGCCCAAAATGAAATTTTAGTGCCCAAAATGAAATTTTAGTGCCTAGAGGAAATTGTGGCACCAATTATGAAAATGGTAGCACCTAGATTTCAATGCTTATTCTAGCAATTAGCACCTACTAGGAAAAGGATTTCAGTGGTAAAAATGAATATTTTAGTGCCTAGTCTAGATTGTAGCAACCACTTTGGATTTTAGTGTCTGGTCTAGAAAAGTAGTGCCTAGAATGAAAATAGGGGTGCCTAGGATTTTAGCACCAAACAGGGCAGAAGTAGCGCCCAGTTTTTAAACTAAGGCCGATGAGGTGTTTTCATGACTATGTAGGATGATGAGGATGTTCTTCAATCTCAAGAGTGACGACCACTGATATTTGCATTGTGTGGTTAGCTAGATGCCACATACAGATTCTTTCTATGGATGGTGGGACTTCAATTCATCGCGGAGATGCCATGGATCAGAGGAGATAGAGCCATGATGACTGGGTTGGTCGAGTAGTGATAGACAGAGTGGTGCACCTTTTTGTTTCCCATAGGGGAGGTGCCTATCACATTGGAGGATGTATGGAGGATCCTGAGGATCCCCATACATGGTGCCAGGGCAGTGTATGATCATGGGTAAGGGGAAGCCTACGTAGACTAGGTATTTTCCCTAGGATGAGTGTCCTATAGAGAATAGCGCTCACAGATGCAGTACAAGCTGGCAATGGAGAGAGGATTATACCAGTTGCCATTATTCTTGGTTGGACTAATAGTAGGGACCTTGGTCCCTGACAGGAGATTGAGGGGATTCTCAGTCGACTAGGGACTGGTGCTGTTGCAGATGATCAGAGATGGTGTGGTGTATGCATGGGGACTGTACGTGCTAGCACACTTATATCATGACATGGATGATGTGTTATATAGGAGATCGACGAGTCTGGGGTGTGGCATGACACTGCTGCACATCTAGGCCTAGGAGCATATAGCATTGACGAGGCCAATGACAGTATGAGATAGGCCGAGCCATTGGTCGTTTGCATTTGCATATAGGGGGTAGTTGATACACCACCACGCAAGGGACCTACAACACTAGAGGTGGGTTATTGGTGACATACAGGTGTTTGTATGGAAACTATGGAGAGATGTAGAGACATGGTCAGAGGATCAGGAGTAATTGAGTTATGTGTTACAACTGCGATACCTGATGGGGCTGAAACAGATGATCATTAATCGGTACTTTCCTAATCAGGTGCAGAGGCAGTTTGGGATGGTATAGAATGTACCGCTAGGAGAGGTAGTGTTTGCCAGGGTACACATGGAGGTAGCATGATAAGGAGTATTGCCAGATCCACAAGCAGTGATAGCATCTAGTTTGATGGACTCTAGGGGTAGGCTTGGCACGCTAGGCGGCAGGTAGAGGATGCCAAGACTACAGTAGGATATGACCAGTGGTGGGCCCAGCATAGGCTAGTGAGACTTACCATACTGACAGGGTATGTAGCACCTAGGGAGGTGGTAGTAGAGGGGAAGGATGATGATGATGAGGAGGAGGAGGAGGAGGAGGTAGAGTATGTAGTAGAGGAGATGGATGTAGATGAGGAGGATGATAGTGGAGATGGGGGTAGTGATGGAGATGGAGTTAGCGACGGACCAGAACCGACGAGCGTATAGGTTATTATACAGTAGCAACAGGCCCAGATAGCAGCCTTACAGGCATAGGTGGCCCAACTGCAAGGCTAGTTAGGTCATGCACAGGGGCAGCTAGGGCAGGCCCAAGGGTTGGCATAATGACATTAGCAAGAGAGAGACCAGGCCCAACAGGCATTAGGGCTAGGGATGTGAGATGTGTTGTGGATGATCCAACATCAAATGGAAGAGAGTGCTAGGTAGGCCTAGCACTATAGGACACTCTATGAGAGGCTAGGCCCGGTAGACCAGAGAGTGAGGAACCAAAGCTAATCAACATCATCTAGAGCCAAATAGTCAGGGTGGTTGAAGAGGTCAGTGCAGCAACCGTCCCCATTATAGGCACCAGCAGAAGGGCAGATGCCACCTCCAGAGGCACCAGGGCAGGTGAGACAATAGAGTATGGAGCAACCTCCTCAAAGGGGTTCAGGACTGGCCTAGTGAGGGGCTTCAGGCAAGGACATCTCTACCTAGGGACATTATGTATATATGTATGATATTTTGACAAGTCTGAGGACCAATTTTTGTATCATGATCATTTTTGTGTACATATATGTGTGAGATGGACATTTGGATGGATGTATGGATGGATTTTATGGTGGTTTTATGTTTATGTTTGGTGCTGTGATTATGATGATATGTTTATGATGGGCTGACTCATATGTGATGCAAGATGTGATATGTTATGGGTTTTATGTTTATGCATGGTGTCTAACAAGTGTATGATGCAGGACATGACATAGAGATATGCATAATGATGATTGGATGGTTATTTTAATGTTTGTGGATATTGATGGATTATTGGTTGGGGACATGTTTTGTAGGACTAACATTGTATGGCATAGGATGGTGTTCTATACAGAAGTTATTTATATCAATTCTTTGTATTGTGGGATGTTTGTATGATATTTGAGGATATGTTGGATTATGATGGACTTATGTGTATGGGTTGCAATGGATTATTATGATGTGGTTTATGATATCTCGATGTGGTTATGTATATGTTTATTATGCAATGGATGTCGAGGATGGATGTTATGATATAGGGATTAGATGTCATGAGTTTATGTCCAACACATATTGTATTGTATTGTCTACTAAGTGCATTACATACGAAAGTTATTTTAGCCACTTTAAACCAATTCTTTTGTCAGTGTATGGTCCTAAGATGTAGATTGGTGTATGGATTTTGTGCATATGTTTAATGTGGTATAATGATGTGATATGTATGTGATAAAATGGATGTGAATAGTGCATGCTTGTATTTTATGAATGGAAAATGTAATGGACAATATATGTTCAGATTAATAAACACATATTAGTAATGGACTAATGAAAAATGGATAAAATGGTGAAATAATATGTGTTTAGATTAATAAACACATATTATTAATGGACTAGTGAAAATACAAATGGATAAAATGGTGAAATAATATATGTTTAGATTAATAAACACATATTAGTAATGGACTAATGGAAATGCAAATGGATAAAATGGTGAAATAATATATGTTCAGATTAATAAACACATATTATTAATGGACTAATGAAAATGCAAATGGATAAAATGGTGAAATAATATATGTTCAGATTAATAAACACATATTATTAATGGACTAATGAAAATGCAAATGGATAAAATGGTGAAATAATATATGTTCAGATTAATAAACACGTATTATTAATAGACTAATGAAAATTCATGAAAATATAGAATGTAATGAGATGATGACGAGGTGTAGTGGTTGATTTGGGTGATCATGATACAAGAGGTCCCTGAAAATGGCCACGTGATGGTAGAGAAGAATTAGATGGCACAATGGGTAGAAGAAATTAGGTGCGAAGGGGATGTGTCTTGATGAAACTTGGAGAAATATTGATGGGATATGGTGATGAGGGTAGGGATGGATATTTAGGATAAAGGGATGATATCATATATTAAGAAATTATGTAAATAAATATTGAGTACTACTATTTATATAGCATAGGATGTAATGCACCAGGGTATGTGGAACCAAGGTGACAATGTATCTGTATACACCTAAAAATGACACGACTCTGTCTAAATAAATATTCTCAATATTTATTCCATCTAAATTCCTCTATCAATAAATAAATTTATTTATTCGATTCATATTTCCTCTAAGTCAATTAAATATCAAAATATTTAATTATATCTTCTAAAGTCAAAATTAAATTAAATCTTTTATTTAATTTATTTCTTCCAAAATAATTTCTAATTATTTAATTAATTTGCTCATTCCTCCAAATTTAAATAAATTAATTAAATTTATTTAAATCCTCTCACTCTCCAAAAATAAAATATAATTAAATATTTTATTTATTCTTCCAAAATCATGTGCAAGTAAATTAAATAAATTTATTTATTTAATTTGCTTTCTTATCTTCCAAATCTTCTAAAAATAAATTAAATAAATTTATTTATTTAATTTGCTTTCTTATCTTCCAAATCTTCTAAAAATAAATTAAATAAATTTATTTATTTAATTTGATTTCTTATCTTCAATATCTTCTAAAATAAATTATTCTTGTCATGCAAAAGCAAACGCTGAGTTAAAGTAACTTTGTTTTTAAATTAGAAAAATATATTCTAATTTAAGAAAATAAAAACTCATCCTCATCAAGAAAGCATTTAACTCAACAAAGCTTCTTTTTGAATGACACATGTCCTTCTTCTATTTGTGCACGTTCGCATGAACATTCTCCTCCGTTGATCTTCTCATTTCTTCTCAACCATTGATCTTCTCTCACACAACTCTATAAATACAACCCTCTTCTTCTTCATTTGATATCCATCATTCGAGTAAACTTATGCTGTAGGAACTATAGCGCGCCATTGGCACCCCTACCATCACTTCACCTATCTCTGTTGAAGCTCATCTTCAATCACACAAAGTATCCTAGCCAACTTCTCCCTGTCATCTTGAGGAATCGAAGCGAGGAAGCAAGCTTCCTGAGGGCCATCTTCATCACACCAAGATCAAGAAAGAAAAGGTGAGAAATGGAAGGCGTAAGGAAAAGGTTGTAAGTATCTTGATTTGTTATTTTAAATCCCTTTTCCTTCATATTTCATTGATGTATTGGGTTTGTTATTGTTATTGATTAATCCCACATTTCACCCATCACATTTTGGCGCCCATCGTGGGACCCTTGCACCATTTCTAATCAAAAATCTAAGTTTTGAGATGAAGGTTATGTTGGGTCTCAAAAATGCAGGTTGTAGAGTCTAAGGGGATGCCAAGCCCTATGGTCAAATCTACAACGTTTTTGGGCCAATGATTGGAGTTTGACCTTAACGATCAACTTCTCCCTACGCTTTAGGTCCTGCTATAACCTAGGCGGGTGAACCTTTGACTATCAAAGCAGGTTGTATGATTAAATCAATGTTGGTTTGCTGCTAGTTTATCCAATTACAATGGCATACTTGTAAATCGAATAAGATATTGTAAACTAATTCTAAAGAAAGCAAATGATTTAATCTAAATTCTAACAGAAATAAATAACAACTAACATGAAATGAATCTAACCTATAGCAATAAAACAGAGTAAAGATTTTAAATATAAGATGAATCAATAGTTAGACTGGTGCTTTGTCCATTCAGGCAACGAAGTCAGGATGTCAAAACAAATAACTTGTATCAGGTAACAACTCGATCTAATTGGCACATATAACTGTTTGCAACTTGTACAAACGTGCAAAGAAGAAATTATTAATTCATTCTTAATAATCCAAAGGACATAATTGTATTAAATGCAAAATATTAAAGGATTTTAATCTTTCCGGAAAGAACCAATTTAACTTTGCAATATAATAGATTAGATCAACTTTGGAGACAAACTAATAACCCTAATCAATTAATCGTACTTAGTAATCCATTCAACATTTTAAGATTACTATAATTGATGAGAAAGGATTTAATTCTCTCTGAGAAACCAATCAAATCAACTATACTGAATTAGCAAATGTAATCAGACAATTTGAACATATCCTTAACACGTTCAAATTGAATAATCAAAAAATGAATGACATGGAGATAATTAAATTGATTAAATTAAAAACAACAAACAGATGATACCATCTCAATGTATTTTGAATTTGAATCCTCAACTGCTGCCTCAGGATGTATTATGCACCATAGCCTTTCTCAGAATGAAATTTGCATAGAAGGATCAAATTTGCATCAGATTGTTTCAAATCTAATCTAATCTAATCCTAAAATGTTTCAATTGTCTTTTTGTAAAAATATCTAATTCTAACCTAATTCTAACTCAATTCTCTGAGTCCTGGGATCTCTATTTAAAGAGATGCAACAAGCCTCAAAACTGTTACATTCATTTTGGTGACGGTTAATAATTGGTTGAACCAACCATAAGAACTGACCTTATTCATTACATAAATTAAATGACTTGACTTGAAAGACTTAACAATCCTTGGAAGTTGGGATAAAATATTTAATCTTCCATGATGAGATCATTTAACCGCCAGTCGAGAGCCACTTCATTTCATTCAACACAATCCTAATCCTGCAAAGGAAACAAATTAATCATTAGATAAATAGTATATAAACAATATATGATTTGTATTGTTGTGAACCTTAGAACCTGTGTCGTGAGGTATCATTTCCTTGTCTCCGTATATTTTATCATTGACGTGTATTTAGGGTTTCCTATTGCTGATTATCACTTTATCATACCCAAATGTTTTAATAATAAATTTCTTCAATATCCTGTTTAGGGCTGCAATAATTTGAAAAAGGAACTTTGGAATGACTATTCAATTCGTTATGGGAAAAATAAAACATTTAATTGGCTACTTTTTCCAGATTAAATATTTTAAATTAATCTTCGTCATTTTTTATGATAAAATAGTTTAATCCCATGCCTTATTAGCCTTTCTTCATTTCTTTATATTTACCTACATATTTTTCACTTACATTGGACAAAAATATTTATTTGGGTAAATATGATTACCCCTTCTGCATTTGATCGGTGAAAAATGTCCCCTAACCATTTTATGTTACTTCCTCAAAAATATTTTTTAGGTAAAATAATTACCTATCCATTGAATTCCTTGAAAAAATATTTTGTCACCATCCTTGTAACCCCTTTGGTAAATATTTTGATGAGAAATATTTATTTTATATCTGGAGATGATTGAAATAAATGTTTGCCTTTTTCATTTTGCAAAATCCCTAATATATCTTCTTGTGAATATATTTACCCCAGAAATATGTTTATGCTACATATTTGTTTAATAATTTTACCCCTTTCAATTACATTTATTCACCTTTTGTTTTCTGGGAATGTGATTATATTGTTCTTCTATCTTCGGTGAAAGCATATGTGTTTCATTTTTCATTCCATTCTAGGGATAGTTTGTATTTACGTTTTCCACCTCATAGTTCTTCAAATAGAAAATAATTTTGAGATTAGACATGAGGTGTTTCGACTTTGAATTCAAGCGTAAAATTTTGAACAAAAGGTGTTATAGTTGAGATAGGCTCTAAACACGGTTCCTTCACAGATGGTACTTTTAAATCTACTGAAGCACCAATCAATTTCTCCATTCTCCTTTTAGCTGATAAGAATCAATATTTGCTCATAACAGAACTGAAAATTATATGCTCCTAGAGTCAACATAAAAAGACTGAGTGTTACAAATTAAATCAGGTTTATGCACAATCTATATTAACAGCATCCCATTGATCTTAAGCTGATCAAACAACATCACAAAAAGGCAACTTGAACTATTTATGAGCTATTAATTCCTCTACTTGTTTGGAAGATAGGAAATGACATTTCATAAGGAATATGTATACAAATTTAGAAGAATCAATAGAACTACCAACAATATAGTATGCCTCAAGAAACATTGCCTGTAATAAATCAAAGTGGACTTAAAAAACATTAAAAAGAAAAAGCATTGTATTGTATGCTTGTCTAGTGCCTCATCTGAACCCGCATCCAACGTCCATAAGTAAATAAATTTGGTAAGACATCTCATCTTTGGGCAAGATAGCCTAGATCAAAGCTTCAAACATTGGTGCTAGCGAATCATCATATACATCTGAAAATAAGGAAAGCTCCATAAGCAACAGTGAAGAGAATGGTTGAACTAAGTCCCCACCGGCTTTGTCATCTTCAAGTTCTGACAAATAGTCTTCTCGCATCTCAGAACCAGCTAATTCCAAATGGTTCATGGATAAATGCCCATTTGATGCATGTTCTTTTGAGATGTGTAAATTATGAAAATTATTAGCAGCAGATCTCCTATCAAATTGCTTGCCAATTTTATCCTTGTCTGCTATAAAATGATTACCAAATCTATAACTATCTTCTAAAGACCTAAACACCGGTAACCTTAGCTGTACTCATGTTGAATTCATATCATCACCACCCTAAGCAAAACTACTTGTTGAAGAAAGTGGTATAGAATAATGTTCCATATTTTGGTCAACACTTTCCCTCAAAAGTTTTGAATTAATTGCCAGTTTTGAAAGTGCAGCTTCCCACACTGATTGCCTTAAAAAAGAATGTTCACATTTTTGAATATCTTGAATCTCATCATTTCTCAGAGAAAGTCCGTTCAATTTGTCATATTTAGGAAGAATTTCTAAATTGTTAATCTGAGATATCGTCACTTGCTGTGGAAATTGGAATACTTTGGTTCTTCTATGGGTGCGAACATTAACAGCTCGTATGCTTTGTCCACACTTCCACATGATTGCATATAAACTTCAATCATTTGTTCTTTTCATGCTGCAATCAGATCATTATTTTTTTAAAGGTATTGCAAACAGTGGACGAGCCTTGTAGAGCATTGAAGCACTTCGAATTATCTCATGCCATAATAATACAAATAGATCATGCTGAAAGGCTTTCTAAACTCTGTGTATACTTTTGTGTTTTAGAAGTATCCAGCTGAGTGTCAAACCATGACTTGCCTTCAAACATTTTCACGTGAGCCGAAGACATTGTGGGGGTTTGTTATCACACTTGATTTGTGGGAGATATGGTGCTGACCGGATGTGGGGAATATGGTGATGACGGGATGTAATGTCCCCTTTTCACAAGCCAAAATCTCTCAACCTTGTTGTAATGTGCCGGTCTAGGTTTGATATGATATTTTCTGGTTCTTTTCTATTATGTAGATAAACTGAACTAACTTTGCCAATTACAATTATCTCTGACACAAATCTATGAATTATGAAATGTAAATCTATGACAATAAATATGGCAACCTTCAAGATGTGAATTGCAACATGGATTTGCACATTATAATGACAATAATGAATATAGCATTTGTCTCTAGTTTGCTGATAAAGACAAAACTTGTAATTTCTCCAACTGAGGGTGGTGGTTGAGGGTTCTTGAATGATGTTGCTGCCACTGAGAAGTCCAGATCGCTATCCTTCAATGATGGATCATTGTCTTATTGCATGAATCAGAGTCTCCAAGAAGGATTGATGTTATAGAGAAGGCAGATCTCTATATTCAAATCCACAAGCGCCCCTCCAATAGTTGATGTTGTTTTCCAGAGTCTAATCAAATCCTTTGAATGTAATTGCTACCTTCAAAGATGTCATCAACCTCCAAGATGCCAAGGATAGCAGATTGTATTTTCTCAGATCAGATTCTAACTTGCTGTTGCAAATATCTTCAAATAATATCAATGCCCATCCACGTGCCTTAGAGGTTTGGCACTTCAAGAGTATTTATGAACAATGTCTTCAAATTGGCCATCACATCGGTGCGCAAGGATATGTGAGAACAATGACCTCCAATCTTCAATCAAGAGCCACAAATCCTCCAACAAGAATCTAAGAAGGAAAGTTCTTCGGATGTCAGCAAATTGGAGAAAGTTCTATATTATATTTGTCTGCAAATCTCTCAAGATAGAATTTTAGGAGGATTCACTCTATTCAGTTAACAATTTTCTTGATGTTGCACTTACTAACCTCACGAAAATGGCTGTTACCATAACAGGCTGGTCATGTATAGCACCATGACAAAAATAATGACTGAGCATCAGAGGCTAACCCTTCAATTTTCTGTTTCCTCTAGCTCATCTTCAAAATTCATTGCAAGTATACGAGTCTCACGAACAAAGCTCACAACCCAAAAAAAAATGTCATATATATCAACAGTTGAAGATCCGAATGACCAAATTCCTTTTATGCTTGGAAGCTCTATAGATGCCACAAAATTATTTACTATTCTTCGCCTCTCAATTACTTATCTTCTCATGATGACCTAGGTAACATGACAACCTATGTCATTATTATCTTTGCTACATACCATCGTGACGCAGCTTAATAGAGGGAAGTTGGTAGATGTTGTATCGGCCAGTGATGCAAACATAGATGCTACAAGGCAAGCACAGACTCCCCAACTAAAAATGGGAAATCGTCCTCAGTCGAGAAATTATCACATAGAGGAGAACAAGAAAAGGGAAGGGTGGGGACCAATATTGCAAGTTGGACATTTGACGTGCATCTCACAGCCTTGACATCAATTTTCATCTTAATTTGTTTAATGAACTCATCCTTGGACAAGCATAAATAATGTCCACTAACCACCAAAGCCATTCGGGTTAAATCCACAATGTGTAGTTTGACAACAACATTCTCAAAGACATGCTCATTTTTGTAAGGTCCCAACCAATGAGAGTGGAACTTACCTTTGAAATCCTTGAAGTGGTAGTCATAGAGAAGGGCCCACTCACTAGGTTGGAATAACTCCTTGTTAATGAAATTATCATATCAAAGGATTTGTGATTGTTGCATGACTTTGGTGTGACATATCTGATCTCATCTAGAGTATAGAGTTGGTCGATGTATGTTCTGTGTGCTTCAAAAAGATGCAATCCAAACTACAAAGTTGTTTGAAGTGATATCACTAGGGATTTGAATTAAGCACTAGGAATATGAATAAAACAGCACAACAAAGTAGGTATGTCGGCATTAATCCTTTGATATGATTTGTTCTAGTGCATGGCTATGGCCAATTATAAAATTTTGAGTAATGAAATTGATTTTTTCATCATGGGATTGTGAATTTTTTTGGAAAAATTGACTAGGAATTCCCAGTTCTAACATAGGCTCTGTCTAAGGATGCATGTCCCTTGTGGGCATAGCAAGATCCCAGATCTTTGGGAAGCAGGCCAGTGCCTTTTCCATTGGGTGACAGAGTCCAATTATTCTCTCTGCCCTAAAATGATATGGTTCTGAGAAACCATATCATAACTGATGGCTCAAGGCCATCAAAAAAAGAGAGGTTTATATTTTCCCCTGTCATATACTTTGTTTTCATCATGCTGTAATGAAACAAATCTAATCATACTACTAAGATTTGCATGATTGAACATATCCATATTTTTTAACAATGGTTCATTGATGTTGCTATATTCTTCATGATTATGCATCTGAAAATCACATGCAATCTGAGAACTCCCAAATGATAGGTCAAACCCATTTTTATCGTGATATTTTAAGTAACAATATTCACTATCATCCCCCAAATGATAATTCTCTATATGAACTAAAAAATAGGCAAACTCAGACTTAATTTGATATTCACTTTTTTCAATGTTAGCATCATCTAATGGTATTATATCAGATTCAAAGTTGTCACCACTACCTTCATCACTATATGTATTTTCCTCATACAGCTGTGATATCCAGACTTCATTATTACAAGGTTTGATAGAACTTATCTCTAGACAATCTTTGCTATGAAACTCATAATCACTAGATGTTTCTACCTCAACTGAATATGATCCTGATGTTATCCTTTCACACCAATCGTATGGTCTACTATCATACAAAGTATCCTCACTGTCAAAGCATATGTATGATGGACATGAAACTTTCAAATCATCCCCATGTGCATATTTTTGATATTCTATGGTGAGTAACTGTGAGATTTGATCACTGTCAAGTGAATAAGCCTCTTCATCCATCATGTTTCCAACATTTTCTTCATCTCTTTCAACATTACCACAATGCTCAAGATCATTAAAATTAGATATACCTATTTTATTAGCATGTTTACAAGATGACACATCACTTTGGTTATCTGAGGGCACTTCATCCCTCTCATAATTTAGATCTGAATGCACATGAAATTCTTTTTCAGGAATATCTTGGCAAAGTATCACCTCATCTTCTTTTACTATGTTATGATACAATGGATTTGAACAAACCTAAAAATTATCCTCAGACATGTATATTTCCTCCTCATTGTCATCTTGCCCTGATTGCAAATACTCATTCCCCTCTTCTTCCCAACACTGTTGGTTATTTTCCTCTTCCTCCCAACACTGCTGATCCATATATGGCAGTGGGTGAGTGGGTAAAAACTCTGCCTTATATAAAGACTGATAGTAAGCATTGCGATGCGGCACATATTGTTGGTGTTGCGGGGTATAGTGTTGTCCTAGTGGTGAATAGTATTGAGGAATGTTACTTGCATTTATAAACTGGGGCTCTTGTGGTGGCTTATTATGCTGGATAGGGTTATGGTATGGATCATGAGGTACACAGAGTATGTGGAGCATAGGTGTTCTGAGAGGGTGCATGTGAATTGACATCACCACTTTGTTTACATGGAGGGATAGGTTTCGGTGGTTCCAGTACCTAGAGGCCCAATTGTGCCAGCTGTCTATCCACTCCTACTATTTGTCTTTCTAGTTCTTTGCTTTTTTGTATCATCTGTGATCTCCTAAGCCATTGTTCTAGCCCTTCTAAATGCTCTTCAATCTCCTGATCGGTCATGTTATCATAGTCAACAACAAGGCGGTCAATAAACCCTCCTGATTTTCTTCCATTCATGGTTGGATATTATTAAAATCTTTTCAGACCCGCCATCTACTTTTCATAAGTAGGAAAATGATTTACTTCTTCCATTCATGTTTGTAAAAATAAGATTTGTTTAGAATCTGTGACTAGAATGGAGTCGCCACCTACTTCTTTCAAGTAGGAAAATTAAAATTCTTTTCTTCCCAGCGGAGTCTTTTAATTAAAACTTTGGATTTGACTCTATAACAAATGGCTTTAGATTTTCAAGCAAACTCTCCCCAGTAGAGTCACCAATTTGTTGGGTCTCAAAAATGTAGGTTGTAGAGTCTAAGGGGATGCCAAGCCCTATGGTCAAATCTACAATGTTTTTGGACCAATGACTGGAGTTTGACCTTAACGATCAACTTCTCCCTACGCTTTAGGTCCTGCTACAACCTAGGCAGGTGAACCTTTAACTATCAAAGCAGGTTGTATGATTAAATCAATGTTGGTTTGCTGCTAGTTTATCCAATTACAATGGCATACTTGTAAATTGAATAAGATATTGTAAACTAATTCTAAAGAAAGCAAATGATTTAATCTAAATTCTAACAGAAATAAATAACAACTAACATGAAATGAATCTAAACTATAGCAAGAAAATAGAGTAAAGATTTTAAATATAAGATGAATCAATAGTTAGACTGGTGCTTTGTCCATTTGGGCAACAGAGTCAGGATGTCAAAACAAATAACTTGTATTGGGTAATAACTCGATCTGATTGGCACATATAACTTTTTGCAACTTGTACAAACATGCAAAGAAGAAATTATTAATTCATTCTTAATAATCCAAAGGACATAATTGGATTAAATGCAAAATATTAAAAGGATTTTAATCTTTTGGGAAAGAACCAATTTAACTTTGCAATATAAAAAAATTAGATCAAATCTGGAGACAAACTAATAAACCTAGTCAATTAATCGTACTTAGTAATCCATTCAACATTTTAAGATTACTATAATTGATGAGAAAGGATTTAATTCTCTCTAAGAAACCAATCAAATCAACTATACTGAATTAGCAAATGTAATCAGACAATTTGAACATATCCTTAACACGTTCAAATTGAATAATCAAAAAATGAATGACATGGAGATAATTAATTTGATTGAATTAAAAACAACAAACAGATGATACCATCTCAATGTATTCAAATTTGAATCCTCAACTGCTGCCTCAGGATGTATTATGCACCATAGCCTTTCTCAGAATGAAATTTGCATAGAAGGATCAAATTTGCATCAGATTGCTTCAAATCTAATCTAATCTAATCCTAAAATGTTTCAATTGTCTTTTTGTAAAAATATCTAATTCTAACACAATTCTCCGGGTCCTGGGATCTCTATTTAAGGAGATGCAACAAGCCTCAGACTCGTTACATTCATTTTGGTGACGGTTAATAATTGGTTGAACCAACCATAAGAACCGACCTTATTCATTACATAAATTAAATGACTTGATTTGAAAGACTTAACAATCCTCAGAAGTTGGGATAAAATATTTAATCTTCCATGATGAGATCATTTAACCGCCAGTCAAGAGCCACTTCATTTCATTCAACACAATCCTAATCCTGCAAAGGAAACAAATTAATCATTAGATAAACAGTATATAAACAATATATGATTTGTATTGTTGTGAACCTTAGAACCTGTGTCGTGAGGTATCATTTCCTTGTCTCCATATATTTTATCATTGACATGTATTTAGGGTTTCTTGTCACTGATTATCACTTTATCATGCCCAAATGTTTTAATAATAAATTTCTTTAATATCCTATTTAGGGCTGCAATAATTTCAAAAAGGGACTTTGGAATGACTATTCAATTCGTTATGGGAAAAATAAAACATTTAATTGGCTGCTTTTTCCAGATTAAATATTTTAAATTAATCTTTGTCATTTTTTATGATAAAATAGTTTAATCCCATGCCTTATTAGCCTTTCTTCATTTCTTTATATTTACCTAGTGGAAACTGGAATACTTTGGTTCTTCTATGGGTGCGAACATTAACAGCTCGTATGCTTTGTCCACACTTCCACATGATTGCATATAAACTTCAATCATTTGTTCTTTTCATGCTGCAATCAAATCATTATTTTTTAAAGGTATTGCAAGCAGTGGACGAGCCTTGTAGAGCATTGAAGTGCTTTGAATTATCTCATGCCATAATAATACAAATAGATCATGCTGAAAGACTTTCTAAACTCTGCGTATACTTCTGTGTTTACAATCCAAACTACAAAGTTGGAATAACTCCTTGTTAATGAAATTATCATATCAAAGGATTTGTGATTGTTGCATGACTTTGGTGTGACATATCTGATCTCATCTAGAGTATAGAGTTGGTTGATGTATATTCTGTGTGCTTCAAAAAGATGCAATCCAAACTACAAAGTTGTTTGAAGTGATATCACTAGGGATTTGAATTAAGCACTAGGAATTTGAATAAAACAACACAACAAAGTAGGTATGTCAGCATTAATCCTTTGATATGATTTGTTCTAGTGCATGGCTATGGCCAATTATAAAATTTTGAGTAATCAAATTGATTTTTTCATCACGGGATCGTGAAATTTTTTGCAAAAATTGACTAGGAATTCCCAGTTCCAACATAGGCTCCGTCTGAGGATGCATGTCCCTTGTGGGCATAGCAAGATCCCAGATCTTTGGGAAGTAGGCCAGTGCCTTTTCCATTGGGCGACAGAGTCCAGTTATTCTCTCTGCCCTAAAATGATATGGTTATGAGAAACCATATCATAACTGATGGCTCAAGGCCATCAGAAAAAGAGAGGTTTATATTTTCCCCTATCATATACTTTGTTTTCATCACGCTGTAATGAAACAAATCTAATCATACTACTAAGATTTGCATGATTGAACATATCCATATTTTTTAACAATGGTTCATTGATGTTGCTATATTCTTCATGATTATGCATCTGAAAATCACATGCAATCTGAGAACTCCCAAATGATAGGTCAAACCCATTTTTATCGTGATATTTTAAGTAACAATATTCACTATCATCCCCCAAATGATAATTCTCTATATGAACTAAAAAATAGGCAAAATTAGCCTTAATTTGATATTCACTTTTTTCAATGTTAGCATCATCTAATGGTACTATATCAGATTCAAAGTTGTCACCACTACCTTCAGCACTATATGTATTTTCCTCATACAGCTGTGATATCCAAACTTCATTATTACAAGGTTTGATAGAACTTATCTCTGGACAATCTTTGCTATGAAACTCATAATCAATAGATGTTTCTACCTCAACTGAATATGATCGTGATGTTGTCCTTTCACGCCAATCGTATGGTCTACTATCATACAAAGTATCCTCACTGTCAAAGCATATGTATGATGGACATGAAACTTTCAAATCATCCCCATGTGCATATTTTTGATATTCTATGGTGAGTAACTGTGAGATTTGATCACTGTCAAGTGAATAAGCCTCTTCATCCATCATGTTTCCAACATTTTCTTCATCTCTTTCAACATTACCACAATGCTCAAGATCATTAAAATTAGATATACCTATTTTGTCAGCATGTTTACAAGATGACACATCACTTTGGTTATCTGAGGGCACTTCATCCCTCTCATAATTTAGATTTGAATGCACATGAAATTCTTGTTCAGGAATATCTTGGCAATGTATCAGCTCATCTTCTTTTACTATGTTATCATACAATGGATTTGAACAAACCTAAAAATTATCCTTAGATATGTATATTTCCTCCTCATTGTCATCTTGTCCTGATTGCAAATACTCATTCCCCTCTTCTTCCCAACACTGTTGGTTATTTTTCTCTTCCTCCCAACACTATTGATCCATATATGGTAGTGGGTGGGTGGGCAAAAACTCTGTCTTAGATAAAGACTGATAGTAAGCATTGCGATGCGGCACATATTGTTGGTGTTGCGGGGTATAGTGTTGTCCTAGTGGTGAATAGTATTGAGGAATGTTACTTGCATTTATAAGCTGGGGCTCTTGTGGTGGCTTATTATGCTGGATAGGGTTATGGTATGGATCATGAGGTACGCTCAAAGTATGTGGAGCATAGGTGTTCTAAGAGGGTGCATGTGAATTGACATCACCACTTTGTTTACGTGGAGGGATAGGTATCGATGGTTCCAGTACCTGGAGGCCCAATTGTGCCAGCTGTCTATCCAATCCTACTATTTGTCTTTCTAGTTCTTTGCTTTTTTGTATCATCTGTGATCTCCTAAGCCGTTGTTCTAGCCCTTCTAAATGCTCTTCAATCTCCTGATCAGTCATTTTATCATAGTCAACAACAAGGCGGTCAATAAACCCTCCTAATTTTCTTCCATCCATGGTTGGATATTATCAAAATCTTTTCAGACCCGCCATCTACTTTTCATAAGTAGGAAAATGATTTACTTCTTCCATTCATGTTTGTAAAAATAAGATTTGTTTAGAATCTGTGACTAGAATGGAGTCGCCACCTACTTCTTTCAAGTAGGAAAATTAAAATTCTTTTCTTCCCAGTGGAGTCTTTTAATTAAAACTTTGGATTTGACTCTATAACAAATGGCTTTAGATTTTCAAGCAAACTCTCCCCAGTAGAGTCACCAATTTGTTGGGTCTCAAAAATGCAGGTGGTAGAGTCTAAGGGGATGCCAAGCCCTATGGTCAAATCTACAACATTTTTGGGCCAATGACTGGAGTCTGACCTTAACGATCAACTTCTCCCTGCGCTTTAGGTCCTGCTACAACCTAGGTGGGTGAACCTTTGACTATCAAAGCAGGTTGTATGATTAAATCAATGTTGGTTTGCTGCTAGTTTATCCAATTACAATGGCATACTTGTAAATCAAATAAGATATTGTAAACTAATTCTAAAGAAAGCAAATGATTTAATCTAAATTCTAACATAAATAAATAACAAATAACATGAAATGAATCTAAACTATAGCAAGAAAATAGAGTAAAGATTTTAAATATAAGATGAATCAATAGTTAGACTGGTGCTTTGTCCATTCAGGTAACGGAGTCAGGATGTCAAAACAAATAACTTGTATCAGGTAATAACTCGATCTGATTGGCACATATATCTGTTTGCAACTTGTACAAACGTGCAAAGAAGAAATTATTAATTCATTCTTAATAATCCAAAGGACATAATTGGATTAAATGCAAAATATTAAAAGGATTTTAATCTTTCCAGAAAGAACCAATTTAACTTTGTAATATAATAGATTAGATCAACTCTGGAGACAAACTAATAACCCTAATCAATTAATCGTACTTAGTAATCCATTCAACATTTTAAGATTACTATAATTGATGAGAAAAGATTTAATTCTCTCTGAGAAACCAATCAAATCAACTATACTGAATTAGCAAATGTAATCAGACAATTTGAACATATCCTTAACATGTTCAAATTGAATAATCAAAAAATGAATGACATGGAGATAATTAAATTGATTGAATTAAAAACAACAAACAGATGATACTGTCTCAATGTATTTCGAATTTGAATCCTCAACTGCTGCCTCAGGATGTATTATGCACCATAGCCTTTCTCAGAATGAAATTTGCATAGAAGGATCAAATTTGCATCAGATTGCTTCAAATCTAATCTAATCTAATCCTAAAATGTTTCAATTGTCTTTTTGTAAAAATATCTAATTCTAACCTAATTCTAACTCAATTCTTTGGGTCCTGGGATCTCTATTTAAAGAGATGCAACAAGCCTCAGACCCGTTACATTCATTTTGGTGACGGTTAATAATTGGTTGAACCAACCATAAAAATTGACCTTATTCATTACATAAATTAAATGACTTGATTTGAAAGACTTAACAATCCTCGGAAGTTGGGATAAAATATTTAATCTTCCATGATGAGATCATTTAACCGCCAGTCAAGAGCCACTTCATTTCATTCAACACAATCCTAATCCTGCAAAGGAAACAAATTAATCATTAGATAAACAGTATATAAACAATATATGATTTGTATTGTTGTGAACCTTAGAACCTGTGTCGTGAGGTATCATTTCCTTGTCTTCGTATATTTTATCATTGACATGTATTTAGGGTTTCCTGTCACCGATTATCACTTTATCATACCCAAATGTTTTAATAATAAACTTCTTCAATATCCTGTTTAGGGCTGCAATAATTTCAAAAAGGGACTTTGGAATGACTATTCAATTCGTTATGGGAAAAATAAAACATTTAATTGGCTGCTTTTTCCAGATTAAATATTTTAAATTAATCTTTGTCATTTTTTATGATAAAATAGTTTAATCCCATGCCTTATTAGCCTTTCTTCATTTCTTTATATTTACCTAGTGGAAACTGGAATACTTTGGTTCTTCTATGGGTGCGAACATTAACAGCTCGTATGCTTTGTCCACACTTCCACATGATTGCATATAAACTTCAATCATTTGTTCTTTTCATGCTGCAATCAAATCATTATTTTTTAAAGGTATTGCAAGCAGTGGACGAGCCTTGTAGAGCATTGAAGTGCTTTGAATTATCTCATGCCATAATAATACAAATAGATCATGCTGAAAGACTTTCTAAACTCTGCGTATACTTCTGTGTTTACAATCCAAACTACAAAGTTGGAATAACTCCTTGTTAATGAAATTATCATATCAAAGGATTTGTGATTGTTGCATGACTTTGGTGTGACATATCTTATCTCATCTAGAGTATAGAGTTGGTTGATGTATGTTCTGTGTGCTTCAAAAAGATGCAATCCAAACTACAAAGTTGTTTGAAGTGATATCACTAGGGATTTGAATTAAGCACTAGGAATTTGAATAAAACAACACAACAAAGTAGGTATGTCGGCATTAATCCTTTGATATGATTTGTTCTAGTGCATGGCTATGGCCAATTATAAAATTTTGAGTAGTCAAATTGATTTTTTCATCACAGGATCGTGAAATTTTTTGCAAAAATTGACTAGGAATTCCCAGTTCCAACAGGTTCTGTACAGGTTTCGTACAGACTTCTGACAGGTTGATTCGATGCATCTGAGTAATCCCATGGTGCATATACCTCCTATCTCGGTGCATGAAGAAGTCCAGTGCATTCAATCTTTGAACTGCTGCTCTTACCTTCTATTCCGGTGCTTCAACAGATACAGTGCATACATACTCTGTTTAGATGCTTATACTCCATGTTCTAACGCTTTTGAACTTACAGCACATATACTTTCCATCATGGCACTTTTATACTGTTTGTTGACGCATTTGTTAGTTTAATGCATTTACACCTCATTCCTGTGCTTTTGACACCTATCTTAGCACATTTGTACAATGGCGCATGCAAGCTCTACTTCTGCGCATACAGACTGCATAGCAGCGCTTCTATTCTGCACTATGGTTTTAGGATTTCATCTAATTTTTTTGTTTGAGCTAACATTTGTCTTGCAAGATTAGAGGATTGATTAGATCATTTAGCTACATTAATTAGTTCACTTAGTTTAATTAAGGGAAAAAGTAAAAAAAGATGCATCCATGCAAATTCCACATGGTCCTTAACTAGGAAGAGAGTAACTGAACCACTGCTATCTTTGCATTGTTGTTTTCTTTCCTGGTTTAGATCATTGCTATCTTACAAATGGGAAAATGAACATTGCTATATCTTAAACACTTCAAAGTTAACAAACGCGTGAGTACCCAAGTAGATAGCCCACTTAGTTTTTTTTCCTTTTAACTAGGTTTGGATTAATCAGTGTTCTCTATGTTTATCAAATGACAATAGGCTTATGCTCTCCCCTTCACTGGGTGACCAGAATGCCAGACTTGTTATTCTATCTGTTTAACCTTTAGAGGGGTCTGCCCTTGGATGCACGCCTGTCCAAGTGGGAATGACCCTGAGTGGAAATAGGCTAAAGCCAAGCCCTACCATCCACTTAAAAAAAACTGTGCTTGAAGCGAAAGCTTCCTGCAACGAGTGCTGCTGTGTTACACCGACGGCCAACCTCCCCCAAAACCCTCCAAGGCATAACCCTTGGAGGCTGGGAGACTCCATAATGGAGATTAGTGCTACCACACGCGTAACCACTCGAACGGTTGCCTTGACTACTTAGCCACTTGTTTAGTATACCAAAAACCCCTATTTGTTGACACAAAGGGTGGAGCCTTTGAAGTGGCCTTGATTCATGTGATTCTTAGTAGAGGTAGCAGGGAAAATCCTATGGTTTGGTGGGGGTATGAAACTAAGGAAACTTGGATCTAGTATGCGTGAGAAGTGAGTGTCGTGGAGGGGAGCCAGTGCTACCAGATCCTAGAGCTACACACTTTGAATATGCACAGGTAGAGGATTCAACAATTACTGTCCTATCCAACCTAGGCTGTAATTGTTATCTTGTCAAAAAGTCCAAAAATACAAAAAAAATAACAAAAGATAAATCATGAAAACTTCTATGTGTTTTCTGTGTCTTTTCCCATAAATTGAACATCAAAATTTAGAAAGACCAAGTTTTCACCCAAAAATAGAAATTTTTGAAAAATGTGCCAAAAAACTCTGTGAAAACAAACTTTGCCAGATCTGCACATTTATATCGACTCGTTGTGCATATATCCTCTGTTTCTGCACATTTCTAGCTGTGCATCTATCATAGTAAGCTTTTTTAATCTTGTGTCAATTTCTGTAGAGATGGCAAACCAATTAGAATATATTGCTCAAACACTCCAATATCTGCAATTGTAAATAAACTTAGGTCCCTTGCCCCAAGATTGTATAGAAATTGCTCAACAAATCCAAGTCTTACAACAAGAAATGGTAATCTTGCAAGCTGAACATGCCAGTACCAGCTACACCTCGCACCAAAATCATACCTTATTTTCCTGTCCTAATTATACTATTGACAAGGCAAGCCTCAAGTCAGAAATCATATACCACCCCGTCTACTAGTCCTCCTTCGCTATCTTCTAAGACACCTATCCCAAAACATACCAGTCCTACACCAACACCACCATCTAATTCCTCAAACTCTAAATGGACAACCAAAAAAGAATCAAATGAGTTTTGGGAAAAATATTTTCCAAATTTATATAGCAAAAGAAAAGCTATGGAGAAAGCCAAATCCACTCATCCATTACCTCATTCATCTACCCATACACCTATGAAGGATGTGATCCAAGGACTACTAGCAGAGAGTCAACCATGTCCCCAAAATCTAGTCCTTGACCTTACAAAAGATGCTTCCAATAACATGTCAAATCCTACAACCCCTTCATGTGATCCTCAATTCCTTGAGCTTATCGAAGAGTCTCCTACCATGAACCCAAGTCAAGAGATATTGTACCTTCATGGCGATAACCATCAAGAACATGTCAAGCCTATCCAAGAGCTATCCAATTCCATTCAATCACATCAAGAGTTATGTCAAGAGCACACCTTAGAGCATGTAGAAACATCCACCCTTTGTCTAAATCAAGATCAAAGTACCCCCATCCAATTCCAATCTATTCATAACATATATCTCCTCCACGATCAAGATAATCCCTATGAAGAAGTTATCCATGTGCAACTTGATCCTATACATGAAGAGAAAATCCAATTCCAACCCATCCATAACCTATATCTCTTCTATGATCAAGATACTATCTTTTATCAAGAAGCTATCCATGAACAACTTGATCCCATGCCCATCCATAAGCTATATCTTTTCTATGATCAAGATATTGTCCTTGATGAAGAACCTACACATGAACAACTTGATCCCATACCCACTATGAGCAAGAAACCTCCATTACTCCTACCCATCTTCCATCTAGTCCTATCCAAGATTCAACAACTCCCTCTTCCTTTGATGAGACACTTGCCTCCCAAGCAAGCGTAAAAGATCAAACTAGTAATACTCCTCCACCATCTGCTATCAACCATGCTACAAATCCCCCACCATGTATCCTTGGTCTTACCACCTTCATTCATGAGTGTTCCTCCTTAGAACACCAGCAACCATTATCCTCTATCTCATCTTCTCCACCCAATAAAGAATTTGTGTCTAGTGTTCCACCTACACATAATCCCGTTGTCCGCTGCATACTCCAACATATGAACTATCAAGGTAAAGGCTTAGGCCTTCAGGAACAAGTTATTTTAGAGCCCGTCCATGTCAATGTTCCTCCACCTTCATACGGCCTTGGATACATACCCCAAGGTGAGCAATCTCAAGATGTTGGTACTTCCTCCACTCCTCCTAAGTCTACCACTTTCCATCGCAAACCCTATCATATCCCCAAAACATATGTCACCATTCCACCTCCATCATCTTACAATTGTCAAAAGCATGTGACCATAAACCTTCCACCATCCAATCTACCTCCACTACTTCCAACTCCTAACACCCCTCCATGCATTTTACCACCACTTCCTCCAACACCTTATCCATCCATCTATAAATCCTCTAGATATCCCAATCATGGCCAACAAATGCACATGTTGTCTAAACAACGAGCTTCCACCAACCTCACTTCCACCATCCCCAGGGGATTCAAAAGCAAAAATCTGGATGCCTCTGCCTATAAAGTCAAAAATTCTAAGAGTCCTCATGACCTAGGATACAAAAGCCAAGAATCAAAGAAACATCCATCTCAAAAGCTGCATACACCCACACACCTCAATGCCAAATTGAAAAAGGTGTGGGTCCCCAAGCAACAAATAATTATCTCAGAAGCTACACAAAAGCTACATATACTCGAGCCCATACCTTCACAAGTACAATCTACAAGAAAAAAGGTTTGGGTACCCATGCAAAAAGCCATCAAGTCAAATGAGGCATACACCTCTAAAGCATCCCAACCATCCACTTTCTCCCATGCCATTCACACGTATCAAATCCTTCCATCCCACATGACAAACAAAAATTAGAAGTATACTAAGTCTATGTGGGTCCCTAAAGGCCTACATCACTCATCCACTAGGCAAAAATCTCCATTGCTTCCACACCACCTTCCCATTATCAGCTTCAATGTTTATCACGGTATGTGCAACCGTTGGTCATGGTTCCCTTCCATTCCACAACACTTCCATATAACTCCATCTCCCCTCCCTTCCACTACTATCCTACATATCTTCCTCATCCTATGGTCCATGCTTTTGCATAAACCTTCCTTCAATCCTTGCATAAGTCCTTCTATATTCTGTATCGTCATCCACTACCGTACCTTCCATAATCCGCTATCTACTTACTCCATCTCACTTTCATGTAATCCCCTACCAACATCTATGAGAACACTAGACATGGTCCGTGCGACAGCATCCATCTAACGAGACTATCACCTTTCAAGGAACTAGATACTTGAGTCTCTCCTTATCCATATCCACCTTCTCCTATCTAAATATTCAAAAAAAAAAAGTAAAGAAAAATCCCTTCATCCAACGGTGAAAATCTGGCAAATAGGCGCCTTGGATAAGTACCATGAGGAAAACCTGGCAAACAGGCATCATGTGTAAGTTGATCTCCTACATCACCTACACTTGGGGGCACCTTGTCTAATTGACATATTACTTTTCTCCTACCATTTCCTTCCATACCATTTCCTATCCTATCCTCCTATTTCTATCCATTACATACCTATCCTGTCATGTCCATCCATCCTAAATCTTCCATTCCTCTATTTTTCTTGATCTTGACAAAGATTGGGGGCACAATGTTGACAAATGTTTTAGATGTCTCTTGACATACCTTATCCCTCCAAAACCACACAAATCCTTCATTATCCTTTCATCATCCTTCATCGTAAGCTTTGAGTTATTCTTATGCGACATAGTCCTTGGAGATCACATCCTTGATTCCTTCTATCCACTATTGCCCACCCCCATACATACCCGTTCCATTCTTTATCACCCATACATCTGCATATCTGTGGTGTTTCCCTTGTCATCAGTATCTAGCATTAAGGCTATCCAAAATTCTTATCCAGTATCCTGTCCACAGTGTCAGCCTAGCATAGCCTCTGTCATCAGTGTTATCTGTTCCATATCTGATCCATATATGTTCCATATCTATTCCATATCGTATCTCATCCTATCCATATCTTAGGTCCATCAGGGTTCTTCCTGAACTACGTTGCCTCAGCGTCGTCACGTAGGCAAGGCCATTTAGCAATGAGCCCCTGAGGCACTAGGTCAGTCCCTTAGGGTCCGTCTCTTCATATATGTTTGTTGGGTCATCCATAATAAGTTGATCCTTAGTTTTCACTGGGGGCAAGTCCTTGACCTGGTTACGGAATTGGATTTTTGAATGCCACTTGTTCTAAGAGGACACCAATAAAAGATGGTGATACCTTTCACTAGACAAGCGCGCATAGCAAAGCAGGCTACCTAAAACAAAAACCTTGGCACAAAAACATCAACCTATCCAAAGCAGAGCACCATACCGAAGCACTCAAATTGACTCTATATTAATTATGGCAAAAAGATACATCTATGCAAGAATGTTTTGTGAACAGGTTAACTTACAAAGTCTTAGAGTTTTGTCATTATGTCTTCATATGCTACTCAAGGATACCAAAAGATAGAGATGCTATGATGGGGGCATAATCTTTTTCTTTGTCTACTGCTTGTGGATTAAACTTTAGTAATGTGACAACTTTTGTCTAACAACATGATCAGCAAAAGATCATCGAGGACTTCCGAGGTCTGAACATGAAAAGGGGCAATCCTTGTCTATTGAAATGCAAGAAGTACTAAGGTCATCTAGATTCAAGTTTGACTAGATGCTTGTATCAACTTGCTTTATCAAAATCCATTTAAGGAATACTTAGGTCATCTCGGTCTAATTATACCTAGATACTTGTATTTTCTTACAACATAATAAAAGCCCAATGATGAAATAAGCAATTCAAAATACTTGTTGTATCAAGATGACAAATATCCATATCTATATCCATACTGTATCCAATTGCGTCTCATATCCATATCCATATCCAATTGCATTTCACATCCATATCCCATGCAATAAAAAATTCTATGCAGAGAACCAATGTTTACAAATAAAAGCTTGTGATTTCTTCTATCGAGTCATTCGTCTATCAATCAAATTTCTATCTGTCTTCATATCTCTCGAGCAGTGGTCAAAATCCATACCAATTGAGTCAAGCCAATCTTGTCAAATGATCCAATCACAATCAACAGTCTTGATTCTAATCTTGTCGTAAACCATATCAATCAATCATAACTATCCTTTGTGTTGCTCTAGGGATATATCATTCCCCACCATGACAACACTATTGTATATTGTTATCATATCAAATGTCTTAGACAGGATGTTGCATTGTCGAAACCAGACCCGGAGTCTTATACGACATGTTTCATTCCTGAAACCAGACATCATCAATTTTTATCCTTGGTTTACTGCTCGACAGGGGCAATACATTGGTTGTTCTTGTATCATTTGTGCATACTTGCTTCTTGCTTGTGTGTGTTATCTTTTTATCTTGCATCCCATATCATTCACCTCTTTCTTTTGCATCCAACCATTTCTTCTCCTGTCAACCTATCTCATCGTGAGATTGTCCGTCTCATGCCTTCTACCTTCTCCCCGTCCAATCTCCCGAGGGGGCATCCTGTCATGAAACTTGTACCAGGGGCAAACTGGGACATGTATCATTTTTAGACAATCTTATTCTTTGAAACAATGTGATAAAATACATTACATCAAAGAGGGGCAAAATGCATACACCTAAAAATGACACAACTCTATCTAAATAAATATTCTTAATATTTATTCCATCTAAATTCCTCTATCACTAAATAAATTTATTTATTCAATTCATATTTCCTCTAAGTCAATTAAATATCAAAATATTTAATTACATCTTCTAAAGTCAAAATTAAATTAAATCTTTTATTTAATTTATTTCTTCCAAAATAATTTCTAATTATTTAATTAAGTTGCTCATTCCTCCAAATTTAAACAAATTAATTAAATTTATTTAAATCCTCTCACTCTCCAAAAATAAAATATAATTAAATATTTTATTTATTCTTCCAAAATCATGTGCAAGTAAATTAAGTAAATTTATTTATTTAATTTGCTTTCCTATCTTCCAAATCTTCTAAAAATAAATTAAATAAATTTATTTATTTAATTTGCTTTCTTATCTTCCAAATCTTCTAAAAATAAATTAAATAAATTTATTTATTTAATTTGCTTTCTTATCTTCCAAATCTTCTAAAAATAAATTAAATAAATTTATTTATTTAATTTACTTTTTTATCTTCAATATCTTCTAAAAATAAATTCTTCTTGTCATGCAAAAGCAAAAGATGAGTTAAAGAAACTTTAAAGTAACTTTGTTTTTATATTAGAAAAATATATTCTAATTTAAGAAAATGAAAACTCATCCTCATCAAGAAAGCATTTAACTCAACAAAGCTTCTTTTTGAATGACACATGTCCTTCTATTCGTGCATGTTCGCATGAACATTCTCCTCCATTGATCTTCTCATTTCTTCTCAATCATTGATCTTCTCTCACACAACTCTATAAATACAACCCTCTTCTTTTTCATTTGATATCCATCATTCGAGTAAACTTATGCTGCAGGAACTATAGCGCGCCATTGGCACCCCTACCATCACTTTACCTATCATCCACTCATATTTGTGTTTGAAGCTCATCTTTGAAAACAACAAGTATCAGAGCCAACTTCTCCTTGTCATCTTGAGGAATTGAAGCAAGGAAGCAAGCTTCCTGAGGGCCATTTTCATCTCCATCAAGATCAAGAAAGAAAAGGTGAACAATGGAAGTCGAAAGGTAAAGGTTGTAAGTAGCTCTCTTTGTTTTTTTAAATCTCCTTTTACCTTCATATTTCATTGATATTTGGGTTTTTATTATTAATTGATTAATCCCATTTTTACCCTTACAGTATCCATGCGTAGGACTTGTCACTGCAAACAATAGGATGAACTCATGCATGCCCACAATAGTACAACCTTGTCTAGAGGAACAAGGGGGATCCAAAGCATAGGCCCTTAGTACACAAAAGGTATGATGAACCTTAAATGTAGAAGAGGGATAATATGCTAGAACTGACCCTACTATTCACAAGATATGAATACTATGGTGGAGTAATGAGAACCTCACACAAGCACAGCATACGAAAGCAATGACTATGCCCCATTCTGGATTGTTTGCCACATACCATGATATAATGAGATTAGGGTAGCATTGAAGTAGTCCAAGAAAAGGACACAAGAAAAAAATCAAGAACCAAAAGACCAACTAACCCAAAACATATAGTCATTATATCTCTTGCCAAAAAATGGATGGAGGATTGGTGATTTTACCCATTGAAGGAAGGATGCATCCTAGCACAAGAATCGATGGATGATTAAGATAGATTAAAGGATAGGCGGAGGGATACAAACCATTAGTTGTGGAAAAATCCAATCTGGTAGTTGATTATTTTTCATGAAAGTGTTATGCTTTGATAGAATGCTTAGCAAGTGTATTGCTTATAGTTCAAGCATGATCAACAAACTCAGGAGAGTGGGACCATCCAAGCGGGTTTGGATGGGTGCATCGTATGTACCTACATACTAGATACTTCCTTCATATTCTAGACTACCTACATACCTTGTATCTACGAGATCAAGGCACATTACGATGTGCGTGGTGATGATATGTAGTTCTAGGTGACTTGATGAAATGGGATGGGGATAAGGTCATATGATTGGATGGGATGTAGTGTAGAGGAGGTGAATATTAGTTTTCAAATTGTACCATGTAATAAAACCACATGGCATGGAAGAATGGGATAAATAAAATGATGTGCTAGTGGTGTAGAGTGATAGGGATAGGTAGTGGTTGGCTAAGTGGTATATGGTGATTGGCTGAGTCAAGTGGCAGTGCAAAGATGTAATGCTTATGTAAAAACCATGAAGGAACATGGCTTAGGCGGATGAGGTAACCAGCTAGGTAACATGGTGGTGGAAAGACATGATATCTATAGAAACCATGGTAAAGAACTAGGAGATGGAAGGGGAGTTTGGGTGTTAGTGTAGGTGAGAGTTCTGCTTTTCCGTTATTCACTCTATAAAATAGAGAGTGATAGGGAAAGATGATAGGAGGGTAACCCATGAGGTGACTTGTTCAAGGTGCAAAGAAGTGATTGGATAAATCACAAAAGGGGGACTGGGTGGTGGAGGGATTGAGTTTAGGAGGAGTGATGGGGGTGTTATCATGGGAAGAATTTCTAGAAAAGCTCATTTAGGGGATGGGTGAATAGATTATGGTGGAGGATAGCGGTAGATTGGTGATTTGAAATCCTATTTTTCTGTTAGTCAGTTTTGAAACCACATATGGAAGGATAGGGGATATTTTGGGAATGATGGGATTGTTTTGAATCTCAGATGATGGGATAATTGGATGTGATGGAGGGTGTGGAGGATGATGAGAAGGTGGTTTGAACAATGGATCCAGGTTGAACCTACACATGATGCCTGCAAGCAGGTTTTCATCATGTGGTACTTATCCAAGGTGCCACAAGAAGTGGTTTTCACCATAGGACGGATTATTTCTCTTTAATATTTTTTATTTTTTAATTTTTTTTGGATTTTTGATATTTTTTAATTTTTTTGTATTTTTTTGACTTGGGGGTATTGAACAGGTTAACTGTAGAACCGCTTCAGGTGGATGATGTTCATAGGCTCATCAAGCTCTTCTCCTTCAAGGGTGGAGAGGCAATATGCTCCAAAACCATACTTAGCAGTGATAATATAGGGGCCTAGCCAATTAGGCTCAAATTTCCCTTTCTTTTCTCGTTCTGATAGATTCCTTTGATTTTCTTTCAAGACCAAGTCTCCTATTGCAAACCCTCTAGCACAGATTTCTTGTTGTAGGATCTGCGCAGCCGATTTTGGTATGCCTAGAGGTGATTGAGGGCATTGAAGCGTCATTCATCCAATAGCTCTAACTCTTGGAGGCATGCAACATGGTATTCTTCATCAATGATAACATTACGCAATGATATGCATAATGAGGGTAATTCAATCTCTATTGATAGGATATCTTCAACTTCAAAGACTAGGGAATATGGTATGGCTCTTGTAGAAGTGTAGATGCTAGTACGATAGGCCTACAAGGTAGGATGGATGTGGAGGTGCCAATTGTAGTTAGGGTAAAATTGCAAATTAGGGCAAATGAATAAACAGCCATGATAAAAACCCTAGCAATGCATAATGAAGCACAAGACAACATGAAAATCAAAATAACAAATATGAATGCAAACCGATCTCCACACTATGCTCGATTTATCTCCATTGCTCTTCTCCACCTCGCATAAGCATGTAAGATTTTGAAGGATTATTGTTGGAAGAATGTTGGGTGCTCACTTCTGCAACATAACATTAAGATGAAGATGCTAGAATGAATGATAGATGAAGGATGCAAAGGCTCTAATGATATTTTGACAGCATGTGGATACTTGAAGATCAATGCATGCTAATGGCTTATGAAGGGGTTGTTTTATAGGAAAGGCTTGGTTCCAATGGACAGCTGAGATTAAAAAGCTAATTGGTTGATGTGGACGGCTAGGATTGATTCAGTTATCCCACTTTTCAAGGAAGTTGTAGTCATTTGACAAGTGGAAGGAGGATAAGGCTCATGTGAAATATATTAAATAAAGGATGTAGTACCACTTATCTTTTTTAAATGAAAGAGGCACACATGTCAGCTCATAAGATAAATGATAAGATAAATTAACTAAATAAATAAAATTTATTTAGTTAATTGAAAAGTTGGCTTATAATGAAATGTGAGAACTTAATTCAAATAAAATATTTGAATTAGTTAGGATATGAGTTGGATATTAATTAAATAAATAAAATTTATTTAATTAATGGGATAGTGGGATTAGGATATGATTAGGATATGATGTGGAAATTAATTAAATAAATAAAATTTATTTAATTAATTGGCTAAGTTGGATAAGGATGGGATTAAATGGGATTTAGGACAAAATGCTACATGATGTCTAAGTAATGTTTTTGACTAGGTGTTGCAAGACATGGACAAATTTGGGACAAATTTGGGTGTCTACATTTTGCCCCTCTTTGAGATGATGTTTGAGATGATAAGATTTATGTCAAGTAACATCATTTCAAAGAAGTTAAGGTATGGATAATCGATAGGGATAATGATGATGTAGAGATATGATGATGATAATGATGGAAAGATAGGATGAAATGGGATGATGATGCCCCCTCGAGAGGATAGGCGGGTTGGACAAACACAGGTAGGCTCTCGAAAAGAAATGGCTTGGGTAAAAAAGAGGAAATGGATAGAAGAAATGAATGATGTGTTATGCTGCAATGAATGTGAGCAACCATGATGTTTGATATAGCACTAGACGTTATGCACCAAGGTATAAGGAACCAGGGTGATGATGTGTGTCATGCCCCAGCATAATACAACCTTGTCGAATGTATGAGGAAGAAAACTTAGAGCATTAAAGTCCTAATGCACAAAAGGTATGATATGGCCTTAGATGCAAAGGATAGTGCAAAAAGCTATTCCAACATACACAAGATATGAATATTAGTTGGAATGATACTGATTGATACAAATGCAAGATAAAATGATAACACACACAAGCAAGCAAGCAAGCATGCACAAATGATTCAAAACAAACAAGGTATTGCCCCTGTCAAGCTGTAAACCAATGATTGAGTGTTTGATGATGATAGTTGATAGTGTTGTCATTGCGAGGAAAGCTATATCCCTAGATCAACACAAGGTTGTTTGCTAAGTTGGTTGGCTAGTTGGCTGATTGATTTGGCTTACAACAGGGCTAGGATCAAGACCATGGATTGCATTTGGATAACTTGGCTTGATTGATTAACTTGATTGGTATAGATTAAGAATGGGCTTGCATTTGGATCATTGCTTGGAATGGTTTTGATTTGAATGATGATTAGATGAAGTGATGGATGAAGATTGATGATTTGAAATGTTGATGATGAGATGTTATGTGGTGGATTGAGCTATTTTTGATTTGCTGAAGTGATTGGATTTGTTTTGATGGTTGGCTTGATGTTCTTTGGTTTTGATGATTGTTGTTGATTGATAGGATTTGTTTTGATGGTTGTCTTGATGTGCTTTGGTTGTGATGTTTGCTATTGCTAGGCTGATTGTTTTGAATGATGATAGTGATGGAGTGATGATTAGAGTGTCCACTCAATCTAAGCATAAGCAAGTGTTCTCAGTATGCTCAGAGGATGTAAAACAAACAAGGTATTGCCCTTGTCAAGTCATAAACCAATGATTGATTGTTTAACTGATGATGATAGTGTTGTCATTGTGGGGAAAGCTATATCCCTAGATCAACACAAGGATGTGGGAACGCTATATCCCATTGATGATGATTGATGATGATTGATTGGGCTCATGACAAGATTAGGAACAAAACCTGTTGATTTGATTGGATAATGTTCCTTGATTGATTGGCTTGCTTGATATGGATTAGTGTGAATTGGATTTTGAGATCATTGCTTAGATTGATTTGAGTGATATGATTGGAAGAAGTGATTGATTGAAATGGATATATGAATGTTATTGATAGGAAGAATTGATTTTGATGATGAGTTTCTTTTGATTGAATGTTGATGGAGTGAATTGTTTTGGATGATGTGATTGATTTTATTGCTTGGATTTTTCGTTGGATAGTTGATTTTTTGAATTTTTTGACATATTTTGATTTTTTTTTGTGTTTTTTGGGATATATTAATTTTTTTGTGTTTTTGAATGTATTGGGATGTCAATGGATTTACAATTTGGGTAGCCTTTGTGCTAGATACCAATGACAAGGGAGAAAACCAAGTCTAGGTGCAAAGGATGGATGAAAGGATGGGCTCATAGTAAATGGGATGAAAGGCTCATGATAGATGGATGGATAAGAGGATAGACCATATAAGGGATGGATACATGCCTCGTGATAAACGGATAGGTAGGCTATAGTGGAAAGCTCATGATAAACAGATGGGGATAAGCTATAAGATGGAAAGCTCATGATAAGGATACACCATAGTGGATGGATCATAAGGGAGCTAGGATGTGATCTTCAAAGGCTGTGTCGCATAGGAAGAACTTGCCCCATTCTAGGTGGTAATGCTTAGGATTCTTTGCATGACAAAGCTCATGACCATGGGATGACATGATGGGTTTTACATGACAAGGTGTATGATAGGTGGATAATGATAAGATGGATTGATTAAGAAGGTATGAGGTATACCAAGAGATATCCAAAGCATGTTTCAAGATTTTGCCCCTATGTCTTCATTAGGATCAAAAAGGAGAAAGGATGGATAAATGGGTTCAATGGGATAAGAATGTTTATGTAATGGATAAGGATGGTAGGATGGTATGGTAAGGGTAGGATGGAAAATGATATAATGGGAAAGATAGTTTGGAAATGGATAGATTGGATGAGACAATGTGCCCCCAAGTGTAAGTGACATAGAAGATCAACCTACACATGATGCCTATTTGCCAGGTTTTCATCATGGTACTTATCCAAGGCGCCTGTTTACCAGGTTTTCACCATTGGACGAAGGGATTTATCTTTACTTTTTTTTTATTTTTTATTTTTTTAGATGGGATGACAATTACACATGGCGCTTGTTTGCCAGGTTTTCACCATGGTAATGGATAGGAGGGACTCAAGTGTCTAGTGCTATGAAGGTTGATAGTGTCCCATTAGAGATAGATGATGTCTTCACATGGACCATGTCAAGTGTGCTCATAGATATTGATAAGGGATTGTGTAGATGGGAGATGGATTAGGTAGATAGTGGATTATAATGTGGAATTATGGTAGGGTAGGCTAGTGGCTTATGGTGTGGATTATGAAAGGTTCATGCAAGGATAGATGGATGGGGATAGTGGATTATGTCAGACTTAGGATGAAAGGCTTATGCAAAAGCATGGACCATAGGAAGGTGATGGGGAAGATTTGTAGGATAATGGATGAAGGATGGGGAGATGGAGGCATGTGGGAATGTTTTGGAATGGAAGGGAACCATGACCAATGGTTGCACACACTATGATAAACATTGAAGCTTTTGATTGGATGGTGGTGTAGGAAGCAATGGAGATGTTTGCTTAGGGGATGGTTGACGAAGTGATTTAGGAACCCACATATATTTAGCATTTTTAGTGCTTTTGATTTGCTTGTGGGATTTTTTATGGGAATGAAAGTTTTGGATGGAAGTAGGCTTTTGGATGGATATAAGTGATTGGGATTCTTGAGATGTGGATGAGGATGCCTCATTCACTTTGCTAGTTGTTTGCTTAGGAACCCAAACCATTTTGCTTTTGGGCTTTGCATTTGGAGGTATGGGTTTAGATGGCTTTGTGAATGTACTTTGCTTAGAAGATGGATGATTCAGAGACTTTTCACATTGATGCCCTAAGGAATGAGGGTCCTTAGGAGTTTTAGTTGGATTTTTGGCTTTATAAGTAAAGGCATCCAAATGTTTATTTTGGAATCCCATGGGTTTGGTGGAAGCGGGGTTGGTGGAATGATTGGAAGCTTTATGCTTAAACGATGTGTGCATTTGTTGGCCATGATTAGGATTGTAAAGATACTTATGAATGATAGGTATGTTAGGTGTTGGAAGCAATGGTGGCAAGGTGGATGGAGGGATATTTGGAGTTGGTAAAAGTGGAGGCAAAGTGGATGGCAGAAGGTGTATGGTCACATGCTTTTGACATTTATAGGATGATGGATGTGGAATAGCAACATATGTTTTGAGTATATGATGTGGTTTGTGATGGAAAGTGGTAGGTGTAGGATGCATGAAGGGATTACCAACATCTTTAGCTTGTTTACCTTGGGGTGTGTATCCAAGGCCATATGAGCATGGAGGAACTTTGACATGGTTTGGCTCCAAAATACCTTGTTCATAAAGGCCTAGGCCTTTGCCTTGGTAGTTCATGTTTTGGAGGATACGATGGACTATGGGACTAGATGTGTTTTGGGAACTAGACTTGAGTTCCTTATTGGATGAAGGTGAAGTGGATAAAGGTCATTATTGTCCTAAGGAAGAACACTCATGTATAAGGGTGGTAAGACCAATAGGACATGATGGATTTGAAATGGGATCGATGATGGATGTGGAAGGGGGATCATTAGGATCTTGATTAGCGTTATGTTCATGTAGATCCAAGTTATTGATTTGATCTTTTATGCTTATGTGTTCTTGGGAGGCACATGTCTCATTATGACAAGTGGATGTTTGCTCATTATGGATAGGGCTAGATGGCGGATGACTAGGAGCAATGTGGAAATCTTGCTCATGGATAGATATAGGATTATGGATAGGATCAAGGTGCTCATGGATAGCTTCTTTATAGGTATCATCTTGATCATAAAGAAGGTACATGTTATGGATGGGTTGCATGAAAGTAATTTGATCTTGAGTTGGACTAGGGCTTAATGTTTCCACGTGCTTAGGATTAAACCTTTGACATACCTCTTGGGTTGCTTGAATGGAGGTAGATGACTCTTGGATAGGCTCTTGGTCAACAACATGAGAACATGATGACACTTGACTTGGATTAATGATAGAAGATTCGCAAATAGGCTTGATGGCTTGTATGTCACATGATGGGCTTGAAGGGCTAGGTATGTTAATGGAAGGCTCTTGGATAGGCTCAAGGATAGGTGGACCATATGATGGGATTATGACCTTTGGAAGTTCTTTAGTAGGCTCATGAATGGGTGCTTGATATGGAGGTAGTTTATTCCTAGCTAGTAGCCAATGGATCACATCCTTCGCAAGGGTATGAGTGGATGAACAATATAATGGATGAGCAATAATAACGAATGATGTTGTAGGCTTAGGACAAGGATTAGGCTGGGGGCTAATTGGATTGGATGGATTAGGATTAAAGGGGGGTGATTCATAGGATTGGGATGATGTGGCATGTTTTTCTATTATAAGTAGGTACACCTTGTAAACAATTGGGACAAATATTGGGCATTTATTTGTATTATGGCCTTTGGTCCTATGGTATGCACAATAATCATGTTCATCATATGGACTTTCTTCACATGGGTTGATGGGGGGAAGTTCAATGAGTTTTGCTTCAAGCATCCTTTGTAAAACTATTTCAGCTGCATCCTTTGGTGAAGGATTATAATGACATGGTGATGAAGGTAATGGAGGGCTTGGTGATTTGGAAGGTTGATGGATTAATGGACTAGGAATGGGATCACATAGTGGTGTTATGATAGGGATTGTTGGCTCATGTGATGGCATTGGATTGGATGGAAGAGGCCACTCTAGATTGGTATCTCCCTTGTCAAAGGTTATTAGATCTTGCATAGGATAACTTGGGCTTGTTTGATTTATGTACAAGGGACTACTTGGACTTGCATATGGTTCTTGTTGCAAAGGTGGATTTGGGCTCATTTGTACTTGTTGTAGAGGCCATTGATAGTCTTGGTAGCTAGGTGTAATGGTAGGATATGTAGACAAAAGATCTTGAGGTGGACCTAAAGATGCGGGCATTTGATCTTGTTGGCAAGGTTGATTTGTGCTCACTTCATTTATATACAAAAGGCCATTTGGACTTGCATGTTGTTGATGTGATATCACTTGATTGCCTTGTGGATGGGCTTGGTAGTGCATTGGAATGTCAGCATGAGGGATTGGATAAGCTTGAGGTGGATGTTCATATGTTGATGTGGCATTGACTTGGTGGATAGGTAGATTAGGTTGATAGGAAGTGGATGGATATGAAATGTGGCTATAAAGTGGATTAGGTTGATATGAAGTGACTAAGGATTGCTGTGCTTTTTGAGCTTGACTAGTGGCTAAAAGGTGTTGGACTTGGGTTATGAAGTATTGCAGTTGAGGTGATTGGCTTGCATGGGGTTGAGCTCTTTGGATGAAGAATTGTAATATTTCAATGGCATCTTGGTTTAGGGGTTGTGATCCTTGATAAATATTTTGGAGGAATCTTTGGAATTTGATTTCTAGGTCCTCTAGTGTAGACATGTTGTCACCCAAGTGTATGTCTTAAGTCCTTTTAACAAGTGCTTGTTTAGGGATTTGGATGATGATGTGGATTGTTGGGATGATGTGGATATGAAGGGTTGGATGATAACTAGGCTATGTTTGGGATGAAAGTGATTGGGTTTGAATGTTATTGGAAGAATGTGTAGGATGACTTGTCTTTATGTGTTTGGGTGTTTATAGCTTGATGTGGCAATATTCGAACAAATGATTATGCATATACACACATGAATCACTCACACAAGACACATAAGCAAGTTTTAGTTTGGAAGAATGTGATGATGGTTAAGCAAGCACGTGAAGACACTTGAACAAGTCCTAGTAAAGGCAAGGCCACTATCACAAGGAGGTTCTAGTGAAATTCTGGGGGACTGGCACCCCACGAGCATCCAGCAAGCCACTTAAGACTTGAACTAACCCTACTAAGAGTTTTAATATACACAAAGGTACACCTCCTTTCGAGTTAGCACTGTATGGTGAGCGCTAATACCGGTTAGACTTGGCTTTCGCCTTATCCTCTAATTTTTATAGCGAACCGGATAAAAGTACCGCTTGAAGTCATTCCCTTGGAGTGGATACCAAGGCAGGCCTCTCTAAGGCTAAACAAAAGCAACACAAGTAAATGTTTTTGATCTCCAAGTTCATGTTGGGACGCGAGGAGAGAGCATACACATTTACTTGGTCACACTCGCATGGGGTTCATTAACCTTAGAGATTCAATGTGTGGAAGACAATGCAAGCACTTGTTTGTTTTAAAGCCCAAATCTAAATGTGATGAAAGATAATGGTTCGTTTTAGCCTAATTTTTTGATGTTAATTTGCAAACAATTATTCATTTTATGCCCAAAATCTAAATGTGTTTGCAAACAATGATTAGAAAATGAGAAATGAAATGATTGCACCTGGTTAATTTGCTATCCAAATTACTGTAGATGTTGATGTCAATGTTGCTCCAGCTCCTTATGATCACCTACAACATAAAAAAAAAAATGATGTTATAATGCAGGCATAAAAAAATAGGCTCATCAGGCAAGAAAAATTATAATTTTAGATGCATAGCCAAATTAGATTTGATTATTTCGATACATTTTTGTTCAAAAATTAAAAAATCAAAGAAGAGACCCCATTAATTTTCAGAGAGCTTTCTGAAAATGTAAAGAAATCAAAAAAATTCCCTGATTTGCGCCCAGAAATGCAGATTTATGAAAATAGTACAGTCAGTAAAGATCTAATTTTTTCACACTGTAAACGACCTCTAAATTAAATTTTTAAAACATAGACCCCATTTAAATTTTGAGGGCTTTCTAGAAATATAAAAATTTCTAAAAAATTCGTTGATTTGCGCCTAGAATTGTGATTTTATGACAAAACATAAAAACATGATAAATCCCGCAAAAATCACGATAAACCCAAAATTTTTCTGCTGTAGCTTCCTTATATCATTAACAAACTTTTGCTAAAATCTTTAGAAAAATTCATAACCGTTTGGAAGATATAATGAAATCTTTAAAACCTAGGGTTTTGTCAAAAAACAGCGGATCTGCAACAAAAAGTTAATTAAACCTGCAAAACTCAACAATGGGGGTTATATGAATGCAAATTTTTACTACAAAAACCTGCAAAAAATGATCAAGCGAAGTGAGTCCCACCGGGCGTGCCAAAATGTAGTTAGGGTAAAATTGTAAATCAGGGCAAATGAATAAACAGCAATGATAAAAACCCTAGCAATGCACAATGAAGCACAAGACAACATGAAAATCAAAATAACAAATATGAATGCAAACCGATCTCCACGCTATGCTCGATTTATCTCCATTGCTCTTATCCACCTCGCATGAGCATGCAAGATTTTGAAAGATTATTGTTGGAAGAATGTTGGGTGCTCACTTCTGCAGCATAACATTAAGATGAAGATGCTAGAATGAATGATAGATGAAGGATGCAAAGGCTCTAATGATATTTTGACAGCATGTGGATACTTGAAGATCAATGCATGCTAATGGCTTATGAGGGGGTTGTTTTATAGGAAAGGCTTGGTTCCAATGGATGGCTGAGATTAAAAAGCTAATTGATTGATGTGGATGGCTAGGATTGATTCGGTTATCCCACTCTTCAAGGAAGTTGTAGTCATTTGACAAGTGGAAGGAGGATAAGGCTCATGTGAAATATATTAAATAAAGGATGTAGTACCACTTATCTTTTTTAAATGAAAGAGGCACACATGTCAGCTCATAAGATAAATGATAAGATAAATTAACTAAATAAATAAAATTTATTTAATTAATTGAAAAGTTGGCTTATAATGAAATGTGAGAACTAAATTCAAATAAAATATTTGAATTAGTTAGGATATGAGTTGGATATTAAAATTTATTTAATTAATGGGATAGTGGGATTAGGATATGATTGGGATATGATGTGGAAATTAATTAAATAAATAAAATTTATTTAATTAATTAGCTAAGTAGGATAAGGATGGGATTAAATGGGATTTAGGACAAAATGCTACATGATGTCTAAGTAATATTTTTGACTAGGTGTTGCAAGACATGGACAAATTTGGGACAAATTTGGGTGTCTACACCAATCACAACCAGTTTCATTGACAACTTTCTTGAGGATTTTGAGCAGGGTTTTTTTAGTTGCCTCAGCCTGGCCATTACCTTGGGGGTAATATGGGGTGGACCAATGATGTTGTATGTGGAATTGTTCACAAAGATTGTGAACATCATGGTTTTTGAAAGGTTTGCCATTGTTTGTAACAATGGCAGATGGGATACCATAATGATAGATGATATGATAAAGGATGAACTTGGTGATTTGGTTTCCAGTGGTAAAAGTAAGAGGGATAGCTTCAACCCACTTAGTGAAGTATTCAATGGCAATGATGATGAATTTATGTTTGTTGGAGGAGGATGGATGTATTTTGCCAATGAGATCTAGGCCCCACTAAGAGAAAGGCCATGGTGTGGTGATAGGTTACAATACTTGAGAGGGAGCGTGAATGAGATCTCCATGTTGCTGACAGGGCTTACACTTCTTCACGTATTCAGATGCATCATGGTCAATGGTAGGCCAATAATATCTAGTATGTAGGAGCTTCTTGGTTGGGACAATACCACTTGTGTGTTCTCCATAGATACCTACATGGACTTCATGTAGAGTGAGGGAAGCTTCTTCTGTGTTTAAACATCAAAGAAGAGTGCCATCATAGCTTCAACAATAGAGGGTATCAACAAGGATAGTGTAACGAGCAGCTCAGCAGATGAGAGATCGTTGTTGTTTATGAGTGGACTCAGGTGTGATAGTGTGATGTTCGAGATAGGTATCATCATGTTGTTCTAGAAGTGCCCCTAGTGCTACTGAAGTCGTTGATATATACAATAGTAGGGCCTTTCTAGGGATAGGTGCTATTAGGACCGATGGTGAAGCTAGATATTCCATGATGCAATCAAAGGCCTATTTGTAATTTTGATCCCACTTTAAATTTACATCTTGTATGCATAAAATATAAACTTTATTCAAAAGATTTGAAACTATTGTGTTGTGGCTTGCACGCACACCCCATTTCGCCAATAGGGACCCCCTTATTTCTGATTTTGGTTTAGAGTGTTGGCCTAGCCGGTTGATTCCTAAAGGTGTTCCAATGGGTGATCAAAGTCACATTTGAAAGCATGAAGGTTATTCAGGTTTCAAAATCTTTAAGTCAATTGTTGTTTTCCACCCAAAACCAAGTCTTATATCTCTTTTGCACTAAAAACATTGTCTACTGACCTTTGCGCTAGATTCTCACTCCACCAACCTTAGTACCAGAATTGCGAGCCACTAACTTAGCGTCAAAACTCCCATTCACTGCCCTGGTGCTAATTTCCTTGCCAACTGACTTATCACTAAAATTCTTGGTCACCAACCTTAGCATTCAAAATGCACTTCCCCTACCTAACACTGAAATCACCTATCTTGGACTAGTGTTAAAATTCCCTATTACCAACTTGCGCTAAATTACTATGTTGCCAACTTAAGTCAAAGATCACTCGAACTTGTGCCAAGGTCAGACACTCACGAAATTCATGCTAGGTCCAAATAGTCGGGAACCCGTGCAAAACCCTAAAGTAATTCCTACGAATTACATGACAAAAGGGGCAGATCGTACCTAGACATTAATGGCGAAGAAATAGGGAAACACATAAATTGTTTTCGGTCTATTTTAAGCTCATTTTACACATCAATCAGTTTTCTAAAAAGTTCTCTACAACTCAAATGCGTAGTGACCAGATCTAGCTAGCAAGCGAGGATAAATTGAGTCCAGCATGTCATGAATCAACTCTGTACAGATAAACACACTGCTGGTATATCTCTGTGAACACTTTGAACTAGGTAGGAATCTTTTCCTCTTTTCCCAGAAATTTAGGGTTTTATTGTGCCAAATCAAAATGTGTTCTGAAAGAAATCTTGAATTTGTCTACGTTGGTATAGTCGGTTGTTCAAAAATGAGGTCTTTGAGTTCATTTATTTAATGGGGTTCTTCGTTGTAGTCTCAATTGAGGATATAATCAAACTTATGGAACAATGGTGTATTTGCATAATTTAAACTTGTCAAATTCAACCCATATCAATCCAAACTTCAACTCTAGGGTTTGAATTTCCCCCATAATCAAACAAACCTCAAAAGCATTGAAAAAACTCTTGATAGACTACCAAAACATCAATTAACAATAGTTTGTCAGTTCTTTCAAATTTTCATGCGTGTCTATGAAATGAAACCCTAGCGCTAGATCTGACTTACATTGACCTTGGCACTAAGAATATCCTTTGCTGACCTTGTTAAACAAAGTTGGTCAGTGATCCTAAAAATCCCCACCGACATATAATCTTGGTCTCGTGTTGAATTGTCAATTCACTGACTTGCACAGAAATACTCCTTTACCGACCATTGGTCGGTCACCTCTCAAAACCCCGCTGACCCATGTCCCACTCTTGGTGCTAAAATTCCTCGCAACTGACCAGCGCCAAAATTCATACCAACTGACCTTTCAATTTTACAAAAGTCAATCATACCCAAATCCCGCACCAGGTCTGTCATGTCTAAAATCCCCGCCAAGTCTTACTCCCATCTTTAGCGTTGAATCCCAACCCATCCAACTTGCACTGAAATTACGCCTCATTGACCTCCAAGGATCCATACAAGTTTGTCACAATCAAAACCTGTACAAAGTCAGATGGACCTCAAATCCACACTAGGTCGACCCTAGCCTATTTTAGAGCTTTTCCTCTAATAAAGTCCATGACCCCTGAAATTAGCATTGACCCTACAAAATGATTGTTTTTCTAAAAATTTCCAAGGCAGAAGGGTTTATTTAATTAAAGTAAATGCTGCAAGGGTTGAATAATGATGTTTTGCATATTTCAATTCAGATTTTGGGAAATTTAGGTGTTTATTGCATGGTCCAATATGAATTTTGATGTTGTTTTATTATTTGATCATGTAGTAAATGTTATAAATCTGCACGTTATTAGACTCATGCATTTCAGAGGTAGGCATTTGTAATTCAAAGAAATAGATATCAATTTCATAGGGAAAAATATGACTTAGTGGCATGACAAGTAACCTGTGAATCATGCATTTAAACTTAGGAATCAAGAAACTATCAAAACAATCAAGACTTATTAAGTCCAGTTATGCAGGTTAAATGACAACCCAAGCACAAAACATGAAGTATGAGTTTAAAGGAATTCCTCTCGAGTTAAAGATAGCTTCTGCATGGCCTAATATAGGAGCTAAAGACATAGGTCATATCAATCTAGAGGACTTCAGAATCTGAGTATTTGGGCCTAATCCTACATCCTTGGCAAGAAAGATTAGAGACAATGGGATTGTAGAGGCTGTTGCATTTCCTACTTTAGTGTAATGCCTAGAGCTAATAGTAACTTGTGCAGAAAGATATGATCCCATGACTAGGACCATTCAGACTACCAGTCGGGATGTCTTGGCAGACTTAAGCTCACCCTCATTAGCAGAGATTTTTTGCATACTAGTGCATCCTGTGTTAACTATACTAGACATCAAAGATGCAGAGGAAACTTACAAGAAAGGTATTGATAAATGTAAAAAGCAAATCAATGATGGATGGATGACATACAAGAGATCTAAAATTATCAAACTTCCCCATGCACTCTATAGAAGTGATTTTCACAATGAGATTGGAGATCTTGTGACTTTGTTAAGTAGAATATATGGACTACCCTCTACATCAACATTTGAGGGATGGATGTTCACACTGATTGAAGAAATTATTCATGGACAAAGGAAACTACATTGGGCTTAGATTTTAAGTGACAATATGCATGAGGCTTTTACCAATTTCAATGAGAAGATGACATTCAGATGGACACCATACGTAATCTATGTCGTAGCAAGAAGAACTGAGTACCTAGGGCTATCAAAGTTGGGAGTTGTAGGTGATGAGAAATTGAAAGTATATGAATGTTATTCCCAACTCGCCATATCCTAGTCCTTGATTCACTTCAAAAGGGTAAATGATGCATTTACCATGTGCATTACAAGACTACTTCAAGGAGCTACCTCCCCGAGGATCTCTCCTAAGGCCATGAATGTAGTAAGACAATTTGGGAGATGGTATATCCAGTTCAAGAAATTCACCTACATAAGGGTGTAAGGATTCACAGGAGCATTGTACAGACTACCAAGGTACTCGACAAATAAGCTAGTGCTACTAGAACTGACAAGGCAGCTAATTCCATGTGCAGAGAAATTAAAACACTTGCATAGAATGAATGTCAAATTTACCCTCCTACTAGGCAAAGGATAGTTTGCATGTGTTTCATTAGAAGTAGTCAAAGCCTCTGACAAAGAACTGCAGCTTCTTAATCTCCACTTGTATATCAGAATAAATCACTTTGACCCCTATGGTGTAATGAATAAATATGTTAGTAAGAGTTTGTTCCACAAGGAGCATCTCGAGGATTTTTGGGCAGATTGCATAGATGATTATGAGGTGCTGAAAAGAATTCATTCAAGAATGTCACTAGATTTTATTAAAAGAATCCATGTTATGGATGTCCCAGATCAATTGGTAGATGATAACAATGTGATGTACAAGGGACCTTGGGAAAATCAATACCAACATCTAGTTCCCCTTCCAAACTGGGCAAATGCTGAAGAGAACTCCTTAGATGAGATTATGAAGGAACCCATAAGACTGAGCAAAGTGTGGGTCAGAACCCCAATTGTAGCCATGACTCAAAATGGGGTACAATCAACTTATATAGAGTTGGAACCAAAGGAGTCAAATGGTAAGGAAGACCAACCTGTAGAAGTGCCAGATGTTGAGGAGCAAGTTCAAGAGGCTTCTAAAGGAATAGATAGTGAAGAACACATCCCATTAGCAGAAAGGATAAAAGGAAAGAAAACTATTCTAAAAGCCCAGCCAAAGAGTTCACCTCTGGCCAAGAGAACAAGAGCTACATAGAAGAGGCATATGCCAAGTGGACCAAGTGAAGGTTCCAAAACCAAGAAGCCAAGGACCAAAACCACAGGGATCTCTATCACTGCCCCTACCACTACTCCTACTACCTTTGCTATCCATGATACTTTGCTTTCCCCAATTCAAACTACTACTACAACTACTTCATGCCCCTTGGCACCAGATTCAGCCCTTTCCACTTCACTAGTTTCAGTTGCTATCACTTCTTCTGCTCCCTCATTACCATCCATTTCAACTACCTCCCTACCTCCCATTTCCTCTATCTCTCTTTCCACCTCATCCACTTTACCACCTCTCTCCACTGTTCTTTCATCTTCCTTCTCCCTTCCTTCTTCATCCATCCTTTCATCAGTTGTTGTGCCTCCTTCTTTGGGTTTTGCATCCTTCGCTAATCTGACTCATGTGAGTCTTTCCTCGTTGCCAGATCATTCATTGCCATTGCTCCACAATTCTTTAAGCCATCCAGTGCAAGACTCTGCATGCTTAGATGTGCCACAATTACCTGGGATTGAAAAGGTTTGTGCAGAGATAGAACTGCAAGAACAAGGGATGGGAGAAGAAGTGTCTAAAGGATCCTTGTCTGAGACTACAAACATTAAAATAGTTGAGATTTCTGATAGTCTTGTTGATAAAGGCATTGGGGACAAAATTATGAAAGTTGCTCTGCATGAAATATTGGAAAATCTATGAAATATTGAGTAGCAGGGAGATGGAGAAGAAGACAATGACAAAGAGCCTAAAAGAGAACTAGAAATTCTTGATAATCCTCCAGCAAAAGGAGATAGTCATACTGATTTTCCTGAGGATTCCTCTTCAATAGCACCGGACTTTTTGCAAAATTGGCTTGGAGTTAAAGAGCCACAAGTGCAAGTGATGAAACTAGATTTGGATGCTATCTTAGCCAGAGTAGAAAAGCCAAAGAAACAAAAGAAGGCTAAGATCTAATCTAGGATTTACAAAGATACCACAGGGTCAAGGATTGCTGAGGTGGATGTCCCACCAGCCAATATAAATAAAGATCAAGTCAAAGCAGAAGATTATACTGTCACAACTGTTGACTTGGGACTAGCCTCTAGTGGTTAGAGAATTGATGAATTTAAAGGTATGGTCTCCTCCATTCTTGAGCAGCTAGACAAAGTTGAGTTCATGAAGCAAGAATTGAAACAGCAAAATGAAGAACTGAAGGCTTGCATCCAGTTTTTTATGAGGCCATTGAATTCAGAGGGGGAACCAAAATCAACTCTGGTCTTGCTATCAAAAGAAGAGCTAGCTAAATTTGATGATATCAAAATGACTATTGCAGGCACCTAGGGGTGGTTTGATAAAGTGTACAGTGATGGTTGCAAAGCAATCACTTTTGCAATTAGGCTACATCGAAACTTCTGACTATTGAGATAATGATGGGAGGAATTATATGAAGAATACTATTCTCATATGTTCCTGAGAGTACAGGCAATAAGGGAGCTGCCCAGCCAAACTTTGTTATCTAAGAATATTCTTATAGCAGAAAGGTTGTATAAGTCTGGGGAATGGTATCTGCAAATGAAGATGAAGAAGGAATTATTTAATAAGATTAAAGAGTCTTACAAGGAAGCAAACACTCAACTTCTTGTTGTTATTTATGAAATAAACGATACTTTGAAAGAATGTCTAGACCCTGGCATTGATGATCTTGCTCCACTTGATGAGCAGTGTTGTAAGGATAGATTGCATCAAGCTATTCATGGGTAGTCTCCACTGAGTATAGTGGGTAAACTTGAAAAGTTCAGTGATCTTCAGGCTTCCTTTGTTGCATTTCACAAAAGCAAAAGATCAATGGAAGATGTATATACCCAGTATTACTAGGAGCTCGAAGACCTCAGATTCAGACCAGACTACATTAAAGATCCGGATCCCAAAGACACAAATCCAGCATTAGCAACCTGGGTAGTCTACAACAATAAAAAGGTTGAAGAAGACAAAATAGAGTTAGAATGAGATGAATAAAATGATAAATTATTTGAAATTGAAAGTGTAATCCCATCACTTGTGACTAATGTTAAAAATTTAGAAGGTCATGTGACACTATTTTGTCTTTATTATGCTTCAAAAAGTGACTTTTCCCTATGTATAGCTTAATGGGTACTCAATTTGTCTAAATTCAATGTATCTAGAGGTCATTTTTCATCCTTTTCCTATAAGACAAATTGTAATCCGGGAATGAAAAATGTTGTTACAAATGTTGTTGAATCTAGACCGTCGGTGTTAAGTCAATCTCCACCGTATATTCAAAAAATTAGTATGGTGCCTCTTCTATATAAAGGGCCATTATTCCTCTCATTGTAAGACAATCTTGATGTTGAATTGTTGACACTCTACCAAATTTTCTGGTTAATACAAAAGCAAGTTACTGTAGTACTTTTCTGAGAATTTGTTTCTTTGTATCATCAATTTGGTTTCATGGTTCACATCTTGATCTTCATTAGTTAAATCGTGCTTTGGAATGTTATTGATTTGTTGAAGGTATTGTTGCAAGGTGTGGCCCTTGGTCTCCTTATTCAACACTACGCTACGGTGGTTTGCGACAAGGGCTTAACCACCTCCCGTGCTTGTTAAGTCAAGTGGTTGTATCAGGCATTAATAGATCGATCTTTTGGTGCAACGGTAGCTAACAATTGGTATCAGAGCCGAGGTCATGGGTTCAAACCCCGCGCTTGCGCTGGGGGGATTGTTGCAAGGTGTGGCCCTTGGTCTCCTTGTTTAGCACTATGCTGTGGTGGTTTGCGACAAGGGCTTAACCACCTCCCATGCTTGTTAAGTCAAGTGGTTGTATCAGGCATTAATAGGTTGATCTTTTGGTGCAACGGCAACTAACAGGTATTTGATGAGCATTCTAGTCCATACTATTAGTTGCTTGATGATTGTAAGTAGATGTGCATAGTTAGCCTAGCCTATTAAATTGAGTTGACTTCAATTGCATTACAGTAATTAAATCATGCCAGCATTTGGGTATTTAATGAATTTATGTGATCTAAAAATCTTAAGCATCTGTAGAAGATAGCACTATTTTTTGTAGCACTATAGTAAAGTCTTTAGCTTGGTAAAATAGAAAATTGGTTTAATTTCTGAATGTTTGTCTACCTACAGAAATCTTTAATTTGTGAATGTCACTTAGGATCTCTCTAAACCCTACTTCATTTTGCATTTTCTTATTAATCAATTGTTAGAGTTAGGTTCCAGCACCATTTCATATCGCCATATCAGCTGAAACGATATAAGGGTTTGCATGTATTATTGTCCTAACCTATTAAATCTATCACATCACATGTAAGACCCATTGTAGGAGTAGCTAGAAAATTCCACTGAGAAATTCCAAGCAAGCTAAGACCTAGCTGTATTATCCTTGGAGTAGTCTTACTTAGGGTAAGGTACTTTTCAAGAGAGGTGCGATACCAACAATCACACCTACGTTGTTGTGTGCTAAAAACACCATCAATAGAATTGGTGCTAGAAGGAGGGCCACCAAGTTGAAATCCCCTCCATAAAATCTATAAGTCTGGGGACTCGACAGAGACACACCAGGTCCAGCTCAGCTAGAGAGGACCTATTGTCTCTAACAAAATTTAGAAGATCAGGGTGTACTTGGAGCACCAAGGGATCAATCAGTTCCAAGAAACCTAACTGCAATCCTAATCAATCCTCTCGTCATGGCCTTCTTTGCTGCTAATAACTAGTCCCCATTCTAGTTCAATGATTATCATGACATGCCCAAGAACCCTGACAAGTTCTTCTCCAAGTTTTGCACAAATGATCCAGATAGAATTGCTGATGAGCACATTAAAATCTTTAAAGGTAATATGTTTATGCTTCAGGTTCAGCATGAAGACGTGGTTTGCAAGTTGTTTCCCTACTCACTACAAGATGAGGCCTACTACTAGTTTGCTAACCTCCCTGCAGCATCCATTAATTCATGGCAGAGTTTGAAGAATGCATTTCTTGACCGTTTTAGGATGCCTACCACTCTAGAAGACCTTTATAGATCCTTTGTGGAAATCCGCAGAGCTGAATGTGAGTTAATAAGTTCCTTTAATAATCGATTCCAATAGGCCTTCAGTCATTTACAGGCTCCTTATGCTATAGGTCAAGCTGCAACCTTACCCATTTACTATGCAGCCTTAGAGAGGCTTACATCCATGTTTGTAAGAAGAGCCAACCCAGCTCCAACTACCTTAGCTTAGGCGTACACTAAAGCTGTTACTATATATACTCAGCTGGGGCAAACAACAATAGGTCTGCTAATCTACATGGGTCCCATAACAATGCCAAATCAAATACCTATGATCAACCAAGCCTTAGCCAATCATTACCCCATAATGAATCATATCTCAGTCCCTGCAGCAATGCAAGCCCTAGTGGTCCACCCGGGAACCCCTATGACAGAATTACCTCCAGCTCAGATGCCTTTTCTCCAATCTGCTAAAGAAACTAAAGCAAGAGATGACAAAGATGGCATCAGGGAGTTGGTAGAGCAAATGAAAAAGCTCACTGCAGAAGTTACTCTCTGAGAAATCAGAACACATATTTGTAGCAGAGGAATCAGAATAAAAATTGAGTGACTAAACCAAACTTGGAATACTAAACCCAATAATGGCAGAGTCCCATCGCCATTGGAGAATCAAAATACTGAAAGCTGTCCACCTGGTCGAGTGATGCTGGCTAAAGTAGCGTTATCCTTATGGTGCAGATTGCACAATACAAATGCTCATTCTAAGTTGGAGTGTCTAGTGTACAAAATAGCATCAAGTATTTTTCAGATGGAAATTCAAAATGCTGAGGCACAAGAAAATCCTCCAATAGGGTATGAATTCGTTCCATCTCAAAGGTATGACACTACTCTTGTACTTGATAGTTATACATTTCCTTTCCAAGATGACAATCAGCCTGAGGAAGAGGAGTGTGAGGAAGTACATGCTTACCAGCAATATAATAAAACATTGTACAACTTGAGAAGTAGCGAGCCAAAGGGTCCTTTCACCACTTCAATCCCTCTGAAGAATTACCAGATTTTGCCTAACCCAAAGGCTTCTAACAATCCTAAGACTCCCAAGGCAACACCCCAGCCAACACATCATAGAGCCATAGATGAAAGTTCCCAAAGAGCTGAAATAGCAAAGTTAGGACAATATGTTGCGGACAAACTCAAAAAAATGAAAGTTAGCTTGTCTTTCTTTGAATTACTAAAAGTACCAGAAGTTAGGACAGCTTTCTTTCAAGACATGGGGGGAAGTATTAAGATAGACTCTTCCCAAAAAGAGGCCCCACCAAAGGACAATACAGATAAAGGAAAAGACAAAGTCCATGTGACAGATGTTGAGCAAAAGGTCACATTATAAAAGGATAAAAGGGGAAAGTCCTCCTTTCCTTTTAACTCTTAGAATATTTAGGAAGAACCTTCATAATTGTTTAGTAGACTCAGGAGCCTCTACCAATGTAATGCCTTTATTAGTATGCAAGGCACTGGGACTCACTCTAGCAAAATCTTCTAGGAAAGTCATGCAGCTAGACAAGACTGAAGTTAATGTGATGGGTGAATTGAACAGAATACATATGCAACTAGCTTATGATCCTAGGGTGCAGTAGTACATAGATATTCAAGTGGTTGATATACTAGATCAGTATGGAATGCTCTTGAGTAGAGATTGGTCTAGGACTCTCAATGGCTATATGGTAACATATTTTTCTCACATGTGGCTACCATGGAAGGGACTAGCAAATCAGATCCATATTAAAAGAGAACTAAAATGAAGCATATGATTACAGAATACAACCAGACTAATGAAATCTTATTTTCAGAAGTTGATCTGGGGGTTTATCTTCCTCAAGTTAATCAGGTGGAAGAGATACTTATATTAAGTTGCACTAAATTCCCTGATCCACCACTTGTGAAATTCCAAGAAAGTATACAGGCATATGTACATTGAGACCAAGAATCTTCCTCAGATGATGAAGAACCAGGAATATTTGAGGGATTCAAAAAATTTGTGGCAAGATTCATGAGTGACCAGTTAGCTGTTGGGAGAATGATACAAATGGACGAATTGCTACTGCCAAACTAGTGCTGCCTTCATAATGCCTCACATTCAAAATTTACATGCTCACTCTATCAAGAAGCAGTCAAACAAGTGCAAAGGCATTTAAAGATTCCAGTAGTTGCAAAAGAAAATCAGGGTGCTTCTAGTGCAATTAGTTAGGAACCTCAGTCAGATAAAAAACAACAAATAGCACAACTGGATGGGCGTAATGATTCCTGCATTTGGACATTAAGGTTTGATGGATCTAGGTGCAAACAAGGATCTGGTGTTGGTTTTGAATTAATCGGTCCCATAGGAAGCTCATATTTTGCATTATATCGATTACAATTCCCTCGTACAAACAACGTGACAAAATATGAATCTTTTGTGTATGGGCTACTGATGGCACTTCAAAAAAAGGTTAAGGTTATTCAAGTATTTAGTGATTCTGAAGTAGTTGTCAAACAAGTAAGAAGGCAATACTCTTGCAATGACAAGAGGTTGAATAGATATCAGAATCAGGTGTGGGATTTGATTGAATGTTTTGATGGCTTTAATATCCATCTGATCCGACAAAGACAAAATCATGTTGTTGATGCGCCTTAGCTCAGACAGCTAGTTCTCTAGAGCTGTTGTCCATGGTAGGCTTAAAGAAGTTCACTGTAGAATTCATTTCAACTCCCTCGGTACCAGATAACATTACAAACTTTCAGGTCTTTGAGGACGACAAACATATAATTGATTTTCTCACATCATCAGATGTTTTTGCTACCAAGATAATAGATGAAGAAGAGATGGAACTTGCTGAAATGGACTTGGAAGGGGTTCTTAACTTGAAGACAAATACTATTCCTCAAGGGATGGTAGAATTGGAACGATTGTTTGATTCAAATAAGCTTGGAATCCAGAAGAAACAGGGAGAATCCCCTGGTGCACAATGTGAACCTTACAATCTAGGGACATCTGAAGAAGTCAAAAATGTGTTTATTGGGAAAGCTAGCACAGAGGAAGAGAGGATGGGTATTATTCATGCATTAAGGGATTATCATGAAGTCATAGGTTGGAGTTAAGAAGACCTCAAAATATATGATACTTCAATCATAACTCACACAATAACTCTCAAGCCAAGGGTAAAACTATTTAGGCAAAGGTAGAGACCAGTTAATGCTTTGCTGGAACCATTGATTTTCAAGGAAGTACAGAAGTTGATGTCTGCCAGAATTATATTTCTGCCAGACATTCCACCTAGGTGGCAAATTTGGTACCGGCGCGTAATAAAAATGAAGAAATCAGGCTCTGCATTGACTTCAGTAATTTGAATAGAGCCTCAGAGAAGGATAATTACCCATTGCCATCCTTGGATGAAGTGCTGCAAATAGTTAATGGCTCACAAATGATGTCTTTCCTAGATGGTTATTCAAGTTACAACCAGGTAATGGTGGAGTATGAGGACAGATTGAATACATCCTTCCCATGCAAGTGGGGAATCCATGCATACTGTAGGATGCACTTTGGATTGATTAATGTGGGAGCCACATTCTAATGCGTGATGGACATAGCTTTCAAAGGATTGGTTTGGAAATGCATCATTATATATATGGATGATCTCACTATGTTTTCCAAGAAAAGAGAAGATCATGTAGCAGACCTGAGAAGGATCCTACAGTGATGTAAAGATTATGGGATCTCTCTTAATCCTAAAAAGTGTATCTTCAGAGTGACTGAAGGAAAATTACTGGAACACATAATTTCTAAGCAAGGAATCTTGATCAACCCTGACCGAGTCCAAGCAATTCTCAAGATACAGCCCTCAACCAGTAAGAAAGAACTAAAGTCATACTTTGGTAAGATTAATTTTGTCCATAAGTTCATTACTGGGTTTGCTGAAATTGTTCGCCCACTAAATGCTATGTTGAAACAAGATTCCAAGATAGAATGGACTCCGAAAGCTAAGGCTGTGTTCACATAAATTAAACAAGCAATAGCTAATGCCCTGGTACTGGTGAGCCTCGATTACACATTGCCATTTTGCATTTACTCCTTCACCTTAGACAATACCTGTGCAGCAATGTTGACACAAAAAAGAGTCATCGATGATGAAAGACCAATTGCTTTCATGAGCACCCCATTGAAAGATGTAGAACTAAGATATCCAAATATGGAGAAGCAAGCGTATGCCTTAGTCAGGGCAGTGAAAAAGTTTTGTCATTACATCTTGAGAAGTCGAGTGATTGCAATAGTACTAGATGTAGCAGTCAAAGCATTGTTAATGCAAAGTGAGCTCGGCGAATGAAGAGGAAAATGGGTTACAATTCTACAAGAATTTGACATAGAAATACAACCGATGAATTTGGAATGAGGACAAGCATTAACAAAAATAATGGCAGAAGTTGGTCCAGGCTTGGTCTCTCAGCAATATATGTTAGAAGATATTTCTAAAGACGAGTGGTATGGAGACATTGTGTTCTATCTCCTCAATCAGCATTGCCCACCTCAACTAAATTTAGTCCAGAGAAGAGCACTTAAATTAAAAAGTAACAGATTCATGATTAAGGGATCAGTGTTGTATAAGAAAAACCACGAAGGAATCTATCTAAGATGCTTGGATAAAATAGAGGTAGCACAAGTTCTGACAAGTTTCCATGAGAAGTTCGGAACATGCCATGGTTTAGCCCTATCAACTGCCAATCAGATTCTTTGGGTAGGGTATTACTAGCCTACTTTATTCAAAGATGCACATGTACACATTAGAACTTACCACACATGCTAAACTACTGACACAAGAGAATGAAATGTTGGTATGCCTCTGCAGCCAGTCCTAGAGGTACGACCATTCACACAGTGGGGGCTCAACTTCATTGGTATGATCAACCCACCTTCTTCTACGGGCCACAAGTACATTCTGACTGCTACTGACTATTGTACCCGATGGTCAGAAGCTATAGCATGTAAAAAATGTACCACAAAGGTAGTAATTGAATTTGTTGAAAAGTATATCATCACCAGGTTTGGCTATCTTGTTTCCTTGGTATGTGATAATGGCCCTGGCTTTTTCTCATTACGCTTTTTCAATTGGGCATTTGACTATGGGATTATTTTGAAATTTTCATATAACTACTATCCTCAAGGGAATGGAGTAGTTGAATCAACAAATAAAAACTTGCTTGAAGTCATCAAAAAACTGCTCAATAAAAACCCCAGAGACTAGCACACTCAGCTTAAGTTTGCTTTATGGGCCGATAGGATCTGACACAAGGCTACATTGGGAACGTCACCTTATCACTTAGTTTATGGTATTGAGCCTATCTTTCCCATCCATTTGAGGATTCATGTACTACAATTCATGTAGGATTGTCTCGAACCAAATGATCAGAGGTCATCCCGCTTAGCCCAATTGCTGCACCTAGAAGAAAAGCGTGATGCTGCCATAGAAAACTTTGCTAAACATCAGGGTGTACTAAAACGATGGTTCGACAAAAGGGCTAAAGTCAAGGCGTTCCACATTTCTGACTTGGTTTTATATTGGGACAAATCCCACGAAAAGAAAGGTGAACACAGTAAGTTTGACAAACTTTGGCTAAGCGTATATCAGATCTATGAGATCCTTGGTGACAATACATATCGACTAAAGATCCTTACTGGTGAGGAGCTCCCATTGCCTATTAATGGGCAATTTCTGAAGCACTACTTCTAGGCCTAGGAGGCATCTTTTCCTTCTTTTAGTGTACATAGTTAGGTTGCTTGTATGTTTTTAGTTAGGTTAGGTTGTTGTTAGATTAGTTTTTTATTTATGCTCTTATTTTCTGTAGTCATTATGTGTTTGTTTTTGCTTAGTTTAGTTGTCCTTTTCTACTTTGCTTTTACCTGTTGCGCTTGCTTTGTTGGCGATCTTTGTTTCCTGAATGTGGTGGCAGTCATGCAGACCTGTAAATGGTCCTTTGTTGGGTAAGTAATTTGGAATATTTCTTTGAGAAGCTGAATTTCTTGCTTAGGTCCTACCATGGATTCCACTGTTACACCAGAGGAATATGATGTCTATTCATGGGAAATGAATTTCTAGTCAGTGCACCTGAAGTATTTTCTAGCCATATATATTTTATACTCTTAAATAATCTTGAAGTACCTAAGTTAGTCCTAGTGATCTTACATTAAGTAAAAAATCTAAGGTCCACCTTTGCCGCCATCGGGAGTCCACACCCAACTAGCTGAGTTATCAATGTAACTAATGCCGTCAAAAGCATGTGTTACAAGGGTAGCGGTACTACGTTGTACTCTACCAAATCTGAGCTTAATGGAAATATCGAGAAATTATGAAAAGAAAAGAAAATCAAAAATCACAACCACACACTATAACTCAATTAGATGGACAATCAAGTAAACTCTACCAGGGCTATGGACACCTGACTGGCAGTAGGGCTCTGCTTGAGTGGAATTCCAAGACAAACCCACTAGGGCTATAGATGCTCGCTAGTAGCGGGGCAATGTCCAAGTAGTTCATGAGGTGTGTAATAACCACGTAGCTTAATGTAAAGGATCTGGGATGATCTTAGTTACTTGAGGATGGGAATTAATGCAATTGCGCACACTCAAGTTTTCAGGATGTGGATGGTTGCACCTGGTTATTGAGTTCTACTTCTTTGATATGGCATCATGTCTTCATGTTTAAGCTGTGGGAAACACAGAGGTTCTGGGGTTGAAACTAAAGTTTATCTTTGAAATGCTCTGGAGCATTTCCCAGTAGAGTCATCATTTGTTGTGCCTCATACACACGCCCCATTTCACCAATAGGGACCCCCTTCTTTCTAATTTTGGTTTAGAGTGTTGGCCTAGCCGGCTGATTCCTAAAGGTGTTCCAATGGGTGATCAAAGTCACCTTTGAAAGTATGAAGGTTATTTGGGTTCTCAAAATCTTTAAGTCAATTGATGTTTTCCACCCAAAACCAAGTTTCATATCTCTTTTGCGCTAAAAACATTATCTACTGACCTTTGTGCTAGATTCTCACTCTGCCAACTTTAGCACTAGAATTGCGAGCCACTGACTTAGCGTCAAAACTCCTATTCACTTCCCTGGCATTAATTTCCTTGCCAACTGACTTTATCGCTAAAATCCTTGGTCACCAACCTTAGCATTCAAAATGCACTTCCCTGACCTAGTGCTGAAATCACCTATCTTGGACTAGCGTTAAAATTCCCTATTACCGACTTGCACTAAATTACTATGTTGCCGAGTTAAGTCGAAGATCACTCAAAATTGTGCCAAGGTTGAGCACTCACAAAAGTCACGCTAGGTCAAAAGAATCAGGAACCTGCGTAAAACCCTAAAGTAATTTCTACAAATTGCATGCCAAAAGGGGCAAATCGTACCTAGGCATTAATGGAAAAGAAATAGGGGAACACAAATTATTTTTAGTCCATTTTAAGCTCATTTTGCACATGAATCAATTTTCTAAAATGTTCTCTACAACTCAAACGCATAGTGACCAGATCTAGCCAGCAAGCGAGGATAAATTGAGTCTAGCACGTCACAAATCAACTCTGTACTGATAAACACACTGCTGGTATATCTCTGCGAACACTTTGAACTAGGTAGGAATCTTTTCCTCTTTTCCTAGAAATTTAAGGTTTTATTGTGCCAAATCAAAATGTGTTCTAAAAGAAATCTTGAATTTGTCTGCTTGGGTACAGTCAGTTGTTCAAAAATCAGGTCTTTGAGTTCATTTATTTAATGGGGGTCTTCGTTGTAGTCTCAATTGAGGTTATAATTGAACTTAGGGCACAATGGTGTATTTTCATAATTTAAACTTGTCAAATTCAACCCATATTGATCCAAACTTCAACTCTAGGGTTTGAATTTCCCCCATAATCAAACAAACCTCAAAAGCATTGAAAAAACTCTCGACAGACTACCAAAACATCAATTAACAATAGGTTGTTAGTTCTTTCAAATTTTTACGCATGTCTATGAAACAAAACCCTAGCGCTAGATCTATCTTATATTGACCTTGGTGCTAAGAATGTCCTTTGCTCACCTTGTTAAACAAAGTTGGTCAGTGATCCCGAAAATCCCTGCCGACATATAATCTTGGTCTAGTGTTGAATTGTCAATTCACTGACTTGTGCGGAAATACTCCTTTATCGACCATTGGTCAGTCACCTCTCAAAACCATTCTAATTCCAACACAGTCAGAATCCATGCTGACCCACGTTCCACTTTCGGTGCTAAAATTCCTTGCAACTGACCGACGCCAAAATTCATACCAATCGACCTTTCAATTTTACAAAAGTCAATCATACCCAAATCTTGCACCAGGTCCGTCATGTCCAAAATCCCCGCCAAGTCTTACTCCCATCTTTAGCACTGAATCCCAACCCATCCAACTTGTGCTGAAATTATGCCTCACTGACCTCCAGGGATCCATACAAGTCAGTCACAACTAAAACCTGCGCAAAGTCAGATGGACCTCAAATTTGCGCTAGGTCGGGCCTAGCCTATTTTAGCATTTTTCCTCTAACAAGATCTAGGACCCTTGAAATTAGCACTGATCCTACAAAATGACTATTTTTCCAAAAATTTCCAAGGTAGAAGGGTCTATTTAATTGATGCAGGAGGATCCTTGGTTCAAGAGCAATCTTACATCTACCAAAAACATTTGTATTTCAGTTTGTTTGCAATTTAGTTTGTTTCTTTTCATTTTCTAGTTCAGTTCAGCAGTTCAGTCAGAAGCAGTTTTTGTATTTTGGTCCAGTTGCATTTCAGACCTTGCAGAGTTGGACTTAGCATCTAAATTCATTCATCTACATCATATCCAGAATTCAGAGATCTGCATATCATTACCGGAAAGATATCACTATCAGAAGATCGATTGTTTTCTTAGAACAGATCATCCTGATAATCACAGACAACCAGCTGAAGGAGAAACTTGCAGAAGCATTTCCTGATCTATGAAGCCTAATGACACATCATTCAATGATCTTTGGTACATGGCTAACCTTCCTCAAAGATCCGCACATCATTCCATTCATTTTCCAGAGGAGTTCTATGCAATTAGGCCTGACCTATCTGTGTGCACACGTTACAGCTCTTCATGGGAGTTTGTGACCTTCCTTGGCCGACGCGGAGGAATCTGGTGGTCCGGAGATGATATATATTGATGTAATAGATCCTTAGGAAAGAATTTATCAAGAAGTGATTCACATAGTAGTATCTGATAGTTTAGATTTCTACGAGGAGCTTCAAAGCTTTATCGTGCGCATGTATGTAACCAAGCATGTGAGCCCTAATTGTTAGCCCGCATGTTGCTAGCCAATCTCTTTTTGAATTCTATGATATACTAAATGACTAAATCTGCATTTGTTTCATTTCTTTGAGTTGTTTCCATTGTGTTTAGTCTTACTGCATGGTCCGGATAGTTCATTCTATGAACCCTGCTACTGTGACTAGACCAAGTGGTATCAAAGAAAGAGTTTGAATCTTTGGATCGAATTGATCAAAGTTAGCAAGGGAATTCCATAAGATCTTGTTGTGGACAGATCACCAAATTGAGGCAGGTTACTTGTGTTGCAACCGATCACTGATTGTGAGGCATTTAGCACCTTGTAGCCCAATCACCAAACTTGAGGCAGTTTACACTTAATCCTAGGAAGAATGCTGCCGAGGAGAGTTTCTGCTATTAGAATAATGGATGGAAGAATGGATGAAATGATGGAAATGATGAAAGCAATGCGAATTCATTTGGATGTTATTGAAGAAGATAGGCGAAGAGGATTGACACTGAGACCTAATGTTGAAAACGATGAGGAAGAAGAATTTCAATCTGTTGGACAAACTGGCGAAACCCTAGGAGGTGATGAAGAAGAAGAATCAGATCAAGTAAAGATGTTGTGAGCTATTTCAAAGATTGGAAAGAGACCTAGAGTTGATGTGTCAAACTATACTGGTAATTTGAACCCTGAAGAATTGATTGACTGGATAAATGACATGGAAGAATACTTTAAATATGAGGAAATTGAAGATCCGAAGAAGGTGAAATTTGCAAAGACAAAGTTGAAAGGACATGATGTTATATGGTGGAAAGAAGTTTAGTTGGAAAGAAATAGAAGAGGGAAAGAAAAGATTACAAAATGGGATAGGATTGTGACAAAACTGAAGAATCATTTTATACCTATTGACTATGAGTTGGAGCTGTTGAAAAGATTACAAAACCTGAGGCAAAAGGAGAAATTTGTCGAGTACACTGAAGAATCTCATAAGATGATCATAAGAATAGGACATAGTGAAGCAAGCAAGGAAAAAGTGGCTAGATACATCAATGGACTAAGATTGAACATTCAAGAAGAACTAAGCTTGGTAAGGATGACATCTTTGGAATAAGCATATCAGTTTGTCCTGAAAGTTGAAGAGAAGCTGAATAAGAGGCATGATTAGAGACAAAGAGGCAGAGGAGGTAAATTTTAGAGAGGTAGGACTTATTCCTAAGGAGATAGGTCACATCCAGAGTAGAACAAGTTTGACAGCCCATTCAAGAAGGAGGGCAGAGATAATAATTCTTACCGGAGAGATGACAGAAATTTTTACCGGAGAAGAAACCCTAGTGCATACGAGAATGAAGGATACAGAAGAGAAGGAACAGTATTGGATAAGAGAACATTTAGAGGTACTTGTTTCAAGTGTGGAGGTGAAGGACATAGAGCATTTGAATGTAATCAGGGTAGTATAAGTAAGAGGACAGAAAATAGTGGAAGAGCAGCCTATGTTGAAGAACCTGTTGAACTAGATGATCCCTGTTCAGTTGGCAAACCTGAGAAAGGAGAATCACTTGTGATGAGAGAGCACTATTTCAAGTAGAGACAAATGAGGAACCACTACAGAGGAAAAGTTTCTTCAGGACAAGATGCAAATCAGGTGGTGCAGGTGCACGCCTTCAACAGGACCAATATACACAAGAGGAAGGAGAAGAAGACTAACTTTAATTTAACATTTCATGTTATCTATAGCATCTTCAAATGTAACATCCAATGTTAGCATTTCCTGTTTATAATGTAATGTTAGCATTTTCTGTATGAAGCTTCTGACTGTTTGGATTAAGGGGAGGTTAATCAAGGTATCTTAGCTTTAAGAGTTTTGTTGTCTTATGCAAAACAGATGTCATTTGTAATAGATTAAGGGTTTCCACCTATAATTTTGAAAAGATCAAATCCCAGAAACAGAGGAGAATGTCAGTCCCTCGCATTGGGAAAGATAAAAAAGGAGAAAACCTTTTGGGGAGGAGAGGTGTGGTAGTTTTTGGGTCTGGTCTCTGAATAGTCGAATGTAATTTCTGAACATGAAGAAAGAATAGAAGTTCTGAAATTTACTTCCTTTCCAGATTCTAAATACTGTGTAAATATCCTGTGTAAATATTCTGTGCAGATTCTTTGTGTAGAAGTTCATTTCTTTGTAGAGTTTGTATATAAATTAGTTTTGAGCTTCTGTGGTCAAATTAACTGGATAAATCCATTCCACTGGCAGATTTCTGGGGAAATCAGTGGAATGGACTTGTAGATTAATTTCCCCAACTTTGTTTATTCATTCTAGGTATGGAAGGCTAGAATTGCAGAACCACTTCAAGCATCAGTTCTGAGTGTCTGTTGTTTACAAGGGATAACCTGCGGGTGTACTTCGCATTCAAGCCATCGGCATAAGAAATGATATCAGCGTGTCAAAACTAGGCTCACCTGATGGTGAAAGTCTCACCAAGTGTGGTCTTGGCCATATCATCGGCGAGAGTCAGGCATCGGCAAGGAGGAATCGTGCTGGTCCGATGGAGGTGAGTCTCACCGACAATGGTATGAGTTAAATCCGTCAGGGGGAGACAAGGTATCGGTGAAAGAAAACTGTGAGGGTCCGACAGTGAAAGTCTCACCAATGGTTCTATCATTGGTGAGAGGAAGAAGGGAGTCTGGCCGAAAAGGAGTTGGCGGAGAGTCCATCAGCGTAAGATAGCCCATCGGAGAACAGGAGGCAAGTCTTGCCGAAGAAACAAGTCCTACCGATGTAAACATTGGTATGTGACTGTTAGAGTGAGTATCGCCATCGTAGAAAGAAAATTACTTGGGGCCGACAGTTGGAAGCCACACCGATCGGGGAGACCGTTGGAAGGTGTCACCAATAGAGAAAGCTTCGGCATGAGGTTTGAACCTCGGCGTTGAACCTCTGAATTGAACCAGTTCAACGTTGCCGTCGACGTGAGAGAGAAGCGATCTGGCTGATAAGGAGTCTTGGTAGCTCATCGGAGTGAATTATGCCATCAGCGGAGGGAATAGAGGTGTCGCTGATAGTTAGTGTTTTACCGACAGCAAGTCCATCGGTGTAATCAACAGCATCGGCAGGAGACTTAAAGAGTTCACTGACAGATAGAAGTCTCGCCGAAGGGGAAGGTTGAACCTGTCCATTGAACCTTCCAGGAGAACTTATCCATTGAACCTCCAGTTTGAACCTGCCGGTTGAACCTATCTGTTGAACCTCCGAATTGAACCTGTTCATCGGGTAGATAGTGGGCTAGTCCTGCTGAAGGAGAAGTTCATGTTGTGTGCTTATCGGTGAGAGGTGAAGGTGTCGGCGAAGGAGTATTGAACCTGACCAATGGTGGACTGTCTTGTCGATATAGTTTCTTTTGGCTGTCTTACGGGCAACCAAGAGGTTTTTGAACTGGTTCACACGCTTCAGCTAGCATATGCTCTACATCAGGTGGTATCAAAGCTAGAGAAAGCTCTGGGAAAGGTTAGTGTGAAAATTTCATTTCTGAAGTTATTTGTTCCATATAGTAGTAGAAGGAGAAAGCAAAATGTTGGAAGGAGGAGAAGCCTCGGACACTCTTCCAGCAAAAATGACCAATGCTGAATTGACAGCCTTGGTGAAGAAGCAAATAGCAGAGAGTAGAGCTGATAGAGCTCAGAATTAGGAATTGAAGGAAGAACTAAAGAAGCTGAAGGAAAGAGTGGAGAAAGGGGAAGAAAACTCTGGTGAACATGAAGATGGGGATGAAGAGGAGACCCTAGAGCAGGAAGAGCTAGTGGTTCCTGCAGACCAGAGACCCTTACTCAATGCCCTCAAGTCCATGGAAAGAAGGACCATGGATGTGAAAATAGACCTACCTGTGTTTACAGGAAAAATGGAACCTGATTCAGTAATGGAGTGGATAGACTGCTTGAATAATTTCTTTGAGATAGAAGAGATACCAGAACACCAACGAGTGAAGATGGCTCAGTCCAAAATGAAAGGAGCTACACTGACTTGGTGGAATTTCATCCAAGATGACAGGGTGAAAGAGGGAAAGAACCGAGTTACAACATGGAAGAGAATGATGGTATTGGTGAAAGAGGCCTATGTTCCATTGGATTACAATATCCAATTACACAAGAGAAAACATAATTTGAAGCAGAAGGAGCTAGATGTCAGCTCATACATAGAAGAATTCATGAAGTTGTGTGTAAAAACAAAGGTAAGGGAAGATGAGGAAGAGAAGGTAGCAAGATACCTCAATGGATTGAGACTTAACATCCAGGAAGACTTAAATTTGCATAATCCAGATACAGTTCAAAAGTGCTATCAATTAGCACTCAAAGTGGAAGAAAAACTAAAGAGAAGGCATGAGCAGAATCATAGAGGTAGAGGCAAACAGCAGAGAGGAGGAAGAAGTCCTTTTAGAGGCAGAGGATTTGGATACCAGAGTGAATCCAACCAAGAGACCAACAGAGGAGATAACAGTCAGAACCAAGGAGGAAGCTACAATCCAAGGGGAAACTTCAGAGGTAGAAGACCACCTTTTAGAGGAAGATCTCAGGGCAAAGGACCTATCAGATGTTACAATTGCAACCAAGAAGGCCATATAGCCAGCAGATGTCCAGCAAAGGCAACAAGTTCAATAGAAGAAAAGAGGATCAATCTGATCCAAGAATCTGATTGTCAAAGTGTAGCAACCTCAAGCACTATTCAAAGTGTGAATGCTCCTAGTAGTTATGGGTATCCTGAGAATGGAGAATCTTTGATGATTAGGAGAGCAATAACCACCATGAAAGTGCCTGGAAAAGAACCTCCACAAAGGAAGTCTCTCTTCAAAACTACTTGCAAGGCAGGAGGAAAGGTATGCAAAGTTCTGATTGACTCTGGATCTACTGAGAATTTTGTATCCATTGAGATGGTAGAAAAACTTAAGCTTAGAAGACTGCCACATCCTTGCCCTTATAAAATTTCATGGCTTACCCAAGGACAACAAACAGTTGTAGAAGAATAGGCTTGGGTAGAATTTCAAATTGGCCCATACAAGGATAGGTTATTGTTTGACATTGCCAAGATGGATGCTTGCCATCTCTTGTTTGGAAGACCATGGCGGTATGATTTAAAAGCATACCATGATGGAGTTAGGAACACCTATTCCATCACCAAGAATGGTAAGGTGATAGAATTGATACCATTAATGGAGACAAAGGTGGAGACAAAAGGAAAAGAGGTTAAAGTGATGATGGTAGAAGGAAGACAATTCATGACAGAGATAAGAGAAGGAGCAGATACATATGCTCTAATTCCTTGCCTAAAGGTAAACAAGGAACAATAGAAAGAAGTCAAGGGAGAAAAGAGACAAAAATTCATAGACCCAGCTGTCCAAGAGCTATTGGACAAGTACAAAGGCATTAGTTCTGATGGGATGCCAAGTTCCCTACCACCTATAAGAGACATCAGCCATTGTATAGATCTGATCGCAGGATCTACACTTCCAAACAAAGCAGCATATAAGCTCACTCCAGATCAGAATACAGAGGTAGCAAGACAAATTGAAGAGTTGTTGAAGACAGGCCTAATTGGCAAAAGTTTAAGCCCATGTGCAATACCGGCTGTACTAGCACCAAAGAAGGAAGGCACTTGGAGGCTTTGCACTGATTCAAGGGCTATCAACAAGATAACAATCAGGTACAGGTTTCCAATCCCTAGGATAGAAGATTTACTTGATTGTTTAGGAGGTGCTAAATACTTCAGCAAAATAGATTTAAAGAGTGGTTATCATCATATTAGGATTAGACCTGGTGATGAGTGGAAAACTGCATTCAAGACAAATGAGGGGTTATATGAGTGGAAGGTCATGCCTTTTGGTTTATCCAACGCTCCTAGTACCTTTATGAGATTGATGAGTGAGGTCTTGAGAGAGTTCATAGGTAAATTTGTCATAGTATATCTAGATGACATCCTGATTTTCAGCAATATGAGGGAAGAACAAATCATCCATATAGACTTGGTTCTCAAAAGGTTACATGAAGAGCAGCTAATGATAAATTTAGCAAAGTGTCTATTTCTGCAAGAAGAGATCATCTACTTGGGATTTGTTATCTCACATAACAAACTGAGAATGGATCCAGAAAAGGTAAGTGCCATATTGTCTTGGCCAACACCCAAAAGCTTGAATGATGTTAGAAGTTTCCATGGATTAGCAACCTTTTATAGGAAGTTTATAAAGGGATTTAGTCATATCTGTGCACCCATGCTTGACACTATAAAGGGAGGACAGAAGTGCAAGTTTACATGGACAAAGGAGGTAGATAATTCTTTTGAAACGTTGAAGAAGAAGATGGCAGAACAACCATTTCTTGCATTTCCTGATTTCAGCAAGATTTTTCAAGTAGAATGTGATGCAAGTCATATTGCCATTGGAGAAGTACTCAGCCAAGAAGGTAGGCCTATTACATTCTTCAGTGAGAAATTAAATGATGCCAAGAGGAGATACTCATCCTATGATTTGGAGATGTATGTTCTAGTCCAGTCACTTAAGAAATGGAGGCATTACTTGATGCCCAAAGAATTCATAGTGTTCACAGATAATCAGGCCCTCAGTTTCTTAAACAGTCAAGAGAAGCTGAACCATAGACACATGAAATGGGTGGAAACTTTGCAAGCTTTCACTTTCACACTCAAGCACAAGAAAGGGATTAAGAACAAAGTAGTAGATGCTTTGAGCAGGAGAGTTCTGACCATAAATTAGATCCAATTGGAGAGTGTTGGGATTGATTCGTTGAAGATAATGTATGCTGAGGATGAAGACTTTGGAGAGGTCTATAAGGTATGTACTTCTTTTGGAGATAAATATCATGTTGAGTTTTCTGAATTTCTGATCCAAGATGGATTACTTTTCAAAGGAGGACAACTATGTATTCCCAGATGTTCTATGAGACTGAATATTATTCAGGAAAAACATTGTGGGGCTCTGTCAGGACATTTTGGTCTTGATAAAACTCTTGATCTAGTAAAAAGGCATTACTATTGGCCTAAGTTACAGTCAGATGTGAGAAAATTTGTGGAAGCATGTGTAATATGTCAGAAAGCCAAAGGAAGATCCACAAATGTAGGTTTGTATCAGCCATTACCCATTCCTTCTAGGCCATGGGAGAGCTTAAGCATGGATTTTGTACTAGGTTTGCCTAGGACAAGGAAATGATATGATAGTGTTTTTGTGGTAGTAGACAGATTCAGTAAAATGGCACATTTCTTGCCATGTAAAACCACTTGTGATGCTTCATATGTCGCTGATTTGTTTTTCAAAGAGATAGTGAGAATACATGGTTTACCATTGAACATAGTATCAGACAGAGATGTGAAGTTTATTGGCCACTTCTGGAGAACTCTTTGGAAAAAGCTGGGAACAAATTTGTCTTTCTCATCAGCCTACCATCCTCAAATAGATGGGTAGACTGAAGTTGTTAACCGTTCATTGGGTAACCTACTCAGGTGTTTAACCAAACAGCATGGAGAGAAATGGGATAATATCCTCCCACAAGCAGAATTTTCTTATAATGACACCATCAATAGGAGTACAGGAAAGTCACCTTTTTAGATAGTGTATGGAATTCATCCAAGGGGTATTTTGGAGCTGAGAGATCTACCTGTAGGAGAGCTTATTAGTGCAGATGGTGAAGCTTTTGCTTCAGCTATTAAAGAAGTACATGATCAGGTCAAGCACCAACTCCAACAGGCTACAACGAAGTACAAAACATATGCTGACCAGAAGAAAAGAGATTTACAGTTTGAAATTGGAGATTTGGTCTGGGTAAATCTAAAGAAGGAGAGGCTCCCCAAAGGTAAGTATACCAAGCTTATGCAGAGGAAGATTGGACCATGTCAAATTTTAAAGAAGTGTGGACAGAATGCATATGAGATCCAACTTCCTCCAGATCTTGGATTGTCCCTAATTTTCAATGTTTGTGATTTGACTCCATACAAACCAAATGCAGATGTAGAACAGGAACCATTGCAGGCAGTAGCTGATGGCATTCCGAAGCATGATCCACCAAAGTTGAACCACATCTTAGACTCACAAGTGCTCAAGAAGACCAGAAACAAAGAATACTTGGAGTATTTGGTGGCCTAGCAAGGACAACCAGATTCAGAGGCAGTTTGGATGACTACTGACCAGATTTCAAAGCATGGTACAGACCTCCAAACCTTGATCTCAAAGGGGCTTGAGATCTCTTCTCCCGGGGAGTATGGTGCAGGTGCACTCCTTCAACAGGACCAATATACACAAGAGGAAGGAGAAGAAGACTAACTTTAATTTAACATTTCGTGTTATCTATAGCATCTTCAAATGTAACATCCAATGTTAGCATTTCCTGTTTATAATGTAATGTTAGCATTTTCTGTATGAAGTTTCTGACCGCTTGGATTAAGGGGAGGTTAATCAAGGTGTCTTAGCTTTAAGAGTTTTGCTATCTTATGCAAAACAGATGTCATTTGTAATAGATTAAGGGTTTCCACCTATAATTTTGAAAAGATCAAATCTCAGAAATAGAGGAGAATGTCAGTCCCTCGCATTGGGAAAGATAAAAAAGGAGAAAACCTTTTGGGGAGGAGAGGTGTGGTAGTTTTTGGGTCTGGTCTCTGAATAGTCGAATGTAATTTCTGAACATGAAGAAAGAATAGAAGTTCTGAAATTTACTTCCTTTCCATATTCTGAATACTGTGTAAATATCCTGTGTAAATATTCTGTGCAGATTCTTTGTGTAGAAGTTCATTCTGTGTAGAGTTTGTATATAAATTAGTTTTGAGCTTCTGTGGTCAAATTAACTGGATAAATCCATTCCACTGGCAGATTTCTGGGGAAATCAGTGGAATGGACTTGTAGATTAATTTCCCCAACTTTGTTTATTCGTTCTAGGTATGGAAGGCTAGAATTGCAGAACCACTTCAAGCATCAGTTCTGAGTGTCTGTTGTTTACAAGGGATAACCTACGGGTGTATTTCGCATTCAAGCCATCGGCATAACAAATGATATCGACGTGTCAAAACTAGGCTCACCCGACGGTGAAAGTCTCACCGAGTGTGGTCTTGGCCGTATCCATCAGTGAGAGTCAGGCATCGGCAAGTAGGAATCGTGCTGGTCCGATGGAGGTGAGTCTCACCGACAATGGTATGAGTTAAATCCGTCGGGAGGAGACAAGGTATCGGTGACAGAAAACTGTGAGGGTCCGACAGTGAAAGTCTCACCGATGGTTCTATCATTGGTGAGAGGAAGAAGGGAGTCTGGCTGAAAAGGAGTTGGCGAAGAGTCCATCGGCATAAGATAGCCCATCGGAGAACAGGAGGCAAGTCTTGCCGAAGAAACAAGTCCTACCGATGTAAACATTGGTATGTGACCGTCGGAGTGAGTATCGCCATCGTAGAAAGAAAATTACTTGGGGCCGACAGTTGGAAGCCACACCGATCGGGGAGACCGTTGGAAGGTGTCACCGACAGAGAAATCTTCGGCGTGAGGTTTGAACCTCTCCGTTGAACCTCGGCGTTGAACCTCCGAATTGAACCGGTTCAACGTTGCCGTTGACGTGAGAGAGAAGCGGTCTGGCCGATAAGGAGTCTTGGTAGCTCATCGGAGTGAATTATGCCATCGGTGGAGGGAATAGAGGTGTCGCCGATAGTTAGTGTTTTACTGACAGCAAGTCCATCGATGTAATCAATAGCATCGGCAGGAGACTTAAAGAGTTCACCAACAGATAGAAGTCTCGTCGAAGGGGAAGGTTGAACCTGTCCATTGAACCTTCCGGGAGAACTTATCCATTGAACCTCCAGTTTGAACCTGCCAGTTGAACCTATCTGTTGAACCTCCGGATTGAACCTGTTCATCAGGTAGATAGTGGGTGAGTCCTACCGAAGGAGAAGTTCATGTTGTGTGCTTATTGGTGAGAGGTGAAGGTGTCGGTGAAGGAGTATTGAACCTGACCGACGGTGGACTGTCTTGCCGATATAGTTTCTTTTGGCTGTCTTAGCAGGCAACCAAGAGGTTTTTGAACTGGTTCACATGCTTCAGATGGCATATGCTCTGCATCATCAGGAGGTGACTGTTGTAAAGTTGTAATTGATAGTGGTAGTTCTGATAACTTGGTTTCAGAAGAGATGGTGACTAAGCTAAAGTTGGAAAGATTGAAACACCCTAAGCCCTATCAGATAGCATGGATTCAGGATGATCATAAGGTACTGGTGAGTGAACAATGTTTGGTAAAATTTTATATTGGATCTTATTATGATGTAGTCTTGTGTGATATTATGCCTATGGATGTATGCCATATCTTGTTGTGTAGACCTTGGCAGTATGATAGAAAAGCTATACATGATGGGAGAAAGAATACATATACTATAACATCAAATGGAAAGAGAATTACCTTGATTCCTTTGGAAGATGACCCTAAGAGTGAAGTCTGTGGGAATGCTATAATTTGTTTGGTAGATGGAAGAAAATTTCTAGATGGTTTGAGACGTGAGAATATGTGTTATGCCTTGATTCCTAAGAAGCCTAAAACATTGAAGGAGACTAAAGAATCACAACCAGAGAAGATAAGAGAGTTACTAACAGAATATGAAGACATCATATCAGATAATGTACCTGAAGGATTGCCACCTATAAGGAGTATCATTCATCACATGGATCTTATACCTGAAGCGAGTTTGCCTAACAAAGCAGCACACCGGATGACACCGGCAGAAAATGAAGAACTAAATAGACAAATACAAGAGTTGTTAAGGAAAGGTTTGATCAAAGAAAGCTTGAGACCTTGTGTAATACCTATAGTGTTAGCACCGAAGAAGGATGGAGAATGGAGAATGTGTACTGACTCTAGAGCAATAAACAAGATCACAGTTAAGAAGATTTCCTTTACCTAGGATGGATGATATCATGGATTGTTTGAGTGGAGCAAGATATTTCACAAAGATAGATTTGAAGAGTAGATACCATCAAATCATAATCAGAGAAGGTGATGAATGGAAGACTACTTTTAAGACAAATGAAGGACTGTATGAGTGGTTAGTGATGCTGTTTGGATTGACAAATGCACCGAGTACTTTCATGAGATTGATGAATGAAGTTTTGAAGAAATTCTTGGGTAAGTTTTTTATTGTGTACTTGGATGACATTCTGATTTTCAATAAGATAAAGGAGGAACATTTGTGGCATATTAGACAAGTTTTGTAGAGGTTGAGAGAAGAGAAATTGTTGATAAACATCAAGAAGTGTAGTTTAATGAAAGAAGAGTTGGTATATTTGGGATTTTTTATTTCTATGGAAGGATTGAAGATGAACCCTAAGAAAGTGAAAGCAATTGTTGAATGGCCTACACCGGAAAGCATTGGAGAGGTTAGATCATTTCATGGATTGGCTAGATTCTACCAGAAGTTCATCAGAAATTTCAATTCAGTTTGTAACCCTACGACAAACACAATGAGAGGTGACAGAAAGGATTTCAAGTGGACATCTGGAGCAGATAAAATTTTTGAGTTGTTAAAGCAGAAAGTGACAGAGCAACCTGTTTGGGCATTACCAGATTTCAATAAGGTATTTCAAGTAGATTGTGATGCAAGTGGAAACGCAATTGGAGCAGTATTAAGTCAAGAAGGTAGACCAGTAGCTTATTTCAGTGAGAAGTTAAATGATGCAAGGAGAAGATATTCAGTTTATGATCAAGAGTTATATGCCATAATTCAAGCCTTAAAGAAGTGGAGAGATTACTTGTTGCCTAAGGACTTTGTGTTGTATAAAGATCATCAAGCTTTGCAATATTTGAATAGTCAAGGTAAGTTGAATCAGAGACATATGAGATGGGTAGAGTTCATGCAGAGTTATACATTTGTGTTGAAGCATAGGAGTGGAAAATCAAACAAAGTTGTTGATGCATTAAGTAGGAGAAGAAACTTGTTGACAGAGATGAGAGTTGAAGTGTTGGGTTTTGATGAATTGAAGAACATGTATGAGGGAGACACTGATTTTGCAGAACCTTGGAAACCATGTAAGGAACCTGTTGTGACAGATAGGAGTAAGTGGTTGGACTATTTCATTCAAGAAGATATCTTGTTCAAAGGAAGTCAGTTGTGCATACCTAAGAGTTCAATGAGAGATAATTTTATCAAGGAGAAGCATAGTGGCAGATTGGCAGGACATTTTGGCATTGATAAGACAGTGGATTTGGTGAGTGAAAACTACTTTTGGCATCAGATACATAAGGATGTTAGGAGATTTGTGTAGGGTTGTAGAGTTTGTCAAGTTGCAAAAGGGAGTAGTCAGAACATTAGATTGTATAAACCTTTAACAATACCGGAGAGACCTTGGGAAAACATAAGCATGGATTTTGTAATGGTATTGCCTAAGACACAGAGAGGACATGATTTAATATTTGTAGTGGTTGACAAATTTTCAAAGATGGCTCATTTCATACCTTGTAAGAAGACAACTGATGCAGTACATGTAGCTGACCTATTTTTTAAGGAGATTGTGAGATTGCATGGATTACCTAAGAGTATAGTTTCAGATAGAGATACAAAGTTTGTTGGATACTTTTGGAAGACACTTTGGAAGAAGATGAAGATAGATTTGAAGTTTAGTTCAGCTTTCCATCCACTAACTGATGGACAGACAAAGGTAGTGAATACGAGTTTGGGGAACTTGTTGAGATGTTTGGTTGGAGAGAAAGCCAAAAGTTGGGATTTGATTCTTTCACAAGTAGAGTTTGCATACAATAATTTTGTAAATAGGAGTACCGAAAGAATACCTTTTGAGATTGTTATCAGAGTAAACCCTAGAGGAGTGGCAGAATTAAGAGATATCAACATGGAAGAAAAGAGGAGTGCAGAAGCAGAAGAGTTTGCAGATCACATGAAGACAATGCCTAATCAGGTGAAGAAGCATTTGGAGAATAGGAACAATAAGTACAAAGAGAAGGCAGATGAGAGGAGAAGACATAAGGAATTTGAAGTTGGAGATGAAGTGATGTTGTGCTCGAGAAAAGAAAGATTTCTAGTTGGGACATATAACAAGCTGAAGATGAAGAAGTTTGGACCTTGTAAGATACTCAGAAAAAATGATTCAAGAAATGCATATGAAGTAGAGTTACCGGAGACCTTGGGTATATCACCTATTTTCAACATTATAGACCTTTATCAATATCATGAAGCAGAGTTTAGTGATAGCATGGAAGAAGGCTTGAAGAAGCAATTACCACAACAAGCACTGGAGCAAATTGAAGACATTTTGGGTAGCAGAGCTGGACACAGTACTAGAGGAAGACAATACAAAGAATATCTTGTGAAATGGAAAGGCAGACTAGAAGAAGATTCATCATGGATTTCTCAGGCTGAGGTGGACCATCTTGGTTCTCCCCTAGCCCCAGCAAAGTGAGGGAATCACTTTTTCAATAACCTTGGATGTCTGATGCAGGAGCATCCCTGGTTCAAGAGCAATCTTGCATCAACCAAAAACATTTGCATTTCAGTTTGTTTGCAGTTTAATTTGTTTCTTTTCATTTTCCAGTTCAGTTCAGGCAGTTCAGTCAGTTTCTGCATTTTGGTCCAGTTGCATTTTAGACCTTGCAGAGCTAGACTTAGCATCTACATCATATCTAGAATTTAGAGATCTGTACAACATTACCAGAAAGATATCGCTATCAGAAGATTGATTGTTTTCTCATAACAGAGCATCTTGATAATCACAGACGACCAGCTGAAGGAGAAACCTGCGAAAGTATTTCCTGATCTATGAAGCCTAATGACACATCATTCAATGATCTTTGGTTTCTGGCCGACCTTCCCCAATGATCTGCACATGATTCAATTCATTTTCTGGAGGAGTTCTATGTAATTAGGCCCGACCTATCTATGTGCACATGATACAGCTCTTCATGGGAGTTTGTGACCTTTCTTGGCTGATGCGGAGGAATCTGGTGGTCTGGAGATGATATATATTGATGTAATAGATCCTTAGGAAAGTAGTTATCAAGAAGTGATTCACATAGTAGTATCTGATAGTTCATATTTCTAAGAGGAGCTTCAAAGCTTTATCTTGTGCATGTATGTAATCAGGGATGTGAGCCCTAATTGTAAGCCCGCATGTTGCTAGCCGATCTCTTTTTGAATTCTATGATATACTGAATGACTAAATATGCATTTGTTCCATTTCTTTGAGTTGTTTCCATTGTGTTTACTCTTGCTGAACGGTCTGGATAGTTCATTATGTGAACCCTCCTACCGTGACTACATGTTGATGATGATGTTAGTCATAAACAAACATAGAATAAAAGTTACACAACAACCTTTACTCATCTTGAAAGATACGATGAATTCAGAGAATTCATGATCCCAAGTCTCCATTGATTAGTTCATAATCTACTGACGTTACTCAGTGGTTGATGTGTGTTGCTGTTAATCATTCAGGGGACTTACGTTCTTCAGTAATTTCTATAAAGTTCATCAATATTTCTCCAAATATCCTGTTCTTTATATCTGCCCTACATAAATCTCCAAATTATTTTACCTCTGCACTATGAATTCACTCAAATAATGTGCCTATAGGTTGATATTTGCATGAAATTTACCATTATTTGCAGTTCTTTGCATGATATTTTCAACACTACATGCATTTAGCTCAAATATGCTAATGATATTTAGTTATCTATGAGATGTCAGCATATTTCACGTTATTTGCTTCTGATTATCTGTTATTTGCAATTATGATGGTGAATTATTCTGAAATTCAAAGAAAATTAAAAGAATACTTCAAATTTGGTGAATCTTAGCTATTGAACCACATACATACCAGAAACAGTCATGAGGAGAAGAAATCAAACCATATTTACACCAAGATGTTCCACAGCTAGATACAGATGATGCTAACTTTGAACGAAAAGGAATGAAGACAACACATACAGACTAATAAGTACTCCAAGGGACGCAGCAAATCAAAGCATGTATCAAGAATTCAAACACTGATTACTCAGGATTTATGATGATTTGTAATCAAACGGTCTTCTCTTTCATTAAGTATGCAATGATATGTATGCTTACAATAACTTTGAAATAGGCCTTGATATTTCAGCAGTCAAATTTCAATTAAGCTTCTGAATAATCTAATTATCACATCGCTGCACCTTTTATAGAATAAGGTGAGGGAATGGTTACAGATGACCTACGATCAGGATTTATCTATTAAGATCAACAGTCCAGATGAATAGCACGTGTCTGCCAGTTGGCAACTACACAGCTGGCACAGAATATTCCAGCATCTTTGACCTAGTCCATCCTCCAGCTAGCAAACAGTATATTTGACAATATCCTTCTCAGCTCTGGTTCAGGTTACCTGCCAGTTGGCAATTTTTTAGCCACTTCACACAGCTCCAACATCCTGCAACAAACAGACAAGAATTAAGCGTCATCATTTAATAACTAGCAGGAAAATAAACATTTATATTTTATCAGGCTGTGAATGTGCAAAACTATACATATCGGGTTATGAATATTGAGCATCTGTGAAAATTCACGTAATTAAATGTCCATAGGTGGTCAAGAGGGTCCGGGTGACTATCGTTGACTGGAAAACATGCTATCAGGTCCAGGGTCATTCGAGTGATTTTTTGATAAAAATATCAAAAATATGATTTTCAGTATTTTCTACATCTTAGTAAATTGCATTTTCAGAGGCCTTAGGAGCGAAATTAAGGCCTCAAGACTTCGTTGGCTATGCCTTAATAACCGAGGAACTCAAACTAGATAACTAGTTTATCTTTCCAATGAGTCCAAAAAGTTTAAATTCTGACACAGTAGCTAGGAGTTATGACCCTGCTAAGGAGAAGATCAAAAATTTCCTAATTTTTTGAATTTCTCTGAATTTTTGCAAATAGTTTCACCTTCCAGTAGCCTTTGTTGTTCCAAGGGTAATGTGACCCTTCATATGATATGCAAGCCTTACATTTTCAGTTATCTCATGCATAAGATCATGCATATGCAATACATGCGCTTTTGTTCACTAAATTCCATTGAATAAAACTATCAGGTCCGGGTATGCACATTAGTTAATATGAGGGATATTAACTAATATGACTCTTTTCATAGATTGGGATATGATGATGATGTCATCATCATGGATGGGCTTCGTTAAAATGTGAAAGGCTGATCTCATGGTCATACCGAAGGAAATCAGGTGATGTTAAGAAATATGACCCTGATATTGAGGAATATCACCCTCTGCATAAGATGACGTCACGGTCATGTCGAGCTTTTTATATATCAAGTCATAATGACATCACCATCATGTTAGGAAAGATCAATCATATTAGAAAAGATGACGGATGTTAGAAAATAGATGAGCTTCGGATGTCAAGCCGATTGATGATGTCATCATCATATCAGGTCCTTTGTGAAATGGGATAAGTTGACGTCATCATCATGTTAACAAAGATGAGTCATATTAACAAATGTGACCCCCTTTCGAAAGATCAGGATGATGTCACCATCATATTATTTAAAAAGGGTGATCGTTGGATACGTACCTCCGCAAGGTAAAAAAGATGATGACATCACCGTCAGGGTGATTTCCTGATTTCTTTGTTCATCGAGATTGGATGATGTCATTGGCATATTGGCTCTAGGGTGATATTTTGCAGTAGGGTGATATTTAAAATATTGAATGATATTCAAAATATCAGGTGATATTCGAAATATGACCCCCGCAAAATATATGAAGCTGTTTGACGAGTAAATACCACTATCATGTAAGATTGACGTCTGGAGTTTCGGACCACATGATTATCGGGTGATAAAATTAGCATCAGGGTGATCTAACGTAAGGTGACTAATGTTAAGGAACATGACCCCCCTAGGAATATCAGGTTTGACCAGGACTTTGACTCACCGTAACTTTCGTTCCCTAAGGAATATCAAGGTGATCCAAAAGGCAAACCTGCATGAAATTTTGTACTCTTTCCAATCATGAGGTTATTGATATGAAATATTAACTTTGATGAACTGACCTCATCATGATGACTTACCTAGCTCCCTTATGCAGGGTCATCTGCATGACTTATTTTTACCAGACCGCCAAAGAGCAAAAAAAACAACGCAAGCCAAAGCAGCAAAAAGTTGGGTCCCTATTTTGTCAAGTCAAAATGGGGCGTGTTGTGTAACCACACAACACCACACCATTAATTAAAGCAAATGTGGAAAGGGTTGAATAATGATGTTTTACATATTTCAATTTAGATTTTGGGAAATTTAGGCATTTATTACATGATCCAATATGAATTTTGGTGTTGTTTTATTATTTGATCATGTAGTAAATGTTATAAATCTGCAAGTTATTAGACTCATAGGCATTTGTAATTCAAAGAAATGGATATTAGTTTCATAGGGAAAAATATGACTTAATGGCATGGCAAGTAACTTGTGAATCATGCATTTAAACTTAGGAATCAAGAAACTATCAAAACAATCAAGACTTATTAAGTCCAGTTACGCAGGTTAAATGACCACTCGAGCACAAAACATGAAGTACGAGTTTAAAGGAATTCCTCCTGAGTCAAAGATAGCTTCTGCATGGCCCAATATAGGAGATACATACCTAGGTCATATCGATCTAGAGGACTCCAGACTTAGAGTATTTGGGCCTAATCCTACACCCTTGGCAAGATAGATCAGAGACAATGGGATTGTAGAGGCTGTTGCATTTCCTACTTCAGTGCAATGCCCAGAGCTAATAGTAACTTGTGTAGAAAGATATGATCCCATGACTAGGACCATTCAGACTACCAATGGGGATATCTTGGAAGGCTTAAGCTCACCCTTGTTAGCAAAGATTTTTGGCATACAAGTGCATCCTATGTTATATATATCAGACATTAAAGATGCAGAGAAAACTTACAAGAAAGGTATTGATAAATGTAAAAATCAAATCAATGATGGATGGATGAAACACAAGAGATCTACAATTATCAAACTTCCCCATATACTCTATAGAAGTGATTTTCACAATGGGATTGGAGATCTTGTGATTTTTTTGAGTAGAATATATGGACTGTCCTCTGCATCAACATTTGAGGGATGGATGTTCACACTGATTGAAGAAATTGTTCATGGAAAAATGAAACTACATTGGGCTCAGATTTTAAGTGACAATATGCATGAGGCTTTTACCAATTTCAATGAGAAGATGACATTCAAATGGACATCATACATAATCTATGACCTAGCAAGAAGAACTGAGTACCCAGGGCTACCAAAGTTGGGAGTTGTAGGTGATGAGCAATTGAAAGTGTATGAATGTTATCCCCAACTCGCCACATCCCAGTCCTTGATTCACTTCAAAAGGGTAAATGATGCATTTACCATGTACATTACAAGACTACTTCAAGGAGCTACCTCCTTGAGGATCTCTCTCGAGGCCATGAATGTAGTAAGACAATTTGGGAGATGGTATATCCAATTTGAGAAATTCACCTACATAAGGGTGCAAGGATTCACAGGAGCACCGTACAGACTACCAAGGTACCTAAAAAATAAGGTAGTGCTACTGGAATTGAGAAGGCAGCTAATTCCATGTGCAAATAAATTAAAACACTTACATAGAATGAATGTCAAATTTCCCCTACTACTACACAAAGGACAGTTTGCATGTGTTTCATTAGGAGCAGTTGAAGCCTCTGACAAAGAACTGTAGCTTCTTAATCTCCACTTGTATATTAGAAGAAATCACTTTGACCCCTATGGTGTAATGGAGAAATATGTTAGTAAGAGGTTGTTCCACAAGGAACATCTTGAGGATTTCTGGGTAGACTGCGTAGATGATTATGAGGTCCTGAAAAGAATTCATTCAAGAATGTCACTAGATTTTATTAAAAGATTCCATGTTATAGATGTCCCAGATCAATTGGTAGATGATGATAATGTGGTGTACAAGGGACCTTGGGAAAATCAATACCAACACCCAGTTCCCCTTCCAAATTGGGCAAATGCTAAAGAGAGCTCCTTAGATGAGATTATGAAGGAACCCATAAGACTCAGCAAAGTGTGGGTTAGAACCTAGATTGCAGCCATGACTCAAAATGGGGTACAATTAACTTATACATAGTTGGAACTAGAGAAAGAGTTAGATGGTAAGGAAGACCAACCTGTAGAAGTGCGAGATATTGAGGAGCAATTTCAAGAGGCTTATAAAGGAATAGATAGTGAAGAACACATCCCATTGGTAGAAAGGATAAAAGGAAAGAAAATTGTTCTAAAGGCCCAGCCAAAGAGTTCACCACTGGCCAAGAGAACAAGAGCTACACAAAAGAGGCATATGCCAAGTGGACCAAGTGAAAGTTACAAAACCAAGAAGCCAAGGACCAAAACCACAAGGATCTCTATCACTACCCCTTCCACTACTCCTACTCCCTCTCCTACCCATGATACTTTGTCTGCCCCAATTCAAACTACTATTGCAACTACTTCATGCCCCTTGGCATCATATTCATCCCTTTCCACTTTACCGGTTTCAGTTGTTGTCACTTCTTCTACTGCCTCATTAACATCCATTTCAACTACCTCCCTACCTCCCATTTCCTCTATCTTTCTTTCCACCTCATCCACTTTACCACCTCTCTCCACTGTTCTTTCACCTTCCTTATCCCTTCCTTCCTCATCCATCCTATCATCAGTTGTTGTGCCTCCTTCTTTGGGTTTTACATCCTTCACTAAACTGACTCATGTGAGTCTTCCCTCATTGCTAGATCATTCATTGCCATTGCTCCATAATTCTTTAATCCATCCAGTGCAAGAGTATGCATGCTTAGTTGTGCCACAATTACCTGGGATTAAAAAGGTTTGTGCAGAGCTAGAACTGCAAGAACAAGAGATGGGAGAAGAAATGTCTAAAGAATCCCTCTCCGAGACTACAAACATTGAAATAGTTGAGATTTATGATAGTCCAATTGACAAAGGCACTGAGGACACAATTATTAAAGTTGGTTGGCATGAAATATTAGAAAATCTATGAAATATTGAGTAGCATGGAGATGGAGAAGAAGAAAATGACAAAGAGCTTGAAAGAGAACTAGAAATTCCTGATAATCCTCCAGCAAAAGGAGATAGTCATACTGATGTTCCTTAGGATTCCTCTTCAGAAGCACTAGATTGGTTGCAAAACTAGCTTGGAGTTAAAGTGCCACAAGTGCAAGTGATGAAACTAGATTTGGATGCTATCTTAGCCAGAGTGGAAAAGCCAAAGAAATAAAAGAAGGCTAAGATCCAATCCAGGATTTACAAAGATGCCACAGGGTCAAGAATTACTGAGGTGGCTGTCCCACCAGCCAATATAAATAAAGATCAAATTAGAGAAGAAGATTATACTGTCACAACTGTTGACTTGGGACCAGCTTCTAGGGGTTAGAGAATTGATGAATTTAAAGGTATGGTCTCCTCCATTCTTGAGCAGTTAGACAAAGATGAGCTCACAAAGCAAGAATTGAAACAGCGAAATGAAGAACTGAAGGCTTGCATCCAATTTTTTATGAGGCCATTGAATTCAGAGGGGGAACCAAAATCAACTCTAGCCTTGCTATCAAAAGAAGAGCTAGCTAAATTTGATGATATCAAAATGACTGTTGCAGGCACCAAGGAGTGGTTTGATAGAGTGTATAGTGATGGTTGCAAAGCAATCACTTTTGCAGTCATGCTACATCAGAACTTCTGACTATTGAGAGAAGGATGGGAGGAATTATATGAAGAATATGAGCCCTATGAAGAATACTATTCTTATATGTTCCTGAGAGTATAGGCAATAAGGGAGCTACCCAGCCAAACTTTGTTATCTGAGAATATTCTTATAGTAAAAAGGTTGTATAAGTCCGAGGAATGGTATCTGCAAATGAAGATGAAGAAGGAAGTTTTTAATAAGATTAAAGAGTCTTACAAGGAATCAAACACTCAACTTCTTGCTGTTATTTATGAAATAAATGATACTTTGAAAGAATGTCTAGACCCTAGCATCAATGATCTTGCTCCACTTGATGAGTAGTGTTGTAAGGATAGATTGCATCAAGCTATTCATGGGTAGTCTCCACTGAGTATAGTGGGTAAACTTGAAAGGGTCAGTGATCTTCAGGCTTCCTTTGTTGTATTTCACAAAAGTAGAAGAGCAATGGAAGATGTATATACCCAGTACTATCGGGAGCTCAAAGACCTCAGATTCAGATCAAATTATATTAAAGATCTGGATCCCACAGACATAAATCTAGCATTAGCAGCCTGGGTAGCCTATAGCAACAAAAAGGCTGAAGAAGACAAAATAGATTTAGAAGGAGATGAATAAAATGATAAATTATTTGAAATTCAAAGTGTAATCCCATCACTTGTGACTAATGTTAAATTTAGAAGGTCATGTGACGCTATTTTGTCTTTATTATGCTTTAAAAAGTGAATTTTCCCTATCTATAGCTTAATGGGTACTCAATTTGTCTAAGTTCAATGTATCTAGAGATTATTATTCGTCCTTTTCCTACAGGACAAATTGTAATCCAAGAATGCAAAATGCTGTTATAAATGTATTTGATGTTGTTGAATCCAAACCCTCAGTGTTGAGTCAATCTCCATCGTACATTCAAAAACTCAGTATGGCACCTCTTCTATATAAAGGGCCATTAATCCTCTCATTGTAAGACAATCTTGATGCTGAATTGTCAACACTCTGCCAAATATTCTGGTTAATACAAAAGCAAATTGCTATAGTACTTTTCTGAGAATTGGTTTCTTTGTATCATTGATTTGGTTTCATGGTTCACATCTTGATCTTCATTAGTTAAATCGTGCTTTGCAATGTTATTGATCTATTGAAGGTATTTGATGAGCATTCTAGTCCATACTATTAGTTACTTGTTGATTGTAAGTAGCTATGCATAGTTAGCTTGTGTTGTTAAATTGAGTTGAGTTCAATTGCATTATAGTAATTAAATCACGCTAGCATTTGGGTATTTAATGAATGTATGTGATCTGAAAATCTTGAGCATCCGTAGAAGATACCACTATTTTCTGCAGCACTATAGCAAAGTCTTTATCTTGGTAAAACATAAAATTGGTTTAATTTATGAATGTTTGTCTACCTGCAAAAATCTTTACTTTATGAGTGTCACTCAGGATCTCTCCAAACCCTGCTTCCTTTTGCATTTTCTTATTAATCAGTTGTTAGAGTTAGGTTCTAGCAGCATTTCATATCGCCATATCAACTAAAATGATATAAGGGTTTGCATGTATTAATGTCCTAACCTATTAAATCTATCACATTGCATGTAAGACCCCTTGTAGGAGAAGCTAGAACATTCCACTGAGAAATTCCAAGCAAGCTAAGACCTAGTTATATTATCCTTGGAGTAGTCTTACTTAGGGTAAGGTACTTTTCAAGAGAGGTGTGATACTAGCAATCACACCTACGTTGTTGTGTGCTAAAAACACCATCAATAGAATTAGTGCTAGAAGGAGGGCCACCAAGTTGATATCCCCTCCATAAAATCTATAAGTTTGTGGACTCGATAGAGACATGCCAAGTCCAGCTTAGCTGGAGAGGAGTCGTCTCTGATAGAATTTAAAAGAAGTAGAAGGGATCAGGGTGTACCTAGAGCACTAAGAGCTCAATCAGCTCCAAGAAACCCAGCTGCAGTCCCAATCAATCCTCCTGTCATGGCCTTCTTTGCTGCCAATAACCAATCCCCATTCTAGTTCAATGATTATCATGACATGCCCAAGAACCCTGACAAGTTTTGCTCCAAGTTTCGCACAAATGATCTAGATAGAATTGTTGATGAGCACATTGAAATCTTTGAATGTAATATGTTTATGCTTCAGGTTCAGCATGAAGACATGGTTTGTAGTTTGTTTCCCTACTCACTCCAAGATGAGGCCTACTACTAGTTTGCTAACCTCCCTACAGCATCTATTAATTCATGGTGGAGTTTGAAGAATGCATTTCTTGACCGTTTTAGGATGCCCACCACTCCAACAAACCTTTATAGATCCTTTGTGGAAATCCGCAGAGCTGAAGGTGAGTTAATAAGTTCCTTTAATAATCAATTCCAAAAGGCCTTCAGCTGTTTATAGGCTCCTTATGCTATAGGTCAGGTTGTTGGAATTGGTCTGGACAAATGAGAGGGGGGGTGAATTAGTTGTCACACAATATAGAGTTTTTTGCCATTAATCCTTTTTTAAAACTTCTAATCAAATTAATGATATGAACATTAAAGTATAAATCAATAACACATGAGCAGAAACATAAGTAACACACTTGACACTAAGATTTTTGACGTGTAAACCCAGGTAAGGGAAATACCAATGTGGGGGTTAACCCACAAAGATTATACTCTGTTAAAAGTATTACAAAGGAGAATGCACATGCATTCGGGTTCACTGCCCAGAGCTCATTGCTCAAAGAAGGCTTACTGGCTATAGAAGGCTCACTGCCTGCAAAAAGAAGATTACAATGAGATTGAACTGATAATTAGCATCTATCAATGCAAGGATTCAGTTCTAATTAAGCACAAAATACTGACTTGATACACTTCATCTTCACTCTACCTTTTTTACTGTTCTGCTCACATCTAAATCTTATATCTCTACTCTTTTTACACTTATTCCATAGTCATAGTACACACACACCAAAATCATTCAAATCCATCTGCTATATATATCCACATCCTAATCTTCAACCACTTTTCAGTAAGATTCAAGAACACTTAGAACTTTATTGAGAATTCTTCTCTGTCAGCTAAATCCATGCACACTTGTAACGCGGACCAAAACTTGCACTCACAAATCATTAATCAGGTCAGCTACTATCACTGATCATCATAACTTGTCCAACCAACAACTTCCATACATCCAGAACCAAGATCAATTACATGGTCGGCCTGTTCTTCTTCTACCTATTCTATCAAACTGTTAACCCGATACTTAGATGCTAATAACTATTGAATCCTTCATCATCAGAGGCCAAAACTCTAGATTTAGATTATCATGAAAATGCTTGTGACTCCCTCAGATCTACAACAAACTCTAATAGACTCCCAGAGAGATCCAAACCAAGATACCAGACCCTATCACACAGTTTGTTCTTGGCTTCCCAGACTTAGACAAATCTTCAATTTGATTTCTGGTATGGGAAAATTATAAAATGCGGATGTGTAGTAGAGACTTAGTTTCCATCAATGACAACACTTATCATGCCTAGTAGTGTCTCTTTCCAACAATCTCCCCCTTTGGCATTTATGGCAACACTTAGTGAAAAATGACTAAGTGTCAGAATATCTCCCCCTTTGCTTGTGCTCCATAATGTTGTTCACACTGCTTTTCGGTGCTCATCCTTCACTGGATTCTTCATTTTTCACTACTCTTCATTCCCCCTTTGACATCAATCGCAAAGAGTCGGATCTGTAATCACTAATCATGCAAAGATTTTGTATATAAGGCCGCATATGTACAAACAGTCCATATGTTATATTTACATATATTTAAAGATATCTACAAAACTCTTTAATTGTGCAATTTCGGTGGCCCAACCTCTCTTCATACCATCGAAAATTGAAATGTGTCCACTCAATAGAAATGCATATGCTTCTGCTTTCCTTAGATCTGAGGGATTGCTTGCCCAGGCAGTACTTTGGGCCTCTGACAAAGTGTTAAACATTGTTTCCAACTTAGGGGTAATCAGTCCCCAGAGCTCACCCATTCTTTCCATAATATTCTTCTTTTATTTGATAAGCTTCTTTATTTCATTTGTCATGCTAATTGCTTGACACTCTTGGCTCCCCGGAGATACTATTAAAGGATCAAAACTTTGAGATAGGTCTAGTAGTTTTTTCTCCTGCTCCTTTATCTTTTTCTCAATATCCTCTACTATTTTGGGCCATGATAAACAAAACTTATATACATCATCACCATCCTTAAGAGCATTTTCAATACTCTTTATACCAATATTGAGTCTTTTTCTATCATTATCTATACGGCCTTTTAGTTCACTAAACCTCTTATCCAAAAATTCTTTCCAGGCCTTTACTTCGGCTGACTTCTCAAAAGACTCAAAATTTGTATTTACAAAATGCACAAGATTTTTCAAATTACCAAAAGGAGAATCAGATGTATTTTTTTGATATGTGTGCATGATCTTCTCCAATACTCCAGATGCTAGGCCTATCAACTCATTATTTTCTATGTGAGACTTGAGCATTTTCTCCCTTGCCTTGGCTTGTGTAAGTGATGATATCTTCAGCATTTGGTCCAGAGAGAGTGTCCAAATTGATTGATCGTTGTATCAGTTTCAGCTCATCTAACTCTAGCATCTCCTTATTGAGAAAACTCTGCATTACATCCTCACTGTCTCTTGCTACACTTGCTATTTCAGTTTCCTTCCCTTGTGCTTTGTCAGTGGCAGTAACTGGATTGTCTTGCTCTGGTGCATTAGCACCATCTCCTTCTGTTAGTTCTTCTTTTCCCTTTGCTTTTTCCTCTTCCTTTTCTTTCTCTTTTTCTTCTTTTTCTTGGTCCTTTTCAGAGTCATCAGTAGCAGGAGGAATCGAAGGATAATGGCCAACACTTGCTTCTTCTATCAATACTTCCTCTTCTTCTTTTTGCACTTCCTCTTCCGAAACAGAGGAATCTAGAGTTTCAATCTGTTGCTTATTCATCTTTAATCCTTTGACATTAATGTCTAAGGACTCAATCTCTACATTTACCTCATTTGCAATAGGAAGATTGTGCTTTTTCAAAGCACTCCGAAGAATCTCTTTGGTTTCCTTTTCAATCTTGTCTGTCTCCCCAAGCATAATCTTATTCATTCAATTTTTACTTCAGAACTCATCCTTGGCTTCTTTGAATATCAAATTCATTTGCTTCAGAGTAATTTGGGGGCATAATATAATTAATATTTGTTCTCAGATCTCAAGATCCTTGCTTATTGCATTCTCTTTTCTCAGTTCCAAATTTTTTTCAAGGCTTTTTGGTATCAATGAACATATCTCAATAAGAGCCTTGTTGTAGATATTCAAATATCTTACCATTGCTTCCTCAAGTACTCTTTTGTCAGCATCCCTATAGTCATCATAGAATTCTGTCATTGGAGCCAAGTTTCCATCTACAGTAACAAATTTAATGATGTCATCTACTGAAAGAGTAGGCTTCTCTTCATATTCCTCTATCTTTTGCCTCTTGCTTTCCCTTTTGCTTCTGGATTGCATCTCCTTGGATATCTTGTCTACTTTTGTGCCTATGGCTTTTATTTCTTTGATCTCAATGTCAGAATCTATATCTTCTTCTTCTCATGTGCTTTCATAGGTCTGGGATGCTTTTGTTTTCTTTCTTTTCTCCCTTTTTCTGGATGATTTTGTTTCCAGTTTTGTAGTCTTAGGAGGAATAGGGGCAACAGCATAGCTCCTAGTAGTCCTTGAGGTGGAAGAGGGTTCCATCGGAGCACTTCCTTGTTTCTTATCTTGTTTCTCTTTCTCATCCTTTTCAGTTCTTTTGCTGAATTGCCTCACAACCTCTTTAGTTAGGCACAGATTTTCATCCAACTGCTCAACTTCTTTTCTTACTCTCTTGTTGGTTGCAGGTTCTCTGAGCTCAATATGCAGTTTTAAACTTAACTCCTCATATGTTCCAAATCTTTCAACTATTGTGTCTTTAGGCTTGCTTAGAAGATGTTGAGCATACATATTCAAGATTTTTCCATCTACTACATACCCCATGGGCATGATCCAAATAGTTCTGGGTTCCATTACTTCCATTAGGCAATGATCAATGTCAACCATGAAGCATATTTCATTTTTGTACTTCTCAACAATTGATTTAGGGATTCTTTCCCTTAAATGCGTCATACTCTAAAAATTCTTGAAGTATCCCATATTGTAGTTTTCTGAGCTTTGAAATCACCAATGCTGAGAAGATGATCTCTGATCTGAATGGCAACTGGCTCATCATTAGTCTAGTGAACACCCTTTACTCTAGGTACTTCATTCATATAGTAGAAAAACAAGCATAGAACTAATATACCATATTTAAAAGTGTTTTTCTTATCCCTTTTGATTTTGTTTAAGTTCTTAATCAGCTAGTTTTGTAACAGCTCACAAAGGTCATAATCTACATTCTCCTTCAACATTTGATATGCTACATATATGGTAGTTCTAGAGATAGAATTCTCCCTACTAGAGGGATATATCTTGTAGCCAATCACCATGGAAGCAAACTTCACATCTGGTTCTATAATGTCATTTATAGTCATAGCCCTCCTATCGAATTTAGCACCGATTGCATCAGTAACAGTTTGGTTTTTCACAGATTTTAACATGGGTAATCCACCGATTGAGTTTAACCCAGTCACAGTTCTGATAACATCCTTGGTAATCTTGAATGGTTTTAACAACCAAATGAATTCATCATGCATTCGACTCAAAACATAACGGACCCATTCATCTTCATCAAATGTTGGAAACCCCATAATTTGAATAAAGTGTTTATCATGCAGTGCCTTATACTTGGGTTTAAGATCATGATTTTTACCCCTGAGATAATTCTCAAACAAGTCTACATACCTTGAATCACCAAATTCATCTATGTTTGCATGAATATAAACCCTAATATCTTCAACATACAGCACACCATACGGAACACTTGAAAAAGCACCTAGCGGGTCAACTTCTATTGATTTGTGAAGATGTTTCTTAAATTTGGGTTGAAGCCTTTTCGTAATGTCAACAACATGAGGAGAAGCCATCTCAATAGATTTTACATCCAAAGCTTTACAGATAAGTATCTTTTTCTTCTGCGAGGTTAGGGTTGATCAATTTCTGGTTGAATTCACTCTTCGTTCTTCAATCTCTAGATTTGCAGCTTAGAAGCTATTCTACTAGTTTCCTTCAAATGCAAAGTGGTTCAAATACATGATTAAGTGACCTTTTATCCTTCGCAAAACATAATTTTGCATTGTAATAAATGTGCTTCCCTAACTCCATCTAGTTACTCTATTTCTTGAAATGTTCTTCATGAATTACTCTGCAAATTTCCATATCAACATTTTTCCTTCCGGAGATCCTTCCAAAAGTTCTGAAACACTTCAAAATATCTTCTCTCATTGTGCCATATCCTGGTACCCACTTACTAACTGGGGGAATTTGATGTTCAATGCAGCTCCCCCTAAGCCAGAGCTCCTAATTTAATTCTTGGAGGAATTGTCAGCACCGGATTCCGATGCGGACCCATCAACATTTTTCATTGTATCTTTCTTCACCCAAATCTTGTTCATTTTGCTCTATATCCCATTCACATTAATTTTTCTTTTTCCTTTGTCTTGTCTCAGCTCATCCGATTTTCTATTTATCAGACCTCTTCTTCCATTATTCCTGCTTTTGCATAATCTTGCAATATGACCAAATTTATTGCAATTAAAGCACACAATATTTCCTTGCTTATATACTTGAATTTCTCTTGATCTACACTGATTAGCCATGTGCCCAAATCCATTGCAAGCAAAATCTAGTAACCATTGAAAGAATTGCCATTAGAGTTATTCATTATCATACTTCTACATTCATTGGATCTATGACCATACCTCTTGCACTTGAAGCATTGACCGGAGAAGGATGGATCATTTTGTTTTACTCTACTTCTGCACTGAGTAGCTTTATGGCCAAATTTATTGCAGTTGAAACAATTTCCATTGAAAGATGGATATCTTTGAGCATTTGGTTGTATTACCAGAGGTTTTCTAGTTTTATTTCTCCCATTCCTTGGTTGAAAATTTCTATGTCTGGATCTGGAACTTTCACCTTTCTCATATCCAAGACCATGCTTGTCATCAGCCTTTTTCTATCCTTCAAGCAGTGCTTCAAGTTTAGCTGAGCTTATCTTGAACTTCTCCTTGTATTCATTTGCAACTTCTAGGTTATGTCTGAGAGTGATAATTTATCTCTAAAGTTCTCTCTCATTGTCTCTGCTTTCTTGTAGATTAGATTCTAGGAGACCAGCTGTTCATCCAATCTGCAGCATTCTTTAGTACTCTCTTTCAGATTTTGTTTCATCTCTTCTTCATTTTCTTCCTATCTTCAATTTCCTTGGTTAGTCTCATCACCCTAGATTCCATCTCATGTTTTAGGACAACAACTTCTTTGGCTAACTTTTCACCATTCCTTTGTCTTCTCTTTTAGGGTCTTGTCTTCATAATGTTTTCCCAGCTGAAGAGGTTGCTCCTTCTCCTTTTCATTTGATTTGCTCAATTTTCCTTTTAGAATCTCAATGAAGTCTCCAGCCTTTTTGAGATTTTATTGTAGCTCTTAGACTTCTGCTATGGACTGCTCAAGATCTTCTAGGGTGAGATTAAGTTTCCCTTGAAGGTTATATTCATCCATTTTACTACCTTCCCAGATCTTCCTTAAGATGTTAAACTTTTTCAAAGGAACATTGCTCTGACACCAATTGTTGGAATTGGTCTGGACAACTGAGAGGGGGGTTGAATCAGTTGTCACACAATTTAGACTTTTTTGCCTTTAATCCTCTTTTTAAACTTCTAGTCAAATTAATGATATGAACATTAAAGCATGAATCAATAACACATGAGCAGAAACATAAGTAACATACTTGACACCAAGATTTTTGACGTGGAAACCTAGTTAAGGGAAAAACCACGGTGGGGGTTACCCCACAAAGATTATACTCTGTTAAAAGTATTACAAAGGAGAATGCACATGCATTCGGGCTCACTGCCCAAAGCTTGCTACTCAAAGAAGGCTTACTGCCTATAGAAGGCTCACTGCCTACAGAAAGAAGATTACAATGAGATTGAACTGATAATCAGCATCTATCAATGCAAGGATTCAGTTCTAGTTAAGCACATAATACTGACTTGATACACTTCATCTTCACTCTGCCTTTTTTACTGTTCTACTCACATCTGAATCTTAGATCTCTGCACTTTTCACACTTAGTGCATAGTCGTAACACACACACACTGAAATCATCCAAATCCATCTGCTATATATATCTGCATCCTGATCTTCAACCACTTTTCAGTCGACTTCAAGAACACTTAGAAATTTATTGAGAATTTTGCTCTGTCAACTAAATCCATGCACACTTGTAACATGGACCAAAACTTGCACTCACAAATCATTAATTAGGTCAGCTACTATCACTGATCATCATAACTTGTCCAACCAACAACTTCCATACATCCAGAACCAAGATCAATTACAAGGTTGGCCTATTCTTCTTCTACCTGTCCTGTCAAACTGTTAACCCGATACTCAGATGCTAATAACTATTGAATCCTTCATCATCGGAGGCCAAAACTTTGGATTTAGATTATCCTGACAATGCTTGTGACTCCCTTAGATCTGCAGCAAACACTAATCTACTCCCAGAGAGATTTGGACCAAGATACCGGACCCTATCACACACTCTGTTCTTGGCTTCCCGGACTTAGACAAATCTTCAATCTAATTTCTAGTATGGGCAAATTATGAAATGCGGATGTGTAGTAGAGACCTAGTTGCCATCAATGACAACACTTATCATGCCTAGCAGTGTCTCTTGCCAACACAGGCTATAGCCTTGCCCATTTACTATGTAGCCTTAGACAAGCTTACATGCATGTTTGTAAGAAGAGCCAACCGAGCTCTGACTAACTTAGCTCAGCCGTACGCTGAAACTATTACTATAAATACTTAGCTAGGGAAAATGGCAATAGATCTGCTAAACCACATGGGTCCCGTAGCAATGCCAAATTAGATACCTATGATTAACCAAGCCTTAGCCAATCATACCCTTGTAATGAATCCTATCCCAATCCCTACAGCAATGCAAGCCCTAGTGGTCTACCTAAGAGCCCTGTTGGTTATGATGTTAGTCACAAACAAGCATAGAATAAAAGTACACATTAACCTTTATTCATCTTGAAAGATACGATGAATTCAAAGAATTCATGATCCCAAGTCTCCGGTGATTAGGTCTTAATCGTCTGAAGTTACTCAGAGGCTAATGTGAGTTGTTGTTTCCATTTTGGGGCATTACGTGAAAGTTTATCATCATCATGACACTTCTGCAGAAATTCTTTACAGAGAAGTCATATTATACAGTTATTTGGTGAAAAGATGCAAAAATACTTCGATCTTTGCATGATATTTTCAATTGTGCATGCTTTGTATTCAAATATGCTAAATATTTGCAATTATATACAAGATGTCTGCATATCTATGTTATTTGCTTAAGATCATCAATTATTTGCAATTATGAAGATGAAACGCTCTCAAATTTAAAAGATAATGAAGAAATGCTTCTAATTAAAGTTGAACCTTTAGCTTTTGAACCACATGTATATTAGATACTGTCATGAACAGAAGAGAACCAAACCATATTTTCACCAGGACATTCCACAACTAGATATAGTTGATGCTAACTTCAAAGGAATTTGTATGAAGACAACACATGTAAGTAGACATGCACTCCAAGGGACGTAGTAAATCACCACATATATCCAGAATTCATACACTGATTACTCAAGATTTACTATGAATTGTAATCGACACAGTCTTCTCATTCATTAAGCATGCAAAAATATAAATGTATACAAAAACTTTGAAATGAGCTCTAAATGTTTTAGCAGATGGATTTCAATTAAGTTTTGAATATTTACAATAAGGCATTCCATCACCTTTTATAGAACAAGGTGAGGAATCTGTTAAAAAAAGATCTATGATCTTGATTTATCAATGCAAATCTATGGTCACCATTCTCCTTGACTTTGTCAACCTCTACAAAAATGGCACAAGTTGCCAGCTGGCAACTACCTGGACTACTTACGCTTATATCCCCTTTATGATGTGTCTTCATCATGCTCCTCATCTAATTCATGTGGATCATCATCATGTGCATCACTTCCTGAACTTTCACTATCCTGATGATGATGACGCCGCATATGGGGCTGCACGCTGTTCCGGATCTGCTCATATGACTTCACAACTAGGTCTATTGCTCCGCCATCTTGAGTTTTTGCTTTGATGATGGCGTGCTTGTGTGCCTCATATTTGTTTCTACTGCTATCTAATTTGTCCTTCCTGTCCTGTTGTGTCTCATTGTATTTCTCCATCTTGACTTTGATTCTCATTATTTTATTTACAACATCTTCTGTCAAGTGGACAAGTGGACCATCTGCCTCTAATTGAAAGTTGTTGTGTAAAGCTTTGATGGCAGATTCTTCATCTTGATTTTCTATTTTCCCTTCCACTTTTCCTTCCAATGTTTCTAATATTTCTGCCTCTTCAGCCATTAAATCATGTAACTTCATGCTGATATCTCTCAGCTTATTATTGCATCTTCTGAGCACTCCACATTCAAACTGAATGTCCTTATACCAGATGTCCACCAACAATGCAGTATGGTTGTTCAGTACCTGCTTACTAATAAGCAATTGAGGATTTATCCTCTTTATTTCTCCTAGGAGATTTAATACCTTTTCCAATTTGTAGGACCTTTTCCCTGTCTGCATTTGCAATTTATCTACTTTGGTCCTAGAGTCACTGAGAATACTCCATCTCCTCAAGGAGGCCTTTACCATTTCTTCTGCACCATCCAATGTGGATGACATCCATCTCCTTATCACAGATGCCTCATGTTTCATGAGGTCCAGTTTATTTACTTCCTCTTGAGAAATAGCAGTCAATGGGACTGCATGTTCAGTTGTAGTATCATCAGGATTAATCAGCCTCCTTATGTAGGCATGCAACTGAGCAATGTGCTCTTTGTGTTGCTTATTTTTCTCCTTCTCTCTTTTTACCTTTTGAATTAAAGAATCAATAATGTCTTTGCCCTCCTGACCTTCTTAGTCTTCATTGGCAAAACTGAAATCCACTGTGCTAATTTGAAATTCACCCAAGGTGATTTTACCTTTTTCTTTCTCCACAGTAGGTATTGCAATTTGTGCGGTCCTCCTCCTAGTTGTCAGATCTCTTTTGATGGCCGAAGTCATTCTGGCCTTCCTCTTAGGCTTCATTATATCCCTGGAGAACAAGGTGGAGACATCAAACTCTTGGATTTCAAAATCCTCTTCTATATTTACCTCTTTCTCCAACCACGGAGACACCTGATCATGTTTTTCCACATCATCATGATGTTCACCTGTGTCTCCTATTTCTATCAGCAGATGTGGTGGAGATGGTGATTTTCTCATTTCCTCTTCCTAATGCTCACTTCGCTGTTGATCCTGTGGCACATTTTCCTGTTCTGGAACTTCCTTCCCCAGAGGAGCATCTTCTTGGGGCGGGGGATCTTGTGGTGCATCTATATGTTGATCATGATGATTATGATCCTTCTCTATCATTATTTCATCTAGTTTCAACTCTTCCCCTTGTTGTATATCCACTGCACTGGATACTGTGGATTCTGCCTGAAGTGCTGGCGTTTGTTCTACAGCCTTTATTTGTTCCGGGCCTACACTATCAACCTCTTGTGTTCTGGCAGTAGGATCCTCTATTGTTTTCTCCTTTTCATCAGCCTTCATTTCCTGAACCTCTACTATAGCAGGTTCTGCTGATGTATCCTATGGACCTTGTTGGCCTAATTCCGGAGTATGGCCTTCTGATTTTGCCATCTCTATTTCTTCTGCTGGGTGCCCTTTGTCAGGTGATCCTGCTGGATGTTCAGGACTTGCATCCTATTTCTCTGTCAGGTCTACCACTACAAGACTTGTCACCTCTGCAATTAATGTTTCCAGCCCTATTTCCTGAGCTACCTGCTCTGGGCTCTTTTCCTATTCTGTCTCCTCTTGCTTCATTTCTTCCAATATCGTTTGAACTGGTGGAGGCTTGTGAGGGGTCATGCTTATTCCAGCAGCAAGTGTTTCCATCTTTTGTGTAGCCACCTCTTGTACAACCTCATCGTTAGACAAGTTGATTGTCTCGTCTAGTGAGATGTGACCTTCTGCTTGTCTCTGAGAAGTTTATTTCTTCTGTTCCTCTGCAAGTTTAGTTTTGAACTTGATGATAGTAGGAAGTGGAGCATTATGCTGAAGTTCCTTAGGTACTTCACTACCTGCCCCTTGTAACAATGTTGGGGGTTGTCTTATTTCACCTCTCATAGAAGTTCTTTGTTTCTTAGGTGGGGTGGACACCAACACCTGTGGAGCTTTTCTTTTCCTCTTTATTATTAATGGAGCCTCTTCTTCTTCAGGCTCTTCCTCCATGAGGATATCCTCTTCTCCTAGTTTTCTTGAAGGTTGACCCTCCTCTAGGGTCTCAGTGATTCCAGCCTCTATTGTCTTACTCTTCTTGGACTTTTCTTTCTTTGTCCTTGGAGGGGATGCTGATTCTGATCCAGATCCTGATGTTGCTGCCTCTTCAGCGTTGAATACTCCTCTTTCAATAATAACCCCTTTGGGTTCCTTCTCTATTTTCTTGCCCCTTTGGGGTCTTTTGCTCTGTTATTGTTGTGGAGGGAGCTTATCTCCCTTAGTCTTCCTCTTTTCAATCAAGAAGTCATCATACTCATCCCCAGGAATAACCTGCCCCTTCTTCTTGTTGTCCACCGTAATGGCAACACCTTTCTTCTTCAATGCCTCTACCTACTCATCAACCCAAGCTTGAGTTAGTTGTATGGTCCTGGCAATGAAGGGGTCCAAGGATATATCTTCCTGTATAGTGAGGTCAGGTGCAGAGATGGTATCATTATATATCTTCTTCTATTCATATTCATCTACAATTATCCTGCCATCATCCCTTTTCAATTGTTGAGGAATGGGGATGCAATCAAAGGTTCTGATTTGATTCAATGTTAACCTTTGATACCTTCTTCTCCTTGCTTCTGCCTCATCTTCGCAATCAGCCCAGAAGTCCTCAAGGTGCCTCTGATGAATAAGCTTTCCTATTATCTTCTGCATCCTGTCGTAAGGGTCATATGGTCTTGTTAGTGGAAAAGGTTGCAGATTCATTTTATTTAGGGTGACCATCACCTTCTTTATATTGTCTGAATCAGGGCACATATAGCAGCCATGACTAGAAACAAAATTGGTGGCAGCTTCTTGGCATCCTTGTACATTTTTATCATTGTGGAGCCCTGCCTGATGAACTCCATCAGTATCACTACATCAGTGGGATACCTCGGCAGCATTAGAGGATGTCCATCGAAACCTTCAATTCTTATGTATGAAAAAGTGGCAAACTGTATATACCAGGCTCCATGCCTATAAATTATCTCTTGAGCCTCCATGCTCAATCTCTTTGTTCTGTCCTCCTCTATGGTCCTCACCAGATGCATGGAGAATGCATCATTGACCAGTTTGTAATCTTTGAGGTAATTGGTTCTTTGCAGCTGGGGATGATGATCCCAGATATGCACAGCATTTGTGCCTGTAAGCTTTCCGTCTGTAACTAATGCATCAAAGGTGCCCTTGTAAGCATAGGAATAAACAATGTATGATGACATATAGAATGCACAATTTGAACCTCCAAGGTTCATCAGCTGCTCATGTAGAGCATCACTTATTAGCTGCCCCACAGTGGCTTGATATCTGAATACAAGCACATCATGATTACACCATACATCCAATCCTTGAAACTACCAGCATCAGGCTGGCCTATTAATCTGTTCAGTAGTGCAATCATATACTGATATTCATCAGCAAAATCATACTTAAACAAGGGCACAGGAAGTTTGGCTGCCACAGGATATGTGTTGTTCTCAGCCCGCCATTGATACATGTTCTTCCTGGCCTGCTTTTTATTGTTTTCATATTCTTTTTCTGACTTCTTCAGGTCTACACTTTTGACCTTGCTCCCCAACGGCAATCCAAATGTCCGGGAGAGACCCTTGATGGATAGGTCTGCATATATCCTCCCATGTTTCATCATTTGCCTGGTCTCTGGGTTATAATTCCTGGCACATTTGATGACTAGCTCTGGAGATTCCATAGAGTATGGAAAACCAGCAGCGTTCCACATTCCGGATACGAATACTGCTTCCAGCACAGGACTCTTGTCACTCCCATCATTCAGCCTAGCTGACCAGGCTTCCAAATTAGTGCTCCCCTGATGGGTATCTATAATTGCTTCATATTTAAACAAGATGCCCCTCTGAGAAGAGAACATGGGCTTGCTGAATTCTTCCTGACACTTAATTAACCTCTTGTCAGCCATGAGTACCTACAATTAACAAAATCCCATCTCACAACGGGTATACACGTGCATGCATATTGCAATTAACTTCATAAATCACCATGCCTACTATATCTTTTCAATATTACTTAATCATATGGATGCATAAACCAGAACTTACATCATCATACCTGAATAAAAACAACATGATGAGGGCTTCATTTACTTACCTGGTTATGCAGATTTCTCTTTTATACCAGTAGACTATTAACAATGCTCTTAATTCAGTTGATGATCCCACACTTCCTTCTGTTTGTGAGCTCAAATCGTGCAACTATCACCTGTATGAGTATATGGAAACTGGTGCTCTGTAAAAACAATTTTATCGCAAGGTAAATGTAAAAATGACGATTGAATTACCTTTTAACCTTGCAATTAGGGTAAATTTAGGGCAACTCTGACAAATTAGATTGTATTCATTGATTATCCGCGCGAAAACGTAAGATCTCACCAGGTGTTTCATCGCGTTCTAGGGTCGGCAGGAACCACCTACCATGTCTGCGCACATTAAATAATAATGGCGGCAACGGGAGTGGGGGGATATCCATATGACAGGATATCATGAAGGCAGGATGATATTCACAAATATCGGTCGAGTTTCAATGTCATCCTCCTCCATCAAATTGGAATAGTTATCGCGACAAGATTCAGGTGACAAAAGCACCTTTTGGTTATGTTTAGTACATCAGGAGGATATTTCGATGTATCGGGTGATATTTCAAAGATGATGATGACGGGACAAACTTACATGTCTCTCTTTCGGAATATGATTAATTATCCTCATCTTGAAAGTAAGTTGAAAACATAAGTAACTGGTGTTAAACTACATAGTTGGGGATCATCCCTCATAGCCGACCTGGATAGAGCCTTGCTGCCAACAAGCGTTCATAGCCCCTGCAAGGTTATCTATACAATCTCCCTAAGTAGAGCCCCACTGCCAGCAAGTGTCTATAGCCCCGATAGAGTTACTTAAATGGCCTAATATAATTGTTTGTATTTTTTTTATATATCTGATATCATCATGTCAACTCATTTGTATAAGGTAAGTCACTTATAGCTTTAGGTTGGAGATTATATTGGTAGCAAGGGAGTCCCTTTAGATTTTTCACTTAACACCTATACTTGTGTGTTCAACAAACCCAAGGCTATTAGGTGTTTCATTGTGATTGATTCACTTTGACCAAAGAAAAGGCACCCTGATGAAAGGATATCACAAACCTGATCATGATTACTTTTTAGGAGGAATCATAACCTATATCTAAATGTGATCTCATCACTTGAATCCTAACAATTTAGTTATTTTCTAGGGTGATGAAGTGCATCATTTTGACTAACCAGAACAAGGTCTCAACCAACAAAACAAAACAAGCAAAACAAACAAACTGTACAAACAACTATACAAATATACAATATGATACATATGACTATCATGAAGTCATTTAGGCCTGGAAATAATGTTTGAGGAATTGTCCATGGACTGGCAATGGGACGTCCTCACCTGTCAGGTTCTTAAGCCTATAAGTGTTGTCTCCTAGTATCTCAGAAATTTGGAAGGGACCTATCCATAATCTATCAAACTTACCATGGTCACCTTTCCTCTCATGGGCTTTATCCCATATCAGGACTAAATTAGATATCCTGAAAGCTTTAACTCTGGCTCTCTTGTCAAACCAGCGTTTGACAACAACCTAATGTTTTGCAAATTGGTCAATTGCTTGACTCCTTTTTTCTTCCAGGTGCATCAATTGAAGCAACCTGACTTCTTGCTTATTGTCTATGCCTAGGTATTTTTGGGCAAACTGTAGAGTAGGAATTTTTAAGTTTACAGGGAGGATGGGATCCACCCCATATACTAGTTGGAAAGGTGAGTTTCCTAATGCAGTTTTGATTCTAGTTCTGTCAACCCATAAAGCATACTTTAGAAATGAGTTCCATTCCCTAGGGTTCTTCTCTATTAATTTTCTTATGATACTCAGCAAATTTTTATTGGTGGATTCTACTAATCCATTCCCTTGGGGATAATATTTGGATGAAAACTTAAGTATAATCTCGTGATCAAAAGCCCAACTTGATAACTTGGTGGAAGTGAAAGCAGAACCATTATCACTTACCAAAGCATAAGGAGTTCCATACCTGGTAACAATGTTGCTCTCCAGAAATTTAATGACATCATCTGCAGAACAAGTTTTGCTACTAACAGCCTCAGTCCATCTAGTACAATAGTCAGTAACTATTAAGACATACCTATGGCCTGAGGAGGACAGAGGATTGATTGGTCCTATGAAGTCCATGCCCCACTGTGCAAATGGGCGCTCTTCCATCACTGGCTGCAAGGGTTGTGCAGCATATTTCTCTCTGTTGGCAACAACCTGACAAACATGACAACATTTAACATGATCAGCTGTGTCTTTAAAAATTGTAGGCTAGTAATATCCTGCTCTAAGGATTGCATGTATTGTGGCCAAGGCTGATCCATGTGCCGTTCCAAACTTGTCATGTAGTTCTGACAGGACTTTATTTGCTTCTGGCTTCTCTAAGCATCTCAGGTGTATTCCTTCATAATTCTTCTTGAATAGGGTTCCTCTCTTCAGCATATACTTTTGGGATCTTATCTTTAAGGCTCTTCTCTGTGAAGCTTGCATCCTTGATGGACATCTTCCAGTAATCAGGATGTGCTTGATATCTGCATACCATTCTCTATTATCCTCTTCATTAATAACGTACTGCTGACTGGTGATGTTTGGGTCGATTTCAGATATCATTTGACTCAGAGCTTGTCCTCTTACCAGCTTCATTGGTGTAATTTCCATGTCATACTCTTGTAATACAGTAATCCATTTGGCTCTTTTCTCACCAGGTTCACTTTGCATCAGTAGCATCTTCACTGCTGCATCTGGTACTATGGCAATTACTTTGCTTCTTAGTATGTAGTGTCTGAAATTCTTTACTGCTCTGATCAATGCCAGTGCCTGTCTCTCAACATCTACATATCTCAATTCAGCATCCCTGAAAGGATAGCTCGTGAAAGCAATTGGTTTCTCTTCTTTCTCTTCATTTCTCTGAGTAAGCACTACTGCAGAGGTATGTTCTGAAGCAAATGAATAGATGTAGAAATCCTTTGTGTAATCTAGACTAATGAGGACCGAAGCATCAGAAATGGCTTTCTTTATATCTTCAAACGCAGCTTTGGCCTCTAGTGTCCACTCAATTTGTGCATCTTTTTTCAACATGGCATTTAATGGTCTGACAATCTCAGCAAAGCCGGTGATGAACTTCCTCACAAAGTTTGACTTACCAAAGTAAGACTTAAGTTCTTTTTTGCTTCTTGGAAGTTGTAACTTCATAATAGACTCCACCCTGTCAGGATCAATGATAATTCCATCTTCTGTGATCAGGTGGCCTAGTAACTTTCCTGTTGTCACCCCAAATATGCACTTCTTGGGATTCAAAGATATTCTGTATTCTTTGCACTTCTTCAGTACACTTCTAAGATTAGCAACATGATTCCCCCTTTCCTTGGAGAATACTGTCAAGTCATCCATGTAGATGACTATACATTTTCCTATTAAGCCTCTGAAGGCTATGTCCATTGCTCGCTGGAATGTAGCTCCAACATTTATAAGTCCAAACGGCATACGTCTATATGCAAATATCCCCCACTTTGTGGTGAAGGCAGTTTTCAATCTGTCAATTTTATCAACCATTACCTGGTTGTATCCTGAAAAGCCATCTAGAAAGGACATCATTTTAGCTCCATTCACAATTTGCAGAACTTCATCCAATGAGGGCAGAGGATAATTGTCCTTTTCGGATGTTCTGTTCAGATTCCTAAAATCTATGCATAACCTGATGTCTCCATTCTTCTTTCTCACTGGCACGAGATTTGCCACCCAAGTGAAGTGCCTCACAGGAAATATTATCCTGGCGTTTAGCAATTTCTTGACTTCTTCAAGAATTATTGGTTCAAGCAAAGCATTGACTGGCCTCTGCTTCTGTCTGAAAGGTTTGGCATCTGGCTTAAGAGGTATAGTATGAGTTATGACAGAGGTGTCATACGTCTTCAACTCATCATAAGTCCATGCAATTACATGTATGTAATCTTTGAGGGCCTGAGTTATTCCTTCTAACTCTTCTGGTGTGCAAACTTTACCAATTAGTACATTTCTCTTGTCGTCATCCTATCCAATATTCACTTGTGAATATTGACCTCCATCTGCCTTGGGCAGATCCTTCTGTTTAAGCATATTATCCAAATCAAAGGGCTCTTTCCAATTCAATCATACCTTTGGGAATCCTGTTGCTAGGCAACTCTAATGTCTTATCTTCCTCCCAGACATGATCTTCTATACCATTCTCATCTATAATTTGGGCATCAAATACATCTCTGTTTGAGATGAAATCCAAAATGTGCTGATCATCATCAAACACCTAGAGGTTGGTCACATTATCAGGTACTGAAGGTACTGACACTAGTTCTACTGAAAATCTCTTTAAACCTGATATAGATAGTGGCTACAATGTACTGGCAGCTTGGGCAAGTGCATCTTCCCTATGGTTTTGTTCTCTTGGCACGTGGGTGATATTAAAGGCATCAAAGTCCTCAATCAGGTCCCATACACAATGTCTGTAGTTGGATAACTTCTTGTAGTTACATGAGTAGATTCCTCTTACTTGCCTCACAACTAGCTCTAAATCTCTGAAGACATGCAAAATCTTTACTTTTTTCTTATGAGCAAACAGTATCCCATGAATCAAAGCCTCATACTCTATTACATTGTTAGTAAAGGGGAACTATAATCTGTAGGCTACTAGATAGGATTTTCCTAATGGATCAATGAGATCAATTCCTACCCCAGCACCTTGCTTGGACTTAGATCCATCGAACCTTAGGATCCAGGGTTTATCTTCAGCAGGATATTTAGCTAAACTTTCTTTTCCTTTTGCAGCTCTGGCTGCTGCTCTGCCTGATATCCACTTTAACTTAGGGATGTCATCATTCTCAAGTTTCTTCTTTCCTTTATTTTGTGAGCCTGATGGCTTTTCTATTTTCTCTTTTACGTCAGCAGGAGGATGACCCCCTGGATCTGCAGCTGTATGCTTTTTCAAAATGTGTAAACATAGTGAACAAGTTATTTCTGAGTGAGGTGTCTCATGCAACCTACACCAACCTTTAATTAAGACCTCCTGGGGAGATCTATGCTGTCATGTCATCTTCTCTATTTCTTTTACTAGAAATTCTTCAAACTTAGTCAGCTTACTACCTTTGTCTTCGTCAGACAATTCATAATTTGGCTCCATAAAACAATCACTCCTAGGGGTGATCTTTTCTTTCTTTTCATCATTCATCTGGTCAGACATCAGAACTTCTTCTGTTTTCAGGATGTGATCCTCATCATGATCTGTCAGCTCCTCTGTTCCTGCAGAAGACAGATAAGAATTAGTATCATCATCATCATCAGATGTAGCATTTATCTCAGAATGTGATGATGATGCCTCACTGCATGTCTGCTCTAGCATCATCATATCTAAGCATGTTTCACAAGTCTTTTCTGAATGTGCTTCATCGTCCAATCTGCACCTTCCATCAATCAAAATATCATTAGCAGGTATATTTAACAATTGACAACGCCTTACCTGATTAGATAGATGCATCTCAAAGTCTTTGAAGCGATCTATTTCATTCTCATTATCAAGATTATTGTCAGGTTCTACAACTGGCATGTCCTCCTGATGATCATCATCATGATGAAGACAGAAGTCAAGCATCAGGATCTCTTCTATTTTGACAGTCTATGGCCTAATGCAGTAGACTCCAGGTTCTATGTCTACGTACATGATCTCATTTGTTCTGTTGTACTCAGTGATCATATGCTTCATTCTAGGCTCAGCATCAATCCTGATCTAGTTAGGTATACCCTTCCATGGTAACCACATGTGACTGAAATCTGTGGACATATATCCATTAAGCGTTTTGGACCAGTCTCAGCTAAGCAACATCCCATAAGTATCAGGTATGTCGACTACCTGAATGTCAATGTAATACTGGATCCTAGGATTAGATGCTAATTGCATGTGGATATGACTTAACTCTCCTACTACACTTACTTTTGTTTTGTCTAGCTATGTCACCTTTTTTAGGGATTTAGCAGGATGTAGTCCTAAGGCATTGCATATTGACAAGGGCATGAAATTTGTGGAGGCTCCTGAATCAACCAGATAGTTGTGCAGGTTCTGGCTGAACATTCTTATGGTGAGGAGGAACGAAGGTGACTCAGTTTTGTCTTTATACAAGGTCATGTGAGAGGTTTCTGTAGCTTGGACTGTAGCTGACACTTTAGGCTTGATAGTATTATCCCTAGCAGCATGATCTTTGCCATTGGATTGATTTGAAAGATGGCCATCCTCTTTAGGAGCAGGATCATCTAGTGACTTCATGAATGCCTTTTTGATGGCAGGAGTTTTTAGTAACTCAGACAAGGACAGGCTAATCTTAATTTTCTTCATTTCATCAGCGAGATAATTGACCAACTTGTCGGATTCATGAGGTGCATTTACAACCTTTGATCTTGTGTTCTAAGGCGACAAGTATTGAGCATTTACCTTGGGGAACCCAGGGTTATTGCTAGCTTTAGGATCAGGAGGTGTATTGAAGTTATTTGGAGGTAGAGATGATGTCAATGGACTAGTAGGTCTATTGGCATTACTCCTCAAGTTATAATTATGCTTACCAAGATATTGCTACTGGTATGCATGTACTTCCTCATGCTCTCTTGTAGGCTCATTTTCATCCTCGAAGGGGAATACATAGTTTGTTTCAAAAGTTAAGGCAGACTCTTCACATGCCTGGTTATAACTCTGATGAGGTTGATTAGTATAAGCTTCCAGCATAAAGGGTGAGTCATATCCACATGGAACAATCTCATTTCCTTCTGCCTGAGGTGGATTTCCAGAAGTGTTAGACACTTCAGTCTGAAAGATGCTAGCAGCAATCCTAAATTGTGGACAGTTTAATTCTGCATGTGCATTTGTATTGTGGATCCTACACCAATTAGTAAGGGTTGCCTCAGCAAGATTGACTCTAGTAGTCTGTTTGGCTTAACCTAGAGGGTGATTGTCTAGAGGTGATGGTAATGAGCCATTATTTGGCCTAGAGTTCCATACTCTGGGCTGTCTCTGAGGATTATTGTTATTTCCACCACCATTATAGAAATTATTGGTGTTATATCCTCTGTCAGGATAATTTGGTCTATCATTGGAATAATTTCTATTCTGGTTTGACTGGGAATAAAAACCTTGATTTCTCAAATGTGTCACTTCTGTGGTGAGTTTTCTCAATTGAGCAGAAATTTCTTTGATTTCCTCTTTTTCTTCTTGAGCTTTAGCCACCACATTTTTAGTTTGGGGCTTGAAGAAGGAGGATCCATGGTTATTGTTGGATAGATCAGCACCCTGAGGTGCCTGAGCTTGCGCAGGATATTGCGGTAATTGGCCGTTTCCATTAGGAGGAGGCATACTGCTCAGTGGAGGTACTTGCAAAGGTGTAGGCATGACTGCTGGGGGTATCACTGCTCCATTAGAATATTGTGTAGGATACTGTGCAGAATATGATGCAGGATATTGTGAATGCATGCCAGGCAAGGTAGGGAATATCATATTTGGAGTAGGAGCAGGTATCAACTGCTGATTTACCTGTATGGCTTCTTGAAATGCTAAGGCTAAGGGCGTAATTTGGGGATGTGTTCTCCTTATGAACATGGAGGTCAAAGGATCTAAAGTTGAATAATAAATGCTCCTTGCAGCTTCATCAGACACAGTATAAGGAGTGACCACTTTGGACAACATTTTCTGAAACCTAGCATTGAAATTTGCAATAGGCTCATTCTCAAATCTCTTAATAGTGGCAAATAAATGATAGTTTATTGAGGGATCGACTGGAACCTTAAATCTATCAAGAAAAGCTTTCTCTAGTAAGGCCCATGAATCAACAAAACCCTGACCAAGACTAATGAACCAATTATAGGCTTCTTCCCCTAAGGAAAAAGGAAATAGTCTGCACACTACATCTTGATGTTCTATTCTAGCTCTGTAGCAAGCTTCCTTAAAGGTCCTGATATGATCTTCAGCATCTTGGTAAGGATGATATTTTGGACAAAGTTTGTCCAGATTCTTTGGTAACTCATGATATGCAGTAAAGGTCAAAGGTGATTATGCTGCAAAGAAAGACATTGCAACCGGAGGGGTTTGAGCTGGTGGTGCAACTGGTTGAGGTTGGACTAAAGGTACACCCTGAGGTTGAATAGGAGGTGTCACAGATATCCCAGAAGGTATTTGCAAACCAACAGGAGTTAATGGAGGAGGTTCTGGTGAAGCTCTTAGTGCACTGGGCCCAGAAGTATGATGAATGTCCACAGTTCTAGGTCTGAAACCTCTAACAGGCAATTCTTCAAAGATTCCGCTAGGTCTAGACCTGGTATTTATCCTGTGAGCTAGGATTTCTCAATTTTGAGGCAAATTGGCTGAAACTTTGCAAATATTGGCTGGATTTCACCAGATGAGGTGATATTTGCGGTAAGATGACTGATCGGAATGGATATTTACGAAATCTTTGCAACGATATTGCAAATACAAAAAGGATATTTGAGGTATAATAACCCCTAGCACGAGATCTCAAGTTTCTAAGGCCTAAATTCTTCAAAGCTTGAACAAATTTATGTATCTTTGGCTGACATTTGTGAATTCAGAATGATCTACTATAAAGCTTGCAATATTTATGTTAAATCTGAAAACCTTTACACAGAATGAGCATTTACGAGCTTGCTATAGTAAATATTTGCGTAATATTTGAAATTCACAGATGATTCGAGGTTACTGTTGGTCATGATGTTAGTCATTCACAAACATAGAATAAAAGTTACACAACAACCTTTACTCATCTTGAAAGATACGATGAATTCAAAGAATTCATGATCCCAAGTCTCCGTTGATTAGGTCTTAATCTACTGACGTTACTCAGTGGTTGATGTGTGTTGCTGTTTTCCATTCAGGGGCCTTACGTGTTTCTGCACTGTTCATCATCATCATCTTCAAATATCCTGCTCTGGATGTTCGCTCTGCAAGTCTCCAACGATTCTACTTCTGCACTGTAAATTTAGTCAAATAATGTGCATACAGGCTGATATTTGCATGATTTCTATCATTATTTATGATTCATTGCATGATATTTTCAGTACTACATGCATTTAACCAAATATGCTAAGGATCTTCAGTTACCTACGAGATTTCAGCATATTTCACTGTTTCTGCTTGTTATTTATCATGATTTGCAGTTATGGTGATGAATTAATGAAATTGAAAAAAGGAAAAGGGTTAGAGAGTGAGATTCCCAAAATTACTGGACTTAGATCACTGATTCACATACAAGCTCCCATACTTGCAATGAAAAGAAGGAAAACTAGAAATCATACTTCACCAGGACATTCCACAAATCCGCATGATCTAGTGCAAAGCTTCAAAGGAAAGTTGACAACAACATGTAATGAAATGAAAGCGCTTCCAGTTGAACACAGCATTCACCAGTACATATCCAGAAATCAACAAGAAGATTACGTAAAATTTACAATCGGGATGTAATCTGGAACTTCATATTCATTCAGTATGCTCAAGAACAGGTACATTTACAGTGATCTGAAGAAAGAACCTTGACATTTCAACAATTCTATCCTCATTAGTCTCAGTAATCCGATCTCCTAATTGATTCTACAGTAATTGACTTTTGCGCCAGATGCGTCTGTGTATTCTAATGTATTCCTCCTCTTTAAAATGACAAGCTCTGGATGTTATATAGAACAACTGCCAGAAAACAGTTACAATGATCCAAGGATCAGGATCCTCTCATAACAAACAACGGCCCAGATGAAAAGCACATGCTTCGTCAGTTAGCAAATGTACAGCTGGCACAGAATATTCCAGCATCTTCAACTTGATTCAGCCTCCAGCTGGCGAACAGCATATTTGACAATATCCTCCTCATTTCTAGCTCATGTTGACTCCATGCGCAACTTTGTAATGCTCAGCTTCAGCAGCATCATCATGATTTCAACGTTCAGCTTCAGCAGCATCATGACTTCAATGTTCAGCTTCAGCAGCATCATGATGATTTCTTGCAAGTAAACAAACAAACATTAAGTTCATCATCATCATGCTAAACAACAGGAAATAAACGCTCTATTAAACAAGTCCCCAAAATGTGCAGCATACGATTTTCAAATCACTGGAAATTTATGCACTAAATGCATAAACAGCATAAAAACAATCAGGTCAACCATCGTTGACCAAACATCAGGCAGTCGGCCCTTTCGAATTTCCATCGCTTCATGCTTTCCCGCCCATTTTCATGTGTATCGGGCCCAAAATATGATGATGATGACCCCAAATTATACAAAGAAATAATCGCCTTTCAACCATCCTTAGAATCCGGCTTTGCATCATCATCATATTTGCATCGGCGTGACTACATATGATCAGGGTGACAATTTTACCTTAGGCCGACGGCAACAGTTATACCGATGCCAAAAATCATGATGATGACCAACTATATATCTTCAAAGTGGCCGTAGGATATCACAAAATATGATGATCCTCCTTTCCTAATGGTCTGATGAAAAGCACATCAGGATGTTTTGTTCTTGCACATTTGGGAAAGAAAGACAACGTCATCATCATCATGATGAAGACAAACAGGAGGACTTGGAAAATGATCCTGCCGCTGAGGAAAATCATGATGACGTCATCGTCATCATCAGGCTTGGTTAAAATGCAAAGGGATGACGTCACCGTCATGTTTCGTTACGATCAGGAGGTAAATGGAATATCGGGTTCCCTCTAAGGAAGATGATCAGGTCATGAAAGCAGTATGACCCTTTTTCGGCCAAGGCAATCCGCTCGAAAGATCAGGATGATGAACATCATCATCATCATATTCGCATTGGGTGACTTAAAATATGATCCTGCTGAAAGTCCTGATGACGTCATCAGGATATCCGGGGCTTGTGTTAATCCTCGAAGATGACGCCATCGTCATCATCATATTGGCGAAATGGATCACGCCTTGGAAAAAATCCTGTCGATGGACAAAGGTGATGGTGACGTCATCGTCATCATCATATTTGCAAAAGGTTATACTCGTCGGCAGGATGATACTACGAACTGTTGGGAGAGACGAACAAGATCATGATGATCTTGTTCAACACGACTTAAGAAATGAAAATCACCCTCCGCTTCAAAAGATAAGGTGATCATCATGATCACGCAAAAGGAGGTCAGGAGGATATTAGGAAATGTCGGGTCTCGAAATATCATGATGATGCTGATCACCAAGACTGTCGTGCGCGCGCAAATTATGCAGATGGCAGATTTCTCTAAGGTGATATTATAATATCAGCATGATATTATAATATCGGGTGATGTTGGAATATCATGATGCTCGCAATGTTTCTAAGGTTACTCGATGGGTAAAACACACTGGCACTTAAGATTGACGTCTGGATATTTCGGGACTGCATGATATTCACCGAGTGATAGAGTAAGATCATGATGATGACCTTTGGCGACACAAAAGACCGCCCGACGGGAAAGGATTAATACGACTTAAACTTGACGTCCGGATGTTTCGACCTCAGGATATTATCGGGGGGCTTTTCAAATATCATGATGATGATGTTCATATAGCAATTATCAGGTTTGACCAAAACTTTGACTGCTCACAACTCCCTCATATGGACGAATTTTCAAGTGATGCAAAAGGCAAACCTACATGAAATTTCAAGCTTTTTCCAACCATGAAGTCATAGAAACAAAATATGAACTTTGACAAACTAACCTCATGATGATGACCTACCTCATCCTGACCTTCATGATGATGATGCACCTGACCTATTTTTACCAAACCGCCAGAAACAGACAACACAAGCCAAAACAAAAGCTGGGTCCCTGTTTTGCCAAGTCAAAATGGGGCATGTTGTGTAACCACACAACAACTTGCCACCAAAGAAAACAACAAAATTCAAATGATTCAAGTGATATGATCACATTCATCTATAGTGTTCTAATTCTGTCTAAGTAAATCATCATGATCTTTGAATGATAAAATTTCATTATGGTGATAAAGCTAACAAAGGATCAGGTGTGTGCAGATGATTAATTATTCTCATCTTGAAAGTAAGTTGAAAACATAAGTAACTGGTGTTAAACTACATAGTTGGAGATCATCCCTCATAGCCAACCTGGATAGAGCCTTGCTGCCAGCAGGTGTTTATAACCCCGACAAGGTTATCTATACGATCTCCCTAAGTAGAGCCCCACTGCCAGCAGGCGTCCATAGCCCCGGTAGAGTTACTTAGATGGCCTAATTTTATTTTGTTTCTGATTTTCCTTTAAAAAATTTAAATTTGATATCATCATGTCTGCTCATTTGTACAAGGTGTAGTCACTTGCAGCTTTAGGTTGGAGATTGTATTGGTAGCAAGGGAGTCCCTTTAGATTTTTCACTTAACACCTATACTCATATCTTCAACAAACCCAAGGCTGTTAGGTGTTTCATTGTGTTTGATTCACTTTGGACAAGAAAAAGTACCCTGATGAAAAGACATCATAAACCTGATCATGATTATTTATCAGAATGAATTACAATCTATATCTAAATCTGATCTCATCACTTGAATCCTAACAATTTAGTTATTTTCTTAGGTGATGAAGTGCATCATCCTGACTTACCAGAACAAGGTCCCAACCAACAAAACAACAACAACAACAAGCAAACACTGTACAAACAACTATACAAATATACAATATGATACACAAGACTGCCATGAAGTCACTCAGGCCTGGAAATAATGTTTGAGGAACTGTCCATTAACTGGCAATGGGACATCCTCACCTGTCAGGTTCTTAAGCCTATAAGTGCTGTCTCCTAGAATTTCAGAAATCTGAAAGGGACCTATCCATAGTCTATCGAACTTACCATGATCACCTTTCCTTTCATGGGCTTTATCCCACATCAGGACTAAATCTGATATCCTGAAAGCTTTAATTCTGGCTCTCTTGTCAAACCAGCGTTTGACAACAGCCTGATGTTTTGCAAATTGGTCAATCGCTTGGCTTCGTTTTTCTTCCAGATGCATCAACTGAAGCAACCTGACTTCCTGTTTATTATCTATGCCTAGATAGTCTTGGGCAAACTGCAGAGTAGGAATTTTCAAGTTTACAGGGAGGATAGGATCTACCCCATATACTAGCTGGAAAGGTGAGTTTCCTAATGCAATTTTCATTCTAGTTCTGTCTACCCATAAGGCATACTTCAGAAATGAGTTCCATTCCCTGGGATTTTTCTCTATCAATTTTCTTATGATACTCAGTAAATTCTTATTGGTGGATTCTGCTAATCTATTTCCCTGGGGATAGTAATTGGATGAGAACTTAAGTATGATCCCATGATCAAAAGCCCAACTTGACAATTTAGTGGAAATGAAGGCAGAACCATTATCACTTACCAGTGCATAAGGAGTTCCATACCTGGTGACAATGTTGCTTTCCAGAAATTTAATGACATCATCAGCAGTACAAGTTTTGCTGCTGATAGCCTCAGTCCATCTGGTACAATAATCAGTAATTGTTAGGACATACCTCTGGCCTAAAGAAGATGGAGGATTGATTGGTCCTATGAAATCCATGCCCCATTGTGCAAATGGGCGCTCTTCCATCACTGGCTGCAATGGTTGTGCAGCATATTTTTCTCTGTTGGCAGCAACTTGGCAAACATGACAACATTTAACATGATCAGCTGTGTCTTTAAAAATTGTAGGCCAGTAATATCCTGTTCTGAGGATTGCATGTGTGGTGGCCAACGCTGATCCGTGGGCAGTTCCAAACTTGTCATGTAGCTCTGTCAAAACTTTATTGGCTTCTGGTTTCTCTAAGCATCTCAGGTATATCCCTTCATAATTCTTTTTAAACAGGGCTCCTCCCTTCATCATATATTTCTGGGATCTCATCTTTAAGGCTCTTCTCTGTGAGGCTCGCATCTTCGAAGGACATCTTCCAGTGATCAGGATGTGCCTGATGTCTGAATACCATTCTTTATTGTCTTTCTCATCTATCACATACTGTTGACTGATGATGTTTGGATCAGTTTCAGATATCATCTGGCTCAGAGCCTGTCCTCTTACTAGCTTCATGGGTGTGATCTCCATGTCATATTCTTGTAGTACCGTAATCCATTTGGCCCTCTTTTCACCAGGTTCACTCTGCATCAGCAGCATCTTTACTGCTGCATCTGGTACCACAGCAATCACTTTGCTCCTCAGTATATAATGTCTGAACTTTTTTACTGCTCTGACTAATGCAAGTGCCTGTCTTTCAACATCTACATATCTCAACTCAGCATCCCTGAAAGGACAGCTCATGAAGGCAATTGGTTTCTCTTCTTTATCTTCATTTCTTTGAGTTAACACTGCTGCAGAAGTATGTTCTGAAGCAAATGAGTAGATGTAGAAATCTTTTGTATAATCTGGACTAATGAGGACAGGAGCATCTGAAATGGCCTTCTTTATATCTTCAAAAGCAGCTCTGGCTTCTGGTGTCCAGTCAATTTGTGCATCTTTTTTTAACATGGCATTCAGTGGTCTGACAATCTCAGCAAAGCCAGTGATGAACTTCCTCACAAAATTTATCTTACCAAAATAAGATTTAAGCTCCTTTTTGCTTCCTGGAAGTGGTAATTTCATAATAGATTCCACCCTGTCAGGATCAATGATAATCCCATCCTCTGTGATCAGGTGGCCTAGTAACTTTCCTGTTGTGACCCCGAATATGCACTTCTTGGGATTCAAAGATATTCCATATTCTTCACACTTCTTCAGTACACTTCTGAGATCAGCAACATGATTTCCCCTTTCTTTGGAGAACACTGTCAGGTCATCCATGTAGATGACTATACATTTTCCTATTAAGCCTCTGAAGGCTATGTCCATTGCTCGCTGGAATGTAGCTCCAGCATTTATCAATCCAAACGGCATACGTCTATATGCAAATATCCTCCATTTTGTGGTGAAGGCAGTCTTTAATCTGTCAATTTTATCAACCATCACTTGGTTGTATCCTGAAAAACCGTCCAAGAAGGACATCATCTTGGCTCCATTTACCATCTGCAGAACCTCATCCAAAGAGGGCAAAGGATAATTATCCTTTTCTGATGCTCTGTTCAGGTTCCTGAAATCCACACACAATCTGATGTCTCCATTCTTCTTCCTGACTGGTACCAGATTTGCCACCCAAGTGGAGTGCCTTACCGGAAATATTATCCGTGCATTTAACAATTTCTTGACCTCTTCAAGGATGATGGGCTCAAGCAGAGCATTGACTGGCCTCTGCTTCTGTCTGAAAGGTTTTGCATCTGGCTTGAGGGGTATAGTATGAGTTATGACAGAAGTGTCATACGTCTTCAGCTCGTCATAAGTCCATGCAATTACATGTATATAATCCTTAAGGGCTTGAGTTATTCCATCTAACTCTTCAGGTGTACAAACCTTACCCAACAAGACATTCTTCTTGTCATCAGCTTGTCCAATATTCACCTGTGAATATTGACCTCCATCTGCCTTAGGCAGATCCTTATGTTTGAGCATATTATCCAGATCAAAGGCTCTTTCTAATTCAATCATACCTTTGGGAATTGTGTTGCCAGGCAACTCTAAAATCTCATCTTCTTCCCAGACATGATCTTCCATACCATTTTCATCTATGATCTGAGCTTCAAATACATCTCTGTTTGATATGAAGTCCAGGATGTGCTGATCATCATCAAACACTTGGAGATTAGTCACATTGTCAGGTACCGAAGGTACTGACACCAATTCTACTGCAAATCTCTTCAGACCAGATATAGACAGTGGTTCCAGTGTACTGGCGGCCTGAGCAAGTGCATCTGCCCTTTGGTTCTGTTCTCTTGGCACGTGAACGATGTTGAAGGCATCAAAGTCTTCAATCAGGTCCCACACACGATGTCTGTAATTTGACAGCTTTCTGTAGTTACAAGAGTAAATTCCTCTTACTTGTCTCACAACTAGTTCTGAATCTCCAAAGACATGCAGGATCTTCACCTTCTTCTTATGAGCAAACAACAGTCCATGAATCAGAGCTTCATACTCTGTGACATTATTGGTGCAGGGGAACTGTAGTCTGTAAGCTGCTAAATGGGATTTCCCTGATGGATCAATAAGGTCAATTCCTACTCCAGAACCTTGCTTGGATTTGGATCCATCAAACCTCAGGATCCAAGGCTTATCTTCAGCGGGACATTTATTTGAACTTTCCTTTTTCTTTGCAGCTCTAGCTGCTGCTCCGCCTGATATCCACCTTAACTTAGGTGTGTCATCTTCAAGCTTCCTCTTTCCTTTATCTGATGAGCCTGATGGCTTTTCTGTTTTCTCTTCAATCCTAGCAGGAGGATGATGCTCAGCACATACAACTGCATGCTTCTTCAAAATGTGCAAGCACAGTGAGCAAGTGGTTTCTGAGTGAGGCGCCTCATGCAGCCTACACCAACCTTTGATTAAAACCTCCTGGGGAGATCTACAATGTTGTGTCATTTTTTCTATTTCTTTAACCAGAAATTCTTCGAACTTCGTCAGGTCACTGCCTTTATCCTCATCAGACAACTCGTAATCCGGTTCCATGAAGCAATCACTACCAGGAGTGATCTTTTCCTTTCTCGCATCATTTGTCTGATTGGACACCAGGATCTCTTCTGTTTTTCGGATATGGTCCTCATCAGGATCCGTCGACTCTTCTGTTCCTGCAGAAGACAAATAAAAATTAGTATCATCATCATCATCAGATGTAGCACTCACCTCAGAATATGATGATGATGCTTCACTATACGTCTGCTCCAGCATGATCATGTCTAAGCATGGTTCGCAAGTCTTTTCCGAGTGTGCTTCTCCATGCAATCTGCACCATCCGTTGATCAAAATATCATTAGCAGGTATATTTAATAATTGACAATGTTTTATCTGAGTAGATAAATGCATCTGAAAATCCCTGAAGCGATCTATTTCATTCTCATTATCAGGATCATTATTAAGTTCTACGACTGGCATATCCTCATGATAATCATCATCATGATGATGATGAACATCAAGCATCAGGACCTCTTCTATTTGGACAGTTTGCGGCCTGATGTGATAAACTCCAGGTTCTACGTTTACATACATGATCTCATTTGTTCTGTTATATTCGGTGATCATATGTTTCATCCTAGGCTCAGCATCAATCCTGATCTGATTAGGTATACCTTTCCATGGCAACCACATGTGACTGAAGTCTGTGGACATGTATCCGTTAAGCGTTTTAGACCAGTCTCGGCTAAGCAACATCCCGTATGTATCAGGTATGTCAACCACCTGAATGTCAATGTAATACTGGATCCTAGGATCAGACGCTAGCTGCATGTGAATATGAGTGAGTTCTCCTACGACACTTACTTCTGTCTTGTCCAGTTGAGTGACCTTCTTTAATGATTTAGCAGGATGCAGTCCTAATGTGTTGCATATTGACAAAGGCATAACATTAGTTGAAGCTCCTGAATCAACTAAGCAGTTGTGCAAATTCTTACTGAACATTCTTATGGTGAGGAGAAACGGTGGTGATTCAGTTTTATCTCTGTACAAGGTCATGTGAGAGGTTTCAGCAGCTTGGACTGTGGCTGACACTTTGGGCTTGACAGTGCTATCTTTAGCAGTATGGTCTCTGCTATTGGATTGACTCGAAAGGTGATTATCCTCTTTAGAAGCAGGATCATCCAGCGACTTCATGAATGCCCTTTTGATGGCAGGAGTTTTCAGTAACTCAGATAGGGACAGGCTGATCTTGATTTTCTTCATTTCATCAGCCAAATAGCTGACTAACCTGTCAGATTCATGAGGTGCACCTGCGACTTTTGTTACTGTGTTTTGAGGAGACAAGTATTGAGCATTCACCTTAGGGAACCCAGGGTTATTGCTAGCCTTAGGATCAGGAGGTGTGTTGAAGTTGTTTGGAGGTAGAGATGATGTCAATGGACCGGCAGGTCTGTTGGCATTACTCCTCAGGTTATAATTGTGCTTACCAGGGTATTGCTGCTGGTATGCATGTACTTCCTCATGCTCTCTTGTAGGTTCATTTTCATCCTCAAAAGGGAAGACATAGTTCGCTTCAAAGGTTAAGGCAGATTCTTCACAGGTCTGATTATAATCCTGATGAGGCTGATTAGTGTAGGTTTCCAGCACAAAAGCTGAGTCATATCCACAAGGAACTATTTCATTTCCTTCTGCCTGAGGTGGATTTCCAGAAGTATTAGACACTTCAGTCTGAAAGATGCTGGCAGCAATCCTAAATTGTGGACAATCTAATTCTGCATGTGCATTGGTGTTGTGAATCCTGCACCAATTGGTAAGGGCTGCCTCAGCAAGATTGACTCTAGTAGTCTGTTTGGCTTCACCAGAAGGCTGATTGTCTAGGGGTGATGGTAATGAACCATTATTTGGCCTGGAGTTCCACACTCTGGGCTGCCTAGGAGGATTATTGTTATTTGCAGCACTACTGTTGAAGTTATTGTTGTATCCTCTGTCAGGGTAATTTGGTCTGTCATTGGAATAACTCCTATTCTGACCTGACTGTGAATAAAACCCTTGGTTTCTCAAGTGTGTTACTTCTGTGGTGAGCTTTCTCAACTGAGCAGACATTTCTTTGATTTCCTCTTTCTCCTCTTGAGCTTTGGCCACTACATTTTCAGTCTGAGGCTGGAAAAAGGAAGATCCATGGTTATTGTGGGATAGGTCTGTACCCTGAGGTGTCTGAGTATGTGCAGGATATTGTGACGATTGGCCATTTCCATTAGGAGGAGGCATGATACTCAATGGAGGTACTTGCAAAGGTGCAGGCATGATTGCTGGGGGCATCACTGCTCCATTTGGATATTGTGCAGGATATTGCGAAGGATAAGCTGCAGGATACTGTGCTGGATATTGTGACTGCATGCCAGGCAAAGCAGGGAATGCTATATTTGGAGTAGGAGCAGGTATCAGCTGTTGATTTACCTTGATAGCTTCTTGAAAAGCTCCTGTCAATGTGGTGATCGCAGGATGTGTTCTCCTGATGAACATGGCGGTTAATGGATCCAGGGCTGAATAATAAATACTTCTGGCAGCATCATCAGCCACCACATATGGGGTAACTAGCTTGGACAACATTTTCTGGAACCTAGCATTGAAATTTGCAATAGGTTCATGCTCAAATCTCTTGATTGTGGCAAACAGGTGGTAATTCATGGATGGATCAATAGGGACCTTGAATCTGTCAAGAAAGGCCTTCTCTAAGACAGCCCACGAACCTACAGAAGATTGACCAAGACTGATGAACCAATTATAAGCCTCTTCCCCTAAGGAAAAAGGGAATAATCTGCACACCACATCCTGATGTTCTATTCTGGCTCTGCAGCAAGCTTCTTTAAACGTCCTGATATGATCATCCGCATCCTGGTAAGGATGGTATTTTGGACAAAGCTTGTCCGGATACTTTGGTAACTCATGATACGCAGTAAAGGTCAATGGTGATTCTGCTGCAAAGAACGACATTGCAACCTGAAGGGGCTGAACTGGTGGTGCAGTTGGCTGAGGTTGGACTAAAGGTATACCCTGAGGTTGAATAGGAGGTGTCACTGGTATACCTGAAGGTATTTGCAAACCAACAGGAGCTACAGGAGGAGGTCCTGGTGAAGCTCTGGACGTACTAGACTCTGGAGTATGGTGAACGTCTACAGTCTTAGGTCTAAAACCTCTAACAGGCAATTCTTCGAAAATTTCAATATGTCTAGACCTGGTATTTATCCTGTGAGCCAGGATTTCTCGATTCGGAGGCCAATTAGCTGAAACTTTGCAAATATTGGCTGGATTCCACCGGACGAGGTGATATTTGCGGTCAACTTGCAAATCAGACTGAATATTTACGCGATATTTGCGAAGATACTGCAAATATGACAGGATATTGGGATATTCCAACCAGTAGCACCAGATCTCACGTGTCTAAGGCTCAAATTCTCAAAGCTTGAACAAATTTATGCATCTTTGGCCAATATTTAGTGAATCTAAAGAAATCTACTGTAAAGCTTGCAATATTTATATGGAATTTGGAAATCTTTACACAGAATGTGCAAATACAAACTTGTCGCAGCAAATATTTATGCAATTTGATGAAATTCACAAATGATCTGAAGTTACCTTACTCTGAGCGTCATCAAACCTGAAAGTACTGATGATGAACGTGATCTTCCGGACTCAGGCCCTCCTTCTAGCGCCAATTTTATGTTGGTCATGATGTTAGTCATTCACAACATAGAATAAAAGTTACACAACAACCTTTACTCATCTTGAAAGATACGATGAATTCAAAGAATTCATGATCCCAAGTCTCCGTTGATTAGGTCTTAATCTACTGACGTTACTCAGTGGTTGATGTGTGTTGCTGTTTTCCATTCAGGGGCCTTACGTGTTTCTGCACTGTTCATCATCATCATCTTCAAATATCCTGCTCTGGATGTTCGCTCTGCAAGTCTCCAACGATTCTACTTCTGCACTGTAAATTTAGTCAAATAATGTGCATACAGGCTGATATTTGCATGATTTCTATCATTATTTATGATTCATTGCATGATATTTTCAGTACTACATGCATTTAACCAAATATGCTAAGGATCTTCAGTTACCTACGAGATTTCAGCATATTTCACTGTTTCTGCTTGTTATTTATCATGATTTGCAGTTATGGTGATGAATTAATGAAATTGAAAAAAGGAAAAGGGTTAGAGAGTGAGATTCCCAAAATTACTGGACTTAGATCACTGATTCACATACAAGCTCCCATACTTGCAATGAAAAGAAGGAAAACTAGAAATCATACTTCACCAGGACATTCCACAAATCCGCATGATCTAGTGCAAAGCTTCAAAGGAAAGTTGACAACAACATGTAATGAAATGAAAGCGCTTCCAGTTGAACACAGCATTCACCAGTACATATCCAGAAATCAACAAGAAGATTACGTAAAATTTACAATCGGGATGTAATCTGGAACTTCATATTCATTCAGTATGCTCAAGAACAGGTACATTTACAGTGATCTGAAGAAAGAACCTTGACATTTCAACAATTCTATCCTCATTAGTCTCAGTAATCCGATCTCCTAATTGATTCTACAGTAATTGACTTTTGCGCCAGATGCGTCTGTGTATTCTAATGTATTCCTCCTCTTTAAAATGACAAGCTCTGGATGTTATATAGAACAACTGCCAGAAAACGGTTACAATGATCCAAGGATCAGGATCCTCTCATAACAAACAACGGCCCAGATGAAAAGCACATGCTTCGTCAGTTAGCAAATGTACAGCTGGCACAGAATATTCCAGCATCTTCAACTTGATTCGGCCTCCAGCTGGCGAACAGCATATTTGACAATATCCTCCTCATTTCTGGCTCATGTTGACTCCATGCGCAACTTTGTAATGCTCAGCTTCAGCAGCATCATCATGATTTCAACGTTCAGCTTCAGCAGCATCATGACTTCAATGTTCAGCTTCAGCAGCATCATGATGATTTCTTGCAAGTAAACAGACAAACATTAAGTTCATCATCATCATGCTAAACAACAGGAAATAAACGCTCTATTAAACAAGTCCCCAAAATGTGCAGCATACGATTTTCAAATCACTGGAAATTTATGCACTAAATGCATAAACAGCATAAAAACAATCAGGTCAACCATCGTTGACCAAACATCAGGCAGTCGGCCCTTTCGAATTTCCATCGCTTCATGCTTTCCCGCCCATTTTCATGTGTATCGGGCCCAAAATATGATGATGATGACCCCAAATTATACAAAGAAATAATCGCCTTTCAACCATCCTTAGAATCCGGCTTTGCATCATCATCATATTTGCATCGACGTGACTACATATGATCAGGGTGACAATTTTACCTTAGGCCGACGGCAACAGTTATACTGACGCCAAAAATCATGATGATGACCAACTATATATCTTCAAAGTGGCCGCAGGATATCACAAAATATGATGATCCTCCTTTCCTAATGGTCTGATGAAAAGCACATCAGGATGTTTTGTTCTTGCACATTCGGGAAAGAAAGACAACGTCATCATCATCATGATGAAGACAAATAGGAGGACTTGGAAAATGATCCTGCCGCTGAGGAAAATCATGATGACGTCATCGTCATCATCAAGCTTGGTTAAAATGCAAAGGGATGACGTCACCATCATGTTTCGTTACGATCAGGAGGTAAATGGAATATCGGGTTCCCTCTAAGGAAGATGATCAGGTCATGAAAGCAGTATGACCCTTTTTCGGCCAAGGCAATCCGCTCGAAAGATCAGGATGATGAACATCATCATCATCATATTCGCATTGGGTGACTTAAAATATGATCCTGCTGAAAGTCCTGATGACGTCATCAGGATATCCGGGGCTTGTGTTAATCCTCGAAGATGACGCCATCGTCATCATCATATTGGCGAAATGGATCACGCCTTGGAAAAAATCCTGCCGATGGACAAAGGTGATGGTGATGTCATCGTCATCATCATATTTGCAAAAGGTTATACTCGTCGGCAGGATGATACTACGAACTGTTGGGAGAGACGAACAAGATCATGATGATCTTGTTCAACACGACTTAAGAAATGAAAATCACCCTCCGCTTCGAAAGATAAGGTGATCATCATGATCACGCAAAAGGAGGTCAGGAGGATATTAGGAAATGTCGGGTCTCGAAATATCATGATGATGCTGATCACCAAGACTGTCGTGCGCGCGCAAATTATGCAGATGGCAGATTTCTCTAAGTAAGGTGATATTATAATATCAGCATGATATTATAATATCAGGTGATGTTGGAATATCATGATGCTCGCAATGTTTCTAAGGTTACTCGACGGGTAAAACACACTGGCACTTAAGATTGACGTCCGGATATTTCGGGACTGCATGATATTCACCGGGTGATAGAGTAAGATCATGATGATGATCTTTGGCGACACAAAAGACCGCCCGACGGGAAAGGATTAATACGACTTAAACTTGACGTCCGGATGTTTCGACCTCAGGATATTATCGGGGGGCTTTTCAAATATCATGATGATGATGTTCATATAGCAATTATCAGGTTTGACCAAAACTTTGACTGCTCACAACTCCCTCATATGGACGAATTTTCAAGTGATGCAAAAGGCAAACCTGCATGAAATTTCAAGCTTTTTCCAACCATGAAGTCATAGAAACAAAATATGAACTTTGACAAACTAACCTCATGATGATGACCTACCTCATCCTGACCTTCATGATGATGATGCACCTGACCTATTTTTACCAAACCGCCAGAAACAGACAACACAAGCCAAAACAAAAGCTGGGTCCCTGTTTTGCCAAGTCAAAATGGGGCGTGTTGTGTAACCACACAACAGTTACCTTACTCTCTGCATCATCAAACCTGAAAATAATGATGATGAGCATAGTCTTTCAGATCAGCCCTCCTTCTAGTGCCAATTTATGTTGGTTATGATGTTAGTCACAAACAAGCATAGAATAAAAGTACACATTAACCTTTATTCATCTTGAAAGATATGATGAATTCAAAGAATTCATGATTCCAAGTCTTCGGTGATTAGGTCTTAATCGTTTGAAGTTACTCAAAGGCTAATGTGAGTTGCTGTTTCCATTTTGGGGCATTACGTAAAAGTTTATCATCATCATGACACTCTCGCAGAAATTATTTACAAAGAAGTCATATTATATAGTTATTTGGTGAAAAGATGCAGAAATACTTCGATCTTTGCATGATATTTTCAATTGTGCATGCTTTGTATTCAAATATGCTAAATATTTGCAATTATATATGAGATGTCTGCATATCTGTGTTATTTGCTTAAGATCATCAATTATTTACAATTATGAAGATGAAATGCTCTGAAATTTAAAAGAAAATGAAGAAATGCTTCTAATCAAAGTTGAACCTTTAGCTTTTGAACCACATGTATATTAGATATTGTCATGAAGAGAAGAGAACCAAACCATATTTTCACTAGGACATTCCACAGCTAGATATAGTTGATGCTAACTTCAAAGGAATTTGTATGAAGACAACACATGTAAGTAGACATGCACTCCAAGGGACGTAGCAAATCACCACATATATCCAGAATTCATACACTAATTACTCAAGATTTACTATGAATTGTAATCGACACAGTCTTCTCATTCATTAAGTATGCAAAAATATAAATGTATACAAAAACTTTGAAATGAGCTCTAAATGTTTCAGCAGACATATTTCAATTAAGTTTCAAATATTTACAATAAGGAATTCCATCACCTTTTATAGAACAAGGTGAGGAATCCGTTACAAAAAGATCTACGATCTTGATTTATCAATGCAAATCTACGGTCACCATTCTCCTTGACTTTGTCAACCTCTACAAAAATGGCACAAGTTGCCAGCTGGCAACTATCTGGACTACTTACACTTATATCCCCTTTATGATGTGTCTTCATCATGCTCCTCATCTGATTCATGTGGATCATCATCATGTGCATCACTTCCTAAACTTTCACTATCTTGATGATGATGACGCTGCATATGGGGCTACACGCTGCTCCGGATCTGCTCATATGACTGCACAACTGGGTCTATTGCTTTGCCATCCTGAGTTTTTGCTTTGATGATGGCATGCTTGTGTGCCTCATATTTGTTTCTACTGCTATCTAATTTGTCCTTCTTGTCCTGCTATGTCTCATTGTATTTCTCCATCTTGACTTTGATTCTCATTATTTTATTTACAACTTCTTCTGTCAAGTGGACAAGTGGACCATCTACCTCTAATTGGAAGTTGTTGTGTAAAGCTTTGATGGCAGATTCTTCATCTTGATTTTCTATTTTCCCTTCCACTTTTCCTTCCAATGTTTCTAATATTTCTGCCTCTTCAGCCATTAAATCATGTAACTTCATGCTGATATCTCTCAACTTATTATTGCATCTTTTGAGCACTCCACATTCAAACTGAATGTCCTTATACCAAATGTCCACCAACAATGTAGTATGGTTGTTCAATACCTGCTTACTAATAAGCAGTTGAGGATTTATCCTCTTTATTTCTCCTAGGAGATTTAATACCTTTTCTAGTTTGTAGGACCTTTTCCCTGTCTGCATTTGCAATTTAGCTACTTTGGTCCTGGAGTCACTGAGAATGCTCCATCTCCTCAAGGAGGCCTTTACCATTTCTTCTGCATCATCCAATGTGGATGACATCCATCTCCTTATCACAGATGCCTCATGTTTCATGAGGTCCAGTTTATTTACTTCCTCTTGAGAAATAGCAGTCAATGGGACTGCATGTTCAGTTGTAGTATCATCAGGATTAATCAGCCTCCTTATGTAGGCATGCAACTGAGCAATGTGCTCTTTGTGTTGCTTATTTTTCTCCTTCTCTCTTTTTACCTTTTGAATTAAAGAATCAATAATGTCTTTGTCCTCCTGACCTTCTTGGTCTTCATTGGCAAAACTGAGATCCACTGTGCTAATTTAAAATTCATCCAAGTTGATTTTACCTTTTTCTTTCTCCACAGTAGGTATTGCAATTTGTGTGGTCCTCCTCCCAGTTATCAGATCTCTTTTGATGGCTGAAGTCATTTTGGCCTTCCTCTTAGGCTTCATTATATCCCCGGAGAACAAGGTGGAGACATCAAACTCTTGGATTTTAAAATCCTCTTCTATATTTACCTCTTTCTCCAACCACGGAGGCACCTGATCATGTTTTTCTGCATCATCACAATGTTCACCTGTGTCTCCTGTTTCTATCAGCAGATGTGGTGGAGATGGTGATTTTCTCATTTCCTCTTCTTGATGCTCACTTCGCTATTGATCCTGTGGCACATTTTCCTGTTCTGGAACTTCCTTCTCCGGAGGAGCATCTTCTTGGGGTGGGGGATCTTGTGGTGCATCTATATGTTGATCATGATGATCATGATCCTTCTCTATCATTATTTCATCTAGTTTCAACTCTTCCCCTTGTTGTATATCCACTGCACTGGATACTGTGGATTCTACCTGAGGTGCTGGTGTTTGTTCTGCAGCCTTTATTTGTTCCAGGCCTGCACTATCAACCTCTTGTGTTCTGGCAGCAGGATCCTCTATTGTTTTCTCCTTTTCATCAGCCTTCATTTCTTGAACCTCTACTATAGAAGGTTCCACTGATGTATACTGTGGATCTTGTTGGCCTAATTCCAGAGTATGGCCTTCTGATTCTGCCATCTCTATTTCTTCTGCTAGGTGCCCTTTGTTAGGTGATCATGTTGGATGTTCAGGACTTGCATCTTGTTTCTCTGTCAGGTCTACCACTACAGGACTTGTCACCTCTACAATTAATGTTTCCAGCCCTATTTCCTGAGCTACCTGCTCTGGGCTCTTTTCCTGTTCTGTCTCCTCTTGCTTCATTTCTTCCAGTATCATTTGAACTGGTGGAGGCTTGTGAGGGGTCATGCTTGTTCCAATAGCAAGTGTTTCCATCTTTTGTGCAGCCACCTCTTGTACAACCTTATCATCAGACAACATGATTGCCTCGTCTAGCGAGATGTGACCTTCTGCTTGTGTCTGAGAAGTTTCTTTCTTCTGTTCCTTTGCAAGTTCAGTTTTGAACTTGACGATGGTAGGAAGTGGAACATTATGCTGAAGTTCCTTAGGTACTTCACTACCTACCCCTTGTAACAATGTTGGGGGTTGTCTTATTTCACCTCTCATAGAGGTTCTTTGTTTCTTAGGTGGGGTGGACACCAGCACCTATGGAGCTTTTCTTTTCCTCTTTATTATTAATGGAGCCTCTTCTTCTTCAGGCTCTTCCTCCATGAGGATAACCTCTTCTCCTAGTTTTCTTGAAGATTGACCCTCCTCTAGGGTCTCAGTGATTCCAGCCTCTGTTGTCTTACTCTTCTTGGACTTTTCTTTCTTTGTCCTTGGAGGGGATGCTGATTCTGATTCAGATCCTGATGCTGCTGCCTCTTCAGCGTTGAATACTCCTCTTTCAATAATAACCCCTTTGGGTTCCTTCTCTATTTTCTTGCCCCTTTGGGGTCTTTTGCTCTGTTATTGTTGTGGAGGTAGCTTATCTCCCTTAGTCTTCCTCTTTTCAATCAGGAAGTCATCATACTCATCCCCAGGAATATCCTGCCCCTTCTTCTTGTTGTCCACCGTAATGGCAACACCTTTCTTCTTCAATGCCTCTACCTGCTCATCAACCCAAGCTTGAGTTAGTTGTATGGTCATGGCAATGAAGGGGTCCAAGGATATATCTTCCTATATAGTGAGGTCAGGTGCAGAGATGGTATCATTATATATCTTCTTCTGCTCATATTCATCTACAATTATCCTGCCATCATCTCTTTTCAATTGTTGAGGAATGGGGATGCAATCAAAGGTTCTGATTTGATTCAATGTTAACCTTTGATACCTTCTTTTCCTTGCTTCTGCCTCATCTTCGCAGTCGGCCCAGAAGTCCTCTAGGTGCCTCTGATGAATAGGCTTTCCTATTATCTTCTGCATCCTACTGTAAGGGTCATATGGTCTTGTTAGTGGAAAAGGTTGCAGATTCATTTTATTTAGGGTGACCATCACCTTCTTTATATTGTCTGAATCGGGGCACATATAGCAGCCAATGCTAACTGGAAACAAAATTGGTGGCAGCTTCTTGGCATCCTTGTACATTTTTATGCTTGTGGAGCCCTACCTAATGAACTCCATCAGTATCACTGCATCAGTGGGATACCTTGGCAGCATTAGAGGATGTCCATCGAAACCTTCAATTCTTATGTATGAAAAAGTGGCAAACTGTATATACCAGGCTCCATGCCTGTAAATTATCTCTTGAGCCTCTATGCTCAATCTCTTTGTTCTGTCCTCCTCTATGGTCCTCACTAGATGCATGGAGAATGCATCATTGACCAGTTTGTAATCTTTGAGGTAATTGGTTCTTTGTAGCTAGGGATGATGATCCCAGATATGCACAACATTTGTGCCTGTAAGCTTTCCGTCTGTAACTAATGCATCAAAGGTGCCCTTGTAAGCATAGGAATAAATAATGTATGATGACATATAGAATGCACAATTTAAACCTCCAAGGTTCATTAGCTACTCATGCAGAGCATCACTTATTAGCTGGCCCCACAGTGGCTTGATATCTGAATACAAGCACATCATGATTACACCATACATCAAATCCTTAAACTACTAGCATCAGGCTGGCCTGTTAATCTGTTCAACAGTGCAATCATATACTAATATTCATCAGCAAAATCATACTTAAATAGGTGCACAGGAAGTTTGGTTGCCGCAGGATATGTGTTGTTCTCAGCCCGCCATTAATACATGTTCTTCCTAGCCTACTTTTTATTGTTTTCATATTCTTTTTCTGACTTCTTCAGGTCTACACTTTTGACCTTGCTCCCCAGTGGCAATCCAAATGTCCGGGAGAGACCCTTGATGGATAGGTCTGCATATATCCTCCCATGTTTCATCACTTGCCTGGTCTCTGGGTTATAATTGCTGGCACATTCGATGACTAGCTCCAGAGATTCCATAGAGTATGGAAAACCAGCAGCGTTCCACATTCTCGATATGAATACTGCATCCAGCACAAGACTCTTGTCACTCCCATCATTCAGCCTAGCTGACCAGGCTTCCAAATTGGTGCTCCCCTGATGGGTATCTGTAATTGCTCTGTATTTAAACAGGATGCTCCTCTGAGAAGAGAACATGGGCTTGCTGAATTCTTCCTGACACTTAATTAACCTCTTGTCAGCCATGAGTACCTGCAATTAACAAAATCCCATCTCACAACGGGTATACACGTGCATGCATATTGCAATTAACTTCATAAATCACCATGCCTACTGTATCTTTTCAACATTACTTAATCATATGGATGCATAAACTAGAACTTACATCATCATACCTGAATAAAAACAACATGATGATGGCTTCATTTACTTACTTGGTTATGCAGATTTCTCTTTTATACCAGTAGACTATTAACAATGCTCTTAATTCAGTTGATGATCCCGCACTTCCTTCTATCTATGAGCTCAAATCGTGCAACTATCGCCTGTATGAGTATATGGAAACTGGTGCTCTGTAAAAACAATTTTATCGCAAGGTAAATGTAAAAATGACGGTTGAATTACCTTTTAACCTTGCAATTAGGGTAAATTTAGGGCAACTCTGACAAATTAGATTGTATTCATTGATTATCCGTGTGAAAACGCAGGATCTCGCCAGGTGTTTCATCAGGTTTCGGGGTCGGCGGGAACCACCTACCATGTCTGCGCGCATTAAATGATAATGGTGGCAATGGGAGCAGGGGGATATCCATATGACAGGATATCATGAAGGCAGGATGATATTCGCAAATATTGGGTCAAGTTTCAATGTCATCCTCCTCCATTAAATTGGAATAGTTATCGCGACAAGATTCAGGTGAGAAAAAGCACCTTTTGGTTATGTTTAGTACATCAGGAGGATATTTCAATGTATCGAGTGATGTTTCAAAGATGATGATGACGGGACAAACTTACATGTCTCTCTTTCAGAATATCAGGATGACATCATCCAGATATTCGTTCTTTGTATCGGAAGGGCATCATGACGTCATCATCATGTTATGCGAACATGATCATGTTTAGAAAATATCCTGTCGAAATGTAAATGTGATGATGATGTCATCGTCATGTCTGTTTCTTCATTTATCAGATTTGGATGACATCATCAGGATATTGGCTTAGGGTGATATTTTGCGGCAGGAGGATATTAAGAAATATCAGGTTACAATTGGAAATATGACGCTCGTGATATATAAGACTGTTTGACGGGGAAGATTTATCACCACTTAAAGTTGATGTCTGAATATTTGGACTGCATGACTTATTGGGTGATGTACCAAGATCAGGATGATCTTCGACAACATGAATGAGGTTATAAAATCTGATCCTCCTCTTGCGAATATCAGGTTTGACCAAAACTTTGACTATTCATAACTCTCACATCCTGATGAATATCAGGGTGATGTAAAAGACAAACCTGCATGGAATTTAATGCTCTTTCCAAATATAAGGTCACAAAAATGAAATACAAATTTTGATAAACTAACCTCATGATGATGACTTACCTCATCCTGACTCTACATGATGATGCACATGACTTACTTTTACCAAACCGCCAGAAAGCAGACAACACAAGCCAAGCCAAAAAGTTGGGTCCCTATTTTACCAAGTCAAAATGGGGCATGTTGTGTAACCACACAACAAGCCCCTATGATAGAATTACCTCCAGCTCAGATGCCTTTTCTCCAATCTACTGAAGCAACTAAAGCAAGAGATGACAGAGACGACATCAGGGAGTTGTCGGTCATGATGTTAGTCATTCACAAACATAGAATAAAAGTTACACAACAACCTTTACTCATCTTGAAAGATACGATGAATTCAGAGAATTCATGATCCCAAGTCTCCGTTGATTAGGTCTTAATCTACTGACGTTACTCAGTGGTTGATGTGTGTTGTTGTTTTCCATTCAGGGGCCTTACGTGTTTCTGCAAAGTTCATCATTATTTCTTCAAATATCCTGCTCTATATGCCTGCTCTGCGTAAATCTCCAACAATTCTACCTCTGCACTTATGGATTTAGTCAAATAATGTGCCTACAGGCTGATATTTGCATGATATTTTCAATACTACATGCATTTAACTCAAATATGCTAATGATTTTCAGTTACCTACGGGATGTCAGCATATTTCTCTGTTTCTGCTTGTTATTTATCATGATTTGCAGTTATGATGATGAATTTATGAAATTAAAATAAGGAAAAGGGTTAAAGAATGAGATTCCCAAAACTACTTGACTTAGATCACTGATCCACATACAAGCTCCCGTACACGCAATGAAAAGAAGGAAACTAGAATCATACTTCACCAGGACATTCCACAAATCCGCATGATCTAGTGCAAATCTTCAAAGGAAAAGTTGACAACAACATGTAATGAAATGAAAGCGCTTCCAGTTGAACACAGCATTCACCAGTACATATCCAGAAATCAACATGAAGATTACGTAAAATTTACAATCAGGATGTAATCTGAAACTTCATATCCATTCAGTATGCTCAAGAACAGGTACATTTACAGTGATCTGAAGAAAGAACCTTGACATTTCAACAATTCTATCTTCATTAGTCTCAGTAATCCGATCTCCCAATTGATTCTACAATAATCGGCCTTAATGCGCCAGATATTTCTATCTATCTCCTTTTTTTACAGCTCAGGATCTGGCTCTTATATAGAACAAATGCCAGAAAATAGTTACAACGATCCAAGGATCAGGATCCTCTCATAACAATCGACAGTCCAGATGAAAAGCACATGCTTCGCCAGTTGGCAAATATACAGCTGGCACAGAATATTCCAGCATCTTTGATTTGATTCGGTCTCCAGCTGGCAAACAGCATATTTGACAATATCCTCCTCACTTCTGGTTCATGTTGCCTCCATGCGCAACTTTGCAATGCTCAGCTTCAGCAGCAGCTCTAACAGCATCATGACTTCTTGCAAGTAAACAGACAAACATTAAGTTCATCATCATGTGGATAAACAACAGGAATTTAAACATTTTATTAAACAGGCCTCAAAATGTGCAGCTACAGGCAATCGGGCTTTCAAATTTCTATCACTCTATTTTCCTGCCCATTTTCTTGTATATCGGGTTCAAATATGATCATGTATGTATCGACGTGACTACACATGGTCGGGATGACAATTTTACATTAGGCGGACGGCTAAACTTATACCGACGCCAAAAATATGATGATGTCCATCCATCGGGAAGACATGTTCTATCAGCGAGAAAAATCCAGACTTGGCCTATAGCAAGACTTAAAACTTTCATCTGCATGATATTTTGGAAATATGATGCTCCCCCTTCCGAATGTCCAGATGATGTCACCGTCATGTTTCGCTTCTGTGTATTGGGGAAAAGAAAGACATCATCATCATCATGTCGAAGGAAAATAGGAGGATATGAAATATGATCCTGCTGCTGAGGAATGGAATATGATGGTGACGTCATCGTCATATTCGGGCTTCATTAAAATGCAAAAGATGACATCACCGTCATGCTTAGTTAAGATCAGGGGATAAATGTAATATCGGGTCACCTTAGGAAGATGATCAGGTGGTGAATGAAATATGACCCCTTTGCGGCCAAGGTAACCCTCTCGAAAGATCAGGATGATGATGATCATCAGGATATCCAGGGCTTTTGTTTAAACTTAGAACATGACGTCATCGTCATATTCACGAACTGGATCATGTTTTGGAAAATATCCTGCCGAAGGGAAATGTGATGATGATGTCATCCTGATATTTGCTTCTTCGTTTATCAGGTTGGGATGACGTCATCAGGATATTTGCAAAAGGTCATATTTCTCGGCAGGAGGACATTACGAAATATCAGGTAGACAAACAAGATCATGATGATCTTGACAACATGACAGGATAAAAATATGATGATCCTCTTGCGATTATCAGGTTTGACCAAAACTTTGACTGTGCATAACTCCCTCATATGGACGAATTTTCAGGTGATGTAAAAGGCAAACCTGCATGGAATTTCAAGCTCTTTCTAAATATGAGGTCATAGAAACAAAATATGAACTTTGACAAACTGACCTCATGATGATGACCCACCTCATCGAATATCATGATGATGATGCACCTGACTCATTTTTACCAAACCGCCAGAAAACAGACAACACAAACCAAGCCAAAAGTTGGGTCCCTGTTTTGCCAAGTTAAAATGGGGCGTGTTGTGTAACCACACAACAACTTGCCACCAAAGAAAACAACAAAATTCAAATGATTCAAGTGATATGATCATATTCATCTATAGTATTCTAATTCTTTCTAAGTAAAATCATCATGATCTTTGAATGATAAAGTTTCATCAAGGTAACAGTGCTAACAAAGGATCATGTGTGTGCATATGATTAATTATCCTCATCTTGAAAGCAAGTTGAAAATATAAGTAACTGGTGTTAAACTACATAGTTGGAGACCATCCCTCATAGCCAACCGGATAAAGCCTTGCTGTCAGCAGGCATTCATAGCCCCGGCAAGGTTATCTATACAATCTCCCTAAGTAGAGCCCCATTGCCAGCAGGCATCTATAGCCTCGGTAGAGTTACTTAGATGGCCTAAGTTTATTGTTTATATATTTTTTTATTTATATATCTGATATCATCATGTCAGCTCATTTGTACAAGGTATGGTCACTTGCAGCTTTAGGTTGGAGATTGTATTGGTAGCAAGGGAGTCCCTTTAGATTTTTCACTTAACACCTATACTCATATCTTCAACAAGCCCAAGGCTGTTAGGTGTTTCATTGTGTTTGATTCACTTTGGACAAGAAAAGGCACCTGATGAAAAGATATTATAAAACCTGATCATGAATATTTATCAGAATGAATTACAATCTATATCTAAATCTGATCTCATCACTTGAATCGTAAAAATTTAGTTATTTTCTTAGGTGATGAAGTGCATCATCTTGACTTACCAAAACAAAAACTCAACCAAAACAACACAAAACAGAAGAAACACTATACAAACAACTAACCTACAAAAAGGAAACAACAGAAACAGAACAAGAAAGCAAAACAAGCAAACTGTACAAACAACTAACCTACAAAATTATATACAAACTACTACTAGGCAAACAAAAACCAGCAAAAGACCCAAAGACACCTGTATTTGCATACTTCTTTCGATTGTGCAGGAGTCTTAGGGTATCAGTTATGGTTCTCAACCTAGCAAATTTATCTTTATATTCTGAAAAATATTCTGGTATTCTGAATTCATTGTATTCAAAAGAATAACTCTTGATGATCAGCAACTGAGGAAGCTCATCATGTTCATGATTAATCCATATGCATGTCTTATCTCCTGAATTTCCATAATTAAAATAGTATTCAACATCATTTACTGTGGAAAGGAGAAATACAACCTGATGTATTTCTGATTTTGTTGGACATGCTTCCTGATTGGCAGTTGATCTTCCATTTGTCATTATATTTTCACTGCTTGGCTCAGTGTCTGGTCTCTCTTCAAATTGAAGGATGTATGACTCTTGATGTATTAATTCTTCATCTTTATCCAGCCTTCTCCCTTCATTCTGGATGTTCAGTTTATCTTCCAGTTCAGGAAACTTCTCAATATTTTCTTCAATTTCCTGCACATCAGCATCTAAATAAGTATCTTTATTATCACAACCTGATATACAGAAGTTTATCATTTCTAAATCACTTGACTGTAAAGGAGAAACAACTTTCACTTGATAAGGACACTCCCCTGTTTCATTCTCAAAATATTTCTGGAGTAACGTCTGATTATGCACAACTCCAAAGTCTTCTACATCTTCATCTTTCAGGAATTGTTCATTAAATAATTCACATCTTCTATCTAGTAGAGGATCTGGTTCCATTAACCTGTAACATTCTTGCATTTGATTATTTAATTCAAAGAAGTCAGGTAATAAATCAGCATTTATTTTCTTTTCTATGACTCCCTGAGTTACTATCATAGGAACTTCATAATCAGCAGTAGTGCATTTAAATTGCTCTACTATCTGTTTACACTTCTCTTTACCATAGAATGACTCTAGGAAAGATGTTTCATCTTCTTTATCAAAAGTATTAGGATCAGAATCAAAAATATTATCCTGATGAGTAATTTCTTCTCTAAAATTTTCACAAGATTCATACCTGCATACTGACTGGTCCTTACTTGTATTAGGAAGTAGAGAACTCCTATCAATCCCACCATAAAATGAATCCAGGAAAGATGTTTCCTCTTCATTACCTTCTGGAACCGACTCAGCTATTGTATTTTCTAGAATCTTTTTCAACATGATCAAGCAGGCGTAACAATCCCTTTCTGAATGCTCTTCATCATGTAATCTGCACCAGCTTTCAATCAAGACATCATCAGTGGATAAACCTAATATTTGACTACACTGTATATTTCTAGACAAGTATAATTCAAAATCCTCAGATCGGTCCACTTTAGCGTCTGGACAATTAATAACTTCTGGTGCTGCATCTGCTTGTTGCTCCAAAATTTCCTCATTTTCCTGGCAAATTTCAACCCTGAACACATCTGGAAAGAATATTAATCCTTTCAAATATAAATCCAACCTTGTAAGGAAAGTTAAACAATTTATTTCGCTGTGTTCCACAGTCTGGTGTATCCTGCAACAGGTGGATAAACCAAAGTTAGACAAACTGTGAGGGTAAAGCTGCCTACTCAAAGTTTCCTGAAATAACGGAATGTTAACTTGACAATTGCCTTCATATGCATCCATCAAACTGAGACTATATTTTTCAATTTTTAAGGAGATCCATCATATCTCAGAATAAAACTTGAAAGTTCAGAAAATCAAACTAATCTTTGAGGCTTTGGGCTAGATCTTGGCAAAGGTGCAACCAAAACATCTCAGATAAGAGATATTTGCAGACATTTAACTCAAATGCTGAAATATTTATGCAATATTTGCAGAAATCCAGAAATGTGACAGGATATTGGGATATCCTGACCCATAACACAAGATCTCGAGTGCCTAAGGCTTAAAAGTCTCAAAGTTTGAACAAATTTACGTACCTTTAGCCGATATTAGTGAATTCAGAAAGATCTACTGTAAAGCTTGCAATATTTATGTGAGATCTGGAAATCCTTACATAGAATGAACACATACAAACTTCTCACAGCAAATATTTACGTAATTTACTGAAATTCACGGGCGATCTGAGGTTACCTTACTCTATGCGTCATCAAACCTGAAAATACTGATGATGAGCGTGATCTTCCGGGCCTGCCCTCCTTCTAGCGCCAATTTATGTTGCGTTAGAAGCGAGGGGCCTGCAGATTAATTGCAATACTTAGGGCAAGTGGCTATACTAAGGTAGGGGATATCACTTCAACTGAAAAGAATTTATTTGCTGCGAAACAGCTCAGCGACCCTCCTTCTAGCGCCAATTTATGTTGCGTTAGAAGCGAGGGGCCTGCAGATATGTTAGCAAGATTTAAAGCGGGCTGATAAACAGAGGCAGGGGATATCACGTCAATTGAACTGGATTTCTTCGCTGAGAAACAGCTGGCCCTCCTTCTAGCGCCAATTTATGTTGGTCAGAATGAGGGGCCTGCATAAAATGAATGATGACTAAAGCAGTGGTGCCTTTTCCAGTTCTGCCCTCCTTCTAGCGCCAATTTATGTTGGTCATGATGTTAGTCATTCACAAACATAGAATAAAAGTTACACAACAACCTTTACTCATCTTGAAAGATACGATGAATTCAGAGAATTCATGATCCCAAGTCTCCGTTGATTAGGTCTTAATCTACTGACGTTACTCAGTGGTTGATGTGTGTTGCTGTTTTCCATTCAGGGGCCTTACGTGTTTCTGCAAAGTTCATCATTATTTCTTCAAATATCCTGCTCTATATGCCTGCTCTGCGTAAATCTCCAACAATTCTACCTCTGCACTTATGGATTTAGTCAAATAATGTGCCTACAGGCTGATATTTGCATGATTTCTACCATTATTTACAATTCTTTGCATGATATTTTCAATACTACATGCATTTAACTCAAATATGCTAATGATTTTCAGTTACCTACGGGATGTCAGCATATTTCTCTGTTTCTGCTTGTTATTTATCATGATTTGTAGTTATGATGATGAATTTATGAAATTAAAATAAGGAAAAGGGTTAAAGAATGAGATTCCCAAAACTACTTGACTTAGATCACTGATCCACATACAAGCTCCCATACATGCAATGAAAAGAAGGAAACTAGAATCATACTTCACCAGGACATTCCACAAATCCGCATGATCTAGTGCAAATCTTCAAAGGAAAAGTTGACAACAACATGTAATGAAATGAAAGCGCTTCCAGTTGAACACAGCATGCACCAGTACATATCCAGAAATCAACATGAAGATTACGTAAAATTTACAATCAGGATGTAATCTGAAACTTCATATCCATTCAGTATGCTCAAGAACAGGTACATTTACAGTGATCTGAAGAAAGAACCTTGACATTTCAACAATTCTATCTTCATTAGTCTCAGTAATCCGATCTCCCAATTGATTCTACAGTAATCGGCCTTAATGCGCCAGATATTTCTATCTATCTCCTTTTTTTACAGCTCAGGATCTGGCTCTTATATAGAACAAATGCCAGAAAATAGTTACAACGATCCAAGGATCAGGATCCTCTCATAACAATCGACGGTCCAGATGAAAAGCACATGCTTCGCCAGTTGGCAAATATACAGCTAGCATAGAATATTCCAGCATCTTTGATTTGATTCGGTCTCCAGCTGGCAAACAGCATATTTGACAATATCCTCCTCACTTCTGGTTCATGTTGCCTCCATGCGCAACTTTGCAATGCTCAGCTTCAGCAGCAGCTCTAACAGCATCATGACTTCCTGCAAGTAAACAGACAAACATTAAGTTCATCATCATGTGGATAAACAACAGGAATTTAAACATTTTATTAAACAGGCCTCAAAATGTGCAGCTACAGGCAATCGGGCTTTCAAATTTCTATCGCTCTGTTTTCCCGCCCATTTTCTTGTATATCGGGTTCAAATATGATCGTGTATGTATCGACGTGACTACACACGGTCGGGATGACAATTTTACATTAGGCCGACGGCTAAACTTATACCGACGCCAAAAATATGATGATGTCCATCCATCGGGAAGACATGTTCTATCGGCGAGAAAAATCCAGACTTGGCCTATAGCAAGACTTAAAACTTTCGTCTGCATGATGTTTTGGAAATGTGATGCTCCCCCTTCCGAATGTCCTGATGATGTCACCGTCATGTTTCGCTTCTGTGTATTGGGGAAAAGAAAGACATCATCATCATCATGTCGAAGGAAAATAGGAGGATATGAAATATGATCCTGCTGCTAAGGAATGGAATATGATGGTGACGTCATCGTCATATTCGGGCTTCATTAAAATGCAAAAGATGACGTCACCGTCATGCTTAGTTAAGATCAGGGGATAAATGTAATATCGGGTCACCTTAGGAAGATGATCAGGTGGTGAATGAAATATGACCCCTTTGCGGCCAAGGTAACCCTCTCGAAAGATCAGGATGATGATGATCATTAGGATATCCGGGGCTTTTGTTTAAACTTAGAACATGACGTCATCGTCATATTCGCGAACTGGATAATGTTTTGGAAAATATCCTGCCGAAGGGAAATGTGATGATGATGTCATCCTAATATTTGCTTCTTCGTTTATCAGGTTGGGATGACGTCATCAGGATATTTGCAAAAGGTCATATTTCTCGGCAGGAGGACATTACGAAATATCGGGTAGACAAACAAGATCATGATGATCTTGACAACATGACAGGATAAAAATATGATGATCCTCTTGCGATTATCAGGTTTGACCAAAACTTTGACTGTGCATAACTCCCTCATATGGACAAATTTTTAGGTGATGTAAAAGGCAAACCTACATGGAATTTCAAGCTCTTTCTAAATATGAGGTCATAGAAACAAAATATGAACTTTGACAAACTGACCTCATGATGATGACCCACCTCATCGAATATCATGATGATGATGCACCTGACTCATTTTTACCAAACCGCCAGAAAACAGACAACACAAACCAAGCCAAAAGTTGGGTCCCTGTTTTGCCAAGTTAAAATGGGGCGTGTTGTGTAACCACACAACAGGAGTTGGCAGAACAAATGAAAAAGCTCACTACAAAAGTTACTCATCTGAGAAATCAGAACACATATTTGTAGCAGAGGAATCAGAATCAGAATCAATATCAAAATCAGAATTTTCAGTGACCAAATAAAAATTGGAATACCATACCCAATAATGATGGAGTCCCATCACCATTGGAGAATCAAAATACTAAAATTCGTCCACCTGGTTGAGTGATGTTGGCTGAAGCAGCATTGTCCTCATGGTGCAGACTACATAATACAAATGCTCATTTTGAGTTGGACTGTCCAGAGTTCCAAATAGCATCCAACATTTTTCAGATGGAAATTCAGAATGCGGAGGCACAATAAAATCCTCCAATAGGGTATGAACTAGTTCCATCTCAAAGGAATGACACTACTCTTGTACTTGATAGTTATACATTTCCTTTCCAAGATGGCAATCAGCCTGAAGAAGAGGTGTGTGAGGAAGTACTAGCAATATAATAAAACTCTATACAACTTGAGAAGTAGCAAGCCAAAGGGTCCTTTCACCACTTCAATCCCTCCGAACAATTACCAAATTCCAGCTAACTAAAAGGCTTCTAACTATCCTGAGACTCCCAAGGCAACACCCCAGCCAACACATCAAGGAACCACAACTGAAAGTTCCCAAAGAACTGAAATAGCAAAGTTGAGACAATATGTTGTGGATGAACTTAAAAATATGAAAGTTAGCTTGTCTGTCTTTGAATTACTAAAAGTGTCAGAAGTTAGGACAGATTTCCTTTACGACATGGGGGGAAGTATTAAGATAGACTCTTCCCAAAAAGAGGCCCCACCGAAGGACAATATGGATAAAGGAAAAGACAGAGTCCATGTGATAGATGTTGAGCAAAAGGACACATTATACAAGAATAAAAGGGGAAAGTCTTCCTTTCCTTTTAACTCTTAGAATATTTAGGAAGAACCTTCATAACTATTTAGTAGACTCAGGAGCCTCTACCAATGTAATGCCTTTATCAGTATGCAAGGCACTGGGTCTCACTCCAGCAAAATCTTCCAAGAAAGTCACGCAGCTGGACAAGACTAAAATTAATGTGACGGGTGAATTGAATAGAATACATATGCAACTAGCTTCTGATCCTAGGGTGTAGTAGTACATAGATATTCAAGTGGTTGATATACCAGATCAGTACAGAATGCTCTTGAGTAGAGATTGGTCTAGGACTCTCAATGGCTATATGGCAACAGATTTTTCTCACATGTGGCTGCCATGGAAGGGACTCGAAAATCAGATCCGTATTGAAAGAGAACCTAAAATGAAGCATATGATTATAGAATACAACTAGACCAATGAAATCTTATTTTTAGAAGTCGACTTGGGGTTTATCTTGCTCAAGTTAATCAAGTGGAAGAGATACTTATGTTAAGTTGTAGTAAATTCCATGATCCACCACTTGTGAAATGCCAAGAAAGTACAGAGGCATATGTACATTCAGACCAAGAATCTTCCTCTAGTGATGAAGAACAAGGAATATTAGAGGGATTTAAAAATTTTGCGATAAGATTCATGAGTGACCAGTTAGCTATTGGGAGAAAGATACAAATGGATGAATTGCTACTGCTAAACTGGTGCCACCTTCATAATGCCTCACATTTAGAATTTACATGCTCACTCTGTCAAGAAGCAGTCAAACAAGTGCAGAGGCATTTAAAGATTCCAGTAGTTGCAAAAGAAAATTAGGGTGCTTCCAGTGCAATTAGTCAGGAACCTCAGTCAAATAAAAAATGCAAATAGCACAAATGGATGGGAGTAATGATTCCCCCATCTGGACATTAAGGTTTGACGGATCTAGGTGCAAACAAGGATCTGGTGATGGTTTTGAATTAATCATTCACATAGGAAGCTCATATTTGGCATCATATCGATTACAATTCCCATGTACAAACAACGTGACGAAATATGAATCTTTGGTGCATAAGCTACTGATGGCACTTCAAAAAAAGGTTAAGGTTATTCAAGTATTTGGTGATTCTGAACTAGTTGTCAAACAAGTAAGAAGGGAATACTCTTGCAATGACAAGAGGTTGAATAGATATTGGAATCGGGTGTGTGATTTGATTGAATGTTTTGATGGCTTTAAAATCCAACTGATCCCACAAAGACAGAATCACGTTGCTGATGCCTTAGCTCAAACAACTAGTTCTCTAGAGCCACTGTCCATGGTAGGCTTAAAGAAGTTCACCCTAGAATTTGTTTCAACTCCCTCGGTACCATATAACATTACAAACTTTCAGGTCTTTGAGGATGACAAACATATAATTGATTTTCTCACATTGTCACATGTTTTTGCTGCCCAGTTAATAGATGAAGAAGAGATCGAGCCTACTGAAATGGAATTGGAAGGGGTTCTTAACTTGAAGACAAACACTATTCCTCAAGGGATGGTAGATTTGGAGCAATTGTTTGATTCAGATAAGCTTGGAATCTAGAAGAAATAGGGAGAATCCCCTGGTGCACAATGTGAACCTTACAATCTGGGGACATCTGAAGAAGTCAAAAATATGTTTATTGGGAAAGCCAACACAGAGGAAGAGAGAAAAGGTATTATACATGCGTTAAGGGATTATCATGAAGTCATAGCTTGGAGTTACGAAGACCTCAAAACATACGATACTTCAATCATAACTCACACAATACCTCTCAAGCCAGGGGAAAAACCATTCAAGCAAAGGCAGCGACTAGTTACTGCTTTGCTAGAACCATTGATTTTCAAGGAAGTACAGAAATTATTGTCTACCAGAATTATATTTCTTGTCAGACATTTTTCCTGGGTGGCAAATTTGGTACCGATGCATAAGAAAAATGGAGAAATCAGGCTTTGCATTGACTTCAGAAATTTGAATAGAGCCTCAGAGAAGGATAATTACCCATTGCCATCCTTGGATGAAGTGCTGCAAATAGTTAATGGCTCACAAATGATGTCTTTCCTAGATGGTTATTCAGGTTACAACCAGGTAATGGTGGAGTACGAGGATAGAATGAAGACATCCTTCACATGCAAGTGGGTAATCTATGCATACCGCAGGATGCCCTTTGGATTGATTAATGCGGGAGCCACATTCCAACATGCGATGGACATAGCTTTCAAAGGATTGGTTGGGAAAGGCATCATTATATATATGGATGATCTCATTGTGTTTTCCAAGAAAAGATAAGATCATGTAGCAGACCTGAGAAGGATCCTGCAGCGATGTAAAGATTATGGGATCTCGCTTAATCCTAAAAAGTGTATCTTCGAAGTGACTGAAGAAAAATTGTTGGGACACGTAATTTCTGAGAAAGGAATCTCGATCAACCCTGACCGAGTCCAAGAAATTCTCAAGATATAGCCCCCATCTAGTAAGAAAGAACTAAATTCATACTTTGGTAAGATTAATTTTGTCTGTAAGTTCATTACTAGGTTCTTTGAAATTGTTCACCTGCTAAATGCTATGTTGAAACAAGATGTCAAGATAGAATGGACTCCAAAAGCTAAGGCTGCATTCACAGAAATTAAACAAGCAATAGCTAAAGCCCCGGTACTGGTGAGCCTCGATTACACATTACCATTCTGCATTTACTCCTTCACCTCAGAGCATACCTATGCAACAATGTTGACACAAAAAAGAGTCGTCGATGATGAAAGACCAATTTCTTTCATGAGCACCCCATTGAAAGATGCAGAACTGAGATATCCAAATGTGGAGAAGCAAGCATATGCCTTAGTTAGGATAGTGAAAAAGTTTTGTCATTACATCATGAGAAGCTAAGTGATTGTAATAGTCCCAGATGCAGTAGTCAAAGCATTGTTAATGCAAAGTGAGTTGGACAAATGGAGAGGAAAATGGGTTACAATTCTACAAGACTTTGACATAGAAATACAACCCATGAAATTGGTACGAGGACAGGCATTAACAAAAACTACGGCAAAAGTTGGCCCAGGCTTGGTCTCTCAGCAATATATGTTAGAAGATATTTCTAAAGATGAGTGGTATGGAGACATTGTGTTCTATCTCCTCAATCAGCATTGCCCACCTCAACTAAATTCAGTCCAGAGAAGACCACTCAGATTAAAAAGTAACAGCTTCATGATTAAGGGATTAGTGATGTATAAGAAAAACCATGAAGGAATATATCTAAGATGCTTGGATAAAACAGAGGTAGCACAAGTTCTGACAAGTTTCCATGAGAAGTTTGGAACAAGCCATGGTTCAACCCTCTCACCTACCAATCAAATTCTTCAGGCATGGTATTACTACCCTACTTTATTCAAAGATGCACACGCACATGTTAGAACTTGCCACACATGCCAAACTACTGCAACAAGAGAACAGAATGTTTCTATGCCTCTGCAGCCAGTCCTGGAGGTACAACCATTCGCATAGTGGGGGCTCGACTTCATTGGTATGATCAACCCACCTTCCTCTGTGGGCCACAAGTACATTTTGACCACTACTAACTACTATACCCAATGGTCAGAATCTATAGAATGCAAACAATGTACCACAAAGGTAGTAATTAAATTTCTTGAAAAGTATATCATCACTAGGTTTAGCTGTCCTTTTTCCTTGGTATGTGATAATGACTCTGCCTTTTCCTCATTACGCTTTTCCAATTGGGCATTTGACTATGGGATTATTTTGAAATTTTCATCTAACTACCATCCTCAAGGGAATGGAGTAGCTGAATCAACAAATAAAAACTTGCTTGAAGTCATCAAAAAACTGCTCAATAAAAACCCTTGAGACTAGCACACTTAGCTTAGGTTTGCTTTATGGGTTAATAGGATCCGACACAAGGCTGCATCAGGAACGTCACCTTATCACTTAGTTTATGGTACTGAGCCTATCTTTCCCATCCATTTGAGGATTCCTGTACTACAATTCATGCAGGACTATCTCAAACCAAATGATTAGATGTCATCCCACTTAGCCCAATTGCTGCACCTAGAAGAAAAGCGTGATGCTTCCATAGAAAACTTTGCCAAACATCAAGGTGTAGTAAAATGATGGTTCGACACAAGGGGTAAAGTCAAGGCCTTCTACAATTCTGACTTAGTTTTTTATTGGGACAAATCCCTTGAAAAGAAAGGTGAACACAGTAAGTTCAACAAACTTTGGCTAGGCCCATATCAGATCTATGAGATCCTTGGTGACAATACATATTGACAAGGCAACTAATTCCATGTGCAGAGAAATTAAAACACTTGCATAGAATGAATGTCAAATTTCCCTTGTTGCTAGGCAAAGGAAAGTTTGCATGTGTTTCATTAGGAGCAGCCAAAGCCACTAACAAAGAACTATAGCTTCTTAATCTCCACTTGTATATTAGAAGAAATCACTTTGACCACTATAGTGTAATGGAGAAATATGTTAGTAAGAGGTTGTTCCACAAGGAGCATCTCGAGGATTTCTGGGTAGACTGCATAGATGATTATGAGGTGCTGAAAATAATTCATTCAAGAATGTCACTAGATTTTATTAAAAGATTCCATGTTATAGAGTCCCAGATCAATTGGTAGATGATGACAATGTGGTGTACAAGGGACCTTGGGAAAATCAATACCAACACCTAATTCCCCTTCCAAACTAGGCAAATGCTGATGAGAGCTCCTTAGATGATATTATGAAGGAACCCATAAGACTGAGCAAAGTGTGGGTCAGAACCCAGATTGCAGTCATGACTCAAAATGGCATACAATTAACTTATACAGAGTTGGAACCAGAGAAGGAATCAAGTGGTGAGGAAGACCAACCTGTAGAAGTGCCAGATGTTGAGGAGCAATTTCAAGAGGCTTATAAAGGAATAGATAGTGAAGAGCACATCCCATTGGCAGAAAGGATAAAAGGAAAGAAAAGTATTCTAAAAGCCCAGCCAAAGAGTTCACCTCTGGCCAAGAGAACAAGAACTACATAGAAGAGGCATATGCCAAGTGGACCAGGTGAAGGTTCCAAAACCAAGAAGCCAAGGACCAAAACCATAGGGATCTCTATCATTGCCCCTACCACTACTCCTACTGCCTCTGCTGCCCATGATACTTTGTCTTCCCCAATTCAAACAACTACTTCAACTACTTCATGCCCCTTGGCATCAGATTCAGCCCTTTCCACTTCACTGGTTTCAGTCACTGTCACTTCTTTTTCTCCCTCATTACCATCCATTTCAACTACCTCCCTACCTCCCATTTCCTCTATCTCTCTTTCCACCTCATCCACTTTACCACCTCTCTCCATTGTTCTTTCATCTTCCTTATCCCTTCCTTCCTCATCCATCCTTTCATCACTTGTTGTGCCTCCTTCTTTGGGTTTTGCATCCTTCACTAATCTGACTCATTTGAGTTTTCCCTCATTGTCAGATCATTCATTGTCATTTCTCCATAATTCTTTAAGCCATCCAGTGCAAGACTCTGCTTGCTTAGTTGTGCCACAATTACCTGGGATTGAAAAGGTTTGTGCAGAGCTAGAATTACAAGAACAAGGGATGGGAGAAGAAGTGTCTAAAGAATCCCTCTTCGAGACTACAAACATTGAAATAGTTGAGATTTCTGATAGTCCCATTGACAAAGGCACTGGGGACACAATTATTAAAGATGCTCGGCATGAAATATTGGAAAATCTATGAAATATTGAGCAGCAGGGAGATGGAGAAGAAGACAATGACAAAGAGCTTGAAAGAGAACTGGAAATTCTTGATAATCCTTCAAGAAAAGGAGATAGTCATATTGATGTTCCTGATGATTCCTCTTCAGCAGCACCAGATTGGTTGCAAAACTGGCTTGGAGTTAAAGAGCCACTAGTGCAAGTGATGAAACTAGATTTGGATCCTATCTTAGCTAGAGTGGAAAAGCCAAAGAAACAAAAGAAGGTAAGATCCAATCCAAGATTTACAAAGATGCTACGGGATCAAGGATTGATGAGGTGGCTATCCCACCAGCCAATATAAATAAAGATCAAGTCAGAGCAGAAGATTATACTGTCACAACTGTTGACTTGGGACCAGCCTCTAGGGGTCAGAGAATTGATGAATTTAAAGGTACGGTCTCCTCCATTCTTGAGCAGTTAGACAAAGATGAGCTCACAAAGCAAGAATTAAAATAGAAAAATGAAGAATTGAAGGCTTGCATCCAATTTTTGATGAGGCCATTGAATTCAAAGGGGGAACCAAAATCAACTCCGGCCTTTCTATCAAAAGAAGAGCTAGCTAAATTTGATGATATCAAAACATCTATTGCAGGCACCCAGGAGTGGTTTGACAGAGTGTACAGTGATGGTTGCAAAGCAAGCACTTTTGTAGTCATGCTACATCGAAACTTCTGACTATTGAGAGAAGGATGAGAGGAATTATATGAAGAATACGAGCCCTATGAAGAATACTATTCTCATATGTTCCTGAGAGTACAGGTAATAAGGGAGCTACCCAGCCAAACTTTGTTATCCGAGAATATTCTTACAGCAGAAAGGTTGTATAAGTCTGGGGAATGGTATTTACAAATGGAGATGAAGAAGGAAGTTTTTAATAAGATTAAAGAGTCTTACAAGGAAGTAAATACTCAACTTCTTGCTGTTATTTTTGAAATAAATGATACTTTGAAAGAATGTCTAGACCCCGGCATCAATGATCTTTCTCCACTTGATGAGCAGCATTGTAAGAATAGATTGCATCAAGCTATTCATGGGCAGTCTCCACTAAGTCTAGTGGGTAAACTTGAAAAGGTCAGTGATCTTCGGGCTTCCTTTGTTGCATTTCACAAAAGCAAAAGAGCAATGGAAGATGCATATACCCAGTATTACTAGGAGCTCAAATACCTCATATACATATCAGACTACATTAAAGATCCGAATCCCGCAGACATAAATCCAGCATTAGCAGCCTGGGTAGCCTATAGCAACAAAAAGGCTAAAGAAGACAAAATAGATTTAGAAGGAGATGAATAAAATGATAAATTATTTGAAATTGAAAGTGTAATCCCGTCACTTGTGACTAATGTTAAATCTGGAAGGTCATGTGATGCTATTTTGTCTTTATTATGCTTCAAAAAGTGACTTTTCCCTATGTATATCTTAATGGGTACTCAATTTGTCTAAGTTCAATGTATCTAGAGGTCATTTTTTGTCCTTTTCCTACAGGACAAATTGTAATCCGGGAATACAAAATGTTGTTATAAATGTATTTGATGTTGTTGAATCTGGACTGTCAGTGTTGAGTCAATCTCCACTGTACATTCAAAAACTCAGTATGGCGCCTCTTCTATATAAAGGGCCATTATTCCTCTCATTGTAAGACAATCTTGATGCTGAATTGTTGACACTCTACCAAATTTTCTAGTTAATACAAAAGCAAGTTGCTACAATACTTTTCTAAGAATTTGTTTCTTTGTATCATCGATTTGGTTTCATGGTTCACATCTTGATCTTCATTAGTTAAATTGTGCTTTGCAATGTTATTGATCTGTTGAAGGTATTTGATGAGCATTCTAGTCCATACTATTTGTAAGTAGTTGTGCATAGTTAGCTTGGGTTGTTAAATTGAACTCAATTCAATTGCATTACAGTAATTAAATCACACCAGCATTTGGGTATTTAATGAATGTATGTGATCTAAAAATCTTGAGCATCCGTAGAAGATAGTACTATTTTCTACAGCACTATAGGAAAGTCTTTAGCTTGGTAAAATAGAAAAATGGTTTAATTTTTGAATGTTTGTCTACCTGTAGAAATCTTTACATTGTGAATGTGACTTAGGATCTCTCTAAACCCTACTTCCTTTTGTATTTTATTATTAATTAGCTGTTAGAGTTAGGTTCTAGCAGCATTTCATATCGCCATATCAGCTGAAATGATATAAGGGTTTGAATGTATTATTGTCCTAACCTATTAAATCTATCACATCGCATGTAAGACCCCTTGTAGGAGTAGCTAGAACATTCCATTGAGAAATTCCAAGCAAGTTAAGACCTAGTTGTATTATCCTTGGAGTAGTCTTACTTAGGGTAAGGTACTTCTCAAGAGAGGTGTGATACCAGCAATCACACCTGCGTTGTTGTGTACTAAAAACACCATCAACATATTGCAAAACCCTAAAATTTATATTAAATGCATACAATTGGTGAACCCGACGTGAACACGTTCCTCTTAATCAATTGTTTTGCATGAGTTTTGTTGTCAAATTTTGCAAGCTTCCTCTTGGCTTCAATCTGACTCCATAGTTCATTCTGAAGTTATTCGCAGACGAAGAAAAACATATAACATCATGGATTTTGGAAAAGTTCAAAATTTTTGAATTTTTTTTTAGTTTTGAGCCTTTCGGCCCTTTGTACAGATATATGGCCCTACCAGTTTGAATTTTCTTCATACATTTTTACCCTACTTTCTTCTTATTCTCAGTGCAAGTCATTTGTACATCGTTTATTTCCTGGTTCATTGTTATTCACGAGACAATTATTTTCTGGTCCTTTGTTCACTATCTTTACCATGTCTTTCTCATGGGTTAATATCTTTTGATTGCAAGGTAAAAATATTATGTAGGAGTGGATGGTTGTTTGGTGGTTTGTGGAGAACCAGTTATTAACTGTTTGGCCTACCAGATTAATGGTTACCTTTAACCATTTCTTTCAAATTGGTTGTGAATCTTTTGTTAATCGCCTTCCTTATTCTTGGTGTTTTAATGTTCATGGATTTTGATAATTTTAAGGGTGGACTATGGTTAACATTAATCAGGAGGTTTATAGTTAGTTTTAAAGCCTTATCATTGCATTAAAGAAATAACCCTGGATCATGGCAATTTCGGTTATCATGTATGGTTTGGTTATCATCAATAGTTGTTCTTCCTTCAAATTGATAAGATTATATATAATGTTTATTTCTACATGAAAATTAAACAAATACCTTGACTGATACTTTGCAGGTATGAAGTACTTACTAAAAATTTGATGGACCCTTCCCATATTCCATATGCACATCATGGGCTTCTTGCTCAGACATTTAGATCCATTGGTTTTAACAACAATGTAAGTTCTTAGATTATCTTGTGTAAGTTTGTTTTGTTGCAAGTATGTGCTTACTACTGTTGTCATTGATGTCAACATATATGTGTTGTCATTGGTGTCAACTGTGCTCTTGTTTTGATGCTTACTTGTATTGAGTTAGTTTCTTTGTATTGGCTTACATAAGTATTGAAGATAATGAGAAAGTGTTCCTAATATTAAGTTTCCAAGTGCTTTTGAGAAAAATTGCTATACTAGTGGAAACAGTGTGTTGCAGAGTATCTTGGATTGTAGAAGAACAATAAAGTGTTTTGCTCTGCATATCTTGTAGATTCAATATCTTTGTTTGTAGTTTGGAAGTTATGTTGAAGGATGTCTATAGTTGCTATGTTTCAAGTTTTAGCCTACGGTGTGAAGATTTGAGCAAGTTATGTTCACCAGAGTAAGAACTGCTTTTCTGTGCATTTAGTGGTGATAGGGAGAATGTATTCTGCTCCGCATTTCTCCGCATTTAAGTCTTACAGTCTGCAGTTCTGGAATTGAGTTTGTAATGAAGATATGTGCCTTCATTTCAAATGGTTCATGATTTGGTGGTCCGCAAGCGACCTTTCTTTTATGACAGTGGCCGACAGTAATGTTCAAGTGCTCTGGTTTGAAGAATCTTATGGATAAAGTGTTTAGAGGTTGTGCAGATGTTCTTAGTGATTGTAACGTGCTTGTGGATGTCTCTAGATCATGTTCCTTCCTTTTGATTGGTCTGCAAAGTATAATCTAGATCATGCATGAAGCGTGTTCTTAAAGGTCTTAGTGTTAACGCCAATTTTAGCCGACTTGGTTGTGTTCACTACATGCGGTATGCTTTGGAGATTGTGATAGCATGTTGTTGCATGGAAGATTGCATTTGAGTCCCAGCTAAGGCATGGTTTGGTCCGCATTCATTATTTCTCTTTCATTAATCTGTTTAGGTCCAGACCTATTCTTATGTATATGTGTTTGCCGACCTTGGAGATTGTTCCAATGGTTGATGATTGTAATGCCGACCTTGATGATCATTCCAAGGTTGATGAATTTTATAAATACTTGCAATAAAGTTGTGAAAATATATCCAAGTGCGAAGATGCGAAGATAAGTATGAAGTAAAAAGAAGAGCAGAGCAGAGGATGTTTATTGTGCTTCAATGGAACTAAACTTTGGCATAGTGCAGATGTTGCTATCTCAATTCACCAAATCTAGAAGTGAGCCACCCCATTCGTAGTGAGCCTCTTTTTTTGTAGTGAGCCTCTAATTATCAGTATTTTTATTACATATAATATTGTGAGCTAACACTCACCGTGTTTTTTCCCTTACTGGGTTTTCCACGTAAAAAATTGAGTGTCTCATGTGTTGAATGTGTGAATGTGTTAAGTCTCTAAATTCATGCTTTTGTAGTTAAAATACAATAATAGTGTTTAAGTGGATGATGTTGTACAATGGTTTTGAAATATTGGTTACAACTGATTCACCCCCCCTCCCATTTGTCTGGCCCTTTTCAACATGTTTCACCTTCTTTAAAATAAGAATTTTTCAAAATAGAAACCTTAGGAAGAGCTGTTGAAAATGGTAAAAGCCAGTAACATTGTGAATGTGATATTGTCTTGAGATTATATAAAAATAAGTTTGGTAGTTTAACTAATTTATTATATTCTTTTAATGGCATATTAGATGCCCCAGAGAGCAGGCAAGCTATTAGATTTTTCATGTAAGTAATCTGGATAAATTAGGTTTTGAAGGTGAAAGTGAAATGGGCCATGCAACATTTATAGGTCCTTGCATCTTCATCATGAAAAACTTGCTTCCTCCATCCACAAAGATAGAGCCTCTCATGCCTATTTAAACAAATAAAATGATAAAGCAAATTCAAGGCTGATGTAAATATTTGTCCTATTTTTATGGGCAAAAATTGACCTTTGACTATTGAAGTGGATGATATTTAAGAATAGCCGACTCCCAATCACTCCACTTAAGTATCACCCACTTCAATGGTCAAACAATCAATAGAAATTTTACACCTCATTCACAACAAAAAAATGTAAATATTTGTCCTATTTTTACTAGTAAAAATTGACCTTTGATTGTTGATGTGGATGATATTTAAGAATAGCCGACTGCCAATAAATCCTACAATGCAACTTTTTATGGTGCACATGTTTTCCTCAGCCTGTGAATTCTTACACCTGCCTTCTGTTGTATTCCTTCTGCTTTAGTAATATAGTAATCTTATAAGGTTATTTCCATGGTAATACAATTGCATGTAATTTTGAGTTCAATTGAGCTTTGTGTGAGTCACTAGTATGTTTTAATTTTTACAGGGAAACATTCATACTTTAATATCAGGAAGTAGGGAAAAGAAGATGAAGAATTTTGTTGTTATCTTTATTTATGTACCAGTAGCTCCAAGTAGAAGCAGGGTTATAGCAACAAATGCAAGGAATTTTGACACTTGGGCCGATCTCCTCATTCCACAATGGATAACTCATATTTGATTGAATCTAATCCTTGACTCAGATTTATACCTTATCCATCTCCATGTGAGTGGCAAATTCATATAAATATGAAAGCATGTTATCCTTTGATTGTTATTTAGTACTACATGCATAAATGCCCATTCTGCACAAGATTAAAACTATGGTTGCTAAATACACACCCTATTTAATTATCATCCATTTCAATAGTCAAACAATCAATATTAATTTAACACCTCATTCATAATAAAAAGTGATAAATATTTGTTTTGATAGGTGAAAGGAGACCTCTACAAGGACAATGAACAAAGGTTTCCATAACAAGAGGTCAATAGTCCTTCATTCATAGCCTATGCATCCTCTTCTTTTCAAGACCACTGTCCCCTTTGCATTCTATGCCTACCATTTGTTGATTGACTGTCCCTTCATTACATTCATGGTAACCCTTGTTCAGTTACGCATCTCTATGACTGATTTCCTCAATCTTTTTCTAACCTTCAACAGTCCAAAACTGCCCTTTGATATATTCATTTAACTATGATCTTCTTTTATGATTGTCTTTCAATAATAATTGTCATCATGCAAAATCTATTGTTTGTGACTACCATTCAAATGCAGTACCTTCACAAACCCTAGTCCCTCTCTCTTATAGTGATCTTTTCTCTTGTTACCCTCTGTTAGCCTCTTTTAGAGTTATAAAACTCTCTTACAATGTTTCTTAAGGTATCCTCTTTCACGTAGCATGTCTAGGGTTCCTTCATACCTTGCATTGATAGTCCTTCTCTAAAACCCACTATGCAAATCTTCTTGTATTGATAGTGTTCTATATTTTAGGCAAATTGTGTAACCTTTCTAGGCTCACGTGAATCCTAAAAACTTAGACAAAGTTGTATAGTTGTTGATGAATCTCTAAACCTTGTGAGACCTCTAGGACTCTCTCAAGACTCTTGCACAAAACATTACAAAGGATTTTCTAGTTTAAAATAACTTCACAGTCCCTATCATGATACTATTTTGACTCATAAATCTCCTTTGTATAGGTTTGGGAGACCCTAATCTTCTATACAAACTTGTTCATCATTTGGTAGGGTTTAATGATTCAATATTACTAGTTCAAAACAACACTACTCTTGATATTCTCAAATCTAATATCCCATGGAACTTCCTATGTTTCTACAATTTTGACATACCTTTGTAAAATTTCAACCCAAGTCTATAATAGTATTTAGCACTATAATATAGAGCTACTCAAGAGTCTTCATAAACTACCTCTGCTATGTGAGACTGATACAAGGTCCATCTAGATCTTTATTTGATATGCCTTATCTCTTCTCATTACACTCCTTCTAGTACATACCTTCTTTGCATAGTTGTTCATTAGATCTTTCTCCTCTTGGATTGACTTCTATATCATTCTAGATCCCTTTGCTACCTTTAGTTTAGGCCTGTCAATGCTATCTTTGCATTGTATATCTTCACAAGGTCAATGTATTTATTGCCTTGATGCCCTATTACCAATCCCTATCTTTCAATACTGAGTGTAGACATCTCATAAGTTCCTTTAAATGACTATCATCAATCCCTCCTTTAACATATGCATACATGACACTGGAGATGCAAGGTTATACTAGACCCTTTACAATGACTATATTGACCTTATACTAGTTTAGCAGGCCTTCTCTTGCAAGGTGCTCATAATGAACATGTAGATCTTACACATTCCTATAAGGTGCATGGGATTCCCTTATCATACAGAATTCATAATGTTTGTGTAGGGCTTGGTGAAGAGATCCTAGCAAGTGGGTTTATGCACATTAACTTCACAACCTTTATGAGATCATGTTGATTGTCCTATACTCAAATCTCAGTGTCTTCTCATGTCCGCCAACTTTGTGATAGTCCATATTGTTGTTTGCAACTTTCTAGTGCAGGTCTCTATTAAGAATGAGACAATCATATCATGCAAACATCATAGTTGAAAATGGATAAAGAGATGTAAAGGTGGGTTTGGACTGTCACCTTTCCTTAGACCTTTGTATTCTTGAACTAACAGTCTTGAGTCACTGTCTCTCTTGTGCAATGTATCTCAGTCTCTTCTTCATTTTGCCCTATATGCATTTGATGTAGTTTAAAATCCCTCTATATTATTGTTTGTATAGTCTCAGAGATTTCTTATGAATGAAAATATTCTTTAATTCAAACCTTTGTGTGACAGTGTAAATTTTTACATGATAGTGTAGACTTTCTACAAGACATTGTAAAGCTCAAACACGATACCCTAGAGTGTTGGTGACAAGGCTCTGTATAATTTTTCATGATGGAACCTCTATTTATTGTTATCATTGTCTCTTTGTAACCTAACCAAAAACTATGTCTAAAGAGATCCACTATTAGGAATCAATCACTGTAAGTCTTGAAATTATTCTAGTGCTCTCAAAGGTGCAGCCATATATTGAAATGTGTACAACATTTCAGATCTTCCTTATTACCTTGGGAAGAATGAAGAAAACTCAAGCTCTACAAGTTGTGAGTGACCAGAAGGGTGCCCTTCGCATGGCAATACACTAGGTGTGATAGGTTATGCAAAGACTTAAACATCCCTTATTTTTTGTGATTCCTCTCTGCTATGTAGAAGCATTATGTTATATCTCATTGAGCTTTAGCAATCATCATGGAAAACTCAAAGCAGATAATGAGATGAAAATCTAAATAAGTCCTAAGTCATGGCAAAAATCACAAGCACAAGCCTTCCAGTAGGCTTTAGTGCAACACAAGACTAGTTGTACCCTGAAAAAGTCCCCTGACAATCAAAATATGCCACATGTGAATTAGACACTTCTTTGTCAAGAGCATATACAAAAAACGGTTTGAGAATGCTTGATTACACTAGCATGGATAGCACTTTCTCAACTATCCACAAGTTGGAGGCATTCCTGAAGTCTCATCAGCTCCAAATAAATACATCTTTAGGATTGAAAGAAGATATCAGTCAGGGTAAGTCAATAAATGTTGCAAGTATGGGCCTAACCAGTGTTGTCATTGATGTCAACATACTCATATTGCATTAATGAGAAGGATTAGATGAGCAGAGTGCTGAGGATATTGAGAAAATTAGTCTCAATCAGGAACAGTGAAGAACAGTGATGACAAGAAGGTAAAAGTCCTCAATAGGTTGAGGATCAGAGGATACGGTTTAAAGGGTTTGTAGATATAAGTCTTGAGATGCTCCAGTCAAGTTTTTAGAGGTCCGCATGAAGATCTGAAGAAGTTATGGTGGCTCAAGTAGAACCGGTTCCAGTAGGTGTTTAGAGGTGACAGAGTGTCACAAATAGGTCCGGTGAGATCTAGAATTTCATTATCCCATTCTACGGATTTGAGGGAGTGTTGAGGATGTCTCTGTGAAGTATCAAATAGATTGGTTCATGTTTTGAAGGTCTGAAAGAGCCTATTCATTTGTGACACTGATGACAGACTGTGTTCTTGAAGCTCCGGATGAGGGAGAGAAGAATTCTAGTAGGATGATGAAGTGCGGATGTTCTTGGTGATTCAGGGAAGGTTATGATGATCATTGGATCATGTCCAGTTCATGTTGGTGGTCTGCATTGAAGTTAGAGTTTGCATTTGAAGAATAACCACCAGATATTGGTGTTCTTCCTGAGACTGGCCGACCGGATGTATTACACATCTTGCGGATGTTCTTGTAGGTGTTTGCCGACTTAGATGATTGTTCCTAAGTTGATGCCTTGTATAAATAAAGGATTGTGAAGTCATTTTGAAGTGTGTCTTGCGATGATGAGTGTATGGTAGTGAAGAAAAGTGCAAAAGGCAGAGCAGAAGTATTGGGCTTAAATGGAACTAATTCAAGCATGGTGAAGATGCTATTCTCCAGTTCATAAAGGTGATACTTATTTCTTTGTAGACAGTGTGTCTCTTGTAGGCAGTGAGCCTCTTATGAGCAGTGTGCTCGGGCAGTGAGCCCTAATTGGATTGTGTCATTTTGTTCTTTCTATTCTTCTAACAGAGAATACATTCTTGGGTTAATCTCCCCATGGTTTTTCCCTTAACCAGGTTTTCCACGTCAAAATCTTGGTGTCTTATGTGTTGATATGTTTCTGCTTTTGATTTGAATGCATTATGGTTCATGATTAATATTCTGCTAATCACTAAAGAAGATTTAAGTGTTTAATTAGAGAAAGTTTTGCACAACTGATTCACCCCCCCTCTCAGTTGTGTGCCCTAAGTCTAACAATAAAAACCTCAAGAAGTATCAGGTGCTCAATAAATCAGTGACGATTACATTGGTAATGCTTCCATGATGCAAGCTTAGTGGATGGTTCCTATACTTGTCAAATGAAACCAACTAGGTAACTAAAAAATAAAAAATCTTGAAATCATCCTATGACCATCTATCAATCAATAAGAGGAAATAAAAGTGCCCCATCCATGTCCAAATAGTGGTATGAATTTAGATCTCATGTTTATAGGGTTTGAGACATCAAAAGCTTAGTTGCAGTCAAGGAAAATGGATCTTGTTGAGGACCCAACAACAAAGGACAACAATGATTTATAGTAGTTATTCGGTACAAATAATGCTAGGCATGTACTTAGGTATTGAAGGCAGCTATCGATTTGGCTCACTTTGATGATATCCTACCATTTTAGAAGCACTTGGTTGTTGACATATGATGCTATGGAGTGTGTTGTATCAAACTATTTCTAGAGCATTTTCTTGAGAGTTTCTAGAGCATTTTCAAAAAATCCAATTTATGTGTATCCTGCAATCATTGCAATCCATGAGACCACATTTTTTGAGGAATTCTATCAAACAGTTCATGTGCCTTGTCCACGGTTCCACATTTTGCATACATCCTGCCATCCTGCATAATGTTTAGGATTTACCTGTGAGACTACGGGGAATGCTTCAAGTTCATCCTGCAAGCCCGCACATTCTTTTAGTATCCCCTGCGGTGATGCAAGGAAGGCTTGACCTTCTTCTTGCAAGCCCACACATCATTCTTTGGCTCCTTGCAGGACCATGGGAAATGTATCTCAAGCATTTTTAACTATAATATATGATAGAAATCCCGCATCCATTATGCTTTGATGAATGTCCATACCATGTTCTGGTTTCATTTTGGCTCAAATTGGTAGTACGCTTGAAAATGTGAGTGCATCAAGTTAGGAACCTATTTATTGCATATGATGAAGCAATGTGACTATTTTGTGGGAGTTCCTGTGTCTTCTATACGCTGTAATTTGTTGTCAATGGAGGGTAATTCTCCTGAATCCATGCCTTATGTTTTTATATCTGACAAAAATCCCCAGTCCATTATCTGTAATATTTGACAAAAATTCCCCATCCATTATGCTTTGATGGATGCCCATTCCCTATTCCAAAGCTTCCATTTTGGAACAAGCAGGGAGGATGCTATAAAAGGTTATGCAATCTGTCTTTACACCTGCCAATTGCATTTGCTTGAAAGTTTCTAAAGCCTTTTCAACAAATCTATTATGTGCATATCGTGCAACCATTGAATTCCATGAGATGACATCTCTTTGAAGCATTTTGCCAAACAATTCACATGCCTTGTCAATGCTTCCACATTTTGCATACATGTCTACTAGGGCAGTTGAAACTAAAACATCTGACAAAATTCCTCTATCCATTACTTTTTGATGGATGTCCATACCTTATTCCAATGCTCCCATTTTGGCCTAGGAAGGAAGGATGCTGGCAAAGGTTGTGGAATTTGGCTTTACACCTACCGATTACATTTGCTTGAATCCATTTTGTGCATATCCAACAATAATTGCAGTCGAAGAGATGAGATATCTTTGAGGCATTCTGTCCAACTATAATATTTGACAAAAATCCCCCATCCATTATGCTTTGATGGATGCCCATTCCCTGTTCCAAAGCTTCCATTTTGGAACAGGCAGGGAGGATGCTGGCAAAGGTTGTGCAGTCTGGCTTTACACCTACCAATTGCATCTGCTTGAAAGTTTCTAAAGCCTTTTCAACAAAGACATTTTGTGCATATCCCGCAACCATTGCATTCCATGAGATGACATCTCTTTGAGGCATTCTGCCAAACAATTCACATGCCTTGTCAATGCTTCCACATTTTGCATACATGTCTACTAGGCCAGTTGAAAAATACATGAAAATACATAATTTGCATTCATATACTATAGATACGATTATGTATGTGATTATATGCACATTTTTGGAAAATTACATATATATCATTCACATTTATCATATTCAACTTGTTTCTAATTCTTATGATACAGGTGTGACTACATTATCCATGCTTGAAAACCCTAAGAATAGTATTCAACCTGACTTTTACACAAATAAGGTGTCAGATCTCCTTGCCAAGAAATCTGCTAATGTATAGGCATAGAAGCAATAAGGTATTTGAGATGAATCATTCTTTTTTATAAATTTTGCTATCAAATGTCATGTTTCTCACCACTATTTGCATATAATTAAATAGAGATAAACTGGTAGCACCTCTTGTGCTTTTACAATTGTAATTTTTTGAATGCACAAATAGAAATAAAGAATTCCAACATGGTTATATTATTGGAAGACTAAGTGTTATGACCTAAGCCATGACAACCCACACTCTCACTTTAGTTAGGTAGGTAGACTTGCACAAACTGACACTAAACAGCATATTGCTAGCACAAACTTCATGGCACCAAACTCAAACCTCAATGGCAACACTCTAGGCTATTAGCACTCTTCCATTTAACAACTCAGTCGGCCAGCTACTAGATTGGTGTTACCTAAGTTGACACACAGTGCAGAGGACTATGAATGGACAATGAAACCCTAAAAAGAATTAAGGAAGCACTACAATATTGGACAGGGTCCTCACTATATTCCAAGGCTATATGAGGAGAGTTTCTCTATCATCAGGAGATCTACAAATGGACAAAGGTGGTGACATGGTTATTGAACTCTACCAATGAAGTTGTCAAGAGTAAAGAACTCTACCAATAGTTTAGGGTTTGCATAGTGAACCTAGAGGTATGTCAACATTGTCAAACACTTGTACAAGTTTAGGAAACCCTACAAAAACCATACCAAAAGACATGAAGGACCCATGCATCAATGTCAAACACATTTTGAAACTCTACAAGATATTTAAGGGTTTATGAGGGTATTGTAGAAACCTAATAATAGTAGCAAGATTCAGAGGAAAGAGACAACATGGGTAGTAAGTGAAAGTCTATAATAATTACAAAAATAATACAAATATGTCTAAGATGTATGAAGGTTCTAAAACTCTTGCATAAGCTTTGTATAAGTTGAAAGTCTTCATGAGAACCCTAAAGAGTCCAAGAAGCCTACATAAGAGTAAATAGCATTATCAAGATGGTTTTAAAGTATCTGTAGGTTTGGAAGTCATTCAAAGTTTATATAGGAAACAACATCAGCAAATGATTGGTCTCGTCATCAAAACCCCATTGACAAATTACAAGAGTTGTACCTACATCCTTACACCTCTAAACCATTTCATCAAAATATTGTCTTTCTTGCCCACGTAAAGCTTCAAACTTCTCAACTGTATCAATGTCAACCTTATGCTTTGTCTTTGGCTTTGGTGGCTCAAAGGGACATGTCAAGATAGCTATCTTTGTATCCTCAATTCTTTTAGGCATTTATGGATGACTCATATCTTTGTCAATAACGATGCCTTCAACCAGCTCTGTATCTTCCAACCTTCCACCAACTTTTCCTTCAACTTTAATCAAATCCAAGTTAACATCCTTTCTTTCTAAATCTGCAACAGCAAGTACTACTTTAACAACAATCTCAGCTAGCATGTGTTTGCATCTGTTAACAATCTTTGAAGAGAGTGTGGTCATGTATGTCTACACAAGAGGTTCAATGTTGTTCAAACTAAACTCAAACTTTTGAGCAATACGATCTAAATGTTTAACTTAAATCTTTGAGGCCATTTCATAACAAATGGATGATACATGGCTCCATGATAGCCCGTCATCCTTGATACTCTCTTGGAGGCAAATCTTGCACACTCACCACATTTCTGAGGAAGCAACACCACTGTAAAACTTTTGTATTGATACTTCTGCACGACCACCGCAACACTGTAGGGTTGTTGTTGGGCCTTCGTGGTGATGCAGGAAGCTTTTCCCACATCACTACGAAGGCCCAACAATAACCCTGCGGTGTTGCGGTGGTTGTGCAAAAGTTTTTGTGAAGGCTTTGGTGATCTGAAGTGGAACTTGCAACTACAATATCTGATAAAAATCCACTATGCTCCCTCCTTCTCACCTCGTATTCATTGCTGCAGTTTGCGCAAAAGTCTTCTATACCTGGTATTATCTAGAAGGATTATGTAACATGGGTGAATGAGAGATCTATTGATCTCATCATTATTAGGTCTAAAAGGCAATAGATAAATACTTAATTTCTCAACCATTATTTGAGAAAATAAATATAAACTTTTGGCAAAGATCTAATAATCCATATTATTAAAAAAATATCATCTCAAAATCTATCTAGCTATCTAAGAGCAGAAACCTTTGAATCCTACACCTCTCAAGAGTTGTTTACTTAGTCAAGAGCAAAAACCTCTGAGATGTTTAAGTACTAGGATCGAGAAGTTTGCCGAAAGATATATTGAAATATTAGGAATGTAGGAGAAGCTTCTAATGTTGGCGCTATAATATATCTTCTTATCAATTTGTTGGGTGTCAAATGCCCATGAATTTTAGCTTACCATTCTGTACTTTAACAACTTGGTGACATGTCTAATATCAAAGTGTATGTTATAGGGACTTTTAATGGTCGTCTTTAATTTGTCTGCTATGAGATTAAGGTACTACTCTGCAATATGGTAGTTGAGTAAATGAACTTATGGGTTAACTTGATTCTATATAATTTTTTCCTTTTTATTTTTGAATATTTTTATTTATAAATTAACTTGTTTTTGAAGTCACTTCGATTATAGGGTTATTTCTGTCTAACTATTAAAAATGCATTTTGATTAACACTGTTTGGTTTTACCTTTTTCTTCTTCACACTTTGTAAAATATTTCTTAATATCTTGGTTGCCAAAGGGATGCATTTGGGTTTACTTCAAACATGTTTTTAAATTATACCTTTCAGTCATTAATGTTATTTGTAAATTATTTCTTAGTACTTGGATGCTAAACCGATGCATTGTTGATGATTTGCTTTTTTTTTTACGTTTTTAGTTTTTGACTGAATTCATTGACTTTTATGTGTTTTTTTACCAATAATGCAAATATCTTCTCAAGTGTTCTTATCAAAGATAGAAGGATACATTACTCAATTTTGGGTAATGTTGTAAGCTTTTTCATAGGTTTACTATTTGTTATTATTGTTAAACTGTTCTTTTTTTATTGTTCCATGTAGCTATTTTGCCACATCCAAGATACTTAATGAATACATTCTTTATCTATTTCATTTGTTCAATCAGAATAATGGATGACTACTACAAGAATTGCAAGTGGCCAGGGAATTTTTCTTGAGGTTGCCCAAATGTAGCACTGTGCAATAACTATGGACTTCCAAGGTAGGAAAACATTATGTGTGCTTGTTTTCATTGAGAGAATCACTTTGTATTGTTGTGTTAAAGAAGCTCCATGTTTGCAAGATAAACTAACATGCTTGTTTTGTTATTTAGGCACATTGCATCTAAGTGCACCATAAAGTCTCTCTGTTAGAACTGTAGAGAGCCTGGGTATGTTGCAGGCCAATGCACTAATGATCCAATATGCCACACTTGTGGCAAAGTTGGCCACCTTTCTCGAGATTGTACAGCTCCACCTGTCCCACCTAGTGATATGAGGCTCTGCAACAATTGCTATAATCAAGGGCATATAGTTATGGATTGTACGAATGAGAAGGCATGCAATAATTGTCGTAAAATTGGGCATCTGGCTCGTGACTAGCCTAACAGCCCCATTTGTAATATCTGCAACATTTTAGGTCATGTTGCTAGATAGTGTCCAAAGGGTGGCATGCTTGATGAAAGAGGTCCACCAAGAGGTCCACCAAGGTTCAATGATAGTTTCATAAACCTATGACAGTCTACAAATGAAAGTCTAAATTATGTATACTTATGGGTGACTATTCTATAACAGAGAGATAATGAGTGCATAAAGGTAAGATGTTCATGGTGAGTGGCAATGGTTAATGGTTCCTAGGGGATATAGGCATAGTAAGCATGGTTTTAGTGGCATGAGCAAAGGAACAGAGGACTGTAGTGTTAGCATTAAAAGGCAAGTATATGAAAGTTGCATGGCAATCATCTAGAAAGCAAGTATGCATAGTTCAGTCACCACAATGAGTGAAGACCAAGGACACTAAATATGACTGTCTACTGAGTGTCCAATGTAATAGAGGCAGGGTAAGTGAATGGTTCAGACTCATAAAGAGGCTTTTGAAGTTGTATTGAAGGAAGAATTTGATTCCATGCCCTAAGAGGACCTGATATCTTCAAACTCTATAAAAGCCTATCCCATAAGCAGTGTTGATGATAGTACAAGACACAACAATACATTGATGTTTCATTAAGGAAGCCTGATCTAGTCCATGTTTCACATTATGATCCTATCATAGACCTGACTACATATGACAGTGCATTTCCTTTGGTTGCAGTTAAGAAGGAAAAGTGCTAGACTGATGGGGCAGATTAGATGACCTGTGGTAGCAGTTAGGCTGGTTGAGAATCAGTTACTGACAGTTCACTTTTTGGAAAAGAATTGTAAATTTGGAGAAGTTTCTTTCTTGTCATTTTTGTACATTGTAACTCAGATTTTCAGTCTTGTGATTGAAAATAAACATTGTAATACTCTATTTCTAAGCATTTTTCAAGCAAGATAGATATTTCAGACTTGTACAAGTTGTAAGAACACCTTTCTTTTAATAAAGTTCAATGATTTTTCCTTCTCAATGGCTTTCTTATTGTGTGCAATTAATGATTGATGTGTATTTCTATGTTTTATGTTTAAATCCTCAAATATCAGACTAAATATACTAACAATTGATAGAAATCAGTGAATAAATATGACAACATATATACTACTAGTTGACAGAAATCAGTGAATAAATATACTACCAATTGATACAAATTTGGTCACGTTATAAATTTGGTCATGTGACAAAATAAATGACTAGAAATAAAATACTAATGGTCATGTGACCAAGCTCAGTGAATAAATATGACTAAGTATATGACTAAATTAACGACTAAATATACTACCAAATCGATTAATCAAAACAACCAATAAATGACTAAAAATGGTTTAGTCATTAATTCGGTCGCATTATAAATGATGGCAATAAACTACTAATGGTCACGTGACCATGTTTAGTCATTTATATGCAGTTTTTAGTAGTCTTTTAATCATATATTGTTGTTTTTGTATTAGTGTTGGGTTGGTGCCCATAAAGTAGTGTAATAGGGGGTTGGTGCTTCCTTTGAGTTGGTGCTCATATATCAGGGGATTGGTGTCTCCTTCAGGTAGGTGCCCATAAAGATTATTGTAAAATCCATTTTACTTTGTGAGGCTAGATTTGGACAGTAGATCCAAACATCTGACTCATAGTGGTTTTTCACATCTTGAGTTTCCATGCACATGATGTGTTGTGTGTGTGCTATCATGTTTTTCTTGGTTTAAATGTTGCATATGTTTGAAAGTATCTAATGTGCTAAAGGTTTAAAAATACTGATTCACCCCCCCATCTTAGTACTACATTGTGTTCAACACGGTTCTTCTCTATCTTCCTCTGTAATTTGTTAGAAGATTATTTCCTTCATTTTTAGGAGTGCGGTATGTATATATTTGTTTGGGTTGTAGAAGGAAAATGCATACACAAAATCATTATGTATCTCATCCTAATTTCTAGTTTCTTTTCTCCTTTCTTGGTTTATGTACCAAGTTTGTGCTATTGGTGATAGTGTCTAATAGAATAAATGGGTGTATATAATCTTTTTGTACTCCTTTCTACCTTCCCATACTATTATATAGGTGGTTAAATGCTCCTGCGGTGGGATATGTCCCTCATATTTGGGTAAGTTGTTATATTCTCTTGCCTTCGGTAGATATCTTACCTTGATGAGAAGCTTGAATATCGACCAATTTTTAATTGTATCTTTATGTGTGGTCCACCAATTTGTGACGTTATATACTAATGTATGTTGTACTACCTCTAGTATCCTCCATTCATCTGAAAAAGTTTTCTCCATCTCTGTCAAGTATATTTGTAGGTCTTGTACTCCTGAAAACTTAGGTAATTTGGTATGTGAAATGCCTCGCATAATATGATTGATTTCGAGATATATGAGATACATTTGTATTCGACTCTTCGTAGATGGCACATACATTTTGTAGTGGATTTACATTTAATGTGAAGGTTTGTGGTAGGTTATCCCTACTAAATCGAAGCATAAATATCCTCCTGAACCCAGTCATTCTCTGAGTTTTGAGCTCCAGTTCATTTCTTATCCATGCCTCTAGTACTTCCTCACTATCAGTACTATAATTATCATTTTCTGCTTCTATCTCTCCTTCTGAGTTAGGTTCTTCTTCTGTCTCATCCATATCTAACCTTGATATTGAATATATATTCTTAGGATAGTCATCAGAACCTTCTACATAGTTAGATTCTTCAATGTATGCTTCTTCCATGATTGTTCCCAAAGGTATGTATACAATTTTGTTGTTATCTGCAAAATGTAATTCCTCTTTGCGGGAATCAACAATACCATTTGTGTCAACAAACCATCTCAATCCTGGTAATGCATTGAATGAATCACCTTGTTCTTTCATTACTACAACAATAAAGTCTATGAATTGTTTTACCCCCATTAGGTTTACTTCTTCCAAGTTCCAAGTGTTCCCATACTGGATCCATCTACCAAAGTGATATTATAAGGACTTTCAGTCAACCTAGGTTTTCCTAGTTGTTCCCATAGCCTCTTACTAATCATGTTCACATTTGCACCCAGATCTATCATAACATGCCTAACCTTTTTATGGTTTATATGAACATCTACCAATAGTGATTTTGTTTTCTAGTGTCTATATGTTCTACCCATCTTCTGGATTTGGTTTTTAGGTAGTTGCTCCTTGTTCCAGTATTTAGCAAATTGTTTCAATTTCTCAATAAGATTGTGTTGCGTTAGCGCTATGAACTGTTTAAGTGCCACAACCTCTTCTTCTATAAAGAACTGATTATATTATTTTTGTTTATCTTGCTCTTGAGTTACCATCTACTTTGTTTTTTGTATAATATCATCATGTGTTGTTTTTTATCAGGGAAGAATGTGTCTTCCTCATTTTCTTCTTCTATTTCACTAGTATGATGCTCTGCAATATCTGTACCTTGTCTTGTTACTACTGCAACCTTTTCTTTTCCTTTATTTTTCTTCTTTTTAGATTGCTCATGCTTGACTTCCTTACACTGGTTCTCCTCTACCAAATATTCTGTTGAAGATGTATTCGTCTGGTCATCTTTGTTTCTCTGGTAGGTTCTTGCTACCTAACCTTGTTCTTTGGGGACTCTCCAGATTATCTGGGCACCATTTTGTGACATAAGGTTTTCTAGTTCATCACTTTTTGATTGTTGTGGTATGTTACAAAAGTATTGTTGTTCTTTGTCACATGAAAATAGGTCATGCTCTGTACTATTGCAGAATGTGTACTATTTTCTCTGCTCTCCCTAGCATTCATTGGCAAAGTGTCCTGATTTACAACATTTATAGCATGTTGCATCATCTCTTCTTCTTCTACCTCTACCATGGCCACGGCCTCCTCTATATCCTCCAAATTGATTTCTTTCATCATTACTGTAATTGTTTCCATATGGTATACTGTTAGGGTTTGAATTTTGTACAATGTTCATATTCCTTTGGTTTCTCTAGCTAGGTTGTTTGTATCCCTAATCCTAAATATATAAAGGTCTTTCCACCAATCCTTTTACATATGCCATAGTATTGTTTTGTGCCTTATTCTTGTGGTGTGTTTTATACCATGGTTCATGTTCATCGTCATCTTCTCTTACTCTAAAAAATTGTGAAGGGTAATCTAGTGTCTCGTGGTCATCCCACTCACCACATAGTCCACAATACAATATATTCTAGTCCTTCTAGGTACTATTTAAATATGTCTACCTTCATGGTGGCAACCTGACTTTCACCTTTCATCATCAAACATTCATTCCTTATGTGTCTTTCCTTAGTACAATATGAGCACCATATATTAGGCCTCTACTTTTGTGAATTTTCCTTGTGTTTTGCTAGAATTTATTGTTTCATCTTCAATTGTTCCAATTCTATCCTCATTCTCTCCAATTCTAGGTTTTCCTTATTTTTATCTTGCTTGTGCCACGTTTGTGACTCTATGCAGCAAGCCAATGTAACTACTTCTGAATAGGTTTCAAAAATCCTTCAATCCAAAGATGTTCTGACATCTGGGCTTATTCTGGATATGAACCATTCAATCTTTTGTTTCTCAGTTAAAGGGTCCTCCAATTTGCAAGATGCTTCTTTAAACCTCTTATCAAATTCTTTTATTGTTTCTTCTTCCTTTTGTACTAACTCCCTCATTTTGCTCACTCTCTGTAGGGATCTCCGGAGTTTCAAAGTTTTCCAAAAATTCCTTCTTAACTTCTTCCCAAGTTTTATCATGCTTAGGGCATGCCTTCCTATACCATTTCAAGGCATCATTCTGCAATGTTCCTATAAAATCAAACAACTTGGTTTCATCCCTTGTTATGTCATTTCTATTCCAAATCAATTCTAAAACAAACATATGCTCTATTGCTTCAGTGGTGTCCTTTTCAAACACTGGTAGCTTAATTAGTGCATCCATTGGTACTTTCTTCTATCTTTTCGGTATCTCCGGTGTCTTGCAGTGGTTTTCTTACTTACCTTTATGCTTAGGTTTTTGCCTCTGTACCAGGGTTTTGTTTTCCCTTCCATTATCTCTTTGTAATTTAGTATCAAAGTAATCCTTTCCCAATATTCCTTTGAAATCTTTCTTAACTTATTCTTCTATATCTTCCTGATTGTCAACTTGATCTTCTGTTGAAATTCTTCTTGATTTATAGGGCACCTAGGGTGACTTTTGTTCGAAGGGGTGTGTCTCTTTTCAGGGATACCTTTTCATTTGTTAACGACATCATGTCTTTTGTAGGTGACTTTTTACTAAATTGTCTTATACTTTTGGAACTAATCTCATCATATACGGCATCTTCTTCACCTTCGCTAATCTTCATTACACTTCAATTTACCAGATGGTCTAGGTAATCTGCATCCAAATTCAAGGACTGGAGGTTACGTATAGGATTTAATAATTCTTCCCATTGTTTATCAACTCTAATTTGAATATTAGAAAAAATTAGGTTGAAACTTAGGGTTTTTACTTATTTACAGTAGGATAGGGTTTGATTATGTTCTTCCCCCCACATCCTTCTTAATTGGTCATAAGCATCAATACTTCCTCCTATACTTTTGAGAATTTTTGTAGCCCTGTCAATATGCATTATTATTAGCTCAGGATTGTTTATATCCCTTTGTATTAAATTTGTGGTAGCCCCTATGGCACTCTCATCCATTCTTTTTTTTCCTCTTATGTTCTTCTCTCTGGTAGCACCCACCTTGGCGTGCTCAGCAGCACCCTCATTGGTGTGTTCATCCAACTATTTATTTTCCTCAGTAACTTCTCTTGTGTGTTATCTACTTATCTCTTATACCTTTTATATCCTTCTGTGGTATCTTTCTTGACATTCATGAACTTCTATTGTTGTCTCTCTTCTCTACTTATTTCCATTCTAGTTAATATAATGTCACTAATTTCCCTTAATCTTTTGTTATCCCCTTTTGCCATGAGTGTTTTTAGATTTGGTATTACATTAATCCTTATGTATCCCATGGTCGACTTATCTTGAAGAGTTACATATTTTCAAGGATCTTTTTAGACCCTCCCCTTTTCCATTTGTCATCCCCTTAAGTGTCTGCCCCCCTCTCACAAGGGTAGGAACCTAAGAGAATTCACAGTCTTCTCTGTAGATCATAAAAAAAATTATGTTACTTTAGTTTTCTCCTTTTCCACTACTCTGCAATTTTCCTTTTTATTGTTTCATCCTTTCTATTCTTTACTGTCCTTTTCCAGGGTCCTGACAACAGAGCTAAATGTTGGCAAGAAATGAGGAGGAACCAGTTTGGAGATCTGGTCCTCAGTCAGATCTCTAAAGTCATTTTATACCCCGGTCATACAGTGAGAGAATCCTAATAAAGCAGTAAGGAAATGTAACATGAGGGACAATTAGATCACATATAAGCATTCATAATATATACATAGACATAGATTAATCCTTATACCTCCATTATATATATATTCATCATCATGTATTCATATACATCTGGTAGGTCTAAGTCTCTACTTTTTACATACTCTTGTTCTCATATCTCATTCTCTTCTATTACATTCTTACATGTACATCCTATATCCTATCTATATATCACATAGAGGTGTATCTTTTCACAAAATACTTCTTTGTCTATCAGCTTTGTCCTTTGCATACCACCTGTGGTAGGATCTATTGCTTGCTTTGTCTTCCGCCAACATAAGATATTGCCTTATTGCTTAGGGATAGGCCTACAGGGAGGGAGTTTTTGAACTCCCATAATTATGGTTTATACATTTTATGTTGTCTTTGTATTAGGCTTAGTTGGTGGCTATGGTTTTCCTTTTTGGTATTTTGTTGTTTATACTCCTCTTCATGGGATGGAGTTTTTTCTTATTTAAATTCTTATTCTTGATTTATTTGTTTATGTTATGTTGCTTTGTTCTTTACCTATTTCCTTCTATTTTCTTTGTGTTAGGGTTAGCTGGCAAAAGATATCAATTACATGCAAATAAAGATTAAACAGAGGAATGAAAATACACAAAAATAATAATAGTGAGAGACAAGTTTTAACGTGGTTCACCCAAACTCGGGCTACATCCACAACAGAGAGCCCAATATTATTATCCAGTAAATCAAACCGATTACAACCAGTAATCCTTGCAACTCAATACTGCTGCAAAATGCTACAATACATCTCAACAGAAAACCCTAACCCTTAGCTACTTTTATCAAGCTTATGTCGATTACAAAATAGGGTTTTTTATGTCGGCCAATAGAAAAAATAACTCCCGATGCCTTAATAAAATAATAGGCAATTTTTGCTTCGGGGGCACTGCCCCTAGCAACCCCCGCTAGGGGCGTTGCCCCCAGACCCCCACTGTGGGCTCCGCCCCTGGGCCCCCGCTAGGGGGATAAGCCCCTGGGCCCCGCAGGAGGGGCTCTGCCCCCCTGCACTCCCCTGTTAAATAATTTGGCAGGAAACCGCGCCGATAAAAGTGGGGTAAATTTAACCTCCGAGTCTGATTAGGCTCCATATAACAACACTTTGGGCATAGGTTTTTAGTATGTCTTTGTTCCTCTTTTTAGATATAGGTTTGGGGCACCTTAATAGTTCCTCAAAGGGTCATGTCTAGTAGTCTAGGTTATATCTATGATTATAGAGTCATCTTGTGGCTTCAAAACTCCTATGTTTGCTTGATAGATATTTGTTTGTTTTGTTGCTTCTAATAATCTCAAGGTTGGTGGTATTTAAAAATATCTTAGAAGGGTTGTTGTTTCTCAAAAGAAGATAAGTTCTCTTAGGTCAACCACCAAAAATGTGTACAAAAGTTTGAATATAGCAAGCAAGGGCCCTAGAATGTTGTATGTAGATTTATTACTCTTTTTAATGTACCAAATCCAAATGTGTCGCTATTGATTGCTCCTCTAGTACTCTAGGGTGAGAGGATTTCGAATGATTGCTTGATGATTAAAATGAATGCACCGAATGTCTTTAAATACTAGCACATAACATCAAATTTCACAAAACATGTGTTTAGTTAGCTTAGAGTGGGAAAATAAAGGGGGGCCAGTTGACCAAAAATTTGAATTTTGAATTTTAGAAAGGAGGGGATTAAGTTTGCAACTGCAATAACCCTAGTTAATAAAATGGTTATATCTAAGTGGCTAACGACTAAATGGATGTGGTTGTATGAATAAATATGATAATTGTGCAAATAAGGTGAATGTATTAGAATATGTGTATATAAACATAAGGTGGGTGTTGTTATATGGAGCCTAATCAGACTCGGAGGTTAAATTTTCCCCACTTTTATCGGTGCGGTTTCCCCCCAAATTCCTATGGGGTCAAGGGCAATGCCCCTTGCGGGGTCGAGGGGTAGCGCCCCTGAAACCTCACACGGTTTTTATTATTTTATAAAGGCACCGGGAGTTATTTTTCATTGGCCGACATAAGAAAACCCGAATTTTGTAACCGACAAAAAGCTTGATAAAAGTGGCTAAGGGTTAGGGTTTCTATTGATTGTATGGTAGCATTTTGCAGCGGTATTGAGTTGCAAGGATTGCTGGTTGTAATCGGTTTGATTTACTGGATAATAATATTGGACTCTCTGTTTTGGTGGATGTAGCCCAAGTTTGGGTGAACCACGTTAAAACTTGTCTCTCGCTATGTGTATTTCCATTCCTCTATTTAATCTTTATTTGCATTTAATTGATATCTTCTGCTGGCTAACCCTAACAGTGGGAGCTAAGTTTATGGGGATATGTGTTTATAGAGATGGATAAAAGCTAGGCAAAAGAGCCCAACTTTACATAAAATTGTGTCATTTATCAATATGAATATGTATCAAGTCATTTCCTCAAGATAGGTACAAAACTAAATAACAATAGTATGGACAAGTAAATTTCACCATTACAATATAATAATCCTAATAAACATTTATAAATATAAATTACTACGAGTATATAAATGTGTGAGAAAAAGATATTCTTTGATTGTTAAAATGGCAGGATTTGGATCTTACTGTTTTTCAAGTAAGAGAATTTAAATTCTACTAATCACCTCATTCATATATATTTAAATGCTAAATATTTTTTTAATTTTATAGGCTTAGTAGTCCATATGGTAGCCTTACCTATATGCATAGTTCAGAGGAGATATTTTAGTAGTGTTATGATGGAAAGGTTCAAACGGATCTTAATCAAAGATTATTTCATCGGTCCACTAAGGGTTTATGATGTTATTTTATTTGTGTCCTACTTTTTACCAAAGCTGGAGTGTGGCTCTTCCAGATCTCATCACCTGTCATAACTCTCACAATATTCAGGCACCAAAAAGTAATCATAAAAGTCCATATTTTCAACTTAAATTTGAAGAAGGCTGGTCTAGATGTCCAGTTGAATTTAGTTAGATAACGAACGCATTGTGAAACAACAACAAAAAGCCTGTCAAAACAAGTGTGGGAATTGAAGGAGACATGTTATGCAGCCATAAAAGGCATTCCAAATGGACCTTTCTACAGAAAACAACACCACGAGCAGTTATTTTTTTACAGGTAAAGAATGTGACAGGGAAGTGGCATTTTGGAACTGCCAGCACTGTCATGGTTAAGAATTTATTCATTCATCACTTGGAAGTGGGTCAGATTAGGTACTTGGTATATTAGATAGAAAGTATGTGCACTTTGACATATACCTCTATGTCTACCACAATGAAATTACAAATGGTCCCCTTCTAGTTTTTCACCATTGCTTTAAACTACATGACAGATGGCTTGCCTACATTAAAATGGTGTGAAATTATTGAAGCTTTTACAGATGTTGAAGAAGCATTACTCAGTGTAGTACTGGAGAATGATACCAAGTTCAAATGGGTGTCAACATTCTTTTCTTTTGATGTTTCAAAGCATTTTCTCCCAGCTTTCTGTCATTTTTGGAGTGTGAAGTGTGGAGAAAAGTATCTCATCTACAAAAAATTTGGTTGGTCTAATGCAAGCTTAGTTATATTCAGTGTTCACATGAAGATTGTACCAGGCAGGTGGGATAGGGAAGGGAGTGGACACTTGAGAGGAAAATCTAATGTGCAGAGGGTATAGATAAGTTGGGGCCCATGATTTAAAGGATTTACTCATTTTTTTTTACGATTAATAGGGTACTATTAATCGTAAATTGAACCGATATCATGTTATATCCTCAAAATCTGTAGCTTGAATAGGAATTATGCTCTATTGAGTGTTCTAAAATCTCATCAACTTCCACTACTCAAGATTTATAAGCATTCTATGTGCTCATCCACTATCTCATCTGAAGTCAAGTTGGTCCTCCGGGTAGAGTTTAGTGATGTATATGCTACTCCATTCTCCATAACAAACATAGTTTGACTCAAGTGACCTCCGTGCTTCTTCTAGGCTATTGATATAATGTATTTGCTTATGTAAGAATAACTATGGCTTAGTTTTTCATCTCAAGAGTAAGGTGGTAATGTAGTTTTGTATTGTAATTTCTTTTATTATTGGTAAATGCGTTTGATTAGAGTTATTAAGCGGAAAGAGAGATTTTGAAAGGGTCCCACCTTTTTACAAAGACCAAGAGAGAACATAGGTACTCAAGCAACACCGTGAGACAACAACAAAGAACACAAAGTAAAAAAATAGCAGTGTGACAAAAATTTAGTAGTACCTCGCCAGCAAGGGCAATAAAAAACAAACAAGACTAACTACCCAAAAACAACAACAAATCTATCAACTCAACATAGTTTGAAGCCGAAACACTTTAAGGAGCTCTGAGACTTAACAACATCCTTGTCCTTTGACTCAATTGGCCCTTGTTTCTTTCTAGCTGAAATCCCATTTTTATGTGCCATGTTTGAGTGAGAAGAGAGTAAAGGGCCCCTAGAATGCTTCTTAGCCTGAACAATCATCTTCCTTTGTACTTATTAGAGGCCAACTTGGATGGCGAAAGTTGTGACCCAAAAGAGGGGTTGGGGCAATTTATACCCTAAATCTCACCATCCAAGCCCTCCCTAAAAGATTTGTTTCCCTTACCATACTCCTCCAATTATCTCACAACTAGATGAGACCTTCTTGCAATAGCAATATCATTTGAATTGGTCAAGTCTAAAAGAGGGCAAACTACTACTCCAATACACCCCTAGGGCACCTCAAACAAAGCCTGCAATAAAGATGGCTCCCTCTGATCCATATTCTTGTTATGACTCTCCCTCCTCGAAGATCTACACCTAGCAGAAGCATGGCCAAGCTTCAAGAAAATGTGACACATCACCATGGATTCCTCATAGACAAGCTGCTACATCCATTCGCCTAGTTTAGAGGATAAGGTGATTGAAGAAGGGAGAGCTTTATCGACATCCACATTAACACAGAATTGGGCACATAAAAGGTGTTTTCTAGTTTTGGTCACTTCATCAAATGCAAGGAGTTGGCCAAAGGAGCTGGCAATCCCTGATCAAACTTCCTCTTCCCAATATTCCAATGGGAATCTAGGTTACAATCTAACCTATACCAAGACTCTATTAATACATTCTTTCTTCTTGTCAAAGCCAAGTAATGTGTTGTAAAATTTTGTGTGTAGTTCAATATGTAGAGAAAAAGCAGCCTGATAAACCTATACAATAGAAGTAGTGCATATATGTAATCTAAAACAATAATAGAATATATAGAAAACAAAGACAATACTTAGTATTTTCACCTAAGAAAACCCTTTCACGTAAAAAATCTAGTACAACAAAAAAAATTCTATTGCAAAAACTCAACCATTCTCCAAAGAATAACGAATCTCTCTTACTTCACCCTTAAGCATATGTGGATATAAATAGACGCATTTAAAGTGGTTTTACACCTTGCATGAACTCATGCAAAAGATAAGCATGAATGCTTTAAAACATGAGTGAAAATAGGAAAAACTCAAAATAACACCCATTTTTTTTCCTAAAAAATACTAACCCCATCGTGACAATTAAATATGAAAAATATACAACACTCATCCAACATAATACGTAGGCACTTCAATATTATTATCATCATTATTATTATTATAATTATAATATTCTAGCTCTTAACTACATTCTCTTTAGTATCATTATTATTATTATAATTATAATATTCTAGCTCTGAACTACATTCTCTTTAGTATATTATTTCTGTTTGCAAAAAATATCTTAATTTGCAAGCAACCATTTGGTTCAATTCCGTAGGAGATTGTGATGCTGCCTACCACCTCTTCTCTAGTGGTGGAGAATATATACCAGGCATTTTGGTACTCATGGCACACTAACAATGGTATATATAAATGTTTTGTGTACTGTACTATGAATTTTTTTATTAAATCTCCAGGGAGTGTGACAATCACAATGTACTCTGACTTTTTTAATTAAATCTGTAAAGAGTGGGACAAAGTGGATTTGATCGGAAATTGCTGGAGCCCACTTTGCTTCATCTTAGACATAGTTATGTGACCTCACATAACTCCACCCCCAGAAGTGTGATATGAACAGGTCATGGCCCATAACTATTCCATGACCTTGAGTAGATCATAATTCATGACGTTGTCAACTTCATTAGCTTACGTGCATGGAGTTAGTAGCTAGATCGATCTTTAACTGAATGATAGACAGCTCTCTTATGTGTGCTTCTTGTTTGCTTGCTGTTTTTGCATTTTGAATATTAAAAAAACATACAATTCCTGAGAGAAACCTTAAACTGTAAGAATCCAAGCAGCACAAACATGTAGATATGGCAGTTCAGTTTTATTATTGATGAAAGGCATTACTATTAACTTTAATAAGTACATGAAAAGGACAGTTATATTATGACTTCCACTTCCCATCCACTCAACCTTTGGGAAAACAAGTCTGATTGGCCCCTACATCAAGAGCTACCATATACTTCTTTGTTAAATTGAAGTTTATCTGTATATAAATCCCTCATTCATTAATAATATAATGGTAAAAAGACAATTTGAACACGTGTAATTTCAAATTACATCTTAGTGATATCACAGGATACAGGAGACAATTTATAGGTCCAAGCCTTTTTTGACATATAGAAAAATCTTTAAAATAAGATGACCCTGGTTCTCCTTGAATATAATTGCTTACCATTCTAGAAGTATGCAACTAACAACCTTAAAAAAAATGATTGTGAGTAGATATGCATCTGGTGTTGATGAATATGTATTTTGAAAACTTAATTCTTGAGTGTAATTAGATGTGTTAAGTGATTTCATTGATACAATGCAATATGAGTCTTAATCCTTTCATCTTACAATATCTTGAAGAATCACATGTATTTAATTACACGGAATGGTTTCACTGATATATGTTCAAATACAGATTTGATACTAAAATTGGGTACAACCGTACAAGGCATCATATAACTTTTGGAAACTTGATCTTTCATTTTCTGATTCTTTTTAAGAACATATACAGAATATATGATATTTCAGGTGAAGTTAAGTTTATCTTTTTGCTAAGAATATAACATAGATATCTGCATCTTTACTTTTAAATAACTAAGTAATTAGTAACATATTAAAAAGAGAAGTTTCCTTTGACAAAAACTTTCAATACTATTAGGGTCTGCTTAATCAAAGTTCTTTACACTTGTTATAATAAACTTGTATGGATCATATGCTTAGTCTTTCAGCAACTATGTTTGTGCTGGACAAACTATATTTCAAACAAGTATTTTTTTTGAAGTACCACGCAACTTACATTCCTAGAGGTGAATGGAAACAGCTAGACCGTGATCATGTGACCCTACTCTTGTATCATGGCTTCTTTTCTTGCACTAAACATTTACTGCCACCAGCCAGTAAAAGCCTGGCGAATTTCCAACACGTGGCCCCATAAAACATTGAAAAGCAAGAAGGTAATTTGTTCCAATTTGACAAGGGGTATTCTCGAAGTTTAAATAGTTAGGGTTGGATAGATATTGTCCTTGCAATTAGATTTCTACTATGTCCTTTTAGTTTAAACAAGCTTAAATCTCTGTCGAAAGTTTAGTGACTTCCATCGCCTTGCTTCCTTTAAATCAAAGGTGTCCTAAAGCTTTCTCCCAAGGTCTGAACTGGTTGTTCAATCAGTATGAAATTCCTCTACTTTATGATGTTCATTGTATGAAAGTATATCCATATGCTGTCTGTCCTGTCTGCTCCTAAAACATCTCTTCCTTTCATCATCTGTGAACTACATAAACAACACCCAACAAATTATTTAATACCATTGAAGAGAAGGAGGCTTTGCAATCTGTTATTTTTGCAGCCATGATGCCTCCAGAGGATCCATTTCTGCAGGATAACAACATGATTGGGTCAAAAATGGCTTCCCCTGTGAAGCCCAGGGTTGGTGGAACAGAGAATGTTCTAGTCCATCATGACCCAGATGGAGATAGTGGTTATAATAATAGTAGTTGTCATGAGGATCATCATTGCCATCTGATGAATTGTATACCAGCTGAGACAGAAGCTCCAGTTCAGCAGCCTCAGAGCCTAAGTCCCTCCAATTCCAATTCCATGTCCATCTTTGGGCAGCCATTGCAGCCTGTGACTCTTAAGGTTGAACATCATAGATCTCTCTTGTGATTTTGCTACTCACAAAATTCTTAAATGCTATGTGTGTTTTCAGCTTCCAAAGTCCACTAGAAATAGAATTTTTGCAAGGTTATTGTGATGATAGAGTCACGTAGTAACATCTTTAACGTCTATCTTAAATTCTACCTTGGATTCTGCAGCAGCATTATTCCTATTACTAAATGCGTTCTTCCTGTTCTTAGCCTAAATCTAAATAGAGCTTAACTGTCTCCGTTGGAAGTTGTTGGTGGAATTTACTGACTACATTGTTGTGTACAACAGCACTTAGCTCTTTATTTCGACATTATACTATGATTGGTTAGATGTATTTTATGGAGTCTACAGAAGGCCCCTTCCATTGCTCCTTTTATTGATTTATTTTAATTTTTGCCACTGGAGTTGTGTATAGAGATCTCCAAGAGACAGTTAGACTTAGCCCAGAAGGGATATGGACACATCTCCCAGCTGCTATATTTTGTGATAAACTTGGGAAGAATTTGGTCATGTTGGGAGATGAGAGTTGAATTAATCACCATATATATGTGTGTGTGTCTAGTTTATACATTTTTTCTGCATCAGATTCTTCTATTGGCTACCTTTTTTGGCATCTGATTTTGCATCATACAAAAATTTAGACGATGACAGGAGATGGAAGGGAAATTAAAGTATACTTTTTGACCCCATTTGGGCTTTGTTCAAGCTTGTTTAATTGATCAGTATTTAGTAACTGATTAACTAGTTTTATTACTGCGGCTGTATTGTTTTTTACACTAATAAGAGGGTGAAAGTCCAATTCAAGTTGACCTCTTACATTTGGATGGTCTCTTGCAGTTTGAGGACATTTTTTACAGGCTAAAATTAAAGCCAAAATCACAATGGTACGACATTTGCACGGCATCAGAGCATAGAGCAATTGAGAAGACTATACTGAGTGGCATAACTGGAGTTGTGTGTCCAGGAGAAATCCTAGCGATGTTAGGACCCTCTGGCAGTGGTAAGACCACTCTTCTCAGTGCGTTGGGTGGAAGGCTCAACGGTAAAATATCTGGTAAAATCCTCTTCAATGGAGCAAAATTCAGTAAATCCATGAAAAGGAGAATTGGGTTTGTTACACAAGATGACATTTTGTATCCCCATCTAACTGTCAAAGAGACACTGACCTATACAGCTCTTCTCAGGCTGCCTAAAACTCTGTCAAAATTTGACAAGATGGAGCAGGCAGAGTCAGTAATAGTAGAACTTGGGCTAACCAGATGCAGAAACACCATAATTGGAGGACCTCTAATTAGAGGAGTCTCTGGAGGTGAAAGAAAAAGAGTGAGTATTGGTCAGGAGATGCTCATAAATCCCAGCCTTCTGTTCTTAGATGAACCCACATCTGGTCTGGATTCAACTACTGCCCAAAGGATTATATCAACATTGCTGGGACTTGCTAGGGGAGGCAGGACAGTAATTACCACAATACATCAGCCCTCCAGTAGACTATATCATATGTTCCACAAGATCATTTTGCTGTCAGAGGGTCACCCTATTTACTATGGCCAAGCTTCTGGAGCTATGAGTTATTTTTCTTCCATTGGCTTCTCACCATCCTTTCCCATGAACCCAGCTGACTTCATGCTTGATCTTGCAAATGGTGAGTTCTTCAATTTCTTCTGAGTCTGACTAGATAACCAACATTATTTTATAGTGTTTTTAAGCTTCCAGGGTCCATATTAATAGAAAAAATAACTTGTGGAAAACCTATAGAAATAGATCACATCACCCATTTTCTCCCTAATGATTCAAATGTCCCAGTCTGATCGCAGAGAATTTTCTGGAAGCATTTTTATAACAAATATTATCTTGGACTCTGTTTAAGGTAGCTATAAAAGTTTATGACATTGCAGGGATTGCACCGGATACAAAGCCTGCACACAACCCTTCCTTAGAACAGGCAGATCCATATGTTCGCATGGAGCCTGACCTCCAGAAGTCTGTAAAGCAATCTGTAATGGCAGGATACAGTAAGAATCTTGCTGCAAATCTCAAGGCTGAGGTCAATATTGATCAGAATACAGGCAGTATAAAGCACAAAAGTAAGATTTGCTAGTGCCATAAAATTATGCTTCATATTTACATTGTTGAGCACACCTAGAAAAACATGTTCAAAATAGATTAGTTTATAGGCTTATTAATATTATTCCTTACCTTTTTTTTTGTAATACGCCACCTCTACTTTTACTTATCTTAGGTAATAACCCGTTCTAAGCAGTACACCGTATAAAATTGTATGAGAAAAAATCTCAAGAGTATTTCTATCTACCATGGCTTATTAAGATTGACACCATTATGAATTACATGCTTATCAGGTTGGAAGAATTTCTAATGAGTGAAGCCTCCATTGCAGGGTCCCTAGATAAGAATGAATGGACAACAAGCTGGTGTCATCAGTTCTCCGTGCTGCTTCGAAGAGGCTTGAAGGAGAGGAGACACGAGGCATTTGGGGGACTAAGAATTTTCCAGGTTGTGTCTGTATCCATTTTCTCAGGCCTTCTTTGGTGGAATTCTTCAACCTCTCGTATTCAAGATCAGGTACTACTGTCATATACCTAGTCTTGTGATATTATATATATATATAATTCTTTATGTATGATATCACCATAATATGCATGTATATGGAATTATGGAGTACCCACAATATAACGTTGATTAGGTTATGTTAAACTGATGAAAAAATTTGTAGTGTACTTAGCTAATCAATAAAAATTTTGTGCATATTTTTGGTTTTGTTTAATTTTGTTTAGGGGCACTCTCTTTTGATTTATTGTCCTGGAGTTTATCCTCAGTCTGGTTATCCTTTGTAGATATTTATGAACATTAATAATAATTATAATTTCAATTTCAATTTTTATAGATAAATACATCAAAAACCATTGTTTTGTAGTCCTGAATTACTGATTCAATTGGATGGCAATGTTTTATTTTGAACAGGTGGGGCTGCTGTTTTTTTTCTCAATATTCTGGGGCTTTTTTCCCCTATTCAATGCCATATTCACTTTCCCACAAGAACGTTCAATGCTGATCAAGGAAAGGTCATCAGGGATGTATAGACTCTCCTCATATTTCATGGCTAGAACCGTGGGTGACCTGCCAATGGAGCTAGCACTCCCCACCATCTTTGTCGTAATCACCTACTGGATGGGAGGCCTAAAGGCAGATGCCCAAACATTCATACTCACCCTTCTAATCATACTATACAATGTCCTGATTTCCCAAGGCCTAGGCTTGGCACTAGGAGCAGTACTCATGAATGTCAAGCAGGCCACAACCTTGGCCTCTGTTACAATGCTGATATTCTTATTAGCAGGTGGGTATTATGTGCAGAAGACCCCTCCCTTCATTGCATGGCTGAAGTATGTGTCCTTCAGCTATTACTGCTACAAGATGCTGTTGGGTGTACAGTACAGCAAGGATGAAATCTATGAATGTGGCAATGGTAGGATATGCAGGATTGCTGATTTTCCTGCCATAAAACATGTTGGGTTGGATCATTTACTGGTGGATGTGGCTGCCTTGGGCATCATGCTTGTTGGTTACAGATTGCTGGCATACTGGTCATTGACAAGGGTTAAAACTAAGCCTTCTCTTTAACACCCACTTGATAATCTATCTTATGCTTAATGTTTTCTTTTTCTGACCTTATTCCTTCAGATAGAAGGAAAATTTGAAAAAAAATTGCATCTGCTCCTATCACTGTAATTACTACAGAGTGCCAAACTATGGTAGCACCCTCCCTTTGGCAATGCTAAGGAGCAAGAATAAATTTTCGAAAATTTGATTCTATATAAATATTATGACATAATCTGTTTCAACAATATGCAAGAAAAGTGTTTCCTTTTAATATGAATTTTTCAGGAAGTTCCAAATTGCAAGTGGGTTTGATAGTGAAGGAATATGGCTTCTATTTATAATATTGAATTAAGAGGGAATAAAGTTTTACACCTTGAAAAATATAAAAGAGAAATTTAGAACTTTTTTTTTTTTTAAATTATTCATATGAAAGGTCATATACACCGAATAAGTATTTTCTGTTTCCCTAGAAAATATACATCAAATTAGATCGATCTGCAAACTACCTTCACATGCAATTCTAAGATTATGTGAAGCATTCAAGGCTGCTAATTTGTTAGGATTTATGGTTGGTATGCACAATTTTATGATATAAAGGAAGACTTTCTCATAGACTTGGGCTTTGCTAGAATTTAAATATTTTTAATGTATTTTCCTAACTATGTAAAAAAAGACCTTGAAATTATTTCCACTAGTATAAAATCTTTATTCTTCTGAACATTGCCATTACTTGAAAACATTATATACTATAAATTTGACATGTCATATTTGTAGTAATAAAAAGTAATGCAACTTCACAAAGATTAAGTGAAGGCACACACAGAGGGCATTGGGCTCATTCTTTTGTCAAATTCTAATCTAAACTTGTATAATTGTCTCCTTAGCTTCAAATGAACATTTTAAAAGTTGGTGCCAGACTCATTTCAACCACAAAAAAGAAATTGATACCTTCTTCATTTCAACCACACAAAGATAAATGATCAAGTTATTATATTTATAAATTTAAGTTCATATTAAATAATAAATCTAATATTTGGAGGCAATGCCAAAATATGTAGGGTAGATTTATCCACTGAACGTTAATATTTATAGTAATGAACATGACATTTTTAATGGTTATAAGATAGAGTAAAATAATATTAAGAAATCTAGTATTTTGAGGCAATGCCAAAATATGTTGGGTAGATTTATCCACCTAACATTAATATTTATATTAATGAACATGACATTTTTAATGGTTATAAGATAGAGTAAAATAATATTAATAAATCTAGTATTTTGAGGCAATGTCAAAATATGTTGAGTAGATTTAACATTAATATTTATAGTAATGAACATGACATTTTTAATGGTTATAAGATAGAGTAAAATAATATTAATAAATCTAATATTTTAAGGCAATGCCAAAATATGTAAGGTAGATTTATCCACTGAACATTAATATTTATAATAATGATTATGACATTTTTAATGGTTATAAGATAGAGTAAAAAGGCTTTTGAAAAAATTGTGCATATTTAATTTTAATATTGAAAAAAATTGTGTATTTTTAAAATATTGATGTAATTTAAATGTATATAATTTTTTCAAAGAACTTTTTTACTTTAATATTTATAATGATTCATTTTTAAGAAGTTTAAAATATGTAAGTGATCAATATAAGAAACTTAAAATACGTAAGTGATCAATATATGTAGTGATTGAAGAATTCATTGAGGTTGAATATATTCAGTAGCCAATATGATAAGAAATGTCTAAGTGGCTATTGGTTTGCTAGTGAGAGTTAAGAGCTCATCAAGTATCAATTGTTGTTGAGTTGCCCAACATCATAATGAATAAGGTCTAGTTTGATCTCAGGTGGTTTTGGTGGAGTGAATCCTTGTCCTTGTCAATACTTAACACTAATTCGAAAAAGATAGATGATCTATGTAACCAATACACATGACTTAAAAAAGTGGGGGATATGTATCACCCAAACAAAAAAAGTGGGGGATATGTATCACCCAAACAAAAAAAGTGGGACAAGCATTATGTTACAACATTCGAAATCAACCAACCCTTCATTGAAGCAATCATTTCCATACGATTTTATTATGAAGCATCTATCGGAAATGTTTAATTTTATTATTATCCTTGGGTCCCATAAATTGCTTAGTTTCATATAAGCTATTAAAAACATTCGTTCATTCATTTATTTATTTGTGTGGTAAGAAATTCATGATTATGATCACAGAAGAGGTGCTCATTTTTCAAAAAAGAAGAGAAGAGAAAGAAGGAAGAAAAGAGCCAATGATAGTTTGATTGGCAGAATGATATTATATGTTTCAGATTTGATTTGAACTTTTGATATCCATGGGTTGGCACTAAGTGTTGTTGAATTAGCGTATTACCACATAGGGCCTACTTTTGACACCATTAACTATAAAAATTAAAGATGCAAATCCATTTTCAAATCTGAAAGCGACATGGATATTTATAAGTGCACTTGCTTTATAGCTTTTTTTATTAATTAATTTATTTTTGGAAGTTAATTGGAAGTTTATAAAGCGAGAATAACATAAAGAGAATGATTCTCTTTATAAGTTGTAAGTTTTTCAATGTGCTTTTATAAAATAATATTTTTAAAAAAGCACATGGTTCCCCCTCTTTAAGCAACAAAATGAATAATCCACGTATTTCTTGAATTAAAAAAAGACAATACTGGCGTATTTTATATATTATGTGAATTTTAAAAGGAAAACGTGGCAACTTCTCAAATGCGTGTATATCCATAACTCAACTTAAGAAGATATAAGTGTCAAACTTCTAAGGAATAGGTAGGATTTAAACTTAGGACCCTTATTTTATACTTTAGATGATATTTATTTTTTTGAAATTTTTATTTTATATTTTATGGTTCAATGTGGTTTATTTTTTCAACACTATTTTCTTCTACTTTATGGTTTGGATGTGGTTTAGTTTTCCAATATTCCTTGGACACTCTTTTCTTCTATTTCATCGTTTGGATGTGGTTCGTTTCTCCAACACTCCTTTTTTCTATTTTATAGTTCAGAGGTGGTTCATTTTCCTCTCACTCATTCTATATTGTGGATGCTCGGGGCTTCTAACCTAACGTTGATACTATGTTAAACTTTTTATAGATTAGATAGCACTTTTCATTTCTACACTGGAATACTCTACTATTAAACTACCAATCCTTTTACGATTCAAATATAACTCAATTCTCTAATAAATAGTGTGTGACAAATGGCAAATAATTTGTAAAAGTAATAGCATATTCTCTATTTTTGAAAAAATTGATTAGGCTACTTAGCACTTAATTGTGAGCAACAAAAAGAATATGAGTAACAAGTGAAATTGTGGAATGTGGAAAGTGGAAAGTATGGTGATCTTAATGAATTTTTGTGAGCAATAAAAATGAAGAAAGTGGTAAGTGTTGTCGTGTCAAGGAATAGTTTAGTTGAACGGCTCTCTTAATGGAATGGCTTGAATTATTATTATATTATATTATTTTTGATGTATAAGTACAATGAAAATGAGCAAAAAGTGGAAAGTGTTGTCCTTTACATCGTTAGAGTTGGGTTGATCGCATTATCTTATTATTTCTAATATTCAATTACATCATATTCTTTAGAATAAGGTCCTATGAAGGATGGTTATGGTCCCTTTTTCTTTTTAATTTTCTCACTTCATTTTTTAAACTCTAGGGAAAGCAAACATACCCTACCAATAATGGTATCGCTGATGGGTTTAATAAATGATAAGTAAACAAGACAATAATTAGATTTAGATAATGATGGAAATAAAAGTAAGTGATATGGATTTAAAGGTTTAATAAGATAAGAAAATAATATAATAACTAGATTTAGATAATGATGATTTGAGATTGATAATATAATGTTTAGATGTATCTGTTTAATTATATATATTTAGATATACTAGATTATTCATATTTATTTATTTGTTTTTTAATTTTTAATTTCTCTTCCTATATTTTCTAGATTTTTGGTTTTTTGTGCAAGCTCTAACCCCTCTTCTATTTAGTCTAACTTGGTCTGCAATCCATCATTTTTTTGTATAGCTCTCTTCATCTTGATGATGGATCACAGAGTGTGATCTGAAACGTTGATGCTAACAAATTTATACACATTTAAATCCAAAAACGCGATCAAGATATTTAGTTCTTTTACAATGTTGAGTGTTAGCGTTGTTGATTTCATTGTGTAGAAGTGTTTAATGATTAGATCTAAAATTTTAGTATCAAATCTAGACTAGAGAGTCTATTTTTGACCTATCTCTAGTATTTATTCCATCAAGAGATACAACCACATGTGATTTCATCATGCTTTGACATGATTCGGTCTTCTAGTTTTGCACATCTTTGAATCTCATGCACCTACAATGTTTCCTACTTTTTAAAACTTGGTGGTGCTAAAAACACCTTGGCAAGTTTTTGATGTGAGTGTTGAATTGTGAAACTTCTTTGGGGTTGAGTCAAACCCCTTTGTTGTTTTCACAAGTTTTGAAGACACAAAAGGCAGATGAATGCAATATAGCTAGGTGTAATATATCTTATGCAATCTTGATGCAATGCAAATTGCTCTAGATATGATCTTATATCTCTCAATATGCTTTCCAAATATGATTCCAAGATGACTTCTAGTGTCTTAGGGCTTGTCTTTAAATATGACATCTTAGACACTAAATTTGAATATTTTTGGCACATAAGTCAATGGACAACTCTTCAATTTGGTGAAATGGTTGGCTTGAGATGAGTGAAAAGTGGGTTTGGATTAGGACATGATCATGTTTGTAGTTCTATCTAGGGAATAAAATCACACTTGCAATCCAATCAAGGATGGGAAAATTGCTATGAATTAGAGTAAGTCTGGACCACTGGGGATAAAATAGCTAAAGGTTGATGGATTTGTTGGGTTTTTTCAATTTATGCACAAAAATAGGTTTAGTTGAGAACTAAGATAACATAAGACAAAGCCAAAGTGAGTGCAAAACTAGAGGACGAAAGAGTAAAATTCATGAAGTGTGCACTTGTATCCTCTACATTTTGCCCCCACTTTGGCATGCATGTGAACTACATGAATCCTGCATTCGAAAGTAAATAATATAATAATTGAAATAGCAAGTAGATTTAAAAAGGATAGTGAAATGGCCAACCAAAATTACTCAAACAATGTCCAAACATAGGTGCATAATTTTTTGCTTGTAATTACAAGATTAATTATAAGTTTAAGTGAGTTGGAAAAATTGGCATGCATCAATAACACAATGGAAAAATAAACATTATAATTGTCACTCCATGGGGCTACATGGGATTCACCGGCACAAACTCATGTCCTCATCCAACATCTTCAATGATATCAATTAATTAAATTAATTCATTATCTATAATAATATGGTTCTATAAGTGAGTTAAATTAGTATTCAAGGCATATCATAAAGGCCTCAATGGTTCCTATTTGTGCAAAACCATGTTTTTGTCCAAGGTATTCAAGGGAATCAATTAATTAAGTATTTAAATTGATTATTCTTCATTTACTAAAATTTTGAAGGTTACAAAGGTTCACCCTAGGTTAACTGTGATAACACCACCATGTTTAAACCTAGGTTAACAAGTTCCTCCTTATTTATTAATTCAAAAACCCCACAATTAAACCTAACCACCAAGGTACCACTTATGGAACTAAAGCGTGTTGGCAATGTGTGTTGTCATTAATGTCAACTCAATATGTGTCAACCTGAAGTCAATGGACAGTGGAAGATTTGAGAGAGACGGTTTGACTCAGGTCAGCATGGTTAGACATGTCGGTCCGGAAGACCCAACAAATGAAGGAAAATTGTCTAAGTATGATGCAAAGGTGAGTTCATATGTTCTAGTATGTTCCTAGCATGCCTACATTAATATCCTACCATTCTAGTGTATCGTACTTAGAAAAAGTTACAGAAGGTTGACTAAGGCTTTCACGGTGTATATCCTAAGGAAAAAGTACATTATTTTGGTCCGTATTCCTCCGCAGTGCAAGATTTAGTCTTGTGGTTTAGAAGATAAGTTTATCTAGATATTAACATGCTATATCCAAGATTTCAGCTCATTACACCTTCAGCAAAGAAAGTTATCAATGACAGAGTTCTGGACTATGACTTGATAGTGTAAAGCAATGGTGGAAACCTGATGGAATGCTCTGCGTTCCTCTGAAAGAGAAATTGTGCCCATGCGGTTTTGTAAATATATCTGGGGATGTTCAATGCACACTACCTTGCAATATCAGGTGTTCTTATGGTCCGCAAGGTCAGCCTTCAAATGATAGAAGTAATACAAACAGTTCCAAATGTAGAAGTACTCTATAGAACACATGTTTGAGTACTTGTGAAAGATGGAGAAGGTATAGATCAACTAAATGAGTGTCTGCGGAGACTCTACATACTTCATAGTATCTCAGGTTTGAACCGCATGCAATTCTCTCTTATTTTTTGTACCACACAAGGTGCTCACAAGTTGCTCAAGTCCCCTTGAGTTATGTGTATACATGAATACTTATCATAGTGCAATTGAATCAAATGTCTCCACATTCCTCCATAAATAATAAATATGATTGTGTGGATCTAAGAATATGTTCATAATGTTGCACAAGTTAATTCATGAGTATTTCAATTGACTTAGTGGTCCACAATGCAATTTCCTAAGTTTTGATGTGTCACAGTCAGTCTGGAATGCCCTGTTTTCATCAGTTCAACATGTTTCTTGTTTTGCGGATGCATATATTGGTTGGATACTTCAGGGGAATGGTATATGGATTGTGTTGAGAAGATACATGGTTGAATTCTTGGTCCACATATTGTTTTTGGCTTCTTCCTGGTGATGTGAAGATGATCAGCTAGCAATGGTACTATTGTTTGGGCTGACAATCTAGTTTCCTTCATATGCGGTGGATCATGATTGGTTGCTTTGGCATTGGAGGATATGTTGTGATGCATTTTGGGTCCTATTGTGATGTGTTGAGATCCATAACATGTTTACTCTTCATATTGTATATGTTTGATGCTGGCCTGTGAAGAATCACACATTTCAACTAAGAGTCTTTTTAGTGCCGACCTAATCAATGTTTTGAGATGTTGTGGAGGATATATACAAGAACAAATTCATTAGTGGAAAACACAAGCAAGTGCGAATGTGATAGAGAAGAATGAGCAGCATGACATGTGTGAAGGAAGTATGATGAAGTAATTGTATAGAAAAGGGGACTGCAATATCAGCATGAGTCAGATTCTTCTTTCATTGCAGTTCATAGTTATGTTATCATTGTAATTCTTTGTAGCAGTGAGCTTTCTTTAGGCAGTAGTAGCTTCCTTGGGTTGTAGTCCTAAAACAAAGTCAGCAGGGAGTTGTAGCTTCCTTGGGTTGTAGCCCTAAAATAATGTTGTAAACTTTTATAAGCAGTGAGCATTATATTGTGAGCTAACACTCATCGTGATTTTTCCCATTTTTGGGTTTTCCATGTAAAAATCTTGGTGTCAATGTGTTGATTAATGTGGTGCATGTTTTACTTTCTTCTCTCTAAGTAATTTGATTTGTTCTACAAATAAAGTAGTTAAGTTTTTGTATATGCTGATTCACCCCCCCTCTCAGCATCTCAATGTGTTCAACAATTGGTATCAGAGCTAAGTTCCTTTGAGAAGCCTAACAACTGAGGTAGATCCTACATTGTAACACATGGAATCTGAAGCTATGGTTAATGGTGTATTCATTCCAAAACCAGATCTAGAAGCAATGGAACTTGAAGGCTCAGACTTAAATCTAGATGAGGTAGACCTTGAAGGAGAACTCTAGTCAGCACTTGAAGATCTAGATAAAGCTAGAGAATTAAACCAGGAATATGAGGACATGCTGGAAGAATCAAAGGAGACAATTGTGAAATTGAAGACAAAGCTAAAGAATCAAAAGAAGAAATTGGCAAACTGGAAGCTCAAATAAAAGGAGATAAAGGATGTGACATTAAACTCAAAGAAGCAAAAGATATGATCTCTAGTTTGAAGATCATGGTTGAAGAAGGTAAGAGATTGAAGATTGCCTAAATATCAAGCTCAATGAGAAAGCTGTTAAATGTTCAAAACTTGAGGAAGAAGTTGTCACTCTAAGAAAAGAACTAGAAAAAGCAAAAGAACATATTGACAAGGGGTTAAAACTAAAAGGAGGTTCTAAAATTCTTAATCAGTTTCTTCATCATTACGAAGCATTAAATATTTCCAAGTATGATAAATGTACATTTCAACATAATTAAAAAAGCAAAATGACAAGATAGCACAAACACACATAACAAGCGGATTCCAAAATCGCCACCGATTCGGATTTGAATTAACATAGGGATATACAAGATTCACCTTACACTTGAATTGAGTCAGGTTAAGGCTTAACAAAAAAGTTTACCCAATGTGAACATCTCTATATAACCACTTTTGGTGAAACCTGGTTCCTGTACACTCATGTGAAACATTAAGTGTACTTGCACCATATAGAATAGCCAAAGTAAAACATAAACACACAACATGGCATAATATAACATGAATCAACTAGGTATCACATACAACAAGAGTCATCAACAATGATCAATATCCAACCAATATAATAATCACATCTATATAATATAAGGCAAAAGTAGTGAAACTGAACATTGAGAGTTCAACGCATATGTTATAACATATGCATCCATAGTTAAAAAATCTTGATGCCAAGACAAAAATCCATCGAGAAGACCTTGATGGCATAAAAAATATCATTGCTAATAACATTAGTGGAATCAAAATAAAAGTCAACATTGACAAGGCACAAACACCAGAGGCATTACAACTTAAAACCTAATCATTTTGTGATAAAAGGTAAAGAAAATTTGGATTGTAGGTTGAATAAGTCTCTTTATGGATTGAAGAAATCATAGGTAGGATGCAGTATTAGAATTTTGATACCTATGTTTTGAAGTTGGGATTTGTTAGTGAAAAATCTAATTACTATGTTTATTTTAAGCAAGTTGACAATTAGTTTATTATTATCATTTTATATGTTGATGACATGTTAATTGGTAACAATAAGGATATGAATAGAGTGCTTCTAGATTAAACTGTGTATGTTTTTGCTTCGACGTTTCGGATCATGCTCAATGATCCATCATCAGGAAGAGGACAATGTGTGAATTGGATAGCAAACTGGACCTTATAAAGGAATAAGAGAGGAAAAATAAGGTAGGGAATGCAATACGAAGGGGAGGAGGTGATGGGTGAGAAAGAAAAACATAAAAATAGGGGATAAAAATAAATGAATATCCACAAGTATGAGCATGCAATAAAAGCAAATACATAAATATAAATAGAAGTGCTACATACTAAAGTAACCAGATACACAAATAATACTACAACATACTATAATATGTAATATGACTAATGTTATATAAATGCAAATATATATAAAAAATGGAAAACATATCAAGAGTGCATATAAGAGAACATAGAACAAAACAAGAATACAATAACAAGGAGGGATTCCACATAAGGACAAGCAAAAGCATAACTAAAACTAAACAAAGGAATGAAGGAGAAATAAGGATATGATTAAGATGCTTAAATGTCATCTTTCACTATAATTTGACATGAAATATTTAAGGGCCACTAAATTTATCTTGGATATGAAGATTAGGATATATAAACTTAAAATGAGAAGCTTTGGTTGAGTTGAAAGAACTATGCTAACTTTGTAATGTACTATTTCAAGATGCAAGATTGTAAGCCCATGAGTGTTCCTATTTTTGTGGGAATAAACTTGTCTATGGAATAGTGACCCAAGATAGAGGATAAGATAGAATACATGACTCATTTTCCATGATCTAGTGTTGTTGGAAGCCTTAAATGCTCTCATTTGTACAAGACTAGATATTTCCCAAGTAGTGGGAGTCCTAAGTAGGTTTATGTCCAATCTAGGAAATGAACATTGGACAACAATTAAGATATATATATATATATATATATATATATATATATATATATATATATATATATATATATATATATATATATATATATATATATATATATATATATATATATATATATATATATATATTCATGGCATTTCCAAGTATTTTTTTTCTATTGAGGAGGACCTAATTTTTTCATGGAGCTAAATATATAGGGTTTAATTGATGTAGATTGGATTGGTGATATTAACAATAGGAGGCTTACTAGTGGTTTTATGTTTGACTTGTTTGTTGGTGTAGTTCCTTGGATGAGAAAGATGTAAGTTGTTGTTTCTCTTTTGATAAAAAAGTTGAGTACATGGCAACTATTCACACTTGTAAGGAGTAGTGTGGCTTTGGAGGTTGTGCTTAGATATTGGTTTGATATAAGACATAGTGAGCATTGACTGTTATAGTTAGGGCTCTATCAATTTGGTCAAGAATGCTACATTTCATGTGTAGATGAAGCACATTGATGCACAATATCATTGTTAATGGAATGATGGAGGATAAGAGGGTTATGATCGAGAAGGTGGATACTTTAGTGAATGTTGATATTCATTGATGAAGCTAGTGAGCATGGAGAAATACCATTGGTGTAGATTGGCTATGGGCATTTTTGCCTCTAGTTGTTAAATTAAGTTTGTTTATTGTACCCCTAATGTAATGCATACAAGTTAGAGATTTTTAGGAATATGTGTTGTATATTTGCATGTTTTTCACCCCTTATAGACTCCACACTTATCTATAATATTGGGATCCATGGTTTTATACCCAGTATTTTGAAACACTATTTAGCCAAATTCCTATAGTGATGCGCTTATAAATAAATTAACATAGATTAGGTATATTGTGGGTGAGAAAATCTTATTGTACATTGTGGATAATTGAGTTAATATAGTAAGTGAGTGTTGTATTGTTGGGTTTTTTCTCATAAGGGTGTTTCATGTGTGAATGCTTTTCTCTATTATAGTGTATTGTGAATTCAAATGTATTTAACATAAATCTTATTATTCATATTAGTGGTTTTATTTCATTTTATTAAAGGTATCTCATTTAGTGGAACATGCCATGATAATTTTATAGGGACTTTAAGAGCACTCCTAAATTAGGTACTAAATTATCAAGGCAAAGTTCCTAGTGCTCCTAATACTCACTATCATCAAAATCTATAGTCATAATGAATTCAACACCACATTGAATTGAATCATCCTTCTATAAAAGGGTAAGTGAAATCTAATGATGGTCCAAATACATGCCTTTAGTAATAATGAAAATGCTAAAAAATATACATAAGATAACTTCATAACAATTCAAAGAATGTATCCACAAAATAACAAAAAAAGCAATAATAAAATTTGTAGCATTTTAATTTAGTTTATATGTATTAATTTATTTTTAATAGTTTTAAATTATTTTGGTGAAAATAACATATTTCAAAGAGACACTACTTAATTTTTTGTAAAAAGCATAAGGTGTAGGTATCATTTTGTCATGCATTTTTTTAGCATACATCATATTTTATCATGACAAATTGTTCACATGTAAATGATACACTAGTATATGTTATATTTTTTATAATTAAACAAATTATTATTTTTCTAAATATATAATTAATTATCATTTTATAAAAAAATTGCATTAAAAAACATGCCCCATAAAGTGTAGAGTGTTGTCAAACTTCAATTTTTCAAAAATTCTACATGAATTAGAAGATATAAGCATTTTCTAATGTATATATCAATTATCCATCTAAACATAATGTATTTAATAAATAAAGATTAATTAAGTAATAAAATTGTAATGAGAAAAAAATTACATTTCCCTTAGATCCTAAGAGATTCATCTATAAACTCTTTTTGTCTTTTCAAATTAGGTTAATGATAAGGTATGTAAATTTGAGGGCAAATTCAAATACTCCCTTGACAATAGTCAACCCATGATTTGTAGAAAATTGGCGGGTTTGGGAATCTCAATCTTAAACCTAATGCAATTTTGAGGTAAAAGTAAAGGAAAACCAAATTTAAACAAGAAACAAATATTCATTTAGAATGAATAGCCATTTCTTGGAAATATAAAAAGAACAACTGAAATCCCTAATGGCCCAAAAACATTCATTGTGTGAATTAAATATAATTCCACACAATTTCAAACATCATTTTATTATTTTTTACTCATTGGAACTAAAGTGAACCCACATTAACATTAAACAAGAACAATTATTTTTAATCGTGGGATATAATAGTCAAGGTAAATTGAAAAGAAGGAATATTTACGAAAAGAAGGAAGCCACACAAAATAAATATAGAGAAAGGAAGGGGACAAAATAATGATTAAAGGGAACTCATCAAGGCCAAAGTTCTTTTTCGAATCTAAATCTATGTCAAATTGATTGTATGAATGTTCAAAAATTGATTGAATTTGTAGAATTTAATGAAAATCAAAATGAAATTGGTGAAACTTCTAATGAAACCCATAATGATAACTTAATGAAAAAAATAAAAATATTATTGGAGAGGATATTCAAGAATGTGGGTATGATCCAATTAAGATGGAGAATGCACTCTCAAATCCTTCATTTTTTAATGAAATAAATAAAACTGATGACACCCTTATTCAAATTAATGTATCCTCTAATTGTATTTGTAGGTTAAATGAGCCCAATGGATGTTTAAAAACCTAAGAACACCTAAGTACTAGTTACTTGAAATTGTTGAGAACATAATAAACAATATGAAATTTAAGAACTCCTTACATGTTCTTTAATTATGAGATTTGAAGTTTTTTAAATGAATTATTTGCACGATAAAATTTTAACTTAACAAAGCCAATTTTTTGTGCAATTTCTAAAAATGTATAAAATGAGACCCTTAATGAAGGAGTGAAAGATTAAGATTAATAAAGTACTTGATCATAATAAGATTGTTAATAATATTTTAAATAAAATGAATTATATTAGAAAGAAAGATAAGGATAAAGATAAAAATGTATCTCATAGAAGTTAATAAAAACCTCCTTAGTAAACTAGCTCACAATCATGTTTCAATTATTGTGATAAACTCGCTTGACCTAAACATAAATCGTAAAAATATTGTTAAAAGAACTATTAAGATTAATACTAGAAAATAATGTTCTAAAAGATTCTAGGGGTTTTAGTAATAGGCCTCCATGATCTAATAAGAAGTTAATTGATACTACAAGGAAGTTAATTGAACATTTTGGCATGGTAACACTAGGGTATCCCCCAATGTAAAAAATGTATTAAAATTTAGATTTGTTAGTTGATATTACACACCTCATCCTATTCATTACCTAGAATCTAGTCAAATTAAGTTGTACAAGAAATTTTGTGAGGCACATCTAGGTTTCATTATTAAAAAAATAACATTTGAGTCTTGCAATCCATTCTATTTTGTGCATGTTAACGTTCTTAGTATGTGTTGTTGTAAATACCATGTAGAATTTCCATGTATCAAGAATTATTGTATTATATTTGTTATACTTTGTACACTAATAAAAATGTTCCAGGTGTGTGGTATGTTCCAATTGTCAAAGTTGTCTATGGATGTGCTAGATTATTTTCCTATGTAATAGATCAAATAATAATCTATTATAAAAACAATTGTTAAAATGGCATTGAACATGAAGTACTATCTAGTTTTGCATAAGTGGTACTTGTTGGCTCTTTGGTAGTACACAACTTTCTTATCAGCGGAGGAGGCTTAAGTCTTGGGTTTGCTCCCCAAGGTCTTGAGTTCGACTTTGAGGGCCTGCTTCTCAAGATGCACTAGTTATGTGGGTGCGTGGGTGCATCCTCAGGGGGATTAGTCTCGCCTCAGCTCGCCTCAGGTACCCAAGATATGGGCTTCTGGGCGCTGGGCTGGGTCGTAGGGATAGCCCCTAGGTTAAAAAAAAAAAACTTTCTTATCATACATGTAGGGGATGCCAAACACAATTCCACACACATCCACAAATGCAACACCCAACACCACTTCATTAACATATTTATAACCATACCTACATTTCTATTTAATGGACAAGTCAACACATTCTTTGATTTAACCCAAAGCATAAGGCTTGGGGTGTTGATAAATTCTAATACCAGGTTTTCCAATCAAATATTGACAAAAGAGCTTAAATTATGAACATGAATAAAAATGCATTAATTTAACACCATTAACTTGAATTTTGACGCTAAAAAACTTTGAATACTCTTTTTCTTGTGTCAAAACATTAAAACTAACCTTTTTAGTGCCAAAATTTTTGGAATCAACTTTTGAAATAAATTTAAAATTTATTTGCCCTTATCAATTATAATTGTAGTTAATTTCTTATCCTTTTTACCTTTTCAAAAAGGAAACTTTTCTAGATGTATCTTCTATCAAGTTGCATCAGTATGACTATATGCATTATATTTTGTAGATTTTATATTTTGTATTGTATCACTTGCCTTCATTATCTTGGATTTATCTCCTTTTGTCTTTGGAGAGGAATGAGGATTATCTACCTCAAGGAAGTGAGTATGTGCACATGCTTTATGAATGTCTATTGAGTTAGAGAGAAATATAGGATCCAAATATGGTTATGAGGCCTTTGATGTATTTCATCAACATCTCCTCTTCTTGTACATCTTTCTCTATTTGGACTTCACTTCTACAAAATTCACTAGTACTCTTGTACACTTTGTCCATCTTTGAAATTGTCACTCTAAACACTTTTCCCCTTTATGACAATTTGGGTTAAACTATTTCTCAATCAGTTTCTTAAATTGATCCCATGAACTAATAAGATATTGTTTTGTTAAATCCATTGAATACAAGATAATCTCAAAGAAATATAAAGCATGATTTTCTAATCTAAATCTAGCGAAGGAAATATTTTGTTCAAAAGTAAGAGAATGCATGCTAAAAATATATCCAATTGAGACAACCAATGGCCAATGTTCTTTGCACCCAATTCTCATTTGAAGGGAGGAATCTCAATCTTTGACTTATCCTTGAGAATAGGTTTCTTTTATAGACTAGATTCACCATGGATTTGATTTTATTCTTTTCCATTAGATTGGGATTTCCCCTTGCTCTTGGAATCCCACAAAGAGAAAAATATCTCTATGAGATCCTCCACGATCTTTCTTATTGCCTTCATCAATTGAGATATACTTTCAACATTGTCTTATAGCTTGAGGAACCTTACTTCTTCATCAAGGGGTTTTTACATCTCCTTCAATGCTTCTTAGTTCTTATTTCAAACTACTTTCTCTTGTTGTGGTCATGAACCTACAAAATCACTCATAACAACTTCTACAAGGAAGGAACTTGCTTTGGTACCTCTTTATCTATAAAGTATTATGGTTAGACCATACAATAGCCATCAACATGGAGATTTATTAATTAAGGATGAACTATACATACTAAGCAAAACTAGTAAACAATAACTCAAGAAAATTAAGAGAAAATACACCACAAAAATGAGGACACAAGGACATACCTTGGAGAACCCAAATTATGTAAGAAAAATCTAGATATTAGTTTGGAAATACACTTTATTTCTACTATATTCAATTAGAATTACAATCCTAGGCCTCTTGTGCACACAAACAATCTAAAACAAACCTATTTCAACCCAGAACATTACAACAACTATCCTATGAACCCAACTCTGTTGTTTCACACTTGTGATCCCTAGCTAGAATTTAAATAATTCAACTCCAATCCTTCTATATTGACTCTATGGGAATTTAGACTTGTAATATATAATAGAAAATTCATAAAGGGAATCCTCTAAGTCTCTAAGAACAAATGGGAAGAGGAATTCCAAGCATTATTGTGCACTTTCTATCATGATATGAAACCGTTTCTTTTTAATATTCATGAAACTATTGATTTTGATGAAATTACCTTAGAAAATAGGAAACCACTCAATGACAAAACCATTTGCTTTTAGTTGTTACAAAACCACCACCTTCTAGACAAAATTACCTCAATGGTTATGAAATTGCTACCTATTTGAAACTAGTAGTTTCACACAAAAGCCCAAAATACTACATTTCTTCCCAAATTTCCAATGTTTGATGGCTAAAACATGCTTCATGTTTCTTCTAAGTTGTGTTCCACTTCTCCAACAATGTTAACTAGTATTATAATGATTAGTTTCTATCCGCCACACCCACATGGAGCTACCATCTCGATTATGTCCCAATAAGGAGTATGTGATCCCAACCATGACCCTATGACAATATCATTGTTGTCCTAATTTTCTTCCTTGTCCTCATATTTGTCTCCATTCATCTCCACTTCATCCTCCCACTATCGAGCTCCTTGGAAATGAAAAAAATCCATTCTAAAACCAAAATACACACATCAATATTATAAAAGAGAAAATATGAAAATATATCACCTTTTATTGACTAAATATTTTACCTACCTCTTCATTTCTCACATATACTAGCATTATAATACACATCAAATATTTGTTTGAAGCTTTGTACCCATGTTCTTTCATGTTCTTTTTTGTGCTTTTTACTTAGTGATGCTTGATATTCATCTTCTCATGATAAAAGAAACACATTATATTTAAATTATATTAGTAGTTAAAAATCATTCCATATTTTCTAAAACATTTTTAAAAATTAAAAAATTTACTAATTAAATAGTATTAATAACTAGTTAATAAATGTATGTAGTTGAGGCAAGATTTGGTCACATCCAAGGACCTTATGGAGTAGGACCAAGAAACTTATATTATAGGTCAAAGATATTTTAAATACAACATACTCTTGATACAAGGTAATCATCTTGATGTACTTTGAGTCACTAATTGTGAAGTAGTGGTGCTTAGTAGTCATATATAAGGGATGATATTATTCAAATAATTGCAACAAAAGAACTTATGCATAGTCTATTTATGAGGCCTATATTTCTCTCAATATTTCCATTGAACCTCCTTGGTATTTTCTATATGAATATTAAACACAAGTAATAGAAAAGCCTATTAAATCTTAAAAAATGAAACCATAAATTTTAAGATCTTAAAAGTATTTGGAATTAAAATTTCAAATTAAAAAACCCTCAAATAAAAATAATATAAATTGAAAAACCTAAATTTAATGTATCCTTTAGTTAATAACCCCCAAATTCAAGCCCTAAACTAAAAACTAAGCTAATTTGAAATGTCAAATTCAAATTTGGAAATTTTAAAAAAATCTAGTTGAAAATCCCATATTAAATATCTTAAAATTGAAAACATCTAAATGGAAAACCCCCAATTTCAAAACCCTAGGAAAGATACAGGGTTTAAACTAAAATTAATATTGTAAAAATAAAAAACTTGACCTAAAATCTAAAAATTGAACTATTATTCTTCATATGAATTTGTAATTTATATGTGTTGGATCTATGTAGCTAAAATCTGAGATTTACCAAAATTGATATTGTAAATTAAAAACCCTACCTAAAATCTCAAAATTGAAACATTTTTTAGTAGAAGATCTATAGGGCCCATATCCACGAACAAACAATACAACACCAACCATCTATTACAAAATAAATGACCAAACTGGTCAAAATCAAAGATAATAGCCAAAAAACCCAAACCTAAGATAACAACTATCAAAGAAACCACTAGATAAAAAATACCATGAAAACCTTGCACATAAACACCCCAACTACCTATCCCAACCAAAGGAATAATGCCCTATCCAACCAATTCATCCATTACAACTAGGTCCTTACTACTTTCTATGGCACGTAAAGCTTAACTTGCACAAGAAGTAACAAGACTAGGGAATTTTACACCATGGAATGTCTCCACCTTTTGCTTCACCCACACCAAGCAACCAAAATCTAGAGATGACATAGTAAATACAATTGAAGCCTTAAGGCATTCATGATTGAAGATGACCATTAGGTTTTCCACCACTTTACCTAGATCTAGACAAAAGTCTTTAAGTAAGTTGAACTCCTTATAAATGGTTAAAACTTTTTTTTAAGGACTGAGATCCTTTAAAGAGGCTAGTGAATTTGGCCCATCTATTGGCATAATACCAACACTAAACACATCAACGATAACATTAATACCATTGAATAAGGAAGGAAACAAAAAATGAATAAGCCAAACCCTATGATTAGCAATTGAAATAACCACCACAAGCTTTTAAAACAAATCTTCATGAAAAGATAACTTCAAGTTAGGAGGGCCCTCCTAACCAACACCCACTTCACCCAAAACTAACAACAATACCTAGGTCCACGTAGCCACTATAATTAAAAGTTCCACTTAGACACAAATATTAGAATCCTTTCCCCTTAAAAAGAGGTCTTAAGGTCTTGTAGAGCCACAATGTATAGCCATAGAAAATAAGACACAACTTAATAAAAAGACACAACCAACTCCTACCAACAATAAAATCCACAACCCTTGCCACTAAGCACATACCAAGAGAATGCCAAAAACCAAAAATAAAAGAACAAGAAGGCACCACATTAAAATGAGAAGCAAGAGATCACAATACTTGAGGAATGTTTGCCAAATCCAGGGAAGTACATAGACATAAGTAGTGAATCCTCCCCCCAAAAATCATTGCACCTCCATATCACCCAATTAAATCCATTGCACAAGTGAAAATTATTACCAACACCAATCATTTTTAAAAGTCTATATGAGGCCCATGGAGAAACAAAATTTAAAAAATTATGAAGGTTTAAAGGAGAAACACTTATCAAATCTTGGCTATGGTACATCAGAATTACTATAAAGGGTCAATAAAAGCTCATACTCCACCTTGGATAAATTAACCAATAGATTTTCCACCTCATTAGATTCCCAATAGTAGTGTCCAAAATACCAATGCCTCAAATGACATCCTGATCTCCAAAGCTTCATCCAGAAACCATTGATTCTTCCAACTTGAACAAGAGCCTTTATGAAAACCATTGATCACTATAAGGGAATAAACCTCAGTCACCAAATTCCTACAACCTAGAGAAGATGCTAAATCCATTCTCGAGACATTAACCTCCCATTTTGCATCATTATTTATTCAAAATCCAAGGAAAAGTGAATCATCATGAAAAAAAGCACCACTCTCACTTTTGGTTATAAAACCTACACTAACTTGAGTAGGATTACCCTAGAAATCCCATTAAAATTTAACTTAAATAAAACTTATGGGGAAACATCCAAGAGACATTGTTTCTAGTTAATTGTTTATCTCATATCCCTTTAATAGGAGTAAAAATTGAACCATTATTCTTCATATGAATTTTCTATTTATATGTGTTGATCTACATAGCTAAAATCTAAGCTTTACCAAAATTGAGTGTAAATTAAAACCCTAGCTAAAATCTAAAAATTGAACCATTATTCTTCATATGAATTTGGTATATATATGCATTGATCTATGTAGTTGAAATCCAAGATTTACCTTCATTTTATACTTTGACATGTGAAATAAAATAAAAGTTGGAGTTTAGATTTCTTTATTTCAAACTGTATGTTAAAAAGTGCAAATTAATTTTTTTAGATAAAAGTAGAAGCCTAATCAACCTACAAAAAAATTAGGATTGACAACTAGACTAGAGACCACACTTGCAAATAGGAAATGGACAAAAACTATGAAAAAGAGTAATGGAAATAGAAAATAGAAAATGATGCACCTAAAATCTATCTAATTTGATATTAGAATGGAATATGGAAGGATTTAGGAGGTTGCAAACCAAATTTTGTTTAAAATAAAGATGGGGTCAATTGCACCACACTGATAGGATAGACTTGGCAAGATAGTCTAGGGGTCACTTGAGCTATTAAAGGATAGTCCTTAGCTTATAATGACTTTAAATTTTTGGGATAGGTTTGTCTTGACCTCTTGATCAATTTTGTCTTTTGTCACATGCTTGGAATCACAACAAAAATGAAATATGAATAGAGTCTAGAACACTTCTACTATAGATCTGTAGGAAAAAGAGAGAAAATTGACTAATTGGAACAAATTAATTTGATAGAAACATATTGTGAAAGATAAAATGGAGTGTAGACACCTGACAAAGGTCACTGGTGAAATCTAATAACAATATAATGCAAGGACATACATTTCTTGGAAAAAGTAGGGCATTGGAGGTGGCACAAGTGACTAGGGGCACAGATGATTGGGGGTACAAATGATCTAAGATTAGAATTAATTGAAATTTGATGGGAAGGTATATAATGAAATCTTGATCACTTTTCTCTTCTTTATCAACTATTGTATCTACACAAAATGCTCCATAATTTACTCACAAGCACATTTTGTAATGAAAACCCCACAAAATATAAATATTAAAGGAGGGACTACATCGATTAGCTACCTTGTGGGTATTCCAAACAAATACACATGCATACAATAACCACAGATGTATAAATAAAATATATTTTAAAATAATGACAATGATAACATGAAAAGTAAAACCCTATGTGGATACAAATGGGAATAAGGGAAACTAGGAGATAGAGGAGAACACAAGGAGATTGAAAAAGGGGATCAAAAGGGAACAAAAGGAATTGGGAGGGGTTTGTATATGGAGACAGATGAGAGGAGAATGAGAATGAGGAGAATTAGCAAGAAATTAGGTGAAATCTAATGGCTATAGAAAAGAAAAATGAACATGATGACAAGGGGGGAATGAGAGATGATGACACTAAAAAGCTTACATAAATGTCCATAGGGCTCTAAAAATTGCTTCAAAGCTCCAAAGGGATGCTTCAATAGTGATCTAAAGGTTTAAAGCTCTAAAGAATATTATGCAAGATGATAAATCACACTAAGACAAGAAAAGGATGAGAATTAATAGCTTGTAGTGTTAAAATAAGAGATAGGAGTCTATTTATAGGTTTTTAGGAAGAATTCAGGCAAGGGAAGGGTGTGCCTCAAATTAAATTTTGGTGGCAAAATGGGTAAGGGACACTTTAGTCCCTAATTTAGTTTTGGAGGCACAAATTACCTTTCATCCGAGGAAGCTCAAATTTCTACATAAGGTAAAGAGAATCAAGGAGCAACAAATGTTGGTGATTTTATGCTAATTTGTTTCACAAAAAACATCATTGAAGGGGAACATGGGAAGAGTTCACTACACATGATAGGAGGGAAACCAAAAACATTAAATGGTAAGTAGGAAACGATAACTATCACATGAAGGATGTAAACAATGCTTGTACAAAGGGTTAAAACATATGAGAAAGGGGAAACATAAGAACACAGTGAAACACATAGGATCACAAGGATAAACTAAATGTAAAAAGAGCTAAAAAGGGGTAAAAACACATGCTAAAAGGAACACCTAAAATGAGTTCAAAACCTAATAAGAGAAGTTGTAGAGTATGCAATTTGTGTTATCACAACATGTGCTATATGATTCAAGTCTTCTATTTTGAATATTGTCTCCTCCCAATCTCCTCTTGGAAGCAACTTTTCCTCTTAGGTGACATTGAAATTCTTGTTCTCTATAGTGTTAATTTTTTGTCTTCTCCTACACATTCTACCTACTAGAACCCCTTTAGTTTATGTAGGCATGATTAAATGTAAAAATACCTTAACCAAAGAACCTAACCCCAAAAATCACACCTAACACATTCTAAACAAAATTAAATTATCAAAATGACACAACCTATATTTTAAAGGATGACAAGTAATGCTGGTTGATTATTTTTGTTGGTTCCAAGATTTTGGTCTTGCAAAAATATTAATGAAGGTTATGCCATTATTTTTGTTAGGTTCAATTGTTAGCATTCAATCATGGATCATGGAATCACCTTTTCTATCCACCCCTAATTAATAAAATAAATATAAATTATGTCATCTTTTCTTAGTCTAGAGCATTTTGGAAAAATATATGTAAATCTTAACAAGTTCAAGTCCAATGTAGTAGCATAAATATTAATTATATCATGTTCAAACATCAAATTTTGAAAACAATAAATTCTTTTAACCTTGGAGATTTGTTTGAGTTGGTATTACTCAAGGTACAAACACCAATACTCACTTGTTACACTGATACAAATTCAAATTTTAGTTATTAAGAGAGTTCCTTAAACTTATCATATATCACCACTCCTTGAGTGCCTAATGATTTATGCATATAAATATGATGGAAATGTTAAATATTTTTAACTGTTACATTTATCCTCTTTGTTGATATATATGAAACATAAAGACAAATAACAAGTACTTAAGTTGTCATTCAAATTCATTTCTAAAATCTGGCAAATATTCTTTATAATAGCGCTTTTTAAGTTCACAAGTTCAAAGCATAAACATCAACCATATTTATTTTAGGCACTCTTATATTTCATTAGAATCCACAAACTTGCATGTAAAAATGAGATAACACAAATTACTAATTACCAAGAACTCCTTTAATCCACTTAAAGTTAGAAACTGTATGTAAAAATGAGATAAAACAAATGATTAATTATCATAGAATTATTGCCACTACTTGGGTGAGTGATCCTCTTCATTTGCATTTTTTTGTTTTAAGATATGATAAAATCGAGATAACAAAAATTACTAATTATCAAACACTATTTTAGTCCACTGAAAATGTCAAAACTACATGTAAAAATTGGATAGCACAAATTATTGATTATCATAGAACTATTGCCACTACTTGGATGAGCGATCCTCTTTATCTACATTTTTTTGTTTTAAAATATTGTAAAAATGAGATAACAAAAATTACTAATTATTAGGCACTCGTTTAATCCACTAAACATTACAACAGTACATATAAAAATGACATATACTTATTATCAAGCACTTCTTTAATCCACTAAAAATTAAAAACCACAGATAAAAATAAGATAACACAAATTACTAATTATCATAAAATTACTCCCATTATTGAATGATCTCTCATTTACATTTCTTTTGTTTTAAAATATAATTAACAAAATTTAAAAAAACAATTCAAAAATGCAACATAAAATTATTGACAAGTTTGTAATCCCCTATATTATTTAACACAAGTGTTTAAGTGCCAATAGAAGTGATTCCACTATCCAATAAATTCATTACTTGCCCTCCATAAGTTATGTTTTTCTAGAGTTTGACCTCAAATTCTCATAAGATTATGACTCCTTGTTGACTTCTAAAAGTACGTCATATCTTTTAGTATTGACCATGGAATTCTATGTAGTGCTCCACCTATCGTGCCTGTACTTATTCGTTGACCTGACTGGTGATTATGTTGCAATTCTGGTCGAGTATCACAACTCTGATTTTACACACTTTGCTAAGTTATATTTCTTGTCGTTGAGCTCTAGTTGGGTTGATCACTAAGTTGAGAGGAAATTAGTGGAGTCACCTCAAAAGCCAGTGCATTAGGAGCACCACACAATCATCCTTGTAAAGTACTTGTTAGGACACAGAAATAAATAGAGGCACTGTGGACAACCTAAAAAGACCTTGTTGTCACTCTTAGGGCCATGCCTTTCGAATCTAGTCATGAATCTCACTTGTTTTTTGTTTGAGAATAGTTATGACCTAGAGCAATGAATAACAATAAGGGTGGCTGCTTTTACATGATCCCCCACTATCTTCTTAGTAATGCTACGTACCCTTTTCCCTATCATTGTAAATGGTGTCTCTTCCCAACTAAATGTCACAAACTAGTGTGGATAAGGCTCATGTATTATTAGTACATGTAGAGACGTGCCCTAAGATTGGGGGTATATTTTTTTCTGGAATTGGAATCTTTTATTTCGTCCTTCTCCCCTTTGCAATTGAACCTAGTGCGGTTATTGTTCGGCTTTTGGAGGCACTTTATTGGACACCTTCATAGGAGGTACTAGATTTGGACTATCCTGCTTAGATGCAGGGATGTTTTGGATTTTAGGTATTGATGTGTGGATGTTTTGGATTTTTATGGACATTATTGTTATTATCTTTTTTATATTTTAATTATCTTTTAGTGTGTAGATTTTAAGTTTTGTGAAAGTTTACATTATGTTTTTATATTATTTATGGTTTTTCTATTTTTGACTAAAAGATTCGTTACACTTATGATTAGAGAATTATTATTATTTTTAAATAAAGTTTATCATAATATTATAACAAATTGAAGTTTCAATTGCCAAATGTTGAAAGAAATTACATACCATATATTAGTATAGAACATAAAAGTCTACATTATGTTTTGATATTGTTTACACTTCTATTTTTTAGACCAAAAGATTCGTTACAATTATGATTAGATAATTATTTCTTTTGTAATAAAGGTTAATGTACTATTATAAGAGATCAAAATTTGATTGCCAAATGTTGAAATAAATTACATACCGTCATATTAAAATAAAACATAAAAGTCTACATTATGTTATTGTATTGTTTATGATTCTTTTATTTTAGACCAAAAGATTCGTTACAATTATGATTAGAGAATTATTCTTTTTGTAGTAAAGGTTAACATAATATTGTAACAAATTGAAGTCTTAATCACCAAATGTTGAAAGAAATTACATACCATCATATTAGCATAAAACATAAAAGTCTACATTATGTTTTTGTATTGTTTAAGGTTCTTTTATTTTAGACCAAAAGACTTTTTACAATTATGATTAGAAAATTATTAGTTTTTAATAAAGGTTAACATAATATTATAACAAATCTAAGTCTCAATCACCAACCGTGGAAAGAAATTACATACTATTATATTACCATAAAACATAAAAGTCTACATTATGCTTTTATATTATTTACAATTCTTTTATTTTAAACCAAAAGATCTTTTACAATTATGATTAGACAATTATTATTTTTAAATGAAGGTTAACATAATATTATAAAAAATTGAAATATCAATCGCCAAATGCTGAAAGAAATTATATACCATGATATTAACATAAAAATAATAACTATCTCATAGTGGCTAGTTCCTAATTAAACTTTGACATAATTATACTACAAATAAGAATATGTTTTAAACTAATAAATAAATTGTAATAAAAATTATTGGAGAATATAACTACTATTTTGTAGTAATTTAAAATTGCAATACAAATTTTTTGAAAATAGAATAAGTTGGAAAAATTAACAATTTACATATTTATCAATATTAAAATTGCAACACAAATTACTAGAAAATGAAATAATTTAGAAAAGTTAATAAATATACATTTTAACAACTAGAATAGATATGATTAGACTCCTCCTTCCCCTGAAAGGGAACCCTCTCCCCCACCCTTGGTTTTAGAAAAGAAAAGGCCTTGCCCTAGGCATGTTGTTTTGGAAAAGGGTTCAATAACAGTTAGGATTATTATCACTCTTGTGGAAGTGGATACCTCTAGGGCTACCTTGGTTGCCACCTAACCCCCTAAAGAAGACCCTATTGTTATCCTTGTTGAGGAGAATTCTCATTTGGAAAAATGAAAAAAGATATTAATGGAGGACCCATCTCTTAGTTCCACTTCTAGACCCACTCATTCTAAGGAGGTTCATGCCAATACCCTTATTCGGGGTTGGTCCTCCTTCTATCATAGCTATGAGGCCTTATCAGCTAAAGTGAGAAAGTTGGAAAAAGCCCTAAACTTGCACAACTATATAATGAAGTGGTTTCTTTGGTAGTTCCAAATTCTTAACAATAATATCTAGGTCAAGGAAGGTCTTACCATGTTTGTGAAGGAAAATAATGTGAAGTTTAATGAGGACCTTTGGAATGATGTCAACAAGTTTTCAATTATCATTAACACATGGGACAACATGATCCAAAGATTGGGTGCTTTGGAGAGGAAATAGCAAGAGATCGTAGGGAGCTTGGTAGAAATCATTCCCTTTAGAAAAAATACTATTAAGACCTTAACTAGAAACATTTTCATCCTACAAAATGAACTTCATAAAAGGAAAAAGAGTACCACTTTGGAAGGACTAGCCAGGAGGACTTGTGCCAAATTGGTTGGCAACAATGCAGATGTTATAGATACTGAAAACAATGCAAATGTTATAGATATTAAAGAGGAAAAGCTAGAGGTATTTTTTGATGACCAAGTGAATTTCTTGACTAATGATGGAAGGTTGCCTTAGGCCTTCAAAAGATTGCTAGGAAAATTTAGTTGTTTTGTCTTGTGTTTTCCTTTTTTGGTTGTATGGGTTGTGTTGTTCTTGTACTCTTTTGATGTTGTTGTTCTTGGTGTAGCCGTTTCTTTTTGTAAGTCCCACACATCATGGGACTAGATTCTCCTATTGTTGGGTTGCTTTGTTGTAAATAGGTTGGGGACCCTTTCAAAATTCCTCTCTTTTTTACCTTAATAAAAAATAACTAATATAGATATTTTAAATACATCTATCTAAAACTATTTAATTTTAATTTTAATTTAAGATTTTTTTTATTTTTATTTGAAGAGCTATTTTTTTGGTAATACACTTGTTTTACTTTTGTATGCAACTTTTAATTTTACTTTTTTTTTTATATTAGGGATTGTTTATTATTCATTACTAAAATTATAAGAACAGGGACAATAAGAGGTGGACTCCACCAACCAGAATGTCAAGTTGTAGTAGAGGTCCAAATTAAGTATCATGTACAAAAGGCCAATATACACATGTAATAGATATAAGACAACATCAACATCTCACAAAAAAGAACATCAAAATAGCTACTTCTAGCAACATTCTTTGTTACTATCATTCTCATAGTAGTCAAGCTCCTGGAATGTCTTGATTGTGAGAGTTTATGATTAACTCAAAACACCAGGGTTACCTACAAAACCTAAGATTTACCTTGCACAAGAGAAAAAACCAAAGAAGAATAATTTGCACAATAATGATGAATTAATGAAATGGATTAATGAATTACATGTGAGAACTTGCTTTTATATTTGCAAGTTAAAGAGAAAATCCTAATATGACTTAAGAATAACCTAAGACTAAGATTAGCCCTAAGTAAACTTAATAAAGTGTAATTAAATATTTGGGTAAGTGCAAGAAGATGGGGGGCAAAAAGGAGTCTTAAGTGGCCACTTTTTTTCTGAAATTAGGAAATGCTAGCCTTGGATGAGAAATTGAGCATAGTTACACTCAAAATTTGGAGATGCAACCAAAACAATGTTCGTAGTGCTCCGAGTCTACTTTCTAAACTACTATTTAAAAAAAAAATGGTATAGATTAAGGGGTTCAAAAGAGGGAGCCATAGAAATTGGTGTTGTTTCTGTAAAAAAAAAAACATAACATAGCATGTTTTGTGGCTCCCTCAAAAGGTTAACTTTTTTTTGGTATTTTTAAAATCGCTTCAGTGAGAAATTAGCTAACAGCATGTAGTTTATGCCCAATTTTTTCTGATAATTTTTTGATAAATATTTGATTTTTTATTAATTTTCAAAGTGGACATATCCTAAAAAATAGAATTTTGGCCGTGCTACCCGTATAAATTTTGAAAACTAATTGAAAATCATTTTTTTTTAATATGTGTAGAATGGAGTCTAGTTTCTAAATATGTAATTTTTTTGAAATTTCAATGAATGGTTAATTTACAATGAAAAAAAGACCAAACAGTGGTTTTTGCCCAAAACTGAACACACAAACAAAAGAAATTAAAGATGAAAGGCTTAACATTGTCAAAATGTGAAAAAAATTAAATCGTTAAATAGCTAAGAGAAAGCCTAACATTACCCAGGTGTTTGATTTGTTCAACCTTGAAACATGTGCAAAGCTGAGGGTTAGCATGAACAAAATTATGTGAAATCTTGTCGAATTTACAAAAACACATCTGTGGATGTTGAAAAGGCACTCCAAGCCTTTGGGTTGGAAATCCAAAGCAAATCCCAAGCCTAAGGCTTGGGATTCCCAAAGCACAATATAACGCAAGTGCGTTATAACGTGCTCGCGTTATGTTGTGTTTTTTTCCCTTTTTTGCATGTTTCCCGGTGTTTTCCCAGTTTGACACAACATGAGCACATTATAACACGCTTGTGTTATGTCTTCCTTTGAATGAGATATGTTCAACTTTCATAAGTATGTTTCATGGATGTTTATATATATGCTTGTAGGTATGTATGCATGCACATGTATGCATGCTTGTATGTATGTACATGTATGCATGCTTGTATGTATGCATCTTTGTATGTATGTATGTATGTTTGTATGTATGCATGTATGTATGTATGTATGTAAGTGTTTTGGGTTTAGTGTATATAAGGACCTGAGCTTGTATAGTTTTGAGGGTTGAGGGATTAGGGCTTAAGTAATAGGTAGAGGGTAGAGGGTAGAGATTAGAGGGTTGAGGGTTATAGTTGAGGGTTAATATTCAGGTTGTTGAGTGTATAAGATTAAGTGTGTAAGGCACGGGGATTAGGGTTTAGGATATTGGGTTTAGGGTTTACAATATGGATTGAGGGTATATAAGGCATAGGGTGACTTGGGTTGAGAGCACGTATGGTTTAGGTTTAATTTAAGTATAGGGTTGAGGGACAATATTCAAGGTTTAGGATACAAGGGTGAGGTTATATGGTTTAGGGATGAGAATTTGAGGGTGTAGGCTTCAGGGTTTAAGGTATAGGCTTGATGATTGAGGGATTAGGGCTTAAGTATATTGTTGAGGGTATAGGGTTGAGGGTTTGGGGATAGGTTTTAGGGTTTAAGGTTTAAGGGTTAAGGGTTGAGGGATAGGGTTTAAGGTTTAGGGGTAAGGGATTAGGGTTTAAGGTATAGTGTTTTGGGTTGAGGGTTTAGGAATAGGGATATCATTTAGGGTTTAGGGATGAGGGATTAGGGTTGAGGGTTGAGGGTTGAGGGATTAAGGTTTAAGGTATAACTTGCTGAGGGTTGAGTGTTTAGGGATAGGGTTTAGGGTTGAGGGTTGAGGGATTAGGGTTTAGAGTTGAGGGATTAGGGTTTAAGGAATAGTGTTGAGGGTTAAGGGTTTAGGGTTGAGGGATTAGGGTTTAGGGTTGACGGATTAGGGTTTAATGTTGAGAGTTGAGGGTTGAGGGTTTAGGGATAGGGTTGATGGTCAAGGGATTAGGGTTAAAGTAGAGTGTTGAGGGTAGAAGGATTAGGGATATGGTTTAGGGTTGAAGGTTTAACGATTGAGGGTTGAGGCTTTAGGGCTGAGGGTTAAGGGATTGGGGTTTAAGATATAGTGTTGAGTGTCGAGGGTTTAGGGATAGGTTTTAGGGTTTAAGTTTTAAGGGTTAAGGGTTCAGGGATAGGGTTTAGGGTTTAGGGATAAGGGATTAGGGTTTAAGATATAGTGTCGAGGGTTGAGGGTTTAGGAATAGGGATAGCATTTAGGGTTTAGGGATGAGGGATTAGGGTTGAGGGTTGAGGGATTACAGTTTAAGGTATAGTGTCGAGGGTTGAGGGTTTAGTGATAGGGTTTAGGGTTGAGGGTTGAGGGTTGAGGAATTAGGTTTTAGGGTTGATGGATTAGAGTTTAAGGTATAGTGTTGAGGGTTGAGGGTTTAGGGATAGGGTTTAGGGTTGACGGATTAGGGTTTAGGGTTGATGGATTAATGTTTAATGTCAAGGTTAGGGTTAGAGTGTCGAGGGTAGAAGGATTAGGGATAGTGTTACATCCCTCTTTTTGGAATCAAATATGCTATTTACTTTCTTGCAAATTTCAGTGTATAATGTGTTGTGGATGACATGGAAACTGATGATTTATTATACAAAGTTAGTTTTATGAAATTTTAGAATCTATTGATTATGATCAATGTGATGTTGTAGACTAAATGTTCTTTTTGTTAAGAGAAATGATGTTTGGATATATTATGCTTTGATTTGGAACATAGGTGCTTTGACCACAAAATTGTATGTGAGACTGTCATTGCAGGAACAGGTGGATCATGTTCGACGGGAAGAGAAAGTATCTTTGAGAGAGAGTATAGACTCTAGAAATTAACCATGGGTGTTTGTTACTGAGAACACCAAACAGGTAGATAAACCTTGAAGCCATCAATTTAGTCTTGTTTTTTGACTGGGATAGTTTAAGACTAGATGTCGACGTCTGAAGATAAGGTGCAACATCCTTTTCGTAAGTCATCATATAGAATCTTGGAATCGACGATGTTGTCGCAAGTCAACCAAAGCGAGTCAACTTATATAGACGATTATTATTTGTTTATAGGAAATTAAATGAACCTACTTGTGGCGGATTTGTGAATCACGTCTCGTAGTCGAAAGATGTGAGAAGTCGGCTTTGTGCGTCTAATGATGTAGGAAACTTGTTTTGTGTTATGCTCAATCCATCGTGATTGCCGTAAAAATGCGTCGAACTTGTGTTGTGAATTTATTCTTTTTGGAAATCGACGAATGTTGATTTTGAAGCCATAGCGTGTAATAATTTGTTTTGGTCATTGTTGGGAATGAGTCTTTTTCTTCTAGCTTTGACCACGAGATATTATTGATCTAACCTTGAGTTTCCTTATTAAGTTGGTCTTTATCTCTTTTCCTTTTTCGACCAAAAAGATTCTTTAGACATTTCTTAACCACTGCCTTGTCGAGCTTAACCCCAGAATTCAGCTTTTAGTTGCTCTTGGAGGATTAGAAGCCTTAATGTTCGAGTGTGGGCGAGGTTGTTATGTCCACTAACAGGCCACGTCGTCATTTAGAACCTCCATCTTGTTGTGGCCGCTGCAAATGTGGAGTTGGGTGGTTGCAATTATGTCGACCCTTGTGTTTAGGCATGTGACGGCCGTGAATTCAATGCAGAGATTCTACTTCACCATGGGTGCGAGAGGGAGGAAGTTATGCGGTTGTGATAAGGTGTAACCGTTAAATTATTGTAGATGCTCCATCATCGTTGAGGGTGCAAAGGCATCAGGTTGCTGTTGTTAAGAAACAAAAGAAAACCGCAGTTAGAGAGAGCCTTTTTCTTCACTGTGCTATGTAGGAGTTATGCGGTGTGGAGAAGATAGTGGAATGGTGAGATGAATGTTTTTTACTCCTTCATCATGGGAAAGAGGTGGCAGTTTAGAAGTTTAGGAAACGAGAGTTAAAGGGGAGAGATACTCCATCAACGAGGGAGGAGGATAGTTAATTGGGAGGCTGTCGTTGTTTAGAAAGGAGAAAAACGACAGAGAGGAGGATTTTGATTGGAAAGTTTGGCTTCACTATGCATGACTGGCAGATAAGAGAGGGTTTTGAAAACCTGAGGAGGCATGACTAGCCAGAGGAGGACGTGGATAGGTGTGCAGAGAGTCGAGAATCTGCAACGATCGCCGGGAACTTGCCACAGCAGTCTTCAACTCTGTCAATAGGTTTTTCCCATTCTCTTCTTTTTCACAGTTTAGACCAGTAATGGTGTCTCATCTATGCAAGGATAATGTAATACATTTACAATGAATAGAATATGATGACAACGTAATCCTACTACAATTTCCGTGTGAGGTTTATCAACATAATTGTTTCATTGCTATCTTTTGGTGTTTAAAACCTCAGAAATAGTTTCATTGTTGTCTTTTAGTATTCGAGAACTCAGAAACTAGATCATTGCCTATCATGATTGACACCGTATGATGATAAAACATAGTTCTTAATGTGCACACATCTATGAATGATCATTGCATGATGCAAAGTGTAAACTACATCCGACAAACGGTTGGCAATGACGTATGTTTAGAAAGTTTCCTTTAAGACTGTAATATCAACTTAAAACTATCTTTTGTGCATTTGAAACGATAGCTCCATAGCGGGGAAACCACATTGCTTCACGTGCATGTTGTGTAGGAGTTTAAAACCTCAGATTTAAAGCATGCTTTGATGTAAACTTTAGGGTGTTTGACAGCCGGAGATGTAGCTGTAACTAGCTAGTGTCTTATTAATCTTATATCTTTAGTTAGAGGTCGACCATGTGTTTGGTCATCTCTAATGTCATAAGAAAGATTCCAAACCCTTTATTATCTTATTCTACGACTCTTACTTCAATGACCCATGTGAAACTATTTGACTTGAAAAGGGGAGTAGAGAGTTAAAGTTTTAGTATTGGTCGAAAACCGTCATGGTTTTGTAATGAACAAGTAGGGTGGGAAAACCCACATTTTGAGTCTAGATTACATTGCATACGATGATTCTAGTGTCATTTTTATTTTGTAGACTTTTATGAGTCTAAAACCCTTAAATTCTGGGATAACAGGGAATTGTGATGTATACTGGAGAATGTTGTACAAACATGGGAACCGAGTAACCAAGTTTGAAACCACTTAGGAGTGGGTGTTATTAAACAATGTTTTATATGGATATGGGATTATGAAACTATGAACTCAGGATTAGAGTAAACGTTGCGCCATGCGCTATTACAGAAGAAAATCCTAAAACCTTGAGGTCATCGAGGTCGACATTTGTTTAAACCTTACAAATAGGAAACTGTAGGATTTCGATCAGTTCAAGTCGAGTAGGGTGGGTGAACTAAGTTCATGCGTTCTTAGAACGCTATTTAAAAACAAATCCTTTGGCCAAGGTGGTGCACGATCCTCAAGTGCATCGAATGTTCACTATGACTGGATGGCGTTTCTTGTGGAGAGTCGTGCATGAATAGAGGGTATCTAGGGATCTGCGTGATAACAAGACACGTAAGTTACAACACTAGAGCTTAGATGGCAAACACCGATGGTTATCCTAAGTCTATCCTCTTGAGTAGGGTAGGGCCACTTCCAGTTAGGAAGGAGTGCGGGAGACTGACGGTCTATGGTTGGAGGTTAAGCTCCTTGAAGATACTTTCTCTTCCAAATACTGAGGATTGCCGAGTCTTGAATGTGATGGATCGACAATCGAGATGCATGTTAATGGTATGTTTCCAATATTTTATTTGTTTCAAGAAAATTTCAAATTGTTAGAGAACAAAATGTTTATTGTATATCATTTCTTTTAGTTTTATGAAAAATGAAATCATGTTTAAGTTAAAGTGAAAAATGTTATACTTGGTAGTAGATAAGTTCTTTTGTATTTGATTACCTAGTAAAGAAAAAAAAAATTACCTTTGTGAAAACCTAGTTTTACTTGTCATTTCAGATATGGATGTTATAGATAGGGTTTAAGTTTTAAGGGTTAAGGGTTGAGGGATAGGGATTAGGGTTTAAGGTATAGTGTTGAGGGTTTAGGTTTGAGGGATTAGGGTTTAGGGTTGACAGATTAGAGTTTAATGTTGAAAGTTGAGGGTTGAGGGTTGAGGGTTTAGGGATAGGGTTGATGGTCAAGGGATTAGGGTTAAAGTAAAGTGTCAAGGGTAGAGGGATTAGGGATAGGGTTTAGGGTTTAAGGTTTAAGGATTTAGGGTTGAGGCTTTAGGGATGAGGGTTAAGGGATTAGGGTTTAAGATATAGTGTCAAGTGTCAAGGGTGTAGGGATAGGTTTTAGGGTTCAAGTTTTAAGGGTTAAGGGTTGAGGGATAGTATCAAGCCCATTGAGGGTTTAGGAATAGGGATAGTGTTTAGGGTTTAGGGATGAGGGATTAGGGTTGAGGGTTGATGGATTAGGGTTGAGGGTTGAGGGATTAGGGCTTAGGGATAGGGTTCAGGGTTTAGGAATTAGGGTTTAAGGTATAGTGTTGAGGGTTTAGGGATAGGGTTTAGGGTTGAGGGATTAGAGTTAAGGGTTGAGGGATTAGGGTTTGACGTTGAGGGTTGAGGGTTGAGGTTTTAGGGTTAAGGGTTTAGGGATAGGGTTGAGGGTCGAGGGATTAGAGTTAAGGATTGAGGGATTAGGGTTTGACATTAAGGGTTGAGGGTTGAGGTTCAAGGGTTGAGGGTTTAGGGATAGGGTTGAGGGTCGAGGGATTAGGGTTAAAGTAGAGTGTCAAGGGTATAAGGATTAGGGATAGGGTTGGAAGGTTTAAGGATAATGGATTAGGGTTTAAGGTATAATATCGAGCCCGTTGAGGGTTTAGGAATAGGGATAGTATTTAACGTTTAGGGATGAGGGATTAGGGTTGAGGGTTGAGGGATTAGGGTTTAAGGTATAGTGTTGAGGGTTTAGGGTTGAGGGATTAGAGTTAAGGGTTGAGGGATTAGGGTTTGACGTTGAGGGTTGAGGGTTGAGGTTTTAGGGTTTAGGGTTTAGGGTTAGGGTTGAGGGTCGAGGGATTAGAGTTAAGGGTTGAGGGATTAGGGTTTGACATTGAGGGTTGAGGGTTGAAGTTTGAGGGTTGAGGGTTTAGGGATAGGGTTGAGGGTCAAGGGATTAGGGTTAAAGTAGAGTGTCGAGGGTATAAGGATTAGGAACAGGGTTGGAGGGTTTAGGGATAAGGGATTAGGGTTTAAGGTATAGTATTGAGCCCGTTGAGGGTTTAGGAATAGGGATAGCGATTAGGGTCGAGGGTTGAGGGATTAGGGTTGAGGATTGATGGATTAGGGTTTAAGGTATAGTGTTGAGGGTTTAGGTTTGAGGGATTAGAGTTAAGGGTTGAGGGATTAGGGTTTGACGTTGAGGGTTGAGGGTTGAGGTTTTAGGGTTTAGGGTTTAGGGATAGGGTTGAGGGTCGAGGGATTAGAGTTAAGGGTTGAGGGATTAGGGTTTGACGTTGAGGGTTGAGGATTGAGGTTTGAGGGTTGAGGGTTTAGGGATAGGGTTGAGGGTCGAGGGATTAGGGTTAAAGTAGAGTGTCAAGGGTATAAGGATTAGGGATAGGGTTGGAGGGTTTAGGGATAAGGGATTAGGGTTTAAGGTATAGTATAGAGCCTATTGACGGTTTAGGAATATGGATAGCATTTAGGGTTTAGGGATGAGGGATTAGGGTCAAGGGTTAAGGGATTAGGGTTTAGGGTTGATGGATTAGGGTTTAAGGTATAGTGTTGAGGGTTTAGGGATAGGGTTTAGGGTTGAGGGATTAGAGTTAAGGGTTGAGGGATTAGGGTTTGACGTTGAGGATTGAGGGTTGAGGTTTTATGGTTTAGGGTTTATGGATAGGGTTGAGGGTCAAGGGATTAGAGTTAAGGGTTGAGGGATTAGGGTTTGACGTTGAGGGTTGAGGGTTGAGGTTTGAGGGTTTAGCGATAGGGTTTAGGGTTTAGGATTAAGTGAGACCTAGATGGCTAAGGATGGATGGAGAGGTAGACAAGGAGCGACTGAGAGACATAGAGAGGGGAGAGGTAGAGAGGTGAGGGGGAGAGATAGGTGAGATATAGAACATGAGCTAATGGAACTAGAGGTGAGATATTGTAAAGGTGCTATAGAAGGTGAGATAGGCACAAATATTTATAGATCAATCTATAGCAAGACAAAACACGTGCACGTTATAATGCACTCATGTTTTGTCCTGCTATAGAAATGGTAAAAAAGTGTTGACCCCTGTGATCTAGCCCCACATGCTCTATTTTCATGCTGATTATGCATGTGTTCTGACAAAAAAAAAGTACTTTCATGCTGTTGGGAAGTTCACATGCACATTTTACACATTCTACCACTTTTGCATGATCTTTCCACCACCTTTTCTACTTTGCCAACTTGAGAAGGAGGAAATAACATAGTTTTCACATCAAATTTGATATATATCTATTCAAGTTTTATTTTTTGTAGTGTTGCAATGTTAATTGTGATTCAGTTTTAGGAATTTAACATTATAGATTGGTTAATAGTATTGTTGTTACTAATTATATTTGAGTGTTATTCAATTTAACATTGAAAAGGAAGCAAGTGGTGAAAAACTCAAATTGTTGAGGAGTTTGATGCAAGAAGAAAAAAATACTACATAATTGGGTACTCTCTACATTCGAATCTCCATTTTTTAGGTATGTCAAGTCTTTACATGCATGTTCTTTACATTTTCCTTAATTCTATTTGATTACTTTTGTTGCAAGTATGGGTCTAACCGGTGTTGTCATTGATGTCAACATACTCCTGTTGCATTAATGATAAGGTTTGGATGAGTTGTGAGCTGAGGATATTGAGAAAATTAGTCTCAATCAGGAACAATGAAAAATAGTGATGACTGTAAGACAAAAGTCCAAGATAGGATGATAATCAGAGTATGCGGATTAAAGGGTTTGTAGATATGTGTCTGTAGGTGATCTAGTAGAGATTTCAGAGGTCTGCATGAAGATCTGAAGAAGTTATGACCGCTTAAGTAGAACCGGCTCTGGCAGGTGTTTAGAGGTGACAAAGTGACATAGATAGGTTCGGTGAGATCCGGTAATGCACTATCCCATTCTGTAGATTTGAGGGAGTGTTGAAGACGTCCGTGTGAAGTGTCAACTCGATTGGTTCATGTTTTGAAGGTCCGGAAGAAACTATTCCTTTGTGATAGTAATGACAGATTGTGTTCTTAAAGCTCCAGATGAAGGAGAGGAGAATTCCAGCAAGCAGATGAAGAGTGGATGTTCTCAAGTGATTTGGGAAAGGTTGTTGTCATCCTTGGATCATGTCCAGTTCATGTTGGTGGTCCGCATTGAAGTTAGAGTGTGCATTTGAAGAATAACCACTGGATGATGGTGTTCTTCCTGAGACTGGCTGACCGGATGTATTACACGTCTTGCGGATGTTCTTGTAGATGTTTGCCGACTTAGATGATTATTCCTAAGTCGATGCCTTGTATAAATGAGGATTGCGAAGTCAGTTTGAACTCACCTTTTTGTGTGGAGATGAGTGAGTGGTAGCGAAGAGAGCGAAAGGCAGAGAAAAAGTATTGAGCTTAATGGAATTAATTCAAGCATGGTGAAGATGCTATTCTCCAGTTCATGTATGTGATACTTATTTCTTTGTAGACAGTGTGTCTCTTGTGGGTAGTGAGCCTCTTGTGAGCAGTGTGCTCGGGCAGTGAGCCCTAATTAGCATGTGCCATTTTGTTCTTTCTATTCTTCTAATAGAGAATACATTCTTGGGTTAATCACCCCGTGGTTTTTCCCTTAACCGGGTTTTCCACATCAAAATCTTGGTGTCTTATGTGTTGATGAGTTTCTGCTTTTGATTTGAATGCATTATGTTTCATGTTTTATATACTGCTAATCACTAAGAGGATTTAAGTGTGTAAATTAGAGAAAATTTTGGACAACTGATTCACCCCCCCTCTTAGTTGTGTGCCCTAAGTCTAACAGTTGGTATCAGAGCTAAGTTCCTCTAAAAGGAGCTTAACCGCTTGAGGAGATCCAGGATGTCGTCATACAAGAAGGATAGTCTAAAGTTTGATGGAACCAACTTTACTCTTTGGAAAGGTCGCATGAAATGTCACTTGCAGTGTATGGGAATGATGTACTGGTCCATGGTTACAAAAACGTATGTACCTCCACAGGGTGGTCTAACAACCCTCAATGAAATCACAGATGCTGAAAAAAATCTGCAGACCAAAGAGGCTCTTCTAAGCGCATTATCTGACTCAAAGCTCTCAAATGTTATTGACCTACCAACTACCTTTGAGATTTGGAATAAACTGGAACTTTTGCATGAAGGAGACCAGTATGTTAAATGTGCAAGGTTACATAGTCTAAAAGGAAAATTTGAAAAAATAAAGATGAGAGATGATGAAAATATTACCACATTTATGCCAAGAGTGAATGAGCTAGTCTGTGGAATTAGAAATGCTGGTGGAGTCTTGGATGAAAATGAGATTGTTGTTAAAATTCTCAGATCCCTTCCTGCTTCTTACAAAATCAAAGCTGCTGCCATTGAAGAATTCAGAGCCCATACAACTGTCACAAGAGATCAATTAGCTAGGAAATTGGCTACATTTGAAATGACAGAGTTTGGAGATGACCCCCCCAAGACTAAATCTGTATTCAAAGCCAGTGCCTCTGTTAAAGGTAAACAAAGGTTTGATCCAGGAGAGAATTCTTCAAGGAAATTGTCATAGTATGAAAAAGCAAGAAAAGATCTAGAAGAAGAAGTAGAAACTGCTCAACTTGAAGCCCTTATTGCAAAGAGGCTGCCAAGAGGATCCGGTAAGTATGAAGGAAAATTACCTTTTAAGTGTTTTAACTACAATAAGATTGGTCATTTTGCCTCAAAGTGTCCGGAAAGATTTTCAAGGCAAAATCCTAACAAGCCAAGGTTCCAAAAGAACTGTTACTATGTTCATGAAGAAGATGATAATGAAGGAGTAACAGATGATGAATCAGAGACTGGAAACAAATTAGGAAATGAATGGGTGTTATTGCCATCAAGGAAGAAGAACCAATATCCTCTGTATCTGTCAATCATAAGGTTGTAGAAAGAGCCCTGGCTGCCCAAGTTGAAGAAAAGGATGATTGGGTCATTGACAGTGGTTGCTCTCACCATATGACAGGTGGCAAAAATAAGTTCATAGATTTGGAAAGGTATGAAGGAGGAGTGGTGAAGTTTGGAGATAATTCTGTTGGTAGAATTAGAGGAAAAGGAACTATTTCTTTTGATGGAAGGAACAAAACTGGTAATGTTCTATATGTTGAAGGCTTGAAGCACAATCTTCTCAGTGTTAGACAGTTGGTGGACATAGGCTATGATCTTCGGTTCAAGAATGGAAAATGCAAGATCTTTGAAAGCTCCAGAACAGAGATTGCATCTGGTACCCAAACTAAAGGTAATATCTTCCACTTGGTTGGCACTGGTAAAAGTTGCTTATTTGTTCAAGTTGATCAGAGTTGGTTATGGCATAGGAGAATGTGTCATGTGAATTTTGATAATATCATCAAGATAAGCAATACTGAGGCTATAAGAGATCTTCCAAAATTGGTGAAACCTACTAACAACTTGTGCAAGGAATGTCAGTTGGGTAAGCTGAGCAGAGTCACATTCAAAAGCAAGGAATTGTCTTCTACCAGATTATTGGACTTAGTTCACACTAATCTTTGTGGTTCGACAAGAACCAGGAGTATTCAAGGTGATAGATACTTCATGCTGTTAATTGATGACTATTCCTAGATGAAGTGGGTAACCTTTCTAAAGGAGAAATCAAAAGCTCTTGAGAAATTCAAAATATTCAAGGCTATGGTAGAGAATGAAATAGACCTAAAGTTGAAATGTCTGAGGTCTGATAGAGGTGGAGAATTCATATCTGATGAGTTCATAGAGTTCTGTGAGAAACATGGAATTAAGAGACAGTTGTCTGCTCCTAGGACACCACAGTAGAATGGAGTAGTGGAGAGAAAGAGGACCATCCAGGAAGCATCTAGGACCATGATGATGGAAGCAAATGTTCCTCAGATCTATTGGAGAGAAGCTGTCAGCACTGCAGTCTATATTCTCAATCGAGTTCAAATCATAAGCAATACCGGTAAGACCCCTTATGAACTTTGGTTTGGCATTACTCCTACTATAAGATATTTCAGAGTCTTTGGTAGCAAATGTTGCATCAAAAGAGATAAAGATCTAGGCAAGTTTGATGCTAGAAGTGATGAAGGAATATTCTTGGGTTACTCTACTCAAAGCAAAGCATACCAGTGTTATAACAAGAGACTAAGAAAGATGATAGAAAGTACAAATGTGAAGGTTGATGAGGGAATAGAGAAACCCTCAAGGTTTTATGAATATGGTGAAGATGATCAGAATGGTGTTCTAGTTCAAGGAGTTTAATCCTCTTTTGAAAGTCAGATTCAAACTGATCTGGTAAATCAGGAAGAAGAGATAGGTCTGAATGAGCCTGATCAAGAAGTAGAAGTGCAAGAAACTCCCAAAGTTCCAAGGTATGTAAGACTAAACCACTCTAAAGATCAGATCATAGGTGACAAAAGCAAAGGTGTGCAAACTAGAAGAAAAATTGCTCAAAATTTAGATGAATATTGTTTGATTTCAAAGATTGAACCTAAGACAATAAATGAAGCCTGCAATGATGAAAACTAGACCAAAGCAATGGAGGAAGAGTTGATGCAAATTGAGAAAAATCACACATGGGATCTTGTTCCCAGACCTAGAAACAAGAATGTGATTGGAACCAAATGGGTCTTCCAGAACAAACTAAATGAAGTTGGTGAAGTAATCAGAAATAAAGCTAGATTGGTCTGTAAGGGCTACTCTCAAATAGAAGGAATTGATTTTGAAGAAATTTTTGCTCTGGTGGCAAGAATTGAAGCAGTCAGATTATTTCTTACCGTTGCTGCCTTTAAGGATTTCAAGGTATATCAGATGGATGTCAAGTCTGCCTTTCTAAACAGTGACTTGGTAGAAGAAGTGTATATAGAGCAACCGGATGGATTTCAGTTATCTAATCATGGTGATATGGTTTGCAAGTTGAAGAAGGCACTTTATGGATTAAAGCAAGCCCCAAGGGCCTAGTATGAAAGATTAGATAAGCATCTTTTGAAGATTGGCTTCAACAAAGGTACTACTGACAATAACTTATATTTCAAAATTGATCATGAAAACATCTTGATTGTTGAAGTATTTGTTGATGATATCATCTTTTGAGGAAGAGATAGTATGTGTAAAGCTTTTGCAAATCAAATGAAAAGTGAGTTTGAGATGTCTATGCTTGGTGAAATGAATTTCTTCTTGGGTCTGCAAATTACTCAAACAAAGAAAGGAATCTTCATTTCTCAGACCAAATATGTGAAAGAATTGTTGAAAAAATTTGGGATGGAAGATTCAAAGCCAATGAATACTCCCATGGCAACTGGATGTAAGTTGAGCAAAGATGATGACTCTCCTAAGGTAGACCAGACAAAGTACAGATCAATGATTGGAGGATTGTTGTATCTCATCCAAACTAGACCAGATATTATGCAAGCTGTTGGTCTTGTTGCTAGATTCCAAGCTGATCCTAGAGAATCCCATGTCATGGCAATCAAGAGGATTTTTAGATATTTAAAAGGGATGGTTGAGTATGGTCTGTGGTATCCTAGAGATCATGATTTCTCTCTTCATGCATATACAGATGCTGATTGGGCAGGAGATGTAGATGACTAGAATAGTATTGGTGGTGGAGCATTCTTTTTGGGGAAGAGATTGGTTTCTTGGCTAAGCAAGAAACAAGAGGCAATATCTCTGTCTACAACTGAAGCATAATATATTGTAGCAGTAGGTAGTTGCACTCAAGTTTTGTGGATGAAGCAGATGCTAAGAGCTATCAAAGTGGAGTATGAGGGACCTATCACAATCTTCTGTGATAATTCAAGTGCTATAAGTATATCTAAGAATCTGGTGTTGCATTCAAAGACAAAGAATATATCTATCAAGTTTCACTTTCTGAGAGAGCAAGTGAACAAGAATGAAGTTAAATTAGAGTTTGTGTCATCCAAGGATCAGATTGCAGATATCTTTACTAAACCTCTACCTAAGGACTCTTTTGAGTATCTCAGGGAGAAGTTAGGGGTTATTGCCCCTCTGGTGATGAACTAAGGTGCACTGATGTGCATCAGTCCGGTGGGTATCACAGTCACATCTTGTGATCTAGATTGATGTTGGGGAGCAGCTACTCAGGGGGAGCAGCAGGTATGATTCTACAATGTTGGAATTGCAAGTATGATCCCTTTGCCATTGATGTCAAAGGAGGAGAGAAGACATGTGAAAAACAAGTGGTTGATGATCAAAGGGGGAGCAGTAAAGGAAGAGAAGACATGTGAATGGTTGTTGCTGATAGGGGGAGTAGTGACAGTAAGGAGAAGTTCTTGTCTTGATGGCTTTTCACATCATATGTTGCCATCAATGACAAAGGGGGAGATTGTTGCAAATATGGGCCTAATCGGTGTTGTCATTGATGTCAACATACTCCTGTTGCATTAATGATAAGGTTTGGATGAGCCGTGAGCTAAGGATATTGAGAAAATTAGTCTCAATTAGGAATAATGAAGAATAGTGATGACTGTAAGACAAAAGTCCAAGATAGGATGATAATCAGAGGATACAGATTAAAGGGTTTGTAGATATGTGTCTGTAGGTGACCCAGTAGAGATTTCAGAGGTCCGCATGAAGATCTGAAGAAGTTATGGCTGCTCAAGTAGAATCAGCTCTAGCAAGCGTTTAGAGGTGACAGAGTGACACAGATAGGTCCGGTGAGATCCGGTAATGCACTATCCCATTCTGCGGATTTGAGGGAGTGTTGAAGACATCCATGTGAAGTGTCAACTCGATTAGTTCATGTTTTGAAGGTCCAGAAGAACCTATTCCTTTGTGACAGTAATGACAGACTATGTTCTTAAAGCTCCGAATGAAGGAGAGGAGAATTCTAGCAAGCAGATGAAGAGTGGATGTTCTCAAGTGATTTAGGAAAGGTTGTTGTGATCCTTGGATCGTGTCCAGTTCATGTTGGTGGTCCGCATTGAAGTTAGAGTGCGCATTTGAAGAATAACCACTGGATGATGGTGTTCTTCCTGAGACTAGCCAACTGGATGTATTACACGTCTTGCGGATGTTCTTGTAGATGTTTTCCGACTTAGATGATTATTCCTAAGTCGATGCCTTGTATAAATGAGGATTGCGAAGTCAGTTTGAACTCACCTTTTTGTGTGGAGATGAGTGAGTGGTAGCAAAGAGGAGAGCGAAAGGCAAAGCAGAAGTATTGAGCTTAATGGAACTAATTCAAGCATGGTGAAGATGCTATTCTCCAGTTCATGTATGTGATACTTATTTCTTTGTAGACAGTGTGTCTCTTATAGGTAGTGAGCCTCTTGTGAGCAGTGTGCTCGGGTAGTGAGCCCTAATTAGCATGTGCCATTTTGTTCTTTCTATTCTTCTAATAGAGAATACATTCTTGGGTTAATCACCCCGTGGTTTTTCCCTTAACCAGGTTTTCCACATCAAAATCTTGGTGTCTTATGTGTTGATGAGTTTTTGCTTTTGATTTGAATGCATTATGTTTCATGTTTTATATACTACTAATCACTAAGAGGATTTAAGTGTGTAAATTGGAGAAAGTTTTGCACAACTGATTCACCCCCCCTTCTCAGTTGTGTGCCCTAAGTCTAACAACTTTATCATGCTTTATCATACATGTTTAAAATAGACACATTCCCAATCAAGAAAGCAGCCTACAATCTCACATGATGCCATGTATATTTTCTACACTTGGGCTCTTTAATAATTATGTGTAATCAACAGACCTTAACATACCATGATGTCAAATTATACAAGAATAAATCCTTACAACATAATAAAAATACAATCCCACTATTATCTTGTCATATTAACAAGTTAAAATTCAAATGAATAGGTGCCAAGATCATACAAGTATGCACATGACATGATGATTTGTATGCACATATCTTGGGCTAGGACATTCCTTATGCACCTATTCATGATGATTTGTATACAAGTGAACTTTGTACCATAATGCTTTGTATGGCTGCAATAACATTGTGCAATAATGCTTTGTATGGCTGCAATAATTTGCTTTGTATGCTTTGTACCTATTTTGGTTGAGGGACATTTACTCTTTTACATGATGATTGTATGTACATTTACTATGAAGGGTTGGATGACATATATTTTAGTTATTTGTGTGGATTCATTTTTTAAAAACTAATATTGGTCTCTTTATCATTCTATAGACAAATTCTCCATCATGTTGATGAAATGATCAAGAATTAAACCAACATAGGAAGAGATAGAAGCTAAGAATGAAAAGAAAGCAACGGCTATGAGGGAACTTCGTGAGAAGAGGAAATTGGACACAATAAATGAAGACATGCCAATTGAAGAGGAACCACAACCATCACAAAGAGATATGGTATTGGCAGCACAAAAAGAACGAGTGCAAAAATTTCGTGCTATGAGAGATTTGAATACCATAGTTGGAGACATGTCCTCTACCACAAGTCAACATGTAGGGACACCATCTACCACATCTCAAGTTGAGAGTGTATCATCACTCACATGTGATGAAGGAGGTATGCCATCATTCCCACCTCAACCTCAAGGTATGTCATCTATTCTATCTTCAATCGAAGGTATGCCATCTAGCCCATCTCATTTAAATATTGATGAAATTCCTAATGTTGAGATGAATTTACTTAACTTAACACCACCTAGAATTTTGCATAGAAAGCCAAAGTATTTGATTGATATTGATGAGAATATTTTGTAGCCAATGGAAGGTAAGATTCTAAAACGCACTTGTAGAAGATATGCTCATAAGATTTGGAGATTGTTCTTTGAAAAGTTAAATGAGACTGCAAGATGTTAACTATTTGTTGAAATGATGTGAAGTATAAAGTATAGGTCCATCACGAAGATTCTTGGGTTGAGAACATCAGAGGCTTTAGGTGAAAAATCTATTGTCAAGAATCTAATGAGTGCGTATGAGAGTGTGCGTAACACCTCATGCACAAAAGATAGTAATGCAACACAGCGTGTGATTACATCAACTATAGTAAGTAGTCAAACGAGGAAAGCTTGTCTCATTAGAAAGACGAGTCAAGAATTGAGAATTAATAGGAAAACTTTATCAAGAGCCGTTGGAAGACACCAAAGAATTGAGGACACTAATGCCAATGAATTATGGGAATTCTCGGGGAGACTACCACGAAAAGATAAACCAATTGTTGAAGCATTGAGATCACTAATTGAAGACTTTTGGAAGAATTACACAAGGGTATCTCTGAATCAAAGGGATGTGGTAAGAAGGAGAATTGGTAGTCAGAACCGTGAGCCACATCCAAAGCATTTTTTGGATGAGACACAAACACAGTTTTATGGTAAATTTCTAGAGAAGCATCCTCAAATTAAAATTTGTCAAAGATATTTTGAAATGCTAAAACCTTTCTATGTCAAGATAAATCACACACACACTACTTGTTGTTGTAGATTATATATTAAATTTTCTAACTATTTTGATGTTTATAGGTCTATATGTTTAGATTTGCATACTAACAATGTTTTGCAGGTTTGTGGCATATGTGCCCCACCAACATCTTCAGGAGACTTCATATCAAGAATTTTATGTGAAAGAGAGGAAGGTCAAATATTCTACAAGAAATTATGCTTGGATGGCACATGTTATCATTGCGGTGGCTTGCAACATTTGCCAATATGTTAACATATGGAAAGAACACATGCAGTTGGAAATGAACTAGTAGAGTTCGACAAGTATAAAACAGTGGCATACAATACAAAAGATAGTAAAGAAGCAAAGAGGTGTGAATTGGTTATTGAAAAGATTCTAGTGTATCAATTTATGCCTATATTTCATGACAGCATAGTGTATGAGTATGCAAGACATGCCCATAGAGCTTGATGGTTGGACTTGCAATTCAAGTTATGCAAGGATGCATTTCCAGTTGGTAGCATTGTTTCAGTCATCAACTTTGTAGATAACTACTGTATACAGCCACAACGTGAGGTGCAATCACAAAATTACAACTCCACACAGGTTTCTATATTTGTGCACATCGCATTCATTCATGCGAATGATAGTACAGAGAATGATAAAAAGATCATAAGGGATTATAATTTCTATATCAGTGATGATCACACTCATTCTACGGAGTTCGTGCAAGGTTGCTTTCAGGTGTTCTACAATGATTTGGATAGAAGGGGCATATCATTTAGTCAGCATATCATATGGTCAGATAACTGTGCGTCACAATTCAAGAACTCACAGAATTTATATTGGCTGAGCAGGAGGCATAATTTTACAGGTATTCACCATATGTGGAATTTTTGTGAGGCCGGGCATGGAAAGGGGGAGCATGCTGGTGCATGAGCATGTATCAAAAAAGCCATAGCACAAGAAGAGTTAAAGTATAAAGATAATGCAAAGTTGACAGATGCAAAATTGATCGTCGAGTGGTGTAATGCTTCCATGGGTCCAGGTAATGAAGGTAAGTCTTCAGTTCGTAGATTTTTTTGGTTGATAGATGATACTAACATTGCACCATATGAGGACTATTCTACACTGTCAGGATCAAGTGAGATGCACTCTTTTAGAAGCTCAATTGTAGGTTCATGGAGTATCCATATGCGAAAGATGTCATGCTTTTGTTCTTCCTATACAATTCAAGCCTGGGATGAGTGCGACTCAAAGGAGTGGGTTGACGAATGGCAGTTATGTTATCTTAGCCCACTTGACATGTATCGACCCCCGACGGCACAGGAACTAACAAAGATGGAATCATCAATTGATTTTGACCACATATCAGATCTAGTTCAACCAGGTAATATATCTATTTGCATATTTTTTGAAATTCCTAATGACATCTTACTTTGTAGTATTTTTGTAATGTTGACTAATTTCATCTAATTTGCTACACATATCAATGTAGGGCATGTATATGCAGTTATTGCAGATGAAGACAATGAAGAGGGAACAAATTATTACTTGTGTCGTTGTGTTGAGGCCAAAAAGAAATTGGAGGCCCCAGTTACAGATGGGGAAAACATCGAATACTCTATAGGCTTAGTGGTTATTACTAGAACATGGCTTAGAAGGTACCCACATAAGAGTGTTAATATTTGGTTGTTTTAGGACTTTGACACGCATCAAAAGATTCTTCATTACTCTAGCCTTGTCGTGGCATCCAATGTTCATTTGATACAATATCGGGGTAGACCTTTGAACAAGACCTTGTGGAAGGTGCGTGAGTCTGACCATGAAGCAATACTTAAAACAATAAAGAGTAGAGCAGACCCAGATGGTTCATTGGATTAATTTATAAGTATTCACCTTAATTTTGTAAAGTCATGTTACATTGAGTTGTAAGTATGCACATTAATTTGTAAGGTTTGTCTTTTTTATTTGCTGTTGCATTTTTACACATATATACATTTTTACATCATCATGTTCTGCTTCATGGGGTTAGACCTAAGTGATGGATGAAGTTGATCCTGAGAATAATGTATAAAATCTAGGTAATGTATAAAATAGAGGTGTCTCTATGTGTCTTGGTTTCTAACTAGACAATAGGTGTCTCTAAATGTGTCTTAGGTATATACAATATGTCAACTAGGTAGATAGAGACTAGAAAAAAAGTATTTAATCTAATCTAGGTGTCTTAGGTAGATACTATATATCGACGACCTATCTAGAGACTAGAATAAGGTATAATCTAGAATGATCTAGGTATCTTCTAGGTAGGTGTCTTCTATAATTTAATCTAGGTGTCTTAGGTAGGTACTATATGTCAACTATGTCTACCATAATAGGTATCTTAGGTAGAACTATAATCTAGGTGTCTAGTTGACTTAGGTCTAGACTACGATCAGGTATATAGACTAGGTCTCTTAGGTCTACTATGTCTATAAAATCTAGATGTACATACTATACAATAGGTGTCTTAGGTGTCCTACGTCTACTAGACTACATGTGTCTTAGGTCTTAGGTGAGGCCACATGAGCTTCCACCTTCACGTGGTTGGCCTTTTTAGTATAGAATATTTATATTTATTGAAGCTAAGGGTTCCTCTACAATAACATCTCTCAGTTTTTTATATCTCTGAGGTGTTTTCCCGTGGTGAAAGGTTTTCTGCTGCCCCAAAAATTATCAGAAGGAGGTAGTGTAAAGTTGCAAAGGGGTGTAACTTTTGTCCTGCTCATGATGCGACCAAATTGACTATTCCAACGTGTCTGGATGGATACATTTACGCTAGGTATGGTCATATTTTTCACCCAAACATGCCGAAACAGTCCGAGCTACATTGTACCAATGATATCCCTGAAGAGTCCAAAGTGCAAAAAGGCAACAATCTTTGACGAGATGTTATTCAAAAACTGTGTCACTTAGAGACATTCTATCTAAGGCAACATGATCACGTAGAGTCCCTCTACAATAACCACTCTCAATTTTTTATATCTTTGAGGCATTTGCCCATGTTGAAAGGTTTTCTACTGCCCCAAAAATCGTCAGGAGGTAGTGTAAAGTTGCAAAGGGGTCTAACTTTCGTCCTGCTCCTGATGCGACCAAACTGACTATTCCAACGCGTCTGGATGGGTATGTTTAGGCTAGGTATGGTCCTATTTTTTACCCAAACATGCCGAAACAGTCTGAGTTACATTGTACCAACGATATCCCTGAAGAGTCCAAAGTGCAAAAAGGCAGCAATTTTTGACGAGATGTTACTCATAAATCGTGTCACTTAGAGACATTCCATCTAAGGAAACACAATCATGTAGGGTCCCTCTACAATAACCTCTCTCACTTTTTTATATCTTTGAGGCATTTGCCCATGGTGAAAGGTTTTTTGCTACCCCAAAATTGTCAGAAGGAGGTAGTGTAAAGTTGCAAAGGGGTGTAACTTTCATCCTGCTCTTGATGCGACCAAAATGACTATTCCAACATGTCTGTATGGGTACATTTACACTTTTCATGGTCCTATTTTTCACCCAAATATGCTAAAACAGTCTGAGCTACATTGTACCAACAATATCCCTGAAGAGTCCAAAGTGCAAAAAGGAAGCAATCTTTGACGAGATGTTACTCAAAAACCATGTCACTTAGAGACATTATGTCTAAGGCAACGTGATCATGTAGAGTCCCTCTACAATAACCTCTCTCAATTTTTTATATCTTTGAGGCATTTTCCTGTGGTGAAAGGTTTTCTGCTACCCCAAAAATCGTCAGAAGGAGGTAGTGTAAAGTTGCAAAGGGGTGTAACTTTCGTCCTACTCCTGATGCGACCAAATTGACTGTTCCAACTCATCTGGATGGGTATGTTTAGGCTAGGTATGGTCCTATTTTTCACCCAAACATGCCGAAACAGTTCGAGCTACATTGTACTGATGATATCCCTAAAGAGTCCAAAGTGTAAAAAGTTAGCACTCTTTGACGAGATGTTACTCAAAAATTGTGTCACTTAGAGACATTCTGTCTAAGGCAACGTGATCACGTAGGGTCCCTCTATAATAACCTCTCTCATTTTTTTATATCTTTGAGGCGTTTGCCCATGGTGAAAGGTTTTCTGCTTCCCCAAAAATCGTCAGAAGGAGGCAGTGTAAAGTTGCAAAGGGGTGTAACTTTCATCCTGCTCCTAATGCGACCAAACTAACTATTCTAATGCATCCAGATGGGTACATTTAGGCTAGGCATGGTCCTATTTTTCACCCAAACATGCTGAAACAGTCCGAGCTACATTGTACCGACGATATGCCTAAAGAGTCCAAAGTGCAAAAAGGCAGCAATATTTGATGAGTTGTTACTCAGAAATCATGTCACTTAGATACATTCTGTCTAAGGCAATGTGATCAAGCAGGTTCCTTCTACAATAACCTCTCTCAGTTTTTATATCTCTGAGGCATTTGCCATGGTGAAAGGTTTTCTGCTACCCCAAAAATTGTCAGAAGAAGGCAGTGTAAAGTTGCAAAGGGGTGTATTTTTCATTCTTCTCCTCGTGTGGCCAAAATGACAATTCCAACGTGTCTGGATGGGTACGTTTAGGCTAGGCATGGTCCTATTTTTCACCCAAACATGCTGAAATAGTCTGAGCTACATTGTACTAGTGAACTAATGACTTAAAGACCCTTTAGTAGGTTGATTTAAGTGATAGTAACTTGTGATTATAAGTCAATATTAAATTAAAACAAAAGTGCACTTTACACATGATAGGCAATTGAGAGTTTTAAAGTCTTAAGAAAGCTTGTGTCTTCTCTGACTTTTTATTGCATGAACAAAACCACATCCACCATGAACATGAACCTTGCATCATATCAACGACCTTATCATGAAAGCCATATTCACAACAAAACCTTGCATGAACAAAACCACATCCACCATGAACATGAATCTTGCATCATATGAACCATGTTTGTCTTGTGTAGCATCAACATGAACCTTGACATCAATGAGAAACAACCTTAACCCTTTGACTTCAATAACAACCTTGAACCTTGATTATTGATGACTTATGGAAGCCTATAGCCCCAATGTTATGTTGCATACTAAAATTAGGTAAGACTTAATGTACTCTTATAACCTTGCCTTATATGCAAGATGAATTACATTTAATAACCACAATGGTCATCAAGTGCTCATAAGCATATGATTCTGACTATCTTATTCAAAACAACAAACATACTCTTTGCATCCCAATATGGTATAATAACAAGAAATTAAGAAATATTTTCAATATAGCAACTCATAAAGAATATGGATCAGCATACTCATTTGAATATTTTTAATTGAGGAACTCATAAAGAATATCAATATTTTCTATTCAACATGATGATTCATTTTTATTTTAAATACAACTTTTATCTTTTAGTTCCAAAATGAGGTTTAGGTGATACTTGAATAACAATAGCTAACTTATTGGATCAACAAACATCCTATGTAATATATTTGGACTTTAAATATTTGAAGTAACCATCTACAAATACCCATTCAAACATGGATTTATAATCCAAATATGGATGCCATCAATAAAAAAAATTGTATTAATCAAATAGCCATATAGGCATACATCAATATCTATCAATATAAGTATAACATATATACAAAATAGCCATATAGGCATACAATGTCTCCTATATGCAATACAAAATATATATATCCACAAATGCCATATAGGCATACAATAAAGGACCCCAATAAGTATTCATTCCCCTCTGTTTGGTGAAGCGAATAGATCATGAGTAGCCTTTGATCTTCGGGAGGATGGAGACATGTATGAGGGTGGTCTACTACAAACCTGAGGGCTGCTCCTCCTATTTAGTTCTTCGTGGACCTGTAGCTGTTACAATAAAAAGTATAGACATTAATATATAGAAATTACATGTTATAAAAAATGAAACATTTAACAAAATAATCACTTACCACTACCATATAATCTACCTCCTCATTTGTCTTAGTAGCATGATTAGGTTGTAGTGATGTCATGTCCTATAGAAACCATCCAGATAGAAATTAAATTTAAAATCAATAATCATTTGATTTTTCAAAAATAAACAAATATAACAATGAATTTAAATTGAAATTTACTAATTTGAATCATACCCCTGTCAATGGCATGGAGCTATGAATCGCAGTGGACACACCATGCTCCATTGCCATATGAACTTTGGGAGGTGTCTCTGCAGCCTGCATCATCTAAAAATAAAATAACATTATTCCATTATGAAACTAGAATAGTGATGCAAGTCATGGTTCCTAACTTACACACATGTTTACCTAAACATGGAAGTACACACAATAAAGCACACTATGATATTCATTATCAACAATGCATCACTATGATACAACTAGACACATAATACACATAATCATAGTGAAGATTTTTCTCTCTTGGTGATATGCTATAACTCTTTCTTATAGACATAGGGATGGAAGAAATTGAGCCAATAGGATTGACATAAGTTTGTAGGGGAAAGGGTTAGTGTAGATTTGAAGATTTTGGTTAGGGGTGACTTGTTGCCCCCATAATTAATACCTAAAACCTAGATGATGTTAGAGTCAATCATATGCTATATAAGATGTCATAGGTTGATGCCCCTCTCTGGTGTTATGTCCTGGGGTCTAATTGGTGGTATTTGGATGAGATTATTAGAGAGAATTTGTTAAAGAATAGTGTGGAGGGGATCAACAAGCTTTGGTAGACATGTATGGAAAATGTGGTAGCATAGAAAAGGCAGTGAGCTATTTGAAAAGATGACTCAAAGAAAAGTGGTCTCATGGTGATGTCCTTTTCTATGCATCTACTTCTCATGGCATTCCATAAGAGCACATTTCTTTGAACCATTTTTTCAAATTTAACTATATTATAATTGAAATTTTGTCATCTATCAACATCTAGCTATTAGTTATGCAATGTTTAATAATGCTTTGAGTTTGAAAGATGTGCAATGCAATGTAATCAATGATATGAATATAAAATACAAAAATCTAATAAGTACAATTCATTAGTTAAACTATTTACTTTATTACCTCAGTGAAGTTTTGAACTACACCACTGGCAGGTGTTGCCGTGAAATCTCCAAGATTAACTTATTCAACATCCAAAATTAGATATTAGACTACCATTCATATAACAATGCTATTCACATGTAATATTTATAATTGTTTACTAGTTACATACCCCAACAATAGATGTCGTAGTGTAAAATGCAAGTGGAGTATTGCTGAGAACTACATTAATGCTATGACCCTAAAATTTCATCAAAATCATCAAACTAAATTAGTTAATCTTGCATTTCAAATATGAAATTTAATAAATTAAATTCAATGAACTTGCTAATATTTACTTGAGTATCAAGGCTGAAAGTCTCACTCAGGAGGGTATCTGTCATCACCATCTGCTCAATTGCAGATGTAGCCTATGCACTTGCATCCTGACTATCCATGGGGTCATAACCACAGCCTGACCCACAAGTCTGATAAGTATGGGGTGGGACCCTACTCCTCGCACTATCTCCCAACCCATGCTATGCTACAGGACTGACATGCTCTATGATGCTCTGGGTCAAGGCACTAATGGACTAAAGTGTATCGACCTCAACACTCCTTCACAATGGAAGGGATAGACACATGCTCATGGGCTGGTCTGCTAATTACTCGTCTCACTAGCTGCTGTGGGTCAACACGTGCCCCTGGTCTATCTTGTGCTGACCCCCCACCTCTACCCTGGAAGTCCCGCATATCAAAATAGTTTGGCTCTTTATTAAGGACAAACTCGCAGTAGAGTTTCCTCAGAAAGTATTGCAGGACCTCATTATTATTGCATGGAGGATGGTCAAAAGCCATCCACCACCTCTGCCCCAAATTGTCCCTTATCACTTGGTTGTTGCACCAATGGATAGGGAACCTCTTGCATGTAATGAGTGGAGGTTGATTTGTTTGTGGGTTTGTGAAAATGGAACACAAGTCCAATTTTGTAATTTGTAACTTTTTCACATCTTCATATGATAGCTTGTCTGCATAATACTCTCTAAACTCTCTCCTCTTATCCGACCTACTAGATATTTGTTTGCTAATTGAATCTACATTTGATAACATAGATTCAAGAGATTGGGTAAGCATGGACCTATGCAAGGTTGAAGTTGAAGGATCTTTCAACCTTGCAATTATGTCTTCAATTTCTTTTTTATTGTTTTCAATTTGCCCCATTAGATTTTCTTGTGTTCTAGGGGCATGTTGAGGAATGGATAGAGGACTTCGTTGTTTGGGTTGTTCTTCGGTAGGTATTTACTCTTTAAGATTTTGTGGATTTTGAGGAGGAGGAGGAGATGCATTAACATTTCCTAACAATTAAGGAAATTTACATCAAAATCAACTCAAACCTACCTATTTAGAAACAAATTCAAACAAAAAAAAATAAAACTCACTCATTTGGCCTGCTCAACGTCATGGCATTTTGGCGATGAATCGGTGAGATTTTGGTGTCGAATTGGGTCTTCAAAAACACGAGCGCACTCCTTAGGGTTTGTAGGCTGCGGGTGTAGAGAAAAAAAAGAAATCAAATGAGTAGAAATGTTCTTTTTTTTAATATATATAATTAAACATAACGCGAGCGTATTATAACGCACTCGTGTTATGTCTTAATTTTTTTTGAAAAAATTTTGGCCACTTTTTAGCCCCCAACTTTTTGCACTTACCCATTTAATTACATCAACACCCCCCCTTAAGTACATGAACATGTGATAGAAGAAGGACTAACACAAAGACCCCTCAAGAATTGAATCCATCACAAAAGTACAATCATTAATGCCCCCATAAGAGAGGAAGAAGAGAGGTCTGATGACGCCCCCAGAAGTGAGAAGGAAGAAACCCCATATGAGGAAATGCTCCCTCCCAAAATAGCGATGAGAAGAGAGACCATGTAGCCACTCCGGCTAGAATAAAGATGAAGACCCATGAACGTCGAACAACATTCCTCCCCTTGGGAAGAAATAGAACTGCATGTGTGCATAATGTCTTCCCATTTCGAATATGAATATACAGGAAGAAGGATAAATGTCTTTGAACTCTGCACATGATCCAAATACAACAATGATGCTCCTAAAAACTGCTCAAATGTCTCCAATCCACTACCAAACTATGACTAAAGAAGAGGAGGATGAAGAACAATCTCTAAAGTAGATGATGGTGATGCAACTCCATCAATGATGTCATCAAATAGAAGACAAATGTTCTCAATGTGGTCCTCCAAATCTGCAAGGTGGGACTCTACAAACAACAATGATATACCTGGTAGATATGTGTCCCAATGAGCTATCTCTAGAAGACTGATAATGTCCTTCTGCAAATAATCTGATGTAGCAATAGGTAATAAAGATGTGATCTCGATAAGAGGAGAAGGAGAAGCAAGTGTTGTCTCTGTGTCATCTGAACTAGCAAGACCTGTCAAATATGCAAGCTCCTCAACTATATCATCATCAAAAGGTATGCAATTTGCATCATCAAGGGGTATGTGGCAATCCATAGCAAGATCATCTGGGAATGGAGAGATATGTGGGTCTTCATAGATCTCCCAAATGCTAGTCCAAAGAGCATGTGGACACTCAATATGTGAGATAGAACACATAGTGTCAAAATTAACACTAGAACCACTCAATCCTACAATATAATCAATATAATTTTCCTATGCATATTTCCTCCTAGGTGTATCTGGTTTAGGTATGAGTCCATAAAAATAAGAGAAAAGATTGAGCCACCTAAGATGTGTCAAGATGCCCTTTCACCAAGACTCATAATTATCCTTACCCAATGTTACCACAAAAGGGTGAATAGAAAAACTCATGATATCTCCTCAAATAAATCAAATCAGAGATCAATAATCTACATATGTATTCATGCTAATAAATGAAGCCCAACAAAACAAACATAACTTCTCTAGGTGCCAAAATGTCCAGAATATCAAATAGAAAAAATAAAACTGACAAACTGAATAAAGAATACATTGGGCTAAATCTAGAAAAGGTACATAGATGGTTGTGTAGATCTCCTAAATAACTTTCCAACACCTATTCGTTCACCCAATTTTGACGCCATATGCAAAAGATATGCCTAAAATACTAAAGGTTGCTCTGAAAAAGAAGACTTGACTTCTGGTAAAAATAGCAAGATACTAAGAAAAAATCAAGAAAAAATACCTACACCACTGAATATTTCTCAGAGTCCTCTTTCTGGAAATATCCCGTTTTCTCGATTTCGACGTCGTATGCAAAAGATATGCCCGATTTCGCGAAACTGCTTTGAAAAAGAAAAAAAACAAGGAGAGGCTAAAAATAGGGATGCAGATTTGTGATCTATTTTTCTCAAAATCTGTGCATTTTCTGCAAAAAAAAAGAGATACCCAAATAGGATTTCAATGATATAGACAAAACCCAAAAATATTTTGAGCTGAGGTTACACCATTTAAATGCTCAATGCATATTCTCTCAAACTAGTGAACAAGAATCTTCAGATTTGGAGCTCTGAATCTAATTAAATACTCTGTTTTACACAAAAATACACCCAGCAAATGACTCTTGCTCAAATTTTTGTTCGAATCTGAGAAGGAGTTTATAGATCTGGAGCTCTGATACCATGTGAGAGTTTATGATTAACTCGAAACACCAGTATCACCTACAAAACCTAAGATTTACCTTCCACAAGAGAAAAAAACAAAGAGGAATAATTTGTACAATAAGGATGAATTAATGAAATGGATTAATGAATTACATGTGAGAACTTGCTTTTATATTTGCAAGTTAGAGAAAATCCTAATATGACTTAAGAATAACCTAAGACTAAAATTCACCTTAAGTACACTTAATAAAGTGTAATTCAATATTTAATTACACCAACATTGATCACTGAGTCAACTACATCCTCCGGATCTAGATCTTTGACTATAGGTGTAAACTCTGACTAATGACCATACCTCGTTTTCTCCCTAATCTTCACTTTAACCTCAGGTTTCTCTATTTTCTTCTCCTTCATGTATTCTTTGAGTAGCTTTAGCTGTTCCTCATCTAAATTATCCCTGTCCTGAGGCTAGAAATGAGCATTCACCACCTCTTTTCTCTAGACTAGTGTCAAACCTTCTTTAAGCAATATGAAAAACTTGTTATTTGGAATATCCATTATGACAAAAACCTAGTGCACAATATTGAAACATATGAACTCAAATATTGAGTTAGTAAGTATACTTCTCTTGTCATGAAAGATCTCATCATTTCTATCTTTCCAAATCTTCCACAGAATTTCATTTGTGAGGATGAACTAGAAATTATTTAACTCTTTAGAAAAAGAATCCACATAGCCAAAAAGAATTTCAGACCAACTAAAAGTATGCTTATTGTCCCAACCCAGACTAATACCCAAAATCAAAGTCCATAATTTCATTGCAAAAGGGCAATCAAAAAATAAATTCTCAAAGTTTTCAACAAAATTACACAACCTACACACATTAGCATAGACATTATCATTTTGGACTCCATTAAAAACAACAAGGTTTTTTAAAATCAATAACCACCTAAAGCACAACTTTTTAGGCTCACTCTTGCTAGACCACAAATTCTTGAAGACAAAAGACAAATACTTATCCTCCCAACTATTCTTGACTCTATCAAAAATTTCTCTGACTTGAATATTAGTCTAGATTTATGTGTTAAATTTCAGCTCAACTAGAGACTTTGACACTAAACAATGTCTTTTAATTTTACTTTTGGAAAAGCCACCATTCATTATTTCACCAAAAGCATAGATTTATCTAAGATAGGTATGTTAGTATACACTTTTTACATATAGATATGTAAATATGCTACCATGTTTTTAAATATAAATATCTCAAACACATTTATATAAAAGATACTAAAAAATATCAATCTAACAACTCTCTTGACATCTTTTAAATAGATATTTTAATGTTATGGGATCATATTTTATTTACTTGAGAGTTATTTTATTTTACTTTATAACTATTTTATTTAATACACACATAAATTTTAATTTACTTAAGAGTTATTTATTTTACTTTATAACTATTTTATTTACTACATACATATATGGACACAAATTTTACTTGTTATTTTGTTTTACTTTAGAACTATTTTATTTTTAGTACCTATTTTATTTTTAGTACCTACTAGTACTATTGCAACGAGTTTGCACTTATCTAGTTATTAATCTATTGATTGTAAACGAATCAAAAAATATGATTATTTTTCTTGTCGGGCAAATTTGATTTAAATTTGTACTTTTCGTATGTCAACTTGATAAATTTTTAACAAAAAATTATTGAAAAATGATTTATCTGTATTGTCATTGGCTGAAAAAAATGACCTCTTCTCTAGGGATTGTCGAGAGTGTAACAAAAAGCTACGGAGATAATTTTGGTTTGAGGGGAGGATGTGGCAAGAAAACAAATTATGAACACAAATTTTGTCTCCCACTAGTTAAGTCATGCCTAAATGGATGGTGATAATTATGAGAGGGAAGAAACATTAGTTTTTATGAATTTAATTTTTTGCTTCATTAGCTAAACGTAAAAATTACTTTTTTGTCAAAGGGACAAAGTTATAATATTAATAATACTATTAAAAATATAGGGTTCTACACATTTTATTTTATGAAATTAGATTATTTTTGGGATTTCAATTTTATTTATTCAAAAATCTAGTATTTCAATTTTATTTACTAAAAAGTTAAAAATCTATAGTATCATGGAAAATATTTGGTCATGGTATTACATTTTTTATTTTATTCTTCAAACATACAATATTTTAATGCATTTTAAATTATCATAGTATTTATATTATTACATTTTAATATCTTAAGCAAACATTTCAAATCTCTATACACTCAACTAGGGTCAGGGCTCTCCACATAATATAAATATGTAGGCTTTGTAAAGTTTAGTTTTATAGTTAAGGAAATATTTGTGTTATTTAATAGGCTTTGTAAAGTTTAGTTTTATAGCTAAGTAATATTTTAGTGCTATTTTATTTTTACCAAATTAAATTATTTTTGAGATTTCAATTTTATTTACCAAGACATTTCAAAACGAGTTCACATAAATTTTTCCTTATAAATTTAGTTCTGGAAATATAATAATGACAAATTTGAAATGATAAACAATTTTTTATCTTTAGAAAAAATTATTACTAAACCATGATATTAGATTAATTAAAATAATTAACTTACTATTATTACTTAAACAAAAAAATTAAGTGACTAAAATAAAATACTGTAGTGATCTAAATATATGTTATTGTTACTATATTGTGTAATTATTCTTCAAACTTACAATATTTTAATGCATTTTAAATTGTAATAGTATTCAATATTATTACATTTCAATATCTTAGGCAGACATTTCAAATCTCTCCACATCCAATTAGGGTTAGGGTTCTACACATTTTATTTTATAAAATTAGATTATTTTTGGGATTTCAATTTTATTTACTCTAGAGTTAAAAATTTAGGATTTCAATTTTATTTAGTCAAAAGTTAAAAATCTATAGTATCACGAAAAATATTTCGCCATGTTATTACATTTTTTATTTTATTCTTCAAACTTACAATATTTTAATGCATTTTAAATTATAAAAGTATTAGTATTATTACATTTTAAGGAAATATTTGTGTTATTTAATAGGCTTTGTAAAGTTTAGTTTTATAGTTAAGGAAATATTTTAGTCCTATTTTATTTTTACCAAATTAGATTATTTTTTAGATTTCAATTTTATTTACCCAAGACATTTCAACACTTTTCAAAAACTAATTTTTCAATTATTGGAATGCAATTTGTCTATACAACCAATACCTAATCAACAAAAAAAACTACAACTAAACAAATACTATATACAACCAATAGCTAATCAACAAAATAATAATTCAACTATACAAATACTATAATAACAACACTACAAGGCAGGTATTGGCCACTACGTGGCACTTGCTAAATATATGTTGGTTGTGTTTTAATGTTTATGTATATAGTCATGACATGACACTCCATGCCTTACTGTAGCATAATTATAAAAATGTAATGAAAATTAAATTCAAACTAAAATTAGTAATAGACATATAGGTTTAAACATGGAATATGACACTAGGTAGACCATTAAAATTAATTGGACAAAAAGGCAACACAAGAGAAACATTTAGTGATAAACCCCAAATTTATTATCAAATTAAAATAAAAAGTAGAAAAAAAATATTATAATTTATTTTTACATAAATATGTGTTACTTATTATATTGCAAATTGTGACCATTTTTAACTTACATTCTTTATATGTATTTTACTAGGGATCTTTAGTATTGGCCTAGGGAGATAACATGTAACTCTTTTTGGATTGGAGGCTAGTGCTGTGACAACCCTCCTTCTGAATAGAGAAATCGTTAATAATCAACATTAATTCAAATGGTAAAGAGAAAAGTTAGTTGTTTTGTCTTATGTTTTCCTTTTTTCCATTGTTAGGGTTATGTTGTTGTACTCTTTTGATGTTGTTGTTCTTGGTGTAGCTGTTTATTTTTGTAAGTCCCCTTTCAAAATCCCTCTCTTTTTCTACCTTGATAAAAAAAACGAGTATAGATATTTTTACTTTTGGAAAAGCCACCATTCATTATTTCACCAATTCACTATAAGATTAAGCATAGATTTATCTAAGGTATGTTAGTATGCACTTTTTACATATAGATATGTAAATATGCTACTATCTTTTTTAAAATATAAATATCTCAAACACATTTGTCTAAAAGATACTAAAAAATATCAATCTAACAACTCTCTTGACATCTTTTAAATAGATATTTTAATGTTATAGGATCAAATTTTATTTTACTTTATAATTGTTTTATTTAATACACACATAAATTTTAATTTACTTAAGAGTTATTTATTTTACTTTATAACTATTTTATTTACTACATACATATATGGATACATAAATTTTAATTTACTTGTTATTTTATTTCACATTAGAACTATTTTATTTTTAAATATATATTGGTTGTGTTTTAATTTTTATGTACATAGTCATGACATGGCACTCCTACAAGCTTGTTGGCCTAACAGGGGTTTGAACTCTAGTGGCCGAACCATGCCCTTATCGGCTCAAACTATGACAATTTTTAACTTTCTATATATGTATTTTACTAGGGATCTTTAGTATTGGCCTAAGGAGTTAGGCATGTAACTCTTTTTGGATTGGAGGTTAGTGCTATGACAACCTTCCTTCTTGACCCCAAAAATTAAATTAATTGTGTGGATTGAATAATCACCTTGGAATTAATTCAAATGGTAAAAGAGAAAACTTATTAGAATAAATATTTTAAATCAAATGATTAAGTAGATTTATATATCTATGTAGTAAATAAAATAATTTCAAAAGTAAAGTAAAGTAAATAAAATAACTCTTAAATAAATAAAATAGATTGTAATTGTTAGATATATTTAAAATAAATATGCTAGTAATTATTGTTAAATTGTAAAATACTAGCATACCTATATTTATCTAAAATACAATAATATCCTTATCAAGAAAAATGATCAAAATTACTTTCTGTATGCAAATCCCTGCATATAAATGGAACCCATCAATTCCAAACACCCCTCTCTTGGAAAATAAATTAACATAATTTTATTACCAACAACTTCCCTCAAATGGTGCTCATCTATCATAACTGCTGCAAGATTCCTGACTAAAAATAAACAATAACTCCCCTCTTACAAGCTGTCATAGAATCAACTATTTTTAGGACCTTATAAGATGCTAAATCTCCTCATGGAATCTCACACCCCATTTGGTGCTGCAATAAATAATAAATTTAATATTTAATTGCTCCCACGTAACAATAAATCCTTAATTTACAAGATTACAATGAAAATATCAAATAAAATATTTCCCTATTATTTTCCTTAGCCCAAAAGAAATATAATAATGGGCTAATAATTCATCTAAATTAAATTATTTAGAATGGGGACATGACAAGTCCACCCTTCCCAAAATTGCTCCAAAATTTCAAGACCTTCCCATGTAGCATCTTTTGCAAGAAGATTCTTCCAATGAACAAGATATTCTCTAATACTCCTCTTCCTCAAGTTCTTCACTGTGGTATCAATCACAACTTCAAGAATCAAAATTAGTCATCCTTCATGATCTAAAGGAGGTAAACCAACTAAAGGAACAACATGTAAACTAACTACTTTCTTCAAACAAGATACATGGAAGACATTATGAATTTAAATTAGGATGCTCCAAAATTTCAAGACCTTCACATGTAGCATCTTCTGTAAGAAGATTCTTCTAATGAACAAGATATTCTCTAACACCCCTCTTCCTCAAGTTCTTCATGCTGCTATCAATCACAGCTTCATGAATCAAAATTATTCTTGCTTAAGTTCTCTAATGCTCCAAGATATAATCTAAATTAATTTAAATTAGGATGCTCCAAAATTTTAGGACCTTTCCATGTAGCATCTTTTGCATGAAGATTCTTCTAATGAACAAGATATTCTCTAATACTCCTCTTCCTCAAGTTCTTCACCTTGGTATCAATCACAGCTTCAGGAATCAAAATTAGTCTTCCTTCATCATCTAAAGGAGGCAAATCGATTGAAGGAACAACCTGTAAACCAACTTCTTTCTTCAAACAAGAAACATGGAAGACATTATGAATTTTACTATTTTAGGAGGTTCTAACTCATATGCCACTTCACCCACTTTCCTAGAAATTCTGTAAGGTCCATACAAATTTATTTTGAGGTTTTTTCTCCACTCTTCTTGATAGAAGATTGCCTATATGGCTGCAATCTCAAGAACACCATGTCACTGATGCAGCACACAACATACACTCAATACAATTTTGCCATTAACCATGTGAGAGCCAAAGATTTGAAGACTAGAACATAAAAAAACTTCTATTCATCAACTCTGCTGCTACAATGAGAAAAGACTCTCTTATATCAAAGAAAAATCAAAAAATCAAAAAATTACCTTTTTTGGCAGATTTCGACAATTATCAAATTTTGCCATTTAGGTAATTTTACAATCATATCTTGAAAATCCTATTTTTTCCTAAAAGCTTCCTAAAACTAAGGTAGGATGAAATGCCAACTAATATTCTAAATTTGAAACATGAGTTTTGATTTTTTACAAAAGCAACTTTTTAAAAATCTAGAAAAAAACACTAAATTGCTATTTTGAGGGCCAAGATGAAAGTTTCAAGCCCTGGAAAAGTGCCAAGATGGGGTCCAACCCACTAGGGTCAGTTGCGAAACCACTTTCCACCTCATAATGCATCCACCTGTAAAATCTTGTAGAAAACTCACATCCGAGTCAAAAGTTATGATCTCCGGAAGTTCCTGCATCATTCTCCTCTTGTTGAAAAGAATGTAGCTCCTGCAAGTGAGTGTCTTCGAACTACTGCCACTTGACTGGATCCAACCTTTGCACTTCATTCTTTTCTTTTTTTTCATCTTTTTCCAGCATCTTTCCAGAACAAACTTCACTCTCCTCGAACAAATATGCACTTCATTCTTTTCTCCTCTCGTAGATTTGCATCCACCAAATATTATCTTCCTTTGCCAAATTATTTCCCCTCTCCTCTCCTTCTTCGTGGGATCCAACCCACCACTAACCAACCACCTCCACAAAATCTCTCCTGTAGCTTCCTCTACAACCTCTTTTATCTCACTATTTGTGCTTTCCAATAAACATGTTCCTGCTGCAAACTCATTCTTTTCTTCTTTTTCATTATTCTTGAGGACTTCCACTTCTTTGTCTTTATGTTCCTCTTTATCTGCAAACAAAATAATGTTAGGTAAAATAAGGTTTTCATTATCACTCTTCTCTATTACAATCTCATCCATGCCTTTGAAAAGACATGTTTCAGTTGCAACCATGTGCTTTTTCTCTTTCATGCCACTTTCATGACATTCTTTCTCACACCTTTTAGTATCAACATTTCCTCTATTCATTTCAGCTTTTAATAGATCCACTATATCATGAAGTCTTATCAACTCTTCATTAAGACTATCTGTAAACTTTCTTTCCCACTTTTCTATATATGAAATCATTATAGGTCTCTTCATGACCCATCTCATCCTCTTCTTTGAAAACATTTCACTCATTCTCAATATGCAATTTCTACAGCCTACACACATAAACACTTTAGAGCCAATGCTCTCTACAGTTACAAGTCCTCTCTAAAAAAAAACTCACTCATAACTATCCTCTACCCAACAAAAGACTCTGGAAGATGCACCTCTCCAAGGCCTCTTCTACCCACTTTCTCTCAGTGGAAGAAGTCTCTACACCTCCTACCCAGCTTTATCTCTACCGGAGGACAGTGAACATATATCTCACAAAATCAATTTTTTTGTACAATTACAAAAATTTCTCATACTTCAACACATAGGAAAATAATTTTCTTCACAAACTCCTCTCGGTCTTGGTGCATACTCTTTACACTCAAGATCAACCCGCTCTGATACCAAATGATGCAGCATACAACATACACTCAATACAATTTTGCCATTAACCATGTGAGAGCCAAAGATTTGAAGACTGGAATATAAAAAAACTTCTATTCATCAACTCTACTGCTACAATGAGAGAAAACTCTCTTATATCAAAGAAAAACAAAAAAAATAAAAAAATTACCTTTTTGGCAGATTTCGACAATTGTCAGATTTTGCCATTTTAAGTAATTTTACAATCATATCTTGAAAATCCTATTTTTTCCCAAAAGCTTCCTAAAACTAAGGTAGGATGAAATGCCAACTAATATTCTAAATTCAAAACATGAGTTTTGATTTATTACAAAAGCAACTTTTTAAAAATTTAGAAAAAAACACTAAATTGCTATTTTGAGGGCCAAGATGAAAGTTTCAAGCCCTGAAAAAGTGCCAAGACGGGGTCCAACCCACTAGGGTCAGTTGTGAAACCACTTTCCACCTCATAATACATCCACCCATCAAATCTCATAGAAAACTCACATCCGAGTCAAAAGTTATGATCTCTGGAAGTTCCTGCATCAGTCACCCACCTCAAATAATCTCTTTGTATGCATCCTATCTGCATATATCTTCTATTGATTTTGTGCTTACTACAAATCATCTTTGAGGAACTTCAATATGTCTTGGCTTTGATTAAACAAGTCACTCACTATTGGTACTTTACTATTTGTGAATATGAGATCAAAAAAACTTACTGCACCATATCCATATAATGCTCTGAATGGAGACATACCAATATACATATGGTAAGATGTGTTGTAGCAATATTCTCCCAAATGTAGCCATTTGATCCAAGCTGATTGTTGGATAGAGACACAGTTCCTCAAATATCCTTCAACCCACTTGTTCACTATCTCAATTTATCCATCTATTTGAGGATGGTATCTTGTACTTGGAGTGATCTTGGTACCTATCAAGTGGAATGATTCCTACCAAAATGAACTAAGAAATCTACTGTCTCTATCACTGATAATATTCTTGGGTAATCCATGCAATTTGAACACTTCTTTGAAAAATAAATTAGTAACTTGAGAGGCTTTGAAATCTATAGAGATAGAAAAGAAATGTGCAAATTTGGTCAATCTATCCACTACAAAAAAAATAGTCTTTTCCATGTACCTTGGGTAGCCTTGTGATGAAATCCATGGATATGCTTTCCCACTTTTGTTTATGAATGGAAAGAGGTTGTAGCAGCCCTGTAGGAAACACATGCTCTTTTTTATGTTGTTGACAAGTTACACATTCCTTTGTGTGCTTAAGAACATCCTCCTTGAGACCCTTTCATGAGAATCTCTCCATGATTTGTTTGTAAGTTTTGAAAAATCATGGATGTCCTGCTACTGGTGCATCATGGAAATCTTCCAAAATTTTCCTCTTCATGTTGGATTCTAAAACAATGAACACTCTAGTCTTGAATAAAATGAGGCCATCTGCTATCATGTACTTGTCATCCTTCTCCATTTCATCAAGAAGATTAGTAGAAAAATAATTCTTAGCATATTCTACTATGATAGAAACCTTCCAATCTACAGATATAGTAAAAATAGAGCATAGGGTGGACATTCTAGAAAGTGCATTAGATACTGTATTCTTCATTCCCTTAGCATATTCTATATCAAAATTATATTCTTGTAGCTTACTTACCCACCATTATCATTGATCATTCAAATCTTGCTAGCCAAGGAAGAACTTTAAACTATTATGATATATTTTCACTATTAGAAATCTGAAATAGATTGTTAACCCAAGAATTTTATAAGAGAAATTCTAAGCTACATAAATTGAAAAAGCATAAATAATGTAAACTAGTGACTTTGAGAGATATGCAAACGTCAGAATTATAGAATTATATTAAGAGCTCAAAAGAAGCTACAACAAGACTGACAAAATTGTCATACAAGATGCAACAAGATATATCAAAATACAAGCTAGGTAGTGAGTTTATATAGACTAAGGAGAGGGGTGGAGGTGGAAAAACTAACCAATAGGGAGAGACCACCAAATGCGCTAAACATAGTAATTACAACTCCCTCGTAGAATGGTGACACCTCAAATGACCCACTCACATAATTAAACACACTTTATTTAACCTAAGAAAGCGTAATAAAAGTGTAGGAAAAACCTAGGAAATGGGGAAAATAACTAACCCACTAGGAAAATAAAAACCTACACTAACACCCTCCTTAAGCATAGCTTAGGTGGGTGTAAAGATGGGTCTTGAAAATCAAGCCTGATGAGGTACCCATGTATGTAGAGAATTCTCTCCCAAAGAGAAGAAGGCCTCCCAAACAAAGGAATAAAGGCCTCCCTCCATAAATAGAGAGAGAACACCCCCTGAAATAGGGAGAGTGAAAGAGACTATGAAACCCCCCCATAACAAAGTAGGTCCTATGCCAAAAGAGGATGCCCATATATGAATGTTGAAGATGATCCATTTGTGGAAAATGACACTTCTTAAGAAGAAACAACTCCAATGAAGAATGTTGAAGTAACTTTCATTCGAAGAAGCAAGGTGAGGTAAGATGTCTCATGATGTATCCTATCTTAGAAATCTGCTCAAGTGTCCTCATGTGAATATCAGAAGATGCCTCAATGCATGAAGGTAGAAGCAATCCAATCCCATGTGTAAAACCAGGAGGTACAAGATACAAAGACAAGGAAGATGGGATAACAATGATAAAAATGACTGTCATGAAAAAGGAGTTGAATGTCCTCAAGAGTGTCATCTAGATCCAAAATGAGGGACTCTACAAACAAACAAGAGATGTTTGGTAGAAAATGGTCCCAAAGAAGTGAGTCCAGAAGATAGATACAATGAACTACTACAAAGAATCGTTGGAAGCTCTCAAAGAAGCAACTCTAAACTTTGAAGTAGCAACAAGTACAGTAGGAATGTCCCTAACTGAAGATGAGGTATCAATGCATGTTAACCAAATAGACTGATCAATATCTCATGAGGATGCGTCCATATAAGATGGGGCAACAAAAGTCTCAATATCATCCATAAGAGCCTAATCATCCAAGGAAACATCACTATCAGATGAAGATCCAAAGTCTCCATACAACTATTGGATGATGGTCCAAGTAGTGAAAGGGCACTCAGCGTGCTCTATGTGATGTATAATATCCTTAGAAATAGTAAGACATATTAGTCCATAGACCATGTCATTATTGTTAAACCATGCATTCTTATGGTCATAGTCACTTGGCTCAGGACTAAGTCCAAGGAGATAGGGCAATAGATCCTACTCAAGACATTGATTCTTTATCCCTTGTTTTCAAGACAAATAGTTCTCTGAAGTTAGCTTGATAATAGAAGGATGGAATTGAATACCTAAATCTATGATGAACCCCCCTAAAATGGAACTTTATCTCAATTCATGATTACAATAACCCCATAAAAGATTCCCATGTAACTCAATCAAGTAATCCCCCCAAGAAAATATGATTTGGCACTTTATATTTAGTGTGACTACAATTACCACCAGCAAGAAACGTTGAGTGGATTTGATCTCAATGCTTTACAAAATTCTCAACAAATGAGTATATGATGAAAGTACAATCCTGGAGTAAAACCAAGTAAAACAAGTAGCACCACTATGAATTACTTGAAAAATCATGCACTTTCAAAAACTGAATCACCTCGATCTGAGGTTGTATGCGAAAGCTATGAGTCTATGAAGTTCTCAAAACAAGAACTGTACAGTGTCACTAATGAGAATTTGAAATTTATAGAAAATTCATGCACCAAAATTAAAAATTGTTTGCACTAGCATGTAGATCATGAGAAATTAGGCCAAATAAAAAAAATGCTCAAACAATGGAGCCAATATGACCTAGAATGGGGCCTCGAAAGTTTTCCTTCAAAACCATGCTTATCAACAGAGAGGGGTCCAGATTGCAAAAATCCTCCTCCACCAAATTTGGTGGAGCTTCTACCAAATTTGACAACAATGCCAAAGTTAGAAGTCCTCTAAAAAAGTTAACTCTTCAACAATTTTGGTGAACCTCTAGATGACCTTTGTTTGAACTTGTAACAACACCCTTATTCCTTTCACCTCTAATATATCCAAGGCCCTCATTCCTTGGTCTCATTATTGGTTCAATAGGGTCTCTAATTCCTTGCTGATGTTTTCCCAATCCTTTTCCTTCATATCCCATTCTTCTCATGATTTTGTAACCAACATTGTTTTGAGAATTGTCTTTGTCAACACCATCACCAACAATTACAGATTCAGTTACATTGTTATCTTCAACCTCACCCTCCTTGTCTAAAGAAGCTTCTGAAGTATCACACAAATCCTTAGTATCACAAGAAACATCACAAATTTCAGGCTTAGATCTTAGACTTTCATTCTCTTCCCTACATGCTACAAGTGACTACTCTAACTAATTAACCTATTCTTTCAATCCAGATATTTGACTCTTTTGTAAATTGTTTTCCTTTTCCAACTTCTCCAAACTTTCTTCTAGATCTATGTTCCTCTTTTCAATCTGATAAAAAAACTTGCATCCTTCTTCCAATTCTTCAAAACTCCTTTTGACATACTCAAACAACTTTAACTCTTCTTCTAATTCTCCATTCCTCCTTTTTACATTTTCCAATTCTTCTTCAAGAGTAGCATATTTGTCTTCTCCTAGTTCTCTTATCCTCTCCATCAATTATGAGTTATATCTTTTGATTTCACATAATTCTTCTTCTAGAATATCCTTCTTGCATATTAGGTTTTCATTTTCTTTCTTCACCCTTTTTCCAATCTTCCCCATTGAAACAAATCATACAAACAACTTAATGTGAAAATCTTAACTGGATTTATCTTGCCTTAATCTTCCTTCTACGGTGACACTTGTTATACTTTAGGGTTCTGCACTTTCTTCCAACACTTTCTATCTTCCCAACTGATTTGCAACCAGCTCTGATACCACTTGACACAGTCAAGGTAGGAGGGTCCAATGAAGGACTGTCCAACCTTGTAGCCTTAAACAACCAACATCATGATCACAACGAAGATGCAACATAACGTACAACTAGCAGTAGAATGATAAGAGAGATTCATAATTACATGAAATAAGATTTATCCTGGGAAAACCCTAAAAGGGAAAAAACCTAGCCTTCAAAAGATCACTTCTCATTATACTAAATTTCCAAATCTCTTTATAGATGCCTCTAGAGCTATTCATATGCTAGGTCATAGCCTAGGATTACAAAATTTTATGCAAATAGAAACACAACATCACATTGCATCATTCTCCCATGGCCTCTACTGGTTTTCTCTACTCTCTGCTCTATCGTCTACTCTCTGTTTCCTTCAGGGCTCAGTACACCTCCACACTTTCCAGATGCTTCATCTTCTTCACACTTTTTCCCACTCTACCTTTGAAACAATCTTCTATGCTTCATATATATCCTCCACAAGTCTCTAAGGAACAACTTTGTTGGCCTTCATGTAATGTGTATCTTGAAATGTGTAATGCCTTGCTTGTCGGCTCCCAAAACATATGTGGTGATGTAGGAATGAGATATCACCCTGTGCTTCATAACATAAGCTCTACTAGACCCAATTTACCTCCACACAATCTTAGTTCTTGGTGCACAATCCCAATTCACTGGTGCAAGCTCCTAGACTTCTATATAATCATTCTTCTTGCAACCTAGTAACACAGTCTTCACCCTAATGTCTCCAGATATTGTTGCAGTAACTCAAATATCCTCAAACCTATATATAAAATAGCTCCTGACGTGCTCCACTTAACTTCCAAACCGCGAGACCTAATACCCAATTATGGTAGAATGCGGTAGGTTCCAATGTCTCCCCTGATAACCAGTTACACAGTTTTGACTCAGATGCTTACACATTTCTTTGTAGTGATCCATAACTTATAAAACTTGGTAATATGATTCCTCCTACCCTGTTCTACATACTCTCCAAACTGTATGACTATACACTCATCTGCAGTAGAATGCGGTAGACCCAGTGTCACTTTCTGGCACCCTGTAGCTCAACATCAATTGTCCCAATTCACTAAATGACTTCTAGATGCATCAGACTCTTAGGGTTAATTGAAAAGTAAGCCTCATCACTTTGGCCTGTATGTTATCAGAATTAATGTTACCTCTTAGAATATGTTTGGTGATCTATTCATAAGTACTTGCAATTGCCTCGAGGATGACTATCTATTCAAATCATCCATGCAAACTGCCTCAAGTTTAGTGATCTATTCACAAATCACAACACTACCTCCCATTCTGTGATCTGTACAGGTCCTTTCTGTGGACTGCCTCAAGTTCTTTCTCACTTGCGGTGATCTAGGTTTGGCACTCTGCTTACAAATTGTTACACTACCTCAATGGTCGGTGGTCTGAGCAAGTCTACTTTACAAGCTACCTCAATTCTTCATTCATGGTGGTTTGGCAGTCTGGCTACAGGGTTGCAACTGCCTCATAGTTCGGCACTCTATTGGCAACACCAATAGGCTGCATCAGGACCAATATTTTAATTAACTAAGAGTCAAATAGCCTCAGCATCCCATAACACTCTGGAACAATCATTTTACTTCCTCTGTTTAGTCAATACATCCTTAAATTTTCTCTACGGTACTTCCTAACCTCCGGTTCTAGATTCAACTCCTTTCGTACACATGGAATCTGTCAGGATCTTCTCTGCATATACTGCCCTTATACTTCTCTCTGTTTCTACACCCATATTTCCTTTATTCCAGTATAATTTACTCCCTCTTCTGGTAGAATTTCTTTCCACCCCTTCTTTCACTATAGTATGAATCCTCCAGTACTCTACACATGTTCCTTCTCTACCACATTTTGACTTGTTATGCTCCGCACATATTTACACAAACAAAACTCTTCTTAAGATCAATGTTTCATCCTCTTCTGGTTTCTCTATTGAACTTGGTGATTCAATAGGTTCTTCTTCTTCCACATAAGTTATCTTTGCATTATTTACTGCTCCTCCATCAATAGTTCCTTGATGATGAGCAATGCTCAATACTTTTTGCCTCCATAATTGAAAACAAGTTCCTCTAAATGATCTCCTATCAAATCCTTGTTCATCTCTCTAGAATCCTTCATTATGGTAAGAATTATGACTTCCTCTATTGTTGTGGCAGAAAATTCTATCATCTCTCCCTATGTGGTATGAATTGTTATGCTCCACATATGGTCTTCCGCATCTTGATCCATGTCCCCTTTTCTCTCCAACACATGAATACTTCAGTCTATACAACCTTTTGAACATACAGAAACATATTTCCATTCTGATCCATCAATCCATCCATAATCCTTTTGTATACAGTCTATCATAGGATTTCTCCTCCGCATTTTATCCCAACACAAATTTTTAGAGTGATTCCTTAATCCACATATCCAACACATTTCATTTCCATGTCCATGTCTATTACAATAAGAACAATGATTACCTTTCCTTCCTTGAGCTGATTTGTTCAAACTTATAACAACACCCTTATTCCTTTCACCTCTAATATATCCAAGGCCCTCATTTCTTGGTCTCATTATTGGCTCAATAGGGTCTCTAATTCCTTGCTGATGTTTTCCCAATCCTTTTCCTTCATATCCCATTCTTCTCATGATTTTGTAACCAACATTGTTTTGAGAACTGTCTTTGTCAACACCATCACCAACAATTGCAAATTCAGTTAGATTGTTATCTTCAACCCCACCCTCCTTGTCTAAAGAAGCTTTTGAAGTATCACACAAAGTTTAGGCTTAGATCTTAGACTTTCATTCTCTTCCTTGCATGCTACAAGTGACTTCTCTAACTAATTAACTTGTTCTTTCAATCCGAATATTTCACTCTTTTGTAAACTGTTTTCCTTTTTCAACTTCTCCAAACTTTCTTCTAGATCTATGTTCCTCTTTTCAATCTGATAAAAAATTGCATCCTTCTTCCAATTCTTCAAAACTCCTTTTGACATACTCAAAAAACTTTAACTCTTCTTCTAATTCTCTATTCCTCCTTTTTATATTTTCCAATTCGTCTTCAAGAGTATCATATTTGTCTTCTCCTAGTTCTTTTATCCTCTCCACCAATTATGAGTTATATCTTCTGATTTCACACAATTCTTCTTTAGAATATCCTTCTTGCATAGTAGGTTTTCATTTTTTTCTTCACCCTTTTTCTAATCTTCCCCATTGAAACAAATCATACAAACAACTTAATGTGAAAAGCCTACCCGGATCTGTCTTGCCTTGATCTTCCTTTTGCGGTGACACTTGTTATACTTTAGGGTTTCACACTTTCTTCCAACACTTTCTATCTTCCCAATAGATTCGCAACTAGCTCTGATACCACTTGACATAGTCAAGGTAGGAGGGTCCAATGAAGGACTGTCTAACCTTACAGCCTTAAACAACCAACATAATGATCATAATGAAGATGCAACATAAACATACAACTAGCAGCAAAATGATAAGAGAGATTCATAATCACATGACACAAGATTCATCCTAGGAAGACCTTAAAAGTGAAAAATGCCATCCTTCGAAAGATCACTTCTCATTATACTAAATTTCCAAATCTATTTATAGATGCCTCTAGGGATATTCATATACTAGGTCACAGCCTAGGATTACAAATGTTTATGCAAATTGAAACACAACATCACACTGCATCATTCTCCCATGGCCTCTGCTGGCTTTCTCTACTCTCTGCATTGTCCTCTACTCTCTATTGCCTTTAGGGCTCAACACACCTCCACACTTTTTGGATGCTTCATCTTCTTTGCACTTTTTCCCACTCTACCTTTGAAACAATCTTCTATTCTTCATATATATCCTCCACAAGCCTCTAAGCAAAAACTTTTTTGGCCTTCATGTAACATGTATCCTGAAACGTGTAACGCCTTGCTTGTCAACTCCCAAATCATATGCGGTGATGTAGGAATGAGATATCACTCTAGGCTTCATAACATAATCTCTACTGGACCCAATTTACCTTTGTATAATCTTAGTTCTTGGAGTGCAATCCCAATTCACTGGCACAAGCTCCTAGACTTCTATACAATCATTCTTCCTGCAACCCAGTAACACAGTCTTCACCCTGATGTCTCTAGATATTTTTGCAGTAACTCAAATCTCCTCAAACCTAGATATAAAATAGCTCCTAACTTTCTCCACTTACCTTCCAAACCACGAGACCTAATACCCAATTGCGGTAGAATGTGGTAGGTTCCTATGTCTCCCTTGATAACCAGTTACACAGTCTTGACTTAGATGCTTCCATATTTCTTTGCGGTGATCCATAACTTGTGAAACTTGGTAATGTGATTCCTCCTTCCTTGTTCTACATACTCTCCAAACCATGTGACCATACACTCATCTACGGTAGAATGCAGTAGTCTTGAATGTCACTTTTTGGCACCCTGCAGCGCAACATCAACTGTCCCAATTCACTAAATGACTTCCGGATGCTCCTGCATCAGTCACCAAATTAGGCATACTACTAAAAATAACATAATATTCTAAATTTAGTTATGGAGAATTATGAAGCTAATTTTAGTGGAGGTACCACGCACAAAACCCAAAAAGGACACAGATTCCAAGGCCAAGGGCCGAATTACATGGGTCAACTTCAAAGGACAAATTGAGGGGTGCTGAGAAATGTTTTAATAGGCTGAATAAGGGAAGGGTTGGGAGGATGAAGGCCACACCCCAAACCCTACATGGCCTTTAAAAGGTTTGCGGGCTTCTGTATGGGGATTGGTCCCCAAAGGGGAGCCGACACCCTTTTGCAGGGTCAAAGACCCTTTAATATTAAAGTGAAGCACTTGGAACATCGCTTTAATAGTGCTTAGTATAGCACTTCAGCGCTTAAATTTTTTTTTAAAATTTTTTTTTACATAAAATATTTGCTCCAATTTGCATGTTGGGGGGCCAAAATAGCCTTCCGACAAATGTTTTTTGCCTCGAATGCTCTCAACACTGAAACTAGGTGAATTTTATGTCAAAATTCATCTGTTCGACCTTTTGGATGGAATGGTAGGGTCCTTTTGGCCTAAAAATGCCTCAAACAAAGTTGACTTTCAAATCTGAGCTCCAAACCCCCGTTTTGAAAGTGTATCAAATGATCTCCAAATCGGATGAAACGATAGCCAATCTTGACTTTCTCAAGCCTTTTGGGCACGTTGGAATAGAAAAAAATGATGCCAATATAACCAAAATAGTTGCAACCACCTAGATCTAAGAAACACAAATGCAAAATGAAGAGGTTATCAGATCTTCATAAATCCTTTCTAATTCTCCATATCATTAAAAAATGCAAGAGAAGAGCATATGGGATTTTACAAGATCTCACAAAAAATCTCAAACTCTCAATTAGGAATCTATGAACTTGGAATTCTCAAAACAAAAGCTCTGATATGATGTTAGAAATCTGAAATAGATTGTTAACCCAAGAACTTTATAAGAGAAACTCTAAGATACATAAATTGATAAAGCCTAAACAATGCAAACCAATGACTTTGAGAGATATGCAAATGTCAGAATGATAGAATTGCATTAAGAGCTCAAAATAAGCTACACCAAGACTGACAGAATTGTCATACAAGATGCAACAAGATATATCAAAATACAAGCTAGGTAGTGAGTTTATATAGACTAGAGAGAGGGGTGGAGGTGGCAAATTTGACCAATAGGGAGAGACCACCAAACGATCTAAACATAGTAAATGCAACTCTCTCATAGGATGGTGACACCTCAAATGACCCACTCGCCTAATTAAACTCACTTTATTTAACCTAAGAAATCTTAATAAAATTGTAGGAAAAACCTAGGAAATAGGGAGAATAACTAACTCACTAGGAAAATAAAAACCTACACTAACATTAACAACAAATCTTCCACATACCAAATACTGTCTAAAGTTCTCTAAAGCACACATTATAGCCAACAATTCTTTATCATAGATAGAAAATCCTCTTTCAAAATCTTTTAGCTTTCTACTCTTAAAATCTATGGGGTGTCCTCTTTGAGATATGACAACTCCAATTCCTTCACCTAAAGCATCACACTCTACAACAAATAGGAGTGAGAAATCTAGAATTGCAAGGATAGGACAAGAAATTATTACCTCTTTCAACTTTTCAAAGGTAGCTTGTGCATTTCCTATCCACTCAAATTCTCCCTTCTTTGTCAAATTAGTAAGAGGTACTGTAATATGTGAAAACCCCTTAACAAACCTCCTATAATAGCTACATAATCCAAAGAAGCCTCTTAGCTGAGTTAGATTTGTAGGAGGTGGCCAATCCAAAATAGCTTGGATCTTTTGTTGATCCACTTGGACTCCCTTGGCACTTATCATGTGCCCCAAATACAATATCTTTGCTAATCCAAACTCACATTTGGACATCTTTGCAAATAAAGATGGCTGCTCCAGAATGCCCAAAACCATATCCAAATACTTGAAATGCTCCTCCCATGTTTTACTATAATTCAGAATATCATCAAAGAAAATTAATACAAATTTCCTCAAATTCTTACTAGATACTTGATTCATACATGATTGAAAAGTGGTTGGAGCATTGGTAGGTCCAAATGGCATAACCAAAAATTTAACATGTCCAAAATGACACCGAAATGCTATCTTCTAAATATCTTCATCTCTCATACGAATTTGGTGAAATCTAGATCTCAAGTCAATCCTTGAAAAATACATAGCTCCATGTAGTTCATCTATCAGCTCATCTATCTTGGGTATAGGATATATGTTTTTAATGGTCTTCTTATTTAGAGCTCTATAGTCTATGCACATACACATAATGTCATCCTTCTTCTTAACCAGTACCACAGATGACACAAAAGGGCTAGAGCTAGGCCTGATGTACCCCATATCTAGAAGTTATTTTATTTCTTTCTCAATCTCCTCAAGTTGTACATCCTAGAATGATGGTATGGAGTAGTCATAATAGGATTTGATCTAGGTTCCAACTCAATGATATGCTGAAATCCTCTTAAATTTGATTGTAATCTTGGAGGCAAATCATTAAAAACCACACTATGCTTATCCAAAATATTCTAAATGTCAACATGAAATAGACCATTCTTACCCATGAATGGTTCTTTCAAGATTACCAAACAACTAGCAACCCATGCAATTTGGCTTCCTCAAAAAAATCTTTCCATCCCTTTTGCTAACACTACTTGAGGTGTTTCATTTGTAACTCCTTTCAGAACTACATCTTTTCCATGATACTTGAACTTGAGTTCTATTGTCTGGTAATTCTGTGAATATTTTCCCAGAGAGTGTAGCCACTACACACCCTAAACCATCTCAATATCACATAAACCATCAACATAAAAATAATCACGAACCTTATGATCTCCAAACACTATGTCCAGCTTTTGAATCCTTTTTTGAATATGGAATGTTATATCCATCAGGTACTATGACATTGAAGCCTTCAAAATCATCTACTTTTAGTCTTCTTTTCACCAAACCTTCATCCCTGAAATTATGGGTAGCCCCACTATCAATAAGCACAATGATTCTTTCTCTAGAAAGCTCTCCATGAACTGTAAAGGGATTATATCTAGGTGCTCCTGGAAGAGATGCAAGTGTGCCACCAACATCTTAATTTTTTTCTTCCTCCTCTTGTACATGATCTTTTGAATCTAAAAATTCTTCAGGTTCATCTAAATCTGAATATTTGTTTGATATAACCTCAATGTATTGTACTTTCCCTTTGCCAAGGCATCTATGTCCTAGAGTCCATGGCTCTCTACAAGAGAAACACAACTTCTTTCTTCTAAGTTCAGTCTTGGTCTCTTGAACATCAATCTTCTTTACTTCAACTAGAGGTATAGTCTTTTGTGTTGGTGTATGATATCCTTTCTTCTATACACCTTTGATGAGGGGGTCAATCCTAGAACACATAGTAACACAAATTGCAAAAAAAAGAGGAATATTCTTTAATTGAACTGAACAACACATTACATTACAGAAACTAGAATCAAATTAGAGGATGAATCCTTAATAGGCTGTAACACATTACAACTTCCTTCCTCTGAGTTCTGGAATCTTATATCTTTTGCAACTTCAAATCTACTAGGGTTTCTATTTCCCCCCCTTTTCCTAACTCACCACTTTCCCCCCTTTCTCTACCACCCAAAGGATTCCCAAAAATGGTCATAAATAGCCCTTTTTGGCACCTTCCAGCTTAAAATTTGAATTTTGTAACTCCCTCCAAAAATAGTTCAACTTCCGGGAGCCATAGCTTTTGATCCAGGTATCTGATTGACAAGTTGTTTGATGCATTAGAAAGCTTGTGAAGTGCTCTACACCCTTAGAATCCTCTTTTTTGATTCTACCCATTTTCAAGGCCATACAGGGCCTCTAAGTGCCTCATATTTGACTTTGAAACCTTTTTAGGGGTTTTTAAAGAAACATAAACTTTAATATATTTTCAACCCACAAGTGATATTTGGCCAATTCCTTCACCAAAGGTTATATTTTTCAATTCCAAAGCTTTGAGTGAATTTCCACTTCCATACGTGCTCAAATGCAAACTTTCTAAAAATAACAATTTGCTATTTTTAGTAGATTGGAAAAATTGAAGGTTCTACATCATTAGTCAATCAATTGGGTATCCGAAAATATCAAAATTAAAAAGAACAGAAAACAATCATCATTTTTTTTTGGTTATGCAAGATTGCCCTTACACCACTGGATGCTCCTGCATTAGACACCCAGGGTAATTTGAAAAGTGACCTTGTCACATCTTCGGTGCTCGAGGTAAACCCAAATGGTCAACCTCTGCCTTAGACAACCAGGAAGAATCTTCAACAGGCCTTCCTTTCCACTTAACTAGATATTCTTCATATTGCTTGTTCTGGGTGCTTCTTCCCACACGGCTATCTAGGATTTCTTCTATCCCCTCCTTTGAAGTAGATGCCAAGATACTCCACTATTCTTCTATTGGTCCATCCTCTATGCCAGCTTCATGATACTTTGTTAAATCAACAATGTTGAACATAGGAGAAATGTTGATTCCAGTCAACAGCTCTACCTCATATGCATTTCCTGAATCATGCTTCTTTAGGATCCTGCATGGTCCAAATTTCTTCATCTTCAACTTATTATATGTCCCCATTGGGAACCTTTCTTTCCTTAGGTGAACCATGACTTCATCACCAACCTTGAATTCCATACACTTTTAGTTCTAATCTACCTTAGCCTTGTACTGAGAATTCATTTTATTAATGTGTTGTTGTAGCTCTTTATGCAAACTCTTCAGGTGCTCTGCAAAGTCTTCGACCTCGACAATACTCTTCTCTCCTTTGTCTATCTTTCTCAGCTCAGAAGCATTTCTCAGACTACTCCCATATACAAGTTGGAATGGGGATTTACCAGTACTCTTGTTGATAGAATTGTTATATGAAAACTCCACCTGTGGTAATATCAAATCCCGTCCCTTGGGCTTATCTCCTATTAATCATCTCAGCAAGTTGCCCAAACTTCAATCACTACCTTTGTCTGTCCATTAGTCTATGGATGATGTGTAGAATTGAACTTCAACTTAGTCTTTAACTTCTTCCATAAGGTCCTCTAGAAATACCCAACAAACTTGGTATCTCTATATGAAACTATACTCCTTGGTAGACCATGTAGTCTAACCACCTCTCTGAAAAATAACTCTGCAATGTGAACAACATCACTAGTTTTCTGACATGTAATGAAATGTGCCATCTTTGAAAATATGTCAACCACCACAAGTATTGAATCATGCCCTCTCTGTGTCCTTGGTAAAGCAAGAACAAAGTTCATGTTGATATCCTCCTATGGCCCCTCTGGTATAGGTAATGGATGATATAGCCCAGTATTCTAACTCACTCCTTTGGCCATCTGGCATACTCTACAACTTTTCACAAATTTGTTCACATCTTGGTGTAATTGTGGTCAGTAATAATTCTCATTAACAAGAGCAATGGTCTTATCTCGACCAAAGTGTCCTGGGAACCCTCCACTATGCTTCTCCTTAATTGGGTTCTCTCTCACAAAACTCCTCAGAATGCACAACTGGCTTCTTCTAAACAACATGCCATCCTGGATTATGTAATCCAACCATCTTGTCCTATCCAGGGTAACAGGCTCCAAACAAGATTTCTAGGCCTTTGTAAAGTCTGGATCTTTAGGCTACAAATTCTTGAGTTCATTGAACCTAACAACCCTATCTTCATCTCTATCAACAAATTTTGTCTTCTACTTAAGACATCTACAAATCTATTGGGCTTCCCACTCCTGTGCTTCAAAATAAAAGTATAACTCTACAAAAAATCAACCCATTTTAAGTTCCTTTGATTTAACTTTCCTTGATTATTAAGATACTGCAAAGCATAATGATCAATATATAAAACAAACTCTTTCAACAACAAATAATGTCTCCATTTCTTCACAGCCTGAACTATAGCATAAAACTCCTGATCATAAATATAATATTTTTTCTTGGCATCATTAATCTTCTCACTGAAATAAGCAATGGACTTACTTTCTTGACTCAAAACAACTCCTCTAGCACTGCCACTAGCATAACAATCTACATGAAATACTTTATTAAAATTTGGAAGTGCCAAAATAGGTTGCTCTGTGACTTTCTTCTTCAATGTATCAAAACTCTTGGCTGCTCCTATAGTCCATTTAAATTCCTTTCTATACCCTCTCATTGTCTTAGTTAGGGGCGCACAAATGCTACTAAAATTCTTGATAAATTCTCTATAAAAAATTTCCAAACCATGAAAAGATCATACCTCTGTAACACTCCTTGGGGTAGGCCATTCAATGATAGCCCTCACCTTCTTTGGATCTGTTTGAAGACCCTTAGCCAAGATAACATATCCCAGGTACACCAACTCCTTCACAAAACTACATTTCTTCAGATTAATCAACAACTTTCCTTCCCTTAGCTTCTAAAAGCTTTTCAAACATGCATCAGGTGCTCCTTCAAAGTCTTATTGAAAATCAAAATATCATCTAAATAAACAATGACAAATTTACCCAAAAACTCTTTTAGTACCTCATTCATGAGCCGCATAAATGTGCTTGGTGCATTGGTCAGCTCAAATGGCATGACTAACCATTCGTTCATTTCCTCCTTAGTCTTGAAGGTTGTCTTCCATTCATCTCCTTCTCTGATTCATATTTGGTGATATCCACTCTTCATATCAATCTTCATAAAGTACTTGGCTCCACTTAGACAATCCATTATGTCATCCATTCTGGCAATGAAAATTTATACTTGATTGTAATTTTGTTGATAGCTTAGGAATCTGTACACATTCTCCACTCTCCATCTTTCTTTGGTGCTAGTTTTATAGGTATCACACATGGACTTAGGCTCTCCCTTATCATTCCTTTCCTTAACAGCTCATGAACTTGTCTATTCATCTCTTCATTCTCTGCAGGAGTCATTCTATGGGATGCCTTCTTTGGCAAACTAGCTCCTGGGATCAAATTCATTTGGTGACTTATCTTCCTCACTAATGGTAAATATTCTAGTACAATATCAAAGACAATTTCCTAAAATTATTCCAACATGTCAGAGACTTCTGCTAGTACATCTTCACATTTCTCTTGGTTGATCTTAGGAATCAACACAAAGCAATGACACGTGTGCTTCATAACATCCAAAAATTTCCTACCATCTACCAAGCAAATTCTAGTAGTGGTACATACCTTTTCTTCCACCTCCTTCAAGGGCTTCAACTTATGATGAACTCCATCCTTTATCAAGGAAAATGTGTTTGCATGGACATCATGGACATCACACCTATCATACTGCCATGACCTTCCCAATAGCATATGACATGCATCCATTGGTATAATATCACACAACACCTCATCATGGTTATATCCAATCTTGAACTTGACTAAACACTACTCATTAACTAAAGCCCTATGGTCCTTCTGCAACCACGCAATCCGATATGGATGTGGATGCCTTCTCCTTGTCAACTTCAACTTGTTAACCATCTGCTCTAAGACAATATTATTAGTGCTTCCATTGTCAATAATAATATCACAACACTTACCTTCACACTTGCACCTTGTGCAGAATAAACTCTTCCTTTGATTTGGTTCTTCCTCCTCATTTAATAAGGTTCTTCTGACAACTAGGGTTTCTCCCCTTTCAACATCTTCAGAATGCTTAGACTACACATCTTCATCTACATGTGCAACTCATGCATTACCTTCAAGTCTTCTATTTGTCCTTCCTTGATGTTGGGAACACTCATGTTGGGAATTAAGGTGTCTCAACCTTTGCAAATTCCTAATGTTGTATTTATTTATCCCATGTTGAGTTGGCATAGTCAGCACCTTGTGTATATGCAGTAGAGTAAATTTTGGTGACTTTGACAGCTGCGGTTTCCCCCTTGAATAATTAACGGGGGTTTGGGGGCAGCGCCCCCAAGACAGGGTCAAGGGGTGTAGCCCCTTGCGGGGTCCAGGGGTAGTGCCCCTGGCGCGCTTCCTATTGCGGTACAGGGCGAGGTCAAGGGGCAGCGCCCTTGTGGGGGCTCAGGGGCAATGCCCTCGAAACCTCAAATGATTTTTAATTAATGACAAGTGTCGGTGAGTATCTCTGCACAAGAGAAAGGCATCTTTGGGCGGTCAAGGGAGGTTATGACATGTAAGAGGAATACGATATTTTTAGTCAGTTTATGATGGATTCTCTGACAGTTGTAAGGTGCATAAGAGCATCTGTTGTAACCTATCTTGGGACCAGGTGCCCACTTTTGGATGGGATGTTGGACAAGTGTTCTTAGGCCTGAGTTTTAGGGCATGAGTCCAAGATGGACGCCCATCTCTAGAAGGTTCCATATTTACCTTGTAAACTCTGTATAAACAGGTGCTTGGATGGGAGATAGACAACTTTGGTACAAGTATTGTTATGCTGCCGGAATATCTCCAGATTCAGCATTCAAAGACTCCTGAAAGAGCATTGGCTCTGAAACTGTATTGTAATCTGTTATTGTTTACTATAATACATTTGAGCTGTGTTTTGGAGTGTGGGGTTTTCTACCCATAAGGATTTTCCCCACATATATCTTGTCTCTCTCTCTTCTGTCTTCTTTCTGGTTATTGTGTTTTGCTGCAATATCTCATGTTAATGGTTTAACATTGCTCTAATAGTTAGGATAAAGTTGGATTTGCATAGCCCTCTCCTCATTAGATTAGTGTAGGAAGCATTTTTCGCACACTTAGCTTCCTTTCAACTCATAGGCTCGATGTCCTTCTTCTCCACATTGGAAACAAGTTCCTTTGAAACCTCCTCTTTTAGGTCCTTGCCCAAGTCTTACTCTTCCTCTTCCTCTTTGCTCACCATTGTTTTGGTCACGAGGGCAGTAGACATTATCTCCTTTCTGATTTCAATCAGTCCTACTTCTTCACTTTTCTTTTGATCTTCATTTCAGCCTCCATAGGATCTTCCACCAATCCTTCTGTCATGACTTCTTCCTCTTTGGTTGCTTTTGAATCTTTTACTCAGCTTCTCCTTGACCTTCAGATTAAACTGGTATGCATCTTCTATGGTGGTAATTCTGACCAGGCTCAACTCCTATTGAATACTTGGCCTCAACCCATTAATCTAATGAGCTACCTTCCACTTGTTGTCCTCTGCATAGCCTGTTTTGATAATAATCTTATAAAACTCTTCTGTATACTCCTTAATAGACTTGTTAAATTGCTTCAATCCTTGCAACTTCTTCAACAACTCCAACTCATAGTCCACAGGAATGAATTGCTTCTTTAGTTTGTCCACTAGCTGATCCCATCTTGTAATATTTCCTTTTCTTCTTCTATTTCTCTCTAACTGGACCTCCTTCCACCAAATACTAGCATGGACCTTCAACTTCATTTTTGCAAACTTGATCCGTTCTAGATCCTCCACATCTTCATGCTCAAAATATTCCTCCATATCGTTTATCCAATCAATAAGCTCTTCTGGATTTAGATCCACAGAATAGGTAGAAACTTCAATCCTAGGCCTCTTTCCAATCTTTGAAATAGCCTTCAACAACCTAACTTGCACATGATCTCCTACAACATCTTGTTCTTCCTCGGATAGCTCTTCTTCTTCAACTTCATCTTTGCTTTCTTCTTTTATTCTTGGCTCAAACCCTCTTCGCAAATCCTCTTGCAATGCATCAATTTTCCTTTGTAGGGCTCTAAAACCCTCTTTTGTCAAAGAATTTCTCCTAACACCACCATGGTTCCTTTGTGGAGGCATTTTTAAGTTCTACAACAAACCCACAACCTTAGGTCCTAGTGCAAACCACCTCACAATCAATGATCTATCTACACACTCAGGAACTACTTCTCTGATACCACTTGATGAGAGGGTCAATCTCAGAACACACAATAACATAGATTGCACATAGAAAATAGGAATGTTCTTTTATTGAATTGAACAACACATTACATTACATAAATTGGAATTAAATCAAAGGATGAATCTTCAACAAGCTACAACACATTATAGGTTCCTTTGAATTCTAGAACCTTCTACCTTCTTCAACTTCAAATCTACTAGGGTTTTTATTTTCCTTCTATTTCTTGACTCACCACTTTACCCCCTTTCGCTACTGCCCAAAGGATTCCCAAAAATGGTCATAAATAGCCCTTTTTGGTGTCTTCTAGCCAAAATTTCAAAATTTGTAACCCCGTCCAAAAATAGGTCAACTTCTAGGAGCGATAAATTTTGATCCAGGTGTCTGATTGATGAACCATTTGATGTGTTGAAAAGATTGTGAAGTGATTTACACCCTTAGAATCTTCTTTGCCAATTATACTCATTTTTAGGGTCGTACGATGCCTCTAAGTGCCTCATATTTGACTTTGAAACTTTTTCAAGGGTTTTTAAAGAAATGGAAACTTTAATATCTTTCAACCCACAAGTGATATTTGGCCAATTCCTTCACCAAAGATTATATTTTTCAATTCTAAATCTTTGAATAAGTTTCTGCTTCCATATTTGCTCAAATACAAACTTTCTAAAAATAATAGTTTGTTATTTTTAGTAAGTTGGAAAAACTAACAGTTCTACATCATTATTCAAGCAATTGGGTATCCGATGTTAGGATTAAGGTGCCATCAACCTTGTAAATCCTATGTAATTAATTACTCCTAATATTTTTTGTGAATCACCCATATGGGATGAAAGGTTTCACCAACAACAATCTTGTTTCAGTCGTATGTTTATATCCAGTACATGATGCTCATTCATCTGTGATGGGGGGTTGCAGGGGGGTTTGGGGGGATAATCCCCTCGGTGGGGGTCTGGGGGCTGTGCACCCCAGTGAGGGTTGGAGGGAAACACCCCCAAAACCTTATTTTAGTTATATTCTATCATTGTGAATCTAGACCATTCGTCAATAGGTCACAGATCTGACAGTTGATATTTTGTCAGTTATCTTGCCCTAGAAGGCAACCCCCTTTGATAAGGATATTTGTACTACATTTTTAGCAGATTGGAAAGTAACAGGTGACACTGGATTGAAGACTGAAGGAGAGAGGAAGTGCATGTATTGTAATCTCATATTTGAAGATAATACAACTTGGAGCCTCTTTTCTTGGTGCAGATTTTTACCCGAAAGGGTTTTCTCCACATTACATAATGTGTTATGTGTTTAGTTCTTAGTGCATGTTATTTATGTGTAATGGGTTTTGATTTTTGTTGCAATCTCCATTGATTCTACATTGTTTAGAGGATTATAAGGTTTGAATCAGATTTCTATTGTGTGTTTGCACCTTCATTTCTAACATCTGAAGCTACCAAAATTGAAAAGAACAGAAAACAAAATCATTATTTTTTTGGGTGTTACAAGATTTCCCTTACACCACCGGATGCTTCTGCATCAACCTCCCTTGGACTTATTCCAAAATGATGGTTTTGAAAAAAAATCTGTTGAGGAACTGTGACTTTCAAATCAAATGCCTTCTTGATAGCTTCTTGCAACCTGATGAGGGATTGAAAGCTCTTACTAATCCCTTGAGATGCTCAGATAATCCTTCTATGAAAGTAACAACAAGCTTCTTCTCCAAAATATCACTAACCATTATAGATAACTTCTAGAAATCTGCTACATATTCCTCCCCATTGCTTCTTTGTTTGAGTTAAGCCAACTCCTTGAAATGAACTTCAGGATCCTTCCTATCAATCTCTCAACCAATCTCTTACATAATTCTTCATATGTTTGGATGAGATGATGAACTTAGGTAATCAACCCATGGTACCACCAATCATGAGTTGTATGCGCTTGAAATGGAGTGGTAAACTTAATAGCTTCATCTTCCACCACTGGTTTGAGAGACAAATAAGTGTCTAACTTTTGTATCCATGCTCTTATTGTTGGCAAGGGACACTGCTCTGATATGGACTTGTGTGTTGTCATTGATGGCAACAAGACTCAGACATCCCTTCAGCATGACAAGAAGACATAACTCCAGAAGGTCATATTAGAATTCAGGTCTGATTGGTAAAAATGACTAAGTATGGGCGATATACAAAGTAAGGGACAGTAAGTAGATCATTGTGCTTCCACAGATGAAGACCTGGAAATGTAGCTTAGGTATAATATTCATAGTTTTTTAGTGTTGTTATATTCTAGTGATCAAGTCCTGACTTCCTCCAGAAGTCATTTGGAGAAAATGTCTAAGTCTGGAAGAACAAATGTATGATAGGAATGGTGTACAGTACAAAGTAAAATGGTCCGCATTCCTCTACAAGTACATGTTTTATTATGTGGTTTTGAAGAAAGATAAAGATAAGTCATGACTATCAGAATCCAAGTTTGTAGCTCTGGAAGTGCAACAGATCTTATTCTACAAGCTTTCCAATACCGACAACTAGTATAACAGTGTTATAGTGTGACAGGGCAATAGTTCTAAGGTCCACATTTTGGCATATAGATTTATCTTGTTATGTGAATTTGAAGACATGTCAAGAGATCAATAGTGTTTTCTTATTATGATTCATGAAGTCCCATTTGGTCTGCAACATAAGTTATGATGTGACAGAGGGACCTATCATATATGTTATTAAGAAACAAGCCGACAGGCTGGTTGAATCCTTATGCAGAGAAGAAATGTGAGTTGGATGATAAAGGTAAGTGGTTCTATGATTAGAGTGGACACATATGAAGACATGTACATGATGGTTTGGATCTTCACCAATGATTCAACACAAGAACAAGCTGACAAAATATAACACTTGGTATACATGTTTCACAGTTTGCTTGCCGACCTAATCATGAGAAAGATTTAATTGCAGATATAAATATAGGATGGATTTTAGTGTTTGATATGAAGGATGAATGATGTGATGTGTGTGAGTGTGAAATATGTGAAGATAGAATAGTCGCAACAATAAAGAGAGATCTTGAGCATATGTAAAAGCAAAGCATAGAAAAAAGGGCAGACTGAAATGAAGAGTTTTGAGTCAGTATTTAGAAACTTAATTGGAACTGTAATCATGCATAAGTAGATGCAATCATAGTAGTTCATCTTTGGCAGTGAGCCACCCTTATTCCTCTTCTTTATTTCCTTCAGGCAGTGAGTCTCTTTTGAGCAGTGAGCTCTGGGCAGTGAGCCTCTTGTAATTTGGTATTGCTATAATAAAAGTGTTTTCTGAGAGCTAACACTCTCCATGGTTTTTCCCCACCTTGGGGTTTTCCACGTAAAAATCCTGATGTCTATGTATTATGTTCTTATGGTTTCTATTCATTTGTATACTGTACTATTGTTTAACTAAGTTTGGAAAATGGCTAAAAGGGAAAGTGCATAAATGGTTTTATAGAACACTGATTCACTCCCCCTCTCAGTGTTCCTGACATTCAACAATTGGTATCAGAGCCTAGTTCCTTGGAAGAAGCCTAACAACTTGAGGAAGATTCAGGAAGGTTCACTCATGGTAGCACAAAGGTATCTCACTTGTCCTGAAGCAAATCCTCCTAGCAGTATTATAATCAGCAATCAAGTATATGTCAATAATAAACAATTTCAAGCAGCTCTAGAAGATCTTGACAACTCCAAGGCTGATATCAAGAAAGCCAATGATTGCATTCTAAAATTAAAAGAACAGGTCAGTAAATCTCAAGAAAGAAGGACAGAATTATGTGAGCAACTAAGACAAGAAATGAATCTACAGAGAGCCTTCTTAGGCTGATTGAAGAAAAGACCAAGAATGAGGAATGTTTGAATCAAGTTGTGAAGGACAAGTCAGAGGAATGTGAAAAACTAGGGAAAGAAGTTCTTCTCTTAAAGTTTGATCTAGAAGCAGCCAATAGCTACAAAGAAAATTTAAAATAAACTCTAAAAAACTTGATGACTCGCTAGTTAGTCAAAAGTATCTAGATGACAAACAAGGTTTGGGTTTTGAAAAAGGAGAAAGTTCAAATTCAGGACAAGATAGATCTAAAGAAGGACGAGGTAGAAACCATCTGGTAAGGAATCAAAGAAGAAGACCTAAAAGACCTCTGATTAGGCAACCAAATGCATAAAGGTACCCATCTTTCAATGGTCATTGTTTCAAATGCAATAAGTATGGTCATAGGGCCACTCAATGTAGAAGTAGAATAAATTAAAATGCTCCATCTTTTTCTAGTCAATGTTTCAATTGCAAGAAGATTGGTCATAAATAAAATGAATGTAGAAGTGTGTCAAGAAATGTACCAAACTATCCAAGGAATGGTCAATCCTTCAATGGCAAATGTTTTACATGCAATAGATTTGGGCATATGGCTAATCAATGTAGATCAAGACCAATTCCCAATTATAGAAGAAATCAAGGTCAAAGAAATGTTGTTTGTTTCAATTGTAACAAACCCAGACATTTTGCCAAATTCTACAGAAGCAGAAATGTAACAAGAGACTATCCTACAGAGAAGGGGAAAACTGAATAGAGAGATGACAAGGGCAAGAACAAGGTTGATTCGGTAGAAACTAAGAATGAGATAAGGAAGATCTAGATCAGAAAAGATGCTAATAAAGACAAGAAAGAATCCGCACCAGCTTCTGGTGCAGATACTTCCTCCGGGAAGTGAATTGGGAGCTCTGGCTCAGGAGTAGTATTGAAAATCCAAAACCCCCAGCCAGAAAGTGGGTGCCAGAATTAGGCACGAAGGTGTATGATGGAATATGATGTGACAAATCTCCTAAAAGAAAACTAGAAGAAAAGGAGTCAATGCGGCACATTACAGAGCAATCTTGATCGACTGTATCTATCAAAGAAGACGTGCAGCTTTTTGGGAATGAGCATTTATGACAATTTAGGTCAAGTCATGCGGAGGATAAAAAGAGACTTGTTTGATTTCAAAATCACTTTACACTTGAGATATCAGACATCCAAGTGAGATTAAGGAGAAGATTGTGTGATGACAACTAAGACTAGGAGAATTCAGAGTGATTCAAAGTAGTGAAAACCCTAATCTGACATTAAGAGGTATTTACAGTTTGAAACCCTTTCTAAAATTTTCTTGATTATCTGTGGAAATGGAAACACCTCAAGTAGTGGATATCACTGAAAGACCTAGACCAAAATTCAAGAAACATCCCTACAAAGCAACAAAAGTGGATCCATTGGGAGCATTCTCACACATTCCACACAAAATTTTGTATATAGAGGATGTTAGGGCATATATTCATGTTGCCCTAGAAGAACATGAGAAGAGAAAACTCATCAACTTATTTTTAAACCACTTGTACGATGGAGATTATGATCTAAATAATGAATACAAGGCATTAGAGACATAAATTTATTTAGTACATTGACTTTCCAACCTTTGCTAAGGATAAATGGGTCCGGTATGTATTGAGTAAGATTCATGATGAATTCATGTGGCTCAAGAGACCATTTAAGATCACAAAAGATGCTATAAGGGCTGTAACAGGGCTATGCTCTACTGGATTTATACCAGTTCTGAAAGCCGTGAAGAATGATAAAGTAATGGTGGTAACCAAAGCAAAGTTTGACAAAAGAGTGCTAATAATCAATGATATTGAAGATTATGCAGTAAGATTTTCATCCATGATTACTGGCTACAATGTTTACTTCTCTAACTGTGAAAATTCTATATCTGGCACACCAATCTATACATCTTTTGAAATGGTGAAGGAAGATGCAGAGTATGATCTCTGTGAACTTCTTTGACAGCAACTAATGGAAAATCTAAGAAAAACCAAAGAGCAGAAAAATCCATTCAAATATGATACGTTGATTCTCTATCTATTCTTCTATTACATGCAATAAATTGCTAGGTATGAAAAATCTGTTCTGGATAAGTGATAAACCTGCTTCAGTCCAAATTAGAAATCATCTAAATAACATAGGAAGTATTGATGCTCAGAAATCTACCCTGTGGGGCTATTTCAAAAAATTTCAAAACATGATGTAGTCAAGGGAAAGAATCCCTAAGGCAATTTTTGAGAAATATAAAGATACCATTTGTTTCATGGTTACCAAGGATCAGTGTTTAATGGAGGCTATTGAGCCCAAAACTGTTTGGGTTATGCCCATGGGATACGAGGTAGATGGTGGAATATTAGAAAATTATTCTCAACATGTATTAAGTAAACCCAAAGATCCCAAGGAAGAAAGATTTGGGACTTATGAGGAATTGCATGCTAAAATTCATATTGAAGTAAGGAAACCAAAGATCTCTAGGAAAATGCGGAAACTGGTAGAAGAAATTGCCATAAAACATGGATTCACTAAGGAACAAGTCAAAGAAGCAAGGGAAAAAGGTTAAGCAAAAAGGGAAGCAAGGGAAAAGAAAGGAAGTGAAAAGGTTAAGGTTCCGAATGAACCCAAAAAAAAAGAAAAACCTCAAGCAACAAAGAGGTCTACTAGAAGCTCTGCCTCCTCCTCTGGTCCTACATCTACTGACATAAAGGAATCTGCAAAGAAGCCAACTGACAGAGGAACAAAAAGATAGAAAATAAAAGGTAGAAGAATGTATGTAAGTATAAGTGAAAAAGATGAAGAAGAGACTGAGTCAGATGAAGATGTCAAGAAAATGAAAGCTGAGACTACTAAAGCCTCTGGAAGTAGCAAAGAAAAGCACTCTGAAAGGGAGAAACCTAGCAAAAGACAGAAGGTAGATGAACCTCAAGCCACATTAACTCTTGAAGATGTATTAAAGTCTATCACTGTTGATGGAAATATGAAAACAGTGGCTGAATGTTTTGATGATTACAATGATGCTGATAAAAGGATTCTGGATGAAGCTACCATAAAATATTTGAACATATACAATAGAGCTCTCATTGAGATCATTGGTGATCTCCCAGATACCTTGTGTAGTATTCTGACAGTTAGAAAGGAAACTACTATGGCTAAGGACATTGAACTCAGAGAACATACATTGATAAAATTATGTCTAGATATTACTCTAGAAGAGAAGGCCAAAATCTCCAAAGCACTTTACAATGAGTTCAGATCAAAGAAAAGAAATATTGAAGTCTCATATTGAGGATAGTGAGCTCATCAATGAAGCATCCAACATTTTGGAGAAGCTGGTACCAATATACCAGAAGGATACCTCTCAGTCTACCACTTGTCAACTCAAGGGACTCATTCATTCTGTAAGTACACACTTTGAATTTATTGAAAAATCTGCTGAAACAAAAGTTAGACAAGAGTTTAATGAGAAAAGGTTATATGAGTTGACAAAACTGATAGCCCATGATAAGGCTCAATTAGATAATGGGATACAAAATATTTAGAGTACTATTGTAGAGGCTAGTGATGTATATAAATTTTGTTTATCATGGTTAGAAGTTACAAAGAAGATAGAAGAAAAGATCAAGGAATTGGAAGAAAAACTGATGATTATCTCCAAGAATTTTGATCTGATACATGAATCAACCAGTAACAAAGAAGCTCAAGTCATCAACATCCATAATGACTTGAATGTTTTAATAAATCAAAAGTATCAAATAAAGAGTAGAATGGGACAATTGAGAAGACTGGTTAGTCCCAAACTAGATTCAATGTCTAAGAATGTGGCTGAAGTACAACTTGCTGGACAAACTGCCACATCATCAGACTTGCAAAAAGCTGAAACTCTAGTTTTTCTACTTAGAGGGCATATACAAATTTTGGATGGTACTAAGAAGAGCTGGGATGTTGAGATATCTCAACTAAAGAACTTCTTTAGTGACATACTTCAGCATATGTAAAATAAAGTAGAAGACTGTACTTGTAAATATGCGATAGAGTACATAAAATTTTTAAAGTTTTGATAATTTTTTTTGGTTTCGGAACACACTCTTTGCCATTGATATCAAAGGGGGAGAAGAAAATCAGTGAAAAATGGATAAACATCTCAGGGGGAGTAGGAGAATGAAGTGTATATAGCAAGGGGGAGCAGTCAAGCATTTTTCACTAAGTGTTGCCATTAATGCCAAAGGGGGAGATTGTTGGCAAGGGACACTGCTCTGGTATGGACTTGTGTGCTGTCATTGATGGCAACAAAGCTTAGAGATCCCTTCAGCATGACAAGTAGATATAACTCCGGAAGGTCATATTAGAATTCAGGTCCGGTTGGTAAAAATGACTAAGTATGGGTGATATACAGAGTAAGGGACAATAAGTGGATCATTGTGCTTCCACATATGAAGACCTGGAAATGCAGCTTAGGTATAATATTCATAGTTTTTTAGTGTTGTTATATTCCAATGATCAAGTCCTGACTTCCTCCAGAAGTCATTTGGAGAAAATGTCTAAGTCTGGAAGAACAGAGGTATGATAGGAACGGTGTATAGTGCAGAGTAAAATGGTCCGCATTCCTCTACAAGTACATGTTTTGTTCTGTAGTTCTGAAGAAAGATAAAGATAAGTCATGACTATCAGAATAAAAGTTTGTATCTCTGGAAGTGCAGAAGATCTTATTCTACAGGCTTTCCAATACCGGCAACCAGTATAACAGTGTTATAGTGTGACAGGGCAATAGTTCTAAGGTCCACATTTTGGCATATAGATTTATCTTGTTATGTGAAGTTGAAGACATGTCAAGAGATCAATAATGTTTGCTAATTATGATTCATGAAGTCCCATTTGGTCCGCAGCATAAGTTATGATGTGACATAGGAACCTATCATATATGTTATTAAGAAACAAGCCGACAGGCTGGTTGAATCCTTATGTGGAGAAGAAATATGCATTGGATGATAAAGGTAAGTGGTTGTATGATTAGAGCCTACACATATGAAGACATGTGCATGATGGTTTGGATCTGCACCAATGATTCAACACAAGAACAAGCTGATAAAATATAACACTTGGTATACACATTTCAGAGTTTGCTTGCCGACCTAATCATGAGAAAGATTTAGTTGCAGATATAAATAGAGGATGGATTTCAGTGTTTGATATGAAGGATGAATGATGTGATGTGTGTGAGTGTGAAATATGCAAAGATAGAATAGCCGCAACAAATAAAGAGAGATCTTGAGTATATGTAAAAGCAGAGCATAGAAACAGGGACAAACTGAAATGAAGAGTTTTGAGTCAGTATTCAGAAACTTAATTGGAAATGTAATCATGCATAAGTAGATGCAATCACAATAGTTCATCTTTGGCAATGAGCCACCCTTATTCCTCTTCTTCTTTCTTTCCTTCAGGCAGTGAGCCTCTTTTGAGCAGTGAGCTCTAGGCAGTGAGCCGTAAGGCATTGAGCCTCTTGTAATTCGGTATTTCTATAATAAAAGTATTTCCTAAGAGCTAACACTCTCCGTGGTTTTTCCCCACCTTGGGGTTTTCCACATAAAAATCCTGGTGTCTGTATTATGTTCTTATGGTTTCTATTCATTTGTATATTGTGCTATTGTTTAATTAAGTTTGGAAAATGGCTAAAAGTGAAAGTACATAAATGGTTTTATAGAACACTGATTCACCCCCCCCTCTCAGTGTTCCTGACATTCAACACTTGTAGTACTTTTTTTAGATCCATGAAAAGTAGAGAGAGAGAGTTTTCCCAAAGTATGCTCAAGATCCTTTGGCTTGGCTTGTATTTTGGGCTCTTTCTTTGACACACCCTTGGTCTTCTTCATAGTCATGTAATTTGTTAATGTCATTGCCTCTTGGATCTCAACTCAGAGTGCTCCTCCTCTAGAATCACTTCTTCTCTTCGAATGAAGGTGGGTTTGAAAGGTCTATGTATAGATACAACCCTTGAATTCTAAGTATTAACTTCTTTTCCCTTTCCTCTGTCATTGTTATTTGCTCCTAAAGTACTGGTTTCTCCATTATTATTGGACTTATTTGTATTATTTTGCATCAACTGTATAATCTAGCTAAACATATTTGCAAGGCAATTTTTCTCCTCTATCATTTGATGAAATTTTCTTGCAGTTGCTTCTTCTTCAATATTTCTCCCCTCTTCCATTATTTCTTCTTGTTGTAGTTTATTTTTCTCTCTTCTTGAATATTTGATTTCCCTGTCACTTGGAAGCATTAATCATCAAGATACCCTATAGGATGGAAAGATCATAGCTTTGATACCACTGTAATATCCTCCACACAATATTTAAGTGAATAATTTTTATGTTTGATTAATATAAATCAGATCTAGAAAAATTATAAAATTTTAACACAAATTTTCACAAACTATACAACACAAATTAACACAATTTTACCCAAAAACTCCAGAAACTTTCTCCATTGATAAATTTCTGATTTTACATTGATATATTTTGTTACTGTAGCTAATACAATAGAAAACAATAGCAACACCAAGTAAAAGACAAATCATGAAACTATCCCAAACAATCACAACAAAATTAGCCAAATTAGTCAACTCAGGTTTCAGTAATTTTATCATAGAAACTCTTGGATTATTATTCAATTCACAAAATTTGATTTTTACACTGATATGGACTATTATAATAGAAAAAACAATAACATATACAATAGAAAAAAAATATGAAACTATCACTCCTAAAAATCACACCAAAAATTTCAAATCACACAACATTGTCAACACTATTTTGCTCCAATCTGAAAAAAAAATACCCACAACTCCTAAAGCTGATTTGAATAGACAAAAGAATAAAAAAAACTAATCTACAATAGTAGGAAACTGATATACAATTTTAACACACTCCACAATATACAACACCCACAAATCTTCACACAACTTCATTGGAAACTTGCAAACACACACACACACACACACACACACACACACACACACACACACACACACACACACACACACACACACAGAGAGAGAGAGAGAGAGAGAGAGAGCACAACTAAAATATCCCACAAATCCTTGAAGCTTCAAAACAACCTATGACTAAGATTTCCTTCAAAAACCAATGGGGTTTCATCCACTGACTCTACCTTCAATGTATTTTCATCCATAGAAGGAATTGTAAAAGCACAAGTGCTCATACAAAAAAGTTGGAAGAGAAAAATGATCAAAAGCTCTTTTTGTATGTAAATCCTTGCATATAAATAGAACCCATCAATTCCAAATGCCTATCTCTTGGAAAATAAATTAAAATTTTTTATTTCCAACAACTTTCCTCAAATGGTGCTCACTTATCATAACTGATACAAGATTCTCAACTAAAAATAATCAATAACTCCCCTCTTACAAGATGTCATAGGATCAACTATTTATAGGACATTGTAATATGCCAAATCTCCTCATGGAATCCCATGCATCATTTGGTTCTACAATAATAATAAATTTAATATTTAATTTCTCCCATGTAAAAATAAATCCTTAATTGGGGGTGGTTGGGTGGGAGTCTTGCCACCTCATCATAGGTGGCAAGGCCAAGGCCTTTATTTTGAGTGAGGAAGATCTTGACATTTATACTATGATGGCGGGCAAGTTGGCGAAGTAGGCAGGTAATCATGAATTAGTAGTAAAGGACTGTGCTTGGGGAAACTTCCCCTCTAGTAGTGTCTTTAAGAAGGCACGCTTATTGTAGCCGGGTAGCATTATCTTAAGCTAGTTTTGATGCCTTCTCTGTTTGTAGTCATCTTCTTTGCAGAGGCTATTCACTACGAAGAGATGGAAACGCCTATTAGGTTAGTTAGCACAAAAAGACAAATGGCATTTCTTGGCTAGGTAACTAATCTCAGGTTGCAGAGGATGCTCTGCCATCCAGATGAGCTAATGACATGAGTGGCTAGAATGATCCTTGGGAGGCATTTCATGCAGAATGATGAGTGGTATCAAGTAGATACAGATATCTCCTCGAGGGTGTTGACTATGTTGTTAGAGTTGGAAATTCCAAAGGCAGAGGCTTCGGTGATTATGAAAGGTTTATTCTTCCCTGAGCATTTGGGCGACCTGGATTCTATTCTTCAAGTAGCATATATGGGAGTGGGAGCCCCAAGACTGAAAGATATGGTTCTCCTTAGGGATCCAAAGGAGATGGTGAAACTGCATCCATTCATTTTGGATATCAGGGGTTTTGAACTTCTGGTCACCAAGGAACAGGCTCAATGTGCTATCAATTTCATCAAAAAGGTCCTGGGTATGGTGCCAGTGGAAGGGTTCGAGTGGGTGGCAGATTTCAATCTGCAGCTGTTAGACTATGCAAGGCGTGAATGGTGCTTCGGTTCCCAGTTTTCCTTTCTTCTATCTTCTGGCTCTTTGCTTTAGGCTATGGAAGCCCTAACTAATATAGGTGATAATTGTATAGTTTCAATTTCATAGTAGCATTTAGACCTTGCGTGGTCCTGTGTAGGTAGCTTGCTAACCCTGTGTGGTCACATTTTGATAATCTAGGTAGTCTATTAGCATATAGGCAGTAACAGTCTGGAATAGATAGCCAAGCTATGGCTTTCCATATTGTATATTTTCTCCAGTTTAATATAAATCTATCATTACACATTAAAAAAGGAAAAATACTTAATTTACGAGATTACAATTAAAATATTAAATACAATATTTCCCTCTTATTTTCCTTCACCCACAAGAATATAAGAATGGGATAATAATTCCTCTAGATTAAATTAATTAGAAAGGGGACATGAAATAAGAAGGAAGTGGTGCACGTCATTTAAGGGAATTAGTTTTGTTGTGCCTTGCACACATGCCCCATCCTTTGCATAAGAAAAATGGGGATCCCCTATTTTGATTTGGGATTTTGAGTGAGTTTCCCAACCCTTCTCAACTTTACAATTGTCTTGTGAGCTCTAGGTCTTGATTGGTTAGTTTGATTTGAGTGTGGAATTAATAATTGATTGCATTACTTTTGGATACATTTGGATGTCCTCCTAGGTCTTGGTTGACTTGCATACTTTGAATGCTTTCATTTTCTATGATATGCCTTGTTTGAGTTAACTTGATAGGTCTTGGTATGATTTTGGTTTAAGGAGTTTGGATAGAGGATGTACCTCATTGCTTCATTATGTTGCTTGGTGTTTTGGCTCATATAGAGGGTTTTTATTGTCTTGTCCTAGTTTATCATGCTAATGTGCTTATCTTGACAAGTCCTTTATGGTGGAACATTTGATTCTTGAGGTTTTAAGTGCAAATGAGTTTGTGTGAAAGGTTTAAGTGTGATCAAAGTGTTGAACATCTAGAATACTGAAAGGGGGGGTGAATCAGTATTCTCTGAAACCACTTAAGCATTTAAACATTAATTCCACATAGCATATTTAGTTTGCAGAAAGAAAGGAAAGTATGAAATAAATCATCAAAACACATAACACATGAACACTATATTTTTATGTCGAAAACCCCAAAAGGGAAAAACCACAGTGAGGATTAGCTCACAATATATTATAATGCAACTGGTTAAAGTTGATACAATTGGTGGACTCACTATCTAAAAGAGAATGCTCATTGCCAAAGGACTCACTATCCTGAATAGAAAGAGATAGAAGAAGGGGTGGCTCACTGCCAAATATGAATTGCTAGAAATGCATTTGACTTATGCTAGAGACACAGTTCCATTGAAGCTCAAAATACTAACTTTACACACTTCATCTTCACCACAATATTATCTTATTCTTCTCTACATCAAATTTTGGTCACACACCCACTTAATTCATTCTCATCTACACAGTTACCTCCACAAAAGAATTCAATCTTGTTTATATACCGCAATCATGCAAAACATCAAACAGGTTGGCAAATAGATGTACCATGTGACTTCTTGTCCTTTTAGCCCAAAACTCAAACCTATACACTTTGCAGAGAGAACCAAAGCATGTAGCACATTCAAATAGGTTGAAATAACCTATATTTACTCCCATAACTTTGTTCCATACATGACTTAACTACGCACAATCTCAACACCATTAGGCTGGCTATAATGGTGAAGTAATAATAGCATGAACTAAAAGTTTGCTCATAACTCAACATGCGGACCACCAAAATGCTTTCCACTTAGAGACTATGGACTTTTGACACCTATGAACTTGTCCTCAAATCCACATAGAAAAATATTCATCTGTGGTGGAATGTGGAGCATTCTAATATACCACTGGTACAATCATTACATTGTCATTAGAGTCTGATACTCTGTCAACTCTATCTTTCACTCCAAAATGCTTCAAGACTTGAAACTTTGGATTTAGACTTCTTAAGTATGCACCAAAAATACCTTGCAACTGTTGCAAGTATGGGCCTAACCGGTGTTGTCATTGATGTCAACATACTCCTGTTGCATTAATGATAAGGATTGGATGAGCTGTGTGCTAAGGATATTGAGAAAATTAGTCCTAATCAGGAACAGAGAAGAACAGTGAAGACAGTGAGGTAAAGATCCCAGCTAAGATGAAGATCAGAGGATGCGCTTCAAAGGGTTTGTAGATATGTGTCTTGAGATGATCTAGTAAATATTTCAGAGGTCCGCATGAAGATATGAAGAAGTTATGGCCACTTAAGTAAAACCGGTTCTGGCAGGTGTTCAAAGGTGATAGAGTGATACAGATAGGTACGGTGAGATCCAGAAATGCAATACCCTGTTCTACAGATTTGGTGGAGTATTTAGGAAGTCAATGTGAAGTAACAACTCAATTGGTTCATGATCTGGAGGTCTGCAAGCATCTATTCCAATATGACAGTGATGAAAGACTGTGTTCTTGAGGTTTTGGATGAAGGAGAGGATGATTTCAGTAGACAGTAGTAGTGTGGATGTTCTTGGTGATTCAAGAAAGCTTGTGGAGGTCTTTGGATTGTTTCCAGTTTGTTTTGGTGATCCACATTGAAGATTGAGCTCGTAATTGAAGAATTACTTCCGGATGATGATGTTCTTCCCAAATCTGGCCGACTAGATGAGTTACACATCCTGCGGATGATCTTGGAGGTGTTCTGTAAAGAATGAAATTTTCCTAAGGAAGATTGAAGTCTTAGATCTATGTGGCTGACAGTGTGTTGATCCGTGTGAAGTCTTTTTGTAATAAGTCATGTTGTATCTATGTATTTTCTTTGTAATGTATGCCGACTTGGATGATTATTCCTAAGTCGATGTCTTGTATAAATAAAGAGTTGTAAAGTCATTTCAAAATATATCTTGTGGTGATGAGAGTGTGGTAGAGAGTAGGAGAGCGAAAGGTAGAGAAAAAGTATTGAGCTTAAATGGAACTGACTCAAGCATGGTGAAGATGCTATTCTTCAGTTCAAGTATGTAATACTTATCATTCTGTAGATAGTGTGTCTCCTGTAGGCAGTGGGCCTCTTGTGAGCAGTGTGCTTGGGCAGCAAGTCCTAATTGGCATGTGCCATTTGTTCTTTCTATTCTTCTAATAGACAATACAATCTTGGGTTAGTCACCCCATGGTTTTTTCCCTTAACCGGGTTTTCCACGTCAAAATCTTGGTGTCATATGTGTTAATGTGTTTCTTCTCTTGAATTGTTGCATTATGTTTCTATGATTGATTTATTATTATGCTGTTGAATTAAGAAAAGGATTTAAGTGATTAAACTGTAAGAAAGTTTTTGACAATTGATTCACCCCCCCTCTCAGTTGTCTGCCCTAAATCTAACAATTGGTATCAGAGCTAAGTTCCTCTAAAAGAGCTTGACCACTTGAGGAGATCCAGGATGTCATCCTACAATAAGGATAGTCTGAGGTTTGATGGAACCAATTTTACTCTTTGGAAAAGTTGCATGGAATGTCACTTACAATGTATGAGAATGTAGTATTGGATCATGGCTTCAAAGATGTATACTCCTCCACAGAATGGTCTGAGAACCATAGATGAAATCAGAGATGTGGAAAACAATCTGCAGACTAAAGAAGCTCTTCTAAGTGCCTTGTCTGATTCAGAGCTGACAAATGTTGTTGACCTTCAAACTGCTTTTGAGATTTGGAAAAAATTGGAACTTCTGTATAAAGGAGATAAGTATGTTAAATGTGCCAAGCTACAGAGTCTGAAAGGAAAATTCAAAAATCTGAAAATGAGAGAAGATGAAAATATCACTACTTTTATGCCAAGAGTAAATGAGCTTGTTTGTAGCATTAGATGTACTGGTGGAGTCTTGGATGAAGATGAGATCGTTGGCAAAGTTCTCAGATCCCTTCCTGATTCTTACAAGTACAAGGTTGCTGCTATTGAAGAATTTAGATTTATTTTAGGTAGCACGAGAGATCAATTGGTTGGTAAATTGGCTGCATTTGAACTAACTGAGTTTGGAGATGCCCCCCTAAGACTGAATCTACATTCAAAGCTAGTGCCTCTATTAAAGGAAAACAAAAGTTTGATCCAGGAGAGAACTCTTCAAGGAAACTATCATGGTATGAAAAAGAAAGAAAAGACCTGGAAGAAGATGAAGCAGAAGCTGCTCAACTTGAAGCCCTTATTGTAAAAAGACTGCCAAGAGGATCTGGTAAGTATGAAGGGAAATTGCCTTTTAAGTGTTTTAACTGCAATAAGATTGGTCATTTTGCTTCAAGGTGTTCGAAAAGATTTTCAAGGCCAAATCCTAACATATCAAGGTTCCAAAAGAATTGTTACTATGTTCATGAAGATGATGATAATGAAGGAGTAACAGATGATGAATCAGAAACAAGAAACAAATTTGGAAGTGACTGGGTGTTTATTTCCATCAAGGAAGAAGATCCAATTCCCTCTGAATCTGTCAATCATAAAATTGTAGAAAGAGCTCTGGCTGCCCAAGTTGAAGAAAAGGATGATTGGGTCATTGATAGTGGATGCTCTCACCATATGACAGGTGACAAAAATAAGTTCATAGATTTGGAAAGGTATGAAGGAGGAGTGGTAAAATTTGGTGATAATTTTGCTGGCAGAATCAGAGGAAGAGGAACCATTTCTTTTGATGGAAAGAACAAAACCAATAATGTACTATATGTTGAAGGTCTGAAGCACAATCTTTTCAATGATGGACAGTTGGTGGACAAAGGCTATGATCTCTGATTCAAGAATGGAAAATGCAAGATCTTTGAAAGTTCTGGAACAAAGATTGCATCTGGTACTCAAACAAAAGGTAATATCTTCCATTTAGTTGGTATTGGTAAAAGTTGTCTATTTGTTCAAATTGATTAGAGTTGGTTATGGCATAGGAGAATGTGTCATGTGAATTTTGATAATATCATCAAGATAAGTAACACTCAGGCTGTAAGAGATCTTCCAAAATTGGTAAAACCTACAAATAGTTTGTGCAAAGAATGTTAGTTGGGTAAACAAAGAAGAATCTCATTCAAAAGCAAGGAACAATCTTCTACTGGATTATTGGACCTAGTTCATACTGACCTATGTAGTCCGGCAAGAATTAGGAGTGTGCAAGGTGATAGATACTTCATGTTATTAATTGATGACCATTCCCGAATGATGTGGGTGACTTTTCTAAAAGAGAAATCAGAAGCTCTTGAGAAATTCAAAATATTCAAGGCTATGGTAGAGAATGAAAAAGGATTAAAATTAAAATATCTAAGGTTTGATAGAGGTGGAGAATTCACATCCGGTGAGTTCATAGAATTCTGTGAGAAACATGGAATAAAAAGATAGTTGTCTGCTCCTAGGACTCCATAGTAGAATGGAGTAGTGGAGAGAAAAAATTGGACCATCTAGGAAGCATCTAGAACCATGATGATGGAAGCAAATGTTCCTCAGATCTATTGGAGAGAAGCTATAAGAACTACAGTTTATACTCTCAATCGAGTACAAATCAAAAGCAATACCAGTAAGACTCCTTATGAACTTTGGTTTGGCATCACTCCCACTGTGAGGTATTTTAGAGTCTTTGGTAGCAAATGTTACATTAAAAGAGATGAAGATCTAAGAAAATTTGATGCTAGAAGTGATGAAGGAATATTCTTGGGTTATTCTACTCAAAGTAAAGCATACCGGTGTTATAACAAGAGATTGAGGAAGATTGTTGGAAGTACAAATGTGAAGGTTGATGAAGGTATTGAAAAACCCTCAAGGTTTTATGAATATGATGAAGATGATCAGAATGATGTTTTTGTTCAAGAAATTCAATCCCCTTCTGAAACTCAGATTCAGACTGATCTGGTGAATTAGGAAGAAGAGATAAGTTTGAATGAACCTACTTAAGAATTAGAAGTGCAAGAAACTCCCAAAGTTCCCAGGTATGTAAGACTGAATCACTCTGAAGATAAAAGCAAAGGTGTACAAACAAGAAGAAGGATTGCTCAAGATTCAGAAGAGTATTGTCTAATTTCAAAAATTGAACCTAAGATAGTGAGTGAAGCTTGCAATGATGAAAATTGGACTAAAGCAATGGAGGAAGAGCTGATGCAAATTGAGAAAAATCACACTTGGGATCTTCTTCCCAGACCTAAAAACAAGAATGTGATTGGAACCAAATGGGTCTTTCGGAATAAACTGAATGAAGATGGTGAAGTAGTTAGAAACAAAGCCAAATTGGTCTGTAAGGGTTACTCTCAAGTAGGAGTTGATTTTGAAGAAACTTTTGCTCTGGTGGCAAGAATTGAAGTAGTCAGACTATTTCTTGCTTTTTCTACCTTCAAGGATTTCAAAGTATATCAGATGGATGTCAAGTCTACCTTCCTGAATGGTGACTTGGAAGAAGAAGTTTACATTGAGCAACCAGATGGATTTCAATTATCTGATCATGGTGATATGGTCTGCAAATTGAAGAAAGCACTGTATGGACTCAAGCAAGCCCCAAGAGCCTGGTATGAAAGATTGGATAAGCATCTTTTAAAGATTGGTTTCAACAAAGGTACTACTAACAATAATTTGTATTTCAAAATTGATCATGAAAATATCTTGATTATTGAAGTGTTTGTTGATGATATCATTTTTGGAGGAAGAGATAGTATGTGCAAAACCTTTGCAAATTAAATGAAAAGTGAATTTGAGATGTCCATGTTTGGGGAAATGAATTTCTTCTTGGGTCTGCAAATCACTCAAACAAAGAAAGGAATCTTCATTTCTCAGACCAAATATGTGAAAGAATTGTTGAAGAAATTTGGGATGGAAGACTCAAAACCAATGAATACTCCCATGGCAACCAGATGTAAATTGAACAAAGATGATGACTCTACTAAGGCTGATCAGAAAAAGTACAGGTCAATGATTGGAGGACTATTGTATCTCACTCAAATTAGACCTGACATTATGAATGTTGTTAGTCTTGTTGCTAGATTCCAAGCTGATCCTAGAGAATCTCATGTCATAGCAATCAAGAGGATTTTTAGATATCTAAAAGGGATAGTTGAGTATGGATTGTGGTATCCTAGAGATCATGATTTTTCTCTTCATACATATACAGATGCGGATTGGGTAGGAGATGTGGATGACTAGAAGAGTACCAATGGTGGAGAATTCTTTTTGGGGAAGAGATTGGTTTCTTTGCTAAGCAATAAACAAGAGGCAATATCTCTGTCCACAGCTGAAGCAGAATATATTGCAGCAGTAGGTAGTTGCACTCAAGTTTTGTGGATGAAGCAAATACTAAGAGACATCGGAGTGGAGTATGAGGAGCCTATCACAATCTTCTATGATAATTCAAGTGCAATAAATATATCTAAGAATCTGGTGTTGCATTCAAAAACTAAACATATATCCATCAAGTTTCACTTTTTGAGAGAGAAAATGAACAAAAATGAAGTCAGATAGGAGTTTATGCCTTCCAAAGATCAGATTGCAGATATTTTTACTAAACCTCTACTTAAGGACTCTTTTGAGTATCTTAGGGATAAGTTAGGGGTTATTATCCCTCTGGTTATAAACTAAGGTGCACTAATGTGCATCAATCTGGTGAATTTCACAGTCATATCTTATGGACCGGATTGATGTTTGGGAAGCTTCCACTTAGGGGGAGCAGCTGGTATGATTTTGAAGTAATGCAAGTATGTGCCCTTTTCCATTGATGTCAAAGGGGGAGAGAAGACATGTAAAAACAAGTAATTTCTGATCAAAGGGGGAGAAAGAAAGGAAGAGAAGACATGTGAATAGTTGTTGTTGATAGGGGGAGTTGTGACAGTGTGGAGAAGTTCTTGTCTTGATGGCAAAAATAGTTTTTCACATCATATGTTGCCATCAATGAAAAAGGGGGAGATTGTTGCAAGTATGGGCCTAACCGGTGTTGTCATTGATGTCAACATACTCTTGTTGCATTAATGATAAGGATTGGATGAGATGTGTGCTGAGGATATTGAGAAAATTAGTCCTAATCAGGAATAGAGAAGAACACTGAAGACAGTGAGGTAAAGATCCCAGCTAAGATGAAGATCAGAGGATGTGCTTCAAAGGGTTTGTAGATATGTGTCTTGAGATGATCCAGTAAAGATTTTAGAGGTCTGCATGAAGATCTAAAGAAGTTATGGCCACTTAAGTAAAACTGGTTCTGGTAGGTGTTCAGAGGTGACAGAGTGATACAGATAGGTCTGGTGAGATCCGGAAATGCAATACCCTATTCTGTAGATTTGGTGGAGTATTTAGGAAGTCAATGTGAAGTAACAACTCAATTGGTTCATGATTTGGAGGTCCGTAAGCATCTATTCCAATATGACAGTGATGAAAGACTGTGTTCTTGAGGTTCTAGATGAAGGAGAGGATGATTTTAGTAGACAGTAGTAGTGTGGATGTTTTTGGTGATTCAGGAAAGCTTGTGGAGGAATTTGGATTGTTTCCAGTTCATTTTGGTGGTCTGCATTGAAGATTAAGCTCGTAATTAAAGAACTACTTCTGGATGATGATGTTCTTCCCAAATCTAGCCGACCAGATGAGTTACACATCCTGCGGATGATCTTGGAGGTGTTCTGTAAAGAATGGCGAGTTCCTAAGGAAGATTGAAGTCTCAGATCTATGTGGCTGATAGTGTGTTGATCCGCGTGAAGTCTTTTTGTAATAAGTCATGTTGTATCTATGTATTTGCTCTGTAATGTATGCTGACTTGGATGATTATTCCTAAGTTGATGTCTTGTATAAGTAAAGAGTTTTAAAGTCATTTCAAAATATATCTTGTGGTGATGAGAGTGTGGTAGAGAGGAGGAGAGTGAAAGGTAGAGCAGAAGTATTGATTTTAAATGGAATTGACTCAAGCATGGTGAAGATGCTATTCTTCAGTTCAAGTATGCAATACTTATCATTCTATAGATAGTGTGTCTCCTATAGGCAGTGGGCCTCTTGTGAGTAGTGTGCTCAGGTAGTGAGCCTTAATTGGCATGTGCCATTTGTTCTTTCTATTCTTCTAACAAAGAATACAATCTTGGTTTAGTCACCCCATGGTTTTTTCCCTTAACCAGGTTTTCCACGTCAAAATCTTGGTGTCATATGTGTTAATGTGTTTCTACTCTTGAATTGTTGCATTATGTTTCTATGATTGATTTATTATTATGCTGCTGAATTAAGAAAAGGATTTAAGTGATTAAACTGCAAGAAAGTTTTTGACAACTGATTCACCCCCCCTCTTAGTTGTCTGCCCTAAATCTAACAGCAACCACATAGCAAGATTCTTCATAGCGAAGGACTATGGATTGAAATATTGTGACCCTATCTTAGGTTCAGTACTGTAAATGCCTTAGGAAAAACTTTAGTAAATTGTGCCTAAGTACGAAACACCAAAATGAAAGGACATCAATGTAGTCATAGAGGGATTCCATAAAACACTTAGATATATCATGCTTAGATGTATTTTCCTCCACATCACACTTAACACCTTCTCCAGACCAACACAACTGTGTCTTTACATTGGTTTGCCATCAATGACAACACTACTCACTATCATGCTCATCAGTCTCTTCATCATCATGCTTATGTTGCCAACAATCTTGCCCTTTGTCATTGATGGCAACATATGCCAAAACTTCTCCGCCTTTGCCATCAATGGTAAAGGAACCACTTGTATGTCTTTAGATCAAAACTTCTCTGCATAACTCAGAACTGATCTTTCTTTTCTATGTACATACTCCCCCTTACTGCTTTACTCCTATACTTTAATATGCAAATCAAAATATTAAAAAATTGTTTTCTTCTAACTTTCCACATATGTACAATAAATCATAATATGAACCTTATTATTTGGTGGGAAGAATATCCTTATATATATTCTTTAGCTATAGCACTGCAAAGTCCCAATGTATCTTGGCAGAGTTGAGTATTTGTATCTGCCCATTAATCTACAAAAGAACGTCTTCTGCTTCTTCAACTGATGCAAGAGCAACAATCATCTGCCCAACCTTATCATCTTCCTTCAACAACCCTGTTAGCGCAACCATATTGAAACTGACAATATCCCTCCACTAACTCATCTAATCCTTAATCATTTCTCTTTGATTTTGAAGTTTCTTTATAATTACATTACTCTTTTCAACTTCAACCCTTAGATTTCCATTGTTCTCCTTTAAGGGTTCATATGTTCTGAAGATATTGGCTATCTACATTTCGAGGCCATCGATCTTGTCTTATATATCTTTTGTAGTTATAGGCCATGACAAGCAAAATTGATACATTACATTGGCATCACCTAGGGCATTTTGAATACTCTTTACACTATTGCTCAACAAATTGTGTGCCTTGGAGTACTTTTCTGATAAATCTATTAGTCTCTTATTGCTAGTCTCTTCCATTACTTTCTTCTTAGCTTCCTTCTCTAAAGATATGGAATGGTTGTTAAAGGACTCCAACAGTTGCTTCTATACAAGAGTCAGAGAGGCATCCCTCTTGGTGTTTGGTAACACCTTTTCAAAAACCTTTATTGCTTCCTCTTGAAGCTCATTACCTTATACTTGTGACTGTAGAATCTCTTCTTGGGTAGTTGCCTGAAAGATTGTTCCTAGTTACAGTTTCTTTAGCAGAGAGATATTAGACAAACTAATTTGTCCATCCATAGATTGCAATTGAAGAAGATGTGGGGAAGCAATAGACTAAATTTTTGTTTGTTTAGCCAAGAACTCTCTGATGGAGTCAATTGGAGAGACTCCAGAATACTCACCCTCTGTATTCTTCTTCTCTTCTTCAAAACCAGTGATCATGTGTGAACCAGATATCTCTGGAGGACAATTTTCTTCATGTATTCCTTCACCTTCTTTGTTCACAATCTAATGCCCATAGGTTTTCATAGGAACAAAAACATTATTCACAGTGATTTCTACTTGTTCATTTTCCTTCAAAGCCATCTTACTCTGTTCTCCTTATTCTTTCTCTTCCTCTAGATTCTCCTTCTTTTCTTCAAGATTCTCTATATTCTCTGGAGGTGAATTAACAACACTCTAATCCTCTACATTGGTAGTTTCAGTGTTCACCGGAGGAGATGACACATTTTTCTCTGTCATAATATCTTGTTATGTACTTGTTACTGTAGTCTCTTCTTTTTTCTCAAGGTTGTCATAACCTTTTTCTCTTTCCTCAGAACAAGACCATTCTTCTATTGGATTAATTTTCATTTCCTTCAAAATATCTACGGTTATCTTTAGGGTCTCCTTCTCTAACATCTTTATTTCCTCTTTGTCATTAGACATTAAGGTATTCAATCTCCTTTTTGTTCTAAATTCTTTGGCTAACCTTTGAATAGACTTAGTCTTTTCTTGAGTAGAGATTGAAGGACAAATTTTCCTAATTGACTTATTTCTCATTTCAGTATCCTTATTCATGGCTTCATCTCTTTTCTTTGTTAATACACTAGCAAGACTATCAGGTAATTGATCAATAATCTCTATTAAAGCAATATTGAAAACATCCATGTACCTGATTATTGTAGTTTCAATACTTGATTTGTCATCTAAGTATCTTTCATCATAAAGTTCTGCTACTTCTTTTAGATTTCCATATTCTGTTATAGCACTAATAGTAGCTTCAAGTTGCAGGGGTGGAAGACTTGATTTCTATTCCTTTTCACCTTCCTTTTCCTTCTCACTTTCTTCCTCACATCCTATGTTGATAATGTCAAATTTTTCTCTCTTGACACTTGTCTCTTCTCTGGAGGCTTGAGGCTCTCTTTTCTTCTTCCAGACCAACTTAGGTCTTTCCTCCTCCTCTTCTTCTTCATCATCATCATCAATGATGCATTTTTCTCTTGTAGCCTTTTATTTTACCCTTCTCTTCTTAGGAGGTTGTTGTTGTACAGAGACACTTGATGTTGTTTTCTTTGCTAAAGATGTGGCTCCAGAGGCTTTTGAGATAGTAGGAGCAGATACAAAAGTCCTGGCAGACCTTCTTGTGCTAGGAGACTCTTCTAGAGTAACAACTATGCCTTTGGATTTCTCTGTAGGGCTCTTTGGTGAAATCATCTCCTCAACCTTAGTTCTCATTTTCTTAACATTTTCTTTATTTCTTTCTCCTTGTGCTTCAAATGCACTTCAGTGGATTTCTCTAAGAAAGTAAAACAATAAGCAAACAATTAAATTACCAAATTTGAAGGGGTACTTGGAGTCTTTGGTCTTTTGCAGGTTCTCCATCAGTTGTTGTCTCAGCAGTTCACACAAGTCATAGTCTGCACCATTCTTAACCATCTCATATGTTGTGTTGATAGTAGTTGCAGAGATTGAGTTCTCTCTATTGGTGAAGTATATTTTGTATCCAATCATAATAAATGCATATTTCATATCCGAGTCCTCAATATCATTTATAGTTAGTGCTCTCTTGTCAAACTTTGCTCTGGTGAGCTTCATCACCACATCATTTTTCACTGATTTTAGTGCCAGAACTATTTCAATGGAGCATAACCCTGTCACAACCTTAATGGCTTCTTTGCTTATCATATGTGGTAGATCTAGCCACATAAATTTGTCATGAATGCAGCTCAATACATACTTAACTCAATTATCTTCATAACATAGAATAGGAAAGTCATTCTACACATCCAATTTCTTTTCCATCAAAGCACTGTGCTCATGTTTTAGGTCAAAATTGTCATCAGTTAGCTCATTCACCCATAGTTCTCCCAACTTTTCATGATTGTATTCTTCCATCTTGGTGTGGATGTAGATCTTCACATCTTCTGTGTCCATTACACCATATGGAATGTCTAAAAAGGCACCATCTAGATCCATCTCCATAGATTTGAAAGGATGTTTTTTGAACTTAGGGTAGGGTTGGTCCACTACCTCTACAACTTGTGGAGTAAACATCTTCAAAATACTACTGAAAAAATTAGGGCAAGATAGAAATTAGTAAATACCTTTTGAACACTTCCGGTTAGGGTTTTGTGCACAAGAATTCTGATTAGCTTTTGCTCTTTCACTACTCTTCTCTCTTCAAATGTTTGATTTCAAATGATCATTCATTAAATGAAATTTCGTATAACCTCCTTTTGCAAAACCTAATTCACATTCAATGCTCAGAGTGGTAAAGTTGTCAAAACCTCAACTGTAATACACAGTCACCTTTAATTGCTTCGCAAACTTCCTCAACAAGACATTTTTCACCTGTGTTTTCTTCAATAGGTCAAGCATGTTGACCTACACCACATATCCATGTGTTGAGATTGTTAGCACTATATATTTGGTAGGGACTTAAAGTTTGTTTGTTAAAGATCCCCTTAAGTCAAAGCTTTCTACTTAGTTTTTGGACCAAACATCTATACCAGAGACTAACACAACCTCATCCTTCATCTCATTTTCTTCTTTATTTTTCTAGACCTTGTCCATTTCTTTCTTTATCTCTACTGGATCCACATCTTCACTAGATCACTCTTCTTTACCAGATCAACCTTCACATTCTTACTTCTGTAAAATTTAGCAATGTGACCTAATTTGTTGCATTCATAACATTTGGCATTTTGAACAAGCTTACTTCCATTCATTCTGGATCTACATTGATTGGCCTTATGCCCAAATCTACTGCATGTATAATAGTAACCATTTAAATATGAAACCATCATACCCTTATTGTAACCATTCATCATCTGATTTCTACATTCACTAGCCCTATGACCAATTCTTTTATTGAAGCCACAAGACAACTGAGAGGGGGGGTGAATTGATCAGTTGTATCAAAAACTTTAAATCCTCTTAAACAAAATTACATTCACATTCACTTACTGTAACCCCTTAATCTATTATGAAGATTAAACATGAAATGCAGAATCAAAACTTAAACGCATCAACACCATACACACATGAACACCATATTTTTACATGGAAAACCCTAAAAAGGGAAAAACTATGATGAGTATTAGCTCACAATATAATGCAGTAACAATACCGAATAACAAATGAGGCTCACTACCAAAGGGCTCACTACCCAAAAGAATGCTCACTGATATGAGAACATCTACCACATGCCTGAGTTTAGTTCCAATGAAGTGGAATACATATCACCTTTGCTACCTCACAACACAAATACTTTCATCTTCGCATCCACACTCACTACACATGAATTCATTACATTTATTTTATCAATCATCAATCTTGGAACATACATCAAGGTCAACAATACAATCTACAACCTTTGGAGTAGTCTCCAAGGTTGGCAAACATACATAATTCAAATCAGGTTTGGACCTAAACAAACTTGTGAAGCTAATGAATGAAGGTAGAACACTTCACGGCTTATCTCAGACCCAACTACATTTTCACATACTTCAACACGCTTCTACAATCCATGAAACACATCTGCAAAGAGTATAAGCACCTAAGTCGGCCAAGCTTGTGCAAATACCAAGAATACTTAGGCACACACTTCCAAGAACTCAATCATAACTTGTGAAATCAAGAAAAATCCTTCAACACATTCTGGAGACATCCACGAACAACATAAAATCACCTAGGAGCCAACAAATCTAGCTACAACAAGTTTCACTTGAAGACAACAAATCTCACTTGAAGAAAATACTCCTAAGTTCTGCTACTCAATAACTTGCTTTCCAGAGCACCAAATCACAAATCCTTTGGAATGAAGATATCTAGGGACATTATAAACATATGTCCAAAACCGCATCACCTAAAACCACTTTGTGGAGAAATGTAGATTAAAATACTTTCTCCTAGACACCTCTGTACAACTCAAAAACTCTGTCAAATATAGTCTTCAAACTTGTGAACATAACTTCTACTGTACGACGATCTAGACCACCAAATTTTGGATTTAGCATCTTCAAAAACTTCTCTAAAACATATCTAAATCTCATAGTCTGATCTTCAACATAGAATAAATGTGGAGAAAAAACTCAAATAGTATTTTGTAAGCTAGAATACTTTGCAACACACTGTTTCCACTTGGAGAGCAAATTTTCTCAAAAACACTTGGAAACTCAGCAACATGAACAATATGCTAGCATCATCAACACTTCTTCAATTATTCAAATCACCTTAACATGATAACTCAATCAAGAAACAATCAACAAAATCATAAGACACAGTTGACACCAATGACAACACCAGTTAATACATACTTGCAACAATCTCCCCCTTTATCATTGATGGCAACATATGATGTGAAAAACCATCATGACACAATTCTACACTAATCTCATTCTCCCCTTTCCTTTATACATCTTACTCTCTCTTTATTTTTTCACATGAACTCTCTCCCCCTTTGACATCAATGGCAAAGGGTGACACACCTTCTTCAAGCTTTCTCCCCTTGAATATGATACAACACATACTTGCACTGTCCTTAGCTGCTCTAAATACTTTCTATGACTACAACACTCTTCAAAGTCACTACTTGCTCCCCCTAAGAGGTACCCTCCATCATTAGTCTAGAAAAGAATGACTTTTGAACCACATTGGACTAATGCACTTCCTCATGCATCTAGTTCAACATAGGAGGGGCAATAACCCCTAACTTCTCTTGGAGATACACAAATGTATCCTTAGGAAGAGCTTTGGTGAATATGTCAGCAACTTGATCTTTTGTAGACACATACTCAAGCTTCACTTCTTTCTCTACAACCTTCTCTATTAGAAAGTGATACCTAATAGGAATATGCTTTGTCCTTAAATGCATCACTGGGTTCATTGAAATGTTAATGGCACTAGTATTATCACATAAAATAGGAATTGGATGCTCATACTCAACTTGGATGTCCTCCAGAGTTTTTCTCATCAACAACACTTGTGTGCAACATGATTCTACTACAATGTCCTCTACCTCTACAGTAGATAAGGATATTGAATCCTTCTTCTTGCTTTGCCATGACACAATGTTGTCTCCAAGAAAGAACACACCACCACTTGTACTTTTCCTATCATCTACACATTTGGCCCAATCTACATCTGTGTAGGCACTTAGGTCAAATTCATTGTTCTTAGGATACCATAAACCATGATCTAGAGTTCCCTTCAAATACCTGAATATTCTCTTTATTGCCAAGACATGTGATTCTCTAGGATCTACTTGAAATCTTGCCACAAGACAGACTATATGCATGATATCTAGTCTAGTAGCAGTTAAGTATAGTAATCCTCCAATCATTGATCTATATTTTCTTTGATCATTGTTAGGGGATTCACCATCTTTGCTGAGCTTGCAACTAGTTGTCATGGGAGTACAAACTGGTTTAGATTCTTCCATTCCAAACTTCTTCAACAACTCCTTTACATACTTTGATTGTGAAATGAAAATGCCCTTATTTGTTTGATTAATTTGCAATCCAAGTGACATCTCAAATTCTTTTTGCATCTCATCTGCAAAGTTCTTACACATACCTTCATTTCCACCAAATATTATATCATCTACATAGACTTCAATAATTAGGATTTGATCTTTGCTTACCTTGATATACAAGTTACTATCTGCAGACCCTTTATTGAAATACTTTTTCAATCTTGCATACCAAGCTCTAGGAGCTTGCTTCAATCCATACAATGCCTTCTTCAATTTGCATACCATGTCTGGTTTTTTTGATAAATGAAATCCATCTGGTTGCTCTATATATACTTCCTCTTCCAACTCACCATTCAGAAAAGAAGACTTCACATCCATCTGGTATACTTTGAAATCTTTATGTGTTGTATAAGCCAGAAACAATCTAATAGCTTCTAGTCTTGCCTCCGAAGAAAAAGTTTCCTCATAGTCTATTCCTTCCACTTGTGAGTAGCCTTTGCATACAAGTCTAGCTTTGTTTGTTACCACTTCTCCATTCTCATTCAACTTATTTTTGAAACCCCACTTTGTTCCAATCACATTCTTATCTGCAGGCCTAGGGACAAGTTTCCAAGTCTCATTCTTTTCAATTTGCATCAATTCTTCTTCCATTGCCTTGACCCAATGTTCATCTTTACATGATTTAGAGATAGTCTTAGGTTCAACCTTTGAAATTAAATAGAGATTTATCTATTCTTTTGCAATTCTTCTTCTTGTCAGAACTCCTTTGTTTTTGTCACCAATGATTTGATCCTCTGAGTGATTCTTTTGCACATACTTGGGGGTTTTAGGAACTCTTTCTAGAGATTCTTCGTTCTCACTCTGAACTTCATTATCTTTGACTTCTTCAACTGCTTCTGTATCAATAGACTCATTTGACTCATATCTATCAAGCTCTAATTTCTTCTGAATATCTTCATTTACCTTCACATTTGCACTTTCAATAATCTTCCTCAACCTTTTGTTGTAGCACTGGTAGGCTTTTCTCTTAGTGGAGTACCCAAGAAATATGCCTTCACATCTAGCATCAAAATTTCACAACTCTTCATCTCTTCTAATATAGCATTTGCTTCCAAAAACATTGAAATACCTGACAGTGGGAGTTCATCCATACCACAACTCATAGGGTGTCTTTGTTCCATTTGCTTTGACTTACACTCATTTCTGAATGTAGACAACAATATGAATAGCTTCTTTCCAATAAACTTCTAGAAGGTCATCTTCTTTGATCATTGTTCTAGCAACTTCCTAAATTGTTCTATTCTTCCTTTCAACTACTCCATTTTGCTGAGGGGTTATAGGGGCAGACAATTGTCTCTTTATTCCATGTTCTTCATAAAAAGCATTGAGTTCATTTGAAGTAAATTCACCACATCTATCAGATCTCAGACACTTGATCCTCAAATCCATTTCATTTTCAACCATTGCTTTAAATGCCTTGAACTTGTCTAGGGCTTCTAATTTTTCTTTAAGGGAAGTAGCCCAAGTCATTCTTGAATAGTCATCAATAAGAAGCACAAAATACCTATCACCTTGTAGATTTCTTGTTCTTGTAGGACCACATAGGTCTGTATGCACCAATTCCAATAGATTAGTAGAGGATTTTTCCTTGCTCTTGAAACCTATCTTTGTTTGCTTCCCAAACTGACATTCTTTGCAGATGGCATTAGCATGCTTCACAATTTTAGGCAAGTCTCTTACAGCTTGGATTGAGCTTATTCTCACCAGATTATCAAAGTTAATATGACATATTCTCCCATGCCATAACCAGCTTTCATTTGTCTGAGCCAACAAACAACAATTGTTAGTACCTTTCAAATGATAAACATTACCATGAGTCTTCTTACTAGCAGTAATTATAGTTCTGGAGCTTTTCTTTATCTCACATCCATTATCCTTAAACTCAGATTGTATCCTTTCTCACACATCTATCCAACACTTAGAAGATTGTGATTTAAGCCTTTGACATAAAGAATATCATCTATATTATGCTTGCCATCAAAAGTAATTGGTCCTTTTCCACAAATCTTACTAGTTGCATCATCACCAAACCTAACTAGTCCTCCATCATACTTTTCCAATTTAACAAACTTACTCTTATCTTCTGTCATGTGATTTGAACATCCGCTATCAATTATTGTACTTTTGTGATGGATCCAGTTCTTGGGGGGTCTTAGTTTTAGTCCTTCTTCCATCACATGTTTATGTACTTGTTATTTTTTCTCTCTTTTGGAGAGGAGTTTATCCCACTGGGTTTTTGTCCTTTTCTCTACTTTATGAGAGATTCTTGTTGTACATGGGTACCTAACATGGCCTTGTAGCCAGGACCCATTCTTGCATTAGTTGCATGTTTTTCATTTCTCCCTAAGTTGCACTTATGGGGGGGTGTTGGTGTAATTAAATATTTAATTACACTTTATTAAGTTTACTTAGGGATAATTTTAGTCTTAGGTTATTCTTAAGTCATATTAGGGTTTTCTCTAACTTGCAAATATAAAAGCAAGTTCACATGTAATTCATTAATCCATTTTCATTAATTCATCCAATATTGTGCAAATTATATCTCTTTTCTTTTTTCTCTTGTGGAGGGTAAAATCTTAGGTTTTGCAGGTGATCTTGGTGGCTTGAGTTAATTATCTACTCCAACGTATTCATCCTCCTTTTTAGCATGAAATGCAGACAACTCTCCTGGACTTCCTTTCTTCACACAGCTTGCAAGGTTAGCATAGACAAGCTCCTCTCTTAGGAAAATAAACAAGCATTCACTAGCATTACCATATTCAAAATCAGGTTCATCATTAGTTACACCATCATCATCTCTAACATAGTAACTCTTTTTGACCATCTTACCTTTACTTTCATTGTTCTTGATCTTCAAAGCTCTATCAAGACATCTTGAAGCATAGTGACCAATCATACCACAATTGAAACATTTGAAAGGTAACTTACCTCTGAACTTTCCACTGCCTCTTTTCATTATGCTTGCAAATTTTACCTCAAGCTCATCAAAGTCTTCTTCATCTGATTCCATAGCATACTTATCTGATCTAGTAGTCTTTTCTTCCTTGGCCTTAAAAGAAGTTTCATTTTTCATAGGGCCATCAATAGTACCAAATTCTCTCATCTCAAAAGTAGTTAGTTTAGCAAGCAATTGATCTTTTGAAAGCTTGTCCATATAAAACAATTCTTCAATGATAGACACCTCATGACTATAATATTTAGGAAGAGTTCTGAGTAGCTTATCTACAACATCCTTATCATCTATCTTTACACCAAGACCCTTGATGCTACTGACAACTTGATCAATCTTCTGTATGTAACTTGTTATGTTCTCATCTTCAGACATCTGCATAGTTTCATATTTGGTCTTCAAGTTCTACAACTTAGCCTTCTTGATAGATTCATCACCTTCATATATGCTTTTCAATTTCACCCAGATCTAATGAGAAGTTTCTAGATCCACAACTTTCACCATTTCAATCTTAGATAAAGCATTTAGTAGAGCATTTTTAGCTTTTCCATTAGTCTCATAGGCCCTAATCTCAAGTGCATCTTTTGGACCACCCTCAGGTATTTTGTATTCATCTTCAACTATTTTCCAGACATTATAACCAATAGAAACAATATAACTTCACATTTGTACATTCCATAAGGCATAGTCAAATCCATCAAACTGAGGAATATCTTTCTTGTGCGCCATCCCAGATCTACCTTAAGCTATTAGGCTTTCTTCCAAGGAACCTCGCTCTGATACCAATTGTTGAAGGCACAAGACAACTAAGAGGGGGGGTGAATTAGTTGTATCAAAAAATTTAAATCCTCTTAAATAAAATTACATTCACATTCACTTACTTTAACCCCTTAATTTGTTATGAAGGTTAAACATGAAATGCAGAATCAAAACTTAAACACATCAACACCATACACACATGAACACCAGATTTTTACATGGAAAACCCTAAAAAGGGAAAAAACATGGTGAGTGTTAGCTCACAATATAATGTAGTAATAATACTGAATAACAAATGAGGCTCACTACCAAAGGGCTCACTGCAAAAGGCTCACTGCCATGAACTGATATGATTGCATCTACCACATGCCTAAGTTCAGTTCCAATGAAGCACAATACATATCACCTTCGCTACCTCACAACACAAATACTTTCATCTTCGCATCTTCACATAAACACTCACTACACACATGTTAATTACAATTATTTATACCAATCATCAATCTTGGAACATACATCAAGGTCGGCAATACAATCTACAACCTTTGGAGCAATCTCCAAGGTCAGAAAACATACATAATTCAAATTAGGTCTAGACCTAAACAAACTTGTGCAGCAAATGAATGAAAGTAGAACACTTCATGGCTTAGCTCGGACCCAAATACATCTTCACACACTTCAACACACTTCTATACTCCATGAAACACATCCGCAAAGAGTGTTAGCACCTAAGTTGGCCAAGCTTTTGCAAATAACCAAGAATACTTAGGCACACACTTCCAAGAACTCAATCATAACTTCTAGATCAAGCACAAGCCTTCAACACATTCTGGAGTCATCCACAAACAACATAAAATCACCCGGGAGCCAACAAATCTATCTACAACAAGTGTCACTTGAAGACAACAAATCTCACTTGAAGACAACACTGCTAAGTTCTGCTACTCAATAACTTGCTTTCTGGAGCACCAGTTACAAATCCTTTGGAATGAAGATAGATAGGGACCTTATAAACATATGTCCAAAACTACATCACCCGAAACCACTATGTGGAGAAATGCGGAGAAAAATACTTTCTCCCATACACCTCTGCACAACTCAGAAACTCTGTTAAATACAATCTTCAAACTAGTGAACATAACTTTTACTATATCGTGATTTGGACCATCAATTCTAGATTTAGCATCTTCAAACACTTCTTTAAAATATATCCAAATCTCATATTCTAGTCTTCAACATAGAAGAAAAGTGGAGCAAAAACTCAGACAGTATTCTGTAAGCTAGAATACTCTGCAACACACTGTTTCCACTTGGAGAGCAAATTTTCTCAAAAGCACTTGGAATCTCAACAACATGAACAATATGCTAGCATCATCATCACTTCTTCAAGTTATTCAAATCACCTTAACATGACAACTCAATCAAGCAACAATCAACAATATTAGAAGACATAGTTGACACCAATGACAACACAATCATGTTGACATCAATGACAACATTGGTTAGCACATAGTTGCAACATCTTTGACATGTAAAACACTGACTAGAGAATGATTGAACACTTTTGTTAGTGTAGTTTTTTTATTCCTTATTATAAGGTTTTTCCTGCACATTTATTTAAGCTTTCTTAGGTTAATAAAGCATGTTTTATTAGGTGAGAGGATTATGAGGTGTCACCTTCATACATGTGAGCATCCATTAGCTATCTTGGGAAGATACTTCGCTATCTTTAGTCTGAAAGATGGTTTCTCCTCATTGGTCAGTGTTACCACCTCCTCCCTCTCCCTAATCTATATAAGCATGCTACCTAGCTTATATTTTCATTTGATATTGGAGATAGTTATCTGATGCTATTTTTTCATTCGAGCATTTCACATCAATCTCTTGGTATCATTGTTATGTTGTTTCAATTGCTTTTGCATTTACGGTCTATGTTTCTAACTCTTTCAATTGATTTTGGGTTATAATCTATTTTATGGATTCTAATATGGTATCAAAGCAAGTTTTGTAAGGTTAGATTCTTTGTAGAGATATTACAAAATCTCGTATGCTCTTCTCTTGTGTTTTCAAACAATCTAGAGAATCAGAAAGGATTTATGAAGATCCAGTAATCTTGTTTTTACATGTCTGAGATCTAGGTGATTATAGCATCTTCAAGTAGTTTGGCAGTCTTTTTAACTATTCCATTGCATCTGAGAGGCTCTTGAAAGTCATTTTTGGCTTTCGTTTAACTCATTTTGGAGATCATTGGCCATACCTACTAACAAGGGTTTTGAAGCTCAAATCTAACAATCGGCTTGCATATTTGGTGTTTTAATCAATCTTTTAGGTTGTTGCATGCCTTTTCTTGTCTTAGGTAGCTAATTCAACCTTTGCATGTCATTTTTTGGTTGCTGGGGTCATTTTTTATTGTTAACGATGTTCTTTTTACATTAGATCCACATCTTTTGCATATCACAAATAAAAATGCCTTTTGGGTTTTGTTTGGAGCATCAAAAAATTATCTGGGTATCTTTTAGTTTTTGCATGCAGCTTATATATTTTGTAAAAATGATATGAGAAAGCTATAACAGACCCCCTCTCCGTAGGCAGTTGCATATTTGAAGGCAGTTTCCAAATGCTCTATTCTTGCTCATACGGACTTCGTTTATCGAGAATTTTTTTTAAATTTTGGCTATTGTTTCCTGCTCTTTGCACTAGTGCAGACGCTTTTTGATTTTGATGCATAGAATTTCTAAAAATTACAGATTCTCAGTCATGAAACTACATATTTCTTATTTTGGGAACCTTGAAGAAGCATAACTTTTGCATAAAACCTCAGATCGAGGTGATTCTTTTTGAGGATTTGTAATAGCATTGAGATCAAGTCCACTTAGTATTTCTTGTTGGTGGAAATTGCAAATGCACTAAATATAAAGTGTTGAATCAAATTTTCTACAGGGGTTCTTTGATTGAGTAAAAAGGGGGTGTCTTATGTGCTCTCTTTGATTTACATCTTTTATGGGGTTATTGTAATCATTTTAGGGGTTCATCATGGATTTTGGTTATTTCCATCCTTCTGTTGTTAAGCTAACCTCAGAGAACTATTTGCCTTGGAAACAAGGGATAAAGAATCAATTCCTTGAGCAGGATCTATTGCCCCATCTCCTTGGACTCATTCCTGAGCCAAGTGATTATGAACAAAAGAATGCATGGTTTAACAATAATGACATGGTCTATGGACTAATATGTATTACTATTTCTGAGGATATTCTACATGACATAGAGCACACTGAGTGCACTTTCACTGCATGGACCATTATCCAACAGTTGTATGTAGACATTGGATCTTCATCTAATAGTGATGTTTCCTTGGATGATAGGCTCTTGTGGATGATACTGAGACTTTTGTTGCTCCTTCTTGTGTGGACACATCCTCATGGGATGATCAGTCTATTTCGTTGACATACATTGATGCCCCATCTACAGTTAAGGATATTCCTATTGTACCTATTGGTACTTCAGAGTTCAGAGTTGCTTCTTCGAGGGCTTCCAGTGATTCTTTGCAGCAGGATCATATTTGTCTTTTGGATTCACTTCATTGGGACCAATTTCTACCAGACATCTCTTGTTTGTTTGTAGAGTCTCAAATTTCAGATCTGGATGACACTCTTGAGGACATTCAACTCCTCTTTGATGACAGTCATTTCATCACTATTATACCATGTTCCTTGTCTTTAGATCTTGTACCTCCTAGTTCTACACATGGGATTGGATTGCTTCTACCTTTGTGCGTTGAGGCATCTTTTGATATTCACATGGGGACACTTGAGAAGAGTTTTGAGATAGGATACATCATGAGGTTTCCTTCCTCACCTTGCTTCTTTGAGTGGGAGTTACTTCAGCATTCACCATTGGAGTTGTTTCTTCCTAAGAGGAGAAATGTCATTTGCTACAAATGGATCATCTTCAACATTCATATATGAGCATCCTCCTTCAACATTGGAGCTACTTCATTATGGGGGGTTTCATAGTCTCATTCACTCTCTCTACTTTGGGGGGTCTCTTCTCTCTCTATTTTTTTTGGCAGGGGGGAGCTATTCTCTCTTCTAGGGGGGCTTCTTCTCTTTTGAGGGGGAATTCATTATACATGGGTACCTCATGAGGCTTCATTTGCCAGGACGCATCTCTTTACCCACCTAAGCTACACTTAAGGGGGGGTGTTAGTGTAGGTTTTTTATTTCTTTTTATAAGGTTTTTCCTAAACATTTATTTAAGCTTGCTTAGGTTAATAAAACATGTTTTATTAGGTGAGAGGATTATGAGGTGTCACCTTCCTACATGTGAGCATCCATTAGCTATCTTGGGAAGATACTTTGCTATCTTTAGTCTGATAGATGGTTTCTCCTCATTGGTCAGTGTTGCCACCTCCTCCCTCTCCCTAATCTATATAAGCATGCTACCTAGCTTATATTTTCATTCGATATTGGAGATAGTTATCTGATGCTATTTTTCTATTCGAGCATTTCACATCAATCTCTTGGTATCATTGTTATGTTATTTCAATTGCTTTTGTATTTATGGTCTATGTTTCTAACTCTTTCAATTGATTCTAGGTTATAATCTATTTTACGGATTTGAACAAATTTGATTCATCATTCTCCTACATTCCATAGCCTTATGTCCAAATTTATTGTAAGAGCATTAGTAGCCTGAGTACCTTTGTGTAGTTGGTTGTCTGATAGGTGGCCTCTTGAAAATTTTCTTCTTATTCTGGACTTGTCTGTTATTACCCTTCTTGACTACAATCGTCTTTTGGTTATTGTTCTTCTTCTTAGCATTGTTCGAAGTCTAATTTGTCTTTGAACTTTCACCCTTTTCAAATCCTAATCCTTCTTTATCCTTAGGAGCCTTTTGATTTGCAATTATTTCATCAAGTAGTAAGGAGATTTTCTTGAATTTATCTTCTTGAATTTTTTCTTTTTCCAGCTCTATCTTTAAGACCACTACTTCTTGTTCAAGCCTTGAGCATTCTTCAGATTTGCCTTTTAGTTTTTCATTTAGGCATTCTTCAATTCTTTTTCTTTCATCAATTTGTATTTTCAAACTGGTGATTGCCTCATTTGATTGATTAAGTTGTTCATTTAATTCCTTGTATCTTTCTTTGAATTTCTTGTTTTACTCTCTCAACTTCTTGATGCATTCATCTGCTTCCTTAATATTTTCTTCCAGATCTTCAAGGGCTGATTTAAATTCTCCATTCATGTCAACTATGTAGTCTTCTTCAGTAAATTCAATAGCAGAAATTTCTTCTAGAGGGACAGGATATGTCCTAGTCGCTATGTGTTCACACTTCAAGATCTTTCTCAAGTGGTTAAGCTTCTTCCAAGAAACCAAGCTCTGATACCAATTGTTGAACACCCAGAATACTAAGAAGGGGGGGTGAATCAGTATTCTCTGAAACTACTTAAGCATTTAAACATTCATTCCACATAGCATATTAAGTTTGTAGAAAGAAAGGAAAGTATGAAAGCAATCATCAAAGCACATAACACATGAATACTAGATTTTTATATGGAAAACCCAAAAAGGGAAAGACCACAGTGAGGATTAGCTCACAATATGTTATAAAACAACCAGTTAAAGTTGATACAATTGGTGGACTCACTATCCAAAAGAGAATGCTCACTATAGGTGGCTCACTGACAAAGGACTCACTATCCTAAATAGAAAGAGATAGAAGAAGGGGTGGCTCACTGCCAAATATAAACTGCTAGAAATGCATCTAACTTATGCTGGAGACACAGTTCCATTGAAACTCAAAATACTAACTTAACACACTTCATCTTCACCACAATCTTATCTTATTCTTCTTTACATCAAATTTCACTCACACACCCACTTAATTCATTCACATCTACACACTTACCTCCACACAAGAATTCAATCTTGTTTATATACCACAGTAATCATGCAAAACATCAAACAGGGTGGCAAATAGATGTACTGTGTGAGTTGTTGTGCTGTCAGCCCAAAATTCAAACCTATACGGTGTGTAGAGAGAACCAAATCATGTAGCACATTAAGATAGGTTGACATAACCTATATTTACTACCATAACTTTGTTCCATACATGAATTAACTCCACACAATCTCAACACCATTAGTTTGGCTCTACTGGTGAAGTAATAATAACATGAACTAACAATTTTCTCACAACTCAACATGCGAACCACCAAAATACTTTCCACTTGGAGACTACACACTTTTGACATCTATGAACTTGTCCTCAAATCTGCATAGAGAAATATTCATCTATGGTAGAATGCAGAGCATTCCAATATACCACTGGTACTATCATTACACTGTCTGATACTCTATCAACTCTATCTTTAACTCTATAGGACATCAAGACCTGAAACATTGGATTTAGACTCCTTTAGTATGCACCAAACATACCTTGTAACCACATAGAAAGATTCTTCATAGTGGAGGAATGTGGACTGAAATACTGTGACCCTATCTTAGGTTCTGTACTGCAAATGGCTTAGGAAAAACTTCAGCAAATTTTGCCTGAGTGTAAAACACCAAAATGGAAGGACATCAATGTAGTCATACAAGGATTTTATAAAACACTTAGATATATCATGCTTAGGTGTATTTTCCTCCTCATCACACTTAGCATCTTCTCTGGACCAACACAACTATGTCTTTATACTTTGTTGCCATCAATGACAACACTACTCACTATCATGCTCATCAGTCTCTTCATCATCATGCTTATGTTGCCAACACAAAGAAGGTGCCTTTTATATGGAATACCAATTGCTAATTAATCTTTCTTATACATTGGCGAGGTGTAGAGCTATAGAGGGGCCATTTAGAACCTCTTGACAATCCTATAACTATCATTGTAGCCATGAAACTATCCAGTCATCATAAGAGTCTCTAAACAAGGGAAAATACCTATAAATCAGTCTTAAAGACCCTGTGATAGTCTTGAAATAGCCATAAAACCCTTTTACAAGTGTAACATCAAAAAATGTCCCCTTGGGGGCTTTTCCCTCATAAGTTTTAGCTATTGGGTCTTTTATATGCATTTAGGACAACTTGCATCATATTTTGACATCCCAATGAAATGATCCCTAAGTTTAATGACAAATGGGACTTAGGGGGATCCCTTGAACCTAACCTTGACCAAAATAGGGGGGAGGACTTGGGTGCTCGCACCCTAGTCCTACCCTATTTTGGGTCAGTCCCAAATTTTGGGTGTCAGCTTGTGACTGTTATTTGGGTCCTATGCTAACACGGTAAGTTTGAATTATGAAATTATTGGTGGGAGTGTTTGTAGTTGCATATATAAGAATGTTTAGGCATTCATTTGTAAACGAGATGGTTATTGTGAACTTTATGCATCCTAAAGGTGATTCAAGGCTTTCATTGTGTAGCAAGAGCATATTTGTGTTGTCTATGTGTTTGTATTTGTAGATTTGAGAAATCATCTCCTCATGGCATGAAGAGCTTCTTCCTCCCATGAGATCTTCACTACAAGGTGACATCATTTGTGTTTTTGAGCATTTATCATTTGGTTTTTACCTCTGCCTCCCAAGGGCACGTACTCTCTATCTGACAACGGTGTTCGGAAGACTTGAATGTCTCTCTGAGGCTTGACTAAGGCAAGCCTCTAAACACCACAACCCCCTCCCAAAGTTTTCATGATTGCAAGTTACAGGTCAAGGATACAAGAAAAGTGAAGTGGAGGGTATCTCAGAGTGTCAGAATTGTAGATCAGAAAATAAAATAGCTCCCTGGGCTAGGGCGCATGCTCATTAGTCCTCAAAGTTTCGTGATGGGAAAAGCTTTGGTACAATAGGAATAGGTTACAGATCTTGTTTGTAGACCGCAACAAAAAGTAGGGCATTGGACTTGGACACCCGTTCTTTACTCCCCGACTGTTCTGCTTCCGAACCTTGAAAATAGGTGCACAATTATTTGTTATTTTACATCCTTCTATAGCAACATTTTCTGATATTCATTTGTTTGCTGTCGTATTTGCATAATTAGGGTTTTAATGTATAATTGAGCATAACTTAGCATAATTGACAATCAAATCATACAAATCCAAGTTTCCATACATCTCATAGTTACCTAGGGTATGATAGTACATTGCAACTCAACCCTAGTTCCTTGAATGAAAGGGTGAAAGGAGGATACATACACAAAACTACCAAAAACCAACTATCCAAATTTTACCCTTTACATTTTGGTGAACCCATGTTATTGGGCTTGTTTGCACCTTTTTGAGTGTTGTGCTTCAGATTTACATTGATTTCATTCATTCATAGTATCATTCATCTTATTGCATTGGAAAACTTACAAAAAAATAGAAAAATTGGAAAAAAATGGCATTTTAGGGTTTGCATGTTGTATCAATTAATTTGAATTTCATCAAATTTATGATTTTTGCATTAGATTTGAGATAAATTGTAGAAAATTATAAAAATTCAATAGCTTGCATTGCATTTTCATCATAAAATTGCTAGGGTTTTGTTGAAAATTGTGAATTTTGCATACAACCTAGTAATTCCAAAATCTAGGGTTTGTAGGTAAAATCTTGTTTCAATTTTTTTTCTAATAATATAATACACTCATTCAAATTTGCATTTGGCTGTAGTATTGAATTTTAGTACAAATTTGCATTTAGATTTTAAAAAATTGCCTTTTTGCATAGAAAATTTCAACAAAAACTAACATTTTCATTGATTTTTCATTAGATTTGCACTTGCATTTTCATGGTAGGGTTTGGAAATTATTTTTAGATCTAAGAGAACTTAATTTTCATCATAAAATAGATTACAAAACATTCATATAGCATTTTACATCAAGATCTCAAACCTAGGGCTTGAAAAACCTTGATTTTCACTAGATTTGGCCTTATCGACTCTCAAAATTTGCACTATAGGCATGTTGTAAAGAATATTTTTGCTCTAATTGGCTGATATTAGGGTTATTATCTTCTTCCCCTCCTAAAAATATTTACAACACCTTTCTATTGGCCTCTTGTATTGAAAATTTGGTGAAAAATTGCACATTTTTGCTATTTTTACCTACTAGTTTGCACCCTAAGCGTGTTGTAATAGATTTTATGATTACAGGTGACTGATATCATGGATATTATTTTCTAAACCTCATAAAATTTCTTACAACACCTCTTTTGCTAGGTCTTGGAATTGAAAAATTGTGAAAAATTGTCTATTTTTGTTATATTTTCACTAGGGTTTGACCTTGAGTGGCACTATAAGTGTGTTATGATAGATATTTTGGCATTAGGTGGCTGTTATTACTGATATAATTTGCTGTCCATCATCATTTTCCTCACAACACCCTTTTTCATGCTCCTTTGCATTGAGATTTGGTGAAAAATTAGTGTCTTTTCACTAAGTTTTAACTTATCGTCATCTTAGATTTGCATGAGTCTAATAACTCGCTGTCCTAAGAGAAATATTCCTTTAAGAAGAAGCATAAGACACATGGGATCTAGTGCTCTTGAAGAACTTGGCACATTGAACACCTTCTTTACAAAAGGAGAGACACAAATGTTACAAGATATTACACCTATCACAAGTACAATGGAAGAGCAAACTTTTCATGATGTTAATGATACTATCGAGATGACATGATATGTATCTATTGAGCAAATAGATAAACTTGACAAAGACCTAGCTGAATTTCAAGACTATGTGCAAACTGAGAGGATAGTTAAAGAAGTTGTACCTATGATTGGCCATAAACCCATGAAAGAACAAAGCCCTATCTTACAAGAGATAAGTGGTAAGAGAAAAAGAAATAGAAAAGTAAGAGAAAGAAGAAGAAGAAGACAAGCTTATGCCATAAACCTTGCATCTCAACAAGAAAACATTGATCCAAACATCGCACCAAACAAAGATGATCCTAACAATAAACAATCTAAAGACAAGAACAAGAATTGAGCTATGGTACCTTATGTCCCACTTTCCTCTAGCATTCGGGAGTGGGAGGATGACAATGATTTACTTGATGATAAGACCTAGTATGAAGATCCTACAGGTAAGCATCTCTAACCTTTTATCTCTCTCATGATGTGCTTCCCCCGTGATGTGTTATGTGTTGTTTAGGCCTCCTGGGATGACCCCTGATTCTCTTGTAAGGTCCAAGATACCAAGAGACCACCTCTGTTGTGACCTTCTTCTATTTGTATCATCATTATTCTATATTGCCTCTCTCTGATTTCATTATTGTGTGTTGTGTCTTATGGACATAGTGTTGCACTTGGTGACTTGGGGGCACCCTCCTACGTGACTATCCCTAAGACACTTGTTTCTCCTCTCTTATTTATTGTTTCCCTTCCTTTAGTGTTTCTATCTAGTGAGTAGATGACTAAAAACATTTATACTGATGCAGACCTAGTGTCCCTTTAGCGAGAAATAAAAAATTGGACTTAGTTCCTAATATGACGATGGGGTTGTATATCTTATCCAATGCTTGGCTAGTAGAAGCACTTATGCTCTTTGCGTAGTGATTTTGATGATGTTTCTATCTCATTTACAAATCATAACAATATTGCTGCTTCGTGCACTTTATCTATCTTGAATCTTGCATGCCTCAGACTTCATATACATTATCATGATTTTGTAGACACTAACATGTTTCTTGCAAGGATGTGTTTGTGGGAACATTTGGCGATCCTAAAGTACATGTCACCTCTAAGGGGCATGGGCTTTGTAAAAGTCTGTGTTCTCTTGTGTGTTTTCTTCCTACCTTAACATGCTTGATATCGATGTGTGATATCAACCACCTTAAGGTGGGGGCATATATAAGGCAACCTGTCTATTGTAGATGTTAGCAATGTGCTTGTCCTCAAGTTCAGTTTAAAGACTAGTGGCCAAGAGTCCCTCCTGCACTCTAAGTTTGTTTGCAATCAATCAATCAATCATCTTAAGCCCTTTGCGGAGGCGGGGGTAGTGTATCTCTTGCGGAGAGTGCCCATCCTGTCATTTTCAAAAAGTCCTCATTGGGAGGTGGGGAGTAGTTCTGTGGCTAACTCAACCCTTAAGCATGTCTTTGGCGATTGTTGTGGTGAAGCCCAATCATTAGTGTGTGCATGTAATGTGCCTGAGATGGTGATGAGCCTAGAAGTAGGAGCACTCCATTGCTTATCTGTTGTGTTTTCTCTATGTCTTCAAAGTGTGTGTGTTTGGCATGCCTACTTTATTTGACATGTTTATTGCCCCATATGCAGTTTAAAGACCTGCATGATGAGTGCATCCTGCATTATGGGAGGTTTGGTGTGTCATGTGTGTGTTGCCCCATATATGCAGTTTAAAGACCTATGTGATGAGTGCATCCTGCATTATGGGAGGTATGTTTACTTTCCTTGTACTTGCATCTGCATTTCATATATATGAGAAAAAGAAAAGAAAAGAAATCATTCCTGTCTTCTATGCATTCTGTTGTATTCTCCATGTTTTGTGTGACTGTAACTGTCTTCTCTGTGTTTTGTGTGCCTGTCATTGTCTTCAATGTGTCTAGCGTGTCTTCTCAGTGCTTGGTGTGTTTGGTGTGTTTGTTGACCGTACTTTAATGCATGTATTGGCCTCACATTTATACATACATTAAAGTGGGGGCTAAATGTAACATCAAAAAATGTCCCCTTGGGGGCTTTTCCCTCATAAGGTTTAGCTCCCAGGTCTTTTATCTACATTTAGGACATCTTGCATCAAATTTTGACATCCCAATGAAATGATCCCTAAGTTTCATGACAAATGGGACCTAGGGGGATCCCTTGAACCTAACCCTGACCAAAATAGGGGGGAGGACTTTGGTGCCTGTACCCTAGTCCTACCCTATTTTGGGTCAGTTCGCAATTTTGGGTGTCAGCTTGTGACCATTATTTGGGTCCTATGTTGACATGGTAAGTTTGAATTATAAAATTCTTGGCAGGAGTGTTTGTAGTTGCATATATAAGCATGTTTAGGCTCATTTGTAAATGAGATGGTTATTGTGAACTTTATGCATCCTAAAGGTGATTCAAGGCTTTCATTGTGTAGCAAGAGCATATTTGTGTTGTCTATGTGTTTGTATTTGCAGATTTGAGCGATCATCTCCTCATGGCATGAAGAGTTTATTCCTCCCATGAGATCTTCACTACAAGGTGACATCATTTGTGTTTTTGAACATTCATCATTTAGTTTTTGCCTCTACCTCCCAAGGGCACGCACTCTCTATCTGACAATGATGTTCGGAAGACTTGAATGTCTCTCCAAGGCTTGACTGAGGCAAGCCTCTAAACACCACAACCCCCTCCCAAAGTTTTCATGATTACAGGTTACAGGTCGAGGATACAGGAAAAGTGAAGTTGCGGAAGGGTATCTCAGAGTGTTAGAATTGCAGATCAGAGAAGAAAATAGCTCCCTGGACTAGGGTGCCCGCTCATTAGTCCTCGAAGTTCTGTGACGGGAAAACCTTTGGTACAACAGGAACAAGTTACAGATCTTGTTTGCAGATCCTGACAAAAAGCAGGGCATTGGACTTGGGCACCTGCTCTTTAGTCCCTGACTATTTCACTTTTGAACCCCAAAAATAGTTGCACAATTATTTGTTATTTTACATCTTTCTGTAGCAGCATTTTTTGATATTCATTTGTTTGCTGTCGTATCTGCATAATTAGGGTTTTAATGTATAATTGAGCATAAGTGAGCATAATTGACAATCAAATCATACAAATCCAAGTTTCCCTACATCTCATAGTGACCTAGGGTATGATAGTACATTGCAACTTGACCCCAAGTCCTTGAATGAAAGGGTGAAAGGAGGATACACATACAAAACTACCAAAAAACTAATTATCCAAATTTTACCCTTTACAAGTCCAAAACTACCTTGACAAATCTATTACCAATCATAAATTAGTGAAAAAAACCCTTGAAATATCTTTAAAAATCATTCATAAGCATTTGGCACCTAAAATTCACATTCAAAAGGAGGGAAAACATGTTTGAAATCCAATTCATCATTACTATTTACCTTAAATTTGACGGTATGGTTATAAAGACCAAACCTTTGTTTGCCCATCATAACCCCTTTTTGGACTATTTTAAGCATTTTTGAAGGATTAAAGGTTATAAATAGGACAAACTAATACCATGACATCATCATAGCTACCCACCTAGAATATTGTATGGATGAGGAGAACCATTGCATATTAAAAGTATTAAATTTTATGATTTTATTATTTAAGACTACTTTGTCAATAAAAATAGCTATCAAAGGGCCCATTCTCAATTCCTAATCCCATGTTTTTATCCTCACACATGTGAGTGGTATAAAAGGCCTTATAATATCCAATTTGTACAATGAGAATATATTTTTTGACGATGATACTAGCATGTGAAAACGATAATAAGGGTGTTGTTCTTACTATCCGACAGTCCTATGCATAGTTGAGATTCAAACGCATCAACAATTTCATGGTTTTAGATTATTTTTAGGCAATTAGCCATGATATAAGGACAAATTTTGTGGTGATGAGTGTAATCCAAGGTTTCATCTTGAGTAGTCTTTCCAAAAAATAAGTTAAAAGGATAATATATAGACCTAGGGTTTGGTTGCCAATGGAAACTCACCAAATCCTTGTTGAACACACTAGGATACTGAGAGGGGGGGTGAAATAGTATCTAATCAAACCTCAAATTCTCTAGAACAGTTTAAAACTTATTACAACATTAACATAAACACAATGCACATCAACACATAACACCAGATATACGTGGAAAACCCAAGAAGGGAAAAACCATGGTGATGATTAACTCACAATAGATGAAGCTCAAAATAACAACTTTGTTTTAGGGCTACAACCCAAGGAAGCTACTACTCCCTAAAAACTTTGATTTAGGGTCACTCCCAAGGAAGATACAACTCCTTGAAGACTTTGTTTTAGGGTCACTCCCAAGGAAGCAACTACTCCCTAATTTGAGAACAAACTCAAAAAAGATTATAGTACGACAATCCTTCTACTGCCTAAAAACTAACATTGAAGTTCACACCTTTGATGATTGCAATTCTGCTTCTTCTAATAATTGGATCAATTAGGCACACTCTTCACTTCCTTCATGTCACACAAATGTCTTCAAGATGAATTAGGATAGCTTCTAACACATATGTTGTTTCTCCTTCAGTCGCACATCATAATGCATTCATTCTGCTCCTTTTCTTGTTTGTGAACCTTATCAATCACATTGCAATCACACATCACCTAACTCAATTTGATTTACAATTTATACATGATATTTCATTGATTACATTGCTTGTTAGCCAGAGAAAACATGAGAAATAGATTTACAAGTCTGCCAAACTACACACAACATGAAACGTGTAGAGGACAAGTCCTAACAAGATTACACGCTACACCAGCAAAAGACCCATGCCTTGTGAACATCAACACTTGATTATCTAGGTAAAAAAAATCCTTCACAACATTAAGGAATTACATCTACACACTCCACTCATTTGAAAATAGGATAGCCTTAAGCAAAGGCATATGAAACTTGAAGCAAAACAGCCACAACAACTTGAAAACCTTGTGTGGTATTGGAAACAAGAAAGATCTTCATGAAACTCTTCTAGATGAGTCTACAAGACTCATACAACATCTCCAAACACTCCTTTACCTCTGTACATCAAAGATTTTGTGTCGTACATCTTCAACCATGAACTTTGAGAACAACAAGTCATCCAGAAACATTGCAACATACTGTCATTGAAAAACTGAGCTTGCAAATCACCAAGAAACTTAAAACTGCAAGAAGGCATGTAATGCACATCCATAAACATGTCCACAAAACCACAAAGGCAAACATTTACATTTGGAGGAATGTAGAACATTCCAACAGGCCTTTAACACCACCTTACTATGCCTGAACACATGCTGATACTCTATCATGCATAACTTTCACAACGAAAGGACAAATGATCTAAAACTTTGGAATTATCACCTTCACAAAACCCTGAACATAGTTCCAGAACTATGTAGCCATAACTACAAATATGGAGGAATGTAGAGTATTCCATTGCCCTACTAAGAACACCTTTACAAAAACAACACTATCTTCACACTGTCAACTGCAAAACACTCTTCTAGTAATCCAAACACCATGAAACTTGGAACATACATGATTTGACACTATATGAAGCTATCTTCCAATCTGCAAAGGCACAACATCAAAAGGATGTAAATGTGGAGTAATCTCCTAGACAATCTGCTAAAGCAGTCATCCTGTAGCAGAAACTTTCACCAACTTCTGGAGGCCAAAACTTCTTTTTATCAGCACATACATTCTTAGGAATTGTAGATACCTAAAAAGTCCACTTGTCGTAACGTCACATCATCTAGGCATTTGATAGCATTTTTGCCCTAAACTACCCCTTCGCCATCCTAACTAGCATTTCCTCTATTAAATTAAATAAATTCAACATTTGTTTAATTTAATCCTATCCTTCCACATTATTAAATAAATAAATTTTATTTATTTATTTTGTCCTTTTTCCTCTTAAATTAAATAAAATAAATATTTTATTTTATTTTATTTATCATCTTATCCCCTTTCCTCTTAAAATAAATAAATAATTTTATTTATTTATTTTAATTCCCACATACCTCATAAATTAAATAATTTATTTTTAAATTATTTAATTATGACTCACCTACTTACCATTTTGACCACTCAACTCATCTCACCTACCTTCTATTTTCATCTCCACCCACCACTCAACTCTTTTCTCTCACCTACTATTTACCTCTCAAGTGAATTCATCCACTTTCCTTTTCTTTTCCCAAGTTGTACAATGCAACTTTCCAATCCAATTATCACTTGCAATTGGAAACTTCATCTTTCCATTCTCTCATATTTGTCTATTTAAACTCCTCATTTTCATGCCATTCTCATGGATGAATCTTCTAAGCACTGACACTCTACTGAAATTTTGCCTCATCCATCAACCTCTACCTATCTTTCTCTCATCTATCAATCTTCATCTTTGTCATTGTGCTGCAAGACATGAGCAATCAACAAATCATAATTGAACCAAGGAATTGAAGCATCTAGGTGATCTCATTTTATGTTGCATGTTGTTTTAATCACTTAGGTTGGATTTCTTGAAGGTATTTGGGCTTTTAATCTTGATTTGCATGGTGTGATCTAATAATGGATTTTTCCCTGGTATACATTATGGCACGCCCGGTGGGACCGAATCATTAGATTTACAGGTTTTTGCTTTAAAAATTTGTGTTTTCATCTAACCTTTGTTTGTGAGATTTTGCAAGGACCTATTATAGGTGATCTCCAGGCCTAAAACAAACATCACGGTTGCATCCATAAGGCCCAAGAAGTGAAGAAAAATATATAATTTGACCATTTTTGCTGCAGGTCAAATTTAAACAAATGTTTCTATGGTGATGAATAGTGTTTCTGGCGGTGAACAGTGCTTTCTAGTGATGAATAGTGTTTCCGGCGATGAACACACATAAACCCAGATCTTGGTATGCGTGAGAAGTGAGTGCCGTGGAGGGGAGTCGGTGCTACCAAGATCCTGGAGCTACCCGCTTTGAATAAGCACAACTAGGGGATCCAACAAATATAGCCTTTGCCTAGCCTTAGGATGTAATGATTGAGCATGGCTTGTGTATGAGTGTCTTCCATCTTGTTTGCTTACCATAAAATTGCCAAAAAAGTTGTCAAAACCAAAATCTTTGTTACAAAACAATCTCATACAATATCATCCTAAGACACATCCTAAGCCACATCATCCGCATCTCCTAATCCTAATCATCCTATTTAGTCATCATTCTAACTTCATCCTAGTCATTACCCAATCAACTTCTTCCATTTCTTATCCAAATCACATCTTATTCATCCCACATCCTCATATCATCATCTACTACTTCTAAACATGGACATGACATTCCCAAACAAGACCTATGAGAATGATCCTTATGGCACCTTAACAATGCTTGATACCCTTGAGTGGTTATATAGAAAGAAACCAATCCTTACACCACCACAACACCAACAATTCCCACAACATCAAGCCATAAGCTAATACCAACAATCCCAAATCCAATCGTCACATCAACCATATCCATCCACCTATCATGTTACTGTTGGCAAGAGACACTATGTGGCTTCATGAGTGTTGTCATTGATGGCAACAAAGTCCATCCCACACATCCACAGGACATGGTGTGTCTATATTGGAAGTCAGACTGAAGAGTATTTTGTTCTAGTGACCAAGAACAGAGCATGCAGCAAGGTCTGACAATCAAGTCCAGATCTCTCAGAGCAAGTATCTCAGTACAGTGCAGACTTGGAGAAGTCAAGAAGAGTAGCATGACTAATATATTCTAGAGATTGAGCCTCCGGTGATGTAAGAGTGAAAAGATATGAACACCTAAGTGTTGGGTTCCTGTTTGGCAGAGTAGACTGAGGAAGAACTGATCGGCAGAGCTTCAGACCTTAATCCGGATGAGATATTGATGGTAATCAAGTTTCTTAAGGGATCATTCATGATTGACTGACATGATTGATGACTTCTATAAGCATCTCTTTGATACGCATCACTTAGCAAGCAAGGATTCAGCCGATAGACCAGAGTTTGGGAAAATATTGAGTATTGCGGATGATGACTAGAAAGATGTTGAAATCCTTTGTGCAGATATATATATACTAGATGGATTTTGATGAGAAGGATTGTGTGGTGTGTTGTGAAGTGCGAAGAAAAGGAGAGAGCAGTGTGGGAGTAGTAACACAGGTCCGATATGTGATGGGACAATAGCACCAAAAAAGAGGAAGAATGAAGTGTAGTAGATCAGTGTATTAAGCCTAACCAGAACTGAACCTCAACATATGTGGATGCTTCTCATCATTTCAAGTATCTTGTTACTTTCTTTGTACCTTGTAGACAGTGAGTCTCTTGTAGGCAGTGAGCCTCTTGTGAGCAGTGTGCTCGGGTAGTGAGCCCTAATTGGCAAGTGCCATTTCATACTTCTATTCTTTTAACAGAGAATACAATCTTGGGTTAGTCACCCTGTGGTTTTTCCCTTAACAGGGTTTTCCATGTCAAAATCATTGTATTATGTGTATTGATCTTGTTTCTGCTTTCATGGTTATGGATGCTTATTTGTTTTGATGCTACACTAGTTATTAAAGAAGAACAAAAAGTTAAATTAATTAAGATAACTGATTCACCCCCCTCTCAGTTATCAATAATTGGTATCAGAGCTAAGTTCCTCCAAATAGAGCCTAACAGCTTGAGGAAGATCTGGGAATTCCAATTGATATGTATGGTATGAGGGAACAACTTCAGTCTGCCCTTGATGATCTTGAGCAATCTCACTCTGAAGTCAATAACTTGAGGGAAAGACTCAAACAAGCTGATGATTTCATAAATAAACTAAAGGAGAAATTAAGTATCTCTATGAAAAAGAGAAAGGAACTTCTTCAGCAATTAGCAAGTCAAAGTGAAGCCAATGATACTAATGAAGATCTGAATGAGAAGAACAAATTATGTGAGAAGCTATCAAAAGAGGTCATTATGGTAAGACATGAAATGGAATAAGGGGTTATGAAATTCACCCAAGAAATTGAAGAGAAAAGAAAGACTGAAGATAATCTAAAACAATCTCTCAAGGAGAAGTCAGAAGACTACCACAAAATGGATAGAATAATCAGGCATTTGGAATTTGATCTTGAAGAAGCTAGAGATAATGAAGAACAACTTGATAATCAGATTAACACTCTAAAAAGGGATCTTCAAACAACAAATGAATACAAAGAGAAATTCAAGATAAACTCCGCTCAACTTGAAGTTCTTCTTGAAAGCCAAAAGAGGGTAGATGACAAGCAAGGCTTGGGGTATGAGAAAGGTGAAAGCTCTGAATCCGATCAGAAGAACTTTGGATCAAGAAATCCAAGGAACAGGCCTAGAAGACCTCCAGTAAGACAACCAAATGCTCAAAGATATCCATCCTTCAATGGACACTGCCACAATTGCAATAACTTTGGTCATAAATGAAATCAGTGCAAAAGAAGAATGAATCAGACTAATTCATCCTTCTCTGGACAGTGTTTTAATTGTAAAAGGTATGGTCACAAATCTCATGAGTGTAGAAATATGCAAATGAACAATTCATTCAATGGTAGATGCTTTGCATGAAATAGAATGGGACATATGGCTAATCAGTGTAGATCAAGAGGATATCAGTCAAATATGTATAGAAATGTTGTTTGCCACAATTGCAATAGATCCTGTCATATTGCCAAATTCTGCAGAAGTAAGAATCAGGACAAAAAGGGTCTGGTGCATCATAATCAAAACCAAGACAAAGGAAAAGAAAAAGTGAATGTAGATGAAATTCAAAGGGAGATGAACAAGATTTGGGTGAAGAGGAGTACAGAAAATGTTGAGGATGGATCCACACCAGAATCTGGTGCTAATATTCCTTCTGAAAACTAAATAGATGAGCTCTAGCTCAGGGGGAGTCACAAAAGAAAACAAATTCCCCCAGCCAATCAATTGGTGCCTAAAATTGGCACATGAAAAGTTGCGGATTAAAGGGTTCTCAGAGAAACATTTAATAAGCCTAGGTAAAGATATGGAAGATCTTTAGAAGAGGTTAATCTTCCAATATTGATCCAGTTTAATAGTCATCTGGTAAGAACAGGGTTTTCACAGTTAGACCCAGTATGATTCAAATTTGAGGTGTCTTGATCTGTGGATAAATGGAATGATTGGAGAAAGGTAGATAGATTGCCAATGTTCATTGAGAATAACTCCAAGTGCATCTCAGTGATCCAGAAAGATCTCTCAGGACAAGGAGAACAAAGCAACTAGAATAACTTAAGTTGTGCATTTATTAGAATGTGAAATTAGGGTTTGCATAGAAATATAAGGGTTCTTTTGTTCATCATTTGCACATTTGCATTTGAGGAGAAGAGAGAAGGAGCTCTGCAACTAAATTGTCTCAAACCTCTAAAAGATCAACCACAGAAGTTGATTCATCCTGCAATTCGATCCGGCTCATATCAGGAACCCTAGAAGTGTAAAAGGTATTTGCCACTCTTGAAAAACTCTCTCTGAATCTTTTGAAAGATGGCTACTCTGAATGTTGTCAAAATCACTGATAGGCCACGTCCTAAATTCAAAAAACACCCCTACAAATCTCTAGAAGTTGATCCCTTGGGCGCATTCTCTAGCATTTCGCATGGGGTTTTACATGTAGAAGATGTTAGGGCATATATTCATGCAAACATTGAGGAATTTGGGGAATCCAAGCTAAAGGATATCTATCACAATAAGTTAATAGATGATTCTTTTGAACTGAAACCTCAGTACAAGGCTATCTGAGACAAGCATTTTGGACATTGCATCCATTTCCCCTGTTTTACAGAAGATGAATGGGTCCGGTATGTTCTGAGTAGAATGCATGACAACTTTATATGGTTGATGAGGCCATTCAAGATAACCAAGGATGCCATTAGGGAAGTTACCAGATTGCACTCATCTGGTGGGTTACCTACTCTCAAATCCGTCAAGAATCAGATAATGAGTGAGGCAACAGGATCAAAATTTGACAAGAGAGCAATGACAATTGAAGATATCACTGATCCGGATATCAACTTTGCATCCATGATAATTGGCTATAAGATATATCACTCTAGTAGGGAGAATTATGTATCTGGAACTGCAATCTATGCTGCTTATTAGATGTTAAGGGAGAATGCAAATTATGATTTTTGTGAGCTTCTTCTAAGCCAACTGTTGGAAAACCTACAAAAGATCAAGAAGGACAAGAAGAACTCATTCACGTATGGTGGGCTAATACTGTGTTTGTCCTTTTACTTTATGAATGAGCTTCCTGGATCTAGTGGTTGGTTATGGAAAAATGATAGACCAGTAGCCATACACATCAGACATTATTTGCATGGAATTAGTGATGCCAAGGCACATAATACAACACTCTAGGGCTACTTCAAGAACTTTCAGAGTATGATGCAAGCTAGAGAGAGAATCCCCCAATCTCTAGTTGAAAAGTATAAGGATATAGTATGCTTTATGGTAGAAATTGATCAATGCCTAATGGACGCAGTGGAGCCAAGGATAGTCTGGATCATGCCAATGGGGTATGAAGTTGATGAGAAAATTCTAGAGCTGTATATTCAACACATGTTGAGTCAGCCCAAGGACCTTGATGTAGAAAGGTTTGGAACCTTTGAAGAGTTGAGTGTAAAGATTCATGTAGAGCTAAGAGAACCGGAGGTAAAAAGAAAAGTGAGAAAAGAAGTAGAGGATATTGCCAAAAGGTATGGCATCTCAAAAGAAGCACTTGATGCAAATAGAGAAAAACTAGAAAAGGCAGAGAAAGAGAAACAAGATATAGAAAAAGAAAGTGATCCAGTGCAAGCCCCTTCCCAGACCAGATCCTCCAAGAACTCTACAACTGCCACCTCTAAGATCCAAAAGGCATCAAAACTGGAAGCCCAGACATCTGGAAAGGGAGAGAAGAGAACAAAGAAAAAGGCAACAAGATCCTATACAAGTCAAAAGGATGATGAAGAAACTGAAACCGATGAGCAAGTCAAGAAAATGAAGAAGAAGAAAACATCCAATGAACCCTCTACCGGTCAAGGAAAGGAAGAAAAGGCAGAAGAATTCATTGAAAAGCTTACTCTTTGCATTAATGATATTATCAAATCAGTCACTGTGGATGGGAACCTGAAACCAATGACTGAAATTTATGATGATTTTAGTGAAGCTGATCAGAAGATCCTGCAAGAAGCTACAGTCAGGTATCTAAACATCTATAACAAAGCATTCATTGAAATTATATCTTTGATTCCCAAAAGTTTAGAAAAAGAACTTGAAATGAGAAAGAACAATGCCATGGCAAAAGACTTAGAAATCTGGGAGCAAATTGCTATCCAACTCTATCCTTCCATCACTCCTCAACAAAAGAACATGATCTTCAAGGATTGCAAGGATGAGTTCCAGAGAAAATATAGAATGAATAAGTTTATGCTCAGAGAGACTGATCAAGTGGCTAAAGAAATAAAAGATATCCTCTGGAATGCTTTTAAAAGATTCAATCTTCCTATTATAGAGGGCTTAGGTGATGAACCCTCTACCATGGATGACAAAGGAGAATCTACTGAGATAGTTGTAGAAGAGACAAAGGAGACAAGTAAAGAGAAAGCTAAGGACTCAGATTCCTCTGTTCTGGAAGAGGAAGTTCATGGAGAAGTAGACACCTCTCTTTTGGATCCCCCTGCAGACTCTGAAATTGAAGGCAAAAAAAGAAAAGAAGAGAGGATCAATCAAGGAGAAGAAGTGAAGGGAAGAGAAGAAGGTCAAACAGAAAAGACCACAAGTGATAGTACTGAGGATGCAGAAGGGAAGAAAACTCTGTCTCCGGCAAGAGACACCGCAGAAGCAGTCAAAGACTTCTTGACAAAAGAAATGATGGAATTAGATGAACCAGAGCTACTTCAAGGGCCATTCAATTTTGATTCCCTCTCTCTGGTCCAGACAATGAAGGTAGCATCTTTTGCTCAAGCCAAAGCAAAAGAAAAGCTTTTGAAGTCTCACATAGAAGACTGTGAGATAATAGAGATTGCATCTAGTGTGCTAGAGAAAATCATGCCATCCTTCCAAAAGGATCCTTCAGCCTCCACATCTGGTAATCTAAGGTCTCTTGTAAATTCTGTTAATACACATTTTGACTCTTTAGAGAAAGCAGCAGAAGAGAAAGTCCGACAAGAATTTTTGGGTAAGAGATTCTCTGAAGTACAAGGGATAATAACAAATGATAGGAGAACTATGGATATTGGGATAAAGAGCTTAGAAAATGCTCTTAAAGATGGTAGAGAAATATATAAATTTTGTTTATCCTGGTCTAAAGTGACAAAGGATATTGAGAAGAAAGTGAAAGAGCAAGAGGATAAACTGTCAAGTGCATCTCAAAATTTTGATCCTCTCACCTCTTCCATAATAAATCAAGAGTGTCAGACTATTGCAGTCATAAATGAAATAAAGAAGCTTGAGAAGGAGAAGAAAAATAGAATAAGAAGGTTAAGTGAACTTAGAGGGATAATTATCCCTAAATTAGAGGCCATGCATGAGGCCCTATCTGATGCTCAGACCACAGCCCAGACCAGTGATCTGACAAATCTAAAAAGGGTAGAAGCTTTTGCATTCCTGTTGAGTGGTCACATCTCAATTTTGGACAGGATGAAGCAAAGTTGGGCAACATAATTTATCCAGTTGAAGACAACTTTTGTAGATATACTTCAGTTTATCTAAGTATAACACGTATATATACTTATGCGGCTAAGTATAGTTGGATTTTTGTGTATTTTGGTGTGTGGATTCTACCCTTTACCATTGATGTCAAAGGGGGAGTGAGTAGCAGTGAAAAATGTGGAATCTAGCTAAGGGGGAGCTCTAGTAAAGTGTACATTAGAACAGAGCATTAGCCAAGGGGGAGTGTAGTGTGACACTTAGTCATTTTTCACTAAGTGTTGCCATCAATGCCAAAGGGGGAGATTGTTGGCAAGAGACACTGTGTGGCTTCATGAGTGTTGTCATTGATGGCAACAAAGTCCATCCCACACATCCACAGGACATAGTGTGTCTATACCGAAAGTCAGACTGAAGAGTATTTTGGTCCGGTGACCAAGAATAGAGCATGCAACAAGGTCTAACAATCAGGTATGGATCTCTCAGAGGAAGTATCTCAGTACAGTGTGGACTTGGGGAAGTCAAGAAGAGTAGCATGACTAATATATTCCAAAGATTGAGCCTCTGGTGATGTAAGAGTGAAAAGATATGAACACCTAAGTGTTGGGTTCCTATTTGGCAGAGTAGACTGAGGAAGAACTGACCGACAGAGCTTCAGACCTTAATCCAGATGAGATATTGATGGTAATCAAGTTTATTAAGGGATCATTCATGATTGGCTAACATGATTGATGACTTCTATAAGCATCTCTTTGATACGCATCACTTGGTAAGCAAGGATTCAGCCGACAGACCAGAGTTTGGGAAAATATTGAGTATTGCGGATGCCGATTAGAAAGATGTTGAAATCCTTTGTGCGGATATATATACCAAATGGATTTTGATGAGAAGGAGTGTGTGGTGTGTTGTGAAGTGTGAAGAAAAGGAGAGAACAGTGTGGGAGTAGTAACATAGGTCCGGTATGTGACAGGACAGCAGCACCAAAGAAGAGGAAGAATGAAGTGCAGTAGATCAATGTATTAAACCTAACCAGAACTGAACCTCAGCATATGTGGATGCTTCTCATTAGTTCAAGTATCTTGTTACTTTGTTTGTACCTTGTAGACAGTGAGTCTCTTGTAGGCAGTGAGCCTCTTGTGAGCAGTGTGATCGAGCAGTGAGCCCTAATTGGCAAGTGCCATTTTGTACTTCTATTCTTTTAATAGAGAGTACAATCTTGGGTTAGTTACCCCATGGTTTTTCCCTTAACAGGGTTTTCCACGTCAAAATCATTGTGTTATGTGTATTGATCTTGTTTATGCTTTCATGGTTATGGATGCTTATTTGTTTTGATGCTGCACTAGTTATTAAAGAACAAAAAGTTAAATTAATTAAGATAACTGATTCACCCCCCTCTCAGTTATCAACAGTTACCCCTGCACTAAGCTATCCAATTTCTTCTAATATCAACCCTTATCCATATTACTCCACCCCTTAACAACCATTATCCTATGTAATCCCTACACCACAACACCATCACAACTTCCAACACATTCAACCTATACATCCTACCATGTCATCTCTTCATCAAACACATTCACTAGCCTATTAGTGGCCCCCACAACATGAACATGCAAATCCGAGTGGCTCTTTCTACATAAATCAAGTGAACCCAAGTCTACTCTTGCCACAAGACCTAATAGACTTAAGTCCACCTATGCAACAAGACTTAATAACCTTTGACTCAAGTCTAAGTGACCCTTTGTATATAAACCAAGTATCCTTAAGTCCACCTAAGCTACAAGACTTAATAGCCTTTGATGAGGGAAACACCAACCTAGAGCAAGCATCTTATGAACATCCTCCATCACTATCCAATCATATACCAACACATGAGTCAACTAGTCCTCTCCCAACACCTTCATGTCAACCTTATAATCCATCAAGTCCTCCATTAAAGGATCCCTTAGAGATGATCCTACAACAATGGGTCCAAGAAAATTTTATTGAGCTTCCATTGATAACATCCTTGGAAGATATTTACTTTAAACCACATTGGTATAAAGATGATGAATATTGTCCATACCATATGTGTAAGGGCCATCTCATATCCACTTGTAAACAATTCAAAAGATTGATCAAGAACTTAAAAGATTGTGGTAAGATTGGGTTAGATAAAACCAATCCATCTAATCCCCGTATCCTTCCATCTAGCCCAAGTCCTAGCCCAGCTAATCCCATTATCCATCCCACAAGTCCTAGTTTGAAGCCTTCAACTTCCACCATCATTTCCATCCACTATATTGTCCATTCAACCATACCCTTGTGAAGGATGTGATCCATTGGCTATTAGCAAGGAATAAATCATTGCCATGTCATCAAAGTCCCATTCATGAGCTTATCAAAGAATCTCCCAATACCTTGCTTATTCCTCCAACTCCACCATGTGATCCACAGCCCATTGAGCTTATTGAAAAGACTTCTCCCATGAGTCTACATCAAGACCTATCATACCCTCATGTTGTCGACCAAAAGCCTATCCAAGAGTCATCAACTTCCATGCAAACAATCCAAGAGGTATATCAAGAACATGATCCTAAGTATGTGAAAACATTAGTCCCTAATCTGAGTCAAGATCAAATCCCTTACATTCCACTCATGCAACCCATCCATAACATTTATCTCTTCCATGATCAGGATGATACCTCTGAAGAAGATATCCATGAGCACCTTGATCTTATCCATAATCCCATACCCCTCCATGAGCAACATATCCAATTTTCTCCCATCCATCCTCCATCTAACCCTAATGAGACAACGTTTACTTCTCACAATGAGACATGTGCCTCCCACATAAGCATAGAAGATCAAATCAATACCTTGGATCATAATGAGCAAAAGCAAGATCCTAATGATCCTCCATCACCTACTATTGACCCTATCACAACCTCACCATCATGTCCTATTAGTCTATCCACCTTTATTCATGAGTGTTCCTCCTTAGAACACCACCAACCATTATCTGCCATCTCACATTCTTCATCCATTAAGGAGTTCATGTCTAGTGTTCCACCTACACCTAGTCCCATTGTCAACCGTATCCTCCAAAACATGAACTATCAAGGTAAGGGTTTAGTCCCTCTTGAACAAGGTATTTTGGAGCCAATCCATGTCAAGATCCCTCTGCGCTCATTTGGCCTTGGATACACACCCCAAGGACAACAATCCAACGATGTTGGTACTTCTTCCATCCCTCTTAAGTCCACCATTTCCCGTCATAAATCCCATTATACACCAAAAACATATGTTGCTATTCTGCCTCCCCCATCTTACAAATCACAAAAGCATGCGACCATACACCTTCCACCATCCACTTTACCTCCATTATTTCCAACTCCTAACATCCCCCTATTGAATCTACCTCCATTACTCCCAACACCTTATCCTATCATCCATAAATCTTCTAAAAATCCCAATCATGACCAGCAGATGCAATATTGTCTAAACAAGAAGCTTCCACCAACCCCACTTCCATCCACCCCATGGGATTCAAAAGAAAAAAATTGGATGCCTACACTCATAAAGCCAAAAATCCTACAAATCTGCATGCCTTAGGACACAAAAGCAAAGAATCAAAGAAAAATCCATCTCAAAAGTCGCATATACCCACACACCTCCAAGAAAATATGAAAAAGGTGTGGGTCGCCAAGCAACAAGCAATTACTTCAAATCCATCTCTAAAGTTGCATATATCCAAACCCATACCTTCACTAGCAAAGTCCAAAAGCACAATGGTATGGGTCCCTAAGCAAAAAGCAAGCACATCAAAAGAGGCATCCGCCTCTCAAAGATCCCAACCATCTCCTGCCGTCCATTCCCTCCAAAAGCCGCACAATCCTCCATCCCACATGAAAAGAAAAAATCATAAAAACACTAAGTCCATGTGGGTCCCTAAATGCTTATGTCATCCATCTCCTAAAAAAACATCTCCACTACTTCCTACACCACCTTCCCATCAAAAGCTTCAACATTTATCACAGTGTGTGTAACCGTTGGTCATGGTTCTATTCCATTCTACAACATGCTCACCTACCTCCATCTCCCCATCCTTTATCCATTATCCTACATATATTCCACATCACCTTCCTATGGTCCATGCTTTTGCATAAGCCTTCTATCCATAAGTCCATGCATAATCTGTATCATAATCCACTATTTCCTACATAATCCACACCATAATCCACTATCGCACCTTTCATAAGCCGCTATCTACCTACTCCATCTTGCTTTCATGCAAACACCCTACCGACATCTCTGAGCACACTTGAAATGGTCCATGTGATGACATCCATCTAGCAGGACTACCATGGAACCAAACACTTGAGTCCCTCTTATCCATATCCACCTATCCCAGTCAAAAAAAGTCAAAAAAACAAAAAACAAAAAATAAAAAAAAATAAAAAAGTAAAGAGAAATCCCTTCATCCAATGGTGAAAACCTAGCAAACAGGTGCCTTGGATAAGTACCATGATGAAAACCTGGCAAACAAGCATCATGTGTAAGTTGATCTTCTATGTCACCTATACTTAGGGGCTTGTTGTCTCATCCTACTTATCATTTCCCATCCTATCATATCGTATTATATCCTACCATACCATTTCCTACCATCCTTATCCATTACATTTATACACCTATCCTATTGAGTCCATTCATCTTTCCTCTTCTTGATCTTGATAAAGATTGGGGGTAAAATGTTGAAACATGCTTTGGTTATCTCTTGATGTACTCCATCCTTTCCAAACCAACCCATCCTATTGTCATATCATTATCCTCTTGTCATTAGCCCAATCCTATCACTATCTTCTCGCCCTGAGTGTTGTCATGCAAAATCCTAAGTATTGCATCTAGAATGGGGCATGTTATTTCCTATGTGACATAGTCTTTGTGATCAAATCCTAGCTCTTTTACGCATATATATGATGTCGCCTATCCTCTTATCCAATCATTTATCATGTGTCTTCCTTTCCATCCCTTACCGCCCATCCTTTTATCCATTCATCCTAATCCATTCTATATCCTTTCTTGCACCTAGACTTGGTCCTTCCTCGTCACTAGTATCTAGCATAAAGGCTACCACATTTGTAAATCCATTGACATTCAAAACATTTAAAAATCCCTGAAAAAATCCAAAAAAATCATAAAAGGTCCTGAAAAAATTCCAAAAAAAAAACCATAAAAAACCTTAAAAAATCCAAAAAATCATAAAATGCCCTGAGAAAAAATACAAAAAAATCATTAATCCAATCATTGGTCCAATCATCAAATTAAATCATCAAATCAAGCCAATCTCTCAAACAATCAAATCAAACAATCCATCAAATCTATCAAATCAAAATCAATCCAATCAAATCAAGCCAAGCTTCTAATCAAATCACATCAACATCATATATCAATCTAGTCAATCAATGAAAATCAAATCAATCATCACCACCATCCATAAAACAAAATTAGAACTACATCACATCTCTATCGTTAATTGCCTTGATCTTGTGGACACAGGTATGTTGGTAGTCTGGTGTATGAAGGACATACCCAGATTCAGTCACAAGACGATTCCCCTCCTCCATCTTTCATCTTTCCTCTGCTCATCTTTCTCATCATTCATCTCATTTTCTTCTATCTTTCATCTCTTGTATCTTCAAATACAAATCATAACTACATATCATTTTTATCATTAAGTGCCTTGATCCTATGGATACGGGTATGTAAGAAGTTTGGAGACAAAGGAAGTGCCCAGATTTAGGCACAAAATGATATTCCTCTTTCTTCTCTCATCATCTTCTTCTGTCATCTATCTTCATTTCTTCATCAATCTTTCAAAACAATTCTTCCAATCAATCTTCATCAATCAATTCTTCAATCACTTCTTCTTCCAATCATCCAAGCAATAAATCCAAATGCAAGTCATGCTTTATCCATACCAATCAAGTTAATCAAGCTTGTCAAATTATCCAATCGCAATCGACGGTCTTGATCCTAATCTTGTCATAAACCAAATCAAGCGATCAATCATCATCATCCTTGTGTTGATCTAGGGATATATCGTTCCCCGTAATGACAACATTATCATCATCAATCAATCAATTAGCACTTAATCATTGGTTTACAACTTGATAGGGGCAATACCTTGTTTGTTTTTTAATCATTTGTGCATGCTTGCTTGTGTGTGTTATCATTTTTATCTTGCATTTGCATCAGTATCTTCCCAGCTAATATTCATATCTTGTATCTAGACAAGGTTGTATTACACTAGGGCATGAGACAAATCGTCACCTTGGTCCTTATGCCCTGGTGCATAACATCTCGTGCTATATCAAGCATATGGTTGCTCACTTTCATTGCAATATAACGCATCCTTCCTTTTCTTCCATCCATTCCCCAATCTTTTTCGACCAATCCATTTCATTTTGAGAGCCTACCCGTGTTCTTCTAACCCACCTATCCTCTTGAGGGGGCATCATCATCCTATCATTCCACCCATCATCCTATCTTTCCATGATCCTATCTTTTTCCTGTATCTGTACCTTAGCTCCTTTGAAATGATGTTACTTGACACAAATCTCATCATCTCGAACATCATCTCAAAGAGGGGCAAAATGTAGACACCTAAAAATGTCCACTTGTTGCAACATCACATCATCTAGGCATCTGATAGCATTTTTGCCCTAAACTACCCCTTCGCCATCCTAACTAGCATTTCCTCTATTAAATTAAATAAATTCAACATTTGTTTAATTTAATCCTATCCTTCCACATTATTAAATAAATAAATTTTATTTATTTATATTGTCCACTTTCCTCTTAAATAAAATAAAATAAATATTTTATTTTATTTAATTTATCATCTTATCCCCTTTCCTCTTAAAATAAATAAATAATTTTATTTATTTATTTTAATTCCCACATACCTCATAAATTAAATAATTTATTTTTAAATTATTTAATTATGACTCACCTACTTACCATTTTGATCACTCAACTCATCTCACCTACCTTCTATTTTCATCTCCACCCACCACTCAACTCTTTTCTCTCACCTACTATTTACCTCTCAAGTGAACTAATCCACCTTCCTTTTCTTTTCCCAAGTTGCACAATGCAACTTTCCAATCCAATTATCACTTGCAATTGGAAACTTTATCTTTCCATTCTCTCATATTTGTCTATTTAAACTCCTCATTTTCATGCCATTCTCATGGATGAATCTTCTAAGCACTGATACTCTGCTAAAATTCTGCCTCATCCATCAACCTCTACCTATCTTTCTCTCATATATCAATCTTCATCTTCATCGTTGTGCTGTAAGACACGAGCAATCAACAAATCATAATTGAACCAAGGAATCGAAGCATCTAGGTGATCTCATTTTATGTTGCATGTTGTTTTAATCACTTAGGTTGGATTTCTTGAAGGTATCTGGGATTTTAATCTTGATTTGCATGGTGTGATCTAACAATGGATTTATCCCTAGTATATAGGAATAGTAGGAGAGATCATACAATATGCTTCAGGCCACCAATAACATCTTCTCAACATCAGCAACACATTTGGTCATCTTAGTGCTTCTAATTTCCATCTTAATATAACTTCATACTCAACTCTGCATTGATCAAGGCATGACATCCAACCATGAACACCATCACACATCCATGATAGTGTTGACATCAATGAGAACCTTAGGAACCATATGTGTAATAATCTCCCCCTTTGGCATTGATGGCAACACATACTTGCACATTCTCCCCCTCTGACATCAAGGACAAAGGGCAACTTCTTCTCCCTTAGGGCATAACTTCTTGCAACAAACATACTCCACCTATCATCAACAACCACTACCTACTCCCCCCGAGAGGTAGCCACCATCAATCCATGAAAAAGATATAACATGAACCACTCCCCCTGGATAGATGCGCCACTATGCGTCTAGCCAGAAGGAGGAGCAATTACCCCTAACCTCTACCAGAGATCCTAAAAAATGTCCTTTGCAAGAGCCTTTGTTAAAATATCTGCAATTTGATCCTTTGTTGGAACATATTCCAACTTTACATCCTTATCTACACCCTTCTCTTTCAAAAAGTGATACCTGATTGCTATATGCTTGGTTCTAGAATACATCACTTGATGCTTGGAAATATTGACAGCACTTGTATTATCACAAAAAATAGGAATAGGCTCATCATACAATACCTTGATATCCTTTAGGGTTTGCTTCATCCACAACACTTGTGTACAACAGGATGCTGCTGCAATGTACTCTACCTCTGCAGTTGATAAGGACACTGATTCTTGCTTCTTGCTCTGCCATGAGACCAATCTACTTCCTAAAAAGAAAGTACCACCACTTGTACTTCTTCTATCATCAATACAACCAACCCAATCTGGTGAACACAAGGAATACTGAGAGGGGGGTGAATTAGTATTCTATAAAACCATTCCTTCACATGTTGTTTATGTTGGATCTAGGGCATACAACTGAGAGGGGGGGGTGAATCAGTTGTATAGAACTTGTTCTATTTCAAACACTTTATTCTCTGTTGTTAGTTAGCAGCATATCAAATAATCATTCATGGAAGCATAATATATAAACATAAGAGCAGATAAGCATCAACACATTGAACACCAAGATTTTGACGTGGAAAACCCGGTTAAGGGAAAAACCACGGGGTGATTAACCCAAGAATTATTCTCTGTTAGAAGAATAAAGAAAAATGAATGGCACATGCCAATAAGGGCTCACTGCCCGAGCACACTGCTCACAAGGAGGCCCACTGCCTACAAGGAGACACACTGTCTACAAAGTGATAAAAATCACAGTCTTGAACTGGAGAATGACATCTCTACCATGTCCGGATCAGTTCCAATTAAGCCCAACAATCTCTGCTCTGCCTTTCGCACCTTTCTTCGCTATATCATACTCATCCACATACCACACACTGAAATGAATTCACAAATCATTATTTATACAAGACATCGACTTAGGAACAAGCATCTAAGTCGGCAAACAACCATAGGAGTATCCGCAAGATGAATAACACATCCGGTCGGCTATCACAAGAACATTCGCAGGATGAACAACTCATCCGGTCGGCTAAACAGAGCAATAACTTCATCCGGAAGAATAACTTCAATTCCGGGCTCTACCATCAATGCGGACCAACAACACAACCTAAACATGATTCAAGAACCTTCACAAGTCTGTCTGAATGTCCGGATACATCCGCACTTCCTCTGCTTACTGGGATCTCTTGTCTTCCTCATCCGGAACTTCAAGAACACAGTCTGTCGCCACTGTCATAATGCAAGAGGTACTTCCGGACCTCCAAATCACACACAAATCAGGATGACACATCACAAGGACATCTCAAACACTTCTTCCAATCCGCAGATTATGATAATACAATTCCGGACCTCACCGGACCTTTTTGTGATCCTCTGTCACCTCCGGATACTTGCCGGACCCGGTTCTATACCGGCAGCCATAACTCCTTTAGATCTTCATGCGGACCTCTGAAATCTTAACTGTAGCATCTCAAGACTCATATCTACTAACCCTTTAATCTGCATCCTCCAGTTCTCAACCTATACAGTACATTTACCTTCTTCTCATCACTGTTCTTCACTGTTCCTGACTGAGTCTAATTTTCTCAATATCCTCAGCACACAGCTCATCAAATCCTTCTTGTCAATGCAATATGAGTATGTTGACATCAATGACAACACTGGCTTACCTCATACTTGCAACAGTTTAATCCATTTACCACATTCAATAACATGAAAGAAAAATAAACATAAGAAGAGCAACCATTAATTCATAACACATAGACACCAGGTTATTTACGTGGAAAACCCAAAAACATAAAAATCACAGTGAGTGTTAGTTCACAATATATTATGATATCAAAACCGGATTACAAAAGGCTCATTGCCCAAAGACTCACTGTCTAGAGAAATGCTCACTGCAATAGGCTCACTGATGTAGAGAAAAGAAGATAGATAAAGGGTGGCTCATTGCAAAGAAAGAACTGCTACAAATACATCTAGAGAATGCTAGAATACAATTCCATTGATAGCTCAATATACAGATTCAAAGGTCTTCATCATAACTACTCTGTTGTCTATTATACTTCACATATATTTTGTTCTTCTATCCTCTGTGCTCTTACTGTACTTTTCACATCACAAATTTAGAGTTGGATCACACACCCACAACAACAATAATGCAACGCATCCAAATCCATTGGGTACTTATATCCACAACAAGATCTAACTCAAAATTCAATCGGCTTGCCATAAATGAAAAGTATACACAAATAGTTATACTCTGTCAGCTTGATCTTTTACACAAACAACAATGCAAACCCATACAATCATTCAAGAATCTTCACATAGGTGAGGACCTATTATGGAACTAGTTAAGATGACGATTTAAACAATATATCTTTACTACACATCGATCCAACTATGTGTCGGTCTTATACTTGAGTATACACTTAATCATATTGTCTATCATATCATAACTTCTTGTACGGATCACATGGGAATCCAAAATTCATATCAAACATTCATTAGGCATCACCAATCATACCTTTATAATCACATATCATAATATTCTTATGTGGCGAGATGCGGATCTCTGAACTGATGACTCTGTCTTTGTGAAACACTGTCAAATTGAATGTCGATACTAAGAAGCTTGTAGATGATCTTCTGGTGAACTTCAAAATCTAAAAATCTTGAATTAGATACTTCTCATCTGTGTTTACAACACCTCCAAACTACAAATCGAAACAACTAATAGCGGAGGAATGCGGACCAAAATACTCAGGTGATCTGCACTATTTATAATTGGACTCTGCTTGCCTGAACTTAGGCAATTTACATTATGACTTCTGGAGATTGTTAAGACATGAAACTTGGATTATAATACCATCAAACAACTATATACAACATACCAGAACTGCAAACCAAAATCTTCAACTGTAGAGGAGAATCAATCAATTCTCTATTACTGACTTAATGAACTACCAACACTTAGTCAATTTGACTAAGTTATTCTTACCGAACCAGAAATACTATGCATAACCTATCTCAAGAGCTATCTCCAATCATATCTAGTTGTTGCCATCAATGACAACATGAAATCTCCAACATATCAGCAATGTCTCTTGACCATGTTGCCAACACAATCAATATTAGTGTAGGCATTCAAATCAAAGTCATTTCCTCTTGGATACCATAAGCCATAATCCGGAGTCCCTTTCAAGTATATGAATATTTTTTCACTGCCTTCTCATGTGTTTGCTTGGAATTTGCTTGATATCTGACAACCACACATACTGCATGCATAATATTAGGTCTAGAAGAAGTTAAGTACAACAATCCTCCAATCATAGATCTATAGGAAGTCTGATCCACCTTCGAAGACTCATCATTCTTGCTCAAGTGACATCTAGTGACCATGGGAGTACTCACTAGTTTTGAATCCTCCCTACCAAACTTCTTCAACAACTCTTTGACATACTTAGCTTGAGAAATAAAGATACCACCATCTAGCTGAGTAATTTGAAGTCCAAGGAAGAAAGACATCTCACCAATCATAGACATCTCAAACTCTTTTTGCATCTCCTCTGCAAACTTCTTACACATCATCATCTCCACCAAAGATGATGTCATCAACATATACTATCACTATCAATATCATATCTCCTTCTTCCTTGATGTAAAGATTGCTATTTGTAGTACCTTTTTTGAAGCCCTGCTGAAGTAAGTACTTGTCCAAAATAGCATACCATGCCCTAGGTGCTTGTTTGAGACCATACAAAGCCTTTTTGAGTCTGCATACCATGTCCAAATCTTCTAATATCTGAAAACCATCTGGTTGCTCAATGTAGACTTCTTCCTCTAGATCCCCATTCAAAAATGTTGACTTGACATCCATCTGATAAACCTTGAAGTTCTTATGAGTAGCAAGGGCAAGAAAAATTCTGATTGCCTCCATTTTGACTACCAGAGCATATGTCTCCTCAAAATCAATTCCTTCAACTTGTGAATAGCCCTTACACACCAATCTTGCTTTGTTCCTTACAATTTCACCTTCTTCATTCAGCTTGTTTTGGAACACCCACTTTGTTCCTATGACATTCTTCTTGGTAGGTCTAGGAATAGATTCCCATGTCCAATTTTTCTCTCTCTAATCCAATTCTTCTACCATTTCTTTTATCCATCCATCATCTTTGCTAGCATCAGTAAATGTTTTGGGCTCTACTTTTGATAACAAACACAAGTTTACTTACTCATGATGCTTAGCAAACCTTGTCCTAGTCTGTACAGCTTCATTCTTATCTCAAATGATCTGTTCTATTGAGTGGTTCTTCTAAACATAATTTGATGGAGTCTTAAGCATCTACTCTGGTTCTGGTTCCTTTTCTTCTTTCTCTTATTTTTCTTCATCTTTAATGCATGGAAAGATATCAAATCTAGAGTCTTCTGAATCTTGTGAGATCTGATACAAGTCTTCATCTACTTTGACATTTGTGTTTTCAATCATCTTTCATAATCTTTTGTTGTAGCATCTATAGGCCTTGCTTTTGGTTGAGTAACCAAGAAAGATTCCTTCATCACTTCTTGAATCAAACTTTCCTAGGTCTTCTTCATCTCTTCTGATATAGTATTTGTTTCCAAAGATCCTAAAGTATTTGATAGAAGGAGGTATTCCATACCATAGCTCATAAGGGGTCTTGGTTCTATTGACCCTTAACTGTACTCTATTAGTCAGATAGATATCAATGTGAATTGCTTCCTTCCAATACATGTTAGGCAGATCTGCATCCTTTAACATTTCCCTAGCCATCTCTTGCACAATCCTATTCTTCCTTTCCACTACCCCATTTTGCTGAGGGGTCCTAGGAGTTGACAGATGTCTCCTAATATCATGATCTTCACAAAATTTATAAAATTCATTTGAAGTGAACTCACCTCCTCTATCAGACCTTAAACATTTGATATTCGTATCCATTTCATTTTCCACCATATCTTTGAAAACCTCAAACTTATCAAAGGCATCTAATTTTCCTCTTAAGAAAGTAACCCAAGTCATTCTAGAACAATCATCAATAAGTAACATGAAATACCTTTCAACTTGTTGACTCTTTTCTCTTGTAGGACCACAAAGCTTAGTATGGATCAGCTCTAATGGCAATGAAGATGAGTACTCCTTGCTTTTGAAACTTGTCTTTGTCCACTTTCCCATTTGACATTCTTTGCATATTGTGTTTGCAAGCTTGGTTATCTTGGGCATATCTCTCACCACATGAATAGAGCTGATCTTTACCATATTGTCAAAGTTGGCGTGTCCCATTCACTTGTACCATAGCCAACACTCACTGGATTGAGCCAATAAGCATGTTCTTCCATTTACCTCCTTCAGATGATAGATGTCACCATATGACTTGATGCCTTCTGTAACTAGCTTTCCAGACCCTGCCTTCTTGATTTCACAACCTTTGGCATGAAAGGTAGGATTGTATCCTTTACTACACATCTAACTGACACTAAGAAGATTATGCTTTAGTCCTTTGACATATAGAACATCATCTGTCCTATATTTCCCATCAATAGTTATAGCACCCTTTCCACAGATTTGTGCTGACTCATCACCACCAAACTTGACAGCTCCACCATTCCACTTCTCAAGGATGATAAACTTATCCTTGTCACCAATCATATGATTAGAACAACCACTGTCAATTACCCAAGCTTTGGCTTCTTCTCTTGCATGAAAAGAAGTCCATACAACCATTGATCTATCATTGTTTTGGTCTATTTGCAAGTCATCAGTCTTCTCACATTTTCCAACATTGTCCTTTTTGTCACCAACATTCAAGGCCATGAAAAGTGTTTCATCATTTGAATCACCACGATCCTCATCTTTTGAAGAAAAAATGCTCTCTATGGAATACAAACTTCTTTTGAACTTGTCTCTCTTGTTACCACCCCTTGATTATTTAAAAGGACATTTAGAAGAAAAATGACCAATCTTTCCACAATTAAAAAATTTGAAAGGCAAATTACCTCTGTATTTGCTAGTGCCTTTCTTCAAGGTTCCTATAAAGTTTGCTTCTACCTCACCAAGGTCATCATCTCAACCATATGCTTCATTTTTTGTCTTCTTACTAGCTTTGAATGTTGCTTCCTTCTTTGGGGCACCTTTGTCAAATTCTTTCATTTCAAAGGCTGTGAGAGAGCCAAACAATTGATCTACTGTGTATGTATTCAAATCCTAAGTTTCTTCAATGGAAGACACCTTATGACTATAAGTTTTATGAAGAGATCTCAAGACCCTTTTCACAATCTCATATTCTTTCACTTCTCCACCAAGACCTCTAATGCCATTGACTATTTCATCCACCCAGAGCATATAACCAACAATGTCTTCATCTTCTATCATCTTCAGGGTCTAAAATTTTCTCTTGAAAATTTGCATCTTGGCTTGTTTCACTTTACTATCTCCTTCATAAATACTTTCAAGTTTGTTCCAGACATCTTGAGCAGATGTACAACTCATTATCTTCACAAGTTCAAAATCATCTAGTCCACTCATGATAGCACTCTTTACCAAGGCATTGTTCTCATACAACTTAATCTCATCTGCATACTTAAATTCACTATTGGGAGTAGTGTAGCCCTTCTTGACTGATTTCCAGATACCATACCCTAGAGAGGTCTGATAGTTTTCCATCCTTAGCTTCCAAGAGGAATAATTCATCCCATCAAACATGGGTACCTTGAGAGAACCATTTCAAGCCATCCTGGACCTTCCTCAAGTGGTTAAGCTTCTTCTGAGTAACTTGGAACTGATACCAATTGTTGGACACACTAGGATACTGAGAGGGGGGTGAATCAATATCTAATCAAACTTCAAATTATCTAGAGTAGTTTAAAACTTAAGCATAACAACATTAACATAAACACAATGCACATCAACACATAACACCATATATACATGGAAAACCCAAGAAGAGAAAAACCATGGTGAGGATTAACTCACAATATATGAAGCTCAAAATAACAACTTTGTTTTAGGTCTACAACCCAAGGAAGCTACTACTCCCTAAAAAATTTGATTTAGGGTCCCTCCCAAGGAAGCTACAACTCCCTGAAGACTTTTTTTTAGGGTCACTCCCAAGGAAGCAACCAGTCCCTGATTTGAGAACAAACTCAGAAAAGATTATAGTATCACAGTCCTTCTACTACCTAAAAACTGACATTGAAGTTCACACCTTTGATGATTGCAATTCTACTTCTGATAATTGGATCAATTAGGCACACTCTTCACTTCCTTCCTATCACACAAATGTCTTCAAGATGAATCAAGACAACTTCTAACACATCTGTTCCTTCTCCTTTAGTCGCACATCATAATGCATTCATTCTGCTCCTTTTCTTGTTTGTGAACCTTATCAATCACATTGCAATCACACCTCGCCTAACTCAATTTGATTTACAATTTATACATGATATTACATTGATTACATTGCTTGTCAACTAGAGACAACATGAGAAATACATTTACAAGTCAGTCAAACTACACATAGCATGAAATGTGTAGAGGACAAGTCCTAACAAGACTACACGCTACACCAACAAAAGACCCATGCCTTGTGGACATCAACACTTAACTAGGTCCAAAACATCCTTCACAACATAAAACATCAATGAATTACATCTGCACACTCTACTCATTTGAAAATAGGATAGCCTTAAGGAAAGACATATGAAAGTTGAAGCAAAATGGCCACAACAACTTGAAAACCTTGTGTGGTACTGGAAATAAGAAAGATCTTCATGAAACTCTTCCAGATGAGTCTACATGACTCACACAACATCTCCAAACACTCTTTTATCTCTGCACATCAAAGATATTGTGCTGCACATCTTTAACCATGAACTTTGAGAACAACAAGTCATCTGAAACACACTGCAACATACTGTCATTGAAAAAATGAGCTTGGGGATCACCAAGGAACTTTAAACTACAAGAAGGCATTAATGCACATCCATAAACATGTCCAAAAAACCATAAAGGCAAACATTCACATCCAGAGGAATGTGGAACATTCCAACATGCCTTCAACACCACCTTACTCTGCTTGAACACATGTTGGTACTCTATCATGCATAACTTTCACAGCGAAAGGATAGATGATGTAAAACATTAGAATTATCACCTTCACATAACCCTGAACATAGTTCCAGAACTACGTAGCCATAACTACAAATGTGGAGGAATACAGAGTATTCCATTGCCCTACAAGAACACCTTTACAAAAACAACACTGTCTTCACACTGTCAACTTCAAAACACTCTTCCGATAATCCAAACACCATGAAACTTGGAACATACATGATTTGACACTATATGAAGCTATCTTCCAATCCTCAAAGGCACAACATCAAAAGGATGAAAATGCAGAGCAATCTTCCAAACAGTCTTCAAAAGTAGTCATCCTGTAGCAGAAACTTTCTCCAACTTTCAGAGGCCAAACCTTCCTTGTATCAACACATGCATTCTTAGGAATAGTAGGAGAGATCATACAATATGCTTCAGGCCACTAGTAACATCTTCTCAACATCAACAACACATCTGATCATCTTAGTGCTTCTAATTTCCATCTTAATATAACTTCATACTCAACTCTGCATTAATCAAGGCATGACATCCAACCATGAACTTCAATGACCACATTATATTCAACATGACATCCAACCATGAACTATATCTTCTTTGTTGGATAGGACATGACATCCAACCATGAACTATATCTTCTCTACTAGATAGGACATGACATCCAACCATGAACACCATCACACATCCATGATAGTGTTGACATCAATGACAACCTTAGGAACCATATATATAACAACCCTAGAGTCAAACTTTATTTAAGGAGATTTATACTTGTTTTGATTAATTATTTGTTTGATATCTTATGATTTTACCTTATGATCTAATGCATTTTGGTGTTGCAAAGTTATTTTCATGATTTTTAATTAGAGGGCAGCTAAGGTCATTCATTGATGGATAGTCCATATAATTTATTATTGCTTTAAGGAAACACATGATAATGATTTGATGTAGGAGCATCCAGTGGTGTAAGGGCAATCTTGCATCACCCCGAAAAAAAAGATGTGTTTCAAAATTGTTGATTTTCTTTCCATTTGTTTTCAAAATTTGTGGTTCTGGCTCCATAATCGCTTGAATAATGATGTAGAACTTTCAGTTTTTCCAAACTGCTAAAAATAGCAACCTGCTATTTTTAGAAAGTTTGCATTTGGGCACAGATTGAAGTAAAAAAATTTACAGGAAGCTTCATAACTAAAAAATAAGAGCTTTGGTGAAGGAATCACGCAAAGATCATTTGTGAGTTGAAAGATATTAAAGTTTTCATTTCCTGAAAAACACCTGAAAAATTATTCAAACTCAGGTTTCAGGCACTAAACAGCCCCGTACAGGCCTGAAAATGGCCGGAACCAATAGAGTGGCTTCTTAGCGCATAGAGCACTCCACGAGATTTCCAACACATAAAATGGTTCGTCAATTGGACACCCGGATCAAAAGTTATGGCTCTTGGAAGTTGACCTATTTTTGGAGGGAGATGCAAATTTCAAAATTAGGCTGTTGGCCTCCAAAAAGGCTATTAATAACCATTTTTGGGAACCTTGGGTAGTATTAGAGTTAAGGGGGGAAGTGCAGAGTCAAGAATAGGTAGGACAATAGAAACCCTATATGATTTGGGGTTACAAAGGGCAGATGATTCCAGGAAGCTGTAATGTGTTGCAGCCTGTGGAGGGTTGATTCTTCTGATTGTATTTGAGCTTCTGTAATGTAATAAGTTGTCCAAATCAATAAAGAAAGTTCTATTTTCTATGTACAATTTCTATTGTTGTGTGCTTTATGGTTTACCCCCTTCATCAAGTGGTATCAGAGCAAGGTTTCCTGAGTGTGTAGATAGATCGCCAACTGTGAGGCAGTTTGCACCAAGACCTGAGGTTGTGGGTTTGCTATGGAGATCAAGATGCCTCCACAAAGAAATTGTATTGGGAGGAATGCTTTGACAGAAGAGGGTTTTAGAGCCCTGCAAAGGCAAATAGATGCATTGCAAGAGGAGCTATGAAGAGGGTTTGAACCAAGAACAGGAGAAGAATGTGAAGATGAAGCTGAAGAAGAGCTATCTGAGGAAGAACAAGAAGCTGCAGGAGATCCTGCAGAAGTTAGGTTGTTGAGGGACATTTTGAAGATTGGAAAGAGGCCTAGGATTGAAGTTTCTACATATTCTGGAGATTTGAATCTGGAAAAACTTATTGATTGAATCAATGACATGGAGGAGTATTTCAAGTATGAAGATGTGGAGGACCCAGATCAGGTCAAGTTTGCAAAAACAAAGTTGAATGGCCATGCCAGTATTTGGTGGAAGGAGGTCCAATTAGAGAGGAATAGAAGAGGAAAAGGAAAGATCACCAGATGGAATCAGATGGTGGAGAAACTGAAGAAGTAGTTCATTCCTGTGGACTATGAGATGGAGTTTTTGAAGAAGCTACAAGGACTGAAGCAAGGTAACAAGTCTGTTAAGGAGTATACAGAAGAGTTTTATAAAATTACTATTAGGACAGGCCATGTAGAGCCCAACAAGGAGAAGGTAGCCTATTACATTAATGGGTTGAGGCTGAGTATTCAAGAGGAGCTGAGCCTAGTCAGAATGACCACCATAGAAGATGTGTACCAGTTTTCCTTGAAGGTGGAAGAGAAGCTAAATAAAAGATTTGATAGAAAGCAAAGGGAAAGAGTTCAAGGCAGAAGGACTGGTGGAAGACCCTATGGAGACTGTAATGAAGATCAAAAGAAAAGTGAAGAAGCTGGCACCAGTCAAAATCAGAGAGGGGATAATGCCTACCGCCCTCATGACTAGAACAATGGTGAGCAAATAGGAAGAGGAAGAGGTAGACTTGGGCAAGGACCTGGAAGAGGAGGTTTCAGAGGAACCTGTTTCGAATGTGGAGAAGAAGGGCATCGAGCATATGAGTGTCCGCAACACCAAGGAAGGATAAATAGAAGACTTGATGGTAATGCACAAGTTGTACATGTAGATGAAGATGTACAATCTAAGCATTCTGAAGATGCTGAAAGGGGAGAAACCTTAGTTGTCAGAAGAACTTTGCTAAATGAGGAGAAAGAACCCAATTAGAGGAAGAGTTTATTCTACACAAGGTCCAAATGTGAAGGTAAGTGTTGTGAAATTATTATTGACAGTGGAAGTACTGATAATCTTGTTTTAGAAGAGATGGTTGACAAGTTGAAGTTGACAAGAAGAAAGCATCTGCATCCATATCGGATTGCATGGTTGCAGAAGGACCATAAAGCTTTGGTCAATGAGTAGTGTTTAGTGAAGTTCAAGATTGGTGACTACCATGATGAGGTGCTATGTGATATCATACCGATGGATGCATGTCATATGCTATTGGGGAGGCCGTGGTAGTATGATAGGAGTACTATCCATGATGGCCATGCAAACACATATTCCCTAACAAAGGATGGAGTTTGTCATAAGTTGAAGCCCTTGAAGGAGGTGGAAGAAAAGTTATGTAGTACTACCAGAATTTGCTTGGTAGATGGTAGGAAATTTTTGGAGGGTATGAAACATGAGCGTCATTGCTTTACATTGATTCCTAAGATTATTCAAGAGAAATGTGAAGATGTACCAGTAGAAGTATCAGCTATGTTAGAAGAATTTCAAGATATTATCTCTGATAATGTACTAGAAGGTTTACCACTGGTGAGGAAGATAAGTCACCAAATAGATTTGATACCAGGAGCTAGTTTGCCGAATAAGGCAGCCCACAGAATGACTCCTACAGAGAGTGACGAACTGAACAAACAAGTTCAGGAGCTGTTAATGAAGGGACTGATAAGGGAGAGCCTAAGTCCATGTACGGTACCTGCAGTACTAACACCAAAGAAAGAAGGAGAGTGGAGAATGTGTATAGATTCTTGAGCCATAAATAAGATCACGATCAAGTATAGATTTCCATTGCCAAGAATGGATGACATCATGGATTGTTTGAGTGGATCCAAGTACTTCACGAAGATTGACCTAAAGAGTGGGTATCACCAGATCCATATCAGAGAAGGAACTGAATGGAAGACAACCTTCAAGACAAAGGAGGGTTTGTATGAGTGGTTAGTCATGCCATTTGGGCTAACTAATGCCCCGAGCACATTCATGCGGCTCATGAACGAAGTACTGAAAGAATTTTTGGGAAGTGTTGTTATTGTCTATTTAGATGATATTTTGATTTTTAGTAAAACTTGGGATGAGCATCTGATGTATATCAGAAGAGTTTTAGAGAAGCTAAGGGAGGAGAAGTTGCTAATTAATCTGAAGAAATGTAGTTTTGCAAAGGAGTTGGTATACCTGGGATTTTTTGTCTCAGAGGAAGGTCTTAAGATGGACCTAGAAAAAGTAAGGGCTATCATTGAATGGCCTACACTAAGGAGTGCCATAGAGGTACAATCTTTTTATGGTTTGGCAAGTTTTTACAGAAAGTTTATCAGAAATTTTAGTAGCATTTGTGCACCCTTGACTGAGACAATGAGAGGGGATAGAAAAGAGTTTAGATGGACTAAAGGAGCAGACAAAAGTTTTGACATATTACAGTAGAAAGTTACAGAGCAACCTGTTTTGGCACTTCCATATTTCAATAAGGTATTTTAGGTAGATTGTGATGCTAGTGGTAGTGCTATAGGAGCTATTTTGAGTTAAGAAGGTAAGCCCATTGCCTATTTTAGTGAGAAGCTTAATGATGCCAAGAAAAAGTATTATGTTTATGATCAGGAGTTTTATGCAATAGTCCAGGCTTTGAAGAAATGGAGACATTATTTGTTGCCAAAGGAGTTTGTTTTATATACTGATCATCAAGATTTGCAATATCTTAATAGTCAAGGAAAGTTGAACCAGAGGCACTTACAATGGGTTGAGTTTTTGCAGAGTTATACTTTTGTTTTGAAGCACAAGAGTGGGAAGTCTAACAGAGTTGCAGATTCCTTGAGCAAAAGGCAGAATTTGTTGACAGAAATGAAGATAGAGATTGTTGGGTTTGATGAGTTCAAAAGTTTGTATCCTGAAGATCCAGATATTGTAGAGGCCTAGAAAGCTTGTTTGGAACCTGTTACTTTGGACAGGACAAAATGGTTGGATTTCATAATCCAAGATGGCATGTTGTTTAGAGGAAGCCAGTTGTGCATTCTGAGGTTCCATGAGAGAGAACCTGATTAAGGAGAAGCATAGTGGAGGATTGGCTGGAGACTTTGGTTGAGATAAGACCATTGCTATATTTGGTGAAAATTATTATTGGCCACAGTTGTAGCAGGATGTGAGGAAATTTGTGCAGAGTTGCAGATTGTGTCAAATGGAAAAAGGAACAAGTCAAAATATAGGGCTATATCAGCCATTACCTGTACCAAAGAAGCCATGGGATGATATTAGTATGGATTTTGTTCTTGGATTACCAAGGACAGAGAGGACATGATTCCATTTTTGTGGTGGTGGACAGATTCTCAAAGATGGCACATTTTATTCCGTGCAAGAAGACTAATGATGCTGTTCATATTGCAGAGTTATTTTTTAGGGAGGTGGTGAGATTACATGGTCTACCAAAGAGCATAGTTTCAGTTTGAGATACCAAGATTGTTGGTTATTTCTGGAGGACATTGTGGAAGAAGTTGAAGATAGATTTGAAGTTTAGTTCTGCACACCATCCACAGATTGATGGATAGACCAAAGTGGTGAATAGGATTTTGGGTAACCTACTACGATGCTTAGTATGAGATAAGCCCAAGGGATGGGATTTGATTTTACCACAAGCAGAATTTGCTTACAATAATTCTGTCAACAAGAGTATTGATAAATCACCATTCCAGATTGTATATGGGAATAGTCCAAGAAATGCTTCAGAGTTAAGGAATCTAGACAAAGGAGAAAAGACAAGTGCCAAGGCTGAAGACTTTGCAGACACATGAAGAATTTGCATGAAGAGGTGAAAAAGCACATTAATAAGATGAATATTCAGTACAAGGCTAAGACAGATCAGAAGAGGAGATATGAGGAATTCCAGGTAGGAGATGAAGTCATGATTCACTTGAGAAAAGAAAGGTTCCCAATTGGAACATACAATAAGATGAAAATGAAGAAATTTGGACCATTCAGAATTTTGAAGAAACATGATTTAGGAAATGCATATGAGGTAGAGCTGCCGAGTGGGATCAACATTTCCCCTATTTTCAACATTGCTGATTTATCAGAATATCATGAAGGTGGAATAGAGGATGGACTAATAGAAGAACAATGGAATATTCTGGCATCTAATTCAATAGAGGAGATAGAAGAGATCTTGGATAGCCGTGTGGGAAGAAGTACTCAGAATAGGCAATATGAAGAATATCTAGTGAAATGGAAAGGAAGGCATGTTGAAGATTCTTCTTGGTTGTCTAAGGTAGAGGTTGACCATTTGGGTTTTCCTCACACAAACACCTGAGATGTGACAGGGTCACTTCTTAAATTATCCTGGGTGTCTGATGCAGGAGCATCCAATGGTGTAAGGGCAATCTTGCATCACCCAAAAAAAGATGTGTTTCAAAATTGTTGATGTTCTTTCCATTTCTTTTCAAAATTTGTGGTTCTGGTTCCATAATCACTTGAATAATGATGTAGAACTTTCAATTTTTCCAAACTGCTAAAAATAGCAACCTGCTATTTTTAGAAAGTTTGCATTTGGGCATGGATTAAAGTGAAAATTTATAGGAAGCTTCATAACTAAAAAATAAGAGCTTTGGCAAAGGAATCACACAAAGATCATTTGCGAGCTGAAAGATATTAAAGTTTTTGTTTCCCAAAAAATGTCTGAAAATTATTTTAACTTAGGTTTGAGGCACTAAATGGCCCTGTATGGGCCTGAAAATGGCTAGAACCAGCAGAGCAAGTTCTTAACGCGTAGAGCACTCCACGAGCTTTTCGACACATAAAATAGTTCATTAATTGGACACCTGGATCAAAAGTTATGGCTCCCAAAAGTTGACCTATTTTTGGAGGGAGATGCAAATTTCAAAATTAGGTTGTTGGCCACCAAAAAGGCTATTAATAACCATTTTTGGGAACCTTGGGTAGTAGTAGAGTTAAGGGGGGAAGTGTAGAGTCAAGAATAGGTAGGAAAATAGAAACCCTAGCTAATTTGGGGTTATAGAAGGCAGATGATTCCGAAGTTTTGTGAGAGGAAGCTGTAATGTGTTGCAGCTTGTAGAGGGTTGATTCCTCTATTGTATTTGAGCTTCTGTAATGTAATAAGTTGTCCAAATCAATACAGAAAGTTCTATTTTCTGTGTGCAATTTTTGTTGTGTGTTTTATGATTTGCCACCTTCATCATGATTTACCAAGGTTCATAAAGAGAATGACATGATAGCAAAGTGAACTACCATCTAAAGATGAAGGAAAAGTATGAAGGAGGGTTTCAAAAGATTCTTGCTATTATTATATGGCACTGTGATGCTAGAGGATAGTCATATAGGAATGTCATTATGCCATATCAGTCCATTTATCACTCACGCTATCTTCATAAAAGTTAATTTTATGAATTATCTTAGGTGTATGAGAGATCACCAAGGAAATTGTCAAACATTAAAGAAGTTCAAACATGACAACAAGAGGATAATCCACTATCATAGCCATGAGTAGTCATCTCTTTTTTTTTCCAAGTTTGAATGATTATATATGTAATAGGGATGATCACTTTAAAGGCTTTCAAGGCACTTCATGAATGATATACCATGAAAAGGACTGATTTTATGAAGATTAGAACTATCACAACCATAGAAGTCCAATGTCTAATCCTACAACTATTGCCATGAGTTTGTCATAATCTACTTTCAAATGATTGTCAAAAGGCCTAGAACAATCATGTCAATTGACCTAAGGAGAAAATTTGACCTCATACATAAAACAATCTATATAGAGAAGGTGGTATAATCCAAGGATATTATGAAGATGCCACACCTAAGACTATCACAGTCCCTAGATGACTATAATACCTTTATGGAAATAGTAATGAAATTTCAACAATGAGTTTAACAATATATGCTTAAATAACCTAGATCTTATCATGATAAATCATCAAATGAGACATGAAATTGTCACCTTAAAATACAAAGGTACAGTTAAATGGTGAAAGGACAATCCTCACTATCATACACAATATCAAAATTGACTATCATACTAGTCCAAATCTTTTCCTAATACTATCATACATTAAAGCCTTATCATGTGAATTTTACTATCCTAATGTATATAATTAAGGATTATCACTTCATGATGAGAATTTTCATAAACTTTATGGATCCAAAGGCCACCATGATTATCTTAAAGGACTATCATAAGAAAGGATATTCACTATCTCATATAGGACTATTTTGTGTTTATAAGGAAACCATTTGAGAGTTGTAAAAATTGATTAATGATGGTTATCATAGTGAAAGGGGTAGTGGGGTTAGATAGCAAACATTGATAAGGGAAAGAAATGTAGTCAAGGTAGGAGGGTTTTGTTGTGCCTTGTACACATGCCCCATTTTGCCAAATGGAGACGCCCTCTTTTGCTTTGGCTTAAAGTCTCAACCTTTGTTACTTATGATGATGAGAAGGTAGATTTGAGCTTAGAATGCAAGATTTGCTTCAAATTTGGGTATTTTGCATGTTTGGAGTCATTTGATGTCTTTTGGGATTTATTTGGAGGTGTCTTGAGTGGATTTGTACTTTAGAAGTAGTCAATTGTTGCCTTTTGCACTAAAATTGGGTGTTACTACACTTTGCTCGAAAATCCTATGTCACTAGATATTGTCCTTGAAATTGCTACTGCACGATGTATCATGTTGAAATTCCTAGTTTCCAAGTCTTAGAGTTGCAAAATCATGTCAAATTCCACAAGGTTTCACTAAGGGGTCCTTATACTTTCATCCTGACACATGGTCCTAAAAACCCTGAAAATGGCTAAGTCTGAAATCTGGTGGAACCTCAAAAATATAGAATCTGCATATGAAATCCTATGGATCTGGAACCTATCTCAAACATTCTAAAAGTATATATTTAAAAATATTTAAAGTATAAGAAATTCTTATACTTAAGTATATTTTTAAATATACCTTGCCCGAGGACATTTCAAAATCTAGCACCAAAAATTGTCCCTACTGCACTTAGTGCTAAAAATACCTCCCACTGCCTTGTGTTAGAACTTGCCATTACCGATTTGCACTGAAATTGCATTGCACTGCCAAAAGTTGCGCAGGTTGGTCGGTGCCAAAAGTCGCGCTAGGTTGGTCATAGCAAAAATCCCCGCTGGAAGGTCTAGCGCTAAAAAATAAGGGTATCGACTTGTACAAAAAATGTGATGCACTGCCTTTTGGTCAGTAAACCCCAAAGTTAGTGCTAGGTTAGTCAGACCTTAGATTAGAGCAAGCGCTAAAAATAGACCTCATGGACCTGCGCTAAAAAGTGAACCAACTGACCTCATGGAGCACTATTCTAATTAGTCAATCCAACCCAAAATTCATGCTAAGGTGGTAGTCTATGAAATCCGTGCTAAAGGTGTTAGCGCTAGAATTGCACTAGCGCTAAAATCACTTCTAACAGACTTTTAGTCAGTGACCCCCAGAATCAACACTTTTTGGTGTTTTGGCCTAAAAATTGAGTTTTTCAAGGTGCAAATTAGATTTTCTTGATGGATATGGATTGCACAACTATTTATCACATCATGATGGACATTTTTAGCATGTTTGTGTTTATTTTGGGCATGTTTAATGATAATTAATGCTACTACACCTGAAAAGTCATATCGCCCAAAAATCTCACTTTTTGCAAAAAAGGGCTATAAAAACATGAAATAAAAGTCCCCAAATGGACCCAAATGACCACAAAAACCTCCCATATCAACATTTAGGCCAAATGGGTACTTGAAAATGGTAAAAAATGTAGAAAATCATGTGAAAATCACTGGATTTAAGAGGTTCATAGAAAAGTGACATTGACAATGAGCTATTTTTTACTGATCCATGACTGCAAATGGACATATTTTGATTCAAAATGATGGAAAATGACTATTTAAGATGAAATTGATGCTTTGCATTGTGAATTGTAGGTCTTGGAGGACATAGGAGCCAACTGAAATCATTTTTAAAGGATGAACATACAGAGGTACCCTGCTAACCCAGAGATGTAGAATCGACATTCTATCAACCAAATTGTTGTTGCACAAGTAAAAGGAAATCAGTATGATGTCCAAGATGATAGAGATGAGCTATAGGAGCTAAAGACATAAAAGATCAAGTCTACCTCATTATTGTTCCTATAGATCTACTCCAATGTCCAAGACATGCATATAGCTGTTTCAACAGTCCAGTCATCAAGAATCAGTCCAACAAGCATCCAGTTGGATATACTTTCACCAAAAATGTGCCACATACTCCTCTTGATCCAGTCAGCACTTGGAATCCCGTGAATTCACATTAGCTCATATTTTCAAGTGTCATGTGACTCTACTTTGGCTTTATTAGGCCTTGAAAATTAACTTTTCATCATATACAACCCAATGGGTATCCATTTTGTCTAGATTCGATGTATTTGCAAGCTGTATTTTATCTTTTCCCTAAAGGACAAGTGCAAATCTAAAAATGCAACAAACTAATGTATCTCATTAAATTTCATGTAATCTGGACCATCGGTGTTGAGTTAATCTCCACCGTCCATTCAAAAACTCAGTATAGTGCCTTGTCTATAAAAGGGCCACCATTCTCTCATTGTAGCAAGTAAGACAATGTTGATGCTGAATTGTTGACACTTTACCAAATTTCTGATTAATGCAAAGCAAGTTACTACAAGTTTTCTGGGAATTTGTCTCTTGTATTGTCAGTTTGGTTTCATGGTTCACATCTTGATCTTCATTAGTTAAATTGTGCTTTGCAATGCTATTGATTTGTTAAAAGTATTTGATGAACATTCTAGTCCATACTATTAGTTGCTTGCTGATTGTAAATAGCTATGCATAGTTAGCCTGGGCTGTTAAACTAAGTTGAGTTCAATTACATTACAGTAGTTAAATCACACCAGTATTTGGGTATTTAATGAATGTGTGTAATCTCAAAATCTAGAAAATCCATAGAAGATAGTACTATTTTCTGTAGCACTGTAGCAAAGTCTTTAGCTTGGTAAAACAAAAAATTGGTTTAATTTATGAATGTTTGTCTACCTACAGTAATCTTTACTTTGTGAATGTCACTTAGGATCTTTCTAAACCCTATTCCTTTTGCATTTTCTTATTAATCAATCATTAGAGTTAGATTTCAGTAGCAATTTATGCAGAGATATCAACTGATAAGTCATAAGGGTTTGCATGTATTGCTGTCCCAGTCTATCAAATCTGTCACATCGCATGTAAGACCCCTTGTAGAAATAGCTAGTACATCCAACTGGTCATTCCAAGCAAGCTAAGACCTAGCTGTATTATCCTTGGAGTAGTGTTACTTAGGGTAAGATACTTTTTAAGAGAGGTGTGATACCAGCAATTACACATGCGTTGTTGTGTGCTAAAAACACCATCAATAGGTTCGATGAGGGAATGTCCAACCTTGTAGCCTTAAACTACCAACAACATGATCAATTTGAGATGCAATGGAAGTATATAGCTAACAATAGAAAGAAAGAGACATTCATAAGCATAGGCCATAAGATATATCTGGGAAAACCTTAAAAGGGAAAAACCCAGCCTTCAAAGCTCATTCCTCATTATATTATAATCTCAAATCACATTACATATGCCTCTAGGGCCTTACAGATGCTAGGCCACAGATGAGGGTTACAAAAGATTCATAAAATAACACTCTTCCATGATTTCATTCTTCTACTTCTCAATTCTCTACTATGCAACTTCTTCTGCTCTCTACTCTGCTCTCTGCTTTAGTTCTGCTACTTCTTCGGATCAATACAACTCCTCTCCTTGCTTCATATCTTCACACACTTCATCACTCTTCACTGCTCCTTGAAAAAAACATTTATATTTCATTTATATCCTCCACAAGCCTTCATAACATTATCAAGTTGGCCTAATTGTAACGGCTAGTATGAAACGTGTAGACACAGATAGGTCAGACCTAAACATATGGTATTGCTCTGCAGGTGAATGGAACTTTGTATGAATCTCCATGAAGGTTGGCTAGGTCCTCAACTCCTTGAATGATGTTCCTTTAGGCTCTACAAGTCATGGAATTTCTCTACAAACCAATTAGACTCCACTGAACACTGTCTGCTCTGCTCTGTGAAAATAGGTGAAAATAGATAATCTTTTGATAGTGATATCTTTCCAGAAATGAATCCAAATGATCTAAATTTTGGATAAGATGTGCATGATGATGTCTAGATGCTAAGTCTAGCTCCACAGCCTCTGATATGCAAATGCAGTAATCTCCAAGGTCGCTCTTCCCGGCATTGTGCTACTTAATGTTAATTGTCGCAACTAATTTGAATGTTTTCAGATGCTCTTGTATTAGACTCTCAGGGTTAATTGAAAAGTGAGCCTCTTCACTTTGGTCTATATTATGGAAAAATCAATGTTGTTTCTTTGAATAGGTTCGATGGTTTGTTCATAGGTACTTGCAACTGCCTCAAGGTCGGTGATCTATTCAAGTCCACCCCGCAAAACTGCCTCAAGTTCTTCTAAGTTCGGCATTCTACTTGCAAGCATTGCATTGCCTCAATGATCAGCGGTATGAGAAAGTCTTCTCCGCAAGCTACCTCAAGTTCTTCATCTTGCCATGGTCTAGGTTTGGTGGCCTGGCTACAATGTTGCAATTGTCTCATAGTTCGGTGGTTTGTTGCCAAGCATTTGTACGCTGCCTCAAATCAATATCAACTTCAACCAATTAAGAGTCAATCAGTACATACATGCATCCTCCAAAACAACCATGTGACTTCATTGATTTAGTTAATACAATCCACAACACTTTTTGATCTCAAGTTCTAGATACAATTTCTTACAGTTTCTGTTCTGCATATACTGCTCCAACACTTTTCTCTATTTGTTTATCCATGTCTCCTTTACTCCGGTACACAAACTTTCTCCTCTGGTAGAATATCTTGTCATTCCCTCTTTCTTTGCAATATGAATCTCCTTTCCTTGCTATGCTTCACACTTGTTCACAAAATTTCTCTTGCACTGCTTTCTTAGTTCTATAACACAACTCTCCTTAAGATCAATGCTTCACCCTCTTCTAGTTTTTTTATTAAATTTGATGACTCAAAAGGTTCCTCTTCCTCTGCATAAACTACCTACATTAGTTATTGTTTCCTCATCATTAGCCTCTCCTATACCAGGTTCTTGGTGATATTCACAACTTGATTCTTTTCACCTCCAAACTTGATAACAGGTTCTCCTAGAAAATCCTTTTTCATCTCTTATGTATCATTCAGTGTGATAAGAATTATGACTCCTATCATTTCTTCCTCTGTGGCCTGAATTACTATTCTTGTTTTGTTCTGCATAAGGTCTTCTTTCTCTATATCCTAATTCATATCCTCTTTTCTCTCCAACACATGAATACTTCCATCTATACAACCTTCTGAGCATACAAGTAACATGTTTCCATTTTGATCCATCAATCATCCATAATCCATCTGCATACAATCTGTCATAGGCTTTCTTCTTCTCATTTTATTACAACACATCTTTTCAGAATGATTCTTTAATCCACAGAACTTACAGGGATGTAGATCCTAACACAATTCTTTTTCATGTCCATATCTATTACAATGAGAACAATACATACCTTTTCTTCCCTGATTTGATTTAATGTTTGAACTTGTAACAACATCTTTACCTTTGTCATATCCAAGGCCTTCACTTATTGATCTTATTATTGGTTCAATAGGTTCTGTAATTCCTTGTTGACACCCTCCCAATCCTTTTCCATCATATCCCATTCTTTGCATGATTTTGAAACCAATACCATCACCAACAACTACAGGTTCAGTTACACTGTCATCTTCAACTTCATTTTGTAAAGAATCTTCTGCAGCACCACACAAATCATTAGTATCACAAGAAACATCACAAAGTTTGGGCTTAGATCTCAGATTTTCATTCTCTTTCTTGCATGCTACAAGTGACTACTCTAACTAGTTAACATGTTCTTTCAATCCTGATATTTCACTCTTCTGTAGACTGCTTTCCTTTTTTAGTTCTTCCAAATTTTTTTCTGGATCCTTGTTCCTCTTTTCTACCTTCCCAAACAACTTGAATCCTTCTTCCAATTCTTCAAAACTCTTTTCAACATACTCAAACAACTTCAGCTCTACTTCTAATTCTTTATTCCTCCTTTTTACATTTTCCAATTCTTCTTCAAGAGCATCATATTTGTCTTCTCCTAGTTCTTTTATCCTTTCCATCAATTCTGAATTACACCTTTTGATTTCGCACAATTCTTCTTCTAGAATATCCTTTTCGCATATTAGGTAGGAGGGTCTGATGAGGGACTATCCAACCTTGTAGCCTTAATATACTAACAACATGATCAATCAAAGATGCAATAGAAGTATATAGCTAACAACAAAAAGAAAGAGACATTCATAAGCATAGGACACAAGATATATCCTGGGAAGATCCTAAAAGTGAAAAACCCAGCCTTCAAAGCTCATTCCTCATTACATTATAATCTCAAATCACATTACATATGCCTCTAGGGCTTTACAGATGCTAGGCTACAACCCAGGGTTACAAAAGATTCATAAAATAACACTCTTTGATGATTTCTTTCTTCTACTTCTCAATTCTCTGCTCTGCAACTTCTTTTGCTCTCTGCTCTGCTCTATGCTTTAGTTCTGCTACTTCTTTAGATCAAAACAAATCCCCTCCTTGCTTCATATATTTTTACACTTCATTACTCTTTGAAACTCCTTGAAACAAATATTTATCTTTCATTTATATCCTTTACAAATCCTTCATAACATTATCAAGTCAGCCTAATTGTAATGGCTAGTATGAAACGTGTAGACACAGATAGGTCAGACCTAAACATAAGGTATTGCTCTACAAGTGAATGGAACTTTGTGCAGATCTCCATGAAGGTCGGCCAAGTCATCAACTTCCTTGAATGATGTTTCTTTAGGCTCCGCAATGTTGAAAAGGGAAAGACAACTGAGAGGAGGGGGATAATTCAGTTGTAACCAATACTTCAAAACCATTAATACAACATCCACTTAATCAATGTTATTATATTTTAACCATGAAAGCATGAAATCAGAGACTTAAACATATTCACACACTCAACACATGAGATACCAGATTTTTATGTGGAAAACCCAATAAGGGAAAAACCACGGTGAGTGTTAGCTCACAATATAATATGTAATAACAATACTGAAAATCAGAGGCTCACTGCCTCAGGGCTCACTACCCAGATTGCTCACTGCGAAAGAAGAGGTTCATTGCCGATGGGGTGGCTCACTACCAAAGTTTATGAATTGAGATAGTAGCTTCTATACTATGCCAAGGTTCAGTTCCATTGAAGCACAATAAACATCCTCTACTCTACTCTACTTTTCCACTTCACAATTATCTTTTCATCTTTACACTTGGATACATTTTTCATGACTTCATTACAAGTATTTATACAATTCATCAACCTTGGAATGATCATCAAGGTTGGCATTACAATACTCAACCATTGGAACAATCTCCAAGGTTGGAAAACATACATACATTAGAATAAGTCTGGACCTAAATAGATTAATGAAAGAGAAAGAATGAATGTGGACCAAACCACTCCTTAGCTACGACTCAAATGCAATCTTCCATGCAACAACACACCATCACAAACTCCAAAGCATAATCTCAAGTAGTGAAAACAACCAAGTCAGATAAAACTGGTGTTAACACTAAGACCTTTAAGAACATGCTTCATGCACGATCTAGATTACACTTTGTGGACCAATAAAAAGGTAGGAACATGATCAAGAAATATCCACAATCATGTTATAATCACCAAGAACATCTGCACAACCTCTAAACACTTTATCCACAAGATTCTTCAAATTGGAGCACTTGAACATTACTATCGGTCACTGTCATAAAAGAAAGATCACTTGCAGAGTACCAAATCATGGACCATTTGAATTGAAGGCACATAACATCATTACAAACTTAATTCTAGAACCAGAGACTGTAAGACTTAAATATGGAGAAATGCAGAGCAGAATATATTCTCCCTATCACCACTAAATGCATAGAAAATAGTTTTTACTCTAGTGAATACAACTCACTCAAATCGTCATATTGGAGGCTCAAACTTGAAACATAGCAACTAAATACATCCTTTAACATAACTTCCAATCCGTAGACAAAGATATTCAGTATATAGAATATGTGGAGTGAAACACTACACTATACTTCTGCAAGCCAGAAAACTCTGCAACACACTGTTTCCACTAGGAGAGCAAATTTTCTCAAAAGCACTTGGAAAATTATTATCTAGAATGCTTTCTCATTATCTTCAACACTTATGTAAGCCAATACAAAGAAACTAACTCAACACAATTAAGCTTCAAAACAAGAGCACGGTTGACACCAATAACAATATAGATATGTTGACATCAATGACAACACCAGTAAGCACATACTTGCAACACACAAGTCATGGAATTGCTCCACAAACCAATTAGACACCACTGAACACTGTCTTCTCTGCTCTATGAAAATAGGTGAAAATAGGTAATCTTCTGATAACAATATCTTTTCAGAAATAAACCCAAATGATATGAATTTTGTATATGATGTGCATGATGATGTCTAGATGCTAAGTCTAGCTTCGCAGCCTTTGATATGTAAATGTAGTAAAATGCGGTAATCTCCAATGTTTCTCTCCCTGGCACTCTGTAACTTAATGTTAACTGTGTTGCAAGTATGTGCTTATTGATGTTGTCATTGATGTCAACATATCTGTGTTGTCATTGGTGTCAACTGTGCTCTTGTTTTGATGTTTAATTATGTTGAGTTAGTTTCTTTGTATTGGCTTACATAAGTGTTGAAGATAATAAGAAAGTGTTCCAGATATTAATTTTCCAAGTGCTTTTGAGAAAATTTTCTCTCCTAGTGGAAACAGTGTGTTGTAGAGTTTACTGGCTTGCAGAAGTATAGTGTAGTGTTTTTCTCTACATATTCTATATACTGAATATCTTTGTTTGTGGATTGGAAGTTATGTTAAGGAATGCTTGTAGATGCCATGTTTCAAGTTTGAGCCTCTGATACGAAGATTTGAGTGAGTTTTGTTCAGCAGAGTGAAAACTATTTTTCTATGCATTTAGTGGTGATAGAAAGAATGTATTCCACTCTGTATTTCTCCGCATTTAAGTCTTATAGTCTACGATTTTGGAATTAAGTTTGTAATGATGTTATGTGCCTTTAGTTCAAGTGGTTCATGATTTGGTGATCAGTGAGTGAGCTTTTCTTTATGACAGTGGCCGACAGTGATGTTCAAGTGCTCTGATGTTTAGAGGTTGTATGAATGTTCTTGGTGATTATAATGTGCTTGTGGATGTCTCTTGATTGTATTCCTATCTTTTGATTGGTCTGCAAAGTGTAATCCGGATCGTGCATGAAGCGTGTTCTTAAAGGTCTTAGTGTTAACACTAGTTTTAGCCGACTTGGTTGTTTTCACTACTTGCGATTATGCATTGGAGTTTGCAATGGCATGTTGTTACATGGAAGATTGCATTTGAGTCCCAGCTAAGGAGTGGTTTGCTTCACATTCATTCTTTCTCTTTCAGAAATCTATTTAGGTTCAGACCTATTCTAATGTATGTATGTTTGCCAACCTTGGAGACTGTTCCAATGGTTCAAACAATTGTAATGCTAACCTTGATTTTCATTCCAAGGTTGATGAATTGTATAAATGCTTGTAATGAAGTCATGAAAAACATGTCCAGATGCGAAGATGCGAAGATAAGTGTGAAGTGAAAAAGTAGAGTAGAGCAGAGGAAAATTGTTGTGCTTCAATGGAATTGAATCCTAGCATGGAGTAGATGCTAATAACTTAGTTCACTGATTGAGGCAGTGAGCCACCCAATGGCAATGAGCCACCCCATTGGTAGTGAGCTGCTTCCTTTTGTATACACCTAAAAATGACACGATTCAGTCTAAATAAATACTCTTAATATTTATTCTCTTCTAATTCCTCTATCAATAAATAAATAAACAAATTTATTTATTCGATTCACATTCCTCTAAGTTAATTAAATATCGAAATATTTAATTATCTCTTCTAAAATCAAAATTAAATAAAACCCTTTTATTTAATTAGATTCTTCCAAACAATTAAATAATTCTCAATTATTTAATTAAATCAATTCATTCTTCCAAATTTGAATAAATCCAATCAAATTTATTTAAATCCTCTCTATCTCTAAAAATAAAATACAATCAAATATTTTATTTATTCCTCAAAATCATGCACAACAATTAAATAAATTTATTTATTTAATTAACTTTCTTATCTTCTAAATTAAATAATATCAATTATTTAATTATTTCTTCCAATAATATCTTCTCTAAATTTAAATAAATCAATTATTTATTTAAGTTGCTTTTTCTTCTAAATTGAGTTATCTCTAAATATAATTCAATCTTTTTGCACATGCAATTAAATATTCCTAATATTTAATAAAGCAAAATATCTTCTTATTCTCATGCAAATCTATTCTTCTTGTTTTAAATCACTTAACTGATTGTTATATTCCTTTAACTCCTCTCATGCAAAAGAAAGCAAGACACATGTCTTCTTCTTATTCGTTGCACATTCCTCAACTGTTCTCAACCATTGATCTTCTCAAGTCTTCTATACCGTCGATCTTCTTTCTCCCAAGTCTATAAATTGAACCTCATTCTTCCATTTCAATCATCCAAGCTTTAAGTATCATTATTCTGCAGGAATTACAGTGCGCCTTTGGCACCAATCCTTCATTGCTTGTGATCACATTCGCTACTATGCACCACGCACTACTACCATTGTTGTGGAGCTCCTCTTAATTGCAATAAACTATCATCACCATTCCCAATTGACATTCTTGAAGCATAGCAAGGAAGTGCACTCTCTGAGGGCCCTATTTCATACATGCAAGATCGATTGTGATAGGTGATCAATGGAAGCTTCGAATTGAGGAAGGTTTTCTTTGTTGTTCATTGTTTATTTGAATCTTCTTTGTTCACCATTTCATTGAGTTTTGGGTAACTTGATATTGATATTATTGTTTATTCATTTGATCCAATTTTCCCTTAACATTTTTGGTGCCCACCATGGGGCCTAGCCCCAAATTTAACCCAAAAACTAAGTTTTTGTGTTTTAGAAAGCCATACATAGGAGGAAACAGTGCATCCATCACTTCCTAACATGCATGTGTTATCTGTCACGGTGCATACATTTCCACAGCACATATAGTCTCTGTTTTGGCACATTTGTTACTTGTTACAACACATTTGTTACTGCAGTGCATACATACTCTGTCACAATGCTTTTACCATCTGAGACAACACATCTGTTACTCCAGCGCATATACACTGTACTTCAATGCTTTTAACCTCTATTCCAACGCAGATGTACTATGGCGCTTCTGTTCACTATTTTTGCGCATTCAGTCTATGAAGCAGTGCATCTGTTGTAGGTAGTGATTTTAGGGTTTTCTTAAAGATTTTTGCTAACGCTGACATCTTTGCAAGAACTCTCTTGATCTATTTTACAGGCTAGGTACTGGTTTAGATTCATATAGTTGCACTTGTTAGCTCACACTTGGATTTCTAAAGGGAAAGTAAAATGGATGCTATGCAAATCTCACATAGTTTTAACTAGGAAAGTGGTAATTGAATCATTGCTATCTTGCATATCATTGAATCATTGCTATTGCTATCTTTTCAAAGTTAACAACTCATTGCTATCAGGATAAAATTGAACTCAACATTGCTATTTGGGTAAAACTGAACCATTGTTATTTTGATTGACCATCATTTCAAAGTTAACAACTCGTGCTAGATGGATAAAATTGAACCCATCATTGCTATCTGGATAAAAATAAACCATTGCTATCTCGATTGACCATCATTTCAAAGTTAACAATTCATGCTATGTGGATAAAATTAAACTCATCATTGCTATCTTGGTTAAAATTGGACCATTGCTATCTTGTTATCACTTCAAAGTTCTGTGCTTGCCCAAGTAGATAGCTCATCTAGTTTTTTTCATTTTAACTAGGGGAAAAAAACCATTGTAGTATGTGTTTTGGGAATGATACCAGGCCTATGCTCTCCCCTATCTTGGGTGACCAAAATGCCAGACATATCATTTTCACATGTGTTTTTCCTTTAGAGGGGCCTGCTCTTGGATACCGTTCATCCAAGTAGGAATGACCCTAAGTGGTAACAGGCTAGATGCCAAGCCCTTCCAATCCACTATAAATAAATTATGTTTGGAGCGAAAGCTTCAAACGAGTGCAGTTGTGTTATACCGACAACCAACCTCCCCCAAAACCTTCCAAGGCGCAACCCTTGCAGGCTGGGAGACTCCATAACGGAGAGTAGTGTTGCCGCATGTATAACCACTCGAATGGTTGCCTTTATTACTCATCCTTGTTTTAGAAAGACCAAAAACCTCTATAATCCAGTGTAGGGAAGGGCGATTATTACCTCCCGAAGATGCCTCACCTAGAGATAGGGAGAATTCAATTTGATACTATCCTATGAAACCTAGGGTTGTACTTGCTTTCTTTTTAGTCCAAAAAAGAGTCCAAAAATCACAAAAAAATAAAAAACCATAAAAATATTCTGTGTTTGTTGTGTCTTCTTGCCATAATTTCAAAAAAATTAGATCAAAAAGAGCTTCTTGCAACCAAAGTACCAAAAACATCAGAAAAATTCCAAAAAATTGCAAAAATACTGAAAAAACCCAGAGTGGCGCATCTACCCTCTGTTCCTGCGCATTTGTGCCAACCTGCGGTGCATATGTTTTGACTTACAGTGCTTTCATTGTCTATTATAGCGTATTTACTTTTCACCAGTGCAGCACATTTGCTATGACTTACAGCGCATTTATCAGTTTCTACAGCGCATCTGTTTCGGTACATGCATTACAGTGAGCACTTGCACAATTTTTGAGGGAAAAATTTTACCAGTTCTGGGTACCCATTTTAGTCTAGTTTCAGGTTTAGAGATCAGATCTTACCTTGCAATCATTTTTCCATCCATTTCTTGCCAAAGTCTATCTTTCATTGGTCATCCCATTCACCTTCTATTAGGTCTTCCTAGTCCAAAGTCAAAGCATCCTTTTCGTATCACTTTGGATTCAAGTAAACCTAGTAGGTCACAGAACTTTGTTAGTGGTCTTGGTGCACGACTAGTCCCTACACAGTAAGATAGGTATCGAATACCCTTACTAGTGGCTATTGTCTTGTATCAGCCGTTTTACTTCAAATCATTGATCAGAAGTGTCCTTTGTCTAAATCTTGTCATAAGTATCCCATTCTCAGCAGTCTCCATCGGCATATTGCCAAAATCTCTAGTCCCATTCCACCTCATCCTTCGTCACCTTGCATGGTTCTTACTAGATCTCAATACAAAAAGCAACTTGAAATGGTCAGATCATCCAACCACATCATCACTCCTCATGATAGTGATGAGGAAATCTCACATGAAGATTATCAAGGAAGCCTCCAAGATCAGAAAGTCCAACGCTTGTTAGAGAAAGTGCTCCATGATGATCCTCACAAGTATTTTTATTATCTTGCAAATCTTGGAATTAAACTCCCCGTAGATTTCGATATAAGCACAATCCAAGAAAATGTGGAGAATAATCATGAAGAAAGGGGAAAGAAAACCATAGACCAAAACGCAGAGAATGATAATGAAAAAGGAAAGAAAGCCATAGACCCAAGTGCTCCTATGGAAGAAATGAGGAAACAACTCAAGGGTCTAAATCAACAAATGTTGAATCTCAAGACAGGTACAAACACTAAAACCTATTCTCTAGAAGATATTGCACCGTACCCCTTTGATAGGAGTTTGAACATGACACCATTTCCCTTTCGATTTGAAGTTCCTAAATTTGACAAATACAAAGGGAAAGGGGACCCTAGAGATCACATTAGGGAATTTAATGCGGCATGCATGGAAGTAGCTCACAATGAGACCTACTTAATGAAGCTATTCCCTAGATCTCTAGGTAGTCAAGCCATGGAGTGATTCTCATGGCTCCCACCAGGAATCAAATCTTTTGATGATCTAGTTAACAAATTCATCACGCACTTCTCTTACAATATTGAACATGAGGTCTCTATGCTTGATTTATGCAACACCAAGTAAAAGAGTGGCGAATCATTCACCACCTTCCTACAAAGATGGAGACAACTAGCAAGTAAGTGTTCATATGACGTACCAGAGAAGCAATTAATGGAGATGTTTGTCCATAACCTCAACATCGATCTTAGCTATCAAATACAAATCCAATGCCCTACTTCATTCTCAAAAGTCATTGAAATGGGATTGTTCATCGAAAAAGCTATGATCACCAAGGGGCAAATCAAGTTATACAAGGACACACCTACCTCCAATTATACGACTGAAAAATCAAAGTTTTGGAGTAAAACCAAAAATGTCATCAACGATGGAGTAGTTGATGCCAAGGTGGCGGCTCCCAAGCAACAATTGATATTTACTCTCAAAGGAGAAGCAAGCAATGTTACACCCAATAAAACATTCTCTTGGGAGCCAAGACCATGGTTCAACTCAAATCCAAGGTGAAAGTTCACACTGCTCGGTGAGTCTTAAGAATCTGCATTAAGGAAGCTAATGGCTAACAATGAAATCTCTTTACAGCCAACAAGTGATTATGAGCCTCAAATCAAACCTCACTATTGGAAAGACACCAACTATTGTGAGTATCATAGAGGAAAGGGACATAAAACCAACAATTGTATCCATCTCAAACATGTTATTCAAGATGTGCTTGATCAAAATTAGCGAGGAACCCAACAACATACCTCCAATGAGACACACGTGGATTACAAAGATCCACTTCTCAATCATGACAAGCCATACAACAACAATAACAACGGAAATAACAACAACGGCAACAACAACAACAATTGCAATAGGCAAAATCAGAATAGTGGGAATAATATTGCCAACTAAGCAAGTGTGCCATTCGACCATGCCATCAATTGCATATCAGAGCATGTCCCACAAATCAATGTGGTCACGCCCCACCAACAATCAGAGCCTAACCACAACGATTGCAGTATCATTATCTGCAATGGTAGAGTCACATTGAATACTATCCCTCCAAGGTCGTCACCTTCTCAGTTCAACTTCCATCAGTATAATGTCATAGACCAACTACAGTAGACTCCAGCCCACATTTCTATCTTGGAGTTGTTGCATCTATCTCCTTCCTATAGGGAGATTCTCTATAAAGCCTTAGTGGAAACCACTATCCCCACTAACTTGGCCCAAGAGAAATTTCAAGCCATGGTAGGTAATCTAACCTCCCCAAGTACCATATCATTTATCGAACAAGATGACCTCTCAGTGTCTCAACGTCATAACACTCCTCTACATATCGTCACCTTCATCCACAAGCACCGCATCAAGAGAGTTCTCATTGATGGGGGAGCTGGTTTAAATATTTGCACATTAAAGCTAGTCCTTACATTAAGGTTCTCTGAAAATGTAGTTGATCCAAGGAAGAAGATTACTATTGAAGCCTATGATGAAGAGGAGAGAACTACAAAGGGAACAGTAGTCTTACCCATACAAGTGGGACTGATAATAAAAGACATTGTGTGCCAAGTCCTAGATAGGGAGCTCGCCTATAATATTCTCCTAGGTAGACTGTGGATTCATGCCATGAAAGTTGTTCCCTCTACTTATCACCAATGCATAAAATTCCCACATAATGGCAAGCAAGTCACCATCCAAGGTGACCCTGACCCCTTCTAGCATTGCCATTTTGTCCTTTCAAAACCTGATTGCATCATACCAAACAATAAAGCATCTACATCCCCTACCCCACAACATGATCATACCTCTGAAGCTTCCTCATCAAAGCCCAAAGAGCAGAAAATTACCATCAAAGAAACCAGAGTTGGGGAATACTCCATTGAGCACAGCCTAAATCTAGCCAAGATGCCCTTATCTCCTAGATCCTTTGGTCAACCCAAGTATTTTCCAAAGCCATCTCCTCCTCCTACACCTCCCACAGCTCCCTTTGTAAAATGGGGGACCCTATTAGATGAGACAGAGGAAAGAGATGTCCTACAATGGCTCTATATCGAAGAAGAAGAGAACATACAACAAGAGCCACCTAGGCTTCCAACAGAAATCTATGGGCGAGGTGAATCTATCCTACATAGAATGGGTTACGAAGGACAGGGCCCCATCGGCCTAAGAAAAGATGGAATCATAGAACCCATTCAACCTTCTTCATCCTCATTGGCTAGAAATACAAAAGGCCTAGGATATAAGGATAAGAGTAAAGCTAAAGAAAATGCTTGTCTAGTAGAAATGATCCATACACTTCAAGTGGATAGTGACACAGATTCCAATGAATATGAGTGGGATGAGCTGACAGAGCATTCCTATGATGACAAAGAGGTCGATACCATTCAAACTTATAGCCCCTACCATGAGGGACAAACTCTACCGAATAGACCACTAGAGTCTGATTTGCCTATCTCTGAGAATACAACTTTTGAGGAAGGTTTGAGTTCTATCTCAATAAACAATTTGGAGGAAAGTACCATCTCGAACACTCCCCCTACCAATACTCCTAGTATATCCATTCAAACTATCAATGAATCAGATCTATCATTTGACTCCCTCCCCCTTGTGCATCCTGAACTTATTGATTGGGATCTACGAGGAACCCCACAACTAGATATGTTCCAAAACGACAATGCCTATATTGACTATATGGAACTTAGAGACCACCTACCCAAAGGGGATCATAAAGGTGGTTTCGCTATTGAACTTAATATTGTGGCTTATTTTGGAGAGGGTGCCAAGCCTTCTAGTCAGAAAAATATCAAAATAAAAACTAGATCTGATGGTGAAAACCGTTCCGCGGCAGTGTTAGGTCCCAAAACAGTAAAAAGAAAGGATGCATCTGAATGTGAAAACCCAACTGTGGCACCTGACGCTGGAAGGCTTGACACTCTCCCCAATGACATGCACCAGGAGAAATCTCAGGTTGTGGAACCTACAGAGCTGGTTAACATTGGAATAGAGGAATAGCCTAAGATCATTCACTTTGCTAAGTCTCTAACCCCACCAGAGAAGACTAATTTTGTACCACTCTTCAAGAGAAAGCAAGTCAACTTTGCTTGGTCATACGCAGATATGCCGGGGTTAGATCCAGATTTGATTCTACACCATCTTCCATTAGATCCAGGAGTGAAACCAATAAAATAGAAGCTTAGAAAGATGCATCCACACTGCTTGTAAAAGAAGAACTCAAGAAACTACTGGATGTAGGGTTCATCAGAGTTATAGACTATCTGGAATGGGTTTCCAACATTGTACCAGTGTCCAAATCAGATGGCTGAGTCAGACTATGCAATGACTTTAGAGATCTAAACAAAGCTTGCCGCAAGGATTATTTTCCGTTTCCAAATATAGATATCATAGTTGACTTAACAGCAGGGCATAACATGTTATCTCTCATGGATGGCTTCTTAGGATACATTCAGATTAGGATAGCACTAGAAGACCAGCATAAGACAACTTTTACCTGTTCTTGGGGCACTTTCTGTTGGACTGTCATGCCATTTGGGCTAAAGAATGCATGAGTGACATATCAACATGTTATGACCACTATATTTCATGATATGATGCATGTCACCATGGAAGACTGTGTAGATGACATCCTAGTAAAGTCACTCACAAGAGAATCACATCTGGATGTGTTAGAGAAGGTCTTTTAGAGACTCAAGCAATTCAAAGTCAAGTTGAACCCAAAGAAACGTGTGTTCGGAGTCACCTCAGGCACGCTCCTAGGCTTTATTGTATCAACAAATGGAATAGAGGTGAACCCAACCAAAGTCAAGGCTATTATGGACATGCCACCACCTAAGACCATCACTCAACTAAGATCTCTATAGGACAAGCTACAAGCAATTCGTAGATTCATATCACACCTAGAAGACAAGTGTCAACCATTTAGCCATCTCCTACACAAGAACATTCCATTCAGGTGGGATGAGAGATGTGAAGTGGTATTCAACAAATTGAAAGAGCATCTTATGAATCCACCTATTCTCATGCCTCCTATTCAAGGGAAACCATTGATACTCTAAATATCTGCTACACCTACAGCTCTTGGGGCTCTTCTAGTACAACAAGATTATGAGAATAAAGAAAGAGCCGTCTACTATATCAGTCGCACATTGGTGGGCTATGAGTTGCAATACTCTCAGATAGAAAGATCATGTCTTGCTATAGTTTTTGCTTCCCAAAAACTCCAACATTATATGCTTGCACATCTAGTCAAACTTCTTGCAAAAATAGATCCACTGAAGTACCTACTAAGCAAAGCAGCTCTTACAGGTTGCCTAGCCAAATGGGTAATGCTCTTAAGTGAATATGACATTGAGTATGTAAACAGAAAAGCTATCAAAGGACAAATCATTGTTGATTAGTTAGCAAATGAACCATTACAGGACACCACACCAATGCAATTTGAATTTCTAGATGAATCCTTATTCAACATCTCAACACATTCCTGGAAGCTCTACTTTGATGGGTCCTACTCAAACCATGGATCAGGGGTAGGAATCTTGTTTGAAACTCCTCATGGTGACACCATACCGAAGTCTTACCGTTTGTTATTTCCATGCACAAACAACATAGCAGAATATGAAGCCTTAGTCATTGGCCTCAAGATGGCAACAGAGTGGAAAATCAAAGAGCTACATGTCTATGTTGATTCTCAACTAGTGATAAATCAGGTCAATGATGATTACCAAACCAAATATGAAAAGCTTATCCCATACAAGCAGATGGTCGATGACTTTAAAGAATACTTTGTGATCATCTCTTTTGAGCAGATACCTAGGATTGAAAACAAAGTGGCAGATGCCATGGCAACCATTGCCTCTCTTCTTGAAATACCAGAGAATGAGTCACGGTACGAGTTCTTAGTGGAAACTATTCGGCAACCAGCTTATGATCTTCCTGAAAACCATTCCATATGCCTTTTAGTTGGATCTAATTCACCTTGGTATAGTAAGATTTACACTTACCTCAAGGACAACACCCTCCCACCTGACCTATCTTCAAACCAATGATGAACCTTTATACGCCAAACCTCTCGTTATACCATTGTCGTCGACACCCTATACTGATGTGGTCTAGATGGTACTTTACTCCGTTGTTTCGAACGAGAAGAATCCCTAACCACCTTACAAGATGTACACAAAGGGATTTGCGAAACACACTCTAGCAGTCCTTCCTTAGCTAAGAAACTCATGTGTTTGGGTTATTACTGGTCAAACATGGAAATAGATTCATATCAGTTTGTGAAGAAGTGCAAGTAGTGCCAAATACATGGGAACCTGATACATGCACTAGCTCAAGAGTTGAGACCTTTAACAACACCTTGGCCCTTTTGTCAATGGGGACTTGACCTTGTAGGAAAGATCCATCCACCCTCCTCCAATGGCCACAAATTCATAATAACTGCCACTAAGTACTTTACTAAGTGGATTGAAGCTGTCCCCCTCACCACCATCACAAGTAAGCAAATCTCTTCATTCATCCTGAATTACCTCATCTACAGATATGGAATTCCTTCATCCATTATCACGAATAATAGAAGACCCTTCAAGAATCAAGATGTCCAAGAACTCTGTGATCGATTCAAAATCCAACACTGTTCCTCCACACCCTACTACCCCCAAGGCAACGGTCAAGTTGAAGCATCCAACAAGACCATCTTGAAACTCCTCAAGAAGATAGTCAATGATGCTGGCCATGATTGGCACATCCAACTCAATCCCACTTGTGGGCCTACAGAACCAGTATATGTACTCCCACAGGTGCTACACCTTACGCCCTTGTCTATGGCTCAGAAGCTATCCTCCCCATAGAGGTCAAATTACCATCTCTCAAGGTGTCGTTAAAAGGTCTCATATTAGATGAAGACTACAGAGTCTCTAGATTGCAAGAACTAGAATTGCTAGAGGAAAGGAGATAGAAAGCCTTTGACCATCTCAAAGCATATCAACAAATGATGTCACAAATCTATAACCATAGAGTTCACCTAAGAGTCTTCAAAGTTGGAGATCTGGTACTTAAAGAGAATCCCTGCAATCAACAAGATAGGGAAAAGAAAGGAAAATTCAAACCCAACTAGCTTGGGCCTTATGTGATTGTAGCTACTTATGGATCAGGGGCATATTAGTTAGCAACATCAGAGGGTGGGTTGTTGGATGATCCAATCAACAGTATGCACCTTCGCCGGTTCTATACCTAAGAGAACCCCAATGTAAGGGGGCATAAAATACAAAAAAAATAAAAAAATAAGAAAAATACAAAAAAATCATCCTTTGGTGAAAACCTGGCAAACATGCGCCTTGGATAAGTATCATGATGAAAACCTGGCAAACAGGCATCATGTATACTTTCTAGCTTTTCGTACAAATAAAAGGCAAGTGGTGAAAACCTGGTAAACAGGTGTTACTTGTGATAAACCACTTCCTCCATCTTTGGGAAACTAATCACCTTGTGTCCATTCTTCCTCGTGTCCCATTCGATCCATATCTATCCCATAATAAATCCTAATGATAACCTATCATGGCTTGATACTCTATCTCTTTGTTACCTTGTTGACCAAGGTTTTGTCCCATATCGTATCCATCGTGTCAGCCTAGCATAGTGTTTCTCATTAGTGTCCATGGTCCAAGTCCATGAACTATGTTGCCTCTGTGTCATCACGTAGGCAAGCCCATTATTCTAATGCACCCCCGAGGCTCCCATTGTCCCATCCGTCCTGTATCTAGTCCTTCTATCTATTTGAGTCCGCACCACTTTCTATCGCCTAGGTCTTAGGTCGATTAGGGTTTACCCCGAACTACATTGCCTTTGCGTTGTCACGTAGGCAAGGCCATTTAGTAATGAGCCTTCGAGGCACTAGGTCAGTCCCTTAGGTTCCGTATTAATGGTTTAAGATTGTGGAATCTTGTCACCAGACAAGCAAGCACAAACAAGACCCGATCCTTTCAAGCAGAAATCCTGACGCAAGACATTAACCTATCCAAAAAAAATGAACACCTAAGGCCTTCTAAATGATTTTACCCAAATTATGGCAAGAAACAAACACATCTAAATGCAAAAAATGTTTTGTGGATTGGAAACATGGTTAAAGTACAGAGTCTTGATTTTTGCTATCATGCCTTTCTATGCTACTCGAGGATGCCAAAATCTAGAGATGCTATGATGGGGGCATGATTATTTTCTTTATTTGTTGTTTGTGGATTAAACTTTAGTAATGTGAAGCCTTGTCTAAGGACATGATCGGCAAAAGATCATCGAGGACATCAAAGGTCTAACATGAACGGGGGCAATCCTTGTTTGTTGACATGCAAGAAATACTCAGGTCATCTCAGTTCAATTATACCTCGATGCTTGTATTAACTTGCTAAATCAAAATCCATATAAGCAGTGCTCAGGTCATCTCGGTTCAATTATACCTAGATGCTTGTACTAACTTACAACATTTAGAAAAAGTACCAAAAAAAATTGCCCAATGATGAAATAAGCACTTCAAAATACTTGCACCATCAAGATGTCAAAAACAAAGCATCCATTATACATCCATACATCCATATCCCATGCAATAAAAAGATCCAAACAATGCAGAGTAACAATGCAAATCAAAGCTTGTGAGTCTTTCTATCTATCGAGTCATTCTCTCAATCAATCTTCTATCTATCATTCTGTCATTTTTGTGTCAATAGAGTACATTTGGACATCACAAAAATAGAGCATATAGTTGCATATCATATCTTATGAGATAGTCATTTACATGATTAAATCAGTTGCATACATAGTAAAGTGCATCAAGTCATCTATATACAGCTTGTTGCAATCATCATATAGTGTCAAGACAGAAAAAATAAAAAACATAGCTAAGTGCATCACATAAGTTGTATAATCATATAGATATCAGTTTGCACACACACACACATTAGAGGCATATCAAATAAAACATCCAAGTCTGCACTAGGTCATATAGCATCACATAGCATCATATGAAAATCTGCATTAGACAAACATTGCTTAACATCAAAGTAAAACATCTAAGTCTGTATTAGATAAACATGTGCATTGCATCATACAAATAGAAATGCATCATAACTCATAGAAAGCACCAAAATAGCTACATCATCATATAAATATCATAAAATGTGTCCAAATGTACAATATCAAGTAGTCCATCTCTGAATTAATGCCATATACAAAAGGTACATCCCAAAGATGGTGATACGTGTCTTAAAATACAAAAATGGTACATAAGGTCTATCCGGCTATTTGAGCCATCAAAAAGGTACATGGGATCCAAAATCTGCAAGTCCCTGCTATCCTTCCTGCTGTGGACCACCGCTCCCAGCAGTGTCTCCTCCTCCTCCTCTACTGGCCCTAGATTGCTGTAGGCCCATCATGGAGGCTCGTAACCTTGATCCACCTACTCTCTAGGAGGCCATGGACTGATTCATGTAGCTCGGAGCCCTCTGACTAATAGGCACAACACCATAGTATAAACCTCGGTAGTACTGTGTCTGAGCCTGCACTCTGGCAAGCTCACCTTGCACCTATGCTAACTGCCCCGCACCTATGCCAACTCTGTCTGGGCCTGCCCTAACTATGTCTGTACTTGGTGCACCTACCCAACCAAAAAGCTGCTCATTGCATTTGTCCCCAGGGTTGCCACTGCGGTATCCTATTCTACTTGGATAACTCGTATCTGTGTGTCCACCATATCTCTCTCTCTAGTAATCCCCACAATGACCTCTACGTCTGTCTCCCGCCGGGCATCAACCCTCTTGAGCTGTGTCTGCAGCTGCCTAACCTCTCCCCTCAAAGTGGCTATAGTCCTCTCCTAGATGTCTGCCTATGTTGGACCCTGTTGTACCTATGCCTCTCCCTATCCCTGTAGCTGGGGTCCCTACTGTTGTGCCACCTGCCGAGGTGGCGGCATCTGTACCTGCGGTGCCTGTTGTGGTGCCTGCTGTGCAGCCTGTGGTGGCACTGCCTGCTTAGCGTGGGAAGGTCCCTCCCCACATCTCCTCCTCTATCTGGGTTAGCCTCTGTCATCTTCATCATCTCCCCCATCTCTGCCACCACCCCGTCCTCCTCTCCCCCTCCTCCTCCTCCTCCAGCCAACCTAGCCCTCATCATCTGAGTATGCCTCATCTATCTGAGGCACCAGCACCCCAGGCCTTGAGTATCTTAGAAATGGGTGTGCAGTGAACTAACCCTCATAGTCCTGCATCATCCTGGTGTCTGCAATCCCCCTCCTCATGTCCTAGGTGATGTAGGGTGTCTGTCGAAACTCTGCCAATGCCTCCTCATAAGATGCCATCAATCCCCATCTGAGCCTCTCAACATGAGTCCTAGCAAATCGAGCCTGCCCCTGTGGCATGCCTTGCCTCCTCCCAAACTACCTCTGTACCTGACCGACTATCTACCTCTCCAAGATAAATCGTGTCCATCCTATCAACCACCGTGACTGATAGCAGTAAGGTAGCTCATCTGCCTCATCCTCCCATGGCTCACAGTCTAGATATGGCCACCACTCGACCACATCTACTCCATCCAAAGCATGTCGCCACTACTCGAGCTTCCCCAGTCTATGCTGGGAAATCACTCCTGCATAGCCATAGCTATATGGCTCTCCTCTCTATCTGCCAAACACATGGATCAGTCTCGTGATTGCTATGTGCTCCCATAGCCAAAACTGTAGCAACAACACACCTGCAGATAGGCTCGTACTCCTGTGATATACCACCTGATGCATATTGTTGTATAAGTGAGCAAGAACACAGACACCCTAAGCATACCGAGTGCCCTCTGTAATCATTCACTCCATGATCTGACCCCATCCAATGGGGAACCCGTGTGATCTCCTGTCAGGGCATACAACACCTCCGATCAGTCCTACTACAATACTTGGGAAGTAGTAGCAACAGTCATAGATATCCTGCCAATAGATGACCTGCCCGACTAGCTCAGGTCATCAAACACTCGTCTACACTCAGCCAGTCCCGCATCTCTCTATGGATCATACTCCACCAACTCACCTTGAATAGATAAATGAAGAATCCTATAAACATCCTCCAATGTAACGGTCATCTCACTAGTGGGGAAGTGGAAAGTCCCATCCTCACTGTGGAATCTCTCCACTGCAGCAGTCAACAAACCACGGTTCACCTGAACCTTAGGCATGAAGCATACGTAATCAAGTCCCATCTCGCCAAGCACCTCTCTGTCTATCTCAGTTAGCATGTATCTCTGCAACATAGGCATAGGGAATCACTCCTTAGATTGAAGCATATCTCGTATATCCTCCTGCAAGCACGCAGCGCAAGGCATCAACCTAAGGCTGCAAGTACCATACTCAACATATCTATAGAAACATATCAACTAACTTAGTATTTCAAATTGATCAAAACAGCACACTACATCTCCTGACTAGATTCCTGCAATCTCAGAGATAGCTTATCGATTGATGCATCAAATAGGATGCCAATCGAGTCAATTTTGCTAAGTAAACTGCTTATCTATATCATATGCACCACAATAGGTGGTAAATGCATCATTTCTTAATGAAAGCACCATTTCTTGACCCATGCACCACTTCTGGAAAAAGCACTGCAAGAACCTATGCATGCACCATCCTATTCTATATATGCATTGCTCCGACGTATGCGCCGCTACATACCGTAAAAGCACTGTAGAATAATGCATGCACCGCCTAAACCTATGCATGCGTAGATTTCACATATGTGCCGTCCTATATCATGCATGTGCTGTAGAATTACCTATGCATAGTTTCGCGTGGCATATGTGCTACTCTGCATTCCAGTGCGTCTGTCTAACCTAGTTTTCTCCTAGCATTTATAGCTATCAAACTCGACCCTAGGAGAAATTTTTTGAGATACATACTGGGGGTCCTACCTCTGCTAGCCGGTGGAATCGATGGACACACTTGAATAGATGCTCCTCGCATGGAATGTCCATCCTCATGTTGACTGCTCTATGCTCTATGCTCTCCTAAGCTCTCTGAAGCAAATCAAACCAAGACAAGTGTGCAAATGAATTGTCTTGTGGACCCAGCTCCTATTTATAGCATGCAAACCCTAATTTGGCTAGATGGTGACTATGACTACTTCCCACACCCGTTTCTTCCAGTTTTCTTCACATTTCTCTTAAACGCGTCCTATTTTCTTCAATCCTAACCAAGTTTTCCCTTCTTCTTCGTGAGATTGTCCGTCTCTCATCCTTCTGCCTTCTTCCCATCTAATCTCCCGAGGGGGCATCCTATTGTCATAACTTGTACCAGGGGCAAACTGGGGCATGTATCATTGTCAGACTATTTATTCTTTGAAGCAACACCGTAAACTGTATTGCATCAAAGGAGGGCAAAATGTATATGCCTAAAAATGACACGATTCAGTCTAAATACATATTCTTAATATTTATTCCCTTCTAATTTCTCTATCAATAAATAAATAAACAAATTTATTTATTCAATTCACATTCCTCTAAGTTAATTAAATATCGAAATATTTAATTATCTCTTCTAAAGTCAAAATTAAATAAAACCTTTTTATTTAATTAGATTCTTCCAAACAATTAAATAATTCTCAATTATTTAATTAAATCAGTTCATTCTTCTAAATTTGAATAAATCAAATCAAATTTATTTAAATCCTCTCAATCTCTAAAAATAAAATACAATCAAATATTTTATTTATTCCTCAAAATCATGCACAACAATTAAATAAATTTATTTATTTAATTAGCTTTCTTATCTTCTAAATTAAATAATACCAATTATTTAATTATTTCTTCCAATAATATCTTCTCTAAATTTAAATAAATCAATTATTTATTTAAGTTGCTTTTTCTTCTAAATTGAGTTATCTCTAAATATAATTCAATCTTTTTGCACATGCAATTAAATATTCCTAATATTTAATAAAGCAAAATATCTTCTTATTCTCATGCAAATCTATTCTTCTTGTTTTAAATCACTTAACTGATTGTTATATTCTTTTAACTCCTCTCATGCAAAAGAAAGCAAGACACATGTCTTCTTCTTATTCATTGCACATTCCTCAACTGTTCTCAACCGTTGATCTTCTCAAGTCTTCTATACCGTCGATCTTCTTTCTCCCAAGTCTATAAATTGAACCTCATTATTCCATTTCAATCATCCAAGCTTTAAGTATCGTTACTCTGTAGGAATTATAGCGTGCCTTTGGCACCAATTCCTTCATTGCTTGTGATCACATTCGCTACTACGCACCATGCACTACTACCATTGTTGTGAAGCTCCTCTTCATTGCAATAAACTATCACTGCCATTTCTAATTGACATTCTTGAAGCATAGCAAGGAAGTGCACTCTCTGAGGGCCCTATTTCATACATGCAAGATCGATTGTGATAGGCGATCAATGGAAGCTTCGAATTGAGGAAGGTTTGCTTTGTTGTTCATTGTTTATTTGAATCTTCTTTGTTCACCATTTCATTGAGTTTTAGGTAACTTGATATTGATATTATTGTTTATTCATTTGATCCAATTTTGCCTTAACACTTTTGTAGTGAGCATTATGGGTAGTGAGCCCCATTGGCAGTGAGCCTTATTATAAATTTTGATATATCTTTTATATTGGGAGCTAACAATCACCATGGTTTTTCCCTTATAGGGTTTTCTACATAAAAAATCTGGTGTCTCATGTGTTGAATGTGTGAATGTGTTTAAGTTCTAATTTCATGCTTTCATGATTAACTCACAATAACAGTAATTAAGTAGTTGATGTATTGATGGTTTTGAAGTTTTAGCTACAACGGATTCACCCCCCCTCTCAATTGTCTTGCACTTTTCAACAATTGGTATCAGAGCAAGGGTTCCTCGATAAATAGCCTAATAGCTTGAGGTAGATCAGGGATGATGCACAAGAAGGAATCACCATAGTTTGATGGAACGAATTATGCTCTTTGGAAGGTATAGATGAAAAGTATCTTATTTCTCTTGGTTATAGTGTTTTGAAGATAACAGAGAAAAAATATACTATTCCTGAAAATGGTCCATCAGATGAAGATGAAGTCAAACAGTATGAAATAAATGGAAAAGCTAGAGATGCTCTATTAAATGCCTTATCTAACACTGAGTTGGTAACAGTTATGGATTTGGAGACTGCTCGTGAGATCTAAGATAAGTTGAAAAGTTTATATGAAGGAGATGATTCTGTAAAGAGTGCCAAATTACAAAACCTAAAGGTGAGGTATGAAACCATGAAGATGAGTGAAGATGAAAACATAACTATCTACATGTAGAGAATTGATGAAATTGTCAATGGAATTAAAAGTCTTGGAGGAACTATTAATGAGGATGAGGTTGTGATGAAGATTCTTAGGTCATTGCCTAAATCCTATAGTCACAAGGTGGTAGAAATTGAAGAGGTTATGAGTGTGCAAAAGGTTACAAAGGATTAGTTGCTCGAGAAACTTACAACTTTTGAAATGAGAGAATTTGGTGATGCTCTACCAAAGATTGAGACTGCTTTTAAAGCCAGCACTTCAGAAAAGACTTCAAGACCTCAGAAATATGTTGTGGAATCTAATGATGACCTTGATGAGGTTGAAGCTAAATTTGTAGATAGAATGCAAAGAGGTATCGGTAATTTTAAAGGAAAATTACCATTCAAAGCTTTTCTTGTGATAAAATTGGTCACTATGCCTCTAGATGTCCAGAGAGAATTGAAAGAGGTAAGAAGAATTTTGAAAGTAGACCTAGAATTGTCAAGAAATGCTATTATGTTAGAGATCTTGATGATGATGGTGTAACAAATGATGAGTCTGATGATAATAGTACTAGTGCAAATGAATGCTTGTTTATTGCTATTAAGGAAGAACATGTGTCTACTAATCCTACTAGTTGTGTGAAGGAAGAAAAACTAGTGGAATAAAGTGCTTTGTCTGTCCAGGTTGAGAAATATAAGGATGAATGGATTATTGACAGTGGATGCTCACATCACATGACCGATGATAAAAGTAAGTTTGTAAAATTTGAAAAGTATGATGGGGAACTGGTTAGGTTTGGAGATAATGAAACTAGTAAGAAGACCAAAGGTAATGTTTATCACTTGAGGGGAACTAATAATTGTTGTTTGTTGGCTCAGACAAATGAGACTTGGTTGTGGCATAGAAGGATGTGTCATATCAATTTTGATAACTTGGTGAAGATAAGCTCAGTATAAGTTGTGAGAGATTTGCCTAAACTGGTGAAGCCTGCCAATATAATTTGCAAGGAATGTCAACTAGGAAAATAGACAAACACAAGTTTCAAGAGCAAAGAACAATTTTCTGCTAGATTGCTTGAGTTGGTGCATACAAATCTATGTGGTCCTACAAGAACAAGAATTCTGCAAGGAGACAGGTACTTTATGTTGCTTATTGATGATTATTCTATAATTACATGGGTCACTTTCCTAAAAGAGAAATCAGAAGCCCTAGACAAGTTCAAAGCTTTCAAGACAATAGTTGAGAATGAGTTAGAATTGATGATCAAATGCTTAAGGTCTGATAGAGGAGGTGAGTTTACATCAAATGAATTCAATATTTTTTATGAAGAGCATGGGATAAAAAGGTAGTTGTCTACTCCTAGGACTCCTAAGTAGAATGGATTTGTTGAAAGAAAGAACATAATAGTTCAAGAGGTAGGTAGGTCTATGATGATGGAAGCTAACCTACCTAAAGTGTATTGGAGAGAAGATATACACACAGCTATCTACATTCAAAACCAATTCCAAGTCAAAGGTAATGGTAGTAAAACTCCTTATGAATTGTGGTATGGAAGAGTTCCCACAATGAAATATTTCAAAGTTTTTGGAAGCAAATGTTATATCACAAGAGATGAAGACTTAGGCAAGTTTGATGCTAGGTGTGATGAAGGAATTTTCCTTGGATACTCTACTAAGAGTAAAGCCTACCTGTGCTACAATAAGATATTGAAGAAGGTCATTGAAAGTGCTAATGTGAAGGTTGATGAAGACAAGGAAATAATATCAAATCTAAGTGGCTATGAATTGGATGAATCTGCTATCATAGTCAATAAAGAAAAGGTGGAACAAAAGGACAATCAAGTTGAAGAAGAAAAGGCTCTGAAAAGTACTATTAAGACTCCCAAGTATGTAAGGATTAATTATTCTAAAGATCAAATTATTGGTGACAAAAGCAAAGGAATATTAACAAGGAAAAGAGTTGTAGAGGAACATGTGAACTACTATTTACTTTCACAGATTGAACCTAAAATTGTTAGTGAAGCCTACAAAGATGAAAATTGGGTAAAATCCATGGAAGAAGAGCTGATGCAGATAGAGAAGAATCAAACTTGGGAATTGGTCCCTAGACCTGCTGATAAAAATGTGATTGGAACCAAATGGGTTTTTAGAAATAAGATGAATGAAAGTGGTGAAGTGGTAAGAAACAAAGAAAGACTAGTATGCAAAGGATATTCTCAGGTTGAAGGCATAGATTTTGATGAGACTTTTGCTCATGTGGCAAGGATTGAAGCTATAAGAATGTTCTTGGCTTTTGTAGCACACAAAGATTTCAAGGTGTACCAGATGGATGTGAAGTCTACTTTCTTGAATGGAGAACTAGAAGAAGAAGTTTACATTGAACAAATAGAAGGATTCCAGTTATCAGACCAAAGTAACATGCTGTGTAGATTAACGAAAACCCTGTACAGACTCAAGCAAGCTCCTAGAGCTTGGTATGCAAGGTTGGACAAGTATTTGATGCAATTAGGGTTTAGTAAAGGTACTACAGACAACAAAATCTATTTCAAAGTCAATGATGATCAAATTATGATTGTTGTAGTCTTTGTTGATGATATTATCTTTGGAGACAATGAAGGTATGTGTAAGAAATTTGTAGAGGAAATGTAAAAGGAATTTGAGATGTCTATGTTTGGTGAAATGAACTTTTTTTTGGGACTGCAGATTACTCAATCAGAAAATGGAATTTTTATTTCTCAGTCCAAATATGTGAAAGAGTTGTTGAAAAAGTTTGGAATGGAGAATTTTAAGCCAGTATGTACTCCTATGGTAACTATTTCAAGCTAAGCAAGAATGATGAATCACCTAAGACTGATCATAAAAAGTATAGGTCTATGATTGGAGGACTACTTTATCTAACCCATACCAGACCTGACATAATGCATGTAGTTTGTCTTGTGGCAAGATTTCAAGAAGATCCCAAAGAGTCACATGTAATGGTAGTCAAAAGGATCATGAGGTATTTAAAAGGTACTTCAGACTATGGATTGTGGTATCCCAAAGATACTTATTTCACTCTTAGTGCTTATACAGATGCAAATTGAGCTAGAGATGTTGATGATAGAAAAAGTACAATTGGAGGTGCTTTTCTTTTGGGTAATAGATTGGTTTCATGGCCGAGCAAGAAGCAAGAATTAGTTTATTTGTCTACTGCAAAAGTAGAATATATTGTTGCAGCATGTTGTTGCACTCAAGTGCTTTGGATGAAGCAAACATTGAAGGATATCAGAGTTGTGTATGAAGAACCTATTTCCATCTTTTGTGACAATACAAGTGCTATAAACATTTCAAAGAATCTAGTAATGTACTCAAGGACAACAAATATATCAATAAGGTATCACTTTCTAAGAGAAAAGGTAACAGAGAATGAAGTAAATATGGAGTATGTGTCTACAAAGGACTACATTGCAGATATTTTCACTAAGCCTCTGTCTAAGGATACTTTTGAGTATCTTAGGGAGAAGTTAGGGGTTATTACCCCTCCTGCTCTAAACTAAGATGCATGGGAAGTGCATCAGTCCAGTGGTGCCCAAATTCTTATTCTTTGATCTGGATTGATGTTTTTGAAGGCTACCTCTTAGGGGGAGTAGGTAAATGTTGTTGATATAATTTCCTGATAAAAAAAAGTAAATATTGCAAGCATGTGCAGAGAAAGAAGAAGTGATGTCCTTTGCCATTGATGTTAAAGGGGGAGAGAAAATCATGTGAAAAACTCAAGAGGAGAAAGAGTTTGGATGTGTAAAGAGAAAGGGGGAGAAAAGTAATCAATGCAGATTCTTGTCTTGATGGTTCTTAAAGTTTTTCACATTAATGTTGCCATCAATGACAAAGGGGGAGATTGTTACAAGTATGTGCTTACTGATGTTGTCATTGATGTCAACATATTTGTGTTGTCATTGGTATCAACTGTGCTCTTGTTTTGATGTTTAATTATGTTTAGTTAGTTTCTTTGTCTTGGCTTACACAAGTGTTGAAGATAATAAGAAAGCGTTCCAGATATTAAGTTTCCAAGTGCTTTTGAGAAAATTTGCTCTCCTAGTGGAAACAGTGTGTTACAGAGTTCATGGCTTGCAAAAGTACAGTGCAGTGTTTTGCTCTGCATATTCTGTATACTGAATATCTTTGTCTATGGATTGGAAGTTATGTTAAGGAATGTTTGTAGATGCCATGTTTCAAGTTTGAGCCTTCGGTATGAAGATTTGAGCGAGTTCTATTCACCAGATTGAAAACTATTTTTTTGCATTTAGTGGTGACAGGGAGAATGTATTCCGCTCCGCATTTTTCTGCATTTAAACCTTACAGTCTACTATTCTAGAATTAAGTTTGTAATGATGTTATGTGCCTTTAGTTCAAGTGGTTCATGATTTGGTGGTCTGCAAGCGATCTTTTCTTTATGATAGTGGCCGACAGTGATGTTCAAGTGCTCCAGTTTAAAGAATTTTGTGGATAAAGTGTTCAGAGGTTGTACAGATGTTCTTGGTGATTATAATGTGCTTGTGGATGTCTCTTGATCATGTTCCTATCTTTTGATTGGTCTGCAAAGTGTAATCCCAATCATGCATGAAGCACGCTCTTAAAGGTCTTAGTGTTGACACCAGTTTTAGCTGACTTGGTTGTTTTCACTACTTGAGATTATGCTTTTGAGTTTGTGATGGCATGTTGTTGCATGGAAGATTGCATTTGGGTGCCAGCTAAGGAGTGGTTTGGTTCGCATTCATTCTTTCTCTTTCAATAATCTATTTAGGTCTAGACCTATTCTAATGTATGTATGTTTGCCGACCCTGGAGATTGTTCCAATGGTTGATGATTGTAATGCCGACCTTGATGATCATTCCAAGGTTGATGAATTGTATAAATGCTTGTAATGAAGTCATGAAAAATGTTTCCAGATGTGAAGATAAGTGTGAATTGAAAAAGTAGAGCAGGGTAGAGGAAAATTATTGTGCTTCAATGGAACTAAATCCTGGCATGGAGTAGATGCTAATAACTCAGTTCACCAATTCAGGCAGTGAGCCACCCAACTACAGTGAGCCACCCCATTGGCAGTGAACTGCATCCTTTGCAGTGAGCATTATGGGCAGTGAGCCTTGTTGTAAATTTGATATATCTTTTATATTGTGAGCTAACACTCACCATGGTTTTTCTCTTATAGGGTTTTCCACGTAAAAAATCTGGTGTCTCATGTGTCTCATGTGTGAGTGAAATAAGTTATGATTTCATGCTTTCATGATTAAATCACAATAACAATAATTAAGCGGTTGATATATTGATGGTTTTGACATTTTGGTTACAACTGATTCACCCCCCCTCTCAGTTGTCTTGCGCTTTTCAACAAACTGTCCCAACTGATTTGAATGCTTCCGGATGCTCCTACATCAGAAAGAGATTCAGGAAAGACTAATCACCTTGGTAGAAGATTAGCATGCTTTGACAGTCAATATGGATAGTCATGATAGGACTATTTTTATAATAGTCCATAAGGCCATTGAATATTATCAACAACCTCATGATATATCAAACATTGGAAGAAGAGGGGTTGTATGGGGATCAATATATATATATATAAATCATTGCAAACCATTGATAACCATCATACTACACTGATATAATAAAAAAATTATCATGGATAGTTATGTGAGGTAATGGGACAACAGAGAGGACTATCATAATAAATTTTGGTCAAAATAATGCCTAAAGATTGCCAAGATACCCTTGTCCTTAGTGAAATCTCTCTTCTCAAATGGAAAGTGTAATGAAAAGGCCCTAAGTTGTGAATGAGTGAGAGGAAAAGTTTCAAATCCAAAGAAAGAAAGTTTGTGTGAATCAAAGAGGAACTACACTATCACAAAATTCAAGATATAGCTATGATAGTTTAGGCCTATGGTCAATTTTAAACATTTGTTAATCAAAACCCTTAGAGTCACTTGGAACTTTTGTATTGCTCAAAATAAAGAAGGTTTGATCTCAAAATCATCATAAACTTCTACAAGATTACCTATGAGGCATGAAAACTTGATGAGAATCTAGGAAAGATGATGAAAGAATGATAAGGATCATGAAGAAAATGACTATTGCAACCCTCCAAATTGTCCCAAAACTATCCCATTTGTGGAATGAGCCAAATGATGCCCTAGAATATGAGTGATGGAAAATAAGGACCTATAATATCACTAAAAACATGTTAAAAACCTTCACTTAGACTTAGGAGTCCTAAAACCATGAAAAAATCATTGGAAACACTGTTGACAACAATTTGACAACTTTCCAACATTTTGACAAAATTGTAAAAATGATTGATTTGATGCATGAGATGATGGATTTTGGTGATTTTTTACTATAATTTATCTGTTTATGATTAATTTGATTCTTGTCATGTTTTTTTGTAGGTCTAAGGAGATAGAAACATGTGGAAACAATCTAGAAACACATTGAGAACATGCTGAAAACATTTGAAAACATCATGAAATGGAAAAATATTTTGATGCATCTATAAAATGATGGCAAGATGATCTCAAAGAGCATGAAGACAAACTCAAAGAGTTGGAGAAACACAAAATGAACCTATACTACTATTTTACATGCAAATTTGGAGCAGAAAATGATCAAAAAATAAAGAAACAATGTCTTGTAGCTGAGTGTAGACACCCAAAATTGTCCCAAATTTGTCCATGTCTTCCAACACCTAGTTAAAAACATCACTTAGACATCATGTAACATTTTGTCCTAATCCCACTCTTAATCCCACTAATCCATTAGCCAATTAATTAAATAAATTTTATTTATTTAATTAAAATCCCATTTTAATTCTATCCTTAACCCACTTAGCCAATTAATTAAATAAATTTTATTTATTTAATTAATTTCACATTCATAATCCCACTTTCCAATTAATTAAATAAATTTTATTTATTTAATTAATTTCCCTCACATATCCCAACTAATTCAAATATTTTATTTGAATTAAGTCCTCACTTTTCATCACATTTTGACACTTGTCCATTTCTCAATTGAATCATGTGTGGTAGTACAACTTTCATTTAAAATCCTTCACATGTACAACTAATGGGACCTAATTTTAGTATTTGTGTACACCATCACATATAAACTTATTAAATAAAAGTATTTGTGTACACAACCATACATGAGACCTATTCTCCTCCCTCCACTTGTCACATGACTACAACTCCCTTGAAGAGTGGGAATTACTAATCAATCATAGCCGTCCACATCAATCATTTAGATTTTTAATCTCAACCATCCATTTGAACCAAGCCTTTCCTATAATCAACCCCCTCACAAGTCATTTGAAAAAGATGCATTGAGTTGGAGTATCCTTATGCTGTTGAAATCACATTAGAGCCTTTGCATCTATCATCATCATCTTCCATCTATCATCTCAATCTTATGCAAATGTTATGCTACCGAATTGTGAGCAACCAACATATCAAATCAATCAAACAATTCATCTTGCATCTTTGAGGTATTGAATGATTTGGGTTTAGGTTATGCATTTCATTGTTTGATCATTTCCATTTGCAAATCCAAATTTTTTTATATACATTTTGTCACACCAAGTTCAAAAGTGAAATGCATGATCTTATGTATCTTATTTGTAGCCAAGTTCATGATTGTTTCATCCATCCATGAGTTTCCTATATATTGTTATATGTCTGAGATGAAGAACTGTGATTGAAAATCATGGAAAAGTGAAGAAAAGAGGCCTAGAAATACATTTTAATGGACAAATTAGTCACCTACAACTACATTATCATGTTTGTACATGATAAATGAAGAGCTACAATTGCATATGGAGGAGAAAAAGATTTTCTGAAGTTGTGCATGTCCATTTTATTAAGATTTATCATACTATAACAAGGTGTTGGAGTTGGAGTTGTAGTTGCAAAAAGTAAATGATGTTGGAGTTGTAGTTGCAAATATTAAATGTTTTGAACTTGAAAAAGTTACTTTTTTCTAAAAATAGAAAACTCAGTACCAAAAGTAAATGCAAGGATGAGAAAAAGTTACCTTTCGCTACTAAAGGAAGCTTGTTGAGGAAGCTACAAGGGGATGAGGAGAAGAACCTTGGAAAAGGTACTTTCCACAAAAATTAAATGCGTTTGAGCATCAAATTAGAGCCATTGAATAAAATTGATCATAGCATTGGATGAAAAAGTGAAAAATTAGTAACTTTTAGTGGATTCATATAAATATACAATTGAAACTCATTTTAAGGGTTGGGAAAAATCATTGGAGACGTATTGGAAACATATTTATACTTTGGATTTGAGAGAAAATACATAGTACTTTTTGAATTTTCATTATATTCTCATGGTTTTCTCCACACCAAGTTTGGAAATTGTTGATGTGTCAAGATTTTGAGCTTAATAAAAGTTTACTTCATGGTTTCTAATCAAGATTAGTGGATTGAAAGTTGTTGATATTTGTTGAACTTGTCATCATACAAAGTCTGCTTCATGGTTTCTAAACACCAAGAGAGTTTTTATTACACTCTTAGTAGCTAGTTTGATGGATATTCGATGTGTTTGTGAAGTGTTCATACCCTAGTGATTTATTAATTGTAGATTGCTTTGTGTGGTTACCCTAAACACCTCTTTTTCTTTCATATTGTGAAGAATCTTGTTTAAATGTGTTAGTAATTAGGTGTTTGATGAAGACTGCTTCATGATTTGGAAACCCCCTTTGAAGATTGCACCTTTTTGAAGCTCGATTCTTGGTTTCTCATGGTCAACTAAGAATGGTTAATGTTTGCAGACTTCTCTATCCATTGTTCAGGCTAAATTGTGGGTAAAATCTTGAATTTTAGTTAGTTTTTTTCTCTAATCTTTCTCTATCTTTCCCTTTCTTTTGCACTTTTTTTTCTTAGATTTGGTTAGCTTAGGATTAGAATAAGACTTTCAAACTTGCATATTGTTGTTGTAAGGCTGATATTTCATGAATGCAAGTTAGAATATTATTGGTTATAGGCTGAGATGTAACATTTTATGGAAATATATGTTTGAATCATTTTTTTTATGTATTGAAAAATCTAAAAGTTGATTGGTTTATGTGCAACTTAACATTGTGTGTATTGGTTCCCAAATTAGCAGACAGTAAACCCTAAAGGTTTGCCAATTATTATGATCAGGTTTATTGTAGGACTTGGCCAACAAAGACAGTAGATTGTTTGCACTTGTCTCCCCTGCACTTCAGATTTTGTCGTACCTAGGGGGTATCCCTTATTCACAACAAAAATATTTATCCTTGACTAACTAAGGTAGAATGCTCTCATGTATGGACCAAGATTTGTAAGATAAACCTTAGACTGACACATTCTTGGACTATTCCACTAGTTAAATTTGAGAACATGCAACTAAAACCCTACTCCTTAAATTCCTGAAGTTTACCAATGATAAAAAGGATTTTTGCTTTGATATTTTGGTTACAAGATTAGGGTTTAAGTCATGAAAATCTTTCTAAATTCAAACCGGTGCCTATCTCAGGGTGCAGAGTCAAATTTTAACATGTAGAGTATCTCAAACAGCTACATAAACATACAGTTTCAGAGGGTTCACTTGTTTCTGCCTTACAGAAAACACCCAAGAATAAGTATTCATGCTAACTCTACTTATAAATATCCCAACCATAAAATTTTTTTCTCCATATTTGACCTAAAACATTTAATCTATTCCTTGAACAGAAGTGTTGATGAGTGTTTTAGCACACAACAATGCAGGTATGATTGCTAGTTTCACACCTCTCTTGAAAAGTATCCTACCCTAGGTAAGACTACTCCAAGGTTTATATAGCTACGTCTTAGCTTGCTTGGAATCTCTCAATTGGAATGTACTAGTTGTGCCAACAAGGGGTCTTACATGTAGTGACAGATTTAAGTAGTTTAAACAGTAATTCATGCAAACCCTTTATGATTTCAGCTAATAAGACAATGTAAAATGCTACTGAGACCCTCAACTAATAATTGTTTTCAAATAAAATGCAAAAGGAGATAGGGTTTTAGAGAAATCCTAAGTGACATTCACAATGTGATGACTGTTGTAAGTAGACAAATGTCCTAAAATTTTAACCAGTTTTCTGAGTTACCAAACCAAACGGATGTTACAGCACTGCAGAAAATGATGCTATCTTCAATGGAGACTTAAAGATTTTCAAATCACATTCATTCATTAAACACCTGAGTAATGATGCAATTTAACTTATGAAATGTAATTAAACTTGGCACAAAATGATCAGCCCAGGTTAACTTTGCATAGTCACCTACTATTTGCAAGCAACAAAAAGTATGGACTGAAAACATTCATCAGATACCTTTAACAAACCATGAACATTGCAAAAGCACAATTAACTAATTGATGGAGATCAAGAAGTGAACCATGAAAACTAGATAAGTAACACAATAGACAAATTCTCAAGAAAACTGTAGAAACTTGCTTTGTATTAGCTTCAAATGGCAGAGCATCAACAATTCGGCATCAAGAGTCTTACTAATAAGAGAGAAGGCAGCCCTTTATATAGGAGAGGTGCCATACCAAGTTTTTGAATGGATGGTGGAGATTAACTCGACACCGATGGTCTAGATTTAACATCATTTAATGCATTTATAATAGCTCATTACAATCCTGGATTACATTTTGTCTCTTATGAAAAAGATGAAAAATGACCCCTAGATACATTGAACCTGGATAATTTGACTACCCATTTGAATATATATATAGAAAAGACCATTTTCAAGGTATAATAAGGACAAAATAGTGTCACATGACCTTCCAAATATAGCAATATACAAAAGTGACGGGACTACATTCAAAAATATACTAATGTTCTTCATCCAAATCTATTTTGTTTTCTTCTTTTGCCCTCTTGTTACGGTAGCTGACCCAGGCTAACAATGATGGATTGATATCTACGGGGTCTAGGTTCTTGAGGTGGTTAACCTAGTATCTAAACATCTCCAACTCTTGACTGTATTGAATATACATCTTTTCTACGTCCTTCTTCCCTTTATGAAACATAATAAAGTCAGTTTGGAGGACATTGACTCTATCCAGTCTACCTTCAACATCTAATTCAGTATCTTCAAAGACCATTTTATGCATCTTATCTTTACATCCCTTCACATTGTAAGGTGCTAGATCATCACAAGCCATCACAAGGTAGTCCTTCAAGGTGTCGTTTATTTCATAGACAAGAGTCAATATATTTTCATCTGCCACTTTGTAGGCTTCCCTGATGCTGCCAAAAACTTCCTTTCTCAATTTTATTTGTTGATACCAAGTTATGGCTTTGTACAGTCTATCTCCTATCATAATATTTTTAGACAACAATGTTTGAGCAGGTAAATCTCTAATTGCTTGTACTCAAGTTAATACCGAAGAATAGTATTCATCAAAAGGATCACATTCCTCATACAAGTCTTTCCAATGTTCCCAAAGTTTGCACAGATTCTTATGAAACTTAGTTGTGGCATCGATTGCCTCACATCCCCTTTCGCACACTTTGATCATCCATTTTTGAGTTCTTGTGGATAGAGTCCAGACTTCATCAAGTTTGGACACTTCATCTCTCGACAGCAAAGTGGGAACTGTCCTTAGTTCTCCTTCAAAGTCTATAGGCTTTATCAAAAATTGCAAACAAGCTCTAAATTCTGTGTTCTATTGTTTTAGCTCCTTCTTTGTGAGTTCATCTTTGTCTAGTTGTTCCAAGCTTAAACTCATCGACCTTCTGAGCTCTTGTAGCTGGTCCTAAATTCACCGTTATTACAATATAATCCTTAGCTCTAACTTGCTCTCTATTTACATCAGCTGGTGGGACAACTACTTCTACTATCCTAGATCTAGTTGCATCCTTATAAATTCTGGACTGCACCTTAGCTTTCTTCTACATCTTTGGTTTTTGTGCTTGTGACAGAACGACACTCAGATCTAATTTCATAATCTCTACCTGAGGCTCTGGATATGTAATTCTATTTTGCAGCCAATTAGGTTCTGAAGAGGAAGGCCCTTTGGACACATCAGGATTCTCATTGTCTGCACTTGGTGGCCCTCAAGTAATCTCTGTTCTTGTTCTGGTTCCTTATCCATATCCTCTTCCTCATTTGCAAGATTTCTCCAATTTACCAATACCTTCTTTTTGAGTTTCTCCCAGGATTGCTTCTATTGGGTTCTTCTCTGGAGGACTATCAGATATTTCAATTATTTCAGTGTTTGTTGCCTCATCCAAAGGCTCATCAGGTATATCCTTCTCTGTCTCTTCAAATACATCATTCTCTGGCTCCTACTCTTGAAGGCCCAATTCAACACATACTTTCTCTATGCCAGGCAATAGTGGCACAACCAAGGGGGTCGAATCATGGTTCATGGCAACTTGAGAGATAGGGGCAACAGATGATAGAGGCATTGCAATTGATAGCAGCTTGACTTGTGTTAAATTTGCGAAGGTGGCAGACCCCAAATCTAGTGGGATGGAAGAAGTTGGCAAGATAGAAGAAATGACAATGGGTGAAGTGATGGACAAGATAGGAAAGGGGAGGGAAGGTGAAAGAATGGTAGAAATAGGTGGCAAAGCAAGGGAAGTGGAGAATGAAATAGAAGATGTGGAAGGCAAGGATGTGGTGGTGATGAAAGAAAGTGAAGAGGCAGCAATGGAGGAAATGGGGCTACTTAGGATGCTTGAGTCTATTGCCAATGGGTAGGAGGCAGTTGAAACAACAATTGTTGATGTGGAAGCAGCATAGGTATCTTCTTGAATAATAGTTGCAGGAGAAGCAGGAGTGACAGTGGAAATAGTAGGGGAAGATGTAGCAGTTGAAACAACAAGAGAAAGCATAACAACACTTACAACTGGGGCAGCAGGAGGTGGAGAAGCTAGTAGGTTGGTTTTGTTAGAAGTTGTAGTAGTGGCAACTTCCTTAGTCTAGCTAGTATTCTTTTCTTTAGCTTTCTTTTTTTTTTACCCTTCTCATGGCCCACTAGGCATATCTCTCTTCTTTGATGCTCTTGTCTTGGTGGAGGGAGGCACATCCTTCTTTCGTGTCTTTGGAGTAGCCTTTTTACCCTTCTATGCTTTGGTTTTCTCTGCCAAAGGTACATGCTCTTCACTATCTAATACCTTGGCAGACCCTTTAGTCGGTTGTGCTTCATCTATTATCTCTATTGGCGTATCCTCTTCTCCTCCAAATTCCTTCTCAGACTCAGGCTCAGTGTATGTAAGCTATATTCCTTGCCTCTCTAAAATAGTAATCTGACTTCTTACCCAAGCTTTACTCAATTTGATTGGCTCTTTCATCACAACATCCAAAGAAATTTCTTCAACATTGGCCCAATTGGGCAAGGGGATTGGTTGATGATATTATGCCTCCTAGGCTCCTCTATACATTACATTCTCATCATCCTCCAGTTGATCTGGGATTGCTATAATGTGGATCTTTCTTATGAATGCCAAGGATAACCTCTAGTGAGATCTCTTCATTACTTCATAGTCATCCAAGCAATTGGCCCAAAAATCCTCTAAGTGCATCTTATGAAATAGCTTCTTACTTACAAATCTTTCCATCACCCTGTTTAGATCAAAATGATATCTCTTTGTATGATAATGGAGGTTGAGAAGTTGGAGCTCTATGTCTGAATGCTTACCTTCCCCCAAGGAAGCATAGTTGCCCTTGCCTAGCAAAATGGGAAATTGGACATTGGTTCTATGCAGATGTTTTAGCTTTTCAACACAAGTTATCTATTGTCTAGACAATTCAAAAGAACTACCTTATCTGTAGGGTACCTGGGTAGTCTATAGGTTGCTCTAGTGAAGCCTTGAACTCTCAAATATGTGAACTTCTCAAATTGTATATACCACCTTCCATACTTGGTGACTTCATTCATGGCCTCAGTAGATATCCTGAGGGCTATGTTTCCTTGCAGCAATTTGGTTATATACATAGTAAAGGCATCATTTACCCTCTTAAAATGAATGAGAGATTGGGATAATGTTAACTACGTAAAACACTCATAAACTTTGATCTGATGTTGCTCATCATTCCCCACTTCTCCAACTTTGGATAGTCCGAGATACTCAGTCCTCCTTGCCAATGCATACACTACATATGAAGTCCATCTAAAAAACTATTTGTCTTTAAAGTCACTGAAAGCTTTATGTATGTTGTCACTTAGTATCTGTGCCCAATGGAACTTGGTTCCCTTCAATATCTCCTCAACCATAAAGATCATCTACCCTTCAAAGGTTGATGCTATGGGCAATCCAAATATTCTTCTCAACAAGGTTATTAGATCTCCTATCTCCTCATGAAAGTCACTCCTATACAGAACCTCAGGAAATTTGACAAGGGCAGACCTCTTACTCTTTGCCCACTATTCATTCATGTGCTTCCTGCATCCATTTTCATCTTTCTTGTATGTAGCCTTTGCCTTAGTTTTGTCTAGCATAGTCATCACTAGATGCCATGGAATCCCAAAGATCTCTGCTAAAGAAGGTGGACTTAGGTATGCTAGGACATCCCCACTAGCAATTTGTATGGTCCTAGTCATGATGTCATACCTCCCTGCACAAGCAACTATCAATTCTACACATTGGGCTGATGTAGGGAAGGCAGCAGCCTCTGCAATCCCACTATCTTTCACTTTCTTGGCTCTCAGGGTCAGATTTGGTCCAAACACTCTAAGTCTGAAATCATCTAAGTCAATATGACCTAGGTTTGTATCTCCTATATCCTTCCATCCAGTGGAGATCTTTGTCTCGGGAGGGATGCCTTTGAACTCATACCTCATGGTTTGGGCTCTTGTAGTCATTTAACCTGCATGACTGGACCTTATAAGTCTTGATGCCTCTGAAATAGTTTTTCTAACTCCTAAGTTTAAAACCTATGATTACCAAGTCAACTATTATACCACTAAGCCATGTTATGCTAAAAATTAGTATACATCCATCTGAGTTACCAATTCATGCCTATGAGAACACATATAATTCTAAAATTTACCATTCATTATATTTATCACATGATCAAATAATGAAGCAATCTTATACTAATACATGTAATAAATACTTCCAATGCTGCAAAATCCTAATTTTAACATGTGAAACATCATGATTTCCTAAATGCAACCATTATTTTATCTTGACAAACATTTCACCTTTTGAAATTTCTCTTAGAAAAATCATTTTACCAATTTTGCGCTGATTGGGGGGTCAATTGACCTGCAGAAGGTAAGGTAGGGATTTGGAGGTTAACCGACCTGATGAAGAAATTAGGGTCGTCCGACCCGTTCGTCTATCGGCATTCAGGTCATCGGGCCATTGTAACAATTTCCATAGATTTGGTGCATGTCCGACTTGCGGAGGTTTTGAATGGGACTGACTTGGATCAGTCATGGAGGTCAATTGGTTGAGTTTTCAGCGCAAGTCGATGCAAGTAAGATTCAGCACCGAATGATTTCCTTATGTTCTCTGCGCAGGTTTTGATGTCGCTTGACCTTGCGGGGATTTTGAAGGTGATCGACTATGTTAGTGTAGGGACATTTCGGTGCAAGGTCGGAGGGAGTTAATTTCAACGCTTGGTTGCTTTGTCATGTTTTGCGGATGTTTCAGGTCTCACGGACTTGCAGAGATATTAGATGCGTCTGACCTAAGTCAGAGAAATCACCTTTTAGCGCTAAGTCAGAATACTTTATTTTTGGCACAAAATAAGCTTTGGGATTCTGTGGGACTCTAAGGGTCATCCGACCAAGTTGGTTGTGTTGTGCCTTGCACACGCGCCCCATTTTACCAAATGGAGACCCCCTTCTTTTGCTTTGGCTTGGAGTCTTGACCTTTGTTACTTATGATGATGAGGAAGTCAATTTGTGCTTAGAGTGCATGATTTGTTGTAGATTTGAGTATTTTACATGTTTGGTGTGATTTCATGTCATTTGGAGGTGTCTTGGGTGGTCTTGTGCTTAAAAATAACCATTTGTTGCCTTCTGCACTGAAATTGGGTGTTACTACATTTTTCTCCAAAATCCTATGTCACTAGATATTACCCTTGAAATTGCTTCTGCAGGATGTGTCATGTTGAAATTCCTAGTTTCTAGGTCTTAGAGTTACAAAATCATGTTAAATTCCACAAGATTTCATTAAAGGGTTCATATACTTTCATCCTGTCGCATGATCCTGAAGCCCTGATTTGGCTAAGTCTGAAACCCTAAAAACCCTAAAAAATGGCTAAGTCTGAAATCTAGTGGAACCTCAAAATTCTAGAATTTGCATATGAAATGCTATGGATCTAGAACCCATCTCAAACATCTTGAAAGTATATTTAAAAATATTTAAAGTATAATTTTTAAATATACTTTCACCCTGACCAAATCAAAATTTGGTACCAAAAATGCCTCATACTGCAAAAAGCACTAAAAAACACCTTTCACCGACTTTGCGCTAAAAACCCACCTCGCAGACTTGCGCTAAAATGACCTCCTACTGACTTGCATTAAAACTCGCTTCTATTGCCTTTGGTCGGTCGGTCACAAAACCCCCGCTAGGTCGGTGCACTCCAAAATCCTCGCTGGCGGCATCTATCAAAGCTAGTGTTAAAATCATGGTCAACCGACTTGCGCTAAAAATGACCTTCACTAACTTTAGTCGGTCACACCTAAAATCTGCACTAAGGTCAGATGGACCCAAAATCCCGGCTAAGTCAGTTGGAGGTGAAATCCCTGCTAGGTCAGTGAGCCCCAAAATCAGCGCTTTTTGGTATTCTGGCCTGAAAATTAAGTTTTTCAAGGACCAAATTGGATTTTATTGATGGATTTGAATGGCACAACTAGTTGTCACATCATGATGAACATTTTACCAAGTTTGTGTAGATTTTTGGCACATTTTATGACAATTAATGCTACTACACATGAGAAGTCCGTGACCCCCAAAAATCCCACTTTTTTTAGAAAAAGCTAGAAAAACATGAAATAAAAATCTGCAAATAGATTTTAATGACCACAAAAACTTCTTAGATCAATATATAGGCCAAATGAGTATTTAGAAATGGTAAAAAATGTAGAAAATCATGTGAAAATCACTGGATTTAAGAGGTTGTTTATAAGAAAGTGACATTGACAATATGTTGTTTCTAATGAATGCGTGGCTGCAAATGGACATATTTTGGTTCAAATTGATGAAACATGACTTGTTAAGATGAAACTGATGCTTTGCATTGTGAATTACAGGTCTTGGAGAGCATAGGAGTGCGTTGGAGCTATCTTGGAAGGATGTACACATAGATATGCAGTGCTGACCCAGAAATGCAGAAACTTCATTTTATCAACCAAATTGCTGATGCACCTGCAAGAGGAAATTAGTATGATGTCCAAGATGATGGAAATAAGTCCTAGGAGCTAGAAGACATTGAAGATAAAGTCTACTTCATTATTTTTCCTGCAGATCCAATCCAATGTCCAAGTGATCTAGTCTAGGGTCATAACTCCAAGCTATTTTATCAGAATTTAAACTTCTTGGACTCGTTGGAAAGATAAACTAATTATGTAGTTTGAGCTACCTTAGGTTTCAGGCCTCCAAAAATGCAATTTACTATGATGTAGAAAATACCAAAAATTATATTTTCGATATTTTTCAAAAAATACCACTCAAATGACCCTAGATTAGATCACCAAGACATGCATATAGTTGTCCCAGCAGTCCAGTCATCAAGAATTAGTCCAGCAAGCATCTAGTTGCATATACCTTTACCAAAATACTCCTTTTGATCTAGTCAGCACTTGGAATCTCATGAATCCACATCAGCTCAAGTTTTTGAGTGACATGTGACTTTATTTTGGCTTTATTAGGCCTTAAAAATTGACTTTTCATCATGTACAACCAAATGGGTATCCATTTTGTCTAGGTTCAATGTATTTGCAAGCTATATTTTGTCTTTTTCCTAAAGGACAAATGCAAATATGAAAATGTAACAAACTATTGTACTTCATTAAATGCTATGTAATTTGGACCATTAGTGTTGAATTAATCTCCACCGTCCATTGAAAACTCGGTATGGTGCCTTGTCTATAAAAGGGCCATCCTTTTCTCTCATTTGTAAGTAGGATTAGATACTGAATTGCTGAGACTTTACCAAATTGTGCTCGATACAAAGCAAGTTTTGTAGGTTGCTGGGAATTTATGTTCTTATGTTATCCTCTTTGGTTTTCATGGTTCATATCAATCTAAATTTAATTAGTCGTGCTTTTGCAATGATGGGTAAATGTTAAGATATCTAATGAATGCTTTGGTCCATACTATTAGTGCTTGCTGATGGTAAGTTGTTGTGTATAATTAGCCTGGGCCCTGTCATTAAATATAGTTTGGTTGCATTCCACTAGTCAAGCTGCACCATTTTCCAAGTGTTTAATGAGTGAATGCACTTTGAAAATCATAAGGATCCTTTGAAGATTGCATCATTTCTTGCAACACTGTGAGTTTCCTATCCTAGTGAAATAGGGAATAGTTTATTGAAAGTATTTGTCTATCTACAGCATTTTACCCCATTGTGACTGTCACTTAGGATCTCTTATCCCTTATCTCTCTCCTTTTTCTTTTGCATTTTATTTATATCAAGTCTGTTAGGTTAGGTTATAAGCAGCATCTACGTAACAAATCTGCAGAAAGTATCATTGGGTTTCTGCATACATACAGCTGTCATATTCCATAAACCCTGCATTTTATGTAAGACCCCTTGTTGGCACAGCTAGACATACCACTAAGTCATTCCAAGCAAGCTAAGACCTAGTTGTATTATCCTTGGGGTAGTCCTATCTTGGATAGGATACCTTTTTCAAGAGAGGTGTGATACCAGCAATCATACTTGTGTTCTTGTGTGCTAAAACCACCATCAACAAAATTGGCACTAGAAGGAGGGTAGAACCAAGATTTTATGCAGGATTTTAGTTTTATTAGTTCACTGCACATGCTGAAATGAAGTGAATGTACATAAATTTTTTATCTAATGGATACACAGAAAGGTTTCAGTCATGAGACTCCTTCATTCTTTAGAGGACTGTTACCATAGTCATATCATGAAGAAAATTTCAAAGTTGATATCCCACTTTTCAAAAAAGTGTTAGATAGGTAGATCAGAGTGAAGTATCCTCCACTAACACTGCTCGATTTTAGTTCACCTCAGCTCTACACTGTACATCCTAGAGAGTTGCATGACAAAATTGACTGTTTGACGTTTCTCCAAAGATTGGATCTGCATTTGAAGGGATTACTTCCTATTTTTGAAGTATACAAGCCTAAAGTGGGATATGAATATGATAGACATATTCAAAGTAAGGCCTTACAAGGAGATGCAGTACAGATGGAGGCATATGCATATAGTCATGTCTCAGTTGAAAGCACCCAAAGAATTGATGCTACAGGACCTATGAATTCATTCATAAGAGATCACAGTCAAAAGGGTAGTCTGCACATTGAAAAAATTGAAGTTCCTCAAGTTATTCATCAAAGTACATATCCAGATGATGATGCCAGACAATGCATGTGGTCTGCAGGTCACCCAACTAAGAAGTATATAGTCCCTGACTAGTTAAAACCTAGTTTCCATTCATCGGACCTTCCAGCATGGTTGAAGCCTAGTTTTCAGTCACCGGACAATGAACAGAGCAATGTACAAGATCAGATTTTTGCTATTGGGGATGCTGATAAGAGGAATGATGAACCAGATTTAATAAGCAGTCATGTTAAGAATGCTGATCAACAACTAGATACTTCACAGACATCAAGTTCTAAACCTAAATTTGTTGCTGCAGAGATGCAAAACAGTAGTTGATTTTAGTTGATTGACAATTCTGAGTTAGAACAGCAATATGATTAGACTAGATATGTACAAAAACAAAAGAGTATCATTCCTCTAGATGAAGAATAGTCATGGATAACAATGCAAAAAATTGTTCCAGTTGACATATCAAAGCTACAATCAGATTATCTGGAGAACAATGATCAGACTCTTGACTGCATCAACGTAATGTATGAACATAACCAGTCATATCAGGTTGATATAGTTACTCCAATAGAGTTTTCTGCTAAGTTAAATGAAGAAAATCAGGAAAATGCATCACTTCAAGGCAACTTTGACATCACGGATCAAATCATGCAAGAAGAAGAGGATCTTGTTGCTACTGCAGACAATGGATATGCAGTCCAAATAGAAGGGTTGTTGGTTGATATAGAGGAAGAAAAAGGCTTTGTTTTTGCTGTAGGCAGTAAATTGCCAACCCAATGCCAGCCTTTAATTGATGTACATGGAGTTGTTTCAAAGCATATGACTAATATTGACAAAGTACATTCAAGTATATCATATGTTCATCAGGCTGATCCTGTTCATACATGCATAAAAGAAGATTTTCGCATTATTGGTGTTGATTTACTGATGGCAAATGGGAGTAGATGTACGCAATCCGAGAATGAAAATCAGACAGTCATGCAGAGTGATGGCTTAGAAGCTTTCTCGTGTCAGTCACTTGATCATATCATTGAGTTGGTATCAACAATGAGCAAGGATATGCTACTGAATGGGAATTCACCTCATATGTCAGATTTTGTTTTAGCCACTTCACACAGAGTTCATCTAGACAATCCACATTCTGAAGAAGGTTGTCTAGACTTTCTATTCGCTTGGGAAGTTGCTGCAACATTCAATGCTCCAGAGGTATTTGATGAGCATGATATGGCCAAACACGAGTTGAGAGCTCCTGAAGATGAGAAGGTATTTTGTATAATGCAGCAAGCTGATGAACTTACATACCCAACTGATGGTACTGCAAATCAGATTGTATCTTCCTCTTTTCCACTTGGTTTTGGCAGTTATTAAATTGATTATGGTGATTTAGGTAAGACAACTTGCATATGGATTGATCATGGCCTTAATGAGCTACCCCAACTGTTGATCCTACATGACTGGTACTCTAAACCTGAACCTAGCATGCCTCTACCTCACTTTTTAGAGTAAAAAGATGAATTTGCTAGACTTAGGACATTGACCTGCACCCTGTTAATCCTGCATGTCCTAAGAAATAAGTCACGAGGGAGTGTAAATACTTGCTGCCCAAAGATTTTGTACATAGTCTTGCTTGTTTCTAGTAGTCTGCTTTTCTAGTTTAGTTTTTGCTTTGTCTTTTCCTTACTTTTTAGTTGTTAGTTGTTGCTTTTTGCCTATTTTTCTTTGGTTAGAGTAGTTTTCTTTGTTTATGTTAGTTGCTTGTTTGCTTTGCTTTTCACTTCTGCGCTTGCTTTGCTTGGGTTAGCCATTTCTCAAATGTGGTGGTAGTTGTGCAGACCTACAAGTGCTTCTTTGTTGGGTAAGTAATTTGGAATATTTCTTTGAGAAGCCAAGGTTTCCTCTTGGGTCTTACTATGGGTTCCGTTGTTGCACCAAGAAGTATGGTGTTTGTTCATTGGAAAGGAGTCATTAGTTGGTGCACCTGAAGTATTTTCTAACTATATACCTTTCACACTCTTAAGTAATCCTGAGGTTCCTAAGTAAGCCTTGGTGAGCTTGCATTAAGTGAAAAATTGAAGGTCCACCTTTGCTGCCATCGGGAGTCCACACCCAGCTAGCTGAGTTATCACAAAGGTGGCGGTATTGCATTATACTCTGCCAAATTTAAGCTCAATGAAATATCAATCAAATCAAATCAAACAAATACAAAGAAAATCACACTTACACACACTATAACTCAGTTAGATGGACAATTAAGTAAACTCTACCAGGGCTATGGATGCCTGACTGGTAGTGGGGCTCTACTTGAGTAGAATTCTGAGACAAACCCATCAGGGCTATAGATGCTCACTGGCAGCAGGGCAATGTCCAGGTAGTTCAGAAGGTCCGTACTAATCATGTAGCTTAATGCGAAGGATCTAGTATGAGCTTGGTCGCTAAGGGATGAGAATGAATGCAACTGCACACACTTAGGTTTTCAAGATATGGATGGTTGCACTGGTTATTGAGCTTTGATTCTTTGATAGGATACAATATTTTCTTGTCTAGCATGTGGGAAACATAGAGGTTCTGGGTTCAAACTAAAGTTTAACTTTGAAATGCTCTTGAGCATTTTCCCAACAGAGTCACCATTTGTTGTGCCTTGCACATGCACCCCATTTTGCCAAATGGAGACCCCCTTCTTTTGCTTTGGCTTGGAGTCTTGACCTTTGTTACTTATGATGATGAGAAAGTGAATTTGTTCTTAGAGTGTATGATTTGTTGTAGATTTGAGTATTTTGCATGTTTGGAGTGATTTCATATCATTTGGAGGTTTCTTGGGCTTAAAAATAGCCATTTGTTGCCTTCTGCATTAAAATTGGGTGTTACTGTATTTTTCTCCAAAATCCTATGTCACTGGATATTGCCCTTGAAATTGCTTCTGTAGGATGTGTCATGTTGAAATTCCTAGTTTCCAAGTCTTAGAGTTGCAAAATCATGTCAAATTCTACAAGATTTCATTAAGGGGTTCATATACTTTTATTCTAAAACCCTAAAAACCCTGAAAAATGGCTAAGTCTAAAATCTAGTGAACCTCAAAATTCTAGAATCTGCATATGAAATCCTATGGATTTGGAACCCATCTCAAACATCCTAAAAGTATATTTAAAGTATAATTTTTAAATATACTTTCACCTTGGCTAATTAAAAATCTGGCGCCAAAAATGCCTCCTACTACAAAAAGTGCTAAAAAACACCTTTCACTGACTTTGTGCTAAAAACAAACCTCACAGACTTGTGCTAAAAACCCACCTCACAGACTTGCACTGCTAAAAACCCACCTCACAGACTTGCACTAATATGACCTACTACTAACTTGTATTAAAACTCGCTTCTACTGCGTTTGGTCGGTCGGTCACAAAACCCCCATTAGGTTGGTGCACTCCAAAATCCCTGCCGGTGGCATCTATCAAAGCTAGCACTAAAATCATGGTCAACCAACTTGCGCTAAAAATGACCTTCACTGACTTTAGTTGGTCGCACCCAAAATCTGCACTAAGGTCAGATGGACCCAAAACCCCCACTAGGTCAGTTGGAGGTGAAATCTCCGCTAGGTCAGTGACCCCGAAAATCAACGCTTTTTAGTATTTTGGGCTGAAAATTAAGTTTTTCAAGGAGTAAATTATATTTTCTTGATGGATTTGAATGGTACAACTAGTTATCACATCATGATGAACATTTTACCAAGTTTGTGTGGATTTTTGGCATGTTTTACGACAATTAATGCTATTGCACATGAGAAGTCTGTGACCCCCAAAAATCTCACTTTTTATAGAAAAGGCTAGAAAAATAGGAAATAAAAGTCTACAAATGGATTCTAATGACCACAAAAACTTCTTAGATCAATATATAGGCCAAATGGGTACTTGAAAATGATAAAAAATGCAGAAAATCATGTGAAAATCACTAGATTTAAGAGGTTGTTTATAAGAAAGTGACATTGACAATATGTTGTTTCTAATGAATCCATGGCTGCAAATGGACATATTTTGGTTCAAATTGATGAAAAATGACTTGTTAAGATGAAATTGATGCTTTGCATTGTGAATTGAAGGTCTTGGAGAGCATAGGAGCTCATTGGAGCCGTCTTGGAAGGATGTACACACAGATATGCAGTGCTGGCTCAAAAATACAGAAACTTCATTTTATCAACCAAATTGCTACTACACCTGCAAGAGAAAGTTAGTATGATGTCCAAGATGATGGAAATAAGTCCCAAGAGCTAGAAGACATTGAAGATCAAGTCTACTTCATTATTTTTCTTGCAGATCCAGTCTAATGTCTAAGTGATCCAATCGAGGGTCATAACTCCAAGCTATTTTATTAGAATTTAAACTTCTTGGACTCATTGGAAAGATAAACTACTTATCTAGTTTGAGCTACCTTAAGTTTCGAGCCCCCATTCCACTCCAAAGGCCTTCAAAAATGCAATTTACTATGATGTAGAAAATACTGAAAAATATATTTTCAATATTTTCCCAAAAATACCACTCAAATGACCCTGGATTGGATCACTAAGACATTAGCTGTCCCAGTAGTCCAGTCATCAAGAATTAGTCTAGCAAGCATCTAGTTGCATATACCTTCACCAAAATACTCCTTTTGATCCAGTCAACACTTGGAATCTCGTGAATCCACATCAACTCAAATTTTCGAGTGACATGTGACTTTATTTTGGCTTTATTAGGCCTTGAAAATTGACTTTTCATCATGTACAACCAAATGGGTACCCATTTTGTCTAGGTTCAATGTATTTGTAATTTATCTTTTTCCTAAAGGACAAATGCAAATCTAAAAATTTAACAAACTGCTATCTTCATTAAATGTCATGTAATCTGGACCATTGGTGATGAGTTAATCTCCACCGTCCATTGAAAACTCGGTATGGTGCCTTGTCTATAAAAGGGCCATCCTTTTCTCTCATTTGTAAGTAGGATTAGATACTGAATTGTTGAGACTCTGTCAATTGTGATTAATACAAAGCAAGTTTTGCAGGTTGCTGGGAATTTGTGTTCTTGTGTTATCCTCTTTGGTTTTCATGGTTCATATCAATCTGAATTTAATTAGTTGTGCTTTTGTAATGATGGATAAATGTTAAGATATCTGATGAATGCTTTGGTCCATACTATTAGTGCTTGCTGATGGTAAGTTGTTGTGTATAGTTAGCCTGGGCCCTATCATTGAATATAGTTTGATTGCATTCCAGTAGTTAAGTTGCGCCATTGTCCAGGTGTTTAATGAGTGAATGCAATTTGAAAATCATAAGGATCCTTTGAAGATTGCATCATTTCTTGCAACATTGTGGGTTTCCTATCCTAGTGAAACAGGGAATGGTTTATTGAAAGTATTTTTCTATCTACAACATTTTACCCTGTTGTGACTGTCACTTAGGATCTCTTATCCCTTATCTCTCTCTTTTTTCTTTTGCATTTTATTTATATCAAGTTTGTTAGGTTAGGTTATAAGCAGCATCTACATTACAAATATGATGAAAGTATCATTGGGTTTCTGCATACATAACACTATCATATTCCATAAACCCTACATTTTATGTAAGACCTCTTGTTGGCATAGCTAGACTTACCACTGAGTCATTCCAAGCAAGCTAAGACCTAACTATATTATCCTTGGGGCAGTCCTATCTTGGATAGGATACCTTTTTCAAGAGAGGTGTGATACCAGCAATCATACATGTGTTGTTGTGTGCTAAAACCACCATCAACAGGTTGGGACAATAAATAACACTAGGTTGGGGAACATAGTTTTCAGCACAAAGCATGCTCGAGACTTTGGCAGGAGATTTCAAGGTCACCGACTAACTTAGTTTTATTGAAAAGTTTTAAAGGTTAGTCAGATGGATTTTGGTGCAATCTTCAAAGGGTCGATTCTAAACCTAGCAAGTAAATTACTCATTTCGTTCATCAGTTTGCCATGACAAAGTAAGATTTTCAATTGAGACTTGATGAATTTTGTTTTGGACTTCGCACATGGGGTTTTGAAAACATTTTTAACAATTGTCCTTCCACTCAATTTTTAAACTAGGGTTTCAAAATAATCATCTAAATTAGGAAGGAAACCCTAATTCATGCCCTTGAACTTAATCTTCTATGGCAAAATGTATTTGCAAGGTGATTGGAAGAAATCAATTTTACAGAATTCATGTTTAAATGAAACCCTAACTGGCAAAAACAAACCCTAAGCAGATGAGAGGGGTGCCTACCTGGTTCGTAAAGATGAAATATGATGAAAAGGTCAGGTGATGATGCTTCCATCTGAATTCGATGGTGATTTGCAACAAGTTACATCCAAAATTCACCTTCAAAGCTCTTTTTAATTAATGACGGGATGCAGAATGGGCTCAAAATAGACCGAAACACATTTTATTCCTCTTTTCAACTACCGTAAATGCGGAGAGTACGGGTTGTCAGTCATGGCATTCGGTAGAAATTTTTAGGATTTGCGTGGAAATTGGTCGCTACTGACTCGATGGGGTTTTGGCATGTTATCGACTTAGTCAGTGGTCAAGAATTTTAGCGCAGGGTCAGTGAGATGTTTTTTAAGCGCTTTGCAGGGTTTTAGAGATCCTTAGACCTATGGAGATTTTGCGGGTCTCCAAATTAGTCGGTAGATAGGCATTACAACATGAAGTCGGATACAGTTGGTTTTAGTGCTGGGTCGGTGAGTGATGAAAGTAGTGTAAAGGTCAGTCAGGAAAGAAAACAACGCTAAGTCAGAGGAGGGTGATTTTAGCGCAAAGGTCGGATGGAAGCATTTTTAGTACAAAAGACATTCAAACCTAGTTTTATTGAATGCAACCACTTGGACTTAGCACATTTTTGAGTGACCCACTGACATCAATTTTCTAACATGGCAAGAAATGCTTTTTGACCATTTTTGACAACTTAGGAGATGAAAAACCTAATTGATACTCTAAACCAAAGTTTACAAGAGGAGGTCCCTATTTCTCGAAATGGGGCATGTGCAAGGCACAACAAGAAGTAAGAGATCAAATATGCAATACAACAAGTGTGCATTCGAGAACTTAGACAACCCTTGGCTATTTAGTTGAAAAGAAAAATGTAAATAACAGTGGAGACAATTAGCAAAAACACATGCCTACAGCATTACTCATATACTACAACTTGAAACTAATTGACAGCTTATGAAAAACACAATCCACATGAAAACTAAAACTTATAGCACAGAAATAGGGCAGCTTGTCAAAGCATGTATTTCATTTTCAGAGTTCAAAATATCCCAATCTCCAACAACCTTTACAAAGAGGAACAACATATTCTTATAGGCATAAGAACATGTTGCCCTAAAAATTAATTCACTCTAGAGGTAGGTGAGATATTTTCATTATAATTTTCCTCCAAAAGACATTGGGAATAAAATATTTTACAAATAAAAGAGAAGACTAAATAATAAATAAAACATATTTTAATTTCCCCTTTTAATTTTTTTACATTTTTCACTTTGCAATTGCCATGCATCCTCATTTCGCACCATCGCAGCTGCTTGACTGGAGACCTCTGACTCCCCCATGATGCTACGAAATGGAAGCCTAAGTCCTCCCCTTTGGTTCTTCCCTAATGGAAACCATCTTCTAAGGTGATAAAGAACAAATTTCAACAGTTACCAGTCCAAATTTTGCCCAATCTAATGTTTCTAGGTCGTTTTGACAGTGGAGGGGCATTTTTTGTCCTTCTGGTAACCATAAATAATTACAAACGTGCCTAAAATCTTTGCCAATGCATTAGGAACGATCATAGAAAGGTTTCTGAGCATAAAACAACAAATTTGAGCTCAAAAGGACCTCCAAAAGATGCCTGAAAGACAAAAAACGTGATCTGCACTTTCACTCTGTAACCAATCCGCTTGAAACTGATCAAAAATCCCTTAAGACCCCCATAGAAGTGAAGGAAATCCCTGCATTTTACTAGCAAAGGAAAAGAAGGGTTTGAAAATGCCCTGCGATGGGCATTTTGTACCATCGCAGGGGGTCTTTGGAAGCACAAAGGAACCTTGTGCGCTAGTGCGAAATGTACCAAAATGCATTTCTTTTCCTTTATACACTTTAATCTAAAGTTTTAGCAATGTATTTTATGACATTTGCTTTTTTAATATTTTCCATTCAGACTATTAAAAATGCCATTTAATATTTTCCTTTTAATATTTGCATTTTGACTTTAAAACTTAGGCAAATTTTTAATTTCTCTTACCGGGCAGATGGCATTTTTTCACTATAGGCAAACTGGGCATCTGATGACCATAAAAATTTGCACAAGGCCATTATCAATGATTTCAAGAAAACCCATTTCCTCTGTATCCGCATCGCCGACCGAATTCAGGGACCTGCTTTGTAAATTGGCCTACCAGATGCCTTCGCTGCAGCTAAAAAACATTAAAATGCCACATCATATGGTCTCTGATTCTGATAAAATTGGAACTAGAGAGGTTTGAGACCAAATTGAGAAATGGGTCGCCCTCAGAATTGTAAGATTTGAAACTTTTTAGAATACCAATTTGAGTTCGGTTGCAGTCAAAAAATAATTAAATACCCCATCAAAACTCATTCTAGGAGCACGAAACTGAACAGGCATGTTACCATATGTGCTAAAAAATATTCAACTAACCAGATTTGCAAGGTGATCTTGAGTTGCAAAATTTTAATCAGTGAAGGTGGCCTCCGGGGTAGATTGTGTAGCATGCTGACCTAGCCTTTGTTGACACCTCGAAAGGGTATAGAAACTTAAAATTTGTAAAATTTGAAGGTGTCAACAGTGGCTCATGTTTGAGGATGCATGCCTCTTGTAGGCATGGCGAGATTCTAGCTATCTTCGGGACGTAGACCAGGTGCCTACTCCATTAGGCTGTAGAGTCAATGCTCCATCTTGCTTAAAAGTCATCTTCAATTTTATTTGGTGGCCCTAGGCCCCAAAAAATAAAAAACCTAAACCCTCCTCTATCAAATACTTGATTTTCATCTGACTGCCCCAGACCACAACTGAAAATAGTGACACGATCTGCCCACAAACTAACCTTGTCATTGACATGTTTAACCATATCACTGAGCTTGCCACTATCCATGTAACCTTTGTCACTCTATACTTTAAAATCAGGCATATAACCATACATATTATCATATCCTTCAGTATCATGTAGTATATGTATGTCATATTCATCAAACAATGCATTCTCATATGACATACAACACCTCTCATCATCTATGTCACCACTGTGCATTATAAAATGATCTCCTAGTTGGACTGAAAATTGAAAGCACTTATAGCCCACCATATAAGTAGGATCATTATGTCTTATTTCATCATAAGTTTGCATATCAAAAAGGAGGCTGTCATATTCATTTTTGTGCACCTCAATCAAACACTCAGCTGTATGAAACAAAACGTTTTCATACACAGGTTTCTCTACCTGCATACACTTAATCCTATAAGGGCACATATCTGAATCATCAACACCCATATCATGTATAAAAACATTCATTTCTTGTCCAAGAAAGTATGTTGATTCAACTTTGAAATCATGACCCATATCCATATTAAAAACTTCAGAAACTGGTTCACATAAATCTGGAGACATCCCCCAATACATAATTTCATGGAAACCACTCTCATCACAATCATTATATAAAGTGATATGATCTTCCTTATATCCACTTACTTCAGAATGAGATTCTGATTTTTTATCATCTTTACCTTTATTTTCATCATGGTTTTCATTTTGACCCTCAAATGGTCTCATGTCCTCAGTAGTGCTGCTAAATAATGGGATAACTGAGCTATATGTTAATGATTCATTTACATCTTCCACTTGTTCACCATGTGAATCCTCAACAAACATGAATGCCTCTATGTTAGGAAGATGATCAATACCTAAAAATAGACAATCATAATCAGCATTATCACTTATTTCATCCTCTGACTCTGTCACATGTAGCTTTGATATTTCTGCCATGTCAATAGATTCTGACACTGCTTGACATGAGGATTCTTCAGCCCTTTTGATGTCTTCAATCAACAATGATGATGCCTCATCAATCATGCACTCATTATTCCTCATCACTTGATCTTCTAAGAGTGAGCTTATGCTATCCACATAATTAATTGCAATGTAATCAAAGAGTAACAATCACTAGATATACCATCTGAACCACTCTCACTGCAAGGCTGCCATTGGGGCTCTGGTGTACCTCTATCTGGAGAGCAACAATCAATTGCACAATTTAATGGAATGTCCTCACTACCTGAAAATTCTCCTACCTCATCATTGACTGAGCCATAACTGGGCCAAGTTTGATGCATATCCATTACTTGATCATGTGATACATTTAGAGCACCACTTTCATATATGTGCATTGTGTCTATTAGGTGATCGTGAACATTTTTTAAACTAGACACAGGTATAACCATATTTTCAAACCTATTTGCTTCATTCATCTGCATACTGTCACCATATTGCTCACTTCTAATAGTAGGATCTATGTGATCAACATTTGGATATGTGACGTTCATTGCATCACGTTTTGGCTCAAATTTAACATTAAGAGGAACATAACCCATATCATGGAATGAATCATAAACTGGGGCAACAAACTGATAATTGCTTTGGTAACCATTCATAACCTTCGACTTGCATTGCTTAGCTGCATAGAACTCTTGATGACAACCCACAGTTTTTGGCTCGAGTCTTCTAATCATTCCATACTTTGAAACCTTTTCAATGTCCATTGCAATTTCAAAAGCCTGATATAACCTTGTTGGATCCTCACTTTTCAATCTATAGTTCATTTTCTTGTTAAATGCACCCAAATAAATGAGCAAAGCCAAAGCATCATTAGGTCTAATTTTTTCAGGAATTCTTTTCAATGCCTTTATGAATCTGAGGTTAAAGGCTAGAACTAATTCATCTTCTTCAATGTGGATATACATGAAATCACTGATAAGTGAAATCTCAGATATTCTTTCACCAAACTGCTCTATGAATGCTGCCATAAATTCACTCCAAGAATAGACAGAGCATGCTGGTAAATAAGAAAACTAGTCTCTGGTATCTCCCTTTAGAGACTGAACAAATAGCCTCATGATAGCATCCTCATGATCTACCTCATAGTCATCCATTAGATCACTAAACTGCTACAAGTGTTTTTCTGTTGATTCACTCTTTATACCACTGAATTTAAGTAAATATTTTCTAATTTTACTAGGGACAACATTTGGGTAACCATTAATGCCACTGAAATTGATGGCTCTATATCTGTTAGTGCTGAAATCTCTTTGAAAACCTGGCTGGGGCTGATTACAAACCATGGTTGCACTAGAAACCATACAAGGATGCATGTATTGATGCACTTTGATATGCCTTTTCAAAAACTTTTACAGTAATGCAGCCATTACTCACATAGTTCCTAGCTTCCTTATACAACGCATGACCTTAAGCTCTCTACAAAGTACAAAATGTGGCTTCAACTATGTATAAGGTCTATTCATCATGGGTAGCTCTAAGCAAAACAAGCATACTTATATACAATGCTAACTGTAACTTTTATCATAGAAGTATGCTGATGTAGGAGCATCTAGTGGGGTAAGGGCAATCTTGCATCACCCAAAAAGAAGTTGATTCAAAATCATTGTAGTTGTTTTCATTTCTTTCCATAATTAGTGTTTCTGGTTCCATAATCTCCTAAATAATGATGTAGGACTTTCAGTTTTCTCCAAACTGCTAAAAATAGCAAACTGCCAGCTTTGGAAAGTTTACTTGTCATTTTAGGAAAGTTTACATTTGGGTATGGATTGAAGCAAAAACTTATAGAAAGCTTCATAACTAAAATATAAGACCTTTGGTGAAGGAATCAGGCAAAGATCATTTGTGACCTGAAAGATATTAAAGTGTTTTGTTTTCTGAAAAGCCCCTAAAAATTTCTAAAACGAGATATGAGGCACTAAAACATCCCATAACGTCCTGAAAATCTAACAAAAATCCATTTACAAATTTTTGGCATTATAGTTCACATCGTGATCTTTCCGACGCCTAAAACAGTTCGTCAATCAGACACCTGGATCAAACGTTATGCTTCCCGGAAGTTGACCTACTTTTGCAGGGAGTTGCAAAATTTGAAATTTATTTAGAGGCCACCAAAAAGTGCTATTTATGACTATTTTGGAAACTCTGGGCAGTAGTGGAGTTAAGGGGTAAAGTGTAGAGTCAAGAATAGGTGGGAAAATAGAAACCCTAGCTGATTTGGGGTTTATAGAAGGCAGAAGATTCCAGACCCTGGTGATGGGTAGCTGTAGTGTGTTGCAGCCTGTGGAGGATTGATTCCTCTGATTGTAATTGAGCTTCTATAATGTAATAAGTTGTCCAAATCAATAAAGAAATATTCTATTTTTTGTGTGTCATTTCTATTGTTGTGTGTTTTATGATTTACCCCCTTCATCACGTGGTATTAGAGCAGGGTTCCTGAGTGTGTAGACAAATCGTTGACCGTGAGGCAGTTTGCACCAGGACCTGAGGTTGTGGGTTTGCTATGGAGATCAATATGCCTCCACAAAGAAATTGTATTAGGAGGAATGCTTTGACACAAGAGGGTTTTAGAGCCCTGCAAAGGCAAATCGATGCATTGCAAGAGGAGCTACAAAGAGGGTTTGAACCGAGAACAAGAGAAAAAAGTGAAGATGAAGCTGAAGAAGAGCTATCTAAGGAAGAACAAGAAGCTGCAGGAGATCTTGCAGAAGTTAGGTTGTTGAGGGCCATTTCAAGGATCAGAAAGAGGCCCAAGATCAAAGTTTCTACATATTATGGAGATTTGAATTCGGAACAGCTTATTGATTGGATCAATGACATGGAGGAGTATTTCGAGTACGAAGATGTGGAGGACCCAGATCAGGTCAAGTTTGCAAAAACAAAGTTAAAGGGCCATGCCAATATTTGGTGGAAGGAGGTCCAATTAGAGAGGAATAGAAGAGGAAAAGGAAAGATCACCAAATGGGATCGGATGGTGAAGAAATTGAAGAAGTAGTTCATTCCTGTGGACTATGAGATGGAGCTGCAAGGACCGAAGCAAGGTAACAAGTCTGTTAAGGAGTATACAGAAGATTTTTATAAAATTACTATCAGGACAGCCATTCATAGACCAAAAAGGAGAAGGTAGCCCATTACATTAATGGTTTGAGGCTGAGTATTCAAGAGGAGCTAAGCCTGGTTAGAATGACCACCAGAGAAGATGCATACTAGTTTTCCCTGAAGGTGGAAGAGAAGATGAATAAAAGATTTGACATCAAGCAAAGGGTAAGAGGTCAAGGCAGAAGGACTGGAGGAAGACCCTATGGGGGCTGAAATGAAGATTCAAAGAAAAGTGAAGAAGCCGACACAAGTTGAAATTAGAGAGGGGATAATACCTACTGCCCTCGTGACCAGAACAATGGTGAGCAAAGAGGAAGAGGAAGAGGCAGACCTTGGCAAGGACCCAGAAGAGGAGGTTTCAGAGGAACTTGTTTCCAATGTGGAGAAGAAGGGCATCAAGCATACGAGTGTCTGCAACATCAAGGAAGGATGAATAGAAGACCTGAAGGTAATGCACGAGTTGCACATGTAGATGAAGATGCACAATCTGAGCGCTCTGAAGATGCTGAAAGGAGAGAAACCCTAGTTGTCAAAAGAACTTTGTTGAATGAGGAGAAAGAACCCAATCAGAGGAAGAGTTTATTCCACACAAGGTGCAAATGTGAAGGTAAGTGTTGTGATATTATTATTGATAGTGGGAGCACTGATAATCTTGTTTTAGAGGAGATGGCTGACAAGTTAAAGTTGACAAGAAGAAAGCATCCACATCCATATCGGATTGCATGGTTACAAAAGGACCATAGAGCTTTGGTCAATGACTAGTGTTTAGTGAAGTTCAAGATTAGAAACTACCATGATGAGGTGATGTGTGATATCATACCAATGGGCGCATGTCATATGTTGTTGGGGAGGCCTTTGTAGTATGATAGGAGCGCTGTCCATGATGGTCATGCAAACACATACTCCCTAACAATGGATGGAGTTTGTCATAAGTTGAAGCCCTTGAAGGAGGTGGAAGAAAGGATATGTAGTACTACTAGAATTTGCTTGGTAGATGGTAGAAAAATTTTGGAGGGTATGAAGCATGAGCATCATTGCTATGCATTGATTCCTAAGATTAGTCAAAAGAAATGTGAAGATGTACCAACCAAAGTCTCAAAAATGTTAGAAGAATTTCAAGATATTGTCTCTAATAATGTACCAGAAGGTTTACCACTAGTAAGGAAGATAATTCATCAAATGGATTTGATACTAGGAGCTAGTTTTCCGAATAAGGCATCCCACAGAATGACCCCTGCAAAGAATGAAGAGTTGAACAGACAAGTTCAGGAGTTGTTGAGGAAGGGACTGATAAGGGAGAGCCTAAGTCCATGTAAGGTACCTGCAGTATTAGCACCAAAGAAAGATGGAGAATGGAGGATCTGTATAGACTCTCGAGCCATCAATAAGATAATGATCAAGTATAGATTTCCATTGCCAAGAATGGATGACATCATGGATTGTTTGAGTGGAGACAAGTACTTCACGAAGATTGACCTAAAGAGTGGGTATCACCAGATCCATACCAAAGAAGGAGATGAATGGAAGACAGCCTTCAAGACAAAGGAAGGTTTGTATGAGTGGTTAGTCATGCCATTTGGGCTAACCAATGCACCGAGCACATTCATGTGTCTCATGAACGAGGTACTGAAAGAATTTTTAGGAAGTTTTGTTATTGTTTATTTGGATGATATTTTGATTTTTAGTAAGACTTGGGATGAGCATCTGATGCATATCAGAAGAGTTCTAGAGAAGTTGAGGGAGGAGAAGTTGTTGATTAATTTGAAGAAATGTAGTTTTGCAAAGAAGGAGTTGGTATACTTGGGATTTGTTGTCTCAGAGGAAGGTCTTAAGATGGACCCAGAAAAAGTAAGGGCTATCATTGAATGGCCTACACTAAGGAGTGCTATAGAGGTAAGATCTTTTCATGGTTTGGCAAGTTTTTACAAAAGGTTTATCAGGAATTTTATTAGCATTTGTGCACCCCTAACTGAGAAAATGAGAGGGGATAGAAAAGAGTTTAGATGGACTAAAGGAGTAGACAAAAGCTTTGATACATTGAAGCAAAAAGTCACAGAGCAACCTATTTTGGCACTTCTAGATTTCAATAAGGTATTTCAGGTAGATTGTGATGCTAGTGGTAGTGCTATAGGAGCTATTTTGAGTTAAGAAGGTAAGCCCATTGCCTATTTTAGTGAGAAGCTTAATGATGCCAAGAAAAAGTATTTTGTTTATGATCAGGAATTTTATGCTATAGTTCAGACTTTGAAGAAATGGAGACATCATTTGTTGCCAAAATAGTTTGTTTTATATATTGATCATCAGGATTTACAATATTTTAATAGTCAAGGAAAGTTGAATCAAAGGCATTTAAAATGGGTTGAGTTTTTGCAGAGTTATACTTTTGTTTTGAAGCACAGGAGTGGGAAGTCCAACAAAGTTGTAGATGCCTTGAGTAAAAGGCAAAATTTGTTGACAAAAATGAAGATAGAGGTTGTTGGGTTTGATGAGCTCAAAAGTTTGTATCCTGAAGATCTAGATTTTGTAGAGGTTTGGAAAGCTTGTTTGGAACCTGTTACTTTGGACAAGACAAAATGGTTGGATTTCATAATCCAAGATGGCATGTTGTTTAAAGGAAGCCGGTTGTACATTCTGAGGAGTTCCATGAGAGAGAACCTGATTAAGGAGAAGCATAGTGGAGGATTGGATGGACACTTTGGTTGAGATAAGACCATTGCTATTTTTGGTGAAAATTATTATTGGCCACAGTTGTAGCAGGATGTGAGGAAGTTTGTGTAGAGTTGCAGAGTATGTCAGATGGCGAAAGGAGCAAGTCAGAATATAGGTCTATATCATCCATTACTTGTACCAGAGAAGCCATGGGATGATATTATTATGGATTTTGTTCTTCATTTACCAAGGACACAGAGAGGGCATGATTTCATTTTTGTGGTGGTGGATAGATTCTCGAAGATGGCACATTTCATTCCTTGCAAGAAGACTAATGATGATGTTCATATTGCTGAATTATTTTTCAGAGAGGTAATGAGATTACATGGTCTACCAAAGAGCATAGTTTCAGATTGAGATACCAAGTTTGTTGGTTATTTCTGAAGGACATTGTGGAAGAAGTTGAAGATAGATTTGAAGTTCAGTTCTGCACACCATCCATAGACTGATGGACAGACAGAAGTGGTGAATAGGAGTTTGGGTAACTTGCTACAATGCTTAGTAGGAGATAAACCCAAGGGATGTGATTTGATTTTACCACAGATAGAATTTGCTTACAATAATTCTGTCAATAGGAGTACTGGTAAATCACCATTCTAGATTGTATATGGCAATAGCCCAAGAAATGCTTCTGAGTTAAGGAAGATGGACAAAGGAGAAAAGTGATGCAGAGTGGCTAGCACAAGCATTCAAACTTGGCGGGATTTAACTGTTCTCATTCCATCGGCAAGATCTACCATAATGTCTCCCCGATATACACTATCGGCCAAACAACAACTATCGGCACCTAAGAAAATTGTCACACCAAACTCCACCTCACGCCGATGGATGTTTTTTCGCTTTATTGCCTATCAGAAAGATAACCTCTATCAACCACCTCTAAAATCTCTATACCGATCGCCACCCTCTTACCGATGAAGAATCTCCTTTTCACCTATCAGCGGGACTTCCACTATCGGTGAACTTCTAGAGTCTTTTGCCAATCTCTATTGTCTCCCTGATACTACCAATGCCGGGCTCCACCATCGGCCAGACTATGACTATTGGCAAAACATTCTCCTCGCTCACCGATGCCCACTCTTACATCGATATGCTTTCTTCTTTCGCTGAGACTTTCACCAACTCTCCCTGATGGACTATCCACTCTTCCTTTCGCACTTGTCGCTATGACATATAACATCAGCTACACCAAACAACCTTATACCGATACCTTTGGTCACCCTGATGAGCCTTCGGACCTCATTCATCGGTGTGACTAACATCATCGGCGGAACATTTCACTTCTCCACCGATAGCATATCTCATGCCGATATACTCTTCGTCGACCGCACTTTGTAATTGTCACCCCGATCGGTGAAAGTGCCCCTTGTCGGCTCACTGCAACTTTCTCAACCCAATGGTTCTTCTCACATTGATGCCTTCACAAATTTGCACCAAAAACCTTGAGCTCGAGCCGATCTGTTTCTTGGGCACTTTTAACTTAGATTTTATCCTTCAAACCCTAGCACATAAGGATGCTAGGATAGATCATAGCATGCTACAAATCGATCCCAAAAACATGAAATGCACGAACATAAAAATAGAAAAGAAAACTAAAATATTGTACATGCCCATTCCACCGATTCAGAGAATCAACCGGTGGAATGGATGAATGAATCCATTTTGCCTACAAAATCAAAATTGACTACATAGATAGATAAAAAATCAAACAAATGAAACAACAGGATCTTCTTTATTTCAATATCAGAAATGCATACAAATATCTGACTTCACAGTCCCACTGTACCACAATGCTCAGTCTGATCTCCAAACACAATGTCTCTATTTTTCATATGCAACACTGAACTGTGTCTAAACAAACTGATCTAGGGCATAAATAACTACTCCTCTCGAGTAGTACAGACTCGATTCCTAGTGGCTGGGAGCTTCCAAGCGACTGGGAGGACAGCTAGCATAACAAACTATAACTGTCAACACACAATCCTAGACTAACTTAAAACATAAGAATTGGTCCAATGGACCTTATTACATCACAAGGTAAAACATACTATAATTAGACCTAATTTGTATTTCGAAGGGGTGCTCCTGCACCATACTCCCCAAAAGAAGAAATCTCAAGTCCACTTGAGATGAGAGTATGTAGGTCTGAACCATGTTGGTTGATCTATTCTTCAGTCATCCACACTGCTTCTGAATCAGGTTTTCCCTACCAAGCCACCAAATATTCCAAATATTGTTTGTTCCAGGTCTTCTTGATCACTCTTGTGTCTAAAATCTTCTACAACTGTGGTGGATCCTATTTTGGAATGTCATCAGCTGTTGTATCCTATAGTAGTTCCTGTTCTTCATCTGGATTATGCTTGTATGGAGTTAAATCACATACATTGAATATAGGTGATAAACCAAGATCAGAAGGAGGTTGTACCTCATAAGCATTTTGTCCATACTTTCTCAAAATTTGACATGGTCCAATCTTCCTCTGCATGAGTTTGGTATATTTACCTTTAGGAAGTCTTTCCTTGTTCAAATGAACCCATACCAAATCTCCAACATCAAATTGTACATCTTTCTTCTTTTTATCAACATACTCCTTATACTTTAGGGTAGTTTGTTGGACTTGGTTCTTGACCTAATCATGTACCTCTTTTATGGCTTCTGCAAAAGTTTCACCATCTGCACTAACAGAATCTCCTGTAGGTAGATCTCTCAGCTCCAAAATACATCTTGGATGTATACCATAGACTGTCTAAAAAGGTGATTTCCCTGTGCTTCTATTGACAGTATCATTATAGGAAAATTCTGCCTGAGATAGGATATTATCCCACTTGTCTCCATGCTGTCTTGTCAAACATCTAAGCAAATTCCCTAAGGAATGATTTACCACTTCAGTCTGTCCATCCGTTTGAGGATGATATGTGGATGAGAAAGACAAATTTGTTCCAAGTTTCTTCCAAAGAGTCCTCCAAAAATGACCAATGAATTTCACATCTCTATTTGACACTATGCTTAATGGCAATCCATGTATTCTTACTATTTCTTTGAAAAACAAATCTACAATATATGAAGCATCAGCAGTGGTTTTGCATGGCAAGAAATGTGCCATTTTGCTGAATCTGTCCACTACAACAAAAACACTATCATACCCCTTTCTCGTTTTGGGTAAACCCAACACAAAATCCATACTGAGACTTTCCCATGGTCTGGACGGAATGGGTAATCGCTGATATAAACCTACATTAGTGGATCTCCCTTTTGCTTTCTGACATATCACACATGTCTCTACAAATTTTTTGACATCTGATTGTAACTTAGGCCAATAATAATGTCTTCTAACAAGATCAAGAGTCTTTTCTAAACCAAAATGTCCTACCATAGCTCCACAATGTTTCTCTTTAATGATGTTCAACCTCATAGAACACCTTGGAATACACAACTGTCCACCTTTGAACAAGAATCCATCCTGGATCAGGAATTTAGAGAATTCAACATGATATTTATCTCCAAAAGAAGTACATATCTGATATATCTCTCCAAAATCTTTATCAGCATCATACATGGTCTTCAATGAATCAATGCCAACACTTTCCAACTAAATCTGGTGGACTGTTAGAGCTCTCCTACTCAAGGCATCTGCTACCTTATTCTTGACTCCTTTCTTATGCTTCAATGTGAAAGTAAAAGCTTGTAAAGTTTCTACCCATTTCATATGCCTGTGGTTCAACTTTTCCTGGCTGTTGATAAAACTTAGAGCTTGATTATCTGTGAATACTATGAATTCTTTTGGCATCAAGTAATGCCTCCACTTCTTGAGTGACTAGACTAAAGCATACATTTCCAAATCATATGATGAATACCTCTTCTTAGCATCATTGAGCTTCTCACTGAAAAATGCAATTGGCCTACCTTCTTGGCTGAGTACTACTCCAATTGCCATGTGACTTGCATCACATTCTACCTAAAAAAATTTGTGCTGCTATTTCACTTTCTTCTTCAATGTTTCAAAGGAATCATCTACTTCCTTAGTCCAAGCAAATCTGCACTTTTGTCCTCCTTTTATATTATCAAGCATGGGTGCACAAATATGACTAAACCCTCTTATAAACTTTCTGTAGAAAGTTGCTAACCCATGGAAACTTCTGACATCATTTATAGTCCTTGGAGTTGGCCAAGACAATATGGCACTCACCTTCTGCATATCCATTTGCAGCTTTCCTTGTGAAATGACAAAACCCAAATATGTGATCTCCTCCTGCATGAATAAACGCTTATCTAAATTTATCATCAGCTGCTCTTCGTGTAACCTCTTGAGAACCAAATCTATATGTCTAAGATGTTCTTCCTTTGTGTTGCTAAAAATCAGAATGTCATCTAGATATACTATGACAAACTTTCCCATGAATTCTCTCAAAACCTCATTCATCAATCTCATAAAAGTACTAGGTGCATTAGATAAACCAAAAGGCATAACTTTCCACTCATACAACCCTTCATTGGTTTTGAATGATGTTTTCCATTCATCTCCTGGCTTAATTCTGATCTGATGATAACCACTCTTCAAATCTATTTTTGTAAAATACTTAGCACCTCCCAAACAGTCAAGTAAATCCTCTATCTTAGGTATTGGAAACCTATACCTGATTGTGATCTTATTAATAGTCCTAGAATCTGTGCAAAGCCTCCAAGTGCCTTCTTTCTTTGGTGCTAGTATAGCTGGTACTGCACATGGGCTTAAACTTTTACCAATCAGACCTATGTATAATAATTCCTCAATTTGTCTTGCTACTTTTGCATTCTGTTATGGAGTTAGCTTGTATGCTGCTTTGTTTGGAAGTGTAGATCCTGGGATTAGATCTATGCAATGGATGATATCCCTTACAGGTGGTAGGGATCTTGGCATTCCATCAGAGATGATGCCTTTATACTTATCCAATAGCTCTTGGACAGCTAGGTCTATGAACCTCTGCTTCTTTTCTTTCTTGACTTCTTGCTACTGTTCTTTATTCACTATTAGACATGGAATTAGGGCATATGCAACTACACCTTCTACTGCTACTTCTTTCATGAACTGTTTTCCTTCCATCAGCATCACCTTTACCTCTTTTCCTTTTGATTTCTCCTCCTTCTTTGTTCGTGGGATCAACTTTGTCACTGTACCATTTTTGGTGATTGTATAGGTGATCCTAACACCATCATGGCGTGCCTTCAAGTCACACTGCCATGGTCTTCCAAATAAAAGATGGCAAGCATCCATCTTGGTGATATCAAACAGCAACTTATCTTTATATGCTCCAATTTGAAATTCTACCCAAGCCTGTTCTTCTACAACTGTTTGCTGACCTTGGGTAAGCCATGAGACCTTATATGGGGATGGGTGAGGCAATCTTCTAAGCTTAAGCTTTGTTACCATTTCATCAGATACAAAATTTTTAGTAGAACCATAATCAATTAAAACTTTACATGCCTTACCTCCTACCTTGTATGTAGTTTTGAAAAGAGACTTTCTTTGTGGGGGTTCTTTGTCAAGTACCTTCATGGTGGTCATTGTTCTCCTCATCATCAGAGATTCTCCACTCTCTGGATATCCATAATTGTCAGGAGCATTCACACTTTTAAAAGTATTTGAGCTTGTTGCACTTTGACTATCAGGTTCTTGGATCAGATTTTTTCTCTTTTCTCCCATTGAACTTGTTGCCTTTTCTGGACATCTGCTGGCTATATGGCCTTCTTTATTACAGTTATAACATCTAATAGATCCTCTACCCTAATATCTTCCTCTGAAAGGTCTTTTGCCTCTAAAGTTTTCTTGCTGATTGTAACTTCCTCTCTGGTTTTGACTGTTATCTCCCTTGCTGTTGTCATGACTGGATTCTCCCTGATATCCAAATCCATGTCCTCTGCCTCTAAAAGGACCTCTTCCACCTCTTTGTTGTTTTCCTCTTCCCCTATTGTTCTATTCTTGTCTTCTCTTTAACTTCTCTTCCACTTTCAATGCCAACTGAAAACATTTCTGAACTGTATCTGGGTTATGCAGATTCAAATCTTCCTAAATGTTGAACCTCAATCCATTAAGGTATCTGGCTACCTTTTCTTCCTCACTCTCTTTTACCTTTGTCTTGACACAAAGCTTCATGAACTCTTCTATATATGAGCTGACATCTAGCTCCTTCTGCTTCAAATTTTGTTTCCTCTTATGCAATTGGATGCTGTAATCCAATGGAACATAGGCTTCTTTCACTAAAGCCATCATCTTCTTCCATGTAGCAACTCTGCGCTTTCCTTCTTGTACTCTATCATCTTGGATGAAATTCCACCAAGTTAATGCAGCCTCTTTCATTTTTGATTTGGCTATCTTTACCCCCTGGTGTTCTGGTATCTCCTCTGTCTCAAAGAAATTATTTAAGGAGTCTATCCACTCCATCACTGAATCAGGATCCATCTTTCCTGTAAACACTGGCAAATCCAGTTTCACATCCATGGTTCTCCTCTCCATGGATTTGAGGGCATTAATCAAGGGTCTCTGGTCTGTAGGAACGTCTTCCTTGTTCCACCTAGGGATCTCTTCTTCTTCCCTATCTTCTTCTTTACCAGAACCTACTCTGTCCCTCAACTTCTCCAACTCATCTTTCAATGCTTGATTCTGAGCCTTTACAACAATGCTCTCTACAATCTACTTCTTTACCAGAACTGCCAACTCAGCGTTGGTCATCCTTGCCGGAATCTCTGATGTTCCTTCTTCATCCGACATCTTGCTATCTTCTTATCTGTTCCAGAAGATCCTTCCTTTGCTCTAATACCACTTTGATGCAGAGTGGCCAGCACAAGCATTCAAACTTGGCAGGATTTAACTGTTCTCATTCCATCGGTAAGATCTACCATAATGTCTCCCTGATAACCTCTATTGGCCACCTCTAAAATCTCTATACCGATCGCCACCCTCTTACTGATGAAGAATATCCTTTTCGCCTATCAGCAGGACTTCCACTATCGGTGAACTTCTAGAGTCTTTTGCCGATCTCTATTGTCTCCCTGATACTACCAATGCCAGGCTCCACCATCGGCCAGACTATGACTATCGATGAAACATTCTCCTCACTCACCGATGCCCACTCTTACACCGATATGCTTTCTTCTTTCACTGTGACTTTCACTAACTCTCCCTGATGGACTATCCACTCTTCCTTTCACACTTGTCGTTGTGACATATAACATTGGCTACACCAAACAACCTTATACCGATACCTTCGGTCACCCCGATGAGCCTTCAGACCTCATTCATTGGTGTGACTAACATCATTGGTGGAACATTTCACTTCTCCACCAATAGCATATCTCATGCCGATATACTCTTCGTCGGCCGCACTTTGTAATTGTCACCCCAATGGGTGAAAGTGCCCCCTGTCGGCTCACTGCAACTTTCTCAACCCAATGGTTCTTCTCACGCCGATGCCTTCACAAATTTGCACCGAAAACCCTGAGCTCGAGCTGATCTGTTTCCTGGGCAATTTTAACTTAGATTTTATCCTTCAAACCCTAGCACATGAGGATGCTAGGATAGATCATAGCATGCTACAAATCGATCCCAAAAACATGAAATGCACGAACATAAAAACATAAAAGAAAACTAAAATATTGTACATGCCCATTCCACTGATTCAGAGAATCAACCGGTGGAATGGATGAATGAATCCATTTTGCCTACAAAATCAAAATTGACTACACAGATAGATCAAAAATCAGACAAATGAAACAATGGGATCTTCTTTATTTCAATATCAGAAATGCATACAAATATCTGACTTCACAGTACCACTGTACCACAATGCTCAGTCTGATCTCCAAACACAATGTCTCTATTTTTCATATGCAACACTGAACTGTGTCTAAACAAACTGATCTAGGGCATAAAAAACTACTCCTCTTGAGTAGTACAGACTTGATTCCTAGCAGCTGGGAGCTTCCAAGCGGCTGGGAGGACAGCTAGCATAACAAACTATAACTGTCAACACACAATCCTAGACTGACTTAAAACATAAGAATTGGTCCAATGGACCTTATTACATCACAAGGTAAAACATACTATAATTAGACCTAATTTGTATTTCGAAGGGGTGCTCTTGCACCAAAAAGACAAGTGTTGAAGCTGAAGAATTTGCATGGCAGATCAAAAGAGGAGATATAAGGAGTTCCAGGTAGGAGATGAAGTCATGGTTCACTTGAGAAAATAAAGGTTCCCAATTTGAACATACAATAAGTTAAGAATGAAGAAATTTGGACCATGTAGAATCCTGAAGAAGCATGATTCAAGAAATGCATATGAGGTAGAGTTGTCGAGTGGGATCAATATTTCCCCTATGTTCAACATTGTTGATTTAACAAAATATCACGAAGGTGGCACATAGGATGGACCAACAGAAGGACAATGGAATATTCTGGCATCTACTTCAACAGAGGAGATAGAAGAGATCTTGGATAGTCGTGTGGGAAGAAGTACTCAGAATAGGAAATATGAAGAATATCTAATGAAATGGAAAGGAAGGCCTATTGAAGATTCTTCTTGGCTGTCTAAGGCAGAGGTTGACCATTTGGGTTTTCCTCAAACAAACACCTGAGACATGACAGGGTCACTTCTCAAATTACCCTGGGTGTCTGATGTAGGAGCATCCAATGGTGTAAGGGCAATCTTGCATCACCGAAAATGAAGTTGATTCAAAATCATTGTAGTTATTTTCATTTCTTTCCATAATTAGTGTTTCCGATTCCATAATCTCCTGAATAATGATGTAGGACTTTCAATTTTTTCCAAATTGCTAAAAATAGCAAATTGCCAGTTTTAGAAAGTTTACCTGCCATTTTTGGAAAGTTTGCATTTGGGTATGGATTGAAGTGAAAACTTATAGAAAGATTCATAACTAAAATATAAGACCTTTGGCAAAGGAATCATACAAAGATCATTTGTGAGCTGAAAGATATTAAAGTTTTTTGTTTTCCAAAAAGCCCCTGAAAATTTCTGAAATGAGATATGAGGCACTAAAACATCTCATAACGTCTTGAAAAGTTGATGAAAATCTATTTATGAATTTCTGGAGTGATAGTTCACATCGTGATCTTTCCGATGCCTAAAACAGTTTGTCAATCGGACACCCGGATCAAACGTTATGCTTCCTGGAAGTTGATCTACTTTTAGAGGGAGTTGCAAATTTTGAAATTTAGCTGGAGGCCGCCAAAAAGTGCTATTTATGACTATTTTGGGAACCCTGGGAAGTAGTGGAGTTAAGGGTGAAAGTGTAGAGTCAAGAATAGACAGAAAAATAGAAACCCTATCTGATTTGGGGTTTACAAAAGGTAGAAGATTCCAGAGCCTGGTGATGGGTAGCTGTAGTGTGTTGTAGCCTATGGAGGATTGATTCCTCTAATTGTAATTGAGCTTCTGTAATGTAATAAGTTGTCCAAATCAATAAAGAAATATTCTATTTTCTGTGTGTCATTTCTATTGTTGTGTGTTTTATGATTTACCCCCTTCATCATATGCAAATTTAGTACTGCTGTCCCTTCCCTTTCCTAGTGCTATTTCACCCAATAGGGAATCATTTATCATCTTAAGGCTTGAAGACTTCTCATAAATAGCTATCAAACAAAATAATACTTTCTTTAAATTTATGAGAATACCTGGAAACTTGTAGCAGCTGTTAACCTTTTCTTCTTGATTGAAAATTTTACAGTTCTAGAAATTTCATGTATTCATTAGGTTCTTTTGACAAAGTCACCACCTCTCTTCACAGAGGACTAAGCTTCAAACAACCCAAATCCTTTTAAAGCATTCTTTCATTCTAGTTTTTCTTCCAACAGTAGAGCCACACATAAATTATTTTAAATTTGCTGTAGCAAAGATTTTCCAGGTCTGATAACTTCTTAAAATCTAAACCAAATGCTCAGATCCATCAAACTCAAAACTCTTCTCTCATGGATATGGCACTGATCCCCAATAGAGTCACCAGTTTTGTTGGTCCCCAAATTAGCAAATAGTAAACCCTAAAGGTTTGCCAATTCTTATGCTTAGGTTTATTGTAGGACTTGGCTAACAAAGACGAGAGATTGTTTGCACTTGTCTCCCCTACACTTCAGATTCTACTGCACCTAGGGGGTATCCCTCATTCACAACAAAAATATTTATCCTTGACTAACTCAGGCAAAATGGTCTCATGTATGGACCAAGATTTATAAGATAAACCCTAGACTGGCACATTCTTGGACTATCCCACTGGTTAAATATGAGAACATGCAACTAAAATGCTACTCCTCAAATTCCTAAAGTTTACCAATGATAAAAAGGTTTTTTGCTTTGATATTTTGGTTACAAGATTAGGGTTTAAGTCATGAAAACCTTTCTAACTTCAGATCAGTGCCTATCTCAGGGTGCAGAGTCAAATTTTAACATGTAGAGTATCTCAAACAACTACATAAACATACAGTTTCAGAGGGTTCACTTATTTCTGCCTTATAGAAAACACCCAAGAATAAGTATTCATGCTAACTCTACTTATAAATATCCCTGCTATAAAATATTTTTCTCCATATTTGACCTAAAACATTTAATCTATTCCTTGAACAGAAGTAAGAGATCAAATATGCAATACAACAAGTGTGTATTCAAGAACTTAGACAACCCTTGGCTATTTAGTTCAAAAGAAAAATACAAATAACAGTGGAGACAGTTAGCAAAAACACATACCTACAGCATTACTCATTTACTACAACCTAAAATTGATTGGCAGCTTATGAAAAACATAATCCACATGAAAACTAAAACTTACAGCACAAAAATAGGGTAGCCTGTCAAAGCATGTATTTCATTTTCAGAACTCAAAATATCCCAATCTCCAAGAACCTTTACAAAGAGGAACATCATATTCTTATAGGCATAAGAACATGTTGCCCTAAAAATTAATTCACTCTAGAGGTAGGTGAGATATTTTCATTACAATTTTCCTCCAAAAGATATTGGGAATAAAATATTTTACAAATAAAAAAGAAGAAGACTAAATAATAAATAAAACATGTTTTAATTTCCCCTTTTAATTTTTTTATATTTTTTACTTTGCAATTGCCGTGCATCCTCATTTCGCACCGTTGCAGTCGCTTGACCGAAGACCCTTGACTCCCCCACGATGCTACGAAATGGAAGCCTGAGACCTCCCCTTTGGTTCTTCCCTGATGGCAACCATCCTCTGAGGTGATAAAGAACAAATTTCAACAGTTACCAGTCCAAATTTTGCCCAATCTAATTTTTCTAGGTCGTTTTTGATAGTGGAGGGGTGTTGTTTATCCTTGTGGCAGCCAGAAATCATTGCAAACATGCCTAAAATCCCTGTCAATGCATTAGGAACGATCATAGGAAGGTTTCTGAGCATAAAACAACAAATTTGAGCTCAAAAGGACCTCCAAAAGATGCCTAAAAGTCAAAAAACGTGATCTGCACTTTCACTCTGCAACCAATCCGCCTAAAACTGATCAAAAATCCCTTAGGACCCCCATAGAAGTAAAGGAAATGCCTGCATTTTACCAACAAATGAGAAGAAGGGCCTAAAAATGCCCTGCGATGGGCATTTTGCACCATCGCAGGTGTCTTTGGAAGCACAGAGGAACCTTGTGCGCTAGTGCAAAATGCACCAAAATGCATTTCTTTTCCTTTATACACTTTAATCTAAAGTTTTAGAAATGTATTTTATGACATTTGTTTTTTAATATTTGCCATTCAGATTATTAAAAATGCCATTTAATATTTGCATTTTAACTTTTTTTTAAAGATAATGCACCTGGTAAATTTTTTAACGTGACCGGTGACACTGGTGTGACACGCCCTCTAGCTCCACACAACACTTTTGCCCGGAGCTATGAACTGGTGAGGCCACAACACGGGGGACCTCATCCCCAAGAAAGAACACGTCAAACTCGTGAGCTCATTGGCCCAACAAAGGCATAACGCCTATGAGCTCATTGGCCCAGCCGAGGTTTGAACTTTGGTGGCCGCCACTACAACTGAGTGACTTAACCACCAAACCATGCCCTTATCGGCATTTGCATTTTAACTTTAAAATACTTAGGCAAATTTTTAATTTCTCCTACAGGGTAGATGGCATTTTTTCACCATAGGCAAACCGGGCATCCGATGACTGCAAAAATTTGCACAGGGCCATTATCAATTATTTCAAGAAAACCTATTTTCTCATAATCCACATCGCTAATTGAATTCAGGGACCTGCTTTGTAAACTGGCCCGTCGGATGCCTTTGCCACAACAAAAAAATATTAAAATGCCACATCATATGGTTTCTAATTCTGATGAAATTAGAATTGAAGAGGTTTGAGACTAAATCAAGAAATGGGTCACCCTTAGAATTGCAAGATTTGAAACTTTTTGGAATGTCAATTTGAGCTCAGTTGCAGTTAGAAAATAATTAAATACCCCATCAAAACTCATCCCGAGAGCACAAAACTGGACAGGCATGTTACCATATGTGCCAAAAAATATTCCACCAACCGGATTTACAAGGTGATGCCTGAGTTACAAAATTTTAATCAACAAAGGTGGCCTCTGGGGTAGATTGAGCAACATGATGACCTAGCCTTTGTCGACACCTCGAAAGGGTATAGACACTTCAAATTCACAAAAATTGAAGGTGTCAACAGTGTGTAAGAAAGTTTGTCTAGATTTGTGTAAGGCCCCTTGTTGGAATAAAAAAGAACATCAAACAACTGAGTTATCTTGTAAGGCCAAGACCTAGTAGGGAGAAACCTTGGGGTAGTTATTTTTTGCTTTGTTGAGATTTGACTCCTTTCAAGAGAGATAAAGTATTTGACATTTTATCTAAGTTGTAGCATGCTAAAACACACATCAACAAGTTGTAGAAAATAAAGGGATAAAAAGGTGTAAGTGGAAGTTTGGTTATGGGTTGTTGGCTCTCATTCATCAATCATGTAGACATTCTTAAGTCATTGATGGGGAATATTTATAATTGCATACATTGAAACCTATTTGGGATTTTAGGGGCTCCACATTTCTAAGAAAAGGAACTCATTTGTTTCAAAAATAATTATAATGGCATTGCTTTCACCTATATCATTTGACATTAGTTTCCTGCATTTTAATGGTGATTTCCCTATTCAATGTGTTACAACTTCCTCCCATGCATGCAAAATTCAAAAACCATGCTCAAGAGGAAGACAAATTTTCCACCGCAAGATAATGATATTATGTCTTCCTCTACAAGGCATGCCTTTGAAGAACAATTGTATAAAAGGAGGGAAGCAAATTGGAAAACAAAGACTAGCTGTTGGAGAGGAAAGAACAAAATATTTAAGTATTTTGTTATTAGTTTATTAGTTATCAGTTGTGCCTTGTCTATATTTCTTTATTTGTGTTTAATACACAATAATTGCATTCCAATTTAGGTTATTTCATGGGATTCTTATTGTATAGAATGCGTGCCTTGTTTATATTTCCTTCCTTGCATTTATTCTACAATAATTCCATTCCAATATAAGTTATTTATTAGGTGTCTTCTTGTGTAGATTATGTGGTTTATCTATATTTCTGTATTCTATATTTATCTTGTAAGGATTGTGTTTTAATATGTGACATTTAATTATTATTTTAGAATAGACTGTAATAATAAGTCATGATATTTTGAAAGGATAACATAGATGGTCATAGTGTGTAGACCATAATATTTTTCCAAGCTATTCTCCAAAGAGGTAGTTTCACAATGATTTGAAACCACCATGACTACATGACTTCAATAGAGGGGTATCTCTTGAAGGAATTTCTCAAATGCATCAAGCTAAACTCTTCCCTTAACTTTCACAAACTTAGACCACTCTTTAGCTAATGTTTTCTCATCACTTCTAGAAAGGACCATAACCCTCTCAAAAACCAAGGGGTTTAATTAAAACATTCCCTTCCAAAGCTTTTTAGAGATGGTGACTAAACTACTTTTCGTACTAGCCACTCTCAGTCAACTTTAGACTAATTTATTTAACCATTACCAAAGTGCATTCAATCCCCTTGCACAAAATGGTCATTTGAGAAACCAAATTTGTCCTCCTCGAAGAGTCAGTTGACTTGAAGGAGACTTTTCCCATTCAATGGACTCTTCATGAACTATATTAGTTTTTATTGCCCATTTAGTGGATTCTTCATTCTAAATTCTAATTTCTTCTACTCATTAAATGAGTATTAGAACTAAGTTGGTGGCATGTTGTCCATAATGCTTTTTTAACCCAAGCATAAAGTCACCATTGGTTTAATTATGCAAAGATTTCACTTTATCTATTCAATTAAAATATACCATTCTATTGAGGAATATACTTAGACATAATCTTGTGACCATTATGTAACAATATTGTCTCAAAAAGATATTAGTGTCTTTGGAGCTATATTGGTGAGTATATTATTTATTGATTTTTTTTGCACAATGGAATTGAGCTACCACGTTCAAGTGAACCAACCACATGCCTTGAGATCTATAAATGAGGAGAAATTACACTTCAACTAAGAGGTATTAGTTAAAGGAAATTTTCACTACAACTACACTTAGGACTGTTTTAGTTTTTGCTACCTACTATGTTTCAAAAAAATAATGTTATAAATCACTTTAATTCTAAGAAGTGTGAAAATAATTTGTACTAATTGATCAAAATAGAAAGGAATGCTGATAAAATGCTAAACATAGAATACTGTAAATAAAATTTCAAAATTTTAAAGACAAAATAGAAAAGAGAAAATGATCAAGAACCTAGTATCAGATGGAGGAACTCACTACCAGGGATGTTAGCACATCACGGGGATGTCTACATGTTGCGCTATAGTCTAGACCATACAAAAAATGAGAAAATTCAACTCTATTTCACTTCAAATCACCTATCCTGCATAGTACAAGATGAATTACAGTACTAGTAGCTTCTAGGTAATAGAAATGTACTAAAATTGAAGGGAAATGAACAATATAACCCTAAAGGTGTTGCAAGTATGTGCTAATCGATGTTGTCATTGATGTCAACAAGCTTGTGTTGTCATTGGTGTCAACTGTGTCTTCTGATGAGGTTGTTGTTGTTTGATTAAGTTGTCTTACTAAAAGTGATTTGTTTGCTTTGTAGAGGTGTTGAAGAAGTTGAGAATATGCTTCTATTGTTGGGTTTCCAAGTGCTTTTGAGAAAATTTGATTAATTCTGGAAACGGTGTGCTGAAGAAGTCTTTTGGCTTACAGAGTGATGTTTGAGTTTTTACTTCACATTTATTTTGTGTTGGAGATATGAGTATGTGGTTTGGATATGTTGTTTAGAAGTGTTTGAAGATGCTAAATCTAAAATTTGGTGCTCCAGATCGTTGTGCAGTGGAATTTGTATTCACTAGTTTGAGAACAATGTTTGATAGTGTTTGTAGTGTGTTTGGGAGAAAGTGTCTTGCTCCACATTTCTCTGCAAAGTGATTTTAGGTGTTTTGGTTCTAGATGTGTGCTTATAAGGTCCTTATGTCACATCTCAGACTTTGATGCTTTCTGGAATTACTTTAGGTGGAGATAATTTATGAATAATTATGTGTGGTTAGATGAATATTTTGTTATTTTGAAAGATGAATGATTATTTTAATATGGAAACGATGAAACAAAATGTTATATTTATGTTATTAATTTTGATGCTTCAACTATTGGGTTACTAACCTATTAATGGGAATATTGAGTTTATCATGAGTTGCAGGTTGTCGAAGACAAGGGTGTGGTTAAGGTAAAGGAGGTTAGCAGCCTGGCAGGGTTAAGATGGAGGGATTTCTCTCACACACATCACTTAGAATCATGTAGATGCATTAGAATTGTATTATTTGATTTTGATATATAGTTCTTATTTTATTGTGTGAAGTTAGGTTATTTAATTAATTGTTATTTACTATTATGTGTTCATAGAAAAACAGATTAAATGATTTAAGTATTTATTTGATTTTCATTTGAAGAATGAATATATTATTATTATCTGTTTTATAAATAGTTGAGATAATCATGCTTATTATTTTAATATTATTATTGATAAATTAGAAAATAGGATTAGAAAATAAAACAAGATTTTAGAGCAAAACAAAAAGGAAAGAAAACAAGAAAACAATAAAACAATAGAAAATTAGAAAATAAAACTTTATTTAGGAAATAAAGCACAAAATAAAGCAAAGCAAAATGGAGAGGAAAATAATAAAGGAGGAATAAAACTTATTCTCTCAACACAGAAATTCATTCACAACTTTCTTTCTCATCTTTGAATTTGAAAACAAAAATACAAGATTTATTGATACTGGAAAAGAGGGCTTTGGGCAAAAGGTCGAAGATCTGGAACAAAGGAAGTTTTTGGGAAACAGAGGGTTTGAAGCATTCGATTTATTGGAGAGTGAAACTCTAGGTTTTTATGCAAATCTATATTCTAAAATTGTGTGTGATTAATTTTGTTTGGACAAACCTCTGATTTTCTTTGTGAACATATTATTTTTTTGTATTTTATTCATATTATAACATTGTGTATATTGTCTGTATGATTTTATGCTACTGAGTATATTGTTGTGTGTATGCTTTGATCAATGGAATATATATATATATGTATATATATACATATATATATGTATATATATACATATATATATATATATATATGTATATATATACATACATATACATATACATATACATATATATAGAGACTGTATATACATATATATATGTATATATATTAATATCAAAAGGCATATATGAAGAACTACCTGTATAATACATAATTATAGTATTGAAATTTCTTTTGAATCATTTATAAAGTACAAAATATAGCCAAATGGTTTTTGAATTATATAATAGCTAAATAAAGTTTAGAGTGGCCATAGGCCAAATTTTATATAAATGAGTGGGGCATAGAATAATACTATGGCACCCCATATGGGAGTTGCCGACCATAGTTTCTTAGTTACAATTTTCTTATAATTCAAACTTTTACAAAACTAAAACTTAAAACATGTAATTCATATGCCATTCACTGGTTATATCTAGTACTGAGTTTTTTGTGTGTAATCCTTGAATTGCTATTGTTGACAGTTAATTCACTATGGTTATGATTATGGATAATTAAGCTTAGAAAAATATTCATTGCATGTATTTTGGGTAAAGTAATGTATTTTCAGGACAGGATGCCGAATGTGGGCTCCAAGAGACGATAGTTTTACTTTTTCTAAAACTATCACTTTATGTTATTGCTTGGCAAAAAAGCCTAGAATTATGTTATATATGTCTTTGCCACATCCTACTTGCAAGAGTCTATATCATTCTAGGATAGGATGCATACATGCAACAGGCATGCATCAAGAGATTCCCTCATGCTTACACCGTTCCAGGTTGCTAGGCTCCTTTTGCAGGGTTGGTGTTTTCTTTGAGTTAGGAAGAAACTTAGGGAAGTCCATTACTTTGTGGTTGGGTGGAAAAACCACCTTAACCACACTCTTGGTCTCAGCTTGCGAAAGATCAGAGGATCACGACAGTCAAGTTCAGATATTCTTATGTTATGGATATTTATTTCATTGTATTACTTTTGTATGGCTAGTATAGCCAAGTTGTAAATGTAACTTTACATTCATTGATATATTGATGTATTATCTTACTTGTAACATTGAAATAGATGTTTTGTAACACTAGATTGGTGTATGTAAATGGAAATTGTAACACTTTCTAGTGTATGGAAATTTATTCTTCTTTTAATGGAATCTTGCTATTTTATAAGTTATGGATATTTGCAAATTATAAATGATTCATTTTCCATTTTTGGAATAAGCATTGCTTTTTGGAATACTATGTTTAGTATGTATTTTTCTTCACCTTACATTTGGTATCAGAGCCTCCAGGTTCAACACTCGGGCCTCGAGTCTCCTATGCTTAGTAATGTGAACCTGTTGATGACCTAAAGTCGTAGGTACCTCAAGTTTGTTGAGAACCATAGTTATGGGTCAAGTAATCTTTTGGTGAGATTGGAATCTTGTTGATTCTTATATGGTTCAGTTGGAACTAAGTAGAAGTTTAGATCATTCTATGTCTAGAAACATTATTAACTGATTTAGTCCTCTTCACTTTCATTGCAGTTGCAATAGGCCTTTCTGCAAAAAAAGGATGGATTGGAAATCATTTTGGAATTAAAAAGGTGAATGATGAGGTAATTTTGATAGTTACACCTGATTCAGGAAAGATATGATGACAACACAAGAGTGATGATGTGAATTAATAGGGAAATATATTAAGAAGATAAATCTCTCTGATAATGTAAAGGTTGGATGAGTTGATAAGAGGAAGAAGGAAAATTACCTGTGAAATAAAGTCGATAAGGATGGATAAACTTTGATTGAGTCTTTTCAGAAAAGGAAATCTGGGATGGATGTTTTAAGGCAAGAGTACATGTATCAGTATTAGGTTTTGGATAAGATAATTTTAGAGCAATGCATTGTTCTTTTCAGGATTTGAGCATGGATCTAGTAGAATCCATGAGATCTTTTGAGAATGCAAGGTTCAGATATCTTAAGGATCTTCATTGGTGACCCATGATAGAAGTTACTTATGTTATTTTTCTTCTAGATGTTTTGAATACTTGGCATGAACCTTTGTAGTGTATGAGTGTACTTGAGTGACCTTTGTAGGGTCATGTTAATGCAGTCAAGGTAGGAGGGTCCGGTGAGGGACTGTCCAACCTTGTAGCCTTAAACAATTAACTCTATGATCATACATATATGCAATAGAAGATTACAGTTAATCAACAGAAAGACAAAATATATTCATGAACATATGACACAAGATATATTGTGGGAAAACCCTAACAGGGAAAAACCCATCCTTCAAAGCTCACTCCTCTTATATTATAACTTCAGATTGAATTACACATGCCTCAAGGGCTTTACAGATGCTAGGCTTTAGCCCAAGGATTACAAAAGATTCATACAACAATATTCTTCCATGATTTCTTTCTTCTACATCTCAATTCTCTGCTCTGCAACTCCTACTTCTTGCTCTACCTTCTACTCTATTCTGCTACTCATTCAGATCAAAACAACTTAAGATCTTGCTTCATATCTTCATGCTATCGATCACTACCTAGAAACAATTCTTTATATCTCATTTATATTCTCCACAAGCCTTTAAATCATTATCAAGTTGGCCAAAATGTAACGTCTAGTTAAGGTAACGTGTACACAAAATAAGTTGGGCCTAAACATAAGGCATTGCTCTGCAAATACATAAAACTTCATGCAGATCTCTATGAAGGTCGGTCAGGTCCTGTACTACATTGTATAATGTTCCTTTTACCTCCACAAGTCATGGAATCACTCTGCAAGCCGATTAGATTCCACAGAACACTGTCGGCTCTGCTCTGTCAAACCTACAAAAATAGTCAATCTTCTGATAGACATATCTCTCTGGATTCAAAACTAGATGATCTAAATTCTTGCTATGTTGTACATCGCTATGTCTAGATGATAATTCTAGCTCCGCAGACTCTAATTCTCAAATGCGGTATCTCCCTAGATCACTCTCTCAATATTCTACAACTCACTATCAACTATCTCAACTATCTTGAACTCTTCTAGATGCTTCTGCATCAGACTCTCGAGGTTATTTGAAAAGTGAGCCTCTACACTTTGATCTGTATTATTCCAAAATCAAATAGGTTCAGTGATCTGTCTTCAGGTACTTGTAACTGCCTCAAATTTGGCGGTCTATTCAAGTCCACCCTGCAAAACTACCTCAAAGCTAATCTAGATTCAGTGATCTATTTTCAGGTACTTGCAATTGTCTCATGGTTGGCGGTCTATTCAAGTCCACCCTACAAAATTGCCTCAAGTTCTTCATCTTGTCATGTCTAGATTCGACAGTCTACTTGCAAGCCCTACGCTGCCTCAATGATTAGCAGTCTGAGCAAGTTTTCTCCACAATTTGCCTCAAGCTCAATGTCTATTTCAATCAGTTAAGAGTCAAACAATACATACATGCATCCTCTGGAACAATCAAGTTACTTCCTGATCCGATCAGTTCACTTTCTCAGTTTCTTTGCAATACTTTCAAGTTCCTATCACAAATTCCTCTGCACTCATCAAAATCTCACAGTTTCTTTTTTTGCATTCACTACTTCTGTACTTCTCTTTGTTTCCTTTGCCATATTCACTTCAATCTAGTACACAATCTTTCTCCTCTGGTATGAACTTTTCTTTCTCTGCTATGCTTTACACTGTTTCTCAAATGATTTTACACAAACTCTCTCTTGTACTATTTTCTCAGTTTATAACACAAATCTCCTTAAGATCAGTGCTCCACCTTCCTCTAGTTTCTATATTACACTTAATGATTCAAAAGGTTCTTCTTCTCTTGCATAAACTATCTTTGTATCAATAGGCCTTTCTTCCTCTACATTAACAAGCTCTTCTTCCTCTGCACAAATTGTCTTTGTCTTCTTTACTGCTTTTCCTTTATTAGCTTCTTTGGTAATAGGTTCTTGATGACTTACATTTCTTGATTCTTTTCTCCTCCAAATTTGAAAATGGGTTCTTCTAAATGGTCTTCTATCAAATCCACTTTCATCTCTTTTGTATCCTCCATTGTGATAAGATTTGTGACTCCTGACATCTCTCCCTCTATAGATTGAATTACTGTCCTTGTTCTGCTCTGCATAAGGTCTTCTTTCTCTACATCCTAATCCAACACATGAATACTTCAATCTATATCTCCCTTTGAACATACAAGTAACATGTTTCCATTCTTGTCCATCAATCCATCCATAATTCTTCTATATACAACCTGCCATAGATTTTCTCCTCCTCATTTTATCCCAGCACATCCTTTTAGAATGATTCCTTAACCCACAAAACTTACAAGGGTATAGATCCCAACACAATTCCTTTTCATGCCCATGTCTATTGATGTTGAGTACTAGTGACTCAGATTACAGGTTCAATGTTTCTTTGTTGGTTCAATGGTTTGGTTCAACCGGTTGGTTCAATGGTTCGTTGAACTGTTTCGTTGAACTGTTCATCGGTTCAATGGTTTGGTTCAACCGGTTGGTTCAATGGTTCGTTGAACTGCTCATCGGTTCAATGGTTTGGTTCAACCGATTGGTTCAATGGTTTGGTTCATTAGCATCGCGGTGACATTGGTCTATCAGTGTAAGATGTGAGGTGTCTCTCCAATGGAATGGCCATCGGTATGAAGATCTCTGTCGGCCCAGTTTTGATTTGTTACTCCGATCTCTTTGGTCTTACCGATGGTAGTGGCCATCGGCTTGACTTTGTGTATCGGTGGGAGTGATGAGCACTTGGCTGATCTGCGAAGTCTCACCGACCAAGGGCTATTGGGCTGACTTTCACTATTGGCTTGGTCTAGGGAAGATTCTCTGATGGGCATTGGTCTCACCGATGATGGATGCAGGGTTAGCGAAGAGTAAGTGATCTAGTTGGCGTGAGTCACCCCGATGAACGATCATCAGAGTGAGTATTGATATCGGTGCAACTGGAAGGTGTATCCCCGATACTTCATGTTATACCGATGAAGGGTTGGCATCGGCGTGAGAAACACTATCGGCCAATCCTAGGGATGTTGTTCCGATGTCATCTGTCACCCCGATGGAAGTTGGTGAGGCATTGGCGTCGGCATGAGATACTTGGTCGGTCTGAGATTTGGGTGTATATCCGATAGTTGTCTATTATTCTGATGAAGGCATGTTGTCTTTGGTATCGGTGGGACATGGAACCGTCGGAGTGAAAGATGGAATGTTGGCCGATGGTTTGAGTTGTGCTGATGGGGATAGACTGGGGTCGTCGGTGGCAAAAGTGCTGACAATAGTCTTACCATGTCATCAGACATATAAACTGGAAATCCTCCAATGCCAGATGCATGTGGGACTAAAGGTCCTCACGAATATGCGAACGGTTTTGGTAGTTTTGTAACGGTTGGAAAAGAGCGATGCCAGTTGGAACAAACTGTGAAGTGCTTGTGTCGTTTAGATTGCTAAAAAGTAATTGTGTAATCGAGTCAGAGGTGTGAGAGAATCTATGAGACGGTGACTTCAATCTGATGGAGCTCTGGTCTTTCTCCTTCTGTGAAGTCTTTTACTGTATGCTGTATCCAGGATGTGAACAGCATGTGAAGGAACTGAGAAGAGAATGAAAACAGGTTTCAAATGAAAGTGTTCTAGCTGAGAAGGTTATACTATCAGTTATTCTTCAGAAGGAACAAGATGTAAATCTTCATGAAAGGCTTATTGCCAGTTTTGTATTGTAACTATTTTTTCTGTTGCTGAATAATACAATGGTGATCTGGGCTTTTGGAGTGTGGGGTTTTTTTTACCCATAAGGGTTTTCCCCACGTAAATCTGTGTTCTTGTTCTATCTTTCATGTTTAATGTCTCTGCTGTTGAAACTAGATATTGTTCACTTGTGCTTTCCTCTAAGGGTCTGTTAGCACTTATTTTGACCTGGGGTTGATTTGTCATGATCAGGAGGTTTCTTCATTTGAAGCCTTTATCTTCTTGCCCAATTTTTCTAAGTGTTGGACCTCCTCAGCGTTTTTCAGCTGCAGCATCATATTTTTCTGAGGAGGAGGTCGTCATCATCATCTTGTCTTCGATGATGATCTTCATCAGCATGTTCTTCGTCGACTTGTTTTTCTCATCGTCATCATCATATTTCAACTGTCGGGTGATGTTTGCTTATTATCCTGATGATACTGGTGAGCTACAGTGCGCCCTCAGTTGCTTGCGGGGGTGATTTTTCAAGTATCCGGTGATCTTCCGAATATCACCTTGCTCAAACATGATGATGATGTTGCCCCGCTATCTTGAAGGGGTTATTCTCTAAGTTGTCGACCTGACTTGTTTTTTCCTAAGGGTCGTCATCATCATGATATTTCCAGTTATCATCCTGCTACTTGCGGAGGTCATCATATTTTCTGCCTTCATGATATTTCGCCGGGGTGATATTTCTATCATCGGGTGATCTTGGTTATGATCATCCTGATGATGTTGTTTAAGAGTTCTAAGTGCGACCCGATATTCACTAGGGTCATCATATTTTGGAACGTCAGGATGATCTTGGTCAATATCATCCTGATGATGTTGTATCATTTCTTGTTCTTTGTTTCTCATCCTGATGATGCTGTATCATTTCTTGTTCTTTATTTCTCATCCTGATGATGTTGACATCATCCGCATATCAGGGTGATATTTTTCTTTCTGCCTATCTGCATCATGATATTCCGAAGGAAGGGGTGATATTTTCATATCACCCGGATATATGTTTGTTCGAGCATCATGATGATGCTGATATCGGGGAGATATCCGCCTGCCGGCTTCGCGCATTATCTCCGGGGGGTGATCTTTTCAAGCAGCATCATCATTTTCAGTTATCGCCCCGATCTTATAGAGGAGCTACAGTGCAACCTGATATTTGAGCATCAGGAGGATATTTCCAAATATCCGGTTGTCTTCCGAATATCATGATGATGTTAATATGATGATGACGTCATCAAGGTCCGCGGGGGTCATATTTCTAACAACTGATCATCTTGAAGAGACCTCCTGATATTTGCAAACATGATGATGACGTCATCCGGATATGAGGAGGTGCGCAGTAGGCAGATATGATGATGACGTCAGCAGGATATGATGATGACATCATCAGGATGTTCATCGGCCAGACTTTTGTTATAAGCTCAGCAGGAGGATGTTCCTCCGATGGATCAGGTTGTGCCGATTATCATGAAGGCTATATTTCAATTATCATGATGACGTCAGGGTGATATTTTGAACAACAGGATATCATGCTGCTGGAGGATGATGATGATGAGGTCTATACTAGTGTTGTCAGGAGCAAAAGCACCGACATGATATATGCTCATGACCTAGTATATAAAGTGTTATTGAGGTCATCGCGGGGTGCATGTGGTATATTGTTATCCTGCATATTCAAAACATCATGATGATGAATCTCGGCGGGAAATGCTTGCGATAGTCTGTTTGATGATCTTCCCAAGGCCGCGGGTTGGTGCGCCATTAATGGCGATTGTTGCAGAGGTATGGGCGATGGCGTGGGTCGATCTTGTACCCGACTGAGGGTGTACATCAGCGGACAGGGGCGCAGGGCTCGAGAAATCTTCCTGTCTCCTCTCCTACCTGCTGCATTCAAGTTTGGGCGCCAATCTGGTTGTGTTTGAGCGCCATCTTCATGATACTGTGTATCTGGCGAAATTTTGGTCAACATTGTAATTAATTGCTGAGCACCTACCTGGCTGTTATAAGCAGGTGGTCTTGCTCATTTGAAGGTTGTTGAAAGTTGATGATTTTGGCTCTGTAATGCATAATAAGCTGATCTGGTTGCTCTGTACAGCTTACCTGTGAGTTTATGTATCTCTTGTTGTTTGTTTTTGGCATGAACCCACTGATTTCATGATTAAACTTATATGAGAAATGCTGTTTAGCATGTGTTGTGTTAATTCTGTCTCCAGTATTGCATGTACTCTTCTTCTGAATCTGGATGTTTGGTAATGTTTAGATTCTAGAGCATAGAATTCCTATGTTGACTGTCTGATCTTCTAACTTCTACTCAAGGGGTAGATTAAACTGTTTTCAGGTTGAACATTGGGAAGGGTATACTGCAGTAGGGATACCATAAGTAGAGATAACCTAACACTCTGTATTGGGAGATGCCTGTAAGGCAGGTATCACATATATCCCCTTGAAATCCAGTTTTAGCTGTTTATGCTGATCATTCACAGGTGTATGTCTACTGACTCCAGGCCCTGGATAGGCACCAATCATGCTTTGTTTTGTGTTATAACCATATCCAGCTTTGCATCCACACTTAAACTCCAAAGCAAAATCTAAAACCAACATTAGGACATTAGAGTTAGTTTTAGGAACCTCAGTCCTCTGTCTACAACTGCAAATAGGCCCAAAGCTAGCCCCTTTGCCCTTATCTTTCAGTTTTGGTCTACTTACAGGAGGACTCATCTGCTTTCTGTCAACATCCCAGCCTTGCATGCATATCCTCATGGATGTTGAGTAGGGAATACCCCCCTAGGTCTTGCAGAGCCTGAAGAAGAAGAGGAGATAAAATATAGAGTCTATCTCCTATACTGTTGACCCCCTGGCCCAGAGATCCTGTTGATCACTGATGGCTACCTTGTAGGGAAATCTGGGAATAAGCATCCAGTCTGGGAAAAAGTCAACAGAAATTGGTGACTTCGCTGGGGAATGAGAAGTAAAAGTACTATCTAATCATCTCCAGTGATATATATGTGACCCATCTGAGTCAGCAACAGTAATCTACTCTGCTGGGGAACCTTGTGAAAGAACCCTGGTTTTCAGGAGAAAACAGTTCCTAGAAATAGGTGGCGACTCCGAAGTAATCTCCCAACCGGTCACAGTAAATTTATATGCAGGGGAGAAGATCCCAACAAAATCCTCTATTTGAAGAGTTACCATTAACAAAAAGAATGATGTATAGAAGAAAGGGAACTGTCTCAGCTAGTCATGAGAGCTCCCCCAGAAAAAGTGATGAGGTACAAGATAACCCTAGGCCATCAGGACAGCATGCTCCTTATTTTTCAAGTGCAGAAGCTGATATTCAAGGTGCATATGAGAGGCAACAGGGTGGTAGTATGAGAATGAGGTCAGAGGTGTTCCAAGAATGCCCTTTTCTAGACCCAAGTGAAAGGTTTGAAGAGGCAGAGTCTCTAAGGGATGATGAAGATGATGACCCAAATGGTATGAGACCATCTACCTCCAGACCTAAGGATGAACAGTTGGCTGAAGAAATCAAAAGCCTAAGAGCAGAACTAGAATACCTACAAGCCATGAAAATCAGAGATGATATACAGCAGAAAGTGCAAGCCTTGAGAACTGCCCAAAATAATTCAGTTCCTACTCTAGAGAATACAAATATGCAAAGACATCAGCAAAGATATGAAATGCAACATCAGCATCATGATGACAGACAAAATGTGAATGATGCTAGGATACCACTGAACCATGCAGGAAACCAGAATGCAAATAGAAATGTTAATGTTAATCAGCCAAACAGACAGCCCATGCAGCTAGACAGATTCAGGCAGCTGGTGTTTGATGGTATTCCTGGGTATCCTAACCCCATTGACAAGCATCTGAGGCTGCAAGTGCCTAAGTTTTCAGGAAACAATACAGTGTCAGGAGAAGATCATCTAAAGGCCTTCCAAAATGTCATGGATAATTTTGAGGTTGAGCATGAGGATGTTTTCATGAAGTCATTCATGCAATCCTTAATAGATGAGGCAAGAGAATGGTACAGGAATCTGCCTGACCGGAGCATATCATCATGGGATGATTTTAAGAGGATGTTCAAGGAGCAATATGGTGATAAAACTGACCCTAGCTTCTTTGTAAATGAGTTCACCAGCATCACAAAAGGGTCAAATGAGCAGGTTGCAGAGTTTAATGCAAGATTTACTAAAGTGTTGAACAAATTGCCACATCATATGAGGCCAAATGAACCAATGTGCATAATTTTGTACATCAATGCCTTTGATGCAAAGACTGCATATGGACTGAGAGATAAAGGTCCTGCCACTCTCAGGGATGCTTTCAGAATTGCAGTAAATATTGAAAACAATAGGAAAGCATCAGGCAAGACCAATAGAAGGGATGATGTAAAAATTCTGCAGAACCCGAACAAGCCTCAGAACACTCAAGGTAGTACATCTGCTCCTGAGGATAAGATAGACAAACTGGCAAATGTTGTTAAGGACCTGAGCTATAGATTAGCTAGAAGTGAAAAAGGAATGGGTCCTGATAGGCAAGTCTATCAAAGGCAGGAAAAGAGGCCATCACTACATGATATGCCTTATAACACCAATTGGCATGATGGTAAGCCTGTATATCCACGTAACAACACAAATCAGAGGGCTCAACATGCCAAGGAAACTCCTGATCCCCTGAAGAAAACTATAAATATTGCTGATGATGCTCCGTGGTGTATAATCTGTCAGATGCCACATTCACAGTCACAGTGCATGATTGCCCAATCTTTGTATGATAATGCTACATCTTGTAATGAATGCAATGAGCCACATCATGTGCAGGATGATGATGTTAACATGATGTCCATAGGCAATGGATATACTCTATATGATGCTGATGAGAATGCAGATCATCAGGTTCAGGCCTGCCAACAGTCCCCATGTGATGAAGATGACGAAGATCACTATGTGTATGCTCAGAACTCACACAATTTTCTGAGTAACCTACAGCGACCTTCTGATGAGGAAATCAGAGCCTTCACAGCTACAGCAGTTGCTCAAGTCAAGAGCAACTACAATCTCAGAGGTAGAAATCAAGTTGGCAGCCCACATCAGCCAGAGGATATTTCTGCAGGTCAGCTGATGCATGGTCATAAAGGAACTGAACCACAAAAAAGGCAGTGGGTAAATAATAAGCAGAACTTTAGACACAGAACAGGTCATGATCTTCAAGGACCAGAAAATAAAACCCCTCAGGCTGAAGATCAAAGTAGAGGTTCCCAAGACAAGAATGATGATCAGGGAACTATGAAAATGAAAACTAAGTCAGCTCAGGATAAGAGCAAGATTGTGGAGCAAGCTACAACTGTTGTACAAAACTATGCTCCATTTGATATAGCCCAGATCCTCTCTCAGGTAAAGGTCTCTGTTCCACTTATGGAACTCATGAAAGTGGAAGAGATCAAGAATAGGACAATATCCCTAATCTCAGGGGTACCTTTTCAAGCTAAACAAAATGATCAGACCCAGGGTGAGAAACAGGTCATGTGCAATGAAGAAGATGAGACTCCTGAAGTCTATTTAGGAATGACCATGACAAAGTGTCCTTCACAGGTGGAACCATTTTATGTTTCCCTGGTTATAAATGGCAAAATAATTAGAAATTGTATGCTTGACTCTGGAGCATCCACAAATGTCATGCCTTTGGCTATCATGCAGCAAACTGGATTAAAGATTGACAAGGCATGTGGAAAGTGTTATGCTATGGATGCCAGAGAGGTACCAGTTATTGGAATCATGAAGGATGTAGATTTCAAACTGGCAGCATTTCCTGAAAAAAGATACAAAATGAATATAACAGTGGTTGACATCAAGCCACAGTATGGTATGCTGCTGTCAAGAAGATGGGCAGCACTAATAGGTGGAAGTATGCAGCTGGACCTATCATATGCCATGATTCCAATGAATGGCAGGGATGTCAAGTTAATCAGAGAGCAAAGATCATCAGAGACAGTGGAAGACCAAGAAGCAAATGAACAGATATGCTTTGTAGACACTGACTGTGATAACTTCAAGGTTGTCTCAGATGATGCAGAAGATAAAAAGAAAAATATCTGCATTGATGAGCTGGATCAGCAAGGCTTATGGACCATGTTTTTTGATGGAGCTTGTGCAAAAGAAGGCTCTGGAGCTGGAGTTGTTTTCCTGTCTCCAACTGGTAAGCTCCTCAAATCCTCTTTCTTGCTGAGGTTTGATTGCACAAACAATATTGCAGAATATGAGGCTTTACTCTTAGGCCTGAATATTGCTCTCAAACATGGAATTAAGATGTTAAGAGTATTTGGGGACTCTGAGCTGATTGTATCCCAAGTCAGAAATAAGTATGCTGCAAAGAATAAAAGGTTGAAGCAATACAAGCATGTTGTTTGGGATACTATTGAGTTATTTGATGCATTTTCAATTGGCTGGGTAGAAAGGTCAAAAAATGTTATGGCTGATTTCTTAGCCAATGTTGCAATAAGGCCAGATGACATCACTCTGTCAGGTGTCACAGATGTAGAAGTTAAAATTAGGCCTGCCATACCAGAAAACATATGCAGTTGGCAAGTTTTTAATGATGATAGGGATTTGCTGAAATTTTTGCACTGCATAGATGAATATGAGAACCAACAGATTGATTTCCAAGCTTTTGTAGAAACTGTAGATGGAAAAGAGACTCTTGTAGGAAAAGAGATCATTCAGTTGAGGACCAACAAGATCCCTAGAGGGTTAGTGGCTTTGGAAAGAGCCTTTGACAGTAGAGACAAAATGGTCACAAAGACATCCCCCACAAATAAGGAGGATTTAGAAGAAATAAATTTGGGGACATCTCAGGCCCCTCAGAAGGTATATATTGGCAAGCAGCTCAAACCACACATAAGAAGTATGCTGATTGCATTGCTAAAAAAGTATAAACATGTTTTTGCTTGGTCATATGAGGACCTAAAAGCTTATAGAGAAGACTTGTTCCAGCATGAGATCCCACTGAAGCCTGAAGCTAAGCCATTTAGACAGAGGCAAAGGCCTATAAATCCTACCTTAGCTCCCAAGATGCAGGAAGAACTCAAAAGGCTCAGGGATGCTGGAATAATTGTGCCAATAAGACATTCAACTTGGGTGTCTAACCTTGTCCCAGTCAGGAAAAAGAATGGTGATATTAGGCTTTGTGTTGATTTCAGGAACTTGAATGTATCCTCTTTGAAGGATAACTATCCACTGCCTAATATGGAGGCTATGTTGCAGAGAGTGACTGGTTGTGAACTCCTGTCCATGATGGATGGATTTTCAGGATATAACCAGGTAAAGGTGAAAGAATCAGAACAGTATAAGACCGCCTTTACTACTCCATGGGGAACATATGTGTATGTTAGAATGCCATTTGGACTAACAAATGCAGGTGCTACATTTCAAAGAGCAATGGATGTTGCTTTTGCAGGGCTGATTGATTCAATCCTGGCAGTATATCAGGATGACCTGACTACCTACTCAAAGAAAGAGGAGCAGCATTGTGTGCATCTGGAGCAGATCTTCATAAGAGCACTAGAATATGGTATTTCTTTAAACCCAAAGAAGTGTGCCTTTGGAGTAGTTGAAGGAAAACTTCTGGGACACATTGTTTCCAAGGATGGAGTCAGGATAGATCCAGAGAGAGTGGCAGCTATTGACAGGATTCAAATGCCAAAAACTGTGAAAGGAGTTCAGTCCTTCTTCGGACAGATAAACTTTGTTAGAAGATTTGTTCCCAACTTTGCAGAGATCACAAGGAACATCTCCAAGATGATGAAGAAGGATGCAACTGTCAACTGGGAAAGGGAAGCAGCAGAATCATTTCAAAATATCAAAGAGGCAATTAAGATGGCCCCTGTTCTTAAATCTCCTGATTTTTCTAGGCCATTCCAAGTGTTCTCATTTGCTTCCTTTCATACTGTTGCTGCATGTTTGTTGCAGAAAAATGAAGATGGTTTTGAACAGCCCATTGCTTTCTTCAGTATGTCCCTGCAGGCCTCTGAGTTGAAATATGACATTATGGAAAAGCAGGCATATGCACTTGTTAGAGCCATTAAAAGTTTCAGACCATACCTGGTAGGGTCATATATCATTGCATATGTACCTCATGCTGCAGTCAAAGACATATTCACTCAGCAGGAGGTGACTGGAAGAAGGTGCAGATGGATAAACAAACTGCAGGAATTCAACATAGACATACAAGTTACTAAGTTGATAAGAGGACAAGGGTTAGCCAAGATGATGGCACAATCAAACTTGGAAGCATGCCAAGTTAATGCAGTCCAAGATGAGAATGTAAGTGCATCAGGATCTGAATGGTACAAGGATATTGTCTATTATTTGCAAAATCTGAATTGTCCTTCCCATTTCAGTGACAATCAAAAGAGGACTCTGAAGCTACATGCAATCAGGTATGTCATTGTTCAAGGTGAGCTGTACTGGAAAAATCCTGATGGTGTGCTGCTGAGATGTGTGGATAAGAACATGGCTAACAATATTTTGATTGACATGCATAAAGGATTGTGTGGTGGCCATTATACTGCCCAAACAACAGCTCATAAAATTCTCAGGGCAGGATACTGGTGGCCCACTCTCTTTTCAGATGCACAGAGGTTAGTAAGAAAATGTGACCCTTGCCAGAGATTCTCAGGAAAGCTGAAGTATAATGGTGCTTTGCCCCTCAGAACTGTACCTGTGGATGCTCCATTCCAGCAGTGGGGAATTGACTTTATAGGGGAAATTGCAGACAAATCAAGTGGGGGACACAGTTGGATTTTGGTGGCAACTGACTACTTTACCAAATGGATTGAGGCCATACCAACTAAAAGAGCTACAAGTAAGGTGGTGATAGATTTCATACTAGAAAACATCATCATCAGGTTTGGAGTACCATTTAAGATTATCACTGATAATGCTATGTGCTTCAGATCAGGTGAGTTTGTTGATTTTTGCAACAAGTATGGGATAAATCTGTCATATACATCACCATATCACCCACAAGGAAATGGTCAAGCAGAATCAAGCAATAAGAGCATCATGAAAATTGTCAAGAGGATACTGGACAAAAACAAGAGAGCTTGGGACTCAAAGTTGAATTTAGCAGTATGGGCTGACAGAGTGACAGTGAAAAGGGCTATTGGGAAGTCACCTTTTGAGCTGGTGTATGGTGCATCAGCTAGACTGCCCATAAACAATCTCCTACCAGTTTATAGGTTCATTCAGGAAAATGATGAGGACAGTGAAGATCCCATGACAGAAAGAGTGAATCAGCTGGTTGCATTGGATGAAGACAGAAGGAAAGCCCACCAGATCAATCTCAGAAGACAACAGGATATGAAATATCAGTTTGACAGGAGAACTACAAAAAAGAAGTTTCAAGTAAATGATCTGGTGCTTATTTGGAATGCTAAAGATCAGGAAAAGGGTAAACATGGTAAATTTCAGCCCTTATGGATGGGCCCATATCAGGTTTACAATACTCATGGGGAGGATTCTTATTTCCTCCAGGCCCTAGATGGTGAAATTCTGGAATTGCCTGTGCATGGCCAATTCCTTAAGTTCTATTTTGCATGAATATCTGATTGCTGTGCACATTTGTAAAATATGTATGTAGTGTAAATGCCTTGTACAGCTCGCGTTTTTTTGCTTTTTGTTAGGTCTGCCCAGAGATCTGGTTCTCGCTGCAGGTTTGCACCTGCACGTCCCCATTCGGAGCCACTGTTAGCACTTATTTTGACCTGGGGTTGATTTGTCATGATCAGGAGGTTTCTTCATTTGAAGCCTTTATCTTCTTGCCCAATTTTTCTAAGTGTTGGACCTCCTCAGCGTTTTTCAGCTGCAGCATCATATTTTTCTGAGGAGGAGGTCGTCATCATCATCTTGTCTTCGATGATGATCTTCATCAGCATGTTCTTCGTCGACTTGTTTTTCTCATCGTCATCATCATATTTCAACTGTCGGGTGATGTTTGCTTATTATCCTGATGATACTGGTGAGCTACAGTGCGCCCTCAGTTGCTTGCGGGGGTGATTTTTCAAGTATCCGGTGATCTTCCGAATATCACCTTGCTCAAACATGATGATGATGTTGCACCGCTATCTTGAAGGGGTTATTCTCTAAGTTGTCGACCTGACTTGTTTTTTCCTAAGGGTCGTCATCATCATGATATTTCCAGTTATCATCCTGCTGCTTGCGGAGGTCATCATATTTTCTGCCTTCATGATATTTCGCCGGGGTGATATTTCTATCATCGGGTGATCTTGGTTATGATCATCCTGATGATGTTGTTTAAGAGTTCTAAGTGCGACCCGATATTCACTAGGGTCATCATATTTTGGAACGAACCATTTCTTGTTCTTTGTTTCTCATCCTGATGATGCTGACGTCATCCGTATATCAGGGTGATATTTTTCTTTCTGCCTATCTACATCATGATATTCCGAAGGAAGGGGTGATATTTTCATATCACCCGGATATATGTTTGTTCGAGCATCATGATGATGCTGATATCGGGGAGATATCCGCCTGCCGGCTTCACGCATTATCTCCGGGGGGTGATCTTTTCAAGCAGCATCATCATTTTCAGTTATCGCCCCGATCTTATAGAGGAGCTACAGTGCAACCTGATATTTGAGCATCAGGAGGATATTTCCAAATATCCGGTTGTCTTCCGAATATCATGATGATGTTAATATGATGATGATGTCATCAAGGTCCGCGGGGGTCATATTTCTAACAACTGATCATCTTGAAGAGACCTCCTGATATTTGCAAACATGATGATGACGTCATCCGGATATGAGGAGGTGCGCAGTAGGCAGATATGATGATGACGTCAGCAGGATATGATGATGACGTCATCAGGATGTTCATCGGCCAGACTTTTGTTATAAGCTCAGCAGGAGGATGTTCCTCCGATGGATCAAGTTGTGCCGATTATCATGAAGGCTATATTTCAATTATCATGATGACGTCAGGGTGATATTTTGAACAACAGGATATCATGCTGCTGGAGGATGATGATGATGAGGTCTATACTAGTGTCGTCAGGAGCAAAAGCACCGACATGATATATGCTCATGACCTAGTATATAAAGTGTTATTGAGGTCATCGCGGGGTGCATGTGGGATATTGTTATCCTGCATATTCAAAACATCATGATGATGAATCTCGGCGGGAAATGCTTGCGATAGTCTGTTTGATGATCTTCCCAAGGCCGCGGGTTGGTGCGCCATTAATGGCGATTGTTGCAGAGGTATGGGCGATGGCGTGGGTCGATCTTGTACCCGTCTGAGGGTGTACATCAGCGGACAGGGGCGCAGGGCTCGAGAAATCTTCCTGTCTCTTCTCCTACCTGTTGCATTCAAGTTTGGGCGCCAATCTGGTTGTGTTTGAGCGCCATCTTCATGATACTGTGTATCTGGCAAAATTTTGGTCAACATTGTAATTAATTGCTGAGCACCTACCTGGCTATTATAAGCAGGTGGTCTTGCTCATTTGAAGGTTGTTGAAAGTTGATGATTTTGGCTCTGTAATGCATAACAAGCTGATCTGGTTGCTCTGTACAGCTTACCTGTGAGTTTATGTATCTCTTGTTGTTTGTTTTTGGCATGAACCCACTGATTTCATGATTAAACTTATATGAGAAATGTTGTTTAGCATGTGTTGTGTTAATTCTGTCTCCAGTATTGCATGTACTCTTCTTCTGAATCTGGATGTTTGGTAATGTTTAGATTCTAGAGCATAGAATTCCTATGTTGACTGTCTGATCTTCTAACTTCTACTCAAGGGGTAGATTAAACTGTTTTCAGGTTGAACATTGGGAAGGGTATACTGCAGTAGGGATACCATAAGTAGAGATAACCTAACACTCTGTATTGGGAGATGCCTGTAAGGCAGGTATCACATATATCCCCTTGAAATCCAGTTTTAGCTATTTATGCTGATCATTCACAGGTGTATGTCTACTGACTCCAGGCCCTGGATAGGCACCAATCATGCTTTGTTTTGTGTTATAACCATATCCAGCTTTGCATCCACACTTAAACTCCAAAGCAAAATCTAAAACCAACATTAGGACATTAGAGTTAGTTTTAGGAACCTCAGTCCTCTGTCTACAACTGCAAATAGGCCCAAAGCTAGCCCCTTTGCCCTTATCTTTCAGTTTTGGTCTACTTACAGGAGGACTCATCTGCTTTCTGTCAACATCCCAGCCTTGCATGCATATCCTCATGGATGTTGAGTAGGGAATACCCCCCTAGGTCTTGCAGAGCCTGAAGAAGAAGAGGAGATAAAATATAGAGTCTATCTCCTATACTGTTGACCCCCTGGCCCAGAGATCCTGTTGATCACTGATGGCTACCTTGTAGGGAAATCTGGGAATAAGCATCCAGTCTGGGAAAAAGTCAACAGGGTCAATGTAGGAAATGTTCTATGTCTGTTTCCGCTTTAAAGGCATAGTTGTGCGTGTTTTTGAAGCATTTGGAAAGAATTTAAATTTGTCGAAGACACCACTTTTCTTAGAAATACGTTCTAAGATGCCCTCATTTCCTTACAATTGCAATGTGAACAATACATACCTCTTCTTCCCTAATTTATTTTGTTTGAATTTGCAACAACATCCTTACCTCTGTCATAACCAATACCTTCACTTCTTGATCTTATTACTGGTTCAATAGGTTATGTGATTCCTTGTTGATGCTTTCCCAATCGTTGTCCTTCATATCCCATTCTCTGCATGATTTTGAAACCAATAGCATCACCAACAATTACAGGTCCTATTAAACTGTCATTTTCAATCTCACTATCTAAAGAAACTTTTGCATCATCACACAAATCATTAGTATCACAAGAAACATCACAAAATTTAGGCTTAGATCTCAAGTTTTCATTCTCTTCTTTGCATTCTACAAGTGACTGCTCTAATTGATCTATCTGCTCCTTCAACCCTGATATTTCACTTTTCTACAAATTGTTCTCCTTCTTTAATTCTTCCAAACCATCTTCTAGATCGCTATTCCTCTATTCAACCTTTCCAAACAACTTAAATCCTTCTTCCAAGTCTACAAATCTCTTTTCAACATCTTCAAACAACTTCAACTCTGCTTCTAATTCTTCATTCCTCTTGTTGACATTTTCCAATTCTTCTTCAAGGGCATCATATTTGTCTTCTCCTAGTTCTTTCATCCTCTCCAACAATTTTGAATTACATTTCTTGATTTTGCATAATTCTTATTCCAAAATATCCCTTTCATACATTAGGGTTTCATTTTCATTCTTCATCCTTCTTCCAATCTTCCCCATTGAAACAAATCAGATAATCAATCAAATTGAAAAGCTTACCAGAATATTCCTTTCCTTGATTTTTTTCTTTTGTGATGATTTCTATATAATTTAGGGTTTCACACTTCTTTCCAATAGATTCCCCACCTTCTAACAGATTCACAACTAGCCCAACAGATTTGAAACCTGCTCTGATACCACTTAATGCAGTCAAGGTAGGAGGGTCCGGTGAGGAACTGTCTAACCTTGCAGCCTTAAACAATTAACACTATGATCATACAAATATGCAACAGAAGCTTACAGTTAATCAACAAAAAGACAAAATATATTCATGAACATATGACACAAGATATATCCTGGGAAAACTCTAATAGGGAAAAACCTAGCCTTCAAAGCTCATTCCTCTTATATTATAACTTCAGATCGAATTACACATGCCTTAAGGGATTTACAGATGCTAGGCCATAGCCCAGGGATTACAAAATATTCAAACAACAATATTCTTCCATTATTTCTTTTTTCTACATCTCAATTCTCTGCTCTGCAACTCCTTCTACTTCTTGCTTTGCCTTCTACTCTGTTCTGCTACTCATTCGGATCAAAACAACTTAAGATCTTGCTTCGTATCTTCATGCTATTGATCACTACCTAGAAATAATCCTTTATCTCTCATTTATATCCTCTGCAAGCCTTCAAATCATTATCAAGTCGGCCAAAATGCAATGGCTAGTTAAGGTAATGTGTACACAGAATAGGTCAGGCCTAAACATAAGGCATTGCTCCACAAATACATAGAACTTCACGTAGATCTCTATGAAGGTTGGCCAGGTCCTATACTACATTGCATAATGTTCCTTTTACCTCCACAAGTCACGAAATCACTCCGCAAGCCGATTAGATTCCATAGAACACTGTCAGCTCTACTCTGTCAAACCTGCAAAAATAGTCAATCTTCTGATAGCCATATCTCTTCAGATTCAAAGCCAAATGATCTAAATTCTTGATACATTACTATGTCTAGATGCTAAGTCCAGCTTCGCAGACTCTAATTCTCAAATGCGGTAAAATGTTGTATCTCCCTAGATCACTCTCTCAATATTCTACAACTCATTGTCAACTATCTTGAACTCTTCTGGATGCTCCTACATCACATGTTCATGCTTGTACGACCACTTTTTGATAGTGGAGTTATGAGAATCTTTGTGTGAAAGGAAGTTCAATGTTATTGAGTGTGATTGAACTTGTTTTACTCTCTTAAGAGTTATGCATAAATATGTGGAAGAGGATGTTTTATCTTATGCTTAGTATGTGAAGAATATTGCTTTGTCTCATGGAGAGTATGATCCTGAGTATGGATTCATTTTGCAGTTGTAAGATAGATCATTGGGTAGTGGCTTATGTTCCTATTTTGTATTTTTTCCTAGGATTCATGTGGAACCTGGATATATTTTTGTGTTGCATTGCATTGTTTGAAAAGTAAAGAGGAACAAGGTGGTGTGAAAAGGGTAATTGCACAATCCTTGTGATGTTGAGGTGTTGGAATCTTGAATGAAGTAGCAAACCCATGATTGATAAGAAGTGTCAACCATTGCTTATTTATGGATATATGTTTGAGACATATGGAATCTTAAGGTATCAAGGATGGATGTGTGTTCCTAACTCAGTGGAGTTGAGGAAGCTTGTGCTTGAAGAATTTCACAATGCACCCTATTCAGGGCACTCCAGTGTAACAAAAAATGATAGGACTCAAACCATTGTACTTCTGGCAGGACTCAAGAAGGATTCCATCAAATTTGTAGTTGATGTTTAGAATTCCAATGAGTTAAGGTTGAGCATGTGCATCCGGCAGGACTTTTATACCATATAGTGTGCCATATTGAAGTTTTAAAGTGAGAAAAGATAACTGCTTCTTGTTGGAAGAAGGGTGTGTTGTGATATCTTGGTTGTTGAATGTTTGCTAGTGTATGATTGTATGACTTTGCACGATGATTGTAATGCAATCTTTGTTGTTAGGTGTCTTGAGTAATGTTTTGGGGATAGTAGAAGTGATTTTTTTGTTATATATGAGTTTGGAGTCTTTAGAAGACTTGTTGTTTTATGTGATTGAATGTGTTCTCTTAACTTGCCCCAATTTTTGAATCTAGGTGTAGTGTAGCATCATACTCCCTCGTTAGTGGCTAGAATTAGTCACATAGTTCATGTAATGTGAAACTTTTGAATTTTTATTTTTATTTATAAATTTTCTAAATGCTGTAAGAACCAACATTGAAATTTTATTTCTTTTATTTATGGAAAAGTATAGCCATCAAAAATGATATTTACTTATCTTATGACCTTGATGGTCACGTTGTATTTACTGTTGAAATTGACTTTTTCCTTCCTTTGGAATTATTTATTTATTTATTATTGTTTGCTATGCTTGAATGTTTTAAACTATTGGTCATGTATCATGTTTTGTTTTCTATCATGTCCGTGATGGGCCTTTGATAGGTTGTGTAAGGGAGTAGGATGCAGAGAATATACTATTTCGTAGCATGTGTGTTGCTAAGAGATTTAGTAGATTAAATTCGTTAATTTTTTTTGTTAGATGTAGTAAACACTGTTGAAGTGCTGAGGAAGTTCTAAAATAGATTTTGGTGTCATTATGGATCACTTGAGGTAAGTTGCAATTTCTGTTTGAAGTAAAGGTTTTTGTGGTGAATGGAAATTTTTGAAAGAAAAATAATTAAATATATATATGAAGATGTTCAAGGAAAGTTGAAGAACTTAGAAGATGCCAAAAAGGAAATGAATGTTGAAGTCTCGTGTGACATAGATGATTTGTGTTCTTAGATCAATCTAATGTAGAGGAAGAAAAATGTTGATGAATTTGCTAACATGGCTAGTTGTTTTGATGATAATGTTGGTTTAAAATTTTTGAAGAAAATTGGTTATATAGGAGAAGGTTTGGGTAATCATGGGCAAGGAATCAAAGATCCCATTGAGTTAGTTGTAAAGACTAAGTATGAAGGTCTCGGGTATAAAGGTAAAGGAAAAAGACAAATGTTTTTGCAAGTACTAAGAAGTCTTTTTAAAAAAATAGATTTTACATTGTTTTCATTAAGATAGAGAAGATCATAGAAAAGAAGATTGTTGGAATTTACATCCTTGCAAAAATTGTGGTTAGGAAATCATAGTGAAAAGACATGTTGGAATAGAGAGTTGACAAATGAATCTATGACAAGTTTAAAAATGAAGTATGGTTGGATAAATGTATTTGATTGGCAAAAAAATCACAAAGTGTTTAGAATGTTTTATAGACATAAGTCTTCTCCTATGGAAAAGAAAGGAAAAGGAATTGAACATCAGAACAAATAACCAAATATAGTAAACAACCAAGTGCATAAAATAGTAAAGAAATTGAAGAAACTGAATTGTTATAGCATTGTACAAAAGCACAAGGAAGACAAGGAAGAGCTTTTCCAGAAACTTTTAAATTGTAGATCAAGTTGAAGATAAAGTTTGGTTGCAAGTAATGAAAGAGGAAATGGATTCCATTGATAGGCATGATATGAGTGGTATAGTTCAGAGGCATTGGTTGCACAATGGTTGGATAGGACCTAGTTGGTGCATCTTTGGAAGTTCTATCTTGATGTTGGAGATCTCAACCAATGTTTGATTGGAAGACTGATCTTTTGATATTATATTGTGTTACCATGCGATTGCATGTGCACTGTGATGATTGATTCACATCTATGATGAATGGTTTTATGCCTTTTTGGTGTGCATTAAAGATGTGATTGTTACTCTTATGTTAGAATAAATGTAATTAAGTGGTAGTGGTACCGTGTGTTGAATTATATACATTGAATTGGCAAATGTGCCATGTGAATTTGTTGATTGATTATATACTTGGATTTATTTGATGGACACAATGTTAAGTACAAATTGAGATATTATTTTGTATAAGGTCAAGTAGGACCAATACTTCAGTGGATAGTGCCACCTGGGAAAAATACGGAGGATATAGACAGAGCTTTCCCGCATTTAAGATAGTAGCATACTTTTTATTTCCGCATATGATGACTTTTATTATATAATTGATATTTGATGTATAAGACTCTTTATGTAGATGTTCTGTAATAAGACATCAAGACGATGTCTCTTCCAAGTGGGGAAGGATGTCACATCTCAAACTTTGATGCTTTTTGGAATTACTTTAGGTGGAAATAATTCATGAACAATTATGTGTGGTTAGATGAATATTTTGTGATTTTGAAAGATGAATGATTATTTTAATATGGAAATGATGAAACGAAATGAATGTTATATTCATGTTATTAATTTTGATGCTTCGGCTATTGGGTTACTAACCTATTAATAGGAAAATTGAGTTTATTATGAGTTGTAGGTTGTTGAAGACAAGGGTGTGGTTAAGGTAAAGGAGGTTAGCAGCCTGGCAACGTTAAGATGGAGTGATTTCTCTCACACATCACTTAGAATCATGTAGATGCATTAGAATTGCATTATTTGATTTGATATATAGTTCTTATTTTATTATGTGAAGTTAGATTATTTAATTAATTGTTATTTAATATTATGTGTTCATAGAAAAATAGATTAAATGATTTAAGTATTTATTTGATTTTTATTTGAAGAATGAATATATTATTATTATTTGTTTAATAAATAGTTGAGATAATCATGCTTATTATTTTAATATTATTATTGATAAATTAGAAAATAGAATTAGAAAATAAAACAAGATTTTAGAACAAAACAAAAAGGAAAGAAAACAATAAAACAATAAAACAATAGAAAATTAGAAAAGAAAACTTTATTTAGGAAATAAAGAAAAGCAAAATGGAGAGAAAAATAATAGAGGAATAAAACTTATTCTCTCAATGCAGAAATTCATTCACAACTTTCTTTCTCTTCTTTGAATTTGAAAACAAAAACACAAGATTTATTGATATTGGAAAAGAGGGCTTTGGGCAAAAGGTTAAAGATCTGGAACAAAGGAAGCTTTTGAGAAATAGAGGGTTTGAAGCATTTGATTGATTGGAGAGAAAAACTCTAGGTTTTTATGAAAATCTATATTCTCAAATTGTGTGTGATTAATTTTGTGTGGACAAACCTATGATTTTCTTTGTGAACATATATATATATATATATTCTGTATTTTATTCATATTATAACATTGTGTATATTGTCTGTATGATTTTATGCTGCTGAGTATATTACTGTGTATGCTTTGATCAATGGAATCTTATATATATATACAGAGACTATATATACACACATATATATATTAATATTGAAAGGCATATATGAAGAAATGTCTATATAATACAGAATTACGGTATTGAAATATTTTTTGAATCATTTATAAAGTACGAAAAATATAGCCAAATGGTTTTCAAATTATATAATAGCTAAACAAAGTTCAGAGCGGCCATAGGCTGAGTTTTACATAAATGAGTGGGGCATAGAATAATACTATAGCACCCCATATGGTGCCACAGTCCCCATTGGAAACTACGACCCCATATGGGGGCCACCGACCACAGTTTCTTAGTTACAATTTTCTTAGAATTCAAACTTTTAAAAAACTCAAATTTAAAACATGTAATTCGTATGCCATTCGCTGGTTGTATCCAATACTAAGTTTACTGTGTGTAATCCTTGAATTGCTATTGCTAACAATTAATTTGCTATGGTAATATATATATATATATATATATGAGTGCGCATTTGTATTTAAAGAACTCTCTGATATTTCAAGTGTTCACTGAGATATGATTTCTACATTAAAATAGTGATTTTACCCAAATCTGGGTGCTACCATTTACAATATTTTTTCTCATATATATATATTGTGATTGAACTTCTGAATCATAGTAAAAAGTACTAAATATCCAATAACTTCAATGAAATTGATGCAAATACAATAAACAAAGATATTACCTTTGTAGATCCTATTCACCTTGTAACTTCCATTGTTCCCTATGTCTTATCGATCTTATGTATGATTTTAGCCCTCAGAAGTTGTACTTCCTTGTTGTTGAAGATGACAATAGGAGAATGGCTATGAGGAGTATTGTGTAATGTAACTACAATGCAATAACTAAGATGAGGGATGGAGATAATGATATGCAACCATGGTGGATGATAATGAGGTGAGGATGAGATTATGCAAATGCAATGAGTGGCTAGTAGGATTCCTACAGAGTAAGATTGCTAAAGTTTGAGATGGATGCAAAATGGATGTGAGGACCTTGCTTTTATAGGCTTGAGGAGAGGCCAAATCCAAGTGTCAATAGATCCATGACTGGAGGAATTACCTGTGATGTGTATGGTTGAGATGGAGTTGAGGGAGATAATCATGGGAAATGTTCTTACTACGTTTACAAGGTAGAGGAATAAGTGGATACATGAGCCACATGTCATTGTGCTCACAAATGACCTGTGAGTTAAAGGTGGAAGTCTTTGAGTAGATTATGGATGAATGATGTAGAGTAGGGGAGGCTCCTCAAAGACATCTAAAAGGATTCTTGAGACCCATTAGATTGACTATCCCAACTTGACAAGTTTCCTCTTTGCCTAGCATGGTTGCTAAAGAATGATACATGCACAAATGAAGGACCAATGGATTAACCAACCTGCTACAGTCCTATCACACCTTGACCCTCTCTATTTTGGCTAACTAAGATCACTCAAGGTCACAAAGATCCATGACACCATGCCCTTCTAGTTGTTCCCTTTCAATGATCTCAAATTTGTTGTAACCCTGAAAATGGGGTTTTTCATGCATAACTAGTGGAATACTTGGCAAACCCATGGACAAACTGACTTTCTAGACACCCATTAAGCTCCTTCATAACATATTAGACATGTAGTATGGGTTCCTTTGGAATAAAGGGTTCAAAAAAAGGACTATACTTGTTGTTCTAAGCTTAATAAGGCCTCTTTTACAAAGCAAGTGTATGCTAAAATTGCTCCAAACTTCCAAGACCAACTTTAGGGTGTCTATGGGGTGGTAAAATGATAGAATATGCTATTTTTAGGGATCCTAAGTCATCCCAACTCACCTTTCCACCTTTTGGTTACTTCACTATGCTTGAATAGTCTAATACATGGAGATATTAGACTCAAATGGATTCAATATAACTCTTTCCCAATCTCCTACTCCTTCAATGAAAACCCAATTGAAATACAACCTAACTAAAGCCATTCCACCCATTTTGGGAGTTGTCATGGGTGGAATGGGTCAGAAATCCATCGTTTCTCTAATACTCTCAAAATGTTAGGGTTTAAGACCCGTTCTCAGAAAAATAGTTATAAAATGCTTCAACAATAGTGAAATACCTCCTAACTGGATTCAAATGAAAGGTTACTAAGCCCACTCTAAGATTTCATGCATTTGAGTTTATGATTGTATCGTACAAAATAGTACTAGGACATTTTCAGTAGAAAAACATAGAAAAATTTTAGAAACAGGAAAGATATTTGTTATTTCTTCATTCCAATCTCCCTCTCTACCTTCCTTGAGGAATGAGAGGCATAATATATATGTTTACATTCAAAACTCCACGTTAGATAACTCCTCCATCGTGGAAAAGATAAAAATAAGGCATAAAATACCCTGTTACAAAAACTACTCAAAATAGACTCTCTAAATTTAAGCAAATATTAAAGATCCTAATCCTAAGTGACCTCCACTACCTCAAAATGCCTTTAATAGGCTTTATTACATCATTTAAGAAGAAAACTCCACCTAGGCTCTTTGATGAAACTAAAAATTCAAAATTTATGTCTTGGTGTCTTCGTGCCCCTGCACCATACACCCAAGGAGAAAGGATCTCAGTCTCCACCTGAGATCATATCAGGGACTATAGTTCCATGTTTTTCAATGTCTTCAATTATCATCTAAGTTGCATCTTCATGAGGAAGCCCCTACAACTTCACCAGATATTTAGTGTACACCTTATGCCTTGTTCTCTTGACCTCCTTGGTGTCTAAAATGGCTTCAAGTTTAACTAGTGTAGTAGGAGGATCTCTGATCCAATTAGCATTAGCAACACCTTCATCAACATCTGTACCTACATCCAAAGATCCCTTGAAAGGATATAAGTCGGCAATGTTAAAGATTGGTGAGATAGCAACTCCAGGAGGGAGTTCTATCTCATATGCATTTTCACCAAACTTGTGGACCACCTTGCATGACCCAATCTTCTTCATCAGCAATTTAGTATATCTACCCTTGGGTAACCTCTCTTTTCTTAAGTGTGCAAGTACTAAATCTCCTACTTTCAACTAAACATTCCTCCTCTTCAAGTCTGCATGCTTCTTGTAAGTTTCCACACTATTCTTGAGGTGTTCTATGACTTGATCATGTGTTTCTTTCATGGCCATTGCAAACTCCTCTCCTTCAGCACTTCTCTTCTCTAACCCTCTCAAATCTCTTAGTTCAAATATACCTTTTGGGTTCAATCTATACACTACTTCAAAAGGACTCTTCCCTATGCTCCTGTTAATGGAATCATTATAAGCATATTCTGCCTGTGGGAGAACAAGATCCCATTGCTGTCCATGTTCCTTTGTGAGACATCTAAGCATGTTCCCCAATGATCTATTAACTACTTCAGTCTGCCCATATGTGGGTGATAGGCAGAGCTGAAAGTCAAATTTGTTCCTAGTTTCCTCCATAAGGTCCTCCAAAAGTGACCTATAAATTTTGAGTCTCTATCTGAAACAATAGTGAGGGGCAGTCCATGAATTCTAACTATCTCCTTGAAGAATAAACATGCAATGTTTGATGCATCACTTGTGCATTTGTAAGGAACAAAATGTGTCATCTTACTAAATCTGTCCATAACTACAAAGACACTATCCATTCCCCTCTGAGTTTTGGGTAGGCCTAATACAAAATCCATACTAATATGTTCCCAAGGTCTGCTAGGGATTGGGAGAGGCTGATGTAGGCCTGCATTTGAACTAGAGCCCTTGGTTCTTTGACAAACTCCACAAGTTTCAACAAATTTTCTGATATCTACTTGCATCTTAGGCCAAAAATAAAATCTTCTTACTTGATCTAGTGTCTTGTCTATCCAAAAATATCCTCCAAGACTCCCACAATGCTTCTCCCTTATGAGATTTCTCCTCATAGAGCACTTAGGGATGCATAACTGAGCTCCCTTGAATCACAGTCCATCTTGCAGTAAAAAATCAAGAAATTGATCATGAAAAGTACCTTGAAACTATTTGCAAATAGAGTATACCTCATTGAAGTCTGCATCAGTAGCATACATGTCTTTCAATGCTTCTAATCCCACACTTTGGAGTTATATTTCATGCACTAGGACTGATCTCCTGCTTAAGGCATCTGCTACCTTGTTATCTTGGCCTTTCTTGTGTTTGATGGTGAATGTGTAACTCTACAAGTACTCAACCCACTTTACATGCCTATGACTCAACTTGTCTTGACTGTTCAAGAAACTCAGAGCATGGTTATCTGTGAAGACTATAAATTCCTTCGGCAAGAGGTAATGTCTCCACTTCCTTAGGGACTGTACTAATGAATATAGTTCTAGGTCATATGAAGAATACTTTCTTTTGGCTTCATTGAGCTTTTCACTGAAGAAAGCCACTGGTTTGCCCTCTTGACTCAAGACTATACCTACTGCAGATCCACTTGTATCACACTCCACTGTGAAGATCTTGTTGAAGTTAGGTAAATCAAGGATGGGTTGTTGTGCTACACTCTTTTTCAAGTATTCAAAGCTCTTTGTTGCCTCCTCAGTCCACTAAAATTTCCTCTTCTTATCTCCTTTAATTGTGTCAAGGATGGGAGAAAAAATATGACTGAAGTTCTTAATAAATTTCCTATAGAAGGTAGCCAAACCATGAAAGCTTCTTACCTCTCCTACTAATTTTGGAGCTGGCCAACTGAGAATGGCTTCAACCTTGGAAGGATCCATCTTCAACATGCCTTTAGAGATCACAAAACCAAGGTATACTAGTTCTTCCTTCATAAAATCACACTTTTTGAGGTTGATCATCAACTTCTCCTCATTCAATCTTTGCAAAACCATGTCAAGATGTTGCAAGTGCTCTTCCTTTGTCTTGCTAAACAAAAGAATATCATCTAGATATACAACAACAAATTTTCCAATAAAAGACTTTAAAACCTCATTCATTAACCTTATAAATGTGCCAGGAGCATTAGACAATCCAAAGGGCATTACCATCCATTCATACAATCCTTCATTGGTTTTAAAGGTAGTTTTCCATTCATCTCCTTCCCTTATTCTAATTTGGTGATATCCACTTTTGAGATCAATCTTTGAGAAGTAACATGCACCTCCTAAACAGTCCATTAGGTCCTCCATTCTAGGTATTGGGAACCTATATATGATTGTGATTTTGTTTAATACCCTTGAGTCAGTGCACATCCTCCACTCTCCACCTTTCTTGGGTGCTAAAATAGTAGGGACAACACATGTACTTAAACTTTATCTGATGAGACCCTTATCTAACAATTCTTGGACTTGTACCTTGATTTCTTCATTCTGCTGAGGGGTCAGCTTGTATGTAGCCTTATTAGGCAAATTGGCTCTAGGGATTAGGTTTATGTGATGGCTGACATCTCTCATGGGAGGTAAGGAACTTGGCAACTCATCTACCACTATATCCTTGTACTTGTTCAACAAAGACTGAACCTCACTAGGTATGTCTCCCACCTTATTTGCTGCTACATCAGACTTGGTCTTAGGTCTGATTACTACTACAAATTCCTGTCCTTCCTCCTTCATTGTTTGCAAAAACTCTTTTTCTCCTACTACCATGATGCTAGACCCAACTTGTTTATCAAGTTCTTCCTCTTGAAGGGGTGTTAAAGAGAATGAGACTCCATCCTTCTCTATCACATAAATGTTCTTCTGACTATCATGCTTGCTCTTTCTATCTTGTTGCTAGGGTCTTCCTAGCAGCAGGTGACAAACATCCATAGGAATGATGTCACAAAGGATCTTATCTTTATACCCCCCAATGTTAAAACTCTACCCATGAGTGCTCATTCACCAAGACTTGTTGGCCCTTGTTTAACCATGACACTTTGTAGGGTGTGGGGTGAGGAATTCTCTTCAGGTTCAACTTCTCTACCATTTCTAAGGAAACCAGATTATCAGTGGAACTATAATCAACAACTACTTTGCATACCTTTTCATGTGACTTGCAAGTTGTTCTAAACAATGATTTCCTTTGTGAAGGCTCCCTGGTTGTTGGCACCTTGAGGAGTGTCCTTATCATCAAGGTATCACCTACCTTAGGAGCAGCAAGCGGAAGTGTGTTGGAATAAATGAACAATCTCTAATCCAATTTTCAATCATCAAATCACCAAGATATGATACCAATTGGTGAGATACAAGGCTTTGACTACTACAATATATAAATCTGAAAATAATTTTGCTTAATCCTTGAAATACCATGAAGAGATTCAACTTCTTTATGATGCTAAAATCAGCCACTCTAACATGCTTGATAAAACCACCTTAGATGAACTTATAACAGCAATAACATCACCATAAGATAGAAGCAACAAAGAGGCACAAATCAGAAACATAAGAATGTAAGATCTCACAACACAAGGTAGCAATGGAACAAAAGAATAAACACATAACACAGTGTTTACATGGAGAAACCCTTGCGGGAAAGAACTCCACCGAGAAGAGAGGCCCAAGTTGTATTATCTTCAAAACAAGATTACAATACATCCACTTCCAATCTCCTCTTCATTCTTCAATCCAGTAGCACCTATGTACAGAAAATCTATCACTCAACCTGTTACCTGCAAGCAAGTTTTCCTCTCATTGTTACTCTACCAAACTTCACTCTCAAGTCTCATATTTATAAAAAAATGAGTACCAACCAAAGAAATTCGTGGGAGAGGACAAAATCCAACTTTCCTATCGTAGGATACTCCAAAATCATTTTCTTACAGATTCCCTTACACCTGTCATAGGCATCTTCCCAATATACGCACCTAGAACCAAGAATAGGAACTTACAAGACAATAATTGTTGTCATATGTTGTCATAGAATCTCTTACACCTTATGACAATTGTAAGTTGTCATAGATAGTCTTACAAACTTATGACATGCGTCATAACACCCCAAAAATACATTTCCCTAAGATAGGCACCAAGATTCTCCACCTCACCTCATTTACTATTTACCAAGATTCCTTGAGCAGTAAAAGTAACTCTGTAACAAACTACTGATGAAACTTGTACATCCCTTATGGGTAATTACAAATTACAAATAATAAATGGAATAAATACAATATTGGGATTTACAAGGTTAATGGCACCTTATCCAAACATTCTCCCACTTGACATTATACATTGTAAATCAACCCATAGGAAAACAACAAGGGAATAAACATCCCTTAGCCAACCATGTATCATTGATTCTTCAACATGCTTTTGTGTTCCAACAAGATACCTACAAAAGCAACCATGATAACCACCATCTCAAGCAAGAAATCCTCACATCATGTCACCCATGATAGGACAAGTAACATGCCAAGGTGAAACATATCAACTGTCAGTAAAACCTACACCAATCTATACATGAACATAAGCATCAAATCCAAATGATATCAAATGACTTTGAGTGACTACCACACTCATACCAAATTGGAATAGCAACCACAACAAGTTGCTAGCTCATCCAAACTATCCATACCTCAAACCAGGGTAAGAAAACTATCATAGGTAGAACTTCATGCTATCAACATAACAACCCAAAATCTACAAACAAGTCCCTGTATATCCACCATCTTGCAAAAGAAGGCTCCAAGGTAACAACACACATAGACATGCGATAAAAAACCTCTGAAGCAACTCACTACAGTAAAGTGTAACCAGTCCAAGAGAGGTACACCTCTCATACAAAACACATATACCTTCTAGAACTCCCACTGCACCAGTAATGTCAAATCTAAAATCAAGATCACAACATTAACATGTCCTCCTATAGCACTTCACATAGAGGATGTGGCTAATTCCTCTATCATAGTGTCAAATAAACATACAATGATATGCAAAATACATCTCTCATTACCAATCCAAATAACTCTCCCAAGTCCTCCAAACCAATGAAGAAAGAGATCAAGGAGCTACCAAACTATTGCCAAAAAATAATGAAGTACAAAACAACAACACATGACTCCATTCATAACCTCAACTCCATAAACATAAGAACCTTATGGAAGAAGACAATATACCCAAAAAGAGAGAACCTTCAAATCAAAGCATGTCCTTATACCACACTAGCATGTGCCAAACTATGTAAAGTAAGATCTCCTTCAACACTCCCAAACTAAAAGGATATCAACATCTAACCATTCAAATTATAATGAAACATGGCAGAAATAGATGTAAACCTCTCACAAAAAGTAGATCAAACTAGCCAAACATTCCCACAACATAAGGGAATATGCCCAAAGCCACTAACCATCTCCTATAACTCTCCTATCAAATCCTTAGAACTAACCCAAGTTCAAGATTATAAGGAGATCAACAGAAATACATAAAATCATGCATCTACTTCTCAACAAGCCCTCAGAACTCAACTTTCAAGACTAATGCACAAGAGAAGACAAGATACATATAAAGAATGCATCTAATAATCAGGTGGGCAATACCTCTTAGATCATTTACCTGTCGAGTAGACCAAGAGTGGGATACAAGATTGTACCATGCATACAACACCAAGCAATATAAGCTTTAAATAAAGACAACCTTCTCATTAGGTCTATGATGGATTCACATCCATTTCCAGGTGTAGGCTCCTCAGTCTTTACTATTGAAAAACTTCCATAAACTAGTAACCATTTCAACACATATCTCTTAAGTACAAGAGATTTCTAGCCTAACCCAAGTCTCTCTAGTAACCATGAGCACTTCACCAATCAATCCATGCCAACTTCAAATGCAACCTGCAAAATCATGAAGCTCCAAGCAAATGATTAATACTTAAAACCAAAGAGAACTACATCATCTTTAAAGGAAGAACAATAACACCTTTACCAAAGACTCTAAGGGTCCTCCATGAAATAAGATGTTAAAACCTCTTCAAATCACATGAAGATAATCATATCTTGCCAAAGCTCCCACTGAACCATGATACCGAGCTATACATGGCAACAAGATAAACATCAAACCATCACTGTCAAAAGTTCCCACTAAAACATTTAACAAAGCTATCCATGACATCATGATAACCATCTCCTAAATGAAGATCATCCATGGCCTCAACACAATCAAAGAAAAACATTGTAATGAGAACAACTCCCAAAAGGTCAAGTAAACCATAATCTCCAAACTAAGAAGATAGAACACACTATGTAACTGCACAAAACTCCCACTAAAAGTGATACTAAGTTGTATACATGCTAGCATGACCAATGTAAACAAGACGAAGAAGAGGCCAACCAAATAGAATCCTCATCAGATAATTTACAAGATCTGCACTCATGCAACATCTCAAAGGAGAAAAAACATGGTCAGTGCTCCAATCTCAAATAACTAAAAAAAATAGATTCAACACCACATCAATAACATGCAGAACAAAGATAACTAGGAATAACATGTAGATTTCCAAGACACAAATACCAGGATCAATGGTAGACCTGATTTGCCAAACAAATCCACATAAGAGTAACCATAGATCATAAGAACCCATCAAGTAGCCCTGCAAATCTATAATTGTTTCCATCCAGAATACTCTAAGAGTCTGAATACAATCTTTCCACAGATCTACAAACCCCAGATTTTTGTTAACATGTAAAACCTACAAAACCATCTCTCTATAAATTTGAAATCACTTAAAGATCTAGATATTCACACCATACATGCCATCTGAAATAATGAAATATCACAGATCTACAATTCCACAACTTTTTGAAATAGGAAAACTGTAAAACCTACATATCCAAAATAACATGAATATGAAAAAGGAGGAACTAGGTTGTCTAGGAGTTTCCATATCACTAAAATACCAACTCCACAACCCACATGCAACCGGTGGTAAATCATCCAACACTTTCATGTAACCAAGGGCTAAACCCGTAAATCCAACATAAGCACTCCATACTATAGTCCAAAAAATAAATGTTCTTCCATGTAACCAGGGCACCAAAATCAACCACCCAATATAAAAACCCATTCACTTCACATGACCACAAAGTAAAGGAACATAACCACCATGCAAGAGGATACTCACATATTACCAAACTGCAACTCCAGATCATTACCACAAGAACAACTCCATGAAGATCCATAACCCTGAGCCTCAAAAGCCCACCATAGATTCCATTGACAATATCCATCTGAAAGTTAGATACCATGGCTTCCAATCTCATAGATCTGTGAAATAATACCAACATACAAAACATCCACTGCAGCCCAAAAAACCTCCAACTCTACAATTCCTTCCAACAAATTCACAAGCTTTACAAGCTAAAATTCAAAAATAGAGGAATACCCAGAACTAAATTACCATGAATCCATCACATGCAAGCAACATGCAAGCCCATACAAGTACATACAACTCACATGCAAGTACATGCAACCACATGCAACTACATGCAAGTACATGCAAGAACATGCGAGCACATACAAGCACATGCAAGACATGGAACAACCTTAAGCTCTAATACCAATTGTTAGAATAAACGAATAATCTCTAATCCAATTTTTAATCATCAAATCACCAAGATATGATACCAATTGGTGAGATACAAGACTTTGACTACTACAATATAGAAATCTAAAAATTGTATGCAAATCTGAAAAATAATTTTACTTAATCCTTGAAATACCATGAAGAGATTCAAATTCTTTATGATGCTAAAATCAGCCACTCTAACATGCTTGATAAAACCACCTTAGATGAACTTATAACAGCAATAACATCACCATAAGATAGCAGCAACAAAGAAACACAAATCAACAACATAAGAATGCAAGATCTCACAACACAAGGTAGCAATGGAACAAAAGAATAAACACATCACACAGTGTTTACATGGAGAAACCCTTGCAGGAAAAAACTCCACCAAGAAGAGAGGCCCAAGTTGTATTATCTTCATAACAAGATTACAATACATCCACTTCCAATCTCCTCTTCATTCTTCAATCCAGCAACACCTATGTACATAAAATCTATCACTCAACCTGTTACCTGCAAGCAAGTTTTCCTCTCACTGTTACTCTACCAAACTTCACTCTCAAGTCTCATATTTATAAAAAATGAGTACCCACCAAAGAAATTTGTGGGAGATAGACAAAATCCAACTTTTCTATCTTGGGATACTCCAAAATCAACTTCTTACAGATTCCCTTACACCTATCATAGGCATCTTCCCAATATAAGCACCTAGAACCAAGAATAGGAACTTACAAAACAATAATTGTTGTCATATGTTGTCATAGAATCTCTTACACCTTATGACAATTGTAAGTTGTCATAGATGCTCTTAGAAACTTATGAAATGTGTCATAACACCCCAAAAATACATTTCCCTAAGATAGGCACCAAGATTCTCCACCTCACCTCATTTACTATTTACCGAGATTCCTTGAGCAGTAAAAGTAACTCTGTAACAAACTACCGATGAAACTTGTACATCCCTTATGGGTAATTACAAATTACAAATAATAAATGGAATAAATACAATATTGAGATTTACAAGGTTAATGGCACCTTCTCCCAACAAATTGGTGAATTGACACTTTCACTGTCCTCTTCATGCACTATTTGTGTTATGCGTTCACCTCCATGAGAACTTAATGCTTGCTTGTCTGGGCACTTGAATGCAGGATGTCTGAACTGATTACAGTTGTAACATTTGCCTGTGAAGGTGCTTGACCCTCTTCCTTGGCCACCAAATCTTCCTCTAGTGTTAGGTCTTCTACCTCTAAAACTGCCCCTATCACTTGTTTCCCCTTTTTTCTCTTGCTATCCACTTGATTCTCCTTGTTGCTTTTGGAATTGGGTCCTTCCCCCAAAGTTATCTCTACCTCTATTATTCTTTCCTCTACCCCTAGCCTATTGTTCTTGTCTTCTTTTGATCTTCTCTTCTGTCCTTACTGCCTATTGGAAACATTCTTCCACATTTCTAGGGGTGGCAAGGCTGATTTCATCCTGAATATTGAGCCTAAGCCCATTGATATACCTAGCAATTTTCTCAACCTCATCTTCATTGTGTCTTGTCCTTATGGTCAACTTGTGGAATTCTTTAGTATATGCGATAATATCCATTTCTTTTTGCTTTAAATTCTGCAACCTTCTGAAGGTTTGAATTGCATAATCCTTTGGAAGGAATTGGCTCTTCACTTTGGACACCATCTGGTCCCATGAACTAATTTTTGATTTTCCTTTCATCAACCTCTCTGATTGGACATAGTTCCACCATGTCAATGCTGGTCCCTTCAACTTGGTCTTTGCTAATTTAACCTTTTTCTCTTCTGGCATCTCTTTGTACTCAAAGTAGTTATCTAAGGAATCAATCCAGTCTAATACTTCCTCACTATTCATTTTTCCTTCATACATGGGTAACTCCATTTTGACATCAGTGTTTTCCCTTTCATAGTCTGCAACATCTTCATAAACCTTCTAGCATCTAGATCCATCTCTTCCACATTGGATCCCTCTTGAGGGCCTGCATTCTCACCCTCATCCTCTTGGTCACTTTCTTCCTCAATGACCCCACCTCTTCTTAGGTTTGCTTCTATGGCTGCAAGTCTGGCTAGGACTCCTTGAGATTCCTTCACCATTGTCACTTCTCTAGTGAGGACTGGACTGTTTCTAGGAGGCATCTTGCACTATTTATCCTTCACACTTCAACCTTCTTCTTTCTTCCCAATTAGACCCTGAACCTAGCTCTGATACCACTTGATGCAGAGTAGGGGAGGCTCCTCAAAGACATCTAAAAGGATTCTTGAGACTCATTAGACTGACTATCCTAACTTGACAAGTTTCATCTTTGCCTAGCATGGTTGCCAAAGGATGATACATGCACAAATGAAGGACCAATGGGTTAACCAACCTACTGCAGTCTATCACACCCTAACCAACTTTGTTTTGGCTAACTAAGATCACTCAAGATCACAAAGATCCATGACACCATTGTTGGCAAGAGACACTATGTGGCTTCATGAGTGTTGTCATTGATGACAACAAAGTCTATCCCACATAGCCACAGTACATAGTATGCCTATACCAGAAGTTAGATTGAAGATTGTTTTGGTTCAGTGAACAAGAACAGAGTATGCAACAAGGTCTGACAATCAAGTTCGGATCTCTCATATGGTGTAACTCAGCAAGTTGCGGAATTGGATAAGTCAAGAGGGGTATCATGACTACTATATTATAGAGATTTAGCCTCTGGTGATAAATCATGAAAAAGATATGAGCATCTGAGTGTTGGGTTCCAGACAAGCAGAGCAGACAGAGAAAGAACTGACCGGCAGAGCATTAGACTTCAATCCGGATGAGTAAAAGGTGTTGATCAAGCTATTTGGGGGATTATACATTGTTGGCTGACATGATTAAAGACTTCTATGCCCATGTTTTTGATACACATCACAAATCAAGCATGGATTCTACTGATAGATCAGTAACTTGCAAATATCTTGAAGTGTTCTTGTTGCCGACTAGAAAGTTGATGTAATCCTTTATGCGGATATATATATACTAGATGGATTCCAGTATGTAGGAGTGTGTGTGAAGAAAAGTAGGGATGAGTGTGAAAGCAGCAATTCAAGTCCGGTATGTGACAGAGCAACAACACTAAATAGAGGAAGAATGAAGTGCTTCAGATCAGTGTATTGTGCCTAACTGGAACTAAACTCTTGCATTTGTAGATGCCTCTCATCAGTTCAAACACCTGATTACCTTTTGTAAGTTTTGTAGACAGTGAGTCTCTTGTAGGCAGTGTGTCTCTTATGAGCAATGTGCTCGGGCAGTGAGCCCTAATTGGCAAGTGCCATTTTTACTCCTTTATTCTTTTAATACAGAATACAATATTGGGTTAGTCACCCCGTGGTTTTTCCCTTAATAGGGTTTTCCACGTAAAAATCCTTGTGTTATGTGTGTTGATTTTATTTATGTTCTTATGATCAGATATGCTTATATGTTTTGATGTTCTACTAATTATTAAAGAAGAAAAGAAAGTTATAGAGATTTGAGATAACTAATTCACCCCCCCTCTTAGTTATCTACCTTGTTTACAACAATTGGTATCAGAGCTAAGTTCCTCTGAACAAAACATAACAGCTTGAGAAAGATCTGAGAATCTCAATGGATATATATGGTATGAAGGAACAACTTCAGTCTACCCTAGATGACCTTGAACAATCCCACTCTGAAGTCAACAATTTGAGAGAAAGACTCAAACAAGATGATGATTTCATAAATGAGCTAAAAGAAAAACTTAGTATCTCTGTGAAAAAGAGAAAGAAACTACTTCAAAAATTAGCAAATCAGAGTGAAGCCAATGATACTAATGAAGATCTGGATGAGAAAAATAAGCTATGTGAGAAGCTATCAAAATAAGTCATTATGTAAGGCATGAAATGGAATTAGGGGTTATGAGATTCACCCAAGAAATTGAAGAAAAGAGGAAAATTGAAGATATTCTAAAACAATCCCTCAAGGAGAAAACAGAGGACTGCCACAAAATGGATAGAATAATCAGGCATCTTGAATCAGATCTTGAAGAAGCTAGAGACAATGAAGAACAACTTGAGAATCAGATAGACACTCTTAAACAAGATCTTCAAACAACAAATGAATACAAAGAGAAATTCAAGATAAGCTCAGCCCAACTTGAAGTTCTTCTTAAAAGCCAAAAAAGGGTAGATGATAAGCATGGCTTGGGATATGAGAAAGGTGAAAGCTCCAGATCTGGTTAGAACAACTTTGGATCAGGAAATCAAAGAAATAGGCCTAGAAGACCTCTGATAAGGCAACCAAATGCTCAAAGATATCCATCCTTCAATGGATACTGCTTCAATTGCAACAATTTCAGTCATAAAGCAACTCAGTGCAGGAGGAGAATGAATTAGACTAATCCATCCTTCTTTGGACAATGTTTTAACTGCAAAAGGTATGGTCACAAATCTCATGAATTCAAAAATATGCAAATAACCAATTCATTCAATGGTAGATGCTTCACCTGCAATAGAATAGGACATATGGATAATTAATGCAGATCAAAAGGATATCAATCAAATAAGAAAAGAAATGTTGTTTGTTACAATTGCAATAGATCCGGTCATATTGCCAAATCCTGTAGAAGTAGAAATCAGGATAGAAAAGGTCCAGTGGAACATAATCAGAAACAAGATAAGGGTAAAGGTAAAGTGAATGCGGATGAAATTTAAAATGAGATGAGCAAGATTTGGGTAAAGAAGAGGACAGAAAATATTGGGGATGGATCTGCATAGGAATCCGGTGCTGATATTCCTTCCAGAAACTAAAAAGGTGAGCTCTGGCTCAGGGGGAGTCATAGAGAAAAACAAATTCCCCCAACCAGTCAATTAGTGCCTAAATTCGGCACATGGAATGTTGTAGATTAAAGGGTTCTTAGAAAAACATCTACATAACCTTTAGTAAAAATATGAAAGATCCGCATGAAGGTTTGCAAGAGTTTAACCGATCAAGTTAATCCAGTTCCAATAGTGCTCCAATAAAGTAGGATTTTCACAGACAGATCCGGTATGATTCAAAATTGAAATACTTTGATCTGTGGACCCATGACATGATTGAAGAAAAGAAGATACATTGTCAATCCTCACTGACAATGATTCTAAGTTCAACACAGTGATTCGAGAAGATCTCTATCAAAACAGGGCAACCAGGTAACTTATGTTGTGCATTTATTACAAAAGGAAATTAGGGTTTGTGCAAGGATAAAAGGGTTCATTCACTCATTGTTTGCAGATTTGCATTTAAGAAGAAAAAAAGAAGAGCTCTACAAAAAAGTTTCTACAATTCACTCAAGATCAACTGGAAAATTGAATTCAACCAGTGATTTGTTCCAGCTCCTATTTCAAACCCTAAAGTGTGAAAAGATACTTCCATTCTAAAAATCTCTCTTTGAATCTCTTGCAAAATAGCTACTCCAATGGTTGTCAAGATCACTAATAGGCTGCGTCCTAAATTCAAGAAACCCCCTATAAATCTCTAGAAGTTGATCCTTTAGGCACATTTTCTAGCATTCTGCATGGGGTATTGCATGTAGAAGATGTTAGAGTCTATATGCATGCCAACGTTGAGGATTTTGGAGACTCAATATTGATGGACATCTATCACAAACAACTAATAGATGAGAGTTTTGAACTCAAACCTCAATTCAAGGCCCTCTGGGATAAACACTTCGGACATTGCATACACTTTCCCTGTTTTGCAGAAGATGATTGGGTCTGGTATGTCCTAAGCAGGATGCATGATAATTTCATGTGGTTAATGAGGCCCTTCAAAATAACTAAAGATTGCATCAGGGTAGTGACTGGACTGCACTCATCTGATGGGTTACCTACACTTAAATTTATCAAGAACCAGACAGTAACTGAAGCCACTAGATCTAAATTTGATAAAAGAGAAATGACCATAGATGACATCATAGATCCGGATGTCAAGTTTGCCTCAATGATAATCAGGTACATGATCTATCATTCTAGTAGGGAGAATTCTATGTCTGGGAAAGCAATCTATGCAACATACTAGATGTTAAGGGAAGACACAGATTATGACCTATGTGAACTTCTCCTAAATCAACTGTTAGAAGATCTATAGAAGATCAAAAAGGATAAGAAGAATTCCTTCAAATATGGTTGTCTAATACTATGTCTTTTCTTTTATTACATGAATGAGCTACCAAGATCAAGTGATTGGGTATGGCAAAATGACAAACTAGTTGCAATTCAGCTTAGAGATTATATGTATGGACTTGGTGATGCTCAAGCCCAAAACATAGCTCTCTGGGGTTACTTCAAGAACTTTCAAAGCATGATGCAAGCCAGAGAAAGAATTCCTCAATCCATAGTTGAGAAATATAAGGACACAATATGCTTCATGGTTGACACTGACCAATGCCTAATGGAAGCAGTTGAGCCAAGGACTGTGTGGATAATGCCTATGGGATATGAGGTCGATGAAAACATCTTGAAGCTACATATTCAACACCTATTAAGCCAACCTAAGGACCCTGAAGCAGAAAGGTTTGGCACCTTTCAAGAACTAAGTGTAAAAATACATGTTGAGTTAAGACAACCGGAGATAAAGAGGAAAGTAAGAAGGGAAGTTGAGGAAATTGCCAAAAGATTTGGCCTATCAAAAGAGGCAGTAGATGCAAATAGAGAGAAAATGGAGAAGGCTGAGAAAGAGAAACAAGAAGCAAAGAAAGGAGACGTTCTGATACAAGCCTCCTCGCAGACTAGCTCCTCCAAGAGCTCTGCACCTACTACTCCTAAAAGCTCAAGGACCACCAAACTGGAAGTCAAGACATCCAAAAAAGGAGAAAAGAGGATGAAGACCAAAGCCACAAGGTCATACACAAGTCTCAAAGATGATGAAGAAACAGAATTTGATGAGGAAATCAAGAAAATGAAGAAGAACAAAACATCTGGGGAATTCTCTGCTAGTAAAAATAAGGAAGAAAAGGTAGAAGAATTTGTTGAAAACCCACTCTTTCTATTGATGACATCATCAAGGTAGTTACTATGGATGGGAACTTGCAGCCAGTAACAGAGTTCTATGATGAATACAGTGATACTGATAGGAGGATTTTGGAAGAAGCTATTGTCAGGTACCTAAATATTTACAATAAAGCTTTCATTGAAATTATATCATTAATTCCCAAGATTCTAAAAAAGGTACTTGAACTGAGAAAAGAGAATGCAAAGGCAAAAGACCTAGAGATTCGGGAACAAATAATGATTCATCTTTATCCTTCTATCACTCCAAAACAAATGGACATGATTTTTAAGGATTGTAAGGATGAGTTCCTGAGTAAGGCAAGAATGAATAAACTTATGCTTGGAGAAACTGACCAAGTAGCAAGTGAGACAAAAGATATCCTCTGGAATGCTTTGAAAAGATTCAATCTTCCTATTATAGAGGAATTAGTTGAAGAACCTTCTACCATGGATGTTGAAGGATTAAATGTAACCAATGAAAAATCTTCTGATGTAGAAGGATCAAAAGAGATAGATGAAGAGAAGTCTAAGAACTTGGATTCCTCTATTCCAGAAGAGGAAGTTCATGAAGTAGTAAACACAGGTAACATCTCTCCTCCAAATCCCACTACAGACATTCTAGATTCTAAAGCTGAAGGAGAAGGAACAAAAGAGGAGAAAGTGAGTCAAGAAAAGGAGGTTAAGGGAAAAGAAGGAGAACAAGCAGAAAAGACCAATGATGACTATTTTGATATCCCAAAGAAGACTCAATCGCCGGTAAGAGACATTGCAGAGGTAGTGAAGAACTTCTTAAACAAAGAAATGATGGAGATAGATGAACCTGAGCTATTTCAAGGGCCACTAAATTTTGACTCTCTCTCTTTGGTTCAGACAATGAAAATAGCATCTTTTGCTCAAGCCAAAGTAAAAGAAAAAATCCTGAAATCTCACATGGAAGACTGTGGACTGTTGGAGATTGCATCCAGAATGCTGGAGAAGATCATGCCATCATTCCAAAAGGATCCTTCGGCCTCACCATCTAGCAACCTAAAATCTTTGATAAATTATGTTAGCACTCATTTTGAATCTCTAGAAAAATCAGCAGAAGCAAAGTTCTAGAAGGAGTTTCTGGGAAAAAGATTCACTGAAGTACAGGGACTCATTGCTAATTATAGGAGGACCCTAGACATTGGAATAAAGAGCCTTGAAAATGCTCTTAAAGATGGTGGGAACATGTACAAATTTTGTCTGTCTTGGCCCAAAGTGACAGAGGATATTGAAAAGAAGGTGAAAGAACAAGAAGGTAAACTGTCAAGTTTATCTCAGAATTTTGATCCCCTTACTACCTCTTTAATGAATCAAGAATGCCAGGCCATTGTCATCATAAATGAAATAAAGAGGCTGAACATAGAAAAGAAGGATATAATAAACAAAATGAGTGAACTCAGAGGGATAATTATCCCTAAGTTAGAGGCAATGCATGAGGCCTTGACAGATGCTCAGACCATAGCCCGGACCAGTGATCCGGAAGATTTAAGAAGGGCAGAAGCATATGCATTTTTGTTGAGTGGTCACATCTCCATTTTGGACAGGATGAAGCAAAGTTGGGCCATAGAATTTGTACAGTTGAAGGCCACTTTTACAGATATACTTAAGTATATGTAAGTATAACATTTATATATATACTTATACGGCCATGTATAGGACATTTTTTGCAAAAAATTGGTATGCGGATTCTGCCCTTTACCATTGATGTCAAAGGGGGAGTGAGAAGTAATGAAAAATGTAGAATCCAACTAAGGGAGAGCTCCGATAAAATAGTGCAAAAGACAGAGCATCGGCCAAGGGGGAGTTTACTGCGACACTTAGCCATTTTTCACTAAGTGTTACCATCAATGCCAGAGGGGGAGATTGTTGGCAAGAGACATTGTGTGGCTTCATGAGTGTTGTCATTGATGGCAACAAAGTCTATCCCACACATCCGCAGTACATAGTATGCCTATACCGGACGTCAGATTGAAGATTGTTTTGGTCCGGTGAACAAGAACAGAGTATGCAACAAGGTCCAACAATCAAGTCCAGATCTCTCATATGGTGTAACTCAGCAAGTTGCGGACTTGGATAAGTCAAAAGGGGTATCATGACTACTATATTCCAGAGATTTAGCCTTCGGTGATAAATCATGAAAAATATATGAGCATCTGAGTGTTGGGTTCCAGATAGGCAAAGCAGACAGAGAAAGAACTGACCGGCAGAGCATTAGACTTCAATTCGGATGAGTAAAAGGTGTTGATAAAGCTATTTGGGGGATTATACATTGTTGGCAAACATGATTAAAGACTTCTATGCTCATGTTTTTGATACGTATCACAAATCAAGCATGGATTCTGCTGATAGATCAGTAATTTGTAAATATCTCGAAGTGTTTTTGTTGCCAACTAGAAAGTTGATGTAATCCTTGATGCAGATATATATATATATATATATATATATATATATATATATATATATATATATATATATATATATATATATATATATACCAGATGGATTCGAGTATGTAGGAGTGTGTGTGAAGAAGGGATGAAATAAAGTACGAAGAAAAGTAGGGATAATTGTGAAAGCAGCAATTCAAGTCCGGTATGTGACAGAACAACAACACTAAACAGAGGAAGAATGAAGTGCTTTAGATCAGTGTATTGTGCCTAACCAAAACTAAACTCTTGCATTTGTGGATGCCTCTCATTAGTTCAAACACCTGATTATCTTCTGTAAGTTTTGTAGACAGTGAGTCTCTTGTAGGCAGTGTGCTTCTTGTGAGCAGTGTGCTCAGGTAGTGAGCCCTAATTGGAAAGTGCCATTTTGTACTCCTTTATTCTTTTAATAGAGAATACAATATTGGGTTAGTCACCCCGTGGCTTTTCCCTTAACAGGGTTTTCCACGTAAAAATCCTTGTGTTATGTGTGTTGATTTTATTTCTGTTCTTATGATCACATATGCTTATATGTTTTGATGCTCCACTAATTATTAAAGAAGAAAATAAAGTTAAAGAAATTTGAGATAACTAATTAACCCCCCCCCCCTCTTAGTTATCTGCCTTGTTTACAACAACCATGCCCTTCTAGTCGTTCCTTTGCAATGAGCTCAAATTGCTTGTAGCCCTAAAAATGGGGTTTTTCATGCATAACTGGTGGAATACTTGGCAAACCCATGAACAAACTGACTTTCTAGACACCCATTAAGCTCCTTCATAACATATCATACATACAGTATGGGTTCCTTTGGAATAAAGGCTTCAAAAAAAGGATTGTACCTACTATTCTAGGCCTAATTAGGCCTCTTTTACAAAGCAAGTGTATGCTAAACTTGCTCCAAACTTCCAAGACCAACTTCAGGGTGTCTATGGGGTGGCAAAATGATAGAATATGCTATTTTTAGGGATCCTAAGTCATCCCAACTCACCTTTCCACCTTTTGGTTACTTCACTATGCTTGAATAGTCTAATACATGGAGATATTAGACTCAAATGGATTCAAATATGACTCTTTCCCAATCCCTTGCTCTTGCAATGAAAACCCAATTGAAAGACAACCTAACTAAAGCCATTCCACCCATTTTGGAAGTTTTCATGGGTGGAATGGGTTAGAAATCCATCATTTCTCTAAAACCCTCAAAATGTTAGGGTTTAAGACCTATTCTCAGAAAAATAGTTATAAAATGCTTCAACAATAGTGAAATACCTCCTAACTAGATTCAAATGAAAGGTTACTTAGCCCACTCTAATATTTCATGAATTTGAGTTTATGACTGTACCATACAGAATAGTACCAGGACATTTTCAGCAGAAAAACATAGAAAAATTTTAGAAATAGGAAAGATCTTTGTTATTTCTTCACTCCAATCTCCTTCTCTACCTTCCTTGAGGAATGAGAGGCATAATATATATTCTTACATTCAAAAATCCACATTACATAACTCCTCCATCGTGGAAAAGCCAAAAATAAGGCATAAAACAACCTGTTACAAAAACTACTTAAAATAGACTGTCTAAATTTAAGCAAATATTAAAGATCCTAATCCTAAGTGACCTCCACTACCTCAAAATGCCTTTAATAGGATTTATTACATCATTTAAGAAGAAAACTCCACCTAGGCTCTTTGATGAAGCCAAAAATTCAAAATTTATGTCTTGGTGTCTTGGTGCCCCTGCACCAATGAAGGACTCTTGATCTGTGGGAATGTGAGAGATAAACTAGAATTAGGAAGACAAGTGTCTTTGAGCATAAAGGTGATTAAGCGATAATAGGACACCTGTGGAGAGGAAATAGGGATGACTAGAGGATAAATAGGACATGTGAGTGAGGATAATTAGCTAATTAAATATTAAAAATATTTAATTGTGGGTGCAACATGATGAGGTGTAAAGTGAGGCGGAAAGTGATGTGGATTTATGAATTTAAGACTTAAGATAGATGAGTTTGTGATTAATTAAATAATTTAGGATTATTTAATTAGATGAGACATTAGAGGAATTAGGGAATATTAATTAAATAAATTGATTTTTATTTAATTTTGGGATAATGAACCAATCAAATAAATTAGAATATTTATTTAATTGATAGAAGAATAAGAATTAAAATAAATATTTGAAATATTTATTTAGTTCAATACGAGCCAATTTTAGGTGTATACATTTTGCCCCTCTTTGATGTAATGTGTTTTATCACATTGTTTCAAAGAATTAAAAACTTCATCAGTATGATATATGCCCTAGTTTTGCCCCTAGTATAGGTTTGGTGACGGTAGGATGCTCCCTCGGGAGATTGGATGGGAAGAATGTGACGATAGAGTGACGGACGATCTCACAATGAGACAGGTTGAATGACAAGGTAATAAGATAGATGGATGAAGAAATTGGTTTACGGTGGGTGAACAACAAATGAAAAACACGCCCCAGCATGCACAAGGTCAAAACACCTCCAATTAGGGTTCAATGTGCTATAAATAGGAGTGTGTGGTCACAATCCAAGTCATTTGCACACTTGTCTTTTGTGGAGAGCCTATAGGAGATCAGAGCTTAGCAGAGTAGAGCAACCAATAAAGATGCAGCAAATTCCAGTTGAGTTGCATCGATTTGAGATGATCCGATGGTTCAACCATCCAACAGAGTACGGACTAGCAGTAAGTACACCTTCAATTTTGATCTAGGTGCATTTGTTAGGGTCAAAATCTAGGGTCAAAGTCATAGGTTTTGAATGTGCGGCAGAATTGTTTCAGCACATTTGATAGGTAAATCTACGCATGTGATGTGATTTTGTGCATTTGATAAGCGAATCTGTGCAAATGCAAATTTTTCACATTCAAGTACCAGTTATGTGCATTTGATAAGATTCAACACATTCATAGGAATAGGCGCTTTCAATAAATAGTCAGGGGCATATGATATAGATTTGCACATCCATGATAAAGTTGTGCATGCAGTTAGGGAATCTGCCCATATATAGGAATATGCGCAAATAATTAGGGACTCAGCGTATTTACTGGGAAACCACACTTTTGATACAAAACTATGCTTTTAACTCTTGTTTCTACACATTTGCATGAAATTGTGCTTCTGATGTGCAGAACTACGCATCTGAATAAAACTTGATCAATAACTTAGCTAGATAGATTATGTAGACACCCAAATTTGTCCATGTCTTGCAACACCTTGATAAAAACATCACTTAGACATCATGAAGCATTTTGTCCTAAATCCCACTCTTAATCCCATCCTTATTCCATTAGCCAATTAATTAAATAAATTTTATTTATTTAATTAAAATCCCATTCAATCCCATTCTCATCCACTTAGCCAATTAATTAAATAAATTGTATTTATTTAATTAATTCCACATCATGTCTTATCCCATTTTATTCATTTATCCTATTAATTAAATAAATTTTATTTATTTAATTAATTTCCAACTCATATCCCAACTAATTCAAATATTTTATTTGAATTAAGCCCTCATCATTTATCACATTCTAACACTTGTCCAGTCAATCATGTGTTGTAAAACAACTTTCATTTACAATCCTTCACATGCACAATTAACAGAATCTAAATTTAGTAACTTTCAATCCTAGCCATTCACATAGCCTCTGAATCTCCACCGTTGATTGATCTTGGCTAAGTCCTATATAAACACCCTCTCACTCCATATGAAACATCCAGCATTCCAGCAATCATATATAGCAATCATACAGCACCTACATTATCATCTTGAGCATTTGAGCATTCACTTGAGCTTTTATCATCAATCATGGTAGCTTTCAGCATTGCAATTGTTCATTATTGAAGAAGTAGTCCACATCTCTCCAAAGAGGAACCGCACGGTCTAGGTGAAGTTATGCTTGAATTGCATTGTTCTTTGATTTCATTTAGGTTAGATTCCTTGATGATGGTAGGGTTAGGGTTTCATGACTATGTCTGATCTGCTACACTTGACTTTCACCTATCACATTTTGGCACGCCCGGTGGGACTCATGTCCTTGATTGACTTCATTTTTCAGAGTTGTTTTCTTTGAAGATCAGATTTTGCAGGTGCTCGCAGTAAATTTTGGTCACTTCTGAATGAACATCTGCCGCTTCCGAATCTCTGCGCCGCTTTTAAGCTGGAACAGGTCGCATTTAGCTCTCTGGATTGCCTTTAAACGAACAGTCATCGCTTAAGGTAAAACAGTATCGCTTTTGTTTTTAAAATGCTCGCCTGTGATTTTTGCGGTTGCTTTGAACTGTGTTTATCACTTTTGACCTAACAGCCGCCGCTTTTGCACACATCTGCATCGCTTTTGACTTAACAGTGGCCGCCTTTGCAAATGTTCACATCGCTTTTGATCTAACAGTACTCACCTTTACACTGATCTGTATCGCTTATGAATTGATAATGATCACCTGTGCAGGTTAGGGTTTAGTCTTTTTTTTTGCAGATACAGGTCACTTTTGTCTCGCAGCCAGTCACTTTTGGGTGTAACTGGATTGCCTCTAAGTCTACAAAGGCCGCTTTCGAATTAATTAGAGTTGCTTTTGAGTTTACAGTGATCGCCTGTTAGCTTAGGGTTTTTGTCTGTCGACTGTGTTTTGTAGATACAGTTCACGTTTAGCCCTCAATTGATCGCTTCTGGCTAATACACATCGCTTATGAGCTGACAGGTGTCGCATCCTGTGTTTTCCGCGTCGCATATGATCCGCAGTCTTTCGCCTCTGGTATAATGGAGGTCACTTTTGATCAGCAGTGAATCGCATCTGGTAAGTTCTGTTGTTTTCAAATCTGTTTCAGTTCCAGTTTGATTTTTGGCTATTAATTGGGTATTTGCGCAGCATCTTATCGATTTGTCCAAGAAAGGAGGTTATCAAACTACTGACATATCTGTTGCAGGTTCGATCGGTCCAAGATTCATGGTTTTTTTTTTCACTAAATTAGGCATATTTGGGCTTGGTGCTTAAAATGAACTATTGTTTGCTCCGTGCTTAATTCATCTTTTTGATTGCTTGCATGTGCCTGATTGTAACCCAAATTTAATGGCAAAAGTATCCTCTCCCCTTGCCTATCAAATGGATCTTGGGTGTATGAGAACTTGTCATTATCTTTAGAGGGCCTGCCTTCCCGGTGTGAGAAGGGATACGACCCAAGCGGTAACAGGCTAAAGCCAAGTCCTTTCGAACCGCTATATAAGAAAAGTGTTTGTGTCGAAAGCCACAAACAATGGGTGCAGTTGTGTTATACCGACAGCCAACCTCCCCCAAAACCCTCCAAGGCGCAACCCTTGGAGGCTGGGAGACTCCATAACGGAGAGTAGTGCTGCCACATGTATAGCCACCCGAACGGATGCCCTTATTAGCAACTTTGTGTAGTAGCCAAAGGGCAAAACCCTTGAAGCGGCCCCGATTCATGCGGTTCTTAGCTGAGGTAGCAGGGACAATCTAAAGGTTTGGAGAGGGTCAAGCCTTATAAGAAACCTGGATCTTGGTATGCGTGAGAAGTGTGTGCAAATGTAAGGAGGAGCCAGTGCTACCAAGATCCTGGAGCTACCCGCTTTGAATAGGCGTAGCTAGGGGATTCAACAGATACTGTCCTATCCTAGCCTAGGTTGTATCAGTTTGTGCTTGTTGTAAGTTGGAGTGACTGTTATCACTGTTTTCTTGCTGAAAAACTGCAAAATCAGACAACTTTTACACAAACATAGTTGCTTTTGAACCTAAACTGCTCGCATAGACCACAGACATCGCTTATGAACTGTAGTAACCCACTTTTAGCTTGAACTGCGTCGCTTTTAAACAACAGCTGCCCGCATATTGCCTGAATAGAGTCACTTTTAAACCACAGTTGATTGCCTTTTGCTTGAACATAATCACTTTTAAACCACAGTTGATCACCTTTTGCTTGAACAGAATCACTTTTAAACCACAGTTGATCGCCTTTTTCTTGAACAGAATCACTTTTAAACCACAGCTGATCGCCTACTGCTCGAACCAAATCGCATCTGATCCATAACCAATCGCATCTTGTCTGAGCCAAATCGCCTTTAAGCTGCAGTTAGTCGCCTTATGCCTGGACGAGCTCGCTTCTGAACAACAAACTGTCGCCTCTAGGGATATCTGAGTCACCTCTGATCAACATGAAATCACCTTTGAACCAACAGTCATCGCCTCTGGCATAGCATTCGCTTCTGGTTAACACTGTCATTCTCTGTCGAGCCCAAACCAGATCGCATTTGAGCTATCATTGATCGCCTTTAGCATCCTTTGAGTCACATTTGAGCTATCATCAGTCGCTTGTGGCTAAAATACCTGCAAACCTTAATCCATCAGCTAAATTAGTCACAGGTCCAGCTTGCTTAAGTCTTAAACATCAGCTTTCAGGCTTCTCTTTGATCAAATACCTGGACTTTGTCTCTTGTTTTTGAGCTTATCAATCAATCACAACTCATGAGCTTTCCATCTTTTTGAGACCCCAACCAGCAAATCAGACATCAACCCAATCATTTCAATCAGCAAACAAACTTCAATTTTAGCTTCAGCCAGCAAACATCCTTCAGCTTTAGTTTCAGCAAACAACATCCTTTAGCTTTAGATCCAACAAACATCAACAGCAAACAATCTTTCCCTTGAGTGTTTAAGCTACCCCTAGGGACAACCACCAACAACTAAACAACAACAACTCAGCCAAAACAAATCAACCAAGCGAATTAGCCAAACTAGCAAACCAAAACAACAACCAATCAACCAACTAGCCAACTATCATCTTTTGGGTCTCAAAACTTTGACAAGCTCAACTTCATCATCAACATCATGCCTCAAACTAGGAGTCAATATCGAGCTGAAATAGAAGCCAAATTGAACGCTGAAATGGAAGCCAAATTGCAAGCTGAGATGAAACAATTCACAACACCTCTTAAGGACGCAACTCAATTCACAACTGGTATGCCTTCTCATATGTTTATACCTCAAGGATACACTATTGGCGAGTCATCTTCACAACAAATGCAACCTCCACCATCTTTGGAAACTTTCGAAGAACAATCTCAAGACGACTCATCAGAATTCCAAGATACCTATCTATGGGACCAAGTTGAGAAACTCATGATATCTGAGCTTGATCATTGTTTTCTCCAACTTGCTCGCATGGGTGCTAAACTACCTAAGGACTTTGACATATCTGCTATTAGAGAGAAAGATCCCAACACTATTGCTGTTGTTGTGAATGGACCATCTACTATAGTCACATCATCTCCTATTACATCGCACACATCGTCCTCATTGCCTATTGTTGCTTCATTTGAGTTACCACGATCAGAGCATACTTTAGAACCATTGATAGTGCCCACCAATGTGCTCCCTCTCATGTCGCAAAATCTCAACATTCCACCTTTTCATGTCCCTCAACATATTTCTCCTTCTACCATGACTGTTTCCATGCCTCAAGTAACACAAGCTATCCATGTAACACAAGCGCAAACACTTCGAGCATCACAAGCTATTCCCATGTCTTATAGTGTGCAAATCTCCCAAACTATTCCAACAACACATGTTATCCATGTTTCACACCCATTACAATCTACTACATCTCATACAAATACCATATCCCTTATACCAACTGTTAATCCTTCCATGCTATCATATAATCCCAATGTTAGTCTCATTGACATGAGTGATCCCCCCATTTCTCAAGCCAATCCGAACAATAAAATCGCTTATGTTGATCAACTTACATCCATGTCGTCATATTCTTCTAATCCTTCACGCACCATCAATCCATCCTATGCTACCCAAAGCGTTCCTATTGTCACCCAACCTATGACACATACCAATCCTCATATTGTCCAAAATACAAATCCAAACGTTTCTGTTGTATCTACCAATCCCTCCATTACTTACCATGTCACAAATCAAATCCCAACTTCCCAACCATTTACTACCATCAATCCACTATCCACTCCCCATGTGATGCACACCCAATTGCCGCTTGTGTCTCAAGGACAGCAATCCTCCAACACCTACGTGTCACATACCAATCCTTTGACATACATTGTGGGTACACAACCGCAACAAACAGTCACAACTCCACATATCCCACAACCGCAACCACAATATATCTCCTACCATACTCCACCCCCTTCGCAACAACAGCAATTATCTTCAGCAGATGTTCAACAGATGATTGATGAAAGGGTAGGACAAGGCAAGAAACCTTTTTCTCTCGAAAACATATGCGCCTGTCCATTTGACAAGTCTCTTAATATGATACCTTTTCCACCACACTTTGAAATCCCACAATTTGAGAAATACAAAGGGAAAGGGAATCTGGAAGACCATCTTCGAGCCTTTTTTGTAGCATGTCTTGATGTCTCTTATGACGATATGTATCTTTTGAGACTATTTCCTCGCAGCTTAGCAGGACAAGCTCTTGAATGGTTTTCTCATTTACCCCCGGGCATCAAATCTTTTGCGGAATTAGCAAACAAATTTTGATCACACTTTGCCTTCAACATTAAACATGAGGTAAACATGAATGACCTTGTCAATACCAAACAGCGCAACGGTGAACCCTTTTCTGCTTTTACCCAACGATGGCGTAACATGGCTAGCAAATTATCATGGGAAATACCTGAGAAACGACAGCTTGACATCTTTGTTGAAAATCTTCATCCTAAGCTGTCATTCCAACTACAATTGCAGAGCGCTAGCACCTTTGACAAACTAGTTTCCAAAGGAGTTATTATTGAACAAGCCTTAGTTGCCAAGGGCACTATCAAGATCTTTCGCGATAACAAAGATTCTCCTCAAAATTCCAATGATAAGTCTCGCTTTTGGAACAAGAACAAGAATGTCGTCAATGACGGTATTGTAGATACAAAGAACATTCAAACTATGAGAGCTCCCATCAACATTCAAGTAGCCTCTACACCAAGACAGCCTTTTCCACAATGAAGAAACCAACACCAAACTTCCAATCCACGTCGACCATTTACACCATTAGTGGAACCCATGGAAGTTATTCTTCAAAAGCTACTTCAAGCCGGAGACATTATTCTACCCGATGCACCACCAAATGGCGAACCACTTTTTTGAGCTCCTTGGTACAAAGAAAATGAGTATTGTGATTACCATTGAGTTAAAGGGCACAAAACAAATGGTTGTATGCGCTTAAAACATGTTATCCAAGACTGCATTGATCAAGGTTTAATCAACGTCACATCTTCAACAGCCCAACCTGCTCAACAATCAACATCAAACTATGATCTAGAGACTTTCAAGAATCCACTTCCATCCCATGATCAGACAAATAACCTTCAGGCTGGAAATGCTATTCCGTATAACTATACATCATCTACCATTGGCCGCATTGACCATGCCCGCATTTCTACCATTACCGTCCAAGGGAGAGCCCCTGATTGTGTTGTAACTACACGAAGAGGTCGAGTTACTATTCAAGGAGCACCTCCTCACTCTCCTCGATCTCTCTCTGACTATAACCTCTTGGATCACCTTGGTAAAACACCCGCACACATATCTATTCTTGAGCTGCTCCGCATATCCCCCGCACATAAAGCTATCCTTGATAAAGCCTTACAAGAGTCTTCGGTGCCTAATAATATTAATATCACACAATTCCAATCTATGGTCGCTAGCATTGCAGTCCCTTGTCATTTGACCTTTTCCGACAAAGATCTTCAGCCCTCCATTCATCCGTCACATAACGATGCTCTCCATATTGAAGTATTTGTTAAACAACGCCGTATCAAACGAGTCTTGATAGATGGGGGAGCTGGTCTTAATATATGTTCTTTGAAACTTATCAAGCAATTGGGATATTCTGAGAAAGATGTTGACACCTCGAAGGTTATTACCATCAGAGCATACGATGACGCTGAAAGAGATACCGAAGGGATCATCTTATTGCCTATTCAAGTTGGGCTGGTCATTACAGAAACTTGCTGTCAAGTCCTTGATATTGATCTTCCTTACAACATCATCCTTGGATGCCCTTGGATCCATACCCTTAAAGCAGTTCCCTCTACATACCACCAATGCCTTAAATTTCCACATAAGGGTGTTGAGGTTACCATTCCAGCTGATCCCAATCCATTTGAGTTTTGTCGTGCCTTTCAAGCTAAATATCAGAGTCTGAATCGCATTCCTATCAACACCGAGGCATATCTGTCTTCATCCTATATCAACCCATCCGATCTTCTTAAGCCCTCATCTAGCAAAGCCACTTCCAACCTCCATATCAAATATACCGAACATGGCCCTGGTGAATACAAATTACAAGAGTCCTATTGTGTTGGTACCCTTCCATTATCTCCTAAATCCCGCGGTAAGCCCTCTACATCCAAGCCAACTTCATCCTCCACTGTTATCAAAGCTCCCCCTACCGTATTCATTAAAGGTGGTTTCTTGGATGACGAAGACATTGAGGACATCAACTCTTGGATATTCTTTGATGACAACGACCAAGTCCAACTTGAAGTAGCGCGATACAACAATGGGTTTCGTATCATAAAGAACATGGGCTATAAAGGACATGGCGGCTTGGGATCACAGGAACAAGGACCTACTGAGCCTATCATTGTGTCTAAGAAGTTTAATAAGCAAGGCCTTGGTTACCAACCGGAGGCACCACGACCCAAAGACATTAAGTGTATTTCTGATATTGACGTTGGACCTTCCTCGGTAGGAGAGACTTCTAATTCGGATACTATCGATGACTCCTCCCTTCATATCACCGACCTTTTTCAAGAACATTCCATCTTCATGTTTTCCGCAACCTCTTCTAGCCATCACAATTCCTCCATTAGCCTTTCACTCATATATCCTGACCTCATCGATTGGGACCAACAGGAGGCACCGATATTGGATACATTTGAAAATGACGAAGCCATTGTAGAATTCATGGGTTTGAGACAAGGTATTCCATTGGGTGATCATAAAGCAGGTTTCATGATGGATTTACCTAAACTAGCATATTTTGGTGGAAGTATCAAATCCTTCAGTCGCAAAAGTGAGATAAACAAAATTCAACAAAATAGGTCACTAGGTGAAAACCGAAAGGTGCCTCTTGACCGTGAAAAAGTAAAAATAAAGGATGTATCTAAAGGTGAAAAGCTCTCTGAGGCACCTGAGGATGAGGGATTTGATCTTCCCGTTGCCACTGATTACCATGAGAAATCAACTGTGCTAGTTGAAAAATCACAAGACATGAACTTGGGAACAGAACAGAATCCGAAGATCACTTTTTTGGTAGCATCACTCTCTGAGCAAGAGCGAAAAAACTTTACAGCATTTTTTCTGAGAAGAGCTATAAATTTTGCATGGACTTATGCAGACATGCCAGGTCTAGATCCTTCACTTGTGGTACATCATTTAGCAGTATCTCCTGATGCCAAGCCTGTCAAACAAAAATTGCGCAAAATGCATCCACAAGTTGCCTTATTGGTCAAAGCAGAAATTCAGAAACTGTTAGAAGCAAAATTTATAAAGCCTATTGATTATCCAAAATGGATTTCAAATTTGGTACCTGTAGCAAAACCAGATGGACGTGTTCGTTGCTGCACAGACTTTAGAGATCTTAACAAAGCTTGTCCTAAGGATGATTTCCCACTACCAAGCATAGACAACATTGTCGATCTTACAGCAGGACATGAAATGCTATCTTTGATGGATGGATTTTCAGGTTATAATCAAATCCAAATAGCAGAGGAAGATCAAGATAAAACATCCTTTATCTGTCCATGGGGTACCTATTGTTGGGTTGTAATGCCTTTTGGTCTTAAAAACGCTGGAGCTACTTATCAACAAGCTATGACAGTTATCTTTCATGACCTTTTTCATACTATCATGGAAGATTATGTTGATGACATCCTAGGAAAATCCAAGACAAGAGAAGGACATCTACAAGTATTGGCACAAATCTTTAATCGATTAGAAAAATACCAAGTCAGACTAAACCCAAAGAAGTGTGTATTTGGTGTAACATCAGGAAAACTATTGGGATATATTGTGTCTCAACGAGGGATAGAAGTGGACCCAGCTAAGGTAAAAGCTATCATAGAAATGCCTCCACCAACGACTCTCAAACAGCTCCGCAGTTTACAAGGTAGGCTACAATCTATCCGCAGATTTATCTCACAACTAGCAGATAAATGTCATCCTTTTCAACATCTTCTTCGTAAGGGTGAACCTTTTAAGTGGGATGAAAAATGTCAACAAGCTTTTGATAAGATAAAAGAATACTTGGCAACACCTCCTGTGTTAGTACCTCCGATACCTGATCGTCCATTACTGCTCTATATATCATCAACAACCGCAGCATTGGGTGCCCTTCTGGCTCAACATGATGACTCAGGAAAAGAACAAGCCATTTACTACATCAACAGAACCCTTGTGGGATATGAACTCAATTACTTCTTCATGGAAAAAGCTTGTTTAGCATTAGTGTTTGCTTCCCAAAAGTTGCGATACTATATGCTGAACCAAACGACAAAGCTCATCTCTAATGTGGATCCCCTCAAGTATCTCCTTTCAAAAGCCCTTCTCACAGGGAGATTAGCAAAATGGGTTATGATCTTAAGTGAATTTGACATACAATATGTGAACCACAAAGCTATCAAGGGACAAGTTATTGCTGATCAATTAGCTGCAGCACCCATCACAGATATTCAGCCAATATATCCAGAATTCTTTGATGAAGAATTGTTTAATTTGAACTGTCTAGCACAATGGCAACTATACTTTGATGGATCATACACACAACATGGTTCTGGAGTAGGTATCTTGTTTGTCACTCCCCAAGGAGATTGTATACCTAAATCATACAGAATAGCATTCCCATGTACCAACAACATAGCAAAGTATGAAGCTTTAATCACAGGCTTGCGCATGGCAGTACAATGGGCTATCAAACAGTTATGAGTCTTTGGTGATTCTCAGCTAGTTATCAAACAGGTTCTAGATGAATATCAAACGAAAGACGAGAAGCTTCTCCCATACAAGCTAATGGTGGATGATTTCAAGAGACATTTTGAGGATATTACCTTTGAGCAAATTCCCAAACTACAAAATAGAGCAGCAGATGCCATGGCTATGATTGGATCTCTTTTAGACATGCCATCTAATATCTATAAATGTGAATTCTTGGTTGAACAGCTTTTGATCCCAGCATTTGAAGTTCCACAATCTGAGCTTATATGTGAAATTGTTGGTCCCAACTCATCGTGGTACAAGGATATATACGACTATCTTCACCATCAAACCTTTCCACTTCAACTATCCAACACCCAGCGCAAAACCTTTATCCGTCGAGCCTCTCGTTACACCATCTTAGGAGACACTCTTTATCGCCGGAGTCTTGATGGTATCCTCCTTAGATGTCTTGATTCCGAGGAAGCAAAAACGGCCTTACGTGAAGTGCATGAAGGTGTCTGTGGTTCGCATTCCGCTGGCCCTAGCCTTGTTAAGAAACTTCTACGAGCAGGATACTATTGGCCAACTATGGAAAAAGATGCCCAGCAATTTGCAAGGAGATGTCTACAATGTCAGAAACATGGAGATCTAATACATGCACCAGCACATGAGCTTCAGCCTATTGTCACTCCATGGCCTTTTTCACAATGGGGACTTGATCTCATAGGTAAAATCCATCCTACTTCATCTAACGGTCATAAGTTTATTATTACTGCCACTGAGTATTTCATGAAGTGGGTTGAAGTTATACCAATGACCTATATCACAGGTAAACAAATAGCCAAATTCATCCTACATTACATTATTTGCTGTTATGGAGTTCCTCAAGCTATTGTCACAGACAATGGTCGCCCTTTCAAGAACCAAGAGGTTAGGGATCTTTGCAATAAGTTCCATATTCAACATAGATTCTCTATGCCTTACTATCCTCAGAGCAATGGTCAAGCTGAAGCCTCTAATAAGACAATCATCAAGATCCTTAAAAAGACTATTAATGAAGCTAGTCGAGATTGGCATCTACAACTACATCCTGCATTATGGGCATATAGAACAAGCATCAGAACTCCTACTGGTGCCACACCCTATGCTCTCGTCTATGGCACTGAAGCTATTTTGCCTATTGAGGTTGAGATCCCCTCTTTGCGCATATCCTTGCAACACACTATCTCAGATGAAGAGTATCGAGCATCTAGACTCCATGATCTTGAGCTATTAGATGAACGCCGCCTTACAGCATTGAACCATCTTCATGTCTATCAAAACCGGCTACGCTGCAGCTACAACAAAAAGATCAGAGAACATAGATTTCAAGTTGGCAACCTTGTTCTTAAAGAAAACCAAAGGAATCAACAACATCGAGAGAAATAGGGCAAGTTTGAGCCCAACTGGCTTGGTCCTTTCATTATCACAGCAGTCTATGGATCTGGTGCATACACTCTATCAACACCTGAAGGCATTCCCTTGGATGAACCAGTCAACAGCGTTCATCTCAAGAAGTTTTATCCATGAATCTCAGCTATCCCCCAAAAAAGCCAAAAATAAAATAAAAAAATCACAAAAAAATTAATAAAAATACTAAAAAAAAAAAAAAAGAGAGCAAAGCATAAAAACAAAAAAATAAATAAATATCTGATAAATAATCCGTCCTCCGGTGAAAACCTGGTAAACAGGCACCTTGGATAAGTACCATAGTGAAAACCTGGCAAACAGGAGCTATGTGTAGTGACCAGCTTCCCTCATCTGTTTGGTTCGTTTGATCATCTTTTCCCACTTCATCTTGTATACGCCATAATCATAAGCCCTATCGCAATCCCACACATAGCCTTTCATCTTCATCCTTTGCCAGTGCTAGCTATCATACTTGAGACATTGTCGTGATATCTATATCTTTTGGCACCTTAGCATCTTGGCCACATCTCTTCTGCATTGTCGCTTCTGCATAATAAACCTCATCCCGCACTGGGGGCATTTGTCGAGTCTTATTGGGAAGTGGATCCTGTTATCTCTAGCTCATAACACATCAAACCACTCAGCTCACAACACAACGCACCTTATCAACTTCAGCCATGGCACGTATCCAACAACAAATATGACTTAACGCCTTGCAACCAGGACTCATATCTTCGCACTCTATCCACATTCATCCAACAATCTTAACAAACGTCGCATGCTCAAAAACCCAATCAACCAGCGACATCAATAAGAACTACATACAGCTCTATCGTTGATGCCTTGATCCCGTGGATACAGGGTATGTAGGCAATCTAAGATGCGAAGGAAGCACTCTGATTCAGGCTAAGACGATAGCCCCTTTCATCATCCATCTTTCATCTTTCGTCTAAAACATCCTTCAATCTTTCAGCTCAAATTCTTTTATCTTTCATCACTTACATCATCAATAAAACCCAGAACTACATATTCATCATGTCTCATCTTCATCGTAAATGTGCTTTGATCCCGTGGATACAGGGTATGTAGGCAGTCTGGAATACAAAGGAAGTTTCCAGTACTCAAGCACAGATGATCCCCACCATCTTTGTCATCCATTTTCTTCTCTTTGATTAGCTCAAACAAGAAGCAATCCATGTGTATATTGCAAGCTCAAGCACTTTAACCAATCAAAAGTATCCCAGAAGCTATTTGTCCGCATGCCTTAAGCCAACATTTGCGATAACAGTTTATCAACAACTTTAGCCTTCAACAGGATGTAGCTTTCCTCTTAACAAGGCGCCAGCTTGATCTATCCAAGAGCACCGAAAATTTGGCAAGAGAACGTGATGACAGTATCTTTTGTTTTATCTTTTGATTTATCTTTTGTCCCTTTTCTATGCCTAATCAAGACTGCCTTGATCTTTTTATATCTTGGTATGTTGCGATGAAGTAAGGACTGGGGCATGGTCATATAGCCTTCGTATGCCGTGTTTGCGGGATGATCTTATTCTCTTCCTATGCGTATTGGTATCTTGTACGTGTTGGGATTAGCATCTTACATATCAATATCTCTAGCATCTGAGAAGCTAAACAGTCTCTTATGCATTTGAGACTATTCTATGTTAAGACTAACTCCATACATATAACCAGCAAGCTATCATTATGTGTAGTGGAGATAAGCTCAAACCATTGCTTGTAGCGTCAAAGTCCAACACTAGCCGTTATTCATATCTTGTGTATGTTGGCTCAACATCTTGACCTCATGCGTTCAGACAAGATTGTAACACGCTAGTTACGCATTGGATACCTCAACACCTTGGTCTCTTATACCCTGGTGCGTAACATCCATATGCTATATCAAACATAAGGACTGCATTCCTTTTCATTTTGAGCAATTACTTGAAAGCTGCCCATCATCATCCTCCCTATTCATTTTATCTATCCATTATATCATACTCAGCCAAGATCAATCATTTCCATCATCCTTTGTCCATGTTCCCGCTCCTGCAAAAACAAGTGTGTTAGCCATACATAAGTCCATCATATATATATCTTTCATTACCATCTACCTATATGCATACATCTATCCATATCTTTACCATTTACATATTCATACATTTTCTATTCCTTACCATTTGCATAAACATCCATCCATAATCCATATATAATCCATACACATAACATGCATAGCCATCATAATATCAACATCACAACCATTACAATATCATATAGATCACCAAAACTGCCATATATATATACATGTGTGTCAAAATACAAGTGTCTACAGTACAAGCTGAGCCCTAAAAAGAATGAATGTACAACAATGGCTCTAGCGACTACTGCTAGCTCCCTCGCCCTGACCACCACCGCCACTAGGTCCTGTACCTGGTCCTCCATCTCTCGGTGGCCCCATCACTGAGGCTACTGATTGCGATCCACCTGACCTCCATGAGCTTGAAGCCCCTGATCTGCTCCTGAAGCTAGGCTGTCTCTGCTCTGCCGGCACAGCTCCATAATATAAGCCTCTGTAATACTCAGCCTCACCCTGTACTCTCTGAAGCTCTGCCTGTACCACTGTCAACTGTGTGGCCAAGTACATGGTAGCTCCATCAGTCCCCAAGGTAGCCACTGCTCTATCTCGCTCACCAGTCATCCCCTATAGCTGATGTACTACTCTATCTCTCTCAGCTCGCAGACCATCCCTCTCTGCTCTCATAGCCTGCTCCTACTGTACCGCAGTATCTCGCTCAAGCCTCATCATCTGCTCATGCTATCTCGCTGTATCCCTCTCTCCTGTCACTCTAGCAAGAGCACCATCATCCTGGCCATCTCCTCCCTGTCCTCTCAACTGTAGCTGAGCCTGATAGGTCTATGCCTGTGCTCTAGCATGCCGCAGACTAATCACGGCCTGATGCCATTCCATCTCCACTCTCCTCAACCTCATCTGTGCCCGCTGCCTCCATCTCCTCTCCTCTCTGATCCGTCTCCGCAGCTGCTGAATACCCACATCATCTCCTGCTCCAATCTGTGCCTGAGGCTGTGCTAATATAGCAGGCTGACTTGGCACCTGCCCTGGCATCTGTATCCCTGGTGCAGCTGGCACTACTGCCTGTGCTGGTGGAGCCCATCGTCGTCTCCTCTAAACTGGCCTCTCCATCCCAATCTCTCCTATCTCTCCATCTCGTGTCAACCGAGTCGGCCTAGCTGTCGCCCAGTATACATCATACTCTGGCAATGTGCCTGGATCTGCCAGACCCTGTCCCCACTGCCATGCTACTGTTGCAAGTATGAGGTAAACCAGTGTTGTCATTGATGTCAACATACTCATATTGCTTTGACAAGAAGGATTCAATGAGCAGTGTGCTGAGGATATTGAGAAAATTAGCCTCAGTCAGGAACAGTAAAGAACAGTGATGAGAAGAAGGCAAATGTACTGTATAGGATGCGAACCAGAGGATGCGGATTAAAGGGTTTGTAGATATGAGTCTTGAGATGCTTCAGTTAAGATTTCAGAGGTCCGCATGAAGATCTGAAGGAGTTGTGGCTGTCGGTGTAGAACCGGTTCCGGCAAGTATTCAGAGGTGACAGAGGATCACAAAAAGGTCCGGTGAGGTCTGAAACTGTATAATCCTAATCTGCAGATTGGAAGGAGTCTTTGGGATGTCCTTGTGATGTGCCATCTCGAGTTGTGTATAATTTGGAGGTCTGGAAGTACCTCCTGCATTATGACAGTGGCGACAGACAGTGTTCTTGAAGTTTCAGATAAGGAGGATAAGAGATTTCAGTAAGTAAAGGAAATGCGGATGTACCTGGTCATTCAGGCAAGCTTGTGAAGGTTCTTGGATCATGTTGAGGTTGTGTTGTTGGTCCGCATTGATAGTAGAGCCCGAAATTGAAGATATTCTTCCGGATGAAGTTCTTGCTCTGTTTAGCCGACTGGATGAGTTGTTCATCCTACGAATGTTCTTGTGGTGGCTGACCGGATGTGTTATTCATCTTGCGGATACTCTTATGGTTGTTTGCCGACTTAGATGTTTGTTCCTAAGTCGATGTCTTGTATAAATAACGGTTTGTGAGTTCATTTCGAAGTGTGGATTGTGTGGATGAGTGTGGCATAGCGAAGAGAAGTGTGAAAGGCAGAGCAGAGGTTTTTGGGCTTAAATGGAACTGATCCAGACATGGTAGAGATGTCATTCTCCAGTTCAAGATTGTGATTCTTATCACTTTGTAGACAGTGTGTCTCCTTGTAGGCAGTGGGCCTCTTTGTGAGCAGTGTGCTCAGGCAGTGAGCCCTAATTGGCAAGTGCCATTCTTTTTCTTATTCTTCTAACAGAGAATAATCCTTGGGTTAATCACCCCGTGGTTTTTCCCTTAACCGGGTTTTCCACGTCAAAATCTTGGTGTTCAATGTGTTGATGTTTATCTGCTCTTGTGTTTATGTATTATGCTTTCATAGATGATTAATTGACATGCTGTTAACTAACAACGAAGAATCAAGTGTTTGAAAGAACAAGAAGTTTTATACAACTGATTCACCCCCCCTCTCAGTTGTATGCCTCAAATCCAACAATTGGTATCAGAGCCAAGTTCCTCTGAAAGAAGCTTAACCGCTTGAGGAGATCTAGGATGTCATCATACAAAAAGGATAGTCCAAAGTTCGATGGAACCAATTTTACTCTCTGGAAGGGTCACATGAAATGTCACCTGGAATGTATGGGAAAAGCATACTTGGCCATGGTTTCAAAACCATATGTACCTCCACAAGGTGGTCCAACAACTCTGAATGAAATCACAGAAGCTGAAAACAATCTGCGGACCAAGGAAGCTCTTCTAAGCGCATTGAATGACTCAGATCTCTCAAATGTTATTGACCTACCAACTGCATATGAGATCCTGACTAAACTGGAACTTCTGTATGAAGGAGATGAGTTTGTCAAAAGTGCAAGGTTGCAAAGTTTGAAAGGGAAATTTGAAAGATTGAAGATGAGAGATGATGAAAACATCACTACTTTTATGCCAAGAGTGAATGATCTAGTGTGTGGAATTAGAAATGCTGGTGGAACTCTGGATGAAAATGAGATCGTTTGCAAAATCCTTAGATCCCTTCCTGCTGCCTACAAAATCAAGGTTGCTGCAATTGATGAATTCAGAGCCCACACAACTGTCACAAGAGAACAATTGGCTGGCAAGCTAGCTGCATTTGAAATGACCGAGTTTGGAGATGATCTTCCCAAGACTGAATCTGCTTTCAAAGCCAGTGCCTATGTGAAAGGCAAACAGAGAATTGATCCGGGAGAAAACTCTTCAAGGAAGATGACATGGTATGATCAAGCAAGAAGAGACATGGAAGAAGAAGAAGCAGAAACAGCTCAACTTGAAGCCCTCATTGCAAAAAGACTACCAAGAGGATCTGGTAAGTATGAAGGAAAACTACCCTTTAAGTGCTTCAACTGCAATAAGATTGGTCATTTTGCTTCAAGATGTCCGGAAAGATCTGCAAGGTCTAATACTAACAGACAAAGGTTTCAAAAGAATTGCTATTATGTTCATGAAGAAGATGACAATGAAGGAGTAACAGATGATGAATCAGAACTAGGAAGCAAATCCGGAAATGAGTGGGTGTTTATTGCCATCAAGGAAGAAGATTCAATACTCTCTGAATCTATCAATCACAAAGTTGTTGAAAAAGCTTTGGCTGCTCAAGTGGAAGAAAAGGATGATTGGGTTATTGATAGTGGATGTTCTCACCATATGACTGGTGACAAGAATAAGTTCTTGAATTTGGAAAGGTATGAAGGAGGAATGGTAAAGTTTGGTGACAATTCTGCTAGCAGAATCAGAGGTAGGGGAACTATTTCCTTTGATGGAAAGAGCAAAACAGGTAATGTACTATATGTTGAAGGATTGAAGCACAATCTTCTCAGTGTTGGTCAGTTAGTAGACAAAGGCTATGATCTTCAGTTTAAGAATGGAAAATGTAGAATCTTTACAAGCTCCGGAACTGAAATTGCATCCGGTACTCAGTCAAAAGGTAATATCTTTCATCTGGTTGGTTCAAATAAAAGTTGTTTGTTTGTTCAAATTGATCAGAGTTGGTTATGGCATAGAAGAATGTGTCATGTAAATTTTGATAACATTATCAAGATAAGCAATACTCAGGCTGTAAGAGATCTTCCAAAATTGATGAAACCTACAAATAGTGTGTGCAAAGAATGTCAGTTAGGTAAACAAAGCAGAGTCTCTTTCAAAAGCAAAGATCAGTCTTCTACCGGATTGTTGGAATTAGTACATACTGATCTCTGTGGTCCGACAAGAATCAAGAGTCTGCTAGGTGATAGATATTTCATGTTGTTAATTGATGACCATTCTCGGATGATGTGGGTTACTTTTCTAAAAGAAAAATCAGAAGCATTTGAGAAGTTCAAAATCTTCAAAGCTATGGTAGAGAATCAAACCGGATTGAAACTAAAGTGTCTAAGGTCTGATAGAGGTGGTGAATTTACATCTGGTGAGTTCATTGACTTTTGTGAGAAGTAGGGTATAAGGAGACAATTGTCTGCTCCTAGGACTCCACAGCAGAATGGAGTAGTTGAAAGAAAGAACCGGACCATCCAGGAAGCTACCAGGACAATGATGTTGGAAGCAAATGTTCCTCAGATGTTCTGGAAAGAAGCTATCAGCACTGCAGTCTACACTCTAAATCGAGTTCAAATCAGAAACAATACCGGTAAGACCCCCTACGAACTCTGGTTTGGCATCACTCCTACTGTGAAATATTTCAGAGTATTTGGTAGCAAGTGTTATATCAAAAGAGATGAAGATCTAGGAAAGTTTGATGCTAGAAGTGATGAAGGAATTTTCTTGGGTTACTCCACTCAAAGCAAAGCATACCGGTGTTACAATAAGAGACCGAGGAAGATGATAGAAAGCACTAATGTGAAAGTTGATGAAGGAATTGAGAAGCCCTCAAGATTTTATGAATTTGATGAAGATGACCAAGACGGTGTTCAGATTCAAGGAACTCAATCCTCTCCGGTAAGACAGAGTCAGCCTGATCTAGTAAATCAGGAAGAAGAGATAGGTTTGAATGAGCCTGATCAAGAAGCAGCAGTGCAGGATACTCCCAAAATTCTTAGGTATGTAACACTAAACCACTCTCAAGATCAGATCATAGGTGACAGAAGCAAAGGTGTGCAAACTAGAAGGAATATTGCTCAAAATCAGGATGAATGTTGTCTGATTTCAAAGATTGAACCTAAAACAGTAAATGAAGCCTGCAATGATGAAAACTGGACTAAAGCAATGAAAGATGAATTAATGCAAATTGAGAAAAATCATACTTGGGATCTTGTTCCCAGACCTAGAGACAGGAATGTGATTGGAACCAAATGGGTCTTCCGGAACAAACTGAATGAAGCTGGTGAAGTTATCAGAAACAAAGCTAGATTGGTCTGCAAAGACTACTCTCAAATAGAAGGAATTGATTTTGAAGAGACCTTTGCTTCGGTGGTAAGAATTGAAGCAGTCAGATTATTTCTTGCATTTGCTGCCTTCAAAGACTTCAAGGTATATCAGATGGATGTCAAGTCTGCTTTCCTAAATGGTGATCTGGAAGAAGAAGTTTACATTGAACAACCAGATGGATTTCAATTGTCTGATAATGATGATATGGTCTGCAAGTTGAAGAAAGCATTGTATGGACTAAAGCAAGCCCCAAGAGCATGGTATGAAAGGTTGGATAAGCATCTTGTGCAGATTGGATTCAACAAAGGTACTGCTGACAGTAACTTATATTTCAAAATTGTTCATGAAAATATTTTGATTGTTGAAGTGTTTGTGGATGATATCATTTTTGGAGGAAGAGATAGTATGTGCAAAACTTTTGCAAATCAGATGAAAAGTGAGTTTGAAATGTCCATGCTTGGTGAAATGAATTTCTTCTTGGGTCTGCAAATTACTCAAACAAAGAAAGGAATCTTCATCTCTCAGACCAAATATGTGAAAGAATTGTTGAGGAAATTTGGTATGGAAGATGCAAAGCCAATGAACACTCCCATGGCAACCGGATGTAAGTTGAGCAAAGATGATGACTCCCCAAAGGCAGATCAGACAAAGTATAGATCAATGATTGGTGGATTGTTGTATCTCACTCAGACTAGACCAGATATAATGTAGGTTGTTGGTCTTGTGGCAAGATTCTAAGCTGATCCTAGAGAATCTCATGTTATGGCAATCAAAAGAATTTTTAGGTACCTGAAAGGAACAGTTGAGTATGGTCTATGGTACCCTAGAGATCTGGATTTCTCTCTTCATGCTTACACAGATGCAGATTGGGCAGGAGATGTGGATGACCGGAAGAGCACTAGTGGTGGAGCATTCTTTTTGGGGAAGAGATTGGTTTCTTGGCTAAGCAAGAAACAAGATGCAATATCTCTGTCTACAACTGAAGCAGAATACATTGCAGCAGCAGGTAGTTGCACTCAAATCTTATGGATGAAGCAGATGCTAAGAGACATTAAAGTTGAATATGAGGAGCCTATCACAATTTTCTGTGATAATTCAAGTGCAATTAATATTTCTAAGAATCCGGTATTGCATTCTAAGACTAAGCACATATCTATCAAGTTTCACTTTTTGAGAGAACAAGTGAACAAGGAAGAAGTCAGATTGGAGTATGTTCCCTCAAAGGATCAGATTGCATATATCTTTACTAAACCTCTTCCCAAGGACTCTTTTGAATATCTCTGGGAGAAGTTAGGGGTCATGGCCCCTCCGGTGATGAACTAGGATGCACTGATGTGCATCAGTCTGGTGGATATTACAGTCATATCTTGTGATCTGGATTGATGATGGGGAGCTGCAACTAAGGGGGAGCAGCTGGTATGATTCTGATGTATTAGAATTGCAAGTATGAGCCCTTTGCCATTGATGTCAAAGGGGGAGAGAAGACATGTGAAAAACAAGTGGCTGATGATCAAAGGGGGAGCAGTAAATGAGGAGAAGACATGTTGCTGATAGGGGGAGCTGTGACAGAAAGGAGAAGTTCTTGTCTTGATGGTTTTTCACATCATATGTTGCCATCAATGACAAAGGGGGAGATTGTTGCAAGTATGAGGTAAACCAGTGTTGTCATTGATGTCAACATACTCATATTGCTTTGACAAGAAGGATTCAATGAGCAGTGTGCTGAGGATATTGAGAAAATTAGCCTCAGTCAGGAACAGTAAAGAACAGTGATGAGAAGAAGGCAAATGTGCTGTATAGGATGTGAACCAGAGGATGCGGATTAAAGGGTTTATAGATATGAGTCTTGAGATGCTTCAGTTAAGATTTCAGAGGTCCGCATGAAGATCTGAAGGAGTTGTGGCTGTCGGTGTAGAACCGGTTCCGGCAAGTATTCAGAGGTGACAGAGGATCACAAAAAGGTCCGGTGAGGTCTGAAACTGTATAATCCTAATCTGCAGATTGGAAGGAGTCTTTGGGATGTCCTTGTGATGTGCCATCTCGAGTTGTGTATAATTTGGAGGTCCGGAAGTACCTCTTGCATTATGACAGTGGCGACAGACAGTGTTCTTGAAGTTCTGGATAAGGAGGATAAGAGATTTCAGTAAGTAAAGGAAATGCGGACGTACCTGGTCATTCAGGCAGGCTTGTGAAGGTTCTTGGATCATGTTGAGGTTGTGTTGTTGGTCCGCATTGATAGTAGAGCCCGGAATTGAAGATATTCTTCCGGATGAAGTTCTTGCTCTGTTTAGCCGACTGGATGAGTTGTTCATCCTGCGAATGTTCTTGTGGTGGCCGACCGGATGTGTTATTCATCTTGCGGATACTCTTATGGTTGTTTGCCAACTTAGATGTTTGTTCCTAAGTTGATGTCTTGTATAAATAATGGTTTGTGAGTTCATTTCGAAGTGTGGATTGTGTGGATGAGTGTGGCATAGCAAAGAGAAGTGCGAAAGGCAGAGCAGAGGTTTTTGGGCTTAAATGGAACTGATCCAGACATGGTAGAGATGTCATTCTCTAGTTCAAGATTATGATTCTTATCACTTTGTAGACAGTGTGTCTCCTTGTAGGCAGTGGGCCTCTTTGTGAGCAGTGTGCTCGGGCAGTGAGCCCTAATTGGCAAGTGCCATTCTTTTTCTTATTCTTCTAACAGAGAATAATCCTTGGGTTAATCACCCCGTGGTTTTTCCCTTAACCGGGTTTTCCACGTCAAAATCTTGGTGTTCAATGTGTTGATGTTTATCTGCTCTTGTGTTTATGTATTATGCTTTCATAGATGATTAATTGACATGCTATTAACTAACAACGAAGAATCAAGTGTTTGAAAGAACAAGAAGTTTTATACAACTGATTCACCCCCCCTCTCAGTTGTATGCCTTAAATCCAACAGCTACTGGCTATAGTCCATCTCTCTCTGCCAAAGCTATTTCAACCACAACCTCTAGACCCCAATCAATTACCTCCTGCCTCGTCCTCCCAAAAACGGCATCACCAACAGGTACTGCCTGTGCCTCCCCAAACTGTCTCAGGGCTCTCTCTGGCAAATAGCGCTCTATAATATACATGCCACATCCAAAAATGTATCTCGCCTGTCTAGCATAGACAAGCTCCACATCCTCCTCCTCCCACTGCTCACATCCCAACCAGGGCTCCATACAAATCTGTCTACCTCATCCAATCTCCGCCGCTAATATGCCACCCCTTGGTGCTGTCGATAAGTCAATGCTCCTCTATACATCCATACAAATGGTTCTCCTGCTGCTCTAGCAACCCATCCCTCTGGTCTCGTCACCGGAATGTGCTCATACGCCCATACATGCAAAACTATCACTCCTGCTGACATACTGGCTCCAAACATGTACGCACAATCATGCAGGTAATGATAGAGCTGTCCCAACACGCACTCTGCCCACGCATATCTCGTGCCATAGGAGAACATGCCCTCCATCACTGTCCCCCATCCTACGGGAAACCCTCTAGCTCTCCTATCACCCACTAGCCATCTAATGATAGGCACTACCACCCGCTGTAATCTGTCACAAAGCTCCTCCATCCTCCCCATCGGAATCTCTGAACCCTCTACTCTGATGTCTGGTGTGCCAAACAATCTCCTGAATGCCGCTGGGCCCATCTCTGGATCATAATCTACATGATCCCCATCTATCAGAATCCTCAATATCCAGAATACATCCTCTAAGGTAATGGTCGCCTCTCCTATCGGTAATAAGAATGAACTGTGCTCACTCATCCATCGCTCCACCATCGCTGTCATCAGCCCTCGATGTGCCTGAACGGGTTCTAATCGGGATACATGCTCTAAGCCCAGGATCTCCAACACTAGTAGCTCCTCTGCATCCAACCGTCTCACCAACCGTAAATCTCTCAGATGGGGCTCTCGCGATAACAATGGCGGTAGTACATCCTGCATCATCCATTTACGTTTGTCAGTTCATTCCGTTAGCCATTCATATCAAAATCTGCTTCTCTATTTGCTATTTTACACTACACCTACCATAAGTGTCCCACTTTACCACATGCGCTAATTTCCTGCTCAATAGCGACTGCCTTTACCTTATGCGCTACTGTTTTGCCCAAAAGCGAGCTCTTTTTCATATGCGCCCCTGTTTTCACCATATGCAAGCTATTTTACCTCACGCACTTACTGTTTGACCCTAAGCGAGCTTTATCTCAATAAGCGCTTCCTATTCCTGCACATGCGTGCTCTATTCTACATGCGACTATTTTTATCCTATAAGTGAGTTGCATTACCCTGCGCGACCTTTCTAGCCTTATACGTGCTCTTTCCACCCTATGTGAGCCCTTTCTCTCCATAAGCGAGCTAAACTACATGTAGTGATCACTGTTTGCTTATAAGCAAGCCCTTCTAGCCATAAGCGACGCCTTTTGTAGTTTCCGCGCTTTTCGCCTGTGTCTTTCCCGCCGACGGGATGCGACCCCTTTTTCCCTATGCGACCTACCCGCGCTCATAAGCAACCAACATTACTACAAGCGGACTCTATTCCTACCTAAACGACCTAAATGTGCTATGTCCTAACCTAGTCGCTTTTGGTGACGTGTGTGCATTAATTACGCTTTTAGGCTATTAATTACACGCTTTTGGGGAAAAGTTTGAAACATACCAGTGCGCCTGCTCCCTCTGGTCGTCCATGTGTCCTCACTCGCTCCGCACGATGATCTCTGCATGGAATAACCATCCTGTTAGCTCTGCCCCTCTCACTCTCTGGAGCTCTAGATTTCTCTAAGTTTCTAAGCACAAATGAGCACAAATGAGCCTATTTGCCATTGAAGCCCCTACTTATAGCCCTTCTCAAAACCCTAATTCTTCCATACCACAGCCTATTTTCTTCCATCCAACTCCCATTTTCTTCGTGTCAGCCTTCCTTTTAGCCTTTTTCTTCTATCGAGAGCCAACCCAGTCCTTCCTAGTTAGCCTGGCTTACCTCTCGAGGGGGCATCACTTGCCAGTTACACTGGGGCATAACTTGTTTATTGAACGCATATCGTATCTTCTTTGACACAACGTTCTATCGAACATTGTATCAAAGAGGGGCAAAATGTAGACACCCAAATTTGTCCATGTCTTGCAACACCTTGATAAAAACATCACTTAGACATCATGAAGCATTTTGTCCTAAATCCCACTCTTAATCCCATCCTTATTCCATTAGCCAATTAATTAAATAAATTTTATTTATTTAATTAAAATCCCATTCAATCCCATTCTCATCCACTTAGCCAATTAATTAAATAAATTGTATTTATTTAATTAATTCCACATCATGTCTTATCCCATTTTATTCATTTATCCTATTAATTAAATAAATTTTATTTATTTAATTAATTTCCAACTCATATCCCAACTAATTCAAATATTTTATTTGAATTAAGCCCTCATCATTTATCACATTCTAACACTTGTCCAGTCAATCATGTGTTGTAAAACAACTTCCATTTACAATCCTTCATATGCACAATCAATGGAATCTAAATTTAGTAACTTTCAATCCTAGCCATTCACATAGCCTCTGAATCTCCACCGTTGATTGATCTTGGCTAAGTCCTATATAAACACCCTCTCACTCCATATGAAACATCCAGCATTCCAGCAATCATATATAGCAATCATACATCACCTACATTATCATCTTGAGCATTTGAGCATTCACTTGAGCTTTTATCATCAATCATGGTAGCTTTCAGCATTGCAATTGTTCATTATTGAAGAAGCAGTCCACATCTCTCAAAAGAGGAATCGCACGGTCTAGGTGAAGTTATGCTTGAATTGCATTGTTCTTTGATTTCATTTAGGTTAGATTCCTTGATGATGGTAGGGTTAGGGTTTCATGACTATGTTTGATCTGCTACACCTGACTTTCACCTATCACAGATTAAGTTGGCATCAAGTTTGATATTAGCCAACTGATAGGGCATCTACGAGATTGATAGAATCTCAAAATAGATGATAGGATAGGATCCTGATAGTTTAGCTAAGAAACTAGTTTGATAGATAGGATAGATTTGCAGTTGAGCTTTTGTGATTAATGCACTTGTGTTAATGCTTGCAAGAGGAGCTTCATGATGTACTTATGTCACGGGAGAGATTCCCTGTCATGTAGCTTCTAAGGCCCTATTTGACTAATACAGATCATGTCACAGGAGAGATTCCCTGTCATGCAACTTCTGAGGCCCTATTTGACCGATACAGATTACCTGGTTCTAGGATCATGTGGTTTATGATATGTCTTCTTTATGCCCAAGGTGCAGGCTAACCTTGGATTGCTAACTGCTCTGGGTGAGAGATTCCATAGTGAGACTAGCACATTCCTACTGGGAAGATGACTGTTACACTTGAGGACGTGCATCAACTTCTTAGGATTTCGATACAGGGAGAGTTGGTTGAGTATGAGTCATACTCTAGAGCTAGGTTGGCTAAGTGTAGATGCATTTTTGATGATCCAGAGCTGGAGGGCACAGAGATTAGCTAGGCTGACATGGTAGATGACTATGAATCCCTACCAGCTATTATAGCAGGACTAGTTGGAGGTGTGGTCTGCCCTGATAGGAGATCGTGGGGGATTTTCAGTTGGATGGGGCTGGACACTCGAGTGGATGGTTTCTGAGGGTGCACGGTTTGCCTAGGGTCCATGCATTCTTGCACACTTGTATCATGACTTGCATTAGTTTGTATATGATGGATCTTCCATCTTATTCTGTGGAGTTACACTGCTACAGATTTGGGCTTGGATGCATATAGTGGTGACATGACCTATTGGACTTGGTACTAGAGGTTATGACCATCCTTACTCATATATGGCACAACAGACTCTTTCCCAACCTAACTTGGGAAAGATGGAGTACTGGAGGCATACTTTAGATAATGTGGATATAGTGGAGTGGCATCCCTACTTGGACTACGAGGTATGGCCAGAGGATGCAGCTGAGTTGCAATATTGCTTTCAGACTAGATGGCTCATAGGGAGGACCCCCTATATTTTAGAGCATCACATGGTTTCACGTTTGCTTCAACAGTTTGGCCAAGTCCAAGGCATGCCCTAGGGGATAGCCATATTTGCTTGGACACGCAAGTAGCGTCCTCACTGGGGTCCTATAGCATCATACAAGATGGCGAGGGCAAAATTTCTGCTGATACCATATCAGGCATGGGATCTTCATAGAGAGATTGTTGACGTAGGTACAAATGCAGACTACTCAACCTACTTTACGGAGCATCCATTTTTTAGGTACTCTGGACAAGGAGAGAGAGCTCCCTGATTAGAGGATGATGACAACAAGAATGACGCTCCATGACAGTAGAGGAGGAGACCACAATGAGGTGGGAGGGGTGGTCGGGGTGGTAGAGGAGGAGGAGATGATGGAGATGATGGGGATGATGGGGAGATGGAGGGTGGAGGAGGGCAGAGAGGGTACCGCAGAGATAGATGTAGCCACCTATATAGACATAGGTATAGCCACAAGTACAGCCACAAGTTGGATAGGTACAGGCTAGATAGGATGATGGGGAGTTGGTATCCTTATGAGCCCATGTGGTTCAACTTTAGATACAGGTGACACAGTTGCAGGGTGATGTATGGACTGTGGTACTAAAGCGGGATACTGTTGTTTAGAGGCACACCAGAGTAGAGACTTTACTATAGTAGGTGCAGCAAACCGTAGCTTAGGGGCCACACGCTTAGATTGTTACATATATGGTCAGGGCTGGACATGAGATCTTTTATTGGAGGTCCCTTTATGAGAAGGTAGTTCCTCCAGAGTAGAGGGTTATGAGCTTCCATCTGAGCTCCTGCAGCAAGACTAGGCAGACGGAGTTAGCTAGTGTACAGAGACCTCCCCAAGGGCTACCTGGTATAGGGCCTTCTGGTTCCCAGCCGTCTCTGCAGCCAACAGCTTCTAGAGAGAGTTCCTCTTAGCATACTTGTGGGACATATATCATTCTAACTTTGTTATGTATACATCATTATGGACAGTTCTAGAGACTTTGTCTTTATGATATCATTGTATACTTGGACACTTATTATTTTATGTGATGATGATCTATACATGATTTCGATGGACTACCTGTATGTGTGCATTTATGGATGGATGTTTCTATATGATGGTTTATTAGGATTATGGTTATATATGATGCTTCTAACATGTTTATGTGACTCTATGATGCTCTTGATATCTATGTGACATGATGTTTTTATGCGATACATGATGGACATGATGACTTATATGCATGCTTATGATCCTATATGTTGATATGTTACGATGACCTAATGCACACTGTGGGGATATTGTAAATGCAACACATGATGGTTTAATTGCTTTATGTATGGATGATGATCTAATATGCACACACTATGATATCTATGTTTTTGTAGATTTTTGGTATGAAATGTTATGTATGACTCATGCATCTAAATGACAACACTATATGAAACACATGGTCCAAATGCTTATATCATTAATGCACTTAATGATGTTAAATGATTGACACACCTATTTTATGATATGTAAATGTTTATGAATTGTTTTTGTTTGTCCCAAGTATACTCAATCATAAGAAGAACACTTAGAATAATTTAAACAAAAGATTTGGATGAATGGTTAATTAACAGTTAGGACATGGATCTTATGACACTTGGATAAACGACATGTATAGAATGCTTATAAATGAAATAAAATGTAATTGGGTATGTATGATAGTGGATTTTGTCATCTTTTTGTACATGTTTTTGAAGTACTTTGTTTCATCATTGAGCTTTTATAATGTTGTAAGAAAATACAAGCATCTAGGTATAATTAAACCATGATGACCTGAGTATTACTTACATGGATTTTGATTTAGCAAGTTAATACAAGCATCTAAGTATAATTGAACCAAGATGACCTGAGTATTTCTTGCATGTATCAACAGACAAGGATTGCCCCGTTTCATACTTAGACCCATAATGTCCTCGATGATCATTATGTTGATCATGTCTTTAGACAAGGCTTCACATTACTAAAGATAAACCCACAAACAACAAACAAATAAAATAGTTATGCCCCCATCATAGCTCCTCTAGTTTTTGACATCTTTCAGTAGCATAAAAAGACATAATAACAAAAATCAAGATATAAGTCTTAAACAACCATTAAACCTTCTTACCATAGATATATTTTTCTTGCAATAACTGAGACTTCTATTGATAGTTTAGGCAGGTAGGGATTTGTCAGGTGTAGTTTGATGTCTCTTTGTCAAGATGATGTTTAAAGGTTGCTTGTTGTGATGCTTGCCGTCTAGTGATAAAACCATGATCTAATATGTTATCCTTTGAGGTTGTGACATTCAAGAATCCAATTCTCCAACTAGGTCGAGGATTATGTCTCCAGTCAAGTAAATGTTTGATTTATTATGGATGAATAGGTGGATTGAATGGAGGGTAGACTCGATGCAACGAGCTCTAAGGGACTGACCTAGTGCCTCAGGGGCTCATTGATAAATGGCCTTGCCTACGTGATGACACAGAGGAAACATAGTTCAAGGTGTGGACTATGTGAACCTAAGACCTAGATGGTGGGAATTACGTGGAATTGGATGGATTAAAGGATGGGTGATAAGGGATGGAATGGATGGGAAGCCTCGGGGGCTCATCAATGATGGCCTTGCCTACGTGATAGCTCAGAGGTGACATAGTTCGATAATGGTAGCAATGATGGAGTTATAACGGATGACAAGATGGAAGAAGGTTTGGATGGATAGACTGATGGGACAAGATGATAAGTGTGAGAAAACAACAAGCCATGATAGGTATCATTATGTGATCTGATGGATGCGGTTTAGAAAAGACTAGATGAGGACTGAAGTCCTAAGAGATGGAGGGACCGATTTATCACAAATAGCACTTGTTTCTAGGTTTTCACCACTTTCTTTTATTTGCACAATAGTTAAAATACACATGACGCCTGTTTGCTAGGTTTTCATCATGGTACCTATCCAAGGTGCCTGTTTACCAGGTTTTCACCAGAGGATGATTCTTTTTTTGTTATTTTTTGTTTTATCTTTGATATATGATCCCTTGCATTGGGGTTTAGGTGTAGAACTTGTGAAGATACATGTTATTGATGGGATCATCCAACAGTTCACCTTCTGATATTGTTAGCTGATAAGCTCCTAATCCATAGGTAGCAACGATTACATAGGGACCAAGCCAATTGGGTTCAAACTTGCCTTTCTTCTCCTTGTCTTGCTGATTTCTAGGATTCTTTTTGAGAACTAGGTCACCAACTTGAAAGACCCAGGGTTTGAATCTATGATTGTCACTTCATGATTTCCTTTTTTGATAGGCTTTTAGATGGTTAAAGGCATGTTGTCTTCTTTCCTCTAGCAGCTCTAACTCTTGTAGTCTGGAAACCCTATATTCTTCATCTGTTATGAGGCCTTTTAACGATACTCTCAAGGATGGCAACTCAACTTCAATGGGCAAGATGGCTTTAGAACCATAAACTAGTGAATATAGTGTTGTACTTGTGGGAGTGTAGATGCTTGTGTGGTATACCCACAGAGCGGGATTCAATTGCATGTGCCAATCATAGTCGGCATCATTGACAATCTTTTTCAAGATTTTCAAGATGGTTTTATTGGATGCCTCCACCTGGCTATTGCCTTGGGGGTAATATGGGGTGGAAAAGTGGTGTTGGATGTGGAATTTGTCACATAGCTCTTTTACATCTTGATTCTTAAAGGATCTTCCATTATTAGTGTATACACCTAAAAATGACATGACTCTACATAAATAAATATTTTAAATATTTATTTCATCTTAATATTCCTCTATCAATAAATAAATAAATCAATTTATTTATTTGATTCATTTTCTCCCATTAATTGAATAAATTACATTTATTTAATTAATTCCATCAATATCAACTTTATTCTTCTAAACAATTAAATAATTTTAATTATTTAATTAAATCATTCATTCTTCCAAATTTAAATAAAATACAAATTTATTTAAATTAAATCTTAATCTCTAAAAATAAAATATAATTAAATATTTTATTTATTCTTCCAAATCATGTACAAGTAATTAAATAAATTTATTTATTTAATTTGCTTTCTTATCTTCTAAATCTTCTAAAAATAAATCTTCCTTGTCATGCAAAAGCAAAAGGCTGAGTTAACTGATTTAAAGCAACTTTGTTTTTATCAACAAAACTCTTAAATTAGAAAAATATATTCTAATTTAAGAAATGAAAGCTCATCCTCATCAAGAAAGTAGTTAACTCAACAAAGCATCCTTTTGAATGACACATGTCCTTCTATTCACGCACGTTCTCTCGAACATCCTCTACCATTGATCTTCTTATTTCTTCTACACCATTGATCTTCTCTCACACAATCCTATAAATACCCCTATATCCTTCCATTTCATAATCACGAAGCTTTCAAGTAAACTTATGCTGCAAAATCCATAGCGCGCCATTGGCACCCCCACTCACATCATTCATTATTCATCGTACATTGTGTTGAATCTCATCTTCAACACAATAAGTATCCAAGCCATTTCTCCTTTGCCATCTTGAGGAATTAATGCAAGGAAGAAAGCTTCCTGAGGTCTACATTCATCACCAAAAGATCAAAAGAGAATAGGTGAGCAATAGAAATCACGAGGTAACAAAGGTTGTAAGTATCATTCTTATTTTAAAGCTTTTGTTATTTGCACATTTCATTGATGTTATTGGGTGTTTTATAATTCATTTTATTATTCCATTTTACCCATTACATTTTTGGTGCCCATCGTGGGGCAGTTTCCCCAAATCTAACCAAAAAACTGAGTTTTTGAGTGACAGGTTCCGTACAGTCTTCATGTAGTTTTCAAACAGGTTCATTTGGCTCATCTAAGTGATCCCGCGATGCATCTGAGCACTGTTCTAGCGCATGCAATGTTTCAGCGCATACATCCTCCAAAGCGGTGCATATACAACCTGTTTCAGCACCTGCGATATTCTGGTGCATATACCCCAATACATGGCACTTTCATTTTTTAGAACGATGCATCTGTAGTAACTGCACATATGTCCTTCATTCCTACGCTTTTTACACCTATCTTAGTGCATTTGTAATTCGGTGCTTATAGTCTTTGTTTCTGTGCATACAGACTATAAAGCTGCGCATATATTCTTCAGAGTGATTCTAGGGATTTCTTACAGGTTTTCTAACACTGACATTTGTCTTGCAGGATTGATTTCTTTGATTTTTGTGTAGAGTTGAGAGCTGGATAGTTTTATTTTCCTTAACACACACATCATAGATTAACTAGGAGGAAAAGTAAAACAATGCGTGCATGCCAATCTCACATAGTTCTTAACTAGGAGGAGAGTAAAGAAACATCATTGCTATCTTTGCATCATTGCTATCTTTTTTTGGTTTAGAACATTGCTATCTTACAAAAAGGAAAGAACCATTGCTATCTTTAACCACTTCAAAGTTAACAAACTGTGTGAGTGCCCTTGTAGTGTAACACATATAGTTTTTTTCTTTTAAATAGGGGTGAAAGAACCACTGTTTCCTGTGTCTTCTGAATGACAATAGGCTTATGCTCTCCCCTTTATTGGGTGACTAGAACACCAAACTTGTTATTCTTTGTGTATAACCTTTAGAGGGGCCTGCCCTTGGATGCCCTCCTGTCCAAGTGGGAATGACCCTAAGTGGTAACAGGCTAAAACCAAGCCCTACCAATCCACTTTAAATAAATTGTGCTTGAGTGAAAGCTTCCTACAACGAGTGCTGCTATGTTACACTGATAGCCAACCTCCCCCAAAACCCTCCAAGGCGTAACCCTTGGAGCTAGGAGACTCCATAACGGAGAGTAGTGTTGCCGCATGTGTAACCACTCGAATAGTTCCCCTAACTATTTATCCATTGTCTAGTATACCAAAATCCTCTATTTGTTGGCACAAAAGGTGGGACCTTTGAAGCGGCCCTGATTCATGTGATTCTTAGTAGAGGTAATAGGGACAATCCTAAGGTTCAGTGGGGGTATGAGCCTAAGGAAACCCAGATCTGGTATGCATGAGAAGTGAGTGCTATGGAGGGGAGCTGGTGCTACTAGATCCTGAAGCTACACGCTTTGAATATGCACAGCTAGGGGACTCAACAAATACTGTCCTTTCCAGCCTAGGTTGTAATTGTTCTTGTGTCAAAAAGTCCACAAAAATACAAAAAAATAATAAAAGATAAAAATCATGAAAACTTCTATGTGCTTGTTGTGTCTTTATCTGCCATAATTGAAAATCAAAATTCAAAAAGAGACCAAGTTTTCAAACAAAAACATTTTTTTTAAAAACGTGCCGAAAACTTTGTAAAAACAACACTGAAAACCAGAACAGCGCATCTGTTGTGACCTATGGCTCATCCATTTAGACTTGTTGCGCATTTAATCACTGTTGCGGCGCATATAAAATCTACCAGATCTGTGCATGTGCTTCAACCTGCGGCGCTTTTACCTTCTATTCCAGCACATTTACTATTGTGCATCCATTCCAAAGAGCTATTCTGTACTTCCTAGGAGAAAAAATTTCAACTTTTCAAGAACCCATTTCAAACTTGTCTTAGTTTTCCCAAGATTTGATTAAAATCATGCAAGTCAAACATCTTCTGCACCATAGCTACTTTTCCCACACATGCATCCTCCAAGCTTTTCCAAAATCAAGTAAGATATCCAAAAACCAGTTTAGTACCAAGCTATCCTTGATTGCATCACCCTCAAACAAACCTAGTGAGTCTCCACTATCAAGGATCAATCATCCTTTTCTCTCGGAACTCCACTAGTGGCTTGTGCAAAACTAGTCTACATCAAGTAAATGGATTTCTATCATCCTTACTTTGACTATCGTTTTGTTCACCCATCTTGTTTGACACCAATTGATCTAAGGAAAACCTTGTTCAAACCTTGGCATTTCATCACTTCTTGCTCAAGTCTTTCAAAACTCACTCCATCCCATCTCAAGTCACCTTGCATGGTCTTAATGAGGTCCCAAAAACAAAAATAGATTGAAATGGCTGAGAAAACTATTCCATCCTCTCACAATAGTGATGAGGAAATTTCTATGGAAGAGATTGTACAAACTCAGCAAGAACGAAGGTTTCAACGCATAATGGATAAGGTACTTGCCCAAGACCCTACTAAATTCTTTATCCACTTAGCACAACAAGGAGTCAAGCTCCCTAAAGATTTTAACGTAGAAGCTCTAAAAGAACCTGAGGAAGAAAGAAACCTTGAGGGAAGTACACAAGAGCAAATACCCATAGACAAAAGCAAAGCAACCATTGATTCTATGAATGCCTTAACTTAATGACCCAACAGATCCAAGCTTTACAACAACAATTCACAGACATGCAAACAAGAACATCAACTAAGCATTATTCCCTAGAGGATATTTCACCATATCCTTTTGATAGAACCTTGATCATGAAAACTTTCCCCTCCAAATTTGAGGTGCCAAAATTTGATAAATATCAAGGAAAGGGTGATCTAAGGGACCACATTAGGGAATTTAACGCTGCATGTCTTGAAGTCACCCACAATGATACTTATCTTATGTGACTATTTCCAAGAAGCTTAGGAGGACAAGCCATGGAGTGGTTTTCTAGACTACCGCCCTACATTAGAACCTTTAACAAACTTGTAGACAAATTTGTCACACATTTCTCCTACAATATTGAGCATGACACCTCAATCTTAGATCTTTGTAACACTAAGCAAAAAGGTGGAGAATTTTTTGCCGCCTTCCTACAAAGATGGAGACAGTTGGCAAGTAAGTGCCCACATCAAATGCCTAAAAAACAAATGCTGGAAACGTTTGTCCATAACCTACAAATTGACCTAAGCTATCAGATACAAATCCAATGTCCTACTTCCTTTAGTAAGGTCATTGAGATGGGTCTAATCATCGAAAAGGCTTTAATCGTAAAGGGTCAAATAAAGCTTTATAAGGACACTCTTAGTACCAATACCAATGTAGATAAACCAAGGTTCTGGACAAAGAACAAAAACATTGTGAATGATGGGGTGGTAGATGCCAAGAATACAACACCAAAACAACCAATCTTCAACTTATCAAATCCTCAAAATAACCCCCCGCAAAACAAACCAAGAAACACTAAATCATGGTTTACAAGTTTTCAACCTGGGAGAAAATTTACACCTTTGGGAGAATCATTGGAAACCAACCTACGGAAGTTAATCACAAGTAAGATCATAACACTTCCAATAGCGTAGGAATATGAACCAAAAGTCAAACCTCCTTGGTGGAACGACAACGATTTCTCTGAGTACCACCAAAATAGGGGCATAAAACCAACGACTGCATTGCACTCAAGCACACCATCCAAGATTTGATTGAGCAAAACAAAGTGTCACTTGATGGACATACCTCTAATAATGATCACCAGGCATTCAAGGATCGTCTTCCCAACTATGAGCAGGGAGGGTCTTCCAACCAAAACAACAGTGGAACTAACAACGCTAATTACACAGATGTGTCCTTTGACTATGTTATTAACCACATCTCAGAAAGTGATTCCCACATCAATGTGATCACTATAAATAAAGATTTGGATTGTAATGCTACCACCCGCAATAATAGAGTCACTCTTAGAGGAGCCCCTGCCTCTCCAACTAATCAGTAAAGTATCCTAGATCAACTCCATAAGACACCAGCACATATCTCCATCCTAGGACTTCTACGTCTGTCCCCATCCCATAAGGCCATACTTGACAAATCTCTTTTTGAAGCCTTCATTCCAACGAACCTCGCTGAAGAACAGTTTCAAACCATGGTAGGTCACATTACCTCACCTCACTCCCTATCATTCACTAAAAAGGATGATATGTCAATTACCCAACCTCATAACTCTTCTCTTCATATCGAATCCTTCATCCACAAACACAAGATAAAAAGGGTTCTAATCGATGGAGGAGTTGGTTTGAATATTTGCACCTTGAAGCTAATCCTTGCATTAGGGTTTGTGGAGAAAGCTATAGATCCAAAAAAGAAAATCACTATCAAAGCCTATGATGAGGAGGAGATAACTTCCAAGGGAACTGTTATTTTACCAATCAGAGTGGGACCTATAGTAAAAGATGTGGCATGCCAAGTCCTTGATATGGAGCTAGCATATAACATTCTTCTTGGGAGACCATGGATACATGCTCTAAAAGCAGTGCCGTCAACATACCACTAGTGTATCAAATTCCCCTATGAAGGTCAAGAGATCACCATCCAAGGTGACCCCAATCCATTTTAGTATTGTAACTCCATTCATCCTAAACCTGAAGTTGTGATTCCTCATAACTGTGCTTCTGCTTCATCTTCCTCTCGTATTGACCCAGCTTCACTTGATTCCACTTCAAAGGCATCCCAACCTAACCTTAGACTCAAAGATAAGGGCCTAGGTGAGTACACAATCTCCGAATCCCTCTGTTTGGCACAACTCCCCCTATCTCCCAGATCATATGGAAGACCTACCCTAAGAAAATCTAAAGCAGTCAAAACTACCAAAGGTCTGTTTATCAAATGGGGGAGCCTCAAAGATGAGAGTGATGAAAAGGATATCTTTTAATGGTTATATAAGGATGAAGGCAATTCATCAACACAACAAGACCATCACACCACTATACAAACTGAACAATATGGTCAAGGATTCCAAATGCTACAAAGAATGGGGTATGAAGGATGCGATCCACTCAGTTCAAGAAAAGATGGTATAACTAAACCCATCGAACCTCACACCTTGATAGCCTGAGACACTATAGGGCTAGGTTAAATTGGCACAACAAGAACCAATAGAGAAAATAAGCATAAAGGCAAGACAACCAGAAACATCTGCTAGTAATCTGGTTGATCAAATTCAGCAACTGCAAATGGGGAGTGAGATTGATTCCAACGAATATGAGTGGGATAGTCTCTCAGAGCTATCTTGTGACAAAAAAGGTATCAATATTGTCCATGAGTATGAACCAACCCATGCAAATGAGAGATGAGGTCCAAGAGCTAGACCACTAGAGTCTGACCCACGCAATAATGATAGTAAAATTTGTGAGGAAAGAATGATACCCCCCTTGACAAATCAGCTAGTGGAGAGTACCATTGCAGACTTTATCCGTGCTTATAATGACCTCCACAACACCTCTATCTTAACCATTAATACCATCAAACCAGACCAACCCAATGACCTCTTACCATTGTTGCACCCTGAACTCATAGATTGGGACTTACAAGACACTACCCTTGAGCTCAATACCTTTCTAAATGATGAAGCCATCATAGACTATCTTGAGCTTAGAGATCATATACCCGTAGGGGACCATAGAGATAGCTATGCCATAGAACTCAATGACAAAGCCTACTTTGGAGAGAATGCCAAGCCTTTTAGTCTCAAAAATGTCAAAATGAAAATAAGATCTAATGGTGAAAACTGCTCTGCGGCAATGTTAGATCATGAAAAAAGTAAAAATATAGACGTATCCAATGGTGAAAACCTCTCCGAGGCACTGAAGGATGGAAGACTTGACCCTCTACTCAATCTCACACATCAAGAGAGATCTTCAATCTTGATAGAACCAGTAGAGCTAATCAATGTCAGGACAGGTGATAATCCTAGAATGATCCACATGGCACAATCTTTAACAACACAAGAAAAGCCAGCATTCACCGAATTCTTCAAAAGAAAACAAATCAATTTTGCATGGACATATGTGGATATGCCAGGGCTAGATCTGAATCTCATAATGCATCACTTATCCTTAGCTCCAGGAGCTAAGCCAGTAAAGCAAAAACTCAGAAAGATGCACCCACATGTGGCCCTCATGGTGAAAGAAGAGCTGAAGAAACTATTAGATGTTTGATTCATCAGACCAATAGACTATCCTGAGTGGATTTCAAACATAGTACTAGTTACCAAACTAGATGGCAGAGTCTGAATATGTAATGACTTTAGAGACTTGAACAAAGCTTGTCCAAAAGATGATTTCCCCCTGCCAAACATTGACATTATTGTAGATCTCACAGCAGGGCACACCATAATGTCACTAATGGATGGTTTTTTCGGATACAACCAGATAAAAATTGTACCTGAAGACCAACACAAGACTACATTCACATGTCCTTGGGGCACCTATTGTTGGTGTGTCATGCCATTTGGTTTGAAAAATGTCGGCACAACATATCAGAGAGCTATGACCACAATCTTCCATGACATGATGCACACTATAATGGAAGATTATGTTGATGACATCCTGGCAAAATCACTCACAAGAGAAGGACACCTAGTAGTACTGGACAAAATCTTCAAAAGACTGGAACAGTTTAATGTGTGCCTCAATCCGAAGAAGTGCGTGTTTGGAGTTACCTTAGGTAAGATACTTGGATACATAGTGTCCACCAATGGAATCAAAGTTGACCCAGCTAAAGTGAAAGCCATCATGGAAATGCCACCTCCTAAGAATCTCACTTAGCTAAAGTCCCTACAGGGAAAACTACAATCTATCAAAAGGTTCATTTCTCAATTGGCAGACAAGTGCCACCCATTTTCCCACCTCCTACATAAGAATGTCCCTTTCAAATGGAATGATTCATGTGAGCAAGCATTTTAGCAGTTAAAGGAATATCTAATGAAGCCTCTTGTATTGATGCTGCCAATTCAAGGTAAACCTCTACTGCTGTATATCTCGGCCACACCAATAGCTCTGAGAGCTCTCCTTGCACAACAAAATTATGAAGGGAAAGAACAAGCAATCTACTATATCAGTTGAACACTTGTTGGATATGAACTACAATACACGTCAGTTGAAAGAGCATGTCTTGCTGTGGTCTTCGCCTCACAAAAGTGGAGACATTACATGTTGTCACATTCGGTCAAACTAGTAGAAAAAATTGATCCACTCAAGTACTTACTCAACAAAGTAGCCCTAACAGGTAGATTGTCCAAATGGGTCATGCATCTTAGTGAATTTGACATCGAATATGTAGATAGGAAAGAAATAAAAGGCCAAGTACTTGCAGATCAACTGGCAGATGTACCTCTAACAGATGATAGCCCTTTGAGTTTTAAATTTCCAAACGAGTCTATCTTTCACATAACCACAGCAACTTGGAAAATGCATTTCGATGGCTCATATACTTAGCATGGATCGGGACCAGATATCTTGTTGATCACCCCTAGTGGCGACACCATTCCTAAATCATATAGATTATTATTTCCCTGCACTAACAACGTGGCAAAGTATGAAGCCCTAGTCATTGGCATCAAGCTAGCAGTTGAATGGAATATCCAGGAACTTCAGGTGTATGGTGACTCACAGCTGGTCATAAATCAAGTAAATGATGACTACCAGACAAAAGATGAGAAATTAATCCCTTACAAATGAATGGTAGATGACTTCAAAGAATACTTTGTCAATATCTCTTTTGAGCAGATACCAAGGATTAAGAACAAAGCTGTAGATGCCATGGCAACGATTGCATCTCTCCTTGATATTCCAAATAATCAATCACGTTATGAGTTCTTGGTAGAGCCAGTGTCCCATCCTGAATATGACACCCTTGAATCCCATATCATTTGCCACATTGTTGGAGTTAATTCCCCCCTTTATGGAAAAATATTTTCCTATCTTAAAGAGAATACCTTCCCACCTAATCTCTCCAATAACCAAAAATGAACCTTCATCCATCAGGCATCCCGGTATGCCATTATCGCCAATACCCTATACCGCAGAGGTCTCGATGGTACTCTCCTTAGATGTCTCGATAGTGAGGAATATCAAACCACCCTAAACAAAGTGCACGACAGTATATGCAGGACCCACTCTAGTGGCCCTACCCTAGCCAAGAAACTCATATGCATGGGATACTACTGGCCAACCATGGAACAAGATTCCTATCATTTTGTAAAAAAGTGCAAGAAGTGCCAAATCCATGAGAACCTAATACATGCACTAGCACAAGAGCTGTAGCCATTAATGACTCCTTGGCCTTTCTATCAGTGGGAACTCGACTTAGTGGGAAAGATTCACCCTCCTTCATCCAGCGGACATAAATTCATAATCACCGCCACTGAGTACTTTACTGATGAAGGGGGTAAATCACAAAACACACAATAACAGATATTGAACATAGCAAATAGAACTTTCTTTTATTGAACTGGGCAACTCATTACATTACAGAAGCTCAATTACAATCAGAGGATGAATCCTCTACTGGCTGCAACACATTACAACTTTCCCAACCTCAAGACTCTAGAATCTTCAGCCTTCTGTAACCCCAAATCAGCTAGGGTTTCTATTTCCCACCTATTCTTGACTCTACAGTAGCCCCCCTTAACTCTACTACCACCCAGGGTTCCTAAAGTAGTCATAAATAGCACTTTTTGGCGGCCTCTAGCCAAATTTTGAAATTTGCAACTCCCTCCAAAAGTAGGTCAACTTCCGGGAAGCATAACTTTTGATCTGGGTGTCCGATTGACGAACCGTTTTAAGCGCCGGAAAGCTTGTGATGTGAACTATCACACCAAAAATTCATAAATGGATTTCTATCAACTTTTTGGGATGTTATGGGAAGTTTTAGTGCCTCATATCTCATTCCAAAAATTTTCATGGGCTTTTCAGAAAACAAAAACTTTAATATCTTTCAGTTCACAAATGATCTTTGCCTGATTCCTTTGCCAAAGGTATTACATTTCCGTTATGTAACTTTCTGAAAGTTTTTGCTTCATTACGTGCCCAAATGCAAACTTTCTAAAAATAGCAGGTACACTTTCCTAATTAGGCAGGTCGCTATTTTTAGTAGTTTTAGAAAAATTGAAAGTCCTACATTATTATTCTAGACATTATGGAACCAAAAACACTAATTATGGAAAGAAATGAAAACAACTACAATGATTTTGAATTAACTTCTTTTTGGGTGATGCAAGATTGCCCTTACACCACTGGATGCTCCTGCATCATTTACAAAGTGGATTGAAGCTGTGCCATTAGCCAATATCACAGGTAAGCAGATTGCCTCCTTTATCTTGAACTACATCATTTGTCGCTATGGTATCCCTTCGTCCATTATCATGGATAATGGACGACCTTTCAAAAATCAAGATGTCAGGGAACTATGCGACAAATTCCATATCCAACACCGCTTTTCTACCCCTATTACCCCCAAGGCAATGGCCAGGCGGAGGCATCAAATAAAACCATTTTAAAAATCCTAAAGAAGACTATCAATGATGTCAATCATGATTGGCATGTCCAATTAAATCCTGCACTTTGGCCCTATCGTACAAGCATCTGCACACCCACAGGTGCAACACCATACTCCCTGGTCTACAGATATGAAGCCATCTTGCCCATTGAAGTCAAGATCTCATCCTTGTGAGTTTCATTAAAAGGCCTCATATCTGATGAAGAGTACAGAGTGTTTAGACTTCAAGAGTTAGAGTTGGTCAAAGAGAGAAGGCAACAGGCCTTTACCACCTAAAATCTTATCAACAACAGATGTCCAGAAGCTACGACCATAGGGTTAAGCCTCGAGTATTCCAAGTTGGTGATCTAGTCCTCAGAGAAAATCCTAGAAATTAGCAAGATCGAGAAAAGAAAGGCAAGTTCGAACCCAACTAGCTGGGTCTCTATGTCATCATTGAAGCCTATGGGTCAGGAGCATATCAATTGGCTACATCTGAAGGTGAATTATTTGATGACCCTATCAATAGTATGCATCTTCGCAAGTTCTATACCTAAAAACCCCAATGCAAGGGAGTCCTTAAAAATTCAAAAAAATTGAAAGTGATCAAAAACAAACAAAAAATAAAAAAAATGGAAAAATAACAAAAAAATCATTTTCTGGTGAAAACCTAGCAAACAGGCGTCATGTGTACTTTTAGCTTTCGTGCAAATAAAAGCAAATGGTGAAAACCTGGTCTTCCTCCATCTATTGTGACCTCATGTCTCTTGTGTCCATCATATCATTCATCCTGAACTAGTCCTTTGAACCATTGTCGAACTATGTCACCTCTGAGTTATCACGTAGGCAAGGACATTCCCAATGCATCCCCAAGGCTCCACTCCACTCCACTTCTTTCCTATCCGTTCCATCAAGTGTCATCTATCCTGCTGTCTGTTCTATTTCTACATATGTGTCATCACCTAGGTCTTAGGTCCATCAGGTTCACCCCGAACTATGTTGCCTCTGCGTTGTCACGTAGGCAAGGCCATTTAGCAATGAGCCCCCAAGGCACTAGGTTAGTCCCTTAGGGTCCATCTCTCCATGTCTGTTTGTCGTGTCACCCATAATAAGTTGATCCTTTGTCTAAACTAGGGGCAACTTCTTGACCTGGTTACGGATTCAGATTCTTGAATGCCACATTTTCTAAAAGAGGATACCAATAAGGATTGTGATACCTTTCACTAGACAAGTGTGCGTAGCAAAGCAAGCTTGCCAAAAACAAAAATCTTGGCACAAAAGCATCAACCTGTCCAAAGCAAAGTAAAAATGTATACCGAAACACTCAGATTAACTCTATATAAATTATGGCAAAAAGACACATCTAATGCAAGAATGTTTTGTGAACAGGTTAACTTACAAAGTCTTGGATTTTTGTCATTATGTCTTTCTATGCTACTCAAGGATGCCAAAAGCTAGAGATGCTATGATGGGGGCATAATCTTTTTCTTTGTCTGTTGTTTGTGGATCAAACTTTAGTAATGTGACAACTTTTGTCTAATGACATGATCAGCAAAAGATCATCGAGGACTTTGGAGGTCTGAACATGAAAAAGGGCAATCCTTGTCTGTTGAAACACAAGAAGTACTCAGGTCATCTAGATTCAAGTTTGACTAGATGCTTGTATCAACTTGCTATATCAAAATCCATGTAAGGAATACCCAGGTCATCTCAGTTTAATTATACATAGATGCTTGTATTTTCTTACAACATTTCAAAAAGAGAAAAGAAACAAAAAGTGCCCAATGATGAAAGCAAAGTACTTGCACTCTAATGATGACAAAGTATCCACATCCATCCCATATCCAGAAATCCATATCAACCATGCAATAAGAAAATGCTGCAGAGTATCAAATGAAAGACCGTATTTCTTTCATTCCTTTTCTTCCACCTATCTATATCATCTTTGTGTCAATTGAGTACATTTGGACATATCAAAAACATAGCATAGATAACATATCATATCACATGAGATAGTCATTCACATGATTAAATCATTTTAAGTGCATTAGGTCTTCCACATACCTTTGCATCCGTATATCATATCAAAAATCAAAAACATAGATAAATACATATAGAGTTGCATAATCATATCAATAACATTTCACATTTGCATTAGCATATCAGATCATCCTAATCCATCTAATATGCATCACATATACAAAGCATCATAAGATAGATTGCATCCATAACATATAAACATAGAACACGTGCATGTAGAACATCAATAACTGCATCATCATATAAACATAAAAACATGTCCAAATGTGCAATATATCAAAATATATGTCCATCTCTCAGAGTCATATCATGAAATGTATATAAAGTACAAAAAGATAGTGATACATGTCTTAGGGAAAAATAATACATAGCAGGCTATCTCAGCCGTCAAAAATGTGTACATCAAGCCAAAAAATTAGTACAAGTGTCAAAAACTAGCTAACCCTGCTGCCGTGGAGCACTGCTCCCTAGACTGCCCTCCCCTCTGTCACCCCCTGACTGCTGGGGGCCTCTCATTGATGCTACAGATTGAGATCCACCTACTCTCTATGATGCCACAGACTGACTCCTATAACTAGGCGTATGTTGGTCCACCAGCACTGCCCCATGATATAATCCTCTGTAATACTGAATCTAAGCCTGTACCCTGGCAAGCTCACCCTGTACCTGGACTAGCTATGTCCGTACCTATGCCAGCTGTGTCTGTACCTGCTGCACCTGGGAAACCAAAAACCTTGAAGTACTATCTATACCCAGGGCTTCTACTACTGCATCTCTCTCCACTCTGATCGCCCGCACCCTCGCCAAGGTTGAGTCATGCTCTCTGGAGATCTCTGATATCCATCTTACGTCTGCATCTCTCCGAGACTCCACTACTCTCAGGTGGGCCCTCAACTACCTAACCTGACCATGTAACGCAACAATGGCCTATTGTTGTATGTCAGGCTACGGAGCCTATCCTCCCTGTCCCTGCACCTGCTGTTATGCCACCTACTATGGTGGTGACATCTGTCTCTGTTGTGCCACCTACTGTACTAGCACCTGCCCTACAGCCTACGGCTGTGCAACATGCTACTGACCCGAAGGTCCCTCCCTAGACCTCCTCCTTTGTCTCGGTCTACCATCTCCTCTTCCTCCTCCATCTCCCCCTCCATCTCCTCTTCCTCCTCCATCTCCATCATCATCTCCCTGACCTCCTCCCCCCCTCTATCTCCTCCTCCTCCTACCAGCTCCACCCTCATCATCTGAATCCTCCTCATCTATACGAGGAGCCAACTCTCCAAGTCCTAAATATCTGGGAAATGGATGAGCAGTGAACCACTCCTCATAGTCTGGCGTCATACTCGCATCTACTATCCCCCTCCTCATAGGCCAAGCTACATAAGGGATCTAACAAAAGTCTGCCAAGCTCTCCTCATACGATACCACGGGACCCCACCCCAGTCTCTCTGCATGGGTCCTCATAAATCATGCCTACCCCTGTGGCCTACCTTGCACTCTGCCAAACTACCTCTGTACTTTGCTGACAATCTGACGCTCTAGTATGTACTGCATCCTGCCAATAAGCCACTGAGTCTGGAAATAGTACGGCAACTCATCATCCTCATCCTCCCATACCTCGTAGTCTAGGTATGGGTGCCAGATAACTAGATCCACATTATCTAGTGCATGTCTTCAATACTCAAGCTTCCTCAGCTTGTGCTCGGAAATCATGCCTGCATATCCGTAGCTGTAGGGCTCCCCTCTATGCCTATGAAAAACACATATCGGTCGTGTGATCCCTATGTGCTCCCACAACCAAAACTGCAAAAGAGACACACCTATTGACAAGTTGGCCCCTCTGTGATACACAACCTGGTGTATATCCCTGTACAAGTGTGCTAGCACGCACACACCCCATGAGTATTGAGTCCCATAGGTAATCATGCTCTCTAGCACCCTCCCCAAGCCAATTGGGAACCCGTGTGACCTCCTATCGGGGCATACTATGCCACTGATCAATCCCGCCACTATCCTTGGGAAGTAGTCATAGTAGTCATGAATGTCCTGCCACAAAATCACCTGTTCAACTAGCTCTGGGTCATCAAACACCTGTTTGCACTCAGCCAATCCTGCATCACGTTGTGGATCATACTCTACCAACTCTCCCTGAATAGGGAGGTGCATAATCCTGTAGACGTCATCTAGAGTGATCGCCATCTCCCTAGTCGGTAGATGGAATGTCCCATCCTTGTTGTGGAATCGCTCCACTGCTGCAGTCAACAAACCACGGTTCACGCGAACCTCAGGCATGAAACAAATGTAATGTAGACCCATAGCACCAAGAGCCTCCCAATCCATCTCTATCAACATATACCGCTACAACAACGGCAAAGGGAATTACTCTCGTGACATCAGGGTATCATGGATATCCTCTTGCAACTAGGCAAAGCATAATGTCAAAGAAATCCATATCCAAGCAAACCTACTCAAAGTAATCAAATGATCCTATCATTGACTTAACATATCAAATTAATCAAAACAACATATCATCTCTTGACTAGATTCTTGGCAATCTTCGAGATCACTTATCAATTGATGCATCGATCAAGGTGCCAATTAGGTTAATTTTGTTAAGTCAACTAACTATCCTAGTGTAAATGCGCTGAACCAGGTGGCAAATGCGCTGATTCATATCAGATGTGCTGCTTCACTGTGAATGCACCAATCCTTAACGTATATGCGTTGTTCTGGCACATGTGCCTCTTTTTGTGTCACATGCGCAGTTCCATAGTGGATGCACCGATTCCTGGCCTATATGCGCACATCTATCATATGCGCCATAAGATCACTCAGATGCATGGTTTCTCGGCATATGCACCATTTCAGGACGCATATGCGCCGAACTTTAGTTTGGTGAATATATCCTAGCTATTTTTCCTAAGCATTTATTGGCCTAATAAATGACTTTTAGCGAGATTTGACGAACTACATACCAATGGTCCTACCTCGGGTGGTCGATCGAACCATCGAACTCATTCAAAATGATGCTCTTCGCGTAGAATATCCATATCTCTATCAACTTCTCTGTCTCCTCTACTCTCCTAAGCTCTTAAAGACCAATGAAATAAGGACAAATGTGCAAATGAATAGGACTTGTGGACCCAGCTCCTATATATAGCAAGGGAACCATAGCTGACTGTGTGACAATTGTGACTGCTTCCCATATCTGTTCCTCCAAACCATGTCCTATTTTTCTCCATCCTAACCTGCTTTCCACCTACTTCTTCATGAGATTGTACGTCTCACGCTTTCTGTCGTCTTCTCATCCAATCTGCCGAGGGGGAATCCTGTCATTAAAATTGTACCAGGGGCAAACTGGGGCATGTATCATTGTCAAAAATTCTTATTCTTTGAAACAACATGATAAAACACATTGCATCAAAGAGGGGCAAAATGTATACACCTAAAAATGACATGACTCTACCTAAATAAATATTTTAAATATTTATTTCATCTTAATATTCCTCTATCAATAAATAAATAAATCAATTTATTTATTTGATTCATTTTCTCCCATTAATTGAATAAATTACATTTATTTAATTAATTCCATCAATATCAACTTTATTCTTCTAAACAATTAAATAATTTTAATTATTTAATTAAATCATTCATTCTTCCAAATTTAAATAAAATACAAATTTATTTAAATTAAATCTTAATCTCTAAAACTAAAATATAATTAAATATTTTATTTATTCTTCCAAATCATGTGCAAGTAATTGAATAAATTTATTTATTTAATTTGCTTTCTTATCTTCCAAATCTTCTAAAAATAAATCTTCCTTGTCATGTAAAAATAAAAAGCTGAGTTAACTGATTTAAAGCAACTTTGTTTTTATCAAAAAAACTCTTAAATTAGAAAAAATATATTCTAATTTAAGAAATAAAAGCTCATCCTCATCAAGAAAGCAGTTAACTCAACAAAGCATCCTTTTGAATGACACATGTCCTTCTTCTATTCACGCACATTCTCTCGAACATCCTCTACCATTGATCTTCTTATTTCTTCTACACCATTGATCTTCTCTCACACAATCCTATAAATACCCCTATATCCATCCATTTCATAATCACGAAGCTTTCAAGTAAACTTATGCTGCAAAATCCATAGCGCGCCATTGGCACCCCCACTCACATCATTCATTATTCATCCTACATTGTGTTGAAGCTCATCTTCAACACAATGAGTATCCAAGCCATTTCTCCTTTGCCATCTTGAGGAATTAAAGCAAGGAAGCAATCTTCCTGAGGGCTGCATTTATCACCAAAAGATCAAAAGAGAATAGGCGAGCAATGAAAATCACGAGGTAACAAAGGTTGTAAGTATCATTCTTATTTTAAAGATTTTGTTATTTGCACATTTCATTGATGTTATTGGGTGTTTTATAATTCATTTTATTATCCCATTTTACCCATGACAATTAGTGATAATCGATACAGGCATGCCATTGTGTTAAGTGATGTAATTCATAATGAATGAGGCAATTTGTTTTCCTGTGACATTGGCTAGGGGTACAACTTTAATCCACTTCGTAAAGTACTCGGTGGTGGTGATGATGAATTTATGGCCGTTGGATGATGGAGGGTGTATCTTGCCCACTAAGCCGAGTCCCCATTGATAGAAAGGCCAAGGAGTAATTAATGGCTATAGCTCTTGTGTCAGTGCATGTATTAAGTTCTAGTGGATTTGGCATTTCTTTCTCCTTTTCACAAAATGATAGGAGTCCTTTTCCATAGTTGGCCAATAGTATCCTATACATATGAGTTTATTAGCTAGGGTAGGACCACTAGAGTGGGTCCCACATATACCATCGTGAACTTCTCTTAGGGCAGTTTGATATTCCTCACTGTCGAGACACCTAAGGAGAGTACCATCTAGTCCTCATTGATATAGGGTGTTAGTGATTATGGTATAATGGGAGGCTTGGTAGATGAAGGTTCTTTTTTGGTTACTAGATAGATCAGGTGGTAGGGTGTTCTCTTTCAGATAAGTATATACTTTTTCATATAAGGGGGAATCTAATCCTATGATATGGCATATGATGTTGGATTCGGGGGTGTCGTATGCAAGATGGGATACTGGCTCTACTAAGAACTCATAACATGATTGGTTTTCAGGGATCTCGAGGAGAGATGTAATGGTTGCCATGGTGTCTACTGCTTTGTTCTTTAGCCTAGGTATCTGCTCAGAAGAGATCACAACAAAGTATTCTTTGAAGTCGTCTACCATATGCTTGTACAGTATTAACTTCTTATCTTTTGTTTGATAGTCATCATTCCCCTGGTTGATGACAAGTTGTGAATCGCCATACACATGAAGTTCTATGACTTTCCATTCTACTGCCATCTTGATGCCAATGACCAAGGCTTTGTATTCGACCACATTATTAGTGCATGGAAAGAGTAGTCTGTATGACTTTGGAATTGTGTCTCCATTAGGTGTGGCCAACAAGATACTTGCTTTGGACCCATGCTGAGTATATAGTCCATCAAAGTAGAGTTTCTAGGCTATTGTTGTAATGTTAAAGATAGACTCATCTAGAAATTCAAAGCTTAATGGGTTGTCATCTGTCAAAGGTGCATCTGCCAGCTAATCTGCAATCACTTGCCCCTTTATTGCTCATCTATCTACATACTCGATGTCAAATTCACTAAGTATCATGACCTATTTTCATATTCTACCTATTAGGGTAGCTTTGTTGAGCAAGTATTTCAATGGATCGATCTTCGCTACTAGCTTGATGGAGTGTGAAGGCATGTAATGCCTCCATTTTTGTGAAGCAAAAACAACAATAAGACACACTCTTTCAATTGGTGTATATTGTAGCTTGTAACCTACTAGTATCCTACTGATGTAGTAGATTTCTTGTTCCTTTCCTTTGTTGTTCTATTGTGCTAGCAGAGCTCCAAGAGATGTTGGTGTAGATGAGATGTAGAGTAGCAATGGTTTGCCCTAGATTGGCAGCATCAAGACAGGTGGGTTCATTAGATATTCCTTTAGATGCTGAAAAGCTTGCTCACACATGTCATCCCATTTGAAAGGAATGTTTTTGTGTAGGAGATGGGTGAATGGATGACACTTATCTGCCAGTTGAGAGATAAACCTTCTAATGGACTATAGCTTTCCTTGTAGAGATCATAACTGACTAAGATTCTTGGGGTGTGGAATTTCCATGATTGCTTTTACCTTGGTTGGGTCCACCTCAATTCCTTTTGCTAACACTATATATCCAAGGAGTTTACCAGATGTTATTCCAAAAACACACTTTTTGGGATTTAAGCGTACATTAAATTTCTCTAATCTTGTGAAGATCTTGTCTAAGACTTGAAGGTGTCCTTCTCGGGTGATTGACTCAGCTAGAATGTCATCTACATAATCTTCCATGATGGTGTGCATCATGTCATGAAAGATTATAGTCATGGCCCTTTGATATGTTGCTCCCGCATTTTTTAGTCTGAATGGCATGACACACCAACAATAGGTACCCCATGAACATGTGAATACGGTCTTGTGTTGATCTTCTAGCGCTATTTTGATTTGATTATAGCTAGAAAATCCATCCATTAGTGATAACATAGTGTGCCCTGCTATTAGATCCACAATGATGTCAATGTTGGGCAAAGGGAAGTCGTCTTTGGGACAAGCCTTGTTCAGATCTCTGAAGTCATTACACAGTCTAACCCTTCCATCTAGTTTGGAAATAGGAACTATATTTGAAATCCACTCCGGATAATCAATTGGTCTGATGAAACCAACATCTAGCAGCTTCTTCAATTCTTCCTTTACTAAAAGTATGATATGCGGATGCATCTTCCATAGTTTTTGTTTGACTGGCTTAGCTCTTGGAGCTAGTGACAAATGATGCATTATAAGGTTTGGATCCAGTCCTGGCATATCCACATATGACCAAGCAAAGTTAATCTATTTCCGCTTGAAGAATTTGATGAATTTTGAATTTTCTTGTGCAAATAAAGATTGTGCCATATGGATTATCCTTGGGTTGTCTTTTGTGCCAATGCTGACATGTTCTACTAGTTCAATCAAAATTGAGGACCTCTCCTGATGTGTCAGATTGGGAAGAGTGTCAAACCTTTCATCCTTTGGCACCTCAGAGAGGTTTTCACCATCGGATATGTCTTTTATTTTTTTACTATTTTCATGATCTAATACTACCACAGAGTGGTTTTCATCATTAGATCTATCTTTTATTTTCACATTTTTATGACCGAAAGGCTTGACAATCTCTCCAAAATAAGCCTTGTCATTGAGTTCTATAGCATAGCTAGTTTTGTGATCACCTGCAGGTAGATGCTCTCTAAGTTCTGGAAAATCTATGATGGCATCATCATTTTGGAAAGTATCAAGCTCAGGAGATTCATCTTGTAAATCCCAGTCTATGAGTTTAGGATGCACTAAGAGTAATGGGTCATCGGGTTGATCGGGTTCGAGGGTAGTGATGGTTAAGATGGAGGAGTTGTTTAGGCTAGTGTAAGTATTTACAAAGTCTATGATGGTACTCTCCTCAAGTTGATATGTCAAGTGTGGCATCATTCCTTCCTCATGAAACTCATTTTCAGTACTTTATGGATCAAAGTCTAGTGATCTAGACCTAGAGCTTCATCCCTCCTGAGGTGTATGGGTAGAGCTATATTGTTGAACTACATCAACATCTTTCTCATCACAAGATAGTTCAGAAAGACTATCCCATTCATAGTCATTTGAGTTTGTCTCACTCCATGCTTGTAGTAGTAGCTATTTTTTTTGCTTGTCTTTACTTTTGACCTTTTCTTTTCCTTTGTAACCTAGCCCTGTAGTGTCTCAGGCTGTTAAGGAAGGAGGTTGGATAGGTTCAATGATACCTTCTTTCCTTAATCCTATGGGACCATGACCGTCATATCCCATTCTTTGTAAAATAGAGAACCCTTGACCATACTGTTTGGTTTGCAATTGGGATTGAGGGTCTAGTGGTGTGGATTCACTATCTTCATCTTTATATAGCTATTGTAAGATATCCTTCTCATCACTCTCATTTGATAGACATCCCCACTTAATAAAAGGACCTTTTGGAGTTTCCAATGACTTGGGTTTGTTCATGGAGGGTTTTCCATAGGACTTGGGAGATATAGGTAGTTGCGCTAGGCAGAAGGATTGTGTGATGGTATACCCTCCTACACCCTTGTATTTGAGCTTGAGTTTGAGTTCAGATGTCTTGGATGTAGAAGGTAGTGAGGCTGGGTCAACACGAGATGAATATGAGGTAGATGCATGGTTGGTGGGGATTACAACTTCAAGCTTGGATTGGATGGAATTGCAATATTGGAATGGATTAGGATCACCTTGGATAGTGATTTCTTGGCCATTATGAGGAAACTTGATACACTGATGGTAGGTGGATGGCACCACCTTCATTGCGTGTATCCAAGGTCTTCCAAGGAGAATATTATATGCTTGTTCCATATGAAGCACTTGACACACCACATCTTTCACTACCAGTCCCACTCTTATTAGCAACACAACAGTTCCTTTTGATGTCCATTCTTCTTCATCGTAAGCCTTGATAATGATTTTCTTTTTAGGATCAATGGCATTCTCTAAAAACCCCAATGCAAGGATTAGTTTTAATGTGCAGATATTTAAATCTACCCCTCCATCTATTAGGACTTGTTTTATTTTATGCTTATGGATGAAGGTTTCAATATGGAGGGATGCATTATGTGGTTGGGTGATAGACATATCATCTTTTTCTATGAAGGATAAGAAATGGGGTGTAGTTAGATGACCTACCATGGCCTAAAATTGCTCTTCAGCTAGATTGGTTAGGATGATAGTTTCCAGGAGAGCTTTTTCGAGGATGGATTTGTGAGATGGGGATAGACGCAAAAGCTCCAAAATAGATATATGTGCCGGTGTTTTAAGGAGTTGGTCAAGGACGTTGTATTGGTTGGACGTGGAGGATGGCTTGGATGAAGCCCCTTGGAGAGTAACTTTTCCACTGCGAGTGGTCACATTACAATCGGGCTTTTTATTTATAGTGATCACATTGACATGTGAGTCACTTTTGGAGATGTGGTTGACAACATAATCATATGACACATTTGTGTAGTTGGCGTTGTTACCACTGTTATTGTTTTGATTTGAAGAACCTCCCTTCTCATAGTTGGGAAGTAGATTCTTGAATGCCAAATGGTCATCATTGGATGCATGTCCATCAATTTTTATTACCTTTTGATCAATCAAGTCTTGAATGATATTCTTTAGTCTTTAGCAGTCATTGGTTTTGTGACCCTTGCTTCTATGATATTCACAAAAGTCTGAGTCTTTCCACCAAGAAGGTTTAAATTTTGGTTCATAATCTCTCACCATTGGAAGCGTTATGAGATTGTTTGATATTAGCTTCCATAGGACAATTCGAGTGATTCTCCTAGAGGTGTGAACTTTCGACGAGGAGGAAAGTTTGTGGATCATGGTTCATTGTTTTGAGGTTTGTTTGATAGTGTGTTGTTTTGTGGATTTGATAGATTAAAGATTGGTTGTTTTGGTACCACATTTTTAGCATCAACAACACCATCATTTACAATGTTTTTGTTTTTGGTCTAGAACCTTGGCTTGTCCGTGTTGTTAGTAGAACTAGGGGTGTCTTTGTAGAGTTTGATTTGCCCCTTGGCTATCAAGGCCTTCTCAATGAGCAACCCCATTTCAATGACTTTACTAAAGGAAGTAGGACATTGTATTTGTATTTGATAGCTCAAGTCAATGTTTAGGTTGTGGACAAACATCTCAATCATTTGTTTCTCCAGTATATGGTATGGACACTTGCTAGCTAGTTATCTCCATCTTTGTAGAAAAGAGGCAAAAGATTCTCCGCCTTTTTACTTGTTGTTTCAAAGGTCCAACATTGAGATTTCATGCTCAATATTGTAGGAGAAATGGGTCACAAATTTATCCACTAGCTCATTAAAGGTTCAGATGTCGAGAGGTAATCGGGAGAACCATTCCATTGCTTGTCCTCCTAGACTACATGCAAATAGTCGCATAAGGTATGTTTCATTGTGAGTGACTTCTAAGCAAGCAACACTAAATTCTCTTATATGGTCACACGGGTCCCCTTTTCCTCAATATTTATCAAATTTTGGAACCTCAAATCTTGAGGGAAAAGGTATCATGACCAAACTTTTGTCAGAAGGATACAATGAGATATCCTCTAGTGAGTAGGGCTTTGTTGAAGTTCAAGTTTGGATGTCCATAAGTTATTGTTGCAAGACTTGGATTTGTTGCGTTAATGTTTCCAAAGGGTTTTCTCTATCCTTAGTTTTGTCATTTTTGGGAGCATCGTTGTCATTAGATGGGGTTTCTTCTCTCAATTTTGAGACATCAAAATCAGGGGTAATTTAATTCCTTGTTGTGCTAGCATGAGGAAATATTTTTGGGGGTCCATGGTCACGACCTTGTCCATCATTTTTTGGAATTTGGGATCTTGCAAATCACTAACAAATTCCTCATGTGGGATTTCTTCCTCATCATCGCTAGATGCAGCGGAGTGCTCACTATGGTTTGAGGGATCCATTTCTTTATTTTTGTTGGTTTGGGATCTAGTTTGAACCATAATATTTTTGGGTATGGGTGAAGTTGGATTGTGAGACTTGGTGGATTTGGTTTTGGTGTTTTGGTATGAAATGATATGAGGTGAATTTGGTTGGATATGTTTTTTACAAGATTTTGCTAAGGTTTTATATTGATCTAGGTTGTCCAAACAATGTGCTCTTGAGCTAAAAGGTAGTCAAAATAGGGATAGTTGATCACCACTATTGATATAGACTATTCTTTTATCAAGATTACACTAGCACAGTTTCGAGGTGAAGGATGATTGATCCTATTATGAAACTAACTAGATTTTGTTTGAATTTGGTAGAGTCTCAATAATGCCTAGAGAAAATCTTGGTTTGGTTTGAATGTTTTGGATGGCTAGGTATGTTATGGTGAGTGGAATGTTTGGAAACAAGTATGAAATGGATTTTTATGGTTCCACTGAGTTCACAAAATAAATCTAAGCAATAATGGGTACCAGGAAGTGATTTTGTTTTCCTCACAAACTATTGGGAAATGCTCTCTATTACAGATGCGCAGGTTTATTTGCACAAAAATAGAGTGTGAATGCATGCTTCTGTGGATTGAATGCGTAGTTTTGAATGTGTACTTCTGCTACCTCAATATGTTGAATTGTCTATACATTGAAAGATTTAGTAAATGAACAATAAGAAGGTTTAAATGTGCAAGAAAATGTCTCAAAAGCGCAATTCTATTCTTCTGTAGTATTTGAGCAATTTTTCTTGTTTTCAAGGACATTTTTCGAAGCAAGTTAAGTGTTTTTGTTGATGATTTGTGTCAATTTGTTGCAACAAAAGCACAACAGATAAGAAGATTCCATGTTGTTTATACAAATTTTTGATAAAACTTTTTGTTGCAAACAAGTACAATCCTATAGTAGGCAAGGACAATATTCCTTGAATTCCAACTTGGATTTTACTCTAGCCACTTACATAAAGGCAAAAAGTTAGCAACTTGGTAGTACCGACTCCTCCTTATAGTGCACTCACTTCTCATGCATACCAAGTTACAGTCCCTCCGAAGAGTTGGATTTTCTGTCTCCGCACTAGATGAGTGTATGATGTTGGACGACTTCAAAGGACTTCCTCTTGCGTCAACAAATAGGGGTTTTTGGCTTTCTAAAACAATTGGCTTTTTAGTTTGGGCATCCATTTGGGTGGTTATACATGTGGCAATTCACTCCGTTATCGAGGCTTACCAGTCTAAAGAGGTTAGGCTCAACAAAGTTAAATGAACCACAAGGGTACTATGGGAAACATTTATCGGTACAACACAATAGCACCCGTTGTTTGTGCCTTTCAACACAAACACAATTTATTTATAGCAGCTTAGAAGTGGCTTGGATTTATCCTGTTACTGCTCGAGGTCATCCCACTTGGAAGAAACACAATCCCAAGGGCAGGCCTCTTCTAAAGGTTACACAAATAAAATGATGAGTTTGGCATTTTGGTCACCCAAGAAGGGGAGAGCATAGTCCTATCATCATTTTCAAGCATAATAGACACTGGTTCTTTATCCTCCTAGAGTTAAAAACCAAAAACTAGGTGTATTTTACTCTACCAAGCACACTTCATTGACAAGATAGCAAAAACTTGGAAAAGATGGTTAATTTTATCCTCCTAAACAAGTCTATGTGAAGATTATTGTTGAAGAATTAAACAAATTACTTTCCCCAATTTAAGCTGAATGATAGTTTGTAGTGCAAGATAGCAAAATGAAAAATTTGTTCAATTTTATCCACCTAGGTTGGGACTATGTGTGAGTTGTAATGCAACAGTATAATTTATTGCCTCCTAATTAGATCTAGGTAAAAATTTGCATGAAGATGTCAAATTAATTCCTCCTAATTAAGTCTAGATGAAGATATGATGCAACTAAATGACTAAACCAACTTTCTACACCTGCAAGATCATTTTGTCAAAAGCCTCCATTTGATGATCAAAATACTTCCAACAAAAGTTAGTACGAAAATTTTACAAATTCCATACAACTCTCTGACAGGAATCAGATGTGTTGAAATAGAGAATGGATGTGCAAAAAGATAAAATAAATGCACAGGAATACAAATGTGCGGAAAGATCCAATAGATGCGTAGAAAAAAGTTTTAAATGTGCAGACAAAATGAATGCACTGAAAGAGTGATCAAATGCACAGAAAGAATCTTTATATGTACCAAATTGTCATTTTCATCATGAATGCACAGAACTGGAAGAATGAGTGCACCATAACAACCTGTCATGACTACAACTTGACCAAAAACTCAAAATAGAGATTAGCCACTAGGCCCCACGGTGGGTGCCAAAATGTGATTGAACTTCTAAATCATAGTAAAAACTACTAAATATATAATAACTTCAATGAAATTGATGCAAATACAATAAACAAAGATATTACCTTCGTAGATCCTATTCACCTCATAACTTCCATTGTTGCCTATCTCGTATCGATCTTATGTATGATTTTAGCTCTCAGAAGTTGTACTTCCTTACTGTTGAAGATGACAATAGAAGAATGGCTATGAAGAGTATTGTGTAATGCAACTACAATGTAATAACTAAGATGAGGGATGGAGATAATGATATGTAGCCATGGTGGATGATAATGAGGTGAGGATGAGACTATGCAAATGCAATGAGTGGGTTTTGCCAAAGGCACGCTAGTAGGATTCCTATAGAATAAGATTACTAAAGCTTGAGATGGATGCAAAATGGGTGTGAGAACCTTGCTTTTATAGGCTTGAGGAGAGGCTAAATCTAAGTGTTAATAGATCCATGACTAGAGGAATTACCTGTGATGTGTATGGTTGAGATGGAGTTGAGGGAGATAATCATGGGAAATGTTCCTACTACATTTACAAGGTAGAGGAATAAGTGGATCCATGAGCCACATGTCATTGTGCTCACGAATGACCTGTGTGTTAAAGGTGGAAGTCTTTGAGCAGATTGTGGAAGAAGGACTCTTGATCTATGCAAATATGAGAGATAAACTAGAATAAGGAAGACAAGTATCTTTGAGCATAAAGGTGGTTGAGATATAATAGGACACATGTGGAGAAGAAATAGGGATGACTAGAGGATAAATAGGACATGTGGGTGAGGGTAATTAGCTAATTAAATATTAAAAATATTTAATTGTGGGTGCAACATGATGAGGTGTAAAGTGAGGTGGAAAGTGATGTGGATTTATGAATTTGAGACTTAGGATAGATGAGTTTGGGATTAATTAAATAATTTAGGATTATTTAATTAGATGAGACATTAGAGGAATTAGGGAATATTAATTAAATAAATTGATTTTTATTTAATTTTGGGATAATGAACCAATCAAATAAATTAGAATATTTATTTAATTGATAGAAGAATAAGAATTAAAATAAATATTTAAAATATTTATTTAGTTCGACACGAGCCAATTTTAGGTGTGTGTGTGTGTGTGTGTGTGTGTGTGTGTGTGTGTGTGTGTGTATTACATCTGTATCGAGGACAACAAAAGATGTTTCATTTTATTTTGTTATACACAGTTGTAAATGTATAATAGAGCTATCATATAAACTTATGGATTAAGAGTTTCTTGTATAAAGATAAATGTTATATTGAGACTATTTTTATCAAGACTAGCATTATATCAAAACCATTGAATTGTGAAAGAAATGCACTATATTAAACTGATAGATTCATCACATCTAGAAATATCTTATCAGGAAAATTGATATAAAAACAGGGGAAAAATGGTAAACTTAGTCAACAAGCAAACTAGAGAAATCAATTGAATGTTGAAAATTGTAATTTTTTTACGGAATGGATATTTATGATTATTGATAACTAAACTTAGAAAACTATTCATTGCATGTATTTTGGGTAAAGTAATGTACTTTTAGGACAGGATGCCGAATGTGGGCTCCCAGAGATGATAGTTTTACTTTTTCTAAAACTATCACTTTATGTTATTGCTTGGCCAAGCTACTATAGCATTGAAATAGATGGATTATGAAAAAGCCTAGAATTATGTTATATATGTCTTTTCCACATCCTTCTTGCAAGAGTTTATGCCATTCTAGGATAGGATGCATATAGGCAATAGGCACGCATCTAGAGATTCCCTCCTGCTTACACCATTCTAGGTTCCTAGTCTCCTTGTGCAGGGTCGGTATTTCTTTGAGTTAGGAAGAAACCCAGGGAAGTCCAGTAATTCATGGTTGGGTGGAAAAAGTGCCTTAACCACACTCTTGGTCTCAGTTTACGGAAGATCAGAGGATCACGGTGGTCAAGTTCAGAGATTCTTATGGTATGGATATTTATTTCATTGTATTACTTTTGTATGGCTAGTATAGCCAAGTTGTAAATGTAACTTTCCATTCATTGATATATTGATGTATTATCTTACTTGTAAGATTGAAATAGATGTTTTGTAACACTAGATTGGTGAATGTAAATGGAAATTGTAACGCTTTCTAGTATATGGAAATTTATTCTTCTTTTAATGAAATCTTGCTATTTTATAAGTTATGGATATTTGCAAATTGTAAATGATTCATTTTTCATTTTTGGAATAAGCATTGCTTTTTGGAATACTATGTTTAGTATGTATTTTTCTGTACCTTACACCTTATCTATCTTCAATCTAGAAGGTTTTTGATTTGATGATCCAGAAAGTGATTTCTTGTGTAGCAGAGTTTGACAATGTTGTTTGTAAGCAGTTTGTGAACTTTCTTCAAGTGAAAGTTGTTGTGATTAAATTTGTTGGTTTTCAGTTGACTTCAAGATATTTGTGGATATTTCTAGATTGTGTAAAGAAAGAAACATATAGTCCCTAATTATAAAGCCTTGAGTAAGATCTGTGAGGTGTGTTTACCTTTGAGGAAGCATGTGCTTAAAAGTCCATAGTGTTAACTCAAGTGTGGCTGACTTGGTTGTTTACACTAATTGTGGTTGTGCTTCATTGATTGTGAAAGTGTGATGAAGCATGTAAGAGGGAATTTAGGTCCATGCTAAGAGGTGTCATGGTTTGCATTCATTCCTTTCCGCTGCGGGAAAGTTTAGGTCCATACCTAATTTGAATTTTATGGATTAAGATGTGTTGCCGACCTTGGAGAATATTTTCATGATTAATGATGGTATAAATAAGTGTCAAGGACTCATGGATGAATGGATGTGTGAAGTATATGATGTTTGTGATGCAAATTTGATTAGGAGTAGTGAAATATTTCATGTGTTAGGCTACTGGATGCAGTGAGCAGAAGGTGTCTACTATTTTCAATGTTGTTGCGAAGATGCTGTTTGTGTTGTGATGGATATTGAGCTTCATTGGAACTGAACTTCATGCATATGTTAGATGCAATTATATTAGTTCAAAGCCTAGTAGTGAGCTACTCTTCTCTTCTTTCTTTCTTTATCAGTGGGCAATGAGTCCACCTGTAGTGAGCATTCTCTCTTTTGGGCAGTGAGCCTTTTGCAATTCGGTATTGCTACTACACTATTTTGTGAGCTAATCCTCACTGTGGTTTTTCCCTTTTAGGGTTTTCCATGTAAAATTTGGTGTTCTCTTGTGTGTGGTGTTGTAATGATTCAGTTTCTATTATTTTTGGTTCCTACTTAATCATCATAAAAGTTTAAAGGTTAATGTGGATCTAAATGTTTGCAAGGGTTTGAAATTTTTGATACAACTAATTCCCCCCCTCTGAGTTGTCTTGTGCATTCAACAATTGGTATTAGAGCAATGTTACTTTGAAGAAAGATTAATATCTTGAGGTAGATCTGGGATGGTGTAGAAGAAGCAGATTCCCTTGTTTGATGGATTAGACTATGCACCCTAGAAGGTAAGGATGGAAGCCTTTCTAATTGCTCTTGGTTATGAGATCTAAAAATTTGTTAGGTCTAATTACACTGTACCTCATAATGGTATAAGTATTGAAGATGAGATCAAAGCTGCTAAAATAGATGGTAAGGAAAAACATGTTCTCCTAAGTGGACTTACTAATTTTGAGTTGGTGAGAGTTGTGAATTTGAAGACTGCTAATGAGATTTGGAAAAAGTTGGAAAGTGTTTATTAAGGAGATGATAAGGCAAAACAAGCTAAAATGCAGAATTTGAAGCTCACTTTTGAGACCATGTGAATGTTTGAAGATGAAACATTACAAGCTACTTACATAAGGTGGATGAAGTTGTCAATGGCATCAAAGGACTTGGCAGAAGTATAGATGATAAAGAAGTAATATTGAAGGTACTTAGAACTCTTCCTAAGGCTTATAGTCATAAGGTTTCTTCCATTGAAGAATTATAGAATTTGAATTAGTTTACCAAAGATTAGTTGCTTGGCACCTTAACTACTTTTGAAATAAGAGATTTTGGCACAACTAGTGAAACTACAAAGAATGAGACTACTTTTAAGGCCAGCAAATCAGAGAAGACCATGGGATCAGATTCGGAAGACCTTGATGAAGTGGAAACTAACTTTGTGAGAAGGATGAAAAAGGGCACTGGAAAGTTCAGTACTAAGTTGCCTTTTAAATGTTTTAGTTGTGGAAAAATAGGTCATTATGCTTCAAGATGTCCAGATAGAGCTCTAAGAATTCAAAATAGGGAAAACAAAGGTAAGATTGTTAATAAAAGTTACTATGTTAGAGAGTATGCAAGTATATTTGATGTTGAATCTTATTATGAGAATGATAATGATAATGAATGGTTATTCATAGCTGTAAGAGATGAAATTGTTTCTGCTAACTCTAGAAGCTGTGTGAAGAAAAAGGGTCTAGAAGCAAGCACTAACCCTAAAGGCAATGTAATGTCTGCTTTTCATGATAGAAAAGAAAAAGATGATTGGATCATTGATAGTGGATGCTCAAATCATATGATAGGTGATAAGAGTAAGTTTGTCAAACTTGAAAAATATGATGGTGGAGTAGTTAGGTTTGGTGGTGATGAAGCTGCTAAGATTTGTGGAAAAGGTTCAATCAGTTTTGATGGAAAGCATAACATGAATGATGCTCTTTATTTCAAAGGTTTAAAGCATAATCTCTTGAGTGTTGGACAGATGTGTAGCAAGGGTTACAATCTTATGTTTCAGGATGATGGTTGTGAGATCAGAGAAAGCTCCAAAATAGTGATTTCTACTGAAAAAAGGACAGGTGGAAATGTTTATCATCTCAAAGGTGATGTTAGTTATTGCCTTATGACTCAGATCAGTGAGAGTTGGCTATGGAATAGGAGATTGTGTCACATCAATTTTAATAGCTTGGTAAGGATAAGTGTAGTTCAAGCTGTGAGAGATCTGCCAAAAATTACAAAGCCCATCAATGCTATATGTAAGGAATGTCAGATTGGAAAGAAAACAAAAAGAAGCTTCAAAGTCAAGGATCAGTCATCTACCAGACTATTGGAATTGGTACATATAGATATTTTTGGTCCTACTAGAGTAAGGATTTTTCAAGGTGATAGGTATTTTATGTCATTTATTGATGATTTCTTCAGAATGACATGGGTCACTTTTCTTAAGGAAAAATTAGAAGCCCTAGATAAGTTTAAAGCCTTTAAAGCAATGGTTGAAAATGAAATGGATATGAAGATCAAATGTTTAAGGTCTGACAGAGGTGGAGAATTTACTTCTAATGAGTTTAACATGTTTTGTGAGAATCGTGGGATAAAGAGGCATTTACCTACCCCTAGGACTCCTTAGTAGAATGGAGTGGTTGAAAGGAAGAACAAGACTATTCAAGAAGCTACAAGGACAATGATCAAAAAAGTAGACCTACCAGAAGTCTACTGGAGAGAAGCAATTCATACTATTGTCTACATACAGAACAAAGTACAAGTAAGGGCAAATGACATAAAGACTCCCTATGAGCTATGGTATGGAATGATTCCTACTGTTAAATATTTTAAAGTTTTTGGAAGCAAATGTTATATCAGAAGAGATGAAGAACTAGGAAAGTTTGATGCAAGATGTGTTGAAGGTATTTTTCTTGGGTATTCTAACAAAAGCAAAGCTTACTGGTGCTACAACAAGAGACTAAGAAAAATTGTTGAGGGTGAGAATGTCAAAGTTGATGAAGATATACAGAAGATTTTAGAGGTTAATGAATATGAATCAGATGAGTCTTCTTGTAAAGAAGAAGAAGAAACTAAAGAAAAAGAAGTATAGGTTGAAGAATAAGAAGCTCCAGAAAGAATCCCTAAAACTCCCAATTATGTGCAGAAGCAGCACACTAAAGACTAGATCATTGGTGATAAGAGCAAAGGTGTATTGTCAAGAAGTAGAGCTACTAAAGAATAGGTAAATTTGTGTCTACATTCTAAAGTTTAACCTAAAATAGTGGTTTAGGCATGCAAGGATGAGAATTGGATCAAGGCTATGGGAGAAGAACTAATGCAGATTGAGAAAAATCAGACTTGGGAACTTGTCCCAAGACCAGAGAACCAAAATGTGATTGGAACTAAGTGGGTATTCTAGAACAAATTAATTGAATGAGAATGGAGAAGTGGTAAGAAATAAGGCAAGACTTGTATGTAAAGGCTACTCACAAGTGGAAGGAATAGACTATGAGGAAACTTATGCTCTGGTGGCAAGAATGGAGGCCATTAGGATGTTTTTAGCTTTTGCAGCACATAAGGATTTCAAAGTATATCAAATGGATGTGAAGTTTGCTTTCTTGAATGGTGAACTAGAAGAGGAAGTGTACATAGAGCAACCAGAAGGATTTCAGTTGTCAGATAAGCTAGATATGGTTTGTAGGTTGAAGAAGGCACTATATGGATTGAAGCAAGCTCCCATAGCTTGGTATGAATGGTTAGACAGGTAATTATTACAACAAGGATTCAATAAAGGCTCCGTAGATAGCAATTTGTACATTAAAGTAAGTGGAGATCAAATTCTAATTGTGGAAGTGTATGTAGATGACATAATTTTTGGTGGAAATGAAGGTATGTGTAAGAGTTTTGTAGATGAGATACAAAAAGAGTTTGAAATATCAATGTGTGGGGAAATGAATTTATTCCTTGGCTTACAGATCAATCAGATAGATAAGACTATATTTTTATTTCTTAGTCAAAGTATGTAAAAGAGTTGTTAAAGAAGTTTGGAATGGAAGATTCTAAACCAATTTGTACTCCTATGGTTACTAGTTGTAAGTTGAACAAGAATGATGAATCTCCTAAGGTTAATCAGAGCAAGTATAGATCAATGATTGGAGGATTACTATATCTAACTGCTACTCGACCAGATATTATGCATGCAGTTTGTCTTGTGGCTAGATTTCAAGCAATCCCTAGAGAGTCACATGTTATGGCAGTGAAGAGGATATTTAGATTTTTAAAGGGCACTTCTAATCATGGCTTGTGGTATCCAAAAGATACTAACTTTACTCTAAGTGCTTATACAGATGTAGATTGGATAGGTTGTGTAGATGACAGGAAAAGGACAAGTGGTGAAGCATTCCTTCTTAGTGGTAGAGTAGTGTCATGGTTAGGTAAAAAGTGGGATTTAGTATCTCTGTCTATTGTAGAGGCAGAATACATTGCAATAGCATCTCTCTGCACACATGTGTTGTGGATGAAACAAACCTTGAAGGATATCAAAGTTGTGTATGATAAGCCAATTTCTATTTTCTGTGATAATGCAAGTGCTATTAATATTTCAAAGAATCCAGTGATGCATTCAAGTGTTGCAAGTATGGGCCTAACTAGTGTTGTCATTGATGTCAACATACTCCTATTGCATTGATGATAAGGATTGGATGAGTTGTGTACTAAGGATATTGAGAAAATCAGTCCTAATTAGGAACAGAGAAGAATAGTGAAGATAGTGAGGTAAAGATCCTAGCTAAGATGAGGATCAGAGGATGCACTTCAAAGGGTTTGTAGATATGTGTCTTAATATGATCTAATAAAGATCTTAGAGGTCCGCATGAAGATCTGAAGAAGTCAAGGCCACTTAAATAAAACCGGTTCTGGCAGATGTTCAGAGGTGACAGAGTGACACAGATAGGTTTGGTGAGATCCAGAAATGCAATATCCTATTCTGCAGATTTGGTGGAGTGTTTAGGAAGTCAATGTGAAGTGACAACTCAATTGGTTCATGGTCTAGAGGTTTGCAAGCATCTATTCCAATATGACAGTGATTACAGACTGTGTTCTTGAGGTTCTAGATGAAGGAGAGAATGATTTCAGTAGGCAGAAGTAGTGTGGATGTTCTTGGTGATTCAGGAAAGCTTGTGGAGGTCTTTGGATTGTGTCCAATTTGTGTTGGTGATCCACATTACAGATTGAGCTCGTAATTGAAGAATTACTTCTGGATGATGATGTTCTTCCTAAGTCTAGCCGACCAGATGAGTTACACATCCTACGGATGATCTTGGAGATGTTCTGTGGAGAATGGCGTGTTCCTAAAGGAAGATTGAAGTTTCAGATCTTTGTGGCTGACAGTGTGTTGATCCACGTGAAGTCTTTTTGTAATTAGTTATGTTGTATTTATGTATTTTCTCTGTAATGTATGTCGACTTGGATGATTATCCCTAAGTCGATGTCTTGTATAAATAAGGAATTGTAAAGTCATTTCAAAGGTATCTTGTGAAGATGAGAGTGTGGTAGAGAGGAGTAGAGCGAAAAGGCAAAGTAGAAGTATTGAGCTTAAATGGAACTAACTCAAGCATGGTGAAGATGCTATTCTTCAGTTCAAATATGTATACTTATTATTCTATAGACAATGTGTCTCCTGTAGGTAGTGGGCCTCTTGTGAGCAGTGTGCTCAGGCAGTGAGCCCTAATTGGCATGTGCCATTTTGTTCTTTCTATTCTTCTAACAGAGAATACAATCTTGGGGCAGTCACCTCGTGGCTTTTCCCTTAACCAGGTTTTCCACATCAAAAATCTTGGTGTCTTATGTGTTAATATGTTTCTTCTCTTGAATTATTGTATTATGTTTCCATGATTGATTTACTATTATGCTGCTAAATTAAGAAAAGGATTTAAGTGATTAAATGGAAGAAAGTTTCGGACAACTAATTCACCCCCCCTCTCAGTTGTCTGTCCTAAATCTAACAATTGGTATCAAAGCCAAGTTCCTCTAAAAGGAGCTTAACCACTTGAGGATATCCAGGATGTCATCCTACAAGAAGGATAGTCTCAGGTTTGATGGAACCAATTTCACTCTTTAGAAAAGTCGCATGGAATGCCACTTGCAATGTATGGGAATGCAGTATTGGATCATGGCTTCAAAGAAATATGATCCTCCACAGAATGGTCCACATACCGTAGATGAAATCAAAGATGCTAAAAATAATTTGCAGACTAAAGAAGCTCTTCTAAGTGCCTTGTCTGATTCATAGCTGACAAATGCTATTGATCTAAAAACTGCATATGAGATTTGGCAAAAACTGGAACTTTTGCATGAAGGAGACAAGTATGTTAAATGTGCCAAGCTTTAGAGTCTGAAAGGAAAATTTGAAAACCTAAAGATGAGAGAAGATGAAAATATCACTTCATTTATGCCAAGAGTAAATGAGCTTGTTTGTGGCATTAGATGTGCTAGTGGAATCTTAGACGAAGATGAGATTGTTGGCAAAGTTCTTAGATCTCTTCCTGATTCTTACAAATATAAGGTTGCTGCTATTGAAGAATTCAGATCCTTCTCAGGTATCACAAGAGATCAATTGGTTGGTAAATTGGTTGCATTTGAATTGACCGAGTTTGGAGATGCACCCCCTAAGACTGAATCTACATTCAAAGCTAGTGCCTCTGTAAAAGGAAAACAAGAGTTTGATCCGAGAGAGAACTCTTCAAGGAAACTATCATGGTATGAAAAAGAAAGAAAAGACTTGGAAGAAGATGAAGCAGAAGCTACTCAACTTGAAGCCCTTATTACAAAAAGACTGCCAAGAGGATCTGGTAAGTATGAGGGGAAATTGTCTTTTAAGTGTTTTAACTCTAATAAGATTGGTCATTTTGCCTCAAGGTGTCCAGAAAGATTTTCAAGGCCAAATCCTAATAGATCAAGGTTCCAAAAGAATTGTTACTATGTTCATGAAGATGATGATAATGAAGGAGTAACAGATGATGAATTAGAGATGGGAAACAAATCCGGAAGTGACTAGGTGTTTATTGCCATCAAGGAAGAAGATACAATGCCCTCTAAATCTGTCAATCATAAAATTGTAGAAAGAGCTATGGCTGCCCAAGTTGAATGAAAGGATGATTGGGTCATTGATAGTGGATGCTCTCACCATATGATAGGTGACAAAAATAATTTCATAGATTTAGAAAGATATGAAGGAGGAGTGGTAAAATTTGGTGATAATTCTGCTGGCAGAATCAGAGGTAGAGGAACCATTTCTTTTGATGGAAAGAACAAAACCAGTAATGTACTGTATGTTGAAGGTCTGAAGCACAATCTTCTCAGTGTTGGACAGTTGGTGGACAAAGGTTATGATCTCCAATTCAAGAATGGAAAATGCAAGATCTTTGAAAGTTCCAGAATAGAGATTGCATTCGATACTCAAACAAAAGGTAATATCTTCCACTTGGTTGGTACTGGTAAAAGTTGTCTATTTGTTCAAATTGATCAGAGTTGGTTGTGGCATAGGAGAATGTGTCATGTGAATTTTGATAATATCATCAAGATAAGCAACACTCGAGCTGTAAGAGATCTTCCAAGATTGGTGAAACCTACAAATAGTTTGATTGGTGAAACCTACAAATAGTTTGTGCAAAGAATGTCAGTTGGATAAACAAAGTAGAATCTCATTCAAAAGGAAGGAACAATCTTCTACCAGATTGTTGGACTTAGTTCATACTAACCTATGTGGTTTGGCAAGAATTAGGAGTGTGCAAGGTGATAGATACTTCATGTTATTAATTGATGACCATTCCCAGATGATGTGGGTGACTTTTCTGAAAGAGAAATCAGAAGCTCTTGAGAAATTCAAAATATTCAAGACTATGGTAGAGAATGAAACCAGATTAAAACTAAAATGTTTGAGGTTTGATAGAGGTGGAGAATTCACATCCGATGAGTTCATAGAATTATGTGAGAAACATGGAATAAAAAGACAATTGTCTACTCCTAGGACTCCACAATAGAATGGAGTAGTGGAAAGAAAGAACTGGACCATCTAGGAAGCATCTAGAACCATGATGATGGAAGCAAATGTTCCTCAGATCTATTGGAGAGAATTTGTAAGCACTGCAGTCTATACTCTCAATCGAGTACAAATCAGAAGCAATACCTGTAAGACTCCTTATGAACTTTGGTTTGGCATCACTCCCACTATGAGGTATTTCAGAGTCTTTGGTAGCAAATGTTACATTAAAAGAGATAAAGATCTAGGAAAATTTGATGCTAGAAGTGATGAAAGAATATTCTTGGGTTATTCTACTCAAAGCAAAGCATACCGATGTTATAACAAGAGATTAAGGAAGATTGTAGAAAGTACAAATGTGAAGGTTGATGAAGGTATTGAAAAACCCTCAAGGTTTTATGAATATGATGAAGATGATCACAATGATGTTTGTGTTCAAGAAGTCCAAGTTCCCTCTAAAATTTAGATTCAGATAGATTTGGTAAATCAGGAAGAAGAGATAAGTTTGAATGAACTTGTTCAAGAATCAGAAGTGCAAGAAACTCCCAAAATTCCTAGATATGTAAGACTGAATCACTCTAAATATTAGATCATAGGTGATAAAAGTAAAGGTGTTCAAACAAGAAGAAGGATTGCTCAAGATTCAGAAGAGTATTGTCTGATTTCAAAGATTGAACCTAAGACAGTGAATGAAGCTTGCAATGATGAAAACTGGACTAAAGTAATGGAGGAAGAGCTGATGCAAATTGAAAAAAATCACACTTGGGATCTTGTTCCTAGACCTAAAAACAAGAATGTGATTGGAACCAAATGGGTCTTCCGGAATAAACTGAATGAAGATGGTGAAGTAGTCAGAAACAAAGCTAGATTGGTCTGCAAGGGTTACTCCCAAGTAGGAGTTAATTTTTAAGAAAGTTTTGCTCTTGTGGCAAGGATTGAAGAAGTCAGATTATTTCTTGCCTTTATTGCCTTCAAAGATTTCAAAGTATATTAGATGGATGTCAAGTCTGCCTTCCTGAATGGTGACTTGGAAGAAGAAGTTTACATTGAGCAACCGGATGGATTTCAATTGTCTAATCATGGTGATATCATTTGCAAGTTGAAGAAAGCACTGTATGGATTCAAGAAAGCCCCAAGAGCCTAGTATGAAAGATTAGATAAGCATCTTTTGAAGATTGGTTTCAACAAAGGTACTGTTGACAATAATTTGTATTTCAAAATTTATCATAAAAATATCTTGATTGTTGAAGTGTTTGTTGATGATATCATTTTTGGAGGAAGAGATAGTATGTGCAAAACTTTTGCAAATCAAATGAAAAGTGAATTTGAGATGTCCATGTTTGGGGAAATGAATTTCTTCTTGGGTCTGCAAATCACTCAAACAAAGAAAGGAATCTTCATTTCTCAGACCAAATATGTGAAAGAATTATGGAAGAAATTTGGGATGGAAGACTCAAAACCAATGAGTACTCCCATGGCAACTGGATGTAAATTGAGCAAAGATGATGACTCTCCTATGGCTGATTAGAAAAAGTACAAGTCAATGATTGGAGGACTATTGTATCTCACTCAAACTAGACCTGACATTATGAATGTTGTTGGTCTTGTTGCTAGATTCCAAGCTGATCTTAGAGAATCTCATGTCATGGCAATCAAGAGGATTTTTAGATATCTAAAAGGGACATTTGAGTATGGTTTATGGTATCCTAGAGATCATGATTTCTCTCTTCATGCATATACCAATGCGGATTGGGCAGGAGATGTCGATGACCGAAAGAGTACCAGTGGTGGAGCATTCTTTTTGGGAAAGAGATTGGCTTCTTGGCCGAGGAAGAAACAAGAGGCAATATCTCTGTCTACTGCAGAAGCAGAATATATTGCAGTAGCAGGCAGTTGCACTCAAGTATTATGGATGAAGCAAATACTAAGAGATATCAAAATGGAGTATGAAGAACCTATCACAATCTTCTGTGATAATTCAAGTGCAATTAACATATCAAGAAATTTGGTGTTGCACTCAAAGACTAAACATATATCCATCAAGTTTCACTTTTTGAGAGAGCAAGTGAACAAGAATGAAGTCAGATTGGAGTTTGTGCCTTCCAAGGATTAGATTGTAGATATTTTTACTAAACCTCTACCTAAGGACTCTTTTGAGTATCTCAGGGAGAAGTTAAGGGTTATTACCTGTCAGGTTCTGAATTAAGGTGCACTGATGTGCATTAGTCTGGTGGATCTCACAGTCATATCTTGTGATCTGGATTGATGTTTGGGAAGCTGTTACTCAGGGGGAATAGCTGGTATGATTCTGAATTGATGCAAGTATGTGCCCTTTGCCATTGATGTCAAAGGGGGAGAGAAGACATGTGAAAAATAAGTAATTGCTGATCAAAGGGGGACCAGGAAAGGAAGAGAAGACATGTGAATGGTTGTTGTTGATAGGGGGAGTTGTGACAGTGAGGAGAAGTTCTTGTCTTGATGATTAAAATAGTTTTTCACATCATATGTTGACATCAATGACAAAGGGGGAGATTGTTGCAAGTATGGACCTAACCAGTGTTGTCATTGATGTCAACATACTCCTGTTGCATTGATTATAAGGATTGGATGAGCTATGTGCTGAGGATATTGAGAAAATTAGTCCTAATCAGGAACAGTGAAGATAGTGAGGTAAAGATCCCAGCTAAGATGAAGATTAGAGGATGCGCTTCAAAGGGTTTGTAGATATGTGTCTTAAGATGATCCAGTAAAGATCTCAGAGGTCCGCATGAAGATCTGAAGAAGTCATGGCCACTTAAGTAAAACTAGTTCTAACAGATGTTTATAGGTGATAGAGTGACACAGATAGGTCTGATGAGATCCAGAAATGCAATATCCTATTTTGCGGATTTGGTGGAGTGTTTAGGAAGTCAATGTGAAGTGACAACTCAATTGGTTCGTGGTCTGGAGGTCCGCAATCATATATTCCAATATGAGAGTGATGACAGACTATGTTCTTGAGGTTCTAGATGAAGGAGATAAGGATTTTGGTAGGCAGAAGTAGTGTGGATGTTCTTGGTGATTCAGGAAAGCTTGTGGAGGTCTTTGGATTGTGTCCAATTTGTGTTGGTGATCCGCATTGAAGATTGAGCTTGTAATTGAAGAATTACTTCCGGATGATGATGTTCTTCCTAAGTCTGGCCGACCGGATAAGTTACACATCCTACAGATGATCTTGGAGATGTTCTATGGAGAATAGCATGTTCCTAAAGGAAGATTGAAGTCTCAGATCTTTGTGACTGACAGTGTGTTGATCCGCGTGAAGTCTTTTTGTAATTAGTTATGTTGTATTTATGTATTTGCTCTATAATGTATGCTGACTTAGATGGTTATCCCTAAGTCAATGTCTTGTATAAATAAGGAATTGTAAAGTCATTTCAAAGGTATCTTGTGAAGATGAGAGTGTGGTAGAGAGGAGCAGAGCGAAAAGGCAGAGCAGAAGTATTGAGCTTAAATAGAATTGACTCAAGCATGGTGAAGATGCTATTCTTCAGTTCAAGTATGTAATACTTATTATTCTGTAGATAGTGTGTCTCCTGTAGGCAGTGGGCCTCTTGTGAGTAGTGTGCTCGGGCAGTGAGCCCTAATTGGCATGTGCCATTTTGTTCTTTCTATTCTTCTAATAGAGAATACAATCTTGGGTTAATCGCCCTGTGGTTTTTCCCTTAACCTAGTTTTCCATGTCAAAAATCTTGGTGTCTTATGTGTTAATATGTTTCTGCTCTTGAATTGTTGCATTATGTTTCCATGATTGATTTACTATTATGTTGCTAAATTAAGAAAAGGATTTAAGTGATTAATTGGAAGAAAGTTTCAGACAACTAATTCACCCCCCCTCTCAGTTGTCTGTCCTAAATCTAACATCAAGGACAAAGCATATTTCAATTAGGTATCACTTTATGAGAGAGAAGGCTGTAGAGAATGAAGTGAAGCTTGAGTATGTACCTACAAAGGAGCAGGTTGTTGACATATTTACTAAGGCTCTTCCTAAGGAAGCATTTGAGTATCTCTAGGAGAAGTTAGGTGTTATTGCCCCTCCTTTCTTGAACTAGATGCATAAGGAGATGCATCAGTCCAGTGGATTTCAAGATTCATTCTTTTCTAGACTAATGATTGGAGGCTACCTCTCATGGGGAGCAGGTAGTGGTCATGATGATTGTTGTAGTCAGGGGGAGTATTTAGAGCAATGAAAGAAAAAATTGTTGCAGAGTAGTAGTTAATAGTACAAGTATGTGCAGTATCATGAAAAGGGAAAGTTGTGACACCCTTTGCCATTGATGTCAAAGAGGGAGAGAGTTCAAGTGAAAAACAAAGGGAGAGAGAGAGCAATGTGAAAAAGAAAATGATCAGTGATCAGAGAGAGAGAGAGAGTAATATGTGTAAAAGGAAGGGGGAGAGTAAGCATGTAAAGAAGAGTAGTGCAAATTTGTGTATTGATGATTTTTCACATCATGTGTTGCCATCAATGACAAAGGGGGAGATTGTTCCAAGTATGTGCTAATCGATGTTGTCATTGATGTCAACAAGCTTGTGTTGTCATTGGTGTCAACTGTGTCTTCTGAAGAGGTTGTTGTTGTTTGATTAAGTTGTCTTGTTAAAAGTGATATGGTTGCTTTGTAGAGGTATTGAAGATGTTGAAAATATGCTTCTATTGTTGGGTTTCCAAGTGCTTTTGAGAAAATTTGGTTAATTATGGAAAGAGTGTTGAAGAAGTCTTCTGGATTACAGAGTGTTGTTTGAGTTTTTGCTCCGCATTTATTTTGTGTTGGAGATCTAAGTATGTGGTTTGGATATGTTGTTTATAAGTGTATGAAGATGCTAAATCTAGAATTTGGTGCTCCAAATCGTTGTGCAGTGGAAGTTGTGTTCAGCAGTTTGAGAATAGTGTTTGACAGTGTTTGTAGAGTGTCTAGAAGAAAGTGTTTTTCTCCACATTTCTCTGCAGAGTGGTTTTAGATATTGTGGTTCTGGATGTGTTCTTATAAGGTCCTTATCTATCTCCAATCTAGAATTTTTGTGATTTGATGCTCCAGAAAGTAATTTCTTGTGTAACAGAGTTCGACAGTGTTGTTTGTAAGCAGTTTGTGAACTTTCTTCAGGTGAAAGTTGTTGTGGTTAAATTTGTTGGTTTTCAGGTGACTTTGAGATATTCATGGATGTTTCTAGATTGTGTTAAATCCTTGAGGAAGATCCACAATATGTGTTTACCTTTGAGGAAATGTATGCTTAAAAGTCCATAGTGTTAACTCAAGTGTGGCTGACTTGGTTGTTTACACTAATTGCGACTGTGCTTCATTGATTGTGAAAGCATGATGAAGTGTGTAAGAGGGAATTTAGGTCTATGCTAAGAGGTGGTGTGGTCTACATTCATTCCTTTCTTCCACGGGAATGTTTAGGTCTAGACCTAAGTTGAATTTTATTAATTAAGATGTGTTGCCGACCTTGTAGAATGTTTTCATAATTGATGATGGTATAAATAAGTGTTAAGGACTCACGGATGAATGGATGCATGAAGTATATGATGTTTGTGATGCAAATTTGATTAGGATCAGTGAGATATTTCATGTGTTAGGCTACTGGATGCAGTGAGCAGAAGGTGTCTACTATTTTCAGTGTTACTGCAAAGATGTTGTTTGTGTTGTGATGGATATTGAGCTTCATTGGAACTGAACTCCATGCATAGGTTAGATGAAATTATATTAGTTCAAAGCCTAGTAGTGAGCCACTCTTCTCTTCTTTCTTTCTTTATTAGTGGGCAATGAGTCCCTAGACAGTGAGTCCACATGTAGTGAGCATTCTCTCTATTGGGTAGTGAGCCCTCTGGCAATGAGTCTTTTCTAATTTGGTAATGCTACTACATTATATTGTGAGCTAATCCTCACTGTGGTTTTTCCCTTTTCAGTTTTTCCATGTAAAATCTAGTGTTCTCTTGTGTGTGGTGTTGTTATGATTCAGTTTTTGTTATTTGTGGTTCATGCTTAATCATCATAAAAGTTTAAAGGTTAATGTGGATCTAAATGTTTGTAAGGGTTTGAAATTTTTGATACAACTGATTCATCCCCCCTCTCAGTTGTCTTGTGCATTCAACAAAAGGAATAAAATGAATAACAAAAATGAAAATGTTTAAGGAGAGAGTTCACGAAACTAACATAATGGATGAAGCTTCCCTCTCAAATCTGGTACCTGTAAGGAAAAGAAAAAATGTTGGGGCTATTTTGGGGCTTTACCTTAAGGTCAAACCCCTACTTTGGTATTTCTACCTCCACATCAACCAAGGTTGAAAATATGGAAATGAATGTGTGTGCTATTGATTTTTATGTGTGTCTAGAAGGAATAGTAACATTAACAAATAACTTGCAAATGGAAAATAAAACTAATCTACTCAAGCATGAGAGCAAACTAGTGTGAATGTTTGGAGGAGAGAAAGGAAAATGGAAATAACCCACTGTTATGGAGTAAAAAGTTTCCCTATGCCTTTTTACCTCCTAGTTTAGCTCCTAGGTCCCCGTGTTAACACTTTGTAAATTAAATATTCATCCCGAAGCAATTTCCCTCGAAACCCATGTCAAATAGGCACTAGGGGCCCATTCTAAACCTTAACCCTAACCCAAAAAGAGCCTTGGGACATGGGCACCAATGCCCAAGTCCACTCTGATTGGCCAGGACAAATCTCAATGCTTGTCAGCTTGGGCCCTCTCAAAAGGTTTCCCTTGGTCAGCCCTCTTGATTTAATTTACAAATGTTAGCAGGAAAGCATATTTAAATAGGTTTATTCATTCATTTGTGACATAAATGGATAACATGAACTTGTGATATTGAGCAAAGAGCATTCAAAGGACTTCATTGTGTTTTAGAGTAGAATTGCGTTGTTATTGTGTTTATTTGTTGTAGGTTTGGCTTCATCAATCCATCTCCTCATGATTTGAAGGATCTTCATCTCCATGAGGGCTTGATCTCTAAGGTGACATCAATTTGTGTTTCAATCATTTCATTTCATCATTGGATTTGGCCTCTACCTTCCTTGGGCACACACTCTCTCTGAAAAAGGTGTTTGGAAGACTTGAATGTCCTTCCCCGGTTTGACTGAGGCAAGCTCCTAGACACCACAACCCCCAACCCTCTTCTTCATGTGTACAAGTTACAAGTGAAGGAGTTGGAAAAGTATAGGTGCAGAGAAGTAGTTTAAAGGATTAGATTTCAAGATCTAGAAGGATCTTGCAAATATTCCTTCTTCCTAGAGTCCTGACAAGTTTGGCTCCAGATTCAGGATTTGGATATAGTCTGCTACACTTCTCTGTTCGTAATCTCTAGAAATTCTACCCTCCTAGACTTGGGCACTCGCCCTGTAGTCCTCTAGGGTTTCAATTCCTGGAACTCAAATTTTGGTATGTTTTTTATCCTCTACTTTCCTATTTGGTTTTCTATAGCATTCCATCTATTTAAAACTTATTGTTCTATAATTAGGGTTTGAGGCTTACTTGACCTAGTGTTTGATAAATCTATCAATCTAATCTATTCTTTACATATCATTCCTAAGCAAAAAAATAGTAGCTAAGTCCTCATCCATCTTGTAGTGACTTGGCTCAGTTTTGTCTGTGAATGTTATTGTGAAAGGAAGGTTTGATTTGATATACCTTTAACATCATTTCACCCCTTTCCCTTTTCATACATAACATTTTTGTGAACCTAGAACAACAAGCATTTTGCATCTTTCTAAGTGTTTTAATAGGTCATTGCATTTATTCATATCATATTTGTCATCTAGCATTGGAAAAACTTACATATATTTGAAAAAAAAAATTGAAAAAAAAACCATTTTAGGCTTGCCTAAAGGCATAGTTTTGCATAATTTGTATTACATATGGTAAAAAGATTTAATTTTCTAATATTTACATCATATCTGATCCTTATTATAGTCATTCATCATTGTTTCATATCAAATCTTGCATTTGAAGGTTTCATTTGCTAGGGTTTTTGCTTAAAAAGTTGCATTTTTCATATAACCTAGTACTTCCAAAAACTAGGGTTTGTAGTCAAAATCTCATCTTCAAATTTTGCCACCCTTCTCAACATTCATTCAAATCTGATTTTGAGTTGTAGTGTTGCTTCATTGTGCAATTTTTGCATTCAAATTTCAAAATTTGCAATTACACCATGTGTATTTCAACATTAAGGGTTTTTGCGGACTTTCTTCACAATTATTTGAGTACACCTTTCAATCATTCATATTGCCTTGTTGTGAAGCACTCTTTCCACCATACTTACTTTATTTATAGTGAAATTAGTGCATTCATCATGGATGCCTCTTTTTATTCATCTTTGGAAGCTTTGTTTGCATACCTCATAGATTTTGAAAAATTCTCTCAATTTACCAACAAGCATCCTCATGTTTTAGAACAAATAGCATCCCTATATGATATTGATATGTCTATGAGTTCCATTTATGAGATTCTTTGCTATATATCTGATTTTGATTGCTTCACAACTCTCATGGGTGTATATCCTTCTATGTTAGAAGATCTCACTAATTTTATTTCCATGACAGATCATGAGGAAAGTAATGATGAAGATACTCCTTATTCTCTTATTACATTTCATGATGATGTTATCAACATAATTTCTAAAATATACGAGGATAACATGGCCTTGTTTGATTTATCCAATGACTTTGATCCTTCTCACGAAATGATTCCTACTTGTGAGAACATTTTGATGCAAGAAGATGAAATAATTGATACATTCCTCAACAACACTTTACCATCTCTTCATTTCAATGCTCTGTTAGATCTCGGGCACACAACTGAGAGGCGGGGGGGTGAATCAGTTGTACAAAAACTTGTTTTTACTTCAAACACAAGATTCTTCTTTGTTCTTTAATAGCATATCAATTAAACATTCATGAAAGCATAAAGCATAAACACCAGAGCAGATAAACATCAACATATTAGACACCAAGATTTTGATGTGGAAAACCCGGTCAAGGGAAAAACCACGAGGTGATTAACCCAATGATTATTCTATGTTAGAAGAATAAGAAAAATAAATGGCACATGCCAATTAGGGCTCACTGCCTGAGCACACTACTCACAAGGAGGCACACTACCTATAAGAGACACACTGTCTACAAAGTAACAAGTATTACAAACTTGAACTGGAGAATGACATCTTTACCATGCCTGGATCAGTTCCATTTAAGCCCAAAAACTCTTGCTCTGCCTTTTGCACTTCTCTTCGCTATATCACTCTCATCACCACACAACACACTTCAAAATGAATTCACAATCCCTTATTTATACAAGGCATCAACTTAGGAACAATCATCTAAGTCGGCAAACATCTACAAGATCATTCGCAAGACGTGTAATACATCTGGTCGGCCTGTCTCAGGAAGAACACCAATATCCGTGGTTATTCTTCAAATGCAAACTCTAACTTCAATGCAAACCTCCAATAAGAATTGTACATGATCCAAAGATCACCAAAACCTTTCTTGAGTCATCAAGAACATCCGCATTTTATCAGCTTACTAGAATTCTTCTGTTCTTCATCCAGAACTTCAAGAACATAGTCTGTCCTCACTGTCATAATGAAAAAGGTTCTTCCAGACCTCTAAATCATTCACAAATATAGTCGTCACTTCACACTGACTTCTTCAACACTCCTTCCAATCTGCAGAATGAGATAATGTAATTCTGGATCTCACTGGACCAATCTGTGACACTCTGTCTCCACTGAACACCTGCCGGAACCAATTCTACACAAGCAGCCATAACTTCTTCAGATCTTTATGTGGACCTCTGAAATCTTAATTGGAACATCTCAAGACTCATATCTACAAACCCTTTAAACCGCATCCTCTGATCCTCAACCTATTGAGTACTTTTGCCTTCTTCTCATCATTGTTCTTCACTGTTCCTGATGGAGACTAATTTTCTCAATATCCTCAGCACACAGCTCATTCAATCCTTCTTATCAATGCAATATGAGTATGTTGACATCAATGACAACATTAGTTAACTTCATACTTGCAACAATCTCCCCCTTTGTCATTGATGGCAACATATGATGTGAAAAACCATCAAGACAAGAACATCTCCTTTTTGTCACAACTCCCCCTATCAGCAACAACTCTTCACATGTCTTCTCTTCCTTTACTGCTCCCCCTTTGATCATCAACCACTTGTTTTTTACATGTCTTCTCTCCTCCTTTAACATCAATGGCAAAGGGCTCATACTTGCAATTCTAACACATCAAAATCATACCAGCTGCTCCCCCTTAGTAGCAGCTCCCCATCATCAATCTGGATCACAAGATATGACTATGATATCCACCGGACTGATGCACATCAGTGCATCCTAGTTCATCACTAGAGGGTCCATGACCCCTAACTTCTCCCTGAGATACTCAAAAGAGTCCTTGGGAAGAGGTTTAGTAAAAATATCTGCAAGCTGATCCTTGGAGGGCACATACTCCAATCTGACTTCACCCTTGTTCACTTGTTCTCTCAAAAAGTGAAATTTCATAGATATATGCTTGGTCTTAGAATGCAATACTAGATTCTTAGAAATATTTATTGCACTTGAATTATCACAGAAAATTGTGATAGGCTCCTCATATTCTACTTGAATATCTCTTAGCATTTGCTTCATCCATAAAAGTTGAGTGCAACTACCTGCTGCTGCAATGTATTCTACTTTTGTTGTAGATAGGGATATTGCTTCTTGTTTCTTTCTTAGCCAAGAAACGAACCTTTTTCCCAAAAAAATGTTCCTCCACTTGTACTCTTCCTATCATCCACATCTCCTGCCCAATCTACATCTATATATGCATGAAGAGAAAAGTCATGATCTCTGGGATACCATAGGCCATACTCAACTATTCCTTTCAAGTACCTAAAAATTCTCTTGATTGCCATGACATGAGATTCTCTGGGACCAGCCTAGAATCTCACCACAAGACCAACAACCTGCATTATATCTAGTCTAGTCTGAGTGAGATACAGTAATCCACCAATCATTGATCTGTACTTTGTTTGATCTGTCTTAGGAGAGTCATCATCTTTGCTCAACTTACATCTGGTAGCCATGGGAGTGTTTATTAGCTTTGAATCTTCCATTCCAAATTTCTTTAATAGTTCTTTCACATATTTGGTTTGAGAGATAAAGATTCCTTTCTCTATCTGAGTAATTTGTAGACCCAAGAAGAAATTCATTTCACCGAGCATTGACATTTCAAACTCACTTTTCATTTGGTTTGCAAAAGTTTTACACATACTGTCTCTTCCTCCAAAGATGATATCATCAACAAATACTTCAACAATCAAGATGTTTTCATGATCAATTTTGAAATATAGGTTACTATCAGTAGTACCTTTGTTGAAACCAATCCTCAAAAGATGTTTGTCCATCCTCTCATACCATGCTCTTGGGGCTTGCTTTAGACCATACAGTGCCTTCTTTAATTTACAGACCATATCACCATGCTTAGATAACTGAAATCCATCCGGTTGTTCAATGTACACCTCTTCTTCTAGGTCACCATTCAAGAAAGCAGATTTGACATCCATCTGATACACTTTGAAATCTTTGAAGGCAACAAATGCAAGAAATAGTTTGACTGATTCAATTCTTGCCACCAGAGCAAAGGTTTCCTCAAAATCAATCCCTTCTATTTGAGAGTAGCCTTTGCAGACTAATCTGGCCTTATTTTTGATTACTTCACCAACTTCATTTAGTTTGTTCTGGAAGACCCATTTGGTTCCAATCACATTCTTGTTTCTAGGTCTAGAAACAAGATCCCAAGTGTGATTTTTCTCAATTTGCATTAATTCTTCTTCCATTGCTTTTGTCCAATTTTCATCATTGCATGCTTCATTTATTGTCTTAGGTTCAATCTTTGAAATCAAACAACATTCATCTAAATTTTGAGCAACATTCTTTCTAGTTTGCACACCTTTGCTTTTGTCACCTATGATCTGATCTTCAGAGTGGTTCAGTCTTACATACCTTGGAATTTTGGGAGTTTCTTGCACTTTTGCTTCTTGATCATGCTAATTCAGACCTATCTCTTCTTCCTGATTTACCAGATCAGTCTAAATCTATCTTTCAGGAGAGGATGGAGTACCTTGAGCCAGAACATCATTCTGATCATCTTCATCATAGTCATAAAATCTTGAGGGCTTCTCAATACCTTCATCAACCTTCACACTTGTACTTTCTATCATCTTTCTCAATCTCTTATTGTAACATCGGTATGCTTTGCTTTGAGTGGAGTAACCCAAGAAAATTCCTTCATCACTTCTAGCATCAAACTTTCCTAGATCTTCATCTCTTTTAATGTAACACTTGCTACCAAATACTCTAAAATATCTCATAGTAGGAGTGATGCCAAACCAAAGTTCATAAGGAGTCTTACCAGTATTGCTTCTGATTTGAACTTGATTGAGAGTGTAGACTGCAGTGCTGACAACTTCTTTCTAAAACATCTGGGGAACATTTGCTTCCATCATCATTGTCTTGGATGCTTCTTGGATGGTCTGGTTCTTTCTCTCAACTACTCCATTCTGCTGTGGAGTCCTAGGAGCAAATAACTATCTCTTTATACCATGCTTCTCACAAAAATCTATGAATTCACCAGATGTGAATTCACCACCTCTATCAGACCTTAGACATTTTAGTTTTAATCCGGTTTGATTCTCTACCATAGCCTTGAAGATTTTGAACTGCTCAAAAGCTTCTGATTTCTCTTTTAGAAAGATAACCCACATCATCTGGGAATGGTCATCAATCAGTAACATGAAATATCTATCACCTTGCATACTCTTGATTCTTGTCGGACCACATAGATCAGTATGAACTAACTCCAATAATCTAGTAGAGGATTGATCCTTGCTTTTGAATGAGACTCTACTCTATTTACCTAGCTGACATTCTTTGCACAAACTATTTGTAGGTTTTACCAACTTTGGAAGATCTCTTATAGCCTGAGTATTACTTATCTTGATGATGTTATCAAAATTTACATGACACATCCTTCTATGCCATAACCAACTCTGATCAACTTGAACAAACAAACAACTTTTATTAGTACCAACTAGATGGAAGATATTACCTTTTGTTTGAGTACCGGATGCAATCTCAGTTCTGGAGCTTTCAAAGATCCTGCATCTTCCATTCTTGAACCAGAGATCATAGCCTTTGTCCACCAACTGACCAACACTGAGAAGATTGTGCTTCAATCCTTCAACATATAGTACATTATCAGTTTTGTTCTTTCCATCAAAGGAGTTAGTTCCCCTACCTCTGATTCTACCAGTAGAATTGTCACCAAACTTTACCATTCCTCCTTCATATCTTTCCAAATCTAAGAACTTGTTCTTGTCACCTGTCATATGGTGAGAGCATCCACTGTCAATAACCCAATCATCCTTTTCTTCAACTTGGGCAGCCAAAGCACTTTCTATAACCTTATGATTGATAGATTCAGGGGATATTGGATCTTCTTCCTTGATGGCAATGAACACCCATTCATTTCCGGATTTGTCTCCTATCTCTGATTCATCATCTGTTACTCCTTCATTATCTGCTTCTTCATGAACATAATAACAATTCTTTTGGAACCTTTGTCTGTTAGAATTTGATCTTGTGGATCTTTCTGGACATCTTGAGGCAAAGTGACCAATCTTATTGTAGTTGAAGCATTTAAAGGGTAATTTTCCTTCATACTTACTGGATCCTCTTGGCAGTCTTTTTGCAATGAGGGCTTCAAGTTGAGCTATTTCTACTTCTTCCTCTTCCATGTCTTTTCTTGCTTGATCATACCATGACAGTTTTCTTGAAGAGTTTTCTCCCAAATCAAATCTTTGTTTGCCTTTTACATACGCACTGGCTTTGAATGCAAATTCAGTCTTGGGGGGATCATCTCCAAACTCGGTCATTTCAAATGCAGCCAGTTTGCCAGCCAATTGGTCTCTTGTGATAGTTGTATGGGATCTGAATTCATCAATGGCAGCAACCTTGATTTTGTAGGCAGCAGGAAGGGATTTGAGAATTTTACAAACAATCTCATTTTCATCCAAAACTCCACCAACATTCCTAATTCCACACACCAGCTCATTTACTCTTGGCATAAAGGTAGTGATATTTTCATCATCTCTCATCTTCAATCTTTCAAATTTCCCTTTGAGACTCTACAACCTTGCACTCTTAACAAACTCATCTCCTTCATGCAGAAGTTCCAGTTTAATCTAGATCTCATAGGCAGTTGGTAGGTCAATAATATTTGAGAGCTCTGAGTCAGTTAATGCACTTAGAAGAGCCTCTTTAGTCCGTAGATTGTTTTCAGCATCTGTGATTTCATTTAGAGTTGTCGGGCCACCCTGTGGAGGTGTATATGCTTTTGTGACCATGGACAAGTAAGCCTTTCCCATACACTCCAAGTGACATTTCATGCAACCTTTCCAAAGAGTGAAGTTGGTTCCATCAAACTTCAGACTGTCCTTCTTGTATGATGACATCCTAGATCTCCTCAAGTGGTTAAGCTCCTTTTAGAGGAACTTGGCTCTGATACCAATTGTTAGATCTAGGGCACACAACTAAGAGGGGGGGGTGAATCAGTTATACAAAAACTTTCTTTTACTTCAAATACTTGATTCTTTTTTGTTCTTTAATAGCATATCAATTAACCATTCATGAAAGCATAAAGCATAAACACCAGAGCAGATAAACATCAACACATTAGACACCAAGATTTTGACATGGAAAACCCGGTCAAGGGAAAAACCACAGGGTGATTAACCCAAGGATTATTCTCTATTAGAAGAATAAGAAAAATAGATGGCACATTCCAATTAAGGCTCACTGCCTAAGCACACTGCTCACAAGGAGGCACACTACCTACAAGAGACACATTGTCTACAAAGTAACAAGTATTACAAACTTAAACTAGAGAATGACATCTTTACCATGCCTGGATCAGTTCCATTTAAGCCCAAAAACTCCTGCTCTGCCTTTCACACTTCTCTTCGCTATATCACTCTCATCACCACACAACACACTTCAAAATGAATTCACAATCCCTTATTTATACAAGGCATCAACTTAGGAACAATCATCTAAGTCGGCAAACATCTACAAGATCATTCGTAAGACGTGTAATACATCCGGTCAGCCTGTCTTAGGAAGAACACCAATAGCTATGGTTATTCTTCAAATGCAAACTCTAACTTCAATGCAGACCTCCAATAAGAATTGTACATGATCCAAAGATCACCAAAACCTTTCTTGAGTCATCAAGAACATCCACATTTTATCAGCTTACTGGAATTCTTCTGTTCTTCATCCGGAACTTCAAGAACATAGTCTGTCCTCACTGTCATAATGAAAAAGGTTCTTCTGGACCTCCAAATCATTCACAAATATAGTTGTCACTTCACACTGACTTCTTCAACACTCCTTCCAATCTGCAGAATGAGATAATGTAATTCCGGATCTCACCGGACCAATCTGTGACACTCTGTCTCCACTGAACACCTGTTAGAACTGGTTCTACACAAGCAGCCATAACTTCTTCAGATCTTTATGCAGACCTCTAAAATCTTAACTGGAACATCTCAAGACTCAAATCTACAAACCCTTTAAATTGCATCCTCTTATCCTCAACCTATTGAGTACTTTTTCCTTCTTCTAATCACTGTTCTTCACTGTTCCTGATGGAGACTAATTTTCTCAATATCCTCAGCACACGGCTCATTCAATCCTTCTTATCAATGCAATATGAGTATGTTGACATCAATGACAACATTGGTTAACTTCATACTTGCAACATGCTCTCCCTCTCCAATATGAAGCATTAGAGGAAGAAGAGACTCTTCTTGAACAAGCTCCTCAATCAGCTGATAATGGAGGTTCATCTACTAATCATAGAACTCTTCTTAACAACATCCTAAATGAAGAGATACATTACCTACCATTGCTTGAACACTTACGTAACTTGGATACATCTAATGATATAGAGAACATGAATGGTTCCCTTCCTAGAAATGCCTTTGGAAGGGATGATGAACATACTCAAACTGACAATATTGTTCCTAAGGTTCAAGGTATTCCAACACCACCTCAACTGACTAAAATGGGAATTTTTAGGGCTCCTCTTCCACCATCCTTATTTGTAGAAAGAGAACCTCTTCTAGAAAGATGCCTTCCATTACCTCCTCTTGTGGTTTCCTCTTCACAAATATAGGAAAGTGTGGAAAACTTCATTCAATGTGATGGAAGAACAAAGGACCACACCCTAATAGTAAATGTAAGGGTCAAGATCAAAGATAACAGGTAATTATTTCTAACCCTTTTTTTACCACCTTTGATGTAGCACCTCTTTGAGTTGCTCACTTTCATGGCCTCCTCTTATGTGTTGTGTTCCCTCGTGATGTGATTTTTTCTAGGTCCCTTTGGATGACCCTTGATACTCTTGTAAGGTCAAGGATACAATGGGACCGCCTCTGTCATAACATTCTTCTATTTGTTTATCAAATCTTCTATGCTCCTCTCTCCTCTCTTTTTTGTTGTGTGTTGTGCCTTGGGGGCATAGCATTATAGAAGATGTTTTGGGGCATCCTCCTACATGGTGTCCCTAAGTCACTTGTACCTTCTCTCTCTCATTTTTATTGTTTCCATTCTTCTGTAGCCCTACCTAGTCAGCGGATGACGATTGTAGACACCCAAAATTGTCCCAAATTTATCCATGTCTTGCAACACCTAGTTAAAAACATTATCTAGACATCATGTAGCATTTTGTCCTAAATCCCACTCCTAATTCCACTTATCCATTAGCCAATTAATTAAATAAATCTTATTTATTTAATTAATTTCCCATCATAATCCCATTTATCCTTCCATAGTCAATTAATTAAATAATTTATATTTATTTAATTAATTTCCACTTTTCTCTCATCTAAATTAATTAAATAAATTAAATATTTATTTATTTAATGTATTCCACATCAATCCTTTCCAAAAGTGGAAAATTTCATATTTCTCTCTATCTCCACATTTGTCTCCATGTAAGGTGGAAGCCATTTGTTTTTATCTCCATATGAGCCCTATCCTCCTTTGTACACTTGTCACATGACTACAACTCCCTTGAAGAGTGGGATAACCGAATCAATCCTAGCCATCCACATCATTCATTTAGCCTTTTAATCTCAACCATCCATTTGAACTAAGTATTTCCTATAAATCAAATCCTTCACAAGCCATTATCATGCATCTATTCTTCAAGTATCCTCATTTTGTCAAAATCACTCTTGAATCTTCTCATCCATCTCCATCTATCATCATTCATCTATCATCTTCATATCATTGTTATGCTACCGAATTGTGAGCAACCAACATATCAAATCAATCAAACAATTCATCTTGCATCTTTGAGGTATTGAATGATTTGGGTTTAGGTTATGCATTTCATTGTTTGATCATTTCCATTTGCAAATCCAATTTTTTTTTATATACATTTTGGCATGCCTGGTGGGACTCACTTCGCTTGATCATTTTTGTAGGTTTTTGTAGTAAAAATTTGCATTCATCTAACCCCCATTGTCAAGTTTCGCAAGTTTAATTAACTTTTTGTTGCAGATCCGCTATTTTTTGGACAAAACCCTAGGTTTTAAAGATTTCATCATATCTTCCAAATGGCTATGAATTTTTATACAAGATTTTTACAAAAGTTTTTCAATGATATAAGGAAGCTATAGTAGAAAAATTGCACATTTATCATTATTTTTATGGGAGTTATCATGTTTTTATGTTTTTTCATAAAATCATAATTATGGGCACAAATCGAAATATTTTTTAGAAATTTTTACATTTCTAGAAATTTCTTGAAATTCTAATGGGGGTCTATGTTTTACATATTTAATTTGGAGGTCATATACAATGCATAAAAATTAGATCTTTTCCAACTATAGCTTTTCCATAAATCTGCATTTCTGGGTGCAAAATAGGGAATTTTTCTAATTTCTTTACTTTTTTCAAAAGATCTCAGAAAATTAATAGGGGTCACTTCTTTGATTTTTTAATTTTTGAACTAAAAATGTCTCGAAATAATCTAATCTAATTCAGCTATGTATCTAAAATTACAATTTTCCTTCCCTGATGAGCTTATTTTTTATGCCTGCATTATAATATCATTTTTTGATGTTTTAGGTGATCATAAGGAGCTTTAGTAGAAGAAATATCAATCATATACAATAGCTTGGAAAGTCAAAATAATCTAGGTGCATTCATTTCTATCTTTCATCTTTTCATTGCAATCAATCTTGTTCGCAAACACATTTCGATTTAGGCATAAAACGAACAACTTGTTTGCTATCACATCAAAAATTGGGTTAAAATGAATCATTGTCTTCCATCACATTTGGATTTGGGCTTTAAAACAAACAAGTTCTTGCATTGTCTTCCACACATTAAATTTCTAAGGTTAATGAACCCCATATGAGTGTGACCAAGTAAATGTGTATGCTCTCTCCTCGCGTCCTAACACGAACTTGGAGATCAAAAACATTTACTTGTGTTGCTTTTGTTTAGCCTTAGAGAGGCCTGCCTTGGTGGGAAAAGAGGTACTCACCCCAAGGGAACGACCTCAAGCGGTACTTTCATCTGGTCCGCTATAAAAATCAGAGGATAAGGTGAAAGCCAAGTCTAACCGGTATTAGCGCTCACCATGTAGTGCTAGCTCCAAAGGAGGCGTACCTTGTGTATATTAAACTCCTAGTAGGGTTAGTTAAAGTCTTAAGTGGCTTGCTAGATGCTCGTGGGGTACTAGTCCCCCAAATTTTCACTAGAACCTCCTTGTGATAGTGGCCTTGCATTAACTAAGATTTGTTGAAGTGTCTTCACGTGCTTGCTTAACCATCATCACATTCTTCCAAACTAACAACTTGCTTATGTGTCTTGCGTGAGTGATTCATGTGTGTATATGCATAATCATTTGTTTGAATATTGCCACATCAAGCTCTAAACACCCAAACACATAAAAACAAGTCATCATACACATTCTTCCAATAACATTTAAACCCAATCACTTTTATCCCAAACATAGCCTAGTCATCATCCAACCCTTAATAGCCAAGTCATTCAAACCATCCTAAACTTATCCTAGACACATCCCTATCCTAGCCAAATCACTTCTACCACATCATCAAAATCCCTAAACGAGTACTTGCTAAAAGGACTTAAGACAAACACTTGGGTGACAACATGTTTACACCAGAGGACCCAGAAATCAAATTCTAAAGATTCCTCCAAAATCTTTATCAATGATCACAACCCCTAAACCAAGACGCCATTGAAACATTACAATTCTTCATCCAAAGAGCTCAACTCCATGCAAGCCAATCACATCAACTGCAACACTTCATAGCCCAAGTCCAACACCTTTTAGCCACTAGTCAAGCTCGACAAGTACATGAATCCTTAGACACTCCATACCAACCTAATCCACCCCATAGCCACATTTCATATCCATCCACTTCCTATCAACCTAATCCACCTATCCACCAATTCAATGCCACATCAACCTATGAACATCCACCTCAAGCTTATCCAATCCCTCATGCCACCATTCCAATGCACTACCAAGCCCATCCACAAAGCAATCAAGTGATATTACAAGAACAACATCCAAGTCCCAATGGCCCTTTGTATATAAATCAAGTGAGCACAAGTCAACCTTGCCAACAAGATCAAATGCCCTCAACTTTGAGTCCACCTCAAGATCTTTTGTCTACATATCCTACCATTACACCTAGCTACCAAGACTATCAATGGCCTCCCCAATGAGCACAAGTGAGCCCAAATCCACCTTTGTAACAAGAAGCATATGCAACTCCAAGTGGCCCTTTGTATATAAACCATGCGACCTAATACAAAAAGACTTAATTACCTTTGACAAGGGAGATAACAATCTAGCCAATGCATCCTATGAGTGGCCTACATCATCCAATCACATGCCAACACATGAGCCTACTAGCCCTACCATAACATCACCATATGATCCTACCCCTAGTCCATTGGTCCACCAACCTTCATCACCTTCATCCTCATGTTCTACCAATCCTCCACCACAAGATCCCTTGGACATAATCGTACAACAATTGGTTCAAGCAAATTTCATTGAGCTGCCACTGATAGAACCTTTTGAACCAATCTTTAAACCCCCTTGGTATAATGAAAACCATTATTGTGCATACCAAAGGTTTAAGGGCCATACAAAAACCAATTGTGTCAAACTTAAGAGATTGATCACAAACCTCATAAATTGTGGTAAGATTATCCCTTCATCCAATCCAAATCCTAATCCACCCAATCCAATTAGCCCCCAACCTAATCCTAGTCCTAAGCCTAAAACATCATCTGCTATTATTGCTCATCCATTATATTGCCCATCCACTCATACCCTTGTGAAGGATGTGATCCTAATGTAGAGGCAGCGGCAGCTCACAAATGCAAGGTTTCATTTACCACTTGACTGTTCACACATTGTCTTGACTGTCCTCTTAGAATGCATTGCTTTAAGACTAGGAAAAGATGCCATTTCATGGTTTGAATGCATATGCTACCCACCAAACCTTCCAACCACCTTAGACCACACTAAAATGACTAGGGGCTACTCACAAAACTCATAAAACAACTTAGTAACTTGTTGTTCCTATTGTCCCTTCACAACTAGTTCGACTTTGCTTGTAGCCCTTGGAATAGGGTTTTTGGGGCATAACTTGCATAATATATGGAAAAACCCATGAACAAATTACCTTTTTGAATACCCATTGAGCCCCTCCAAAACATATCTAACATGGAAGGTAGGTTGTTTTGGACCAAAATCCTCAAAAGTGGACTGTACCTGATGTTCCTAGTCCTAATTAGGACAACAAATGAAGTATTTTTGTCATAACTTTCATAAAACGACTCAAACCAATGAAATAAAACCTGTTTTGAGTACCCATTATCCCCTTACAGAACATATCTTTCATACAAGCATGATTGTTTTGTAACATAAGGCCTTAAAAATAACTGGTAATTCTGGTAATAGGCCTAATTAGGCCACTTTTACAAAGGAGGTGCCTCAAAATCACCAAATTTTTACCCAAACTCAATGGAAAGTCTTTATTTATGTATTAAACTAGAAGAATCCACCATTTTTTTGATCAGGACCCTCACTTATCTCATCAAATTCAAACATGCAAACTAGAAACCCTCATTCTTCCTAAAAAATAGGAAATTACAGCAATAAGAACTTTTCAAAACACCAAGAAAGCTTATTTGTTTTCTCCACAAGTGAAGAAATAATTTGAAGGACTTAAAAACCTATCATTCCACCATTTTGTGTCATTTTGGCAAGCTCATGGAACTCAAAAACATAAAATTTCTATCTAGGACTATCAAAACCTAGGTTATTGGACTGTTTTTAGTAAAATGAGCATAAAATCCACAAAACATGAGCCCAGACCATAAACTTATATGAAAAAGAAAGGTAATCCAATACCCCATCCAACCATGTAGGTTTTAGGGTGATACAAGGCCGTAACAGGCCGTACAAATGCAAAGAATAGCAAAAAATGTAGAAAAACTTTGAAAAACAGAGCTAGAACAACAAAAAAAATCATTTTATCTTATTTCCTTCATTCCAAAAGCTACATGTCCTTCTTCCATGACCTGTATGTCATATAAAAAATATGTTTTACAATATATAACTTCACTCCACTCCTCTTCTACCTAGAAAACTCAAAAAGAAAGGCTAAAAAATAGCCTCTCCACTAAGGCTACCAAAATAGAAAATACTAAACTTAAGCAAAATCTTAAAGACCCTAGTCCTATAATTACCCCCACTACAAAAATGCCTCAAATAGGCTTTATTACAATAATAAATGGTCTTTTAAGACCTTATTTTATGCAAAACTCAACACTAAAGCCTAGATTTTAATAATTGTCCATTTTTGACAAATGGTGCTCTTGCACCATACACCCCAATTTTGAAGTTTTCCAAGTCTCTTGGAAAAAATACTACATCTTGTGCTCCTTTGTGTTTTTCATGGCTCTGACCTTCACTCTTGCCTATAATAGGTTCGCTGTGTACTTGACTATGACTGTCCTTGAAATTCTTCCATTTAGCTTCCCTTGAAACATGCTCTAACCATGTGTACTATTTTGTGGGGTGCTGTTCCACCTTATACAAGCTTTCTCCTACTGCCATCACTTCCCTCTTCTCTTCTTGTTTAGACCATTGTCCAATGCTCATTCTATTTGCATATTTTTCACTGTCAACCATCCTTTCTTCTCTGTTAGTCTCCTTAACATCTGTAGCAATGTATTTGGTGGTCTTTGTCAGATCTGCACCTACCATTTCCACTGTCCAACCAGCATCCCAATCCACTGTCCTTCTATCCTCATGATTCACTATCCTCTCTTTCACTGCCCTACAAGTTTCAACATCACTAGGCTGCCTTACCACAAGACACATGACTGTCCCTATCAATATGCCTTCTTGTACTTCAAACTTGCTCTCCTCTTTCCATACAAAAACATTCTTCTTCATCTATGTCTGCATATTGTGTTTTTCCTTCTCATTTGCTGTCCCAATAGCATCAAACTGTGACTTGGCTGCAAATTTCACACTCTCACCTTCCTCATTGCTCACATATTCTTTTCTCCCTATCATGATGATCTCACCTTGCTCTCTTACCTCTTCAACCAATGGAGTTAGAATGAATGATCTCCCATCCTTTTCAATGTTATACGTATTTTGTCTCCCATTATACATTGCTGATATGTCAAATTGCCAAGGCCTTCCAAGTAAAACATGGCAACAACTCATAGGTAGAATATCAAAAATGACTTTATCTCTATATTGACCAATTTGAAATTTAATAGTAGCTTGTTCACTCACCAAAATGGTTTGGTTTTCACTAACCCAAGACACTTGATAAGGCTTTGCCATAGGCACTCTTTGCAAGTTCAATTTGTCCACCATATCACTAGATACAATATTATCAGTGCATCCAGAATCAACTACTACTTTGCATACCTTATTTTTGCATCTGCAGGCTGTCCTAAACAAGGATCTTCTTTGAATTAGCTCTTTCTCCCTGGATGTCTTCAAGAGTTGTCTTCTCACCATCAATGATTCACCCACATCTGGTGCAGCATGAACACTTTCTCTTTCATCTTCCTGTATAATTTGGACTCTCTTTTCACCTCTTCTTTCACCTCCACTTGAAGTAGTACCAATCTTGTCAGGGCACTTATAGACTGGATGACCAAACTCACCATAGTGATAGCACTTTCCAATAAACACATTTGAACCTCTTCCTTGATCTGCATATCTGCCCCTAAAACGTGTTCTTCCACCTCTCCATCCTCCTCTAGACTCAGGTGCTTGTTCTTTACTCTTATCAACATCTTCAAAATCTTCTTTGGATTGTCTTGGTGTTGAAAATGTACCTCTGCCCCTAGAAGTACTACCTCTTCCTCTTGTTGCCTTCTCTTGTCTCCTCTTGATTTTTTCTTCTACTCTTATTGCCATTTGAAAACATTGTTCCACTATTTTTGGTGCTAACAAACTGATTTCATCTTGAATGTTATACCTTAGGCCATTAAGATATCTAGCCACTCTTTCTTCCTTTTCCTCCTCATGCTTTGTCCTTATACTTAACCTATAAGACTCCTCAGTGTATGCTTGCACATCTAAGTCCTTTTGCCTAATATTTTGTAATCTTTTCAGTAATTGAACATTATAGTCACCAGAAAGGAACTTACCTTTTAGTTTTGCCTTCATTTTCTCCCAAGAAGTGATCTTGTTCTTCCCTTGTTTCTGTCTTTCCTCTTGCACAAAGTTCCACCACAGCAAAGCATGTCCTTTCAGTTTGGTTTTAGCCTTCCTCACCTTGTGATCTTCATATATCTCTTCACTTTCAAAGTAATTTTCCATGGTTCCTATCCAGTCTAAGAGCTCTTCACCATCTAGTTTGCCTCCATACATTGGCAAATCTATTTTGCTATGTCCATCACCTTTCACAACTTTCAAAAACTTTACCATCCTCACAGCCTCTGGATCCAACTCTTCTTCTTCACCAGAAGTTTCTTCTTCTTCTTCAGACTCACTTTCATTTATGGTGCCTCCAGCTTTAGAATTCAATGTAGCAATCTCCTTCTTCAAGGCTTCTAGCTCTCTAGCCTCCTAATCAATCTTTCTAACAACTGAACTTCCTTTAGGAGGCATCTTGACTTATCAGATTCCACTTTGCTCAAACTCCAACCTTTAACTCTTAAGAGACCTACTTCCTATGCTCTAATACCACTTGATGCAGAGGAAGGGGCAGCTCACAAATGCAAGGTTTCATTTACCACTTGACTGTTCACACATTGTCTTGACTGTCCTCTTAGAATGATTGTCCTCTTAGAATGCATTGCTTTAAGGCTAGGAAAAGATGTCATTTCATGGTTTGAATGCATAAGCTACCCACAAAACCTCCCAACCACCTTTGACCACACTAAAATAACCAGGGGATACTCACCAAACTCTTAAAACAACTTAGTAACTTGTTGTTCCTATTGTCCTTTCACAACTAGTTCGACTTCGCTTGTAGCCCTTAGAATAGGGTTTTTGTGGCATAACTTGCAGAATATACAACAAACCCATGAAAAAATTACCTTTTTGAATACCCATTAATCCCCTCCAAAAGATATATAACATGCAGGGTAGGTTGTTTTGGACCAAAATCCTCAAAAGTGGACTGTACCTGTTGTTCCTAGGCCTAATTAGGACAACAAATGAAGTATTTTTGGCATCACTTTCATAAAACAACTCAAACCTATAAACTAAAACCTATTTTGAGTACCCATTATCCCCTTACATAACATATCTTTCATGTAGGTATGATTGTTTTGTAACATAAAGCCTTAAGAATGACTGGTAATTCTTGTAATAGGCCTAATTAGGCCACTTATACAAAGGAGGTGCCTCAAAATCACCAAATTTTTACCAGAACTCAATGGAAAGTCTTTATTTATGTATTAAACCAGAATAATCCACCATTTTTTTGATCAGGACCCTCACTTATCTCATCAAATTCAAACATGCAAACTAGAAACCCTCATTCTTCCTAAAAAATAGGAAATTACAGCAATAAGAACTTTTCAAAATGCAAAAAAAAAACTTATTTGTTTGATCCACAAGTGAAGAAATAATTGAAGGACTTAAAAATCTGTCATTCCACCATTTTGTGTCATTTTGGCAAGGTAATGGCACTCAAAAACATAAAATTTCTCTCTAGGACTGTCAAAACCTAGGTTATTGGACTGTTTTTAGTAAAATGAGCATAAAATCCACAAAACATGAGACTAGTCCATAAACTTATATGAAAAAGAAAGGTAATCCAATACCCCATCCAACCATGTAGGTATTAGGGTGCTATAGGGCCGTACCAGGCCGTACAAGTGCAAAGAACAACAAAAAATGTAGAAAAACTTTGAAAAATAGAGCTAGAACAGCAAAAAAAATCATTTTATCTTATTTCCTTCATTCCAAAAGCTTCATGTCCTTCTTCCATGACCTGTATGTCATATAAAAAGAATTTTTTTACAATATATAACTTCACTCCACTCCTCTTCCATCTAGAAAACTCAAAAAGAAAGGCTAGAAAATAGCCTCTCCACTAAGGCTACCAAAATAGAAAATACTAAACTTAAGCAAAATCTTAAAGACCCTAGTCCTATAATTACCCCCACTACAAAAATGCCTCAAATAGGCTTTATTACAATAATAAATGGTCTTTTAAGACCTTATTTTATGCAAAACTCAACACTAAAGCCTAGATTTTAATAATTGTCCATTTTTGACAAATGGTGCTCCTGCACCATATACCCCAATTTTGAAGTTTTCCAGGTCTCTTGGAAAAAGTACTGCATCTTGTGCTCCTTTGTGTTCTTCATGGCTCTGACCTTCACTCTTGCCTATAATAGGTTTGATGTGTACTTGACTATGACTGTCCTTGACATTCTTCCATTTAGCTTCCCTTGAAACATGCTCTAACTATGTGTACTATTTTGTGGGGTTCTGTTCCACCTTATACAAGCTTTCTCCTACTGCCATCACTTCCCTCTTCTCTTCTTTTTTAGACCATTGTCCAATGCTCATGCTATTTGCATATTTTTCACTATTAACCATCCTTTCTTCTCTGTCAGTCTCCTTAACATCTGTAGCAATGTATTTGGTGGTCTTTGTTAGATTTGCACCTACCTTTTCCACTATCCAACTAGCATCCTAATCCACTGTCATTCTATCCTCATGATTCACTGTCCTCTCTTTCACTACCCTACAAGTTTCAACATCACCAGGTTGCCTTACCACAGGAGACATGACTGTCCCTATCAATATGCCTTCTTGTACTTCAAACTTGCTCTCCTCTTTCCATACAAAAACATTCTTCTTCATCTTTGTCTGCATATTGTGTTTTTCCTTCTCATTTGCTGTCCCAACAGTATCAAACTGTGACTTGGCTGCAAATTTCACACTCTCACCTTCCTCATTGTTCACATATTCTTTTCTCCCTATCATGATGATCTCACCTTGCTCTCTTACCTCTTCAACCAATGGAGTTAGAATGAATGATCTCCCATCCTTTTCAATGTTATACGTATTTTGTCTCCCATTATACATTGCTGATATGTCAAATTGCCAAGGCCTTCCAAGTAAAACATGGCAACAACTCATAGGTAGAATATCAAAAATGACTTTATCTCTATATTGACCAATTTGAAATTCAATAGTAGCTTGTTCACTCACCAAAATGGTTTGGTTTTCACTAACCCAAGACACTTGATAAGGCTTTGCCATAGGCACTCTTTGCAAGTTCAATTTGTCCACCATATCACTAGATACAATATTATCAGTGCATCTAGAATCAACTACTACTTTGCATACCTTATTTTTGCATCTGCAGGCAGTCCTAAACAAGGCTCTTCTTTGAATTAGCTCTTTCTCCCTGGATGTCTTCAAGAGTTGTCTTCTCACCATCAACGATTCACCCACCTCTGGTGCAGCATGAACACTTTCTTTTTCATCTTCATGTACAATTTGGACTCTCTTTTCACCTCTTCTTTCACCTCCACTTGAAGTAGTACCAATCTTGTCAGGGCACTTATAGGCTGGATGACCAAACTCACCATAGTGATAGCACTTTCCAGTAAACACATCTGAACCTCTTCCTTGATCTGCATATCTGCCCCTAAAACTTGTTCTTCCACCTCTCCATCCTCCTCTAGACTCAGGTGCTTGTTCTTTACTCTTATCAGCATCTTCAAAATCTTCTTTGGATTGTCTTGGTGTTGAAAATGTACCTCTACCCCTAAAAGTACTACCTCTTCCTCTTGTTGCCTTCTCTTGTGTCCTCTTGACTTTTTCTTCTACTCTTATTGCCATTTGAAAACATTGTTCCACTGTTTTTGGTGCCAACAAACTGATTTCATCTTGAATGTTATACCTTAGGCCATTAAGATATCTAGCCACTCTTTCTTCCTCATCCTCCTCATGCTTTGTCCTTATACTTAACCTATAAAACTCCTTAGTGTATACTTGCACATCTAAGTCCTTTTGCCTAAGATTTTGTAATCTTTTTAGTAATTGAACATTATAGTCACCAGGAAGGAATTTACCTTTCAGTTTTGCCTTCATTTTCTCCCAAGAAGTGATCTTGTTCTTTCCTTGTTTCTGTCTTTGCTCTTGCACAAAGTCCCACCACAGCAAAGCATGTCCTTTCAGTTTGGTTTTAGCCTTCCTCACCTTGTGATCTTCATCTATCTCTTCACTTTCAAAGTAATTTTCCATGGCTCCTATCTAGTCTAAGAGCTCTTCACCATCTAGTTTGCCTCCATACATTGGCAAATCCATTTTTCTATGTCCATCACCTTTCACAACTTTCAAAAACTTTACCATCCTCACATCCTCTGGAACCACCTCTTCTTCTTCACCAGAAGTTTCTTCTTCTTCAGACTCACTTTCACTTATGGTGCCTCCAGCTTTAGACTTCAATGTAGCAATCTCCTTCTTCAAGGCTTCTAGCTCTCTAGCCTCCTAATCAATCTTTCTAGCAAATGAACTTCCTTTAGGAGGCATCTTGACTTCTCAGATTCCACTTTGCTCAAACTCCAACCTTCAACTCTCAAGTGACCTACTTCCTATACTTTGATACCACTTGATGCAAAGGTAGGGGCAGCTCACAAATGCAAGGTTTCATTTACCACTTGACTATTCACACATTGTCTTGACTGTCCTCTTAGAATGCATTGCTTTAAGACTAGGAAAAGATGCCATTTCATGGTTTGAATGCATAAGCTACCCACCAAACCTCCCAAACACCTTGGACCACACTAAAATGACTAGGGGATACTTACCAAACTCATAAAACAACTTAGTAACTTGTTGTTCCTATTGTCCCTTCACAACTAATTCAACTTTGCTTGTAGCCCTTGGAATAGGGTTTTTGGGGCATAACTTGCAGAATATACGACAAACCCATGAAAAAATTACCTTTTTGAATACCCATTAAGCCCCTCCAAAAGATATCTAACATGAAGGGTAGGTTTTTTGGGACCAAAATCCTCAAAAGTGGACTGTACCTGTTGTTCCTAGGCCTAATTAGGACAACAAATGAAGTATTTTTGTCATAAATTTCATAAAACGACTCAAACCCATGAACTAAAACCTGTTTTGAGTACCCATTATCCCCTTACATAACATATATTTCATGCAGGTATGATTGTTTTGTAACATAAGGCCTTAAAAATGACTGGTAATTCTGGTAATAGGCCTAATTAGGCCACTTTTACAAAGGAGGTGCCTCAAAATCACCAAATTTTTACCCAAACTCAATGGAAAGTCTTTATTTATGTATTAAACCAGAATAATCCACCATTTTTTTGATCAGGACCCTCACTTATCTCATCAAATTCAAACATGCAAACTAGAAACCCTCATTCTTCCTAAAAAATAGGAAATTACAGCAATAAGAACTTTTCAAAACACCAAACAAAACTTATTTGTTTGCTCCACAAGTGAAGAAATAATTTGAAGGACTTAAAAACCTATAATTCCACCATTTTGTGTCATTTTGGCAAGGTCATGGTACTCAAAAACATAAAATTTCTCTCTAGGACTGTCAAAACCTAGGTTATTGGACTATTTTTAGTAAATGAGCATAAAATCCACAAAACATGAGACCAGACCATAAACCTATATGCAAAAGAAAGTTAATCCAATGCCCCATCCAACCATGTAGGTTTTAGGGTGCTACAGGGATGTACTAGGCTGTACAAGTGCAAATAACAGCAAAAAATGTAGAAAAACTTTGAAAATAGGAGCTAGAACAACAAAAAAAATCATTTTATCTTATTTCCTTCATTCCAAAAGCTTCATGTCCTTCTTCCATGACCTATATGTCATATAAAAAGTATTTTTTACAAAATATATCTTCACTCCACTCCTCTTCCATCTAGAAAACTCAAAAAGAAAGGCTAAAAAATAGCCTCTCCACTAAGGCTACCAAAATAGAAAATACTAAACTTGAGCAAAAACTTAAAGACCCTAGTCCTATAATTACCTCCACTAGAAAAATGCCTCAAATAGGCTTTATTACAATAATGAATGGTCTTTTAAGACCTTATTTTATGCAAAACTCAACACTAAAGCCTAGATTTTAATAATTGTCCATTTTTGACTAATGGTGCTCCTGCACCATACACCCCAATTTTAAAGTTTTCCAAGTCTCTTGGAAAAAGTACTGCATCTTGTGCTCCTTTGTGTTCTTCATGGCTCTAACCTTCACTCTTACCTATAACAGGTTCACTATGTACTTGACTATGACTATCCTTGACATTCTTCCATTTAGCTTCCCTTGAAACATGCTCTAACTGTGTGTACTATTTTGTGGGGTGTTGTTCCACATTATACAAGCTTTCTCCTACTGCCATCACTTCCCTCTTCTCTTCTTGTTTAGACCATTGTCCAATGCTCATGCTATTTGCATATTTTTCACTGTCAACCATCCTTTCTTCTTTGTCAGTCTCCTTAACATCTGTAGCAATGTATTTGGTGGTCTTTGTCAGATCTACACATACCTTTTCCACTGTCCAACTAGCATCCCAATCCACTGTCCTTCTATCCTCATGATTCACTATCCTCTCTTTCACTGCCCTACAAGTTTCAACATCACTAGGCTACCTTACCACAGGACACATGACTGTCCCTATCAATATGCCTTCTTGTACTTCAAACTTGCTCTCCTCTTTCCATACAAAAACATTCTTCTTCATCGTTGTCTACATATTATGTTTTTCCTTCTCATTTGTTGTCCCAACAGCGTCAAACTGTGACTTGGCTACAAATTTCACACTCTCACCTTCCTCATTGCTCACATATTCTTTTCTCCCTATCATGATGATCTCACCTTGCTCTCTTACCTCTTCAACCAATGGAGTTAGAATGAATGATCTCCCATCCTTTTCAATGTTATACGTATTTTGTCTCCCATTATACATTGCTGACCTGTCAAATTGCCAAGGCCTTCCAAGTAAAACATGGCAACAACTCATAGGTAGAATATCAAAAATGACTTTATCTCTATATTGACCAATTTAAAATTCAACAGTAGCTTGTTCACTCACCAAAATGGTTTGGTTTTCACTAACCCAAGACACTTGATAAGGCTTTTTCATAGGCACTCTTTGCAAGTTCAATTTGTCCACCATATCACTAGATACCATATTATCAGTGCATCCAGAATCAACTATTACTTTGCATACCTTATTTTTGCATTTGCAGGCTATCCTAAACAAGGCTCTTCTTTGAATTGGCTCTTTCTCCCTAGATGTCTTCAAGAGTTGTCTTCTCATTGGTGCAGGAGCACCTAAAGAAACACTTTGGAACAAGAAGACACCAATGACCATGAGAGGATCCTATGGAGTAAATCAAGTCAATTGGAGCATCTTAAAACTAGTTATGGCATATGGTAATGTAAGGGTCAGATGTCTTGAGGGTCCTGGCATGGACCCTAGGACCAAAAATGATGTAATTTGGGCCAATAGTACCTCTAGGAGCAGGGGCACCTAGATAATTTAGATAATTTCATGTTTATGTAGTTCATTTTGATATTTCAGTGTTGCATAAGGTCCAAGAGGCCAACTGTAAGGCATTTGGTGCCATGTGTGAGTTTGAATTAGTCATGTCTAGTAGTCAAAGAAGGTTGTAATTGGCAAGAGATTGAGTGTAACCATGTGGTGGACAATTGCAGAGCGGTTGGCATTCCCACTGGTGCAACTACCACCCACATAGTGATGTATTAAATCAGGCCTGTGAGATAGGAGAGGATAGCATGGAGTAATTGGAGACCTGGGTTGCATGACTTGACTGCAATAAAGAAAGACATTCGTTTATTTTTGACATTTCCTTTTAGTTTTGATAGTTTTTCTTCTGACTGGTGCAAAGAACTGTGTACTGTTCTTGTTTTGTTTTGAGAGTGACAATGCATTTTTGGACCTTTCCATGAATGTAAGACCCTGATTCTCATGGAATAGGTCCTTGATGACATGTACAATATGATTTCTAACCCTAATAGTTTAGGAGGAGTGCAAATCGGGAGGTGATCACCATTAGAATGCAAGGTTGAGACCATGGGAAGGATGGCTCAAGCGTGAAGCAGAGGAGATTATTGGCGTTTCACTGAAGATATAATTCGTGTATATACGTCAATTGTATGTTGGGACATTTTCTGTGTATATCACATTTGTATGCGAGTATCTATTTTGTGTGTATCCTGCAAAGGAATGCATGTTAGTAATGTATGTTGGCTTTGTATGTGTTGAAACATACAATCGGTGACCGAGGGTTGAGGGCCCCACCAATTGCATAAAGTAATGTATGTATGTGCGAAGTTGTAAACATCGGTGTGAGAGGATGCATTGGGTTGATAAAATTGTGTTGAGCCGACAGTAAGTGTTCTTACCAATCGGGGTGACAACTGAAAGTGTCACCGATGGATAGTTTATTGGTGTAATGGTGGTGTATCGGTCGGAGTTTGCAAGCAGTTGCTGATAGGGTCATGTGTTACCGATGAGGATATCAGGGATAAAATGAATGTTGGGGTGATATTTCTAGAAGAATTCGATGGTGTAACGTTTGGCCGATGAACATCAAGGTTTCGCTGTGAAGGAAACCATCAGGAGGAAAAAAGGTAGCGAGGCCGATAAGGTGGGTCAAGCCAATAAGGAAAGAGAAGAATAGTTTCGGTGAGACATGGAGATCTCTTGTCGATATTGGTAAAAATAAACATTTTGTTTGTTTCCACTATGTGACTCTGCATCATAGTGTTATCAGAGCAGCAAGTAGGTCCTTGAGGAAGTAAGAGAATCTGGTGAAAGAGTTAAGGGTTGGTGATAGTTGTGAAGATGGCCCCTAAAAATCAAATAGCTAGGGAGAATAATGAATTGAGAGAAGCCTTAAGGGCAAGAGAAAGAGAGTTGAGGGAGAGAAGAGAACAGGATGCTGCAAGAGAAAGAGAGTTAAGACAAGTGAGAAGAAAGAATGCATCAATCTTGGTAAGGTTGGAAGCATTGGAGAAGAATCCTAGAAGGGATGAACAAGATGATCAAGAAGGAGATGATGGAGGACATGAGAGAACCCTCCTGAGGATGAGTTGGATCCTAAAGAAAAGAGACTTTTGAGATTGCTTAAGGCAGTTCAAGGTAGTGGAACAAAGATAGACTTGCCTATCTATCAGGGGAAGATGGATAGTGAAGAGGTATTAGGGTGGATAGATGCCCTTGAAAAGAAATTTGAGTATGAGGAAATGAGTGATAAGAAGAAGATTAAATTTGCAAAAAAAAAGTTGAGAGGGACAACACTTACATGGTGGAGTAGTGTACAAGCAGAAAGAGTGGCTAGAGGTGGAACAAAAATCACTTCTTGGGGTAGGATGAAGGATATGATGAAGAATCAATTTCTTCCATCTGATTATGGTATTCAAACAAAGAGGATGAGGTAGAACTTGAAGCAAAAGGACATGGATGTTATGTCCTATACTAAGCAATTTCATAAGCTTAGTATTAGAGGTGGATTGGAAGATGAAGATGAGAAAGTGGCAAGGTACCTTAATGGGCTTAGGTATAACTTACAAGATGAAATTGGTTTGACCATATCGAAATCACTTGGAGAATGTTTTCAATTGGTCATAAGGGCTGAAGAGAGGGTGAAGAGGAAGCAAGAAAGACAAGGAGGTGGTGGTAGAGGATCTAGAGGTAGGGGCAGACCTACTAATGAAGGACAGAGCAGCAATGAGAAAGGCAAAGAGTTTTCTGTAGATCAAAGAGGTGGATATAGAGGTGGAGGTAGGTTTGGATCAGGTAGAGGAGTATTCCCAGGCAGATGTTATCATTGCAATGAATTGGACACCTATCTTTCAAATGTCCTAAGTGGGATGATGCTGATAAGAGAAAGGATAGAAGAGTTCACTTGGTATAAGAAGAGGAGAAGAAAGAAGACCAGGAAATATCAGTAGCCCATCCAGAAATAGATGGAGAATTTCTCATGGTGGGAAAAGGCAAAGTGCAACAAGCACCACAAGTATCCATTTTTAAAACTAATTGTTTAAGCCATGGAAAAATGTGTAAGTTGATCATAGATTTAGGTTCACATGATAATTTAGTTTCCTGGGATATGGTACATAAATTGGGATTGAAGATATTTGATCATCCTAGTCCTTACAATGTCACTTGGGTCAGTCAAGAGCAGCAAGTAAGGGTTAGTCAAAGGACATATGTTGATTTTTCAATTGGTCCATATCATGATTATGTTTTGTGTGATGTCATTTCAATGACATGTGGGCATATAATTTTGGGTAGACCATGGCAGCATTTAAGAAGGACAATTCATGATGGCTATACTAATAGTTATTTGGTGCACAAAGATGGTAAAAAGTTTAAACTAATGCCTCTATCTTGTGAAGATAAGAAAGAGCATGCTATTGTCTATTTTGGAGAGAAAGTACAGTGGAATGTGTAGGTAAATACTGGTTGGAAGCAACATGAACAATTGCAGCAGAGGAAAGTGGAAGACAGTCCTAAAGAACAGCAAGTTTGGGACTTAAATTGCATCAAGATTGGGGACATTGATTGCCCTACAAGGAGGCATGAAAAGGAAGACAAACAACAGACATTACAGAGAGGAACAATTCAGAACCTTAAGATGGAGAGAGCAGAAGCATTATAGCAGTAAGGTCCTCGGCAAGGACATCAAAATATGTTTTGTGATACTAATAGTTTTGGTAAGAGTCATTCAGGTTGGAGAAGAAGGAGGATAACCCTTGGAGAGTTCATGTTCCCTGTTACAAATCAGAGGAACCCTTCAAAAAGACTACAGGATGTTTGGAGCAGATCACATAACTCTTGGGACAAGAGTTTTCTTCATGCTGGGGAGTATGGTGCAGGAGCACCTAAAGAAACACTTTGGAACAAGAAGACACCAATGACCATGACAGGATCCTATGGAGTAAATCAAGTCAATTGGAGCATCTTAAAACTAGTTATGGAATATGGTAATGTAAGGGTCAAATGTCCTGAGGATCCTGGCAAGGACCCTAGGACCAAAAATGACGTAATTTGGGCCAATAGTGCCTCTAGGAGCAGGGGAACCTAGATAATTTAGATAATTTCTTGTTTATGTAGTTCATCATGATATTTCAGTGTTGCATAAGGTCCAGGAGACCAATTCTAAGGCATTTGGTGCCATGTGTGAGTTTGAATTAGTCATGTCTAGTAGTTGAAGAAGGTTGTAACTGGCAAGAGATTGAGTGTAACCATGTGGTGGATAGCTGTAGAGTGGTTGGCATTCCCACCGGTGCAACTACCACCCACATAGTGATGTACTAAATCAGGCCTGTGAGATAGGAGGATAGCATGGAGTAATTGGAGACCTGGGTTGCACGACTTGACTGCAATAAAGAAAGACATTCATTTATTTCTGACATTTCCTTTTAGTTTTGATAGTTTTTCTTTTGACTGGTGCAAAGAACCGCGTACTATTCTTGTTTTGTTTTGAGAGTGACAATGCATTCTTGGACCTTTCCATGAATGTAAGACCCTAATTCTCATGGAATAGGCCCTTGATGACATGTACAATATGATTTCTAACCCTAATAGTTTAGGAGGAGTGTAGATCGGGAGGTGATCACCATTAGAATGCAAGGTTGAGACCACGAGAAGGATGGCTCAAGTGTGAAGCAGAGGAGATTATTGGCATTTCACTGAAGATGTAAGACCTTTCCATGAATGTAAGACCCTAATTCTCATGGAATAGGCCCTTGATGACATGTACAATATGATTTCTAACCCTAATAGTTCAGGAGGAGTGTAGATCGGGAGGTGATCACCATTAGAATGCAAGGTTGAGACCACGAGAAGGATGGCTCAAGTGTGAAGCAGAGGAGATTATTGGCGTTTCACTGAAGATACAATTCATGTATATATGTCAATTGTATGTTAGGACATTTTTTTGTAAATCACATTTGTATGCAAGTATCTGTTTTGTGTGTATCCTGCAAAGGAATGCATGTTATCAATGTATGCTGGGTTTGTATGTTTTGAAACATACAATCGGTGACCGAGGGTTGAGGGCCCCACCAATTACATAAAGCAATGTATGTAAGTGCGAAGTTGTAAACATTGGTGTGAGAGGATGCATCGGGTTGATAAAATTGTGTTGAGCTGACAGTAAGTGTTCTTACCGATCAGGGTGACAACTGAAAGTGTCACCGATGGATAGTTTATCGGTGTAACAGCAGTGTATCGGTTGGAGTTTGCAAGTGGCTACCGATAGGGTTGTGTGTTGCCAATGAGGATATCGGGGAGAAAATGAACGTCGGGGTGATATTTCTAGAAGAAGACGATGGTGTAATGTTTGGCCGATGAACATCAAGGTTTCGATGTGAAGGAAACTGTTAGGAGGAAAAAAGGTGGCGAGGCCGATAAGGTGGGTCAGGCCGATAAGGAAAGAGAAGAATGGTTTTGGTGAGACATGGAGATCTCTTGCTGATATTGGTAAAAATAAACATTTTGTTTGTTTCCACTGTGTGACTCTACATCACTCACCATCAATGATTCACCCACCTCTGGTGCAGCATGAACACTTTCTCTTTCATTTTCCTATACAATTTGGACTCTCTTTTCACCTCTTCTTTCACCTCCACTTGAAGTAGTACCAATCTTGTCAGGGCACTTATAGGCTGGATGACCAAACTCGCCACAGTGATAGCACTTTCCAGTAAACACATTTGAACCTCTTCCTTGATTTGCATATCTACCCCTAAAACTTGTTCTTTCACCTCTCCATCCTCCTCTAGACTCAGGTGCTTGTTCTTTACTCTTTCAGCATCTTTAAAATCTTCTTTGGATTGTCTTGGTGTTGAAAATGTACCTCTGCCCCTAGAAGTACTACCTCTTCCTCTTGTTGCCTTCTCTTGTCTCCTCTTGAGTTTTTCTTCTACTCTTATTACCATTTGAAAACATTGTTCCACTATTTTTGGTGCCAACAAAATAATTTCATCTTGAATGTTATACCTTAGGCCATTAAGATATCTAGCCACTCTTTCTGCCTCATCCCCCACATGCTTTGTCCTTATACTTAACCTATAAAACTCCTCAGTGTATGCTTGCACATCTTAGTCCTTTTGCCTAGGATTTTGTAATCTTTTCAGTAATTGAACATTATAGTCACTAGGAAGGAACTTACCTTTCAGTTTTGCCTTCATTTTCTCCCAAGAAGTGATCTTGTTCTTCCCTTGTTTCTGTCTTTCCTCTTGCACAAAGTTCCACCACAGCAAAGCATGTCCTTTCAGTTTGGTTTTAGCCTTCCTCACCTTGTGATCTTCATCTATCTCTTCACTTTAAAAGTAATTTTCCATGGCTCCTATCCAGTCTAAGAGCTCTCTTCACCATCTAGTTTGCCTCCATACATTGGCAAATCCATTTTGCTATGTCCATCACCTTTCACAACTTTCAAAAACTTTACCATCCTCACATCCTCTGGATACAACTCTTCTTCTTCACCAGAGGTTTATTCTTCTTCTTTAGACTCACTTTCACTTATGGTGCCTCCAGCTTTAGAGTTCAATGTAGCAATCTCCTTCTTCAAGGCTTCTAGCTCTCTAGCCTCTTGATCAATCTTTCTTGCAATTGAACTTCCTTTAGGATGCATCTTGACTTTCTTAGATTCCACTTTGCTCAAACTCCAACCTTCAACTCTCAAGAGACTTACTTCCTATGCTCTGATACCACTTGATGCAGAGGCAGGGGCACCTCACAAATGCAAGGTTTCATTTACCACTTGACTGTTCAGACATTGTCTTGACTGTCCTCTTAGAATGCATTGCTTTAAGACTAGGAAAAGATGCCATTTCATGGTTTGAATGCATAAGCTACCCACCAAACCTCCCAACCACCTTGGACCACACTAAAATGACTAGGGGATACTCACCAAACTCATAAAACAACTTAGTAACTTGTTGTTCCTATTGTCCCTTCACAACTAGTTTGACTTTGCTTGTAGCCCTTGGAATAGGGTTTTTGGGGCATAACTTGTAGAATATATGACAAACCCATCAAAAAATTACCTTTTTGAATACCCATTAAGCCCCTCCAAAAGATATCTAACATGTAGGGTAGGTTTTTTTGGACCAAAATCCTCAAAAGTGGACTGTACTTGTTGTTCCTAGGCCTAATTAGGACAACAAATTAAGTATTTTTGGCATAAATTTCATAAAATGACCCAAACACATGAAATAAAACCTGTTTTGAGTACCCATTATCCCCTTACATAACATATCTTTCATGAATGTATGATTGTTTTGTAACATAAGGCCTTAAAAATGACTGGTAATTCTGGTAATAGGCTTAATTAGGCCACTTTTACAAAGGAGGTGCCTCAAAATCACCAAATTTTTACCCAAACTCAATGGAAATTATTTATTTATGTATTAAAATAGAAGAATCCACCATTTTTTTGATTAGGACTCTAACTTATCTCATCAAATTCAAACATGCAAACTAGAAACCCTCATTCCTCCTAAAAAATAGGAAATTACAGCAATAAGAACTTTTCAAAACACCAAGAAAACTTATTTGTTTGATGCACAAGTGAAGAAATAATTTGAAGAACTTAAAAACCTGTCATTCCACCATTTTGTGTCATTTTGGCAAGGTCATGGCACTCAAAAACATAAAATGTCTCTCTAGGACTTTCAAAACCTAGGTTATTGGACTGTTTTTAGTAAAATGAGCATAAAATCCACAAAACATGAGACCATACCATAAAATTATATGAAAAATAAATTTAATCCAATCCTCCATCTAACCATGTATGTTTTAGTGTGCTACAGGGCCGTACCAGGCTATACAAGTGCAAAGAACAACAAAAAATGTAGAAAAACTGTGAAAAACAGAGCTAGAACAACAAAAAAAAATTATTTTATCTTATTTCCTTCATTCCAAAAGCTTCATATCCTTCTTCCAAGACCTGTATGTCATATAAAAATCATGTTTTACAATATATAACTTCACTCCACTCCTCTTCCATCTAGAAAACTCAAAAAGAAAGGTTAAAAAATAGCCTCTCCACTAAGGCTACCAAAATAGAAATACTAAACTTAAGCAAAAACTTAAAGACCCTAGTCCTATAATTACCCCCACTACAAAAATGCCTCAAATAGGATTTATTACAATAATAAATGGTCTTTTAAGACCTTATTTTATGCAAAACTCAACACTAAAGGCTAGATTTTAATAATTGTCCATTTTTGACAAATGGTGCTCCTGCACCAGATCAATTGGCTACTAGCTAGGAATAAACTACCTCCATGTCAAACACCCATTCATGAGCCTACCAAAGAAATTCCAAAGGTCATGTCTGTAAGGGTAAAATGCAGATCAATCAAATGAATTAAACAAGACCCAAACATCAACAGAATAGTGAAACAAGAAGGATTCAATAAACGAAGCAATGAACAAATACAGAGCAAACCTTTCCCGTTTCTAAACTTCTATTGTTTGCCTATCACAAATCGTCCTTTTGCAGATGAGATGAGCCCTCAGAGAGTGCAATCTTTTTAGTTGTTTGTAGGAAGTCGACGGTGAATGGCTATGGTGATATGCAATGAAGATGAGCTCCAATGCAAGTATGTGATCTCAAGCTTGTAGGTGACAAAAGGGTGCCAAAGGCGCGCTGGTGATATTTCTGCAAAGTAATGATGTCAAAAGCCTGGATGATTAGAATGGAGGGATGAGGTTTCATTTATAGACTTGGAAGAATGGGAATCAACGGTTGAGAGGAGATATGAAGATCAACGACTGAGGATTGTTGAGGAATGTGCAACCAGTAGAAATGTGACAAGTGTTCCAGCTCCATCATGAAAGGGGGATGTGACAAAACTGATTGGAGAGTTAACTCCATTGACTGGTCTGTTAACTGATTTGATTGATCAGTTAGAAGAATAAATTGTGGAACTGACTGAATTGATTGAGGATTTGACTCAATTGACAGGTTAGTTAACACTTTTGATTGATTAGTTAACTAACCTCTGATTTGAGAAGAAATAGGCCATGTGGGTGAGGGAAAATAAGGTAATTAAATATTAAATATATTTAATTACATGTGCAACCTGATGAGGTGGACAAGGTGAGGTGGAAAAGGTGAGGTGTAAAGGTGATGTGGATTTTTGGAATTTAGAACTTAGGATAGAGTAATTTGGCTTAATTAAATAATTTATGATTATTTAATTATGTGAGACATTTAGAAAAATAAATAGAATTTATTTAATTATGGAACAGTGAATCGATTAAATAAATTTAGAATATTTATTTAATTAATAGAAGAAGGGAATAAATATTTAGAATATTTATTTAGGATGAATCGTGTCATTTTTAGGCGTATACATTTTGCCCCTCTTTGATGCAATGTAGTTTACAGCGTTGCTTCAAAGAATTCGATAGTCCGAATGATGATACATGCCCCAGTTTGCCCCTGGTATAGGTTCAATGACGATAGGATGCCCCCTCGGGAGATTGGACGGGAAAAGGGTGAAAGAAACGGAGACGGACAATCTCACGAAGATGAAGGGGTTAGGATAGGTTGGAGGAAAAGGGATGCGAGCAGGGATGCAGGAAGAAAACGGGAAGAAAAATAGGCACGGGAAGTAGTCACAGTCATCACCTAGCCAGAATTAGGGTTTGGAGGCTATAAATAGGAGCTGGGTCCACAAGAATAGTCATTTGTACACTTGTTTACTCTGGATTGGATTGAGAGAGCCTAGAGCAAACTTGGAGCAGCATGGCAGCCAGAGCAGCAGACATTCCGCGTGAGGAGCATTGATTTGAGCGAGTCCGTCAATTCGGGCGGCCAGCAGAGGCAGGACCCCCGGTATGTGCTTCAAAAAATTTCTCCTAGGGTCGACTTTAGGTGTCATAAATGCACGTAGAAAATAGGTCGAATGCATGCGCCGAAATGCAGAACGGTGCATATGTCTCGCGAAGCGGCGCTTTTTTTCGTTGCGCGGTGCATATGCCAGTTTCAGCGGCGCATACATGAAAGCTACGCATCTGTGCACTGTAGCTGCACTTATGTAATTTGGCGGTGCATATGTTGAAAGTAGCGGCGCATCTGTTAATGCCGCGCATATGTCGATTGTAGCGGTGCTTTCATAATATGGCGGCGCATATGCCGAATGTTGCGGCACATCTGCTGAGTCTGCACATATGTGCACTGTGGCGGCGCATTTGTGTGAGGCGGCGCATATGCTGATTTTAGCAGCGCATATACCAAAAAATAGCACTTTTACCACCTGTAGTGGCGCATTTGCTGTGGATAGCAAAGGACTTAGCCAAATTGACTTGATTAGCATCCTGTTTGACACGGTAATCGATGAGCTATCTCTGAGATTGCAGAAATCTAGTCAAGAGATGTAGTGTGCTATTTTGATCAATTTGAAATGCTAAGTTTAGTTGATATAGTTCAGTAGGTATGTTGAGTATGGTATATGTCGCTTGAGACTGACGCTTTGCCTTGCTTGCTTGCAGGAGGATATTTGGGACACACTGCAGTCGAGGGAGACGTTTCCCATGCCCCTATTGTAGAGATATATGCTGACAGAGACTGACAGAGTGGCGCTTGGTGCCATGGGTTTGGATTATGTATGCTTCATGCCCGAGGTGTGGGCGAACCATGGACTGCTGACAGCTGCCATGGAGAGATTCCACAGTGAGGACGGGACCTTCCACTTTCCGACGGGAGAGATGACGGTGACCTTGGAGGACATCTACCAGATACTGCACTTGCTTGTGGTAGGCGAGTTAGTAGAGTATGATGCACAGTGGGATGCGGGACTCGCCGAGTGCCAGCGGGTGTTTGATGATCCTGAGCTAGCTGGACAGGTTATCCCGTGGTAGGATATATACGACTGCTATGACTACTTCCCTGGGATTGTGGCTGGACTGATCGGGGGTGTTGTATGCCCGGACAGGAGATCGCATGGGTTCCCCATTGGATGGGGCAGGATCATGGAGCGGATGCTGACTGAGGGCACCTAATATGCATGGGGAGTCTGCGTACTGGCCCATTTATACCATGACATGCATTAGGTGGTGTACCACCGCAGCACGAGTCTATCGGCTGGGGTGTTACTGTTACAGTTCTGGCTGTGGGAGCACATAGCGGTGACTAGGCCGATATGTGTCTTCGCGAGGCAGTGAGGAGAGCCATACAGTTATGGCTATGCAGGAGTGATTTGCCAGCACAGGCTGGGGAAGCTAGAGTATTGGAGACACACCTTGGACAGAGTGGATGTGGTCGTCTGGTGACCATATCTGGATTGTGAGCCTTGGGACGATGAGGGAGACGAGCTGCCATACTGCTTTCAGACCATGTGGCTGATAGGCCAGACACGGCATATACTGGAGAGGCAGATGGTGGGCCGAGTGTTGAGACAGTTTGGCAAGAGGCAGGGCATGCCATAGGGGTAGGCTATGTTCGCACGGACGCATGCAGAGAGGGTCCGATGGGGGCCAATGGCTTCATATGAGGAGGCTCTGGTAGAGTTCCAGCAGACGCTGTATGTGGCATGGGACATGAGGAGAGAGATAGCAGATGCGGGGGTGACACAGGAGTATGAGGATTGGATCACTGCACATCCTTTCCCGAGATATTCAGGACCTGGCATGCTGGTGCCTCGTATTGACGAGGTGGACTCAGAGGAGGAGGGAGAGGCTGGCCCAGGGCGGAGGGGAGTTAGAGGAGGATGAGGACGACAGGGTGGTAGAGGCAGAGAGAGGCCGAGACAGCGGAGGAGGATAGTTCAGGCTGAGCAGGCAGTGCCAGGGCAGGTAGAGGCATAGCAGCAGATACCTCAGCAGGCACAGATGCCACCACCCCAGCAGGTACCATAGCAGCAGGTGCCCCAGCCACAGGGGCCAGGATAGGCAGAGGCAACACAGGGGCCAGTACAGGGAGAGGCTCATGAGAGGACTATAGCCAGCCTGAGGGGACAGGTGCGAGAGCTGCAGGCACAGCTGAGGAGGGTAGAGAGGAGGCGAGATACAGACGCAGCGGTGATCACTGGGTTGACTTGCGAGAGAGACATGGCAGATGCATGGGTACGTATTATCCGTGTAGAGCGGGACACTGCTGTGGCCGCTATGGGGATAGATGTAGCAAGTTTATTTTTGGTTGGGCAGGTGCAGCAGGCACAGGCACAGGTTGGCCAGTTGTAGACGCAGTTGGCACAGGCACAGACAGATCTAGCCAGAGCACAGTCCCAGGCTCAGTATTACCGAGGGTTATACCATGGTGCCGTGGCATCGAGCCAGAGGGCAGGGAGCTTCAGGAGTTAGTCTGGGATGACTCATAGAGTAGGTCCATCACAGTCAGGGGCCTCCGTGATGGGTCCCCAGCAGTCAGGAGCTGGCAGTGGTGGCCCACAGTAGCAGGGATAGACACAGACCAGATTTTGTACATTTTGGGACATGTATCACCATCCACTTGGATGCATATTGTATATGACACTTTTATTCCAGAGATAGATGACGATTTTGTACATTTGGATCTCTTTTATATGATAGTATATATGATGATGCAGCTTTGTGTATCTATTGCATGTGCTATGCGATGAATATTTACTTCTATTGTATGATGTGATGTATGTGCATAGTTAGATGGTCTATCTGATGCTATATGATGTCGAAATGTTTTCAAATGAATGCAAAATGTAATATGATTTCTATGTTAGAGGCAACTTTGTTATGGGAGGTGTATATGTTCTAATGCAAATGTATGCCTATGTGATATGAGTTTGATGTGATTATCTGTGCTTTAAGATGTGATGTGATGCAAATGTATTGGTGACCTAATGCACTGGATGGTGTATTCTATGAACCTAAGCATGTGCATGACTAGTCCTACGAATGATATGATATGCTCCTATATGCTTTGTTTTTGTGAAGTCCAAATGTACTTTATCAACACAAGAATGACATGATAGATAGATAGAAGAATGGTTGTGATAAGATGACTTAGAAACTTTACTTGATATCGTTACTCTGCATAGTTTGGATAATGAGGATTGCATGGATGTGTATGTGGATATAGGATGGATGCTTTGCTTTTAGAGTGCTTTATTTCATCATTGGGCAGTTTGTTTTTGGTACATTTTCTGAAATGTTGTAAGTGAATACAAGCATCGAGGTATAATTGAACTGAGATGACCTGAGTATCGCTTACATGGATTGTGGTTTAGCAAGTTAATACAAGCATCTAGTCAAAATTGAATCTAGATGACCTGAGTACTTCCTGCATTTCAACAAGCAAGGATTTCCCCCGTTCGTGTTATACTTTTGATGTCCTCGATGATCTTTTGCCGATCATGTCCTTAGACAAGGCTTCACATTACTAAAGTTTAATCCACAAATAGCAAACAAAGAAAATAATCATGCCCCCATCATAGCATCTCTAGCTTTTGGCATCCTTGAGTAGTGTAGAAAGACATGATAACAAAAATCCGGACTCGAATTGTTAACCATGGTTCCAATCCACAAAACATTCTTGCATTTAGATGTGTTTTTCTTGCCATAATTTAGATAGAATCAGTTAGAAGATCTTGGGTATTTGCTTTGCTTTAGATAGGTTAAGATGCTCATAGTCAAGATTTCTACTTGAAGCGTGGGTTCTGCTTGCATTTGCTTGTTTGGTGAGAAGATTGCACAATCCTTATTGGGGAGACGGACCCTAAGGGACTGACCTAGTGCCTCGGGGGCTCATTGCTAAATGGCCTTGCCTACATGACGACACAGAGGCAACATAGTTCGGGGTAAACCCTAATGGACCATGGATGGACTAGAAGAAAGACGACAAGAATGAAGAAAAGAAAAGGGGATGAATGGGACCACAGAAGAAATGGGAGCCTCGGGGGCGCATTAGAATAATGGCCTTGCCTACGTGACGGCGCAGAGGCAACGTAGTTCACGGACTTGGACCATGGACACCGACGAGAGACACTATACTAGGCTCACATTGAGGAGACGGTATGGGACAAAACCTTGGTTGACAAGGCCACAAGGTGAGTATCAAGCCATGATAGGTAACTGTCAAGTGTTTATTGCGGGGTAGGTATGGGTTGAATGGAAAATGAGCAAAGGAAGAATGGACTCAAGGTGATTGGATTCTCAAAGATGGAGAAGGCGGTTTATCACAAGTAATGCCTGTTTACCAGGTTTTCATCACTTGCTTTTATTTGCACGAGGAGCTAGAGAGTAACATGACACCTGTTTGCTAGGTTTTCATCACGATACCTATCCAAGGCGCCTGTTTGCCAGGTTTTCACCAAAGGACGATTTTTTTGTATGCTTTCTATTTTTTTCTAATTTTTTTGTATTTTCTCTTTTCAATTTTTTTTTGATTCTTTGACTTTTGATTTTATTGTGCCCCCTTGCATTGGGGTTCTCCTAGGTATAGAACCGGTGAAGGTGCATGCTGTTGATTGGATCATCAAACAACTCACCCTCTGATGTGGCCAACTGATACGCCCCCGATCTGTAAGCAGCTACAATTACATAGGGCCCAAGCCAGTTAGGCTCGAACTTACCTTTCTTTTCTCTGTCCTGTTGATTGCGAGGGTTCTCTTTTAGAACTAGGTCCCCAACCTTGAAGCACCTTGGTCTAACCTTGTGGTTGTAGCTTCTGGACATCATCTGTTGATAGGCTTTGAGATGGTCAAAAGCTTTCTGGCGCCTTTCCTCTAGCAGCTCTAGTTCTTGTAGCCTGGAGACTCTATATTCTTCATCTGATATGAGACCTTTCAACGACACCCTGAGGGATGGGAGTTCAACCTCAATGGGAAGGATGGCTTCAGAACCATAGACAAGGGCATAGGGTGTAGCACCTGTGGGAGTGCGTATACTGGTTCTGTAGGCCCACAGAGCAGGATTGAGTTGGACGTGCCAATCGTGACCAGCTTCATTAACAGTTTTCTTTAGGATTTTCAGAATGGTTTTATTCAATGCCTCAGCTTGGCCATTACCTTCGGGGTAGTATGGAGTGGAGAAACGATGTTGGATTTTGAAACGCTCACAAAGTTCCTGGACATCCTAATTTTTGAATGGTCTCCCATTATCCATTATGATGGATGAAGGGATGCCATATCGGCAGATAATGTAATTCAGAATGAACAAGGAAATTTGCTTTCCTGTGACGGTGGTTAGGGGAACGGCTTCAATCCACTTGGTGAAGTACTCAGTGGCGGTTATGATAAATTTATGGCCGTTGGAAGAAGGTGGATGAATCTTTCCCACAAGGTCAAGTCCCCATTGGCAAAAGGGCCAGGGTGTCGTTAAAGGTCTCAACTCCTGAGCAGGTGCATGAATCAGGTTCCCATGTATTTGGCACTGTTTGCACTTTTTGACGAACTGATATGAATCCATTTCCATATTGGGCCAATAATAACCCAAACGCATGAGTTTCTTAGCTAAGGAAGGACCACTGGAGTGTGTTCTGCAGATCCCTTCGTGTATGTCTCGCAAGGCCATTATGGATTCTTCTTGTTCTAGACAACGGAGTAAAGTACCATCCAGACCACGTCAGTAAAGGGTATTAGCTATGATGGTGTAACGGGAGGCTTCTCAGATGAAAGTCTATTTTTTGGTTGGAAGAGAGGTCTGGTGGAAGAATATTGTCCTTGAGGTAAGTGTAGGTCTTACCATACCAAGGTGAATCAGATCCTACTAGGAGGCAAATGGAATGGGTTTCGAGGAGATCATAAGCCGGTTGCCGAATGGTTTCTACTAAGAACTCATACCGTGACTCGTATTCAGGTATTTCAAGAAGAGAGGCTATGGTAGCCATTGCATCTGCTACTTTATTCTCTATCCTGGGTATTTGTTCAAAGGAGATGGTCCCAAAGTGTTCTTTGAGGTCGTCGACCATCTGTTTGTATGGGATGAGCTTCTCATCTTTGGTCTGATACTCATCGTTGACCTAATTTATGATAAGTTGAGAATCACCGTAGACACATAATGCTTGGATTTTCCACTCAGTGGCCATCTTGAGACCAATTACCAAGGCTTCATACTCCGCTATGTTGTTTGTGCATGGAAATAACAACCTGTAGGACTTCGGAATTGTGTCGACTTGGGGAGTGATAAACAGGATACCTGCCCCCGATCCATGGTTGGTGTAAGACCCATCGAAGTAGAGTTTCCAAGGAGATGTTGACAGAGTGAATAAAGACTCATCGGGAAACTCAAACTGCATTGGTGAAGTGTCTTGTAAGGGTGCCTCAGTCAGTTGGTCAGCTATGATTTGCCCTTTGATGGCTTTTCTGTCCACATATTCTATATCATATTCACTAAGAAGCATAACCCATTTTGCTAGTCGACCTGTGAGAGCTGCTTTGCTGAGAAGATATTTTAGTGGGTCAATTTTGGCAATGAGTTTGACAGGATGTGCCAACATGTAGTGTCGAAGTTTTTGTGAAGCAAAAACCACCGCAAGGAATGATCGTTCTACCTGTGAGTATTGTAACTCGTAGCCCACTAAGGTTCAACTGATGTAGTATACAACTCTTTCCTTGTTCTCATAGTCTTGCTGCACTGGGAGAGCCCCAAGAGCAGTAGGTGTAGCAGATATGTAGAGAATCAAAGATTTTCCTTGGATCAGAGGCATGAGTATAGGAGGGTTCATAAGGTACTCCTTTAGCTTGTTGAATGCCTCTTTGCACCGCTCATCCCATTTAAATGGAATATTCTTATGTAGGAGGTGGCTGAAAGGTTGGCACTTGTCTGCCAACTGTGAGATGAACCTGCGGATGGCCTGCAGCTTGCCCTGTAAGGATCTCAACTATGTTAGAGTCTTGGGCGGTGGCATGTCCATTATTGCTTTGACCTTGGCCGGGTCTACCTCTATTCCGTTTGCTGACACGATGAAGCCTAGCAGCTTGCCCAATGTTACCCCAAACACACACTTCTTCGGGTTCAGTTTGACTTGGAATTGATCCAACCGTTGAAAGACTTTTTCTAATATGTCTAGGTGTGAGTCCCTTATGAGAGATTTTGCTAAGATATCGTCAACATAATCCTCCATGGTCACATGCATCATGTCATGGAATATAGTTGTCATGGCCCGCTGATATGTAGCACCTACGTTTTTTAGCCCAAAAGGCATGACATTCCAACAAAAGGTACCCCATGGACAAGTGAAAGCTATTTTGTGTTGGTCCTTCGGTGCTATTTTGATTTGGTTATACCTGAAGAATTCGTCCATGAGTGATAGCATTGTATGTCCTGCAGTAAGGTTGACTATGATGTCGATGTTTGGCAACGGAAAGTCATCCTTGCGGCATGCTTTGTTTAAGTCTCGAAAATCATTGCATAGTCGAACCCTGCCATCTGGTTTAGACACTGGCACAATGTTTGATATCCATTCGGGGTAATCTATGGCTCTAATGAACCCCACATCTAGCAATTTCTTGAGTTCTTCCTTGACCAAAAGGGCTATATGAGGATGCATCTTTCTCAGTTTCTACTTTACAGGCTTCACCCCTGGATCCAATGGCAAATGATGCAGAATCAGGTTCGGGTCTAAACCTCGCATGTCAGCATATGACCAAGCAAAGCTACCTCTCTTCTTCTTAAAGAATGGTACAAACCTGGTTTTCTCTAGTGGTGTGAGAGATTTTGCGAAGTGGATAATCTTGGGCTACTCTTCGGTTCCAATATTCACTGGCTCTGTTGGCTCCACCACAATCTGTGACCGTTCCTGGTACATATCACTAGGGAGGGTGTCAAGCATTCCATCGTCAGGTGCCACAGTTGGGTTTTCACCTTCGGATACGTCCTTTCTTTTTACTGTTTTATGATCTGACACTGCCACACAGTGGTTTTCACCATCAGATCCATTTTTGATTTTGATATTTTTGCGACTAGAAGGCTTGGCACCCTCCCTGAAGTAAGCCACGGTATTGAGTTCAATAGCAAAACCCACTTTATGATCTCCTTTTGGTAAGTGATCCCTAAGTTCCATATAGTCAATGTAGGCATCATCATTCTGGAACATATCTAATTGGGGGGTTCCTTGTAGATCCCAGTCAATAAGCTCAGGGTGTAAGAGGGGAAGGGAGTCGGATGAGGGACCTGATTCATTGATGGTGTGAATGGAAATGTTGTGGGCACTGGCGGGGGTAGTGTTCTGGGTGGTACTTTCTTCCAAGTTGTTTATCGCAATGGAATCTAAACTTTCCTCAAAAGCCATAATCTCAGGGAGGGGCAAATCAGACTCCAGTGGTCTGTCCCATTGCGTCTGTCCCTCATGGTAGGGGTTAAGAGTTTGGATGGTGTCAATCTCTTTGTCATCGTAGGAGTGCTCTGTTAGCTCGTCCCATTCATACTCATTTGAATCATCTAAATCTGTATCACTATCCACTTGGAGTGTTTGAATTGTCTCCACAAGGCAGGCATTTTCCTTGGCTTTACCTTTGCCTTTGTACCCTAGGCCACTTGTGTTTCTAGCCGAAGAGGATGAAGAAGGTTGTATAGGTTCAACGATTCCTTCTTTTCTGAGGCCTATGGGGCCTTGTCCTTCGTACCCCATCCTGTGCAAAATAGTTTCACCCCGTCCATAGAGTTCTATAGGGAGTCTAGGCAGCTCTTGGGGTGTGTTTTCTTCTTCAGCATAAAGCCATTGCAAGAGATCTCGCTCCTCTGTCTCATCAGATAAGGTCCCCCATTTTACAAAGGGATTTGCGGGAGTTATAGGAGTAGATGGCTTTGGAAAATGTTTGGGTGGATGTTTGGGTTTGCCAAAGGAGCGAGGAGACAAAGGCATCATGGCAAGGTTGAGGCTATGCTCAATGGAGTATTCCCCCATGCCATTTTCTTTTATGGTAAGTTTCAGTTGTTTGGGTCTTGAGGAGGAAGCTTCAGCGGTATGGTCCTGTTACGGAGTAGGGGAAATGTAGGCTCTGTTGTTGGGTATGACACATTCGGGTTTGGCACGGAAAGAATTACAGTGCTGGTAGGGTTCGGGGTTGCCTTGAATGGTGACCTGCTTGCCATCATGTGGGAACTTAATGCATTGATGATAGGTGGAGGGGACAGCCTTCATGGTATGGATCCATGGTCTCCCTAGTAGGATATTTTAAGCAAGCTCTCGGTCAAGGACTTGGCACACTACATCTTTGATTACCGGTCCCACTTGAATGGGTAGGACAACCGTGCCTTTTGTGGTTCTTTCTTCCTCATCATATGCCTTAATGGTAATTTTCCTCCGCGGATCAACTGCTTGTTCAGAGAACCCCAGTGCAAGGACTAGCTTAAACATGCAACTATTTAAACCGGCGCCCCCATCAATGAGAACCCTCTTGATGCGGTGCTTGTGCACGAATGCGACAATGTGTAGAGGGGTGTTGTGGGGTTGAGATATGGAAAGGTCATCTTGCTCCGTAAACAAGATGGAAGTGGAGGATGTCAGATTGCCTACCATGGTCTGAAACTTTTCTTGGGCTAGGTTAGTGGGGACAGTAGTTTCCACTAAGGTTTTCTCAAGAATCTCCTTATGAGAAGGAGATAGACGCAAGAGCTCCAATATAGAAATGTGAGCCAGAGTTTTCTGTAACTGGTCGATGACATTGTATGGGCAGGAGTTGGACGGAGGTGGTGATGACCTTGGAGGGGTGGTATTGATCGTGACTTTACCACTGCGGGTAATTATACTACAACCAGTTCTATTAGGTCCTGGTTGTTGGTTGGGGGAGATGACATTGACCTGTGGAATATGCTCAGAAATGCAGTTAATGGTGTACTCAAATGGAAGGCTTGCATAGTTAGCGTTACTCGACCCACTGTTCTGATTTGGCCAGTTGCAACTGTTGTCGTTATTGGGATTGCCATTGGAGTTGTTGCCATTGTGACCATTGTTGCGATTGTTGTTATACGGCCGGTTGTGGTTTAGAAGAGGATCCCGGTAGGCCACATGAGATTCATTGGAGGTATGCTGTTGTGTCCCTCCCTGATTCTGATCCAGTATATCCTGTATGACATTCTTGAGGTGGATGCAATTGTTAGTCGTTTGCCCCCTTCCTCAATGATACTCACAATAGTCTGTGTCCTTCCAATAGGGAGGTTTGACGATAGGCTCATAGTCACTTGTTGGCGGTAGAGAAATTTCATTGTTAGCCAACAACTTCCTGAGGGCAGACTCTTGAGATTCCCCCAATGGCGTGAATTTTCTCCTTGGATTTGAATTGAACCAAGGTCTAGGTTCCCGAGGGGGTGGCTTGTTGAGTGCACCGGTATTTGCTTCTCCCTTAAGAGTGAATATGGGTTGTTGCTTAGGGGCTGCCACCTTGGCGTCCACTACTCCATCGTTGACCACATTCTTGTTCTTGGTCCAAAACTTTGATTTATTTGTTGTGTAATTGGAAGGAGGTGTGTCCTTGTAGAGCTTGAGAGTTCCTTTAGTGATCATAGCTTTTTCAATGAAGAGGCCCATTTCAATGACTTTGGCAAACGAGGTAGGGCATTGTATCTGAATCTGATAGCTAAGATCAGTGTTTAGATTGTGGACAAACATTTCCAATAGCTGCTTCTTAGGCATATCATAAGAACACTTACTAGCTAGCTGTCTCCATCATTGTAGGAAGGCGGCGAATGACTCACCACTCTTCTTCTTGGTGTTGCATAGATCTAGCATAGATACCTCATGTTCTATGTTGTAAGAGAAGTGCGTTATAAATTTATTGACAAGTTCATCAAAAGTTTTGATTCCTGGTGGGAGACGCGAGAACCACTCCATAGCTTGACCACCTAAAGATCATGGGAATAGTCTCATTAAGTAGGTCTCGTTGTGAGCTACTTCTAAACATGCTGTAGTGAATTCCCTGATATGATCTCTAGGGTTCCCCTTCCCTTTATACTTGTCAAATTTTGGAACTCCGAACTGAAAGGGGAATGGTTTCATGATCAAATTTCTGTCAAAGGGGTACGGTGCTATATCTTCCAAAGAGTAGTTTTTAGAACTTGTACTGGTCTTAAGGTTGGATATCTCGAGCTTTAGACTTTCGATTTGTTGTCTCACGTCCGCCATAGGAGCAGTTGGATCTACGGGTTGCTTTCCTCTCTCATTTGTATGGGGGACCATGTCATTTGTGCCTCTCTCATTCGCATGTGGGACTGTGTCATTTGTGCCCCTCTCATGATCATTGTCCACATTTTCCATAATGGAGCTAATGTCAAAGTCTGCGGGGACTTTGATTCCGAGACTAGCAAGATGATGGAAATACTTATGGGGGTCTTCAAGGATCATCTTCTCTACGACGCGTTGGAATTTTCTATCTTGCATGTGCGCCACTAATTCTTCATGAGAAATCTCTTCTTCACCATCATGTGGTGGGAGAAGGTGATCGGATGAGTCGGCCATTTCTATTTGCTTGTTGTGTTGGGATCGAGTAAGAACCATGCAAGGTGACGCGGGATGGAGGGGGTGAGGACTAGAAATTCTGGCAAGGTGCCGACTGAGGCTGTTATGAATGGGATACCTAGGATAAGACTTGGACAAAGGGTTCTCTCGCTCAATGACTTCAAGTAAGACAGTTGACACAAGACTCTAGCCACTAGCAAGGGTATTCGATACCAATCTTACTATGTAGGGCTTAGTCATTCAACAAGACTACTAGCAAAGGTACTGTGACCCACTAGGCTTACGTGAATTCACTAATGAAACGAAGGACTTATGCCGAATTGATATGGGATAGGCTGACTTTGGGACAAAAGTGATTTGGACAGAAAGTGAGTGAGACAATGGACAAAAGAGAAAGAGTTGGGTGAAATGGATGGAGATTCACTGTAAGGTTGACTCTGATCTCAGAAAGTGAAACTAGGCTGAAATGGGTGCTCTGATCAGGTGAAAATATCTCCTCAAAAATAGGGCAAGTGCTCATTGTCGCCTATGCACAGAAATAGATGCACAGCATAAATGGACAAATGCACCGCAAGTCGCAGTAAATGCGCCAGTCTGGTGAATTATATATGCGCAGCAATAGTGCATACATGCGCAGCAAGTCGTTACAAAAGCGTAGCAAGTCTCTGTAAATGCGCAGCTTTGAAATTTTTACAAAATTTTTAGTTTTTCTCCTGTTTTTGGTACGTTTTGGCTAGAAAAGGTCTTTCTGATCTGATATTATGAATTTAATAGCAAGAAAACACAGCAAGCACAAAGAATATTTTATAGTTTTTCATTGTTTTTGTAATTTTTTCGACTCTATTTTGGACAAAAGCAAGCACAAAATCCTAGGCGAGAAATGGATTATAAGGGATTTGGGCCACTAAAACAAGAGGTATTTAATTCGGGCAACCGTTCAAGTGGTTACACGTGCGGCGGCGCTATTCTCTGTTATGGAGTCTCCCAGCCTCACAGGGTTGCGCCTGAGAGGGTTTTGGGGGAGGTTGGCCGTCGGTGTAACATAACAGCACTTGTTGCAGGAAGTTTTCACCTCAAGCACAATTTATTTTAAGTGGCTTGGTAGGGCTTGGCATTAGCCTGTTACCACTCAGGGTCGTTCCCACTTGGACAAGCGTGCATCCAAGGGCAGGCCCCTCCTAAAGGTTAAACAGATAGAATGACAAGTATGGCACTCTGATCACCCAGAAGAGGGGAGAGCATAAGCCTATTGTCATTCACAAGCACAGAATACACTGATTAATCCACCCTAGTTAAAAGTGAAAAACTAAATGGGCTAATCTACTCAAACAGAACTTTGAAGTGATTTCAGCAATATAGCAGTGGTTCAGTTTTAAATCCCAGAAAGCAATGGTGAGTTCAATTTTTAAACCGCGTAGCATGAGATTGTTAACTTTGAAATTCAGGTCTCACGATATAGCAATGGTTCATTTTAACTTCAGAAAATAGTAGTGAGTTCAATTTTTAAACCGCGTAGCACGAGATTGTTAACTTTGAAATTCAGGTCTCACGATATAGCTCATTTTAACTTCAAGATCATTGATGAGTTCAATTTTAATCTTTAGATAGCAATAACTTGAAAGGTGTTTGCAATGCAAGCAAGAAATAATCCATTTACTTCCTCCCTAACTAGAACTAGATGAAGATTTGAATGAACATTAATTTTTACTTTCCCTCAGACAATGAAATGTGAACTAATTAGATGCAACTACATGGAACTAAACCTGATCCTATCCTACAAAATAGCTCCAGCAAACACCTGCGAAAAGGTTAGTGTTAGCAACTTCCTCTAGAAAAGTACTGAAACCATAGCCTGTTACAAATGCGCAGCTTCAGTGATCAGATGTACAGAAATGATCAACAGAAGCGCAGCATTAATAAATGCGCCGCAATATTGAACATATGCGCAGTTAAAAGGAATAAATGTGCAGTATGAATGGATGCGCGGCAACAGTCTTCAAAAGTGCCGTGAAAAGGAACAGATGCGCAATAATCACAGAAGCACCGTAACAGTGTGCAAAAGCGCGGTAGAAATACACAAATGCGCAGAAAGGATAAAAGCACCGTAACAGTTTTTTAAAATCACCGCCTAAATGAACAGATGCGCCGAAGTAATCTGTGCGTGACTCTGCGTGACCTGTACAGAACCTGCCTTCAAAAAAGCTCAGAAACGGTAAAATAAAGGTGCAAACGGCCCCACGGTGGGCGCCAAAAATGTAAGGATAAAATGCAGATCAATCAAATGAATTAAACAAGACCCAAACATCAACAGAATACTGAAACAAGAAGGATTCAATAAACGAAGCAATGAACAAATACAGAGCAAACCTTTCCCGTTTCTAAACTTTTGTTGTTTGCCTATCACAAATCATCCTTTTGTAGATGAGATGAGCCCTCAGAGAGTGCAATCTTTTTAGCTATTTGTAGGAAGTCGACGGTGAATGGCTATGGTGATATGCAATGAAGATGAGCTCCAATGCAAGTATGTGATCTCAAGCTTGTAGGTGACAAAAGGGTACCAAAGGTGCGCTGGTCATATTTCTGCAGAGTAACGATGCCAAAAGCCTAAATGATTAGAATGGAGGGATGAGGTTTCATTTATAGACTTGGAAGAATGGGAATCAACGGTTGAGACAAGATATGAAGATCAACGGCTGAGGATGGTTGAGGAATGTGCAACCAGTAGAAATGTGACAAGTGTTCCAGCTCCATCATGAAAGGGGGATGTGACAAAACTGATTGGAGAGTTAACTCCATTGACTGGTCTGTTAACTAATTTGATTGATCAGTTAGAAGAATAAATTATGGAACTGACTGAATTGATTGAGGATTTGACTCAATTGACAAGTTAGTTAACACTTTTGATTGATTAGTTAACTAACCTCTGATTTGAGAAGAAATAGGCCATGTGGGTGAGGGAAAATAAGGTAATTAAATATTAAATATATTTAATTACATGTGCAACCTGATGAGGTGGACAAGGTGAGGTGGAAAAGGTGAGGTGTAAAGGTGATGTGGATTTTTGGAATTTAGAACTTAGGATAGAGGAATTTGGCTTAATTAAATAATTTATGATTATTTAATTATGTGAGACATTTAGAAAAATAAATAGAATTTATTTAATTATGGAACAGTGAATCGATTAAATAAATTTAGAATATTTATTTAATTAATAGAAGGGAATAAATATTTAGAATATTTATTTAGAATGAATCGTGTCATTTTTAGGTGTATACAATGTCCAATCCTATAATCCCATCATGTGGTCCACCTATCCTTGAGCCTATCCAAGAGCCCTCAATTAACATTCTTATCCCTTCAAGCCCATCATGTGACCTGCAAGTCATCAAGCCTATCCAAGAGTTATTCCCTTCCATTCAAGCAACCCAAGTGGTATGTCAAGAGTTTAATCCTAAGCATGTGGAAACATTAATCCCTAGTCCAACTCAAGATCAAAATACTTTCATGCAACCCATCCATAACATTTACCTTCTTTATGATCAAGATGATACCTATGAAGAAGTTATCCATGAGCACCTTGATCCTATCCGTAATCCTGTATCTATCCATGAGCGAGATATCCAAATTGCTCCTAGTCATCTACCATCTAGCCCTATCCATAATGAGCAAACATCCACTTGTCATGACGAGACACTTGTCCCCAAGTAAGCATAAAAGATCAAACAAATAACTTGGATCAACATAAAAATAAGCAACATCCTAATGATCCATCCCCATCTACCATCTATCCCACTTCAAATCCACTATCATGTCCTAGTGGTCTTACCACCTTTGTCCATGAATGTTCTTCCTTAGGACAAAAATAACCTCTATCCACTTCACCTTCTCCATCCAATAATGCACTCAAGTCTAGTGTTCAAACCACACCTAGTCCCATTTTCCATAGTATCCTCTAAAACATGAACTACCAAGGTAAAGGCCTAGGCCTTTATGAACAAGGTATTTTGGAGCCAAATCATGTCAAAGTTCCTCCATGCTCATATGGCCTTGGATACGCACCCCAAGGTAAACCCTCTAAAGATGTTGGTAATTCCTCCATCCCTCCTAAGTCCACCACTTTCCATCACAAGCCACATCATATACCCAAAACATATGTAGCCATTCCCCCTCCATCAACCTACAAATGTCAAAAGCATGTGACCATACACCTCCCATTATCCACTTTACCTTCATTACTTCGAACTCCTAACATCCCATTATCAACTTTACCTCCACTCCTTCTAACTCCTAATATCCCTCCATCCACTTTGCCTCCATTGTTACCAACACCTAATTATCCACTTATCCATAAGTACCCTTATAATCCTAATTGTGACCAACAAATGCACGTATTATCTAAACATAAAGATTCCACTCATTCCACCAACCATGCTTCCACCAAACCAAAGGGATTCCAAAATAAACATTTGGATGCCTTTATCTATAAAGCCAAAAATCCAACTAAAACTCCTAAGGACCCTCATGCCTTAGGGCATCAATGTGAAAAGTCTCTAAATCATCCATCTTCTAAGCAAAGTACATTCACAAAGCTATCCAAGCCGATACCTCCAAAAGCAAAGCCCAAAATCAAAATGGTTTGGGTTCCTAAGAAAATAGCTAGAAAGTCAAATGAGGCATCCTCATCGACATCTCAAGAATCCCAACCACCTATATCCATACAAAAGCCTACTTCCATCCAAAACTTCCATTCCCTTCAAAAATCCCACAAGCAAAACAAAAGCACTAAAATACTAAATCTATGTGGGTTCCTAAATCACTCCATCAACCATCTCCTAAGCAAACATCTCCATTGCTTCCTACACCACCATCCCATCAAAAGCTTCAATGTTTATCACGGTGTGTGCAACCATTGGTCATGATTCCCTTCCATTCCAAAACATTCCCACATACCTCCATCTCCCCAACCTTCATCCATTACCCTACATATCTTCCCCGTCACCTTCCTATGGTCCATGCTTTTGCATAAGTCTTACATAAATCCACACCATATGCTACTAGCCTACCCTACCATAATTCCACATCATAATCCACTATCCCCCATCCTTACACAAACCTTTCATCCTAATCCACTATCTACCTACTCCATCTCCCTTTCATGAAGTACCTTACCAACATCTATGAGCACACATGACATGGTCTATGCAATGGCATTCATCTCTAGTGGAACTATCACCTTTCATAGCACGAGACACTTGAGTCCCTCTTATTCATTACCATGGTGAAAACCTGGCAAACATGTGCCATGTGTAATTGTCATCCCATCTAAAAAAAACAAAAAAAAAAGAAAGAAAAAAAGTAAAGAGAAATCCCTTCATCCAACGGTGAAAACCTGGTAAACAGGCACCTTGGATAAGTACCATGATGAAAACTTGGCAAATAGGCATCATGTGTAGGTTGATCTTCTATGTCAATCACACTTGGGGGCACATGGTCTCATCCATCTTATCATTTTCAACTTATCATTTTCCATTATATCATGCTTCATCCTACCATCCTTATCCATTACATAAACATGCCTATTCCACTGAACCCATTTATCCATCCTTCCACCTTTTGATTTTGATGAAGACATAGGGGCAAAATGTTGAAACATGTTTGGATATTTCTTGACATACCTTCTTTCCAAACCAAGTCCTATCCATTGACCATTCATCCATCCCATTCAAACCAATCCATCATGTCATCATATCATCATAAGTGCCATGTAAAATCCAATCATGTCATCCCCTAGTCATGAATTTTGTCATGTAAAAATCCTAAGCATTACCACCTAGAATGGGGCAAGTTATTCTTCCTATGCAACATAGCATTTGGAGATCACATCCTAGCTCCCTTATGATCCATCCACTATGGCATATCCTTATCACGAGCTTTCCATCTTATAGCTTATCCCCATATGTTTATCATGAGCTTTCCACTATAGCCTACCTATCCATTTATCATGAGGCATGCATCCATCCATTATATGGCCTATCCTCTTATCTATCCATCCAACTCTCATGAACCTTCCATCCCATCCAACTCTCATGATCTTGCCATCACATTCACTATGAGCCCATCCTTTTCTCCATCCTTTTATCCATCCTCCTACATCTTTGCACCTAGGCGTGGTTTTCCCTTGTCATTGGTATCTAGCACAAAGGCTACTCCAATTGTAAATCCGTTGACACAAAAAAAAATCAAAATATCCCAAAAAAAACACAAAAAAATCAAAATATTTCAAAAAATCCAAAAAATTAAATATCCAATGAAAAATTCAAGCAATAAGATCGATTCAATCATCAATCCAAAACAATCCACTCCATCAACATTCAATAAAAATCAAATCATCATCATCATCAATTCTTCCTATCAATAACATTCATTCATCCATTTCAATCAATCACTTCTTCCAATCATATCAATCAAATCAATCTAAGCAATGATCTTAAATTCAAGTCACACTAATCCATATCAAAAAAACTAATCAATCAAGGAACATTATCCAATCAAATCAACAATTTTTTGATCCTAATCTTGTCATAAACATCATCAATCATCATCAATGGGATATATAATTCCCACATCATCCTTGTGTTGATCTAGGGATATAGCTTTCCCCGCAATGACAACACTATCATCATCAATCAAATAATCAATCATTGGTTTATGACTTGACAAGGGCAATACCTTGTTTGTTTTACATCCTTTGAGCATACTGAGAACACTTGCTTATGCTTAGATTTAGTGGACACTCTAATCATCACACCATCACTATCATCATTCAAAACAATCCAATCATCAAAACAATCGTCCCAGCAATAGCAAACACCAAAGCAAATAAACTCAATCACATCAACTCCAATCGGAACAAATCCAATCACTTCAACAAATCAAAAGCAACTCAATTTACCACATATCATCCCATCATCAACATTTCATCAATCCCAATCAATCCATTTTCATCATCTCATCAATAAAACATCAGAACTACATCTCATTTCCATTATTAAGTGCCTTGATCCCATGGATATAGGGTATGTAGGTAGTCTGGAGTATGAAGGAAGTGCCCATATTCAGGCACAGGCAATTTTCTTCTTTCTCCTCTCATCATTTCTTCTATCATCTATCTTCTACATCATCAATAAACAACTTCTTCCAATCAATCTATCAATAAATCAATCCATTTCCTTCAATCAAATCTTCCATTCATATCAATTCAATTTACTCCAATTCATTTTTATCCATCATCAATCTTCATTCATCATTTCATCATCCTCAAATCATTCCAAACAATGATCCAAATGCAAGTCAATCATTAAGCCATACCAATCAAGTCAATCAATCAAGCCAAGTTATGCAAGTGCAATCAATGGTCTTGATCCTAGCCTTGTTATAAGCCAAATCAATCATCCAATCAGCCAACCAACTCAGCAAACAACCTTGTGTTGATCTAGGGATATAGCTTTCCTAGCCATGACAACACTCTCAACTATCATCATCAAACAATTAATCATTGGTTTACAGCTTGACAGGGGCAATACCTTGTTTGTTTTTGAATCATTTGTGCATGCTTGCTTGCTTGCTTGTGTGTGTTATCATTTTATCTTGCATTTGTATCAAATTAGTATCAATCTAGCTAATATTCATATCTTGTATCTAGACAAGGTTGTATTACGCTAGGACAGAAGACACGTTGTCACCCTGGTCCTTATACCTTGGTGCATAATGTCTAGTGCTATATCAAACATCATGGTTGCTCACTTTCATTGCAGCATAATGCATCATCATTTCTTCTATCCATTCCCTTAGCTATCTTCCTTGACCAATTCATTTTCTTTTGAGAGCCTACCTGTGTTTGTCCAACCCACCTATCCTCTCAAGGGGGCATCATCATCCCATTTCATCCTCATCCTCATCATATCCTTACATCACCATCTCTATTTTATCTCATCCTTTTCCTCTATCCATGCCTTAGCTTCTTTGAAATGATGTTACTTGACACAAACCTTATCATCTCAAACATCATCTCAAAGAGGGGCAAAATGTAGACACCCAAAATTGTCCCAAATTTGTCCATGTCTTGCAACATCTAGTTAAAAACATTATCTAGACATCATGTAGCATTTTGTCCTAAATCTCACTCCTAATTCCACTTATCCATTAGCCAATTAATTAAATAAATCTTATTTATTTAATTAATTTCCCATCATAATCCCATTTATCCTTCCATAGTCAATTAATTAAATAATTTATATTTATTTAATTAATTTCCACTCTTCTCTCATCTAAATTAATTAAATAAATTAAATATTTATTTAATTAATGTATTCCACATCAATCCTTTCCAAAAGTGGAAAATTCCATAGTTGTCTCTATCTCCACATTTGTCTCCATGTAAGGTGGAAGCCATTTGTTTCTATCTCCATATGAGCCCTATCCTCCTTTGTACACTTGTCACATGAGTACAACTCCCTTGAAGAGTGGGATAACCGAATCAATCCTAGCCATCCACATCATTCATTTAGCCTTTTAATCTCAACCATCCATTTGGACTAAGCCTTTCCTATAAATCAAATCCTTCACAAGCCATTATCATGCATCTATTATTCAAGTATCCTCATTTTGTCAAAATCACTCTTGAATCTTCTCATCCATCTCCATCTATCATCATTCATCTATCATCTTCATATCATTGTTATGCTGCCGAATTGTGAGAAACCAGCATATCAAATCAAACAATTCATCTTGCATCTTTGTGGTATTGAATGATTTGGGTTTAGGTTATGCATTTCATTGTTTGATCATTTCCATTTGTAAATCCAATTTTTTTTGATATACAACGATAAAACATATATACTAATATGAACTATGTGTCCCTCCAACAAGTAAGCAAAAATGGACCTAGTCCATAGATGAAGATGGGGTTGATATAATTCTGACGCTTGACTAGTAGAGTCACTTTGTGTTATATGTTGTGTTGTGAAGAATCTTGTAACAAATCCTTTGCAATACTAATCTACTCTACACACTTTGATATGTCTTTGATATGTGTTGTGTCTCACCTTGTGCTACACTCGATTTTGAGATACCTAAAGTATAACCTCGTAGCTATACTCAGTTCCAAACTCGCAAGTATAGCCTTGGCTTGTTTATTTGATATGATTAATTTATTTCATTGGTATTGTTTAGCATTTGGTACTAATGTGTGTGATTGTTGGAAGCATTCGACGATTGTAAAGCACATGTCACCTTGGGGGCATTGGCTTTGCAGAGGCCCTTCTTCATTGCATGTTTGTTAACTTTACCTTAAATGTGAATGCTCCTTGTAAGCGGAGTCAACCACTTTAAGGTGGGGCATATATAATGGTAACTGCTTGATTACTTTTGACACTAAAAAAGCATGTTTGAAAGCCCTCATCACGAGGCGAGATGCCATATCTCTTGAGCTAGTGCACATCCTCTTAAGCAAAAATCCCTCATCACGATGTGGGATGGCATATCTCTTGAGCTAGTGTGCATCCTCTTAAGCAAAAAGCCCTCATCACAAGGCGGGATGGCGTATCTCTTGAGCTAGTGTGCATCCTTTTATACAAAGCCCTTCTATGAAAGGTGGGATGGTGTATCTCTTGAGCTAGTGAACATCCTTTTTAACAAAGTCCTCTGCAGAGGCAGGGTGGGTCTTGAGTCATTCACCCTTAAGCGTGTCTTTGGCGGTTGTGGTAGCATACCTCAACTGTCAGGTGTGTTTGAAATGTGTTTTAGATGGTGGGACTTAGCAATAAACTCCTTCCCATTACCTGTGGTTTCCATGTATAAGACGTATAGTATGTCAATGACATGCTATGTGGCACTCGTGTATTGTGTGTCTTCCTTGCGTGTTTGTTGTGTCTTCTCCTGAGTGTGGTCTAAAGGAATGTAGCGATGTGATCCCTCCACATTTGGGTTTTGTTTTGCATGTCTTCGCCGTGGTGTGGTCTAAAGGCACATAGTGATGAGCTCCCTCCACATTTTGGGTTTTGTTTTGTGTTTTTGGTTGTCTAAAGGTCCGTAGCGATGAGCTCCCTCTGTCCCGTAGTTTAGGATTTGTTTAGTTATTAAATCAATGTATACTTTGTGTATTGCATGATTTATCTCATGTCTTATTCATGGATTGCGTGCTTCATTGTATTCTCCATATTTTGCATACTTCTCATTGTCTTCCTTGTGTCTTGCATGACTCTCATGTGTTTTTTAGTGCTTACTTGAGATTGGGCACTAGAAATAGTCCTTCAAGCTTTGGGTATGCTTTAGCTCTATGTGCCTGGTGTGTTTGATGTGTTTGATGTTCTTCGACTGTACTTTAATGCATGTATGGAATTGTAATATCATACATACATTAAAGTGGGGGCTAAATGTTATGGAGTAAAAAGTTTCCCTATGCTTTTTTACCTATTAGTTTAGCTCCTAGGTCCCCGTGTTAACACTTTGCAAATTAAATATTCATCCTGTAGCAATTTCCCCTGAAACCCATGTCAAATGGGGACTACAGGCCCATTCTAAACCTTAACCTTGACCCAAAAAGAGCCTTGGGACTTGGGCACCTATGCCCAAGTCCACTCTGATTGGCTAGGGCAAATCTCAATGCTTGTCGGCTTGGGCGCTCTCAAAAGGTTTCCCTTTGTTGGCCCTCTTGATTTAATTTACGAATGTTAGTAGGAAAGGATATTTAAATAGGTTTATGCATTCATTTCTGACATAGATGGATAATACAAACTTTTGATATTGAGAAAAAGGCATTGAAAGGACTTCATTGTGTTTTAGAGAAGAATTGTGTTGTTATTGTGTTTATTTGTTGTAGATTTGACTTCATCAATCCATCTCCTCATGATTTGAAGGATCTTCATCTTCGTGAGGGCTTCACCTCTAAGGTGACATCAATTTGTGTTTCAATCATTTCATTTCATCATTGGATTTGGCCTCTACCCTCCTTGGGCACACACTCTCTTTGATAAAGGTGTTTGGAAGACTTGAATGTCCTTCCAGGGCTTGATTGAGGCAAGCTCCTAGACACCACAATCCCCAACCCTCTTCTTCATGTGTGCGTGCTACAGGTCTGAGAGTTGGAAAAGTACAGGTGCAAAGATGCAATTTGAAAGATTAGGTTTTGAGATCTAGAAGGATCTTGCAAATATTCCCCTTTCCTGGAGTCCTCCCAACAAGTTTGGCTCTAGATTCAGGATTTGGATACAGTCTACTACACTTCTCTGTTTGAAATCTCTAGAAATTCTACCTTCCTAGACTTGGGTGCCTGCCCTTTAGTCCTCTAGGATTTTAATTGCTGGAACTCAAATTCTAGTATGTTTTTTATCCTCTTTGAGTACTTTCCTATTTGGTTTTCTATAGAATTCCATCTGTTTAAACTCATTTTTTCTATAATTAGGGTTTGATGCTTACTTGACATAGGTTTTGATAAATCTCTCAATCTAATCTATTCTTTCCATATCATTCTTGAGCACAAAATCAGCAGCTAAGTCCTCATCCATCTTGTAGTGACTTGGCTTAGTTTTGTCCTCAAATGTTATTATGAAAGGAAGGTTTTATTTGATATACCTTTAACATTATTTCACCCCTTTCCCTTTTCATACATAACACCCACACAAAATGTAACAAGAAAATAAATGGATTACACTACATAAATGAATAATAAAAAGAGGGTAAATGGAACTCGATCACATTATCAATTAAAGATGAAGAACTAGCAAGCAATGGTCCCAAGAAACCCCATGAAGAAGCTATAAACCCTCAAGAAATCTCACGTAAGCTTGTATACAATACAACCATGAAAAGCCTTGAGAATGCCAAAATAGAAAGCTTCTTGTGAGCTCAATAATAGAAATAACTTCATAGATTTTCTAAGAGTTACAGAAGAGAGATAAAGGAGTTCAAAAGATTACTTAAGATTAAAAATAATTTCTTTTCAATTGAAAAGATGAGAGGGGTAATGAAGAAGGTAGATCAAAGAAGGTCATTCAAGAGTGTAGAGGCATTACAAAGAATCTCCCATGTTGTAGAAGTTGGCTAGTAATGCCTAGAAGCAGTCACTTGGCACCACATAGGCACGAGACCCTAGCATGATGTGTAGACCTCCACACTAAGCGCTAGGGTCCAAGTGACTTTGATTCCTGGTCACATGAAATGCCTTAGCACGATGAGAGAAACAAGGCACTAAAATAGAATTTAATGAAAATAAGAACAAAGGCTAAAAAAACACAAACACATATGTGTGGGCTAGGGAAAAAGTCTAAGGTAGGGCCAAATTGATCCTAAGAACATACTAGGGGAGTGGACATCAAAATGAGTGAAAAATATAGCATGAAATTGCAAGGGTATGCAATTTTCAACATTAAATTTATCCCACATTTTAGTGGGCTTATGACCCTAGGTGATATGCTATGCTAAATTATAGAAGGAAATAACATGATAAATATTACCTCAGAAAGGATACTATAGAGGCTATAGAGAGTTCTTCAAGTGGAGGAATCAAGCCCCCAGGTTGAGAACCTAAAAAACCATAATATTATACAATAAAAACCTACACAAAAGGTAATGTTAGAACCACATAAATAAAAGCTATGCTAAGAAGGATTATATCGGATATGATTTGCCTAAACATCAATGTTAGCAGATCATATAATCTAATGCACATTCTACTAAAAGTCTACAAAATCTAACACAAATCACACCAGAAAGCCAAAAGAAAATAATGAAAAAGGGGCATTTCTAGTGTTGTGATGCTAGAAGGATGCCAATTATGGTTCTAGGAGTAGTACACTATGAGAGCTAGGAACCACACCAAACTCTTGTGAGTCACAAGTACTAACAAATTGCATTATTAGGTGACTCATAAAGAGTACCAAAAAGTAGCAAAATGGAGCGCTGCTAGCTAGCATTGTGTCACTAGGTGGCTCACATGTTAAGCAATATCAGGAATTATGTGGACTAGCATGGCTAGATAATCTTGATAAAGGTGTTTAATCTAAGCAAGTGTATTTTCTTAGGACCACAAGCTACTAATGCTACAAAGAGAGAACACTTTGGGGAGTGTACCATCACTATGATGTGTGTGAAAGTGGAAAGCACAAAAGTATGCCCCCACCTTAAAATGATTGCATAAAGCAATAGCATGTAATTGATTTTAAGGTAGCGTAAGGAGAAGAGGTAATAGAGCTTTAGGAAACATATATAGGAGATGTGTTCCCAAAGATGCCTCAAGAAAAAGATGCCCCCAAAGAGAGGAAATGAAAGCAATGCACCAAGCATGATACACAAAAGCTTGTGTAAGCATGGTATGACACCGAGAAACACAAACACATATCACATAAAAACAAGCAACATCACCAAAGACACAAATGGATTTACATGATTTGGGGTCAGTATGTAGTTATAGGAGGGGAATCATCAAGGGACAATAGACATAATTGTCATCATCCCCCAAGCACATAGAACTACAAGCATGAAGGAAAAGTGTCACATGAAATCAAAAGAAAATAAAAATTTTAGGTCATGTAGGAACTTTAAACACTTGTGAACTACAAAAGGGACCACTCTCATAGAAGTGAGCCATGGATGGCCCAACTTCAAACTAAAATGGTCTAAGGTATGAATAATCAATAAGGGAATGTCCAAGGTCTTAGGTCTAACTTGGACTAAGAGGGTAGGTGAACCCATGGTAGGATGAGATAACCCATCATGCGACCATATGTAGACTTCTAATTTCTCATACATGTCTTTATATAGTTCATGTATGTATAAGAATTCCTTTGTTATAATATTTATCATGCATACGAGGTCAATTAGAACACCCCTCATGGGTTTTCCATTAACCTTAGTGGCAATGTACAGAGGGCCATCATGTAAATACATAGACACATCGATGGGGGTGAAATAAATGGTAGGTTTGTGAATAGAGCACTCTCAAGAAGGGCGAGGGTGAATGCGTACCATCCCTATCATTTTGGAAAAGAAGGAGGAAGATGTTATTTTCAAGATAGACAACTGAGAGGGGGGGTGAATCAATTGTCCCAAAACTTTCCTTTTATTAACCACTTAAATCCTTCTTGTAATTTAGTAGCATAATAATAAATCAATCATGGAAACACAATGCAATAATTAAAGAGCAGAAACACATTAACACATATGCACCAAGATTTTAATGTGGAAAACTTGGTTAAGGGAAAAACCACGGGGTGACTAACCCAAGATTGTATTCTCTGTTAAAAGAATAAGAAGAACAAAATGGCACATGCCAATTAGGGCTCACTACCTGAACACACTGCTCACAAGAGGCCCACTTCCTACAGGAGACACACTGTCTATAGAATAATAAATATTACATACTTGAACTGAAGATTAGCATCTTCACCATGCCTGAGTCAGCTCCATTTAAGCTCAACACTTCTGCTCTACCTTTCTCTCTTCTCCTCTCTACCACACTCTCATCTTTGCCAAGAGATACTTTGAAATGACTTCACAACTTTTATTTATACAAGACATTGACTTTGGGATAATCATCAAAGTCAGCATACTCTATTTTATTACAAAGAAAATACACAAATACAACTTGACTTATTACAAAAGACTTCATGTGAATCACCACTCTGTCGGCCACACAGATCTGGGACTTCAATCTTCTTTGAGGAGCACACCATGCTTCACAGAACATCTTCAAGATCATCTGCAAGATGTGTAAATCATCTGGTTGACCAAGTTTAGGAAGAACATTATCATCTGGAAGTAATTCTTCAATTACGAGCTCAATTTTCAATGCAGACCACCAACATGAACCAACATGAACTGGACACAATCTAGAGACCCCCACAAGCTTACTTGAATCACCAAGAATATCCACACCACTTCTGCTTACTGAAATCATTCTCTTCTTCATCCAGAACCTCAAGAACATAGCCTGTCATCACTATCATATTGGAATAGATGCTTGTGGACCTCCAGACCACGAACCAATTGAGTTGTCAATTCAAATTGACTTCCTAAACACTCCACCAAATCCGCAAAACAAGATATTGCATTTTCTGATCTCACCAGACCTATTTGTGTCACTCTGTCACCTTTGAACATCTGCCAGAACCAGTTTTACTCATATGCACATAACTTCTTCAAATATTCATGTGGACCTCTCAAATCTTTACTGAATCACCTTTAGACACATATCTACAAACCCTTTGATACGCATCCTCTGATCTTCATCTTAGCTGGGATCTTCACTTCATAGATCTTCACTATCTTCACTGTTCTTCTATGTTTTTGATAGGACTAATTTTCTCTCAATATCCTCAGCACACAACTCATCCAATCCTTGACATCAATGTGACAGGGGTATGTTGACATCAATGACAACACCAGTTAGGCCCATATTTGCAACAATCTCCCCCTTTGTCATTGATGGCAGCATATGATGTGAAAAACTATTTTAACCATCAAGACAAGTACTTCTCACTGACTGACATAACTCCCCCTATCAACAACAACCATTCACATGTCTTCTCTTCCTTTACTACTCCCCCTTTAATCAACGACCACTTTTTGTTTTTCACATGTCTTCTCTCCCCCTTTGACATCAATGGCAAAGGGTACATACTTGCATCACTCAGAATCATACAGAATACTCCCCCTGAGTAGCAACTTCCTATCATCAATCTAGACCACAAGATATGATTGTGAGATCCATCAGACTGATGCACATTAGTGCACCTTAATTTAGAACCGAAGGGGTAATAACCCCTAACTTTTCCCTGAGATACTCAAAAGAGTCCTTAGGTAGAGGTTTAGTAAAAATGTCTACAATTTGATCCTTGGAGGGCACAAACTCCAATCTGACTTCATTCATGTTCACCTGCTCTCTCAAAAAGTGAAACTTGATGGATATATGTTTTTTCTTTGAATGTAAAACTAGATTTTTTGATATATTATTGCACTTGAATTATCACAGAAGAATGTGATAGGTTCCTCATACTCCACTCTGATGTCTCTTAGCATTTTCTTCATCCATAATACTTGAGTGCAACTACCTGTTGCTGCAATATATTCTGGTTCTGCAGTGGACAAAGATATTGCCTCTTGTTTCTTGCTTAGCCAAGAAACAAATCTTTTCCCTAAAAATAATGCTCCACCACTGGTACTCTTCCAGTCATCCACATCTCCTGCCCAATCTGCATTTATATATGCATGAAGAGAGAAATCATGATTTCTAGGATACCATAAACCATACTCAATTGTTCCTGTAATGTCCCCTCATTTTTGGCTTGTGATAGTTGGCAGTCTTGCTTTGCTCTTTGTTGATCTGAGATAGTTGTTAGTTCTTCCATTGCTTATTGACAATTCTGAGACACTTGGATTAGTAGGTTTATAGTTTATGTTTGTTTTGATCATGATGGACTATGTTCGACTAATATGGTTTTGACATGTGCTATGAGTTCATGATGACATTATTATTATTCCAGTTATGATGAGTTTGACATGTTTAGTAATGGTTTAATATTATCATGTTTTATCTGATCTGTTGATATCTGAATTCAAATAAAGTGGTTATGGTCTTGTTTCAAGAGTAGAGATGGTGTAGTACTACTCGCTTCGAGCACCCTACTACGCCGTGATTCTCTGTCTGTGTGTGTGTTGATATATATATGCATTTGATTGTATACAACCTATTGTTATGATGTAGGCTGCAGGTACCAAGCCTCGACTCCACCTGATATAGCAGGTTTGAGCAGGCTCTTGCATCAATAGATATCGGTGATGGGAGATAACACGAGGTTTATTTTGCTAGGTTAGTCCTAGTCTTCTGTTGTAGTCATATGTTGTGATGTGACATGTGGTCCTTGTTGGTCGTCATGTGTTGTGAAGTATTGTCGAGTGTTATTTTAATTGTACCTATGTGTAGTTTGGTAATAATTTAATGAATTATTATTAAAATAATAAATGTTTTTAATATGTGTTATTGGATAGTATTTTGTTTAGCCTAGAATTTGAAATAACACCTTAGTAAAATTTTTAAATAGATTAAAATTAATCAATTTGATAATTTATGAATATTTGTGTCATGAGTTGTATATAGTTGATTTAAGAATATTATTAGTGAAGAATTAATGGTGGTGAGTTGTTGAATGTGAATTCTCTGATTTGTGGAATCTGTATTATTAGTAAAATTTTAAAAATTTCTGGAGGAGTGGGGATTTTAGTAACGGATGCATGTTTGTGGCTATGGGTTTTAATGGTACCTGAGGATTGTGAAAAGGGGGGAAAAAAGACAGACATTTGGGGAAAAACAAAGAATTGGATGCGAGAAAAAGAGAAGATTTGAAGGGGACTGAAATTTGGGTATGTTTTGTTGACTCTCTATGTGTGGAAATTGTATTTCTGTAGTTTGGAATTTAAATTCTATTGTAGCATGATCGTTTTGTGCTTGAATGTGAAAAATTGCATTCTATGGCTTGGAATTTAAATCTTGTTGTAGCTTGAATTGTTTTGTGCGCTGTGTGTTGGAATGTAGTTCCCTGACCACACCTTCATCTTGGGAATTGCACTTTGATGTCTATCAATGTTGTAACTTCTTTTGCTACTTCCAAGATTATTCTTGTTTTGGTTTACTCTTTGTTTAATCCTTCTTGAAATTATGGAGTCCAATCATTTGTAAACCTTGCAAAGTGACCCAAATTGAAAAGAAATAACCCATATGTATCATTATTTTAGTTCTTGCTTTATTGCTTTTCCTCAGCTACTCTCAGTGCTGTAGTAAGGCCTAATCCAACCTTGTTTCTCTAAATTTTTTTTGCCAAGATTTGAAGCTCTGGCTCTAATCTTTAGAAATGATTTAACCATATGGTAAATTATACAATTGTGTTACCTTATACTGGAAGTCACTGTATGTATAAATGCTTTACCTTGACTGTACAACGTGTAATACCCATCTGTATTCTTCTTTTGGCTAAATTTTATGTTCTTTACTCCTTGTTGATAGTACAACGTTCAAAGGGGGTCTGGGCATTTTCTTTCCTTGAAGATTTTTTGCCTCTCTGTGGGCTGCTGTACGGCCGCCGTATAACCTTCACAGTGAATTTTCTTTAATAAATTTCTTTTGCTTCTCAAATTTTCTTGAGTTTGCACCTTCTGTTTAAATGTTGGACTCTTCCTTGTCTTCTCTGTATCTTGTTCTGTGCTAGAAAATTGTTTTAAATGTATTTCTGTTACATCTCAAAATTTCTTTAAATAAATTTCTTCTACATTTCAAAATTGCTTTAAATAAAATTCTTCTGTCTCTCAAAATTGCTTCAAGTTTGCGTTTTCTGAGTAATCGTTGGACTCTTCCCAACTCTCTATATTTTGAATTACTGCTGAAATTTATTTAATGAAAATAATATTATTGAAGTCTTGTCTTACCTGTGATATCTCTGTTTTCCTCTAAAGCTAGAGTCAATTCTCCTCTGCCAATCCATTCAAATGCTCTGGTTATTCTTTGTCTAGACCTCAGATGAATTTTCTTTCCCATACCTCAAACTTTTCTTTCAATTTTTTTTCAAATGAAAATGGTGGAATGTGCTTCTTCTGCAACCAAAAAAATCAAATTTCAATTTGAGTTCATAGAATAGTTAGTTGTTATTATTGAATTTAATTAGAATGCTTGGAGGAAATCTTGCTATTAGGGAAACTTCTAGTTTTGAGTGTAGTTTGGATTTATTAAGTAAATATTAGAGAGAAGTTGATATTAGAAGGTTCATATGTTAGTAGTGTATCATTTTAGAATTAAACTTATTTAATTAATGTTGTTTTTTTTGGTAAATGCAAGTAGTTTAATAATTAAGTTGTGCTCATGTTATTAAATATAATTTTGTTAATTGCTATTCTGTAATATGTTATTTTTTTTGGATTTAAATAATGAGTTAGAGTTATTTGAATTCATTTTAGAATTAAACTTATTTAATTAATGTTGTTTTTTTTGGTAAATGCAAGTAGTTTAATAATTAAGTTGTGCTCATGTTATTAAATATAATTTTTTTAATTGCTATTCTGTAATATGTTATTTTTTTTGGAATTAAATAATGAGTTAGAGTTATTTGAATTTTTATACTAGACTCATATGGTCTTTAATATTAGCTATACTTTTGCCATCTTGTTAAATTTAAACTTGTTAGTTATGTAATGGAATATGCTAGTTGTAAATGTTAGTAGGTAAATAAATAATTAGTTTAAGTTTTTGTGGTAACGACTATGCAATTAGTAGATGAAACAATATTGGTTATTTTTGTCCTTCCATGTTGTCGATCCATGTCACTCATTAGTGTTACGTTGAGTCAGATTTTAATATGGTCTTGTTTAGGAATTTCCTTGTTGGGAGTAATGATGTATATAGGGTAGTTATTTCCATGATACGTTATTTTAGTAAAGAAATATAGAGATAGAAATTTTTAGAGTGATTTGAATTATTGTTTCTAATTTCATGAAGTAACAATATTGTGATGATTAAGTATTGATTACCTTGTTAAATATTAATTTGCTAGTCATGCTTGTAATATACTATTACGTGCTATGTAAATGGTTGATTTCATAGTATATGTTATTTAACTTCATTTTAGAGAGAGTTAAAAAAAAACTAAGCCGATTGTCAGTTCATACCATCTATTGTTGTTATTATAGTATGGTCAGAATTTCTTATTTGTTTTGTGTCAGATTTTGCATTGATACAACCGAGTTATTGTGTTTTTTTTGTCTTGATTCATACTATTATAAGACATGTCATAAATTGTCTTTATCCTCATTTTATGTTATGAGACAAATTTACGTAAGTGGCCTTATGTGCATTTGCCAACTCCATAGGTTAGGCCTTTTGGGTCTTCAAACAATTTTGGTTGTCTTTCTATTCAGATGATTCTTGATTTTAGTGGTTTTATGGGTAAGGAAAAAGCTTTATTGCTAAAATGGGAATTGGAAGTGTTGGATTGTAAAAGTTAGATGTTATCAGCTCCCTTGCTCTTGTATGTTTTGTTTTGGATACTGATTAGGAGTGCTAGTCGTATGTGGGGGAGTGGCTTCCAAGGTGGGCCCAGTGCCCAAAGTGGCTGCCTGGAAAACCCTATGGAAGTGGTAAGCAAGTGATAACTAAATAATTGATTTAGGTGGGTTGGGTAGTAATCCATATAACAAGATAAGTATGATGCCTCTCCCATGCCTTGAGTGCTTTCACAGGCTAAGGATGGGATGAGAAGGCCTGGTTGGCAAGGTCGACTTCCTCATCTTCATGAGAGGAAGTGTTGACTCTGCATGTGTCGCCCTATGGGGCCGGTGCCTATAGAGAGGTCGCCAAGAAAACCATAGATGGGGCTTAGTTTCTAGTGAGAGATAGCCTAGAAAACCCATGATAGGACCATGCGATGACACTCTCGCTACTGCAGCGTAGTTACTTCTTGTTTTATCTTTTATTGTTCCTCTGGAGTGTAGACTTGTCTGTATGGTTGATCCTATCTTGATGATTTGATTGTCTTGTTTTGGCAAGTACTGTCTTGTTTGTGCAGCCTTGTTATACTGTTTACTTGCATGGAGTCTGTATCTTGTTGTTGTATTCATTGTTATAACTTTAGCCTAGTGGAGCCTTGATGTTATCTCCTAGCTCAGAGGGGTGGACCTTAGGGTTCCACATGGTTGGTTGGAAGAGCTATCCATTGGTCTTCTTGGAGGTTTGGTTCAAGTCCAGTGCAGAAGTGTTCCAGTTCTAGATTTGTTTACACTTTCTGAGTTGATGTAATCATTCACAATCGTATTACTTGTTACCGATGTAATCAACCTTGTAACCTTGTAACCTTGTATGGAATCTTGTAATCATTTATCTCTGCAAATGTATAAAGTATTTTTCTTTTATTGCATGGTGTTGCATAGCACTTGTATGGTTATAACTCTAACTGATGCAGTTTTGTGCCCTAGAGGTGTTAGCTGTGCATAGCATTTAATTTTGTATTAATGTTGTTATTTCAATGTATAATGCATATTTTAGCTTTAAAAAAAAATTCTATATTTTTTGTCTCTTGTTGTCTAACACTCTAGGGTTGCATGACGGGGCATCACATTTGGTATCAAAGCCAAGTTTAAACACTGGGTACTCCGGTTACAGTTGAGCCCATTATGTGACCTAGTGCTTAAACTCTGTAGATTAACTTCACCCTTGTTGTTTCCTCTCTATGTGTAATAAATTATCCCTTGATGTTGTAGGTAGATGCCTAGAGGTAGGGGTCGAGTTCATGACAAAGGTAGGGGTCATGGGAGAGGTGGTGGCAGTACACCTCCTCCCATCTCTCCTCATGAGAGTGCCCATGAAGGCGAGGGTTGGAATATGGAGGGTCAGAGTCAGCCTGAGGGAGCCTAGTTGAGATAACTTCTTGAGGAGGCTCTTTCCTGTTTCGGCCCAAGACAGGAGGTTGAGAAGCCTAGAGGAGGTCAGGAGGTAGATCAGTTGGAACCTAGGGAAAGAGAGAGATCACCTAGGCGGAGAGAGTTGATAGCTGAGCAAGAGGCCACACTAGCTAGCCATATGAGAGATCTTCTGAGGGCACGCCCTCCCACCTTTGATGGAGCTGGTAGTGGTCTAGAGGCAGAGACTTGGTTATTGGATATAGGTAGGTGTTTTGCCATGCATCCTTATGGCAGCAACACCAAAGCCAAATGTGCTAATTTGCACCTCTGAGGGTTTGCTTCAACTTGGTGGCAGTTAGAGGAGCAGAAGCTGCATTTGGACATTAGCACTGTTTCTTGGGAGTTGTTCTTAGAGAGATTCAGAGCTTGTTTCCTATTTGATCATTGGAAGCAGCGTCGCACAGATGAGTTTCATGAGCTGCGGCAGATGGCTATGTCTGTTGAGTAGTATGAGCGTAGATTTTATGAGCTCAAGCAGTATGCGGGTATCGGGGATGATGAGTCTATGTTAGTGCAGCATTTTATCAGGGGCTTGAATGCTCAGATCAGTGGAAGGGTTTTTGTATTTGAATCTAAGTCTATGGAGGTTGTAGTAGAGAAAGCTCAGTTAGTGGAGGAGAATTTGGCTATGGCACTCGGTGGACATACAGGTGTGCACATTGGTAGTGCACCTTCTATAGGTTTTGGTGGTCAGTCTTAGGCAGCCAGCTCTTCAAGAGACCATCATGCACCCAACAAAGGTGAGCAGCAGCAACAACAGTGTTCTCAGTCACAACCAAAGAACACTCAATTTCAGTAGGGTAACAGATTTCAAAATAAGAAGAACCAGAATTTACAGCATTCTAGACAGGAATGTGTTGAGTGTGCTGCTCAGAGCATGTAGTCTGCAGTGAGCAGGGGTAGTTTCTAGTAGTCTAGTGCTTTTTAGGGTGGTAGTGGTTTCGGTAGAGGTTCAGGATGTTTCTCTTGTGGACAGCAGGGCCATATAGCCAGGCAGTGTCCACAAAGGAACGCTTCAGGTTTTGGTCAGAGACTGGTAGCTTCAGAGTTGATCATAGGTGACACAGGGAGGTCTCATAGAGTGTTCGCAGTGATTGAGCATCAGGGGACAGCCTTGGAGACCGTAGGTAGAGGACAGGCAGCCTTCTTTGGAGATCGTGTGTGAGCTTCAGCATCAGGAGTAAACTCTCGAGGGCAGAGTCGTGGTGTAGGTCAGGGTCCAGTGGGACCCTAGTGGTGAGACTCCTTCTACCTAGGAGGATGCTTCCAGGGTGAGAGAGTCATACCCTTACTTTTTACAAGCTTCCAGGAGTAAGCCTTGTTGATAACTGAGAGGGGGGGGTGAATCAGTTATCTTAATTATTTTAGCTTTCTGAACTTTCTTAATAATAGTGCAGCATCAATTCAAACAAGCAAACATAACCATGAAATAGAAATACACATGACACAATATTTTTGACATGGAAACCCTGTTAAGGGAGAAAACCACGGGGTGATTAACCCAAGATTGTATTCTCTGTTAGAAGAATGGAAGTACAAAATGACACTTGCCAATTAGGGCTCACTATCCAAGCACACTACTCACAAGAGGCACACTGCCTACAAGAGACACACTATCTACAATTTATAAAGAGTGTAATACAATACTTGAACTGATAAGAAGCATCAACATATGCTAGAGTTCAGTTTCGGTTAGGTTCTGTATACTGATCTGCTGCACTTCATCTTTCCTCTTCTTTTATGTTGCTCTTCTTTTACATACTAGATCTTCCTTTCTGCTTTTATTCAGCTCTACTGCTTTTCTTCACACTTCATTAACAACCACAACACTTCTCATAACTAAATCTATCTTGTATATATATCTGCACAAGTGATTTCATCACCTTTCTAGTCGGTGCCTGGAATAGTCAATATTTTGCCTAAACTCTGATCTGTCAGCTGAATCCTTGCTTACCAAGTAATGCGGATCAAGGATATACTTGTGGAAATCATTAATCATGTCAGCCAAACATAATTCATGCCTTCATAAACTTTACCAACATCAGTAACACATCCGGAATAATGTCTGATGTTCTACCAGTCAGTTCTTCCTCTGTTCCCACTGTCACTTGGGAACCTGATATTGAAGCATTCATATCTCTTTATCCTTTCCACACCAGAGGCTCAAACCTTGGAATCTATCAGTCAAGATACTCCTCTTGACTTCCCCAAATCCACACTTCACTGAGATACTTCTACTAAGAGATCCAGACCTGTCTGTCAGACCTTACTGACTGCTCTATTCTTGCTTACCAGACCTCAACACTTCTTGAATCTAACTTCCGGTGATGACTTATCATGTATTGTGGATGTGTGGGATAACCTTTGTTGCCATCAATGACAACATTCATGAATCCATATAGTGTCTCTTGCCAACAATCTCCCCCTTTGGCATTGATGGCAACACTTCGTGAAAAATGACTAAGTGTTTACACTATGCTCCCCCTTGATTGATGCTCTATTTTTATATACATTTTCTGGAGCTCCCCCTTAGTTGGATTCCTCATTTTTCATTGCTCTTCACTCCCCCTTTGACATCAATGGCAAAGGGTAGGGTCCACATATCAAAACTTTCAAAAATTCAACTATACTTAGCCGCATAAGTATATACATATGGCATACTTACATATACTGAAGTATGTCTACAAAAGTCATCTTCAATTGAATAAACTCTATAGCCCAACTTTGCTTCATTCTGTCTAAAATTGAAATATGACCGCTCAACAGGAACGCAAACACATCTTCCCTTTTTAGATCTATTGGATCATTGGTCTAGGCTGTGATTTGAGCTTCACTTATGGCCTCATGCATGGCCTCTAACTTAGGGATAATGATCCTTCTAAGTTCACCCATCCAACTAATTATGTTCTTCTTTTCCTTCTCAAAATTCTTTATTGCATTTGTGATTGCAATGGTCTGACACTCTTGATTTATTATGGAGGATGAGAGAGGATCAAAACTTTGAGATAGAATTAATAGTTTATTCTCTTGTTCTTTTACTTTCCTCTCAATATCTTTGGTCACTGTGAGCCAAGATAAGCAAAATTTGTACATATTTCCACCATCTTTAAGAGCATTTTCCAAGCTCTTTATCCCAATATCCATAACTTTCCTATCATTTGTTATCAGACCCTGTACTTTAGAGAATCTCTTATCCAAAAACTCCTTCCAGACCTTTTCTTTAGTTGACTTCTCTAGAGAATCAAAATGTGTGCTAACACTGTTGACTAGAGTTTTGAGATTACCGAAGGAAGAGACTGTGGGATCCTTTTGAAAAGATGGCATGATCTTTTCCAACACTCTAGATGCTGCCTCTATAAGCTCACAGTCTTCCATGTGAGATTTCAGTAGTTTCTCTTTGACCTTTGCATTTGCAAATGAAGCTATTTTCATTGTTTGCACCGGAGATAGAGAGTCAAAATTTAATGGCCCTTTTAATAGTTCCGGTTCATCAATCTCCATAGTTGCTTTTGTCAAAAAGTCCTTGACTAATTTTGCAGTGTCTCTTGCTGGAGATAGATTTTTCTTTTATTCTGCAGTCACAGAACTATCTTTTGGAGCTTTCTCCCCTTCCACAACCTTTGTACTAATATCTTCTTTTCCCTTTACTTCTGCTTCTTTCTCCTTTATTCTTTCTTCTCCTTTGGATCCAGAGTCAACAGGGGAACCCAGAGGAGTGATGTTGGTCTATTCATGGGCCACCTCTTCCAGAGTAGAGGATTCCAAGTCCTTAGCTGTTTCTGCACCGGTATTCATTACCTCTTCTATTATTTTCTCAGTAAACTCTTCTGCAACACTTGTGGTCGAGGGGTCAGAACCCAAGTCCTCTATAATAGGAAGATTAAATCTTTTGAAGGCCTTCCAGAGGATCTCTTCTGTGTCCTTGGCTACCTTGTTAGTCTCACCAAGCATAAGTTGATTCATCCTTGCTTTGCTTCTAAACTCATCCTTACAATCTTTGAATACCATATTCATTGTCTTGGGGTTGATTGAAGGATATAGCTGAATTGCTAATTGTTCTCAGATTTCTAGGTCTTTGGCTTGGGCATTGTTCTTTCTTATTTCTAGTTCCTTCTCCAAGATTTTGGGGATCAGAGATATAATTTCAATGAATGCTTTGTTGTAGATATTTAGGTACCTGACTGTGGCATCTTGCAATATCTTCTGATCTACTTCACCATAATCATCATAGAACTCAACCATTGGCTGAAGATTTCCATCCACTGTGACTGATTTGATTATGTCATCAATGTGAAGAGTGGGTTTTTCAACATATTCCTTTGTTTTTTCTTCTTCTTTCTGTCCGGTAGAGGGTTGACCAGATGTTTTCTTCTTTTTCTTCATTTTCCTAATTTCTTCATCAGATTCAGTCTCCTCTTCATCCCTTTGACTGGCATAAGCTCTTGTAGCTTTTGTCTTTGTTCTTTTCTCTCCTTTGCTGGATGATTGTGCTTCCGGTTTTGATGTCCTTGAGCCTTTGGTAGTGGTAGGTGCATATCTCTTTGATGATCTGGTCCGGGTGGAAGGTTTTGCCAGAGCACTTTCCTCATTTTTCTTTTCTACCTTCTTCTTCTCTTCCTCAGCCCTTTCCATCTTTTTCCTGTGGGCATCAAGTGCCTCCTTTGAGATGCCAAGGCCTTTGGCAACATTTTCTACTTCTTTTCTCACCTTCCTCTTGATCTCTGGTTCTCTAAGTTCCACATGAATCTTTACACTCAACTCCTCAAAGGTTCCAAACCTTTCTGCCTTTGGATCCTTTGGCTAACTTAGCATGTGTTGAACATGCAACTCCACAATTTGTTCATCAACTTCATACCCCATGGGCATGATCCACATAGTTCTTGGTTCTACTACCTCCATTAGGCACTGATCAGTCTCTACCATAAAACATACTGTCTTTGTATTTCTCAACAAGGGACTGGGGAATCCTTTCTCTTGCTTGCATCATGTTCTGAAAATTCTTGAAATATCCCCACAGGGCTGTATTTCTTGCTTTAGCATCCCCAAGTTCATGCAAGTAATCTCTTATCTGAATTGCTACTGGTTTGTCATTTTGCCATACCCATCCATTTGATCTGGGCAGCTCATTCATGAAGTAGAAAAATAGGCATAATATTAGTCCACCATATTTAAAGGAGTTCTTCTTGTCCTTTTTGATCTTCTATAGGTTTTCCATTAATTGGCTCAAAAGAAGTTCACAGAGATCATATTCTGCATTCTTTCTCAGCATCTCATAGGTAGTATATACTACAGTTCTGGATACTGAATTCTCCCTATTGGAGTGATATATCTTGTATCCTATTATCATAGATGCAAACTTGATATCCGAGTCAGTAATATCTTCAATGGTCATTGCCCTCTTATCAAATTTTGATCCGGTGGCCTCAGCTACAATGTTGTTTTTGACAAATTTGAGGATAGGTATTCCTTCGGAGGAGTGTAAACCAGTTACTGCCCTAATTGCTTCCTTGGTGATTTTGCAAGGTCTGTTAAGCCATCGAAAGTTGTCATGTACCCTACTCAACACATACCGGACCCATTCATCTTCTTCAAAGTAGGGGAAATGAATGAACTAATCAAAATGTTTCTCCTGGATGCCTTTATATTCTAGTTTAAGCTCAAAAGCATCATCTATCAATTATTTGTGATAGATATCTCTTAGTTTGAATTCCCCAAACTCTTCAACATTTGTGTGTATGTAAACCCTAATATCTTCTATGTGCAAAACACCATGCAGAACACTAGAGAAGGCTCCTAGGGGATCTACCTCCAAGGATTTGTATGGATGCTTCTTAAATATGGGGTGAGGTCTATCAGAAATCTTTATTATATTCGGAGTAGCCATCATCAAGGAATCTTACTGAGAGATATCAAGAACGAAGAATACCTTTTACGCTGTTTAGGGCACACACAATGAAATCCAGATTGAGCTGTATGAAGAATCATCTTGATCTTTGGGAGAAGTAGTTACAGAGCTCCTTTTCTCTTTTCTTCGAATGTGAGTGTACAAATGATGAGTGAATGAACTCTTTTATTTCTAAGAAGCCCTAATTTTCATTCGGCAATAAATGTGCAACCTAATTCATTTCGGTTTGCCTTGTTTGTCTTATTCAGAGACAAAACCTTTCCAGATCACTGAGACAAATTTCAAAGTTATTCTAGGAGAGTAGTGATAATCTATCTTCCTTTCATTAGTCATTTGATCTATTTATAGATCAAGACACCATAGTTTGAATCATACCAGACCAAACTTGTAAGGAATCTATTTTTACTGGAAGACTATTTTACTGGATCAATTCTGGTAGGATTAGATTCTTCAAATCTTCTTGCAGATCTCTCAAATCTTTACCATACCCCTTTTAGATGTTTCTTGTATGACCCCTTTTAATCCGCAGCTCTCCTTGTGCCAGTTCCAGCACTAATTGACTGGCTGGGGGAACAAGGTTTTCTTTGTGTCTCCCCCTGAGCCAGAGCTCACCTTTTAATTTCTGGAAGGAATATTAGCACCAGAGTCTAGTGCAGATCCATCCTCTACATTCTCTGTACTTTTCTTCACCCAAATCTTCTTCATCTCACTTCGAACTTCATCCGCATTTACTTTTTGTTTTCCCTTATCTTGATTCTGATTATAATATACTGGACCTCTTTTATCCTGATTCTTGTGCCTACAGAATTTTGTTATATGACCAGATCTATTGCAAATTTAGCAAACAACATTTCTTTGCATATTTGATTGATATCCTCTTGATCTGCATTGATTAGCCATATGACCCATTCTATTGCATGCAAAGCATCTACCATTGAATGAATTATTCATTTGCATATTTCTGCATTCATGAGATTTGTGACCATACCTTTTGCAGTTGAAGCACTGTCTGGAGAAGGATGTATTAGTCTGATTCATTCTCCTTCTGCACTAATTAGCTTTATGACCAAAGTTATTGCAGTTGTGGCAGTATCCATTGAAGGATGGATATCTTTGAGCATTAGGCTGCCTTACCGGAGGACTTCTAGGTCTGTTCCTTGGATTTTTTGATCTAAAATTCTTCTGACTAGATTCGGAGCTTTCTCCTTTCTCATATCCCAAACCACACTTGTCATCTACCCTCTTTTGGCTTTGAAGAAGAACTTCAAGTTGGGTAGAACTTATCTTGAATTTCTCTTTATATTCATTTGCTGTTTGAAGATCCCTTTTGAGAGAGACAATTTGATCCTCAAGTTTTTCTTCATTATCTTTAGCACCTTCAAGATCAGATTCAAGATGTTTGATAATTCTATCCATCTTGTGGCAATCTTTTGATTTCTCCTTGAGAGATTGTCTTAGATTATCTTCAATTTTTCTTTTCTCTTCAATCTCTTGGGTAAACTTTATAACTCCTAATTCCATTTCATGTCTTACCATAATGATTTATTTTGATAACTTTTCACATAATTTGGTTTTCTCCTTCAGATCTTCATTTGCATCATTTGCTTCACCTTGACTTGCCAATTGTTGAAGTAGCTCCTTTCTTTTTTTCATAGAGAGACTTAATTTGTCTTTTAGTTCTCTCATGAAATCATCAGCCTGTTTGAGTCTTTCCTTTAATTCATTGACTTCAGAGTTTGACTGCTCAAGATCATCAAGTGCAGTCTTGAGTTGCTCCCTTAAACCATATGCATCCATTTGGATTCCTAGATCTTCCTCAAGCTATTAGACTCTGTTTAGGAGGAACGTCACTCTAATACCAATTGTTGATAACTGAGAGGGGGGGTGAATTAGTTATCTTAATTATTTCAGCTTTCTGAACTTTCTTAATAATAGTGCAGCATTAATTCAAACAAGCAAACATAACCATGAAATAGAAATACACATGACACAATATTTTTGATGTGGAAACCCTGTTAAGGGAGAAAACCACGGGGTGATTAACCCAAGATTGTATTCTCTGTTAGAAGAATGGAAGTACAAAATGACACTTTCCAATTAGGGCTCACTACCCGAGCACACTGCTCACAAGAGGCACATTGCCTACAAGAGACACACTGTCTGCAATTTATAAAGAGTGTAATACAATACTTGAACTGATAAGAAGTATCAACATATGCTGGAGTTCAGTTCCAGTTAGGTTTTGTATACTGATCTGCTGCACTTCATCTTTCCTCTTCTTTTATGCTGCTCTTCTTTTACATACTAGATCTTCCTTTCTACTTTTATTCAGCTCTACTACTTTTCTTCGCACTTCATTAACAACCAAAACACTTCTCATAACTAAATCTATCTTGTATATATATCCGCACAAGTGATTTCATCACCTTTCTAGTCGGTGCCTGGAATAGTCAATATTTTGCCTAAACTCTGATCTGTCAGCTAAATCCTTGCTTACCAAGTAATGCGGATCAAGGATATACTTGTGGAAATCATTAATCATGTCAGCCAAACATAATTCATGCCTTCATAACCTTTACCAACATCAGTAATACATCTGAAATAATGTCTGATGTTCTGCCAGTCAGTTCTTCCTTTGTTTCCACTGTCACTTGGGAACCCGGTACTCAAGCATTCATATCTCTTTATCCTTTCCACACCGGAGGCTCAAACCTTGGAATCTATCAGTCAAGATACTCCTCTTGACTTCCCCAAATCCGCACTTCACTGAGATACTTCTACTGAGAGATCTGGACCTGTCTGTTAGACCTTACTGACTGCTCTGTTCTTGCTTACCGGACCTCAACGCTTCTTCAATCTGACTTCTGGTGAGGACTTATCATGTATTACGGATGTGTGGGATAACCTTTGTTGCCATTAATGACAACATTCATGAATCCATATAGTGTCTCTTGCCAACAAGCCTAACTCTAGGGGGGAGGATGTAATGCCCCCTCATTTTTGGCTTGTGATAGTTGGTAGTCTTGCTTTGCTCTTTGTTGATCTGAGACAGTTGTTAGTTCTTCCATTGCTTATTGACAGTTCTGAGACACCTGGATTAGTAGGTTTATAGTTTATGTTTGTTTTGACCATGATGGACTATGTTTGACTGATATGGTTTTGACATGTGCTATGAGTTCATGATGACATTATTATTATTCCAGTTATGATGAGTTTGACATGTTTAGTAATGGTTTAATATTATCATGTTTTATTTGATCTGTTGATATCTGAATTCAAATAAAGTGGTTATGGTCTTGTTTCAAGAGTAGAGATGGTGTAGTGCTACTCGCTTCGAGCACCCTACTATGTCGTGATTCTCTATCTCTACGTGTGTTGATATATATATGCATTTGATTGTATACAACCTATTGTTTTGATGCAGGCTATAGGTACCAAGCCTCGACTCCACCTGATATAGCAGGTTTGCGCGGGCTCTTACATCAATGGATATCAGTGATGGGAGATAACATGAGGTTTATTTTCCTATGTCAGTCCCAGTCTTCTGTTGCAGTCGTATGTCGTGATGTGATGTGTGGTCCTTGTTGGTCGTCATGTGTTGTGAAGTATTGTCGAGTGTTATTTTAATTGTGCCTATGTGTAGTTTGGTAATAATTTAATGAATTATTATTAAAATAATAAATGTTTTTAATATGTGTTATTGGATAGTATTTTGTTTAGCCTAGAATTTGAAATAACACCTTAGTAAAATTTTAAAATAGATTAAAATTAAGCAATTTGCTAATTTATGAATATTTGTGTTATAAGTTGTATTTAGTTGATTTAAGAATATTATTAGTGAAGAATTAATGGTGGTGAGTTGTCGAATGTGAATTCTCTGATTTGTGGAATCTATATTATTAGTAAAATTTTAAAAATTCCCGGAGGAGTGGGGATTTTAGTAACAGATGCATGTTTGTGGCTATGGGTTTTAATGGTACCCGAGGGTTGTTGTGAAAAGGGGGGAAAAAAGACAGACATTTGGGGAAAAACAAAGAATTGGATGCGAGAAAAAGAGAAGATCTGAAGGGATTGAAATTTGGGTATGTTTTGTTGACTCTCTATGTGTGGAAATTGTATTTCTGTAGTTTGGAATTTAAATTCTATTGTAGTATGAACGTTCTATGCTTGAGTCTGAAAAATTGCATTCTGTGGCTTGGAATTTAAATCTTGTTGTAGCTTGAATTTTTTTGTGCGTTGTGTGTTCCAATGTAGTTTCCTAACCAGACCTTCATCTTGGGAATTGCACTTTGATGTCTATCAATGTTGTAACTTCTTTTGCTACTTCCAAGATTATTCTTCTTTTGGTTTACTCTTTGTTAAATCCTTCTTGAAACTATGGAGTCCAATCATTTGTAAACCTTGCAAAGTGACCCAAATTGAAAAGAAATAACCCATATGTATCATTCTTCTCTTGCTTCATTGCTTTTCATTAGCTACTCTCAGTGCCATAGTAAGGCCTCATCCAACCTTGTTTCTCTAAATTTTTTTTGACAAGATTTGAAGCTCTGGCTCTAATCTTTAGAAATGATTTAACCATATGGTAAATTATACAATTGTGTTACCTTATATTGGAAGTCACTGTATGTATAAATGCTGCTAAAAATTGATAATACCTCAAATTTTACCTTGACCATACAACGTGTAATACCCATCTGTATTCTTCTTTTGGCTAAATTTTTTGTTCTTTACTCCTTGTTGACAGTACGACGTTCAAAGGGGGTCTAGGCATTTTCTTTCCTTGAAGATTTTCTGCCTCTCTATGGGCTACTGTACAGCCACCGTATAGCCTTCACAATGACTTTTCTTTAATAAATTTCTTGTGCTTCTCAAATTTTCTTGAGTTTGCACCTTTTGTTTAAATGTTGGACTCTTCCTTGTCTTCTTTGTATCTTGTTATGTGCCTAAAAATTGTTTTAAATGTATTTTTGTTACATCTCAAAATTGTTTTAAATGTATTTCTATTACATCTCAAAATTTCTTTAAATAAATTTCTTCTACATCTCAAAATTGCTTTAAATGAAATTCTTCTGTCTCTCAAAATTGCTTCAAGTTTGCACTTTCTGAGTAATCGTTGGACTCTTCCCAACTCTCTATATTTTGAATTGCTGCTGAAATTTATTTAATGAAAATAATATTATTGAAATCTTGTCTTACCTGTGATATCTCTGTTTTCCTCTAAAGCTAGAGTCAGTTCTCCTCTACCAATCCGTTAAAATGCTCTGGTTATTCTTTATCTAGACCTCAAATGAATTTTCTTTCCCATACCTCAAACTTTTCTTTCAATTATTTTTCAAATGAAAATGGTGGAATGTGCTTCTTCTGCAACCAAAAAAATCAAATTTCAATTTGAGTTCATAGAATAGTTAGTTGTTATTATTGAATTTAATTAGAATGCTTGGAGGAAATATTGCTATTAGGGAAACTTCTAGTTTTGAGTGTAGTTTGGATTTATTAAGTAAATATTAGAAAGAAGTTGATATTAGAAGGTTCATATGTTAGTAGTGTATCATTTTAGAATTGAACTTATTTAATTAATGTTGTTTTTTTTGGTAAATGCAAGTAGTTTAATAATTAAGTTGTGCTCATGTTATTAAATATAATTTTGTTAATTGCTATTCTGTAATATGTTATTTTTTTTGGAATTAAATAATGAGTTAGAGTTATTTGAATTTTTATACTAGACCCATATGGTCTTTAATATTAGCTATACTTTTTCCATCTTGTTAAATTTAAACTTGTTGGTTATGTAATGGAATATTCTAGTTGTAAATGTTAGTAAGTAAATAAATAATTAGTTTAAGTTTTTGTGGTAACGACTATGCAATTAGTAGATGAAACAATATTGGTTATTTTTGTCCTTCCATGTTGTTGATCCATGTCACTCATTGGTGTTACGTTGAGTCGGATTTTAATATGGTCTTGGTTGGGAATTTCCTTGTTGGGAGTAATGATGTATATAGGGTAGATATTTCCATGATACGTTATTTTAGTAAATAAATATAGAGATAGAAATTTTTAGAGTGATTTGAATTATTGTTTCTAATTTCATGAAGTAAGAATATTGTGATGATTAAGTATTGATTACCTTGTTAAATATTAATTTGCTAGTCATGCTTGTAATATACTATTACATGCTACGTAAATGGTTGATTTCATAGTATATGTTATTTAACTTCATTTTAGAGAGAGTAAAAAAAAAAAACTTTGAGCCGATTGTCGGTTTATACCATCTATTGTTGTTATTATAGTATGGTCAGAATTTCTTATTTGTTTTGTGTCAGATTTTGCATTGATACAACCAGGTTATTGTGTTATTTTTTTCTTGAGTTATATTGTTATAAGACATGTCATAAATTGTCTTTATCCTCATTTTATGTTATGAGACGGATTTATGTAAGTGGCCTTATGTGCATTTGCCAACTCCATAGGTTAGGCCTTTTGGGTCTTCAAACAATTTTGGTTGTCTTTCTATTCAGATGATTCTTGATTTTAGTGGTTTTATGGGTAAGGAAAAAGATTTATTGCTGAAATGGGAATTGGAAGTGTTGGATTGTAAAAGTTAGATGTTATCAGTTCCCTTGCTCTTGTATGTTTTGTTTTGGATACTGATTAGGAGTGCTAGTTGTATGTGGGGGAGTGGCTTCCCTGGTGGGGCCGGTGCCCAAAGTGGCTACCTAGAAAACCCTATGCAAGTGGTAAGCAAGTGATAACTAAATAATTGATTTAGGTGGGTTGGGTAGTAATCCATATAACAAGATAAGTATGATGCCTCTCCCATGCCTTGAGTGCTTTCACATGCTAAGGATGGGATGAGAAGGTCTGGTTGGCAAGGTCGACTTCCTTGTCTCCATGATGAGAGGAAGTGTTGACTCCACATGTGTCACCCTATGGGACTGGTGCCTATAGAGAGGTCGCTAAGAAAACCATAGATGGGGGCCGGCTTCTAGTGAGAGATAGCCTAGAAAACCCATGATAGGACCATGCGATGAAACTCTCCCTACTGCAGCGTAGTTACTTCCTGTTTTATCTTTTGTTGTTACCTCTAGAGTGTAGACTTGTCTTGATGGTTGATCTTATCTTGATGATTTGATTGTCTTGTTTTGGTGAGTACTATCTTGTCTGTGCAGCCTTGTTATACTATTTGCCTGCATGGAGTCTGTATCTTGTTGTTGTATTCATTGTTGTAACTTTTGCCTGGTGGAGCCTCGATGTTATCTCCTAGCTCAGAGGGGTGGACCTCAGGGTTCCACATGGTTGGGTGGAAGAGCTATCTATTGGCCTTCTTGGAGGTTCAGTTTGAGTCCAATGTAGAAGTGTTCCAGTTCTAGATTTGTTTACACTTTCTGAGTTGATGTAATCATTCACAATTGTATTATTTGATATCGATGTAATCAACCTTATAACCTTGTTACCTTGTATGGAATCTTGTAATCATTTATCTCTGCGAATGTATAAAGTATTATTCTTTTATTACATGGTGTTGCATAGCACTTGTATGGTTATAACTCTAACTGATGCAGTTTTGTGCCCTAGAAGTGTTAGCTGTGCATAGCATTTAATGTTGTATTAATGTTGTTATTTCAATGTATAATGCATATTTTAGCTTCAAATATATATATATATATATATATATATATATATATATATATATATATATATATTGTAGACACCCAAAATTGTCCCAACTTTGTCCATGTCTAGCAACACCTTGTTAAACATTATCCTAGACATCTTGTAGCATTTTGTCCTAATTTTCCTAATCCATTAAGCCAATTAATTAAATAAATTTTATTTATTTAATTAAAATCCCATTTAATCCCATCCTCATCCTACTTAGCCAATTAACTAAATAAATTTTATTTATTTAATTAATTTCCACATCATATCTTATCCCATCCTATTCATTTATTCAATTAATTAAATAAATTTTATTTAATTAATTAATATCCAACTCATATCACAACTAATTCAAATATTTTATTTGAATTAAGCTCTCATCTTTCATCACATTCCAACACTTGTCCAATCAATCATGTGTTACAACTTTTATCTTTCACATGCACAACTAATGGGACCTAATTTTAGTATTTATCTACACAAGCACACCTAAGCCTTATCTTCCCTTGCCACATGTCAATTGACTACAATTTCTTAATATGCAAGGAAACCTAACTTAATCCTATCCATCCATTTCACCTAAAGCCCTAATTGATCCTAGCCATCCATTTGAACTAAGCCAAGCCTATAAATCAAACCCCTCACAAGCCATTAGCAATGCATTGAGCCTCAAGTACCCTTATTCTGCCAGATTTTTAAAGATGCATTGATCCTCAAGTATCCACATGCTATTGAAATATCATTAGAGCGTTTGCATCCTTCATCTATCATTCATTCTAGCATCTTCATCTTAATGTTATGCTGCAGAAGTGAGCACCCAACATTCCTCCAACAATAATCCTTCAAAATCTTACATGCTCATGCGAGGTGGAGAAGAGCAATGGAGATAAATCAAGCATAGTGTGGAGATCAGTTTGTATTTACATTTGTTATTTTGATTTTCATGTTGTCTTGTGCTTCATTGTGCATTGCTAGGGTTTTTATCATTGTTGTTTATTCATTTGCCCTGATTTACAATTTTACCCTAACTACATTTGGCACGCCCGGTAGGACTCACTTCGCTTAATCTTTTTTGCAGGTTTTTGTAGTAAAAATTTGTATTCATATAACTCCCATTGTTGAGTTTTGCAGGTTTAATTAACTTTTTGTTGCAGATCTACTACTTTTTGGACAAAACCCTAGGTTTTAAAGATTTCATCATATCTTTCAAACGGCTATGAATTTTTCTACAAGAGTTTAGTAAAATTTTGTCCATGATATAAGAAAGCTACAGCAGAAACATTTTGGGTTTATCACAATTTTTGCGGGATTTATCACGTTTTTATGTTTTTTCATAAAATCACAATTATGGGTGCAAATCAGTGAATTTTTCAGAAATTTTTATATTTCTAGAAATCTCTCAAAATTCTAATGGGGGTCTATGTTTTACAGATTTAATTTAGAGGTTGTTTACAGTGCGAAAAAATTAAATCTTTGCCGACTATACTATTTCTATAAATCCGCATTTCTGGGGGCAAATCAGGGAATTTTTCTGATTTCTTTACATTTTCAGAAAGCTCTCTAAAAATTAATAGGGGTCTCTTCTTTGATTTTTTAATTTTAAAACAAAAAATGTATCGAAATAATCAAATCTAATTCAGCTATGCATCTAAAATTATAATTTTTCTTGCCTGATGAGCCTATTTTTTTTATACCTGCATTATAATATCATTTTTTTTATGTTGTAGGTGATTATAAGGAGCTAGAGCAACATTGACATCAACATCTACAGAAAATTGGACAGCGAATTAATCAGGTGCAATCATTTCATCTCTTATCTTCTAATTTTGTTTGCACACACATTTGGATTTTAGGCATAAAACAAACAATTGTTTGCAAATTCACACCAAAAATTGGGTTAAAACGAACCATTGTCTTTCATAACATTTGGACTTTAGATCTAAAAAGAACAAGTGCTTGAATTGTCTTCCAAACATTTTATTTCTAAAGGGGAAATTAACAACTGTGAGTGTGAATCAAGTGACAACTCACTTGGTTTGCTTTTGTATACCCTATCTAGGAGGCCTGCTTGGAGACACACCACTCCAAGGGACGACCTTAACCGAGGCTGAATCAAAAGACACCCTCATTGGGAGTTAGAATCTTGTCACTCTTGGCTAAGCCCCAAAGAACTTTATACCTTTGGGAAGTGAAGGTGAAGGGTGGGTTACCCCTTTCTCCTGGCTGTGTGGCAGGATTTCACTTTCAATTCCATAGTCAACCTTGTGCAATCTAGCCTAAGACCTAATTGGCCATACCCACTTGACTAGACATTAGGCTTGTTGATGTGTCTTCCATGTGTGCTTTCTTAATCATCACATTTCATTTTCAAAGTCAAAAACTTGCTTATGTGTCTTGCATGAGTGATTCATGTGTGTATATGCATAATCATTTGTTTGAATATTGCCACATCAAGCTATAAACACCCAAACACATAAAGACAAGTTATCCTACACATTCTTCCAATAACATTCAAACCCAATCACTTTCATCCCAAACATAGCCAAGTCATCCAAACAAGCCACATCATCATCAAAATCTCTAAACAAGCACTTGCTAAAAGGACTTAAGACAAACACTTGGGTGACAACATGTCTACACTAGAGGACCTAGAAAACAAATTCCAAAGATTCCTCCAAAATCTTTATCAAGGATCACAACCCTTAAACCAAGATGCCATTAAAATATTACAATTCTTCATCCAAAGAGCTCAACCCCACGCAAGCCAATCACCTCAACTGCAATACTTCATAACCCAAGTCCAACACCTTTTAGCCACTAGTCAAGCTCAACAAGTACAACAATCCTTAGCCATTCCATACCAACCCAATCCACCTCATAGCCACATGTCATATCCATCCACTTCCTATCACCTTAATCCACCTATCCACCAAGTCAATGCCACATCAACCTATGAACATTCACCTCAAGCTTATCCAATCCCTCATGCCACCATTCCAATGCAATATCAAGCCCATCCACAAGGCAATCAAGTGATATCACAAGAACAACATCCAAGTCCCAATGGCCTTTTGTATATAAATCAAGTGAGCACAAGTCAACCTTGCCAACAAGATCAAATGCCCGCATCTTTGGGTCCACCTCAAGATATTTTGTCTACATATCCTACCATTACACCTAGCTTCCAAGACTATCAATGGCCTCCACAACAAACACAAATGAGCCCAAATCCACCTTTGCAACAAGAAGCACATGCAGCTCCAAGTGGTCCTTTGTACATAAACCAAGCGAGCCTAATGTAACAAGACTTAATTACCTTTGACAAGGGAGATACTAACCTAGCGAATTCATCCTATGAATACCCTCCATCATCCAATCACATGCCGACACATGAGCCAACAAGTCCTATCCCAACACCACCATGTGATCCTACCCCTAGTCCATTGGTCCATCAACCTTCCAAACCACCAAGCCCTCCATTACCTTCATCACCATGTCATTCTAATCCTTCACCAAAGGATGCGGCTGAGATAGTTTTACAAAGAATGCTTGAAGCAAAACTCATTGAACTTCCTGAAGTCAAACCATGTGAAGAAAGTCCATATGATAAACATGATTATTGTGCATACCATAGGACCAAAGGCCATAATACAAATCAATGCCCAATATTTGTCCCAATTGTTTACAAGGTGTACCTACCTATAATGGGAAAACATACCACATCATCCCAATCCTATGTATCACCCCCCTTTAATCCTAATCCATCCAATCCAATTAGCCCCCAGCCCAATCCTAGTCCTAAGCCTGCAACATCATCCGCTATTATTGCTCATCCATTATATTTCCCATCCACTCATACCCTTGCAAAGTATGTGATCCATTGGCTACTAGCTAGGAATAAACAACCCCCATGTCAAACACCTATCCTTGAGCCTATCCAAGAGCCTTCAATTAACATTCTTAACCCTTCAAGCCCATCATGTGACCTACAAGCCATCAAGCCTATTTGTGAACCTTCTATCATTAATCCAAGTCAAGAGTCATCATGTTCTCATGTTGTTGACCAAGAGCCTATCCAAGAGCCTTCCACTTCCATTCAAGCAACCCAAGAGGTATGTCAAAGGTTTAATCCTAAGCATGTGCAAACATTAAGCCCTAGTCCAACTCAAGATCAAATCACTTTTATGCAACCCATCCATAACATGTATCTTGTCCATGATCAAGATGATATCCATGATGAAGAAGCTATCCATGAGCACCTTGATCCTATCCATAATCCTATATCCATCCATGAGAAAGATATCCAAATTGCTCCTAGTCATTTGCCATCTAGCCCTATCCATAATGAGCAAACATCCACTTGTCATGATGAGACACTTGTCCCCCAAGTAAGCATAAAAGATCAAACAAATAACTTGGATCTTAGTGAACACAATGCTAATCAAGATCCTAATGATCCCCCTTCCACATCCATCATCGATCCCATTTCAAATCCATCATGTCCTATTGGTCTATCCACCCTTATACATGAGTGTTCTTTCTTAGGACAACAACGACCTGTATCCACTTCACCTTCTCCATCCAATAAGGAACTCAAGTCTAGTTCCCAAAACACATCTAGTCCCATAGTCAATCGTATCCTCCAAAACATGAACTACAATGTTAAAGGTCTAGGCCTTTATGAACAAGGTATTTTGGAGCCAAACCATGTCAAAATCCCTCCATGCCCATATGGCCTTGGATATACACCCCAAGGTAAACAAGGCCAAGATGTTGGTAATCCCTTCATGCATCCTAAGTCCACATTCCATCACAAACCCCATCATCTACCCAAAACATATGTTGCCATTCCACCTCCATCATCCTATAAATGTCAAAAGCATGTGACTGTACACCTTCCGCCATCCACTTTGCCTCCACTTTTACCAACTCCAAATATCCCTCCATCCACCTTGCCACCATTGCTTCCAACACCTAACATACATATCATTCATAAGTATCCTTACATCCTTAATCATGACCAACAAAAGCACACATCGCCTAAGCATAAAGCTTACAATCATTCCATCCACTCCACCCACCCCATGGGATTCAAAAGCAAAAATCTTGACGCCTCTACCTATAAAGCTAAAAATCTTACCAAAAATCCTAAAGGTCTTCATACCTTAGGACATAAAGAATCAAAATCAAAGCAAAGTTCATCTAGGCAGCCATCTAAACCCTTACCTCCAAATACAAAGCCCAAAAGCAAAATGATTTGGGTTCCTAAGCAAATATCTAGCAAGTTGAATGAGGCATCCTCCTCTACATCTCAAGAATCCCAACCACCTATATCCATCCAAGAGCCTATATCCACCCAAAACTTCCATTCCCTTCAAAAATCCCACAAGCAAAACAAAAGCACTAAACATACTAAATCTATGTGGGTTCTTAAATCACTTCATCAACCATCCCCTAAGAAAACATCTCCATTGCTTCCTACACCACCATCTCATCAAAAGCTTCAATGTTTATCACGGTGTGTGCAACCATTGGTCATGATTCCCTTCCACTCTGTAACACCTCCACATAACTATATCTCCCCATCCTTCATCCATTATCCTACATATCTTTCCCATCACCTTCCTATGGTCCATGCTTTTGCATAAGCCTTTCATCCTAAGTCTGTCATAATCCACTATCCCCATCCATTCATCCTTGCATGAACCTTTCATAAATCCACACCATAAGCCACTAGCCTACCCTTTCATAATCCATTATCTACCTAATCCATCTCCCATCCACGTAATCCCTTATCAACATCTATGAGCATAATGACATGGTCCATGTGAAGACATCATCCATCTCTAATGGGACACTATCACCTTTCATAGCACTAGCCACTTGAGTCCCTCCTATCCATTACCATGGTGAAAACCTGGCAAATAGGCGCCATGTGTAATTGTCATCCCATCCAAAAAAGAAAAAAAGAAAAAAAAAATCAAAATAAAAAAAAAGTAAAGAGAAATCCCTTCGTCCAACGATGAAAACCTGGTAAACAGGCACCTTGGATAAGTACCATGATGAAAACCTAGCAAACAGGCATCATGTGTAGGTTGATCTTCTATGTCACTTACACTTGGGGGCACATTGTCTCATCTAACCTATCCATTTACAAACTATCTATCCCATTATATCATTTTCTATCCTATCATGTCCTATCTTACCATACCATCCTGCCATCCTTAGCCATTACATAAACATGCCTATCCTACTGAACCCATTTACCCATCCTTCCACCTTTTGATTTTGATGAAGACATAGGGGCAAAATGTTGAAACATGTTTGGATATTTCTTGGCATACCTTCTTTCCAAACCAAGTCCTATCCATTAACCATTTATCCATCTCATTTAAACCAATCTAATCATGTCATCCCTTGGTCATGAACTTTGTCATGTAAAACCCTAAGTCTACCACCTAGAATGGGGCAAGTTCTTCCTATGCAACATAGCCTTTGGAGATCACATCCTAGCTCCTTTATGATCCATCCACTATGGTGTACCCTTATCATGAGCTTTCCATCTTATAGCTTATCTCCATCTATTTATCATGAGCTTTCCGTTCCATAGCCTATCCTTGTATCCATCCAACTCTCATGAACCTTCCATCCCATCCAACTATCATGAGCCTTTCATCCCATTTACTATGAGTCCATCCTTTTATCCATGGAATCCCATTCATCCATCCTTTACACCTAGACTTGGTTTTCCCTTGTCATTGGTATCTAGCACAAAGGCTACCCAACTTGTAAATCCATTGGCATTTTCCAGAACTTGTCAAAAAATCCAAAAAAACAAAAAAAAATCAAATATTCTCAAAAATCCAAAAAATCAAATATCCAACAAAAAATCCAAGCAATAACATTGATTCAATCATATCATCCAAAAAAATCCACTCCATCAACATTCAATCAACATCAAATCATCATCATCATCAATTCTTCTTATCAATAACATTCATTCATCCATTTCAATAAATCACTTCTTCTAATCATATCAATCAAATCACTCTAAGCAATGATCTTAAATATTAATCCATATGAAGCAAGCTAATCAATCAAGGAACATTATCCAATCAAATCATCAAGTTTTGATCCTAATCTTGTCATGAGCCCAATCAATCATTATCAATCATCATCAATGGGATATAGAGTTCCCACATCCTTGTGTTGATCTAGGGATATAGCTTTCCCCGCAATGACAACACTCTCAACTCTCAACAAAATAATCAATCAACAACCAATCATTGGTTTACAGCTTGACAGGGGCAATACCTTGTTTGTTTTTGAATCATTTGTGCATGCTTGCTTGCTTGCTTGTGTGTGTTATCATTCTATCTTACATTTGTATCAAATCCAGCTAATATTCATATCTTGTGTATGTTGGAATAGTTTTTTGCACTATCCTTTGCATCTAAGGTCATATCATACCTTTTGTGCATTAGGACTTTAATGCTCTAAGTTTACTTCCTCATATGTTAGACAAGGTTGTATTACGTTGGGGCACAAGACACATTGTCACCTTGGTCCTTATACCTTGGTGCATAACGTCTAGTGCTATATCAAACATCATGGTTGCTCACTTTCATTGTAGCATAACACATCATCATTTCTTCTATCTATCCCTTTATCTTTCTTTTTGCAACCAATCCTTTTCTTTTTGAGAGCATACTCATGTCTGCCCAACATGCCTATCCTCTCGAGGGGGCATCATCATCATATCTTTCCATCATCATTATCCCTATCGATTATCCATACCTTAACTTCTTTGAAATGATGTTACTTGACATAAATCTTATCATCTCGAACATCATCTCAAAGAGGGGAAAAATGTAGACACCCAAAATTGTCCAAACTTTGTCCATGTCTAGCAACACCTTGTTAAACATTATCCTAGACATCTTGTAGCATTTTGTCCTAATTTTCCTAATCTATTAAGCCAATTAATTAAATAAATTTTATTTATTTAATTAAAATCCGATTTAATCCCATCCTCATCCTACTTAGCCAATTAATTAAATAAATTTTATTTATTTAATTAATTTCACATGCATAATCCCATCCCCATCCCAATTAATTAAATAAATTTTATTTATTTAATTAATTTCCACATCATATCTTATCCCATCCTATTCATTTATCTAATTAATTAAATAAATTTTATTTAATTAATTAATATCCAACTCATATCACAACTAATTCAAATATTTTATTTGAATTAAGCCCTCATCTTTCATCACATTCCAACACTTGTCCAGTCAATCATGTGTTACAACTTTTATCTTTCACATGCACAACTAATGGGACCTAATTTTAGTATTTATCTACACAAGTACACCTAAGCCTTATCTTCCCTTGCCACATGTCAATTGACTACAATTTCTTAATATGCAAGAAAACCTAACTTAATCCTATCCATCCATTTCACCTAAAGCCCTAATTGATCCTAGCCATCCATTTGAACTAAGCCAAGCCTATAAATCAAACCCCTCACAAGCCATTAGTAATGCATTGAGCCTCAAGTACCCTTATTCTACCAAATTTTCTATAATGCATTGATCCTCAAGTATCCACATGCTATTGAAATATCATTAGAGCCTTTGCATCCTTCATCTATCATTCATTCTAGCATCTTTATCTTAATGTTATGCTGCAGAAGTGAGCACCCAACATTCTTCCAACAATAATCCTTCAAAATCTTGCATGCTCATGCGAGGTGGAGAAGAGCAATGGAGATAAATCGAGCATAGCGTGGAGATCGGTTTGCATTTACATTTGTTATTTTGATTTTCATGTTGTCTTGTGCTTCATTGTGCATTGCTAGGGTTTTTATCATTGCTGTTTATTCATTTGCCCTGATTTGCAATTTTATCCTATCACATATATATTTCTGTATTTTTTGTCTCTTGTTGTCTAACAGTCTAGGGTTGCATGACAGGGCATCATAGTTCCTTTTAGATATCTGAGAATCCTCTTGATTGCCATGACATGAGATTCTCTAGGATCAACTTGGAATCTGGCAACAAGACCAACAACATTCATAATGTCAGGTCTAGTTTGAGTAAGATACAGTAGTCCTCCAATCATTGACCTGTACTTTTTTTGATCAGCCTTAGGAGAGTCATCATCTTTACTTAGTTTACATCCAGTTGCCATGGGAGTATTTATTGGGTTTGAGTCTTCCATCCCAAATTTCTTCAACAATTCTTTCACATATTTGTTCTATGAAATGAAGATTCCTTTCTTTTTTTGAGTGATTTGCAGACCCAAGAAGAAATTCATTTCCCCAAACATGGACATCTCAAATTCACTTTTCATTTGATTTGCAAACATTTTGCACATACTATCTCTTCCTCCAAAAATGATATCATCAACAAATACTTCAACAATCAAGATATTTTCATGATCAATTTTGAAGTACAAGTTATTGTCAGTAGTACCTTTGTTGAAACCAATCTTCAAAAGATGCTTATCCAATCTTTCATACTAGGCTCTTGGGGCTTGTTTGAGTCCATATAGTGCTTTCTTCAACTTGCAGACCATATCACCATGATCAGACAATTGAAATCCATCTGGTTGCTCAATGTATACTTCTTCTTCCAAGTCACTATTCAGGAAGGCAGACTTGACATCCATCTGATATACTTTGAAATCCTTAAAGGCATCAAAGGCAAGAAATAATCTAAATGCTTCAATTATTGCCACTAGAGCAAAAGTTTCTTCAAAATCAACTCCTTCTACTTGGGAATAACCCTTGCAGACCAATCTAGCTTTGTTTCTAACTACTTCACCATCTTCATTCAATTTATTCCGGAAGACCCATTTGGTTCCAATCACATTTTTGTTTCTAGGTCTAGGAACAAGATCCCAAGTGTGATTTTTCTCAATTTGCATCAACTCTTCCTTCATTGCTTTAGTCCAGCTTTCATCATTACATGTTTCACTTACTGTTTTTGGTTCAATTTTTGAAATCAAACAATACTTTTCTGAGTCTTGAGCAATCTTTCTTCTTGTTTGAACACCTTTGCTTTTATCACCTATGATCTAATTTTCAAAATGATTCAGTCTTACATACCTGGGAGTTTTGGGATTTTCTTGCACTACTATTTCTTGGACATGTTCATTCAAACTTATCTCTTCTTCCTGTATTTCAGGATTCTCCGGATCAGTCTGGATCTGAATTTCAGAAGGGGCTTGGACTTCTCAGACCAAAACATCATTCTGATCATCTTCTTCATATTCATAAAACCTTAAGGGTTTTTCAATATCTTCATCAACCTTCACATTTGTACTTTCTATAATCTTTCTCAATCTCTTGTTATAACACCGATATGCTTTGCTTTGAGTAGAATAACCCAAGAATATTCCTTCATCACTTCTAGCATCAAATTTACCAAGGTCTTCATCTCTTTTAATGTAACATTTACTTCCCAAGACTCTGAAATACTTTACAGTGGGAGTGATGCCAAACCAAAGTTCATAAGGGCTCTTACCAATATTGCTTCTGATTTGTACTCGATTAAGAGTATAGACAACAGTGCTTACAACTTCTCTCTAGTAGATCTGAGGAACATTTGCTTCTATCATCATGGTTCTAGATGCTTCCTGGATGGTCTGGTTCTTTCTCTCCACTACTCCATTCTGCTGTGGAGTCCTTGGAGTAGATAGTTGTCTTTTTATCCCAAGTTTCTCATAGAATTCTATGAACTCTTCGAATGTGAATTCTCCACCTCTATCAGACCTAAGACATTTTATGTTTAATCTAGTTTCATTCTCTATCATAGCCTTGAATATTTTGAATTTATCAAGAGCTTCAAATTTCTCTTTTAGAAAAGTTACCCACATCATTCGGGAATGATCATCAATTAATAACATGGAATATCTATCACCTTGAAAACTCCTGATTCTTTCTGGTCCACATAGATTAGTATGTACTAAGTCCAACAATCCGGTAGAAGATTGTTCCTTACTTTTCAATGTGACTCTACTCTACTTACCCAACTGACATTCTTTGCACAAACTATTAGTAGGTTTCACCAGTCTTGGAAGATCTCTTACAGCCTGAGTGTTGCTTATCTTGATGATATTATCAAAATTCACATGATATTTTCTCCTATGCCACAACCAACTTTGATCAATTTGAACAAATAAACAACTTTTTTCTAGTACCAACCAAGTGGAAGATGTTACCTTTTGTTTGAGTACCGGATGCAATCTCTGTTCCAAAACTTTCAAAGATCTTACATTTTCTATTTTTGAATCAGAGATCATAGCCTTTGTCCATCAACTGTCCAACACTTAGAAGATTGTGCTTTAGACCTTCAACATGCAGTACATCATTGGTTTTGTTCTTTCCATCAAAAGAAATAGTTCCTCTACCTCCGATTCTGCCAGCAAAATTATCACCAAATTTTACAACTCCTCTTTCATATCTTTCCAAATCTATGAACTTATTTTTGTCACCAGTCATATGGTGGGAGCATCCACTAACAATGACCCAATCATCCTTTTCCTCAACTTGGGCAGCCAAAGCTCTTTCTATCATTTTATGATTGATAGATTTAGAGGGCATTGGATCTTCTTCCTTGATGGCAATAAACACCCAGTCACTTCCAGATTTGTTTCTTATCTCTGATTCATCATCTGTTCCTCCTTCATCATCATCAGCTTCATGAACATAGTAACATTTCTTTTGGAATCTTGATCTGTTTGGATTTGCCCTTGAAAATATTTCTAGACACCTTAAGGAAAAATGACCAATCTTGTTGCAGTTGAAACATTTGAAGGGCAATTTTCCTTCATACTTACTAGATCCTCTTAGCAGTCTTTTTGCAATAAGGGCTTCAAGTTGTGCAGCTTCTACTTCATCTTCTTCCAAATATTTTCTTGCTTTTTCATACCATGATAGTTTCTTTGAGGAGTTCTCTCCTAGATCAAACTTTTGTTTGCATTTTACAGAGGCACTAGCTTTGAATGTAGATTCAGTCTTGGGGAGTGCATCTCCAAATTTGACCAATTCAAATGCAGCTAATTTTCCAACCAATTGATCTCTTGTGATATTTGAAAAAGATATAAATTCTTCAATAGCAGCAACCTTGTGTTTGTAAGCATGAGGTAGGGATTTGAGAATTTTGGCAACAATGTCATCTTCATCCAAGATTCCACCAGCGCACCTAATGCCACAAACAAGCTCATTTACTTTTGACATAAATGTAGTGATATTCTCATCTTCATTCATCTTCAGGTTTTTGAATTTTCCTTTCAGACTCTGTAGCTTGGCACATTTAACATATTTGTCTCATTCATGCAGAAGTTCTAGTTTTCCCCAAATCTCATATGCAATTTTTAAATCTATAATATTTGTCAGCTCTGAATCAGATAAGGCACTTAATAAAGTTTCTTTAGCCCAAAGATTGTCTTCAGCATCTTTGATTTCATCTACAGTTGTTGGACCATTCTTTGGAGGAACATACTTCTTTGAAGTTATGGTCCAATATTGCATTCCCATACATTGCAAGTGACATTCCATGCGGCTTTTCCAAAGAGTGTAATTGGTTCCATCAAACCTCAGACTATCCTTCTTGTAGGAAGACATCTTGGATCTCCTCAAGCAGTTAAGCTCTTTTAGAGGAACTTAGCTCTGATACCAATTGTTTGTTTCAAGACAGACAACTAAGAGGGGGGGTGAATCAGTTGTCCCAAAACTTTCCTTTTATTAACCACTTAAATCCTTCTTGTAATTCAGTAGCATAATAATAAATCAATCATGGAAACACAATGCAATAATTCAAGAGTAGAAACACATTAACACATATGACACCAAGATTTTAACGTGGAAAACCTGGTTAAGGAAAAAACCATGGGGTGACTAACCCAAGACTGTATTCTTTGTTAAAAGAATAAGAAGAACAAAATGGCACATGCCAATTAGGGCTCACTGCCTGAGCACACTGCTCACAAGAGGCCCACTGCCTACAAGAGACACTGTCTACAGAATAATAAATATTACATACTTGAACTAAAGATTGACATCTTCACCATGCCTGAGTCAGTTCCATTTAAGCTCAACACTTCTGCTCTGCCTTTCACTCTTCTCCTCTCTACCACACTCTCATCTTCGCTAAGAGATACTTTGAAATGACTTCACAACTCTTATTTATACAAGACATCAACTTTGGGATAATCATCAAAGTTGGCATACTTTATTTTATTACAAAGCAAATACACAAATACAACTTGACTTATTACAAAAGACTTCATGCGAATCACCACTCTGTTGGCCACACAGATCTGGGACTTCAATCTTCTTTGAGGAGCATACCATGCTTCGCAGAACATCTTCAAGACCATCCACAAGATGTGTAAATCATCTGGTTGGCCAAGTTTAGGAAGAACATCATCATCCGAAACTAATTCTTCAATTACGAGATCAATCTTCAATGTGGACCACCAACATGAACTGGACACAATCTAGAGACCCCCACAAGATTGCCTGAATCACCAAGAATATCCACACCACTTATGCTTACTGAAATCATTCTCTTCTTCATCTAGAACCTCAAGAACATAGTCTGTCATCACTGTCATATTGGAATAGATGCTTGCGGACCTCCAGACCATGAACCAATTGAGTTGTCAATTCAAATTGACTTCCTAAACACTCCACCAAATCTGTAGAACAAGATATTGCATTTCTAGATCTCACCAGACCTATTTGTGTCACTTTGTCACCTCTAAACATTTGCCAGAACTGGTTTTACTCATATGGCCATAACTTCTTCAAATCTTTACTGAATCACCTTTAGACACATATCTACAAACCCTTTGATGTGTATCCTCTGATCGTCATCTTACCTGGGATCTTCACTTCATAGATCTTCACTGTCTTCACTGTTCTTTGTTTCTGATAGGACTAATTTTCTCAATAGCCTCAGCACACAACTCATCCAATCCTTGACATCAATGCAATAGGAATATGTTGACATCAATGATAACACTGGTTAGGCCCATACTTGCAATAGAAGACACGTTAGAGGTCTTATCTAGCACCACAAATGGAGATGGAAGGTCAATGAAATTTGAGGAATGACGAGGCAATGAATTAGTGTATATTTGCAAGTTTTGGTTTAGTGGAGAAACAAATTTATTTCTTTTGTCATTGACACTAGATACTTGGATAACATTTTGATCAATGTAGTCTTGCACAATATGTTTAAGATGTAAACATCACTTAGTGTCATGCTGAGGAACATGGTGAAACTGACAAAAAGCCTTCAAGTCATAGGAAGGTGGTAAGGGTTTGCGAGTATCCAAGGGCTGGATGGGTGGAAACTACACCAAATTATTATTTAGGAGTTGCTATAGAATAGAATAGAGAGATTCATTTAGAGGAGTGAATTTACGATTAGCTTGTTGTTTGGATGAAGAGAGGGCTAGAGCAGTCTGTGAAGGTGTTGTAGTTGCTACATTATTTATTATTATTGAAGCATTATTTTTAAAGAAATTTTTTTTCTTTTTATAATTATTAAATGATGAAGAGGCACTAGATTGTCCAATAGGAGCCGATGAGGTGGGAACTGTAGTCATATTTTAGCCAAGGCCAAAATAGCCAAAAGATTCCCCTAAAAATCCTAGTTTTCTTCTATCAAAATATCTGATCTAAGAAAGCCTAAATGGAAGAAGTCTCCCTTCAAAAATCCCAAAAAATTCTAAGTGTTTTACCTTTATCGACAAATTTTAAGTTTGGCAAACCTTAAGTTTGTCAATCAGCCAGTTCACCGACAAAGGAAGAAGCTCCAACAGGAAGACCAAAGGAAGTAAAGGTTCCCTTAGTCAACAAATTTCAGGTTTGGCAAACTTAAATTTCACCAATCGGCGAAATTGCTGACTAAGAGACAACAGAAAGGAAAAAGGAAAGGGTTTCCTTAGTCGGTAAATTTTAAGTTTGGTGAACTTAAAGTTTACCGATTGGCAAGTTTGTCAATCAGTGAAATCACGGACTAAGGAAAGAAGGGAAAGACAACGGGATGAAGGAAGAGTTGTCAAAAAAAAGAAAGGTTGCAAGCCAAATGGTTCACCGATTGACTAAATCGATGACTAAAGAGGAAAAGAGGAAGGAAGAAGTTGCGAGAAAGAGGATAATCAACCAAAGACAAAGGAAAGGAAAGTCGATCACTTGGTCGATAAATTTATGAAATGACAAAATTGCTGATAGCTTCATGGTTTTCCAATTTCACCGATAGGGTGATAGATTGGCAAGGCGATGCTTCGCAAGGAGTAAACTTCACTGACTAAAGGGAGAAAAGGTAAGATTGATTAAGTGGTTAGCAGGGTAAAGGTTCATGAAATAGATGGTTCGTCGTTGGTAGGTTTTGCCGATGGAGGAAGCTCCGACCAAAGAAGAAAGAGGTCAGTAGCCAAGGTGAAAAAAACAAAGACATGGTTGGTTTGCAAAATGAAGATTTCACTAACCTAGGCACATTGGAAGAAGATAGAGGATTTCTCTAAGGCAAAAGAGAAGGGCTCCAACAAAGACAAGGAAAGAAAAGGAGAAATTGAGAAATCGATAAAAGCATAAACTTAGTGATCAGTTCATGATTTCTAAAGTTCACCAATAAAGTGATTTGTTGACTAAAGAGGCCAAGGGAGATAAATGGCCCAAAAGGAGAAAACAAAGAGGACCTAATGGTTTATGAAGGGGAGATTTCACTGACCAAAGGGGAATATGAGAAGGAAAGTGAAGGAAGCCAAGGAAAGGGAGTTGACCAGAGGGTGAATTGTCAAAAAAAGAAAAATCAGAAGGTGCCAAAAGAAAAAGTAAAAGATAAACACTTTTAAAGTGTTGTAAAAGCTTTGGAAGGATGTAATTCCCTAAAATCATGCTTTTGTTGCAAAATGAACTAAATACCTGAAGTACAATGTTGTAGATCAGTCAGGTTCATGTAGTTGAAACAATTAAATTCTTTAATGTGCTGGTACAAACAAGGGACAAGATGGATTTACAAGTACTAGACAAGGATTTTAGACCTTCCTTCTTCAATCTGTCAGGTACCCATGCCTGTGGGCGATCTTCTTCTACAACTTTTGTAGACTTGATATGGTATGACCACCATCCCATTTTGCACATTCCCTGACATGTCCATGGGTTGAATTCAATGTAGTGTGGGTGCCTGGGCAAGGGGTTGACTAAATTTTTAGTGTCTATAGTTACACGACTGATGGAAAAGGTAATATATACACAAAAAAGATGTATTTCAAAGTTATTTTTTTTCTAGATCACTATGTGAGAAGGGGAGTTCATTGTAGTTACAGACCTCGTAATGTATTACAGGAACCAATTAGATTGGATACATTGTACTTGAATCTGGGCCTTTGTTGTCTCTGACTGTGGTTCACCTATGAATGTAACTAGTTATTTTGTGTCTATCTCACCTATAATGAATTCTTCTTCTTTTGTAATGGCTATTTAGCCTTCATGATCAATATAATCACTGATATTTTCTCTCTCTTTATGATTTTACTCTGTGTTTACTTGAAATCTATAAGCTTATTCTGTGGATAAAATGGTCCCTCTTGTAGTTACAGTTTTCTATTTTGAACCACTGTTAAAGTTGTAAGTCTATGTGAATCCATATTAATATTTGAGATCATTGTTATGTTATGTCATTCCTAGCTAACACTCTAAATTTGGTGTATCAACCCTTTTTAATTTTAGTATCTTCTTCCCCTTTTCGCTGTGAGCATTAGCATTAGATTTAGCCATCATTCTCTGGACCTTAAGTCTAGAAAGAGGAACCGGCCTTCTTTGGAGGTTAGGTCTCAACTGCAAGGTCCCACACCTTGAGACCAATCCCATTGTGTCATTGGAATGCTTTAATAGATTCCAAGCAAGGTACAATTCCAGGTGAACAGTTTCTAGCACACCCAGTGGGACCCTTTGCTCTGAGTAAGAGCTGAACTGAGAAGATTTGGTGTTGTTCTTAGTTCATGTGCAGCTATGAAAGCATTCAACAAGCATCATGGTGACTCTACTGGTGTAGCCAGTTCAAGCACTTGAAGAACTTCAAAGATCAGGATTTAGGTGGTATTCCTGGTCTAACTTGCTTTTAGAAGCATTTCAATCACCTGGCAACTATCTAGTATGAGCTCATTCCTCAGAAGGGCATACCTGTTTGCTCTTATTTTCTGATTGTTTGAATTATTTCTAACTTTTAATGCTCCATTATGTCAAACTATTATGGAAGCTATGGTTATTCCCCTCCACCTAGTCAAAACACAAGTCATTGGCTTCCATACTAGCAATTTTAGGGCCAAAGCACCTCTATTTTTATGCCATATACACCCGTTATAGAATATCAACATCCTCATGATGCTTGCCTCCCAACCACCCCTGCTTAGTCTTCTTGTCAGCCTAATAATGCCTATTATCAACTTCAAGAAGACTACCTTGCTCTGCTAGAGATTAAGGAACATTTGGATGATTTTAAAAGACAAGTAGGGTATATTCAGCCATAGGAAACCTTTAATTTTAACATAAAAAATGAAGGTGATGTGATGGAGATACTCCTAGGTTTCCAATGGGAGTGGGATGAAGTTAAAGGAATGATGGAGTATAAACAAAAATAGGATGAGCTTGCTCATCAAGCCTTCCTTCACCAACAACAGATAGAGGTGTAGGAAAGAGCTTATCAAGAAAGCCTAGCTTTGGAGATTATAGCTAAAGAAGAACAATTAAGGCAATTTCTTACCTAGACATATAGGCTAGAAGCCCAATTAGTTCCCTCCATTTCTAGTTTCAGGAAACCCCTCCCTTCTACACAAGTTCATCCTTTGAGACCACCTTCAAAATTCAAAATCCCAAGTTTCAGAGGCCCTCAACCATCGTAAGAGCCTGTTCCTATGCAAATCCAACATATTATTCCTCAGGAATGACCCTCTCAAGAAGCTATTCTAGCCCTCTTTTCCTGACACTAGCTCACTCTTAAAGTGTAGACCAATTTTTTGGTGAGATACTGGGTTTTATGAGTTAGAAAGAGAGATGTTTGAGGGGGCTGTGGAGCATCATGCTATATGTGAACCCTCATGCACCATTAAAACTAAAGAATCAAACCTGTTATAAGTAGAAGTTAAGTCAGATCATTCAGACTAGTAGCAGTACATTGAGCACAAGGATAGTGCTAATTCAGGTAAAGGGTTGAACCCTATGGATTTTGGCTCATTTGAGGAGTTTTCCTGTGCTTTTGATGAAATGAATGAGAATAAAATACAAAAATTGCATGGCGAGGTCTAGTTCCAAAGGTAGCCCAAGCAAAATCTAGTGGGGTTGCAGTCAAATGATGAGGGTATTGGAGAGGTTGCAAAGGAAATTTCTCCAAAAGAGGTTGCTGGCGCCACCCCATTTCATAAACTTCCTAGTTACATTGAAGATGAAAAATGCATGCAAATGCCAACATTAGTTCCAATTTTGAAATTGTTGGTGTTCCCAACTGATTGTCTGATTATCCCTATAAGGTAGCTATCCTCAATGCTCAAGACTCTTAGGTCAATGGCCAACAAATAGGAGACAATTACTTGCTCTCCTCTACACTTCAAGATTTGCTAGACCTAGTGGGTATTCCCTTACAACAATATCTGAAAGATTTTCTCAAGTATAATGAGACATTGATTAAGCAAATATGTTCTCACTAATGAATTGAGGTCTAAAAGGTCCTACTTCAGATTAGCTAAATCCTTAATATGCATCAATTTTAGAACTTTGAGAACATGGAACAACTTCTACACTACAAAAAACAAAACAAAAAAGTTTAAGATTTTATGTGCTTGCACTTGAAAGACTTCCTTAGATCGGTGCCTATTTAGGTTAATAGAGTCAAAACTCTATGTACAAGTGTTTTCTTCATAACAATTGAACATTAAATTCAGAGGGTGACAACATCGCTACTGACTTACAACAATGAATCCAAGAAAGGGTATTATCTATGGTTCTTCTTCAATAATCCTTTGACACAATATACTTCACCCTATATCTAATTCAGAGCAAATTAATGCATTCCTTGAATGAATGCAAAAAACTAGACACACAATATAGCAAATGTATATTGACAAATTCAGGAACCCTTACCAACTTCATTCAAAAGAAAAGCATCCATATCAAAGGAGACAACCATAAACATAACACATATTTAGTGTTTATTATTTAACTTAATCTGAATAAGATATAGCCATGAAAAGAATAGATAATCTCACACATAGAAGATATAACCTACAACCCGGTAGTACTCCTTTCTTATTGGAATCAATCAAAATCTCAAGGCTTGTACAGTATGTTTAGATAATTCCTATCTCCTTCTGTCTATATCATCTACTATCTACTACTAGATACTATGAAAAATTTCTCCTTATATTCGATAGATACAAAGTTTGTCGGCTAAGCTCTTAGAACTTAACTATTTTTGGAAAGTTTGACTATTACAATACAAAATAGCTTTGGGGCTCATTCTCATTACAACAATTCATATTAAAATTTGATTACAATCACATGTGTGCTAACAAAATTCTCCAATGTAGATATTTGATTCATTTATGTGAGCCGAAAACGTATCAGTTAGAAGTTGCCAAAATGAATCATCCTTGGGAAACTGATGGTCGATTGAAAAATAGCTCAAAGCTCATTCAACTTCATACTTCTCCAACAAAGCTCCAAATTCTTTGTCATCTAGCCATTGGAAATCTAACACTTTAACCACCTTGTCATTGTAAGTTGTGTATTGGGCATCCAAGATAGCCTTTGATTCCCTGCCAATCTAATCACATAGCTTCTCTAATGACAAGAATTCATCCAACACTGAATTCATAAGATCTTTTCTTAATTCACCATCAATACAAACCAAGGCAACAACCTTGGACCCTACAATACCAAACTAAGCCTTCCATAGGTCCAATGCTTTGGGTTGATCATGTGCATCTTTGAAATGGGGAAGCACCTTCATCTTTTCTTTGATCAATATATGTCATATTTTCCTTCAATTGCTTATCAAGATTTACCATATATGAGACCACATCATGCAAAATATTCATGATCCCTTATGTTCCTTGTAGCCCAACAGGTTTGTCTAGGTCAAACCTTGTTGTCTTGACCATTCTTCAAGGCTACAATCTGTTTGTGCATTTGGTCTACCATGTAGGAAGAAAAATCAAATTCCACATTTGCAATATTATCTTGGATATCAATGGCCATAAACATTAGGTGTATAGGGATATTCTCTCATGTATCCTCTCCCAAAATATGATTGTTGTTAATCAGGATTGCACCACTAGTCAAGTCAAGCTTGACTATCCTATTCAAACATGGAAACCCTCTCAGATGTGGGTGATCTATGTCGAGAGGGAATCTCCAGAGTGAGCTCATTCTCCTTATGATTTCCTAAACTACTGACTTATAGGGAAAAGGGATAGAAGGATATGCTAAAATGGAAATCTAACTCTAAGATTTAATCTAAATGAATTTATGTCACTCACAAAATAGTTCTTCAAACATAAACTTTCACAATTCCACTAATTGTTTACCCCTAAAATAATTTGCAACAAGGTTTGATTCAAACACAAACTGCAACTAGGAAAAAACTATAATTTAATAGCACTGAGACATGATCAAGGACCAAAAGTCACAATAAAACATCAAATCAAGACTGCCAAATGTATAGAATGGGATAATTTGTCATTATGAACTGGAAGGAGTACAATGCAATATGAAATAACTGAGCCAACTGCCTGTAAACAACTCTACCTGTGAACAAGAGAGAAGAAACTAGTATCAACTGACTGAGAAAAACTATTTTTTCTCCTATAAATGCCTCCAAGAGATCTCTCCAAAAGAAAGTTGAAAAAGCTCCTAAAAATAGACATAGCAATCATTTTTGAGCTTCAGAAAAAAGATACCAAAAATAGCATCAAATTGCCTCTAAAATGAAAGATAAAGTTGCCAAACTGTTCCCTTAGGTGGCCCCACCAAAAATCTGCTTTAAAACATGTCTTATCTGCTCAGAAAAGCTCCAATTTTGTCTTCATCTACTCCAATTCGCCCAAAGAAAGCAAACTGAAAGAAGAAAAATTTGCCTTGTTTTATGCTACTTCTAACTGCTTAAAATAGCATTTATTTTAAAGCAATTTATAAAATATTGCTTTAAAACAAAGATTTACAATAGGTTGCAGTTTTATCTCTCTGATTTACCTAATTTTGCTTTATTTTAAAGAAAATACAACCTTACAAGTCTCATTACAAGGTTGATTTTTCTCATAAAAAATCATAAAAATATCAAGGCATCATATGTTATTTTGGCAAAAATAAGGCCTATGAGGGTGGTCTATCCTCTATCCTCAAATGATCTGCAAGGAATATTAAGGCAAATTGTTTGATTTATCCTCACAAGGGTCAAAAGGCTCCATAGCACAAAGGCCTTTGCAATTTTAAAGGCATAAGGATTATGTCAAAGGCATATTATAGTTCTAAAAAATATAAAGCCTGGGAGGCTTGTCTTCTCTTGACTCTGTAAAAAGAAATCCTTAAAGCATATGTGGACTTGTCTCCTATTCCAAATGTTCCTTGTAATTTGCATGTGCCCTATCCTTAAGGGGACTTAAATAGATTTTGAAGGTAAAAGGTGATCTAGGCACCAAAACATGCCAAGGGACCTAAAACACTTCATATTCCAAGTTTTTGGACTTAGGTATTTGCAAATACGAGTCATAATATCGTTGGGGCATAAGTGAAAGGGTTCCATTTTAATTTCAATGTGGTAAAATCGAGCATGTTGATTAGGGCTTCATGAAACCCTAATGAAAAAATGCATTCGTCATATTCTTCTAGGGCTCATTTTAAACTTTGCAATTTCTAGAGCTCTTGACTTCCTCTGCCCGACTGCCATCATGCTAGGGTTTGCATGAAGATCCCTCGATTTTACTATCTCTGAGCTCATTCTCTAAAGATTTCTGCAAGAAATGAAAGGTAACTCCTCTGTATTGCCATTGATTGAGCTATTTTTGCTTATCATAGTTTTCTAACTCTCTGGCCGCAGCTTTTAAATGAGCTTCTGATAGATTTTACTTTCTCTTTGATGCATTGTTTGGCTTCTGGAACTCTCCCTTCAGGATGCTACCATGGAGGATGAATGAGGCCCTTGCTTGGGTTGAATGAATTACTTACCACACAAATATGAAGGTGAGATCTCACCATTTGCTCTTTGAACCATGTATACTTTCTTTTTATCTCAACATTTCTATAAAATGTGGCATTTGGAGGCTATGGCCACCTGTTAACTCTGTACACTGCTCATCTCAATTTGTAATGACAATACCTGTTTCTTTTTTATACAAAAACCCCCAAAAGCTGCTATGAAGACTGAGCCTTTTCTTTCTACAAGCTGCAGCTATATACTGCCTTCTTATCACTGTTGAGTATTACTTGACATGGTTTGATACTAGCGAAGAAAAGAAAAAATCATTCTTAGTTGTTCCTGTCATACTGTTCATGCTTCATTTTATGGCATTAAAAATAGTGGCAACTGTGTGTTTTCTTCTTGCTATTCTCAGTTGAAAGCCTAATGGGTTATCATATTCTGAGTAGAAACATGCCCACTATTTCCATTTATTACCAAGCTGGACCACGGCCATGACAGTTCCTATTCATGTTGTTGTAGCTTGTCTTGATATTAAACAAATGGTTTTCACCATTTACTCCATATGTAGAGAAAGAATCCCTCATTTGGTATTGAACTTGCTGTGATGTAAATCACATATGAGATGAGCTCTTGGAGACGTATAGATTAAAGGCATTCCTTTTGCATTTTATTATCATAAAAATGTCTTTCTCATGGTTCAAAAACCTCTAGGGTTCTGTGCATAGAAAATCTATTGGGGCGTTTTCTTTCTGTGACTTATTCCTTGAGGTCGCGGATATGAAAAAACAAAAGACTTTTCTATTTCCCATATATATAAGAGATGAAAACATAGTGCTCTCTTAAAAATATAGAAAAGAAACCCCTTTGTATACTTAATGGTTGTGGTTGGGTTAAAGATAAGCTGAGCATCATGCTTTCATATGGGCTTAAAATTATATCTCTTTAATACCTTCATGAGCTCGAAGCTGCTCATTTCCTTTCTTTGTATATGCAAAACTTGTCTAGACTTGTTCATTTTTCCTATAGCTGCTCTTCTCTTGATTAACTGCCATTATGATGATAATGTATTCATTCTTTGTACTGCACTCTGGCTCATGAACTTGGTATACTATGGTTGTCCTTAGACAAGAGCCTCATCCATTAGTAGCTTGTTCTATCCATATGTGACATTGTATTGAATTCTTTGTTGACCACACACTTCACACATGTGTGTCTTATGACTCAGGTCCCCCTTTTAACATGACATAGCTGCCTCCTCATTCTTTTGTACATGATTACTTTGCAGTCAATCTACTTTTCTCTAAATTCATAATGTTGATCCATTTGATGACTGGTTTTGTCTATTATGTATATACTTGGAATGATCTCACTCAATCTGAGATGATGTGGCACATATTCTTGTTGCTATCTAGTTTACTGCACCTTATTAAATGTACCTATATACATATCACATTAAACAGTTAATTCTCTTCCTCTTCATGAATGTATCTGAATATGCACTATAACTGTATCCTTAAGACATCAGTTTGATTATCCTACAGTTGATCAAGGTTGTTGTATGGCTGTCCACCTGTTACTTATGATGAGGGCTTGCATGAAACATTTGTATGCCATCTCTTATATTCAAACACCTGAAAGTACCTTCATGTGGGCATTGATTTTATTTGATCAGCAACAGATTGTTGCCCTCTTATGATGTACTTTCCCTAACATATAAGCACTTATTGAGACCATATTCTGTCATGACTTTGGTTTGAATAGTTCATTATTAGGTAGTCTTGAAATGAAATTCAATGCTCATTGTTTATCTCTTCTTGGATACATATCTTAACTCATGATGATATATAGATGTTTCATCCATTATTATACTTGCCATTTTTCATATTGGAAGCACTCTTGCTGCTCCATACTTACTGTAACAAATGCACTGAACATTGTAATTTTGATCAGCAAAAAGACTATAATGATGTCCTTATGTACTCTCTGTCTCCTTAATGGCTGTTCATGTATTGTCACTTGGGCTGTAAACTTGCAGAAATAAAAAATAAGTAGCCTTTTGCTTAATCTCTGTTGCAACATATGTTTGGAGTTCTCTTTTTTATGGCATTACACTTGTCAATGTAGTCTCACATATTAAATGCACACATATGCCCTATGAGATACATGATAATTGTTCAATTGACCATTCTTTTTCTTTATGACAATCTTGTTCACCTCTTATAACAACTACTAGTCCATAGATGCAATACATGGCCTAAAGCTGCCATACTCATCATACCATGTCCAATGGCTTTCATTTACTTGGTTGTCAAATACATGCCTCCTTCAATGTAAGCACTTAGTGAGGTTTGCATTCTATATGACCTTTCTCTAAATTAATTCTTCATCTAAAAGGCATGCTGCATCATCTGGCAGTCTTGAAAAAGAGTTCAATGTCCATTGATTACTCTCCCTTCAAATCATCTCGAATGGACAGTCATAGATGGGCATTGAACTTGGAACTCATGCACTGTCTTAATCTAGAATCTCTTTTGTTAAATGTGCTCTATCTAAACAATAAGAACATGTATGTCCATTCCATTCCCCTTGTACTTAGGGGCAGCATGCTGGGCTCAACCCTTGTGGGAGCCCATTTTGCACCAAATGTTGAAACGTCTTCAAACAGCAACACAACTTCACCTGTACCTGCACATGAAACAAACAAATTAGAATAAAACAATGATGCTCCATGATTGTCTCTTTTTCAGTTTCTTCAACATATGGATGTTGTTCATTTGATCAATGCACTATAACCAAAGTATTATGCCTCTTCTGATGGATAAAGTATTTTCATAACTGGAGCTTCTAACGGGACCCTTCCCACATTTTTGTAGGTACATGTCGAGATCAGGAGTGGGACAGGAAGCAACTTTGAAGATTGAAAACATAAGGCAATGATGGTTGTCTTTCCTTTTTCATTCATTAGATGCATAGTATTTTATTTATATCTGCATATGTTCAACTATAACCCATGGCTTGTGTGGGACATCTGATATGTCATGATTTCTTTCAATGCAATGCTTATTCCTTTATGTATTTCAACTTGTAAATGAATAACCATTGTGATGAATGAAATACTTATCTCACTTGACTGTTTTGCAATGCAATGATTGATCTGAAACTTTTCCTTCTTTCTTGAACAACTAAACTGCATTTAACACTAAAACATAATAACTATGCAACTAACTCATAATAGAAGTAAATCAAACCTCACTCAAAAATGATAATGTTACATCTGCTCAGCCAATTTTTGAGCTATGGTAAAAAATGGTAAAAATGACACAGTGAATAATAGGTCTTGATGAAGTAATCCTCAAAGGCCTTTATACTGAGAGGCTCTTTCTCAAAACTTCCAATCCTCTACCACTAGAAGTCTTGAGTCTGTGTCTGGGAATTTTGATAGACCTATACACAGCTCTATGTACTTCATATGATCTTCTAAATTTATCAAAGTCAATGGCTTTATTTGTGGCTTTATTAAGACCAAAGACCTCAGCAATGTAGGGCTTAGTGAAGGAGACCATAGTACTTTCATTAGTTGTCAATACTCTTCTAGTGCCAACATCATACCTACTTGCAACATGTTTGATTAATTCCACATCTACAAATATATTTGGGACTACAACTTTGCCCATGTCCAAATTCCATCCATTGCTCAATGGAGACCTAGCACTCCTCTTTCTATGCCAGTGCTCAAACAAAGACCATCCTATTACAGGGGTAAATGCATCCATGACTTCCCTGAAATCATCCACAAATTTATCATCTCTATTCCTCCCAGGAATATTTAGGGCTCATTTTGATGAGCTTGGACACTGAGTGAGCAACTCCTACTCAAATCTTCTTTTTCTAATATGCCAGCCATTTTACTTCATACAGGATTCTATTATAGACTAGGGTTTATTTAAAATGGAACCAACTTCAACAATTCACCCTATTATTCTTAGAAATTCAACCTCTATGACTAATTTTAGAATAAAATTGATAAGATATGCAAGCAAATGGATTTAAATACCAGCAAATTTAAACTTACTTGTTGGTCACAAGTAGAAACCCTAATTCTTTTATTTTTGCCTCGAGCTGCTTAGTTCTCACAAGAATTCTAGTTACCAATGGTTGTATTTAGAGCAACAATCAATTTTATGCATTTAATTCACCAATTGAGCAAGATCCTAGTTGATTTTCCATCAAATCATCATTAATGTGATTTTGCGTCAGTGTACAAGCTATGACTAGTCATTCTCCGTGTTTGAATGTGCACCATTGATCTCAATCAGTCAGTGGGGAAATCTACGTCTCTGATTTAAAAATCTCATCACTGAATGTTACTTCACATGCTCAAAGTGGTGAAGACCAATCAGAAATGACCAAATCAGCAAAATCTTTCCATTCTAGATCCATATGGCAGTTCATTGCAGCAACGTAGGCCCAGGAGGGACCCACTCTATTGCCCTTGCGCTAGTGCACTGAGCACTAGCTTCAATGTACTTGGACTAGTCGAGACCCATATGACATGTGTCGCTCTATCGCAGCATCGCAAAGCATATTCCTTGGAATCTTCCAGCTACGCACTCATGTGATCCATTAATGAGAAAGCACAACATATGCTTTAGGTTGATATGGCTTTTGGGCCCACTTTCCTAGAAATCCACGGTCAGCACGGCTCTAATAGATCTAGAGCACGCAATGCCGTGATAACCGTTAAGTCAAACTTAGGAACTTTTAACTTGAAATTAGGAAATATTTATACATATAAGACAAGCCAGTAAGTAGGCTCGAGGGGCCAGTTTCAGATAGGAAACAAGATAGGAAGTCATAACTCAAACTCTAGGTGACTACCAACAATAGGTCAACATGAAAATAGAATGCAGTCTTGAATGAAAAGGACTAAGGGTTTTGGGTTTAAAGCAATTATATTCAAACTTAGCCACTTTTAAAGGTTTTACACCAGAGGACAAGGAAATCACACAGGGGTTCCACCAATGGCTCTAGTTGGGGACACATGGCTCTTGTAAGCATGATGAGAATCACAGAACTCCAGGTGTAGAACAAATAGAACACAAAACCCTAAAACTAAAATAGAATGACAGAAACAAAAAATAGAGAAAAAGAAAGCTAACTAACTATGTACAATGTGCATGGAATAAATCCTCCTTTCAAGAAAAGAAGGGTTTCAAAAATTGTCCTTGCACTGGCAATTCTTGAAATTCACCATCAAGATTTTGCAAAAATTATGAAACCTCTCCATGTGTATTACCCACCAAATATGGACCTGTCCAAAGAGGATCAAACTTGCCATGTTTTCCCTTATCTTAATATCTGGCATTCCACATGAGAACTAGACAATTAACCTGAAACTTCCTTTCCGAGGCTTTTTTGTCAAACAAATATTTCACCTATTGTTGCTTCCTCAAATTAGTCTTCGGTGCTTCTCTTCTAGTTTCATCCAACACAATTAACTGGTTGACCCTTTCTACCATTGTATCTTACAATTCATCATCATTTTCTTGTATAAACTTATATATTGGCAAAAGGTTATTCACATGCATTCTTGCTTCTACTCCATACACCAATTTAAAAGGAGACTTGCTCGTTGCCTTCTTAATAGTTACCCTATCAACCCACACTACCAGTTTGAGCTTGGAGTCCCTTGCTCTCTTGTTCTTTCCAATTATCCTTCTAATTATTTTCATCAAACTCTTGTTGTTGGATTCAACCTGGCCATTGCCTTGTGGGTGATATGGTGATGAATATGACAAAGTAATACAATAATTATTACAAAAATTCACAAATTCCTCTAATCTAAAGCACATTGCATTATCAGTGATCAATTTCACAAGAACTCCAAATCTAGTTATTATGTGTTCCAAAACAAAGTCTGTAACCACCTTGCTCATAGCTTTCTTGGTTGGAATTGCTTCAATCCACTTTGTAAAATAATTAGTGGCAACCAGTATCCAACTATGTCCACCACTTGATTTCTCTAAGATCTCACCAATGAAGTCAATACGGGCCATTGTTGGAAAGGTGCTTCAATTGTGATAGTCTTAATCGGTAAGGTACCTGCATACTTCATTTTTCCTAAAAATTGCTGGCAAGCTTCACACTTACAATTTTGTGATCATCAGAGAACAATGTAGGCCACCAATAACTTGACCTTAAAATCTTGTGTGCAGTAGTTTTGGCCATATAATGTCCTCCACATACTCCACTATGCATCTCAATCAAGATTTTATCAGCTTGATCTTCATTCACACATTTAAGAAAAACTCCTTCAGGATTTTTCCAATATAACTCTCCCTGCAAGACGACATATTTCAGTTCTTACAATTTCAATGTTCTCTTCTAGTTGTCATTCAAGTCAACTAGACATGTAATAACCTACAAATACTAGACAATATCCTTATACCATTCTAAGATTTGTACATCCTTTTCATTATCTTTTTTGTCACTATCAACCACATTAACCTGACAGGCCTCTACATTAGATTCAGTCATCAATTTTTCCAAACCTTGTCCCCTCACCAATTTGGTGATCTTAATATCAATATTGAATTCCTGTATTTTGTTTATCCACCTGCAGCATCTACCTGTTACTTCCCACTGTGTGAAAATATCTTTCACTGCAGAGTGAGGGACATAGGCTATGATTTGTGCACCCAACAAATTGGGCCTAAAGTTTTTAACTGGGCATAGGCTTGTTTCTCCATTATGTCATATTTGAGTTTTGCAGCTTGCAATGATTTACTGAAAAATGCTATTGGTTATTCATACCCCTCATCATTCTTTTGTAACAAGACCACAACAATCGTATGAAAAGATGCAAAAGAGAACAACTAAAAAGGCTTAGAAAATTCAAGAGATTTTAGCATAGGAGATGACTTAATAGCTTCCTTTATGTTCTAGAATGCTTTCACTACTTCATCTTCCCAGATTATTGTTGCACCTTTCTTCATCATTTTTGATATAACCTTGGTTGTCTTTGCAAAATTGGTGACAAACCTTCTTACAAAGTTGAGCTACCCAAAAAATGATTAAATACCCTTAATTGTCTTGGGCACTGGGATTTTGTCAATTGTTGCCACTCTTTTAGGGTCAATCCTCACCCCATACTTAGATACAATGTGCCCCAACAACTTACCTTCAGTGACACCAAATGCACACTTCATGGGGTTTAATGAAATACTATACTCTAATGCTCTAATGAAAATCTTTTCTAGATGCATACAATGATCCTTTGCTTTCTTAGATTGTGCAGTCAAGTCATCCTGATACACAACTAATATGGAGTCTATGATACATGCAAATGCAACATCCATTGCTCTCTCAAAAGTTGCTCCTGCATTTGTCAGTCCAAATGACATTCTTACATATACATTTGTTCCCCAAGGTGTGGTAAAGGTAGTCTTGTACTACTTAGACTCTTTCACCTTCACTTGATTGTATCCTAAAAATCCATCCATCATAGACATCAGCTCACAACTTGTAACCGTTTGTAGCATGACCTCCATATTAGGCAAAGGGTAGTTATCTTTCAAGAATGATCCATTCTTCTTCTTGACAGGAACCAAATTTGAGACCCAAGTTGAATGCCTAATGGGTTTGATAATCCCTCCATCCCTTAACTTGACTAGTTCTTCTTGCATCTTTGGAGCTAAGGTTGGATTAATAGGCCTCTATTTCTGCCTAAATGGTTTAGCATCTAACTTTAATGGAATCTCATGTTGAAATAGGTCTTCTCTATAAGCTTTCAGATCATCATATGACCATGCAAAAACATGCTTATATTTTCTCAGCAAAGAAATTAACATTGTTTTGATATGAGGAGTCAACTACTTACCAATGTACACCTTTTTTGGAGCATTATCCGTTCTGAGATTTACTTCTAAATCTTGCTTATTAGTTGAAGTAGTCTTTGCAACAAATTGGTCACTATTATCAAAGGCTCTCTCCAAAGAAACCAATCCTCTTGGGATTTTATTTGTTTTGAGCTATATAACCTCATTGCCAAATAATGTTTCCTTTCCATCAATAACTTCCACAAAATTCTAAAAATCTATTTCCTGATTTTCATACTCATCTATGCAATACAAAATTCTGATCAAATCTTTATCATCATTGAATACCTACCAACTAGAAATATTATCAGGGACAACATGCCTTACCTTTATTTTCACATGTACGATGTCAGCCAAGGTTATGTCATTTGGTCTAAATGCAACATTTTCCAAAAAGTCTGCCATGACATTCCTTGATCTCTCAACCCAGTTAATAAAAATGCATCAAACAATTCTATAATGTCCCATACCACATGTTTATACTATTTTAACCTCTTATTCTTTGATGCATACTTACTTCTAACTTGTGAAACAATAAGCTTTGAATCCGCCAAAAACTTAAGTGTTTTGATCCCATGTTTCACTACTATATTTAACCCAGGCAAGAGTGCCTCATATTCTGCAATATTATTTGTGCACTCAATTTTCAAAAGGAATGAGAATTTAAAAATCTTACCACTAGGAGAAACAAAGACTACTCCTATACTTGAACCTTCTTTTGAACAAGCACCATCAAAATACATGGACCAAATTTCATTCTCAGCTTGTGGCCTTTCTACTTAATAATCAATGGGCCTTTTAACATTGATGTTAGAATTAGATTACGCTACCTGTAAATTTTCACAGTCAAAATGAACAAAGCATACCTGATCCATAGACTCATCCTCTTCAACCATGTATGGTACCCTTCTTTCCCTTTCCAACTTGACCTCCCTACAATTCATGGGAATCATGGCATAAGGTAAGTCTAACTACATTCTACCTCTAATTAGTGTTGCCCACCTCCTGGACAACAACATGCCATACTGAGGTTCAATGTCTACCACTGTGACATTCATTATATACTGCTTCTCAAGATTAGCTGCAAGCATGAAATCAATATTTTTCATGATTCCAATAACAAGTACTTCTCTGTTATCCATAGCAAAGAATTTACCACATGCCTTATCTATCTTCAATCCTACATCTTGCATAATGGCCAAAGGCATAATATTACTAGATGCACTTGAATCAAGCATACAGTTTTTAACCTTTTTATCATTTATGATCAAAAAAACATAAAAGGGTTATATCTGTGAAGGACACTTTTTGAGATTAGTTCCTAGATATACTTCTAGATTCTCTTCTTTTGTCACATCATTCACTTGACTCACTTGCTTATGTTTATCACCTTTAACTACCTGATTACTAATACTAGAGATTAAGGCCAATGCTTTACTTCTATATTCTTTAATCTTGATCATTTCAAACAAGGGAATATAGACTTTCATTTGAGACAGTGCTTGGGTCATGTCAAATGAAATGACGTTCTGCATATGAGTGGCACTTTGATGTATTTACCCAATTTGAATAGTCTTAGCACCTCCTGATATCTTGGTATTATCAGCTTGTCTATCCTTAGATTCCTTATAGTCATTGTTCTGCTACCTTTTTGGAATTTCTAAAGTTGAACCTTTGCCACTATTCTAGGACTGCTTCATAAACAAACTTCTTGGTTTCCCAGAATCATCATTTTGAACTTTACTCCTGAGATTCTAATTACTTTTTACCTGAACAACTGCAGCAGTTGTGAGAACTCTAATTTCCTCAAAAGGTCTTCTCAAATGAATGTCAAGAACTTGTGAGTCAAGCCCATACACATAATTCTCTTCATTTTCATCATCTGAGAAGACTTGCTAATGAATCTATTCTTTCTAATACCTTCTTTCAATCATATCTAACTCAGCATCCTATTCATCTGAAAAAGAATAGTCTCCACTAGTAAACAACATATTTATATTATCATCCTCATTATAATTGTAACATCAGAAAATGTCCCCTTGGGGGCTTTTCCCTCATAAGGTTTAGCTCCTGGGTCTTTAGCATGCATTTAGGACATCTTAGTTCATATTTTGGCATCCCAATGGAATGAGACCTAGGTTTCATGACAAAGTGGACCTAGGAGGACCCCTTGAGTTGTACCCTACCCAAAATAGGGGGGAGGAATTGGGTGCCCATGCCCTAGTCCTGCCCTCTTTTGGGGCAGCCCTAATTTCTGTGTGTCAGTTTGTGACCGTTATTTGTTCCCTTTGCCGACACGGTAAGTTTGAATTACAAAAATTTTGGTGGGGGTGTTTGTAGTTGCATATAAAAGCATGTTTAGGCATTCATTTGTAAACTAGATGATTACTAGCAAGATATTGTGTTCTCAAGGTGATTCAAGGCTTTCATTGTGTTGCAAGAGAAGACTTGTGTGTTTTGTGTGTTTATATTTGCATATTTGAGCATTAATTTCCTCATGGAATGAAGAGCATCTTCCTCCCATGAGAGCTTTACTACAAGGTGACATTATATTGTGTTTTCATCATTGATTCCTTTGGTTTTTGCCTTTGCCTCACAAGGCCATGCACTCTCTATTTGACAATGATGTTCAAAGACTTAAGTGTCCTCCGAGGCTTGACTAAGGTAAGCCTCTAAGCACCACAACCCCCAAACCAAATCTTGTGATTGCAGGTTACAGGTGTTGCATTTGGGAAAAGTGAACTTGCAGGAAGGATTGGCAAGCATCAAGGATTCAGGATCTAAAGAGAAGCAGGACACCAGAGCATTTCCAGGACTTGGGCGCTCACTCTAGTGTCCTCTGCAGATAAATTTCTAGAAATAGAAGTTACAGGGCTGACTAGTGTCAGAAGGAGGTCTAGATCCCACAAAGAAACTAGTACCTTGGACTAGGGCGCCCGCTCCAGTGTCCCCAACTATTCCACTTTGGAGCCCTAAAAATAGGTACTTTGTGATTTGGTTTTTACTCCTGTCTGCAAGAGATTTTTCCAATTTTTGTCAATTTGTTGTCATATTTGCATAATTAGGGTTTTAATGGTCAATTAAGCATAGGAAAAAGAAAATTGATAATTAAATTCCCTAATCCAAGTTTCCCTACATCTCACAAGTGATCTAGGGTATGATAATGCTCGCCACTCGACCCTACATCCTTGAATGTATAGTGGAAAGGAGGATTTAAACATCAAAACACTAAAACATTAACAAATCCAATTTTCCCCTAAACATTTTGGTGAACCTATGTTTTTGAACTTAAATTAAAACTTGCTAAGTGTGTGTGTCTTCAGATTTGGATTGATTTCATTCATTCATATAGTCATTCATTTTATTGCATCGAGAAAAATTCAAAAAAATTGAAAATTTTGGAAAATACAAAAAAAATGCATTGTTTGGCTTACTAAATTGCATCAATTCTTTCTAAATTTTCCTAATTCATGATTTTTGCATCAGATCTGATATAAACTATAAAAAAATCCAAAAATTTAGAAATTTGCATTGCATTTTCATTATTAATGTGCTAGGTTTTTGTAGAAATTTTGACAATTTTCATATAACCTAGTAATTCCAAAATCTAGGGTTAGTAGGCAAAATCTTTTTTTAGATTTTTCTACTAATTTTAGAGGCTCATTCAAATTAACAGTTGGCTGTAGTCTTGCATTTTATTGTAAATGAAAGGAAGCTAGGTGTGCGGAAATCACTTCCTACACTAATCTAATGAGAGGAGGAGAGTGCAAATTCAATTTTACCTTTATTATTATAGCAATGTTAAACCCACAAATAGAGATAATAGAGATATTGCAGCAAACACATAAACAAAAAAGTGAGACAGAAGAAGAGGGACACAATATATATGTGGGGAAAACCCTTATCGGGTGAAAAACCCCACACTCTGAAACCTGCACAATGTATTAACAAAACTGAAATGGTTTACAATACACTTGCAATGCAAGATCTCAAGAGTCTTCGACACTCGTATTTGGAGACAAACTGGAAACATAATAGTACCTATCAAACCTGTAATATATCTCCTCCTCCAACCACTTGTTTATATAGAAAATACAAGGCAAAATTGCCTCTATCTTGGAATGGGCGTCCAACTTGACCTCATGGCCCAAAACCCACACCTATGGACACTTGATCAACATTGTAAGATGCTTCTGACACTTGTCCACACATCCCATCCCAAAGAGGTCACCTATTTTCAAAATGGGCTATGACAGATGCTCTTATGACTCTTATGACCACCATAGAATCTGTCATAGCAGTTACAACTTACAGCTGTAAGAGAATCTGTCATACACAGGCTATAAATAGCATATTCTCTTACAACATGTCATAGTCCACCTTGGGGTGCCCAAAGATGCCTTTTTTAAAGATGATCTTCAACACATGTCTTCATGGTGCAGGAGCACCCCTACAAGACAGGATATAGGTTAATTGTCCGCATGACAGGACATTAGTTTATTTTTAGTATGTTTGACTTCATGATGTAATAAGGTCCATTGGACCAATGCATATGTATTAGATCAGCCTAGGAGAGTGTGCAGGTAGTTAGAGTTCGTGATCAGGTTGTCTGAGCTGTCCTCTCCCAGCCGCTTGGAAGCTCCCAGCCACTGGGAATCGAGTTGGTAGTACTCGCAGGATATTGCTATAAATAACTCAGATCAGTTAGGGTTTGATATCATAGAAAGTAGAAGGAGAGTAGTAGTTGTGTTATGTTGTACTGGTGATTGAGTGTGTTCCAGAGATCAGTCCAGACATTGTGAAACATTGTTTAGGACATTTGTGTTTCATCTGAATAAGATCTCATCAATTGCATTATCTGGTTTATCAACTGTATCTGTTTTGATTTCTGTTCTGATTACAAGTTGATGGATTCTTTCAACCCTTCCACCGGTTGATTCTGTGAATCGGTGGAATGGTCATGTATGATAGTTTAGTTTGCATTTTAGTTTTCTGTTTATGCATTTCATTGTTTGAGAGATCAGTTGGTAGCATGCTGTGAATCAGCCTAGCATCCTCATGTGCTAGGTTTAGGAAGATAAACTGTTAAGTTTTGAGCTGAAGGTGATCCGGCCCGATCATCATATGTTCTTTCTAAAATTGTGCGGTTCTGTGAGTTTGCATGCAGCTGACGGATATACAGGAGTCTGCATGTGCTTTTCCAGCCGGAGTGAATCACATCATCATCTGTGAGTATATCGCTATCCGGATCAGGTTATGAAGTTGATGAAGATTGCATATTTCAAGTGCATCAGGATGATATAAGTCAGATATATACTCAATGTGTATATTGTCATCAGGATCATCTTTCGTGTGTACCCATCATCCACATATCGCTATCGTATGTGGAAGTGAAAGTTCATTTTTTGGCTAAGGACCGGGAAGGTCATCATCAGGATATTGAAAAGAGCACTGGATATTCATTATCATGTTGCGGAGGATATAAGTGTCTTATATCCGGATGACATCATCATCAGGTGCATGTGACGTCATCGTCATCAGGATATTGCAAATATCACCCTATGCAAGTTTATCCTGCTGTCGCTAAGTGTTTTGACATCGGCGTAAGGCTTCGGCATAAAGTTTGGGTAACATCATTAGGATGTTTCAATATGACCGGATAAGTCATATCATGATGCTGCTTGTTTGAGTAGTCGGATATCAGGGTGACGTAAGCATCGAAGGAAAGGTGCTTGAAGTTATCGTCATCAGGATATTTGGAGGAACCAGATATTTTATATCCTGCTGATGAAGATGATGCTGAACATCATGATGATGAAGGTAGAGTTTGGCGCTAAGTGAATAGTGAACATCAGGAGGATGTTTGCGCTTGCCGAATATCATGATGCTGCTGACAGGCGAAAGGCGAAAGGCGATAAGGGAGTGAACAGTAGTCAGCAAGAGGATATTTCATGCTCGTTCGAAATATGATGATGCTGTCTGTGTTAGCAAGAAATATGATGATGATAATAAGCCGATAGGAATTTTAACATGCTGATTGTGTTGTTGACTCCTCCTTCCCAGTTGTAAGCTCCCGTTGCGTTTTACCTCTGCATCATAGTGGTATCAGAGCAAAGGAAGGATCTTCTGGAAAAGATAAGGATATAGCAAGATGTCGGATGAAGAAGGAACATCAGAGATGCCGACAAGGATGACCAACGCTGAGTTGGCAGTTCTGGTAAAGAAACAGATTGCAGAAAGCAAGGCCATGAAGGCTCAGAATCAGGAATTGAAGGATGAGTTAGCGAAGTTGAGGAGTAGAGTAGGTTCTGGTAGAGAAGAGGATAGGGAAGAAGAAGAGATCCCTAGTTGGAGCAAGGAGGTCGTTCCTGCAGACCAGAGACCACTGTTGAACGCCCTCAAGGCCATGGAGAGGAGAACCATGGATGTGAAACTGGATTTGCCAGTGTTTACAGGAAAAATGGAACCTGATTCAGTGATGGAGTGGATAGACTCCTTGAACAATTTCTTTGTAACAGAGGAGATACCAGAACAACAGAGGGTGAAGATAGCCCAGTCAAAAATGAAAGAAGCTGCCTTGACATGGTGGAATTTCGTCCAAGATGATAGAGTACAAGAAGGAAAGCGTAGAGTCACTACATGGAAGAAAATGATGGCATTAGTAAAGGAAGCTTATGTCCCATTGGATTACAGTATCCAATTACACAAGAGGAAGCAAAACCTGAAGCAAAAGGAGCTAGATGTTAGCTCATATACAGAAGAATTCATGAAACTTTGTATGAAGACAAAGGTAAAGGAAAGTGAAGAAGAGAAGGTAGCCAGATACCTTAATGGATTGAGGTTCAATATTCAGGAAGATTTAAGTCTGCATAATCCAGATACAGTTCAGAAATGCTTTCAATTGGCATTGAAAGTGGAAGAGAAGTTAAAGAGAAAACAGGAACAACACAATAGAGGAAGAGGAAGACAACAAAGAGGTGGAAGAGGTCCTTTTAGAGGTAGAGGACATGGACAAGGATATCAAGGAGAATCCAGTCATGACAATAGTAAGGGAAATAATAGTCAGAACTAGAGGGAAAATTATAGTCAGCAAGGAAACTTCAGAGGTAGAAGACCTTTCAGAGGAAGATCCTAGGGCAGAGGATCCATCAGATGTTATAACTGTAACAAAGAAGGCCATATAGCCAGCAGATGTCCAGAAAAGGCCACAAGCTCAACAGGAGAAAGGAGAACAAATCTGATCCAAGAACCTGATAATCAAAGTATGACAGGCTCTACTTCTTTTCAGAGTGTGAATGCTCCTGATAATTATGGATACCCAGAAAGTGGAGAGTCTCTAATGATGAGAAGAACAGTGACTACCATGAAGGTACCTGACAAAGAATCCCCTCAAAGAAAGTCTCTTTTCAGGACTATTTGCAAAGCAGGAGGTAAGGCATGTAAATTTTTGATTGATTCTGGTTCTACTAAAAATTTTTTGTCTGAAGAAATGGTGACAAAGCTTAAGCTTAGGAGATTGCCTCACCCATCCCCATATAAAGTCTCATGGCTTACCCAAGGATAGCAGACAACTGTAGAAGAACAGGCTTGGGTAGAATTTCAAATTGGAGCATATAAGGATAAGTTGTTGTTTGACATTACCAAGATGGATGCTTGCAATCTTTTATTTGGTAGACCATGGCAGTATGATTTGAAGGCACAACATGATGGTGTTAGAAACACCTATAAAATCACTAAAGATGGTAAGGATATAACGTTACTACCATTGAAGGAGAAAGAGGAGAAATCTAAAGGAAAAGAGGTGAAGGTAATGCTGATGGAAGGTAAACAGTTCATGAAAGAAGTAGCAGTAGAAGGTGCAGTTGCATATGCCCTAATCCCATGTATGAAGGTGAATAAAGAACAGCAGCAAGAAGTCAAGGAAGAGAAAAAGCAAAGGTTCATAGACCCAGCAATCCAAGAGCTATTGGATAAGTACAAAGGTATCATCTTAGAGGGAATGCCAAGATCCCTACCACCTGTTAGGGATATCAGTCACTGCATAGACTTAATTCCAGGGTCAACACTTCCAAACAAAGCAGCCTATAAGCTAACTCCAGAACAGAATGCAGAAGTAGCCAGACAGATTGAAGAATTATTGGATTCAGGTCTGATTGGGAAAAGTTTAAGTCCATGTGCAGTACCGCTGTACTAGCACCAAAGAAGGAAGGTACTTGGAGGCTTTGCACAGATTCTAGAGCTATCAACAAGATCACAATCAGGTATAGGTTTCCAATCCCTAGGATAGAGGATTTACTTGACTGTTTGGGAGGTGCTAAGTATTTTACAAAAATAGATTTGAAGAGTGGATATCATCATATCAGGATTAGGCCAGGAGATGAATGGAAAACAGCATTCAAAACTAATGAAGGATTATATGAGTGGAAGGTTATGCCTTTTGGTTTATCTAATGCACCTAGTACTTTTATGAGGTTGATGAATGAGGTTTTGAAAGAGTTCATTGGTAAGTTTGTCATAGTATATCTAGATGACATTCTGATTTTCAGCAACACAAAAGAAGAACATCTCAAACACATAGATTTGGTTCTTAAGAGGTTACATGAAGAGCAGCTGATGATAAATTTAGACAAGTGTTTGTTCATGCAAGAGGAGATCACATATTTGGGTTTTGTCATTTCACAAGGAAAGTTACAAATGGATAAGGAGAAGGTAAGTGCCATATTGTCTTGGCCAACCCCACAGACTATGAATGATGTCAGAAGTTTCCATGGGTTAGCAACCTTCTACAGGAAGTTTATAAGAGGGTTTAGTCATATTTGTGCACCCATGCTTGATACCATCAAAGGAGGACAGAAGTGTCGATTTGTTTGGACTCAAGGAGCAGATGATTCTTTTGAAACATTGAAGAAGAAGGTGGCACAGCAGCCAGTCCTTGCACTTCCAGACTTTAACAAAATCTTTCAGGTAGAATGTGATGCCAGTCACATGGCCATTGGAGCAGTACTCAGCCAAGAAGGTAGACCTATTGCATTTTTCAGTGAGAAGCTCAATGATGCTAAGAAGAGGTATTCCTCATATGATTTGGAAATGTATGCTTTAGTCCAGTCACTCAAGAAATGGAGGCATTACTTGATGCCAAAGGAATTCATAGTATTCACAGATAACCAGGCTCTGAGTTTCATAAACAGCCAGGAAAAGCTGAACCACAGACATATGAAATGGGTAGAAACCTTACAAGCTTTTACTTTTACATTGAAGCATAAGAAAGGAGTCAAGAATAAAGTTGCAGATGCTTTGAGCAGGAGAGTTCTAACAGTCAACCAGATTCAGTTAGAAAGTGTTGGCATTGATTCACTAAAGACCATGTATGAGACTGATGAAGATTTTGGAGAGATATATCATGTATGTACTTCTTTTGGAGAGAAATATCATACTGAATTCTTTTAATTTTTGATTCAGGATGGATTGTTGTTCAAAGGTGGACAGTTATGTATTCCAAGGTGTTCTATGAGGTTAAACATCATTAAGGAGAAACATTGTGGAGCTATGGCAGGTCATTTTGGTCTAGATAAGACTCTTGATCTTGTCCGAAGACATTACTTTTGGCCTAAGTTACAATCAGATGTCAGAAAGTTTGTAGAGACATGTGTGATATGTCAGAAAGCTAAAGGCAGGTCAACTAATGCAGGTTTATATCAGCCCTTACCCATTCCTTCCAGACCATGGGAAAGCATAAGTATGGATTTTGTCTTGGGTTTACCAAGGACAAGGAAAGGATTTGACAGTGTTTTTGTTGTAGTGGATAGATTCAGCAAAATGGCACATTTCTTGCCATGCAAAACCACTGCTGATGCTTCATACATTGCAGATTTATTTTTCAGGGAGATTGTCAGAATCCATGGATTGCCATTGAGTATAATGTCAGATAGGGATGTGAAGTTTATTGGTCACTTCTGGAGAACTCTTTGGAGGAAACTTGGCACAAATTTGTCTTTTTCCTCTGCATATCATCCTCAAACGGATGGACAGACTGAAGTAGTGAACCGTTCCTTAGGGAATTTGCTTAGGTGTTTGACAAAACAACATGGAGAAAAGTGGGATAATATTCTATCTCAGGCTGAATTTTCCTATAATGATACTGTCAATAGGAGCACAGGGAAATCACCTTTTCAGATAGTTTATGGTATGCATCCAAGAGGAATTTTGGAATTGAGAGATCTACCTACAGTAGACCCTGTTAGTGCAGAAGGTGAAGCTTTTGCAGAAGCCATAAAAGAGGTTCATGATCAAGTCAAGACCCAACTGCAGCAAACCACCTTGAAGTATAAGGAATATGCTGATAAAAAGAAGAAGGATGTTCAGTTTGATGTTGGGGATTTGGTATGGGTTCATTTGAAGAAGGACAGACTTCCTAAGGGAAAGTATACTAAACTTATGCAAAGAAAAGTTGGACCATGTCAGATTTTGCACAAGCATGGACAGAATGCTTATGAGATACAACTCCCACCTGATCTTGGTTTGTCCCCTATATTCAATGTATGTGATTTAACTCCATACAAGTCTTATCCAGATGCAGATCAGGAACTCCTACAGGATACAGTCAATGATGACATTCCTAAGCATGATCCTCCACAGTTGCAGAAGGTTTTGGACACTAGAGTGGTCAAACAGACCCGGAACAAACAGTACTTGGAGTATCTAGTCTCTTGGAAGGGAAAACCTAATTCTGAAGCAGTTTGGATGACTGAAGAGCAGATCTAGAAACATGGTGCAGATCTTCATACTCTCATCTCAAGTGGACTTGAGATTTCTTCTTCTAGGGAGTATGGTGCAGGAGCACCCCTACAAGACAGGATATAGGTTAATTGTCCGCATGACAGGACATTAGTTTATTTTTAGTATGTTTGACTTCATGATGTAATAAGGTCCATTGGACCAATGCATATGTATTAGATCAGCCTAGGAGAGTGTGCAGGTAGTTAGAGTTCATGATCAGGTTGTCTGAGCTGTCCTCTCCCAGCCGCTTGGAAGCTCCCAGCCGCTGGGAATCAAGTTGGTAGTACTCGCAGGATATTGCTATAAATAACTCAGATCAGTTAGGGTTTGATATCATAGAAAGTAGAAGGAGAGTAGTAGTTGTGTTATGTTGTACTAGTGATTGAGTGTGTTCTAGAGATCAGTCCAGACATTGTGAAACATTGTTCAGGACATTTGTGTTTCATCTGAATAAGTTCTCATCAATTGCATTATCTGGTTTATCAACTGTATCTGTTTTGATTTCTGTTCTGATTACAAGTTGATGGATTCTTTCAACCCTTCCACCGGTTGATTCTGTGAATCGGTGGAATGGTCATGTATGATAGTTTAGTTTGCATTTTAGTTTTCTGTTTATGCATTCCATTGTTTGAGAGATCAGTTGGTAGCATGCTGTGAATCAGCCTAGCATCCTCATGTGCTAGGTTTAGGAAGATAAACTGTTAAGTTTTGAGCTGAAGGTGATCCGGCCCGATCATCATATGTTCTTTCTAAAATTGTGCGGTTCTGTGAGTTTGCATGCAGCTGACGGATATACAGGAGTCTGCATGTGCTTTTCCAGCCGGAGTGAATCGCGTCATCATCTGTGAGTATATCGCTATCCGGATCAGGTTATGAAGCTGACGAAGATTGCATATTTCAAGTGCATCAGGATGATATAAGTCGGATATATACTCAATGTGTATATCGTCATCAGGATCATCTTTCGTGTGTACCCATCATCCGCATATCGCTATCGTATGTGGAAGTGAAAGTTCATTTTTTGGCTAAGGACCGGGAAGGTCATCATCAGGATATTGAAAAGAGCACTGGATATTCATTATCATGTTGCGGAGGATATAAGTGTCTTATATCCGGATGACATCATCATCAGGTGCATGTGACGTCATCGTCATCAGGATATTGCAAATATCACCCTATGCAAGTTTATCCTACTGTCGCTAAGTGTTTTGACATCGGTGTAAGGCTTCGGCATAAAGTTTGGGTAACATCATCAGGATGTTTCAATATGACCGGATAAGTCATATCATGATGCTGCTTGTTTGAGTAGTCGGATATCAGGGTGACGTAAGCATCGAAGGAAAGGTGCTTGAAGTTGTCGTCATCAAGATATTTGGAGGAACCGGATATTTTATATCCTGCTGATGAAGATGATGCTGAACATCATGATGATGAAGGTAGAGTTTGGCGCTAAGTGAATAGTGAACATCAGGAGGATGTTTGCGCTTGCCGAATATCATGATGCTGCTGACAGGCGAAAGGCGAAAGGTGATAAGGGAGTGAACAGTAGTCAGCAGGAGGATATTTCGTGCTCGTTTGAAATATGATGATGCTGTCTGTGTTAGCAAGAAATATGATGATGATAATAAGCCGATAGGAATTTTAACATGCTGATTGTGTTGTTGACTCCTCCTTCCCAGTTGTAAGCTCCCGTTGCGTTTTACCTTTGCATCACTTCACCTGTCATAGAATCTCCTATTTCTGACTCTTACATGTCATAACTTTGTCATAGGAATCTGTCATGACCATTACAGTCAAAATTCCCTTACACAACATCCAAGATGCTGACACATGGAAAAATATTCCTACCACAAAGTGGGATGCCTATCTCCTCATGTGAGGCCAAAATTACAAGTTGTCATCTTCCATGTAGGATGACACATCACCGTACCACATCCCACAAGATGACAATATGAATTTACAATTTAATTTACAACATAGGCAATAAATAAATAAATACAATAAAAATGAAACAAGGAATTACCAAGGTTGAGACACCTTAATTCCCAACATTCTCCCACTTGTTGAACACCTTGTAAGAGTCAATAGAATTAATAGGATTTAACTGCTATAGGCTGAGAGGCCCATAGACTCCCAACACCATCTAAAGTTCTCTGTGCCCATTGGCTTCATCAATGCATCTGTAACATTCTTCAAAGTATCTACCTTCTCCAAATTTACCTTCCCATCCTCTACCATGTCTCACATGAAGTGAAACTGTACATCAATATGCTTTGTTCTGGCATGGAAAGTTAGATTCTTTGCAAGGCAAATCACACTCTGACTGTCATAACAAATCGTAATCTATCCTGCATCAACACTAATATATGAACACAATATCTTAAGACAAATGGCTTCCTTACAAGCATGCGTTGTAGCCATATACTCAGCTTCTGTAGTGGACAAAGCAACCACAAGTTGTTGCTTACTCATCCAACTAATTACAGCACCAAACATTGTGAACACATATGCACTGGTGGATCTCCTGCTGTCAATGTCACCTGCCCAATTGGAATCCACAAATCCATGAATACAAACTGAATGCAGAGGTCCTATAGCATTTCCATGATAGCAAATGGAATACTTGAAAGTACCCCTCAAATATTTAAACACTCACTTAACTGCATCCTAATGTACTGTCCAGGATTAGCCATAAATCGACTAAGGACTCCCACTACTTAGGCAATGTCTGGTCTTGTGTAGACTATAGCATACATCAAACTGCTAACAACACTAGCATAAGGTACTCTGCTCATGTCCTCCACCTCACTAGGAGATTTTGGACAATCACTAACAAATAACTTTGTCCCTAATGAAATAGGAACACACAATGGTCTACAATCTGCCATGCTGAACCTATCCAACACGGTCTTCACATACTTACTCTGGCTTAACCAAAGTTTTATGTTAGTTCTATCTCTTCTAATTTCCATTTCTAGAATGTACCTGTCTGCCCCTAAATCTTTCATTTCAAACTGTGCTGCCAACTGAGACATAAAATTAGAAATCATATTCTTACCCTTCCCAATCAGCAACATATCATCAACATATAATGCAACGATGAGAATACGATCACGGTCAAACTTATAATACACACAGTGATCTGATTTTGATCTCACAAGTCTAATTGACAACACAAAGGCATCAAAGTTCAAGTACCACATCCTAGGAGACTGCTTCAAACTATACAAAGACTTTTTCAATTTGCAAACCAAATTTTCTTTACCTTTCACTATGTAATGCTCTGGCTGTGACATGTAGATTTCTTCCTCCAAATCACCATGAAGGAAAGTTGTCTTCACATCCATCTGTTCTACCTCTAAGTCATAAGTAGCTACAAGAGATAACAAAAATCTAATGGATGTTAGCTTTGCAATGGGAGAGAAAATTTTACCATAATCAATTCCCTCCACGTGTGAGTACCCCTTTGCAACCAATCTAGCCTTGTACTTTTCAACACTACCATCTACACTGAATTTCTTCTTGAACACCCATTTGCAACCAATGGGTTTCTGTCCATCAGGCAAAGGCACCAAGTCCCATGTTTTGTTCTTTTCCAAAGAAGCCATCTCATCCTCCATGGCCTCCTTCTAGGAACCTGCATCTTTCATGCCCATAGCCTCTTTCACAGTTCTAGGCTCATCAGTGTTAGTAAGTAAAGAAAAAGCACAACTAGAATCAAGTAATGAATAACCAAACCTATCAGGTAGCTTTCTTTTTCATGTAGATCTCTTAATGGCTAAGGTTGAGGTTCTGCTTCTTCTTCTGAGCTTTCAGAGCTACTAGAGCTCTCCTCATCATCAGGTCTCACAGGGTCTATTTGTTCAGTCTTCTCAGGGGTAGAAGGAAATTGAACCACATCTTCTTTCTTTTCTGTCTGTTCTGGCTGTAGAACAACGGAAGAAGGTGTTAGCTCTCTGAAGATAACACTTTTGCTATACAACACTTTTTCAGCCACCAGATCCCAAAGCTTGTATCCTTTCACACCAACACCATAGCCAATGAAGATACATTTAATAACCTTGTTCTCCAATTTAGACTATTTCTGTTGATAACTGAGAGGAGGGGTGAATTAGTTATCTTAATTACATCTACTTTCTGATCTTCCTTAACAATTAATGCAACATTAAATCAAACATAACCATGAAATGGAAATAACATCAATACACATGACACAATGATTTTGACGTGGAAAACCCTTGTTAAGGGAAAAAACCACGGGGTGATTAACCCAAGATTGTATTCTCTTTTAAAAGAATAAGATAGTACAAAATGGCACTTGCCAATTAGGGCTCACTGCCCGAGCACACTGCTCACAAGAGGCTCACTACCTACAATAGTTTATACAAGGAAACTAGATACTTGAGCTGATGAGAAGCATCCACATATGCTAAGGTTTAGTTCCGGTTAGGTTCAATATACTGATTTGCTGCACTTTATTCTTCCTCTTCTTGGTGCTGTTGTCTTGTCACATATCAGACTTGTCTTATTACTTCCACACCACACACACGCATCTTCATACTGAAATCAATCCGGTATATATATCCACACCAAGGATTTCATCCACTTTCTAGTTAGCATCCAGAATACTTACTATTTTCCCAAACTCTTGGTCTGTCAACTGAATCTTTTCTTATCAAGTGATGCATATCAAAGAGATGCTTATAGAAGTCATCAATCATGTTGGCCAATCATGAATGATGCCTTAAGAAACTTGATCACAATCAATAACTCACCCGGATTAAGATCTGATGCTCTACCGGTCAGTTCTTCTTCTGTCAACTCTACCAAACAGGAGCCCAACACTTAGGTGCTCATATCTTTTCACTCTTTCATCACCGGAGGCTCAATCTCTGGAATGTATCAGTCAAGGTACACCTCTTGACTTCCCCAAGTCTACACTTTACTAAGATACTTCCTCTGAGAGATCTGGACCTGACTGTCAGACCTTGCCACATGCTCTATTCTTGCTTACCGAACCATAACACTCTTTAATCTGACTTCCGGTATAGGCACACCATGTCCTACAGATGTGTGGGATGAACTTTGTTGCCATCAATGACAACAATCATGAAGCTACAATGTGTCTCTTGCCAACAATCTCCCCCTTTGGCATTGATGGCAACACTTAGTGAAAAATACCTAAGTGTCATACTACACTCCCCCTTAGCTGTTGCTTTGTTCTAATGTACACTTTACCAAAGCTCCCCCTTAGCTAGATTCCATATTTTTCACTGTTCCTCACTCCCCCTTTGACATCAATGGTAAAGGGTAGGGTCCGTACACCAAAATTTCCCAAAAACAAATCTATACTTGGCTGCAAAAACATATATACATGTTTTACTTACATATACTTAACTATATCTACAAAAGTGGTTTTCAACTGTACTACTTCTATTGCCCAACTCCTCTTCATCCTGTCCAAAATTTAGATGTGACCACTCAATAGGAATGCAAAAGCCTCTACCCTCTTTAGATCTGTCAGATCATTGGTCCAGGCTGTGGTCTGTGCATCATGTAGGGCTTCATGCATGGCTTCTAACTTAGGGATAATTATCCCTCTAAGTTCACACAACCTGTTTATTCTATTTTTCTTCTCCTTCTCAAGCTTCTTTATTTCATTTGTGACTACAATAGCCTGACACTCTTGATTTACTAAGGAGGAGGAGAGAGGATCAAAACTTTGGGATAAACTTAACAGTTTATCCTCTTGCTCTTTTACTTTCTTCTCAATGTCCTTGGTCACTTTAGGCCAGGATAAACAAAATTTATAGATATCTCTGCCATCTTTGAGAGCATTTTCTAAGCTCTTTATTCCAATATCCATACCTCTCCTATCATTTTTTATTAGACCCTGCACTTCAAAGAATCTTTTTCCCAAAAACTCCTTCCAGACCTTTTCTTCAGTTGACTTCTCCAAAGAATCAAAATGTGTGCTAATTGAATTGACAAGAGATTTTAAGTTACCAGATGTGGAGGCTGAAGAATCCTTTTGAAAGGATGGCATGATTTTCTCTAGTGCACCGGATGCAATCTCAATTAGCTCACAATCTTCTATGTGAGATTTCAAAAGTTTTTCTTTTGCCTTTGCTGAAGTAAAGGATGCTAGCTTCATCATTTGAACCGGGGAGAGGGAGTCAAAATTGAACGGTCCTTGAAGAAGTTCCAGTTCATCAAATTCCATCATCTCTTTGGTTAAGAAATCTTTGATTGCTTCTGCTATGTCTCTTGCTGGTGACAGGGTTTTCTCCCCTTCTACAGCCTTAGCACTGTCATCTGAGGTTTTATCTATTTGACCTTTTGTCTTTTTCCTGTACTTCTCCTTGACTAGTTTTCTCCTTTATTCTTTCTTCTTCTTTAGATCCGGAGTCTATAGGGGAAACCAAAGGAGAGATGTTTTCTTCTTTATGGACTTCCTCTTCTGGAGTAGAGGAATCCAGGTCCTTATCTTTCTCTTCACCTGTCTCTTTTACCTCTTCTGCTACTGTCTCAGTAGATTCTTCTTTGTCATCCATGGCCGAGGGATCATCACCTAAGTCCTCTATAATAGGAATATTGAATCTTTTGTATGCATTCCAGAGGATGTCTTCTATTTCTTTAGCCACCTTGTCAGTTTCTCCAAGCATAAGCTGATTCATCCTAGCTTTGCTCCGGAACTCATCCTTGCAATCTCTGAAGATCATATTCTTTTGCTTAGGAGTGATGGAAGGATAGAGCTGAATGGCTATCTATTCCTGGATCTCCATATCCTTTGCTTTAGTATTATTCTTTCTGATTTCAAGTTCCTTCTCAAGGCTTTTAGGAATTAGGGATATGATTTCGATGAAAGCTTTGTTGTAGATATTCAGATACTTGACTGTGGCATCTTGTAGGATCTTTTGGTCAGCTTCACTACATTCATCATAGAATTTTGTTAATGTTTTCAAGTTTCCATCCACAGTAATTGCCTTGATGATATCGTCAAAGTAGGCTTCTAGACACTTTTATCTATTTTTTCTTCTTCCTTGTCTAGACCGGTAGAGGATTCTTTGGATACTTTCTTCTTCTTCATCATCTTCTTGATCTCTTCATTAGATTCTATCTCTTCATCATCTTTGAGGCTTGTATATGATCTTGTAGTCTTTGTCTTAGTTCTCTTTTCTCCTTTACCGGATGATTTTGCTCCTAGTTTTGATGCCTTTGAGCTCTTAGCAGTGGCAGATGTAGAGATTTTAGAGGATTTGGTCCAGGAGGGGGCTTCTACCGGAGCACTTTCTTTTTTTGCCTCTTCCTTTTCTTTTTCTGTCCTTTCCATCTTTTCTCTATGTGCATCAAGTGCCTCTTTTGAGATGCCATACCTTTTGGCAACATTCTCTACTTCTTTTCTCAGTTTTCTCTTCATCTTCGGTTGTCTTAGTTCCACATGAATCTTTACACTCAATTCTTCAAAGGTTCCAAACCTTTCTGCCTTGGGATCCTTGGGCTGACTTAACATGTGCTGAACATGCAGCTCTACAATTTTCTCATCCACTTCATACCCCATGGGTATGATCCATATTGTTCTTGGTTCCACTACCTCCATTAGGCATTGATTAGTGTCTACCATAAAGCACACTGTATCCTTGTATTTTTCAACTAGGGATTGGGGAATTCTTTCTCTAGCCTACATCATGCTTTAGAAATTTTTGAAATAAACCCATAGTGTTGTATTCTGTGTATTGGCATCGCCAATTCCATGCAGATAGTCTCTGATTTGTATTGCTACTAGTCTATCATTTTGCCATATCCACCCACTAGATCTAGGTAGCTCATTCATGAAGTAGAAGAATAGATAGAGTATTAGGCCACCATATTTGAAGGAATTCTTCTTATCCTTCTTTATCTTCTGCAGGTTCTCCAAAATTTGGTTTAGAAGGAGCTCACAAAGGTCATAGTCAACATCTTTTCTTAACATTTCATAAGCAGTGTAAATTGCAGTTCCAGGTACTGAATATTCCCTGCTAGAGTGATATATCTTATAACCAATGATCATGGAGGCAAACTTGATATCTGGATCAGTGATATCTTCTATTGTCATTGCTCTCTTGTCAAACCTTGATCCGGTAGCCTCACTCACAGTTTGATTCTTGATTGATTTGAGAATAGGTAACCCTCTGGATGAGTGCAAACCAGTTACCACTTTAATAGCCTCTTTTGTGATCTTGAATGGTCTATTTAGCCACATGAAGTTGTCATGCACTCTGCTCAAAACATATCGGACCCACTTATCTTTAGTAAAATAGGGGAAATGAATGCAATGCCCAAAATGTTTTTCCCAGATGGCCTTATATTGGGGTTTAAGTTCAAGTGATTCATTTATCAGTTCCTTGTGGTAGATATCCCTCAACTTGAATTCTCCAAATTCTTCAATGTTTGCGTGAATGTAAACCCTAATATCTTCTACATGTAGAACTCCATGCGGAACACCAGAAAAGGCCCCTAGGGGATCTACTTCTAGGGATTTGTAGGGATGTTTCTTGAATTTGGGGTGAGGCCTATCAGTGATCTTCACAATATTTAGAGTAGCCATCTTTCAAAAGATTTACAGAGAGATATTCAATAACAAAAAATACCTTTTGAGCTTCTAGGGTTCGCGGAGTGAGCCGGATTGATTTGCTGGATGAATCGACTTCAGCGGTTGATCTTTGAGAAATTTGAAACAATTTTTTTTAGAGCTCCTTTTCTTTTCTTCTTGAATGCAACTGTACAAATGACGAGAGAATGAACCCCTTTATTTCTGAGAAAACCCTAAATCCATATTGCAATAAATGTGCAACTTAAGTTATTCCAGTTGCCTTTTTCTTCTTAATCTGAGATATATCTTTTCTAGATCACTGAGATACACTTAGAGTTATTCTTGGTGAATAAAGACAATCTATCTTCCTTTCCATAATCATTTGATCTCTCCGTAGATCAAGATTCCTCAATTTTGAATCAAGCCAGATCTAACTGTGAGAATCCTACTTTTACCGGATGACAGTTAAACCGGATCTATCTTGGAAGATTAGACTCTTCAAACCTTCTTACGGATCTTTCATATCTTTACCAAACCTTCTTTAGATGTTTCTCTGAGAATCCTTTAATCTGCAACCTTTTATGTGCCAATTTTGGGCACCTAATGACTGGCTGGGGGAAAATATTTTTCTTTTGTTACTCCCCCTGAGCCAAAGCTCATCTATTTAGTTTCTGGAAGGAATATCAGCACCAGATTCTAGTGCGGATCCATCCTCAACATTTTCTGTACTCCTCTTTACCCAAATCTTGTTCATCTCCCTTTGAATTTCATCTGCATTCATTTTTCCTTTTCCTTTGTCTTGGTTTTGATTATGATGTATCAGACCCTTATTGTTATGATTATTACTTCTGCAGAATTTGGCAATATGACCAGATCTATTGCAATTGTAGCAGACAACATTTCTTTGAATATTTGACTGATATCCTCTTGATCTACATTGATTAGCCATATGTCCCATTCTATTGCATGTAAAGCATCTTCTATTGAATAAATTGTTTATTTACATATTTCTACACTCATGTGATTTGTGACCATACCTTTTGCAATTGAAACACTGTCTGGAGAAGGATACATTAGTCTAGTTCATTCTTCTTCTACACTAATTTGCTTTATGACCAAAATTATTGTAGTTGTGGTAGTATCCATTGAAGGATGGATATCTTTGAGCATTGGGTTGCCTTACTGAAGGTCTTCTAGGCCTGTTTCTTGGATTTTCTGATCTGGAGTTCTTTTGACCAGATCCAGAGCTTTCACCTTTCTCATACCCCAAGCCTTGCTTGTCATCTACCCTCTTTTGGCTTTGAAGAAGAACTTCAAGTTGGGCAGAGCTTATCTTGAATTTCTCTTTGTATTCATTTGCTGTTTGAAGATCCTTTTTAGGAGTTTCAATCTGATTCTCAAGTTGTTCTTCATTATCCCTAGCTTCTTCAAGATTAGAATCAAGATGCCTGATTATTCTATCCATTTTGTGGTAGTCTTCTAATTTTTCTTTGAGAGATTGTCTTAGATCATCTTCAGTTTTCCTTTTCTCTTCAATTTCTTGGGTAAATTTCATAACTCCTGATTCCATTTCATGTCTTACCATAATGACCTCTTTTGATAACTTTTCACATAACTTGGTTTTCTCCTTCAGATCCTCATTTGTATCACTATCTTCACCTTGACTTGCCAATTGTTGAAGTAGATCCTTTCTCTTTTTCATAGAGATACTCAGTTTCCCTTTCAGTTCATTTATGAAATCATCAGCCTGTTTGAGTCTTTCCTTCAATTCATTGACTTCAGAGTTAGATTGCTCAAGATCATCTAAGGCAGACTGAAGTTGTTTCCTCATACCATACACATCCATTTGAATTCCTAGATCTTCCTCAAGCTGTTAGGCTCTGTTTGGAGAAACTTAGCTCTGATACCAATTGTTGATAACTGAGAGGGGGGTGAATCAGTTATCTTAATTACTTCTACTTTCTGATCTTCCTTAACAATTAATGCAGCATTAAATCAAACATAACCATGAAATGGAAATAACATCAATACACATGACACAATGATTTTGATGTGGAAAACCCTATTAAGGGAAAAAACCACGGGGTGATTAACCCAAGATTGTATTCTCTGTTAAAAGAATAAGATAGTACAAAATGGCACTTGCCAATTAGGCTCACTGCCCAAGCACACTACTCACAAGAGGCTCACTACCTACAATAGTTTATACAAGGAAACTAGATACTTGAACTGATGAGAAGCATCCACATATGCTAAGGTTCAGTTCCAGTTAGGTTTAATATACTGATTTGCTGCACTTCATTCTTCCTCTTCTTGGTGTTGTTGTCTTGTCACATATCAGACCTGCCTTATTACTTCCACACTGCTCTTCTGTGTTTATTCGTATGCCACACCACACACACACACATCTTCATACCGAAATCAATCTGGTATATATATCCGCACCAAGGATTTCATCCACTTTCTAATCGGCATCCAGAATACTTACTATTTTCCCAAACTCTTGGTCTGTCGGCTGAATCCTTGCTTATCAAGTGATGCGTATCAAAGAGATGCTTATAGAAGTCATCAATCATGTCAGCCAATCATGAATGATACCTTAAGAAACTTGATCACAATCAATAACTCATCCGGATTAAGATCTAATGCTCTACCGGTCAGTTCTTTTGTCAACTCTGCCAAATAGGAGCCAACACTTAGGTGCTCATATCTTTTCACTCTTTCATCACTGGAGGCTCAATCTCTGGAATGTATCAGTCAAGGTACACCTCTTGACTTCCCCAAGTCTACACTTTACTAAGATACTTCCTCTGAGAGATCCAAACCTGACTGTCAGACCTTGCCACATGCTCTATTCTTTCTTACCGGACCATAACACTCTTCAATCTGACTTCTGGTATAGGCACACCATGTTGTACGGATGTATGGGATGAACTTTGTTGCCATCAATGACAACAATCATGAAGCTACAATGTGTCTCTTGCCAATAGTTTCTCCCTAGGCACATGTGCATATGCCTCACAACCAAAAACATAAACATGTCTAACTGAAGGCTTCTTACCAGACCACACCTCCATAGGTGTCTTACCAACAAGAGCTAATGTAGGAGATCTGTTTACTAGATAGCAAGCAATGGCAACAGCTTTAGCCCAAAACTTTTATTCGAGGCTTGCTCCACTAATCATACTCCTATCCTTCTCCATCAGTGTCCTATTCATCCTCTCTACAACTCCATTTTGTTGTGGGGTATATGAAATTGTCTTATGCCTTTTAATCCCTTGCTCTTTACAGAACTTATTGAACTCTGCTAAACAAAACTCACCACCATTGTCAGTTCTCAAATACTTAATCTTTTTACTAGTTTGATTTTCAACAAAGGTTTTAAACTCCTTAAACTGACTAAAGACTTTAGTCTTGCTTCTGATAAAATAAACCCATGTCCTTCTACTATAATCATCTATGAAAGATACAAAATATACAGATTTTGAAATCGAAGGAACATTAATAGGACCAAACACATCAGAATGAATAAGATCCAATACACTAGAAGACTTGTGAGAACTAGACTAAAACTGAACACAGTTTTGCTTTCCATAGATGCAATGTTTGTAAAAGTCAAACTCAAGATTAAATCATTTAACCCTTCAACAAGGTTTTTATTTTTTAGGGTACGCAAACCCTTCTCACCAATGTGGCCATATCTCAAATACCATAACATAGTCTTTTTAGCAAGAAGCTTAGATTCCATAGCATGTGCACTACCATCAAAACTAGTTACAATAGATTTCTTCACTGCTCGTTCAAATGGTGGGGATGAAGTGACTGCAACTCATTTCTTTGAGTCAAAAGAACTATTGCACTATGAAGTGCATGCCTCTAGCTGAAATAGAGTACCTCTCTGAGTACCCTTCGCAAGCACCATAGATCCTCTAGTCATCTTGCATCCATCCTTCGAAAAGATAACCTGCACACTTGCATCATTCAACATACTTACAGAAAGCAGGTTTCATGTAAGGCCTGGAATGTGCATAAATCTAGTGATCCCCTTCACTCATCCATCAGGGGATCAGATTAAGACTCTTCCATGATCAACAATCTTTAGATGAGAGTCATCACCTAGGTACACTCTTCCACCATCAAACTCTTCATACTTCGTGAACCAGTCTCGATGTGAGGTCATGTGGAATGATGCACCAGAATCAATCAACCACACATCATCAGATGCATGGGTGGACAAGGCTGCAATGAAGGCATCACCATCATCTTGTGACTTGTTAGAATCTGAATCAGGAGCTTTCTTCTTCTTTTCCTTCTCCTCTTTGCATTCCTTTCAAAAATGCTTAGTTTTACCACAGTTCCAACAAAAAGCCTTGGACTTTCCAGGAGATTTGGATCTCCCATAGGATTTGGATCTACCCTTTTCACCTTTCTTGTCCTTCTTCTTCCCTTTCTCTTTGGGTCTTCCATGAACTGCAAGAGCCTCTTTGGCTACCTTAGAAGACTTTCTCCGCATCTCTTCAGATAACAGTGAAGATACCACATCTTCCATCTTGAAGGTGGTAGTGGTGCTTCTGATAGCCATGACGAGATGATCCCACGAATCTGACAAAGAACAAAGTAGGGTCATGCATCTATCCTCCTCCTCCATTTTCACACCCATAGATGTCAACTATGCAATGATCATGTTGAAAGCATTCATGTGATCTGCAACAGATCCTCCGTATTCCATCTTCAAAGCAAACAACTTCTTTTTCAGAAAATTTTTTTTTACCAAGGACTTGGCCTAATAAACATCACCCAACTTCTTCCAAAGATCTTTCGTTGTCTTCTCGTCATGGACATTCAACAGGATAGAGTCAGCTAAATAGAGTCTTATGAGATCCTTGGCCTTCTAATCTTTGAGATCCCAATCAGCTTGTTGCATTGCTACAGGTTTTACACCAGATACCATTTCCCATAGGTCATGATCAACAAGTAGGTCCTCCATCTTCAATTTTCACAACTCGAAATTGGTGCCATTGAATTTCTCAACCTCTAAACTTCCAGATGTGGTTGCCATCTCTTTGCTGCAACAAGATATAGAATACTCTGCATAACACTCCCACTCAACCTAAGATCAGCTCAAAAAACCCCTACCCAACAACTAGGACCAAAGGTGATCAAGCTCTGATACCAGCTAAAAGGAAGCTAGGTGTGCAGAAATCACTTCCTACACTAATCTAATGAGGGGAGGAGAGTCCAAATTCAATTTTATCCTTATTATTACAGCAATGTTAAACCCATGAATAGAGATAATAGAGATATTACAGCAAACACATAAATAAGAAAGTGAGACAGAAGAAGAGAGACACAAGATATACATGGGGAAACCCTTATCGGGTGAAAAACCCCACACTCCAAAACCTACACAATGTATTAACAAAACTGAAATGGTTTACAATACACTTGCAATGCAAGCTCTCAGGAGTCTTCGACACTCATATCTAGAGGCAAACTAGCAGCATAATAGTACCTGTCAAACCTGTAATACTTCTCCTCCAAGCACCTGTTTATATAGAAAATACAAGGCAAAATTGCCTCTATCTTGGAATGGGCATCCAACTTGGCCTCATGGCCCAAAACCCACACCTATGGACACTTGGTCAACATTGTAAGATGCTTCTAATATTTTTCCACAAACCCCATCCCAAAGAGGTTGCCTATTTCCAAAATGAGCTATGACAGATGCTCTTACGACTCTTATGATCGTCATAAAATCTGTCATAGCAATTACAACTTAAAGCTGTAAGAGAATCTATCATACACAGGATATAAATAACATATTCTCTTACAACATGTCATAGTCCACCTTGGGGCACCCAAAGATTCCTTTTTCAAAGATGCCCTTCGACACATGTCTTCACCTGTCATAGAATCTCCTATTTCTGACTCTTACATGTCATAACTTCGTCATAGGAATCTGTCATGACCGTTACGGTCAGAATTCCCTTACACAACATCCAAGATGCTAACACATGGAAAAATATTCCTACCACAAAATGGGATGCCTATCTCTTCATGTGAGGACAAAATTACAAGTTGTCATCTTCCATGTAGGATGACACATCACTGTGCCAAATCCCACAAGATGACAATATGAATTTACAATTTAATTTACAACATAGGCAATAAATAAATAAATACAATAAAAATGATACAAGGAATTACCAAGGTTGATACACCTTAATTCCCAAAAGTAAATTTGCATTTAGATTTAAAATATTTGCATTTTTGCATAGAAAATTTCAACAAAAACTAGCAATTTTGATGCATTTTCATTAAATTTGCACGGGCATTTTGCATGTTCAAGTTTGAAAATCATTTTCAGATCTAAGATTATTTAATTCCAACCATAAATCAGACTTCAAAACATTCGCATAGCATTTTGTCCCAAGATCTCAAACCTAGGGCTTCAAAAACAATGATTTTCACTAAATTTGGCCTTATTGACTCTATTAACTTGCACCATAGGTGTGTTGTGAAAAGTATTTTTCCATTAATTTTCTATTATCAGGGTAATAATTTTTTGGCCCTCATAAAAATCTTCACAACACCCTTTTATCGGGGTCTTGTAGTGAAAATTTTGCAAAAACTACACATTTTAGTTATTTTTGCCCTAGGGTTTGACCTAGTTTGCACTCCAAGTGTGTTGTGATCAATTTTATGGATTGAGGTGACTAATATCATTGATATTATCTGTTGTACCTCATGATATTCATTACAACACCCCTTTTGCTAGGTCTTGGAATTGAAGAACAGTGAAAAATAGCCTATTTTTGCTATATTTTCACTAGGATTTGACCTTAAGTGGCACTAAAAGCATGTTGTGTTGGGTATTTTTGCATCAATTGGCTATTATTACTGATATTATTTGCTTTCCATCATCATTTTTCTCACAACACCCTTTGTTATGCACTTTTGCATTGAGTTTTGGTGAAAAAAGTGCCTATTTTGACATATTTTCACTATATTTCAACTTGGAATTAACTTAAAATCACATCAAGATTGTGTTGAGAAGGATACTTTTTCTATTTTGGACTGATATTAGACATATAACTTGCTTCCCTTGACTAAAATCCTTACAACACCCTTTGGTTCATTCATTTGCATTGAAAAAGTATCAAAAAATAAAGCATTCTAGGCTATTTTTTTTGCTCTTGTCTTTTTAACCAATTTTGAAAAGCTTTCAAAAATCTGATTTGGCATTGGTTTGAGCATAAAAACATGGCCTCTAATCACCATAGAAACAATAGGTTCCCTCCTAGACCATACATGAAAAGAAAAGCACCTAAACCTAAAATTGTCTTTACACCTCATGATAGAGCAATTGGAGACAAGGAAGGACCTCTTTACATCACTGTGAAAATAATGGGAAACCCTGTGGATGGAACTCTCATTGATCCTAATTTTATGACTAATGTTTCCATTGAGGAGTTCCTCTTTTCACATCAATTAATGCAAGGTTCTTATGACCTCTCGAACATGATGATTAAGACACATAAGGGAACCTTTATCAAGCCTTTACGTAAGATATCATTGTTAGTAACATTATCCAGAAAACATGTCGAACAATGGTTTGAGGTTGTCCCTATTTTTGACCTCTTTCACATTAAATTGGGACATCCTTGGCTAAAAGAAATGAAAGCTATCCCTTCAACAATACACCATTATCTAAAATTCCCTCTGGATGGCCGTATAATCACCATCACTCGCAACAAGTATAAACCTTTGGTTCAGAAAACACATTACAAGTTGAATTAATTTTGGGATAAAACTGAAGTACCTAGTCCTCCTACACAAGAAATGAGAAAAGATAAACAACCCTCATGTGAAGAGAACTTTAGACTGAAAGGACAAGGTCCCTATGCTGAGGTTCCTCCCCTGAAATCCTTATAGGGATCGGGAGGTCATTATCAACAACAAAGTGTTCCACCACGACAAATGAGGTTTGATCACAGTGCTTCATCTTCTCATTTACACAAGCCTATGAAAGAGGATAGCCCTATCTTACAAGAGATAAGTGGTAAAAGAAGATGAAATAGAAAGTAAGAGAAAGAAGAAAAAGAAGACGAGCTTATGCTATAAACCTTGCCTCTCAACAAGAAAACATTGATCCCAACATTCAACCAAACAATAATGATCCTAACGATGAACAACATGATGAACAAGATATAAATTTGGCTATGGTACTGCATGTCCCACTATCCTCCAACATTAGGGAGTGGGAAGATGACGACGATGATTTGCTTATAGACAACTTCTAGCCCGGTAGGGGCCCTATAGGTAAGTATCTCTAACCCTTTATCTCTCATGATGTGCTTCCCTCGTGATGTGTTATATGTTGTTTAGGCCTCTTGGGATGACCTCAGATTCTCTTGTAAGGTCCAGCATACCAGGAGACCATCTCTGTTGTGACTTTCTTCTATTTGTATCTAAATTGTTCTCTCTAATTTCATTGTTGAGTGTTGTCTCTTACAGACATAGAGTCATGGTTGGTGACCTGGGGGCACCCTCCTACGTGACTATCCCTAAGACACTTGTTCCTCCTCTCTTATTTATTGTTTCCCTTCCTCTAGTGTTTCCATCTAGCAGGTGGATGACGACAAAAATTTATACTGATGCAGACCTAGTGTCCCTTTTGAGAGCAAACAAAAAATGGACTTAGTTCCTAATATGACAATGGGGTTGTATATTTTATCCAACGCTTGGCTAGTGGAAGCACTCATGCTTTCTGCATGGTGAATTTGATGATGTTTCTATTGCATTTACAAACCTTAACAATACTGTTGCTCTGTGCACCTTTGTTTGCCTTTGAATCTGAACTTGGTGGTACTCAATTCAAAGAGCTTCATGATATAGCCCTATGGTTATCCTCAAACTCTAGATTTGTTGTATAACCTTGGCTCTTTGTGTGGTTAATCATATGCATTGATGTTGTTGTTTATCATAATCTTGTAGACACTAACATGTTTCTTGCAGGGATGTGTTTGTGGGAACATTTGGTGATCGTGAAGTACATGTCACCTCTGGGGGGTATGGGCTTTGTGAAAGTCGGTGTTCCCTTGTGTGTTTTATTCCTACCTTAACATGCTTGATATTGTTGCATGATATCAACCACCTTAAGGTGGGGACATATATAAGGTAAGCTATCTGTTGTAGATGTTAGCAATGTGCTTATCCTCAGGTGTAGGCTAGTACGATGAGTACTTCCTGCATCTTGAGTTTGTTTGCAATCAATCAATCAATCTATCTATTGCATATACCTCATTTTCATTGTAAGGCATCTCTGTGATGCGAGTGGGATTGTATAGTTTTTCAAACTCGTACCTCCTTTTCACTGTAAGGCATCTCCATGACGTGGGTGGGGTGGTATGTCATGCTTCATTTTCATTGTAAGGTGTCTCCGTGACATATGTGGGGTTGCATTTTCAAAAGTCCTCTGCAGAGGCGGGGAGTGGTTCTATGACTAACTCAACCCTTAAGTGTGTCTTCGGTGATTGTTGTGGTGAAGTGCAATCATCAGTGTGTGCCTATAATGTGCCTGAGATGGTGATGAGCCTAGAAATAGGGAACACACCATCACTTGTCTGGCATGTTTTCTCCGTGTCTTCAAGTGCATGTGTTTTGGCTTGCTTGTTTTGTTTAGGGTGTCTGTTTCCCCATATGCAGTATGCATTTTGGGAGGTTTTGCATGTCTTGCGTGTGTGTTGCCCCATATATACAAAGACCTACATGATAAGTGCATCATGTATTATGCGAGGTTTGTTTACTTTCCAGTACTTGCATCTGCATTTCATATTTATGAGAAAAAGAAGAGAAAAGATATCATTTCTGTCTTCCATGCATTAATGTGTCTTCTATGCATTGACTGTATTCTCCATGTTCTACATGATTGTAACTGTCTTCTCCGTGTTTTGCATGCATGTTACTATATTCTATGTGATTGGCATGTCTTCTCCGTGCTTGGTGTGTTTGCTGTGTTTGTGACCTTACTTTACTGCATGTATTGGCTTCATGTTTATACATACATTAAAGTGGGGGCTAAATGTAACATCAGAAAATGTTCCCTTGGGGGCTTTTCCCTCATAAGGTTTAGCTCCCAGGTCTTTAGCATGCATTTAGGACATCTTAGTTCATATTTTGGCATCCTGATGGAATGAGACCTAGGTTTCATGGCAAAGTGGACCTAGGAGGACCCCTTGAGCTGTACCCTACCCAAAATAGGGGGGAGGACTTGGGTGCCCATGCCTTAGTCCTGCCCTATTTTGGGGCAGCCCTAATTTCTGTGTGTCGGTTTGTGACCGTTATTTGTTCCCTTTGCCAACATGGTAAGTTTAAATTATGAAAATCTTGGTAGGGGGTGTTTGTAGTTGCATATAAAAGCATGTTTAGGCATTCATTTGTAAACTAGATGATTACTAGCAAGATATTGTGTTCTCAAGGTGATTCAAGGCTTTCATTGTGTTGCAAGAGAAGACTTGTGTGTTTTGTGTGTTTATATTTGTAGATTTGAGCATCAATTTTCTCATGGAATGAAGAGCATCTTCCTCTCATGAGAGCTTCACTACAAGGTGACATTATATTGTGTTTTCATCATTGATTCCTTTGGTTTTTGCCTCTACTTCACAAGGGCACACACTCTCTATTTGACAATGATGTTCAGAGATTTAAGTGTCCTCCAGGGCTTGACTGAGGTAAGCCTCTAAACACCACAACCCCCAAACCAAATATTGTGATTGCAAGTTACAGGTGTTGCATTTGGGAAAAGTGAACTTGTAGGAAGGATTGGCAGGCATCAAGGATTGAAGATTTGAAGGGAAGCAGGACACCAGAGCATTTCTAGGACTTGGGTACTCGCTCTAGTGTCCTCCACAGACAAATTTTTGGAAACAGAAGTTACAGGGCTGACTAGTGTCGGAAGGAGGTCTAGATCCCATGAAGAAACTAGTACCTTGGACTAGGGCGCCCGCTCCAGTGTCCCCGACTGTTTTGCTTTGGAGCCCCGAAAATAGGTACTCTATAATTTGGTATTTTACTCTTGTCTACAAGAGCTTTTTTTGTTATTCGTCAATTTGTTGCCGTATTTACATAATTAGGGTTTTAATGGTCAATTAAGCATAAGAGAAGGAAAATTGATAATTAAATTCTCCAATCCAAGTTTCCCTACATCTCACAAGCCATCTAGTGTATGATAGTGCTTGCCACTCGACCCTAGATCCTTGAATGTATAGTGGAAAGGAGGATTTAAACATCAAAACACTAAAACATTAACAAATTCAATTTTCCCCTAAACAATAATGTGGTTCACTACATTCATCACAATTAGTAACATCACCTTGAAAAGATTTATGAATTGAAACCATATACTGAATTGATGAACGAGGCATATGACAAACTATACACCAAGGAGTGTCTTCTACCATATTAATGTTCTTTTTTAATGGATCTAGTGTGTCTATGTTATGCTGTCCTCTCTGATTATTATTGTTATTGAAGATAGGCTTTCCATTATGCCAGTTTGTATTATATGGCATGTCATGCAATTGTGGTCTCTTTTCCTGCTTTTGATAGTTTTTCCTATCAGCTCCCAGTCCCTTTCTACTCTAGACACATTGTGTGATAGGTAAAAATTAGGTTAATAAGATCAAGCATGTAAATGAAAACCTAATCCTACCACCATCAAAGAATGGAATCCAAGTGAAACCAAAAACATGTAATTCAAGAACAAGATCACCTAGATTGTATGATTCTTTGTTTATGATGTGGATTGCTTCTCAACAATGAACAATTATGAAGATCAAAGCTACCATGATGGATGGATGATAATGATAATATGCTAAATGGATGCTAAAATGCTCAATATGCTCAAGATGATAATGTAGACACTATATGAAAATGATGGATAGATCGCTTGAGATGATAATTTGGACGCTATATAAAAATAATGGATCCTTGTAGTATGGAATGAGAGGGTGTTTATATAGACCTTAACCAAAATCAATCAACGGTAGAGATTTGGTGGCTATGTGAATGGTTGAGATGAATTGATAATCATAGGTGAATGTGTAGATGACAAGTGGAGGGAAGATAAGGCTCATGTGTGATTGTGTACATAAAAAGTACTACATGTGAAAGACATTTAATGAAAGATGTAGTACCACACATGTTTCAAATAAAAGATGCACACATGTCGGGTCATGAGGAAAGATGAAGATAAGTGATAAGAGAAATTAATTAAATACATAAAATTTATTTAATTAATTGGAAACTGGGATTATGAAGGGATTTTAATTAAATAAATAAGATTTATTTAATTAAAATAGATAGAATAGAGATAATTAAATAATTAAAGATTATTTAATTATAGATTAGAGAAAATAGAAGAAAATGGATAATGAATTAATTAAATAAATATGAATTTATTTAATTAATAGAAGAAATGGGTAATTTAGAGAAAATGGATAAATTACTCAAGTGTGTTAGACAAATGCAAATGATAGATAATGCAATATTTTGATACTAATGATAATTAGGTCAATTTTGGGTGTCTACACATTGTAACTGAGATCCTTCAAGAAACTCATTACTTGATCCAACTTATCTTCAGATGTGGAACTGTGTTCTATTGAACTTTGTTATTTGGGTTTTGTAAAATCTTCACTTCATCTCTCCTACCCCAATTTCTAGATGCCTTTTTGTTATTTTCAATATTAGTTGCAATCCTAAAAGAATCTCTTAAATTGGCTAGGCTTTTATTCCTCAATTCATATCCCATTTTCACATCAAAATCATTCGTATAGAGAACCATACACATGGGTTCATTTGGTCTCATGTGAAGCGGGACCTTATTAAAAAGTCTGGTGAATCTTGCATTAAATTTAGTCACTGATTCATTTGACCCTTTGGTTATACTAGTGAATTAATTTATAATAAACCTAGGATCAGTCTTGTCTCCATACTATTCCCTGAAAATCCTTATGAATTCATCCCATGATCCAATAATCTAATCAGGAAAATTTCTATACCACTCCCTGGTCTCATCAGCCAGAGATTGCATAAACAATTTCATAACTACATCTTCATGTTCAATCTCAAAATCATCCACCAAATTAAAAAAAAATTTCAAATGTTCCTCACCAAAAATTGTATTATTTCTTGAAAACTTTTCTAATGCCTTCCTAACATCATTATCAATTGGGTTAGGGTAACCAGGAATACTAGTAAAATCTAGTTGTCTATATCTATCTACTTGCATTGGCCTTCTACCAAACACATTTTGACTCACATTACCCTGCATATTGGCATTTGGGTTTCCTTAGGGATTTTAGTTTGCTCCATGTTGATGCTGATTTTGTTGCTGATTAGCCAACACATTCTAATTTTGATTCTGATTAACCCCTACCTATGGGTTACCTATTGCATTCTGGTTATTAGGGTTAACCATATTTTGATTATTCTATTTATTCTGATGATTGGAATTTTGATTCATAGGGAGTGCATCCTGATAAGTAGTCCTTAATGCTTTAACCCTTTTTCTCATTTCATTCCTTACCCTGACAGCCTCTAGGATTTCAATTTCAGCTCTGAGGATCTTAATCTCCTCCAACAAGGCATTTGCATTTGGTATTGATGAAGATGGTGTTGAACACACCTGGAGATTGAGAGGGGGAGGTGAATCAGTCTATTCTTTAACTTTAAATCAATTTCATTTACATCTTTAAACATCAAATCATATTAACTAGAAAAAGAAGAACACAAAGGAAAGCATGCACCATGTGCAAGGACACCAAGATTTTTACATGGAAAACCTAATAAGGGAAAAACCATGGTGAGGATTAACTCACAATATATGAAGCTCACTGCTATAAAAATTATAACTTTGTTTTAGGGATACAATCCAAGGAAGCTACTATTCCCTATTGGACTTGTAGACTAAGGCTACAACCTTAGGGCAATATACAAGGACCCACTAAAGAGACTCATTGTCTGATAGCAGGATACATGAAAATTACAGTGAAAACATGAACATGAACTGCTGTAAGATGGCATCTAACATATGTTGATGTAGTAGTCCCTTATTTCACACAATTACTCCATCACTATGACTTTGCACACTTCATGCTTAACATTCCCCTTAATCTATCCTCTATTACTCAAAAATGATTTTGTTCTTCTATAAATACCCTCCGCAACAACTCAAAACTTCAATTAGGTCAGCACCAAATGTCCTTTAGATGAAATGTGTGATACTATATAGGTCGGCTTTAAAAAAGTACATTATGAGTTGTGGATCACTTGACATGGCATAACAAGGTCAAATACATCACAACACATCCTCCAAAGCAAAATTAATTAATTAGGATCGACTGTAAATGAAGGGAACTAGACTATTGGCCCAAACAACATCAATATTGTCAACATTTTATCTTCACACCACCGGGGAGAGATCAAAAACATCATGCAAACCAAAATGTGAGTAACATACTTAATTAGCAGTATCTTTACAACCTTCTCCTAAAGTATTTGATCATTATATGCTTCCACCAGAAGAGAAACATATTGAATTGCTAAAAACAGAGCATCCCAGACTGATTGTGACCCATCAATACTTAGAATATTATGTTGTGGTTTACCAAAACATCTAAAACACATATGGATGCACCTATATACCACTCTGAACATATCCCCAAATTTACACAGCCATATCTATCACTTCAGAGGAATATGGAGTATTCCAACAAGCCTTCATCATTACTTTATTCTGCCAAAGTGCAAGCCGAAACTCTATCACTTATAACTTTTACTGCAAAAGGTTTAGTGACTTGAAATCTTGGATATAACAACTTCACATGTCAAAAAATGTATCTTCTGAACTACAAGACTAAATCTTGCTTTGCAGAAGGATGCAGACCAAAACACCATGGCTCAGTCTTAGAGTACACACTATGAATGCCTTAGCAAAACCTTAGCAAACACCATGGCTCAGTCTTAGAGTATACACTATGAATGGCTTAGCAAAACCTTAGCAACCTATCTCTAAGAGAGGTACACCACATTGGCAGGATATCAGTGTAGTGATATTGGAAACATATTGAAACATGTATACTCACCTCTACATCAAACTTAGACATCATATTGATCACCATTCTTCCTCATACTTAGATAGTGGTGCAGAGCCCACCATAGTAAATTTTGGTTTTATTTAAGCAAATTTTGGTTTTTGTGCTCATTATGAGCCGAGGTAGAGTTTTATTCTATTATGGTTGTAATAATGGTCAATTTTTAGACCACTCTTAATGTTTTGAAGTCACATTGTAGTGGAGTCTTAAGTTGGGCTTAAAATTAGGACAGTCTATTAGTGGATAGTCATCTTTTTTGGGAAAACAGTCAGATTTTTGACTTTATGATGGCTTTCCCACAATGGGAGTGGAAGTAATCATGGATTTATGTTTGCATGATATTTTTCTTGCCTCATATACCTCAAGGTAGAAGAGTAGAAGTAGTTTTCAAGAGAAATAATAGTGATTTTTAACAATTTTATGCATTTTTCTGTATTCTTGTTGTTCCAACGTCCTTATGCAAGTTGTACTATACTTTCCTAAGGCAAAATGATTGAAAATGTTTGGAGGATGGTGTAAGATTTCATTTGAGTCAATTTAGATAGACTTTCGTTGATCTTAAAGCATTCCACAGTCAGTTTTATGAAATTAGCTTCCATACCCTCGTTTTAAGGTTTTTAGGCAAAATGATGAGTTTTTACTCCATTCCACCTATTTCATAGGCCTAAAATGGGTGGAATGGGATTAGTTAGATTAGATTTACTTTTTTATTATGTTACAGGAGTAGGGAATTGGAAAAGAATAGTGTTTGAGTCCATTTTCACTTAATATCTTCATGTATTAGGTCCTTGAGCATAGGTAAAGTGGTAAATGAATGCATGTTTGAATTGTAATGGCCCTAGAACCTTGTTATCAGCATATTTAACCCATTTTCAATCCATCTAATGCCCTAGAATGAGTTAGGAGAGTCGAGAGCAAGTTTATCCAATAACTGCCTTGTGACAAGAGGCCTAATTAGGGCTAATCACAATAGAGACAGTCAGTTTTTGAGACCCATGTTCCAAAGTAACCCCTATTGCATGTCTAAAATGTTTTGTAAGTCCTTAATGGGTATCCAAAAATCTAATTTTTTCATGGTTATCTCATGGATCCTTCGAGTTATGTTCCAAAAACCTCATTTCTAAGGCTAGTAGCAATATTGGATTGTTGCAAAGGAATGACTAAAAGGATATAGAGTCAAAGTTTCTGGGGTCTTTAGTGGTCTCAATCTGCCCAAGACAAAGTGATTCAAGGTGTAATAGGATTGGAATAGGCCTTCATTTATGCATTTTTCATCCTTTGGCAACCATGGTACTTAGAGATACAACTTGTCATGTTGGGACAATCAATTAGTGGGTCTTGATAATCCTTTTGGTCTGTCTTTGAGAGAAGTAAATTAGTTACTTTTAAGCAGATCTCAACTACCTTGAAAGGTTTAGTAAGTCTCCCATGCATTCAAATCATATTGGTTAACCTTTCCAAGCCTTGAAAATGGGTATGAGAGTAAGAGGACAATCCATACCATGCAGGGTCAGTCAAGACAACAGTCCAATCCATATTGAATGCATCCGCTGCTCTGCATCAAGTGGTATCAGAGCCTGGGTCAGGTTCTATTTGGGAAGAAAGAAGGAAGTTGAAATGTGAAGGAGGAATAATACAAGATGCCTCCAAGAGCTAGTCCAATCCTCACTAGAGAAGTGAGAATGATGAAGGAATCTCAAGGAGTCCTGGCCAGACTTGCAACCATAGAAGCAAACCTGAGAAGAGGTGGGGTCATTGAGGAAGAAAGTTACCAAGAGAATGAGGGTGAGAATGCAAGCCCTCAAGAGGGATCCAATGTGGAAGAGATGGATCTAGATGATAGAAGGTTTATGAAGATGCTGCAGACTGTGAAAGGAGAAGGTACTGATGTCAAAATGGAGTTACCCATGTATGAAGGAAAAATGAACTGTGAGGAAGTATTAGATTGGATTGATGCCTTGGATAACTACTTTGAGTACAAGGAGATGCCAGAAGAGAAGAAGGTCAAATTGGCTAAGACCAAGATGAAGGGGCCAATATTGACATGGTGGAATTATGTTCAATCAGAGAGGTTAAGGCAAGGAAAAGCAAAAATTAGTTCATGGGACCAAATGGTGTCCAAAGTGAAGAGTCAATTTCTTCCTAAGGATTATACAATTCAAACCTTCAAGAGATTGCAGAATTTAAAACAAAAAGATATGGATGTTATAGCCTATACTAAAGAATTCTACAAGCTGACCATGAGGACAGGGCACACTGAAGATGAAGTTGAGAAAATTGCTAGGTATATCAATGGGCTTAGGCTCAATATTCAGGATGAAATCAGTCTTGCCACCCCTAGAAATGTGGAAGAATGCTTCCAATTGGCAATGAGGGTAGAGGAAAAGATAAAAATGAGACAAGAACAATAGACTAGGGGCATAAGAAGACATTTCATAGGTAGAGGGAACTTTGGTGCAAGAGGACAGTCCCAAAAATAGCAAGGAGAATCAAGTGGCAAAAATAAAGAGAATCAAGAACAAAGGGGTGAATCAAGTGAAAGAGGCAACTTTAGAGGAAGAAGATCAAATAGTAGAGGAAGGTTTGGTGGCCAAGGTACAGGATCAAACACTTTCTCAAGCAAATGTTACAATTGTCATCAGTTTGGACATCCTGCATTCAAGTGCCCAAAAAAGAAAGCATCAAGTTCTCAAGGAGGTGAATGAAGGACCCAAATAGTGCATGAAGAAGACAGTGAAAGTGTCAACTCACCACTTCAACCTATTTCTCCGGAGAGAGGTGATGCATTGATGATAAGGTGGACACTCCTCAAGGTGCCAGCAACCAAGGAGCCTTCACAGAGGAAGTCATTGTTTAGGACAACATGCAAATCACATGGCAAGGTATGTAAGGTAGTTGTTGATTTAGGATCCACTAATAATCTAGTTTCTTTGGAAATGGGAGAGAAGCTACATTTGAAGAAGATCCCTCACCCCACACCCTACAAGTTGTCATGGTTGAATAAGGGGCAGCAAGTCTTAGTGAATGAACAGGCATGGGTGGAGTTCAACATTAGTGGTTATAAGGATAAGATCCTTTGTGACATCATCCCTATGGATGTTTGTCACCTATTGCTAGGAAGACCCTGGCAACATGACAAAAAGAGCAAACATGATGGTTAGAAGAACATTTATGTGATAGAGAAGGATGGAGTCTCATTCTCATTAATACCCCTTCCAGAAGAAGAACCTGATAAGCAAATTGGGTTTAGCATCATGGTGGTAGGAGAGAAGGAGTTTTTACAAACAATGAAAGATGAAGGACAAGGATTTGTAGTAGTGATCAGACCTAAGACCAAGTCTAATGCAACAGCAAATAAGATGGAAGACATACCTAGTGAATTTCAATCTTTGTTGGACAAGTATAAGGACATAGTGGTAGATGAGCTGCCAAGTTCATTGCCTCCCATGAGAGACATCAGCCATCACATATACCTAATACCTGGTGCCAATCTACCTAACAAGGCTGCATACAAGCTGACTCCACATAAGAATAAAGAGATTAAAGCACAAGTCCAAGAATTGTTAGACAAAGGACTCATCAGAGAGAGCTTAAGTCCATGTGTTGTTCCTACTGTCTTAGCACCCAAAAAAGGTGGAGAGTGGAGGATGTGTACTGACTCAAGGGCCATAAACAAGATCATAATCAGATATAGGTTCCCAATCGCAAGAATGGAGGACCTAATGGATTGCTTAGGAGTTGCATGCTACTTTTCCAAGATTGATCTCAAAAGTGGATATCACCAAATCAGGATAAGGGAAGGAGATGAATGGAAGACTGCCTTCAAAACCAATGAGGGACTCTATGAATGAATGGTAATGCCTTTTGGACTCTCAAATGCTCCTAGTACATTCATGGGGTTAATGAATGAGGTCCTGAAACCTTTTATTGGGAAGTTTGTAGTTGTCTATCTAGATGATATTCTTGTGTTCAAAACAAAAGAGGAGCACTTGTAGCACCTAGACATGGTTTTACAAAGGTTGAATGAGGACAAGCTGATGATAAACCTCAAGAAGTATGAGTGTATGAAAGAAGAGCTAATCTACCTTGGTTTTGTCATCTCTAAAGGCACACTGAATATGGATCCTTCCAAAGTTGAAGCCATTCTTAGCTCGCCAACTCCAAAAGTAGTAGGAGAGGTAAGAAGTTTTCATGGTTTGGCTACATTTTATAGGAAGTTTATCAAAAATTTTAGTCATATTTGTTCTTCTATTCTTGACACCATTAAGGGAGATAAGAAAAGAAAGTTTTAATGGACTGAGGAGGCAGCAAAAAGCTTTGAATACCTAAAGAAGAGAGTGGCACAATAGCCCATACTTGCTTTACCTGACTTTGACAAAATCTTTACAGTGGAATGTGATGCTAGTGGAGTAGCCATACGTGCAGTCTTGAGCCAAGAAGGAAGCCAATAGCTTTCTTTAGTGAAAAGCTCAATGAGGCCAAGAGGAAGTACTCTTCATATGATCTGGAGCTTTATGAATTAGTGTAGTCCCTGAGGAAGTGGATACATTACCTCTTACCCAAAGAGTTTGTAGTCTTCACAGACAATCATGCATTAAGTTTCTTGAATAGCCAAGACAAGCTAAGTCATAGGCACATCAAGTGGGTGGAGTATTTATAGAGTTATACCTTCACAATCAATCATAAGAAGGGACAAGCTAACAAGGTAGCTGATGCATTGAGTAGGAGATTAGTCCTAGTGCATGAAATACAACTTTAGAGTGTGGGTTTGGAAGCACTAAAGGACATGTATGATGTTGATACAGATTTTAAGGATGCATATTCTGTTTGCCAACAATTTCAAGGCACTTTCCATGACCAATTTTCTGATTTCTTACTGCAAGATGGATTGTTATTCAAGGGAGCTCAGTTATGCATCTCTAGATGCTCTATGAGGACAAATCTCATAAGGGAGAAGCACTATGGAAGTCTTGGAGGACACTTTGGCATAGACAAGACACTTGATCAAGTAAGAAGGTTTTACTTTTGGGCTAAGATGCATACTGATATTAGAAAATTTGTTGAGTCTTGTGGAGTTTGCTAGAGAGCCAAGGGCTCTAGTTCTAATGTAGGCCTATATCAGCCTCTTCCAATTCCTAGTAGACCTTGGGAGCATCTTAACATGGATTTTGTGTTAGGTACCCAAAACTCAGAGGGGAGATGATAGTGTTTTTGTGGTTGTGGATAGATTTAGCAAGATGGCACACTTTATTCCTTGTAAATGCACAAGTGATGCATCCAATATTGTAAGTCTATTCTTCAAGGAGATAGAATACATGGACTTCCCGTATCCATTGTTTTAGACATAAATTCAAAGTTTATAGGCCACTTTTGGAGAACCTTATGGAGGAAACTTGGAACCAACTTGACTTTCAGCTCTACGTATCACCCACAAACAGATGAGTAGACTGAACTAGTTAACAGATCACTGGGGAATCTACTTAGATTTCTTACAAAAGAACATGGACAACAATGGGATCTTGTTATCCCACGAGCAGAGTATGCTTATAATGACTCCATTAATAGGAGCATAGGTAAGAGCCCTTTTGAGGTAGTGTATGGATTGAACCCAAGAGGTATCTTTGAGTTAAGAGATTTGAGAGGAGTAGAGAAGAGAAGTGTTGAAGGAGAGGAGTTTGCTATGGCCATGAAAGACATCCATGATCAAGTTAGAGAGAAAATCAAGAAGAGTGTTGAAAATTACAAGAAGCATGCAGAGTTGAAGAGGAGGAATGTTCAGTTCAAAGTTGGAGATCTAGTACTTGCACATCTTAGAAAAGAGAGGTTACCTAAGGGAAAATACACTAAGTTACTGATGAAGAAAATTGGCCCACGCAAGGTGGTCCACAAGTTTGGTGAAAATGCATATGAGACAAAACTCCCTCCTGGATTTGCTATATCACCAATTTTTAATATTGCTGACCTATATCCTTTCAAGGAGTCTTTGGATGTAGGTACTGTTGTTGATGAAGGTATTGTTGATGATGAGTGGATAAGAGACCTTCCTCCTGCTGCTCCAATCAAACTTGAAGCCATTTTGGACACCAAAGAAGTCAAGAGGACAAGACATAAGGTTTATAATGAATACTTGGTGAAGTGGCAAGGTCTTCCTCATGAAGATGCCACATGGATGACATCTGAAGACATTGCAAAGCATGGAACCACAATCCCTGATCTGATCTCAGGTGGACGCTGAGATCTTTCTCTCCTTGGGTGTATGGTACAGAGCCCACCATAGTAAATTTTGGTTTATCTAAGCAAATTTTGGTTTTTGTGCTCATTATGAGCCTAGGAGGAGTTTTATTCTATTATGGTTGTAAGAAAGGTCAATTTTCGTACTACTCTTAATGTTTTGAAGTCACATTGTAGTGGAGTCTTATGTTGGGCTTAAAATTAGGACAGTCTATTTGTGGACAGTCAACTTTTTAGGGAAAACAATTATATTTTTGCCTTTATGATGGCTTTTCCCATGATGGGAGTGGGAGTAATCATGGATTTATGTTTGCATGATATTGTTCTTGCCTCATATACCTTGAGGTAGAAGAGTAGAAGCAGTTTTGAAGAGAAATAACAGTGATTTTTAATAGTTTTCTGCATTTTTCTATATTCCTATTGTTCCAACATCTTTGTGCAAGCTGTACTGCATTGTCCTAAGGAAAAATGAATAAAAATGTTTGGAGGATGGTGTAAGATTTCATTTGAGTCAATTTAGATAGACTTTCATTGATCTTAAATCATTCCATAGTCAGATTTCTGAAATTAGCTTCCATACCCTATTTTTAAGGTTTTTAGGCAAAACGATGAGTTTTTACTCCATTCCACCTGTGTCATAGGCCTAAAATGGGTGGAATGGGCTTAGCTAGATTAGATTTACTTTTTTATTATGTTGCAGGAGTAGGTAACTAGAAAAGAATAGTGTTTGAGTCCATTTTCACCTAATATCTTCATGTATTAGGTCCTTGAGCATAGGTAAAGTGGTAAATGGATGCATGTTTGAATTGTAATGACCCTAGAACCTTTTTATCAGCATATTTAACCCATTTTCAATCCATCTAATTCCCTAGATTGATTTAGGAGATTTGAGAGCATGTGACAGGAGGCCTAATTAGGCCTAATAATAGTAGAGACAAATAGTTTTTTAGACCCATATTCCAAAGTAACCCCTATTGCATGTCTGATATGTTTTGTAAGTCCTTAATGGGTATCCAAAAATCTAGTTTGTTCATGGGTATCTCATGGATCCTTCGAGTTATGTTTCAAAAACCTCATTTCTAAGGCTAGTAGCAATATTGGACTGTTGCAAAGGAACGACTAAGAGGATATAGAGTCAAAGTTCTTGGGGTCTTTAGTGGTCTCAGTCTGCCCAAGAAAAAGTGATTCAAGGTGTAACAGGAGTGGAATAGGTTGGTTAATTCATTTGCCTTCATTTGTGCATTTTTCATCCTTTGGCAACCATGGTACTTAGAGATACAACCTATCATGTTGGGACAGTCAATTAGTGGGTCTTGAGAATCCTTTTGGTCTATCTTTGAGAGGAGTAAGTTAGTCACTTTTAAGGAGATCTCAACTACCTTGAAAGGTTTAGTAAGTATCCCATGCATTCAAATCATATTGGTTAACCTTTCCAAGCCTTGAAAATGGGTATGAGAGTAAGAGGACAGTCCATACCATGTAGAGTTAGTCAAGACAATAGTCCAATCCATATTGAATGAATCCCATGCTCTGCATCAGATAGCTTCTATCCATCTGCTAGGTCTTCTAGATAGACTTACCTTGAACACACTGACCCCATGTCTCCAACCATGTCAAACCATCTCTCTAAAATCTTCTACTATGTCAAGCATGTTGACCCTATGGAAAACCATCTCTCTCAAATCTTCCACTGTCCATCAACTACATTAACCTATCTCAGCCTTTTCAACTTCTATAAAAAACTCTTATACAAACATGACCTTAGGTTGACACATATTGAGTTGACATCAATGACAACACATATTGCCAACAGATGGGTTGTTTGGATCCCGACTATTTGCCTTGTTTGGAGATTCTTCAATTCTGAGATTGCCAAATAGATTAGTACTTGGGATCTTATAAGACATATCAAACCTCATTTGTTGTCTATCAACTTTCTATTTTTGATAGGTTTCATGAGCATTAGCCTCAGCATCTGTGAAATGCTCCTCAAAAAACCTAGCTTCATGATTTCTATCTTGATTGTTATCATTATGCTGGGAGGAGGGAGGGTCATCCTAGCCACTTTGAGGATTAGGAGACTTCCTCCTTGCCCACATCCTTCCTAATAACTTTGGAACTAAAGCATTTTTCTGGGACCTTCTTCCATACATAAAATAGTGATTCATTGGTTAGGAGACAAATTTCAGAGTCGCCACCCAAGGAAATGGGATTCAATTTTTTAAATTCTATGATAAGATTTGGATTCTTTTGCTGACAACTCTCCAACAAAGTCACCAATCTATTGGTGTTCCCAACTGATTATCTGATTATCCCTATAAGGTAGCTATCCTCAATGCTCGGGACTCTTAGATCAATAGCCAATGAATAGGAGACAATTACTTTCTCTCCTCTACGCTTAAGGCTCTACTAGACCTAGGGGGTACTCCCTTACAACAAGATCTAAAAGATTTTCTCAAGTATAATGAGACACTGATTAAGCAGGTATGTTCTCACTAATGAATTGAGGTCTGAAAGATCCTACTTCAAATTAGTTAAATCCTCAATATGCATCAATTTCAAAACTTTGAGAACATGGAACAACTTCTACACTACACAAAACAAAACAAAAAGTTTAAGATTTTATGATTTTATGTGCTTGGACTTGAAAGACTTCCTTAGATCGATGCCTGTTCATGTTAGCAGAGTCAAAAACCTATGTTCAAGTGTTTTCTTCATAACAATTGAACATTACATTCAGAGGGTGACAACATCACTATTGTCTTATAGAAATGAACCCAAGAAAGGGTATTATCTATGGTTCTACTTCAATAACTTTTTGACACAATATACTTCCCCCTATATATGATTCAAAGCAATTTAATCCATTCCTTGAATGAATGCAAAAAAATAGACACACAATATAGAAAATGTATATTGATGAATTTAGGAACCCTTAGCAACTTCATTCAAAAGAAAAGCATCCATATCAAAGGAGACAACCATAAAGAACACACACATTTAGTGTTTCTCATTTAACTTAATCTAAATAGAATATAACCATGAAAAGAGCAAATAATCTCACACATAGAAGATATAAGCTACAACCCGGTAGTACTCTTTTCTTATTGGAATCAATCAAAATCTCAAGGCTAGTCTAGTATGTTTAGAGAATTCCAATCTCCTTCTGTCTATATCATCTACTATCTACTACTAGATACTACAAAAATTTTCTCCTTATATTGAAGAGATACAAAGTTTGTCAGCTAAGCTCCTAGTACTTAACTATTTTTTGAAAGTTTAACTATTACAATACAAAATAGCTTTGGAGATCATGCTCATTACAACAATTCATATTAAAATTCAATTACAATCACATGTGTGCTGGAAAAATTCTCCAATGTAGACATTTGATTCATTTATGTGAGCTAAAAATGTAGTATCACTTTGAAGCTGCCAAAATGAGTCATCCTTGAGAAACTGATGGATGATTGAAAAATAGCTGAAAGCTCATTCAACTTCGTACTTCTCAACCCAAGCTCCAAATTCTTTGTCATTTGGCCATTTGAAATATAACACTTTAACCACCTTGTCATTGTGAGTTATGTATTGGGCATCCAAGATAGCCTTTGATTCCCTACCAATGTGATCACATAGCTTCTCTAATGATAAGAATTCATCCAACACTGAATTTAGAAGATCTATTCTTAATTCACCATCAATACAAACCAAGGAAACAACCTTGGACCCTATAGTACCAAACTTAGCCTTCCATTGGTCCAATGCTTTGGGTTGATCATGTGCATCTTTGAAATGGGGAAGCACCTTCATCATTATTTAATCAATAGATGTCATTTTTCCTTCAATTGATTATCAAGCTTTACCATATATGAGACCACATCATGAAAAATATTCATGATCTCTGATGTTCCTTGTAACCCAATAGGTTTTTCTGGGTCAAACCTTATTGTCTTGACCATTCTTTTGGGCCACCATTTGTTTGTGCATTTGGTCAGCAATGTAGGAAGCAAAATCAAATTCCAAATTTACAATACTATCCTAGATGTCAATGGCCATAAACATTAGGTGCATAGGGATATTCTCTCCTGCATCCTCTCCCAAAATCTGACACAGTGAATAATAGGTCTTGATGAAGTAATCCTTAAAGCCCTTTATACTAAGAGGCTTTTTCTCAAAAACTTCCAATCGTCTACCACCAGAAGTCCTGAGTCTGTGTCTCAGAATTTTGACAGACCTATACACAACTCTATGTACTTCATATGATCTTCTAAATTTATCGAAGTTAATGGCTTTATTTGTGGCTCTATTAAGACCAAAGACCTCAGCAATGTAGGGCTTAGTAAAGGAGACCATAGTACTTCCGTTAATTTCCAATACTCTTCTGGAGCCAACATCATGTAGGAATACAATCAACACTGAGAGGGGGGGGTGAATCAGTGTTGTTAACAATTTTAACACTTTTTACTCCTTTTCTTAATTTAAATTCACAAATGTAGAATTCTTCAGATAGAATAAGGAAACATATGCAGAGTATCAAAAACAAAACTTGACACAAAAAATTTCCCGAGTGGAAAACCCTCCTGGGGTATAAAAACCACTCAACTGCCTCACTGGCTTAACTCAAAATTTTTGATTACAATTGTCTCACTAACATTACAATTTTGCCTCACTGGCATATTGTATCTCTCTGCATGTCTCACTGACATTACAACATCTAAAATTCAATGACGAGTACATCACAGGGGTTTTCCTGTTTCAATAAAATCAAATGTATATTTTCTGTAATCAACCTTCAACTGTTATCATATCATCTTTACAACAATCAATCAAATTTGATCTTTAAGATATTTCATACCTCTGTCTCTGCAAATCAATCTAAAAACAAATCAATTCATACTCTGCAAATTCATAGATTCTTTCACTGCAATATTGAAAAACTTTTAACCTTTTCCAAAATCATTTTTCAAAGCTTTATTCTTCTCTGGGAAAATATTGTTCAATTCTGATCAAAAATCTCCATCCTTGATTTCACCAACACATCTCCAAAACTAAGCAAATTTCACTATCAAAATGTCTCTTCATGTCAAAAAAAATTTCTCTGCAAAAAGATTATCTTACTACAAAAAATACCATTCTTCTTCTCTGCTCAAAAAACTTTTTCACACTTCCATTAGATCTTATATATACTCCTTGAAAACATATCTGCACACATACAAAAAGATTACAAACATTCATCTTTTCATTTGCTTGTAACCGGTTCAGCTTCAACATAATTTTATCTCAAACTTATCACCTTCTCTTATGGAAAAAACAAACAGCAAAACAAAAAAAAATGAATCCTCTTCGAAAACTCTGCCTTTTCATATTCTTTACAATTAGAAACATACTAAACTTCACTCTTTCCTTCACACAAAAATTCCAATTTTAATGTCTCTTCATCTTCGGTGAGAGATGATAGAAATAGAAGCTTTATTGCCTTTTAGAACAAGGAGGACATCAAGTTTAATGGAGCTAACTGACCGTTTGTAAAAACTTTCTATTTAAATCATGATCCTCCGATGTGCGGTGCCCGCCACTGCAGATTTAAATGAAGAGTGTCGATCTAAGCTTCCCGTCAGTTTAGAACCTCCGCTACCTTGTGATCGGATACCCTAGGTGATGGGGCCAGTAAAACTCACGACAATATAGCCCTTAAGTTGTCACTTAAGTGACATTCACCGCTTGAACAGGTCAACAGGGATTTAAAACAAAAAGCAATGACGTTTAGTTCTTTTGATTTTTCACTCTTAGATTTGGATTTTGTAAACCTTTATACTATGTAATAATCAAATGTGACATGTTGATCTTTTCACCATATGATTTAATTTTTTTTAAGTGCTTAACCTGACCACATATGCTAACTACAGGTGAGTATATGTCTTGACATATAACCTAACCACATATAAATGAGATATCATATATGTCACAACAATCTCTTTATATAATTGTAATTATATGACTTGACATAGGACATGTCACATATCCACACCATTTAATTGAAAAACTATTCACTGAAGACCACATAACTGAACTGAAAAACCATATCACTGAAGACCACATCACTGAACTGAAAAACCATATCACTGAAATCATTGCCATTGATGAAGACCATGTCCCTGATGAAGACCATGTCCCTGATGAAGACCATTCACTGATGAAGATCATTTTGGCATCAATGAAAAGACAATATACTCAACTGTGAAATGTGCTACAAAACTCCCCCTTTGTCTTTGACATTGATGGCAAAACCATAACTGATTTCTCCCCCTTTTTGACATAAAAATGTCAAAGGCAAAAAAAATAACACCACAACCAATAGATTCCTGTTCTTGTAAATACAATCCTCTGAAAAAATTTGTCAAAATCAACACTTTACTTCATACTGTAACACTGCCAACCACAAAAATATGTACAAAAACTATATACAGGCTATGTACAAATGAGATTCAGGATATTAAAATAATCTAGAAAACAACTCCCCCTGAATCTAATATCTCTGTAACTTACTGAAGAGAGACAAGAGACAGAACTCCCAGTCTCTGTCTCAGAGTTTCAAATGTCTCCTTTGGCAAAGGCTTTGTGAAGATGTCAGCCAACTGATCACTTGTATGCACATATTCCAAAGCAACTTCATTTTCAATCACCTTTTCCCTTAGAAAATGATATCTAATAGCAATATGTTTAGTTCTTGAATGCATTATAGGATTCTTTGACATATTGATAGAACTTGTGTTATCACAAAGAATAGACACAGGCTTTTTAACCTCAACCTTAATATCAAGAAGTGATTGTACCATCCAAAGTACCTGTGTACAACATGATGAAGCAGCAATGTACTCAGCTTCAGCTGTAGATAGAGAAACACAATCTTGTTTCTTACTATGCCATGCAACCAATCTGCCACCCAGAAAGAAAGCTGCCCCACTTGTGCTTTTTCTGTCATCAGGACACCCTGCCCAATCTGCATCTGTATAGGCAAGAAGTGTAAAATCATTGTGTCTAGGATACCATAAACCAAAATCAAGTGTACCCTTAATATATCTAAAGATTCTCTTAATAGCATTCAAATGTGATTGTTTAGGACAAGCTTGAAATCTAGCAACCAAACAAACAGCCTGCATAATATCAGGCCTAGAAGCAGTGAGATATAAAAGACTCCCAATCATAGATCTATACAGAGATTGTTCTACTTCAGGTGATTCATCATTTTTACTTAGCTTATGCCCTGTCTCCATAGGAGTACCCAAAGGTTTGCAATCATCCATTTGAAACCTCTTTAACATCTCTTTGGCATATTTATTTTGTGAGATGAATATTCCCTTTTCAAGCTGAGATACCTGAAGACCAAGAAAGAAAGACAATTCTCCCAACATAGACATTTCAAATTCTGATTTCATGATGTTAGGAAATGAATGACTCATATCATCATTGTTACTACCAAAAATGATATCATCTACATAAATTTCAACAACCAGAATATCCTCACCTTTGATTAAATAGTACAAATTACTGTCCACACCTCCTTTTGTGAACCCCTGTTCCTGCAGAAATTTATCCAGTCTATAATACCAAGCCCTTGGAGCTTGCTTTAAACCATATAAAGCCTTTTTCAATCTATAAACATGATCTGAATTATCTTTATTCACAAAACCTTCTGGTTGTTCCATGTAGACTTCTTCTTCAAGATCTCCATTTAGAAATGCTGATTTTACATCCATTTGGTAAACTTTGAAATTTTTATAAACTGAAAAAGCTAAAAACATTCTTATAGCTTCTAATCTAGCAACAGGAGCAAATGTTTCTTCAAAGTCAATACCTTCAATTTGTGAATACCCTTTGCAAACCAATCTGGCTTTGTTTCTAACAACTTTACCTTTATCATCAAGCTTATTCCTAAACACCCATTTTGATCCAATGACATTCTTACCTTCTGGTCTTGGAACAAGTTCCCATGTTTTGTTCTTTTCTATTTGGCTTAACTCCTCTTCCATGGCATTAACCCATGCTTCATCTTTGTTGGCCTCAACATAATTCTTTGGTTCTATTTCAGATATCAAACACACATGTGCTTGATTATGTGCAGCAGCTTACTTTCCTCTTCTTGTTAACACACCACTGTTCTTATCCCCAATGATCAACTCATGAGGATGATCTCTTTGAAATGCCTTTGAAAGAGTCTTTGTCTTAACATCAACAGATTTTTCAGGATCTTCTTCCTCTTCCTGAATTTCTTCTTCCTTTTGTGAATGATGATCAACTTCAATGTCATGAATCAACTGCATACAGGGCTGCAAATCCTCATCCACCTTAACATTAGTACTTTCAATTATTCTTTTGAGCCTATTGTTAAAACACTTATATGCCTTGCTATGTGTAGAATAACCAAGAAAAATGCCTTCATCACATCTAGACTCAAAACCACATAAGCTATCATTATCTTTCTTGATGTAACACTTACTTCCAAAAATTTTGAAATACCCAACATTAGCTGACTTACCATACCACAGTTCATAAGGAGTATAATTTGACTTTACCCTTAATTGAACTCTGTTCAGAGTATATACAGCTGTATGAACAGCTTCTCTCCAATAGACATTAGGCAGATTTGCATCATGTAGTAAGGTTCTTGCCATTTCTTTTACAGTCCTGTTCTTCCTTTCAGCTACTCCATTTTGCTGTGGAGTTCTAGGAGTGGAGAATTGCCTTCTTATCCCATGTTTTTCACAATACTCCTCAAATTCCTTTGAAGTGTACTCTTCTCCATTGTCTGACCTTAAACATTTTAGCTTGAAATCAGATTCCTTTTCAACCATCTTCTTGAAGATTTTGAATCTATCAAATGCCTCTGATTTATGCCTTAAGAATGTTACCCATGTCATTCTTGAAAAGTCATCAATGAAAAGCATAAAATATTTTTCTCCTCCCAGAGCTTTAGTCCTTGGAGGACCACACAAATCTGAATGTACCAGCTGCAGAGGTTTTGAAGTAAAATACTCCTTAGGCTTGAAACTAACTTTAGTTTGCTTACCCAGCTGACACTCTTTGCATATAGTATTACTTGGTTTTGAAATATGAGGCATATTTCTGACATTGTGATTCCTGCTGATTCTCACAAGATTGTCAAAATTCACATGACCAAGTCTTCTATGCCACAACCAGCTTTCCTCAATTTGACCCATGAAACAGATATGGCTATCAACACTTTTAGTTTCTGAATTATGAAGATTGTAGATGTTACCACTAGTCCTTAGACCTGCTACAATAACTTTACCTGATTTCTTTTTGATCTCACATCCATGTGCATCAAAAACCACATTAAAACCATTGTCACATATTTGACTGACACTTAACAGGTTGTGCTTCAGTCCTTCTACAAAATACACATCATTTAGTGGTGTTTCATCATCAAGAAGAATTGTACCTTTGCCTCTGATCATAATACAATCATTATTTCCAAACATAACAAAGCCTTCATTAATGTCTTCAAACTTAACAAACTTATCTTTGTCCCCTGTCATGTGGTTGGAGCAACCACTGTCAATCACCCACTATTCCTTCTTTTTGGCATGAAAAGCAGCTTGTGCAATCATAACATCTAAGCTCTTATTGATTACCTTAGGTTTCCAAACAAGCAATTTCTTTTTAGAACCCAAAGAAGACAAACCTGAGACAGTATTTCTTGTTGTTTGCTGCATTTGCAATGAAGGTCTACAGAATTTTGCAATATGCCCAAAATTTTTACAATTGTGACACTTCAAACTTCTTAAGAACATGAATGGATGCATTTCTCTTCTGATTCCAAATCTGCATTCACTGGCTTTGTGTCCAAACCTGTTGCAACAAAAACAATATCCAGTAAAGTGAGCATTATACCTGAAAGTATCAGTTCTGTTGTAGTTTGTTGTCCTTATGATTGATTTGCCTTTTATACTAGCCTTTTGAGAACATTGTCCCTCTTCAAATCCAAGACCTGATTTATCTTTGAATCCTTTTTGTCTATCAAGAAGATCATCTAATTTATCACTGCTTCTGCACATATCAAGTCTTCTTCTTAGACCAACAATTTCAGCTTCAAGTGTATGACATTCCTTGTCCTTGTTATTCAATTCTTTGTCTTTATCATCAATAATTTTCTTACTTTCTTCAAGAGAAAGAATTAGATCAGTAATCTGTTTCTCATAACAAGTTAACTTGTTATTCATGATATCATTTTCTTTTTGAAACTGACTTCTTTGAGCAATGATTTCCTTCTGAAGTTTCTTGACTTGACTTAATGCACATATCAATTCTCCTTCAAAGTCAATAACAGCTTCACAACTGTTTGATTGTTCTTCACATTTTTCCTTTTGATCTTCATTTAGAATAGCCATAAATAAAGTCTGTGCATTTTCATCAAGAAAATCATCTGAATCACTTTCAGTCATATCAACATTTTTTATGAACAGACTTCTTTTCTTTCTGAAATTATTTTTCCTTCTAGAAACAAACTGTTTCTTTTTGAATTGCTTCTTGTTTTCATCTTCATCACTGTCTGGATCTTTGTAAGGACACTGAGCTGCATAGTGTCCAATCTTTCCACACTCAAAACATTTGAATGGAAGCTTACCTTTGTACTTACCAACAGATCCCTTCTTTAACTTGCTTGCAAGAGATATTTCTTGTTCATCATCCAATTCATCTGAATCAGAAATCTCCTTTTCTTTTCTGACTGATTTGAAAGCAGCTTCTTTGCTTGAAGGTATGTCATTACTAATCCTCATCTCATAAGTTGTGAAAGTGCCATGAAGTTCATCAAAGGTAACTTTTCTTAAATCTCTTTCTTCAACAGCAGACACTTTGGATTCATATTTTGGATTTAAGGTCCTTAAGATTTTTGTAACAACTGTCTTCTCTTCCAGTGTATCACCAAGTCCTCTGATAGCATTTACAATTTCTTGGACCCTTAGAAGATATTCTGCCACTTTCTCATCATCACTCATTTGGAGACTTTCAAATTTGGCTCTGTAGGATTGCAATTTTGCTTCTTTGATTTTATCATCTCCTTGATAAATATTAGACAGTTTGTCCCATATTTCTTTGGCTGTTTTGCACTCCATGATTTTGACAAGTATGTCATTGGTAAGACCACAACATAATGCATTTTTAGCCTTAGCATTATTTTCATATGCTCTTTTCTCATCAGCTGTGCTAGGAGGATTTGTAGCAGTATATGCAGTAACAATGGCAGCATACACATCATACCCCAGAGATGACAAATATGACTCCATCCTGAATTTCCAAAAAGCATAGTTAGAACCATCAAACACAGGTGCTTTATAATTAGAGTAACCTTCTTGACTTGCCATGATAAGTATTCCAGAAATATGATCTACCCAAGCTGATTAAGCTTTGACAGGGTACCAGGCTCTGATACCAATTGTAGGAATACAATCAACACTGAGAGGGGGGGTGAATCAGTGTTGTTAACAATTTTAACACTTTTTACTCCTTTTCTTAATTTAAATTCACAAATGTAGAATTCTTTAGATAGAACAAGGAAACATATGCAGAGTATCAAAAACAAAACTTGACACAAAAAATTTCCCGAGTGGAAAACCCTCCTGGGGTATAAAAACCACTCAACTGCCTCACTGGCTTAACTCAAAATTTTTGATTACAATTGTCTCACTGACATTACAATTTTGCCTCACTGGCATATTGTATCTCTCTGCATGTCTCACTGACATTATAACATCTAAAATTCAATGACGAGTACATCACAGGGGTTTTCCTGTTTCAATAAAATCAAATGTATATTTTCTGTAATCAACCTTCAACTGTTATCATATCATCTTTACAACAATCAATCAAATTTGATCTTTAAGATATTTCATACCTCTATCTCTGCAAATCAATCTAAAAACAAATCAATTCATACTCTGCAAATTCATAGATTCTTTCACTGCAATATTGAAAAACTTTTAACCTTTTCCAAAATCATTTTTCAAAGCTTTATTCTTCTCTGGGAAAATATTGTTCAATTCTGATCAAAAATCTCCATCCTTGATTTCACCAACACATCTCCAAAACTGAGCAAATTTCACTATCAAAATGTCTCTTCATGTCAAAAAAAATTTCTCTGCAAAAAGATTATCTTACTACAAAAAATACCATTCTTCTTCTCTGCTCAAAAAACTTTTTCACACTTCCATTAGATCTTATATATACTCCTTGAAAACATATCTGCACACATACAAAAAGATTACAAACATTCATCTTTTCATTTGCTTGTAACCGGTTCAGCTTCAACATAATTTTAGCTCAAACTTATCACCTTCTCTTATGGAAAAAACAAACAGCAAAACAAAAAAAAATGAATCCTCTTCGAAAACTCTGCCTTTTCATATTCTTTACAATTAGAAACATACTAAACTTCACTCTTTCCTTCACACAAAAATTCCAATTTTAATGTCTCTTCATCTTCGGTGAGAGATGATAGAAATAGAAGCTTTATTGCCTTTTAGAACAAGGAGGACGTCAAGTTTAATGGAGCTAACTGACCGTTTGTAAAAACTTTCTATTTAAATCATGATCCTCCGATGTGCGGTGCCCGCCACTGCAGATTTAAATGAAGAGCGTCGATCTAAGCTTCCCGCCAGTTTAGAACCTCCGCTACCTTGTGACCGGATACCCTAGGTGATGGGGCCAGTAAAACTCACGACAATATAGCCCTTAAGTTGTCACTTAAGTGACATTCACCGCTTGAACAGGTCAACAGGGATTTAAAACAAAAAGCAATGACGTTTAGTTCTTTTGATTTTTCACTCTTAGATTTGGATTTTGTAAACCTTTATACTATGTAATAATCAAATGTGACATGTTGATCTTTTCACCATATGATTTAATTTTTTTTAAGTGCTTAACCTGACCACATATGCTAACTACAGGTGAGTATATGACTTGACATATAACCTGACCACATATAAATGAGATATCATATATGTCACAACAATCTCTTTATATAATTGTAATTATATGACTTGACATAGGACATGTCACATATCCACACCATTTAATTGAAAAACTATTCACTGAAGACCACATAACTAAACTGAAAAACCATATCACTGAAGACCACATCACTGAACTGAAAAACCATATCACTAAAATCATTGCCATTGATGAAGACCATGTCCCTGATGAAGACCATTCACTGATGAAGATCATTTTGGCATCAATGAAAAGACAATATACTCAACTGTGAAATGTGCTACACATCATACCTACTTGCAACAAGTTTGATTAATTCCACATATACAAATATATCTGTGACTACAACTCTTCCCATGTCCAAATTCCATCCATTGCTCAATGGAGACTTAGAGCTCCTCTTTCTATGCAAGTGCTCGAACAAAGACCATCCTGTTATAGGGGTAAATGCATCCCTGACTTACCTGAAATCATCCACAAATTTGTCATCTCTATTCTTCCCAGGAATATTTAGGGCTCATTTTGATGAGCCTGGACACTAAGTAAGTAAATCCTACTCAAAGCTTTTTTTTTTGATGTGCCATCCATTTTACTTCATACTTGATTATATTATAAACTAGGGTTTATTTGAAATGGAACCAGGTTCAACAATTCACCCTACTATTCTTACAAATTCAACTTCTACGACCAATTTCAGAATGAAATCGATAAGATTTGCAAACAAATAGATTGAAATACCAACAAATTTATACTTGTTGGTCACAAGTAGAAACCCTGCTTCTTCAATTGTTGCCTCAAGCTGCTCAGTTCTCACAAGAATTCTAGTTACCAATGGATGTATTCAGAGCAACAATCAATTTTATGCATTTACTTCACCAATTGAGCAAGATCCTGGTTGATTTTCCATCAAATCATCATTAATGTGATTGTGCATCGGTGTGCAAGCTATGATTAGTCATTCTCCATGTTTGAATGTGTACCATTGATCTTAATCAGTCCGTGGGAAAATCTGCAACTCTAATTTGAAAATACCATCACTGAATGTTAATTCACACACTCAAAGTGGTACAGACCAATCAAGAATGACCAACTCAGCAAAAAATTTCCATTCTAGATCCATATGGTGGCTCTTCACAATAGTGTAAGCCTAGGAGGGACCCACACTATTTCCCTCATGCCAGCACGCCTAGTGCTAGCTTCAGTGTACTTAGACTAGATGGGACCCATATGACATGTGTCACTCTATAGCAGCATCCTAAAGTATATTCCTTTTCATCTCCCAGTTGTATGCTCATGCAATCCATTAAGGAGCGAGCATGACATAGGCTTTAGGCTGATATGGATTTTGGGCCCACCTGCATGGAAATCCATGGTCAGCGCATCAGTACAACTCTGACAGATCTAACAGATCTAGAGCCCATGATGTCATGATAACTGTTAATTCAAAGTTACGAACTTTTAACTCAGACTTAGGAAATATTTAAACATACAGGACAAGCTAGTAAGTAGGCTCAAGGGGCCAGTTTCAGACAGGAAACAAGACATGAAGTCATAACTCAAACTCTGGGTGACTGCCAACAATAGGTCAACTTGAAAATAGAACACAGTCTTGAATGAAAAGGACTAAGTGTTGTGCCTCGCACAGACACCCCATTTCAAAATAGGGATCCCCTCTTTCAAATTTTGGTCTAGGATGTCAAGTGGATTTTCACCTCCTAAGTGGTCAAGTGGTCAAAGTGTATTCTGGCCATGATTGAATGATGATGTTAAAAAATCATTTTAGGAATTTGCTAGGTTGGATTTTTATATCTCTTTTGATGGCCTTGAATAGATCTTTTGCACTAAATTGCTATCCAACCAACTTTTGTGCTGATTTGCCTCCTAACCAACTTTGCGTTAAAATCCTTTATCACTGACTCTAGCACTGGTTTTCCTCCTGATGGACTTTTGCGCTAAAATCAATCGTCTCTGACTTGTGCTGTATCATTCAATCATTGACTAAGTTGGATGAGGCCAAAGTTCCCACAAGTCTAAAGGACCATAAAGTCCCACAAATTGCATAAAGTTGAGCCTATGGTCGCAGCGTTAAAAAGATCTCTCACTGACTAGGTCCATTGCATCCAACTTCCTCGCCAAGTCTGAGCAAATGAAAAGTCGTACAAAAACCCTAATCTATCGACTATATGTCGCACATTAATGGCAATTTGTCTGGGGTAATAAAATGGATAACCTCCTTGTTTAAATCATTTTTACACTTTGATAAAGATTTCATAGTCCCTTTGCAATCGTCTTAGCCTGTTGAACATTTTTTACCGCCATTGCCTTGAGTTCGATCCCGTGACCGTTTCCTGCCTATGCAATCCAGACATATTTTATGGAAACTAACCAAGTAGGGTTTCCACTTATCCTCTTTGAGAATTCACTATATGTGGTTAGGGTTTGATTTCAAAGTACATTTTCTTTCCAAGCAACGCATTTAGGGTTTTCAGCTAGGGTTTTGTGCATGAACTATTTGTTTTTCCTTTGAAACCTAGTTTGAATTTCCCCTTGAAAATGTAGATGGATTGTTATGAGCTAAAAAGAACAACTTAAATAGACCTAGCCAATTTTTTCATAAACTAGAAAGACATTTGGTCTTGGCGCTAAACTTGAGTCTGACTGACCTGTAAACATTGCAAACTCATCTAGTTAGTCGGTGACCATTAAAACCCACATCGTGCTTTGAAACCCATTTAGTGCTAAAAACATTTAACTTCTGATCCACATAGTTTTGTCATGTTAACCAATTAGATTAGCGGGACTTCAAAACTCCACAAGATTTGAAAAGATATTTAGCACTAAAAACCTCTTGTGCCGACCATGCGCTAAATGACCCCGTCTCTGACTTGGTTCAACACTTTGAATATCTCTACAAATTGGTGACATCCAAAGTCTTGCTGAAAATAAGAAAGTGGCTCTGCGCTAAAAATGACCCCATCTGACCTTGCACTGAAACATTCCTTCACTGACTTAGTCAGTTGACCTCAAAACTCGCGCAAGTCAGACAAAGCCAAATCCCTCACAAGAGTAGTGAAAGAGATCTCAAAGAGGCTTGCGCTAAAACCCGACTGACTAACTAAACAACTAATGAAAGGTCGGTGACCTTCAAAAGTTGCGCAAGTTGGTAACATCCAAAACCTATGCAAGAGCTAGAAGAGAATGAACACTAATAAAACCTTGAGTCAGACAAACCCATTTTTCCCGCTGAAGTCGGTAGACCTCAATTTTAACACTTTTCTACCTACAAGTCGGTTGACCCTAAAAATAGCACAAATGATGCAAAATGACTATGTTTTAAGATTTTTCAAAGGGAAAATATTAGGAATGATGAAGTTAATGTTGTGATACATAGATAATGATGATTTTCATGCTTTCAATAAGATGTTTTGCAGCATTAAATGTTTTTGCATGCATTAATGGTGAATTGTTGTGAAGTGGGTATAATGGTAATAACTGCTAGATTTGTGATTCTTTAAAAAGGGCATATCAGTAGTATTAGCAGATTCATTAAAGTTCATCTCAAACTTAGGAGTGTGTGAAATAATTCTCAAGGTGTCAAACTTATAAGGTCTGGTCCTACAGATTAAATAACTGCCTGAGCTCAAGCCATGAAGTACAAATTTGAGGGAATCCCTCCAGAGACCAAGATTCACTCCGGATGGAGTGATGTAGGAGACACAGATCTGGGTCATATAGACTTAGATGACTTCAGATTGAGAATCTTTGGTCCAAACCCAACTCCTAGGGCCAAAACACTCAAAGACAGTGGTATATCACAAGTTGTTACTTTCCCTACCTCAGTACAATGTGCAGAATTGATAGTAACCTATGTAGATAGGTATGATGTCATGACAAGGACAATTCAAACTACTAATGGGGATATCCTGGCTGATTTAAGTCCACCCTCTCTAGCTAAGACCTTTGATATTCCATGGTACAAAGTCATGACCATGCCAGACAAACAAGGATCAGAGGGGACTTACAACAAAGATGTTGAGGGATGCAGGAAACATATGAATGACCATTGGGCCAAAAATAGAAGGTCTGCCCTCAGTAAATTTCCCCAAGTGCTATATAGGAGTGATTTCCATGATGAAATTAGAGATTTGATAACTTTTCTGAGAAGAATATATGGATTACCCACAACCTCCACTTTTGAGGGGTGGATGTTTGTTATCATAATTGAGATATTGAAAGGGACTAAGTTCCACTAGGCCCAAATCCTTAGTGACAACATTCATGAGGCCTTTAGCAACTTCAAAGAGAAGAGCTACTTCAAATGGACATCTTATGTTGTCTATGTATTAGCAAGGAGAAATCATTATGTTGGGCTATCTAAGATTGGAGAAGTTGGAAACGATGAGCAAACCCAAATAAAAGTCTATGAATGTTACCCACAACTGACCTCATCTCAATCTTTGATACATTTTAAAAGGGTAAATAATGCTTTCACAACGTATATAGCCAGACTGCTGCAAGGTAATACAGCCTTGAGGATTTCCTTTGAAGCAATGAATGAAGTAACTAAATATGGTAGGTGGTATATTCAATTTGAGAAATTCATGTATCTAAGAGTACAAGGCTTCACTGGGATGGCTTATAGACTTCCCAGATATCCTGATGACAAGACAGTGCTTCTAGAATTGTCTAGATAGTTGATACCCTATGCTGAGAAACTCAAACACTTACACAAAACCAATGTGTAGTTTCCTATTAGATTCAGCAAGGGGAGTTATGCATGCCCTTCTTTAGCTTCGGCAGAACATTCTGACAAAGAGCTTCAACTCCTCAATTTACATTATTACAATGCAAGGGATCACTTTGATCCAAATAAGGTAATGGAAAGATTCGTAAGTAAGAAGTTGTTTCACAAGATACATATTGAAGACTTTTGGGCTGACTGCCCAGATGATTATGAAGTTACAAAGAAGGCACACTCAAGGTTGCCTCTAGCCTTCATCAAGAAGTTCCACATTATTGCAGTGCCAGATCAGTTAGAAGATGATGAAAATGTTATGGTTAGAGGACCTTGGGAAGCTCAATACCATCAACCCATCCCACTACCAAATTGGGAAATGCAGAAGAAAGCTCCTTGGATACCATAATGAGAGAACCAATTAGATTGAGCAAGGCCTGGGTAAGGGGTTAGGTGGTTGCTTTGGAAGGACAAGGAGTACAACTTACTTATGCTGCATTAGAATCAGATAAGGACTCTGGAGGTGAGAAGGATGAACCAATAAATGTTACAGATGAGGTAGAGCTGGCTGAGAAACAGAAATCAGATAGTGAAGAACACACATCTCTGGTAGAAAAAGCAAAGAAAATTAAGAAGCCATCTACAAGGCCTCCTTCAAAGAAAGATCAGCCTCCCTCCACTAGGACAAGGGCCTCCAAGAAAAGAGATATGCCAAGTGGCCCTGGAGAAGGTTCTAAGACCAAGAAAGCAAGGGTAAAGGAGGTCACTAAGGAGGATACTACAACACAAAAAGATACTAATCCTCCAACTTCCCTATCTCCTACTGCTCAAAGTATAAGAATGGCTGCCTCAACCCCTGTAGGTTCTACTGCCGCTTCTTCCTCTACCACTTCTACTACTCTTGCATCCACTTCACCTGTGACCTCAGCTGCCATTATCGAAGAAACATCCCCTACTGCCACCTCTCTTACCTCTACCATTTCAACTACTTCCTTCTTGTTGGCAATTTCTTCCAATGCCCCTAGCAACCCTATTTCCTCCACTCCTGCCACTTCATGCCCCTCTACTGTTACTACACTTGGACGTTCTACTTCTTCCTCTCAATTATCCACCCCCGCAACATTACCTCCTATTTCCACCATCCTTTCACCTCTGCTTCCTCTACCTTCACTACCTTTTCCTTCACCTCTTGTCATCTCTTCTTCCTTCTCAACAGTATTAGCTAATTTAACATAGATTAACATGCCTTCACTACCCATATCCTCTGCATTTCCTATTTCACAAATGCCTGCAAATTCTTTGGCTGTATCTCTATTGCCCGATATTGAGAAAGTATGTGCAGAGCTGGGTTTGCAAGAGCCTAAAACAACATTATTACCTAGGGAGGAGAAAGATGTATTGACAGAAGTGAGTAACGAAGACTCCAATGAACCTCTAACCAATGTTGAAGTCATTGATGTATCTGACACTCCTCCAGAGAAAGGTCAAATGGAGGAAGTTTTGAAGTCAGCCCAAGAAAGTATAGTGATAAACCTAGGAAACTTGGCCCAAGAAGGAGAGAAAGAAGAGGAGATGAATACAGATAAAGATGGAGAACCAAAGCAAGAACAAGAGCCACTTGAAGAACTAGCTGTAATTAATAATGACGAAGCCATTGAATTGAATAAATCTTTAGCACCTGAATGGTTGCAAAGTAGAGTAGCATATCCTAAGCCACAAGTAGAAATAATGCAGCTAGATTTGAGTACTATTTTGTCACAAGCTCAGAGGCCTATGAAGCAAAAGAAGGCAAAGATACAATCCAGGATCTATAAAGATGAATTAGGATCCAGAATTGCAAAGATTGCAGTCCCACCAACTGATGTAGCCAAAGAACAAATCAAAGTGGAGGATTATGTGATCTCCACAGTTGATTTGGGACCCTCTTGTTGATGATGGTTTTGATGCAATCATAACAATTAGTTAAAATTCACATAAAATGAACCAAGGCTAACTTGAAAGATATGAAGGAATCGGTTAAGATTCACTTAATCCCAAGTTTAATATGGTCAAGTCTTGACCTGTTGGGCAAATTCAGTTGGTCAATGTGAAGCTGTAATGTTCAAGGGCCTTACGTAGTTTAGGGTTTCTTGATGATTAACTAGACTCAAACTATGCAAAAAGATCATAAATATCAGCAAGTTGTTCATTCCTTTTGCATAAAATATTTACTATGTTGCAAAACTTTTGAATGGTCTTCTTGAATTATTGCAGCTTTCCTCTCTTAAATATTTATGAAGACTTGTCTACTTTCAAACTCTGTTGTTCATGCTTTTTCAAATATGAGACAAATTTCCTTCAAATTTCTACATTTTAAGCTAAGTATTTTCAGATGGGTTGGGAAAAGTTAGAAAGATCTAATCTAAACTCCATTCATTCTACCAAAGGATCTAATTGTTCTGTTATGCACTTTATAAGTATTGCAACAAATTGATCAAATCCACAGAAAAAACCTTAAATGTAAGTTTTGAGCATTTTCACAAACATACACTTAAGATTGCAAGCTCTAAGAGAAAATGTTTCAAACATAATGAAGAGCAAGAAAACACTCAGAAGATAGATGCAGAATTCCAGATTCAATTGTATTAGAAATAGACAGTCATATAAGATTTACAATGTCTGAATGACTCTGAGCTTCAATGATCAAATTACAAAAAAAACTTACAAGCTTTACAGATACAGTAAGGAAGCTAGATGTTCCACGCATTCCTTATTGCAAACACAAGCGACCTCCTTCTTCTACTTCTAAACTAAAAGGTCCCTTTAATACAATTGCTTGCTATTTTCTAAAAAAAATCCCTGTGTAGCCCCTGTGTAAAGTTTTATAGAATAGAGAGGCATAATATATAGACTTTTGATTGTCCTCAATACAACTCAAAACCCTAGTTAAACAATGGTTCAAACCTCTGGCTATAGCAATAAATGCTAAAGAACAAGTTTCCCAAAATACCTCTGAGCATTCATCCAATCTGGGTGAAATATGCCACTTGGAAACCCTAGCAGCTCAATAATAACTCCTATGGTCTACTGCAGTAATGTCTTCAGCTACATTTTGTCTTCATCAATGAAGACCCTTGACTTCCTCGCCCTTCGTCCTTATCTTCCCCTGCTCCTGAGATCAGATTTCCCTCCTCTGTGATGTCATCGTCATCAAGATTCAGCCCTTCTTCACCTGCAAACCTGCAAAAAAAGATAAGTATTAATTTTTAAATAAACCTAAAGGAAGGAAAACAATCTGCCAAATCTAGTCGTGACAGTGTGAACGCATCAATCGGGCCCCAAATCTGTGAAAATTGAGTCCAAAATGCAAATACAGCGTTAAACTGGTCAGGTCAACCATTGTTGACCAAAAACATGCATTCAGGTCCCAAAATGCCCTTAAATTCCTATTGTTCTATATTTCCCCGCCTATCGGTGTGAGATCCACTCATCAGAGAGAGCTAGAAACCCTATACCAGTCACTCAACTCTAGCGGATGCCTTCTCCCGTTATCAGTACCCTCTTTCCTCATCCATCGGTGTAACATAACACTATCGGCACGAGCTCAATTTTCTCCGCCAATACTTTCACTCTGGCCGATATCCTTCACTACTCTCTTTCCATCAGCGTAACATAAGATATCTCCCACCGATCGTTATTGTTTCTTTCTATCGGCGTAACATACACTATCAGCACGAGCTCAATTTTCTCCACCGACCGCTTCACTCTGGCCGATATCCTTTGTTTCTTTCTATCCATCGACATGACACTAGATATTGGCAAGGCAATTTATAACTTCACCGATCACCAACTCTGGCTAATGCCTTCACTACTTTCTTTCCATTGGCGTAACATAACACATCGGTACGGCAATTCAGAACTTCACCGATACCAAAAGTCACACTGATAGCAATACATATGCAACTCCCTGCACCATCGGTAGGACCAAACCCTTCGGTGTGAAATTATCATCCAACTCTGATAGCCACAATTAGGCCAATGAGGGGGGGGGGACCCACGCATGGTTCACTTTGTATCCAACCTCACATACAAGCAAGGATACATACAAGGATCCTCTTTATTTAATAAACTTGGGTCCGCGCATGCATGAAGTGCCCTGTATATTTTACCTGCCAGATATACAAACATGAGATACAAAGTGGATTTAAAACAACAATTTTCTTTAACCTAAAACCACTTCGGGTCCACTTGTATGTATATATCAAAACTTTCATCAAAAGCATACAAGGAAAAAGAAAAAAAACAAATAGCCTTGTATATGAAAGCGATATACAAACCTGAATGTACATTTTACCAAAATGATCATAACTTGTAAAATATGGCAAATTTTAAGATGGTTCAAAAACAACCCTAGCTCATTTTTCACAAGGAATCCAACCATATCATGCACTGGTATTGAAAATACATTTTTTCTCTATTTTCAACAAGGTTTGTATATTTTATCCCCTTTTCCCTTTACCACCAAGCCAAACAACACACACAAAAGCAAAAGCAACAGCCACAGCAGGGGTCCTCATTTTGCTAAGGAGTAAAATGGGGTGTGTTGTGAACATCACAACAACTAGCAACCAAACAAAATAATTAAATTCAAAGCATTTAAGAAAACTAAATGAAATAAATCCATAAGTTCCAACTATCTTTCTTGCAAATTGTTACTCAACTTGAGACATAAGGCATTCAATAAGGGTGCATGAATTTTTATTTTCAGTTTAAGTATGTGCACATGATTAATTATCCTCATCTTGAAGATCGGTTGAACAAACCAGTGACTTACATTAGCCTACGTAGTTGAGGATATTCCCTCATAGCCAACCGGATAGAGCCTTGCTGCCAGCGAGCGTCTATAGCCCCGGCAAGGTTATCGTTACAATTCTCCTATGTAGAGCCCCACTGCCAACGAGCGTCTATAGCCCCGGTAGAGTTACTTAGATGGCTTAATCTAGATTTTCAGTATAATCTACTTTATTCATTATATATTTTATATTTTCTAATTTTTTGAAAGAGATTTCACAAGATATTGCAGTTGTAACTTCATGATGCAAGGAGTGAACACTTGCTAAAATTAAGCTGAGAATTGTAATGGTAGCAAGGGTGACCTCAGATTTTTCACCTAATATCTACAGTGGTAGGTTTGACAAACCCAAGGATTTTAGGTGTGTCATTGTGAGAAACCTCCCTTGAATTCTCAATCACATTTATTGAATACAAAATTTCAGAAGGTAAACAACTCTCTACATTCATGACAATCACAACAAGTTATGCATAAATTGCAAATAATTAACCTGAATATTCTAAATTTTATACTATTTTGAATGGTTGTTAGCTTGCTCCTTAATACTCTAAAGGAAAAATAAAGATCCCTACTGAGGAGAAAACAACGAACCAAACAACAGACTGTACAAGAAAAACAAAACAAAGCAAAAGAAGAATGTACAAACAAAAGGACAGAAACAAAACAATAAACAGAAAGAAACAAAAAACAAAACTATACAAACAACTAAATCTAAAAAAGAAATAGCAAAAGAAAACTGTACATTTCTTACACTACATTACACAAAATGGACTGCCCCTTTGCCTCAGGCCTGGAAGTAGTGTTTCAAATATTGACCATTAACTGGTAATGGCACATCTTCCCCTATCAAGCTCTTGAGTCTAAATGTGTTGTCCCCTATTATTTCTGAGACTTGGAATGGACCTAGCCATAGTTTATCGAATTTTCTATGGCTCCCTTTCTTTTCATGTGCTTTATCCCAGCACAGCACTAAGTCTGATATCCTAAATGTCTTGACTCTTGCCCTCTTATCAAACCACCTCTTTACTACTGCTTGGTGTTTGGCAAATTTCTCGATGGCTTGACCTCTTTTGTCTTCTAGTTGTAGCATTTGTATTATCCTAGCTTCCCTATGGTTATCAAAGCCTAAAAACTCATTGGAAAACCTCCAGATTGGTATTCTCAGATTTATTGGAAGTATGGGATCAGTCCCATAAACTAAATGATAAGGTGTACTACCTAAAGCTGCTTTGAACTTGGTCCTATCTACCCACAGTGCATATTTTAACAAGGTATTCCACTCTCTAGGACTCTTTGCAATTAGCTTTTTGATTATATCTAATAAAATTTTGTTCGTAGACTCAGCTAATCCATTACCTTGAGGGTAATAATTTGAAGAAAACTTTAAAACAATCCCGTATTCAAATGCCCATTTAGAAAACTTTAAAGAAGAGAAAGCAGGGTCATTGTCACATACCAATGAATAGGGAGTTCCAAACCTGGTGATGATGTTTTCTTCAAGAAACTTGATAACTACCTCAGTTGTGGAGAATTTGTAGCATGCAGCCTCAGTCCACCTTGTACAATAGTCCGTCCCCATCAGTATGAACTTGTGTTCTACAAAAGATGGAGGATTGATGACTCCAATAAAATCCAGGCCCCACTGTGCAAATGGTCTTGATTCAATCACAGGTTGTAATGGGTTGGCCTGATTTCTTCCCTTATCTGCTGCAGTCTGACAGGTGTGGCAACTCTTAATGTGACTCTTTGTATCTCTGAACATCGTGGGCCAATAATAGCCCATCCTTAATATCTTGTGCGTTGTAGCTAGATGGGAACCATGACTAGTTCCGTGCTTGTCATGCAGTTCTATTAACACTTTATCCGCTTTAGCTCTATTTAGACATCTCAAATAAATTCCATCATGATTCTTCCTGAATAGAAGACCTCCTTGTACCATATATTTTTGTGCTTTAATCTTCAAAGCTCTCCTCTGAGAAGCTTTCATCCTATTTGGGTACTTTCCAGCTATTAGAAAAGAATTTAAATCACCATACCAGTCTGATATGTGATGAGAATTCAGCACATACTATTGTTTTATCAAATCTGGGTCTGTGTTTGCTATTGTTTGCACCAACGCCTGCCCTCTGACTAGCTTCATTGGAATGATTTCCATGTCGAACTCTTGCAGCGTGGTGATCCATTTGGCTCTCTTTTCTCCAGGTTCGTTCTGCATCAACAGCATCTTTACTATTGCATCTGGCACTATAGCCTTGATCTAGCTATGCAAAATATAATGCTTGAATTTTTTCACGGCCTTTATTAATGCAAATGCTTGTCTTTCGGTATCCAGATATCTTAATTGTGCATCTTTCAGAGGTGTGCTCATAAATGCAATGGGTTTTTCCTCATTGTCTTCACCCTTCTGCGTCAGGGCAGCCACAACTGAATGGGAGGATGCAAAGGAGTAGATATAAAATGGCTTTATGTAGTCTGGGCTTGCTAGTATAGGGGCATCAGAAATGGCCCTCTTGATATCTTTGAATGTAGCTTTAGCCACAGGCGTCCACTCCATCTACGCATCCTTCTTTAACATGGCATTTAGCAGTTGCACGATTTCTACAAAACCTGTGATAAACTTTCAAACAAAGTTAATCTTACCAAAAAATGTTTTTAACTCTTTCCTATTGTTTGGTATTTGCAAACCTTTTATTGATTCTATTCTATCTGGGTCAATCAATATTCTATTTTTAGAAATGACATGCACTAGCAATTTACCTTCAATTACTCCAAATGAACACTTTTTAGGATTAAGGGAAATTCCATACCTCTCACATCGCTTAAGTATTTTCTTGAGATCTTCAACGTGAGTGGATGCATCCTTGGAATACACAGTCAGATCATCCATATACACAATAATGCACTTACCTGATAACCCATGGAACGCAATGTCCATGGCTCTCTGAAAAGTGGCACCTGCATTGATCAGACCAAAAGGCATTCTCCTATATGCATAATTTCCCCATTTACAAGTGAAGGTGGTTTTTAATCTGTCATCCCTATCTATTAAAACCTGGCTATAGCCTGAGAAACCATCTAAAACGGACATCATCTTTGCTCCGTTTACTGCTTGCAGCACTTTGTCTATGGGAGGCAGAGGATAATTATCCTTTTTAGATGATTTATTCAAATTTCTAAAATCTACGCATAATCTGATGTCTCCATTTTTCTTCCTTACTGGTACTAAGTTAGCTACCCAGACTGAATGTCTGACTAGGAAAATTATTCCACCAGACAGCAATTTTTTTACTATTTCAAAGATTAAAGGCTCCAGGATGGCATTCATAGGCCTTTGTTTATGCCTGAATGGCTTAACCTCTGGTCTCAAAGGTATTACATGAGTTATGATGGACGTATCATAGGTTTTCAAGTCTTCATATGTCCATGCTATTACGTGTTTGTATTCTTTCAGAATGTCAATAATTTCTTTTCTTATTTTCTCAGAGCAAGTCTTTCCAATTGGCACATTTTGTGGATTTTGCTCTGTCCCTAGGTTGTGTAAATCACACTTACCCCCTTCTATTTTGGGTAAATCTTTCTGTCTTATTACTCCATCGAAGTCAAAAATATGTTCTAGTTCAATTACCCCTTTGGGTAAAAAGTTGCTCTTCAAGTTGATTATATCCTCTTCGTCCCATGTTATCTCAGGCCTTTCCTGCTCATCAATGATTTGAGCCTCAAATACCTCATTGCAGGTCAGGAAGTCAATAATTTGCTGATCCCCTCCAAATACCTGAAAGTGTGTAACATTGTCTAGGATACTGGGAACACTAACTAATTCTACAGCAAATCATTTCAATCTTGACAGTGTCAAGGGTTCTAATGTGCTAGCTGTAACTGCTAGTGCATCCGGCCCTTGGTTCAGCTCTCTAGGGATGTGCTCTATGTTGAAAGCATCAAATAAATCTATTAAACCCCATACTCTATGTCTGTAACAAATCATTTTCTTGTAGTTGCAAGCATATAGTTTCCTTACTTGTCTGACTACTAGTTCAGAGTCTAAAAATACCTTAATCATTTTCACCTTTTTCTTAACGACCATGACAAGTCCCAAAATTAAGGCTTCATATTCAGCAATATTGTTACTATAGGAAAAATGCAGTCTATATGCTGCTAGGTATGACTTACCCTGAGGGTCTATAAGTTCAACACCTGCACCCGCACCCTGCTTTGACTTGGACCCGCCACATTTTAATGTCCACATGCCATCTTTACTTTTCTGATCTTTCCCCTTGGCATGCTTCATCTCTCTATTACTTGTGAGGTGCTGGTATATTTATTCATGGGTATTTCTATTTGGTTAACTTGCATATGTATATTTTCAGCTTGCAAATCAAAAAGACAACTACCCTTGTCTTTTATTCCCTCTTCTAAATTTGAAATTAGAGCATCTACATCACCCTGAACGTATTTCTATGTTTGATCAGGATTCACATTTTCCTCTTGTAACCCTACCCTCTCCATGCATTTTTTGTATTCATATTCGATGATGTCCTTGCACATTCCACAACTCTCCTCAGAATGTGGCCTATTGTGAACTCTACATTTGTTTTTATACAATTTACATTGGGCGGGCAGACTTTGTTTAATGCACTCTTCCACCTCTTGTCTAATGGCATGACCAAATTTGCCTATTGCACTATTTTCTTCATCCAAAGAATTTTCATCAAACTCAATGAATAATGCTATCTCCTTGTTGACATGTTTTTTTCTAAAGTTTAACATCATGATCTCTTCAATATGTACCCCATTGTTAGTAATTCTATAAACATCAGGTTCAACAGTGGCATATAATATTTCATTTATTCGATTATACTCTATTATCATATGTTTCATCCTAGGTTCTGCCTCTATTCTTATCTAGTTTGGGACATCTCTCCAAGGTAACCACATATGTGAAAAATCAATGGCCATATATCCGATCAATGTTTTGGACCAATCCCTACTTAACAACTTTCCATAATTTATGGGTATAACCACTATTTGAATGTCAATGAATTGGCTTACCCTGGGGTCTGAAGCTAATTGCATCTAAATGTTCATTAGTTCTCCTATCATGCTAACCTCAGTCTTATCTAACTGTGTGACAACCTTGGCAGATTTGGTGGGAGTCAGCCCGAGAGTTTTACATATCCCTAAGGGCATTACATTGGCTAATGCACCAGAGTCCACCATGCAGTTATGTATGTTCTTCCCACACAATCTAACAGTTAACAAGAAAGGAGGAGCATCCTTCTTATTAGCATACATCACTAAATTTGTATTGGAAGGAAACTCAACTTTCTTACTCTTCTCTTTAGGCGATGAATCTCTACTAGGAACAACTATATTAGCAGCAACCTCATCTATCACGGATACATCCAGAGATTTTATAAAAGCATTTCTGATCCCTAGAGTTTTCAATAATTCATTCAGAGGTATGCTGACCTTAATTTTCTCTATTTCCTCTGACAAGTAGCTCATTAATCTTGCTATCTCTACTGTTTCAGTTTTACTTGTTTGGGTCTTTTGTACTGTTGTTCCACTATTTGCATGAGGATTAGCCTTAAGTATGGTAGGATTGTTGCTAGCATTCTGATCTGGGGGTGTATTGAAGTTGTTAAGAGGAATGGAAGTGGTGAAAGGTCCTCCTGGCCTAGTGCTGTTTCTTAAATTGTAAGTGTGGTTTTTATTTATCTGTTGAAAAGCCTGCACCTCTTCTGTTTTAGTTAATATCTCATTTTTTGTTTCAAAAGGAAACTAAAAAGCATTTAACACAAAGGCTGATTCAGGATAAAGATTTTCACAAAAGTATGGTTCATCTTCCAACAATTCATCTTCCTTTTCTTCTGTAGTTGCAAAGGTAAAGGTTTCTAAAACTAAAGCTGTATCATACCCTGAGGGTACTACCTCATTACCCTTGGGAATAAGAAACTCAGAAGTAGGAGGCTGCACATCTATATTAAAAATCCTGGCTGCTAAATGAAATTGTGGACAGTCAAGCTCAGCATGGGCATTGGTATTGTGAAATCTGCACCAATTATTTTTTGACGTATTGGCCATTTGGATGCCAGCCATTTGTTTTGCATCATGATTATCTATATTCTCAAAAGGAGAAGCTAGAGTACCATTGTTTGGTCCAGTGTTCCATGTTTTGGATGGCTTGGGTTGATTCTGACTTTTGTTATTGTTACCCCAAGCCCTATTATCTATCACTGGCCCTCTATTTTGCATTGGTTGCCCTTGGTTATGACCTTGATGCTGATTATAGTTTTGGCTTTGGTTTGAACAGTGGCCTTGGCTATTATTTTGGGTATGGCTCTGATTACAGTTCTGATTGTAATGCTGATTTTGATTTGAACTATAGTTCTGATTTTGGCCATGGTTATTATTCTGATTTTGATTGTATCCTTGGTTACTTCTTCCATAGAAGTTCTCATTTCTTAGTTGTGTTACTTCAGTGGTCAATCTTTTCAAATGCGTAGTGATCTCTTTAATTTCTTCCCTTTCCTCTTGCGTTTTTGCCATAGTTGTATCCCTACGGGGTTGGAAGAAAGGCTGACCATTACTTTGACTATTATTAGCAATGTTACCTGTGTAAGGAGTTATGGCTTGGATTGGGGTAGGACTATACACAGGTGTGTATGTAGGAATCAAATTTAATAATGGAGTGTGATGCATAGGGACTCCATTCCAAGGTTGTGCCTAATTTTGCACCCCAAAATTTCCTCCATTAACAAATGGACTATAAGTTGTATGCCTCATCTCTTGATTTACTAAGGCTGCCTCTTTATAGGCTTTGGATATTGAATCTATGTCAGGTTTTCTTTTGACAAACATGGTAGTTAAAGGATCTAAGGCTGCATAGTACATAGCCAACAAGGTATCATCATCCACGGTGTAAGGGGCTACCAGCCTAGAGTAGGCCTTTTGAAATTTGTCATTGAAATTATCAATTAACTCTCCCTCACCTCGTTTTATAGTAGCCAATTTGTGATACAGGATGCAAGGATCAATGGGTCCTCTAAATCTAGATAGAAATGCTTCTTCCATAAGTGACCAAGAAGAAACGTAGCCATTGGGTAAGTTTACATACCAGTTAGAGGCTTGCTCATTAAAGGTGTAGGGAAACAATCTACACACCACGTCCTCGTGTTCTAATCTATCCCTAAAGCATGCCTCCTTGAATATTCTAATGTGGTCTTCTGGGTCTTGGTGTAGCTGGTATTTGGGACATATCTTTTCCAGATTTTTGGGCATCTCATTATAATCATTGAAGTGTATGGGGGATTGGTCATTGAAATAAGCCATTGCAGGTGCTTGAGCTTGACCTAGACCTATGGGAATACCTAGATTTCATGGGGGATCAGGATCCCTAGGAGTACCTGAACCGAGATTTAGAGATTTGAATGAAGATCTGTTAGGACTTACAAAGTTATGAATAGTATAAGGTGATCCAAGGGGCATTCCAAATGAACTTCCTGCTCGCAATATTTTAGGATTCCAAATCAAAGGGCTCTTACTTCGCCCTCTATCAGGTAATTGCACAAATATATCCCCTGAACTAGATCTAGATCTAGTCACTCTATCACTATTATTAGCCAGTTTGGAACAAACCCTAACTCAAGTGGGCCCTCCTTCTAGCGCCAGAAAAACTATTGATGATGGTTTTGATGCAATCATAACAATTAGTTAAAATTCACATAAAATGAACCAAAGCTGACTTGAAAGATATGAAGGAATCGGTTAAGATTCACTTAATCCCAAGTTTAATATGGTCAGGTCTTGACCTATTGGGCAAATTCAGTTGGTCAATGTGAAGCTGTAATGTTCAAGGGGCCTTACGTAGTTTAGGGTTTCTTGATGATTAACTAGACTCAAACTATGCAAAAAGATCATAAATATCAACAAGTTGTTCATTCCTTTTGCATAAAATATTTACTATGCTGCAAAACTTTTGAATGGTCTTCTTGAATTATTGCAGCTTTCCTCTCTTAAATATTTATGAAGACTTGTCTACTTTCAAACTCTATTGTTCATACTTTTTCAAATATGAGACAAATTTCCTTCAAATTTCTACGTTTTAAGCTAAGTATTTTCAGATGGGTTGGGAAAAGTTAGAAAGATCTAATCTAAACTCCATTCATTCTACCAAAGGATCTAATTGTTCTGTTATGCACTTTATAAGTATTGCAGCAAATTGATCAAATCCACAAAAAAAACCTTAAATGTAAGTTTTGAGCATTTTCACAAACATACACTTAAGATTGCAAGCTCTAAGAGAAAATGTTTCAAACACAATGAAGAGCAAGAAAACACTTAGAAGATAGATGTAGAATTCCAAATTCAATTGTTTTAGAAATAGACAGTCATATAAGATTTACAATGTCTGAATGACTCTTAGCTTCAATGATCAAATTACAAAAAAAACTTACAAGCTTTATAGATACAGTAAGGAAGCTAGATGTTTCATGCATTCCTTATTGTAGACACAGGCGACCTCCTTCTTCTACTTCTAAACTAAAAGGTCCCTTTAATACAACTGCTAGCTATTTTCTAAAAAAAATCCCTGTGTAGCCCCTGTGTAAAGTTTTACAGAGTAAAGAGGCATAATATATAGACTTTTGATTGTCCTCAATACAACTCAAAACCCTAGTTAAACAATGGTTCAAACCTCTGGCTACAACAATAAATGCTGAAGAACAAGTTTCCTAAAATACCTCTGAGCATTCATCCAATCTGGGTGAAATATACCACTTGGAAACCCTAGCAACTCAATAATAACTCCTGTGATCTGCTGTAGTAATATCTTCAACTGCATTTTGTCTTCATCAATAAAGACCCTTGACTTCCTCGCCCTTCGTCCTTATCTTCCCCTGCTCCTGAGATCAGATTTCCCTCCTCTATGATGTCATCGTCATCAAGATTTAGCCCTTCTTCACCTGCAACCCTGCAAAAAAAGATAAGATAAGTATTAATTTTTAAATAAACCTGTAGGAAGGAAAATAATCTACCAAATCTAGTCATGACAGTGTGAACGCATCAATCGAGCCCCAAATCTATGAAAATTGAGTCCAAAATGCAAATACAGTGTTAAACTGGTCGGTTCAACCATTGTTGACCAAAAACACGCATTTGGGTCCTAAAATGCCCTTAAATTCCTATTGTTCTGTATTTCCCTGCCTATCAGTGTGAGGTCCACTCATCGGAGAGAGCTAGAAACCCTATATCGATCACTCAACTCTGGTCGATGCCTTCTCCCGTTATCGGTACCCTCTTTCCTCATCCATCGGCGTAACATAACACTATCGGCACGAGCTCAATTTTCTCCGCCAATTGTTTCACTCTGGCTGATATCCTTCACTACTCTCTTTCCATCGGCATAACATAAGATATCTCGCACCGATCGTTATTGTTTCTTTCTATCGGTGTAACGTACACTATCGGCACAGGCTCAATTTTCTCCGCCGACCGGTTCACTCTGGCCGATATCCTTTGTTTCTTTCTATCCATCGGCATGACACTAGATATCAGCAAGGCAATTTAGAACTTCACCGATTGCCAACTCTGGCCGATGCCTTCACTACTTTCTTTCCATCGGCATAACATAACACATCGGCACGGCAATTCAGAACTTCACCGATACCAAAAGTCACACTGATAGAAATACATATGCAACTCCCTGCACCATCGGTAGGATCAAACCCTACAGTGTGAAATTATCATCCAACTCTGATAGCCATAGTTAGGCCGATGAGGGGGGGTGGGACCCGCGCACAGTTCACTTTGTATCCAACCTCACATACAAGCAAGGATACATACAAGGATCCTCTTTATTTAATAAACTTGGGTCCGCGCATGCATGAAGTGCCCTGTATATTTTACCTGCCAGATATACAAACATGAGATACAAAGTGGATTTAAAACAACAATTTTCTTTAACCTAAAACCACTTCGGGTCCACTTGTATGTATATATCAAAACTTTCATCAAAAGGATACAAGGAAAAAGAAAAAAAACAAACAGCGTTGTGTATGAAAGCGATATACAAACCTGAATGTACATTTTACCAAAACGATCATAACTTGCAAAATATGGTAAATTTTAAGATGGTTCAAAAACCAACCCTAGCTCATTTTTCACAAGGAATCCAACCATATCATGCACTGGTATTGAAAATGCATTTTTTCTCTATTTTCAACAAGGTTTGTATATTTTATCCCCTTTTCCCTTTACCACCAAGCAAACCAACACACACAGAAGCAAAAGCAACAACCACAACAGGGGTCCTCATTTTGCTAAGGAGTAAAATGGGGCGTGTTGTGAACATCACAACACCTCCACTCGTGCTCAAAGAGTGGATGACTTGAAAGAATCGGTTACATCAATTTTGGACTAGTTAGACAAGGACGAGATGTCCAAGAAGGATTTAAAAAAGTAAAATGAAGAACTCTGCACTTATCTCCAGTTTCTGGTCAAGCTAGTAGATGCAGGAGGAGATATAAGGATAGTGCCCACTTTCCTGTCTACTAACGAAATGGCAAGGCTAGGTGAGGTAAGGTCCAAATCCCAAGGTATGAAAAAATGGTTGTTCAGAGTTTTTGAGATGGGATGCGAGACTATCAATGCCTTTGCTCAAGTGCACAAGAAGATGGTGGAACTACATAAGAAATGGAAAGATCTGTGTGAGGAATGTGACTCCATTGATGAGTATTACTCACATATGTATCTGTAGATAAAGAGCATCAGGGATTTGCCCACCCAGACTCTGGTTGTAGAAAATATTCTAACTGGGAACCAGCTGCCCAAGGCCATTGAATGGTATCAATAGCTACTTTTGAGAAAAGAAACTTTTGAAAACATAAAAGAAGCATATAAGCTAGCCGATGAGGAGCTACAGTCTATTATATATGATATCAATGATTCTTTGAAGGATTGCCTGGAAACATCCTATGATGACTACACTCCTTATGATATTGAAAAGTGTAAAGGCAAATTACTTGAGGTAATTTTTGAAGATATCGAGCTCAATATGGAAGACAGGTTGGATAAGGTAAGCGACCTCAAAGCTGAATTCAAAGCATTCCACAAGGAAGGTACAGAGATAGAGAAGATATACAACATATTTAGTCAGGAACTAGAGATGTTCGATTATCGAATCAATCATTTGAAGGATCCAGATCCGTCAAAGATTAATCCTGCACTTGACACATGGTTGACTTACCGCAACAAGCTGGTTGGTGAAGACAAAATTAATTTAGATGAAGAGTCTTGATATTGTTTTGAATATTTTAAGGATGTAATCTAGTCATAATTGTAATTGTTGTATTCAAGGCAGCATGTGACTCTATTTTGTCTTTTCTATGCTTTTAAAATGTTCTTTTCTATTAATATATTGAAATGGCTAATCAAATTAACTAGATTCAATGTGTCTGGAGGCTATTTTTCATCTTTTTCATAGAAGACAAAATGTAATTGGAGAATTGACATGAGCTATTACAATTGCATTTATTGATGTAATCTGGACCATCAGTGTTGAGTTAATCTTCACCGTTCATTTGAAAACTCGGTATGCTGCTTTTCTATATAAAGGGCTACCATTTCTACTTTTTGTAAGAGAGAATTTGATGCCGAATTGTTGACATTCTTCCATTTGAAGTAATACAAAGCAAGTTTATACAGTGTTTCTGAGAATTTGTGTATTGTGTTTCTTATTTGGTTTTCATGGTTCGCTTCTTGCTCTCCCATAGTTAGTTAGTTGTGCTTTTATAATGATCATGGTTTGCTGAAAGTATTTGATGAATACTCTAAGTCCATACTTTTAGTTATTTACTGATGGTAGATAGCTGTGCAAAGTTAGTCTGGGCTGATCACTTGTACTAAAGTTTAATTGCATTTCACAAGTTAAATTGTGTCATTTATTGGGTATTTAACAAATGAATGTAATCTAAAAAATCTATTGACTTCCATTGAAGATAGCACCATTTTCTGTAGTACTATAACACCTATTTTAGTTTGGTAACCCAGAAAACTGGTTAAGTTTTAGAGTATTTGTCTACTTAAAGTAACCCATACATTGTGAATGTCACTTAGGATTTCTCTAAAAACCCTAACCTTTTTACATTTTCTTTGAAAACCATCGTCAGATTAAGAATTTTAGTAGCATTTTACATTGTTTTATCAGCTAAAAATCATAAAAGGGTTCATGTGTATTTGTTGTCCCAACTTGAAGATCTGTAGATTACATGTAAGACCCCTTGTAGGCATAGCTAGAACATACCAACTGAGAAATTCCAAGTAGGCTAAGACCTAGCTATATTATCCTTGGAGTAGTCTTACCTAGGGTAGGATACTTTTCAAGAGAGGTGTGAAATCAACAATCACACCTGCGTTGTGGTGTGCTAAAACCACCATCAACACTAAGGGTTTTGGGTTTAAAGCAATTATATTCAGAATTAGCCACTTTCAAAGGCTTTCTAGAGGACAAGGAAATCACACAAGGGTTCCACTAGAAACAACATGAAGATGTTGAGGGCCATGGCAAGTTGCTGGAATGTGCAAACAAGTACGAGAATGAGGTTCCAACTCATGAAAATGAACATATAGAAAAATCTATATTGGGAAATGCAGAGGCTGATGATGCAGACCTATTTGAGGAGTTCACATCTTTCATAGAAGATAACGATGTAGAGATTGAGCATGGACAAGAACAAATTGAAGATTTGTTCTTGATTATCCAATAGGGATATCAACTACTTAGTGGAGGAGATTTCACCATTGAGCATGTGCAGGGCTCATTTTATGAGCCTAATTTAGAAATTAATGAAGCTAGGGTGGATCTTCTCATACCTATGTGCTTTGAGGAGCTTGAAAACCTCTTTTAGGATGAGATAGATATTTTCTTCTCAGGATGTGACATCAAACCAACATTCCCTAAGGAAGACTTCATCATTGAGTAGGTTCAGGGCTTATTTTCAAAGCCTATTTTAGATAGCCTCCCTGAACAACATGATCACAAGGTGGAGGCAACCATTTTTCCAATTGAGCCATAAGAGACAGAGCATTCAGACTAGCAAGAAGAGAAAGAAATAGAGTAGAGGCATGAGATCAACTCTATTGATTTGCATGTCATTTCAAGGGGATGTCCTATCAGACATATAGCCCAGCTGAGGACAGACACTTATCAAGAAGGGCTAGATCAACCCATTTATCCACTACCAGGCAACTACATTTCTAATCAGTGCAGGAGGATAGGTGATTTTTTCTTTGTCCTTGGGGAAGCATTTCACCACTTTGTTGTATGCCCATCCCTTTCCCACCTCCTTTTAACTATCCAAAAACATGTGAAGCATTGTAAATTGTTGAGAAAGGGCAGTTATTTTGAAAAACCAGTCAATGACTTTGTTTAAGTCTATTTCTTGGTTGGTTAGTTTAGGTTTAGGTTAGTTTTGTTCCTATTTTAGGTTCAATAAGTGCCCTTACATAGGCGGCATCCTCGTTAGGAGGTTGTTTGCCTTGGTATTTTGTTTTTTGTTTTCTAGAGGCAGTGTTTAGTTTTGTGTTGGTCTGGCCAACCCCCTATTTCAGTTTGTTGCAGTGTCCTTTTTGCCTCTATGCCTAATGGATTGTATAAGGCCACTGGATCCTTGTGTTTAGAAGGCAAACACCCCTGCATAGTCACCAAAATGTTGTCATATTTTAGCCAAGGAAAAAATAGCCCAAAGATTCCCCCAAAAATCATACTTTTCTTCCACCAAAAATATTTAATCTGAGAAAGCCTAAATGGAAGAAGTCTCCCTTCAAATATCCAAAAAATTATGAGTGTTTTGCCTTTATCGGCAAATTTTAGGTTTGGTGAACCTTAAGTTTTCCGATCGGTCGATTCACCATTCGGCTGGTTCACCGACAAAGGAAGAAGCTTTGACAGGAAGGCTGAAGGAAGAAAAGGTTACCTTAGTTGGTAAATTTTAGGTTTGGAAAACTTAAAGTTAACTGATTGATGAAATTGCTGACTAAGAGACAGTGCAAAGGCAAATGGAAAGGGTTACCTTAGAAAATTTTAAGTTTGGTGAACTTAAAGTTCATCAATCAGCAAGTTCACCAATCAGTGAAATCACTGACTATTTAAAGAAGGGCAAGATAAGGGGATGAAGGAAGAGTTGTTGGCAAAAAGAAAGGTTGGTGAACCAAATGGTTCGCTGATCAGCTAAATCACCAACTAAAGAGGAAAAGAGGAAGGAAGAAGTTACAAGAAAGATGATAGTCGACCAAAGATAAAGGAAAGGGAAGCCGATCACTTGGTCGATAAATTCATGAAATGGTGAAATTACCGATAGGTTCATGGTTTTCCAATTTTGCCGATAGGGTGATAGACTGGCAAGGTGATGCTTTGCAAGGAGAAAACTTCACTGACTAAAGGGAGAAAAGGTAAGATCGACTAAGTGGTCAGCAGGCTAAAGGTTCATGAAACAGATGGCTCAACACCGATAGGTTTTGATGATGGAGGAAGCTACAACCAAAGAAGAAAGAGGCCGGTGGCCAAGGTGAAAAAACCAAAGACATGGTTGGTTCGTGAAATGAAGATTTCACTGACCTAGGCACATTGGAAGAAGATAGAGGATTTCTCTAAGGAAAAAGAGAAGGGCTCCAGTAAAGACAAGGAAAGAAAAGGAGAAATCAGGAAATCGGTAAAAGAACAAACTCACCAATCAGTTCTTGATTTCTAAAGTTCACTGATAAAGGGATTTGCCAACTAAAGAGGCCAAGGGAGATAAAAGGCCCAAAAGGAGAAAACAAAGAGGACCAGATGGTTCACAAAGGGGAGATTTTGCCAACCAAAGGGGGATATGAGAAGGAAAGTGAAGGAAGCCAAGGAAAGGGAGTTCACCAGAGGGCGAATTCACTGATAAAGGAAAAATTAGAAGGTGCCAAAAGAAAAATTAAAATATAAACACTTTTAAATTGTTGTAAAATCTTCTAAAGGATGTAATTCCTTGAAATCACGTTAAATACCTAAATTACAATGTTGTAGATCAGTCAAGTTCAGGTAGTTGAAACAGTTAAATTCTTCAATATGCCAATTAAAACAAGGGACAAGATGGATTTATAGGTACCAAAGAAGGATTTCATACCTTCCTTCTTCAATGTGTAAGGTGGGCGATCTTCTTCTGCAACTTTTGTAGACCTGACAAGGTATGACCGCCATCCCATCCTGCACATTCCCTGACATGCCCATGGGTTGAATTCAATGCAACGTGGGTGCCTGCACAAGGGGTTGACTGAATTTTCAGTGCCTGTAGTTGTACGACTGATGGAAAAGGCAATATATACATGAAAAATATGTATTTTAGAGTTAGTTTTATTTCTGAATCACTACATGAGAAGGGGAGTTTGTTGTAGTTATAGACCTCGTAATGCATTACAAGAACTAGTCAGATTGGATACATTGTGCTTGAATCTGGGCCTTTGATGTCTCTGATTGTGGTTCACCTATGAATGGAACTAGTTATTTTGTGTTTATCTCACATGTAATGAATTCTTCTTCTTTTGTAATGACTATTTAGCCTTCATGATCAAAATAATCACTAATATTTTGCCTCTCTTTATGCTTTTAATTTATATTTACTTGAAATCTGTGAGCTTATTCTGTGGACAAAAAGGTTCCTCTTGTAGTTACAGTTTTCTATTTTGAACCTCTGTTAAATTTGTAAGTCTATGTGAATCCATATCAATATTTGAGATCATTGTTGTGCTATGTTAGTCCCAACTAACACTCTAAATTTGGTGCATCACCCCTTTTTAATTTTAGTATCTTCTTCCCCTTTTCCTTGTGAGCATTAGCATTAGATTTAGCCATCATTCTTTGGAACTTAAGTCGAGAAAGAGGAACCAGCCTTCTCTGGAGGTTTGGTCTCAACTACAAGGTTCCACACCTTGTGACCAATCCCATTGTGTCATTGGATTGCTTGAATAGATTCTAAGTAGGGTGCAATTCCAAGCAATAACAGGAACCTTGAATTGGCTTACATACTATTGATAATCATGAAGTGCCATGCATAAGTGTGCAAAAGAAGGATATTTCATAAGCAAAATCTTATCCCTAATTAGAGGCTATAGGTTGCCAATGAAAACCAGCTGCACATTTGAATCTGGTAGGGCATAAGGGATTTTTGAAAATAATGATTGATATCTAAAAATAAAATTAATGACCTTCTCATGCACTCCCTAGAAACAATGTGGTACAGGAGCACCAAGGAGACCATAAGGATCTATATCTTGTTTTTATGTTGTTCATGTTGTCTTGTTGATTCAATAAGCTCTTGAAGACCATTTTCAGGGATTGTAATAAGGGCCATTGCAAATGGATGCCATGTTGATGTCAATAGTGTAGGTGGGGCAGTCATAAGTTTCTCATGATTGTAGCCTTTTTATGGCATATAGGAGGTAGTCATGGGTTGAATGCCTTGTCAAAGGCTTATCACTCTTGGAAAATAGTCTAAACATCCCAAATAGGGACAATACACTTGTAAACACAATACAAATCCATGTCATTAAGTGACAAATGATGACAAAGCAGGGTAGCGATGGTTGAAGAGCAGTTATATACCTTCCCATCAATTAAAAATATCTTCCAAAAGGTCTATCAAGATGTATACATGCTTAAAAAGCCTTGAACATGATCATTGATGTAAAATAAGTAAGTTGGAAGGAGAAATAAGGAAGAAAAACTCCATTTTCTGCCATTTTACTGTTTCAGTTGTTGTTCCAGGCTGCCTAATATGACTGTACGGATGAGTGGTGACTTCTTGATATGACTGATTGAAAGTATTGTGAGTAACCTTTCAAATGCATGTAGTTTGAGTTCTTGAAATGTTTGTAGAGCATATATATCTACATCTTTCTGAAAATGGTTTGATAAACCCTCATCTAGGGTTTCTGACATAAAATTATGATTTCTTCTCCATTCCACTAATTCCAAACCTCCTAGATCAGTGGATGGCTTCAATGATGTTTGTTCTTTCATGTTATACAAGAATTTTGGGCAAGGAACCAGATTTTGGGAAGTTTGACTGAGAAACCTAGCAAAACCATGTGCTAGGCAAGTGTAAAGAAGAACAGTCTAAGCCAAATCTGTTGCAGTTGGTGGTGGGGCCTCAAAACCTGAAAAAGTCTTGGTTTGGACATGAGATTGAGGTGTCTAACTAGTGCAAGAAGTTCTGTGAGTCTTTGGAAGGGTGGTTGCTTTGCAAAACAGGCCTAATTGGCCATTGGCTACAAAGGGAGTAGTTATAGGTTAGACCATATCGTCCAAAACAAGGCCAACCCAAATTGATATATGTTGAAGGCAATCCAAAAGGGTATCTTAGGATTGTCTAAGATTTAAGTTTGCAGGCCACCATAGGAAGTTATTGCTGACTGTTTCCATTTGGAGGGCTACAAGGTTTAGGACAATCTTATGAAGGAAGTGGGTTTTGTAGGGTTGTAAGACTATATTGGATGGATGGGACATGTTGTACAAGTTGCCTAAAGACCTTGTAGGTGTCTGCCCTATCATGATTAAGTCACTTGAATGATATCTCACTTGAGCCTTTGGTATTGAGTTGTAAACCAATTTGTTAAGAGTTGATTAGATTCCCAGAGCCTCTACATCATAGTGGTATCAGAGCCATAAAAGGTTCTATTTTTGGTTGTGTGTAAGACCTGGTATATGTCAGCAAAGGAGAGTGAAGGAAAGGCTAGCAACATGCCTCCAAAAGGGATGACCATAGAGGTGGTTAAGAAGTTCAAGGAGATGGAAGAGAAGATTAAGAGTGGAGTCAAGGAAGCACTCCAAGCTGAGTTGAAGGCACTGAAGATAGGGAAGAGGATAGATGAAGGTTCTGATGAAGTGGAAGAAAAAGAGGAGGAAGAAGAAGGTCAAGAAGAGGTAGAGGTACCTGTAGATCAAAAACATTTCCTTGAAGCCATCAAGGCAATTGGCAAAGACTCTTCAGAGGCTCGGATGGAGATTCCAATGTTTAGTGGAAAGATGAATGTTGATGAAGTTATGGAGTGGATTGAGGCCCTAAATAACTACTTTGAATATAAAGAAGTTCCTGAGAATAAGAGGGTGAAGTTTGCAAAAACTAAACTCAAAGGTGCTGCCCTCACATGGTGGAATTACACCCAAGGTGAGAGGGTAAATAGTGGGAAGAGCATGATCTCTTCATGGAGCAGAATGTGGAGAGGATCAAGTCCCAATTCCTTCCATCAGATTATGAGGTGCAGATCTACAAAAAGATGTAAAATCTCAAACAAAGAGATTTGGATGTGGCCACCTACATCGAGGAGTTTCACAAGTTCTCTCTTCGTTGTGGACATATGGAGGATGAAAAAGGTAAAGTGGTAAGGTATCTAAATGGTTTGAAGTTTAGTCTACAAGATGAAATCAGTATACTAACCCCTGAAACCATGGACAAATGCTTTCAAATGACATTGAGGGATGAAGAGAAGTTGAAGAGGAAAGGTGAGCAGCAAAATAGAGGAAGAGGTGGCAGAAATTTTAGAGGTAGGGTCAATTTTGGGGGCAGAAATCAATTTCAAAGAAGTCAAGGGGAATCTAGTTCCCAAGAAAAAAGTGGAGAATCAAGTTCTAGAGGAGGATTTAGAGGAAGGAGACCTAATGGAAGGGGTAGATTTGGTGGACCAAGGAGAGGTCCTAATGTCTTCATAGGGAGGTGCTACAATTGCAACCAAGTGGGACATCTAGCCTTCAAATGTCCTAAAAAGCAAGCCTCAAGCTCTCATGGAGGAGAGAGAAGGAACTAGTTGATCTAAGAGGAAGATTACCAAAGTGTTAACTCTCCAATTGGAAGTGCAGCCCCAGTCCATGAAGGAGAAAACTTGATGATAAGTAGAACCATGTTGAAGGTGCCTCAAACACAAGAACCCCCTCATAGGAAGACATTGTTCAGGACAACATACAAGGCCTATGGTAACATTTGCAAGGTAATTGTTGTTTCGAGTTCAACTAAAAATTTGGTTTCCATTAAAATGGTAGACAAGTTGAAACTGAAAAGACTTCCTCATGTTAGTCCTTATAAAGTATCATGGTTGAATAAGGGGCAACAAGTTTTGGTAGATGAACAATCTTGGGTAGAGTTTGAGATATGGGAATACAAGGACAAGATTTTGTGTGATATAATCCCCATGGATGCTTGTCATTTGCTATTAGGACATCCATGGCAATATGGTGTTCAATCCCAACATGATGGTAAATCTAACTCCATCATAACCAAGAATGGTAGGAAGTATAGAATGGATCCATTGTCGGATGAGAATGTGGAGAAGAGTGTTGGGTCAAGTGTCATGATTGTGAGTGGTAAATAATTTCTAGACACCTTTAAGGAGGATGGAACCCAAGGGTATGCTCTAATTTTGAAGCCTAAAAATAGTCCTAATTTGAATGGTCCTAGTGAGGAAGAAGTTCCCAAGGAGGTGCAGCAATTGTTAGAAAAGTATAAGGGTATCATGGTAGAGGAGATGCCTAATGAATTACCACCTATTAGGGACATAAGCCATCAAATTGACTTCATACCAGGATCTACTTTGCCAAACAAAGCAGCCTACAAGATGACACCTTCTCAAAATGAAGAGATTGCTAAGCAAGTACAAGAGTTGTTGGACAAGGGATTGGTGAGAAAGAGCCTTAGCCCATGTGCTGTCCCAACAATCCTAGCCCCTAAAAAGGATGTTAAATGGAGAATATGTACAGATTCTAGGGCTATTAACAAGATTACTATAAGATATAGGTTCCCTATGCCAAGGATTGAGGATTTAATGGACTGTTTGGGAGGGGCTAGATACTTTTCCAAGATTGATCTTAAGAGTGGGTATCATCAAATTAGGATAAAGCAAGGGGATAAAGGGAAGACAACATTCAAAGCAAATGAGGGTCTTTATGAGTGGTTGGTGATGTCATTTGGCCTATCCAATGCCCCAAGTACTTTTATGCGTCTCATGAATGAAGTGTTGAAGGATTTCATTGGCAAATTTGTTGTGGTGTACCTTGATGACATTCTTGTTTTCAGCAGGATTAAGGAAGAACATTTGCAGCACTTGGATCAGGTTTTGAAGAAGTTGCATGATGAGCAATTGATGATAAACATGGAGAAGAGTGTCTTCATGAAGGAAGAACTCACCTATCTTGGTTTTGTCATCTCCCAAGGTAATTTGAAGATGGATCCAACAAAGGTAGAGGCCATTTTGTCATGGCCAACTCCTAAAACAGCAAGTGATGTAAAAAATTTTCATGGTTTGGCAACATTATGTGTATGAGGAAAAATCGATTAAATCTAAACTAAATAAAATCAAAGAACCCAATAACATAAAGAAAACGAATTTAAATAAAAGCCATGACAAATAATCAATGAAATAAAGACTTTTACCGAAATCTGTATTGTTTCCTTTGGATTGAATGTGGATTGCTCAATGAAGTTGCGAAGCCATAGCTGCAACAAGCAAGTAGTGTGCTCAAGAGATCAATGTCAAAAGATCATGATAGTGCTCAATCGATGCGTTTTGTATGCTCGAAGCTCTGTTAAGTATGCCTGAGAATACGATCGAAGAGAGAGACCCAATGAAGGAGATGAGGGGGGTTTATATAGATTTCAAGGAAGATCGATCAACGGTCCAGATAATTCAGAAGAATCAACGGAGGAGAACAGTTGAGGAATGTGCAACGAATGAGAAGAAGACATGTGTCTTGCTTGCTTTTGCATGAGAGGAGTTATCAAGAATAGAAGAATGAGTTAACTGAAGAGATAAATCAATTAAAAGAATAAAGCAATCAGTTAAGTGATTTAAAACAAGAAGAAGAGATTTGCATGAGAAAAGAAGATATTTTGCTTTATTAAATATAGAAATATTTAATTGATGAGCAAGAAAGCTTGAGTTATATTAGAGATAACTCAAATTAGAAGAAAAAGCAATTTAAATAAATATTTGATTTATTTAAATTTAGAGAAGATATTTTAGAAGAAATAATTAAATAATTAGAATTATTTAATTTAGAAGATTTGAAAGCAAATTAAATAAATAAATTTATTTAATTGTTGTGCATGATTTCGGAAGAATGATTTTGATTTAATTAAATAATGTAAAATTATTTAATTTTAGATAAGAGGGAATTTGTTGAATTAATTAAATAATTAATTTAATTAATGTGGACTTGAATTTTTGGAGAGAGGATAATGATCCAATTAAATAATTAAAATTATTTAATTGTGGAAGGATATAGAGGAATTTAATTTAATTAATTAAATAAAGAGAATTTATTTAATTAATGTTGAAAGTATGTGATTTAGAAGAATTTGATGAAATTAATTAAATAATTAGATTATTTAATTAATGTGTGAAATGCAGGTGATTAGGAAGAAATGACGAAATGCAAGTGATGCGACGACTTGGTCATTTTAGGATGTCTACACATTCTATAGGAAGTTTATAAGGGGTTTTAGTCATATTTGTGCACCTATTTGGATACCATTAAAGGGGGGCAGAAATGTAAGTTTTCTTCAACAAAGGCAGCCAATGATTCTTTTGAAATTTTGAAACAAAAGGTAGCACAATAGCCCATCCTTGTTTTGCCTGATTTTAATAAGTTGTTTGTGGTGGAATGTGATGCTAGTAACCTTGCTATAGGGGCTGTCTTGAGTCAGAAGGGCAGACCAGTTGCCTTCTTTAGTGAAAAATTGAATGATGTTAAGAGAAAGTATTCTACTTATGACTTGGAGTTGTATGCAATGGTGCAAGCTTTGAAAAAATGGAGGCACTATCTTTTGCCTAAGGAGTTTATTGTTTATACTGACAACCATGCTCTTAGTTCTCTGAATTCATAGGAGAAACTCAATCATAGGCATATGAAATGGGTTGAACAACTCCAAGCATACACCTTTTTCATTAAACACAAGAAGAGGTAGGCCAACAAAGTGGAAGATGCACTGAGTAGAAGGGTGTGTATGGTGCAAGAGATTCAGTTGCAAAGTGTGGGGATTGATGCTCTCAAACATATGTATTAGGATGATGAGGATTTCAAGGAGGTATATGAAGTTTGTTCACAATTTTTAGATTCTTATCATTTTGATTTTTCTGAGTTTTTGTTACAATAGGGGTTGTTGTTCAAAGGCTGCCAATTATGTGTTCCTAGGTGTTCCATGAGGGAGAACATCATAAAGGAAAAACATTGTGGTGGACTAGGAGGTCACTTTGGACTAGACAAAACATTGGATCAGGTGAAAAGGTTTTATTTTTGGTCTAAAATGCAATCAAACATCAGAAAAATTGTTGAAAGTTGTAGTATTTGTCAAAGAGCAAAGGGAACATCATCTAATGCTGGTTTATATCAGCCACTTCCTATTCCTCATAGGCCATGGGAAAGTATTAGCATGGATTTTGTCTTGGGTCTTCCTAGGACTCAAAGAGGCTTTGATAGGATTTTTGTTGTAGTGGATAGATTCATTAAGATGGCTCATTTCTTTCCATGTAAATGTACTAATGATGCTTCACACATTGCTGGTTTGTTCTTCAAAGAAATTGTTAGAATCCATGGTTTGCCTCTTAACATTGTGACTAACAGGGATCCAAATTTTGTAGGCCACTTTTGGCGTACTTTGTGGAAGAAGTTGGGCACTCAATTATCCTTCACTTTAGCCTATCACCCTCAGACTGATGCCCAAACTGAGGTAATGAATAGGTCCTTGGGAAATCTTCTCAGATGTCTTACAAAGTAGCATGGAGAGGCATGGGATATGATCATCCCTCAAGCTGAATTTGCTTACAATGACTCCACCAATAGAAGCATAGGAAGGAGTCCATTTGAGATTGTCTATGGTGTTCACCCAAGAGGCATTCTTGAATTGAGGGATCTACATGGATTGGAGTGGAAGAGTGCTCAAGGTGAAGACTTTGCATTAGCCATGAAGGACATCCATGATAATGTAAGAGAAACTCTTCAAAGGAACAATGAGAAGTACAAGGAGAAAGCCAATGAGAGAAGGAGAGATGTGCAATAAATGGTTGGGGATTTGGTCATGGCACATTTGAAGAAGGAAAAACTTCCAAAGGGATAGCCAACCAAACTCCTCATGAAGAAGATAGGACCTTGCCGGGTTGTGCACAAGTTTGGGCCCAATGCCTATGAGAATGAGCTTCCTCAAGGCTTGGCCATATCTCCTATCTTTAATGTCTCAGATTTGTTCCCTTTCAGAGGTGGTAATGATGCAGATTTAGAGGCAGATGTGATAGCAACATGCAATGAGGAATGGGTTAAGGGTCTCCCACCTAATCAATCTTTGCAATTGGAATGCATCTTAGACACCAAAGTCTTGAAGAAGACTAGGAAGAAGATCTACAAGTAGTACCTTGTCAAATAGAGTGGCCTACCTACTGAGGATGCCACTTGGATGACTGAAGATGACATTTTGAAACATGGAACCACTGTTGCTGATCTAGTTTCTCAAGGGACTTGAGTCTTCTTCCACCCCGGGGAGTATGGTGCAGGAGCACCAAGGAGACCATAAGGATCTATATCTTGTTGATTCAATAAGGTCTTGAAGACCATTTTCATGCATTGTAATAAGGGCCATTGCAAATGGATGCCATGTTGATGTCAATAGTGTAGGTGGGGCAGTCATAAGTTTCTCATGATTGTAGCCTTTTTATGGCATATAGGAGGTAGTCATCAGTTGAATGCCTTGTCAAAGGCTTATCACTCTTGGAAAATAATCTAAACATCCCAAACAAGGACAATACACTTGTAAACACAATACAAATCCATGTCATTAAGTGACAAATGCTGACAAAACAGGGAAGCGATGGTTGAAGAGTAGTTATATACCTTCCCATCAATTAAAACTATCTTCCAAGAGGCTTGTCAAGATGTAGGCAGGCTTAAAAAGCCTTGAACATGATCATTGATGTAAAAAAAGTAAGTTGGAAGGAGAAATAAGGAAGAAAAACTCTATTTTCTACCATTTTACTGTTTCAGTTGTTGTTCCAAGCTACCTAGTACGACTGTATAGATGAGTGGTGACTTCTTGATATGACTGATTGAAAGTACTATGAGTAACCTTTCAAATGCATGTAGTTTGAGTTCTTGAAATATTTGTAGAGCATATATATCTGCATCTTTCTAAAAATGGTTTGATAAACCCTCATCTAGGGTTTCTGATAGAAAATTATGATTTCTTCTCCATTCTATTGATTCCAAACTTCCTAGATCAGTGGAATGGCTTCAATGATGTTTTTTATTTCATGTTATGCAAGAATTTTGGGTAGGGAACCAAATTTTGGGAAGTTTGACTGAGAAACCTAGCAAAACCATGTGCTAGGCAAGTGTAAAGAAGAACAATCTAAGCCAAATCTGTTGCAGTTGGTGGTGGGGCCTTAAAACCTGAAAATGTCTTGGTTTGGACATGAGATTGAGGTGTCTAACTAGTGCAAGAAGTTCTGTGAGTCTTTGGAAGGGTGGTTGCTTTGCAAAATAGGCCTAATTGGCCATAGGCTACAAAGGGAGTAGTTATAGGTTAGACCATATCGTCCAAAACAAGGCCAACCCAAATTGATATATGTTGAAGGAAAACCAAAAGGGTATCTTAGGATTGTCTAAGATTTAAGTTTGCAAGCAACCATAGGAAGTTATTGCTGACTGTTTCCATTTAGAGGGCTACTAGGTTTAGGACAGTCTTATGAAGGAAGTGGGTTTTATAGGGTTGCAAGACTATATTGGATGGATGGGACATGTTGTCCAAGTTGTCTAAAGACCTTGTAGGTGTCTTCCCTATCATGATTAAGTCACTTGAATGATATCTCACTTGAACCTTTGGTATTGAGTTGTAAACCAATTTGTTGAGAGTTGATTAGATTCCCAGAGCCTCTACATCACAATGGATGAGGTCAATGAAATTGACTTGCAACCTAATGTTGTCCTAGAAGTGTTGGAGAAACTAATTAACAAGATGCTCAAAAGAATAAATGGAATGGTTAGGCAATGAGAAAAACTAATCCAATGCGGTGTCTTTCAATGACTGCAGAAATAATTTTTCTAACAATGAATCCTAAAAATAAAGTCACTACACAAGGCAATAAATGCAAATACATGTGTCTAGGGGTCACCTTTTCTAGAGTAATTTTCAAGACGTGGTGCCTTGAAGCCTTGGGGAAAAGGGGTAGCAAGGATATTGAGCAATAATGAACTACATCTACAATACGTGGGGATAAGAGGTTGCACATATGATGTGGATAAAGTGGCAAGCTGCTACTACAAGGAATCAAAATTCTAGAGAAGTTGGTTAATGATAGGGTTTATAGTGTGCATGGGTGTAGAAATGGTAGTAGAGGTGAGGGGAAGTGACATCTACTAGAAGGCTCTAAGGTGACTATCTTGGGAAAAGTAAACTATAAGGGATGTGAAGGCAAAACAAACCCATATTGATTTATGGGGTTCACAGCCATTTTAGACAAGCTAGCATCTATATTTCTTTGTTGTGTAGTGCTAATATCCATGTTTGAAGATGTATATGTCTATGTAGATGAATTAGCCATCTGAATTGAAAGTTGATTACTACTGATGTTAGAATGGGAGTCCTAAGGCCCCTCACAGTAGCTTGCCAACGGAGGTGCATCACTATGCACAATATGGGCAAGACCATGAAGGAAGTCAAGACATCAAGATGATTAGTTAGCATGGAGCAAAGAGCCTCAACTAGAGGAACAATAACAATAGATAGGTTCTCATTAGCTAGGTCATCCTAGTAGTCATCCAAGTGACAGTCTAACTCTTAAATCTACTCTTGGGGAACACTACCTAGTGTGGCCTCATGGTCAAACACTGCCTTAGAATCATGAAAACTAGTAACAATTGAAAGAGAAGATAAAGATGGAAGAGTTGTTATAGTAGGATAGTAAGAGAAGTTTGTGAAATTAGGTGTTGACCTAATAGGAGTGTTAGGGGCATGAGAGTAATCCATTGTAGTGCATCTCAAACTTCTACGAATGATGTAATTTGAATTAGATGATTGGATCGTGAAACTCATAAACTAAGTTTGGCCTCACAACACAACAAATTTGATGAACAAGATTGTTATATTAAATGTTTAAGAAAGTGTTTGAATGTTTAAAAAAATGTCGAGTTCACCAAAATGTAGATGAGGAAAAATTGCACTTCAACTAAGAGGTATTAGTTAAAGGAATTTTCACTACAACTACTCTTAAGATTGTTTTAGTTTTTGCTTCCTACTAAGTTTCAATAGACTAACATTACTAGTCCCTCTAAATGCGAAGAAGTGTGAATAGAAGTTGTACTAACTGATCAAAATACTGAAAACAAAATACTATAAACAAAATTTCAAAATTTCAAAGATAGAAAAGAAAAGATAAAATGAAAAAGAACCTGGTATTAGATGGAGGAGCTCACTACCATGGATGCTAGCACATTGTGGGGACATGTGTGTGTCATACTGTAGTCCAAATCGTATAGAAAATAAGAAACTTCAACTCCATTTCACTTCAAATCACCTGTCCTGCACAACACAGGATGAAATACAATACCAGTAGCTTCGAGGTAATAGAAATGTACTAAAATTGAAGGGAAATGAACAATACAACCCTAAAGGGAAAAAAGGAATAACATAAATGAGAAGGTTTAAGGAGAAAGTTCATGAAACCAATGGAATGGGTGAAGATTCCCTCTCAAATCTAGAACATGCAAGGAAAAGGAAAAATATTGGGGCTATTTTGGGGTTTCCTTCAAGTCAAACCTTGCTTTGGTATTTCTACCTCCACAACAACCAAGGTTGAAAATATGGAAATAAATGTGTGTGTTATTATTTTCTATGTGTGTCTAGAAGGAATAACATTGGTGACAAATAACTTGCAAATGGAAAATAAAACTAATCTACTCAAGCATGAGAGCAAACTAATGTGAATGTTTGGAGGAGAGAAAGGAAAATGGAGGTAAACTACACAAAATGTAACAAGAAAATAAATACATTACACTACACAAATGAACAACAGAAAGAGGGCAAATGGAACTCAATCATTTTGTCATTCAAAGATGCAAACTACTAAATTGAAGATGAAGAACCCAACAAGCAATGGTCCCAAGAAACCCCATGAAGAAGCTATAAACCCTCAAGAAATCTCAATAATCTTGTATACAATAGCAAAGCCACATAAATCCTTGAGAATGCCAAAATATAAAGTTTCTTATTTGCACAATAATAGCAATAACTTCATAGATTTTCCAAGAGTTGAAGAAGAGAGCCAAAGGAGTTCAAAAGATTTCTTGAGATTGAAAATAATTGCTTTTCAATTGAAAAGATGAGAGGGAAAATGAATAAAGTAGGTCAAATAAAGTTGTTCAAGAGCACAAAAGCATTACAAAGAATCTCCCACATTGTAGAAGGTGGCCATTAATGCCCAGGAATAGTCACTTGGTGCCACATAGACACGAGACACCAGTGTGATGCATAGACATCCATGCTAAGCGCTAGGTTCCAATTGACTTCATCTTTTGGTCACATGAAACACCTTAGGATGATGAGAGAAAAAGGCACTAAAATAGAATTAAACAAAAATAAGCACAAAGATTAAAACACAAAACAAACACATATGTGTGGGCTACAAAAAAAGGCTAAGGCAAGGCCAAAGTGATCTTAAGAACATACTAGGAGAGCAGACACCAAAATGAGTGAAAAACATAGTGTGGCATTGCAAGTGTATGCAATTTTTGATGTTACAAGATCAAATAGAAAGAGAGGCATTTGATTTGTCAAATATTAAATGTTTGTGCTACTTGACATCTATAGTTTAGGTTGGAATTAAATGTTTTTTTTTAATTGTAAGATTGGTTATTTTTCTTTGATAAAGTAGTTAAATTCATTTAATCCATAAGATATTTATGTTATTGGACACAAAGCGTGAGAATCCTAGAATTTTTTTAGAATGACAAAAAAATATATCATAAAGTGAATATCACTTATGGTCAATATGGTCATTTTGGTTTTAGTTTGATTTGGGTTCAATGATAAATATAAGGATTCTTCTCAATCATAATACTTTTGAATATATGTTTGACCAAGGTTTCTTTTAATAGATAAATTATGGACTTGAAAATTTTAGGGTGGATAAGGTTTTGATGAAGATTTTTTTTTTTAGTATGAATTTAATTGATAGATTTCAATTTAACAACCTAAGTTACAAACTCCTTTATGATGCTTTAGTAAAAAATTGACACGGTTTCTATCTTTATCAAGGAGTTGTTTCAGTATTGTAGTTAAATTTGTTGGAAGAACTACTAGAATGAATATTAATTTCTTGTTGTAAGTTATCTAGGTATAAGGATAAAATGACAATAATTATTTAGAGGATATGTGAATCCTATGACTAGTTAATTGATCATTTTTTAGGCTAATTATTTATTTTGTTAATCTTTGGCGAGAAAACATATGTATGTGATAGTTTGATGTTGGCATACATGGGTGGTATGTTCATATCCCTTTAAGAATCATATTTAGATAAGTTGAGATCATGGTAACGATAGTTCATGTCTGATAAAATGATGTCATGTTTTATCTTATTTACATAAGAATTTTAGAACTAAGGGATATATTGTTAAAATAGGAAAGTTATTGTAATTTCATTCATGTACTCGAAGAAGACTTATTTACCATATGATATCATCTCTCCCACTCAAGATCTTGGTGATCAGAAAGTAATAAATATCCTATCGAATATTTAGTGAAATGTTATTTTAAGAATTGTCTCATTTCAATTGCAATATTTTAAACAAGTTATACAAAACAAAACCTTTCCTAGTGTCCATTATTAATGATGCCTCTATTTCACATTTATAGGTAAAGCGCTCATGATTGAACTATTGCATCTAACACCTAACATATTTGCAACAATGATATTTATGGTTTTGTCCCTATAAATCACTAGAGAGAAATAAGAACACTTTATTGTTTTAGTTATATCTGAGCGAACAAGAAATATTCCTTGAACTAAAATTAGGATTGGATAATAATCATGTGAATTATTATCATAGGTTTCCAAGAAAATTTATTTCACTTGTCCATCTAGTTATGAGTTTAAGACAAAAAGTAAACATAGTCTTAGATAATTTGACAAGAACTATTAATTCAATGCTTCCCTTAGTGGGTGGCAATCCATAAGGAACTATTTGGGGACAAGGGGCCCTAGAAAGGGCTATGTACCCACTTTTTACAATTCACAACAGACCTAAATGAAGCCAAAACTACATATGTTATACCTTGATCTTGTGAATATGGGTATGTAGGTAGTTTGGGTAAATCAAGGAGGTTCCTTGTACTCAGGTTTTTATGTGTGCTTGTTATCACCCAGAATTGCACCCTTTGCTACAGTTATGAGACCTTAGCAATCTAGGGTAACATGGGAATGATCTCGAAGTGTGGGACCTTGCGATTTGAGATCAGACCTCCAGAGAAGGCTGGTTCCTTTCTCTAAGCCTATTACTTAGAGCAGTGATACTAAACCTAGTGCTAAATAACTTGCAAGGGAAAGAGTTAGAAGGAAAACTGAAAGGGAAAAGGGGTGATACACCAGATTTAGTGAGCGATGGTGGTCAAGGTGTGGACATAACAATGAATCTTTTGCTTTTGGATGGGGATTCACACAAACTTATGACTGGTTGAGGCTTTGTTATGAAAGTTAAACCTGTAGAGGAGCCATTTTACCCACAGAATAGATTACAACTTCAATTAAAACACACAACCCAGACATAAGAGAGGTGAGAAGTCAGCATCTATCAATCATGAAGGTCTAGAAAACTATTACAACATAGAAATATTTCATAGCAGGGGTATACCAACATAGCTAATTACATTCATTGGTGGATAAAAGGAAGACAACAAAGGCTAGATTCAGGCACAGTGAGTCACATTCCCATACCCTTTCAATTACACTAAGAGGTCTGACTACAAAAAAAATTGGTAGCATAATAGCCCCAAAATCAACCATCCTCCTACTACATCCACTTTTACAAGTATACATATACTTCATTTTGATCCCAGTCAGTTGCCAAACTCGCCCAGAGAGCAGCAACCAAAAATATCTCTGAAAGGATGTCCCAGCTGCCAAGAGTAATGGCACAAAAAAATCTGGAACAGGGGCAGGTAGAAGATATTTGTAGTCATCAATGTGAGTTGCTTCCTCTTTGTGCAGCAATGAATGCAAGAGAATATCTCCCATCTGCTCAAAAATGGTCGCTAAAATGTCAACTTGACCAACATATGCAACTCCAAATCTAAAATTGAAAATTGACAAAAAAAAAAATAAAAAATCCTAAAAACCCTACCAAATGAAAGAGGGGACAAAAACATGCATCTTTGCCTCTTGTAGCATGTCAAAATTTGCTAAAATGGAGGAGATACAGGCGGTCAAAGTTTCGGTCAACTACCTGTATATATCACTTTGCATCTGTGTATATATCGCTTGCATTTACCACCCCAACCGGCATTCAAAAAACCTCTCTGCAACTCCCTTGTACATACATGGTGCTTTGTATATCGGGCTTTGTATATGTCTTGTATTTTAACTTGCATATGGTCTTGCATATGAAAATATACAAGTAAACATACAAGCAGAAGATACATACAAAGTGCTTATACCTTGGCGGACCCCACCATTTGTATCTCTCCTTTGAATATGCAAACATACAAGTCATGGACTCCAAAATGACTATTAGCTGTATTTGATTGTTCTGTTGGGTCCAGCTTGTATCACTTTTCCTTGTACATCTCTTTGTATATGCAAATATACAAAGCACCTATACATACAAGCTGAACTTTACGCCGCATATGCCAGAATTTAGCTCTGTATTGAGTCCGGCTTGCATGTCCCTTTGCACCTTTGACTTGTATATCATAATATACAATCACAGATGTACATACAACTGTACAGACCTCAAGATTTTATAAAGAAGATTGAGAACATTTTGAAATCTAGCTTGTATGTTACCATTGTATGTCGGCTTTGTATATCGCATGATATACAAATGGCAAATATACAAGCTGCAGACCTCAAAAACTATCAACTACTTTGACTATGTGGCTCAGGTCCGGCTTGTATATTTGACTTGTGTCTTTCTTTGTACATCACTAATATATAAACCCCTTTGTATATCACAGACCCCACCAAATGCACCTTCCTTTGTATGTTCACTATAACCGATGCATATAAACTTTATATATTGACCTTGTATGTAGAAGACATACAATCTTCTTTGTATATGCGAGGGCCTCGTCTCATGCATCTTGGCAATATACAAACGCCTTTGTATGTCAAATATACAAACACAATATACAAACCTCTCACATACAGACATGGAATCTCGATGGAATATACCCGCAATGTATACTTCTTTGCATCCTTCATCTTGTGACCCGATATACAAACTGGGAATATTCCCAGAATCTGCAATAGATTCCCTAAATGTACATGCATCTTTTGAGCCGATATGCATTCAGAAATGCATACAACTGTGGAATATTCCTGGGAATTTGTGAAAGATTCCCCCTTTGTATATGCATTTCCTTGGCCCAATATGCATTCCAAAATGTATACAACTTACCTTTTTTCATCATTTTCTAAGGCCGATAGAGATTGCAAGCCCGCCAAATGTACATTTGAGCTATATGTTGACCAAAACTTTGACCATGAATAACTTCTTTATTTGGCTGAATTCCAGGGTGGTGTAAAAAGCAAACCTGCCTATTTTTTCAAGCTCTTTCCAAAGGCAAGGTTTTTTTAGGCAAGGTTCCTAGGAAATTTGGCATTTTTGTTTTATAGGGACCTTTTCCAAAGGATTTTCAAGGAAATACTAGGTTAACCATTTGACTCTAGGCAGAGGAAAATAGGATAACATTCTTGGCGGCCTCTATGGGGTGTTTGCCTACTAAATGAATGATCAGTGGCCTTAAGCATCCATTGGGCATGGGGTCAAGTCTAAAACATGCTGGAAAACTGGAAACTACCTCCAAAACACAAAAGGGGAAAGGGCCTGCATTCTCCTAATGACAATGCAGCTTATGTAGAAGCACTTATGGAAAAGGAAAACTAAAATAGAAATGAAACCTACTCTAATCCTAAACTAACCAATCGGTCATGACTTTAAACAAAGCCATTAACTGGTTCTTTAAAGTAACTACCTTTCCTTAACAATTTACAATGTTCTTTATGTATGTGGGCAGTTAAAAAGAGGCGAGGGGGGAATGGGCATGTAACAAATTGATAAAGTATTCCCCACAAAATGGAGATAAACTCACCTATCCACCTGGACTGATTACTGATATTGCTAACGTGTGGTGAATAAATGGGCTGATCCCACTCATTTTAATGCTCAACTTCATGCTTAGAGGTAAGCATGACAAGTGGTGACTCCTCTTGATATGTCTCTAGCTGAGCTAGATGCCTGATTGGGCATCCCCTTGAAATGACATGCAAATCAACATGTTTGATCTCATGTCTTTGCTCTGATTTTTTCTCTTCTTGCACCTCATTTGGCATGATGATGACCTCCACCTTGCTCTCATTTTGTGCTTGTGTGTGAAACAGCTGACTTGGGACCTCATGGCCTTCTCCTTCTTCCTTCAAAGAACCCAAGAAGGCTGATATAATGTTATCATGGCTTCATTCTTCAAACCTTTCTGCCCTTTGTTCATGGCTGTCCTGGTTCATGGCTAAGGTTGGAAAAGAGATAAGACAATTTGAAAGCTCAGAAATGATATCATTATATTCACCTTGCATGATAGTTTGCCATGTTGATTCCTCCTCTATGGTCAATGAAACATCCTCCTCTACTAGGACAACCATAAGCTCATCAAAGTAATCAGCTTTTAGAAAACTTTTACAAACAGTTGGCCCAAGCTCAAAAATTCCATTATTACTTAAAGAAGTGCCCTCCAAATCAAGACTTTTATTGTTTGGAACTTCACTGTCATGCTCAACCTCAACCTACAGCAGTTTGTCATTTCTTTCAGTGTTTTCTTATTGCTGCATATCCACAACCAGCTGCCTGCTTTCTTCATCTTCAACATAGCCAGGTAGCTCATGAAGTAGGGTAGCATCATCCATCACTGAAGTGACTTTAGCAATACTCACAGGTGCAATAGGTTCAAACAATTTTTTCTTTGTGAGTGTAGGGACAGACTACTCCTTATTAGTTTTAGCTTCTTCCACCTCCTCTTTTGGCTCATCCTCCCAATTATCTTGGTAGACAACAGGTCCACCTGGATACATACAGATAGTAAAAGGACAGGAAGGCTGATCTAACAAAGAAACTTGAGGAATTGGCTTGATCTCTTGTAGACATATAGGCTACTCTTATTTAAGTATAGGTTCTTTCAGTGGATGAGACCCTCCAAAGCTTGGAAAATTCAATTCAGGGGACTCATCTTGCTTAAAGCTTGGTATTCTGAAACTAGAAACCTGCTCTTCAACGAATGGATTTGGAAAAGAAATAACTGATTGAGTTTCCAACCTTTGAAAAGGAGTCAACAAAAGCCTCTTTTGCTCCTCTTCTACTAGCTGGATGCTAAAGCATGCTTCCATTTGTGCGTTTGGTGGAGGGTCCTCATAGGGTGAGAAAGATGGCCCTTTCCAACTTGGAAACTTAAAGGCAGAAGGTTCCCTGAAACTTGGAAAGATGATAGGCTTGGATTCTACGACCTTTTCCTCCCCTTGATTTTGAATTGGTAAGAGAGGATTGGCCTTCACAAGGTTTGGCATTTTATAACCAGGATGATTGGTCCAAGAAGGCTGCCATGATAGAGAAGTCTGAGGCTCTTTCATAGATTGACTTTGGTTTGAAGGATGAAACTACTTGAAGCTAGGAACAGGAGAGAAACTATTTACTTTGAGCTCCTATTCTTGAGAAAGAAACTGTCTTATTTGTTTCTCCCTAGCTACACGTTGTATGATCAAGCATTCTGCTTCATACACCCTCCTATTTTTTGCCTCCTGCTCTGACAAATAAGCTTGATATGCAAGATCCTCTTGCTGCCTATTATACTGCGCTTCTCTATCTATTTCTAAAATTTGCCTTTGGAAATCCATTAACAAACTCTTAATGCTACCCAAATCAGGATCATTTTGGGACTGACTAGGGAGGTTGCACATTTGATTTAGAGTAGAATGGGCTTCACAGGGCTGATTATAGGTATGAATATGCTGCAAACAAGGATAAGCAAGAGTGGTTTGAAAATGTTCTTGTTGGTAATGCTGGTTGTAATGAGGAAAAGAACTGTTTGGGGGCCAAAAGTCTGAATCTTCATGGAATGGAGGAGAATAACCATTGTGGTGTTGATAACTAGACATTACAAGGGTAAATCATGAACATTGGTAAGCCTAGATAATAAATTAAGAATGAACATAGACCACAGGGTCTTGTACAACAGGATGTGAGTTGTAACACCAAATGGAGTCACCAGGTGCTAAGAAAACTGTCAAATGATAGTAAAACTAACAAGTAGTACCAACCTCATTAGCTACTTAGAAACTAGATTGTTGTAACCAGCTGATTCGCCATTAGAGTCGCCATGGTGTTGTTTTTACTGCTTCTAAAGGCTAATAATACTAGGAGAAACACCAAATCTCTCAGTATTTTGATGATAAGTACATCATATTGTCCCACCGGGAGTGCCAAAAACTGTTATCACCTAGATTTGCACCCTTTGCTGCAGTTATGAGACCTTAGCAATCTGGGGTAACATGGGAATGATCTCAAAGTGTGGGACCTTGCAATTTGAGATCAAACCTCCAGAGAGGGCTAGTTCCTTTCTCTAAGCCTATTACTTAGAGTAGTGATACTAACCCTAGTGCTAAACAACTTGCAGGGGAAAGAGTTAGAAGGAAAACTGAAAGGGAAAAGGGGTGATACACCAGATTTAGTGAACGATGGTGGTCAAGGTGTGGACACAACAATGAATCTTTTGCTGTTGGATGGGGATTCACACAGACTTATGACTAGTTGAGGATTCACTATGAAAGTTAAACCTGCAGAGGAGCTGTTTTACCCATAGAACAAATTACAACTTCAATTAAAACACACAACCCAGACATAAGAGAGGTGAGAAGTCAGCATCTATCAATCATGAAGGTCTAGAAAACTATTACAACACAGAAATATTTCATAGCAGGGGTATACCAACATAGCTAATTACATTCATTGGTGGATAAAAGGAAGACAACAAAGGCCAGATTCACGCACAGTGAGTCACATTCCCATACCCTTGCAATTACACTAAGATGTCTAACTACAAAAAATATTGGCAGCATAACAGCCCCAAAATCAACCATCCTCCTACTACATCCACTTTTACAAGTATATATATACTTCATTTTGATCCTAGTCGGTTGCCAAACTCGCCCAGAGAGAAGCAACCAAAAATATTTCTGAAAGGATGTCCCAGCTACCAGGAGTAATGGCGCAAAAAAATCTGGAACAGGGGCAGGTAGAAGATATTTGTAGTCATCAATGTGAGCTGCTTCCTCTTTGTGTAGCAATGAATGCAAGAGAATATCTCCCATCTGCTCAAAAATGGTCACTGAAATGTCAACTCGACCAACATATGCAACTCCAGATTTGAAATTGAAAATTGACAAACACTCCTAAAAACCCTGCCAAATGAAAGAGGGGACAAAAACATGCATCTTTGCCTCTTGCAGCATGTCAAAATTCACCAAAATGGGGAGATACAAGCGGTCAAAGTTTTAGTCAACCGCCTGTATATATCACTTTGCATCTGTGTATATATCGCTTGCATTTGCCGCCCTAATCGGCATTCAAAAAACCTTTCTCTACAACTCCCTTGTACATACATGGTGCTTTGTATATCGGGCTTTGTATATGTCTTATATTTTAACTTGCATCTGGTCTTGCATATGAAAATATACAAGCAAACATACAAGCAGAAGATACATACAAAGTGCTTATACCTTGGCAGACCCCACCATTTGTATCTCTCCTCTGAATATGCAAACATACAAGTTGTAGACCCCAAAATGACTATTAGTTGTATTTGATTGTTCTGTCGGGTCCAGATTGTATCACTTTTCCTTGTACATCTCTTTGTATATGCAAATATACAAAGCACCTATACATACAAGCCGGACTTGATGCCACATATGCCAGAATTTAGCTCTGTATCGGGTCCGGCTTGCATGTCCCTTTACACCTTTGACTTGTATATCATAATATACAATCGCAGATGTACATACAACTGTACGGACCTCAAAATTTTATAAGCAGATTGAGAACATTTTGAAATCCGGCTTGTATGTTACCATTGTATGTCAGCTTTGTATATTGCATGATATACAAACGCCAAATATACAAGCTGCGGACCTCAAAAACTATCAACTAATTTGACTATGTGGCTCGAGTCCGGCTTGTATATTTGACTTGCATCTTTCTTTGTACATCGCTGATATACAAACCCATTTGTATATCGCGGACCCCACCAGATGCACCTTCCTTTGTATGTTCACTGTAGCTGATGCATATAAACTTTGTATATCGGCCTTATATGTAGAAGACATGCAATCTTCTTTGTATATGCAAGGCCTCGTCTCATGCATCTTGGCAATTTACAAATGCCTTTGTATGTCAAATATACAAACCCTCTCACATACAGACAAGGAATCTCGATGGAATATACTTGCAATGTATACTTCTTTGCATCCTTCATCTTGTGACCCGATATACAAACTGGGAATATTCCCAGAATCTGCAATAGATTCCCTAAATGTACATGCATCTTTTGAGCTGATATGCATTCAGAAATGCATACAACTGCAGAATATTCACGGGAATCTACGAAAGATTCCCCCTTTGTATATGCATTTCCTTGGCCCGATATGCATTCCAAAATGCATACAACTTACCTTTTTTCATCGTTTTCTAAGGCTGATAGAGATTGCAAGCCCGCCAAATGTACATTTAAACTGTATGTTGACCAAAACTTTGACCATGAATAACTTCTTTATTTGGCCGAATTCCTGGGTGGTGTAAAAAGCAAACCTGCCTATTTTTTCAAGTTCTTTCCAAAGGTATGGTTTTTTAGGCAAGGTTCCTGGGAAATTTGGCATTTTTGTTTTATAGGGACCTTTTCCAAAGGATTTTCAAGGAAATACTAGGTTAACCATTTGACTCTAGGCAGAGGAAAATAGGATAACAGTGCTATCGATAAGTTTACATAAAAATGAATTGACCAACATGTGTTAACCAATTATAAAAAATTAAGAAACAAAGGATTTAATTCATATTTTCTAACACTCAGAAGAGTTTTGGGTGAACTATTTATATCCTCAAGGGTTTAAGACAAATTTTGAGGTAGGTTGTGAACCTATAATTTATATATGTATTGATAGATGATGAGCTTAGTACATTTCCACTAGGGAAATGTAGTCTCTCAAGAAGGCTTAGGTCACGAATTGACCTGATGAGTCAAGTCTCTGGCTAGAACATTATTTTGTGCTTATCTTGTTTGGACACAAGTAATTTGCCTATTTCATTTGGACAAAAGTAGTTTTCTTATCTCGTTTGGACATAGAGTTTTCCTATCTTGTATTGATAGAAGAATCGAGTTGCCTATCCCATTTTGATAGAAGTAGTTTGTCTATCCCATTTTGATAGAAGAGTTGTATGGATAAATTTTCCTAAGTATTTAGATAAGTACACTATAATTATTATTTCAAGAAAATATATAGTGAAGTTTTTTGTCAACTTAAGAGTTTAAAGCCTAACAACCTAGTGTTGGTTGTTACAAGTACCATGAAGGATAGTGACAAATCTTCCATGGTCCATGAGATAGACTAGTTACTTGTAAATGAACCTATGTTGTGGCATGAGAGACTAAGTCACATTAGTAATAAAGGTTTACACACATTGAAATAAAAGACTATGGTTGAAGGTCTTGAAGATTATTCTCTTGACTATCATATTTGCAAAAAGTGTGTTTATGGAAAACAAATTGGATTAAAGTTTTATTTTGGTTATTCTAGAGTTGATTGGATTTTAGATTTGGTACATAGTGATGTATTTATTGTTGTGACATACCTTCTATTGAAAAATCTTCATATTATCTTTCATTTGTTGATGATTAATCTAGAGAATGTATTGGGTTTTCTTTCTCAAACATAAAATTAAAGTTTTTATTAGGTTTAAGGGGTGGAAGGCCCTTGTTGAAAACTAAATAGGGAGGAAGATAAAAATCTTGAGAATAGACATTGGAGAAGAGTTTTTCTTAGTTGATTTTGAGCTTTTTTGCTTTTGAATAATGTAATAGTAAAGAAAAAGACTACTCCATACACACTTGAGAAAAATGGAGTGACTTGAAGGTTGAATAGGCAATTGATGGAGAAGGCCAAAATCATACTAATTAGTGTTGGTCTAGAGAAAAATTTTTGGGCTGAAATAATAATCATTACTTGTTATATGTCATGCCCACATTTCCCATGTGGTCACGACACGCATCACACGTGTCATGTCCACATTTGTCATGTGGTCATGACATGAAATATCAAAAAAAATTCCACACTTCCCTAGAAACCCCCTCACACACGTAAGCGTGCTCGGTGGCATTACACATAAGACGTAAACATGACAATGGAATGCGAGGTAATATGTTCACTTGTGCATACCATTCACAATGAAGGCCAACTAGGGGGTCAAAGCGACGGGGTTAACATCGCCAATAGGGTTAGGATCAATGATTGAAACCCTAAGTTAACCTATGCGAATGATGGGATTTTGACGTGAGTCAAAATCAACAGCCAAATTCAAGTGCATGAGAAAGATATGATTTAATACACAAATCTAATGTCGATAATCGGCAAAAACAATAATATAGTCCTAAACCAGGTTAATTTTCACTAACCTAGCTAAACCCTAAATTCTGGAAAATCTGGCAGCATAACACCTCACGGGCGTGATTAGGATTTATGATAATAAAACTAGTTTTGATCGAAAGTTTACTGGATTGGTTTTAAATTACCTATGTTACACTAGTTAAATTGGTAGATCAGTCAAATGGATTAATTGTACATTTTTCAACAAAGCTTGATCAATTTGTTCTTCTTCACATTTTCTATCAATCAGAGTTATCACTGCATCCTTTACATTATTCTTAATTTCTTGGTAGATCAAATCACGGAAACATGTTAAACTAACTTCGTTTAAATAGTTTACTAGGTTTCCAAGTTGGTTTAAAAACGACTAGTTATTTCACTAATTAATTTGTTCTAAAATAATTTTAAAAAATATTAAATTAAATTAATAACGAACTAGTTTTATATTAACCTCGTCGAGTTTGGTTTGAATGCAAAGGTTTAATCCCAATTTTTTTTTTATAAATACCTCTCAGTGCTTAGATAGGTGAAAGAATTAATTAAAACAATAAAATCCCTTTTTGAAATAACCAAATTAAAAAAATCAATAAAAGTATAAACTCCCTCTAATCATATACTAACCTATATATTATCATGCCACTAACAAATAAAAATAACATTCCAAAAAGGAATAAGGATTACCCATTTTATTATTTATCTCAAAACCCCATTATAAATTTAGAACATAAAACAAATGAACAAAATAATTAAAAGAGTGGAAGTCAAATTTAAAATGAATTTTAAATTTACCTTGCCCTAAAACTCCCCAACAATAAAATATAATTTCCTTAAGGGCAAACAAAAGCCCTAACCCTATTTTTTTAACTCTCATTTTCTTTTCTCCTCTTTTCTCATTTTGTTTTGGGTTGTGTTTGCAGGTTTAATGGAGGCCATTCATGGCCACACCAAGGTGAATATATATATATATATATATATATATATATATATATATATATATATATATATATATATATATATATATATATATATATATTGTTTGTATGCTAAAAACCTCAAAAATTTATGGCAGTGGGGAGTGGTGTTGTTGGGGGCAGCGGTGGTGGTGGACTGTGGCGGAGGGATGACCTGTGGAGCGGTGGTCGTAGGGTTTGGAGTGACCGCAGAGGGAGTGTAGGGTCAATGGCGGTTACGGGGGGGTCCGCGGGGTAATGGGAGGTGGGGGTGTGGGTGGGGGCTCCGCCCCCTCCCCACATTCCTACTTAAACAAAGGTGACGGTGGGGGGGTTCGAACACCCCACCACATACATTTTTTTCTTTTCTCTCAAAAACAACTGTGAACTATGAAAGTTTAATCATAGTCTATTTTCTGTGTTTTGTTTACACAACATTATTTAAATATTTTTTATTTATATATGTGTGTGTGTGTATCAGACATTCACAGATCCAACTAAAAATATAGTTTATTTAATATTAAAATATAACAATATATATATTGTTGTATATGTAATGTAATCTTTTTTTTTTGACAGAATAAATAAAAGCAATTTATAATTAAATACATATAAATGCATACATTCAATTATATATATATATATATTCAAATATAATTTTCCTTCAACACTTACAAATTTCCTTTTAAGACATAAGCAAAAGATATATTATTTTTTTATCAAATTTATATAAGGCAAGGAACTCATTTTTTTTTAAAGAATATATTCATTATACCACTATATCATTCCTTCAAGAATTTATTCATTGTATTATTTTTTTTAAAAGAGAAGAAACAATGCATTTAATTAAATACTTCTAATATATAACATCAACTAATTTTCTTTTTCATAAGAACAATATACAAATTTCATGTTTGTCTCTCAACAATAAACAATAACTTTCCTATTTGTTATTTAAAAAAATAAACATACTAATGAAATAGCATTAAGACCAATTTTTTTTTTCCTTCATTACTCTATTTTTTGTTAAGCCATAGCATTGAAATCAGCAAACTAAAATTTCTATTGCAAATGTAAATAAATCATACACACAAGTAAAATATATTTTTACAACATAGAGAGAGAACAAGGTTCTCCTCTTTTGAAATCTATAAATAATGCAAAGGCCTAACAAGACCCTGCTCTCTCAAGGGTTAAAAATTAAGATAACAACTCCAAGAATAATGGTGTTTTCTTCAACTTCATAAGCTCCCAATATTCTACAATAACACAAAAAGGGGAAATAAGCCACAACAAATTGCTCTCCTCCCTACCATTGACTCACTCATGAGTCACCCCCGAGCTAGGAGGTCATCCTCACACTAGGAACTCAAACCACAACACAACAATGCATTTATCAACCAAACACAAAATTACTCCCATGGCTAACGCAACACAAGAACTCACTCAGGATGAGTTCAATGGGGTAGGGGAGTGGACATCACTCAACTCAAGAGTGCCACCCCTAAAACTTTCCAATACAAATACCTTTCAAGGCCTCAAGCCAACACTTTTAAACATAGTTTCACAAAGTTTTCATTTGGCTCTCAAGCCATTTCACATATTCACATATTGCCCTCAAGGCTACAACTCCACAAAATCAAGGAAATGACCCCGAGGAGGTTCACTCCTCCCCCAACACACACTTGTTGAGCATCTTCTCCCAAGTAGGAGAGGCTCTTACAACTCCCTTACAATTTTTCCCCTCAACAAGTAAAAACTCAAAATGGAAACTCACACATAGCATCACACAAGTAAATAAAATACATAAGGGAAGGCCTTAGCCTTAAAACCTACCTTAAAAAGCCCAATTGGTATATGGTTGAGTAGAGCTCCTCAAACTCCTTCTCCAACTTGAGCCACCAAATTTTCCTCCAACTTTTTCCCCAAAATAATTAAAATCAATAAAATTGTCAAAAATTTAACAACCCCATCCCTCTCTCCAAGTGGGATTAAAATAGGCTCTTCTCATGAGCCTTGAGGAATGGGGAGGTAACACATGTCACCTCATCACTCCTCCCAAATACAATCAAGGCTCTTGAAATGGGGTGGTGACACATGTCATTCGCCCACCCCACCAAGTCTCTCTCCCCTCCACTTGTCCTCTCTTAAACATGTGGGAGAGAAAGGTGGAGCTTAAGAAGGAGTAGATGCCACATGTGCCCCAATCCTTTCCTCCTAAGAAGGACCACACAACCCCAAGGTACCCTCACCAATTGTGGGAGAGACTTGGAGTAAATTCCTCCACAATTAAGGGGTCTTGGAGACTTCCCCAACTTAGGGAAGAGGAAAGGAAGAGGTTGAGTCTTTGACTCACTCATCCTCCCCCTCTCAATCTTCCATTTTTGTCACTTTACTTTAGGGTGAAGTTAAAGTGACCAAATAGAAGTTTACCTAAGGTTACACAAGCCCAAAAGGTCCCTAGACTCAAGGGGTACAACCCAGGGTCAAGTTTAACCCATTTTGAGCACCAAGGGTTGAGTTAAAGCACATGAAAAGGGGTCTCAAAAATTTATAACTAAAAAATGAAATTCAAATGACACTATACTTACAACACCAATTAGAATTCAAATAAAAGAGGGGTAGACCTAACCCAACTAACAACATGCAACAACATTACAAAAATTCATCATGCAACATATTTGATCTTGATTCCTCTTGGAACTAGATCAGCTTCACAAGGGAAAACAACACCGTGTGTGGGATGATCTCCAAATTTCTATGGCTTCGTTAGAAACACCTACGCACTCAAATGAAATGTTAATTCCACATGTATATAATAGCCAAAGCAAATTGAAACATACACTTGCATACAACATCACATGTTCATATAAGCATCAAGGAAGTCACATTACAATTAGATTCTAAATTCTGCATTTCAAACATCCATTCCCAAGATTGAATCACATAACAAATTTCTAACTAGCATCGCATGAATAGTTTCCCAATAACATATAATATAAACCATATGTCTAACATCATTAGTGAATCAATAGCCAGGTCTAATCACATCATAAACATGCTAACATAATAATCCACATAAACATAAGGTCTAAAGGTCCTGCAAATTAGGATCAACAGTCTCATAAGTCTAAATGTATCACCAATAGTAAAATAAGTAGTCAAATATATGGGAATGAAAAAAGTAGGCCTCACATCCTCCCCCCTAAGACTTTACTTCCTCCTAGAAGTCATCAAAGAGGTGAGGATAAAGGGCCCTCAATGTCGTTGCATCCTCCATGTCGTCGTGACCTCATCGTACATGTCCCACTGGACCCTAACCTAGTCCAGCTCTCGACCTCGAAGGCCTAGCATCTGACGAGCTAATATAGGAATTGGCTCCAATGCCAACTGACCATCTGCCTCTATTTAAAGAGCACTCCAATCCAATACATGAGATAAATTAGATATGTAATGCTGTAAAACTAAAACATGAAAAACGTCGTGGATATGCAACAGGCTAGGTGGCAAGGCTAGACTATAGGCTATAGGTCCTATCCACTCTAAGATCTCAAAAGGTCCAACAAAATGAGGTGTGAGCTTAGAGCCCTTTCCATAATGGATTGGACTCTTGTGCAGTCGCACTCTCAAGAATACTCTATCCCCAACTGAGAAACTCTAATCTACCCTCTTAGCATCGGCATACTTCTTCTGTCAATCTTGTGTCTCCTGAAGTCTCTGCCTAATCAACATCACCTACTACTCCATATCCTAAACTAACTCTGGCCCTATCGCAACCCTGTCCTCAATACGGTCCCAACTCAAAGGTGTCCTGCAAGGTCTGTCGTACAAGGCCTGAAAAGGAGGCATACCCAATGAGTTGTGATGCCCATTGTTATAGGCAAACTCAACTAGATACAGGTACTCCTCCCATCTACTCTGATGATCCATGACATACATATGGAGCATATCCTCAAGAACCTGATTAACTCTCTTTGTCTATCCATCAGTCTCAGGATGATAAGCGGAACTGAAGTTGAGCTATGTGCCCAACACCTGCTATAAGGCTCTCCAAAAGGTTGAAGTGAACACTGAATCCCTTTTAGAAATGATACAGTGAGGTACCCCATGTAATCTAACAATCTAATCCAAGAATACTCTCGCCACAGATGGTGCATTGTACGTCATGCATACAAGTGAGAAATGCGCCACCTTGGTCGACTTGTCAACCATCACCATGATGGCATCATGGCGGCATGATGACATAGGAAGACCAACAATGAAGTCCATGGAAATGGTGTCCCATTTCCACTTAGGTATCTCATGAGGGTATAAAAGACCCGCTGGATGCTAATGCTTGGCCTTAACCCTCTCATACTCAAGGCAACGAGCAACATATTATGTAATATCTCATCTCATACCTGCCCAATGGTATATCTGTCGCAAGTCAGCATGCATCTTCTTCACCCCTAGGTGTGCTGCATAAGGTGCTCTATGAGCCTCTGAAAGAACCACTGCACAAAGATCACCCGCACAGGGTACATAGATGTGCTGTCGATGTCTAAGTAACCCATCTGACTCGAGGGAATATCCTGCAAATTTTTCCTTAAGGGCCCTCTATTTCTAGATCTCCTACTGCACCTCAAGAAACCACTTGTCCTCAGGCAGATGCTGAATGATGCGGCTCTCTCAAGTCCACACTCAAGGTCAAGGTTAGGATCTCGTGGTGCCTCTGACTCAAAGCGTCAGTGACCACGTTCTCCTTCCCTTTGATGTAGTGAACAACAAATTTGTACTCACATAGAAACTCCATCCAACGCCACTAACGGGCATTCAAATTTGGTTGTGTGAATATGTACTGCAAGCTATGGTGATCCGAATGAAGCTCAAAGCGATGACCCAAAAGAAAGTGTCTCCAACGAACAAGAGCATGTACCACTACTGTGAGCTCTAAATTGTGAGTAGGGTAGTTCAGCTCATGTGTCTTGAGTTTATGTGACTCATATGCAATCGCCCTACCACCCTGAATAAGCACAGCTCCCAAACCCTCAAGTGATGCATCTGTACAAACTACAAAATCCTCTGCAGGATCTAGAACTGCTAATATGGGAACACTGATAAGACACTCCTTGAGGACCCCAAAGGCCCTCTTGCATTGCTCAGTCTAAGTGAAACTCTTCCCTTTCTGCTGAAGGGAAGTGATGGGGTGCACTATCCTGGAAAAAGCCCTCTACGAATCTATGGTAGTAACCAGCTAATCCCATGAAACTCCTGACCTCTATCACACTGGTGGGTGCTGGCCAATCTCTGACAGCTCTGATATTTGATGGATCTACGGAGATGCTATCACCTGATAGGATGTGCCCCAAGTACTGTACCTCTATCCTGAAGAAGGCACACTTCGCTAGGTTGCCATAAAGCTGCTTCTCTCGCAAGCACTACAAAACCTGATGCAAATGATCCACATGCTCCTCCTCAGTCTGCGAATAGATCAAAATATCATTGAGAAAGATGATCACGAACTGATCCAAGTAAAAGTACAGAACACCCCATTCATGAGATTCATGAACACTACAGGTGCGTTTGTCAAACCGAAGGGTACCACTATGAACTCGTAGTGGCCATATCTAGTTCAGAAAGTAGTCTTATGAATATCTACCTCTATGATGTGCAATTGGTGATACCCAGATTTTAGATCAATTTTTGAGAACACTCTGGCTCCCTGCATCTGGTCAAAAAGGTCATCAATCCTAGGTAGAGGGTAATGGTTCTTCATCATCACCTTATTCAATTGCCTATAGTCCATGCATTAGCGAAGAGACCCATCCTTCTTCTTCATGAAGATAACTGGTGCGCCCCATGGTGAAACGCTAGGTCAGATGTGCCCCTTCTCAAGTAACTCCTCTAACTGTAGTTTGAGCTTCGTGAGCTCATGTGTAGTCATCCTGTAGGGTGCATGAGACACTGGCTCTGCACCTGGCACTAGATCGATGTGGAAATCTACGTCTCTGCATGGAGGCATTCCTGGTAATTCCAGCGGAAACATGTCAGCAAACTCTCTCAAGATAGGGTGATCATCTAGTGATGCCTCAGGCTCATCTTCTGATCTGTCACTAACTGTGATAGCAAACATTTGACATCCCTTCCACATGCAATGCTTAAGCTACTGAGCGGAAATCATACGAACTACCATGGGCTTTTGAATGCCCACTATCTTGACTAGTGCACCATGATCATCTAAGTAGCTAATCACCCTTCAGCGACAATCTAGCTTGGCTCTCTGAGCCACAAGCCAGTCCATACCCAAAACTACATTGTAGGATCTTAATGGCATAACTCTAAGATCACAAGATGTAGTGAAGGAACCCAAAGAAATCTCACAATCCTGAACCAAGGTATCTACTGACATCCTGGCCCCAGAGGCCAACTCAGCCTCCCACCTAAAGTCTTGCCTAGAAGCCACCAGCCTGCAACACTCCACTAATGACGTAGATATAAAGGAATCAGTAGCGTCAGAATCAAAAAGAATGGAAATGGGAACACCCCCAATCATACCTATTGTCTCAATAATTGAGGCCTGGAAGTCGACCTGGCAGTTGTCAACCACTACAAACATACAGTGGGACTTGTCCACATCTCCTACAGTCTGCTTTGACCCTCCTGAACGGGGCTGTCCCCTTGCTGTAAAGTCCTGTGGGCACTCTCTGGCCAGATGTCCTGCCCCTACCACAAACATAACATGGGACCCTAGCCTATATCTGCCCTGACTGAGTCCTAGCACCCTGCTGCTGCCCAGTCCATCTTGTGGACCCCTGTGAACCTCTATATGACTATTGTGACCTCGCGGGTCCCACAGGTGGTCCCTACTATCTCTGATCCCTACAGGGGCCCTGCTGCTTCCAACCACGATTTTGTCCTCCTTGTGCCCTCTGTTGAGGTCTAGACCTCTGCTGATGATGCTGCTGCTGCTGTGGAGGCCTAGGAGGTAATGATGGAGAACTAAACCCTCCTCTTTGTGGTGGTGGTGGTCTACGAAAGTTCTATTGCGGCTGATGACTACGGTCCTGAAACTACGAGCATGAATTTTGCCCTTGTCCCTAAATCTCCTCTGCAATATAGGCCTTCTCAACAGCCTCACTCATAGTCTGAGGGTCTGCCATATGCACTGGTCCTGCTATCCCCTGTATCAAACCTCTGATGAATTTGTGCACCAAAAGTTTCTCATCGTGGAGATACTCTACATAATGTGAAAGCTCAATAAATCAGCTCTCATACTATGCAACCATGAGTCCTCTTTGCTGTAAGTCATGGAACTCATCTATCTGGCACTGCCTATAATGGTCTAATAAGTAATGCGCATTAAAACACTCTATGAATGTGTCCCATGTGAGTGTGTCTAATGATAACCGGCACTTGCACTCCTCAGTGCACCACCAAGTAGTTGTTGCATCTCTTAGGAGGTGTACTGCCACACATGCTTTCATGTTGCTCCCATAAGGTCGCAACGCAAAGCATCTGTCTAGACTGATGAGCCAAGCCTCAGCCTCGGCTCCCTCTGTAGCTCCTGTGAAGGTAGGTGGATTAAGCCTAAGTAGGTCTCTGATAGGATCTCCTTTGTCTCTATGTCCTGTGACCAGCTCATCCATACCATACTCATAGGGTCCATGATGTACCTGCTCAACCCTCACAGTCTCATCTCATCTCGCATGTCATGGAGGACTCCTACTCCGTGCTCTGTAAGCTGACCCTACCTCCTCCACTATAGTATCAGGTATCTCTACAAATGGCTCCACATGTGGTACCTCTCGCGGATCAACGCGGGGCTCTATACGTGGCTCAGCTCGTGACTCAGCACGCAGCTCCTCACATGGCTCCTCTCACGAATCAACACAGGGCTCATCACGTGGCACTGGTATAATTGGTGATAGCCTCTCTAACATGGCCTGTAATGTCTGTAAAATTTGAGGTCCTATATCAAGTCCTGGTGGTGCCTGTGGTACTGGCTAATCTAATAAGGCTGCGGGTACCTGACCCTCTATAGAGGAATCACTGTGCACCTCAGCGAACACAGTGTTACGTGATCGCGCTCGCCGAATTCATTGGTGAGGCATCCTACAAAACAATGTAGGCACTAATTAATTAAAGTTATAGAATAAGTAACGTGCCCAAATAAGCCTAGTGTTTAAACTTGGGCTCTGATACCAAATGTCATGCCCACCTTTCCCATATGGTCATGACATGCATCACACGTGTTATGTCCACATTTGTCATGTGGTCATGACATGAAATATCAAAAAAAAATTCACGCTTCCCTAGAAACCCCCTCGCAAGCGTAAGCGTGCTCGGTGGTGTTATGCATAAGGCGTAAACATGAAAATGGAATGCGGAGTAATATGTTCACTTGCGCATACCATTCGCAATGAAGGCCAACTAGGGGGTTGAAGTGACGTGGTTAACATCGCCAATAGGGTTAGGATCAACGATCGAAACCCTAAGTTAACCTATGTGAATGATGGGATTTTGACGTGAGTCAAAATCAATAGCCAAATTCAAGTGCATGAGAAAGATATGATTTAATACAAAAATTTAATGTTGATAATCAACAAAAACAATAATATAGTCCTAAACCAGGTTAATTTTCACTAACCTAGCTAAACCCTAAATTCTGGAAAAATTTGGCAGCATAACGCCTCACGGGCGTGATTAGGATTTATGATAATAAAACTAGTTTTGATCAAAAGTTTACTGGATTGGTTTTAAATTACCTATGTTACACTAGTTAAATTGGTAGATTAGTCAAATGGATTAATTGTACATTTTTCAACAAAGCTCGATCAATTTGTTCTTCTTCACGTTTTCTATAATTTAAACATTTTTCAACAAAGCTCGATCAATTTGTTCTTCTTCACGTTTTCTATAATTTAAAACATTTTTTAACAAAGCTCGATCAATTTGTTCTTCTTCACATTTTCTATCAATCGAGTTATCATTGCATCCTTTACATTATTCCTAATTTCTTGGTAGATCAAATCACGGAAACATGTTAAACTAACTTCGTTTAAATAGTTTACTAGGTTTCCAAGTTGGTTTAAAAATGACTAGTTATTTCGCTAATTAATTCACTCTAGAATAATTTAAAAAAATATTAAATTAAATTAATAACGAACTAGTTTTATATTAACCTCGTCGAGTTTGGTTTGAATGCAAAGGTTTAATCCCAATTTTTTTTAATAAATACCTCTCAGTGCTTAGATAGGTGAAAGAATTAATTAAAACAATAAAATCCCTTTTTGAAACAACCAAATTAAAAAAATCAATAAAAGTATAAATTCCCTCTAATCATAAACTAACCTATATATTATCATGCCACTAACAAATAAAAATAACATTCCAAAAAGGAATAAGGATTACCCATTTTATTATTTATCTCAAAACCCCATTATAAATTCAAAAAATAAAACAAATGAACAAAATAATTAAAAAAGTGGAAGTCAAATTTAAAATGAATTTTAAATTTACCTTGCCCTAAAATTCCCCATTAATAAAATATAATTTCCTTAAGGGCAAAAAAAAGCCCTAACCCTGTTTTTTTAACTCTCATTTTCTTTTCTCCTCTTTGTTTTTCTCCTCTTTTCTCATTTTGTTTTGGGTTGTGTTTGCAGGTTTAATGGAGGCCATTCATGGCCACACCAAGGTGAATATGCTATATATATATATATATATTGTTTATATGCTAAAAACCCCCAAATTTTATGGTAGTGGGAAGTGGCGTTGCTGGGGGCAGTGGTGGTGGTGGATTGTGGTGGAGGGACGGCCTATGGAGCAACGGCCATAGGGTTTGGAGTGACCACGGAGGGAGTGTAAGGTCGGCGGCGGTTATGGGGGGTCCGCGGGGTAATGAGAAGAGGGGGTGTGGGGAGGGGGTGTGGGGAGGGGGCGGAGCCCCCACCCACATCCCACTATGTGGGATGTGGGTGGGGGCTCCGCCCCCTCCCGACACTCACACTTAAACAAAGGCGACGGTGGGGGGGTTCGAACACCCCACCACATACATTTTTTTCTTTTCTCTCAAAAACAACTGTGAAATGTGAAAGTTTAATCACAGTCTATTTTATGTGTTTTGTTTACACAGCATTATTTAAATGTTTTTATTTTTATATGTATATATTTATATATGTATATATGTATATTTATATATATACTCAGACATTCACAGATCCAACTCAAAATACAGTTTATTTAATATTAAAATATAACTATATATATATATATATATATATATATATATATAGATATACTGTTGTATATGTAATGTAATCTCTTTTTTTTTGACAAAATAAATAAAAGCAATTTATAATTAAATACATATAAATGCATACATTCAAATATATATATATATATATATATATATATATATATATATATATATATATATATATATATATATATATATATATATATATATATATATTTTCAAATAACACTTACAAATTTCCTTTTAAGACAATAAGCAAAAGATATATTATTATTTTTTTATCAAATTTATATAAAGCAAGGAACTCATTTTTTTTTAAGAATATATTCATTATACCACAAGATCATTCCTTCAAGAATTTATTCATTGTATTATTTTTTTTAAATAGAAGAAACAATGCATTTAATTAAATACTTCTAATATATAACATCAACTAATTTTCTTTTTCATAAGAACAATATACAAATTTCATGTTTGTCTCTCAACAATAAAACAACTTTCCTATTTGTTATTTTAAAAAATAAACATACAAATGAAATAGCATTAAGACCAAAATTTTTTTTCCTTCATTACTCTATTTTTTGTTAAGTCATAGCATTAATGTCAGAAAACTAAAATTTCTATTGCAAATGTAAATAAATCATACACACAAGTAAAATATGTTGAAAGTATGAGGTGAACCAGTGTTGTCATTGATGTCAACATACTCATATTACATTGACAAGAAGGATTGGATGAGCTGTGTGTTGAGGATATTGAGAAAATTAGCCTCAGTCAGGAACAGTGAAGAACAATGATGAGAAGAAGGCAAATATATTGGATAGGTTGAGAACCAGAGGATGCGGATTAAAGGGTTTGCAGATATGAGTCTTGAGATGCTTCAGTCAAGTTTTCAGAGGTCCGCATGAAGACCTGAAGAAGTTATGGTTGTCTGTGTGGAACCGGTTCCGGCAAGTGCTTAGAGGTGACAGAGGATCACAGAAAGGTCCAGTGAGGTCCGGAATTGTACAATCCTAATCTGCAGATTGGAAAGAGTGTTTGGGATGTCCTTGTGATGTGCCATCTTGAGTTGTGTATGATTTGGAGGTCCGGAAGTACCTCTTGCATTATGACAGTGGCGACAGACTGTGTTCTTGAAGTTCCAGATAAGGAGGATAAGAGATTTCAGTAAGTAAAGGAAATGCGGACGTACCTAGTCATTCAGGCAGGCTTGTGAAGGTTCTTGGATCATGTTGAGGTTGTGTTGTTGGTCCGCATTGATAATGTATGATTTGAAGGTCCAGAAGTACCTTCTACAGTGGCGACAGACTGTGTTCTTGAAGTTCCAGATGAGGAAGACAAGAGATTCCAGCAAGTAAAGGAAGTGCGGATGTATCCGGTCATTCAGGCAGGCTTGTGAAGTTTTCTGGATTGTGTTGAGGTTGTGTTGTTGATCCGCATTGATAGTAGAGCCCGGAATTGAAGTTATTCTTCCGGATGAAGTTCTTGCTCTATTTAGCCGACCGGATGAGTTGTTCATCATGCGAAGGTTCTTGTGGTGGCCGACCGGATGTGTTATTCATCTTGCGGATACTCTTATGATTGTTTGCCGACTTAGATGTTTGTTCCTAAGTCGATGTCTTGTATAAATAACAGTCTGTGAGTTCATTTCGAGGGGTGGTGTGTGTGGATAAGTGTGGCATAGCGAAGAGAAGTACGAAAGGCAGAGCAGAGGTTTTTGGGCTTAAATGGAACTGATCCGGACATGGTAGAGATGTCATTCTCCAGTTCAAGACTGTGATTTTTATCACTTTGTAGACAGTGTGTCTCCTTGTAGGCAGTGGGCCTCTTTGTGAGCAGTGTGCTCGGGCAGTGAGCCCTAAATGGCATGTGCCATTCATTCTTCTTTATTCTTCTAACAGAGAATAATTCTTGGGTTAATCACCCCGTGGTTTTTCCCTTAACCGGGTTTTCCACGTCAAAATCTTGGTGTTCAATGTGTTGATGTTTATCTGCTCTTGTGTTTATGTATTATGCTTTCATGGATGATTAATTGATATGCTGCTAACTAACAACGAAGAATCAAGTGTTTGAAAGAACAAGAAGTTTTATACAACTGATTCACCCCCCCCTCTCAGTTGTATGCCCTAGATCCAACAAAATATACTTTTACAACATGAGAGAGACAACAAGGTTCTCCTTTTTTGAAATCTATAAATAATACAAAGGCCTAACAAGACCCTGCTCTCTCAAGAGTTAAAAATTAAGATAACAACTCCAAGAACAATGGTATTTTCTTCAACTTCACAAGCTCCCAATATCCTGTAATAACACAAAAAGGGGAAAGAAACCACAACAACTTGCTCTCCTCCCTACCATTGACTCACTCATGAGTCGCCCCTAAGCTAGGAGGTCATCCTCACACTTGGAACTCAAATCACAACACAACAATACATTCATCAACCAAACACAAAATTAATCCCATAGCTAACGCAACACAAGAACTCACTCAGGATGAGTTCAATGGGGTAGGGGAGTGGACATCACTCAACTCAAGAGTGCCACCCCTAAAACTTCCCAATACATATACCTTTCAAGGCCTCAAGCCAACACTTTTAAACATAGTTTCACAAAGTTTTCATTTGGCTCTCAAGCCATTTCACATATTCACATATTGCCCTCAAGGCTATAACTCCACAAAATCAAGGAAATGACCCCGAGGAGGTTCACTCCTCCCCCACCCCACACTTGTTGAGCATCTTCTCCCAAGTAGGAGAGGCTCTGACAACTCCCTTACAATTTTTCCCCACAACAACAAGTAAAAACTCAAAATGGAAACTCACACATAGCATCACACAAGTGAATAAAATACATAAGGGAAGGCCTTAGCCTTGAAACCTACCTTAAAAAGCTCAATTGGTAGATGGTTGAGTAGAGCTCCTCCAACTCCTTCTCCAACTTGAGCCACCAAATTTTCCTCCAACTTTTTCCCCAAAATAATTAAAGTCAATAAAATTGTCAAAAATTCAACAACCCCATCCCTCTCTCCAAGTGGGATTTGTTGGTGCCTGCATGAGCAGTCAGTTTTCAAGCATATAAACATGCAGGCACCTTCCCAAAAAATCCAAAAAAGTTCTAAGTGTTGGGCCTCCTCAGCATGTTTTAACATCAGCATCATATTTTCTTTGGAGGAGGTCATCATCATCATATTTCCAGACATCACCCTGATGTTGCTTGCGAGGGTCATCATATTTTCTGGCTGCATGATCTTTCGCTGGGGTGATATTCTAACATCAGGTGATCTTGGTTAAGATCATCCTGATGATGTTGCTGTAAAGTTCTAAGTGTGACCCGATCTTCATCGGGGTCATCATATTTGAACATCGGGTGATCTTAGTCAAGATCATCCTGATGTTGTTTTATCACTTCATGTTCGTTGTTTTATCACCCTGATGATGCTGACGTCATTCTTATGTCAGGGTGATATCTATTTCTCTACCTATCTGCATCATGATATTTCCGAAGGAGGGGGTGATATTTTCATATATCTGTCATATTCATATATCGCCCTGATGTTTTAGTGAAGCTATAGTGCAGCATGATATGTGTGCATCAGGATGATATTTCCAAATATCTGGTTATCTTCCGAATATCATCCTGATGCCGATATGTGGTGGTGACATCATCAAGGTCCTGGGGGGGTCATATTTCTAACACTAAGTCATCTTATGAAGATCCCCCGATGTTGCGAATATGATGATGACATCATCTGGATATGAGGAGGTGCGCAGTAGGCAGATATGACGGTGACGTCATCAGGATGTTCATCGGCCAGACATTTTGGTATCGGCTAAGCAGGAGGATCTTCCTCCGATGCATCAGGTTGTGCCGATGAAGGCGATTATCATGTAGGTGATATTGCGATGATGATGCTGACGTCAGGGTGATATTCTATGCGACAGGATATCATGCTGTTGGAGGATGATGATGAAGGCTTATACTAGCGTCGTCGGGAGCAAAAGCACCGACATCATATATGCTCGTGGCCTAGTATATAAAGTGATGAGGAGGTTGCTGCGGGGTGCATGTGGGATAATTCGACCCTGCATATTTTCAAATATCATGACGATGTATCTTGGTGGGAAATGGTTGCGACGCACAGTATTCTGCATTTCCCAAGGCCGCGGGTTGGTGCGCCATTAATGGTGATTGTTGCAGAGGTATGGGTGATGACGTGGACGGATCTGATACCCGATTGAAGATCTGGATCCCTAGGCGGCGGCGCAAGGCTCGAGATTTCTTCCTGTCTCCTCTCCCACCTGCTGCATTGAATGTTTGAGCGCCAATCTAATGATACTATGTATTTGGCGGGATTTTTTGGTCAACCATGTAATTAATGCTGTATGCACCTTCCTGCTATATAATGCAGACTGTGTTATTTGTTAAAGGTTAAAAAAAACTGGACATTTTGGCTCTGTAATAAGATACAACTAGTTTTGGTTGCTCTGTGCAGCAAAACTTGTGAGTTTATGTATCTCCTGTTGTACGTTTTGGCATGAATCCACTAATTTCATGGTTAATCTTATATGAATAATGCTATGTTTGCATGTGTTATGATGATTCTGTCTCCAGTTTTGCATGTATCTTTCTTCCTGCAATAGGGATGCCATAAGTATCGACAGCTTAACACTCTGTATTGGGAGATATTTGTAAGGCAGGTATCACATATATCCCCCTGAAATCCAGTTTTAGTTGTTCATGCTGACCATTCACAGGTGTATGTCTACTGACTCCAGGCCCTGGATAGGCACCAATCTTGCTGTGTGTTTGTGTTACAACCATGTCCAGCTTTACATCCAAACTTAAAATCCAAATCAAAATCTAAAACAACCATTAGGACATTAGAATTAGTTTTAGGATCCTCAGTCCTCTGTCTACAACTGCAAATAGGCCCAAAGCTAGCCCCTTTTCTCTTATCTTTCAGTTTTGGTCTACTTACAGGAGGACTTATCTACTTTCTGTCAGCATCCCAGCCTTGTATGCATATCCCCATGGATGTTGAGTAGGGAATACCCCCCTAGGTCTTGCAGAGCCTGAAGAAGAAGAGGAGATAAAATATAGAGTCTATCTCCTACACTGTTGGCCCCTGGCCCAGAGATCCTGTTGATCACTAATGGCTACCTTGTAGGGAAATCTGGGAATAAGCATCCAGTCTGGGAAAAAACCAACAGAAATTGGCGACTCTACTGGGGAGTCTTTCATGTGAATGATGATGCTCTGCTGGTGGTATGAACTCAGAAAAATATGTGTTGATCTTTCAGCTGCTGTAAAATTTTTGTCCTCTCTGGAGAGGTGGCGACTCTGCAAAAGATTTGACTGCACATGAAAGATGGATGTATGTGATGTGACAAAAATGTGCTGTTCATATTTCAGCATCTGTATGAGAAAAGGTACCTTGTTCCTTCCCCTTTATATTTGTTGTTTTGCTGCATAAGTTAGATGCCAGGGGAAGCCTTAGGTCTTAGACAGACAAAGGATGTCTAAGAGTAAGATTTTTATGAATCCAAGTATGAATTATCCCATACTCAGTGGTGAAATGTTGAATAAAAGAATAGAAGAGATAAGAAATAGGTTGATATTCTTAGAGGCTGAGCAGGCCCAGTTAAAAAGCAGTAACCCTGTTGTGTCTGCCAGTCAGAAAGCTAAACCTCCTGTCAGCCCTTTTGATCCTTTGTATGACCAACTGGATTTGTCATGGGTGGATTATAAAGTAGAAACTATGCCTGCTAGGATATACTGTCAGATGCCTAGATTTGGTGGTCACAGTGTGTGTGATGGGAATGCACATATCCAAAATTTTCATGAGTTCATGGGAAAACATTCATTCAGAGATGAGGATATGTGGATGAGGTTTTTTGTTAGGTCCTTTGATGCAAAAGCAAAAGACTGGTATTTGAGCTTTTCAAAAGGATCCTTTGCCTGTTGGGATGAGCTTGCTGACTGTTTCAAGGAAGAATTTGCAAAAGAACCGGCTGATCTTGTTGCAGAATTGATGAGAATCAGAAAACAAGATGAAGAGCCATGTGTTGATTTCAGTCATAGGTTTGCAATAGCCCTTTCACAGATCCCAGAAGTCTTCAGACCTGATATTTCAGCCTGTGTTGGCATATTCTTTGAAGCTTTTGAGGAGGGCTTTAGTGCAATACTAAGGGATTTCAAGGTGACAAGTATGCAGATGGCATACAGGTTCATAGAAAAGATAGAAAAAATCAGAAATGTGCACCTGCTAAAACCCCTATCCCCAGGCCTTGGTATGAATAATAGTTGTAAAGCTGCAAATGACCAAATAATTAAGGCATCATGTGAAGATGAAAAGATGAATGTTGAGAATGCCAGTGAAAGGACTAATGAGGATTCCCATTGCAATGATGAGGCATCTGACCATGAAAACAACAATGAGGTTGTGGACAGCAATGAGCAATTTTTGGAATGGACCTGTGGAGATGATTGTGAGTATTGTGCTCAAGATAGAGAAGAAATAAGCATACATGCTGATACTCCTCCACAGAGGGAATCCATTGGTGATGAAGATGCATGCTTTGTTGCCCATGAACAAATGGCATACTATGATGAAGCTTATGTACCAGGGTCACCCATTTATGACACATGTGATGATGAGGATCTATCTGAGTATGGTGAGGATCTAGACATTGTTTTTGACTTGGATTCTGTTTCTCATCCTGATGAAAGAGGAAACAACATACATCAGGTAAGTGATTGTAAAAATGTGCTTGATTGTAAAGAGGTGCCAGAGCCTGATCTTTTCTAGCTTGGTGTACCAGATGGTTGTGTACATGATGTGCACAATTGTGAATTTGAAAGCTTTTCTTTTGAGAGGCCAGCATATGAAATGAGCTCTGACTTTCCTAGTTGTGTGGTGGACTTCGAGTGCTTTCAATTTTCAATCCAGCTAGGAGATCATTTTGCAATGCATAATGTTGATACAAATGATAACATGTGTTAGATTCCCTTTGAGTATGCATTGCCTGATACATTCTGCATCCACTTGTTGCCGGATGCTAAGGGTTATCTGCACAGGGATGACAGTGACAAGCTAAATCAGAGGGATGAATGTGCAGATGACCAGGTTTGTTTGGGGTCAGATCATGGCAGTATCTCCAGGCTTGATCCAGTGTATGCAGATGAGAACAAGGTGTTTGATAAGGGGAAATATTGGTTTTCCTTTTCTTGGTGGCCTTAGGCCATCAAGTGTGTTTGGTGATGTAGGTCGGTGCAGTATTTGACTCTGTGCCCAATGGACAAGGGACTGGTCTGCATCCCAGAGATCTGGGGTTCTCGCTGCAGTCTTGCACCTGCACGTCCCTAGACAGAGCCACTGTTGGTGCCTACATGAGCAGTCAGTTTTCAAGCATATAAACATGCAGGCACCTTCCCAAAAAATCCAAAAAAGTTCTAAGTGTTGGGCCTCCTCAGCATGTTTTAACATCAGCATCATATTTTCTTTGGAGGAGGTCATCATCATCATATTTCCAGACATCACCCTGATGTTGCTTGCGAGGGTCATCATATTTTCTGGCTACATGATCTTTCGCTGGGGTGATATTCTAACATCGGGTGATCTTGGTTAAGATCATCCTGATGATGTTGCTGTAAAGTTCTAAGTGTGACCCGATCTTCATCGGGGTCATCATATTTGAACATCGGGTGATCTTAGTCAAGATCATCCTGATGTTGTTTTATCACTTCATGTTCGTTGTTTTATCACCCTGATGATGCTGACATCATTCTTATGTCAGGGTGATATCTATTTCTTTGCCTATCTGCATCATGATATTTCTGAAGGAGGGGGTGATATTTTCATATATCTGTCATATTCATATATCACCCCGATGTTTTAGTGAAGCTATAGTGTAGCATGATATGTGTGCATCAGGATGATATTTCCAAATATCTGGTTATCTTCCGAATATCATCCTGATGCCGATATGTGGTGGTGACGTCATCAAGGTCCTGGGGGGGTCATATTTCTAACACTAAGTCATCTTATGAAGATCCCCCGATGTTGCGAATATGATGATGACATCATCTGGATATGAGGAGGTGCGCAGTAGGCAGATATGACGGTGACGTCATTAGGATGTTCATCGGCCAGACATTTTGGTATCGGCTAAGCAGGAGGATCTTCCTCCGATGCATCAGGTTGTGCCGATGAAGGCGATTATCATGTAGGTGATATTGCGATGATGATGCTGACATCAGGGTGATATTCTATGCGACAGGATATCATGCTGTTGGAGGATGATGATGAAGGCTTATACTAGCGTCGTCGGGAGCAAAAGCACCGACATCATATATGCTCGTGGCCTAGTATATAAAGTGATGAGGAGGTTGCTGCGGGGTGCATGTGGGATAATTCGACCCTGCATATTTTCAAATATCATGACGATGTATCTTGGCGGGAAATGGTTGCGACGCACAGTATTCTGCATTTCCCAAGGCCGCGGGTTGGTGCGCCATTAATGGTGATTGTTGCAGAGGTATGGGTGATGACGTGGACGGATCTGATACCTGATTGAAGATCTGGATCCCTAGGCGGCGGCGCAAGGCTCGAGATTTCTTCCTGTCTCCTCTCCCACCTGCTGCATTGAATGTTTGAGCGCCAATCTGATGATACTATGTATTTGGCGAGATTTTTTGGTCAACCATGTAATTAATGCTGTATGCACCTTCCTGCTATATAATGCAGACTGTGTTATTTGTTAAAGGTTAAAAAAACTGGACATTTTGGCTCTGTAATAAGATACAACTGGTTTTGGTTGCTCTGTGCAGCAAAACTTGTGAGTTTATGTATCTCCTGTTGTACGTTTTGGCATGAATCCACTGATTTCATGGTTAATCTTATATGAATAATGCTATGTTTGCATGTGTTATGCTGATTCTGTCTCCAATTTTGCATGTATCTTTCTTCCTGCAATAGGGATGCCATAAGTATCGACAGCTTAACACTCTGTATTGGGAGATATCTGTAAGGCAGGTATCACATATATCCCCCTGAAATCCAGTTTTAGTTGTTCATGCTGATCATTCACAGGTGTATGTCTACTGACTCCAGGCCCTGGATAGGCACCAATCTTGCTATGTGTTTGTGTTACAACCATGTCCAGCTTTGCATCCAAACTTAAAATCCAAATCAAAATCTAAAACAACCATTAGGACATTAGAATTAGTTTTAGGATCCTCAGTCCTCTGTCTACAACTGCAAATAGGCCTAAAGCTAGCCCCTTTGCTCTTATCTTTCAGTTTTGGTCTACTTACAGGAGGACTTATCTACTTTATGTTAGCATCCCAGCCTTGTATGCATATCCCCATGGATGTTGAGTAGGGAATACCCCCCTAGGTCTTGCAGAGCCTGAAGAAGAAGAGGAGATAAAATATAGAGTCTATCTCCTACACTGTTGGCCCCTGGCCCAGAGATCCTATTGATCATTGATGGCTACCTTGTAGGGAAATCTGGGAATAAGCATCCAGTCTGGGAAAAAACCAACAGGATTAAAATAGGCTCTTCTCATGAGCCTTGAGGAATGGGGAGGTTACACATGTTACCTTCTCACTCCTCCTCCCAACTACAAGCAAGGCTCTTGAAATGGGGTGGTGACACATGTCATTCACCCACCCCACGAAGTCTCTCTCCCCTCCACTTGTCCTCTCTTAAACATGTGGGAGAGAAAGGTGGAGCTTAAGAAGGAGTGGGTGCCACATGTGCCCCAATCCTTTCCTCCTAAGAAGGACCACACAACCCCAAGGTACACTCACCAATTGTGGGAGAGACTTGGAGTAAAGTCCTCCACAATTAAGGGGTCTTGGAGACTTCCCCAACTTAGGGAAGAGGAAAGGAAGAGGTTGAGTCTTTGACTCACTCATCCTCCCCCTCTCAAGATTCCATTTTTGTCACTTTACTTCAGGGTGAAGTTAAAGTGACTAAATGGAAGTTTACCTAAGGTTACACAAGCCCAAAAGGTCCCTATACCTAAGGGGTACAACCTAGGGTCGGGTTTAACCCATTTTGAGCACCAAGGGTTGAGTTAAAGCACATGAAAAGGGGTCTCAAAAATATATAACTAAAAAATGAAATTCAAATTACACTATACTTACAACACCAATTAGAATTCAAATAAAAGAGGGGTAGACCTAACTCGACTAACAACATGCAACAACATTACAAAAATTTATCATGCAACATATTTGATCTTGGTTCCTCTTGGAACTAGATCATCTTCACAAGGGAAAACAACACCGTGTGTTGGATGATCTCCAAATTTTTGTGGCTTCGTTAGAAACACCTGCGCACTCAAATGAAATGTTAATTCCACATGTATATAATAGCCAAAGAAAATTGAAACATACACTTGCATACAACATCACATGTTCATATAAGCATCAAGGAAGTCACATTACAATTAGATTCTAAATTCTGCATTTCAAACATTCATTCCCAAGATTGAATCACATAACAAATTTCTAACTAACATCGCATGAATAGTTTCCCAATAACATATAATATAAACGATATGTCTAACATCATTAGTGAATCAATATCCAAGTCTAATCACATCATAAACATGCTAACATAATAATCCACATAAACATAAGGTCTAATGGTCTTGCAAATTGGGATCAATAGTCCCATAAGTCTAAATGTATCACCAATAGTAAAATAAGTAGTCAAATACATGGGAATGAAAAAAGTAGGCCTCACATTATATCATCAATAGGTCTCCTACTTCAATACTTGTTGATAAGACTCCATAAGCAATTTGGAATGGTAAGAAATCTTATCTTGGATATTTAAGAACTTTTTATTGTGATGCATATGTGCGTGTACCTAAGGAGAAAAAAAAGTTGGATAACAAAGCAAGAATGTGTATTTCATTTATTAGAGTGCAAATGTTAAGAGGGATACTCTTTGAAATCATGTTTTCTTAAAAGTAGTTCATAATAAGGATGTGATTTTTAGAGAAAATAGAAGTTGTTTTAATGTTGGATAACCAAAGGAAGGTGAAGAGAAAGGCAATTAAAAGGGTTGTGATATAATTTGATACAAAAGAGGAAAAACTAGTGTCTAAAAATTAACTCATTGAGGTTGGTGGACAAGGATAAGAAGGGGAAGTTTTGGAAGGTGATTTAGATGGGAACTTAGAGTATGAATATTTTTATACTTCATCCTTGAGAAGTCCCACATGATCTAGAAAGCAATGGAAATAGTATAGCCATGTTGTTCTTTGTTGTATTTTTTTTTATCTTCCACTAATAATGATCCTATAAATGTGCATGAGGATTTGTCATCAAGGAGAGCATGTTTTAGAAAAAGGATATATAGGAAGAGATGGAATATTTGGATAAAATTATACTTGGGATTTGGTGAAGTTACCTCAATGAAGCAAGATCATTGGGTGCAAATGGGTCTTCAAAATAAAATTTAGTTCCAAAGAAAAATTGGAAAAGTATAGAGCAAGGTTGATGCCAAAGGGTATTCCCAAGTTGAGGGAATACATTATGGTGAGATATTTTTCTATTACTCCTAAGTTGAGTTCAATTAGATTCCTATTATTTGTTTCTTTTACTTTTGATTTAGAGGTAGAACATATGGATGTGAAAATACATTTCTTGCATAGCAATCTAGATGAGGATATTTTCATGGTACAAAATAAGTGTTTTAACGAAAATGGTAAGTAAAATTTGGTTTGAAAATTGAAAAGGTCTCTTTATTGTTTGAAATAGTCACCAAGAATTTGGTATCAAAATTTGACATATATGTCTTGAAGCTTGGGTTTATTCATAGTAAAGCTGATCATTATATTTATTACAAGCATGAAGGTTGATTTAGATTCTAGGTGGTCTAGGGAACAAACCTCTCTTGAGAAATATGGGGTTTATAGATTATGTGTTAAGAAAAAAATAATTAGTTGCTAAAACACAATCAAATGCAAGCAAACATCTTTAGCAAAATAGATATGCTACTTCTATTCAAATTGTAGAAATGAATAGGTTACAAATGATGTTACAAGTGCACGATGAGGAATGAGAATACCTATGACCAAAATGGGGAAGACACTTCAATATAGTTGTCCTATGATTGCACAATATTCACCATCATCCTTCAATATAAAGGAATATGTGAATATATAAAATACATTATCATTACAAAAGAGAAAGAAGTTATAACAATCTAATGTAAACCATTGACCTTCCAACTACCTTTTTAGTTGTGCTACTTGACAAGTAGATTTTTATTATATGGATGGATTCACCCACATGTATAATTTCTAGTCATCAAGTTTCTTGTCGAAAGTTAATCATGGCCATGCATGGGAATGCTTGATGAGAAATTCAAAATGTCATCTTTGGTGGCACATGATGACATCAAGACTTGTGAACTAAGCATAAGTACTATAGAGGAGAGTGCTGAAGTTCTGACTATCATGGAATGAATAATGATTTTAAAGGCTTGCACGATCATGCTTAAATTATTTCCCCTTTCTTAAAAAGTGATGGCCCCCATTATGTTTTCAATGAGCTATAGAAACTAAACATATAGTTGTTGAAGACTATACCACTTTGTTTGCTTTTCATATTGCCCTACCTTAGCTACTTTTAATAGATAATGTGAACCTAGTTGCATGTACATTGTGGTTGTTTGAATTATTTTTTCTTGTGCAATAGTGCACATGTTCTTAGGATCGAAATCTAAAGCATGTTGAAGTGATGCTTTCCCAAGAAGAGGAGGAAAGTATGTCTTAGGAGTCTCATGTTGAACACTAGATATAAACCCAAGTATGGCTAGATATCAAGAACAAATGTGTTCTCACTAGCTATGTGTAGAATGGTGTATGGACCATAGTGTATATGCTTCATCTTCTAGTGTGGACCCTTGAAGCATTCCTTTTGAAGATGCAACTAAACATTATTTTTTACCTTGAAGGAATAATTTGTGTGATGTGCACCATGGTTCTCTTTTTATTTTTACTATTGGCATAAGAGAGTCTACTAAACCTATTGGTGAAGACTCTAAATGTGTTGTAAGTTTTGTAGTATTCTATTCGCTTCATATTCCTGTGTGTGTGACCCTAAATGTGGTGGTGTGTAGAATGATATGTAAAGGGGTGTTGTAGGCTGAAAACCAAGACATGTCTAGGAAGAACTATGCCTCACAAAACTATACAAAGATCTATTGTAGACATTCTAGATGTAAAGTAGGATGTCATCCCAAGAATGTGGGTATGCACAATTATAGATGTGCAATAGGTGCAAAAGTATAGGATTCACTACCTTTGTCTTACAATCTATTATAAAAGAAAGGTTGTGGACCAATTCAACTATGTATCCAATATTTCCAATAGATATTGCTAAAATTTGCTAACAAATCATGGCTCTTAATTAGACACAATGGATTAAGATATCCAAAAATGTACCCAAACATGATTGAAGAAAAGGCATGTAGTTTCCTGCACTGTGATGCTTTTCTTGCAAACAATCATGATTTCCATCTTCAAAAACTTGTCCACTAGAATGAATACTAAATCATGTTGGTGCTTCATCATAGGTACTCTACTTAGGAAATCCATGCTAATAGATTTTTAGGGCATTTATAGAACTATAAGAGGTGTGTAAATCCTAGGCTTGCTATTTGTGTGTTTGGTGATGTAATAAGGAATGTAGGACTTGATATGGCATTGAATGTCTACATGCATGTGAGGCCAATATAAATGTTGTTGTAGTGTTACCATAGTCTTTGTAATGCCAAAGTGTCTAGCTATCTTAGCATAGTGCACCTCCTAGATGAGTCATTGGAAAGGGGCATCTTTTGGAACACACAAATGTTTGAACTTGAAAAGAGGCCTATCACTAAGATGAAATTAAACTTGTTTACCTTGCACGAGTGTGGTATAGGTCTATGAAAAGGTTTGATCTATTAATTAGAGGTCCTCCTAGTTGGTAAGGTTGTGTCCATACAAATCTAGCACCAATATAAGCACATGAATTAGTGATCTACCAAGGAAATATTATACCTTATCGTATTTCCCTTCTTGTTCTTAATTTCTATATGGAACTAATTGTTGATAACTAAGAGGGGGGGTGAATCAGTTATCTTAATTAATTTAACTTTCTGTTCTTCTTTAATAACTAGTGCAACATCAAAACAAATAAGCATCCATAACCATGAAAGTAGAAACAAAATCAATATACATAACACAATGATTTTGACGTGGAAAACCCTGTTAAGGGAAAAACCACGGGGTGACTAACCCAAGATTGTATTCTCTACTAGAAGAATAGAAATACAAAATGGCACTTTCCAATTAGGGCTCATTGCCCGAGCATATTGCTCACAAGATGCTCACTGTCTACAATGTATAAAGAAAGTAACAAGATACTCGAACTGATGAGAAGCATCCACCTATGCTGAGGTTTAGTTCTGGTTAGGCTTAATATACTAATCTACTGCACTTCATTCTTCCTCTTCTTTGGTGCTGTTATCATGTCACATACCAGACCTATATTACTACTTTCACACTGCTCTCTTCTTTTCTTCGCACTTTACAACACACCACACACACCTTCTCATCAAAATCCATCTGGTATATATATTTGCACAAAGGATTTCAACATCTTTCTAGTTAGCATCTGAAATACTCAATATTTTCCCAAACTTTGGTCTGTTGGCTGAATGCTTGCTTACCAAGTGATGCGTATCAAGGAGATGCTTATAGAAGTCATCAATCATGTTGGCCAATCATGAATGATCCCTTAAGAAACTTGATTACCATCAATATCTCATTTAGATCAAGGTCTAAAGCTCTGCTGGTCAGTTCTTCCTCAGTCTACTCTGCCAAACAGGAACCTAACACTTAGGTGTTCATATCTTTTCACTCTTACATCACCAGAGGCTCAATCTCTGGAATATATTAGTCATGGTACTCCTCTTGACTTTCCCAAGTCTGCACTTTATTGAGATACTTCCTCTGAGAGATTCGGACCTGATTGTCAGACCTTGCTGCATGCTTTGTTCTTGGTCACCAGACCAAAATACTCTTCAATCTAACTTCCGGTAGAGACATACCATGTCCTACGGATGTGTGGGATGGACTTTGTTGCCATCAATGACAACACTCATGAAGCCACACAGTGTCTCTTGCCAACAATCTCCCCCTTTGGCATTAATGGCAACACTTAGTGAAAAATGACTAAGTGTCACACTACACTCCCCCTTAGCTGATGCTCTGTTCTAATGTACACTTTACCGAAGCTCCCCCTTAGCTAGATTCCACATTTTTCACTGCTACTCACTCCCCCTTTGACATCAATGGCAAAGAGTAGAATCTGCACACCAAAATTCCCAAAAAATCCAACTATACTTAGCCGCATAAGTATATATACATGTTATACTTACATATACTAAAGTATATCTGCAAAAGTTGTCTTCAACTAGACAAATTTTGTTGCCCAACTCTACTTCATCCTGTCCAAAATTGAGATGTGACCACTCAACAGGAATGCAAAAGCTTCTACCCTCTTTAGATCTGTCGGATCACTGGTCCGAGCTGTGGCCTGAGCATCAGTTAGGGCCTCATGCATGGCCTCTAACTTAGGGATAATTATCCCTCTAAGTTCGCCCATCCTACTTATTATATTCTTCTTCTCCTTCTCAAGCCTCTTTATCTCATTCATAGTGGCAATAGCCTGGCATTCTTGATTCATAATGGATGAGGTGATAGGATCAAAATTTTGAGATAAACTTAACAGTTTACTCTCTTGTTCTTCCACCTTCTTGGTAATGTCTGTTGTCATGGTGGATCAGGATAGACAAAATTTATATATTTCGCCGCCATTTTTAAGAGCATTTTCTAAGCTCTTTATCCCAATATCCATATTTCTCCTATCATTTGTTATTAGCCCTTGTACTTCAGAGAATCTCTTTCCCAAAAACTCCTTCCAGACCTTTTCTTCTACTGACTTCTCTAAGGAATCAAAATGTGTGCCAACAGTATTAACAAGAGATTTGAGATTACTAGATGAAGAGGCCGAAAGATCCTTCTGGAAGGATGGCATGATCTTTTCCAATACACCAGATGCAATTTCAATCAGCTCACAGTCTTCCATGTGAGACTTCAGAAGTTTTTCTTTTGCCTTTGCTTGGGAAAAGGATGCTATCTTCATTGTTTGAACCGGGGAGAAGGAATCAAAATTGAATGGTCCTTGAAGCAGTTCTGGTTCATCAATTTCCATCATCTCTTTGGTCAAGAAATCTTTGACAGTTTTTGCAGTGTCTCTTGCCGGAGATAGAGTCTTCTTCCCTTCTGCAGTCTCAGAACTGTCTCCTGGGGTCTTCTCTGTTTGGTCTTTTTCCCTTTCCTTTACTTCTTCTTGACTGGTTTTCTCCTCTATTCTTTCTTCTCCTTTAGATCTAGAGTATGCTGGGGAATCCAGATGAGAGATATTTACTTCTTCTTGGACTTCTTCTTCTAGAATAGAGGAATCTAGGTCCTTAGTTTTCTCCTCACTTATCTCTTTTGATTCTTCTACATTTTTCTCTGTAGGATCTTCCTTTGATGTACTGAGTCCTTCATCATCCATGACAGAGGGTTCATCACTTAAGTCCTCTATAATAGGAATATTGAATCTTTTATAGGCATTTCAGAGGATGCCTTCAGTCTCTTTAGCCACCTGATCAGTCTCTCTGAGCATAAGCTTATTCATTCTGGCTTTGCTTCGGAACTCATCCTTGCAATCTTTGAATATCATGCTCATTTTCTTTGGAGTGATGGAGGGATAGAGTTGGATAGCAATCTGTTCTCTAATCTCTAAGTCCTTTGCCTTGGCATTCTTCTTTCTCATTTCAAGTTTCTTCTCTAAACTTTTGGGAATTAGAGAGATGACTTCAATAAATGCCTTATTATATATGTTTAAGTACTTAACTGTGGCTTCTTCCAAGATCTTTTTATTTGCGTCATTATACTCATCATAGAATTATGTCATTGGTTGCAGATTTCCATCCACAGTAACTGTCTTGACTACATCATCAATGGATAGAGTAGGCCTTTCAACAAACTCTTCTACTTCTTCTTCCTTGCTAAGATGGGTAGAGGGTTCACCGGATGTTTTCTTCTTCTTCATTTTCTTGATTTCTTCATCGGTCTCAGTTTCTTCATCATTCTTCTAACTTGTATAGGACCTTGTGGCCTTTTTCTTTGTTCTCTTCTCTCCCTTTCCAGATGTCTGGGCTTCCAGTTTTGATGCTTTTTGGCTCTTAGAGGTGGCAGGTGCAAAGCTTCTGGAGGATTTGGTCCAGGAGGGGGCTTGCACCAGAGCATTTTCTTTTTCTGATTCTTACCTTTCTTTCTCTACCCTTTCTATCTTCTCTCTGTTGGCATCAACTACCTCCTTTGATATTCCATGCCTCTTGGCAAATTCTTCTACTTCCCTTCTTACTTTTCTCTTGATCTCAAGCTGTCTAAGTTCAACATGAACTTTTACACTCAATTCTTGGAAGGTTCCAAACCTTTCTACCTTAGGGTCCTTAGGCTGACTTAGTAGATGTTGGACATGCAGTTCTAGAATTTTCTCATCCACCTCATAGCCCATTGGCATAATCCACACTATTCTCAGTTCCACTGCCTCCATTAGGCATTGGTCAGTGTCTACCATAAAGCACACTGTATCTTTATATTTGTCAACTAGAGATTAGGGGATTCTCTCTCTGGCCTGCATTATGCTTTGGAAGTTTTTAAAGTAACCCCACAGTGCTATATTTTGTGCCTTGGCATCACCAAGCCCATACAAATAATCCCTGATTTGTATGGCAACAGGTCTGTCATTTTTCCATATCCAGCCACTAGTGTTGAGTAGCTCATTCATATAGTAGAAGAATAGGCAAAGTATCAAGCCACCATACTTGAATGAATTCTTTTTATCTTTCTTTAATTTCTACAAATTCTCTAACAATTGGTTCAGGAGAAGCTCACAAAGAACATAGTCAGCATTTTCTCTTAGCATCTGATACGCAGTGTAAATTGTAGTTCCGGGTACTAAATTTTCCCTACTGGAGTGATATATCTTGTAACCAATTATCATGGAGGTGAACTTGATATCTGGATTAGTGATATCTTCTATTGTCATTGCTCTCTTGTCAAATTTTGATCTGGTAGCCTCACTCACAGTTTGGTTTTTGACCGATTTGAGAACAAGTAACCCTCCAGATGAGTGCAAACCGGTTACCGCCATTATAGCATCTTTTGTGATCTTAAATGGTTTATTCAACCACATGAATTTGTCATGCACTCTGCTCAAAACATACCGGACCCACTCATCTTCTACAAAATAGGGCAAATGGATGCACTGTCCGAAATACTTATCTCGGATGTCCTTGTATTGGGGTTTAAGTTCAAGTGATTCATCTATCAGTTCCTTGTGGTAGATATCCATTAGCTTGGATTCCCCAAATTCTTCAATGTTTGTGTGTATGTAAACCCTAATATCTTCTACATGTAGAACCCCATGCGGAATGCTAGAGAATGCTCCTAAGAGATCAACTTCCAGAGATTTGTAGGGATATTTTTTGAATTTAGGGCATGACCTATCAGTGATTTTGAAAACATTCAGAGTAGCCATCTTTCAAAAGATTCAGAGAGAGTTATTCAAGAGAAGAAAATACCTTTTATGCTTCTAGGGTTCACGATATGAGCCGGATCGGATTGCAGGATGAATCAACTTCTACAGTTGATCTTTGAGAGGTTTGAGACAATTTAGTTGCAGAGCTCCTTCTCTCTTTTTCTCAAATGCAAATGTGCAAATGATGAACAAAAGAACCCTTATATTTCTGTGCAAACCCTAATTTCACATTGTAATAAATGTACAACTTAAGTTATTCCGGTTGCTTTGTTCTCCTTGTCCTGAGAGATCTTTCCGGATCACTGAGATGCACTTAGAGTTATTCTCGGTGAATATTGGCAATCTATCTACCTTTCTCCAATCATTCCATTTATCCGCAGATCAAGATACCTCAAATTTGAATCATACCGGATCTAACTGTGAAAATCTTGATCTTACCAGATGACTGTTAAACTGGATCAATCTTGGAAGATTAACCTCTTCTAAATTTCTTGTGGATCTTCTACATCTTTACCAAGGCTCATTTAGATGTTTCTCTAAGAACCCTTTAATCCGCAACTTTTCATGTGCCAATTTCAGGCACTAATTGATTGGCTAGGGGAACTTGTTTTCTTTTGTGACTCCCCCTGAGCCAGAGCTCATTTATTTAGTTTTCAGAAGGAATATCAGCACTAGATTCTGGTGTGGATCCATCCTCAACATTTTATGTACTCCTTTTCACCCAAATCTTGTTCATCTCCCTTTGAATTTCATCTACATTCACTTTTCCTTTTCCTTTGTCTTGGTTTTGATTATGACGCACCGGACCCTTTTTGTCCTGATTCTTACTTCTGTAGAATTTGGCAATATGATCGGATCTATTGCAATTGTAGCAAACAACATTTCTTTGCATATTTGACTCATATCCTCTTGATCTACACTGATTAGCCATATGTCCCATTCTATTGCATGCAATACATCTACCATTGAATGAATTGTTCATTTGCATATTTCTACACTCATGAGATTTGTGACCATACCTTTTGCAATTAAAACACTATCCAGAGAAGGATGAATTAGTCTGATTCATTCTTCTTCTACATTGATTTGCTTTATGACCAAAGTTATTGCAATTGTGGCAGTATCCATTGAAGGATGGATATCTTTGAGCATTTTGCCTTACTAGAGGTCTTCTAGGCCTATTCCTTGGATTTCCTGATCCAGAGTTCTTCTGGCCGGATCCAGAGCTTTCACCTTTCTCATACCCCAAGCCTTGCTTGTCATCTACCCTCTTTTGGCTTTCAAGAAGAACTTCAAGCTGAGCAGAGCTTATCTTGAATTTCTCTTTGTATTCATTTGTTGTTTGAAGATCCCTTTTTAGAGTGTCAATATGATTCTCAAGTTGTTCTTCATTATCTCTAGCTTCTTCAAGATCAGATTCCAATGCCTGATTATTCTATCCATTTTGTGGCAGTCTTCTGATTTCTTCTTAAGAGATTATTTTAGATTATCTTCAGTCTTTCTTTTCTCTTCAAGTTCTTGGGTGAATTTCATAACCCCATGTCTTACCATAATGACCTCTTTTGATAGCTTCTCACATAATTTGTTCTTTTCATTCAGATCTTCATTAGTATCATTAGCTTCACTTTGACTTGCTAATTGCTGAAGAAGTTCCTTTCTCTTTTTCATATAGATACTCAGTTTCTCCTTTAGTTCATTTATGAAATCATCATCTTGTTTGAGTCTTTCCCTTAAGTTATTGACTTCAGAGTGAGATTGCTCAAGATCATCAAGGGCAGACTGACGTTGTTCCCTCATACCATACATATCCATTAGAATTCCCAGATCTTCCTCAAGCTGTTAGGCTTTGTTTGGAGGAACTTAGCTTTGATACCAATTGTTGATAACTGAGAGGGGGGGTGAATCAATTATCTTAATTAATGTAACTTTCTGTTCTTCTTTAATAACTAGTGCAGCATCAAAACAAATAAGCATCCATAACCATGAAAGTAGAAACAAAATCAATACACATAACACAATGATTTTGACATGGAAAACCTTGTTAAGGGAAAAACCATGGGGTGACTAACCCAAGATTGTATTCTTTGTTAGAAGAATAGAAATACAAAATGGCACTTGCTAATTAGGGCTCACTACCCGAGCATACTACTCACAAGAGGCTCACTGCCTACAAGAGACTCACTGTCTACAAGGTATAAAGAAAGTAACAAGATACTCAAAATGATGAGAAGCATCCACCTATGCTAAAGTTCAGTTCCGATTAGGCTTAATATACTGATCTACTGCACTTCATTCTTCCTCTTCTTTGGTGCTACTGTCCTATCACATACCAGACCTGTATTACTACTTTCACACTGCTCTCTACTTTTCTTCGCACTTTACAACACACCACACACACCTTCTCATCAAAATCCATCTAGTATATATATCCGCACAAAGGATTTCAACATCTTTCTAGTCGGCATCTGGAATACTCAACATTTTCCCAAACTCTGGTCTGTCGACTGAATCCTTGCATACCAAGTGATGCGTATCAAGGAGATGTTACAGAAGTCATCAATCATGTTGGCCAAAAGAAAGATCCATTAAGAAACTTGATTACCATCAATATCTCATCCGGATTAAGGTCTGAAGCTCTACCAGTCAGTTCTTCCTTAGTCTACTCTGCCAAACAGGAACCTAACACTTAGGTGTTCATATCTTTTCACTCTTACATCATCGGAGGCTCAATCTATGGAATATATTAGTCATGGTACTCCTCTTGACTTTCCCAATTCCATACTTTACTGAGATACTTCCTCTGAGAGATCTGGACCTGATTGTCAGACCTTGTTGCATGCTCTGTTCTTGGTCACCGGACCAAAATACTCTTCAATCTGACTTCCGGTAGAGACATACCATGTCTTGTGGATGTGTGGGATGGACTTTGTTGCCATCAATGACAACACTCATGAAGCCACACAGTGTCTCTTTCCAACACTAATATAGTGTTGTGACCATCACAACATGCCCCTAATTTTTGAATTTTGGGACCCTTATTTTTGATTTTGTGATTTACTTCTTAGGATAGTCTTGGTGGTTTTTCATGTTTTAAGTTTTATCCTATCCAAGTGTGGATTTTATCTTTTATCTTGGGTCTTTAAGCCAATCTTGTACCAAAATGGTTTATAAAGGATTCAATGTTATGTCCTATTATTCAAAAGTACATAAGGGTCTAATCCACATTAACCCTCTTAAGTTTTAAAGTATAACCTTTGGGGTATGTGCAAAGCCATCTTGAAAGTCTAGGCTCTAAGCTCATCATTATACAAAACCTCATTGGAATCTCAAGGGCCAAAGGGATGATTCCACATTATTTCCTTTTGAAACTCCAAATCCTAAGCTTGGTGAGCATTAATGCCCTACATGCAGGAAGATTATAAACCCCAATCACCTCATTTCCCCAATCATTTGTCCTCTCTCTCCAATCCTCTAGAAATCTAGCTCCTTTGCGACTAACAACATTACAAGTTCCAAATTCCCCAAGATCAAAAACTATTTAGTGCCAATTTGTTGCTCAAACAAGTTTTTCCACAATTTCCTTATCATTTCTCTTCTAGTTTTATAGTATTGAATGTTTGAGATTTTTAGGGTTTTTAGTTTTGGAATCACATAATTTATTTTTTCTTGCTATGGGATCATAATTCCTTAATTCCTTAATAAAATCCTCATTTGCATTTAGGTTTTCATGTTTAAAGATCTCTGAAATTGTGTTTGAGGTTTTAGAGCATCTAGGTTTCCACATCAAACCATTTTCTGTGCTCTAGTTCACACCTCACAAATGATTTATAGTTGTAATTTGTAAATTGTTTACAAATTACAAACTTCATGTGAGCTGTAGTTCGTACCACACTTCACATTTGCCATGCAATTTGTAACTTTCATTGTAAACTACATATCGAATGCAAACTATGGTTTGTAACTAATCCTTTGCACCACACTTCACATTTGCCATGCAATTTGCAACTATCATTGAAAATTGTATACCAAACCTAAACCCAGCAATGGAAACCACACTTCGTACTTCATATGCAAATTTTAATTTGTAACTTTCATTGTAAATTATAAATTGGGTCTATATCTTGATATGTAATCTACAATTTAGTTATTTTTCAATTTGTAATTTATAAACATTTGCAAAGTGTAAACTAGGTGTGAACTCCGATTTGCAACTTGCAAACTAGGCCCGAACTCTAATTTGCATAGAAACAATAAAATACTTGTTTTGATCAATTTCATTGGTGTCAATTGAAAATATAGTTTGATTCAACATTAAAGCTTCTGCAATTTAATTCATAAAGCCCAATTTTTTAAAAATTGATTTATTAATGTGTAAACACACTATGAACTAAATTGATTGTTTATAATTAATTAATATTATTTGATATACTTATTTGTTATTTTTTTATGAATTTAATGCTTCATTGTTATTCACAAGATACTGGTATAAACAAGGAATGCAAACTATTAAAGTAAAGGAAGAATCAGGACCAAGTTGCTCATTCTTCGAATGCATTAGTATATGATGAAGATTATAGAAAAATAAGCTGATCTTCAGAGAGTCTAGGACACTTGGGAAGTGTGCACTAGTTCTATGACATGCATCCACACATCAAATTTTAGATGATATGTGATAAAAGAATAGAATGTGAAGAATAATTCAAAATGAGTCTTCACATTCTAATGTTATTTGTCTTTTGTGACTTTTTGAGGGGATGCCTGTTAGTCTTCCACATCCAAATATACCTATTTATGCTCACTTGAAACTCATTGTAAAGAAATTGGGAAGCACATGGAAACTCAACAATGAATACAACATATTAGATCTTGCTCTATTATTTTTGAGTTTTGACTTTTAATGGTATTTTCCAAACTCTAAATTTGTTTCCTTTCCACATTATTCTATGCATTTAATTCATTGAATTCCAATGGATTCAACATGTGTTTAAACCATTGATGCTTCATTGATGGTGAGGTGTTTTGTGTGGTCACATGAACACATTCATGTGCACTGAAATTCAACATCAATCACGCATGTGGTTTGTAGTTCCTTTAAAGATCACACAGTCTCACATTTGGATTGTGGGTAATGGGTTAAAAAAAGATTGATTTTAATTTGAATTTGTCCATTTGAAGAATGGTGCATAGGAGGATCAAAGACAAGTTCAGATTTGTTTTCTTTTTCTTTTTAACCCTTTTCTTCTTCCTTCTCCTTTTTGTGTTTTTTTACATTGATGTTAAATTAGCTTAGTTCTAGGTTTTAATGATAAATTTCGGTCATGAAAGGTAGAAATTTGAAAATAATTTATGACTTCTATGTGGCAAAAACTTATAAATTTTGATACATTTTTTGTTGTCCTAAAAATTAGAGCTAAATTCTAATGAATGACCTTTCATGTTCCACCTTGCAAAATTCTGATTTCAAAGGAAATATTATTGTTTTAGCAATTTTAATCATTTTTTAATATGAATTTGATGTTGAAAATAGTTGATAGGAGTTAAAAAAATGGAAGTGAAAATCATTAACACATTTAAAAGTGAAATTGAGGATTTACATTGGCTAATAGTGATTAATTTGCACTAAGTAAGCTTCATTTTCATGTGTATGATTCTTAATATTTAGTGTAGCCCCTTGAATGGACTAGCCAGAGTGTTATAAAATTGAGTGATTTTAATAAACCTCATGAACATAATCAATAAAGACTCTTGAGGTCAGCCACATTCCAAATGGTAGAACCTTTTCTATTTCAACTTGCAATGATTCACAGCCTGCAGGAACATTGGTGTGTTAAAAACCACATCAAAAGAAATGGTGCTAGAAGGAGGGTTTGAAGTAGAATATTAGGATATTTTAAAAATACAAATTAGTATTCTAACTTATCAAATTGCCTTCAAACTTACTGAAACTTATCATTATAAAATGCAAAAAATTTAAATTTAAATTTTTTTTATAAAATTTCAAAAAAAAAAAAGAAACACATAAATATGCATAAGTGAATGTATATTTATTGTTCTAGAAACATAATTTCAAATGAGTTTTAGCCATCCATACATTCAATGTACTTGAGACAACATTGGGGGTAATCTTATCTTGATGGCGAGCCTTGTGTGTGTACTTGGGGGTTGATGCAGAGGCATCCACACTAAAACCTTGACATACAGCATGTATGTCTACAACCCATCATCATCATCATATTTTCTCTGCCGACCAATATCCTCCTGTAAACAAACCTTCGACCCTTCATCTGTCAGTAGCATCATCATATTCGGCTATCGACAGCATCATCACATTCGGCAAGCACAATCATCCTCCTGACGATCACTGTTCATCTTACCGCCAACCTCTATCTACAGCATCATGATGTTCAACATCATGTTCATCAGCAGGATATAAAATATCCAGTTCCTCCCATATATCCTGATGACGACACTTCATGCACCTTTCCTTCGATGCTTACGTCACCCCGATATCCTGATGACGATGATGTCACATGCAGCTCCTTCAATATCCTGCTGTCGGCCAAACATAACATTATCGGCCCGCGATGGTTTTATCAACCCGATCTTCTACCTTATGCCGATACGCTCCTCCTCGGCAACACCTGATGATGATCACCCCAATGCACATTCACCTTATGCAATCTACTGCATCATGCTCACCTCCATCTACTCGGATGACACCCAAATTAACTGCAGGATATACACAGAAATATCCTGATGATGCCGTTGCGATGGATTTTCCAACCTTAGTGAATTTCGATCCGCCGAACCTCCTGAGGTGACCCGATCTGCTTTCAGGGCGATCTTCCAGACTCGAACTATCAGTACGACCTAGCACATACCCATGCTAGGGTTCTCAACACATCTCGACTGCGATCCTACAAACATGCATGTGAACAAACAGAAAATGCAAACTAAACCCTAAACTACTGTACATAGCCATTCCACCGATTCGACAAATCAACTGGTGGAATGGATCCGCGAATCCATGAAACCACCAGATTAGAAACTCGATTTCACAATGGAGATCAAACAGAAAATGAACACAAACAGGATCTTTATTGATTTCAAAAGATGCAATACAATACTCAGTCTCTCCTCTCTCTATCTCACTCTCTGCAAAGTCTGATCAATGATCGATGATATGCAATACTAACCGATCCTACTACATAAATAGGAATCCTCTCGAGTACTACCAACTCGATTCCCAGCGGCTAGGAGCTTCCAAGCGGCTGGGAGGATCCAACCGGACTAATAGACTAAACAGCTGTCCAACAACTACCTAAAAATAGTAAAGCATGGTCAACATGACCTTATTACATGCATTGGTCTTATAAGACCTTCTTGGAAACATTAACCAGACCTATAACAAACTAACTACCTCATGGAGGCCAGCTGTCAGGTAGGTGCTCCTGCACCATACTCCCCAACAGAAAAGAACTCATGTCCCATGAGTTAGGTTGTGGAAGTCCTCCACCTTTACACTTTGCCTTTGCAGTGTCTTGACCTGTTCCAGCTTTGTCCTCTGCTGGCTCTCGGCTGCTCCAAGACTGCTGAACTGTAACTTGCTTTCTTGCAAGTAAATCCTCATGCCTGTCAATGTAGGCCCTTCTCTCACATACCTTGTGTTTGTCAGGTTGTCTGACCAGAACCTCTGTCTGAACTGCCTCTTGAACTTCTGTAATGTTCAACTCTGTCTTCCTTTCAACTCTTATAGGACAAACAATAGTCCCAACTATGATAACATCCTTGTCATTCCTCTCAACTGGTTGCTGTTTGCAAACCTGTTTCTGAACCTGCTGCTGACCTCTGTCAGTCAAAACTGAAACTTTCTTCAACCCATTGTCCTTAACAACTCCTTTCCCTACAATGTCCTCAACTGCCTTTATGCCTGCTCCTATAGGCATCTGCACAAATTCCTTCTTTCCCACTAAAATGATTTTGGCTGCCCCCTGTGCTGCAGCATCTTCCTGCAATGGCATCAACATAATAGTTTTCCCATCTTTCTTGATGGTGTAGGTATTAGCATACCCATCATACAGTACCCTCCTGTCAAATTGCCATGGTCTACCCAACAGTAGGTGACAACATTCCATGGGCAAAATGTCACACAAAACTCTATCCTGATATGCTCCAATCTGAAAATCCACATATGCCTGTTCATAGACAAAAAGTGATTGACTATCACTCACCCAAGATGCCTTGTAAGGGTGATGGTGTGGAATCCTTTCCAAATGCAATTTATCCACCATTTCCTGAGATACCATGTTGTCTGTTGAACCAGTATCAATGACAACCTTACATACTTTACCTTTGCTCTTGCATGTGGTCTTGAAAAGAGCTCTTCTTTGCATCATATCCTTTGATGTCTGCAAACTAGTTCTCCTTAGCATCAATGCTTCTCCCTCCTCAGGATACCCATAATTGTCAGGAACTCTATCTCCTTGATAAGTGTTTGAACTTTGCACACTGTCCTCTACTTTCTCTTCTTGCACAAGTTGTACTCTCTTGTCATTCATTCTATCATTTCTGGATGATGAACCTTTGCTTTCTGGACATTTGAAAAATGGATGACCAAACTCACCACAGGTGTAACACTTTCCTGAAAATGTAGTAGAACCTCTACCACTTCCAAATCTGCCTCTATTACCTTTCCATCCACCTCTGAAATCAGACTGTCCCTGTCCTTTACCAGTGTCTTCTTGACCCTCATTGGTTTGCCTTGTTGTAGGGGCTGCTCCTCTTCCCCTCATATTGCTGCCTCTTCCTCTCATGGACTTATCTTGTCTTCTATTCATCTTTTCTTCAATCCTGATTGCCATTTGGTAATAATCCTCCACATTCTTAGGGTTAGCTAAAACTAACTCATCCTATATGTTCAATCTCAAACCAGCCAAGTACCTAGCCACCTTTTCTACCTCATTCTCATGATGACCAGATCTCATACTCAACTTATAAAACTCCTCAGTATATGCCTTCACATCCATTTCCTTCTGCCTTAAAAATTGCAGCTTCTTAAACATCTGAATTTCATAATCCTTGGGCAAGAATTTACCTTTGATCCTTGCTACCATTTTATCCCATGAAGTGATCTTTGACCTTCCTTGTTTCCTTCTCTCGGATTGTACATAATCCCACCATACCAAAGCATGACCTCCTAACTTGGTCTTTGCAATCTTTACCTTCTGATCCTCAGCAACATCTTCACATTCAAAGTGATTATCAAGTGCAGCAATCCAATCCAGCAACTCATCTTCATTCAAACTTCCATTATACTTGGAAACATCAACCTTTGCCTTAGGTTTATCACTCTGCACTGCCTTTAATAGTTTTGCAAATCTCTGGTCTTCAGCATCCAGATCTTCAGCTACCTCTTCATACTCTTCAACAGCATCTTCATCTTCTTCAGACTCACTGTCTTCCACTTCCCTCTTTTTGTTCTTCTCCAAGGCTACAAGCCTGGCTTGAAGTGCTTCAGCAAGCTCCTTCATCTTCCTCATCTCTCTGGCATGTTTTTCCTTCATCTCCTGCAATTCCCTTGCAGTACCATTACCTTTCGGAGGCATTTTGTCAACCTCTCACTCCTCTACCTCTGTCTTTTCAGTGACAGAATCAACTCTACCTCTGCCCTTTCGGTGACAGAATCAACACACAACAGCCCAGACCTTTTGCTGAGCTCTGATACCACTATGATGCAGAGGCATCCACACTAAAACCTTGACATACAGCATGTATGTCTACAACCCATCATCATCATCATATTTTCTCTGCCGATCGATATCCTCCTACAGACAAACCTTCGACCCTTCGTCTGTCAGCAACATCATCATATTCGGCTATCGGCAGCATCATCACATTCAGCAAGCGCAATCATCCTCCTGACGATCACTGTTCATCTTACCACCAACCTCTATCTGCAGCATCATGATGTTCAACATCATGTTCATCAGCAAGATATAAAATATCCGGTTCCTCCCATATATCCTGATGACGACACTTCATACACCTTTCCTTCGATGCTTATGTCACCCCGATATCCTAATGACGATTATCCTGATGACGATGACGTCACATGCAGCTCCTTCAATATCCTGCTGTCGGCCAAACATAACATTATCGGCCCGCGATGGTTTTATCAACCCGATCTTCTACCTTATGCCGATACGCTCCTCCTCGGCAACACCTGATGATGATCACCCCAATGCACATTCACCTTATGCAATCTACTGCATCATGCTCACCTCCATCTACTCGGATGACACCTGAAGTAACTGCAGGATATACACAGAAATATCATGATGATGCCGTTGCGATGGATTTTCCAACCTTAGCGAATTTCGATCCGCCGAACCTCCTGAGGTGACCCGATCTGCTTTCAGGGCGATCTTCCAGACTCGAACTATCAGTATGACCTAGCACATACCCATGCTAGGGTTCTCAACACATCTCGACTGCGATCCTGCAAACATGCATGCGAACAAACAGAAAATGCAAACTAAACCCTAAACTACTGTACATAGCCATTCCACCGATTCGACGAATCAACCGGTGGAATGGATCCGCGAATCCATGAAACCACTAGATTAGAAACTCAATTTCACAATGGAGATCAAATAGAAAATGAACACAAACAGGATCTTTATTGATTTCAAAAGATGCAATACAATACTCTGTCTCACTCTCTGCAAAGTCTGATCGATGATCGATGATATGCAATACTAACCAATCCTACTACATAAATAGGAATCCTCTCGAGTACTACCAACTCGATTCCCAGCGGCTAGGAGCTTCCAAGCGGCTGGGAGGATCAAACCAGACTAACAGACTAAACAGCTGTCCAACAACTACCTAAAAATAGTAAAGCATGGTCAACATGACCTTATTACATGCATTGGTCTTATAAGACCTTCTTGGAAACATTAACCAGACCTATAACAAACTAACTGCCTCATGGAGGCCAGCTGTCAGGTAGGTGCTCCTGCACCAGGGGTTTTCACCAAACTCTTGTGAATGGATGTAATTGGTTGCCTATCTTTTCCCCTAATGTTGGTCAAAATTATTTTGAACATGTGAAGACTTGCAACGATTTAATGATAAAAAAATAGATTAATCATGAAGGTTTTGCTTGTCAATTATTTATTAACACATTTTAGGATGTAGCATGTTAGTGGTATGTTTGCCTCCTACCAAATTCCATATGTTTGTGGAAAGAATTGGAAAATACATTCTTGAAGAAATTTAGTTAGAATATTGATCCACAAGAAGACTTTATTCAAAATGTGACAATAAGGAGACATTTTAACAAGCCTATTGCATAGTTTAATCAGAGATTTTATCAAGCATTGAGAAAAGTCAATATCATGCATAGGTCAAATCAAATTAATATATTGAATCATTATGTATAGGGGTTGAATCCTTTATTTTCTTCTCTTCTAAGAGAAACGCGGGGAGTAATCATGGTGGAAGCTGCTTCTCAGAAGGATTTAATATTATCCCACTTGGAATATGATGGTACACAAAAAGGAATGCAAAATCAAACCTATTCCAACCCACAATAAAGTTAGATATCATATTAATCAAGAATAATGGGATATAATCAAGTTGAACAAGATATTACCATCATTTAAATCTAATGAAACAACCAAACCAACTATCTTATCAAGAAGATAAAACATTCTATTGTTTTCAATTGAAACAACATGCACAACCACAAAGAATATTAGATTTGAACAACTATCCTAACCAAATCAATTAAAACTACTCATTTCCTATCCAAAGTCAAGACAAGTGGATGCCAAAATGAATCCAATGAGTTGATCAACAAAGTTTACATGCTCTCCCTTCAACAAAGAATATGAACATTTATCAAGGTCATACTACTACTACTCTATTTATTCCATATGAAAATGAAAGAGTAGATCCACCCAAGTCTAGTGCTAACTCTAATAACAAGATTACCAAAGTCACCAATGGAGTTAACGTTAGGAAAGAAATTATTGAGAAAAATGAAATGATGTTTGACATCAGAAATCATAGCAACATAGTGAATCAAATTGGTGAATTACAAACACATGCACACCTATGATGGAGCAAGACAATGACATGAATACACATGACGAGAATAATGATTCTATGCTTAATGCTTAAATTACAAACATTCCAACAAATGACAATAAAGAAAGTCATTAACACATTGACCTGTCATCCCAATCATGCAACCAACGATGTCAAGATTTGAACTAGACATTCCAAAGGAGATTGGGAAATTAAACTTTGATATGCTAGTCCTTGGATTTATAGGCACTTTTGAATAAATAATCTTACATGATAGGTGTTTCCTACATAATACAACCGAGCATGGAGAAGTTATGTGACCTAAATTAATCATGAGGTTAGATATGTCCCTCAAAGAAATGATGAATTCCATAACTAATAAGAAGAATAAATCAATAAATTTAGAATTGGAAAAATAAGAACATGACAATATTCCTCCAAGTGAAGAATCTAACATGTTTCACCCAAAAAAATGGAAGGAGATTATGAGTGCCAAGGTTCCTTCGATTTGGTAGACAATTCAATAGTACTCAAATTTGATGAATTATCAACTTATGATGCTAGCACACTCAAGGACAACTCTAAAAATGAAGTTAAAAAAAAATTGCTAGTGTGTGTGATGCCAAGTTCCATGACAATGATGCTAGAAATTTTGAAGTAAATGAAAGAGATGCTTGTGAGTGTGGAAATTTGAAATCAATGAGTTCACTTTAGGTACAAATTCTGATGATATATTGATTGAGGACCTAAGGAGAAGCATTTTTCTGAATAGAGAGTCATTTTCTCCGTGTAGCGAAGGAGAAAATAATTGTATTGATAATTTGTTGATGCAAGTGTGGCAAGATTATCAAAAACCTAGTGAGCTAGCCACCAATGATTCACTTTATTTAGATGTAATTACGAATGTTGAAAAAATCATTGTTTGGATTTACAAACTCAAGAAATAAATTTACTTTTTCTTAAAGTTGATATTGCAATTATCTAGTTGGATGATCTCAACCCCAAACTTGAACAAGAGGTATATGAGAGATTTTGGTTGGGAGAGACAATTGATTCTTCACTGTTTAGATTTAAGATTTATAACAACCCTAAGTTTTTTAATGAGGAGAGTGATGATACATATGATAAATATGATTTGAATGACTCTTCCCTAATGGACTTTAAAACTTATAATAATTTGATTTATGAACATGAGAAAAATGATGTTAATTTTGAGAAATTTGATATCATTGCTGAAATAGATATAATTATAGGGAAGGCTCTTGATTATTCACTTGAAGAAACAAGTCTTAATCTTTTTCATTTTGACTTTGAAGATAAAGAAATGATTAGCAGGTAAGTTTAATGAAAAGAATTAATACATTGAAGAATGTTTTATTGGTTAAAATTCATTAGATGCAATACTGACTAATGGTTTGTATGTGATATGCATGCACTCATGTTGAGTTGAGTGGAAAAATACACATTAAAGAGAGTAATGCACACTATAATAGACATACTCCTTGGATGGATGATGCTAGGATATAGAATATTCCTAGACCCTCTCTTATATGTCATTCACCTTGTTTTTCCTATTTTGATGGTAACGAAGATGAAAGTTTTATTATGTCACCTACCATAAAAACTTAATGATTTATAACTAGATAATAAGGATCCTCACACTTATTCAAACTTCAATCATTTTAAGGATATTGAAGTTGATCAAGTGGGTTTATGTTTTAACATTAAAAAAAAGAAAACCAAACCTTCTTGTTACTTTGATTATGGGGATTCAAACAAAACAACATGATTGTGGATAGAGCATGAGGATGATAGACTTCCAAGGTTAGCTCCTAATTTTCTTTGAAAACCATTTTGAGTATGAGCCCAAGTAGTTTACACTCCTCATTTTTGAATTTAGAAACAAATCTATGATTTTTATGTTAGAACATAATGTTATTAGGGGTCATACCCTTATAACATTTATATATTGTTCTAAATAAGGTTATAAAACCTTATGTTATAAAGCATATACCATTTAATAATTAATAATCTAATAACTATTTACAAATGGTTGCTTTGAATGGGTGTGACTAATACCTCTTCAAGTATTATGTCACTCCTCCCTTATTTAAGGAGGTTCTCTCTCATTGGAGAGTATGTGAATTTAAAGTTTTATAGTGAATTATATCACTATGTACATGATGTATTATTGGCCTTGTGGAAGTATGTAGAGGAGTATATCCCCAGGTTTAGTCTATTTCTTAATAGACTACTTTTTGTAAGTGTTTTAATAAAATGATGTTTTATGGGGTTTTTTACCTGAAAGGGTTTTCCCCATGTATCTCTTGTGTAATGTGTTAAATCTATGCTTTTATAATTCTCATTTATATTTATTTTATTTTGTTTATAATGATTAGTATCCTAAGATCCTAATTTATAATATGGTATCAGAGTAGGTTGAGCTATACTAATCATTTTTACAGGTTATATTAGAAGACATGTAGAACTTTATGGGAAACCTCTTTATGTCCAATCAACACATATGAAAGGTCATTTGTTCAAGACATCTGGTGTGCCTTTTCTATTGTTTTAAAATCAATTTATCAAAACCAAGTGAGGAAATTCTAATATTTTTTTAGGTGATATCTAAGAGAAATTTCATACTAATCTCTTTATTTAACATATTTATATAACATAGAAATGTTATTACCAACTATTTGGTTCTAATAATTCAAATTTAATTTTTACTATCTCTCTTATTCATAAAAGTATCAATTTAAAAAGTTAGCCAATAAAATTATTTATTGATTTGTATCCTATAGAACCAATAATTTTCATCATATATAAGTAAGATATCTATTAGTTCAAATTGATTCCATTATATAATGAATAATATACATGATATAAGGAAAGTCGTAATTTTTTATATAGAGAGGGGTCAAAAGAAAAACTAAAAGTCACTTCCTTTCTTAATAGAAGTCGATTTCCTCACATATTATAAGTCACACAAAAGTAATCGCACCCTTTCTTAGTAGTCACATCCTTATATCCTTAGTTTATATTAGGATGAAAAAAAGAATCATATCATTTTTATAGGACCTCTTTATGAATTCACTTTTAAAAGCAGATTCATATTCTTAATAAAAGAGTCATTATCCTTTCTAAATTATCCTTAGAAAGTCATTTATTTTTAAAAATAATAGGCTCCTTTTCTAATTAAAAAAATTAATAAAAAGTAAAAAAGGTAATTTTAATTTTTTTTAAGACTCATTCTCTCTATCATTATATTTAATGATGTGTTTATGAAACTGGAGTGAAAAGTATGGGAGGATGAGAGTGTAAATAAAATTGGTAAGTAACTTCCTATTTTTTGCAATATTTATATCTTTTAAAATTGCTACATTTTGTTTAAAAAAAATGAAGAGTATTATTTTACCTTAGGTTCAAAATTGTTATTGTAACTTGTATACCCATTATTCTTTGTCTTAATAAGTCGTGACTTTATGTGATGACTTTATTGTTCACTCCAAAAAATCGGGACCCTTCAAATATGGTTAAATTTGAACAAATTTCAAATAAAAAGGACACATGGGAAGATATTAACATGTGAGAGTCTCATCCTTTAAAGTGAATCACATTCTTTCTATATGGAAGTCGATTCTTAAAGAAGTCAAATTTTCATTTCTAAATAGATACTCCATCAAAAAAGGTTGATTCTATTTTTTTAAAACATAAGGTCGGCTCTTTAGAAACTCTTAATGAAGTAACATTGCTTCTAAGGATATTTGCATCCTTATATCCATTATATATGGAAGTCATATCATTTATGAAAGGATATAGCACTAATAAAAATGTTGGGTATTTTGGTTTTTCATCATTCTTTTATAGAACAAGTGGATCCTATGAAATGTAGGCTCATGTTCAATAAATGGAGACAATGGTGAAAATTGAATGCATTAAGTCAATTCGTAAGGACTACCTTTTATATATCCACATGCATAGTATTAATTGGTCTAACCCATCTCACATCTTCAAATATTTAGACCTATAGGCAATCATTCTCGATAATAAATTTCAAGCTTTGGTGGGGTATTTACATAACATTTTACCATGATGTTTTATTTTAATAATAATAGATAAGAGCCAACATTTCTAGACCATAAACATAGAATAATTCTCTATTCTCTTAGACTTGAAATCAAATTGCAATAGAGGGTAATGGTATGAGTTGTGAAAAATGGAGAGCTATCTGTTATACTACAAAATAAATTTGCACCAACCATCCTTGGGATAAAGGTGAGAAAAAAAGAGTGGGTAGTGATATGTATCTTCACACAAGTTTATTAACAAGGCAATAAAAGGTCATCCTCCCAAGATATCACTATTCATACTAAATTTTCAATCTACCATGACTATTCATACTATGATATAATTTTTGAAAACATAACAATCATATTCTATTCTATTCTATTATATAAATATAAATTTAATTTTGTTGGTTGATAATTCATGTGATATATGTTTAGCTTCATCATTCTCAAATTCCTAAGATTTCCTTTTCAAAATATCCTTCTCTTGCTTCATATTCATGCCTTATGACATTAAGGGGGAGTTAAACCTAGAAAACACTCTTATGAGTGCTCTTCATTATGCCCCACAATCATTTCACATGCTTATATGGCTCAAGTTGAAATTAGATACATTTTATCATCTCCAACTAACTCAATTTCAAGAGTTTCTTAATATCAAACCATGTATATGCATACCATAATATAAAAAAATGTAAATGTTGTAGTCTCTTCTGGCAAGAAGCCTAAAACAAGTTTCTATATTTCTCTCTTTAATATACAATACAATTCTTGCTATGACCATAGACAATATGATGTTTAGAGGTAACCTGATGAAACAATTGGTGTTTTGACTTAAAGGGCTCTCCTTGTCCATTGAAGATAGAGCCTATTGGCTAACCTCATAGAAGATATCATTAAAAAACCCATGAAATTAGATATCCCTTAAATCTAATTCATCATCACCTCCTTGAAATATTTTTTAAAACATTTTATTAACCATCTTTTCTTATTTTTATGTTTATCATTACAATGAAAAAGAATAGTGTTCTTAACAAGTAGTTAAATTGGTGTATCTGGTGGTTTACTTAGATTAACTTGACTTAATACAGAGTCCATGGCCACTTCAAGAAAAATATTCCATTCTTATAATTGAGTTTCCAACTTGCCTAGATCATTTAGATCTAGTAGCAATATTTATGATGAAGTTCTTTAGATTTCTCATCTCCCTTTTTAACTTATTTCACAATATTATCATACTCATATGGTCCCAAGGATTATAGGAATATGGTAAGATGGTAGTGAAAAGGCCTAGCATATACCTCAAAGAGCCTTAAGAGAAATCCTTCCATCACTAGAGCTATGAAAATTGAAGGACTAAATTCACTAATTATAAACCTAACATATCTTATGAGCTACTAAAGCTAAATGAGCTAGACTCCATCATTTTCTATGTTTAAACATTTATGCATATTGAAACTAACTTTATTAATATTTACTACTATAGACAACAATAGTTGATAAATCCTTCATAGTGTTGATGTCATTTAAAAGATTCAAGAAACACCTACAAACATATCCTTATTATTATTTCAGTTATAACCATAGAGGATATTTTTGATGTTAAATAGAATCATCACCTCTAAAAATAAAAGATATCATGCATATAAGATATCATCTATGTAAAGGCTTCAATTACAATAATTATCTTGTATATGAAATAATTTGATAACAAAAAACCTTGGATGAGTTTGCATGTCTAGGGGATTAATAACATTTGATATTAGTTATTTGAATATTATTATAATTAAGAAGCAATATTATCCTATATGTCATGGAGAAATAAAGGTCCATTGAGGGGTAATACTACAAGCTAAAATGGTATGCCCAAATTGGTAAAGACATCCAAGATGACATTTTGATTCAATATATAAGTGTTTTTCACAACCATCTAAGGAGGTTAGTATTTCTCTAAAAAACTATAAATTTCTTTAGTATAAAAGCACATACTTGCAATGGGTGGCTGTTGCCCTAATAAACAATCCGGGGAGCAAGCCTGGAAAGGATATCTCACCTGTTGCTTTAATTTTTTATGGATCATTACTATATGTTTAATGACTTTCTTTTTCTTGTAGAAACATGGCAAATTATACATGCTTATGCTTATGAAAATCCCATATGATCTCCTTGATAAGATCATCATATTTTTTTAAGTATTGTCATAGCATATTATATGTTGACTTACTTATTAATTTAATTATGGGATTTTATTATTTTTGCACCAAAAATAAAATCACAATCCTATGCTATATGAATATGTTAGGAAAAAATATTAGTATGAAAATTATTTCAGATATTACCTATAATGAAAATAATTAGAATTTCCTAACTTAGCTTTTGATGAATTGATTTAGCATAAAGAGTTTTCCCATCAAATTCTACATATCTTCTAGTATAACCTGTAAAAATGATTAGTATAGCCTAACTTGCTTTGATACCATGTTAGAAATTAGGATCTTAGGACACTAATCATTATGAACAAAATATAAAATAAATATAAATGAGAATTATACAAGCATAGATATAACACATTACATAAGATATACACAGGGAAAACCCTTTGGGTAAGAAACCCCATAAATCATCATTTTATTAAGACACTTATAAAAATAGTCTATTAAATAATAGACTGAATCTGGGGATATACTCTACATACTTCCATAAGGCCAATATTAACTCATGTGCATAGTGATATAATTCATTGTAAAACTCCAAATTCACCCCCTCTCAAATGAGAGAGAACCTCCTTAAATAAAGGAGAAGGGGTGGCATAGTACCTAAAGGGGTATTAGTCACACCCATTCAAAGCAACCATTTGTAAATAATTAATAATCTAATAATTATTAGATTATTAAGTATTAAATGGTATATGTTTTATAACATAAGGTTTTATAACCTTATATTAGAACATTATATAAATTTTATAAGGGTATGACCCCTAATAAAATTATGTTCTAACACTCCCCCTTAATGTTAATAGGGGGCATCACATGTTAATTTCTATAAAAGAAAAAATGAAGTACCCCAGTAACGTAGGCTTTCTTTGACAGTGATAAACAAGGACACAAATATATGACAAAATGAAGAGCATGTATTCCCGACTACATGAAAGTCATCTTGTCATAATTTATAATCCCATGTTTTAAAAAATGATGCGAGGTCTTACAATGTTTCTTTTGGAGCTCATAATTCCTCAAACTAGCTCCCCTCTAGGTTCATTACATATTACCCATATGTCTTACATAATACAATGCTTTTATAAGTGGAAGATTTATAGAGAGAAGAATTTTTTAATATGCCCAATAGGGCTTACATATAATGCAAGGTTTTAACCATATATTATGCCTAGAGGTCTTACTTATTTCCTTTTAGGTCTTACATAGAGATGCCATTGTTAGACATACTCTTTCCCCCTCAATGGAAACCCCTCACATCCCAAGGTGTTAAAATGCCTAAGATCTTATTTTATGCCTTATGTCTTACATCTAGAGGTGCTATTTGTATACACACTCCCCCTTGATGGCCAAGCATTGATTTGAATTTGGAGAATTTGGTATTGCACAGAGGTTTGATGCTATATTGCATATATAATTTTTATGATTATTGGGAGCCTAGTCTAGATCTTCTTAACATAGTATATCTGCCATATGATAATCAATCTTATAGAACTGAAGAATAATATTAGGATGGAAGGACTTTCCTTTGAAGGCAATGCCCATAAACTTCAAATGTGCTTTATTTCTAGAAATAGGAGTCTTGAGTAGGAGTAAATAGCTTTATCATATAATAAAGTGGGACTTGTAATAGCACCCAAATGAGAAACATTTCCAATAATCTCCTAAACACATTGATTCTTTGTAGTGAATTTGTAGTCAACCTTTTTATTAAAGAGATATAGAAGATAGCTATTTAAATATTACTCTATCCATGTGATAGAAACTACACCATATTTTGAAGACAGATTGAGGTATATGTCCTATTGATGTAGGAGCACTCGAGCACATGTGCAATTGGCATCACCCAAAAAGATTTTTAGTTGATTTCAATTTTGGTTTTCTTTGATTTTTGTTTTCGCATCTCACAACATTGGGACACATGGTGTGGTTAGATTTGTAGGAAACTAGTTTCCGTCGATTGCCAGTTTCGGCTCATAACAGGCTGGCTTCACAAAAACAATTGTTCAAGTGGATTGGTGAGGTTTGATGATGAATCCTCTTATGAGAAGGTTGTTGACACCATTTTGAATTTGATCCTGAAGATTTCGTGATTAGATTCTTCTTGGTTTTAGAGATATAATCATTTTACGATCAACACTAGTAGCTTGGTAAAACATTAAAATTTTGAATTCTATGAGGTTTGGCGCAAAACACCTTGGGAGAAGTCACCATAATATCAATTCACATGTATCTGTAAGTTTTCAGGCAATTTAGAGAACTTTGAATTTTCTCATCTATGGACACTCGACTTTGCCAATCGACACATTCATGCAAAATGGGTTTTTGTCATAGTTGTTAGGGATCATCTTTCCATGCTTCATGGTGAAGGAAATTTGAGAAGTTTTGCAGATTATATACCTCCATGAAGAATCTCGGTAGAACAATGTGCTACAAAAGAAGAATAGCTTCGGTTGCAACTTAGTGGTATACTTTACAAGATGAGACTTATGAGATATCTGATATAATTTGTAATGCCCTAGAAGGAGAGAGAAAAATCAGATTTTAAAAGGTGAAAGTACCACATTAAGGGTAAATTTTAACGCCTCTTTTGAGGCTCTGTAAAACATGGATAAATGTTACCTTTATGACAGCAAAGGAGGCTACGTGAGAAATGGAATGCCTCATTTGAGGCATACTAAAAACATTTTCTTGATATTCTTTTATGGGGCAACGCTGAAAGAAGGAATTGAGCACCTATTTTAGCATATGAAATGTCTCAGATGAGGCAATTAAAATGTGGTATTTAGTAGCGCTGAAGTGTGATGAAGGGGAAGGTTTTTGAGGTACCCATTCTGGGCAAGAAAAATATTATATTTTTGTAGGAACAATTGGTGAGTGGTGTGTCATTTTGAATATAAAAAGGAGAGAAGGATGCATATAAAAAGGAGAAATAAAAGACTTGAAGAGATGTTTGGTGAGAAGAAGCTACAATCAGCAAAATACAGAGTGAAGGCTCTAATTGTCATCTGATGTATGTAAATTTGGTTTAATAAAGTGTCTATTGCAATCTTGTGCTGTTGAAATTAAGGCAGAACATTGTCTGTGTGATCATATTGTATGGTTGTGTGTCTTTGAGTTTGTGGGTAAGAGTTTTGATTTTGTAAAGAGGGGTGTTGTCTCTTGCATTACCTATCAATAAGGGTACCAACATAGTTAGTAATATAATAATCAATAAATTTATTTTTGGTGTAAAAAAATAAAAGACCATAATTAAATAAGTAAGTCAACATATAATATGCTATGAAAATACTTAAAATAATGTAACAATCTTATTAAGGATCTCATATGGGATTTTCATAAGTATAAGTATGTATAATTTGTCATGTTTCTACAACGAAAATAAATAGTCATTAAACATATAGTAATGATCCATAAAAAATTAAAGCAATGGGTGAGCTATCCTTTCCAGGCTTGCTCCCCAGATAGTGTATTAGAGCGACAACCACCCATTACAAGTAGGCACTTTTATACCCAAGAAATTTATAGTTTTTAGAGAAAATACTAACCTCTTTAGATAGTGAAAATGCTTATATATTGTATCAAAATGTCATCTTAGATGTCTTTATCCATTTGGACATACCTTTTTAGCTTGTAGTATTGCCCCTTATGAACCTCTCTTCTCTATGACATATAGGGTAAAATTTCTTCTTGATTATAGCAATATTTAATTAACTAATATCAAATTTTATCAATTCGCTAGCTATGCAAACTTATCCAAGGTTTTTATCAAATTATTTAATATAAAAGATAATTTATCTCAAATTGTAGCCTTTACATATGACACTATCTTATATGTATGATAATGCAAATTATATGACATCTCTTAATTTTATAGGTGATGATTCTCTTTAACATCAAAATAATAATATGGTTATGTTTTTAGGGGGTGATGATGAATTAGATGGAGGGGATCTATAATTTTAGCCTTTTTAATGATGTCTTCTAGGAGGTTAGCCAATAGGCTCTATTGTCACTTGGATTTGCGCCCTGTGTTGAAGCCTATTTGCTACAACAATCTAGTGAAACATGGGAGTGATCTCAAGGTGTGGGACCTTACATAATGAGATCAAACCTCCAGAGAAGGTTGGTTCCTCTTTTTGAATAGAAGATTTAGAGAAAAATATAGACTAAACCTAATCTAACACCACTAGGAAAAGAGAAGAAGGAGAAAATTGAAAGGGAAAAGGTGATACACTAGGTTTAATATGAAGAATACCCATAGAGCTAAGATGCATAGAATAATTTCACATAGTTGATAAACTCACACAAATCCTACAAATCCTAACAAAGGTAAAGGATAAGAATAGGATTGCAAGGAGATAAACATTCACAAGCAATAACTAGTTCCATATTACACAATACTAAAATAGCATGAAAAGGCCAAATAACTAATATTATATTGATTAAAAGGAATGGTTACAGTAAGATAGGGTTATGTTTTGGAACACAAAAAATAAGCCTCTGCATCCAACCCTTATTACATTGATTTTCAGCTATATATATATCATTTCATTGCATTGATAACACATTAACATAGGTCACCCACTGCCATAAATTCACCCATGGGCCTTGTCAGAAGATATTCTTATAAGGGAATGTCCACTTACATCTGTCTTGCAAAACATAAACGTAGAAAAGACCTTGATCTGATCTGCAACAATAAATATGAAAATATCTAGAGGATCAAGTCACTACAGAAAATATTTGCATTAAATATTGGCACCTAAATAATCCACCTACAACAATTAAAACACATAACAACTACTTCCAGCTGGGGAGTTGACTTGGTCCTACAGTCATGGTGACTAGAGAGAAGATGGACATTTTGAAATACAATGCCCACCAAAAGTACCTATGTAAAGCTTTTACAACACTTTAAAATATTTTAAACTTACTTTAAAATATTTTAAAGCACTACATTTATATTACATGCTTTACATTTACGTTGATTTTCACTTGATTTTTACTTCTGACATTCACTTTGCCTTATCGGTTTAAATCCTGCCTATTCACAAACCTTAGAACCATCATGTATTCTCTTCATCTTTCTTTCTTCTTTCTTTGTTGGAGCCTCTCTCTGTCAGAAAGCTCTAAAGTTCACAAACTTCTTATTTTTCTGACTCCTTCACTTAGCCCATTTTTTCACTTTTTCTCTTTGTTTTTCACTTTATCTTTCTTATTGGTGACTTGGTCAATTGGTGAAACTTATGGTCAGCGAACTTGGTGGTTCATGAACCATCAAGTTTATCAATAACTTAACCTTTCCTTACTTTGACTTTTTTCTTTCCTTTCATTCCTCTGCTTTAGTTGGTGATTTCCTCCATCGACTAACCTATCGGTTGATGAACCGACAGGTTTGCAAACCACACATTTCACCAACAAAGGTTGCTTTGCCTTAGAAGAAAATTCCTTTTCTTCCTTTCTTCTTTATCGGTTGCTTTAGTCAGCGATTTAATCAATCAGTGAACCTGTCGATTTGCAATCTCTCAACTTTGCTGATAACTTAACTTTCTCCTTCCTTTTTGACTTGTCTTTTTCCTTTCATTCCTATTCTTTAGTCAATGATTTCCTCCATTGACAAGCCTACTGGTTGGTGAACCGAAAGGTTCGTGAACCACACATTTTGCCGACAAATGTTATTTTTCCTTGTTTTACCTTAGAAGAAAAACTTTATCTTCCTTCTTGCCTATGAAGAAACCCTCTTGCTTTGTCAGCAAATTCACCAATTAGTGAACCTGTCAATCAATGAACTTTTCAGTTTGCAAACTTTCAAGTTTTCTAATAAGGCAAAAAGACCAAGGCAAAATATAGAAATTTTGAGATTTTTGAAGGGGGACTTTCAAAGGCAATGCAACATGTACAAAACACAAGACTTAACCTAAGGGATTTTTTGGTGAATTTTAACAACTTTTGCAAAGTTGGGGAAGATGGGTCATTTTAGTTTGGGGGCTAAAATAGGTCAACATTTTGGTGACCTCTAGAGGAAGTTTGTCTACTAAACTGAGAAACCAGTGGCCTAAAGCATCCATTGGGCATGGAGTCAAAAGGGACTGTAGTATGTTGTGAACCACTAAAACCTTGCCTTAACAAAACAACACCAAACAAAAGTGAATGAATGAGGCCTTTATTCTCCTAATGAGAGTGCAGCATGTGCAACAACACTTAGGAAAAAGGAAAACTAAAAATAAAAAACAAAACAAAACAATATATACAAGATCTCAAACCAACCTTAGAAGTAGGGTTTGAGATGGATCCCATTGAATGAGATTGGTAGAACTTCACCATCCAGCCTTGAAAGATTGAAAGCATTGGCTTGCTTACAACTGGTGATGATATATGGGCCACTCCAGATTGCATTAAACTTAGTGTGGCCTGCAGGCTTGGCTCTATCAACATCCCATTTCAAAACAAGATCTTCTTTGAAAATTTGATCTTTGGCCCTCTTGTCAAAGTACCTCTTGGTCTATTTTTGGTGTTCTTCCAATGTAACCATGGATGACTATCTTAGTTCTTCCAATTTAGTTAACTTGACCATCCTTATAGACCTAGCACCTTCATCTTCTAATTCTAACTGTTGGGCCAACTCTAATGAAGGGAGCTCCAAAGACAAGGGTAGCCTAGCCTCCTTTCCCTACACAAGAACAAAAGGAGAATTACCAATGGCTCTTTTGTAGGTGATCCTATTAGCCCAAAGAGCCAATCTAATTTTATTATGCCACTACCTCTGATTTGTTTCCATGGTTCTCTTCAAGATCCTGATCAGGTTCTTGTTAGTAGATTAAGCTAAACCATTACCTTGGGGGTAATAGTTATAAGAAGTCTTCCAAAATACATTATACTTCAAAGCCCAATTGGCTATCCTAAATCTAGTGAAAGCTCTTGCATTATCAGAGATGATATTGTGTGGAGCTCCAAACCTTGTCATGATTTCTTCCAAGAAATCTATGATTGCTAATTCTATAGCCTCTTTGAGTGGGACATCTTCAACCCACCTGGTGAAATAGTCCGTTGTAGTTATAACCCACTTGTGGCCAGTGCTAGATGTAGGGTTGATCATGCCAATGAAATCCATGCCCCACTGTGAGAAAGGTTGATCTGCCTAGATGGGGTGAAATGGAAGGGCTACCAATCTCTTCTTTCTAGCAAAGAGAGCACACTCTTTGCATTTTCTTACCCATACATAGGCATCATTAAACAATGTGGGCCAAAAATAAACTACCCTCATTATCTTCATTATTTTTTCTCTCATAGAGAAGTGACCTCTAGCTACGCCTGCATGAAACGCACTGAGAAATCTGATTTTCCTAAATGCATCTCAATAAGACTCCATCCAGATTTGTTTTAAAAAGAATTCCATAAACCAGAGCATATAGGATGGAATGCAACCTAAAGTGTCTTCTCCTAGTTCTGTCCAATTCATGAGGATACTCACCAATGGATAGGAACTTGGCCATGTCTATTGTCCAAGAACTTACAACTGTTGGTTATGCTATAGGTTCTGCTTTGTGCAAGAGATAGGATGAGTTTGCCTCATCTACTATAGTTTGAGCTAGTTGTTCACATAATCCTCTACATCTAATAAACTTAGTAGCTTTGATGGTAACATCATAATCCAAGATCTTTGTAACCCATCTCACCCTCTTTTCACTAATTTCTATTCCCATTATGTAGTCTCTCACACTAGGATGAGAGACCAATACTTTAATGTGGTTATTTGCCAGCCTATATCTAAATTTTTTTAATGCTCTTATAATAGAAAAAACTTGTTTGTCCATGGGACTATACCTAACCTCATAATCCATTAATGTTTGACTAAAAAAGGCTAGTGATTGCTAGTGATAACTTTAAGAAACCCCTCCTGAAAAAAGATATAAAACCCTGGCGAATCTTCCATTTTTGGAAAAAAATATTAATTTCTATTGGTGAATGTTTCCTTTTTTTGGAAAAAATATTTAATTTTATTGGTGAATTTTTTAAATCACTAGAAATTTGTAGAAAATCTTGGCGAATCTTGACAAAAAATAGGAAAATGCATTAATTAACATGGCGAATCCTTCCTAAAAAACAAATTAAATTCCTATGGAAAAGTAAAGGCCTGAAGGTGGCAGTGATTGACTAGTTTAAGGTATAGTGCTCGTGTCTATAATTCCTTAATTCCATAATATTTTTAAATCAAACATTGAATATTTTAAATTGGCCCTAAATTATTTTTCACCACCATTGATTTTATTTATAATCTAATTTCGTTTCTATTTTGTGGAGCAAAATGTACCCACAAAGCTCCAATGCCCATGGGGCCCAAAATTACATTTGGGACGTTGATCTTAATGGAGATCAACAACCCAAAAGCAATTTTAGGTCCCATGGGAATTGGAACTCTGTGGGTACATTTTGGCCCGTGGAATTTAACCCTAGCCATTAGATTATAAATTGGGATCAATGGCCTAAATACAATTTTGGTCTCGATGGACATTAGAGCTCCATGGGTACATTTTAACCCACGAAATACAACCACGGTTGTTAGATTATAAGTAAAATCAATGATGGTGATTAAACATTGGTGATATGGCCCTAAAGTAACCAATAATTATATAATATTATTGGTGAATTACTTTCATTTTCTACTAAAACTTATAAAATTTAGGTGTATCTAATCTAATTAGGTATAGAATATTGTGGCAAATTTTTGAGTTTAAAATTTTAATAAAATAAATATTTTGGCGATTTAACTAGGACTAAAATAAAATTTTGTAAAAATGTGGCGATTCAGGTCACCTTATAGCTTGTACTATTAGCCAATTTTTGAACCCTCAATTTCAACTATTAGCCAATTGGCGAATATTAGACACTAAAAAATCACTGGTGGTTGCTCCATACCTTGGTCATTTTGTTGCATCAGAATAGCTACAATGTTGTTCTCCCCTACATGAGCGTAAAGGACAAAGTCTTTCTCATAGTCAGGGTTCATGAGGGTAGGCGCTTGAGCAATCTCCTCTTTTATTTTCTCAAAGCTTTCTTTTCTCTCCTTGGTCCACTTAAAAACAATGTCCTTTTTTAGCATTAGGGTCAGTGGTTTGACCAAACCATCATAGTTAGGAATAAATATCCTAACAAAATTGATCTTCCCCAGACATGATTGCAAATCTTTTTTATGAGTAGGTAGAGGAAGAGAAAGAAGAGCTGAAGTTCTTTCCAGATCTATGGAGATCCCATCCTTGGACACCAAATGGCCTAGAAGTTTCCCTTGAGGAACAACAAAAATACATTTTTGGGGTTCAATGACACCCCAAACTCCCTCCACCTTTTAAAAACTCTCTCTAGATGTTTCATGTAGTTTATTCCTTTCTTAGAAAAGACTATAATATCATCGAAATAGATCAGGATGAATTTATTGATGAATCCCTTAAATGCAATGTCCATTTCTCTCTGAAAAGTGGCACCAATATTAGAGATCCCAAACAACATTTTTGCATACACCATGGTTCCCCACTTAGTGGTCAAATTTGTCTTGAACCTATCATCTTCCCTTACAAAAATCTAGTTATAACCAGAAAAACCATCGAGCAATGAGAATCTTTCTACCCCTGCCACAGTCTACAAGATTTGGTCCATGAATGACAGAGGGTAATGGTCTTTCAAGGAAGCTCGATTCAGATCACAAAAGTCTACACATAGCCTTATCTCACCATTTTTCTTCCTTATTGGCACTAAATTAGCCACCCATGTGGAATACTTGATGGGGAAAATAATTCTAGCTTGAATGGGCCTTGCAAGCTCCTTCCTCATCAAAGGATTGATTTTGGGGTTTACAGGTTGTTGTCTTTGATGAACAGGTTTGGCATTGGGATCAATATCTATGGCATGCTGGGAAACATTAGGGTCAAAACCCTTCAAATCCTCATAATTCCATGAAAAAACATTGGTACATTTCTGGGAAAGATGAATAAAATTTCGTTGTTCATCATCATGACATACCTTTCCCAACAATAAATCTTTGTCTTGGGTGATAGAAACATTTTGATAGTCTTCCTCCTTGAATGAAATGTTCTTTTTTCCACCTTTGAATTCATCATTGTGATTGAAAATGGCCTCAAGAGTGATTAATCCCTTAGGCGACTTATTTGTTTTTAGTTGCATAATTTGATCACCATACCCTTCTTGCAGTTTGGATTGCACACTTGATGAGAACTCAACTTCATTTTGTATGATGTTTATAAGCTATTCATTGTTGTCAAATATTTACCAGTTCATATCATTATCGAGGATTGAGGGTCTAACCATTATTTTGACATCTTGATCAGGGCCTTTGAAAAGGTCTGTGGGGGGAGAAAACTAAGCACTAACTGTTTCCAATTGGTCTGCTTCAAGATTTAATTTTCTTGGGATCACCTGTAGGTTGAGAGAATCAAATCTCTTAAACAGACCCCAAACTCTATGTCTATAAGCTCTCAAAAGATGATTTTTCGTTGCACATCTCTCCTTGACCTAGTTGACCACTAGCTCAATGTCTTCAAAGATCTCTAGATGTTTGATTTTCCTTTTTTTGTCCAATAACAAGCCATGGACCAATGCCTCGTACTCTACAACATTACTTGTATAAGAAAAATGCAGCATGTGAGAAAAATGTAGCTTCTTACCAATTGGAGAGATCAGTAATACTCCTACACTAGCTCCACTTCTATTCTTTGCACCATTAAAGAACATCTTCCATGGGCCATTAGAATCATCATCTGGTTTTAGTAAAGAAGGGACAGAGGAACTTCCCTCATGAATCATGTAGGTGCCCAACCCAATCATCTCAGTTGTGTCATGGGGATCAAAATCAAAATGCTCTTTCATCTACTCATCAAGAAAAAGGTCTGGGATTGGAAGGGGTGAAGATGCTACCTCAAGAGATCCTAAATCGCTCACTTCCTCACCCTGAATCATGCAACTAGGGTTCACCAAACTATGATCATAATTCTCCATATGATAACTTGAAACTAGTTCAGCCTTAATGGTGAACCTTGTGCCATATCTTGTCCTTAGAAGCATGTGAGACCAATCAGAAGAGAGGTAGCCACTCACTTTAGCAGTGAAGTCTCTTGACAAGAAAATAGTGAAGAAAGGGGGAAGATCAATGACTAAGATGTCCTTACTAATAGTCAAGTTTGGGCAAGCATGCAAGGTCAAATCTAGTCCTTTGATCACTCCAACAGTATTAATAGAGGTACCATCTAGCTATAACACACCTAATGAAATTGGAGTATACTTAATGCCTAATGCATCTGATATCTTATTTTCCATGATTAAAATACTAGCCCTTGACTCTATCATGCAGTTATGCACCAGGAACTTTCCAATGATTAGAGATAAGTAGAATGGGGATGGCTTCTTTGTTGGACCTACCTGTTCTTCACTTGGTTGTAAAAGATTGACAATGGCTAAAATAGGTCAATAGGCTCTATCTTCAATGGACAAGGGGATCCAATTAAGTTAGAACTCCAATCATCAAGTTGCCTCTAAATATCATTTTGTCTATAGCAAGAATTTTAATGTAAATTGAAGAGAAATATAGAAACTTGTCTGAGGTTTCTTTCCTCAAGAGATGAGATTACAATATGGTACACATATGAATGGTTTTGATATTAAAAAAATCTTGAAAAGTGAGTTAGTTGAAGTTGAAAAAATTATTTGATTTCAACTTTGAGCTATATAAGCATGCAAAACAATGTGGGGCACAATGAAGAGCACTCATAAGAGTGTTTTCTAGGTTTAACTCCCCCTTAATGCCATAAGGCATGAATATGAAGTGAGAGTTGTTAAATGATATGTTGAAAATACAACTGTAGGAACTTCAGAATGATGAAGCTAAACGTATGCCACATGAATTACCAACTAGTAAAATTAAACATATATAGTAGAATAGAATAGAATATCATTGTTAAGCTTTCACAAATTATGTCATAGCATGAACTATCTTGATACATTAGAGACTTAGTAGAGAGTGATATCTTGAGATGCCAACTTTTATTGCCTTGTTAATTAGTTCACAAATTTGTGTGAAGACACATCTCACTACTCACCCTCTTTTTCTCACCCTCATCCTAAGGATGGTGGGTGCAAATTTATTTTGTAGTAAAATAGATAGCTCTCTATTTTTCACAACTTATACCTCAGCCCTTTGTATTGCGATTTTTTTGAAGTTGACGAGCATATAGAATTATTCTATTTTTATGACATAAAAAATGTTGGATCTTATCCATGCTTATTAAAATATAGCATCATGGTAGGAAGAGAATTGGCTCTTAGCTTTTTTACATGTACTTTATGCTATGAATTCATATTGACTAGCCAGCTCAGGTTGTTAATTAATTAAGTTTTAATGTGCATTAAAGAAATGACTAGTTTTGACATGACTAATATCACCATAGACTAATGCTTCAACTACAAGTAAAAATATAGTAATGATAATGATATAACATGAGATAGGTTAGACCAATTAAGACTATGCATATGCATATGATAAAAGGTGGTCCATATGAATTGATTCTAGCCTTAAATTCTCTCCATTGTCCCCATCTATTGAATATGAACTTACATATCACTCTTTGTAGAATCCATTAGTTCTAAAACATAAACAATAGAAAAATAAAGAATTCAAAATTTTTAGTCTTATTTACTCTAAGGGATATGACTCTCCCTAAAGGATACAACTCCCCCATATATAAGAATGATAAGGATATGGATAAATAGAAGTAAGACATTGTAATTAAAAAAAACTTGTCTTATAGTACATGGAGGTGACAATTTTAATTTGTTTGAAGACAACAATTTTTCATATATATGTAAAGGACATAAGGAGGTAACTTCTGTTACAAAGATGTGACTGTTGTAAATATGTGCCTAATCGGTGTTGTCATTGATGTCAACATATCCGTGTTGCCATTGGTGTCAACTGTATCCTATTTTGTTGCCTATTTAGAAGACTAGAATGTTGAGGATATTGAGAAAATTAATGAAAATCAATGTATGCAGACCATATAGCCGTGTAGAGGATTGTCTGAAGTAGCTCCAGTTAAGATTTAAGAGGTCCACATGAACATTACTTGTACAAGAAAAATGCAACCTGTGAGCAAAATGCAGCTTCTTACCAGTTGGAGAGATCAGTAATACTCCTACACTAGCTCCACTTCTATTCTTTGCACCATCAAAGAACATCTTCCATGGGCTATTAGAATCATAATCTAGTTTTAGTATAGAAGGGATAGAGGAACTTCCCTCATGAATCATGTAGGTGCCCAACCCAGTCATCTCTGTTGTGTCATGGGGATCAAAATCAAAATGCTCATTCATCCACTCATCAAGAAAAAGGTCTGGGATTGGAAGGGGTGAAGATACTGCCTCAAGAGATCCTAAATTGCTCACTTCCTCACCCTAAATCATGGAACTAGGGTTCACTAACCTATGATCATAATTCTCCATATGATAACTTGAAACTAGTTCAGCCTTAATGGTGAACCTTGTGCCATATCTTGTCCTTAGAAGCATGTGAGACCAATTAGAAGAGAGGTAGCCACCCACTTTAGCAGTGAAGTCTCTTGACAAGAAAATAGTGAAGAAAGGGGGAAGATCAATGACTAAGATGTCCTAACTAATAGTCAAGTTTGGGCAAGAATGCAAGGTCAAATCTATTCCTTTGATCACTCCAATAGTATTAATAGAGGTACCATCTAGCTACAACACACCTAATGAAATTGGAGTATACTTAATGCCTAATGCATCTGATATCTTATTTTCCATGATTAAAATACTGGCCCTTGACTCTATCATGCAGTTATGCACCAGGAACTTTCCAATGATTAGAGATAAGTAGAATGGGGATGGCTTCTTTGTTGGACCTACCTGTTCTTCATTTGGTTGTACAAGATTGACAATGACTAAAATGGGTCAACAGGCTCTATCTTCAATGGACAAGGGGATCCCATCAAGTTAGAACTCCAATCATCAAGTTGCCTCTAAATATCATTTCATCTATAGCAAGAATTTTAATGTAAATTGAAGAGAGAAATATAGAATCTTGTTTTAGGTTTCTTTCCTCAAGAGATGAGATTACAATATGGTACACATATGAATGGTTTTGATATTAAAAAATTCTTGAAAAGTGAGTTAGTTGAAGTTGAAAAAATTATTTGATTTCAACTTTGAGCTATATAAGCATGCAAAACAATGTGGGGCATAATGAAGAGCACTCATAAGAGTGTTTTCTAGTTTTAACTCCCCCTTAATGCCATAAGGCATGAATATGAAGTGAGAGTTGTTAAAGGATATGTTGAAAATACAACTGTAGGAACTTCAGAATGATGAAGCTAAATGTTTGCCACATGAATTACCAACTAGTAAAATTAAACATATATAGTAGAATAGAATAGAATATCATTGTTAAGCTTTCACAAATTATGTCATAGCATGAACTATCTTGATACATTGGAGACTTAGTAGAGAGTGATATCTTGAGATGACAACTTTTATTGCCTTGTTAATTAGTTCACAAATTTGTGTGAAGACACATCTCACTACTCACCCTCTTTTTCTCACCCTCATCCTAAGGATGGTGGGTGCAAATTTATTTTGTAGTATAATAGATAGCTCTCTATTTTTCACAACTTATACCACAACCATTTGTATTGCAATTTGATTTCGAAGTTGATGAGCATATAGAATTATTTTATTTTTATGACATAAAAAATGTTGGATCTTATCCATGCTTATTAAAATATAGCATCATGGTAGGAAGAGAATTGGCTCTTAGCTTTTTTGCATGTACTTTATGTTATGAATTCATATTGACTAGCCAACTCAGGTTGTTAATCAATTAAGTTTTAATGTGCATTAAAGAAATGACTAGTTTTGACATGACTAATATCACCATAGACTAATGCTTCAACTACAAGTAAAAATATAGTAATGATAATGATATAACATGAGATAGGTTAGACCAATTAAGACTATGCATATGCATATGCATATGATAAAAGGTGGTCCATATGAATTGATTATAGCCTTAAATTCTTTCCATTGTCCCCATCTATCAAATATGAACTTACATATCACTCTTTGTAGAATCCATTAGGTCTAAAACATAAACAGTAGAAAAATAAGGAATTCAAAATTTTTATAGTCTTATTTACTCTAAGGGATATGACTCTCCCTAAAGGATACAACTCCCTCATATATAAGAACGATAAGGATATGGATAAATAGAAGTAAGACACTATAATTAAAAAAACTTGTCTTATAGTATATGGAGGTGACAACTTTAATTTGTTTGAAGACAACAATTTTAAATATATATGTAAAGGACATAAGGAGGTAACTTGTCTTACAAAGATGTGACTTGCAAATATGTGCATTGATGTCAACATATCCTTATTGCCATTGGTGTCAACTGTATCCTATTTTGTTGCCTGTTTAGAAGACTAGAATGTTGAGGATATTGAGAAAATTAATGAAAATCAATGTATGCAGACCATATAGCCATGTAGAGGATTGTCTGAAGTAGCTCTAGTTAAGATTTGAGAGGTACGCATGAAGATTTGAAAAAGCTATAGCCATTTGAGTAGAACTGGGTGTTGGCAAGAGACACTATATGGATTCATGGTTGTTGTCATTGATGGCAACAAAGGTCATTCCACATATCCGCAAGTCATGATATATCTCTACCGGAAGTCAGATTGAAGATTGTTGTGGTCCGGTGAACAAGAACAGAGCATGTGGCAAGGTCCGACAGATTGGTCCGGATCTCTCAGAGGAAGTGTCTTGGCACAGTGCGGATCTGGGGAAGTCAAGAGGACTATCTTGAGTAGTATATTCCAAGGATTTAGCCTCCGGAGATGGACAAGGAAAAAGATATGAATAGTTGAGTACCGGATTCCTGAGAGACAGTGAAAACAGAGGAAGAACTGACTGACTGAGTATCAAACTACTTTCCGGATGTGTTACAGATGATGATAAAGGTTGCGGAGGCATGAATCATGTTTGGCCGACATAATTGATGATATCTACAAGTATATGCTTGATCCGCATTGCTTGGTGAGCAAGGATTCAGCCGACAGAACTAAGTTTGTAAGAAACTAGACTGTTCCGGATGCTGACTAGAAAGATGATGAAATTACTTGTGCGGATATATATAGAGGATGGATTTAGTGGTAAAGGGTGCGAATGTGTGTGAGGATATGCGAACAAGTCCAGAGTAGAGCAGAAGTAACAAGAAAGATCCGGTATGTGAAAGGACAGCAGACTAAAGAACAGAGGAAAGATGAAGTGCAGCAGATCAGTATACTGAACCTAACCGGAACTGAACTCCAGCATATGCAGATGCTTCCAATCAGTTCAAGACTGTGATTCTAATCACTTTGTAAGACAGTGTGTCTTCTTGTAGGCAGTGAGCCTCTTGTGAGCAGTGTGCTCGGGCAGTGAGCCCTAATTGGCAAGTGCCATTTTTGTAATTTCCTATTCTTCTAACAGAGAATAATTCTTGGGTTAATCACCCCGTGGTTTTCTCCCTTAACAGGGTTTCCACGTCAAAAATACTGTGTCATGTGTTTCTTATTTCATGGTTTATGTTTTGTGTTTGATTTTATGCTGCTTCAATTAAAAGGAAAGTTTAAAAAGGGAAATAATTAGGATAACTGATTCACCCCCCCCTCTCAGTTATCAACAATTGGTATCAGAGCCAAGTTCCTCCCAATAGAGCCTAACAGCTTGAGGAAGATCTGGGATTTCAAATGGATGCATATGGTTTAAGGGAGCAACTCAAGACTGCCCTTGAGGATCTTGAACAGTCAAATTCTGAAGTCAGTGAATTAAAGGAAAGACTCAAACAGGCTGATGAATTCATGAGAGAATTAAAAGACAAATTAAGTCTCTCTATGAAAAAGAGAAAGGAGCTGCTTCAACAGTTGGCAAGACAAAGTGAAGAAAGCAATACAAGTGAGGAATTGACTGAGCAAACCAAGTTATGTGAAAAGTTATCAAAAGAAGTCATTATGTTAAGACATGAAATGGAATCAGGAACTATAAAGTTTACTCAAGAGATTGAAGAAAAAAGAAAGGCTGAAGACAATCTAAGACAATCTCTTAAAGAAAAATCAGAAGAATGCCACCAGATGGACAGGATTATCAGACACCTTGAATCTGATCTTGAAGATTCCAAAGATAATGAAGGAAAACTTGAGGATCAAATTGCCTCTCTCAAAAGAGACCTTCAAACAGCAAATGAATATAAAGAGAAATTCAAGATAAGTTCTGCTCAACTTGAAGTTCTTCTTGGAAGTCAAAAGAGGACAGATGACAAGTATGGCTTGGGATATGAGAAAGGAGAAAGCTCCGGATCCGGTCAGAAGAATCTTGGATCAGAAAATCCAAGGAGCAGGCCTAGAAGACCTCCGGTAAGACAGCCAAATGCTCAAAAATATCCATCCTTCAATGGATACTGCCACAGCTGCAACCATTTTGGTCACAAAGCTAATCAGTGCAGAATGAGAATGAATCAGATTAATTCATCCTTCTCCGGACAGTGCTTCAACTGCAAAAGATCAAGGGGATATCAGTTAAATATGCAAAGAAATGTTATTTGCCAAATCTGCAATAGGTCCGGTCATAATGCTAAAGCCTGCAGAAACAAGAATCAGGACAAAAGAGGTCCGGTGTATAATCAGAATCAAGACAAGGGTAAACAAAAGATGAATGCGGATGAAGTTAGGAATCAGATGAGCAAGATTTGGGTGAAGAAAAACTCAGAGAATGTAGAGGTTGGATCCGCACCAGATTCTGGTGCTGATATTTCTTCCGAAAATTAAAAGGTGAGCTCAGGCTCAGGGGGAGACTCAAAGAAGATTCTGTTCCCCCAGCCAAACAAGTTGTGCCGGATGTGGCACAAGATGCGGATTAAAGGGTTTGTAGATATAACTCCTGAGATGCTTCAGTCAAGTTTTCAGAGGTCCGCATGGAGTTATGAAGAAGCTGTGTTCGATTAAGTTAGACCTGTTCAGGGAAGTGCTCCGGTATGATAAAGGATTACAAAAGGTCCGGAGAGATCCGGAAGTGCACGATCTTGTCTTGCGGATTGGACAGAGTATTTGGGATGTTCTTGTAATATGTTACCTAGATTTATTCATGATTTAAAGATCCGGATGATATTCAGTGATCAGGACTAATCCGGGATACTCCAAGCTGTCCAGACATGGTAAACCGGAATAATGCAGGTGAAGCATTTATTGCAGACAGATATTAGGGTTTGCGGAGCAATATAAGGGATTTCTCAAAAGTTATCTGCTCATTCTACACTTGAGAAGAAGCGAATAGTGGAGCTCTGCAACAAGGTTCATCAAGCACACCAAGGATCTCCTGCCGAAGCTATTGCATAAAGAAATCAATCCAACCACTCCGTGCAAACCGAAGGCGCTTAAGGTATTCTTCGTTTTTCATTGCCTCACTGCAAATCCTTGAAGAATGGCTACTCCAAACATAGTTAAGATCTCTGATAGACCTCGCCCCTCATTCAAGAAACATCCCTACAAATCATTGGAGGTAGATCCACTAGGAGCCTTCTCTAGTGTTCCCCACGGAGTCTTACATACTGAAGATATTAGGGTTTACATACACGCAAACATTGAGGAATTTGGGGAATTCAAATTAAGAGACCTCTATCACAAGCAACTGATAGACAATGCTTTTGAGCTCAAACCAGAGTATAAGGGTATCCAGAAGAAACAATTTGAGCAATTCATTCATTTCCCTAGCTTTGAAGAAGATGAATGGGTCCGGTATGTACTGAGCAGGATGCATGACAACTTCCTTTGGCTAGATAGACCCTGTAAGATCACAAAAGAAGCAATTAGAGCAGTAACTGGTCTATACTCTTCCGGGGGGGTACCTATCCTCAAATCTGTCAAGAACAACGTTGTAACTGAGGCCACCGGATCAAAATATGATAAGAGGGCAATGACCATTGAAGATATTTCGGATCCGGATATCAAATATGCATCAATGATAATAGGATACAAGATCTATCACTCCAGCAGGGAGAATTCTGTATCCGGAACTGCAATATACACAGCATATGAAATGCTAAGAAAGAATGCAGATTATGATCTTTGTGAACTACTACTAAGCCAATTGATGGAAAATGTACAGAAAATCAAGAAAGACAAGAAGAACTCCTTTAAGTATGGTACTCTCATTGTATGTCTATTCTTTTACTTCATGAATGAGCTACCCGGAACAAGTGGATGGATATGGCAGAATGACAAACCTGTTGCAGTCCAGATAAGAGACTATTTGCATGGACTTGGGGATGCAAAAGCGAGAAATACAGCTCTATGGGGATACTTCAAAAACTTTCAGAGCATGATGCAAGCAAGAGAGAGAATTCCCCAGTCTCTCATTGAGAAATACAAGGACTCAGTATGTTTTATGGTTGACACTGATCAGTGCCTAATGGAGGCAGTGGAGCCAAGGACTGTCTGGATCATGCCCATGGGGTATGAAGTTGATGAACAGATAGTAGAGCTGCATGTTCAACACATGCTAAGTCAGCCCAAAGATCCTAAGGCAGAAAGGTTTGGAACCTTTGAGGAGCTGAGCGTGAAATTACATGTAGAACTCAGGGAACCTGAGATTAAGAGAAAAGTGAGAAAAGAAGTAGAGCACATTGCTCAAGGCCTAGGCATCTCAAAAGAGGCACTTGATGCCAGCCGGGAAAAGAGGAGAAAGGCTGAGGAAGAAGAGAAAAGCACAGAAAGTGCTCCGGTTGAAACCCCCACCCGGACCAGATCATCAAAGAGATCTGCACCTTCCACAACCAAAAGCTCAAAACCGGAAGTCCAGGCATCCGGTAAAAGATCCAAGACAAAAGCATCAAGGGCTTATGAAAGCCAAAAGGATGAAGAGGAAACAGAATCAGATAAGGAAGTAAGAGAAGTAAAGAAACAGAAGAAGAAAGGATCCGGTAAGCCCTCCACAGGCCAAGACAAGGATGAAATGGCAGAGGTAACTGTTGAAAAGCCCACTCTGTCACTAGAGAGCATAATCAAGTCGGTCACGGTGGATGGAAACCTTCAACCAATGACTGAATCCTATGATGACTTCAGTGAGGCAGACCAAAAGACTCTGCAGGAGGCCACAGTGAAATATCTCAACATATATAATAAGGCTTTCATTGAAATAATATCTCTTATTCCTAAAAGCCTAGAAAAGGAAATGGAAGTGAGGAAAAATAATGCTCATGCTAAAGATCTTGAGATCCGGGAGCAGATAGCTATTCAGCTATATCCTCAAATAGATCCCAAGACAATGAACATGATCTTCAAGGACTGCAAAGATGAGTTCAGAAGTAAAGCCAGGATGAATCAGCTCATGCTTGGTGAGACTGACAAAGTGGCACAAGAGACAGAAGAGATCCTCCGGAAGGCCTTCAAAAGGTTCAATCTTCCTGTTGTAGAGGACTTAGGTGCAGAAACAGCTGCTGACTTGGAATCTTCTGTTCCGGAAGAAGTGAGCCCTGAACAGACAAGTGAGGACTTGGGACCCTCTGCTCCAGAAGAAGTGACCCATGAACAAGCAAGCATCTCTCCTCCGGTTTCCCCTACAGTCTCCGGATCCAAAGAAGAAGAGCAATTGCAGGAGAAGGAAGCAGTGGTGACAGACAAAGAGGTTGACAGTTCTAAGACTGCAGAAGAAAAGAAACATCTGTCTCCGGCAAGAGACACTGCACAAACTGTTCAACAATTTTTGAGCAAAGAAACTCTAGAGATTGATGAACCGGAGCTTCTAAAAGGTCCATTTGATTTTGACTCTCTCTCTCCGGTACAAACAATGAAGATAGCTTCATTTGCAAATGCCAAGGCAAATGAAAAGCTCCTGAAGTCTCATATGGAAGACTGTGAGTTGATAGAGGCTGCTTCCGGAGTACTTGTAAAGATCATGCCATCAATCCAAATAGATCCGACTGCCTCCACTTCCGGTAATCTAAAAACCTTAGTCAGCAGTATTGATACACATTTTAATTCTCTAGAAAAATCAGCTGAAGACAAGGTCCGGAAGGAATTCTTGGATAAGAGATTTTCTGAAATATTAGAATTAATCTCTAAGGATAGGAAGATTGTAAGCATTGGAATAAAGAGCTTAGAAAATGCTCTTAAGGATGGCGGTGACATCTACAAATTTTGTATATCTTGGTCAAAGGCAACAACAGCAATTGACAAGAAAATAAAAGAAGAACAGGACAAGCTTCAAAGCTTATCTCAAAGTTTTGATCCTCTCTCTTCCTCTATAATAAATCAAGAATGTCAGACTATTGCAGTCTTGAATGAAATAAAGAATCTTGAGAAGGAGAGGAAGAACATTACCAACCGGATGGGAGAACTTAGAAGGATTATAGTCCCTAAGTTGGAAACGATGCATGAGGCCATCAGTGATGCCCAGACCACCGCCCATACAAAAGATCCGACAGATCTCAGGCGGGCAGAAGCTTTTGCATTTTTGTTGAGTGGTCACATTTCAATCCTGGACAGAATGAAGCTTAGTTGGGCTACTGAAATGGTTCAACTGCAGACATCCTTTGCAGACATTCTGCAGTATATGTGAGTATGTAAATATGCAGCTATATATAGAAAATTTTTGAAAATTTTGGTGTGCGGACCCTACCCTTTGCCATTGATGTCAAAGGGGGAGTGAGGAGCAGTGAAAAATGAGGAATCCAACTCAGGGGGAGTTCCAGAAATTGTATATAAAGACAGAGCATCAGCAAAGGGGGAGCATAGTGTAAACACTTAGTCATTTTTCACTAAGTGTTGCCATCAATGCCAAAGGGGGAGATTGTTGGCAAGAGACACTATATGGATTCATGGTTGTTGTCATTGATGGCAACAAAGGTCATTCCACATATCCGCAAGTCATGATATATCTCTACCGGAAGTCAGATTGAAGATTGTTGTGGTCCGGTGAACAAGAACAGAGCATGTGGCAAGGTCCGACAGATTGGTCTGGATCTCTCAGAGGAAGTGTCTTGGCACAGTGCGGATCTGGGGAAGTCAAGAGGACTATCTTGAGTAGTATATTCCAAGGATTTAGCCTCCGGAGATGGACAAGGAAAAAGATATGAATAGTTGAGTACCGGATTCCTGAGAGACAGTGAAAACAGAGGAAGAACTGACTGACTGAGTATCAAACTACTTTCCGGATGTGTTACAGATGATGATAAAGGTTGCGGAGGCATGAATCATGTTTGGCTGACATAATTGATGATATCTACAAGTATATGCTTGATCCGCATTGCTTGGTGAGCAAGGATTCAGCCGACAGAACTAAGTTTGTAAGAAACTAGACTGTTCCGGATGCCGACTAGAAAGATGATGAAATTACTTGTGCGGATATATATAGAGGATGGATTTAGTGGTAAAGGGTGCGAATGTGTGTGAGGATATGCGAACAAGTCCAGAGTAGAGCAGAAGTAACAAGAAAGATCCGGTATGTGAAAGGACAGCAGACTAAAGAACAGAGGAAAGATGAAGTGCAGCAGATCAGTATACTGAACCTAACCGGAACTGAACTCCAGCATATGCAGATGCTTCCAATCAGTTCAAGACTGTGATTCTAATCACTTTGTAAGACAGTGTGTCTTCTTGTAGGCAGTGAGCCTCTTGTGAGCAGTGTGCTCGGGCAGTGAGCCCTAATTGGCAAGTGCCATTTTTGTAATTTCCTATTCTTCTAACAGAGAATAATTCTTGGGTTAATCACCCCGTGGTTTTCTCCCTTAACAGGGTTTCCACGTCAAAAATACTGTGTCATGTGTTTCTTATTTCATGGTTTATGTTTTGTGTTTGATTTTATGCTGCTTCAATTAAAAGGAAAGTTTAAAAAGGGAAATAATTAGGATAACTGATTCACCCCCCCCCTCTCAGTTATCAACACTGGGTTTTGTTTTGTTCAAAAGAGATAGAGTGACAGTAAATTGGTCCGGATTGCTCCGCATTGAAATATTATGATCTGTGGATCTAGAGGCATGTTTGGGAAGTCAATGTATATCATCAACTCAAGTGGTTTGTGGTTTGGAGGTCCACAAGCAATCTTTCTAGTGTGAGAGCCATGACAAACAATGTTCTTGAGGTTCCATATGAAGATGCAAGTGATTCTGATGATTTGGAGGAGTGTGGATGTTTTTGTTGAATTCAATGTGCTTATGGAGGTCTCTGGATCATGTGACTACTATGTTGGAGGTCCGCATTGAAGATTGAGCTTGTTTGTGAAGATTTCTTTCTTGGCATTGCTATTCTTCCTAGTCTTGGCCAACCGGATGATTCAAGCATGTTGCGCATGATCTAAGAGCAATTCTCCGGAGCATGGCATGTTGTTGGAAGAAGATTCAAGTCTTAGCTATGTTTGGCTGACAGTATAGTGATCTACGTTAAGTCAAGCTAACCTTTGTGTTCATTACAAGGTTGATGAAGAGTATAAATAATTGTTGATGAGTTGTGGAAAGTCATCCGTGTGCAAAAATGATAAAATCCTAAGAAAGGATCAGGGGTAGAGCAGAGATGAGGTGAAGTAGAAGAACAAGAGAAGTAAAAGATAAAGAGATAGTGAATGAGTGTTTGGAGCAGAGCAGAAGTTTTTGTGAGCTTTCAATGAGACTAAAATAGGCATGATTAAGATGCTATTTCTCAGTTATATCTTTCTATTTTAAATATAAATTCCTGTAGGCAATGAGCTCTGGGCAGTGCACCCAAAGTCAAGTGCCTTCTCATTTCTTTCAAGTACTTTTAATGGGGTACAAATCTTGTGGGTTAACCCCCACCATGGTTTTCCCTTAACCAAGTTTCCACATCAAAAATCTTGGTGTCAAGTGTGTTCATTTGTTTATGCTCATGTGTTGTTGATTCATGCTTTAATGTTTACATCATTAATCTGTTTTAAATGATAAAGAAGAATTAACTACTACAAGTGTTAAAGATTTGAGACAACTGATTCACCCCCCCTCTCAGTTGTCTGACCTAATTCCAATAGTGACTTCATTAAGAATGTGCTACTAATATTAATGTCTAATGACTTAAGGATATGAGGCTTACCTTAGATTGATTACATTAAGAGTTTCTAAAGAGTCGACTTTATTTTTTTTTAAAGAAAATTAGAATCGACCTTCTTTAATGGAGTATCTAATTCCATTTAAAAATGAAAATTTGACTCTTAAAAAATAAAAATAAAAATGAAAAAGTTTTTATTTTTATTAATCTTTACTTTAGTCTTTTTTTAATTAGAAAGAACCTATTATTTTTCTTTTTTTTTAAAAGGCTCTCTTAAAAAAAGGATATAAAAAAGATTTTTTTATTAATAATATAAATCTCCTTTAAAAAAATTAAAGCTATAAACTATAACTAACTCAAGAAAAAGATACAATTATCTTTAAGAAGGGATGTGATTCATTTAGGAAGAGGCTTTTCCTCAAAAAAAGATAGTGACTCCTTTATTAAAAAAGATAGTCACTCCTTTATATTGCACTTAAGGATGCATATTATATTATAGAAGGATGCAAATATATTATAGATGGATGTGACTTTATTATAGAGAGATGTGACTTCATGTTAATTTTTCTAATGATCACCTATGCATATTTTTATAAATGATGAATCTCTCCATTAAAAAATTACAATTTTCCTTACATGACTTTACTTAGGGATGTGAATTTCATTAAGGGAGTGAATAATGTAATTTTATCTCTCCATAAAAGATCAAATTTTAGATTTAGATAAAGATTATGAAATTTAAAAAATAAAATGACATTGTTATTTAGTGTGAAAAAGGGGGGAGATGTTTTGGTTTAAATTTCAAAGGCAAATCCTCCATCTCACCAAACATTCACTCCATCTCACCAAACATTCAAGGGAATATCAACCGAGTTGAATCTCTACTAAGCAAGAGCATTCACCTATCTGGTTGGACTGCCTCTTGGAACGATGCGGAAACTCAGATGTATCAAACAATATCTCAATTTAATGCTCAATTACTCTTAAAACCCTAAATAAGCAAAACAATAAGCAAATTAATGAATTCTGACAAATTCTTTCATACTAAGGTGAAGGACAAAGATTGTTAACTCACTATTTTTCAAAATCTGGAATGTGGAACAGTTAGGGACAGTGGCACTAACGCCCCTATCCAAGGTACTACTTTCTGCATGGAATATGAATCTCCTTCCAACACTGATCTACACTGTATCTTCCATTTTTGCCCTGGAAAAAGTGGAGGACACTGACACTAGCTTCATTGTCTCGAAATGTTGAACTCCATCTTGTTTCTTTTAGATCCTAAATCCTTATTGTCTACAACCTCCTTCTAGAACTTCACTCCTTGAAACTCGGTACTTGTAACCTATAATCACAAAGGAGTGTGGGAGGGGGTTGTGGTGTTTAGAGGCTTGCCTCGGTCAAGCCCCGAAGAGACATTCAAGTCTTCTGAACACCATTGTCAGATGAGAGTACGTATCCCAATGGGATAGAGGTAGAAATCTAAATGATAAATGATCAAAAACATAATAGATATCACCTTGTAGTGTAGATCTCACATAATGAAGGCTCTTCAATCACATGAGAAGATGAAGTCAAATCTGTAATCACAAACATAGTAACAATGCTCTACTCTATAACAATGAATATCTTGAAATCACAAAATGCATAAAGTTCCCAATCATCTTCTAAACATCTTCTCCAATTTACAAATGAAATTTAAACATGCTTATATATGCAACTACAAAGATTCCTGCTAAGAATTTTTAATTCAAACTTGAGATGTCAGCATAGGACCTAAATAATGGTCATAAAAAATGACATTAAAATTTAAGGTAGACCCAAAATAGGGCAGGACTAGGGCGCTAGTGCCCAAGTCCACCCTACTATTTTTGTTCGGGGATCATCAAAATAGCACCCCCTAGGTCCTATTTCCTATAAGACTTCAGGGTTTTCTCATCGGGAGTCAAAATTAACACATAAGATGTTCTAAATGCATTCTAAGGACCTGGGAGCTAAACCTTAAGAGGGAAACGCCCCCAAGGCGACATTTTCTGACATAACATTTAGCCCCCACTTTAATGTATGTATGAACGCAAGGCCAATACATGCATTAAAGTATGGTCAACAAACACATAAAACACACCAAGCATGGTGAAAACACGCCAAACACATTGAAGATAGTAACAGGCACGCAAAACACAGAGAAGATAGTTACAGTCATCCAAAACATGGAAAAGTCAACATTGAAGACACGCAAAACACATTGAATACAGTGAATGTAGTGATTATTTATTTTTTCATTTTCTCATATATGAATGCAAATGCAAGTACAAGGAAAGTAAACACACAACCCAAAATGCTGGAGGGACTCATCGCCACACATCTTTAGACTGCATATGGGGCAACAGACATGCAATACAAATCTCAGAGTGTTGGAGGGACTCATCGCCACACGTCTTTAGACTACACTTGAGAACAAACACGTCATACAAATCCCAAAGCATAGGAGGGACTCATCACCACCAGTCTTTAGACTATGCTTGGGAATAAACATGCCACACACACACACATGGAAGACATGGAGAAAACATGGCAAACAAGTGATGGAAGAAACCTATTGCTAGGTTTGCAACCATCTCGAGCACGCTACAGGCACATGCCGATGATTGAGCTTTGCCACAACAATCATCGAAGATAGGCTTAAGGGTTAGGATAGTCTCATATCCGCTCCCTGCCTACTCGGAGGACTTTTAGAAAATGATAGGATATGCAATCTCGTCGAGAAATAAACCATCCCTACCTTCGTAGAGGGTTGAAATTATTGCAATATAGAAAAGAAAGATGTGCACTCACTCGAAGATACAACATCCTACCTCCATAGAGGGCTTCAAACTTGCTTCGTTAGTACCAAAATCAATAGACAACTTAACTTATATATGCCCCCACCTTAAGGTGGTTGATATCGTGTGCCAATATCAAGCATATTAAGGTAGAGAAAAAATACACAAGGGAACACGAGCTCGCACAAAGCCCATGCCCCCCAGAGGTGACATGTTCTTTGTGATCACTAAATGTTCCCACAAACACACAATTTCCTACAAGAAAAGGTGTTAGCATCCATATAATCAACAATGCATGTAATCATTCACATAGAGAGCCGAAGAAAGCAAGATCCAAGATAGACAAAGTGCATGGAGCAACAATATTGTTATGTTTTGTAAGTGCAATAAGACAACATCAAGATAGCACATGGAGTGATTCTACTAGCCAAGCATTGGATAATATATATCAACCCCATCGTCATGTATGGACTAGGTCCATTTTTTTATTTCTCGCTGAAGGGAAACTAGATCCATATCAATATAATATGTTTTTCATCATCTGCCAACTAGATAGAACCACTAGAGGAAGGTAAACAATAAATCAAGAGAGGAGAAACAAGTGCTTTAGGGACATTCACGTAGGAGGGTGTGTTGGCAACATGGTCAAGAGACACTGCTGATATGGCGAAGACTTGATCTTGTCATTGATGGCAACAACCAAACATGATTTGGAACTATTCCTGGGACAAAGTTGTGTGTAGCCTTTTGGTCTGGAAAGACTACCTTAGCCAAAATTGACTAAGTATTGGCAGTTTACCACGACAGTGATAGTGATTCAGTTGGTACTCCTCCACAGTTGAAGATCATGATATGCTGTTCTATATGTTGTACACAATCCTTTGATGATGTTATGTTCCAGTTTTCAAGTCCTGATAATCTTCAGAAGTTACGTTATGATTTGTCTAAGTTTGGGTGAACAGAGTTAAGTCAAAAATAATACAGAGTACTTGAGTAATCTGATCCACATTCCTCCGCTAATGATTGTTTTGATTTATAGTTTGAAGGTGTTGTAAACACATATGATAACTATCTAATTCTAGGTTTGTAGAGCTTGAAGTGCGTCAGATCATTATCTACAAGTTCTTCAGTATTGGTATTCAGTTTGACAGAGTTTCACAAAGTCAAAGTCATTAGCTTAGAGATCTGCATATTGCCACATAAGAATACTATGACCTATAGTTTTGAAGGTATCATTGGTAGTGTCTAATGAATGCTTGATGTGAATTTTGAGGTCTCATATGGTCCTCACTAGAAGTTATGATATAACAGATAATAAGGTTTAAGTGTGTATTTTGGGATAAGGCCGACACATAGTTGGATCAATGTGTTGTAAGGAGATAATGTTTAGATCATTATTCGGAGTGGTTCAATAATAGGTCTAGACCTATATGAAGATTCTTGAATGATTGTATGGGTTCGTATTATTGTTTGAGAAAAGATCAAGCCGACAAGGTACAACTTTGATATACAAGTTTCATATTTTACATGCTGACCTAGTTTTGGAACAATTCATGTTGCGGATATATATACTTGATATATTTTAGTATTGAAGGTGTGTGGTCATGCGAATATAGTGTGAATTCAATGTGTATGTGATCTAAGGCAATTTTATGATAAAAAAGGAGCAGTAAGGGCAGAAGAACAAAGTATATGTAAAGTAGAGCAGAAAAGAAGGGTAGATATAATGAAGACTTTTGAATCTGTGTATTGAGCTATTAATGGAACTGTATTTAAGCATTCTGTAGATGCATTTGTAGTAGTCTTCTCTTGGAAGTGAGCCAATATTTTTTTATCTTCTCTTTTCTATAGCAGTGAGCCTATTACAGTGAGCACTTCTTTGGACAATGAGTCTCTAGGCAGTGAGCCTTCATGTAATTCAATTTTGATATCATAATAAATTGTGAGCTAACACTCACCGTGGTTTATCCCTTTTTGGGTTTTGTACATAAAAATCTTGGTGTCTATGTGTTATGACTTTGTGGCTGCTCTTCTTATGTTTATCTTGCTTTCATGTTATTGAATTTTGTAAATGGATTAATGAATATGTGAAAGAAAGGTTTTATAGAATACTGATTGACCCCCCCTTCTCAGTATTCTTTGTGTTCAACAATTGGTATTAGAGCAAGGCTCCTTGGAAGAAGTTTAACAGCTTGAGGAAGATTTGGGAAAGTATGCACATGGTAGCCAGAAGGTATCCTGCTCTAGGTAATGTCACAATTGATTATTGCACATATGTCAATAATGAAGAATTAAAAATTGCTCTTGAAGATCTTGATAAGTATGAAGTAGATATCTAGGATTTGAAGGAAAATATCAAAGAAGCTGATGAATGCATCCTGAAGATAAGAGAGCAAGTCAAGAGATCAATGGATAGGAGTAGAGAGATAAGTGAACAATTGAAAGCAGCAAATGAAATCCTAAATGATTTATCAATGCAGATTAAAGAGAAACAAAATGATAAGGAGCATTTAAATCAAGCCTTGAAAGACAAGTCTAAAGAATGTGAAAAGTTGGCAAAAGATGTTGTGCTTCTAAAATTTGATCTAGAGGTGGCTAATAGCTATAAAGAAAAGTTCAAGATAAGCTCTACCAAGCTTGATGAGCTTCTTGGCAGTCAGAAAAATCTTGATGACAAGAAAGGTTTAGAATTTGAAAGAGGAGAAAGTTCTAAATCAAGTGAAGCAAACACTAAAATATAGAAAAACAAAGGCAACCAATTCAAGAATCAGAGAGGCAAACCTAGAAGACTTTTGGTTAGATAGCCAAATGGTCAAAGGTACCCATCTTTCAATGGCTATTGTTTTAAATGCAATAAGTATGGTCATAAGGCTAATCAGTGTAGGAGTAGAATGAATCAAAATGTTTCATCTTTCTCTAGTCAGTGCTTTAATTGCAAGAAAATTGGTCATAAAGTAAATGAATGTAAAAGTATGATAAGGAATGGTTTCAAAAATACAAGAAATACTCAATCTTTCAATGGAAAGTGCTTTGCTTGCAATAGATTTGGACATATGGCTAACCAATGCAGATCAAGAATAAATCAAACAAATGGAAGGAATCAAGGATAGGGGAATGTGGTATGCAACAATTGCAATGGACTTGGACATGTTGTAAGATTCTACAAAATCAAGAATGAGAAAAGGAACTATCCTGCAGAGAAGGGGAAAATAGAGCAGAGGAAAGATAAAGGTAAGAACAAACTTGATCCGATAGAAATCAAGAAGGAAATGAGCAAGGTCTAGATTAAGAAGGATGTTCATGAATTCAAGGATGAATCTACACTAGCCTCTGGTGTAGATACTTCCTCCAAGAAGTGAATTAGGTGCTCTGGCTAAGGGGGAGCTCTTATTGAAAATCTTGATCCCCTAGCCAGATAGTTGGTGCTAAGATCCAACACTAAGGTATATGTTAAAGAAGTATTGGATGAATTAGTTGAAAAAGAAACTGAAAGAAAAGGATCTAATGTGGCACATTACGGAACAATCTTGATCGATTGGACTTAACAATGAAGTGTTTGACAACTTTTTGAGAACAACATTTATGACAATTAGGTTTTTGCATAACAAGGGTTAAAAAGGGCATTCTAAAGACTAATCACTTTGCATACAAGCTATAAAGTGTCTAAGGAGAATTGAAGTAGAATTCTAAGCGACTTCATCAATTTCCAATGATTCAAAAAAACTCAGAGTGATTTCAAGCGAAGAAAACCCTAATTCAGCAAAAGAGGTATTTACAGTTTAAAACCCTACCGTGAACTTGTTTGAATTCTTGCTAAAATGGCGACACCGCAAGTTATTGATATCACTGAGAGAGCACGACCAAAATTTAAGAAACACCTTTCAAACCAACGGAAGTTGATCCAAATGGTGTGTTGGTTTTTCTTCTGAATCAGCATTAGGGTTTGCCACTTCTAATGCACAGGCAGATTCAGCCAACTAATACAGGAGGTTGCGTGAGCTCCTCCCCTTCACTTCTGGTTCTGCCGCACCAAGGGGGTATCCCTATAACTCAAGATGTAACCTTGACTAGCTCAAAGATAGAAAGATCTAACTTGACAACAACAGGCAGAATACTCTCATGTATGGACCAAGATCTGTATGATAGATCACAAGGTGGGCAACGTTCTTGGACATATATGTTTGGTTAGGTATGAGAGCATGCAGGGGTTCCTACTTCTAATCCTACAACTAACAGGTGGAAGGATGAGATGGTTTGAAATGGTGTTTGGATGCAAAGCTGGACATGGTGTATAACCTCAACACAGAGCTAGATTGGTGCCTATCCAGGGCTTGGAGTCGGTAGACATACACCTATGAATGATCAGCATGAATAGCTAAAACTAGATTTTAGGGGGATACACATGATACCTGCCTTACAGATATCTCCCAATACAGAGTGTTAAGCTGTCGATACTTATGGCATCCCTATTGCAGTATACCCTTCCCAATATTCAATCTGAAAACAATTTAATCTACCCCTTGAGCAGAAGTTAAAAGATTAAACATTCAACACAGGAATTCTATGTTCTAGAATCTCAGACATTCCTTGAATACCTGGACTCAGAAGAAAGATACATGCAAAACTGGAGACAGAATCAGCATAACACATGCAAATATAGCATTATTCATATAAGATTAACCATGAAATCAGTGGATTCATGCAAAAATGTACAACAGGAGATACATAAACTCACAAGTTTGTTGCACAGAGCAACCAAAACTAGTTGTATCTTATTACAGAGCCAAAATGTCCAGTTTTCAACAACCTAGAAATGAGTAACACTTCTTGCTTATAACAGCCAGGTAGCGTACCATAAGCAATTAATTACATGGTTGACCAAAAATCCCGCCAGATACACAGTATCAGAAAAATGGTGCTCAACGCATTACCAGATTGGCGCCCAAACATGAATGCAGTAGGTAGGGGAGGAGACAGGAAGAAACCTCGAGCCCTGTGCCACTGTCCGTTGATGTACACCTTCAATCGGGTACCAGATCCGTCCATACCTCTGCAACCTTCGCCATTAATGGCGCACCAACCCGCAGCCTTGGGAAATGCAGAATACTGTGCGTCGCAACCGTTTCCCGCCAAGATACATCGTCATGATATTTGAAAATATGCAGGGTCGAATTATCCCACATGCACCCCACAGCAACCTCCTCATCACCTTATATACTAGGTCGCGAGCATATATGATGTCGGTGCTTTTGCTCCCGATGACACTAGTATAAACCTTCATCATCATCCTCCAGCAGCATGAAATCCTGTTGCTTGAAATATCACCTTGACGTCAGCATCATATCGCAATATCACCTGCATGATAAACGCCTTCATCAACACAACTTGATCCATCGGAGGAAGATCCTCCTGCTTAGCTGATACCAAATGTCTGGCCGATGAACATCCTGATGACGTCACCGTCATATCCTGCTGACGTCATCAGCATATCTGCCTACTGCGCACCTCCTCATATCCGGATGACGTCATCGTCATATTCACAACATTGGGGGATCTTCATAAGATGAGTAATGTTAGAAATATGACCCCCTGGACCTTGATGATGTCACCACCACATGTCGGCATCAGGATGATATTCAGAAGATAACCAGATATTTGGAAATATCATCCTGATGCACAAATATCATGCTGCACTGTAGCTCCGCTATAAGATCGGGGTGATATATGAATATGACAGATATTTGAAATGATCACCCCCCACTGGATAATGCATGAAGCCGACAGGCGGATATCTCCCTGATATCAGCATCATCATGATGCTGGAACAAACATACATCCGGGTTGTTGGTTTTTTCCCAGACTGGATGCTTATTCCCAGATTTCCCTACAAGGTAGCCATCAATGATCAACAGGATCTCTGGGCCAGGGGCCAATAGTGTAGGAGATAGACTCTATATTTTATCTCCTCTTCTTCTTCAGGCTCTGCAAGACCTAGGGGGGTATTCCCTACTCAACATCCATGAGGATATGCATACAAGGCTGGGATGCTGACAGAAAGCAGATAAGTCCTCCTGTAAGTAGACCAAAACTGAAAGATAAGAGCAAAGGGGCTAGCTTTGGGCCTATTAGCAGTTGTAGACAGAGGACTGAGGTTCCTAAAACTAATTCTAATGTCCTAATGGTTGTTTTAGATTTTGATTTGGAGTTTAAGTTTGGATGCAAAGCTGGACATGGTTGTAACACAAACACAAAGCAAGATTGGTGCCTATCCAGGGCCTGGAGTCAGTAGACATACACCTGTGAATGTCAGCATGAACAGCTAAAACTGGATTTCAAGGGGATATATGTGATATCTGCCTTACAGATATCTCCCAATACAAAGTGTTAAGTTATCTCTACTTATGGCATCCCTACTGCAGTATACCCTTCCCAATGTTCAACCTGGAAACAGTTTAATCTACCCCTTGAGCAGAAGTTAAAAGATCAGACATTCAACATAGGAATTCTATGCTCTAGAATCTAAACATTACCCAAATATCCAGATTCAGAAGAAGAATACATGCAATACTGGAGACAGAATTAACACAACACATGCTAAGATAGCATTTCTCATATAAGTTTAATCATGAAATCAGTGGGTTCATGCCAAAAACATACAACAAGAGATACATAAACTCACAGGTAAGCTGTACAGAGCAACCAGATCAGCTTGTTATGCATTACAGAGCCAAAAATCTTCAACTTTCAACAACCTGAATGAATAACACCGTCTGCATTATATAGCAGGAGGGTGTATTCAGCATTGACTACCAGGTTGACCAAAAATCCCGCCAGATACACAGTATCATAAAAATGGCACTCAAACACATTACCAGATTGGCGCCCAAACATGAATGCAGCAGGTAGGGGTGGAGACAGGAAGATATCTCGAGCCCTGCGCCACTGTCCGCTGATGTACACCTTCAATCGGGTACCAGATCCGCCCATACCTCTGCAACCTTCGCCATTAATGGCGCACCAACCCGCGGCCTTGGGAAAAACATCTAACAGTCAATCGCAACCATTTCCCGCCGAGATTCATCATCATGATATTTGAAAATGCAGGATATCAAAATCCCACATGCACCCCGCAGCAACCTCATTAACACTTTATATACTAGGTCATGAGCATATATCATGTCGGTGCTTTTGCTCCTGACGACACTAGTATAAGACTTCATCATCATCATCCTCCAGTAGCATGATATCCTGTCGCTTGAAATATCACCCTGACGTCAGCATCATATCGCAATATAACCTGCATGATAATCGCCTTCATCGGCACAACCTGATCCATCGGAGGAACATCCTCCTGCTGAGCTTATACCAAAAGTCTGGCCGATGAACATCCTGATGACGTCATCATCATATCCTGCTGACGTCATCATCATATCTGCCTACTGCGCACCTCCTCATATCCGGATGATGTCATCATCATGTTTGCAAATATCGGGGGACCTCCACAAGATGATCTGTGTTAGAAATATGACCCCCCCGGACCTCGATGACGTCATCATCATATTAACATCAGGATGATATTCGGAAGACAACCGGATATTTGGAAATATCATCCTGATGCACAAGTATCAGGTTGCACTGTAGCTTCACTATAAGATCGGGGCGATAGATGAATATGATGATGCTTGAAAAGATCACCCCCACTAGATAATGCACGAAGCCGGCATGCGGATATCTCCTTGATATCAGCATCATCATGACGCTGGAACAAACATACACCCGGGTGATATGAAAATATCACCCCCTCCTTCGGAAATATCATGATGCAGATAGATAGAGAAATAGATATCACCCTGACATAAGAATGACGTCAGCATCATCAGGATGATAAAACAACGAACATGAAGTGATACAACATCATCAGGATGATATTGACTAAGATCATCCTGACGTTCAAAATATGATGACCCCAGTGAATATCGGGTCGCACTTAGAAATCTTCAACATCATCATCAGGATGATCATAACCAAGATCACCCGATGATAAAAATATTACCCCGGCGAAATATCATGAAGGCAGAAAATATGATGACCCCCGCGAGCAACACGGTGATAACTGGAAATATGATGATGATGACGACGACCCTTAAGAAAGAACAAGTCAGGTCGAAACAACTCAAAGAATAACCCCTTCAGAAAATCAGGGCAACATCATCATCATGTTTGGGCAAGGTGATAATTGGAAGATCACCGGATACTTGAGAAATCACCCCCGCAAGCAAATCAGGGCGCACTGTAGCTCGTCAGCAGGATCAGGATAAAAACCAAACATCACCCGATATTGAAATATGATGATGACGATGAGAAACCGGTCGACGGAGAACATGATGATGCCGACCACCATCAAAGGAAATATGATGATGATGACCTCCTCTTCAAAGAAAATATGATGATGAAGCTGAAAAAATGCTGAGGAGGTCCAACACTTAGAACATTTTTTGGATACTTAGGGAAAGTGCCTGCATGGAAATTGCTCAAAAACTGTCAGTCAATTCAGGCACTAACAGTGGCTCTGTCTGGGGACGTGCAGGTGCAAGACTGCAGCGAGAACCCCAGATCTCTGGGATGCAGACCAGTCCCTTATCCATTGGGCACAGAGTCAAATACTGCACCGACCTGCATCACCAAACACACTTGATGGCCTAAGGCCACCAAGAAAAGAAAAACATGTATCTCCCTTTGTCAAATATCTTGTTTTCATCTGCATGCACCGGGTCAAGCTTGGAGATACTACAAAGATCCACCCACAAACAAACCTTGTCATCTGCATATTCAACCCTCTGATTTGGCTTGTCATTATCAAACCTGTGCAGATAAGCTTCAGCATCATGTGACATGTGGGTGTTGAATATAACAGGCAATGCATATTCATATGGCATATAGCACTTATCATCGATATCATCATCATGCATTGCAACATGATCTCCTAGCTGGACTGCAAATAGGAAACACTCAGAGTCCACCACACAACTAGGAAGATCAGGGCTCATTGTATTATATGCTGGCACATCAAAAGAAAAGCTTTCAAAATCACAATTGTGCACATCATGTACACAACAATCAGCAGCACCAGGCTGGAAAAGATCAGGCTCTGGCATCTCTTTCAAATCAGGCACATTTTCACAGTCACTTACCTGATGTATGTTGTTTCCTCTTTCATCAGGATGAGAAACAGAATCCAAGCCAAAAGTAATGTCTAGATCTTCACCATACTTAGACAGATCCTCATCACCATATGTGTCATAAATGGGTGACCCAGGTGCATCAGTTTCATCATAGTATGCCATTTGTTCATGGGCAGCAAAGCACACATCTTCATCACCAATGGATTCACTCTGTGGAGGAGTATCAGCCTGTGTGTCATAAGCAAAACAACCATCAAATGAAAAACAATCATGCTCTGAACCAGCATTTATTTCAATTTCTGACTGCTCTTCATGATCTCCATGTGTTTGAAAGGTAGGCAATGGGTCATACATAGGACTGCTTCTCTGTTTGCTCATATCTTCTCTGTCTTGAGTACAATACTCACAATTTTCTCCACAGGTCCATTCCAAAAATTGCTCATTGCTGTCCACAACCTCGTTATTGTTTTCATGGTCAGTTGCCTCATCATTGCAATGGGAATCCTCATTAGTCCTTTCACTGGCATCCTCAACTGGTGAACAATCCAGTTGAGCAATATTGTTAGCATTATGTTCAAACACAGCAGTCTCAACCTTAATGCCTTTATTTTCATTTTCATCTGCACATGATGCCATAATCATTTGGTCATTTGCAGCTTCACAACAATTTCTCACACCAAGGCCTGGGGACAGGGGTTTCAGGAAGTACACATTTCTAATTTTTTCTATCTTTTCTATGAACCTGTATGCCATCTGCATACTTGTCACCTTGAAATCCCTTAGTATTGCACTAAAGCCCTCCTCAAAAGCTTCAAAGAGTATGCCAACACAGGCTAAAATATCAGGTCTGAAGACTTCTGGGATCTGTGAAAGGGCTATTGCAAACCTATGACTGAAATCAACACATGGCTCTTCATCTTGTTTTCTGATTCTCATCAATTCTGCAACAAGGTCAGCCGGTTCTTTTGCAAATTCTTCCTTGAAACAGTCAGCAAGCTCATCCCAACAGGAAAAGGATTTCTTTGGAAAGCTCAAATACCAGTCTTTTGCTTTTGCATCAAAGGACCTAACAAAAAACCTCATCCACATGTCCTCATTTCTGAATGAATATTTTCCCATAAAACTGTGAAAGTTTTGGATATGTGCATTCCCATCACATACATTGTGACCACTAAATCTAGGCATCTGACAGTATATCCTAGCAGGCATAGTTTCTACTTTATAATCCACCCATGACAAATCCAGTTGGTCATACAAAGGATCAAAAGGGCTGACAGGAGGTTTAGCCTTCTGACTGGCAGACACAACAGGCTTACTGCTTCTTAACTGGGCCTGCTCAGCCTCTAAGAATATCAACCTATTTCTTATCTCTTCTATTCCTTTATTCAACATCTCACCACTGAGTATGGGATAATTCATACTTGGATTCACAAAAATCTTACTCCTAGACATCCTTTGTCTGTCTAAGACCTAAGGCTTCCCCTGGCATCTAACCTATGCAGTAAAACAGCAAATAAAGGGGAAGTAACAAGGTACCTTTTCTCATACAGATGCAGAAATATGTACATCTTTCAACCAATAACATACATCTATCTTTCATGTGCATTTAGATCTTTTTTGCAGAGTCGCCACCTCTCCAGAGAGGACAAAATCTTCAATAGCTGAAAGCTACTTTTCCAGGTTCACTCCACTAGCAGAGCAAAACTTCACCAGAGACTGCAGGATATCACTTTACATCAACATTCCCCAGTAGAGTCGCCAATTTCTATTGGTTTTTTCCCAGACTGGATGCTTATTCCCAGATTTCCCTACAAGGTAGCCATCAATGATCAACAGGATCTCTGGGCCAGGGGCCAACAGTGTAGGAGATAGACTCTATATTTTATCTCCTCTTCTTCTTCAGGCTCTGCAAGACCTAGGGGGTATTCCCTACTCAACATCCATGAGGATATGCATACAAGGCTGGGATGCTGACAGAAAGCAGATAAGTCCTCCTGTAAGTAGACCAAAACTGAAAGATAAGAGCAAAGGGGCTAGCTTTGGGCCTATTAGCAGTTGTAGACAGAGGACTGAGGTTCCTAAAACTAATTCTAATGTCCTAATGGTTGTTTTAGATTTTGATTTGGAGTTTAAGTTTGGATGCAAAGCTGGACATGGTTGTAACACAAACACAAAGCAAGATTGGTGCCTATCCAGGGCCTGGAGTCAGTAGACATACACCTGTGAATGTCAGCATGAACAGCTAAAACTGGATTTCAAGGGGATATATGTGATATCTGCCTTACAGATATCTCCCAATACAAAGTGTTAAGTTATCTCTACTTATGGCATCCCTACTGCAGTATACCCTTCCCAATGTTCAACCTGGAAACAGTTTAATCTACCCCTTGAGCAGAAGTTAAAAGATCAGACATTCAACATAGGAATTCTATGCTCTAGAATCTAAACATTACCCAAATATCCAGATTCAGAAGAAGAATACATGCAATACTGGAGACAGAATTAACACAACACATGCTAAGATAGCATTTCTCATATAAGTTTAATCATGAAATCAGTGGGTTCATGCCAAAAACATACAACAAGAGATACATAAACTCACAGGTAAGCTGTACAGAGCAACCAGATCAGCTTGTTATGCATTACAGAGCCAAAAATCTTCAACTTTCAACAACCTGAATGAATAACACCGTCTGCATTATATAGCAGGAGGGTGTATTCAGCATTGACTACCAGGTTGACCAAAAATCCCGCCAGATACACAGTATCATAAAAATGGCGCTCAAACACATTACCAGATTGGCGCCCAAACATGAATGCAGCAGGTAGGGGTGGAGACAGGAAGATATCTCGAGCCCTGCGCCACTGTCCGCTGATGTACACCTTCAATCGGGTACCAGATCCGCCCATACCTCTGCAACCTTCGCCATTAATGGCGCACCAACCCGCGGCCTTGGGAAAAACATCTAACAGTCAATCCCAACCATTTCCCGCCGAGATTCATCATCATGATATTTGAAAATGCAGGATATCAAAATCCCACATGCACCCCGCAGCAACCTCATTAACACTTTATATACTAGGTCATGAGCATATATCATGTCGGTGCTTTTGCTCCTGACGACACTAGTATAAGACTTCATCATCATCATCCTCCAGCAGCATGATATCCTGTCGCTTGAAATATCACCCTGACGTCAGCATCATATCGCAATATAACCTGCATGATAATCGCCTTCATCGGCACAACCTGATCCATCGGAGGAACATCCTCCTGCTGAGCTTATACCAAAAGTCTGGCCGATGAACATCCTGATGATGTCATCATCATATCCTGCTGACGTCATCATCATATCTGCCTACTGTGCACCTCCTCATATCCAGATGACGTCATCATCATGTTTGCAAATATCAAGGGACCTCCACAAGATGATCTGTGTTAGAAATATGACCCCCCCGGACCTCGATGACGTCATCATCATATTAACATCAGGATGATATTCGGAAGACAACCGGATATTTGGAAATATCATCCTGATGCACAAGTATCAGGTTGCACTGTAGCTTCACTATAAGATCGGGGCGATAGATGAATATGATGATGCTTGAAAAGATCACCCCCACTAGATAATGCACGAAGCCGGCAAGCGGATATCTCCTTGATATCAGCATCATCATGACGCTGGAACAAACATACACCCGGGTGATATGAAAATATCACCCCCTCCTTCGGAAATATCATGATGCAGATAGACAGAGAAATAGATATCACCCTGACATAAGAATGACGTCAGCATCATCAGGATGATAAAACAACAAACATGAAGTGATACAACATCATCAGGATGATATTGACTAAGATCATCCTGACGTTCAAAATATGATGACCCCAGTGAATATCGGGTCGCACTTAGAAATCTTCAACATCATCATCAGGATGATCATAACCAAGATCACCCGATGATAAAAATATTACCCCGGCGAAATATCATGAAGGCAGAAAATATGATGACCCCCGCGAGCAACACGGCGATAACTGGAAATATGATGATGATGACGACGACCCTTAAGAAAGAACAAGTCAGGTCAAAACAACTCAAAGAATAACCCCTTCAGAAAATCGGGGCAACATCATCATCATGTTTGGGCAAGGTGATAATTGGAAGATCACCGGATACTTGAGAAATCACCCCCGCAAGCAAATCAGGGCGCACTGTAGCTCGTCAGCAGGATCAGGATAAAAACCAAACATCACCCGATATTGAAATATGATGATGACGATGAGAAACCGGTCGACGGAGAACATGATGATGCCGACCACCATCAAAGGAAATATGATGATGATGACCTCCTCTTCAAAGAAAATATGATGATGAAGCTGAAAAAATGCTGAGGAGGTCCAACACTTAGAACATTTTTTGGATACTTAGGGAAAGTGCCTGCATGGAAATTGCTCAAAAACTGTCAGTCAATTCAGGCACTAACACGGGTGATATTCAAATATGAAAATATCACCCCCTCCTTCAGAAATATCATGATGCAGATAGGCAGAGAAATAGATATCACGCTGACATAAGAATGACGTTAGCATCATCAGGGTGATAAAACAACGAACATGAAGTGATAAAACAACATCAGGATGATCTTGACTAAGATCACCCGATGTTCAAATATGATGACCCCGATGAAGATCGGATCATACTTAGGACTTTGCAGCAACATCATCAGGATGATCTTAAGTAAGATCACTCGATGTTAGAATATCACCCCAGCGAAAGATCATGCTGACAGAAAATATGATGACCCTCGTAAGCAACATCAGGGTGATGTCTGGAAACATGATGATGATGACCTCCTCCAAAGAAAATATGATGCTGATGTTAAAACATGCTGAGGAGGCCCAAAGACTTAGAACATTTTGGATTTTTTGGGAAGGTGCCTGCATGTTTATATGCTTGAAAACTGACTGCTCATGCAGGCACCAACATGGTGCATTTTCAGAAGTACCCCATGGAGTGATGCATGCAGAAGATATTAGGGCTTACATCCATGTTGCCCTAGAAGAACATGGTGATAGCCAATTTATAGATTTGTTTCTAAAAAATCTAAGTGGTGATAATTTTGATTTGAAGGAAGAATATAAGGCATTGGAAGAGAAGAAATTCATTTAGTATATAGATTTCCCAACATTTTCTGAAGATGAATGGGTCTGGTATGTGTTAATCAGGATCCATGATGAATTCATGTGGCTTGAGAAACCCTTCATGATCGCTAAGGATACTATAAGGGTTGTTACATGAGAGGAACCTCTTGCAACAATATAATGAAAAATGCAAGAAATAATAGAAATAGCATAAACACAGAAGGAATTTATTAATCGCAAGCCACTTCGAGGGGGCAACCTTCTTTGAGCAAGCTCAATACAATAAATTCATGGATGCCTTCATTGGTCTCAACACGTACTTATATACTAAGTCTAATCTAAACAACTATTACTTACCATGAATGTGGGATAATATAATATACTAATGGGATGACTTACAAAGCATATGCATCCAAAAGTAATATACTAACAAAGTAAATAGAAGGGCTAAACATGGGTTCCTAACATCCCCTCCCTCTTAGAAAATCTTTGTCCTCAAAGCTTAAGATGTGGAAATTGTTGTTGAATCTGAAGGAGTGTTCCCATGTAGCATCCTCTGGTTGCATTTCGTGCCACTGAATTAATACCTCTATGATGGATCGAGAGAAAAGCTGATGAGTGTGCCTGTCAAGGATTGCCTTTGGCTCCAAAATGATGGATCCTTCATTATCCAATTCTAGTAAAATAGTTTGTGCTCTGATGTTGGTGCCAAGAACTTTCTTTAGACAAGAGACATGAAATACTAGATGAACGTGGGAAGGAGGAAGCTCCAATTTATAAGCAACTGACCCAATCTTCTAAAGAACCTTATATGACCCATAGAACTTTGGAGCTAGCTTATGACACCCTTTGAGTTATAGGGATGATTGCTTGTATGGCTATAGATGAATAAAAACCATATCACCTACTTGAAAAGTGTGCTTAGAACGGTACTAATCAGCTTGTTGTTTCATTCGATTTCTTGCCATGTGAAGATTGTCCTGCAAGATGTGAAGAATCTAATCCCAGGTTCAGAGAACCATGTCGACTGCCTGAATTGGTGAACTGCTGGGGGTGTATGGAAGGAGCACTGGCGGTGCCTGACCATAGATTGCTTCATATGGAGTCATTTTAGATGCAGTGTGGTAGGAGGTATTGTACCACCATTCAGCGAGAGGGAGCCACTTTACCCACTGATGTTGTTGTTCTAAGGTGAAGCAATGAAGATAAGTTTCCAAACATTTGTTGATAATTTTAGTCTGACCATCTATTTGTGGGTGATACCTAAAACTCATCTTCAGTTTGGTGCCAGTGTGTCAAAATAATTCTGTCCAAAAATGACTGGTGAAAGTTGCATCACGATCTGAGACAATGGAAGAAGGGATGCCATGAAGATGGAAGATCTAGTCCATGAAAATTTGTGCGACTGAGGAGGTGGTAGTGGGATGGTTAAGGGCACAAAAATGACTATATTTGGAGAGGTGATCAACCACAACCAAGATCACTATCTTCCTTCCATATTTAGGAAGCCCCTTAATGAAATCCATAGAAATATCTATCCAAATCCGTGTAGGGATGGGCAAGGGTTCAAGCAATCCAAGAAGGAGTGTCGTTTCACCCTTGTTGTGTTGGCAAGTATCACATTCAACCACCATCTATTGAATTGCCCTTTTCATTCCCTTCCAAAAGAAGTTACATCATGCCCACTCATAAGTTTTGAGGAACCTAGAGTGCCCTACCAATGGAGAAGCATGGAGTTCATAGAAGACAACCTGTTGAAGATCAGTGCTCTAGGGAAGCACCAGACAACCCTTGTATCACAGAGAAGCACCATCCCAAGAGTAATGCAGTACAACAAAAGGGTGATTGGCTAACTGTTGAATGATTTGAGATAATGAAGAGTCACTGACATAGCCCTGCTAGACAAATTCCAACCAATTTGGAACAGGCATAGAAATAGTTGAAAGAGAAGCTTGGTCATAAAATGTGCGAGAAAGAGCATCCACCACAATATTGTCCTTACACTTCTTATAAGTGATCTCATAGTCATAACCCATGAGTTTTCTGACCCATTTCTGTTGTGTTGGGGAGGAGACCCGTTGTTCTAGGAAATATTTCAGACTCTGGTGATCAGTCTTGATGCAAAAATGATTCCCTAGTAGGTATGGCCACCACTTCTGTACTGCATGCAAAATAGCCATCATTTCCTTCTCATATGTAGAGAGTACTAAATTCTTGCTAGAAAGGGCTTTGCTGGTGAACGCAATGGGATGTTCATCTTGAAGGAGAACAACACCAAGTCCATTGCCACAAGCATCACTCTCAATAGTGAAGGTCTTGGAAAAATCTGGCATAGCTAGAACAGGTGTAGTACACATAGCTTGTTTTAGTTTTTCAAATGCACACTAAGCAACATGTGTCTAGGTAAAAGCATCCTTTTTTAACATAGTTGTTAATGGAGCTGCAATCTTCCCGTAATCCTTGACAAACTTGCGATAGTAGCCAGTCATCCCTAAAAAACCACAAAGGCTCTTGAGCGTCTAAGGATGCGGCCAATTTTTCATGGTGTCTATTTTTGTAGGATCCACTCAAACCCCTTGGGCTGAAACAATATGCCTGAGATACTCCACTTCCTCCTGGCCAAAAACACATTTAGACTATTTTTCATAGAGATGATGATTAGAGAGAAGTTGCAGTATGAGGTCCAGATGTTGGAGATGCTCAGCCCATGTTTTACTATAGATGAGGATATTATCGAAGAAGACCAAAATGAATTTCCATAGGTAGGGCCATAATATTTTATTCATCAATGCCTGGAATGTTGAAGGAGCATTAGTGAGGCCAAAGGGCATGACCAAAAACTCATAGTGGCCATCATGTGTGCAGAAAGTCATTTTAGGGATATCATCCTCATGAACTTGAATTTGATGATACCCAGAATGAAGATCCAACTTGGAGGAAAAATGAGTGCCATTAAGCTCATCAAAAATAGGAATCAGAAACTTATCCTTGATTGTGATGTGATTAAGAAGAATTGGTGAAGAAAAGGAACTAGTACTAGGGTGAATAATACCCTACTTCAGTAAGTCTCAAACAAGCATCTCAATCTCTATCTTTTGGTGAAATGGGTAGCAGTAGGGCTTGATGTTGGGAGGAACGCTTCCAAGAAGGAGCTGAATACGGTGGTCCTCTAGTCATGAAGGTGGAAATCCCACTGGTTCAGCAAAGACACATGCATACCTATCCAAAATCCGTTGTAGATCAGAAGGAGTAGTGGAGACCGTTGATGGTTGCATCTGAATGGAATGGAGCTAAGCAATGACACCATGTGAATTCTTCTTAAGAAGTTTTTCCATGTGATGTGAACTTATGATGTTGAGAGACCCCAGTTGTAAGCCCTTCAATGTGTGTTTTTGCCCATTGTCTGAAAAATGTATCCAAAGTTTAGCAAAATCCCATAAGATGGGTCCAAGTGTGTGTAACCATTGGGTGCCCAAAACCACATCACATCTGTCTTAGGGAAAGACAAACATGTCAGAATGTAGGTTATAATCTCCAATCAAGATATGCACATTGTGACACTTCCCTTTGTAAGGTAATGTGCCCCCATTGGCAATCATGACTTCAAAGCTGGAGCAAGGATGGATAAAACAATCAACCTGTTTGGCGATCCAAGGGTCAATGAAGTTATGAGTGCTACTAGAATCAATGAGTATTGTAAGAGGGAGCTTCTTGAAGTAACCCTTGACCTACATGGTTTGTGGGGTGGTGACTCCTGCTAAAGCATGGAGAGAGATCTCTGGGTGGTCTTCCTGAGAAGCAGGGTCAAGAAGCAACTATTGAGTTTTGACCTGATCATCTATTGTATCCTGAGCATCCGCATAAACTTTAGTTCCAGGCAGAGAATCCACATCCAAGAGATAGAGCTTTTGCTCAACACATCTATGTCCCTGAGTGAATTTATCATCACAATTATAAAAAAGCCATTTTTCCCTACGTGCCCGCATCTCTGCTTCAGTAAACTACTTGATAGGAGATGTTCTAGGAGCTGGCATTATTTGAGGTCATTGGGAAACTGTATTTCTAAATGGAACAAAATTGGATTTGGATTGCTGTTGAGCTATGATCTTGTCCTCCACCAACTTAGATAGCCCTAGGGCTTCCATCATTGTGCTAGGACAAAACATTTTTACCTCAAATCGAATTGCATCCTTCAGATTGCTGACAAAATAACTCCTAAAGAATTCATCAGACAATCCCTCTATGTGATTGGCCAATTTTTCAAATTCTGTCTGATATTCTCTCACAGTGTCTGTTTGGCAAAGTTTAGTGAGTGCTCTTGTGAAGTCATTAAAAGCACTAGGGCCAAATCGTTAAAAAATGAGTTTGCAAAAATATGTCCATTTTGGCTCTTCATGAGCCTTGATGTAGCAACAGAACCATTGAAGGGCTTCATGTTCCAAATGAAAGGATGCAAGTGGGACTTTGTTGACATCAAAAGTATTATGTAGAATGAAATATTGTTCTGCCCGGTATATCAAGCCAGTCGGATCATTACCATTGAAGTGAGGAAAATCAAGCTTTGGCCCACAAATTGGAAGAAGAGAACCCAGTTTCTACAAAAGACTCTAGCTACCGTCTATTGTTCATAGCTAAATGCTGAAGATTGAGGCCAAGAATTTTTTCATCTAGATCTTGGAGTTTGGTCTTGAGGGCTGCAAGTTCATCCTCCATGTTTTTTGCTCCTGTGCGAGTGATAACCATAACTAGAAGTTTTTTTTTTATTGGGGGGGGGAATGGGTAGAAAAATAAAAACAGAAACTTTTTTAGTAAGGGAAAATTTGGATTTGGGAAAAACTCCGATGGGTAATTGGGGTTTGACTAGGTTTTGAACAATTTTTGAGGGAAAGGGAAGCAGAAAATGGGGATTTCAGAAGCGGGGTGAAAGAATGGGAAAATTTGTCCAAGAGGAACAAAGGAGCATAAATATGAAATGAACACTGTGGTAAAATTTGAAGGCTATTGGGTGAGAATCGAAGAAGTTATGGTAAACCCTAAAAATAGACAAATGTGGGATTTTATCTTCGATAAGTGGAATTTGGGATAGGGTCCTCAACGAAGGAAATATGCAGAATGAAATTTCAGGGGTTCTAGTGAAATTAATGAAAAAATGAAATTTTTTTACTTTTTTTTTAATTTTATTTTATTTATTTATTTATTTTCTAGAAATGATCTACCAACTGCTCTAGATGGATTCAATCTGAGATTTGTCAGTTGTCAATAGATAGGGGCCCCAAGTATGTTCAGCTTCCTAAAGGTTCAGGGGAGTCACTCGGCCACCAATGTTGTCTAATGGCTTGCGTATTAGGGCAATACCCCTCACTCCATGGCTCATGTAAAACTGATAACCGCTTTGCCACAAACGACAGCTCTTGGCTTACCTCACAGATGGGAACTAGTCAATCAGGTAGGTGATGTTGCCCTTTTCGCTAGCAGGTCCTCTCAATGGGCTAGCTACTTTGGGGTTCCTATGGTACTCCTCACAATGAGTTTTAGGGCTATATGCCTAGGCACTTCCCACTGTTAAGCAGATAGGGATATTCCCTTATCCGAACCTGCAATTGAAATGAACAATACAGATGCGAAAAATAAAGAACTACTGCAATAATCATAGCACCTGGAGGCCACTGCGGAAAAAATAATTCTATAGAAATTCCACCTAGCGAGCCCAAGAAAGCGCGTTGATACCAAATGAGAGGAACCTCCTGCAACAATATAATGAAAAATGCATGAAATAATAGAAATAACAGAAACACAAAAGGAATTTATTGATTGTAGGCCACTTTGAGGGGGCAACCTCCTTTGAACAAGCTCAATACAGTAAATTCATGGATGCCTTCATTGGCCTCAACACGTACTTATATACTAAGTCTAATCTAAACAAATATTACTTCCCATGAATGTGGGATAATACAATATACTCACGGGATGACTTACAAAGCATATGCGTCCAAAAGTAATATACTAACAAAGTAAAGAGAAGGGCTAAACATGGGTTCCTTACATTACAAGACTGAACTCTACCGAAAAAGTGCCTATGTTAAAGGCTATGAAGAATGACACAGTGATGGATGCTACCGGAGCTAAATTTGATAAAAGGGTATTAATAGTCAATGATATTGAAGATCATGTAGTAAGGTTTGCATCAATGGTGATCGAGTATAAGATTTACTTCACCAACCGGGAGAACTCTGTCTTTGGTATAGCCATTTACACTACCTATGAGATGATTAAGAAAAATGCAGACTATGATCTTTGTGACTTGCTCTAGCTACAATTAATGGAAAATCTGAAGAAGACAAAGGAGCAAAAGTATCCCTTCAAGTTTGGTAAGTTAATCATTTGCCTATTTTTCTATTTCATGCAAGAGCTACCAGGAATGAAAAACTTTTTCTAGTCTAGCAACAAACTAGTTGCAGTGCAAATAAGGAATCAACTAAGTAGTATAGGAGGCTATGATGCATAGAGTATAGCCCTATGGGGCTATTTTAAGAATTTCCAAAAGGTCATGCAGTCTAGGGAAAGGATCCCTATATCAATTGTTGAGAAATATAAGAATGACATATGTTTCATTGTAAACAAAGATCAATGTATGATGGAGGCCGTTGAGCGTAGGACAGTCTGGGTCCTTCCAATGGGCTATGAAGTGGCATAAAACATACTGGAAGGTTATGTTGACCTTATGTTGAAGAAACCCAGGGACACCAATGAGCCAAGATTTGGTACCTATGAGGAGTTATCTGTGAAAGTGCATGTTGAACTGAGAAAGCCAGAAACTTAGAAAAAGATGAAGAAATTGGTAGAGGAATATGCCCAGAGCATAGAACTTACAAAAGAAGAGATTGCTAAAACAAGAGCAAGGGTTGAAGCAGCTAGGGCAGCTAAAAAAATGAAGCAAGGTGAGCCTAAAAAGGCTCTAGAAGTGCAAGAGGTAAAATCAGAGGCACCTATAGCTCCAAAGAAAAGGACAAGAGGTTTCACATCTACTAAAACAACCTCAAAATCCATAGGTCCTACCTCATCTATAGAAGCACCCACCAAGAAAACCACTAACAAGGGTCATAAAAGGAAAAAGACCAAAGGACACAAAATGTATGTTAGTGTGGGTAAAGATGATGAAGAAATAGAATCAGATGAAGAGATTAAAAAGATGAAAGAAAAATCAACTAAAGCCTCCAGTACCAAGCAAGACAACCCCTCTGGAAAGGGCAAAGGAAGGAAGAAGGTGAAGAAAGCAAAGTCTGAGAAAGAAGAGGCTACAATCAATCTATAGGATGTCTTAAAGGCTATAACAGTTGATGGAAATCTAAAGCCTATAGCTCAACTGTATGATGAGTATAATGATGCAGACAAAGGCATCATTAAGACTACTATAATTAGATATTTGGAGATATATAATAAATCTCTCATTGAAATAATAACTGATCTCCCTGACACCCTTGCCAGCATTATGTCTGTCAGAAAGGGAGCAACTATGGCAAAGGACATTGAGCTTAGGGAATATGCATTAAGAAAGCTATGTCCTGAGATCTCTCCAGAATAAAAAGCAAAGGTCTCCAAAGTACTTGGTGTGAGGTTTAAGAAAAAGAAAAAGACAAACATTCTCATGTCAGGTGACATTGAGAAATTGGCTAAAGAAATTGAAGAAATCACTTTGGAAGTACTAAAGGAATTCCATCTCCCAACTATATATGATAAAGAAGATACAAGTGTTGGAAATGATTCTTATGTTCCAGAAGTCATCTTGAATCAAGGGTTGGACAAAACTAATGAAAAGGTGAAGGAGAAAGAAGATGATCAAACCCCTACATTTGATCAAGCCCCTATTATTGATGGTCTAGACAAAGATGACAAGGACCAAACAAGGATAAGTCCTCCTCCGGGTCAGCAAACTAATGATCAAGAAAACAAGGAGAAGACTATAGAGAAAAATAAAGCTAATGATCAAGAGGATGAACAAGCTGAGAAGAGCCCTCCTCTAGAACAAAACATTAATGAACAAGAGGCTATGGAGCTAGAACTCCTAGAGCAGAATCAAGAAGGAAAAGTGTCTAATGATATGGCAAGAGACATTGCTGCAACACGAAATCCAGTAAATTCTATCAAATAATTTTTTGAGAAGCAACAAGGAACACAAGTGTTGGCTGAACCTGAGTTTTTATAAGGACCAATAAATTTGGCCTCAATGTCTCCTGTACAGAAATTCAAACTGGTATCAATTGTATAGGCCAAAGCTCAAGAAGAAATCTTGAAATCCTATGTCCAAGACATTGAGCTCATTGATAAGGCATCTGATGTATTGAAGAAATTAATGCCTAAACTACAGAAAGATACAACACTTACACCATCTAAGCAAATCAAAAGGCTCATAAACTCTATAAGTACTCATTTTGAATTCTTTGAAATAGTGGTAGATACTAAGGTTAGAGCATAAATTAGTAATAAGAGACTAGCTGAGCTAAAGGATAAGTTAGTTAAAGATACAATTGTGTTAGATAATGGCATCAAGAATATAGAGACTACCATCAAGGATGCTAGTGATATATACAATTTTTGTCTATCTTGGCCTAAGTCAACAAAAGAGTTGAAGGAGAAAATAGATGAATTGGATCTCAAATTGTTAAAGATTTCTGAAACTTTTGACCCAGCAACTGACTCCATCTCAAACAAAAGGTCAGAAATAGAAGGCATTCATGCACAAATAAATAGTCTGTAGAGTAAGAAAAAGGCCACCAAGAGCAAAATGTGCCAAATAAGAGAAGCAGTAGAATCCAAGCTTGATTCTATGATTGGTTTGCAAGCAGAGACAGTAAGGATAAAGGAAGCAAGTGATGGGCCTACAACTGTTGACAAGGTAGAAGAGTTGGTGTTTCAAGTAAATGGAAACATTCAAATTTTGAACAATGCCAAGACTGAATGGGACGCAAAGATAGCCCAAGTAAAAGTCATATACTTTGACTTCCTCTCCACTTTTTAATTAGTAAGCTTTTGATTGCACCTATACATATGCGGCTAAGTATAACAATTTTGCAATACAATTTTGTCACTTGTACATACATCTTTGCCATTGATGTCAAAGGGGGAGAAGAAGATCCAATGAAAAATGGCTAAACATATTAAGGGAAAAAGAAAAATAGAGTGTACATAGTAAGGGGGAGCAGATGAGCATTTTTCACTAAGTGTTGCCATTAATGCCAAAGGGGGAGATTGTTGGCAACATGGTCAAGAAATACTGCTGATATGGTGAAGACTTGATGTTGTCATTGATGGCAACAACCAGATATGATTTGGAACTATTCCTGAGACAAAGTTGTGTGTAGCCTTTTGGTCCAGAAAGACTAACTTAGCCAAAATTGACTAAGTATTGGCAGTTTACCAAGACAGCGATAGTGATTCAGTTGGCACTCCTCTGCAGTTGAAGATCATGATATGTAGTTCTGATATGTTGTACACAATCCTTTGATGATGTTATGTTCTAGTTTTCAAGTGTTGATAATCTCTAAAAGTTATGTTATGATTTGTCTAAGTCTGGGAGAACAGAGTTAAGTCAGAAATAGTATAGAGTACCTGAGTAATCTGGTCCGCATTCCTCCACTGATGATTGTTTCGATTTGTGGTTTGAAGGTGTTGTAAACACATATGATAACTATCTAATTCCAATTTTGTAGAGCTTGAAGTGCATCAGATCATTATCTACAAGTTCTTCAGTATCAGTATTTAGTTTGACAGAGTTTCACAAAGTCAGAGTCATCAGCTTAGAGATCTGCATATTGCCACATAAGAATACTATGACCTGCAATTTTGAAGGTATCATTGGTAGTGTCTAATGAATGCTTGATGTGAATTTTAAGGTCTCATATGGTCCTCACTGGAAGTTATGATATAACAGGTAATAAGGTTTAAGTGTGTATTTTGGGATAAGGCCGACACATAGTTGGATCAATGTGTGGTAAGAAGATAATGTTTAGATCATTAATCTAAGTGGTTCAATAATAGGCCCAGACCTATATGAAGATTCCTAAATGATTATGTGGGTTCGCATTATTTTTTGAGCAAAGGATCAAGCTGACAAGGTACAACTTTGATATACAAGTTTCATATTTTGCATGCTGACCTAGTTTTGGAATAATTCATGTTGCGGATATATATACTCGATATATTTCAGTATTGAAGGTGTGTGGTGATGCTAATATAGTGCAAATTCGATGTGTATGCAATCTAAGGCAATTTTATGATCAGAATGGAGCAGTAACGGTAGAAGAACAGAGTATATGTAAAGCAGAGTAGAAAAGCAGGCCAGATATAATGAAGACTTTTGAATCTACGTATTGAGTTATTAATGAAACTTCATTTAAGCATTTTGTAGATGCATTTGTAGTAGTCTTCTCTTGGAAGTGAGCCAATCTTTTTTCTATCTTCTCTTTTCTTTGGCAATGAGCCTATTATAGTGAGTACTTCTTTGGATAGTGAGCCTTCATGTAATTTGGTTTTGATATCATAATATATTGTGAGCTAACACTCACCATGGTTTTTCCCTTTTTGGGTTTTCCATGTAAAAATCCTGGTGTCTATGTGTTATGACTTTGTGGCTACTCTTCTTATGTTTATCTTGTTTTCGTGTTATTGAATTTGGTAAATGGATTAATGAATATGTGAAAGAAATGTTTTATAGAATATTGATTCACCCCCCCCCTCTAAGTATTTTGTGTTCAACAAGGTGCCCCCAAGTTAGCAACTGCAACGCTATGTCCATAAGACACAACACACAACAATGAATATAGAGGAGAGGTAATATAGAAGAATGATGATACAAATAGAAGAAGAGTCACAATAGAGGTGATCTCTCGGTATCCTTGACCTTACAAGAGTATTCAGGGTCATCCTAGGAGGCCTAAACAACACATAACACATCACGGGGGAAACACAATACGGAGGTAAAGGGTTAGAAATACTTACCTACCAATACAACCATACCAAAATTTGTAACTTGTGAGCCTCTTGGAGAGATGCTCTATCAAGTTCTATGTGAATCTTGAGTGGTTTTTATAAGAGTTTTGTTTGTTGTCAGGAAGTCCATGCGATGCTTGTTTTTCAAATCCTTGTGTATGTGAAATCTTTTGTTGCTTATGAGGAGGAGAACCACTATTATTACCAACTGATGATAATCTTCTTACTCTTTTCTGATCCTTAGCTCTCTTTCTTTGTTGAGTTCGTCTATCATAGTGACAAGGACTATCTTGTACTATTTCAATCTTTTCTTTTGTTAGAGTTTCTTGCTTCAGTTGTTCCATTTGTCTTTCCAATACATTTTGGTTATCTCTCAATCCTTGAAGGGATAATGGAAGAGGAACCTTAGCATAAATACCATTCCTTCGTGGGTGAGGTATTACTTCAATATTTTCCTTATCCACTTCTATTGTAGAAATAATCTCATCATAATTCAGATAGTCATCTTCTACTTCAAGTGTATTTTGTTCCATCAGGTTATTATCAATATGCTTAGGAAAGGGATTAGTAAAGATTTGTAAATTCTGATTCAATGGAGCAACTAACTTATTTCCATTATCATTCACACCTGATACTTGTATAACATTTGAGTCGATGAGGTCTTGTATTTCATTTTTACGACGCATACATTGTTCAGTATCATGTCCTTGTTGTTGATGGTAATGACAAAAAACATTAGCATCGAAATAAGGTCCTTGCATTCTACTAGGATCCAATGGTTTAATCGGAGGAAGCTTTATGAGGTTATTACTCACAACTTGGTTCATGATAGAATGATAGGATTCAGATATTAAAGTAAACTTTCTTTGTTGAAACAGTGCCTTCTTCAGATTAGTGATAGAAGACACTTGTGATAAATTATTTAAATTTTGTCCATTAACCTTGATGAAAGTCTTATTATTCCTCTTAAAGTTATTTTGTGACAGTCCACCGGTGGATTGACCAACTTGAGCCGATGAGATTTGGTTTTCATACTGACTAGAGAAAGTTGATAATCACGAAGGGCAGTACATAAATGTTGAAAGGAGTTATACTTCATCAAGAGAATCTTATCACGGATGTTAGGTTGTAGATTTGTAATAAACACTTTCTTAACATCCTCATCCTTCATCCGATATTGAATTTGTGCATAGAGATCTTGATACTGACTAATAAACTTAGTTAACTTCTCTTTTGGGCCTTGTTTGCAATGAAATAGATCAATCAAAGAGACTTGAGGTCCAATGTTTGCTTGAAAATGTTGTAAAAATTTATCAACTAACTACGAAAAAGAGTGTATCGAATTCAGAGGTAGGGAGCAAAACCATTCTAAAGCAGTATCTTTGAGAGATCGCGGGAAAAGTTTTGCTAACAAATCCTCTTCAAAGTAGAAATCACTACACATAGCTGTGAATGCTGCCACATGAGTATTAGGATCACCTTTTCCACCATATTTTTCAAAGCGAGGAGTTTCAAACCTCTCAGGCATACGAGTTCTCAAGATTGCATAAGATAGGGGATTACAGGCATGATAGGTTGGTATATTAGGTTGTGAAGAATTTGTCAAATTTGTCACCTTTTGTTGTAAAGAATTCATGCCTTGCAAGAGTTGGTTTAGGATGGCATCATTAGGAGATGTGGTTTGTTGTGATGAATTAGAACCAAAGTGTGGTGGTGATTGAGGATGAGTAGGGATAAGTGGAGGCTGTTCAAATAAGTGAGTGGTGGTTGCAAGTGGCTATATGTAAGAGGTGGTTGAGAATAAGTGGGATGGAGAGGTGGTTGAGAGTAATTATTCATGGAAGAGGTCACCTTAGATACCAAGTTTTGATAGTTAAATCCCACATCTTTGTAATTTTGTGAATTAGTGTCATTAGATACTCCAATACCAGTGGTAGCATTACTACAAGTATTTGCATTGGTAGTTAAAATTGTTGATGTAAATGTAGATATTTGTTGAGTGCCAAGTTGCACCCATGGATTACATCTTTTTACCTCTCTTTTTCTCCTTCCTGATTCCATCTTTCCTAATGTCTGCACCCAAATAAGCTAGCAAGATCATTCTAGTTAATGATTAATTGAGATAGATTACTTAAGATCATAATTTCTAATTGAGTGACTAATGTGCATGGAATTGATGGAAAAATGCAGAAACTTCTCTCTTTTTGAATCAACAGGTGTAGATGACAGGAACAACAATTTTGTGCATCTCCAGAGATAGTCTTCAATGATCTTCGGAGACAATACCAGAGTACCATTACACCTGAATTTTTGAAGTAATGAGGAAAGCCTCTCTGGAGCTCTATGGAAGTCTGGACTATCTCCAGAGCTGAACAAAGAAAGCTATAGACATATCTCCGGAGCTACAGACATATCTTTGGAGCTGCAGATAGGGACAGGTATCTTCGGCACCTCCTGAGAGCAGGGCATATTTCCAGCATAAGCTGCCGATCATGCACTCTCGGCAATGATCTTAACACCCCTCATTTCACTTAAATCATCACCTGAGTGGTGAAGGATCATCTTTAGTCAAACTGCTAGAGTTTTTATCTTTATAAAGTTTTTGCATGAGTTACGAATAGAACTGATTCAATACCCATATTTTCAGAGCCTCGCTACCCAAATGTATTAAGACTCAAACTTAGAATTCTGAGTGGACTTCTATTCCACTCAGTCTTCTTTTATTGCATGATTATTTCCCATAGTTAGATAGCTAGTGCAATAAAGAGATGTATGTCATCTCATAGAGGAACTGGTAGAGAAGATAAGTGATATGTCATCACTCATTTTGATATATACTGATAGAAATAGTAGAAGAAATATACAATGATTAAATTATTCTGATTCTCGGTAATCTCAGTTCTGTGATAGCAATATTTTTCATGAATGCAAAGTGAATGAATTATAGTGGATTTAGTTGTGATCTTCTTTTGTGCTAATTTTCTTCTGTAGCCTTCAACCCTAAGGGTGTGGAGTAAGGGCCCACTCTCACCACCAAGGCAGAAGGCTAGTACCACTATTTTATTACTTCAGCTTTTTGATATGAAAAGTATTTACTGATTTTGATAGATAGATGCATGTTACTATTTTTAATAATTGCTTTGAGTAAATTTCCTATTTAATTCTATTTTAGTATTCCTTAAATTCATTCAATAAGTAGACGGATTAATCTTTTCAAATTAGTAGAAGCTGTTAAGATTAGCTAGGAAAACTAGTAACTGTAGAATCCCTAGTTGTAGACAGCCGAGGACACAGCCCCTGGATTTTTGACATCTAAAAATAGATTAAATGATGACGTACAGTGACACCTTGTCATTTTTGGTGCCATTGCTGGGGAAGTCTTCTGTTAATTAGGGAAACTAAGTTAAAATAGTTTTTAGGATAGATCTGTATGGTTAGAGCTACAGATTCAAAAGGAAGATATATAAAGCAGACACCCCAACAACAAGCCATAGGGGAAAGCAATGGGGTGGCACAAGATCTTGTTGAAGAGAGAAATCTAGAGCCTACTTTGGAAGTTGTACCTCAGAACAATAATCCCTTAGATCCTCCAAATCTTCCACTTGCCGATTATATCCAAGAATTATAAGAAAAGTTTTAGGCAGATCCTTTGATAGAACCTAATTTCCTAGAACCTCAGGGAGAACAACCAGTACTAAACATGGAAAATATAATCATGAGGAAGAGGAAAATCATGCTCCAAGAACCTTCTCGTATCCTATTGTTTTGGCTGCTAGAGATAGTGCTCCTATGAAGAATATCTCGCCAGCACACTTGCCAAATTTTAGAGGACTTTCTTCTAAGGATCCAGATCAGTTCTTGTTTAAATTCAAAGTAGTCTGCCAAACTTATGATTATGGATCAGATAACCAAAAACTCAAACTGTTCCCTTCAACTCTGAAAGATTTTGTGATGAGATGGTTTATGGGTTTACCCCAAAATTCTATCCATTCTTGGGAACAGATGGAAATAGAGTTTTTGGAAAAATACTAGGATTATTGTAGATCCAGTAATAAAAATGAAGAATAGTTTAAAATTAGGTAGGGGGAGGAAGAAACCTTAGAGGACTATGTGGATAGGTTTAATTTTTCCTTGAGAAGGTATGGTAACCTAGTGGATCACTCCTTGGCCAGAACCCTGTTTGTAAAAGGATTGGATAGAGAATCAAAATAGGCACTGGATTTAATGGGAAAAGGTAATATCAACAAAATGGATATACCTGCCATAGAAGAACTCTGCAAGAACTATTCTAGAACCCAAAATGGAGTGAGGTCATCCAAAACTTTTAAAAGGAAGAATGAAATAAGATAGTTAATGGAGGAGATTGCAAATCTAAAAACAAACATTTTGGTCCAATTAAATACCACATTGGATGGGATTCAAGCAAAAACTAGAACAACTGATCAAAATAGAACAATTGAACCACTCTCCATCTATTGTCCTAGGTGTAGAAACAAACATCTGTTGAGAGAATGCCCTTTGGACAAATCAAAAATTTGTCAGATCTGTTATAGGGAACATCCTACCAGTCAATGTAGTCAACTTCCAACCTTGAAGAGATTGAGTAAGAAGAATGTTATAATAGAGGAGGAATTGAACTATGTGGGACAAAAACAAGCTAGGAATTTCCCTTACAATTAGTATCCAAACCAGCCCTCTTACAGGGGTCCTTCTAATTGGGGAAATAATCAGTGAAATCCAACTTGGCATGGGCCTCAAAATAATCCTCCTTGGGGATAGCAGGATTGGCCAAGTCAACATTGGCAAAACCAAAATTGGCAAAATCAGCCTTGGGGAAATCAACAGTGGCCACCACAGTTTAGATCAGAAAACATGCAACCTCAATGGGCTTCTCAATAGGGATATAATCAACAATACCAGTGAAAACCTAGATGTTTCCAACCTCAACAACAAGCTTTACTAACTGGACCCTCCAACACACAAGGTCAAACACAAAATGAACCAGTTAGCCAACCACCTTTACCAGCTTAGCCTATACCAAACCCACAGAATAAATAGGGAGCAGTTGTTTACATGACAGAGTAAGAAAATCTGGCTAGAATTAATGCTATATATTCAAATAATCTCTAGCTGCATTCTGGGAAAGCATTACCAAGACCATCTCCTCCAACTATAGTTGAAGTAACCTATGATGAGGAACCTAAAAATTCATCCACTCAACCCCCGGAGGAGATTACTAATGAAAAAGTGCTAGAAGAATCATCCTTGGACAACTCTGGAGTTGCTCCTGAAAGATCGACTCCGAAGAACATTCCTAAACACAATTCTGACAAGAGCTCCGGAGATGCTCTAGAGATGGAAAAACTAGCACCGTACCCAAAATGGCTTAAATAGTATGTTCCCCAGAAAAAGATCTTACAAAAACAAATCCAAACCAACCTGGAATCAGAATTTTTACAAGAAATCAAGCAACTAAACATTGAAATTCCTCTTCTCCAAGCAATCAGAGATGTACCAGAACTAAATCAGTTCATTAAACAATATTGTATCAAAACACAGGGCAGGAAGAAAAAATTTCCCTCCACAATATAGGTGGAAGGAAAAGTAGTAGATCTATTGATGGGAGAAATTCTCCTTTCAAAATATGGAGACCCTGGAAATCCTGTCATAACTATTTTCATCTTAGGGGTAGAAATTTCAAATGTTCTGGTTGATATGGGAGCAACAATTAATGTGATGATAGTTCACACAATGAACAAATTAGCTCTATCAGGTATCCAATCCACAACTACAATTCCTCAACTTGCTGACTAGTTAGTAGCTATTCCAAAAGGAGTAATCACTGGTGTACCAGTTTGATAGATTCATGGAAATTTCCAGTGGATTTCCTGATATTAGAACCTAGAAACCAGAGAAATGCTTATCCACTGATCTTAGGAAGACCATGGCTAGCTACAACAGTAGCATCTATTGATTTTTGAACTAGGGATATGGTCATTTCTAATGGGATAGATTTGAAGAAAATATCTCTGTGTCCTCCAGCTAAACCATCAATGCATTATATAGGAAGAGTATGGGTGGATGAGCCAGAGAACAATGACAACAGTGCCTCAGTAGCTATGGTAACCATCAAGGAACATCTAGGAGAGTTAGAAGAAGAAATATACTATGATACAACAAAAGACATTACTCACATCCTAATCAATAAGGATGTGATGGAACTCGCCCAAGATTCTAGGAGAGAACTTACTTCTTCTCATTGTACCCTCGCCAACATCATTCCTTGTGGGGAAACCTTTTACAGAGACTTAGCCACTTTCCACATGTTGCTTCCACATTCTTGTCCTCCCAATACCATGACTCCAATGTCTGGATTAACTACATCTATGGATCAAATCACAAAATAGGTCATGATTTTACTAGGGAAAACACTTAATATCAATACTCAGCTAACAACAAATCAGGAAGAAAAACTTATCCAACTTCTGATTTCCCACTTAGTATATTTTGCTTGGGAATACCAAGATATGAAAGGCATACCTCCTGAGATCTATACCCATCATATATACACCGAGGATATTAAACCTGTCAGACAGCCCCAGAGAAGATTGAATCCTACTTTAAAGGACATTGTCAAAATTGAAATAGAAAAATTACTTCAAGCAAGATTTATATATTCAATCTTAGATAGTCAATGGGTCTCACCCCTTGTCATAGTGCCTAAGAAGAATGGGAAATGGAGGGTGTGTATTGATTATAAAGAACTAAACAAGGCTACAAAAAAGGACTACTTTCCCTTACCATTCATTGACCAAGTACTGGACAACCTTGCTGGGAGAAAATATTTTTCTTTTCTAGATGGATTCGGTAGGTATAATCAAATTCAAGTAGCACCTGAAGACCAGGACAAAACCACCTTCACATGCTCTTGGGGAACTTTTGCTTACAAAGTTCTTCCCTTTGGACTATGCAATGCCCTAGCTACATTTCAGAGACTTGTTTTAGCTATTTTTGCTGAACTAGCTAATGAATGCATGGAGGTCTATATGGATGACTTTACTATGTATGGAGATAATTCTGAAGAATCTCTCATAAACCTTGAGAAAGTACTAAAATGCTGTGAGAAAAATCAATTATCCCTTAGCCATGAAAAGTGCTTTATGATGGTAGAGGAAGGAATTGTTTTAGGACACCACATTTCAGCAAAGGGGATCAAAGTGGATCAAAACAAGATAGAAGTGATTTCACAGTTGCCTTCACCTAAAAATCAGACAGATGTTAGAAGTTTTCTGGGTCATGCAGGCTACTATAGGAGATTCATATAAAATTTTAGCAGAATAGCTACCCCCCTGTTTACCTTGCTCAACAAAGACACATAATTTCTATGGACAGAAGAATGTCAATCAACATTTGAAACCTTGAAGGAGAAGCTTACTGTCACACCAATTTTAAGAGGACCAAATTGGACTTTGTCATTTCACATACAGACTGATGCTTTAAATGAGTCCATTGGGGCAGTTTTAGGACAAAAGGAGGAAGGAGAAAGTATGCATGCCATTTATTACATCAGTAAAAACCTTACCTCTATAGAAAGAAACTACACAACAACTGAAAAAGAATTCTTGGCAGTCATCTATGCTATAAACAAATTTAGGCATGACATCACTAGATATAAAATATTTGTACACACTAATCATGTAGCCATCAAGTACCTCATGAATAAACTAGTAGTGGGTGCAAGGATCATCAGGTGGTTATTTCTATTGCAGGAATTTGATATTACCATAGTTGATAATCCAGGAAAGTTTAATTTGGTTGCTGATTTTTTGTCAAGATTACATACAGGAGGAGAAAACCAGCCAGTGGAGGACAAGTTCCCAAATGAACATCTTTTTGTTATTTCCTCTACTGCACCTTGGTTTGCTAACATAGCTAATCTTTTAGCTACAGGCTTGTATCCATCCCATTTTACCTCAAAACAAAGAAAACGTTTGGTTAAAGAAAGTTTATCTTACAAATGGTTGAATGGTTTACTATTTAAATGTGGTTCTGATTTCATTCTACGTAGCTGTCTAAAAGTTGATGAGATTTTTGATGTGTTGAGAGCATGTCATGATGAACCATCTAGTGGCCATTACTCTTTCCACTAGACAGTCCACAAGATCCTCAGAGTTGGTTACTACTAGCCCTCTCTTCATAAAAATACAAAGAAGTATGTGCAGCACTGAGACCAGTGCCAAAGGATGGGACAGCCAACCTTTATCCAGGAGATGTGACTGCATCCTCAAGTCATGATGGAACCATTTGAACAGTGGGTTCTGGACTTTGTGGGACCAATTTCCCCACCATCATCAGGCAAGGAGTACATTCTAGTATGCACAGACTATGTTACAAAATGGGCTGAGGTTCAAGCATTACAATTTGCAAGAGAAGAAAAAGTTGTTGATTTCCTTTATAATAAGATTTTCTTAAGGTTTGGAGCCCCAAGATCAATAGTTTATGACAGAGGACCTCAGTTTACTTCACAAGTAATCAAAGCATTCATAGATTTATATAAAGTCAAACACAAAAAATCTTCACCTTACCATCCTTAAGCGAATGGGTAGGTAGAAGTAACCAATAGGGAACTTGAAAATATTCTGACAAGGATAGTAGCAATGAACAGAAAAGATTGGGCTAGCAGATTACCTGAAGTAGTTTGGGCTTACAATACCACTTGGAAGTCCACAACAAAGTTCTCACCATATGAATTAGTTTATGGGAAAAAGCCTATTTTGTCTATAGAATTTGAACTCCAGACACTTAAAACTGCATTGGATATTGGTTTACCATTGTCTATAGCTCAACAGAACAGAATTCTTTAGCTCAATGAGTTGGATGAAATTTGGACAGAGGCCATTCAACAAATAGAATTGGTTCAGTATCAGAGGAAGCAATGGCATGACCAACACATCAAAAGGAGGACATTTCAAAAAGGTGATTGGGTTCTTCTTTATGATTCTAAATTCAAGGAGTTCAAAGGGAAATTACAAACTCACTGGATGGGTCCTTATGAAGTAAAGGAAGTTTTTGAGAATGGAACTGTATTATTGGAACCTATTGATGGAAGCACAGACACATTCTTAGTAAATGGTCACCAAATCAAACTCTATAAAAGACCATCTACTAAAGAGGATTTTCTTAATGATTTGTGTTTTGATACAGGGGATACCTCCTTTATCACAGTGTTAGATTTAAAAAAAAAGGAAGGTTGAAAACTAGCAAAAGGTTGCCTTCTAAAAAACAAAAGAAAAAAAAATAAGGTTGAAAACTAGCAAATGGCTACCTTCTAAAAAAAATTTTAAAAAAAATTTTAAAAAAAAAAATAGAGAAAGATGGAAAACCAGTAAATGGCTGTCTTTCTCGACCAAGGGAGTTGAAAACCAGCAAATAGCGGTTCCCTTCTTCAGGATAGTTGAAAACAATTGAGCTTCGGAGATGATCAGGTGCCAAGATTTATTCAAATGCACCTCTGGTGCTTCCCAAACCAAGAGCACCTTCGGCGCTTCCCAAACCAGGAGCACCTTTGGTACTCTGTCAATAAAGAAGTCAATTTCAATAATAAGAGAGGGGACCCACCTCTCCAGGCGGTAAAGTGGACATATCACATGATGAGGTCATCATGACTCATCCTCTACTTTATCACAAGAAGAAATTAAATTATCACGCATATCATTTGTAGGGCTATTCACAAAGACGGCGCTGACGTCACCCAAGGAACGTGGATTCTTGAACCACTCACAAAATGATTGCAGGTCACGTACCAACAGAGTAGTGGATGTCATCTCCAGCCACCAAAAGTTGCTCATGTGCCGCGACACGTGCAGTCTCATAAAATGACACAGCATCTTTGCCATGTACATCGCCCTCATCATTAAAAATGATCTAGGTAATTCTATCTTTAATTAATCATTAATAGCAATTGTCTTTTCTTTCTATTTTGGGTGCCACCACTATGACATGTCCTCCAGCCATCATTTCCTTTTCTACATTCACGCATGCCACCATCTGTGTTGTACTTCCACCTTGCCTCCGGAGTGTCCTGTCATTATGTCACATTTATGACTGCCTAGGTACTCTAACTAATCTGCATAAGCCTAAGCTGAGAAACATAACATTCCTCATTTGAACCTCTGAAGTACCCTGAAGAATAGAGCAAATTGAACAGTCCTCCAGAGCCTACAAAGATAACAGGAAAGGATAAACTACAGATTAAGGAGGTGAGGAATTAAGTACAGAAAGTGGAACTAATTTAGCAATGAGGGTAAAGAAGAAGTCTGAGCCAGAAAGTGTTGCGGGTCTTTTGCAGGATGAAGCTACAGCAAACATTCTAAGAGTTGTAGGATGGTTAGACTTCCTAGAAAAATTTGAAGGGTTTCAGGAAGATGTTGTGGATGAATTCCTTAGAAATTTAAGGGACAATAAGACAGTTGTCAGAGGAGTCTGAATCAATTTCTCCTTAGCCACTACCAGCCACATTTCTAGACTTCCTAAACAAGGTGAGAGGTTTTATCACTTAAAAACCTTATACACTGATTTAATTAAGAATTTCTCTGTTTGTGGTGAACCTGCTATACAAATGCATTCAAATAAAAATGAAGTAAAAGGAATTCTTAGGTCCACACTCCCAAACCATTGACAATCTGTTACCACCTGGCCGATGAAATATTTTACTTGTGATGGTCAATTCTCTCTAGTTTTAGGACCAATCATGAAAATGCTGATTTTTCTAAGGCATGGGAATGCACACCCTGAATTTAGCATAAACATTCCCAATTTCCTGTATTCTGCCATCAAGGCAACTATAGAGAAATATCAGTAGAAAAAAAGGTCCCATGAAATATCATGGCCTCATTTTTCTAGTAGTCAAACACCACTTCCTGTCTCAGGCCAATGGGGAGGAATTATGGCACAACTTTCTTGAATAGAATTCCCAAGACATAGAACTAGAGATGGCACAACCAGGAGGTGAGAGTTCTCCTACTCACCAAGAAGAAGAAACTAAGCCTTCAGCCTCCTCCATAGCTGTTCAAAGAGGAAAGAAACCCTCACAAGAGGCATCTTCATCTGTAGCCCCTGTTCCTGATAAAAGGAGGAAAGGCAAAGAAATTACAGAGTCTGCTCCTAGACAAACCCCATACATGACTCAATCAGTTAGGAGAAAGATGACTCTAATTGAGGAATCTTTCCCTAAGGAATTAACAGAGAGAACCTGGTGGGCTGAAGAACCATCTCATGATTTAGATGAGATCCCTCTAGTCAAGAAGAGGAAACAAAGAGAAGTTTCCCTAGCAACATCTGTTCACTGGAGTCTAGTCCAATTTTAGAACCATCATGTGCTCCCGAGATAGAACACATACAAACTTTTACTATTTTCTAGATTCCGAGGAAGAGAAACCTGCTCCGGAGGCACCTGCCCCACCTCTGCTACAGAGAAGAAAAAGGTAGAGATAGCTCTCACAGGCTGAGGAAGATACTACCCTCCTAGCTGAGGTACTCCTGGGTTTTAGAACATATGAGGATAAGGTTGGGCCTTCATCGGTGCCATTAGAAGCAGAGGAACCCCAAGAGGACCCTCAGGACAGGCACTTTACATAGAAGAGATGAAACAGGGCAAATGGGTAGAGTTGGTAGTACAGAGCAGATGGCCATGGAAAACCCTGATGATCAGCAAACAAGAATAGAAGCAGAAGTAGAAGAAGAGGCAGAAGCAGAAACCTTCTCTCATCCCTCTAATTAAGAGGATGTGGAAATTTCAAAAGAACAACAAATGATGGAAGAAATTGAAAACTTAAAGAGACTACTCTGGGGGAAGAATCTGATTATTACTAACCTCAAAAAGGTCAGAATAGAGGTAGAAATGGAGCAAAAACAAGTCATTGAAAATCTACAAATAGAACTCAAAAGCAAAAACAAGATCATCCAGGAGAAAGAAGTAGAGTTGGAGGCATAGAAAATTGAGGTAGCCAAACTGTTGGAAGAAAAAGAGAGAGCAGCAACACAGAGTGTTTCTAAGCTCACCATGGCTAGAGACAATAGCCTCACAATAATGGCAGCATTGATTGAGAAAATACATAGCCAGGATAGACAGTTAACTTGGGCCAACAACAAACTGGATGACCGGGAGGAATATATTCAAGAATTGGCTAGCCAAAGGGCAACCAATGAACAGGAAATCCAAACAGATGCATATGTGGGTCCAATCCCCATTGACATTCCTAAAGCCTTATTCCATTGGGAGAAGAAGTGTAGAGAATATGAGGCTTCCAAGCCTATGTTGCAATTACAAAGGGTAGTCACTGCCAAAACAAAAAGAATAGCAACTCTGGAAGGCAAAATCATTGAAATGGCCTCCCTTTCTTCAAAAATTCTATCCTGTAGGCCTCCAAGTGCCAGCTATTCTATGTTCTTACAAGAAAGAGTACTATAGAGTAAATTCTCTTTAGTCCAGTCTGACCTGGTTGAGGATACAGAGACAACAAAAGGATTCATGATAGCCTATACAAGGAGTAATGATGAGGACAAGAATTTCCTATGTGAATTATACCTGCATGGGTTCTGTGTTAATGATATAACTTTCATTCTTAATCATTTTGTGGGGGAATGCCATCTTAAAGCATTTATGTCCCTAATGAGGAATCATCAGATCTAGAATGAAAGGATGGAAGCTCATTTCAAGAAAGATTTAAAAAGAGATCTCTTCATCAGGAAGGAATGTCCCAATCCTAATGCTTTTAAGATTCAATTCAGGTCCCTTATCTATCATCCTAAGAATAAGAACAAAATTTTGCCATTATACCTAAAACATTTGCAAGAGTGCTCCATTGATTTTGGTCATTTCATGATCAATTCAGCAAACCCAGTACTTGCCATAGCAAAGAAGAAATGAAATATTTTGACCCCGGAGCAGAAAATGAGAGAGGTGGTCACCCATGCAAACTTAAGATTATTTATGAGAAAAACAAAGTTGATATCCAAAATGATGGATAACCATAAGTAGGAATGGATAGGTGGACAGTTCAAGCCCCCTCTAATAATTGAACCACTCCTTGTCTGGGTGGAACAGATGGAAGATGAGAAATTGCAGGACTGGATGAAGCAGGTTGATGGATATAGAGGCAATGGTAATATCAACCGCACAACTTGGACCACCTATGCATAGGATTATAGCTTGATTGACAACCTACTTCATCAAAATAAATCTAGATTGTGAGAAGCAGGAGGACTTGCCAAACCTTAGGTATGGGGGGATGATGAGTGCCAAGTTGCACCCATGGATTACATCTTTTTACCTTTCTTTTTCTCCTTCCTAATTCCATCTTTCCTAATGTCTACACCCAAATAAGCTAGCAAGATCGTTCTAGTTAATGATTAATTGAGATAGATTACTTAAGATCATAATTTCTGATTGAGTGACTAATGTGCATGGAATTGATGGAAAAATGCCGAAACCTCTCTCTTTTTGAATCAATAGGTGTAGATGCTAGGAACAACAATTTTGTGCATCTCCAGAGATAGTCTTCAATGATCTCTGGAGACAATACCAGAGTACCATGACACTTGAAGTTTTGAAGTAATGACGAAAGCCTCTCCAAAGCTTTGCGGGAGTCTAGAGTATCTTTGGAGCTGAACAAAGAAAGCTACAGACATATCTCCGGAGCTACAGAGATAAGAGGAAAGGATAAACTGTAGATTGAGGAGGTGAGGAATTAAGCATAGAAAGTGGAACTAATTTAGCAATGGGGGTAAAGAAGAAGTCTGAGCCATAAAGTGTTGTGGGTCTTCTGCAGGATGAAGCTGCAGTAAACATTCTAAGAGTTGCAGGATAGTTAGACTTCCTAGAAAAATTTGAAGGGTTTCAGGAAGATGTTGTGGATGAATTCCTCATAAATTTAAGGGACAATTAGACAGCTGTTAGAGGAGTCTGAATCAATTTCTCCTCAGCCACTATCAGCCACATTTCTAGACTTCCTGAACAAGGTGAGAGGTTTTATCACTTGAAAACCTTATACACTGATTTAATTAAGAATTTCTCTATTTGTGGTGAACTTGCTATACAAATGCATTCAAATAAAAATGAAGTAAAAGGAATTCTTAGGTCCACACTCCCAAACCCTTGGTAATCTGTTGCCACTTGGTTGATGAAATATTTTACTTGTGATGGTCAATTCTCTCTAGTTTTAGGACCAATCATGAATATGTTGATTTTTCTAAAGCATGGGAATGCACACCCTAAATTTAGCATAAACATTCTCAATTTCCTGTATTCTCCCATCAGGGCAACTGTAGAGAAATATCAACAGAATAAGGGTCCCATAAAACATCATGGCCTCATTTTTCTAGTAGTCAAACACCACTTCCTATCTCAGGCCAATGGGGAGGAATTATGGCAGAACTTTCTTGAACATAATTCCCAAGACAGAGAACTAGAGATGGCATAGCCAGGAGGTGAGAGTTCTCCTACTCACCAAGAAGAAGAAACCAAGCCTTCAGCCTCCTCCATAGCTATTCAAAGAGGAAAGAAACCCTCACAGGAGGCATCTTCATCTGCAGCCCCTGTTCCTGATAAAAGGAGGAAAGGCAAAGAAATTATAGAGTCTATTCCTAGACAAACCCCATACATGACTCGATCAGTTAGGAGAAAGATGACTCTAACTAAGGAATCTTTCCCTAAGGAATTAACAGAGGGAAGGTTAGGATAGAGAATAGAGGGAACCTGGTGGGCTGAAGAACCATCTCATGATTTAGATGAGATCCCTCTAGTCTGGAAGAGGAAACAAAGAGAAGTTTCCCCAGCACCATCTGTTCACTTGGAGTCCAGTCCAATTTCAGAACCATCATGTGCTCTAGAGATAGAACACATACAAACTTTTACTATTTCCTCAGATTTTGAGGAAGAGAGACTTGCTCCGGAGGCACCTACCCCACCTCTGCTACGAAGAAGCAAAAGGTAGAGACAACTCTCACAGGCTGAGGAAGATACTGCCCTCCTGGCTAAGGTACTCCTGGGTTTTAGAACATATGAGGATAAGGCTAGGCCTTCATTGGTGCTAGCAGAAGCAAAGGAACCCCAAGAGGACCCTCAGGATAGGCACTCTGCAGAGAAAGATGAAACAAGGCAAATGAGTATAGTTGGCAGTATAGGGTAGATGGCCATGGAAAACCCTGATGATCAGCAAACAACAATAGAAGCAGAAGCAAAAGAAGAGGTAGAAGCAGAAACCTTCTCTCATCCCTCTAATCAAGAGGATGTGGAAATTTCAAAAGAACAACAAATGATGGAAGAAATTGAAAACTGAAAGACTACTTTGGGGGAAGAATCTGATTATTATTGACCTCAAGAAGGTCAGAATAGAGGTAGAAATGGAGCAAAAACAAGTCATTGAAAATCTACAAACAAACTCCAAAGCAAAAACAAGATCATCTAGAAGAAAGAAGTAGAGTTAGAGGCACATAAAATTGAGGTAGCCAAACTATTGGAAGAAAAAGAGAGAGCAGCAGCACAGAGTGTTTCTGAGCTCACCATGGCTAGAGACAATAGCCTCACAATAATGGTAGCATTGATTGAGAAAATACATAGCCAGGATAGACAGTTAACTTGGACCAACAACAAACTGGATGACTAGGAGGAATATATTCAAGAATTGGCTGGCCAAAGGGCAACCAATGAACAGGAAATCCAAATAGATGCATATGTGGGTCTAATCCACATTGACATTCCTAAAGCCTTGTTCCATTGGGAGAAGAAGTGTAGAGAATATGAAACTTCCAAGCCTATGTTGCAATTACAAAAGGAAGTCACTGCCAAAACAAAAAGAATAGCAACTCTGGAAGGCAAAATCATTGAAATGGCCTCCCTTTCTTCAGAAATTCTATCCTGTAGGCCTCCAAGTGCCAGCTATTCTATGTTCTTACAAGAAAGAGTACTGCAGAGGAAATTCTCTTTAGTCCTGTCTAACCTGGTTGAGGATAAAGACAACAGAAGGATTTATGACATCCTATACAAGGAGTAATGATGAGGACAAGAATTTCCTATGTGAATTATACCTGCATGGGTTCTGTGTTAATGATATAACTTTCATTCTTAATCATTTTGTGGGGGAATGCCAGCTTAAAGAATTTATGTCCCTAATGAGGAATCATCAGATCTGGAATGAAAGGATGGAAGATCATCTCAAGAAATATTTAAAAATAGATCTCTTCATCAAGAAGGAATGTCCCAATCCCAATGCTTTTAAGATTCAATTCAGGTCCCTTATCTATCATCCTGAGAATAGGAACAAAATTTTGCCATTATACCTAAAATGTTTGCAAGAGTGCTCCATCGATTTTGGTCTTTTCATGATCAATTCAGCAAACCCAGTACTTGCCATAGCAAAGAAGAGATGGAATATTTTGACCCCAGAGCAGAAAATGAGAGAGGTGGTAACCCCTGCAAACTTAAGATTATTTATGAGAAAAGCAAAGTTGATATCCAAAATGATGGATAACCATAAGCAGGAATGGATAAGTGGACGGTTCAAGCCCCCTCTAATAATTGAACCACTCCCTGTCTGGGTGGAACATATGAAAGATGAGAAATTGCAGGACTAGATGAAGCAGGTTGATGAATACATAGGCAATGGTAATGGCAACCGCACAACTTGGACCACCTATGCACAGGATTATAGCTTGACTGACAACCTACTTCACCAAAATAAATCTAGATTGTGAGAAGCAAGAGGACCTACCAAACCTTAGGTATGGGGGGATGATGAGTGCCAAGTTGCACCCATGGATTACATCTTTTTACCTCTCCTTTTCTCCTTCATGATTCCATCTTTCCTAATGTTTGCACCCAAATAAACTAGCAAGATCATTCTAGTTAATGATTAATTAAGATAGATTACTTAAGATCATAATTTCTAATTGACTGACTAATGTGCATGGAATTGATGGAAAAATGCAGAAACTTCTCTCTTTTTGAATCAACAAGTGTAGATGCCAGGAACAACAATTCTATGCATCTCCGGAGATAGTCTTCAATGATCTCCAGAGACAATACTAGAGTACCATGACACCTGAATTTTTGAAGTAATGAGGAAAGCCTCTCCAGAGCTCTGTGGGAGTCTGGAGTATCTCTGAAGCTGAACAAAGAAAGCTATAGACATATCTCCAGAGCTATAGACATATCTCCAGAGCTACAGATAGGGACATATATCTCTAGTGCCTCCTGAGAGTAGGGCATATTTCCAGCATAAGTTGCCGATCAGGCACTCTCAGTAGTGATCTTAACACCCTTCATTTCACTCAAATCATCACCTAAGTGGTGAAGGGTCATCTTTAATCAAACTGCTAGAGTTTTTATCTTTATAAAGTTTTTGCATGAGTTATGGATAGAACTGATTCAATACCCATATTTTCAGGGCCTCGCTGCCCAAATATATTAAGACTCAAACTTAGAATTCTGAGTGGAGTTCTGTTCCATTTAGTCTTCTTTTATTGCATGATTATTTTCCATAGTTAGATAGCTAGTGCAATAAAGAGATGGATGTCATCTCATAGAGGAACTGGTAGAGAAGATAAGTGATATGTCATCACTCATTTTGATATATACTGATAGAAATAGTAGAAGAAATATACAATGATTGAATCATTCTGATTCTCGGTAATCTCAGTTTTGTGATAGCAATATTTTTCATGAATGCAAAGTGAATGAATTGTACTAGATTTAGTTCTGATCTTCTTTTGTGTTGATTTTCTACTATAGCCTTCATCCCTAAGGGTGTGGAGAAAGGGCCCACTCTCACCACCAAGGTGGAAGGCTAGTACCACTGTTTTATTACTTCAGCTTTTTGATATGAAAAGTATTTACTGATTTTGATAGATAGATGCATTTTACTATTTTTAAGAATTGCTTTGAGTAAATTTCCTAGTTAATTTTGTTTCAGCATTCCTTAAATTCATTCAATAAGTAGACAGATTAATCTTTTCAAATTAGTAGAAGCTGTTAAGATTAGCTAGGAAAACTGGTAACTGTAGAATCCCTAGTTGTAGATAGCCGAGGACACAACCCCTAGATTTTTGACATCTAAAAATAGATTAGATGATGAGGTACAATGACATCTTGTTAATATTCCCATAGTTGGTATAGGTGTCGATACTTGCATATAAGATGGTGATGACATGTTATTAATACCATTCACACATTCAATCATCAGCATAACATTATTGTGTACTATATGTGTTAAACCTCAAATAACATTAATACCATCTTGTCCTTCTTTTATCAACTCTCTTATGTTGTGAATCACAGGTATATCTTCTTTTGTTATCCTTTTATTTTCATTAACCAATGCTTGAAAATCGGCTAACTCTTTATCAAGATTTTTTTATTTTCTCATTAGGTACATGTAAGACCACCTCAATGGTGTCCTCTACATCATGAAATATTTGATCTTACATAGTGGTTGTATGAGGTATAGTGTCTTGCAAAAGTTGTGTCTCTCCTTTTGTAAAGAAGCTATTCAATGGATTTTCAGAGGTAGGAATATCGTAGTCTTCAGGAGCACTAGATCCCATGAGTCTTCTAATTCTTTTGATGCAGGGACTTCCATAGGTCATAACTTTTGACTTGGATGTGATTTTTCTACAAAATTTTACAGGTGGATGCATTATGAGGTGACCAGTGGTTTCCCAACCACCCTAGTCAGTTGGACCTCATCTTGGCACTTTTTTAGGGCTTGAAACTTTCATCTTGGCCCTCAAAATGGCAAATTAGTGTTTTTTTCTAGATTTTTAAAAAATTGCTTTTGTAATAAATCGAAACTCATGTTTCAAATTTAGAATATTAGTTGACTTTTTGTCCTACCTTAGTTTTAGGAAGCTTTTGGGAAAAAAACTGGATTCTCAAGATATGATTGTAAAATTACCTAAAATGGTAAAATCTGACAATTGTCAAAATCTACCAAAAAAGGTAATTTTTTTTTTGTTTTCTTAGATATAAGAGAGTTTACTCTCATTGTAATAGAAGAGTTGATGAATAGAAGTTTTTTTATGTTCCAGCCTTCAAATCTTTGGCTCTCATGTGATTAATGGCAAAATTGTATTGAGTGTATGTTATGTGTTGCATTGTCTAGTATCAGAGCAGGAAGAGGAAGAGGTGGTCTTGCCCAGATGCATAGAGAAATACAAAATCTACAAAGGCAAGTAGCAAAACTTACAACACAGATGGAAAACCAAAGACTGGGTAGAGGAGGAGACGAATCTGATGAAGAGATAGGTCGAGGAGGTGCAGATCAAGACACAGAACATGAGGAAGAAGAATTAGAAGGCATGAGTTTTGAAGAGAGGATGCTCAGGGCCTTAGAAGGGAAAAATGAAGGGGTCAAAGTAGATGTTTCAAATTATGCAGGTAGTCTTAAACTAGAGAAGTTGATAAACTGGTTGAATGATATGAGAATTTTTTTAAATGGAAATCCATGACAGAGGAAAAGAAGGTGAAATTCGCATGCACCAAATTAAAGGGTCATGCAATGATTTGGTGGGATCATCTTCAAAAGGAATGAACAAGGAAAGGAAAGGATAAGATTAGGATATGGAATAAAATGGAGAAGTTGAGAGAAAAAATTTTGCCCATAGATTATGCGCAAACCCTTTTTCGTAGGTTTCAAAATTTAAAGCAGAACCTCTCTTCTGTGCAAGATTATACAAATGAGTTTTATATGTTGTCTATATGTATAGAGCATAAAGAAATTGATGAATAGATGGCTGCTAGATATGTGAATGGCCTGAAATTCTCTATTCAAGATGAATTAAGCATGCATTGACTCAACAGTATGGAAGAAGCTTACCAATAGGCTCTAAAGGATGAAGAAAAATAAAACAAACAATACCATTAGAGGAATAGAGGAGGAAGAAGGGGTACATCAACCCCATTTAGAGGAGGTTTGAATTATGGCAAGGGAGAGTCATCCCATGGATTGGAAAAACAAGTAGATACTCGACGAGATCCTTTGAATCAAGAACGGGGAAGGGGATTTCAAAGAGGTAGAGGTTATGGTAGTGGTAGAGGATGGGAAAACTAGAGAAGGCCTTTCAATTGTTTCAGATGTGGAGAAGAAGGTCATAGGGCATTTGAATGCTCAAATTATAACATGCAAGAAAGAAATCAAGGAGGACAACCTAGGGTGAACCTGATTCAAATGCAACATGAAGTGGAAGGGATGGAACTAGAGGTTCTGCCAGATGTGGGAGAAAGTCTCATGATGAGAAGACCAATGGTGACTCCAGAGAAGGAGAAAACACAAGCCAAAAGTTCTAATGGTTCATGGCTTCGAACCAATATCTTCAGAACTAGATGCACTTCGGGTGGCAAGGTATCTCAATTTATTGTTGATGGAGGTAGTTGTAAAAATATGGTTTCTAAAGAAATGGTAGACAAATTGAATTTACATTCTGAAAAACATCCTCATCCGTACCATAGTGCATGGTTTAAAAAGGGAAATGAAGTCACTGTTGATAAAAGATGCCTAATTAAGTTTAGCATAGGGAAGATCTACCAGGATGAGATATGGTGTGATGTTGTGTTATTGGGAAGGCCATGGCAGTATGATTGAAAAGTCATACATGATGGCGAGAAAAACACATACACCTTTTGGAAAGATGGCTCTAAGGTGATTTTGTTGCCTCTCAAGGATGAAAGAAAAGGTGAGACCATGTTGTCTGAAAGAGATCTTGTTAAATAAATGAAGGTGACAGGGTGTTGTTATTCATTAGTAGTGAAAAAAGGTGAAGATGAAGACATTTCAGTTCCCCCAGAAGTAGTAGAGCTATTGAAATAATTTGTTGATGTTGTGCCTGATGAATTACCTGATGGTCTACTGCCAAAGAGAGATATTCAACATCATATTGATTTGATTCCAAGAGCAACTCTACCCAACCAAGTAGCTTATAGGATGAATCCAACACAACATGCAGAGTTGAATAAGCAAGTAACAGAACTCATAAGTAAAGGTGTGGTGAGAGAGAGCATGAGCCCATGTGCTGTACCAGCATTGTTGATCCCCAAAAAAGATAGAACATGGAGGATGTGCACTGATAGCAGAGCAATTAATAAGATTACCATCAAGTATCGATTTCCTATACCTCGTATGGAGGACATGATGGATGTCCTTGCAGGGGCCAAATATTTTAGCAAGATCGACCTACGAAGTGGCTACCACCAAATTTGGATCTAAGAAGGGGATGAGTGGAAGATAGCCTTTAAGACTGGAGATGGATTATATGAATGGATGGTTATGCCATTCAGGTTATCAAATGCACCTAGCACATTTATGAGATTGATGAACACTATACTACGACCTTACATTGGTAAGTTTGTGGTAGTTTATTTTGATGATATTTTGGTATTTAGTAATAGCAAAGAAGAGCACTTACAACACTTGAGGATCATCCTTGGTGTGCTAAGAAAGGAGAAGCTCTATACCAATTTGAAGAAGTGTAGGTTCATGCTGGACAGTTTGGTTTTTTTAAGCTTTGTCATTTCTAAAGATGGTGTCAGAATGGATCTAAAGAAGGTCAGGGCAATTCTAGAATGGCCTAGTCCAAGCAGTATCACAAAGGTAAAAAGTTTTCATGGCTTGGCCACTTTCTATTGAAAGTTCATTCGAAATTTCAGTAGTATTGTAGCCCCTATAACAGATTGCACCAAAGGAAGGGAGTTTGTATGGACCACGGATGCTGAGGAGAGCTTTAAGTACTTGAAGCAAAAGGTAAAAGAAGCACCTATACTTGCATTGCCAAATTTTGATAAGGTATTTGAAGTAGAATGTGATGCCTCCCATGTGGGAATAGATGCTGTACTTAGCCAAGTTGGAAAACCTGTAGCTTTCTTTAGTAAAAAGCTGGATGAAGAGAGAAAGAATTATTCTACTTATGATTTGGAATTTTATGCAATTGTTCAAGCATTAAGGCATTGGAGACATTATCTAGTTCCCCAGGAGTTTGTAATGTTTACAGATCATATTGCATTGAGATACTTGAACACATAGAAAAAGTTGAATAGTAGGCATGCTAAGTGGGTCTCTTTCTTGCAGGGTTACAATTTTGTGTTCAAGCATAAGTCTAGAAAACAAAACCAGGTTGCAGGTGCGTTAAGTAGGCGTGTTGCACTTTTGACCACAATGGAAACTGAGGTGATTGGTTTTGATTCCATCAAAAATTTGTATGAGTCTGATGATGATTTTTGGGAGATTGTGGAACAATTAAAGGCACTAGTATCTGGTAACTTGGATCACTTTAGGGGTGAATATTTTCTATTAGATGGGTATCTATTTAAAGGAAAACAACTATGCATACCAGTTGGCTCTATGAGGGAAAACATTCTTAGAGAATTTCATAGTAGTGGGTTGGCTGGACATTTTGAAAAGGACAAGACAATAGCCTTGATAGAAGATAAATATTACTGGCCAAAGATGAAAAGGGATATAACTAGGTATGTAACAAGGTGTAGGATCTACCAAGTGGCTAAGGGACATTCACAAAATACAGGGTTGTATATGCCATTACCAGTACCAATTGTACCATGGATAGATTTGAGCATGGACTTTGTGTTGGGACTTCCACATACTCAACGAGGTAATGACTCTATTTTTGTAGTTGTTGATAGGTTCTCCAAGATGGTTCATTTTATTGCTTGTAAGAAAACTAATGATGCAATGAGGGTAGCAGAGTTATTTTTTTCAGAAGTTGTTAGACTACATGGTTTTCCAAAGACTATTACCTCTGATAGGGATACCAAATTCCTCAGTCATTTCTAGAGGACTTTATGGAAGAAGATGGGGACTAAGTTACAATTTAGTAGTGCCTATCATCCTCAAACGAATGGGCAAACGAAGGTAGTCAATCGGAGTCTGTGAAATTTGTTGAGGTGTATTGTTGGAGAAAAGCCAAAACAATGGGACTTGGCATTACCCCAGGCCAAATTTGCCTATAATAGTTTTGTTAATAGATCAATGGGAAAGTCCCCTTTCTAGATTCTGTATGGCAGAAATCCTCAGGGTGTTCTAGATTTGGTACAAATACCAATGAAAGATAGAGTCAGTGATGATGGGGAAGCATTTGTAGAACACCTTCAACAGTTGCAGAAAGAAGTGAGACAGAAGTTGCAGAATAGTAATGAGAGGTACAAGAATACAGTGGATGCTAGTAGGCAACATCAGACATTCAATGAAGGTGACTTAGTGATGGTATATTTGAGAAAAGAGCAGTTTCCTACTGGAACATACCACAAGTTGAAGTACAGGAAAATTGGTCCTTGCAAAATTAAAAAGAAGACCAATGATAATGCATATGAGGTCATTTTACCAGATGATCTTGATATTTCTCCCGTGTTTAATGTTTCTGATTTATATGCATTCCATGGTGAGGATGATGCTAAAGATAGTCAACCAGAAGTGGCATGGCACCACCACATTCCCCATAAGAAGAAGGAAAAGATTGCACAGGTTCTTGATAAGAACACTATCTACACTCGGCAAGGGCAATACAACAAGTATTTAGTACAGTGGGAAGGATTGCCACCAACAAATAGCACGTGGATTATAGAGTTGGAAGTGCAGCGATTGGGTCCAGTCAAGTGGCAGCAATTCAAAGACAATCACTTGCAGGAGCTGCGTTCTTTTCAACCAGAGGAGAATGATGCAGGGACTTCCAGAGGTCATAACTTTTGACTCGGATGTGGGTTTTCTATGAAATTTTATAGGTGGATGCATTATGAGGTGGCCAGTGGTTTCCCAACCGACCCTAGTCGGTTGGACCTCATCTTGGTAACTTTTCGAGGCTTGAAACTTTCATCTTGGCCCTCAAAATGGCAAATTAGTGTTTTTTTCTAGATTTTTAAAAAGTTGCTTTTGTAATAAATCGAAACTCATGTTTTGAATTTATAATATTAGTTAGCTTTTCGTCCTACCTTAGTTTTAGGAAACTTTTGGGAAAAAACTGGATTCTCAAGATATGATTGTAAAATTACCTAAAATGGCAAAATCTGACAATTGTCGAAATTTGCCAAAAAAAGTAATTTTTTGGTTTTTTTTTCTTGGATATAAGAGAGTTTTCTCTCATTATAGCAACAAAGTTGATGAATAGAATTTTTTTATGATCCAGCCTTCAATCTTTGGCTCTCACGTGATTAATGGCAAAATTGTATTGAGTGTATGTTGTGTGCTACATCATCTTCTTAAAGAGATATTTCTATTAGGGAAGTGGGTTATAATACTCATACAAAAGCATGCAACACTCAATGCACAAACTAATAGAACAAACCCTTGGAGAAAGATATGTTTAAGATCCAAAATGCTTGATTTTTCACCTTTTTCTTAATTTTTCAATGCAAATGAGTGAAAGAAAAGATGTGAAAAATTTCAAGAGGGAAAGAAAATAATATGTCTAATAATAGCCCAATGATGTAGCAATATCTTTTACAACATGCCTTTGATGCAAGTCTAGAGTGATGACAAGTCAAAACCTAGTGAAAATACACCTAAAATATGCAATTTTTCACCAATTTCCAATGTAAATGCCTAATAGAAAGGTTGTTGTAAGGAATTTGGGGAGGGGTAGCAGATAATAACCCTAATATCAGTCAAATGATACAGCAAAATCCCTCTTAACATGCTTGTAATGCAATTCTAGAGAGACAATAAGGCCAAATATAGTGAAAATGCAAGGTTTTCAAACCCTAGACATGAAATTTTGCAAGAAAGACACTATGATGCAACACTACAATTTGAAATAAGTCCTAATGAGTGTTTGAAAAGAGTAGTAAAATCTGAAACAATATTTTGACTACAAACCCTAGCTAATGTAAAACTAGGTTTTTATGAAAAATGTACAATTTCAAGCAATTTTTGACAATTTAAGCATGACAATGCAATGCAAATGAATACTAAATGATGAATTTCTATAATTTAAATCAGATCTAATGAAAATAATAGAAATTTAATGAAATTAAATTCCATTTAATTCAAATTATGCTAAAATGCAAGCCTGAGATGCCAATTTTTTCAAATTTTCTAAATTTTTCAATTTTTTTTGTAATTTTTCAAATGCAATAAAATGAATGAATGCAAATCTATCACACAAAACTCAGCAAGGTGTAAAAAGTCAAAAAACATGGGTTCACCAAAATGTTTAGTGTGAAAAAGGGGGGAGATGTTTTTGTTTAAGTTTCAAAGGCAAATCCTCCCTTCTCACCAAACATTCAAGGGCATATCAACCGAGTTGAATCTCCACTAAGCAGGAGCATTCACCTATTAGGTTGGGCTGCCTCTTGGAATGATGTGGAAGCTCAGATGTATCAAACAATATCTCAATTTAATGCTCAATTACTCTTAAAACCCTAAATAAGCAAAACAGTAAGAAAATTAATAAATTTTGACAAATCCTTTTAGACTAAGGTGAAGGATAGAGATTGTTAACTCACTATTTTTCAAAATCTGGAATGCAGAATAGTCAGGGACACTAGCACTAGCACCCCTATCCAAGGTACTACTTTCTACACAGAATCTAAATCTCCTTCTAACACTGATCTGCACTATATCTTCTATTTCTGCCCTAGAAAAAGTGGACACTGGCACTAGTGCCCTTGTCCCAAAATGTTGAACTATGTCTTCTTTCTTTCAGATCCTGAATCCTTATTATCTACAACCTCCTTCTGCAACTTCACTTCGTGAAACTCGGTACCTATAACCTACAATCACAAAGAAGTGTGGGAGGGGGTTGTGGTGTTTAGAGGCTTGCCTCGGTCAAGCCTCGTAGACACATTCAAGTCTTCCGAACACCGTTGTCAGATGAGAGTGTGTATCCTGGTAGGATAGAGGCATGAATCCAAATGATAAATGATCAAAAACACAATAGATATCACCTTGTAGTGTAGATCTCACATAATGAAGGCTCTTCAATCACATGAGAAGATGAAGTCAAATCTGTAATCACAAACACAATAAAAATGCTTTGCTCTTTAACAATGAATATCTTGAAATCACAAAAATGCATAAAGTTCCCAATCATCTTCTAAACATCTTCTCTAATTTACAAATGAAACCTAAACATGCTTATATATGCAACTACAAAGATTCCCACTAAGAATTTGTAATTCAAACTTGAGATGTCAGCTTAGGACCTAAATAACGGTCATAAAAACTGACATTAAAATTTAGGGTAGACCCAAAATAGGGAAGGACTAGGGTGCTAGTTCCCAAGTCCACCTTGCTACTTTTGTTTGGGGACCATCAAAATAGCACCCTCTAGGTCCTATTTGCCATACGACTTCAGGGTTTTCTGATTGAGAGTCAAAATTAACACACAAGATGTTCTAAATGCATTCTAAGGACTCGAGAGCTAAACCTTAAGAGGGAAAAGCCCCCATAGGGACATTTTCTAATATAACAATTGTAATAAAACCATTTTGGTAATGGCTTTAACAATTTAGTGTCTCGATGAAGTTGGATATAGAGGTCCTAGAAATATGGACATAAGTTTTTTTGAAATGGCTTTGATTATATTATAAATGGTCTTTTAATTCTCCTCTCTAAGGGATTTTCTATGTTATTGTTGTAAATATGTTTACAAAAATAATTCTTTATTTTGAAAGATTAAAAAATTGAATGAAGATAAGAATGTATTTTGAAGATTTTTAATATATTGACAACCATTTCAAAGTATGTGATAACACAAGCATTCCACATGGGAGGAGGTCAACAAGGGTCATGACTTATGACTATTGTCCTCATGTTAAAAGAAGTACAATCTTGTTATAGGATAGGTACTTTCAAAAGGTTTTGTAATTTTATTATAGGAATATTATAATTTTAGTGATAATGAAATAATTTTGATTAATTATGACATATAAAATAAACATTATACATCACTTAACAAGCAAATAGATGGTAATCACAATCCTATGCTATACAAATATGTTAGGAAGAAAGATTAGTATGAAAATTATTTCAGATATTACCTTTAATGAAAATGATTAGAATTTCCTAACTTAGCTCTTGATGAATTGATTTAAAATGATATAAATGACACACCAAATTTAATGCACAAATGGCCTTGCATATGTGTTGATTGTGCATAAAGAGTTTTCCCATCAAGTTCTACATATATTCTAGTATAACCTGTAAAAATGATTAGTATAGCCTAACCTACTCTGCTACCATGTTAGAAATTAGGATCTTAGGATACTAATCATTATGAACAAAATATAAAATAAATATAAATGAGAATAATACAAGCATAGATATAACACATTACACAAGATATACATGGGAAAAATCCTTTCAAGTAAAAAATCCCATAAAGCATCATTTTATTAAAACACTTACAAAAATAGTCTATTAAAGAATAGACAAAACCTGGGGATATACTCCTCTATATACTTCCACAAGGCCAATATTACCTCATGTGCATAGTGATATAATTCACTATAAAACTCTAAATTCACCCCCTCTCAAATGAGAGAGAACCTCCTCAAATAAAGAGGAAGGGGTGGAATAATACCTAAAGGGGTATTAGTCACACCCATTCAAAGAAACAATTTGTAAATAATTAATAATCTAATAGTTATTAGATTATTAAGTATTAAATGGTATATGCTTTATAACATAAGGTTTTATAACCTTATATTAGAATATTATATAAATGTTATAAGAGTATGATCCCTAATAACATTATGTTCTAACAATATGACATATACCTCAATCTATGTTCAAAATACAGCATAATTGCTATCATATGGATGCAATAATATTTAAATAGCTATCTTTTATAGCTCTTTAATAAAAAAAGTTGACTAGACAAGTTGTTACAAAAGAATCAATGTGCTTAGGAGGTTACTAGAGGTGTTTTTCATCTGGGTGCTATTACAAGTCCCACTCTATTATATGATAAATCTATTTCTTCTTACTCAAGACTATTTTCAAAACTAAAGCCCATTTGAAGTTCATGGGCACTTCCTTCAAAGGAAATTATTTCCATCCAAATATTATTCTTCAGTTCTATAAGACTGATTATCAGATGGTAGATATACTATGTCAAGAAGATCTAGGCTAGGTTCCCAGTAATCATAAAAAAAAATGCAATATAGCATCAAACCTCTGTGCAGTACAAAATTATCCAAATTCAAATCAATGCTTGGCCATTGAGGATGAGTGTGCATGCCAATAGTACCTCTAGATGTAAGACCTAATGCATAATTGCCATTGAGGGGGAGAGTGTGTGTCTAACAATGGTAGCTCTATGTAAGACCTAAAAGACAAAAAGTAAGACCTCTAGGCATTATATATGGCTAAATCCTTGCATTATATGTAAGCCCTATGGACATATTAAATTATTCTCTTTGTAAATCTTCCACTTGTAAAAGCATTGTCTTATGTAAGACCTACGAGCACTATGTAATAAACCTAGGGGGCTAGTTTGAGGAGTTTCAGGCTCCAACAAAAACATTATAAGACCTTGCTTAAGCATCAATTTTTAAAACACTAGGATTATAAGTTGTGACAAGATCTAACTTTCATGTATTCTAGAATACATGCTCTTCATTTTGGCATATATTTGTGTTCCAGTTATCATTGTCAAAGAAGACATGCCTTACTGGGGTACTTCATTTTTTCTTCTATGTAAATTGACATGTGATGCCCCCTATTAACATTAAGGGGGAGTGTTAGAACATAATGTTATTAGGGTGTTGAACACACAAGGATACTGAGAGGGGGGGTGAATCAGTATCTAATCAAACCCCAAATCCTCCCAAGTAGATTAAAACTTAAACATCACAACATTAACATAAACATAAAAGATGAACACAATGCACATCGACACATAACACTAGATATACATGGAAAACCCCAAGAGGGGAAAAACTACTGTGAGTATCAACTCACAATATATGAAGCTCATTTCTTATAAAAATTACAACTTTGTTTTATGGCTACAACCCAAGGAAGCTACTACTCCCTGCTAACTTTGTTTTACGGTCACTCCTAAGGAAGCTACCACTTCTTGAATACATTGTTTCAGGGCTACAACCCAAGGAAGCAACTACTCCTGGAACTAAGAATAAACTTAGAAAAGATTACAGTATGACAGTCCTTCTACTGCCTAAAAACTGACATTGAAGCTCACACCTTTAATGATTGCAATTCTGCTTCTTCTAATGATTGGATCAATTAGGAACACTCTTCACTTTCCTCCTATCACAAAGATATCTTCAATATGAATAAGGACAATCCTTATTGCTTCTTCTCTTTCTCCTTTAGTCGGACATCATAAATGTTCATATTTCTGCTCTTTACACACTCATATTCTCATTTTCACAATCATACCTCACCTAGATCATTTAGGTTTACAATATATACATTATATTACATTGATTACATTAAAAGTAATCCACTATAACAAGCATATTACAATTTACAAGTCAGCCAGAGATCAAACCTCATGAAACATGTAGAGGGCAAGCCCTAACATGAACTAGACACAACTCCAATAAAATAAACATGCCTTGCGGACCCCAACACATGCTTAACTAGATCCTAAAAATTCTTCACAACATCATCTTTCAAGGAATAACATCCATACACTTCACAAATTTTAATTAGGTCATCCTTAAGCTAGAAAACATGAATCTTGTAGCACATTAGTCTTCACAATCTTGGTGGTACTCATGAATGATTAAAAATTACTTATTCTTCTTCCATATGAGTCAGCAGGACCTACATAACATCTCCAAACACTAGTCCTTGAACTCTACACAAGAACAACTTTGTGGAGCACATCATCAACATTCTTCAGTTGGCCTCAGCAACAACAACTCTTCACAAACTGACTTGAAAACTTTGTGCGGTACTAGAAACATGAAAGATATGCATGTTCTTCAACCCTGAGAAACATAGAGACATGTGGAATGTCCACATAACCCCATATAACTAATTTGTACGTTCTCTAAATGGCGCAAGTACACAAACATGTCTTCTAAGAATAATTAGGCATTTGTAACTATTTGTATTACTTCTATCATTTGAAAACTGAACTTGCGAACCTCTAAATCACCTGATACTGTAAAGTAGCATGCATTAAACATCTCTGATCATGTTCACAAAAATACATGAGCAAACCTTCACTTTTGGAGGAATGCAGAGCATTCCAACAAGTCTTCATCACCATTTTACTCTACCAAAGCACAAACTGAAACTTTGTCACTCATAACTTTTGTTACTGAAGGTATACAAACTTTATATCTTGGATATAACACCTTCACAATATAATAAATTTAGATTTTGAAACGCATGATCATATCTTCAAACGTGGAGAAATGCGGAGCATTTTCCTAAGGAGTCTCCTTAGCAGCTTCTTGCAGTAGAAATCTTCATCAACTTCCGAAGACCAAAACCTTCTTGTGATAGCTCATACATCCTTAGAAGTGCTTCTAATTCTCATCTTAATATATCTTCTTGATGCTTCCAATTCCCATCTTAATGTTTCATCTTGATACTTCTAATTCCCATCTTAATATGTCTTCTTGATGCTTCTAATTCTCATCTTAATGTGTCATCTTGATACTTCTAATTCCCATCTTAATATGTCTTCTTGATGCTTCTAATTCCCATCTTAATGTGTCATCTTGATACTTCTAATTCTCATCTTAATGTATCATCATACTCAATTCTACATTGACTAAGGCATGAAATCGAATCATGAACTTCAACAACCACATCACATCGAACATCACAACATATCAGTCAGTCTAAACTAAGTGTTGAAAAGAGTGTTACAATCACATTAGTGATAACCCAACTAGAGTGTTGACATCAATGACAACCACATCACAACCTGGTGCAGTCACGGTAGGAGGGTTCACAGAATGAACTATCCAGACCATGCAGCAAGAGTAAACACAATGGAAACAACTCAAAGATATGGAACAAATGTAGATTCATTCATTTAGTATATCATAGTATTCAAATGCGAATCAGCCGATAACATGCGGGCTTACAATTAGGGCTCACAGGCCTGATTACAGAATATCAGAAGATATAGCTTTGAAGCTCCTTCATGCAAATCCAAACTATGAACTTATGAATCTATTTCTAACTATTCTAATCAACTTTCCTAGGGATCTATTACATCCTTATATATCATCTCCAGTACAAAAGATTCCTCTGCGTTGGCCAAGGAAGATCACAAACTCCAACAAAGAACTGTAACATGTGTACATGGATAGGTCGGACCTAACTGAATAGAACACTTTCGCAAATGAATGGAATGATGTGCAGATCTTAGGGAAGGTTAGCCATGAACCAAAGATCATTGAATGAGGTGTCATTAGGCTCCACAAGTTGAGAAATGCTCCACAAGTCTTCTCCTTTAGCTGATTGTCTAGGACTGTCAGGATGCTCTATTCTAAGAAAATAGTCAATCTTCTGATAGCTATAACTTTTTGATAACTGATCCAAATTGTCTAAATTCTGGATATGATGTAGATGAATTAATCTAGATGCTAAGTCCAACTCCACAAGATCTGAAATACAACTACGGAAGAATGTAGACCAAAATACAAAAACTGCTACTAACTGAACTGCCTGAATTGAACTAGAAAATGAAAAGAAACAAACTGAACTGCAAACAAACTGAAATGCAAATGTTTTTGGTTGATGCAATATTGCTCTTGAACCAAGGATGCTCCTACATTAGACATCCAGGGTTATTGAAAAAGTGAGTCCCTCACTTTGCTGGGGCTAGGGGAGAACCAAGATGGTCCACCTCAGCCTGAGAAATCCATGATGAATCTTCTTTCGGTCTGCCTTTCCACTTCACAAGATATTCTTTGTATTGTCTTCCTCTAGTGTTGTGTCCAACTCTGCTATCCAAGATTTCTTCAATATGCTCCAATGCTTGTTGTGGTAACTGTTTCTTCAAGTCTTCTTCCATGCTGTCACTGAACGATGCTTCATGATACTAATATAGGTCTGTAATGTTGAAAATAGGTGAAATGCCCAATGTCTCTAGTAATTCTACTTCATATACATTTCCTGAATCAAATTTCCTAAGTATCTTACTAGGTCCAAACTTCATCTTCAACTTGTTATATGTCCCAACTGGAAATCTTTCTTTTCTCAAGTATACCATCACTTCATCTCCAACTTCAAATTCCTTATGTCTTCTCTTCTCATCTGCTTGCTCCTTATATTTTATGTTCATATCTTCCAAATGCTTCTTCACCTGATCATGCACTATCTTCATGTGATCTACAAATTCTTCTGCTTCTGCACTTCTCTTTTCCTCTGCACTGATATCTCTTAACTTTGCAACTCCTCTAGGATTCACTCTGGTAACAATCTCAAAATGTGTTCTTCTGGTAATCTTATTCACTAAATTATTGTATGCAAACTCTACTTGTGAAAGAATCAAATCCCAACTTCTTGTCTTCTCTCCAACTAAACATCTCAACAAGTTTCCCAAACTCCTATTCACTACCTCTGTCTGTCCATCAGTCTGTGGATAAAAAGTTGAACTAAACTTCAAATATGTCTTCATCTTCTTCCAAAGTGTCTTCCAAACTTATCCAAGAAATCTGGTCTCTATCTGAAATTATGCTCTTAGGTAATCCATGCAATTTTACAATCTCCTTGAAAAATAGGTCCGCTACATGCACTACATCAGTTGTCTTCTTACAAGGTATGAAATGTGCCATCTTTGAAAATCTGTCCACCACTACAAATATTGAATCATGTCCCCTCCATGTCTTAGGAAATCCCATCACAAAATCCATACTTATGTCTTCCCAAGGCCTCTCCGGCACTATCAAAGGTTTATACAATCTAGTATTCTGACTACTCCCTTTTATCTGCTTCAACAATTCAAAACTTTTATCTTCTCTTGATGTCCACTTAAAGTCTTTTCTGTCACCTCTCATTGTCTCTGTCATAGGGTTATAGACTGAACTGAAATTTTTGATGAACTTCTGGTAGAAACTAGCCAATCCATGAAATGATCTAACATCTCCAATGCTCTTCGGTGTAGGCCATTCAACAATTGCTCTTACTTTCTCAGGGTCCATCTTCAATCCTTCTACAGAAATCACAAATCCCAAATATACCAATTCTTCCTTCATGAAACTACACTTCTTGATGTTGATCAACAATTTCTCTTCTCTCAACCTCTACAATACTTGTCTAAAGTGTTGCAAATATTCTTCTTTTGTCTTACTAAAAATCAAAATGTCATCCAAATATACAATAACAAACTTACCCAAGAACTTCTTCAAGACTTCATTCATCAATCTCATGAAAGTACTCGGTGCATTTGTCAATCCAAAAGGCATAACTTACCACTCATACAATCCTTCATTTGTCTTAAAAGCAGTCTTCCATTCATCTCCTTCTTTGATTCTAATATGATGGTATCCACTCTTCAAATCTAACTTTGTGAAATATTTTGTTCCACTCAAATAATCCATAATATCATCCATCCTAGGTAAGGGAAATCTATACTTAACTATGATCTTGTTTATTGCTCTAGAGTCAGTACACATTCTCCATTCTCCATCTTTCTTTAGTGCTAACACTGTAGGTATTGCACAAGGACTCAAACTTTCTCTTATCAAACCTTTTCTCAACAATTCTTGTATCTGTCTAGTCAATTCTTCATTATCTTTCGGTGTCATTCTATGTGCTTATTTATTAGGTAAACTAGCTCTCGGTAGAAGATCCATGTGATGACTGATACTCCTGATTAGTGGCAACCCTCCAGGTACATTGTCTGATATGATGTCTTCATACTCTGTTAGCAACTCAGTTATCTCCTCTGGTTGTGATTCTTCAGTCTCCTTCAATGTTTTAGGATTCTTAGGAATCAAAGCATAACACATGTTCTCATGTCTCAAACCATCCAAGAACTTCCTCCCATCTACCAAACAAATTCTAGTATTCCCACATACTTCACTCTTAGGATCATCTTCCAAGGGAATCAAAGTAATCCTCTTCTCATTTGATGTTATAATGTATGTATTCTTTCTCCCATCATGTATATCTTTTCTATCGTACTGCCAAGGTCTACCCAACAAAATATGACATACATCCATAGGCATAATATCACACAAGACTTCATCATGATAAGATCCAATATGAAATTTCACCAAACATTGTTCACTCACTAGTACCTTATGATCATCCTGAATCCATGCTATCTGATAGGGCTTAGGGTGTTTCAATCTTTCCAACTTTAGCTTAGTCACCATCTCCTCTGAAACTAGGTTATCTGAACTACCACTATCAATAACAACTTTACAACATTTACCTCCTAATTTGCATCTAGTCCTAAACAAACTCTTCCTCTATGGTGGTTCTTCTTTTGTTTCTACTTGAAATAGTGCTCTCCTCATCACAAGTGATTCTCCTTTCTCTGGTTTACCAACTGAACTAGGTGATCCAATAGGTTCTTCTTCCACATAGATTGCTCTTCCACTGTTCTTTGTCTTCTTGCTTGCACCCCCTTGATTATATTCAAATGCTCTATGTCCTTCAACTCCACACTTGAAACAAGTGCCTCTGAATGTCCTCTTATCAATTCATCTTCCTTCTCTTCTATATCCTTTATTTCAGCATGTACTAGGGTTTCCTCTTTGGTAAAAGTTTCTATCATCTCTCTGGTAAGCATTATTATCTCTGTCATCCTTCTTGAATGGGCTGTCAGGCTTATTCTACTTTGGATGTGATCTATCTCTGATCATGCCTCTTATTTAACTTCTCTTCAACCTTCAGGGAAAACTAATATGCCTCTTCCAAAGATGTCATCCTCACCAAGCTTAGTTCTTATTAAATGTTCTATCTCAGTCCATTGATATATCTAGCCACTTTCTCCTTGCTTGCTTCACTATGTCCTATCCTTATGATAATCTTATTAAATTATTCAGTATACTCCTTCACATGTTTCTCCTTTTGTCTTAGGTTCTACAATCTTTTCAATAGCTCCAACTCATAGCCAGTAGGTATAAAGTGATTCTTTAATTTTGTCACCATCCTGTCCCACTTTGTAATCTTTTCTTTTCCTCTTCTATTTCTATCCAACTAAACTTCTTTCCACCATATAGCAGGATGTCCTTTCAACTTGGTCTTTGCAAATTTCACCTTCTCTGGATCTTCAACTTCTTCATACTCAAAGTATTCTTCCATTTCATTTATCCAGTCAATCAACTCTTCAGGGTTCAAATTACCAATATAGTTCAGCACATCAACTCTAGGTCTCTTTCCAATCTTTGAAATAGCTCAAAACATCTTTACTTGATCTGATTATTCTTCTTCATCACCTCCTAGGGTTTCACCAATTTGTTCAACAAATTGAAATTCTTCTTCATCATCACTTTCAACATTAGGTCTAGGTGTCAATCCTCTTTGCCTATCTTTATCAACAACATCCAATTGAATTCTCAGTGTTTTCATCATTTCCATCATCTCATCCATTCTACCATCCATTGTTCCAACAAAGACAACTCTCCTTGGCAGCATTCTTCCTAGGATCAAGTGCAAACTACCTCAAGTTCGGTGATCGGGCTACAAGGTGACAACTGCCTCACAATTGGTGATCGATTGTGACACAAGTAACCTGCCTCAATTCAGTGATCTATCCACAACAAGATCTTACAAAATTCCCTCGCCAACTTCACTAAATTTGTTCCCAAAGATTTGAACTTTCTCTCTGATACGACTTGGTATAGTCACGGTAGGAGGGTTCACATAATGAACTGTCCAGACCGTGCAGCAAGAGTAAACACAATGGAAACAACTCAAAGATATGGAACAAATACAGATTCAGTCATTTAGTATATTATAGTATTCAAATACAAATTAGCCAGCAACATGCAGGCTTACAATTAGGGCTCACAGGCCTAATTACAGAATATTAGAAGATATAGCTTTGAAGCTCCTTCACACAAAGCCAAACTATGAACTTATGAATCTATTTATAACTATTCTAATCTAATTTCCTAGGGATCTATTGCATCCTTATATATCATCTCTGATACAAAATATTTCTCTGCATCGGCCAAGGAAGATCACAAACTCCAACAAAGAACTATAACATGTGTACATAGATAGGTCAAACCTAACTGAATAGAACACTTCCGCAAATGAATGGAATGATGTGGAGATCTCAGGGAAGGTCAGCCATGAACCAAAGATCATTGAATGATGTGTCATTAGGCTCCACAAGTTGAGAAATGCTCCGCAAGTCTTCTCCTTTAGCTGATTGTCTGAGACTGTCAGGATGATCTATTCTGAGAAAACAGTCAATCTTCTAATAGCGATAACTTTCCGGTAACTAATCCAAATGCTCTAAATTCTAGATATAATGTAGATGAATGAATCTAGATGCTAAGTCCAGCTTTGTAAAATTTGAAATACAACTGTGGCAGAATGTGGACCAAAATATAGAAACTACTATTGACTGAACTACCTAAACTAAACTGGAAAATGAAAAGAAACAAACTGAACTACAAACAAATAGAAATGCAAATGTTTTTCATTGATGCAAGATTGCTCTTGAACTAAGGATGCTCCTGCATCACAACCTTAGATAGCATAAGTGCAACATAGGGGTCATACCCTTATAACATTTATATATTGTTCTAAATAAGGTCATAAAACCTTATGTTATAAAGCATATACCATTTAATAATTAATAATCTAATAACTATTAGATTATTAATTATTTACAAATGGTTGCTTTGAATGGGTGTGACTAATACCCCTTTAGGTATTATGCCACCTCTTCTTTATTTAAGGAGGTTCTCTCTCATTTGAGAGTATGTGAATTTAGAGTTTTATAGTGAATTATATCACTATGCACAGGAGGTATTATTAGTCTTGTGGAAGTATGTAGAGGAGTATATCCCTAGGTTCAGTCTTTTTCTTAATAGACTACTTTTTGTAAGTTTTTTAATAGAATGATGCTTTATGGGTTTTTTTTACCCAAAAGGGTTTTTCCCATGTATATCTTGTGTAATGTGTTAAATCTATATTTGTATAATTCTCAATTATATTTATTTTATTTTGTTTATAATGATTAGTATCCTAAGATCCTAATTTCTAATAGTTTAGGACTGCAACCACAAAGCTCTTGATGCTAGACAAAGTTAGAAAATGAAGAAATGGGATTTTTACTACTCACCTCCCTAAATTGTCTAGTTTGTACTAATTAGGTAGGGTTGGAAGTTTTAGTTTGATTTTTGTTTTGTTTTTTCTTTTTTTTTGGTTTGGGTTGTTTCTTTTGGTTTTTGTTTTCTTTGAGCTCTTGGTATGTTGTATGCTTGTAATCCATTTTCATCCTTTACTATTTTTAATCTATTTTAAAGTCCTATTCTTTGTTAATTTACAAAATTACCAATGAATTGTAGATTGATCTTAGTGTGCTTCCTAGATGCTTCCATTGATAATATTTTCCTTTCTCATTTACAAAGGGAAAATTTTCTAGGTATAGGTTTCATAAATTATTCATCTAGATGTGTATATCTACTTTAATCTTTAAGCAGCTATAGGTAATTCTAAAGAGTATATTGAATGTTTTTCATCCTTAACTCTACACACTTTAAATGTTCTTGAGCTTATTTGGAAAGGTGATTGTAGCCAAGGTATCAAGTAGAAAATGAATTATTATTGAAAAGAAATTAACTATTAATTACCATGGTGGACCCAAACCTAGAGGTGGGCTTTGGTGCCTGTGGGATGAGAAAAGTAAATACAGAAAAAGAAAGAAAGAAAAAGAAAATAAAATTTATCATTCATTTTAGGTGACTGAGGTAACATCTACCATGGTTATGGATGTTTCAATGGTAGTAGAGTTATTCCTAGAATGGGACTTGATGCAACTCCATTAGGGCTATAGATGCCTAGCTAGCAGCAAAGTTATGTTTAGGTAATCAAAAGAGGCATGTCTAAATGATACACACTGTCATATCCAAAGAAGATCACTACCTAAAGGAATAACTAAATCATAAAAATATTATATCTAAGCTATCATAGCTGAGTGTTGTAGAGGAAAGAAGGAAAATAATCATATGCACACACCTAGATGAAAATGTGTAGATATCATTTCTAAAATTGACCTATGCCAATTTTAGTATGAATGTCATTATGAGTGCTTGGATGCATTGAATGTTGAACACCATTCCTCAAATAATCTTCCTATAATGAATTAATCAGGATTAGATGATTAGGAATGATGTATTTGAAAGTAAAATGATAATGAAATTTGGAGACCATTTTTTGATTTTATGATATGTTTCTTTGGACAGTCATGGTGGTTTTTTTATGTTTTAAGTTTCATCCTATCTAATTGTGGGATTTTGTCTTTCATCTTGTGTCTTTAAGCCAATCTTGTACCAAAATGGTTTATAAAAGATTCAGTGTTATGTCTATATTATTGAAAGTACATAAGGGTTGTTAGAATCTGAAAAGATGAATAACCTAGAAAACTAGTGCACATTAATAGATAATAAATTGTGAATGTAAATAATACAATATCAAAATAACAACACAAAGTTAGTCTCCAAGAGAGAAATACAAATGCTCATAAAGAAAAATAGAATTAGGAGACTGCAAAAGCAAAAATTTGCATAATACAATGTACCTAAGACTAGCTAGGAGGTGAGTATATATAGAATATGAGGGAGGGGAGAGGTGGCAAATACAACCAATGGGAAGAGTCCACCACAATAACCTAAAATAGGCAAGTGTAACTCCCATGGAAGATGCTGACACCTTGCACCCACTCACTCTAATACTCACTTATTTAATCCTAAGTAAGTTTAATTAGAAGTGCAGGAAAAACCTAGGAATAGGAAAATAAAATAACCTACTAGGAAAATAAAAACCTACACTAACATCACCCCTTAAGCGCAACTTAGGTGGGTGAAAAGATGGGTCCCAAAAAATGAAGTCTGATGAGATACCCATGTACATAAAAATCCCCTTAAAGAGAAGAAGCCCCCTCAGAAAAGAGAGAATAGCCCCCTAAATAGAGAGAGAAGAGACCCCCCCCAAAGTAGAGAGAGTTAGGACTCCGAGTGGAAGGACTAGATATCCCCCCTAAAGATGAAGCCTCCCACACCCCCAACAAAGATCACAGATGAAGATACTCTCTCTCTGTGAAGGGTTTGGTGAAGATATTGACAACCTTCTTGGAAGTCAAACATAGCGAAGGTCGACGATGTGTCCATGAATGAGCTTCCAGATGTAGTGCATATGGACCTCAATGTGTTTGGTCTATTGATGGTGGACTAGATTTTGTGAGATCTAGATAGAACTCTGGTTGTCACAAAATATGCCTAATGGCCATCTAATCTATATATTAAACTCAATGAGAAGGTTCTGAAGCCAAATGAACTTAGTGGCAACATTCACAGCCCCCTGATACTCGACCTTAGTAGAAGATAGAGAAATAGTAGACTTCTTGCTCAATCAACAAATAGGGCTTGAACCAAGTGAGAAGTTTTAACCTAAAGTAGACTTGCAATCCTGAGAATCACCTACCCAATATAAATCTGTGTATCCCACCAAGTCAATATCTATGCCTACTACGTAGTAAATCCCAAAGCTATGAGTACCCTAAATGTAGTGAAGAATCTACTCAGTTGCTTTCCAATGCAGCTCATGGGGCTTCTGCATGAATTGAAAAACCATGCCTACAACATATGAAATATGAGGTCTCATATAAGTCAAATAGATAAGGCTCCCAACAAACTATTGGTACAAAGTGCCATCAGCAAAAGGTGAAGAACACTAAGCCTCAAGTTTGACTCCAAAAAGAAAGCGAGTCAGAGCAAGATTATAGTCAACCATGTGAAATCTCGAGAGAAAATCTAGAGCATACTTGGACTGTGTGATGGTGATCCCAAAAGCAAACTGGAAGATCTCAATCCTAAGAAAGTAATTCGACAAGCCCAAGTCAGTTATCAAAAACCTATCATGGAGGGTAGTTTTGACTACCCTAATGGTAGATGAAGAACTCCCTATGATCAACAAGTCATTGACATAAAGAACTAGAAATATGAGTGAATCATCCTACTACAAAATATAGACATTGGGATTAGAATGGCACCAAGTGATCTTGACTTTCAAAAGGAAGGAATCCATCTTGGCATACTAGGCCTAGGGGGCCTATTTGAGGTCATAGAGACTTACGAAGATAGCACACAAGTGAAGAATCCTAAATGAATCCTTATGACTGCTCCATGTATATCTCCTCTTGAAGGTCATTGTGAAGAAAGGAACTCTTCACATCCATTTGATGCACCTACCAACAATATGCTACAGTAATGGAAAGGACAAGTAGGATGGAATTCATTCTAGAAACTGGAGAAAAAGTCTTAGAGTAGTCAATCCTAGGAACCTAGGATAATCCTTTAGCGACCAGGCAAGCCTTGTGCTTATCAACCAACCCATTTGCAGCGAATTTTGTCTAATATATCCACTTTCATCAAATAAGTTTTCTTCCCTTAGGAAGAGGGACAAGATCCCAAGTGTGATTCCTCATCAAGGAACTATACTCTTCCTGCATAGTTGTATCCCACTCAGGAATACCAGAAGCCTCTTGAAAGGATGGTGGATCAAAGGCAGAAGAAAAGAAGACATGTGGAGCACCATAGAACTATGAATGAGTCTACCTAGTGTCTAATGGATCCCCAACCCAATCTCTTGGAGACTGCAATGTTTGTCAAGCACAAAGTGGACTGAAAGTCAAGGAATCATCACCCTCTAAATGATGATTAGGAGAGGAAGGAGGTGAATCCTTAGAATCACTCTCAACATCAAAAGTGGAGGTAGAAGACTCCTCATCATTAGGAATCTGCTTAGGTGAATCTGACTCATCAAAAGATCTGTCATGTATCCCAAGTGACTCCAATGTCAAAGTAGAAGGAGATGGAGAAGTGATGGGATTGGATCTCAAAGATTCCTCCTCAAATTGAAGACTCATCTAAATGAAAAGCTCATGTGTAGTAGGGTGGAGCAACTAATAACCCTTCACACCATCAGAATACCTAATAAACATGCAAGGCTTTCTTTGCAGATCCAAGGCCTTATATTTCTTTGTAGGAATGTGGGCCCATGCAAGAGAACCAAAAAATTAGAAGTGCTTAAATGATGGTTTCTAACCACTCCAAGATTCAAAAGGAGTGACTCCCTTCAAGGCTCAATGAGAAACATGGTTCTGGATATAACAAGCATAGTTGATGGCCTATACCCAATACTGTGGTGTAAGAGATCTGGAGTGAATCATGTAGTTTTCCATTTCCTTTAATGACATATTCTTCCATTCTATAACACCGTTCTACTAGGGAGTGTGTGGAACTAAATGTTTCAAATCAATCCCCTCTGAACTACAAAACTACTCGAAATGATGTTTGACATACTCACCACCATTATTTTTGTAGAAAACCTTGATGGCTTTCCTAGATTACCTCTCTACAAAAGTTTTGAAGTCTTGAAAATTATCAAATACTTTAGACTTTTGTTTGAGAATGTACACCCAAGTATAGCAAGAAAAATTCATCAATGAATGTTAGGACATACCTTGCCTTGTTGAAGGAAGGATCCAAATCACTATGAACCAACTCTAGTATCTGTGAAGCTATCCATGCCTCCACTTTGTCAATTTTCTCCTTAGAATGCTTACCAAGGATGCAGCCCTAGCAAACATCACTCAAAAACTAAATTGAAGGCAACCCTATGACCATGCTCTACTAGTTAAGCTGCTACAAGTAGCATAAGTTAAGATGGACAAACCTCTCATGCCATAATATACTCACATCATTAGAAAGCGAGAAAAATAGATAAAGGAAGATTAGGAACAAAATGAGAAAATGGTTATAAAGTCATGATTGATGATATGCCCTCCCAACTATAATTGTAGAATCACTGTGCAACTCATGAATCACCACTAAATCAGGAGTGAACTCTACTCACTTGCCCAAACTAGTGTGAGTGATCCGATAGACTAACATGAGATTAGTTGATAATGAGAAAACAAAAAGAACATCATGGAATGTGCAATCCCCCACATCAACAAACCCTCTCCCACACACCTTAATAGGAGTGCTATCACCCATCAAAATAAAAGGCATAGAACATAGCTCCAAAGATATAAGTTCATCCTTAGATGAAAACCATGTGGTGTGAAGCACCCAAATCAAGAACCCAAATGGATGTTTGAGAAGCAACTGCAATGAGGGCCTTGCCATTTCCTTTCCCCTTGATGTTATCTTTTTCCTTATTAGACCCTGTTAGGTCTCAAAAATGCAGGTTACAAATCCTAAGAGGATGCCGGACTCTATGATCAGATTGGTAACATTTTGAACTAACTTGACAGAGTTAACTTATAAGGTTGATGACTCCCTGCACTTTAGGCACTACTATCCTAGGCAAGTGGACCTTGAAAGTTGAAGTAGATTTGATGAGTGTAAGTGCTTTGACTAAGTTAATGGATCTACCCACAATGGCAAATGGTGTGGAATAGATGAAAGCTTGCTAATTAGTTCTATTTCTAATATCTAAAAAATGATTGGTATAAATTGTATAAGCAATAGCAAGGTAAATTTTATAACTATGCTTAACTAATGGATGAGTTTTGGATAAAACTGAATGATGAGTCAAGATAAGACCAGTGCCTTGTTGGGTAAACATAGTCAAATGAAAATCAAAGACCAGTGGCTTATATTGGGAAATAACTCTAACTGTTTGGTACAATACTTTGGTTTACAACTTGTATAAACATGTAGGGAAATGATTGACAGACTCTTCTTAATATCCAACTGACACAATCAGGTTTCTTGTTATTCACTAGAAGGAAATTTAATCCTTTCTTTAAGGAACCAATTGAATGAACTATACAAGAACAACAGATAATATCAACTTGGAGACAAAATGACAATCCTAATTATATGGTTCTTCTTAGTGATCCAAATCAACACTTCCAGATTACTGTGACTGAGTAGAAGGATTTTAATTCCTTTTAAGGAACCCAATTAATCAAATCACACAAATACATCAAATGTGCATTGACAAATTAAATATATACTTGATATATCAATTTGAATAATAAGGAAATACAGAACTGGAGACAACCAAATAACTGAATAATTTCAACAAACAATTGATGCCAGTATAAAACCACAAAATCAGAGATCTTCAATTAACTTCTTTAATATAATACTTGCAACATGGTTTTTTAAAATATTATGAACTTCTTCTATTATCTCCTACTGCTAATGATAATTGATCATCATATGTCCAACTTATATAGAAATATTTATGAAGAGACATAACTCTTCAAATTGTCTTTTGAGAATTAAAAAGAATTAACATAACAACAACAAAAATAATGACCCTAAGCCCTGCTAAGCCACAAGTATATCTGAGCAACATGATCCAAGTACTCTTGGCTTCGATGTGTATCAGCAAATTCAATAGCATTTCTAGTAATCACATCCATTGTCACCATCTTCTCCAGATACTTACAGGCCTCCCCAGATGCTGAGTCTTTATCCTTGAGAGCTTCTAAAGCTTCATGTAATATCACCTGGCATTCTTTAACCCATTCATCTTTGCTCTTCAACTCCTTGTCATTTCTGAACAACATGGGTATACCTACCTTTAAAGCCTCAACACATTCCTTGGCATCATTCTGAAGCTGGTCATGATATTTTTGATGTTGTTAGATCAAGTCTTTGGCACTGGAGGTACCTATAGTATCAGGAGCATCCCTACTCTGTATCTCGTGGAGTTTCTCTTGAATCCTGTTGTTTAACCTTTCATGTTCTTGGATTACCTTATGGTTCTCAGAATAGACATCCCAAAATTTACTTATCCAATGCATCATATTGATATGCCTATTCTATAGCACTGCTGCAAGTGTGTCAATTTGAACTTGGGCTATTTGATCAATAGATGGTGACTAGGCACTTTGTGAACTCTCTCCTTGGGTTAATCTTTTAACTGATCCTCCGAAGGTATTCTTGACAGTATCTTTTAGGAAATGATTTTCTTTTGGCAATCTTTCACAACTCAGCTTATATGCATCTCATTCCTTGATTAGCATTTGAGCCTGTGCTTTATTTAGTTTTGCACCATTTATACCAATGTTTGCAGTAATCAAAGGATCAGTTTCTCCTGCTTTCAAAGTCATAACATACCCAAAAGTTTTTTTAGTATCTATAATGGCAGTCTTCTTATGAGGAGGGTATAAGGCCCATATCATGAGTGAGTTTTCATAATTGTTATACTTGGTACCCATGTATACCTCTGTGACACCCTCAGGAGTGAGCTTGTACTTGTCATTAGTATTATGCAAGAAATTATCAAACACCAAGGTAGAGTTTATGTCAAGTCCAAGAAATATCATGACACCTGCTTCTCTGAGCAACTGTCTACCTCTGTTAGGAGTCATAGCTTTCAACTCATTGTCTAATGTTGTCTTTAACATATCAATCAATTATTTTTCATTATCAGTTGTGACATCTTCAACTGATTCCCTGAGTTCTTTTCCCTTGCATTTATACAAAAATGATTTAAATTCTTGAGAATGATAAATTGATCATCTGCAATGAAAGAATCATATGCTAACTATCTAGGATCCTCATCACCAGGCCCCTCTTCATCTTGCTCTCTATTACGAGATTGATAACACTCCCTTTTTCATTTAGAGATTCTAGTTTCCTATTCATGTAGCTCCTCTTCTCCTACAAATTCCTCATCACTAGAAGACAACAACTCTATTTCTGCAAGCTGTTTTCTCTTCTCATCTAGTTCTCTATTATACTTCTCAATTACTAGTTCAACTTTGGCTTCTTCCATGTTCCTAATAATATCATCATGTGGATATGGAATATGTGTATATCCACTGAGATTTTGTTTCCTTCTAGCAAAATCAATGAAACCCTCAGGATCAAATCCTTTTCTTGCCTCTGCACACCTCATATTGTAATGCATCAATTTGTCCCGGATGAAACCATAACCTTCTTTAGACACCACAATAAAATCCCTGAAGCACAAGGTACTAGGCATGAAGGATTGTTTGTCATAGGCATTTAAGTTCATCACATTATAATAGTTCATTTGCTTGACTATCTCTAGGTAAACAATCCTATCAGGAACTATCTTGGGCAATATAAATGGGGTATCTTCAAAACCATAAATTCTGACCATGGTTGAATCCTCAAAGCAATACCAATCTCCCTAGTTGTGGGTGACATTTGGGGGACCACAAAAATCTTTTGGTCTAAGAAAACTTTTTATTTCATCTGATAGTGAATATTCACAAGGATGATTACACTTTTACACAATATTCTTCAAAATGAATGTAATTGGAGTGGGCAAACCTACTGTCCCATACCCTTGTCCACATTTGCACAGGTGACTTTTGTCCCCTCTTGTCTACTCGAGCAATTCTGAGTTGACTTGGCCATATTTCCATTTCCTAGCCATAGTATAATACCATGTGCATGAGGAGCGAATAGTGCTCAAAAGAGACTATTGGGGAGTTGTTCTTAATTGCAATTAAACTAGCATTAATCTTTCTGAAAATATAAGCAGAATAATCAAACTACCTAGCATTATGACACTGGATATCTGTGGCTATCACCATTAATGGAATTGTCATAAAATTAAGAACCTCTGACCCTAGGACTTGGCCAATGGAATAATATGTGTATTGCATATATGGTTCAAACAAGGACACATGGAATGGAGGTCCATCATTGTCATCAAAAGGCACTATTTTTCCCTCTGCCCTAGGCTTGTGGAGAAGCAATCTCCATCCATTGTATGTGGTGTCTATCCTCCAGTATTCTTTGTCCAAATCTTCATATACTATGGGAAGTGTACACAAATCATCCAAATCAAATACTTCACAAATGGCATTTTTGGATAAGTGTATAATAGGCTCTCCTTGTGGATTGCATATGGCTTTCAGGCTAGGATTGTAATATTTAGCCAAAAGTTTTAGGAGTTCCACATTCACAAACACATCAGGGATGACCAATTTGCCCAAATTCAAATGCCATGGATTAGACACTGGGACATTCCTAAATCTTCTATCATAATGGAATTTGAACAACTCATAGCCTCTGATTGACATCCATACATTTCCCAGGTATTTGCATTTGTCTTCTAACTTCTCTACCTCTACCCTAAGCTGTGCAGACCTTCAAGCTTTAGGGGTAGACCTAGGCAATTGGTCTATCAAATCCTGATTTAGTTTTCTCTCTTTCATTTTCTCATCAAGGCTTTTGTCAATTTTCTATTTTTTAGGCTTACTAGTTTCACCTTGTTGTTTTTTACACTTGCCCTTTACTGGAGTCTCCATTGTAATTCTGAATAGCAAATTCAAATTGTAATCCACCACACAGAGGTTCTTATGTATGTACCTATTGTCTGAGATGATGATCGAACTCCTTTGTTCTCTCCTCCAAGTTCTCACTTATGTGCTCCTCTCAGACAATTCTTTTGAACCCAATTGGAATGATTTCAAATTACTCTTCAGGGGATTTATTCTCAGCCTATAATTAATACTTCCAGTGCATTGATTTTCATAATCGTTGTGAGATGTCACATCATCATAACATCCTTCATCGATGGGACTTTTGTAATGTTGGGGTGATCTAATAGCTTCTTATGGCACTAAAATTTGCAAATGACTCAATCACTATGACCCTTCGTTTTGTTTCCTCGATATCACCTTTTATGAAAACATATATATGTCTGTTTCGGCAAGACATTTCAAGGTTTATCCAATATAGAAATGAGCACAGGAGTTGTTGTCGGCCTGACTTACATTATCATTGTGAGAACAACATCGTACTCTGATATTTCAAATATCTCTGATATAAATATTGGTATGAGTCTTGTCAAAATATTTATCGGCTTCTCTTTATAGGGAAGGTTAGTGAAATCGATAAGACTCAAGAAATTAATACCGATATTGCTTGTCTTTATAACCTGTCAGAAAGAGTCTTATCGATGAGTGTGGTCACTATCTTCATCGAAACAATATGTGGTATCGAGATGACTTCATTTGAATTATCTGATCCTGGTTGTTTCCCCAATGCCTTTATTTCTATCCTTCATCAGAATGATCATCATCGCATGTAACCAAAATACTTTGTTGTTGTGACTATAGATTCAGCAGGACTTGTAAACTCTACTCCGATCTATTCCCTTTTGCCGATGAATCATATCCTCCATATACATCTGTGTGATTTAGGTTGAAAATGCCTTATTGTTGCTAAGACATCATAAGGTTGGAGACACTTTAATCTCTTGCCCCGATGTACATTTCTTCCTGATGAGTCACTAGTTCCACCTGTTTCATGGGTTGTTCAGTAGGAGTCTTACCGAATTCTCTCGTCGATGTGATCTATGCTATCGGGGGAGTGTCCAAAGTATTCTTCGATAATGTTTTCTCATCCCGATGGCCCTCACATTTGATTAATTTGGCATGACTAGGGACTCTCCCTCCGATGAGGGGTCATCGATATTACTTCTTTCATCAGAGATTTCTGAAACTTTAACTTCGACCATTATCCTCATGCCGATACACATCTAGCTCGCCTCAAATGGAACATGGATCGGTATAAAAAAATTGAGGTCTTTCTAAAATCAAAGAACTGAGGCCCTTTTTTAAACTATGGTTTGAGAGGTGAGATAAATATTTGAGGTAAAAATTATATTATGTTTATGGAATTTATCGGCTGTTATTATGATTTTGGGCGTATGATTGTTCTGATTTGGTTGGACATGGGGTGGATAATAGTATAGAAATTTTTTGAAATTTTCCTGTCCCAACAGACCCCTCATTTGAACTTTATTTTATAGACTCAAGAACACTGATATTATTATTTTCAAGAATGTGAGTTAAGTGATCAATTTGTTTCTTCAAACATTTATGCTCATCATGATCGGGTCTTTTACAATAGGCACATTTGACCTTTTCTTTATTAGCCATTTGAAGATGAGGTCTTATTAATTGCTTTTGGGGTAGCTAGTTTCTAATCTTTCTTCTCTTTGCTATTCTTTTATTTCTTATCCTTATTGTTCCTACTTTGTCCTTTCTATTCTTTTTTTCCTTAGTTGGAAACCAGGACATGTGACATAAAGGATTTTAGAGTGCCCTTCAGGATTAGCTTATCTTGCTCTTGTGTGAGAGAGACAACAAAATCATCCAAAGCTAGCATGGTGTACTAAGCCCCAAGTGCACCCTTAGTAGCATATAAGGTAGAAACACACTAAATATTTAGAGCTTAGCTTAGAGAGAATAGTGAGAATGAATTGTTCATCTTTCTTTTCAATTCCACACTGTTTTAACTACAACCTTATTGATTTCAATTTTGTGAAGAAATCTTGGATTGTGTTAAAATTGTCTAGACTTAAACTTATGAGTTCATTTTCCAACATGTGACCCCTCATAGAATCTTGTGTGCCAAATAGTGTTTCTAGCTTTGTCCATATTTAATTTGGTGAATTCAAAGATTTAATATGAAACAGCAAGTCGGGAGAAATAGATAAACACAAAGTTCCATAGGCTTCATCACATCTGTTAAACCATTTAAAGGATTTTCTGCAATTAGAGTGGGTTTAGTTTCTAGCCCCATTGTTATCCTATGCAAACCATCTTTCCTTAAATAGATTGTCATGCATGATTTCCACTTAAAATAGTTGTAAGGAGTTAAGATGGGAGCTGTTGTTTGATCCAAGATCTAGAGAATGCAAAAATGAAGTGCTGAAAAGAAGAGAACACATGAACACCAATACACCCCCCTTTTTCAATGGAATCAGAAATTACCCACCAAAAGTTACAATGTTGGCACTTTATAATTCAATGCGATTACAAGGCTTTTCTCAAGTTACAATAGTCTTAGGGTCCACAGATGGCCAAAGATTGACTTTTGATGTAAAATGATTCTAAAATAAATTCTAGAAAAAGGACTTATATAGCTATGTAGTTCTCTTCAAGATCTTTCCAACACCTATTCATTTTCAAGAAATGGAGTTACTGGGCACAAGATATGGCCTATCAAAGAAAATAGAAACAACTGGCTTCAATTTGCAATAACCAAAGAAAAATGGCAAATTTTTAGATAAAAACCTCTGTGGATGGAAAGTGTTGACCTATTTTCCTCTACTTAGAGTCAAATAACCCAACTTCAAAATCTTGTTGAAATCCCTTTAAAAACTTAACACTGCAAGCCTAAAATCCTTCAAATCTCAGTGTTTTCCTTGTAAAACTCCCTAAAAATTCATTTGGGAAACCCTTGCAAAAAACCTAGAAAAACTCAGAAAATTTGAATCTTTTACCTTAATTTTTGTCCCCCTTTTGGCCTTTATTGGAAAAAGTTCATGTTGTTGAACTAACAAAAAATGGCTAAGGCATGAAAGACTCTTTATCCCATTATCGACAAAATTTAGGTTTTATGAACTCAGGTTAAGTTCACTTTTTGTCAAGTTCGTCGACTGGGCAATTTCCCAATAAAGGGAAGGCAAAGGAGAAGATTTGCAAGAATTGGCTAAGTCAAAAGAAAGCAAGGGAAGGCATTTATCAGCAAAGTTCATAAGATGTGAACTTCCCTCAAAGTTCAAAAACTCCACAGTTCACCGACGAAGTATTTTGCCAACAAGGAAAAGAAGTAGAAAGTGGCCAAACACATGGTTTGGTAAAAGAAAATTTTTCTGATAAAGGGAAATCAACTAAGGCATTAAAGGTCCAAAATTCCTCATGTTCACTAACAAGGCAATTCATCAATAAAGGTGAAGAAGGAGGCAAAGTCCAAAGTTCAAGAAATTGTCAAATCGCTGACAAAGAGGACCCGGTTCAAAAAGGTAACATTTCTCCCATAAGGAAAAACTGGAAACAAGAAAATTGGCTAATTAAATAAATGCAAGGCCCCTTCTATCGGCAAATCGGGCAAAGGCCGAACTTTTCAAAAGTTTAGAATTTATAAAGTTCACCGACATGGTGATTTGTCAACGAACAAGAAGGCAAAAGTATGCTTGGTTTGGCAAAGTGAACTTTTGTCGATAAGGCAAAAGTAAAAGACAAAGGTTTGGTAAAATAGCATTTTGCCAATAAAGAGGAAAGTTGGCCCAAAAGGGCAAAGTTCGCGAAAGCAAACTTTTGCCAATAAAAGGGCAAAGTTGGACAAGGTTCAGAAAGTCAGGATTTTGCCAATAAGGAAAAAAGGTAAGGTAAAATGGTTCGATAAAAGATGATTTTTCCGACAAGGGAAAAAGTGATGAAAGAAAGCCAAGTTCAACAAAATGATATTTTGCCAATAAAGCAGAAAAGTAAGGAAAGTTCGGCAAAGGGTGATTTTGCTGACAGAGGCAAAAGCGATGAGCAAAGCAAAGTTCAGAAAAATTAGTTTTTGCCGACAAAGAAAAGTAAAGGTAGCCAAAGCCAAAGTTCGTGAAAAGATGATTTTTTTTGATAAGGCAAAAGAGGGCTTGATTCAAAGTTTGAACATTTTGCCAATAAGGCAAAGCAAAGACAAGGAATGGTTCAAAAAAGATGATTTCTACCAATAAGGGAAAAATAGAGGCAAAACTAAGCAGAAATGAAACAACAAGCCACAGTTCAAAAAATTGCAAAATTGCTGACAAAAGATGAAATATTCAGAGATCAAAGACAGAGTGGTTTGTATTAAGCAAATTTTGCCAATAAGGCAAAATTCAGGCCAAATTTCCCAGAAATTTAGAAATTGCAGAAATCAATGAAACAAAGAATTGTAATATACTGTAAACTTTAAATATTTGAATTTAAATATTTGAAGTGTTGTAAAATCTCTGTATAAGGGATTTTGGAGGGAAAATTTAGTTGATTTTCTTCATCTTCCATTAATGCAGATCTGATCTGCTCAACTACCTGATCTGTAGATATTTTTGCATTTATTATTGTAGGTGATGAATCAGCTGGTGCATTGAAGAGGAAAAATATCTCCCACCTACTCCATGATCCAAGATATTTTCTACAGTTAATTCTAGCAGGTAGACATTCCCTTTGATAGGGATATTTTCTGACATGCCCATGGGGGCAAATTTATTGTGAAATGACTGAGGTCAATGTAATCAAATGCTATATGTCATGCCCACATTTCCCATGTGGTCACAACACACAACACATGTGTCATGTCCACATTTGTCATGTGGTCATGACATGAAACATCAAAAACTTTTCCCACCCAACTCCAAAACCCCCTCACGCACAACATGCACGCTTGGAGACGATTGCACGAAGGTGAAGACCTCAGTCAAAGTCAGGGAAGTGCGAAGTCCTCTCGCATCCCCTGCGAATGATAGTCTACTAAGGGGGTTATGCAATGTGAGGAGTGTTGCTAATAGGGTTAGCTTGTAATTTCAGTCTAACCCTAAGATTCCTAACTAACCAAAGCGGGGTGATTTCAACATGTGTCAAAATCTAACCATAGGAACTAGAATCATTAATTTAAATTAAATACATCTAGGACATAATTAAAAATCTCATGATAAATAAATGTGTTAAAACAGATAGGACATAAATTACTAAGTTAACCATAATATTCTAGATAAAATTCAGCAGTATAACGCCTCTACGTTAAGAATGGGAAATTTAAAAATATCTCCTAGTTAAAACCATTTAAAAGAAATTAATTTAAAACTAATATATTTCTAAACTAAATTTATTTCAACATTCCTTATTATCCAAGGTGATAAAATTTAAAATAAAATAATCCTAAACTCTAAAGTCAACAAAAATAATTAAAATTCATCCTTAAGTTGAGTACTAACCAAATAAATTAAATGGGGTTCAAATTAAATAATTTATTAAAATAAGTAACCCCTTTACGATATAGATTAGCCAAAAAGAATATAAATAGATTAAATTATTTAAATTTTCTAACAGTAATTTCCACACCTAACCCTCTTTCAAAAATCCCACCTAAATTAATTTAAAAGACCAAGGTTAAATTTAATCTCACAACATAATAAATAAAAAGGCAATGAAATAAAGTAAAAATAGATTTTAAGAGATAACTTAAATTTAAAACTAAAAATCATAAATTAATCTTGAAAGGAAGCTAGGTGTGCGGAAATCGCTTCCTACACTAATCTAATGAGGGGAGAGCTATACAAATTCAATTTATTCCTTATCACTACAACATACAACATCTAACAGAGTTACTACAACAATACACAAGAACCAGAAAGAAGACAGAAGAAGAGAGACAAAGATTTACGGTGGGGAAAACCCTTATCGGGTGAAAAACCCCACACTCAAAAACCTGCACAATGTATTAACAAATCTAAAAGTTGTTTACAATACACTTACAATGCAAGCTTCAATAGTCTTCGATACTCATGTTTGGAGTCAATCTGGTAGCATAATAGTACCTGTAAACCTGTAATACCAACTCCATATCCAAGCACCTGTTTATATAGGAAATACAAGGCAATATTGGACCTTTCTTGGAATGGGAGTCCAACATGGCTTCATGGACCAAAACCCACGCCTAAGGACACTTGGTCAACATTGTAGAATGTGCCTGACACTTGTCCACAGTTCCCATCCCAAAGAGGTCACCTATTTCCAAAATGGGCTATGACAGATGCTCTTACGATACTTACGACCATCATAGAATCTGTCATAGCGGTTACAACTTACAGCTGTAAGAGAATCTGTCATACACATGCTATAAATAGCATATTCTCTTACGACATGTCATATTCCACCTTGGGGTGCCCAAATATGCCTTATTCAAAGATGCTTCATGACAGATGTCATCACCTGTCTTATAACCTTCTATTTCTGACTCTTACATGTCATAGATTCGTCATAGGAATCTGTCATAACCCTTTCGGTCAAACATTCCCTTACACAACATGGAAGATGCTGACACATGGCAAAATGCTCCTACCACAAAGTGGGACGCCTATCTCCTCATGTGAGGACAACATTACAAGTTGTCATTGTCCATGTAGGATTGACACATCACTGTGCCACATCTTGCAATATGACAATATGGAATTTACAAATATTTACAACATAGGCAATTAGATAATAAATGCAAACATTACAAATGTAAGGAATTACCAAGGTTGAGACACCTTAATTCCCAACAAATCTCACAACATACTAAATAAAAATAATAATGGAATAAAGCAAAATTAGATTACAAGGGATAACTTTAAATTTAGAACTAAAAATCATAAAGCCCACAAAAAAAGATAATTAAAAGTCTAGGTTAAAATTTAAGCCCACTTACAAAAAAATAAATTAAAAGCAATGAAATAAAGTAAAGGTAATTTTTAGAAAAACTCCAAAAAAAAGCCTTTAGCCCACTAAATAATTAAAAGGCTTAGGTAAAAAAAAATTCAATCCACTAACTTAAATAATCCTATTAAAATCAAAAGGCATTAACAAAAGGCAAGATTCTAAGTTTAGAAATTGCAAAAGTCATAAAGCCCACTAAAATATTCATTTCCACATTATCATTTTCGAACAAGCACTTAGATTAAATAAAATAACTAGAATAAACTTCACAATTAAAGGCATTAAATTAATATAGTATAATCTAACACCTACATTAATTCCAAATACAATTACTAAATACCTCCATAAAAAAAATTCCACTCAATATACTATTAAATCTTTAGTTAAAAATAATTACCTAAAATAATTATTAGAAAGCCCATCAAATCCCCATATTAAAATTTATCCCATAGACATAAAACACAAGTCAAATTTCAAAAGGATAGAGGGAAAATATCACGTGCATAAAAAAAAAAGAGAATAAACTCCAAATAAAAAAATTTCTCATTCCTATATTTTATTTCCCTCAACCCTAATAAGCTTTTTCTAAATTAATAATCTTTTCCCAAAACCCTAATTGTTTTCTTTCTTCTATTTTCCCTTTCTCTTGCCCTAACTCAGTATGCTTTTCTATTATTTTCTAGAAATCTCTTTTCTACCTTAATCTCTCCTCAACTCACATTGTTATCTCCTTTTACTTCTTATTTTGTTTTGCAGGCTACTAGGGCAGCCATGGAGAAAAATGTATGCACAGGGGTTTACCTCATAGAAAAATGCTCATATAAATTTCTCTCTTTTTTCCCTCTTAATCACTGTGTAAATATTTATTTTATTTTGTTCTTGAGTAAAAAAAAAACTAATATAAATATATATGCAACTTAATAAAAAAGATAACAAACTGCAGGTAAGGGTCGAGCGGCGGTCTGTGTCATGGTGCTTAAGCGCCAAGGGTCTGAGTTATCGGCAGGGGATGGTGAACGCCGGGGGGGGTTGACCCCCCTCCACAGCAACACACAAGGTGTCCAAACAATATGGGTGGCTTTGCCCCCCTTCCAACCCTCAAGAAAAATGAAACAGGAGGCGGCCATGGCCGTCACTACCCGATGCTACTTACAGTCTCTTTTTTTTATATTACAAAGGGTTGTAAAACCCTACGAAAATTACTGTGTTTTGTTCGTTTTTCTTTCTAAGGGTTTTTTATCATGCTTAAAATATATTTGGAATGTATATATATCCATATATATATTCATGCATTTTATAAATAAAAAGAGAACCTAATACCATTATATATATATATATGTATATGTATGTATGTATGTATGTGTATATTTGTGTGTGTGTGGGCATAAAATTATATTCATCATATATGGCATTTTGTCATAACAAAACACTCAGATAATTAATAGTGAGGGATTTTGAAACACATTAAGAGAATACATATATAATCCCATTTCCCTAATAATAAACTTTAGTTGCAGGCTCATATATATATATATATATATATATATATATATATATATATATATATATATATATATATATATATATATATATTCTTTTATATTTTCTTTAACATAAGAGTAACTATAATGACTAAGATTTTCTTTCCAACTATAATAATTTCATTCTAACATATACATTTCCTCTTTTTTTTTGGGTAATAGGAATAACTTCATTCTATTTTTCTTTAAAGGAAGGAAGTAAGGCAAGTACAACAACAAACATATGCTTCTCTTAGAACAACAAATATACCAGCAACAACATATACTCTAACTTCTTCCCTTTGTAGCACAAAAGTAGTGAAATAATCTTTCATTTGAACAACATTGTTAAACAAAAATAGCAACCATAATAGATTTAATTTTTTTCTTTTCCTATTCAAATACACAGTAATAGATTTCTTTCTCACAGCAACCTAATGTAATACAAAAATAAGCAAATGCATTTTCTTTCTTTTGCAACCATTACAATAAAGTCAACAACATTACATAGAGAATAACTTAAAACATAGAAGTATTTTTCTAGTACATCATAGGTCGAGAGAGCTCACTCTCTTAAATAAAAATTTTACAACTAGGCCTCATGGCCATGGCTTCAAAATAGCCATTCAACAAAAACACAAAAATGATAAAATCTTCATCCAAGCTCCATTACTCAAACCTACAATAAAAAAACAAAGGGAAACTTTCCCATTCCCACAAATGATCTCCACCCTACCATAGACTTGAAAAAGGGTCACCCCCGAGCTAGGAGATCATCCTCACCTGGTTTCACACCACATTAACAATACACAAAAACACTCACAATCAAAAAGAACACCCATCCAAGTTTTACACAACAAAATCCATGAAGAATGGATTTAGGGGGTAGGAGAGTGGATGGATCTCTACTCAAGAGGTGCACTCCTAAAACCCAAAGTATCATAATGCTCAAATACAAGGTCTCAAGCCTTAAACACCACAAATAATGATATGTCATCTCCAAGGCACTCATGCCTTCTCAAATAACTCATAGGCACGTATGCCATATCAAAATAACTCCATACTTCACCAAAAGCTCTCAAAACCATCAAAATGTCACATAGATCAAGAGGGTGACCTCGAGGAAGTTCACTCCTCTCCCACCCCATACAAGATGTGCTCTACACAAATGTGAGCCTCATCCATACACCCACAATAAACCCCACAAGACCAAAAAGATTCAAACACATAAAACTTACAAACACACAATGAAAAGTAAATACATGAGAAAGACTTCATGCCTTGAAGCTTACCTATGTAAGCCCAATAATGGAAGAAATTTGATGAAGAGATCTCCAACCTTCTCCAAACCCTTCCTCCAAAATGTCTCCCAAAACTAGCTAACTCCCCAAAAGGCCATCATAACAGAAAATATGTGAAAATGGAGAACCCTCTCCCTCTCTTAAAGAGGGAGTATTATAGGCTCCTCTCAAGAGCCTTGAGAAATGAGAAGGTGACACATGTCACCTTCTCCTTCCTCCTCACAACCCACTTGAAAGCTCCATGGGATGTGGAGGTGACAAATGTCACTCTCCCATCCCACCAAGCCTCACCCTCTCCACATGTTCTCTCACACGTGTGAGAGCAAAGGTGGAGAGGAGGAATCTCACAAGATGGACTCTAAGAAGATAAGATATGACACTTGTCATAGTCCTATTCTCCAAAGAAATCCCATTTGCTCCAAGATGCACACATGTGTGAGAGCATTGGAGATGGGTTTCACACACTTGCAGTCTTGAAGACTCCCCAAGTCTTCAAGGCAAGGGAACCAAAGCCTTGGAAGGAGTGAGTCATGGTTGAATACTTGACCCATCCACCACTCCTTCCAAAATTTGAATTTCATCGCTTTACTTTAGGGTGAAGTTAAAGTGACTAGATAGAGGTTACCCTAGGGTTTAGCATGCTGTGAGAGCACATGTGGAGAGGAGGAATCTCACAAGGTGGACTCCAAGAGGATAAGATATGACACTTGTCATAGTCCTATTCTCCAAAGAAATCCCTTTCGCTCCAAGATGCACACATGTGTGAGAGCATTGGAGATAGGTTTCACACACTTGCAGTCTTGAAGACTCGCCAAGTCTTCAAGGCAAGGGAACCAAAGCCTTGGAAGGAGTGAGTGATGGTTGAGTACTTGACCCATCCACCACTCCTTCCTAAATTTGAATTTCGTCACGTTACTTCAGGGTGAAGTTAAAGTGACTAGAAAGAGGTTACCCTAGGGTTTAGCATGCTCAAATGGGCCCTAGACCCTAGGGGTACAACCTAGGATCAAAATTAACCCAATATAAACACCTTAGCTAGCATAAAATCACATAAAAAGGCCATCAAATAAAAAGCACTAAAATGTGCCAAATCAAACATTATATTTCACAACACCATAATTGAATCAATTAAAAAGGGGTAGACCTAATCAAAAGGACATCAAAAGCAAATATCATGAGAAATCATCATGCAATACACATATGACCTTAGTCCTTCCTAGGATTAGGTCAGTTTATGCAGAATTCACATAAGGGTGTGGGATGATCTCTAATTTTCCATGGCATGGAAAATCATCTACACACTTATGAAAATAGATTAGTAACACATGTATATCATAGCTGAAGTGAAAGAAAGCATACACACACAATGTCACAAAATCATCAAATCCTCCATAATCAACACATAGCATCATCGATAAGATTTACTAGCTGCTACATTTCTAATCATCAACTCAGTATCAAGATTGCATAATAATTCATTCTTTAATACAACCACTAACATTTAAATTTCATCAAAATCAAATAATGCATAACATTATAATTTCAAATGAAATCTAACATGTACACCATAATCAACATCATAGCATAGTCTATCTAATCCAATCATAGCATAAGAAATAAATCCTGAAGGTCTACAAAACGAGATCAACAATCTCAAAGTCCATATGTCATCAAAATGTAAATGCGATGTAAACAAAATATAGGAGTGATATAAATAGGCCTCACACTATATATGCATGTTTTTAAGATGTAATGATGGTTTTTAGGGTGAAAAAGTAGGTTTCTCTTAAACAAGGTTAAGTCCTATTCTTTCACCTAACTAAACATTGGGAAGACAAGGACCGAACTTGGGATCAAGCTACTGATTGCTTGTACATTCCCTAATGCTAATTAGGTATGATTCAGGTGTCTAACTAAGGTTTTATCAAGTGTCCTTATTCACTAATCAAGTAAACCCTAATTACACCTTGTAACAAAAATCAACTAAATTTAGAGATGAAGCAGACAAAATAGATCATAGAAATGCAGAGAATAAGGTTCAGAGATCATGCACCCATAAACTGAGGGATAACTGGACTAGGGCACCAGCTCATTAGTCCTACAACTTTCCATCTATAAAAATCTTCTGCATCAACTATCTGGTGACCTCCAATAGCTCCCAGATCTTAGAGAAACTCCCCAGTTGGACCAGGGCACCCACTCATTAGTCCCGAAAGTGTCAAGATCCAAAATTCTAAAATTTAGTGATGGCTATATTTGCAATATCCATCTTTCTGTTGCTCCTTTTTGCCGTATCTTGTAAACCATGATCTGTACCTACAAAAGGAGGAGAAAGATGTTGTGGCTATATAGGAGCTTGCCTCAGTCAAGCCCCGTTTTCGGTATTCCTACCTCAACAATAGCCAGAGATAAATATTTGCAGAAGTGTGTGCAAACCTAACAAAGTGTATGCAAAAATATCAAACCCTAGATGTCTCAATCAAGGGAAGATCAATAACTTGCTTAAATTCAATAAATACATATAACTTCACCTCAAGGAGACGAAAACAAATGAATACTTGCATGAACAAGAAGGCAAATCAACAATGTTTGTGGAGGATCTCTAAGCTCGATGTTGGAGGCTTCAACGCTTATCCTGATCATGCAAAATGTGTACAAACCTTAGGAAGAGAAAGATAGTCTCAAGATCTTGATTCATAATCTCCATCCATTGTCTCCATGATAGCAAGATTCAAATAATTCTTGAGACCTTCAACAAGTCACTGATCTTCAATGGCAATTTCAGTAGAGTTTTGCATCAAGCTTGCATAAAGATTGTGTCTGATAAAATGATTTTCAAATGTTTTTTACATCTAACCTTAGGAAATTCAAATTTTGAAATAATGTCTCAATATCATGCGAAAACAAAATTTTGAAAATGGAATCCCGAGGTGCACAACGGGAGCCGACACCCTACCAAGATTCAAAATCTCAAAAAATGGCGTAGGACTAGGGCGTAGGCACCTGAGTCCAGTCCCCCATTTTCCAACTGGATCTATATCTAGGGGGTCCCAGGGACCCATAATCCAAATTCTCTTTCCGGGTTCCTGTTGTCACGGAGGATTGCGCCCTAAATGCTAAGTGTGAAACTCAACAATCCCGTGAAACATCTTTGAGCCTGCGGGTATGCTTGAAGTGAAGATGAATCTCCAGATTATGGGCTGGTTCCCCTTTTGATTCTCCTAGAAACTAATGAAATTTTGATGGGAAAAGGGTAAAAGGATAACTATTGAAAGTAAAAGATATTTCTAGGAGGGGATGCACCAAAATATAACTAATGATCAGATCGGTTCACAACTATTTCTCAAATGATCTATTTACATAGTTCAGTTTGGGCAATTTAATCACATGAGTAATTCATAAGAAGGATTTAAAAAATCTATCTTCTAGAAGGAAAAATAGTGTTTCACAACCTGGAAGTCAAGATGAATCAATGGCACAACCTATGACCTATGATAATTAATTACTTTTGTGTATGTGCAACCATGAATGAGACAAAAGTTCAAAAGTTTTGGTTTTAAAACACATTAAGCTTTATCAAAATCATTCATAAAGACACCACATGAAAGTGAGAAGGTAAAAACTTGACCTTTTTGAGTAATAGAAGGAAATATTGCAACAATAGAACTAAAATAACCTATAAACCTACTGCTGTAAATTAATCTACCATCATTTGAGTTACAAAACTGTAAGCCTCTTTGCAATGTGCAAGAGAGAGTAAAAAGCAAGAACTGAGAGAGAAACTAAGTTTTTCACCCTATAATACAAAAAAGAGTCCCCAAGGGACTAGCATGAGTCAACTGTAGTCAAATCCACTCCAAAATATCTCTCCCAAATGTGATCCACGAGAAAAACTGAAAAGACTTGAAAAGAAGGCCCAAAACTGCTCCAAAACGGGATAAAATAGCTCCAAACTCTCTCTCATGATTAATCTGACCCAAAAGGACCCCAAAAACACTCCAGTTTGACCAAAAGTCAAGGATAAACTCAAGATGACTCCCAAAACTCATCAGTTCTACATCACTTGTGTTTTTTTTGCATATTTTTGGGAAAAGATAACTGTTTAATCAAATATTAAAGATAATTAGTTAAGATTACTTTAACATGTGTCATGTGATAGTCTTCTTTTATGCATTTCATGGCAAAATATTTAGGTAATTTAGAAAATATTACCTTTAATATTTATTTACATAGTTTCTTTTGTCTAAACATCATGCAAGAACACAAAGGCCCCACTCCTTTACTAGCACATACCATAATAATGTCCTCAAATCTCAAGAAACTAAGGTCTCCAAGTGTTCATAATGCCTTAAGTCAATAAATAAGGTCAAAATACCTTCTTTGCATGAGCTTTCCTTAACCTTAAAACTAATTACCTTAAGGCTCAGAGTCAATGATAATCACAAAATAGTATTATTACCCTTATGACTCCCAAAAATCATCCTCCAACTCACGGGCCCCTGTCATGATTTCTAGGTTTGATACTTAGCACAAGTTTTGACCCCAGGGTATTTTGCATAGCAATGATTTTTCAAAATCTAAGTAAAAACAAAATGATTTAGCCCACAGGCTAGGGCATGAAATGTCTTCAAAACACTTCTCGAACCCTAAACTTTGCTTCATTTTTCCATTTTCATCCTTTTGGTTTGGCTCTGCATCGCCATGTTTTCTAGGAGCTTGAAGCTTCAGATGAAGGCATTTGAATGGTTCTTTCATGCATCTCTTGGCCTCTACTATGAATTCTTTATGCCAATCTGAGTGAAACTTAAACAAATTTTGCCTTCAGTGCCGCCAAGGAGGTTTTGAAGGCCTTGATTGAAGGCTCCTGAAGGTTTTTCCTTTGCTAACTCGCTTTGTTGTTTCACTGGTAAGTGTCACTTTGTATCTTCTCTATGGATACCTAAGGAAATCCTGAATGAAAACTAGTTTTTGGGTCATTGATTCTCTTATCTTTCAATGAAAAATGTGCCTTAGAAACAATGAATGGATTTTTTTGTGTTTGATGTATGTTTTGTTCTTTAGCACTGGTAACTGTGAAAAAAGCTTCTTACATTTTTCTGCTCTGGTTTTGCTTTGTTGTTCTTCAAGAAAACTGTAGAACTTGGCCTCCCTTGTGGCTCTTTTTCCTATATAGAAAATGATGGAACCCTGCTTCATTTTTGTATTCTATATGTTAGGGTTTTGATAGTTGCATGAAACTCATGAGGCTCCTTTGCTTTCTATGAAGCTAAGGGAAATTTCTTTGTTCCATAACATATTGTTGTATATGCCTCTGCTCTTTTCATTTTTAGTTGAAGAATTTTCACATACTGGTTATTTGATATAGTCCTTAATGACTATTTTGTCACTGTGGCAAAAATTGATGCAAATGGTACCTTCTCATGTCTGCTTTCTGTGAAGGTAAGTGTGGAGGGTTCAAGTGTAGCTAATAACTTCATCAAACCACCCTTATGAGGCTTTGGGAATGATGACCTATATGCCCTTGTATGCTGAAAACAAAACTCACACTTTTAAACATACTCCTGACTGTGACTCTGTAGGTATTTGGCTCCTTATGAGAAACCGCTCCTTCAATGATGCTATACATGACATCCTACTATCATGGGGCTTTTCTTAATTGTGACTGTTACACTTTTATTTGGTGCCATTGCTACTATTCACTTCAGTAGGGTTGTCTTCTTGTAAGGTCACTGTTTAATCTGCATGTTATATATTTTCTCCATATTGGTCAATGTCTTCCATAAAATCTATGAATATATACCTTTGCACTGTAAATGAAAATATTGCCTTAGGACTGGTGAAAAGTTCTTGAAAACTACAAACTAGGTTGGTGAGAAATTTAAAGGGTTTTTTCACCTTATTGTCTTCTAATTTCTGTACAAAAATTGCAAAAACCTAGATTGTAGTTTTTGAGATATGATTGAAACACGTGACTACTGTCCTATGAGGCTGATTTAGACCTTTCTTTTAATGATTACTCATCGTCCTAAAGACTGCTCCTTGTTTCATGATTGTTATGAGAGATGCCATTACTCTTTTGAAATTTACTATCCATTGTTTTGAGCTATCTTTATAACTGCACTACTTCTGTTGTATGTCTATGTGACCTTGGCATTGGATGCTCCCTATTTTCAGATTTTAATGGATAAATCTAGTTATGTTGATATACTTTATTCTTAGTGGCATAGTACTTTCATTGTCCTTTAAGCCTAGCTTTATCATTATGTTCTTCTCTTGACTGATGGTTATGTCTTCAGAACTCTTTGCCGACCTTGACAATAAACTTCTTTCATGTTTTTTGGAATGTTAGATCTTCCATAATGGGTACAGACTTGTATCCCATCTCCTTGACATACATCATAGATGCTCTTACACAAGCCTTGCAACTCCATCTTGTGTCCAAGGAAATATCACTGCTTCCCCTACCTTTCAAGGAACTCAGTCAAATAGGAAACACTTGTCTTAGCACTCCTTGGGACTTTCTTAAACATTTTGTCCTTTGAAACCTTACAATCTCTTGGAGCTTGATATGGCCTTCTTGTTAACAATTGTTCCTGCATTCCCTCACTTTTATAGTGCTCTACATGGAATATATGATGGGTTATGATGAAAGGTATAGTTACACTCCTTGCTGTTATGATTGTGTGCTACTTTGTCATGATGTCTTCTATTTAGAGGATTGTCTTTCTATGCTTGTCATTATTTGTGACATTCATACAAGATGACTGCACCTTTTACCAATTTTGTTAGAATTCTATTGTGAATGGAAAAAAAATCAATAGTATGACTGCTTATACAGTCAACCCATGACTACCTACAATATTTCATTTATGCTTTCTTGATGAGGCTAGCACTTATAATGTGACTGTTGCTACCCTTGGTTCCTTTATGACTACTCCAGCTAGTAAAAACTATTTTGACTTTGATCTGAAGTAAGTATGAAGCATCCTTCTTGTATTTAATAATTTTTATCTTTAGTTAACTCTTGCCTCTCAATCATGCAAAATTAGAGAGGGAGTTAAACTAGAAAATGAAAACTCATGCAAAGGAGTTGTGGAGTGTTTTTCCTTGATTTATGGTCAAACTGAGGTGGTTTTGGAGTTCTCCTTGGTCAAACTAATTGAGAGGAATAGTTTGGAGCTATTTTGTCTTGTTTTGGAGTAGTTGAGACCCTTCTTTTTAGGGATTTTCTGTTGAGCTCGTGAGAGAGATATTTTTTAGTAGAGTTGACTGCAGTTGACTCAGGAGAGTCCCTTTGAGGTTCTTTTTTGTATTATAGAGGAAAAACTTAGCTTTTTTCCCTCAGTTATTGATTCTATGCTTTTTCTTGCACATTGCAGAAAAGCCATACAGTTTTGTAACTCATTCTTTTATGACAGATTTATACATAGTAGCAGGTTTACAAGTTATATCTTTATCATTTTTTGCTGTATTTTCCTTCTATTGTTCAAAAGATTAATATTTACCTTCTCAGATCCATGTGGGTGTCTTCATGAATGATTTTGATAGAACTAATGTGTTTTAAAACAAATTAGAACCTTTAATTCCTGTCTCATTCTATTTTGCCTTCAAAGTTATGAAACATATAGTTTCCATCAAAAGACTTATAACCAAGCCTTCCTCTGAATTATTAATGTGATCAAATTGTTCCATTTTCTAAGCTGTGTCAAAATAAATTTATTAAAAAGATAGTTGTGAATCAAGTCATCCTTTTAAAATTATTTGGTGCATCACCTTATAGAAGTAGTTGTTATTTTCAAACAAGTTATCTTCTTCACCTTTTTCATCAAGATACCATTAGTTTTATAGGATATTAAAAGGGGAATCAACCCATAATCTGGAGGTTCAATCTCACATAGGTCACCTATAGCCTGAGTTTGATCCCATGTTGCACAGGATTGTTGAGTTTCACACTTAACATTTGGGGCGCAATCCTTCGTGACAATAGTTCCATCAATAGTTATCTCAGAAAATGAACATTTTGCAACTAGAGACTAACCAATCAGGGTTTCAGGAAGGCCAAAAGTAGAGAGGTTAAGAGATCACCAAAGGCAAGGAGCTAAACTAAGGGAAATTGTACCATGAACCATATAGGAGGACAATTTATGACGTAACATTTAGCCCCCATTTTAGTGGCCATATGACACTACGTGCATATGCAACTAAAGGAAAGTAAATACATCAATCGTGAAAAGGATACCCAAAAGGATACTGTAGAGGAAGCTAAAGTGTTTTCACCAAGAAGGAAGAAGCCCCCAATTATGTAATCCTATAAGACCACAAAGTTAGGAACCGCAACCTGCAAAGGAACACTTGTCAAAAAATCAAAATTGAATCAACCTGCAACCACCACCAATGAATCAATACATAAACACTAAGGGGGTTAAGTGATGAGACATGATGAGGGAGGAAATCGAGGGAGATATGTGCCCCACCTTGTTTCTACTTGCTTAGTCTGAAAAGGAGAAACAAGGGGATATTCACGCGCGTCGATTTCAAGGGAAACTTGATGAGAAACATACTGTGAGGGTTGTTTGAAGAAACAATGCTCGGGCACCACATATTGGGTTAGGGAGAGAGTGGAACCAAGATTCCAATGCAACAAATGGCACAGAAATCTAAGTTCAACAGCTCAAGATAGAGGCTCAAGAGTGAAATAGATCAATATTGCACCTAGTTAGGGATAGGAATTCTCATCCACTTACTTTATGTAAAGGGAGTTTTCACTTATCACTTACTCATTCTTGTTTCTTATCATTGTAGGAAAGTAGAGGAGAGAGAGAGAAGGAGAAGAGGAGGACAGCCATGCTGAGCTGACTCCCGTATTAGCCCCTGCGACTGGAGATGCTCAGAGCCCAAGTGGCAGAGAGGCATTTCAAGGCTGAGGTAGGGTCCTAATATTATGCTTCTATCATCTCTATCATATTTATGTTTTCTTTCAATTGTTTTTATCATTTACCATGCCGAGGGAGGTATAAAGGATAAGGGTCCCTAGTAGGGGCACCCGGGTCGACCTAGGGCGTCAAAGTCTCACTAGGGCGCCCTAGTCCCTTAGGGGTGCTAGTGTCCCTCTAGGGCACCCAGGTCCTCCTGAGGTGCCTGGTTCCACAGAGGACATGGGCCCTAGGCACATGCACTCATTGTTGTTTTAGATAGTAGTTTTTGTTTTGAGGATGAAAAATTGATACTACTGCTTGTTTTTCAATTTATAGGACGTCCCCGAGACACGAGAGCACACAGGCGGTCACCTGATGGCACTAATTCGAGAATGTGCTAGTACCATGTCTAGCACAGAGAGAGAGCACTTGCAAGTAGTGGGCTTATGGTGGGTGTTTGATATGCTCGCAATCAGATTTCATTACAGCATGTTGATGGCATTGATGGAGAGGTGGAATGCAGATACATCCACATTCCACTTACCTACAGGCGAGATGAGTATCACACTGGAGGATGTGTATAGGATCCTACGACTACCTATCTGAGGAGAGATAGTGAGGATCATGGGACATCGCACAATGGAGTATACTCATGAGAGTCAGTTGTATTAGCTAGGTCGCACAGTCTCATGGGCAGAACGAGAACATATTCAGCTCCATCTTCTAGAGCAGGGATGCGGTGACATCCCATTGGTTCAGAGGATCATGATAGTCATTGTCACACTAGCCATCACGCTAGATGGATGAGGCATTCACCTTCATGGGGGTCTCATTCACACCATTAGAGTGATGGAGGAGCATCAAACCATATATGCGTGGGGGTGCAGTATGCTTACAGACCTCTACCATGACCTAAGACAGTATGTCCATTACGAGATGCATAGTCTGCTGATCTGCACTTTATTACAGGTTTAGGCTTTTGAGAATATCAGGTGCACATGACCAACAGGGTTTCCTATAGAGTCAACATTCACCCATCCATGCGTTCATGCCTATCCACTAGTCAGATGTTGGAGACACGGTGATCTGTTATATTAGAGAGTTGTCTTTGATAGATTGTAGCCCAATGATATTATCTATGTTGGGAACTAAGGTGTCTCAACCTTGCTAATTCCTTGCATTTATTATTGTAATGTAATTTATTTACTTAGCCTATGTTGTATTTTGTTGCACATCTTGTTTTGTCATTTAGTGTGAAGTGGCACGATGAGTTGTCACTCCACTTGTAAGATGACTAGGATGGTCAACACACTCCATGTGGAGATAGGCATCCATTTTGTGTGGTAGAGGTTTTCTACCATGTGTCAGCATCTTGACTAGTGTGTAAGTGAATCTTGACCAAAATGGTTATGACAGATTCCTATGATAGAGTCTATGACATGTAAGAGTCAGAAATAGAAGGTTCTATGACAGGTGAAGACATGTGTGACAAGGCATCTTGGAAAAAGGCATCTTTGGGTGCCCCAAGGAGAGTTATGACATGTTGTAAGAGAATATGCTATTTATAGCCTGTTTATGCTAGCTCTCTTATAGTTGTAAGATATGTCACTATGATGGATTCTATGACGGTTGTAAGAGTCGTAAGAGAATCTGTCATTGCCCATCTTGGGAATAGGTGACCTCTTTGGGATGGGGTGACTTGACAAGTGTTAGGAACATCCTACAGTGTTGGACAAGTGTCCATAGGTGTGGGTTTTGGGCCATGTGGCCATGTTGGACGCCCATCTCAAGATAGAGCCATTTTTGCCTTGTATTTTCTATATAAACAATTGCTTTGGAGAGATGTATTATGTGATTGACAGGTACTATTATGCTACCAGATTATCTCTAGATATAAGTGTCGAAGACTCTTGTAAGAGCATTGGCTCTGTAACTATATTGTAAACCTCTTTGTTTAGATAATACATTTGAGCTGTGTTTTGGAGTGTGGGATTTTTCACTCGTAAGGATTTTCCCCACGTATAGCTTGTCTCTTACTTCTTCTATCTTACATTCTTATGTATGTGTTTTCTGCAATATCTCTATTAGTGGGTTAACATTGTTGTAACTATAAAGATTAAAACAAATTTGCACTCATCTCTCCTCATTAGATTAGTGTAGGAAGCAATTTCCGCATGCCTAGCTTCCTTTCAGTTGGTATCAAAGCTTGATCACCTTTGGTCCTAGTTGTTGGGTAGGGGTTTTTTGAGCTAATCTTAGGTTGAGTGGGAGCTTTGTGCAGTGCATTATGTAATCTTGTTGCAGGAAAGAGATGGCAAACACATCCGGAAGATTAGAGGTGGAGAAATTCAATGGCACTAATTTTGAGTTATGGAAACTTAAGATGGAGGACATGCTTGTTGATCGTGACCTATGGGAAACCGTATCTAGTGTAAAACCAACCGCAATGACACAATCTGATTGGGATCTCAAAGATTGGAAGGCTAAGGGTCTCATAAGACTTAGTCTAGATGATTCTATCCTATTAAATGTCAATGAGGAGAAGAGCACAAAAGACATTTGGAAGAAGCTAGGTAATGTTTATTAGGCCAAATCCCTAGTGAACAAGATTTTTCTAAGAAATTTGTTTTCTCTAAGGATGGAGGATGGAGGATTAGTTGCAGATCACCTGATGCTTTCAACATGTTAGTTGCACAATTGACATCCATTGGTGTGAAGATGGAGGAGGAGGATCATTGTATGACCTTGCTTTGTTCTTTTCTAGACTCGTAGGATCATCTTGTTATGGCTATTGGGAGCACCACATCCAAATTCAAAATGGATGAAGTGGTATCTTTGCTGTTATCTAAAGAGATGCAGAGAAAGTCTTCTGAGGCAGCCAAAGAGGCTCTTGTAGTTCATGGAAGACCTAAGGAGAAAGGGAAAAAGAAGGACAAGAAAGTTGAGAAGGGAAGATCCAAATCTCCTGGAAAGTCCAAGTCTTTCTGTTGGAACTATGGTAAAACTGGGCATTTCTAAAAGGAATGCAAAGAGGAAAAGAAAAAGAAAAAGAAGAATGTCCCAGATTTAGATTCTAACAAGTCACAAGATGATGGTGATGCTTTCATCACAGCCCTAGCCACCCATGCATCTGATGATGTGTGGTTGATAGATTTTGGTGCATCATTCCACATGACCTCGCATCAAAGCTGGTTCACAAAGTATGAAGAGTTTGATGGTGGAAGAGTGTACCTAGGTGATGATTCTCATATGAAGATTGTTGGTCATGGAAGAGTCTCAATCCAATTCCCTGATGGATGAGTGAAGGGAATCACTAGGGTTAAGCACATCCTAGGCTTGGCTCAGAACCTACTTTCTGTAAGTATGTTGAATGATGCAGGTGTGCAGGTTGTCTTTTTGAAGGATGGATGCAAGACGACTAGAGGATCTATGGTGCTTATGAAGGGTACTCAGAGAGGTACTCTGTTTCAGTTGGAGGCATGCACTTCATAGTGTAATAGTTTTTCTGACTCGAAGAAAAGAGCTGCAGTCACTTCATCCCCACCACCTGAACGAGCAGTGAAGAAATCTATTGTAACACATTCTGATGGTAGTGCACATCCTTTGGAAGTTAAACTTCTTGCTGAAAAGACTATGTTATGGCATTTGAGATATGGCCACATTGGTGAGAAGGGTCTTAGAACCTTAAAAAATAAAAACCTCATTGAGGGGTTAAATGATTGTAATCTCAAGTTTGACTTTTGTGAACATTGTGTATATGGAAAGTAAACTGTGTTTAGTTTTACTCTAGTTCTCACAAGTCTTCTAGTGTCCTGATAATGTTCCTTCAATTTCCAAATCTGTATATTTTGTATCTTTCATAAATGATTATAGTAGAAGGACATGGGTTTATTTTATCAGAAGCAAGACTGAAGTCTTTAGTTAGTTTAAAGAGTTTAAAGCCTTGCTGAAAATCAGACTAGTAAAAAGATTAAGTGTTTGAGAATTGATAACGGTGGTGAGTTTTGTTTGGTAGAGTTTGATAAGTTATGCAAAGAGCAAGGGATTGAAAGACATAAGACAACTCCATACACCCTGCAACAAAATGGAGTTGTAGAGAGGATGAACATGACACTGATGGAGAAGGCTAGGAGTATGCTTAGTGGAGCAAGCCTCGAACAAAAGTTTTAGGCTAAAGTTGTGGCCATTGTTTGCTACCTAGTAAACAGGTCTACTACATCAGCTCTTGTTGGTAAGACACCTATGGAGGTGTGGTCTAGTAAGAAGCCTTTAGTTAGACATCTTCATGTTTTCGGTTGTGAGGCATATGCACATGTGCCTAGGGAGAAACAATCTAAATTGGAGAACAAGGCTATTAAGTGTATTTTCATTGGCTATGGAGTCCGTGTGAAAGGATACAAGCTTTGGGATCCTGTGGCTGAAAAAGTGTTGTATAGAAGAAGTGTTATCTTTAGAGAGCTAACACCTTCTTCCATTGTTCTACAGCTAGAATAGATAGAAAAGAAAGAAGATGTGGTTCAGTTTCCTTCTACCTCTGAGAAGACTGAATCGACAGACCCTGTGAGACCTGATGATGAGGAGAGCTCTAGCAGCTCTGAAAGTTCAGAAGAAGAAGCAGAACCTCAACCTTAGCTATTGAGGAGGTCTACATGAACAAGGAAGCAACCTAATAGGTTTGGTTATTCATTACTTGATTCTAGTTGTGCTTTTACCTTGCTTACTAACATTGATGAGCCTATAACTGTGACAGAGGCTATAGACATGAAAGATGCAGGTTCCTGGAAGGAGGCCATGGAAGATGAGATGGCTTCTTTGGAAAAGAATAAAACATGGGACATGGTGCCTTTGCTTGATGGACAGAAACTTGCTAGATGCAAATGGGTGTTCAAGAAGAAATTTAGTGTAGATGGCAGTGTTGAAAAGTACAAAGCTAGACTAGTTGCGAAGGGGTATTCACAGGTGGAGGGAATTGATTATGGTGAAATTTTCTCTCCCATTGTAAAGCTGACATCTATTAAGTTCCTATTATCTCTTGCAATAGCTTATGACTTAGAAGTGGAGCAGATGGATGTGAAGACATCATTCCTTCATGGTGATTTGGAGGAAGAAATTTACATGTCACAGCTAGAGCATTACATAGAGAAAGGTAAAGAAAATTTGGTTTGCAAGTTGAAAAAGTCTTTGTATGGTTTGAAGCAGTGTCCTAGGATGTGGTACTTGAAATTTGATGCCTTTGTGTTATCAGTTGGATTTCTGAGATCAAAATCAAATCATTGTGTGTATTACAAATTTGACAATGATCACATTCTTATTATTGCATTGTATGTTGATGATATGCTGTTAATTGGGAATGGTAAGAATATGATTTCTGATTTGAAGTCTCAGTTGTCAGTATAGTTTGAGATAAAAAATCTAGGGGCAGCTAGGTACATTTTAGGAATGGAAATCAGAAGAGACAGAGCAAACATAACACTTTGGTTAAGCCAGAGTAAGTATGTGAAGACCATGTTGGATAGCTTCAGCATGGTAGATTGTAGACCATTGTGTGTTCTTGTTTCTTTGGGGACAAAGTTGTCTGTTAATGATTGTCCAAAATCTCCTAGTGAGGTGGAGGACATGAGTAGAGTACCTTATGCTAGTACTATTGGCAGTTTGATGCATGATATGGTTTGCACAAGACCAGACATTGCCCAAGCAGTGGGAGTCCTTAGTCGATTTATGGCTAATCCTAGATGGGTACATTGGGATGTAGTTAAGTGAGTGTTTAGATATTTGAGAGGTACTTCTGAGTATTCCATATGCTATCATGGTAATGCTACAGGACCTTCGCATTTAGTTTGCATTCATGGATTTGTGGATTCTGATTGGGCAGGTGACATTAACAACAGGAGATCCACCAGTGCCTATGTGTTCACTATGTTTGGTGGTACAATTAGTTGGATAAGTAAGCGACAACCTATGGTTACTTTATCCATGACAAAAGCCAAGTATATGACAGAAAATCATGCTTGCAAGGAAGCCATTTGGCTTAAGAGGTTGTGTTTAGATATTGGTGTTGATGCAGGATAGATTATGATTTGTTGTGACAGTCAGAGTGCGATTTACCTAGCAAAGTATCTGACTTTCCATGCCAGAACAAAGCATATTAATGTATAGTTTCACTTCGTACAAGACATGGTAGAGGATGGGAAGGTGAATTTCGAGAAGGTAGACACTTTGAAGAATGTTGCGAATGCATTGACGAAACCAGTGGGCACAAAGAAGTTCAGATGGTGTTCAGAGTCTATGGGCCTCTCGGCCTATAGTAGTTAAATCTTGTTATTTCTATTGGCTCTTACAAGGTGTTTGACAAGTGGGAGAATGTTGGGAACTAAGGTGTCTCAACCTTGGTAATTCCTTGCATTTATTATTGTAATGTAATTTATTTACTTAGCCTATGTTGTATTTTGTTGCACATCTTGTTTTGTCATTTAGTGTGAAGTGGCACGATGAGTTGTCACTCCACTTGTAAGATGACTAGGATGGTCAACACAATCCATGTGGAGATAGGCATCCATTTTGTGTGGTAGAGGTTTTCTGCCATGTGTCAGCATCTTGACTAGTGTGTAAGTGAATCTTGACCGAAATGGTTATGACAGATTCCTATGATAGAATCTATGACATGTAAGAGTCAGAAATAGAAGGTTCTATGACAGGTGAAGACATGTGACAAGGCATCTTGGAAAAAGGCATCTTTGGGTGCCCCAAGGAGAGTTATGACATGTTGTAAGAGAATATACTATTTATAGCCTGTTTATGACAGATTCTGTTACAGCTATAAGATATGTCAGTATGATAAATTCTATGATGGTTGTAAGAGTCGTAAGAACATCTATCATTGCCTATCTTGGGAATAGGTGACCTCTTTGGGATGGGGTGACTTGACAAGTATCAAGAACATCCTACAGTGTTGGACAAGTATCCAAAGGCATGGGTTTTGGGCCATGAGGCCATGTTGGATGCCCATCTCAAGATAGAGTCATTTTTGCCTTGTATTTTCTATATAAATAGGTGCTTTGGAGAGGAGATGTATTATGTGATTAACAGGTACTGTTATGCTGCCAGATTATCTCTAGATATGAGTGTCAAAGACTCCTACAAGAGCATTGGCTCTGTAACTGTATTGTAAACCTCTTTGTTTAGATAATACATTTGAACTATATTTTGGAGTGTGGGGTTTTTCACCCATAAGGTTTTCCCCACGTATATCTTTTCTCTCTCTTTTTCTGTCTTACATTCTTGTGTATGTGTTTGCTGTAATATCTCTGTTAGTATTGTTGTAACTGTAAATATTAAAATGAATTTGCACTCATCTCTCCTCATTAGATTAGTGTAGGAAGCAATTTATGCACACCTAGCTTCCTTTCAATCTAGAGACCGTATCGTGGCTATATCCTATGGCCTGGCCAGTGGAGACAGTTAGTGAGGATACAGAAGGATTGGCTAATGGTCGGTTGCCTCAATCATGTCATGGTTTGGTTCTACTTTGATAGGGTGGCACGACAGTTTAGACAGGTACAAGATGTTGCTTCAGTGCATCTGAGCTATATACGCATCGTGCGTAGTGCAGTCAAGGTTGTTGCAAGGTGTGGCCCTTGGTCTCCTTGTTCAACGCTGTGCTACGGTGGTTTGTGACAAGGGCTTAACCGCCTCCCATGCTTGTTAAGTCAAGTGGTTGTATTAGGCATTAAAAGGTTGATCTTTTGGTACAACGGTAGCTAACAATTGGTATCAAAGCTGTGGTCATGGGTTCAAACCCTGCACATGCACTGGGGGGGATTGTTGCAAGGTGTGGCCCTTGGTCTCCTTGTTCAGTGCCGCGCTGCGGTGGTTTACGACAAGGGCTTAACCACCTCCCGTGCTTGTTAAGTCAAGTGGTTGTATCAGGCATTAAAAGGTCGATCTTTTGGTACAACGACAACTAACAATTGGTATCAGAACCAAGGTCACGGGTTCAAACCCCATGCTTGCACTGGGGGGGATTGTTGCAAGGTGTGGCCCTTGGTCTCCTTGTTTAGCACTATGCTATAGTGGTTTGCGACAAGGGCTTAACCGCCTCTCTCACTTGTTAAGTCAAGTGGTTGTATCAGGCATTAAAAGGTTGATCTTTTGGTGCAACGACAGCTAACAAAGGTGAACAGTACTGGATGACCGACAATAGTAGATGTACCTCTCAGTGATGATGATGGTCTCAAGGATGTAGTGCTAGTATCAGATGTAGATGATGTCAGTTGTACCTGAACATATTAGAACTGATGGCATATAGAATTACATTCTCCTATCTTTCCTCCCGGTCACCCTACAGGCGATGCTCGACCTTGGGTTGGTCACGCTAGTGACACAGGGGTAGAGGATGATGTGAGTGACTTCACAGGATACTATGATCTTGAGGAGGATGCGGAGGATGATGATGAGGAGGAGGAGGTTCCATGGTAGTACGCCTTTAGGGCGAGACCACGATAGGACCAGTAGGAGGCGAACACTGACAAGGAGACCAAGTCGAGACCACAGTCTAGAGCTCATGGTCCAATCCCTGCAGGTGTTGAGAGACTGAGTCAGAACAAGAGGGGGGAGTGTAGTAGGCCTTTGCCCCCGGCTATAGATTAGACTATAGAGCTCATGACACCTTCAACAATTTGAGATCCATCCTAGCAAGATGGAGATCTAGGTTAGCTTTGCTTCATTAGTTTCATGTTCTTTATGTTTATTGTTTATGATGGTTATGTGAGTGTCTAATATCTATCTTATCTCTATTTTGTAGTTGGGACTGACACTTGGCAAGACTTTGTGAGCAATGTCATAGTAGACATAGTACCTTCAGATGTATCTGAGAAGCGGGTACGGGCGGGGTATTCACCACGACCATCCACTGAGCAAGATGCAAAGATATTTATGCCTTTCATCAGGTACAGGATAGCTATAGAATCTATTCTAGAGCAGTCTACATGAGAGAGAGACGAGTTACTTGGGAGAGCTGAGCATGTCGAGGCTAAGCTTTAGGCACAGTGAGAGCAGATGGTAGTAGTGCCTACATCAAAGAGAGAGCTAGTCATCAGTGAGTTCTTACTATTTGAGGTCTATCAGGTGAGAGCTGACAGAGATAGGGCTTAGGCTGAGAGAGACCAGTACCATCAGATGTACTAGGAGGCACACGCAGAGGTGATAGGGCTGAGAGGTGAGATTAGGGGTTACGATCACAGAGTGTCTCTAAGAGTCATTCGCAATCCGTAGCCACACATGGTCAGGCCTCTTCCATGTGCACATCACGAGGGCCCGAGGGTATGGGTGACCGGGGTTCAGCTATATGATGTGTATATATTATGTACTTTGACATCCCATTTTGTTATGAGGGATAGTTGACTCGGATATATATTTGAAACTGATGATGATATATCGGTATATGATGTTTATTTTTCTGTCTATTCGTAACTATTTTAATCTATCACATGTGATTTTGTAAAATGCAACTAGTGATGAATGTTGAAGGCTAATATGGAAATGTAATTAGTGCTAATGTGATATACTAATCAATTCTTTGCAAAACATTTTAGTAACAAACACAATGATTAAAATTTCACATACAACCTAAACTTCTATGCTATGTTCAGTTAATACAAGAGTGATCTAAGCAAAGAGTATATAAGCGAGATACAACAATGATTAATTGATCAAAGATTCAATGTTAAATGAATTAAGAAAAAATAGTAATATCTTGTCAAAATTGAAGCTACTCTATCTAATAAATTCACTTTATAAAGTAACATTTAACATCAAATCATAAGCATGAAATTTCTTGAGGTATAGTGGTGCCTGCAAGAACATTCAGGTTTCAAGCATTTAAATATGCAGGCACCTTCCCCAAAAAGTCCAAAAAATCTGACACTTTTGGCCTCTGCAGTTGAAAAAATGCCAAAATCAGTTAAGGTGCAAGTGTCTTTCTATATACAAGGGTCTTTGTATATACACGCTGGTTAAATGTGCATTGGCGGGTCAGAAATTTCTATCGGCCTTTCAAAAAGTGAGTTAAATGCATTTCTAAATGCATATCTGATGCAGAGGTGTTAGGTCCTCAAAGATAATCTAACAAGATCAAAAGGTTTCAATAGTTTGTGGGCTTCAACCAATAAGACTTCTCTAGCCTTCCTCTTGTCCTAAACTCCACCAAAGGGCTTAAGTTTGGATTCCAACTTCTTAGATGAATTCTAGCACCTTCTAGGGTCTCAACCTACCCTAACCAACAAGGTTCCAAAGGTTTCACAAACCAATTTGATAGATTCTTGACAATTCCCATTAAACAGGCCTAATCCTTGTAGTCTTGTTCAGCGACTAAACTGTACTTTTCTCCAAACTTTCCCAGAACACTCTTGAAACAAATGACTGATTTGGATACCCTCTATTGAGTTCTAAAACATATCTCAAACTCACCTACTGTTGTTTTGGACGAAATGTGACTGTCCTAACACCCTGCTGCCTTCCTACAAGGCCTAAATTGACCATTTTACAAAGGAACCCTATGACAAACTTGTCCCACACACTTCAAACCTAAAAAAAGTCTTAGGAAAGGGTTCAAAACCAAGGATTTTTCAGGTCTTATCAGGAGGTTTGCACATTTAAGGTTTGCAATACAAAAATCTCATTTCTAGGCCTCAAAACCTAGGGCTTCCTAGATCTCCCACTTCCAATCACTTCCAGACCTCATTCAAAGGTCCAACACCATCTTATTGACCATATTAAACAACAGCAATCATAAAAATATCACCTTGTTAAGACGGATCTTCGGCTGCTATAACCATGCCACCATTCTCAATGCTCTTTTCACATGCAAACTTGACTCCAAACGGTGATCACCTCTCCCATTTACACTCCTCCTGCTTTGTCAGGGTTAGGAACATATGTTACATGTTAATAAGGACCTATTCCATGAGAATCAGAATCCTACATTCATGGAAAGGTCCAAAAATGCATTGCAAACCCTCAAAATCCCTGTTTTCACAGTCAAACAGGCAGTTCCAGAAAAACAGCGATAATTTCCTCTAGGAATGGAGTTAGGACCTCAAACTAGATGCATTTGAAAGGTTATTCAATCCTCTTTCCAACCATATATGGCTTGCCTCTGTATCTGTCCGTACAGAACCGTACCAACGCTGGAAACAGCAAATTTGCAGTCAAAAAGTACAGAAAAACAAGGAAAAGAGGCAAAAACGTGATTTTTATTCATCCAACCTTTCTCCTCGGGGTATGTGAGGGTATTTGTACATATGCAAGGTGGTTCTCAACTGTCCACAACTATTTTTCAACTGTGGGGTCGTTTTCCCCTCTTTACAACACATGTTTACATTGGTTTTACAAAATAACTCTTAGAAAACCTTACATTGCATGACTTCCTTTGACTAGACATACTTCAAGGACCTTAACATGACTTGATTACATATGAGAGTGGTCATTTGGACCTTATTAAAAAACATGAGAAATGGTCTTTCAAGACCTTATTAACAACCATGGTCTCTTAGAACACAAAAACTTCAAAATGTGCCTTATGGGGGTTTGATGACCCCTCAGGTGCTCCTGCACCAATATCGAGCTAAGGAATGTGCATATACAAAGGGAGAATCTTTCACAGATTCCCAGAATATTCCTGGTTTGTATATTGGGTTGCATGTTGATATACAAAGAAAGACATACAACCCAGATGCGATGGAGGAATGAAATGCAATAAATAAAATTTGAGGTCCGTGGGTTGTATAAAGCACTTGTATATGCCGATATACAAGCTGATGTGCATTAGTGGAGATACAAAGCGGATTTCAAAGGTTGTTCTAATTTGCTTCATAGGTGTGTTGAGATCCGCCTTGTATGTATATTGCGATTGTATATGCACATATACAAGGAAATATGCAAGGAAAGAGGATACAAGGTGGACCCGATTGAAAATTCTAATTTGCTCTATAACAGTTTGGGGTCTACCTTGAATGATGAATAGTTGTATATGCATTTTCTCTTGCATATACAAGGGTTTTTGGCAGGTGAATAGTGGCGATTGTATATGCATTTGAACATGCATATATAAGGGAGAAAAAGGAAAAATGAAGAAGTGAAAAGCCAGTGATAGAAACATAAGGTGCCTATGTGGCATGTTCTCATTGGTTGGTGACTTTTAGGGCGTGTTTCGAGCTGTAGATGTCAGCGATGGGAGTTGATCGACGGCTGGTTTTGTATTTTGCTGCAACAATGGGTTTCTTTGTATCTACATCCACGTTTGGGCGAGAAAAACTCCAAAGACACGCCACTGAGGATCTGCGGGTAGCTGAGCAATAATGGTGACATTTGCAGGATTTGGGTCGACGATTGATAGATCAACAACCTAATTGATGAAGAAAATCCCTGGGCGGCGGTGCAAATCCCAAGTTCACCTGCTCATTCCTCTTTGTCTCTCTACTACATTTACTATTTCTGAGCGCCATTTCTCATGCATTGTATCTGACGGATTTTTGTTTTGCCTTGTAATTATTTTTGCTGGGTACACAGTCTTGGTATAAAAGCCAAACTGTGTCTTTTTTTTGTGGTTGAAGACTTGGACAATTTTTTGTGTGAATAACAAAAAATAGAGCATTTCCTATTTGTTTTATCTCTATGGATTTTATGTGTTGCATCTATAATGTATCTTACACATATGTTCAGTTTCTTGCAATTGTATATGAAAAATGCATTATTGCATGTATTTATCTATCTGTCTCCACTTGTTGCATGCATTTTCTTCTTTTGAATCTGGTTGCTAAGGGTTTCTCAAATTCTATAGTATAGTTTTGTTGTATCACATACTTGATCTCTAACTTCCATTCAAGGAGTGGATTAAATTGTTTTAGGTTAAGGTATGGAGAAGAATGTATGTCAACTGGGATATCTGTAAGTATGGATAGTTAAATACCTTTTCTTGGGTGGTTTTTGTAAGGCAAGCATCAAATTTGACCCCTTGAAACTTGAATCACATTTGCAAACCATTCTCTTGTATACGTCTAGTTGACTCCTTGCCCTGAGATAGGCACTAGTCTGCTTCTGGATTAGTAGTTATGATCCAAAACCCCTGTCTTGCATCCAAACCATCAAATTCAAACCATCCAAAACTTGTTAGTTGTAGGAGTAGGATTAGGAGCCCCTACATACTCTCATCCATAACCAGACACATATGTCCAAGAATGTTGCTAACCTTGTGATTTGTCACACAAATCTTGGTCCACACATGAGAGTATTCTTCCTGTTATCACAAAGCTAATTCTTTCTATCATAGGGCAAGTCAATGTTACATCTTTAGCAAATAGGGACACCCCCTTGGTGTGGCAGAACTAGAAGTGAAGGAGAGGTAGCTCACACAACCTCCTGTATTCATTGGCTAAATATGCCTGTGCATTGGAACTGGCAAGCCCACTGCTGATTCGGAAATAAATACCAACAAATGGCGACTCCACTGGGGATGAAGTAGTCAAGTGACTTGAGGACTAGAAAATTTAGTTTCCAGTGAAGTTGTTGTAGTAATACCAAAAAATGACCATGTGGTGCTATGCTGGCATGTTGAATCTAGAAAACAAAAGTGCCTTGTTAATTTTATTGTCCTCTCTTTGAAGAGGTGGCGACTCTGCAAAAAATCTAAGTGAACATAAAAGAATGATGTATTTTATTGTGATCTAAGAATGTTCTGTTCAAGATTTCAGCATCTGGATGAGAAAAGGTACTTGGTTTCTTCCCAATTTTATTTGTTGTTTTCTTGCATAAGCTAAATGCCAAAGGGAAGCCCTAGGTTTTAGATAGACATAAGATGTCTACAAGTGAAAGTTATAGGAATCCAAATATGTATTCACCCATACTCAGTCAAGAGGGGGATGAAATGTTGTGTAAAAAGATTGAAGAGATAAAGAATAGGTTGATATCCTTAGAGGCTAGACAGGCCTAGTTAAATAGTGACCCTATTGTGTCTGCCAATCAGAATGATAAACCTCTTGTCATCTCTTTTGATCCTTTATATGACCAACTAGATTTGTCATGGGTTGATTATCAAGTTGAAAGTATGCCTGCTCAAATTTACAATCAGATGCCTAGATTTAGTGGACACAGTGTGTGTGATGGGGATGCACATATCCAAAATTTTCACAATTTAATGGAGAAACATTCATTTAGAGATGAGGATATGTGGATGAGGTTTTTTGTTAGATCCTTTGGTGCTAGAGCTAGAGATTGGTATTTGAGCTTTCCAGAAAGATCCTTTGCCTGTTGGGATGAACTTGTTGACTGTTTTAGAAAAGAATTTGCAAGAGAACCTGCTGATTTCAGTCATAGATTTGCAGTTGCCCTTTCACAAATCCCTGAAGACTTTAGACCTGATACTTCAGCCTACATTGACATATATTTTGAAGCTTTGGAGAAGGGCTCTAGTGCATTATTGAGGGAATTCAAGATAACAGGTATGCAGATGGCATACAAATTTTTAGAAAGTACAAAAAAAATTAGAAATGAGCACATGCTGAATTCCCTGTCCATAGGCTTGGGTGTGAATAATAGTTGTGAGGCTGCAAACGACCAAGTAATCATGGCATCACTTGAAGATAAATGTATAAATGAGAATATAGAAGTTGAGACTGCTATGTTTGAACATAATGCTAACAACAATGCTTAACTGGACTGTTCGGCAATGAATGATGCCAATGAAAGGATCAATGTTAACTCCCATTGCAAGGTTGAGATATATGGTTCTAAAAATAATGATGTGGTTATGGACAACAATGAATACCTGTTTGAATGGGTTTGTGGAGATGATTGTGAGTATTGTGCACAAGATAGAGAAGAAATCAGCAAACAAAGGAGCAATTCCATGTTTGAGTCATTGCCTTTTATTCAGACACATGGAGATGATGAAGAGCAGTCAGAAATTGAAACAGGTGTTAGTGCTGAGCATGATCGTTCTTCATTTGATTATAGTCTTGGTTATGACATACAGGCTGATGCTCCTCCACAGAGAGAATTCACTGATAATGAAAATGCATGTTTCGCTGCCCCATGAACCAGTAGTATACTATAATGAAATTGAAACATTTGGATCAATTTTTTCTGACACATATATTGAGAAGGATCTGTTTGAGTATGGTGAGGATCTAAGCAATGTTATTGATATGGATTCTGACTTTCATCTTGAAAAAAGAGAAACCAACATATATCATGAAGGTTATTGCAGGGAGGTGCCAGAATTTGAGTTTTTTCTGTTTGGTGTAGCTAAAAGTTGTGTGCAAGAAGTGCACAAATATGGATTTGAGAGCTTTATCTTTGATATGCCAGCTTGTGATAAAATGAGGCTTGATGATCCTAGCTATATGGTGGACTATGAGTGTTTTCAGTTTTCAGTCCAGCTGGGAGATCATTTTATAATGCATGTTGCTGATGTAGATGATAATATGTGTCATATTTCATATGAGAATGCATTATTTGACAAATATGCATTGTTTATGTTGCTTAATGCTGAGGGTTATGTGCATAATGTTGACAAGGATAAGCTCAGTGAGATGTTTGAATATGCAAATGACAAGGGTTATTTGTGGGTAAATCATGGCAGCATCTTCAGGCCTAATCTAGTGAGATCAGAAGAAAATCAAGTGTTTGACAAAGGAAAATTCTAGTTTTTCCTTTTTGGTGGCCCTGGGCCACCAAGTATTTTTTAATAATATGTTTTGTAATGTAGGTTGTTGCAGTTTTGACTATGTAGCCCAAAGGATAGGGGACTGGTCTGCATCCCAGAGTTCTATGGTTCTCGCCATGCCTGCAAGAGGCATGCATCCCCAGATAGAGCCACTGGTGGTGCCTACATGAACATTTAGGTTTCAAGCATTTAATTATGCAGGCACCTTCCCTAAAAAGTCCAAAAGATCTGAAACTTTCGGCCTCTGTAGTTGAAAAAATGCCAAAATCAATTATGGTGCAAGTGTCTTTCTATATACAAGGGTCTTTGTATATAGATGCTGGTCAAATGTGCATTGGTGGGTCAGAAATTTCTATCGACCTTTGAAAAAGTGAGCTATATGCATTTCTAAATGCATATCGGGCTAAGGAATGTGCATATACAAAGGGGGGATCTTTCACAGATTCCTGGAATATTCCCAATTTGTATATCGGGTTGCATGTTGATATACAAAGAAAGACATACAACCCGGATGTGATGGAGGAATGAAATGCAATAAATAAAATTTGAGGTCCATGGGTTGTATAAAATGCTTGTATATGCCGATGTACAAGCTAATGTGCATTAGTGGAGATACAAAGCAGATTTCAAAGGTTGTTCTAATTTGCTTCATAGGTGTGTTGAGATCCGCCTTGTATGTATATTGTGATTGTATATGCGCATATACAAGGAAATATGCAAGGAAAGAGGATACAAGGTGGACCTGATTGAAAATTCTAATTTTCTCTATAACAGTTTGGGGTCCGCCTTGAATGATGAACAGTTGTATATGCATTTTCTCTTGCATATACAAGGGTTTTTGGCAGGTGAACAGTGGCAATTGTATATGCATTTGAACATGCATATACAAGGGCGAAAAAGGTAAAATGAAGAAGTGAAAAGCCAACGATAGAAACATAAGGTGCCTACGTGGCATGTTCTCACTGGTTGGCAACTTTTAGGGCATGTTTCAAACTGCAGATCTCAGTAATGGGAATTGATCGACGACTAGTTTTGTATTTTGCTACAGCGATGGGTTTCTTTGTATCTACAGCTGCGCTTGGGCGGGAAAAACTCCAAAGACACACCACTGAGGATCTGCGGGTAGCTGAGCAATAATGGTGACATTTGCAGGATTTGGGTCAATGATTGACAGGTCAACAACCTGATTGATGAAGAAAATCCCTGGGTGGCTGTACAAATCCTGAGTTCACCTACTCATTCCTCTTTGTCTCTCTACTGCATTTACTATTTCTGAGCGCCATTTCTCATGCATTGTATCTGGCAGATTTTTTTTTGTCTTGTAATTATTTTTGCTGGGTACACAGTCTTGGTATAAAAGCCAAACTGTGTCTTTTTTTTTGTGGTTGAAGACATGGGCAATTTTTTCTGTGAATAACAAAAAATAGAGCATTTCCTGTTTGTTTTATCTCTGTGGAGTTTATGTGTTGCATCTGTAATGTATCTTGCACATATGTTCAGTTTCTTGCAATTGTATATGAAAAATATATTATTGCATGTATTTATTTGTCTGTCTCCACTTGTTGCATGCATTTTCTTCTTTTGTGTTTGGTTGCTAAGGGTTTCTCAGATTCTAGGGTATAGTTTTTCTATATCACATACTTGATCTCTAACTTCCATTCAAGGAGTGGATTAAATTGTTTTAGGTTAAGGTATGTAGAAGAATGTATGTCAACTGGGATATCTGTAAGTATGGATAGTTAAATACCTTTTCTTGGGTGGTGTTTGTAAGGCAAGTATCAAATTTGACCCCCTGAAACTTGAATCATAGTTGCAAGCCATTCTCGTGTATATGTGTAGTTGACTCCTTGTCTGCTTCTAGATTAGTAGTTATGATCCAAAACCCTTGTCTTGCATCCAAACCATCAAATTCAAACCATCCAAAACCCGTTAGTTGTAGGAGTAGGATTAGGAGCCCCTACATACTCTCATCCATAACCAGACACATATGTCCAAGAATGTTGCTAACCTTGTGATTTGTCACACAAATCTTGGTCCACACATGAGAGTATTCTATCTGTTATCACAAAGCTAAATCTTTCTGTCATAGGGCAAGTCAATGTTACATCTTTAGCAAATAGGGACACCTCCCTTGGTGCGGTAGAACTAGAAGTGAAGGGGAGGCATCTCACACAACCTCCTGTATTCATTGGCTGAATCTGCCTGTGCATTGGAATTGGCAAACCCACTGCTGATTCAGAAATAAATACCAACAAGGTACACTGCATTAATAGGTTCCTTAAGTGGCGTACCTTGTTCATCAGCTAGTCGATATGCTCCTGATCCAAAGGCCTTAGTAACTATATACGGTCCAAGACAATTAGGGCTGAACTTACCTTTTTCTTTAAGAGGTGCATTTATATTGCATTGATTTTCATAAGGTACTAAGTCTCCAACATCGAATGAACGTTGTATAACGTGTTCATTGTATGATCATTTTATATTTTTCTGATGAGCCTTGATGTGCTCAAGAGCATTTATTCACCTTTCATCAAGCATCTCAAGCTCTTGTAGTATTTTCTCACGTTCTGTATTGTTGTCAATAATGTCTCTCAGGGAAATTCTCAATGAAGGAATTTCTAGCTCCAAGGGCATTATCGCGTCTATGCTATAGACAAGGTTATACGGTGTATTGCTAGTAGCCATATGAATGTTGTTCTATAGGCCCATAATGCATAAGATAACTAAATGTGCCAATCCTTTTGATGTTTGTTAATAGTCTTTCGTAGAACATGTCCAATAATTTTGTTTGAAGCTTCTGCTTGGCCATTTGATTGAGGATAATAAGGCGTAGAGAAGTAATGTTGAATACAATATTTTTCAAGAAATTTCTTCACATCTTTGTTCTTAAATGGTTTACCATTGTTGGAAATGAGAGAGGAAGGTATTCCAAATCGAGAAATAATGTTATCTTGTATAAACTGACAAATTACATCAGCAGTCATGGATTGTAAGGGGACAACTTCAACCCACTTTGTGAAGTAATTAGTGGTAGTAATGGTAAATGTATGTCCTTGAGAGGAGGGTGGAGGGATTTTGCCAATTAGGTGCAAGCCTCAAATAGAAAATGGCCAAGGTGAAACTTGGGCACGAAGATCTTGAGCGAGAGCTCAGATTAGGTGATTATGTTGTTGACATTGCGGGCATTTCTTGACATAAGCAAAGGAATCTTGTTCCATGTGCTGCCAATAATAACCCATTCGTAACAATTTTTGTACCAAGGATTTTCCCCCAAAATGCCCTCCACAGGCACCAAAGTGAGCCTCTTCTAAAGCTATCAAAAATTCTGAATTACTTAAACATTGGAGTAAGACTTCATTGTAGCTTCATCTATATAACACATTCGACAAAATGATGTATCGTGCCACTATTTTGTGTAGACAGAATTAGGCATTCTTAGATGTTGAATTAAGAATGGTTCCATCATGCAAATAATTGAATATATAGGAAAACCACTCGTTAGTATATGTATTACCACAAAGTTTTGAATTTGCAACTATAGGATCTTCAATTGTCGATGTTTTAAGATTATGGATAATGAAAGTAAATTCCTTAGGAGAATCATCAGGGGATATAAGGGAAGTTGTGCTTGCCATTGCATCTGCATGTCAATTGTCTTTCCTGGGAATATTATTTATTGAAAATGATGCAAATTGTCTTAATAAAGATAGAGCAAACTCATGATATTGAGATAATTTGTCTTTCTTATTTTGATATGATCCAGTTATTTGTTGTACAATTAGCTGAGAATCACCATATATTGTAATATTTTTGATATTAAGAGCCAAGGCAGCATGAAGTCCTGTAATGAGAGCTTCATACTCAACAATGTTGCTTGTGCATGAAAAATCTAGGTGGTAAGACATAGGAATCAACTTACATGCAGGGGGTATTAATATAACATCGACATCAGAGCCGGTTCAACATCATGATCCGTCAAAATATAGTTCCCATTTATCATCCTTAGTGATTGCTAAAATTTGGTCATCGAGAAATATGTCCTGATGTTGTGTAGTAAAAGGTGAAGGAGCTTCAGCTAACTGATCAACTAACACTTGCCGTTTAATTGATTTCTGAGGAATGAACTTAAGGTTGAATTTAGTTAACAACATAACCCATTTAGCAAGATGACCTGACAAATTTGTTTTTGCAAAAAGGTGTTTCAAAGGGTCAAATTTTACCATCACATGTATTTCGGCATATAAAAGATAATGTCTAAGCTTCTGTGTTGCAAACACTAAAGCTAGGCAATGCTTCTCGATAATAGTGTATTGCACTTCATAATCAAGAAAAGTTTAGATGATATAATAGACAACACATTCTTTGCCTTCAGCATTATGTTGTGCTAACAAGGCTGCTAGGGCATTATTAGATGCTGAAATATACAATAGAAAGGGTTTATCAGAGACAGCGGGCTGTAGAATAGGAAGATTAGCTAAATAGGCCTTTGAATCTTTGAAATCTTTTTGACATTCATAATTCCATTGAAAATTTGAATCATTCTTCAGTAATTGCGTAAAAGGGTGAGTGCTATCCGCGAGTTGTGAAACAAATTGGCGGATGGCCTGTATCTTCCCTTGCAGACTACAAAGTTGGGATATGTTTTTAGGTGTTGGCATATTAACAATTGCATCTATCTTTTTTGTATCCACTTCAATTACATGATTTGAAATAATAAACCCTAATAGTTTTCCACTATCTACACCAAAAACACACTTACGAGGATTTAATCACATGGTGCATTTCCTTATGCGCTCAAAGATTTGTCAAAGATTCATAGCATGATCTTGGTGACGAATGGACTTCACCAAGATGTCACCGACATAATCTTCTAAAATATTGTGCATGTAATCATGAAATATACGGGGCATGGAGTGTTGGTAAGTAGCTCCTGCATTCTTAAGTCCAAATGGCATGACTACCCAATAAAATGTACCCCAAGGTGTTATAAAAGTTGTTTTATATTGATCTTGAGGGTTAATTAAAATTTGATTATATCCTGAAAAACTATCCATGAAAGAGTAATTCATGGCCAACTATAGAATCGATAATTATATCAATGTTAGGAAGTGGAAAATCGTCTTTCAAAGATGCAAGATTTAAATCTTGGAAATCTGTACACATTCTTATATGACCATCAGGTTTAGCGACGGCAACAATGTTTGAGATCCAAGGTGAATAGTCAATAGGGCGGATAAAGTCAGCTTGTAGAAGATTTTCTATCTCAGCTTTGACATGTAATGCAACGTTAGGATTCATCTTACGAATCTCTTGTTTAAATGGCTTAGCATCTAGTTTCAAGACGATATTACGTGTTACAATCTGAGGATCAATCCCAGGCATATCTGAATAGTTCCAAGAAACAGTTTAGAAAATTCATGTAAACTTAGTCATTTCTTCATTTTCTTCTGTATGTAAGCAATCACCAATAGGGTTAACTTTTCTAGTGTTACCTTTCTCCATGAAAACATCAACAATTTTTCCATTAAGTAGAGTATTGTGGTCTAGGAGATCGGGTGATTGTGGTATGTTTTCATATTCTTTGTCAGATTTTAGAGTGATGTTTATCGTGCTAATGGTTTTTCCAAAATATGCACTATTGTTCAAATAATAAGGTAGGCCATGATTATGATGGTAACGAGGAATATTGTCATAAGCACCTAAGAATTCCATTGTCACTTCATCGGTTGAAAAGCTATCCAAAGGAATTGCTCCTGGAGGACAACTAGTGTCAATCATCTCAGGAAATATCAAGTTAAGTATTGATATTTTATTCATATTAAGAGTAGGATGTCTACGGGCTTTAGATTCCTTGAAAGGATTATATCCAATGCCACTTGAGTAATGTCACAAAGCAGATTCTATAGGGACTTTGATTCCTTGTTGATTAATACCACAGCCATTACCTACATAATCACAATTTTTATAAAGGATTTGAAATCCTCGACCATAAAGAGAAGCCATTTCTTTGGAAGAAGGTGGAGCTTCATAAGTTTCGTAATTGGTAGTGTAAGTAAGAGTATTATCTAAATTTGTTATCAAAGAAGATTTATGCTTCACATTCAAAGAATGAGATGATATCAATGCAATGTTTGATGTTTCAGGGACAGGGTTATTAACTTTATATTCTCCCATGGAAGAAGATGTAAAATCTAATGAACCCCAATCATCACCAGGAAATGCATTCGATTGCTTGGACTCTTGCACAACATTGTCTGGGGCAAGAGAAGTTGATGAATCCACTTTTAAATTGTTTAAAATCTTAGGACAAATGACTTGTTTTTGTGATTTAATTTGCAAACAATTGTCAGGGTCAGGATCAGTATGAATAGTGTGCAGCTTATCTTCGAATATAAATTTAATTGAACGATGTAAAGTAGAAGGAACTGCCCCCAATGCATGGATCCAAGGTCTACCAAGAAACATGTTGTAAGATAGAGAACAAGGCATGACATGAATCAGGGTAGGCACAATCACAAGTCCTACTTGTACAGGTAGAGTTATAGTGCCCACGGATTATCATCCAACATTGTTAAAGCCATGGATACTCATCATTTCCAGTTTAATCAAAGATGTATCAACTTTAATCTTATGTAATAGGTTAAGGCCACAAACATTAAGAGCTGATCCATTGTCAATCATAACTCTCTTAACCAATGTCTTGTTTACTGTAATGAAGATAATCAAAGGATCATACTGTCTAAACTTCAAGAGATGGAAACACATGTTGTTGAAACAAAATGTCTATTTTTATCTGGGGCAAGAGAAGTTGATGAATCCACTTTTAAATTATTTAAAATCTTAGGACAAATGACTTGTTTTTGTGATTTAATTTGCAAACAATTGTCAGGGTCAGGATCAGTATGAATAGTGTGTAGCTTATCTTTGAATATAAATTTAATTGAACGATGTAAAGTAGAAGGAACTGCCCCCAATGCATGGATCCAAGGTCTACCAAGAAACATGTTGTAAGATAGAGAATAAGGCATGACATGAATCAGGGTAGGCACAATCACAGGTCCTACTTGTACAGGTAGAGTTATAGTGCCCACGGATTATCATCCAACATTGTTAAAGCCATGGATACTCATCATTTCCAGTTTAATCAAAGATGTATCAACTTTAATCTTATGTAATAGGTTAAGGCCACAAACATTCAGAGCTGATCCATTGTCAATCATAACTCTCTTAACCAATGTCTTGTTTACTGTAATGAAGATAATCAAAGGATCATACTGGTTCTAAACTTCAAGAGATGGAAACACATGTTGTTGAAACAAAATGTCTATTTTTATCGCATGCATACAATCTACTAGAGCTGCTACATCATTTGGCTTAATAGCGGGTGGGACAATCACCTTTGGTAAAGCTTCTTGGAGCATTCCATGGTAAGTAGGTGAAGTTTGTATAAGCTCCCAAAGAGATATCTTTACAGGAGTAGCACAAATTTACTCTACAAGATCATAGTCTTGACCAACCTTATGTGTTAAATGAGGTGCTTGAGTAAGCATAGGTTGAGAAGTTGGTAAAGATATCAGAATTCTAGGTTGTTGTTTGCTTTGTTTATTGTTCCAAGTGTTATATGCATGAGCAACCATATTATGATTAGGTTTTTGTTGTGGGTTTTATGTGTTATTTTTTTAGCATAGTTGTAAATGTGATTAGGAGGTCGAGAAGAAGGTGGAAGGCCTCTAATAGTGAGCACCAGTTTAGAAGGTAGTTTAACCACATCTGAACATAAGGTTACCACAATTTTTGGTTTCCCAGATTCTTCCTTGGTTTTAGGAACATAAATTGCATTTAAAACTCTTTGAAACAATGACGGTTTAGAAGTCATAGTGGAATGTTCAATCAAGATAAAGTCCTCAAGGGCTTCATCTAACATATCGAAGTCATCACAACTAAACAACTCATCATATACATGAAAATCTTACAAAAAATAATTTGTCATTTTAACATGCTCTAATTAACCCAAGATTTAAATGTAAAATGATGTTTGTATGAACTTTTATGAAAATGAAACACTATGCAAAACACCAAATAGTAATTTCCAACTCTTTTAATGAAAATATAAAGAATATCATTCAAAGTTCAATGTATGCACTTTCACAAAAGAGGGTTTGCAATCTAAATGTGCTTTAGGACAACAAACTAATTCAGATCTGATGTTTAAAAGGATGCAAATTCTTTAGAGCACAGGTTCACCAAAATGTTTAGGGTGAAAAAGTAGGTTTCTCTTAAACAAGGTTAAGTCCTATTCTTTCACCTAACTAAACATTGGGAAGACAAGGACCGATCTTGGGATCAAGCTACTGATTGCTTATACATTCCCTAATGCTAATTAGGTCTAATTCAAGTGTCTAACTAAGGTTTTATCAAGTGTCCTTATTCACTAATCAAGTAAACCCTAATTACACCTTGTAACAGAAATTGACTGAATTCAGAGATGAAGCAGACAAAATAGATCACAGAAATGCAAAGAATAAGGTTCAGAGATCATGCACCTGAAGACTAAGGGCTAACTAGACTAGGGTGCCCACTCATTAGTCCTACAACTTTCCATCTGTAAAAATCCTCTGCATCAGCTGTCTGGTGACCTCCAATAGCTCCCAGCTCTTAGAGAATCTCCCCAATTGGACTAGGGCACCCACTCATTAGTCTCAAAAGTGTTAGGATATGAAATTCTAAAATTTAATGACGACTATATTTGCAATATCTATCTTTCTATTACTCCTTTTCATCGTATCCTATAAAACACAATCTATACCTACAAAAGGAGGAGAAATATGTTGTGGCTATATAGAAGCTTGCCTCAGTCAAGCCCCATTTTTCAGTATTCCTACCTCGAGAATAACCAGAGATAAAGATTTACAAAAGTGTGTGCAAACCTAACAAAGTGTATGTAGAAATATCAAACCTAGATGTCTCAATCAAGGGAAGATCAATAACTTGCTTCAATTCAATAAACACATATAACTTCACCTCAAGGAGATGAAAACAAATAAAGACTTGCATGAACAAGAAGGCAAATTAGCAATGTCTGCAGAGGATCTCCAAGCTTGATGTTGGAGGCTTCAACCCTTCTCCTAATCATGTAAAAGGTGTACAAACCCTAGGAAGAGAAAGATAGTCTCAAGATCTTGATTCCTAATCTCCATCCATTGTCTCCATGATAGCAAGATTCAAATAATTCTTGAGAGCTTCAACAAGTCACTAATCTTCAATGGCAATTTCAGCAGAGTTTTGGCATCAAGCTTGCATAAAGATTGTGTCTGATAAAATGATTTTCAAATGTCTTTTTATATCTAACCTTAGGAAATTCAAATTTTGAAATAACATCTCGATATCACATGAAAACAAAAACTTGAAAATGGAATCTTGAGGTGCACGGTGAGAGCCGACACCCCACCAAGATTCAAAATCCTAAAAAATGGGGATGGCCTAGGGTGCGAGTGCCCAAGTCTAGTCCCTCATTTTCTAACCAGATTTGTATCTAGGGGGTCCCAGGGACCCATAATCCAAATTCTCTTTCCAGGTTCCATCAATAGTTATCTCAAAAAATAAACATTTTGCAACTAGAGACTAACCAATCAAGGTTTCAGGAAGGCCAAAAGCAAAGAGGTTAAGAGGTCACCAAAGGCGATGAGCTAAACTAAGGGAAATTGTACCATTCCATATAGGAGGACAATTTCTAACATAATAGAGGGTTGGATACAGAGACATTTTTTGTATTCCAAATAGAGCCCTCCTCTATTGTAGCCTTGCCTTTTGATGAAATACACACTGTGTTTTTACCTTTTCTGTTGTTTTAGCTCTGTGTAATTTAGAATTAGTTGTCTGTGAATGTTTATTTCCTCTCAACTTAGTTCTTTTCTTTACCTCTACTAAGAATTTGTTAGATTTGTGTGAATGATCAGTTGTATCTAGTTATTTTGTGCATTTCCAGTTCTGTGAGAGCTTTTATATTCAAACCTGGTGTATCACCTCCACTAATTTACAATTTTATCCCTCTTCCTCTTTTCCTCCATAGTGGATAGATTAGGTTTAGTCTTAGGAATAGCTGAATATCTTATTTAGTGAAGGAACTAGCCTCTCTTTGGAGATTTGGCCTCCTTGCAGGGTCCCACACCTGGAGGCCATCTCAATGTTTCACTGGATTGTTGAAGACCATTAAACCTCTTCAACACAGGGTGCAAATCCAAGTGACAATGGTTTTTGGCATGCCCGTTGGGACTATGATCAATATAAATCAAAAAATCAAATTGAGAATCTAGTGTTCTTCTCAGTATTCTACACTTTGGCAGACATTTCATGCACCTAGCGACTCTACAAGCTTCTGATTTTGATCAGTGCCATCTTTTATGCTTGTGCAACTTTCAATTTACTGAATTATCTACTGTTACTTCTAGGAGAAGGTCTAGGTTATCTAGGTCTCCTATGAGAAGGAATAGAAACCATAGTTTACCTCATGTAAGAGCTCAATCTACACCCCCTCTTGTTAGGTTTCAATATACTAGAAGAAGTCTACACATTCCTAGACTGAATTTGAATATCCCTAGGATGTCAAGAAATTTACCTTTTGTGACCTTTAATGGAGGCACTCCTTTAGATTTGGTTGCATACAATGATATACCAGTTGCATCCCTAAAGAGTGTTTCACCCTTTATGGGTGATGGTTCTATAACCCCTACTAAGCACATCAAAGACATATCCAATGTGTGCTTAGTCCATCATATCCAACATGAGGATGTTATAGTTAGACTCATGGTCTCATCTTTCAAAGGGAGGGTTCTTCAATGGTTTAGGAGATTAACCCTTGCTTCAATACATGACTAGTATGAGCTAGGAGAGAAACTCTACAAGCAGTTTGGAAAGAGGGCAGATAATGTCTTGCTGCTGGAACAATTGATAGCAATCAAAAGAGTCCCAAGTGAGATGCTGGAAGATTTCAATTTTAGATTCTAGAGGATGTGTGAGAGAATTCAAGCTACCCTCATGCCATCTTCACAAGGTGCTTTCTTGTACTTTTTAAGAGCTTTAAATCTTGATATTGCAGTAATGATGCAATCCATGGGTGTTGAAACTCTACCCGCTGGTTATGAGAGAACTCTAAAAGATAAAAGTTATCTAATATAGGCTGGGAAAATTGCTCCTAGACCTCTTGTACCCCTTTTTCTAGAGCTTCCTTCATCATCCCAACAGCCCATTATTGCTCCCATTCCAGAGCCTAAGGCTTCAACTTCTTCTCCTTCTCAAAAGGAAAATGATCTTACAACCCTAGTGACCAATATGGCTAATAAATTGAATAAAATAGATATTCAAACTACCCCCAAACCCCATCAGAATTATAATCAAGGGTAGTCATCCAATCAAAATTAGAATTAGGGTTACAATCCCAACAGAAATCAGAATTGGAATAAGGGTTACCAACAAAATAGATATCAAAACCCTAATCCTGCTCAACCTTTGCAAATAGTCTGACCCATCCAATAGATTCTGGTTGTGAATCCAGTTAGGGATTTAGTCCATACTCAAAATAATATGGCCCAAGGGGCCGATTGATGTTACCCCTGCAACTAGCCTCATAATCAGTCCACTTGTGCTTTTGGAGCACAAGAAATTGCTTTAATGGTGCATAATTTTCATACCCAAGATGCATCATTATTAGAGGTAGCCAATAACAACCCTAAAGTATCACCTGAGGCTACCTCTGATGCCAATATGATTCTATGGACGTCAGAGGACTTTTGTGTTGTCAATCAGCCCATGGACAGTGTTGTTATGCCCATTGCAAACAACATCATGTCAAAAAAGAGGCAGTTGGAGGCTAGTCCCATGCCTATTGTTTTACAAAAGCAACATGTTTCAAAGGCAAAGGTGGCCAATGCCACAATTCCAATTTAGAGAAGCAAATCTAATGCTACAAAAGAAATTCCATTAGGCTTAAAAGTTCCTGAACAAGTTGTAGATCAACCAAAGAAGGGAACATGGATTCCCTCAATGCATAAGGTAGCGAATGTTCCCCTGAATATTGTGGAATAGATGAAGAAAAATAATATAAATATCTCAATGTGGGAAGTAATGGCAATCCCTTCTCAAAGGGATCTGTTACAAGAAGCCTTAAGGGATTTCCCATTAGTTGAATCAGCAACAACTGACTCATTAGCAAAACAAAAGGAAAAGAGCCCTGTCAGTCTTGTGCAACCAAGGGAAGAACAAGTAAGTTCAACAAAGAAGCCATACCCTTTCTACTTTTCTTTGATCATTGGCAAATTTTTAGTGCACAAATGTATGATTGACTTGGGGGGTAGTGTTTCAGTTATGCCCAAAAAGATAGCAGATGCATTAGGCATCAAGTATAGCCTTGTTTCATCAAGAGTATTACAATTGGATGGCACCTCTGTAAACACTATAGGAGTGATCACTAAACTGGACTTGACTCTACATGCATGTCTAAACTTAACTTTCAGTCAAGACATTTTAGTCATTGATCTTCCTCCCTTCTTTGCCATTTGCTTGTCAAGAGACTTCACAACCAAGGTAGGTGGCTACCTTTCTTCTAACTGGTCTCATATGTTTTTGAGGACCAAATATGACACAAGGTTCACCATCAGGGCTGAACCAATTTCAAATTATCTTGTGGAGAACAATGACCACAGCCTGGTGAATCCTCATGTTATGATTCAGGGCGAGGAAGTGCATGACTCAGAGTCTCTAGAGGTAGTATCTTCAACTCTTTCAACCCTTGATCTGTTTCTTGATGAATGGGCAAGGGATCACTATGATTTTGATCCTTATGACACCACTGAGGCAATTGACTTGGGCACCTATATGATCCATGAAGGGAATTCTTTAGTCCCTTCTATACTTAAGCTAGATGATGACTCCAATCGCCCATGGAAGATGTTTTTTGATGGTGCAAAGAGCAAAAATGGAGCTGGTGTAGGGGTTTTACTAGTCTCTCTGACTGGTAAGAAGTTGGATTTTGCTCATAGACTACATTTTTCTTGCACAAATAATGTAGTAGAGTATGAGGCATCAGTTCATGGTTTGCATATTGCTGAGAAGAGAAATATCAAACATTTGGAAATTTTTGGGGACACTGAGTTGGTGGTCCACCAGTCAAAGAAAAATGTGCTACAAAAAATTAGCTTCTAAGAGCTTACAAACAAAGTTTGGGGCCTGTTTGAGAGTTTTGATGCTCTCAATCTATAGGTAATTCCAAGAAAATTAAATTCTAAGGATGATCAATTGGCCACAGTTGGGGCCCAATTTTCTCCACCTACATATTTTTTTTAGGGTCCTGATCAACATGTGAAAATAGTAATTAGGCCCTTTGTTCCTAATAATGATATACATTGGCAAATCTTTGATAGCAATGAGCAGAATGCTAGCTTCATTCAGAATGAAGTAGAATTTTCTTCCATGACAGAGCCCTGGCTATAGGAAAGCTATGGTGATCAAATCATCCATCTCAAATCAAACAAGATGCCTAAGGGTTTAGTCACCCTTGAGGCCATTTTCAGCCCAAATGATGAATTCAAGGGCAAGAATATGACATTTAAAAAATAAAATTATCAAAAGGTTGTTGTTACCCAAGAGAAGGAGTTGTTGTTGGGAAAGGTATGCGGTGATGCTGAGCAACAAAAATTCATACACTTGGCCCAAAAATATAGCGACATCCTGGCATCAACATATGAAGATTTAAAAGGTTTCAATCTAGACGTAGCTCAGCATGCCATCGATCTGGATCCAAGTGCCAAGCTGGTCCATCAAAAGCAACGGCCTATAAACCCTAAGATTGAGCCACTCATGAGAAAGGAGTTTTCCAAGCTCATATAGGTGAGGATCATCTTCCCCATTAAATATTCTTCTTGGGTCGCCAATCTAGTGCCTATGAGGAAGAAAAATGGAGAAATAAGGCTCTGTGTGGACTTAAGGGACCGAAATCAGGCTTCTCTGAAGGATCATTACCCTCTTTGCTCTATGGATCAAATTTTGCAAACTATTGCAGGGGTAGAGAGGTTTTCATTATTAGATGGCCTTTCTGGTTACAACCAGATCTTTGTCAAAGAGGAGGATAGATTTAAGACAACATTTACAACCAAATGGGGAGCCATGACATATGCAAAAATATCTAATGTTGGTGCCACATTTCAGAGGGCAATGGACATTGCCTTCAAAGGATTTATAAACAAGTTCATCCTAATTTATCTGGATGACATTACAGTCTTCTCCAAGAAGGGAGAAAATCATATGGAGCATCTAGAGAAAGTCTTCCAGAGATGCAAAGAATTTGGGGTGTCTCTGAACACTAAGAAATGTATTTTTGTTGTTACTTAGGGTAAGCTACTGGGCCATATGGTCTCTAAGGATGAGATCTCCATAGATCCTAAAAGGACATCAGCTCTGCTTTCTCTTCCCCTTGTCTACTCACAAAAAATCCTTATAGTCATTTCTGGGGAAGATCAATTTTGTTAGGAATTTTATTCCTAACTATGCTGGATTGGTGAAGCCTCTAACCCTTATGCATAAGAAAGATGTGGTCTTCAGATGGACAAAGGAAGGGAAGGATGGTTTTGAGAAAATCAAAGAAGATATTTCCCAAGCTTCTACTCTCATGAACCTAAATTATGAGGAATTTGTCCTTTATGCACATGGAGGAGAGAGCAGTATTGCTATTGTTCTAATGCAACATAATGAATAGGGTATGGAGTAGCCCTTGGCCTTCTTCAGTCGGACCTTGAAGAACTATGAGGTCAGATACAACCCCATGGATAAATAGGTATTTTCCATTATTGGAGCTTTGAATAAATTCAGATATATGATGGCAAATAATCATATTAAAGTTTTAGTTTCTCATCCTAGTGTGAGATTATATAATTTGGATTGAGATTAGTGAGAAAAGAGCCAACTGGGTCCATAAGATCTTGGAGTATGATGTGGTCATAAAGGCCACTAAACTAATTAGAGGCAAAGGATTGTGTGAACAACTAGCTTAGACTTCTGTAGATGAAGGGAGTTCATCCTACCATTTGAATGAGGAAGAACTGATAGCTGAGCCATCAGCTGTGAGTTCTTGGATAGCAAACATGGCTAAATTCCTATCCACTTGTGAGTATCCCTATAGATCAGACAAAACCAAAAGAAGACACTTTAGGCTGTGGTCTATTCCTTATGCTTTTTTGGAATGTGTTCTCTTCAAGAGAAACCTAGATGGAGTCTTACTGAGGTGTATAGAAGAAGATCAAATTGATAGACTACTTAGTGAGTTTCATGTTGGCCCAATTAGAGGCCATTTTTTTGCTAGAGCTACAACCATGAAAATAATGAGGGTGGGTTACTTTTTGGCCCACATTATTTAATGATGCCCATGTATGGGTAAGAAAGCACAAAGAGTGTCTAGAAAGAAATGATTGGTAGCACTCCCACTCATCCTATTTAGGTTGATCATCCCTTCTCACAGTGGGGATTAGATTTCATTGGCATAATAAACCCCACTTCCAGTGCTAGTCACAAGTGGGTTTTGACTGCAACAAATTACTTCACTAGATGGGTTGAAGCAATCCCACTCAAAGAAGCCAATGAGTCATCAATCATGGATTTCTTGGAATAAATCATGATGAGTTTGGAGTTCCTCACACCATTATTGCAAAATCATTCAATGGTTTTAGAATTGCCTATTGGGCTCTAAAGTACAATGTGTTCTTGAAGACTTCATCCAACTATTACCCTCAAGGTAATGGGTTGGCTGAATCCACCAATAAGAACCTGATCAAAATTTTAAAGAGGACCATGGAGACAAACCAAAGGCAATGGCACAATAAGATCAAATTATCTCTTTGGGCTGATAGGAGCACATACAAGAGAGCCATTGGAAACTCTCCTTTTGTTCTTGTGTATGGAAGAGAGGCTAGATTGCCCATATCCTTGGAGCTTCCTGCATTAGAATTGGCTTAGCAATTAGAACTAGAAGGAGAAGATGCAAGCTCTGTCCAAATGGCTAAATTGACTGAACTAGAAGAACAAAGATAGTCAAACATGAATACATTGGAAGAGCATCAGAGGCAGACCAAAAGGTATTTTGATAAGAATGCCAAGGTCTAGATCTTCAAAGAGGGTGATCTTGTTCTGAAATAGGATGCTGATTGATCCAAACCTAGAGGCCACAGTAAGTTTGATGCACTTTGGAGTGGGCCCTATATCATCATCAGCTATAAGAAAGCCAATGCTTTCATTCTTTCAAATCTGGATGGTGAAGCTCTACTGATCTCAGTCAGTGGGATCCATCTCAAACCTTACCATTAAGGCTGGTCTAAGATTCTGTACATATTGTTTTAGTTCTATTTCTACTTTAGTTTTCCCTTCAATAAGTGTTTTTGCATAGGTTGCATTGTCATTAGGAGAATGCAGGCCTTGTTCCCTTTTGGTGTTGTTTCAGAAAGCAAGGTTTCATTTGTTTTGACCTATTGCAGTTCCCCTTTTTTACTCCATGTCCAATGGATGCTTAAGGCCACTGGTCCTTTTGTTTAGCAGGTAAACATCCATGGGAGGTCACCAAAATGTTGACCTATTTTCCTCTACCCAGAGTCAAATAGCCCAACTTCAAAATTTTGTTGAAATCCCTTGAAAAACATAAATCTGCAAGCCTAAAATCCTTCAAATATCAATGTTTTCCTTGTAAAAATCCCTAAAAATTCATCTAGGAAATCCTTACAAAAAATCCAAAAAAACCTAGAAAATTTGAAGCTTTTACGTTAATTTTTGCCCCCCTTTTGGCCTTTATCGGCAAAAGTTCATGTTCCTGAACTAACAAAAAATGGCTAAGGCATGAAAGACTCTTTCTCCCTTTATCGACAAAATTTAGGTTTTATGAACTCATGTTAAGTTTACTTTTTCTCAAGTTTGCCAAATGGGCGATTTCCTGATAAAGGGAAGGCAAAGGGGAAGATTTGTAAGAATCGACTAAGTTAAAAGAAAGCAAGGAGAGGCCTTTATCAACAAATTTCACAAGAAGTGAACTTCCCTCAAAGTTCAAAAACTCCACGGTTCACCGACTGAGTATTTTTCTGACAAGGCAAAGAAGTAGAAAGTGGCCAAACACATGGTTCAGCAAAAGAACATTTTGTCGATAAATGGAAATCAGCTAAGGCATTGAAGGTTCAAAATTCCTTAGGTTCATCGACAAGGCACTTTGCCGATAAAGGCAAAGAAGGACGCAAAGTTCAAACTTCAAGAAATTGTCAAATCGCCAACAAAGAGGACTTGGTTCGAAAAGGTAACATTTTACTGATAAGGAAAAATTGGAAACAAGAAAGTTGGCTAAGTAAAGAAATGTAAGGCCCCTTCTATCGGCAAATTGGGAAAAGGCCAAACTTTTCAAATGTTTGGAATTCATAAAGTTTGGTGACATGGCAATTTACCGATGAAGAAGAAGGCAAAAGTATGCTTGGTTTGCCAAAGTGAACTTTTGCTAATAAGGCAAAAGTAAAAGACAAAGGTTTGGTAAAATAACATTTTGTCGATAAAGAGGAAAGTTGGCCCAAAGGGACAAAGTTCACGAAAGCAAACTTTTGCCGATAAAAGGGCAAAGGTGGGCAAGGTTTAGAAAGTCAAGATTTTACCAATAAGGCAAAAAGGCAAGGTAAAATGGTTCTATAAAAGATGATTTTACCGACAAGGCCAAAAGTGATGAAAGAAAGCCAAGTTCAGCAAAATGATATTTTGCTGATAAAGTAGAAAAGTAAGGAAAGTTCAGCAAAGGGTGATTTTGCCGACAAAGGCAAAAGAGATGAGTAAAGCAAAGTTTGACAAAATTGGTTTTTGCCTACAAAGAGGAGTAAAGAGAGCCAAAGCCAAAGTTCGTGAAAAGATGATTTTGCCAATAAGGCAAAAGAGGGCTTGATTCAAAGTTTGAACTTTTTGCCGAGAAGGCAAAGCAAAGACAAGGAATGGTTCAGAAAAGATGATTTTTGCCGGTAAGGCAAAAATACAGGCAAAAGTGAGCAGAAATGAAACAACAAGCCACAGTTCACAAAATTGCAAAATTGCCGACAGAAGATGAAATATTTAGAGATCAAAGACAGAGTGGTTTGTAACAAGCAGATTTTGCCAACAAGGCAAAATTTAGGCCAAATTTTCTGGAAATTCAAAAATTGCAAAAATCAATGAAATAAAGAATTGTAATATATTGTAAACTTTAAATATTTGAATTTAAATATTTAAAGTGTTGTGAAAGCTTTGTATAAGGGATTTTGGAGGGAAAATTCATTTGATTTTCCTCATCTTCCCTTAATGTAGATCTGATATGCTCAACTACCCCATCTATAGATATTTTTGCATTTATGATTGCAGGTGATGAATCAGTTGGTGTATTGAAGAGAAAAAATATCTCCCATCTACTCCATGATCCAAGATATTTTCTACAGTTAATTTTAGTAGGCAGACATTCCCTTTGACAAGGATATTTTCTGATAGGCCCATGGGGGTGAATTTATTGTGAAATGACTAAGGTCAATGTAACCAAATGCTATATATGCATGTTTTTAAGATGTAATGAGGGTTGGATATAGAGACATTTTTTGTATTCCAAACAGAGCTCTCCTCTATTGTAGACTTGTCTTTTGATGAAATACACATTGTGTTTTTACCTTTTCTGTTGCTTTAGCTCTATGTAATTCAAAATTAGTTGTCTGTGAATATTTATTTTATCTCAATTTAGTTCTTTTCTTTACCTCTGCTAAGAATTTGTTAGATTTGTGTGAATGATTAGTTGTATCTAGTTATTTTGTGTATTTCTAGTTTTGTGAGAGCTTTTATATTCAAACCTGGTGTATCACCTCCATTAATTTACAATTTTATCCCTCTTCCTCTTTTCCTCCATGGTAGATAGATTAGGTTTAGTCTTAGGAATAGCTAAATATATTATTCAGTGAAGGAACTAGCCCCTCTCTAGAGATTTTCCCTCCTTGTAGGGTCCCACACCTGGAGCTCATCCCAATGTTTCACTAGATTGTTGAAGACTATTAAACCTCTCCAACATAGGGTGTAAATCCAAGTGACAACAAAAATCTCACTTCACTAAATTTCCATCAATTATTTATTTGCAAAATTTCACCTTCGTGGGAAAAAGTTATACTATTTTAAAAAAAATTCCCTCTAGGCTTGCAAAATAGGCCCTGGTGGCCAGAGGGTGGAGCTTAGGCAGAGCAATAGGTGGAGGTGGTCGCAGGGGTAGCGCTCGGGTGGAGGTGCCATTTCTAGCTGCTAGGGTGGCAAAGCAGAGTGGTGGCACTTTGAAAGACCACTGGTGGTCTAGGAAAGCCACCTAGCAGTTTACACAGGATTCGCTAGGGGTTCCAAGGAACCCGTTAGCAGGTTTCAAGGGTTAGGAGGTAGAGCCCCTTTAGCAGCACAAGGGCCAAAACCCCTAAAGAACTTAATATAGTGTTATATATATATATTCTTTCTTTTTGAAAAATTTAAAAAAATAAAGGATCGAAATGTGTCCTAGGGGGCCAAAACGACCTCCTGGCAAAAAAATTTGCCTCAGAAACTCCCGACTGCAAAAGCAGGAAATGTTTATATGGAAATAAGGGTTTTTGGGCCTTCTAGACTCAATGGTGAGGTCTTTTTGGCCTAAAAATACTCCATATAAAAGCTGGCCTTTAGATCTATGCTTCAAACCCCCATTTGCAAACTAATTTTTTGAGCTCCAATTTCAATGAAACAAATTCTAGATATAACTTTTTTATGCCTTTTGGATGCTATGGAATAGCTAAAAACACCACGAGGACTACCAAATTGCTACAAACACCCAAATTTCATAAAATACATATACAAAACCCTGAGGTTAAAATATTTCTGTCAAACTTTTTGATTCTCTAGATTATCTGAAGATACAAGAGAAGAGCATATTGGGTTCTCAGGAAACCTACAAGAAAATATTATTAGCTCCTCCCCAAATCTCTCAAATAAGGGAACTAAAATCTACTCTTGTACCAAATAATCTCTGATACCATGTTAGAATCTAAAAAGATGAATAAACCAAAAAACTAGTGCACATGAATAGATAATAAATTGTGAATGTAAATGATACAAGATCAAAATAACAACACAGAGTTAGTCTTCAAGAGAGAAATGCAAATGATCATAAAGAAAAATAGAATTAGGAGAATGCAAAAGCAAAAAGCTGCATAATATAATGTACCCAAGACTAGCTAGGAGGTGAGTATATATAGAATATGAGGGAGGGGAGAGGTGGAAAATATGACCAATGGGAAGAGTCCACCACAATAGCCTAAAATAGGCAAGTGTAACTCCCATGGAAGATTCCAAAACCTTGCACCCACTCACACCAATACTCACTTATTTAATCCTAAGCAAGCTTAATTAGAAGTGTAGGGGAAACCTAGGAATAGGAAAAGAAAATAACCCACTAGGAAAATAAAAACCCACACTAACAAGGGTCTATGCCACATTAACCCTCTTAAGTTTCAAAGTTTAACTTTTAGCGTAATGTGCAAAGTCTTCGCAAAAGTCTAGGATCTTAGCCATTGGTTATGCAAAACCCTATCTAAATCCTAAGAGCCGAAGGGATGATTCCATGTAATTTCCCTTGAAAACATTGAAGCTTGATGTTGGTGAGCATTAATGTCCCACGTACAGGAGAAGTATAGACCCCACATCACCTAATTTCCCCAATCATTTGTCTTCTCTCTTCAATCCTTTGGCAATTCAACTCCTTAATGACCAACAACATTCTAGGCTCCAAATTCCCCCAAATCAGAAACTATTTAGTGGCAATTTGTTCCTCAAACTAGGTTTTCCATGATTTTGTTCTCTTTTCTCTTCTAGTTTTGTTGGATTGAATGTCTGAGATTTTTAGGGTTTTTGGTTTTGGAATCATTGCATTCAATTTTTCTTTCTATAGATTACAATTTCTTAATGTCTTAATGTATTCCTCATCTACATTTAGCTTTTCATGTTTAAATATCTCTAAAATTATGTTTGAAGTTTTTAGGGCATCTATTTATTTCATGTTAAACCCTTTTATGTGTCCTAGTTCTCACTTTGCAAATGATTTGCAATTTGTAATTTGAAAATTGATTACAAATTCTAAACTACATGTCAATTGTGGTTTGCAACTAACCCTTGACACTTCACTTCACATTTACCATGTAATTTGCAAATGTCATTACAAACTACATACCAGATGTGAACTACAATTTACAACTAACCCTTCACACCACACTTCACATTTTATGTGCAATTTGTAACTATCATTTCAAATTACATACTGTAAGGGTAAAATGCAGATCAATCAAATGAATTAAACAAGACCCAAACATCAACAGAATAGTGAAATAAGAAGGATTCAATAAACGAAGCAATGAACAAATACAGAGCAAACCTTTCCTGTTTCTAAACTTCTGTTGTTTGCCTATCACAAATCGTCCTTTTGCAGATGAGATGAGCCCTCAGAGAGTGCAATCTTTTTAGCTATTTGTAGGAAGTCGACGGTGAATGGCTATGGTGATATGCAATGAAGATGAGCTCCAATGCAAGTATGTGATCTCAAGCTTGTAGGTGACAAAAGGGTGCCAAAGGCGCACTGGTGATATTTCTGTAGAGTAACGATGTCAAAAGCCTGGATGATTAGAATGGAGGGATGAGGTTTCATTTATAGACTTGGAAGAATGGGAATCAACAGTTGAGAGGAGATATGAAGATCAACGGCTGAGGATGGTTGAGGAATGTGCAACCAGTAGAAATGTGACAAGTGTTCCAGCTCCATCATGAAAGGGGGATGTGACAAAACTGATTGGAGAGTTAACTCCATTGACTGGTCTGTTAACTGATTTGATTGATCAGTTAGAAGAATAAATTGTGGAACTGACTGAATTGATTGAGGATTTGACTCAATTGACAGGTTAGTTAACACTTTTGATTGATTAGTTAACTAACCTCTGATTTGAGAAGAAATAGGCCATGTAGGTGAGGGAAAATAAGGTAATTAAATATTAAATATATTTAATTACATGTGCAACCTGATGAGGTGGACAAGGTAAGGTGGAAAAGGTGAGGTGTAAAGGTGATGTGGATTTTTGGAATTTAGAACTTAGGATAGAGGAATTTGGCTTAATTAAATAATTTATGATTATTTAGTTATGTGAGACATTTAGAAAAATAAATAGAATTTATTTAATTATGGAACAGTGAATCGATTAAATAAATTTAGAATATTTATTTAATTAATAGAAGAAGGGAATAAATATTTAGGATGAATCGTGTCATTTTTAGGCGTATACATTTTGCCCCTCTTTGATGCAATGCAGTTTACAGCATTGCTTCAAAGAATTCGATAGTCCGAATGATGATACATGCCCTAGTTTGCCCCTGGTACAAGTTCAATGACAATAGGATGCCCCCTCGGGAGATTGGACGGGAAAAGGGTGAAAGAAACGGAGACGGACAATCTCACGAAGATGAAGGGGTTAGGATAGGTTGGAGGAAAAGGGACGTGGGCAGGGATGCAGGAAGAAAACAGGAAGAAAAACGGGCATGGGAAGTAGTCACAGTCATCACCTAGCTAGAATTAGGGTTTGGAGGCTATAAATAGGAGCTGGGTCCACAAGAATAGTCATTTGTACACTTGTTTACTCTGGATTGGATTGAGAGAGCCTAGAGAAAACTTGGAGCAGCATGGCAGCCAGAGCAGCAGACATTTCGTGCGAGGAGCATCGATTTGAGCGAGTCTGTTGATTCGGGCGGCCAGCAGAGGTAGGACCCCCGGTATGTGCTTCAAAAAATTTTTCCTAGGGTCGACTTTAGGTGTCATAAATGCACGTAGAAAATAGGTCGAATGCATGCACCGAAACGTAGAACGGCGCATATGTCTCGCGAAGCGGCACTTTTGTCGTTGTGCGGCGCATATGCCAGTTTTGGCGGTGCATACATGAAAGCTGCGCATCTGTGCACTGTAGCTGCACTTATGTAATTTGGCGGTGCATATGTATTTAAACCGCGCATATGTTGAAAGTAGTGGTGCATCTGTTAATGCCGCGCATATGTCGATTGTAGTGGCTCTTTCATAATATGGCGGCACATATGCCGAATGTTGCGGCACATCTGCTGGGTCTGCGCATATGTGCACTGTGGCAGCGCATGTGTGTGAAGCGGTGCATATGCTGATTTGAGCGGTGCATATACCAAAAAATGGTGCTTTTACCACCTGTAGTGGCGCATTCGCTATGGATAGCAAAGGACTTAGCCAAATTGACTTGATTAGCATCCTGTTTGATGTGGTAATCGATGAGCTATCTCCGAGATTGCAGAAATCTAGTCAAGAGATGTAGTGTGCTGTTTTGATCAATTTGAAATGCTAAGTTTAGTTGATATAGTTCAGTAGATATGTTGAGTATGGTATATGTCGCTTGAGACTGACGCTTTGCCTTGCTTTCTTGCAGGAGGATATTTGGGACACACTACAGTCGAGGGAGATGTTTCCCATGCCCCTATTGCAGAGATATATGCTGACAGAGACTGACAGAGTGGCGCTTGTTGCCATGGGTTTGGATTATGTATGCTTCATGCCCGAGGTGCGGGCGAACCGTGGACTGCTGACAGCTACCGTGGAGAGATTCCACAGTGAGGATGGGACCTTCCACTTTCTGACGGGAGAGATGACGGTGACCTTGGAGGACGTCTACCAGATACTGCACTTGCCTGTGGTAGGCGAGTTAGTAGAGTATGATGCACAACAGGACGCGGGACTCGCTGAGTGCCAGCGGGTGTTTGATGATCCTGAGCTAGCTGGACAGGTTATCCCGTGGCAGGATATATACGACTACTATGACTACTTCCCTGGGATTGTGGCTGGACTGATCGGGGGTGTTGTATGCCCGGACAGGAGATCGCATGGGTTCCCCATTGGATGGGGCAGGATCATGGAGCAGATGCTGACTGAGGGCACCCGATATGCATGGGGAGTCTGCGTACTAGCCCATTTATACCATGACATGCATCAGGTGGTGTACCACCGCAGCACAAGTCTATCAGCTGGGGTGTTGCTGTTACAGTTCTGGCTGTGGGAGCACATAGCGGTGACTAGGCCGATATGTGTCTTCACGAGGCAGCGAGGAGAGCCATACAGTTATGGCTATGCAGGAGTGATTTCCCAGCACAGGCTGGGGAAGCTAGAGTATTGGAGACACACCTTGGACGAAGTGGATGTGGTCATCTGGCGACCATATCTAGATTGTGAGCCTTGGGACGACAAGGGAGATGAGCTGCCATACTGCTTTCAGACCAGATGGCTGATAGGCCAGACACGGCATATACTGGAGAGGTAGATGGTGGGTCGAGTGTTGAGACAGTTCGGCAGGAGGCAGGGCATGCCACAGGGGCAGGCTATGTTCACACGGACGCATGCAGAGAGAGTCCGACGGGGGCCGATGGCTTCGTATGAGGAGGCTTTGGCAGAGTTCCAGCAGACGCCATATGTGACATGGGACATGAGGAGAGAGATAGCAGATGCAGGGGTGACATAGGAGTACGAGGATTGGATCACTGCACATCCTTTCCTGAGATATTCAGGACCCGGCATGCTGGTGCTTCGTATTGACGAGGCGGACTCAGAGGAGGAGGGAGAGGCTGGCCCAGGGTGGAGGGGAGTTAGAGGAGGACAAGGATGACAGGGTGGTAGAGGCGGAGAGAGGCCGAGACAACGGAGGAGGATAGTTCAGGCTGAGCAGGCAGTGCCAGGGCAGGTAGAGGCACAGCAGCAGATACCTCAGCAGGCACAGATGCCACCACCCCAGCAGGTACCACAGTAGCAAGTGCCCCAGCCACAGGGGCTAGGATAGGCAGAGGTAGCACAGGGGCCAGTACAGGGAGAGGCTCATGAGAGGACTATAGCCAGCCTGAGGGGACAGGTGCGAGAGCTACAGGCACAGCTGAGGAGGGTAGAGAGGAGGCGAGATACAGACGCAGCGGTGATCACTGGGTTGACTCGCGAGAGAGACATGGCACACACACGGGTACGTATTATCCGTGTAGAACGGGACACTGCTGTGGCTGCTATGGGGACAGATGCAGCGAGTTCATTTTTGGTTGGGCAGGTGCAGCAGGCACAGGCACAGGTTGGCCAGTTGCAGACGCAGTTGGCACAGGCACAGACAGATCTAGCTAGAGCACAGTCCCAGGCTCAGTATTACCGAGGGTTATACCATGGTGCCGTGGCATTGAGCTAGAGGGCAGGGAGCTTCAGGAGTCAGTCTGGGGTGACTCATAGAGTAGGTCCATCACAGTCAGGGGCCTCTGTGATGGGTCCCTAGTAGTCAGGAGCTGGCAGTGGTGGCCCACAGCAGCAGGGATAGACACAGACCAGATTTTGTACATTTTGGGACATGTATCACCATCCACTTGGATGCATATTGTATATGACACTTTTATTCCAGAGATAGATGATGATTTTGTACATTTGGATCTCTTTTATATGATAGTATATATGATGATGCAGCTTTGTGTATCTATTGCATGTGCTATGCGATGAAGATTTACTTCTATTGTATGATGTGATGTATGTGCATAGTTAGATGGTCTATCTGATGCTATATGAGATGCTTTGTGATATGCTACTATATGATGTCGAAATATTTTCAAATGAATGCAAAATGTAATATGATTTCTATGTTAGAGGCAACTTTGTTATGGGAGGTGTATATGTTCTAATGCAAATGTATGCCTATGTGATATGAGTTTGATGTGATTATCTGTGCTTTAAGATGTGATGTGATGCAAATGTATTGGTGACTTGATGCATTGGATGGTGTATTCTACGAACCTAAGCATGTACATGACTAGTCCTACGAATGATATGATATGCTCCTATATGCTTTGTTTTTGTGAAGTCCAAATGTACTTTATCGACACAAGAATGACATGATAGATAGATAGAAGAATGGTTGTGATAAGATGACTTAGAAACTTTACTTGATATCGTTACTCTGCATAGTTTGGATAATGAGGATTGCATGGATGTGTATGTGGATATAGGATGGATGCTTTGCTTTTAGAGTGCTTTATTTCATCATTGGGCAGTTTGTTTTTGGTACATTTTCTGAAATGTTGTAAGTGAATACAAGCATCGAGGTATAATTGAACCGAGATGACCTAAGTATCGCTTACATGGATTGTGGTTTAGCAAGTTAATACAAGAATCTAGTCAAAATTGAATCTAGATGACCTGAGTACTTCCTGCATTTCAACAAGCAAGGATTGCCCCCGTTCGTGTTATACCTTTGATGTCCTCGGTGATCTTTTGCCGATCATGTCCTTAGACAAGGCTTCACATTACTAAAGTTTAATCCACAAATAGCAAACAAAGAAAATAATCATGCCCCCATCATAGCATCTCTAGCTTTTGGCATCCTTGAGTAGCATAGAAAGACATGATAACAAAAATCTAGACTTGAATTGTTAACCATGGTTCCAATCCACAAAACATTCTTGCATTTAGATGTGTTTTTCTTGCCATAATTTAGATAGAATCAGTTAGAAGACCTTGGGTATTTGCTTTGCTTTAGATAGGTTAAGATGCTCATAGTCAAGATTTCTACTTGAAGCGTGGGTTCTACTTGCATTTGCTTGTTTGGTGAGAAGATTGCACAATCCTTATTGGGGAGACGGACCCTAAGGGACTGACCTAGTGCCTCAGGGGCTCATTGCTAAATGGCCTTGCCTACGTGATGACGCAAAGGCAACGTAGTTCGGGGTAAACCCTAATGGACCATGGATGGACTAGAAGAAAGATGACAAGAATGAAGAAAAGAAAAGGGGCTGAATGGGACCACAGAAGAAATGGGAGCCTCGGGGGTGCATTAGAATAATGGCCTTGCCTACGTGACGGTGCAGAGGCAACGTAGTTCACAGACTTGGACCATGGATACCGACGAGAGACACTATACTAGGCTCACATTGAGGAGACGGTATGGGACAAAACCTTGGTTGACAAGGCCACAAGGTGAGTATCAAGCCATGATAGGTAACTGTCAAGTGTTTATTGCGGGGTAGGTATGGGTCGAATGGAAAATGAGCAAAGGAAGAATGGACTCAAGGTGATTGGATTCTCAAAGATGGAGAAGGCGGTTTATCACAAGTAACACCTGTTTACCAGGTTTTCATCACTTGCTTTTATTTGCACGAGGAGCTAGAGAGTAACATGACGCCTGTTTGCCAGGTTTTCATCACGATACCTATCCAAGGTGCCTGTTTGCCAGGTTTTCACCAAAGGACGATTTTTTTGTATGCTTTCTATTTTTTTCTAATTTTTTTGTATTTTCTCTTTTTAATTTTTTTTTTATTTTTTGACTTTTGATTTTATTGTGCCCCCTTGCATTGGGGTTCTCCTAGGTATAGAACCAGCGAAGGTGCATGCTATTGATTGGATCATCAAACAACTCACCCTCTGATGTGGCCAACTAATACGCCCCCGATCCGTAAGCAGCTACAATTACATAGGGCCCAAGCCAGTTAGGCTCGAACTTACCTTTCTTTTCTCTGTCCTGTTGATTGAGAGGGTTCTCTTTTAGAACTAGGTCCCCAACCTTGAAGCACCTTGGTCTAACCTTGTGGTTGTAGCTTCTAGACATCATTTGTTGATAGGCTTTGAGATGGTTAAAAGCTTTCTGGCGCCTTTCCTCTAGCAGCTCTAGTTCTTGTAGCCTAAAGACTCTGTATTCTTCATCTGATATGAGACCTTTCAACGACACCTTGAGGGATGGGAGTTTGACCTCAATGGGAAGGATGGCTTCGGAACCATAGACAAGGGCATAGGGTGTAGCACCTGTGGGAGTGCGTATACTGGTTCTGTAGGCCCACAGAGCGGGATTGAGTTGGACGTGCCAATCGCGACCAGCTTCATTGACAATTTTCTTTAGGATTTTCAGAATGGTTTTATTCGATGCCTCAGCTTGGCCGTTACCTTGGGGGTAGTATGGAGTGGAGAAACAATGTTGGATTTTGAAATGCTCACAAAGTTCCTGGACATCATGATTTTTGAATGGTCTCCCATTATCTGTTATGATGGATGAAGGGATGCCATATCGGCAGATAATGTAATTCAGAATGAACGAGGAAATTTGCTTTCCTGTGACGGTGGTTAGGGGAACGGCTTCAATCCACTTGGTGAAGTACTCAGTGGCGGTTATGATAAATTTATGGCTGTTGGAAAAAGGTGGATGAATCTTTCCCACAAGGTCAAGTCCCCACTGGCAAAAGGGCCAGGGTGTCATTAAAGGTCTCAACTCCTGAGCAGGTGCATGAATCAGGTTCCCGTGTATTTGGCACTGTTTGCACTTTTTGACGAACTGATATGAATCCATTTCCATATTGGGCCAGTAATAACCCAAACGCATGAGTTTCTTAGCTAAGGACCGCTAGAGTGTGTTCCATAGATCCCTTCGTGTATGTCTCGCAAGGCCGTTATGGATTCTTCTTGTTCTAGACAACGGAGTAAAGTACCATCTAGACCACGTCGGTAAAGGGTATTAGCTATGATGGTGTAACGGGAGGCTTGTCGGATGAAAGTCCGTTTTTGGTTGGAAGAGAGGTCCGGTGGAAGAAGATTGTCCTTGAGGTAAGTGTAGGTCTTACCATACCAAGGTGAATCAGATCCTACTAGGAGGCAAATGGAATGGGTTTTGAGGAGATCATAAGCCGGTTGCCGAATGGTTTCTACTAAGAACTCATACCGTGACTCGAATTCAGGTATTTCAAGAAGAGAGGCTATGGCAGCCATTGCATCTGCTGCTTTGTTCTTTATCCTAGGTATTTGTTCAAAGGAGATGGTCCCAAAGTGTTCTTTGAGGTCCTCGACCATCCGTTTGTATGGGATGAGCTTCTCATCTTTGGTCTGATACTCGTCGTTGACCTGATTTATGATAAGCTGAGAATCACCGTAGACACATAATGCTTGGATTTTCCACTCAGTGGCCATCTTGAGACCAATTACCAAGGCTTCATACTCCGCTATGTTGTTTGTGCATGGAAATAACAAGCTGTAGGACTTTGGAATTGTGTCACCTTAGGGAGTGATAAACAGGATACCTACCCCTGATCCATGGTTGGTGTAAGACCCATCGAAGTAGAGTTTCCAAGGAGATGTTGATAGAGTGAATAAAGACTCATTGGGAAACTCAAACTACATTGGTGAAGTGTCTTGTAGGGGTGCCTCAGCCAGTTGGTCAGCTATGATTTGCCCTTTGATGGCTTTTCTGTCTACATATTCTATATCATATTCACTAAGAAGCATAACCCATTTTGCTAGTCGACCTGTGAGAGCTGCTTTGCTGAGAAGATATTTTAGTGGGTCGATTTTGGCAATGAGTTTGACAGGATGTGCCAACATGTAGTGTCAGAGTTTTTGTGAAGCAAAAACCATCGCAAGGCATGATCGTTCTACCTGTGAGTATTGTAACTCGTAGCCCACTAAGGTTCGACTGATGTAGTATACAACTCTTTCCTTGTTCTCATAGTCTTGCTGCGCTAGGAGAGCCCCAAGAGTAGTAGGTGTAGCAGATATGTAGAGAATCAAAGGTTTTCCTTGGATTGGAGGCATGAGTATAGGAGGGTTCATAAGGTACTCCTTTAGCTTGTTGAATGCCTCTTCTCACCGCTCATCCCATTTAAATGGAATATTCTTATGTAGGAGGTGGCTGAAAGGTTGGCACTTGTCTGCCAACTATGAGATGAACCTGCGGATGGCTTGCAGCTTGCCTTGTAAGGATCTCAACTGTGTTAGAGTCTTGGGCGGTGGCATGTCCATTATTGCTTTGACCTTGGCCAGGTCTACCTCTATTCCATTTGCTGACATGATGAAGCCTAGCAGCTTGCCCGATGTTACCCCAAACACACACTTCTTCGGGTTCAGTTTGACTTGGAATTGATCCAACCATTGAAAGACTTTTTCTAATATGTCCAGGTGTGAGTCCCTTGTGAGAGATTTTCCTAAGATATTGTCAACATAATCCTCCATGGTCACATGCATCATGTCATGGAATATAGTTGTCATGGCCCGCTGATATGTAGCACCTGCGTTTTTCAGCCCAAAAGGCATGACATTCTAGCAAAAGGTACCCCATGGACAAGTGAAAGCTATTTTGTGTTGGTCCTCCAGTGCTATTTTGATTTGGTTATACCTAGAGAATCTGTCCATGAGTGATAGCATTCTATGTCCTGCAGTAAGGTCGACTATGATGTCGATGTTTGGCAACGGAAAGTCATCCTTGCGGCATGCTTTGTTTAAGTCTCGAAAATCATTGCATAGTTGAACCCTGCCATCTGGTTTAGACACTGGCACAATGTTTGATATCCATTTGGGGTAATCTATGGCTCTGATGAACCCCACATCTAGCAATTTCTTGAGTTCTTCCTTGACCAAAAGGGCTATATGAGGATGCATCTTTCTCAGTTTCTGCTTTATGGGCTTCACCCCTAGATCCAATGGTAAATGATGCAGAATCAGGTTCAGGTCTAAACCTGGCATGTCAGCATATGACCAAGCAAAGCTGCCTCTCTTCTTCTTAAAGAATGGTACAAACCTGGTTTTCTCTGGTGGTGTGAGAGATTTTGCAAAGTGGATAATCTTGGGCTACTCTTCGGTTCCAATATTCACTGGCTCTATTGGCTCCACCACAATCTGTGACTGTTCCTGGTACATATCACTAGGGAGGGTGTCAAGCATTCCATCGTCAGGTGCCACAGTTGGGTTTTCACCTTTAGATACGTCCTTTCTTTTTACTGTTTTATGATCTGACACTGCCGCATGGCAGTTTTCACCATCAGATCCATTTTTGATTTTGATATTTTTGCGACTAGAAGGCTTGGCACCCTCCCCGAAGTAAGCCACGGTATTGAGTTCGATAGCAAAACCCACTTTATGATCTCCTTTTGGTAAGTGATCCCTAAGTTCCATTTAGTCAATGTAGGCATCATCATTCTAGAACATATCTAATTGGGGGGTTCCTTGTAGATCCCAGTCAATAAGCTCAGGGTGTAAGAGGGGAAGGGAGTCGGATGAGGGACCTGATTCATTGATGGTGTGAATGGAAATGTTGTGGGCACTGGCAGGGGTAGTGTTCTGGGTGGTACTTTCTTCCAAGTTGTTTATCGCAATGGAATCTAAACTTTCCTCGAAAGCCATAATCTCAGGGAGGGGCAAATCAAACTCCAGTGGTCTGTCCCGTTGCATCTGTCACTCATGGTAGGGGTTAAGAGTTTGGATGGTGTCAATCTCTTTGTCATCGTAGGAGTGCTCTGTTAGCTCGTCCCATTCATACTCATTTGAATCATCTAAATCTGTATCACTATCCACTTGGAGTGTTTGAATTGTCTCCACAAGGCAGGCATTTTCCTTGGCTTTACTTTTGCCTTTGTACCCTAGGCCACTTGTGTTTCTAGCCGAAGAGGATGAAGAAGGTTGTATAGGTTCAACGATTCCTTCTTTTCTGAGGCCTATGGGGCCTTGTCCTTCGTACCCCATCCTGTGCAAAATAGTTTCACCCCGTCCATAGAGTTCTGTAGGGAGTCTAGGCAGCTCTTGGGGTGTGTTTTCTTCTTCAGCATAAAGCCATTGCAGGAGATCTCGCTCCTCTGTCTCATCAGATAAGGTCCCCCATTTTACAAAGGGATTTGCAGGAGTTATAGGAGGAGTAGATGGCTTTGGAAAATGTTTGGGTGGATGTTTGGGTTTGCCAAAAGAGCGAGGAGACAAAGGCATCGTGGCAAGGTTGAGGCTGTGCTCAATGGAGTATTCCCCCATGCCATTTTCTTTTATGGTAAGTTTCAGTGGTTTGGGTCTTGAGGAGGAAGCTTCAGCGGTATGGTCCTGTTGCGGAGTAGGGGAAATGTAGGCTCTATTGTTGGGTATGACACATTCAGGTTTGGCACGGAAAGAATTGCAGTGCTGGTAGGGGTCGGGGTTGCCTTGAATGGTGACCTGCTTGCCATCGTGTGGGAACTTAATGCATTGATGATAGGTGGAGGAGATAGCCTTCATGGCATGGATCCATGGTCTCCCTAGTAGGATATTATAAGCAAGCTCTCGGTCAAGGACTTGGCACACTACATCTTTGATTACCGGTCCCACTTGAATGGGTAGGACAACCGTGCCCTTTGTGGTTCTTTCTTCCTCGTCATATGCCTTAATGGTAATTTTCCTCCGCAGATCAACTGCTTGTTCGGAGAACCCCAGTGCAAGGACTAGCTTCAACGTGCAAATATTTAAACCGGTGCCCCCATCAATGAGAACCCTCTTGATGCGGTGCTTATGCACGAATGTGACAATGTGTAGAGGGGTGTTGTGGGGTTGAGATATGGAAAGGTCATCTTGCTTTGTAAACGAGATGGAAGTGGAGGATGTCAAATTGCCTACCATGGTCTGAAACTTTTCTTGGGCTAGGTTAGTGGGGACAGTAGTTTCCACTAAGTCTTTCTCAAGAATCTCCTTATGAGAAGGAGATAGACGCAAGAGCTCCAATATAGAAATGTGAGCTAGAGTTTTCTGTAACTGGTCGATGACGTTGTATGGGCAGGAGTTGGACGGAGGTGGTGATGACCTTGGAGGGGTGGTATTGATCGTGATTTTACCACTGCGGGTAATTATACTACAACCAGTTATGTTAGGTCCTGGTTGTTGGTTGGGGGAGATGACATTGACCTACGGAATATGCTCAGAAATGCAGTTAATGGTGTACTCAAATGGAACGCTTGCATAGTTAGCATTACTCGACCCGCTATTCTGATTTGGCCAGTTGCGACTGTTGTCGTTATTGGGATTACCATTGGAGTTGTTGCCATTGTGACCATTGTTGCGATTGTTGTTATACGGCCAGTTGTGGTTTAGAAGAGGATCCCAGTAGGCCACATGAGATTCATTGGAGGTATGCTGTTGTGTCCCTCCCTGATTCTGATCCAGTATATCCTGTATGACATTCTTGAGGCAGATGCAATTGTTAGTCGTGTGCCCCCTTCCTCAATGATACTCACAATAGTCTGTGTCCTTCCAATAGGGAGGTTTGATGATAGGCTCATAGTCACTTGTTGGCGGTAGAGAAATTTCATTGTTAGCCAACAACTTCCTGAGGGCAGACTCTTGAGATTCCCCCAACGGCGTGAATTTTCTCCTTGGATTTGAATTGAACCAAGGTCTAGGTTCCCGAGGGGGTGGCTTGTTGAGTGCACCGGTATTTGCTTCTCCCTTAAGAGTGAATATGGGTTGTTGCTTAGGGGCTACCACCTTGGCGTCCACTACTCCATCGTTGACCACATTCTTGTTCTTGGTCCAAAACTTTGATTTATCTGTTGTGTAATTCGAAGGAGGTGTGTCCTTGTAGAGCTTGAGAGTTCCTTTAGTGATCATAGCTTTTTCAATGAAGAGGCTTATTTCGATGACTTTGGCGAACGAGGTAGGGCATTGTATCTGAATCTGATAGCTAAGATCAGTGTTTAGATTGTGGACAAACATTTCCAATAGCTACTTCTCAGGCATATCATAAAAACACTTACTAGCTAGCTGTCTCCATCATTGTAGGAAGGCGGCGAATGACTCACCACTCTTCTGCTTGGTGTTGCATAGATCTAGCATAGATACCTCATGTTCTATGTTGTAAGAGAAGTGCGTTATAAATTTATTGACAAGTTCATCAAAAGTTTTGATTCCTGGTGGGAGACGCGAGAACCACTCCATAGCTTGACCACCTAAAGATCGCAGGAATAGTCTCATTAAGTATGTCTCATTGTGAGCTACTTCTAAACATGCTGCAGTGAATTCCCTGATATGATCTCTAGGGTCCCCCTTCCCTTTATACTTGTCAAATTTCAGAACTCCAAACTGAAAGGGGAATGGTTTCATGATCAAATTTCTATCAAAGGGGTACGGTGCTATATCTTCCAAAGAGTAGTTTTTAGAACTTGTACTGGTCTTAAGGTTGGATATCTCGAGCTTTAGACTTTCAATTTGTTGTCTCACATCCGCCATAGGAGCAGTTGGATCTATAGGTTGCTTTCCTCTCTCATTTGTATGGGGGACTGTGTCATTTGTGCCTCTCTCATGGGCATGTGGGACTATGTCATTTGTGCCCCTCTCATGGTCATTGTCTGCATTTTCCACGATGGAGCTAATGTCAAAGTCTGCGGGGAGTTTGATTCCGAGACTAGCAAGATGATGGAAATACTTATGGGGGTCTTCAAGGATCATCTTCTCTACGACGCGTTGGAATTTTCTATCTTGCATATGCGCCACTAATTCTTCATGAGAAATCTCTTCTTCACCGTCACATGGTGGGAGAAGGTGATCGGATGAGTCGGCCATTTCTATTTGCTTGTTGTGTTGGGATCGAGTAAGAACCATGCAAGGTGACACGGGATGGAGGGGGTGAGGACTAGAAATTCTGGCAAGGTGCCGACTGAGGCTGTTATGAATGGGATACCTAGGATAAGACTTGGACAAAGGGTTCTCTCGCTCAATGACTTCAAGTAAGACGGTTGACACAAGACTCTAGCCACTAGCAAGGGTATTCGATACCAGTCTTACTATGTAGGGCTTAGTCGTTCAACAAGACTACTAGCAAAGGTACTGTGACCCACTAGGCTTACGTGAATTCACTAATGAAATGAAGAAGGACTTATGCCGAATTGATATGGGATAGGCTGACTTTGGGACAAAAGTGATTTGGACAGAAAGTGAGTGAGACAATGGACGAAAGAGAAAGAGTTGGATGAAATGGATGGAGATTGACTGCAAGGTTGACTCTGATCTCGGAAAGTGAAACTAGGCTGAAATGGGTGCTCTGATCAGGTGAAAATATCTCCTCAAAAATAGGGCAAGTGCTCACTGTCACCTATGCGTAGAAACAGATGCGCAGCATAAATGGACAAATGCGCCACAAGTCGCAGTAAATGCACTGGTCTGGTGAATTATATATGCGCAGCAACAGTGCATACATGCGCAGCAAAAAAGATACATGTGCAGCAAGTCGTTACAAAAGCACAGCAAGTCTCTGTAAATGCGCGACAGAAATGTGTAAATGCGTAGCTCTGAAATTTTTGCAAAATTTTTAGTTTTTCTCCTGTTTTTGGTACTTTTTGGCTAGAAAAGGTCTTTCTGATCTGATATTATGAATTTAATAGCAAGAAAACATAGCAAGCACAAAGAATATTTTGTAGTTTTTCATTGTTTTTGTAATTTTTTTGACTCTATTTTGGACAAAAGCAAGCACAAAATCCTAGGCGAGAAATGGATTATAAGGGATTTGGGCCACTAAAACAAGAGGTATTTAATTCGGGCAACCATTCAAGTGGTTACATGTGCGGTGGCGCTACTCTCCGTTATGGAGTCTCCCAGCCTCACAGGGTTGCGCCTGAGAGGGTTTTGGGGGAGGTTGGCCGTCGATGTAACATAACAGCACTTGTTGCAGGAAGTTTTCACCTCAAGCACAATTTATTTTAAGTGGCTTGGTAGGGCTTGGCGTTAGCCTGTTACCACTCAGGGTCATTCCCACTTGGACAAGCATGCATCCAAGGGCAGGCCCCTCCTAAAGGTTAAACAAATAGAATGACAAGTCTGGCACTCTGATCACCCAGAAGAGGGGAGAGCATAAGCCTATTGTCATTCGCAAGCACAGAATACACTGATTAATCCACCCTAGTTAAAAGTGAAAAACTAAATGGGCTAATCTGCTCAAACAGAACTTTGAAGTGATTTCAGCAATATAGCAGTGGTTCAGTTTTAAATCCCAGAAAGCAGCGGTGAGTTCAATTTTTAAACCGCGTAGCACGAGATTGTTAACTTTGAAATTCAAGTCTCATGATATAGCAATGGTTCATTTTAACTTCAGAAAGCAATAGTGAGTTCAATTTTTAAACCGCGTAGCACAAGATTGTTAACTTTGAAATTAAGGTCTCACAATATAGCAATGGTTCATTTTAACTTCAAGATCATTGATGAGTTCAATTTTAATCTTTAGATAGCAATAACTTGGAAGGTGTTTGCAATGCAAGCAAGAAATAATCCAGTTACTTCCTCCCTAACTAGAACTAGATGAAGATTTGAATGAACATTAATTTTTACTTTCCCTTAGACAATGAAATGTGAACTAATTAGATGCAACTACATGGAACTAAACCCGATCCCATCCTACAAAACAGCTCCAGCAAACACCTGCGAAAAGGTTAGTGTTAGCAACTTCCTCTAGAAAAGTACTAAAACCATAGCCTGTTACAAATGCGCAGCTTCAGTGATCAGATGCGCAGAAATGATCAACAGAAGCGCAACATTAATAAATGTGCCGCAATATTGAACATATGCGCAGTTAAAAGGAATAAATGCGCAGTATGAATGGATGCGCGGCAATAGTCTTCAAAAGTGCCGTGAAAAGGAACAGATGCGCAATAATCACAGAAGTGTCGTAACAGTGTGCAAAAGCACCGCAGAAATACACAAATGCGCAGAAAGGATAAAAGCATCGTAACAGTTTTTTAAAAGCACCGCCTAAATGAATAGATGCGCTGAAGTAATATGTGCATGACTCTGCGTGACCTGTAGGGAACCTGCCTTCAAAAAAGCTCAGAAATGGTAAAATAAAGGGGCAAACGGCCCCACGGTGGGTGCCAAAAATGTAAGGGTAAAATGCAGATCAATCAAATGAATTAAACAAGACCCAAACATCAACAGAATAGTGAAACAAGAAGGATTCAATAAACGAAGTAATGAACAAATACAGAGCAAACCTTTCCCATTTCTAAACTTCTGTTGTTTGCCTATCACAAATCGTCCTTTTGCAGATGAGATGAGCCCTCAGAGAGTGCAATCTTTTTAGCTGTTTGCAGGAAGTCAACGGTGAATGGCTATGGTGATATGCAATGAAGATGAGCTCCAATGCAAGTATGTGATCTCAAGCTTGTAGGTATGTGAAGCCTATCCCTCTGCTTCGACCCAGCCGAATTGTAGGGGCGGGTGGGAGTTCTAGTTCCAGATTCTATACTACACATGGGTGGGTGGGCCCCTACTATTCTATGGTGGAGGGCGATAGTAGGGCATTAGCTAGATTCTATACGTAACATGCCAACCATAGCCCCACCTATAGATTCTTCAGAAAGAAAGTGAATAATATACTATTTTGTTGTTTTAGGGAGGGGGGCCCAACGCTGGTGATATTTCTGCAGAGTAACGATGTCAAAAGCCTGGATGATTAGAATGGAGGGATGATGTTTCATTTATAGACTTGGAATAATGGGAATCAACGGTTGAGACGAGATATGAAGATCAACGGCTGAGGATGGTTAAGGAATGTGCAACCAGTAGAAATGTGACAAGTGTTCCAGCTCCATCATGAAAGGGGGATGTGACAAAACTGATTGGAGAGTTAACTCCATTGACTGGTCTGTTAACTGATTTGATTGATCAGTTAGAAGAATAAATTGTGGAACTGACTGAATTGATTGAGGATTTGACTCAATTGACAGGTTAGTTAACACTTTTGATTGATTAGTTAACTAACCTCTGATTTGAGAAGAAATAGGCCATGTGGGTGAGGGAAAATAAGGTAATTAAATATTAAATATATTTAATTACATGTGCAACCTGATGAGGTGGACAAGGTGAGGTGGAAAAGGTGAGGTGTAAAGGTGATGTGGATTTTTGGAATTTAGAACTTAGGATAGAGGAATTTGGCTTAATTAAATAATTTATGATTATTTAATTATGTGAGACATTTAGAAAAATAAATAGAATTTATTTAATTATGGAACAGTGAATCGATTAAATAAATTTAGAATATTTATTTAATTAATAGAAGAAGGGAATAAATATTTAGAATATTTATTTAGGATGAATCGTGTCATTTTTAGGCGTATACACATACTAGACCCAAACCTTACCATGCAAATTAATTACAATTTGTAACTAGGTCCAAATCCTAATATGTAATCTACAGTTTAGTTATGCTTTGCAATTTGTAATTTGTAAACATTTGCAAAGTGCAAACCATGTGCAAACCCTCGTTTGTATTTTACAAATTGGGCTTGAACTTTGATTTGCATAGAAATAGTAAATTACAAGTATTTTGATCAATTTCACAGGTGAAAATTGAAAATACGGTTTGATTCAACATTAAATCTTATGTAATTTAATTTGTAAAGCCCAATATTTTTAGAATTGATCTTTATTTATTAAGGCTAAAAGAGGGTATTTGAAATGGCCCTAACTCTTTTACAAAAAAAACCAAAAGATAAAAAAAAATGGATTTGCAACAACAAAGCTACAACGCTACAACATAAGAACAACAAGAGTTACATCAAAACACCATATAACAACATTAAAGTAAATGAAAACATAGAGAAGCAGATAGAGGACCAAAAGATTAGAGTTTGTTCAAAGTGATGGAAGCCTCTAATTCCTCCTAAAGAGCTTGGAGATGAGAAATGATATATTTCATACTCATAGTGACTGTAGTTTTTAACCACCCTTGGTGTAAGAAAAAGGACCCATCGAAGATTACCCTTGATAATTCTTGACCCATTTTTTTAGAGCTTTTATGTTGTTCAAGGAGTAGGTGATCATGGCCTTACTAAAGTTGATGATCTTTTGTATATTCCCTTTTGATCTCCACGATGTCAGTCTCCAACTTCCCAAGTCTTTTTTCTCTAAGTGCCAGTTGTTCCTTCATCCGAAGAAGCTCCTCCCCATTTGTAACGTCAAAAATTGCATACCTTTACAATTTCACTCTACGTTTGGCAACCACCTTAGTGCTTGCACCTTCTCTTTACATTATAGGCTAAGGTTTGTTTAATTTAGGCTTCTTTCTCTCATTTTTTTCAAATTTCATTCAGGTGCTTAGATAGTCACATGATCCTAAGGTATCCTATGTGATTAGGAGTTAATTTTTCCTAGACCTAAGCACTATGCACGGACATTTGCACAACACGCTAGCGTCCCATATCTATTTGCTACCAGGTGACCATCCTTGGACATTACCACACACCTCTAGTGATCAAGAGACTTCTGGATAACACCCTCTGGGGTTGCAGAATATCTCTTAATATTATATTTTAGGATTTTTACCTCTTCTTGGTTAATAGGGAAGAATTTTTTAATATAACTATCAATATCACATATTTTTGGATTCTATATTCACTCTTGCAAGCTCACAATACTACTCTTGGCTCTACTTTGCATACTCTTGTTGTGAATCCAATCTCTATAGCAACTACATGAATTATTGGTACTCCTTATTGTGGCATATCACTTTCAAAATCTATTGGAGGTTTTGGTTCTTTCTTGTGCTCATTGAGGAAGCTTTATCTTGCTGGGGTTTGAAGCTGTATACCAGATTTAAGCTCTTGAAGACTTGTAGCTTCCTTTCCTTCATCAAACTGGTAAGTTTTATTCTTTGTATTGATGAATACCTCTTTAATTAAATATGTTTTACATTGTGTAGTTCATTGTTATGGTGTATGCCACCATTTTGAATTGTGTTATTGGATGTAGACAACCATCTTTTTCATTTTGCACTGGTTGCATGCTTGTGGGTCTCTTCCCCATAGACCAGGGAAGTAAACCTTCTTAGTGTATTTGATTTGTTTATTAATCTTAATTCCTAGATGCACTTAGGATAGGAACATACACACTCTTTACCTTGATTTAAAATCATTTTATCAATCTACTGCTCATGAAGGTAGAAATACCAAAATCAAGGCTTGACCAAGCCAAGCTCCTTAGCAACACAACTCCTCTCTTCTCTCTTTTTGCAGATATTCTTGGAGTGATGATATGTCAACCACACGGAGGTTTCATTACCCTTCTTCTATTCCTTCTTTTGTCTAATCTTCATATCATAGTTATTTTTGTTATGTCAAAAATGTCTCCCTGGATTTTTTCCCTCCTAAGTTTATCTCTCAGGTCCCTTGTTTTGCATCTTACATGTTCATTTTGACTCCCAGAAGAAAATGGTTTAAAGCCCATGTCACATGGGGCTTGAGGGACATTGTTGCACTTAGTCCTACCTTGAAATAGGACCTATGGACATAGCTGCTTATGCCCTTGTTTTGCCCTATTTTAGGGAGGTCTCAAATTTGAATGTCAGTTATGTGACCATTAATTAGGTCCCATGCCAACATCTTAAGTTTGAATTACAAAATTCTTAGCTGGAATGTGTTTAGTTGCATATATAAGCATGTTTAGGGTTTCATTTGTAAACTAGAAGATGATTATGAACTTTTGGCACACTTATGATTTGAGAGCATTCAAAGTATTCATTGTTGCAAAGCAGACTTGTCTTGTTAGTGTGTTTGTTATGCAAATTTGGCTTCATCTTCTCATGTGTTGAAGGATTTTCATCCACATGTGAGATACACCTCTGAGGTGACATTTATTTGGGTTTTGTATCATTTATCAATTGGTTTTTGCCTCTATCCCATAGGGATACGCACTCTCTATCTGACAACGGTGTTTGGAGACTTGAATGTCCTTCTGGGGCTTGACTGAGGCAAGCTCCTAGATACCACAACCCCCAACCCCCTTTTCTGTGATTACAGGTTATAGATGCAAAAAATAGAAGAAATGGAGTTGTAGGGAGGCATAATAGAGTGTCAGAATTACAAATCTGAGAAGAAAACTAGGACCTGGACTCGGCCTCCCACACCAGTGTCCTCCAGATCCTGAAACATAGAAATCTCTAGAACAACAGGAATAGGTTACAGATAAGCTTCAGAGATCCTGACAGAAAACAATAGGTTGGACTTCATGCCTACTCATTAGTCCCTGACTTTCCTGCATCCAAAATCTCAAAGTTTGGTTTGTATTTACTCTAAATATTATATCTCTATCTGTGAACATTTGTCATCTTTGATCCGTTTATTTACGATTTTATGAAATTAGGGTTTTAAGTAAAATTGGGATTTTATTAATCAATTAACCAACAATTTCTAAGTTTCCTCTTAGTTCCAAGTGACACTAAATTTGAAGCAGATCCCTCTTGTAAAGATTATGGCTTGACTTGATTTATGTCCTTGAATGTAAGGTGTGAAAGGAGGATTTAACCTACACATTCACTGAAATTGAAAACCCCTCTTTTTACACTTAAACATTTTGGTGAACCCATATTGTATTGAATTTTACACCTTGCTGAGTGTTGTACTTTAGATTTACATTCACTCATTTGATTTTCATCTTATTGCATTTGAAAATTTACAAAAAAAATTGAAAATTTTGAAAATATTGGCATCGTAGGCTTGCATTTTGGCATAATTTGCATTAATTTAATTAAATTTCATTTAATTTCTGATTTTTAAATTAGATCTGATATAAACTACAGAAATTTATCATATTATAATCCTTTGCATTGCATTTTTCATATTAAAATTGCTAGGGTTTGCTTGAAATTTTGAGATTTTCTTATAACCTAGTGATTTCAAAAACTAGGGTTTGTAGTTAAAATCTTGTTTCAGATTCTACTACTTAGCACTAATTCAAATCTTATTTTGTTTTTCAGTGTTGCATTTTTATGTTTTTTTGCATTCATATTTCAAAAAATGCATTCACACTTAGACAATTTCAACAAAAACTAGCATTTTTCATTCATCATCCTTAAAATGCACTTGCATTGAGAATTATAGGACTTTAAAATTATTTTCAGATCTGATCTAGGTTATTTTTCATCATAAATCTGATTATAATTAATTTGCATATCATTTTGCACATATTGATGCCTTAATTTCACAACTAGGGTTTGAAAAACTTGCATTTTTTCACTAGATTTTGGCTTATTTTGCATATAGAATTGCATTATAGGTGTGTTGTGAAGGATATTTCTGCATTAGTGGACTGATATTAAGGTTATAATTCACTGGCCCTCTTCAATTTCCTTACAACACCCCCTCTTTTATACATGTACATTGACATAAGGTGAAAAAAGTGAACATTTTAGGTGCATAACAAGCATAATTTGTGTTGTTTCATTGCATTCAATCTAAATATACCAAATCATCAATTGGGCCTTGTTGTGTTGCACTATTTTCCTAAAAACCATTATGTTTGTTGTGAACTTAGTGTGTCCTTTTAGCCCTTTTCCTCAAACAAGTGTTTTAGGAGTGAAATAATCACACATCTAGGGTACCTTAATCATCATAAAACTTTGCATGAATTTTCTCACTAGGTTTCATTGGACATTAATATTACAAGACATCTCAAGATGGCATCTTCAGGAAATCTTTGCATTAATATATCTTGGATTTTGAAAATTTCTCTAATTTCACTAATGAGAACCCTCATGTTTTGGAACACATAGCATGCATACATGATATTGATGTTTCTAAATGTTCTAAACATGAGCTTAAATTACTTTTTTATATACATGATTTTGATAGCTTCACATTACTCATAGGATCATATCCTTTGATATTATAAGGTTTAACCAAATTCATCTCTAAGAACTCTCATGGGAAAGACCAATGTGAAAATTCCTCTTCCATTAATGCATTAGAGTTAATAGCTAAAGAATATGATGATGTTGATAATCCCACAAGTTATCCTACTTCTCCTATAGTTGAATGTCTAAGAACCTTAGATGAGAAGACTATGGATAGCTCTATTAATGATACAACACCTAACCTTCCTAACAATACCTTACCTTTCTTTCATTCCAATGCTTTCCTTGGCCAAGATGTAGCATTAGTGGATGAGAAAAGGTCTCACATTAAATCCTTTAGGGATAGACGTTGGGTATAATAGAGAGGCAAACAATGTTAATTCAATATTCACTAATAGATTTTGTAGCAATGTTCCTAAGATGATTGTGAGAGGGGCACCTAGAGAACCTTCTTGCTTAAAACTAGTGATTACAGTTCAAGGAGATCAAAAACCACCTAGACCCCCCGATTACATATTAAACTATGCAAGACAAATCACTCAAAGAAATCAAGGTGTTCAAAATGTGCCACAGCATCCCATGATTGCTCACACATACAACACCCATAATAACAAGCAAAGTAAGAAAGCACCACATGTGCCTATCTCCCTCCTAGCTTCTCAACCTATGCTTCCTCCACCACCTCTTCTTACTCATAAAAGTGGTCAAGAATATGATCTTGTCGAGTAGCTTCGTGCTACTCCAACTAAGATCTCTCTTTGGGATTTAGTACAAACATCACCTACATACCATGGAATGCTCTAAGAAGCTTTAAAAAAGGCGATTGTACCACCTATTGTTAAGTCAAATGATGTAGCAGCTCTGTTAGATTGTATGCATGTGACAAAAATGGATATTATGTTTCAACCACATGAATTACAGTCAACCGAAGTCCAAAACCAATATGATCCACTTGTAATATTTACCATGATAAACACAAAGTTGGTAAAGTGAGTTATGATTGATAATGGATCAGCTCTAAATGTTTGTGGTATCAATTTGTTACATAGGATTAAGGTTGATACCTCTTTGATTAAATCGGATATAATTAGCATTCGTGGCTTTGATCATGTTGGTAGACAATCCATGGGTACTATAACTCTACCTATAAAGGTGGGACCTATGACATTACGTACCCTTTTTCATGTCATGCCTAGATCGATTTCATATAATATGATTCTCAGTAGACCGTGGATTCATGCCATGGGGGCAGTTCCGTCTATCCTTCATAGATCAATAAAGTTTATTTATAAAGACAAGCTCCACATCGTGGAAGCCGATCCTAAACTAGATAATTGTTTACATATTGAAAATCAAAAATAAGTTAACAATTATACGAGTCTCAATAACCTACAAGTTGATCCATCAACACCTCTTGCCACAGATAATGTGGTGCAAGACTCTAAAACATCGAATGCACTTTTTGCTGACGATTGGGGTTCATTAGATTTTAATCCATGCAGTATAGGGGAATATAAACTCAATAGCCCTGACACATCAAAAGTCGCATCGATATCATCTAAGCAATCTTTTGAAACACCTAAGAAACCTAAAGCCTCCTTGGTAGAAAATAAAGACAATACTCTTACTTATACTATAGATTATGATACCTACAACACTTCGCCATCTTCTAAGGAAATGACATCCCTCTATGGTCGAGGATTTAAAATCCTTTATAACAATTGTGACTATGTAGGTAATGGATGGGTGTGAATCAACAAGGAATTAGAGTACCTTTACAAGTTGTTGGAATTAACTACACAATTGGTATTGGATACCACCCTTTGAAACCCACCAAAGCCTCTCCTTGTCCTAAACTTAATGTTAATACAATATCAACAAGACCTAAACAACATGAGAGATATCCTGGGCCAATACACAAGAATTGTCTACCAGGACATAACCCATTCAATAAGATAAATATTTCTCCCTCTTTAAGCCACACTCGTTGCAGCAAATTCTATTATAGTTGTTCTCAAGGGTGACCTCTTCCTAGATATGTATGTTCTTAACATTGGGTTGTATCAGGTAAGTATTTCTAACCCTTTACCCCTGTGTTGTGTTTCCCCTATGATGTGTTATCTGTTGTTTAGGCCTCCTTGGATGACCCTTGATACTCTTGTAAGGTCAAGGATACTGGGAGACTGCCTTTGTTGTGACCCTTCTTCTATTTGTATCATCATTCTTCTATCTTGCTTCCCCTCTATTTTTATTGTTGTATGTTGTGTCTTAGGGGCATAGCGTTGTGGTTGGTGACTTGGGGGCACCTTCCTACATGATGACCCTAAGGCACTTGCTCTCCTCTCTTGATTTATTGTTTACCTTCCTCTAGTGGTTCTATCTAGCTAGCAAATGACAAAAAACAAATAATACTGATACAGACCACGTGTCCCTTCAGCAAGTAAGAAAGAATGGATCTGGTCCATACATGACGATGGGGTTGATATATATATTAGCCGACGCTTGGCTAGAAGAATCACTCCATGTGATATTTTGATGATGTCTAATATTTTCTAACAAACCATAATAATATAGCTACTTCGTGCACTTTTTTTATCTTGGGTCTCGCCTTGGTTACACTTGGTTCTAAGATCTTTGTAGTATAGTGTTGTGTGGTTACACAACACGCCCCATTTTGACTTGGCAAAACAGGGACCCAACTTTTTGGTTTGGCTTGTACGTCTGCTTCCTGGCGGTTTGGCAAAAGTAAGTCGAGTGCATCATCATGCAAAACCAGGATGAGGTAAGTCACCATGAGGTCAGATTGTCAAAGTTTGTATTTCATCTCTGTGACCTCATATTTTGAAAGAGCATTAAAATTCAGGCAGGTTTGCCTTTTACATCACCTTGATATTCATCAGGATGTAAGAGTTATGAACAGTCAAAGTTTCGGTCAAACCTGATATTCGTAAGAAGAGGGATCATATATTTTTTATAGCTTATCATCTTTTTGAAGATCATCGTCATATTTGAAATATTCCCTGATAATATCCTACAGCTCAAATATCTAGACGTCAACTTTAAGTGGTAGTAAGTCTTCCCCGTCAAGTGGTCTTTTGTATCGCGAGCGTCATGTTTTTGAATGTAACCCGATATTTCTTAATATCCTCCTGACGCGAAATATCACCCTTAGCAAATATCCTGATGATGTCATTCAAACTAGATAAATGAAGAAGCATATATGATGATGACATCATCATCACATTCACATTTCGACAGGATATTTTCCAAATAGGATCATGTTCGACTAACATGACGATGACGTCATGATGCCTTTCTGATACAAAGAACGAATATAACGATGACGTCATCCCGATATTCCAAGAGAGACATGTAAGTTTGTCTCGTCATCATCATATTTAAAAACATCACCTGATTCACCGAAATATCCTCCTGATGTACTAAGCATAAACAAGGATGCTTTTGTCACCCGAATCTTGTCGCGATAACAATGTCAATACGAGGGAGGAGGATGATATTGAAACTCAACCCGATATTTGCGAATATCATCCTGCCCTCATGATATCCTATCATATGGATATCCCCCGCTCCCATTGCCACCATTATCATTTAATGCACGCAGACATGGTAGGTAGTTCCCGCCGACCCCGCAACCCAATGAAACACCTGGCAAGATCCTGCATTTTCGCACGAATAATCAAGGAACATGATCCAATCTATCAGAGTTGCCCTAAATGTACCCTAACTGCGAGGTTAAAAGGTAATTCAACCACCATTTTCACATTTACCTTGCGATAAACTTGTTTTACAGAGCACCAGCTTCCATATCTGCATACCAGCTACCGTTGCGCGATTTGATCTCACAGGCAGAAGGAAAGAGGTGATCATCAGCTGAATTAAGAATGTCTCAGCAATCTACTGGTATAAAAGGAAATCTGCATAACCAGGTAAGTGAATAAAACCCTCATCATATTGTTTCTGTTCTGGTCTGATGATGTAAGTTCTAGTTTATGCATCCGTATGATTAAGTAGTGTTGGAATTGATACAGTAGGCATAATGATTTATAAAGTCAATTGCAATATGCATGCATATGTGTACCTATTGTGAGATAGGATTGTTGTTAATTACAGGTACTCATGGCTGAGAAGCGATTGGTCAAGTGTCAAGAAGAATTCAGCAAACCCATGTTCTCTGCTCAGAGGGGGGTCTTGTTTAAATATGGAGCAATTACAGACACCCATCAGGGAAGCACTAATTTGGAGGCCTGGTCAACCAAGCTGAACGATGGACATGACAAGAGTCCTGTGCTGGATGCAGTGTTTGTGTCGGGAATGTGGAATGCCGCTGGTTTTCCATACTCCATGGAATCTCCGAAACTCATCATGGAGTGTGCCCAGAATTATAACCCTCAAACAAGGCAAGTAGTGAAGCATGGGAGGATATATGCAGACCTCTCCATCAAAGGTCTCTCCCAGACGTTTGGATTGCCACTGGGCAGTAAGGTCAAAAGTGTAGACTTGAAGAAGTCTGAAACAGAGTATGAAGCCAACAAGAAATCGGCCAGGAAGAACATGTATCCGTGGCGGGCTGAGAACAGCACATATAATGCAGCGGCCAAGCTTCCTGTGCACCTGTTTAAGTATGATTTCAGTGAGGAGTACCAATACATGATTATACTCCTGAATAGAGTAACCGGCCAACCTGATACTGGTAGTTTCAGGGATTGGATGTATGGAGTTATAATGATGTGTATGTATTCGAACACCAAGCCACTGTGGGGCCAAATCATAAGTGATGCTCTGCATGAGCAACTAATGAACCTGGGAGGTTCAAATTGTGCATTTTTCATGACATCCTATATTGTTTATTCTTGTGCTTATAGAGGCACTTTTGATGCTTTAGTTACAGATGGGAAGCTCACAGGCACAAATGCTGCATACATCTGGGATCATCATCCCCAGCTACAGAGAACCAACTACCTCAAAGATTACAAACTAGTCAATGATGCATTCTCTATGCATCTGGTAAGGACCATGGAAGAAGACAGAACAAAGAGATTGAGCATGGAGGCTCAAGAGGCAGTCTACAGGCATGGGCCCTGGTACATATAGTTTGCAACCTTTTCTTATATAAGGGTTGAGGGTTTTGAGGGACATCCCCTGATGCTACCAAGGTATCCTACCGATGCCGTAGTACTAATAGAATTTATCAAGCAGGGCTCCACCATGATACAAATGTACAAGGATGCCAAGAAGCTACCACCAATTTTGTTCCCAGTCAGCATTGGCAACTATATGTGCCCTGACTCTGATAATATAAAGAAGGTGATGGTCACCCTGAATAAAATGAATTTGCAGCCTTTCCCAATAACAAGACCATATGATCCTTACGGCAGGATACAGAAGATACTAGGAAAGCCTATTCACCAAAGGCACCTAGAGGATTTTTGGGCTGACTGTGAAGATGAGGCAGAAGCCAGAAGAAGGAGGTATCAGAGGTTAACTCTGAACCAAGTTAGAACTTTTGATTGCATCTCCCTTCCCTAGCAATTAAAGAAGGATGATGGCAGGATAATGGCAGACGAGTATGAACAGAAAAAGATATATAATGACACCATCTCTGCACCTGACCTCACTATGCAGGAAGACATATCCTTGGGCCCATTCATTGCCAGGACCCTACACCTAACCCAAGCTTGGGTTGATGCACAGATAGAGGCATTGAAGAAGAAAGGTGTTGCCATTACAGTGGACAACAAGAAGAAAGGGCAGGATATCCCCGCGGATGAATATGATGACTTCGTGTTAGAGAAGAGGAAGACCAAGGGAGATAGAATCCCTCCACCACAACAGCAGAGCAAAAGACCCCCAAGGGGCAAGAAGGTGGAACAGGGACCAAAAGGGATTATAATTGAAAGGGCAGTATTTGCAGCTGAGGAGGCAGCAGGGTCAGGATCAGAATCAGCATCCCCTCCAAAGAAAGAAAAGCCCAAGAAAAGTAAGACAGCAGAGGCTGGAATCACTGAGACCCAAGAAGTGGGTCAATCCTCTAAACAACCAGGAGGAGAGGATGCCCTCATAGAAGAAGAGCCTCAGGAAGAGGAGGCTCCATTGGTAATAAAAAGGAAGAGGAGAGCTCCACAGGTGCTGGTGTCTACCCCACCTAAGAAACAAAGAACTTCTATGAGAGGTGGAATGAGCCAACCCCCTACTTCATTACAAGGGGAAGGTAGTGAAGTGCACAAGGAACTTCAACATAATGTTCCACTTCCTACCATCGTCAAGTTCAAAACTGAACTTGCTGAGGAGCAGCTGAAAGAAACTTCCCAGACACAAGCAGAAGGGCATGTCTCACTCGACGAGACAATAAATTTGTCTGATGATGAGGTGGTGTAGGATGTGGCTGCACAGAAGATGGAAACACTGGCTGCTGGTATTAGTATGACCCCCCACAAGTCTCCACCAGTTTAATCAGTACTGGAAGAGATGAGGCGAGTGGAAGAAGAGCGAGAAAAGAGCCCAAAGCAAGTAGCTCAGGAAATAGGGCTAGATACATTGATCACAGAGGTGACAAGTCCTGTAGTGGTAGACCTGACAGAGAAACAGGATGCAAGTCCTGAACAGCCAGCAGGATCACTTGGTGAAGGCCAACCAACAGAAGAAATAGAGATGGCAGAATCGGAAGGCCATGCTCTGGAATTAGGACAACAAAGTCCACAGGATACATCATCGGAACCTGCTATAGTAGAGGTTCAGGAAGCAAGAGCTGATGAAGAGAAAGAAGCACTAGAGGATCCAGCTGCCAAAATACAAGAAGTTGATAGTGCAGGCTCGGAAGAAATAATAGCTGCAGAACAATCGCCAGCACATCAGGCAGAGTCCCCAGTATCTGGTGCAGTGGATAAGCAGCAAGGAGAAGAATTGGGAACAGATGAAGGAATGATAGAAGAAGGTCATGATCATCATGATCAACAAATAGATGCACCACAGGGTTCCCCACACCAAGAAGATGCTCCCCCAGAGAAGGAAGTTCCTCAACAAGAGGATGTGCCACAAGATCAACAGCAAAGAGAGCATCAAGAGGAAGAAAAAGAAAAATCACCATCTCCACAACATCTATTGATAGAAATGGGAGATATGGGTGAACATCATGATGATGCTGAGAAACATGATCATGTACCTCCATGGTTAGCAAAGGAAGTAAATGTTGAAGAGGAACTTGAAATTTAGGAATTTGACGTCTCCACCCTCTTCTCTGCAGATATAATGAAGCCACAGAGGAAGGCCAGAATGACTTCGGCCATCAAGAGAGATTCGGCAACCGGGAGAAGGACTGTGCAAATTGCCATACCTGCGGTGGAGAAGGAAAAAGGTAAAATCACTGTTGATGAATTTCAAATCAGTACAGTAGATTTGGGCTTTGCCAATGAGGACCAAGAAGGTCAGGAGGGCAAAGACATCATTGACTCTCTAATTCAAAAGGTGAAAAGAGAGAAGGAGAAAAATAAGCAACATAAAGAGCACATTGCTCAGTTGCATGCCTATATCAAAGGGCTAACCAATCCTGATGATACCACAACTGAACATGCAGTCCCATTGACTGCCATTTCTTAGGAGGAGGTAAATAAATTAGACCTCATGAAGCATGAGGCATCCGTAATAAGGAAATGGATGTCATCCGCATTGGATGATGCTGTTGAAATAATGAAAGCCTCTTTGAAGAGGTGGAGCATCCTAAGTGACTCCAAGGCCAAAGTGGATAAATTGTAGATACAGACCGGGAAGAGGTCTTACAAATTAGAGAGAGTCCTGAGCCTGTTAAGGGAAATAAGGAATATAAATCCTCAGCTGCTTATCAGTAAGCAGGTGCTAAATAGTAATACCGCGTTATTGATAGATATCTGGTATAAGGACACTCAGTTTGAGTGTGGAGTCCTCAAGAGGTGTAATAATAAGCTGAGAGATATCAGCATGAGGCTACGGGATTTAATGGCTAAAGAAGCGGTGATATTGGAAGCATTGGAAGGCAAGGTGGAAGGTAAAATAGAAAATCAAGACAAAGAGTCTTCCATTAAAGCTGTACACAGCAACTTCCAATTAGAGACAGATGGTCCACCTGTTCCTTTGACAGAATAACTGATAAATAAAATAATGAGAATCAAGGTCCAGATGGAGAAGTATAATGAAACACTGCAGGACAAGAAAAATAAGCTTGATAACAACAGAGACAAATATGAAGCACATAAGCACACCATTGTCAAAGCAAAGACTCAAGATGGCGGAAGGATAGATCAGGTTGTGCATTCATACGAGCAGGTCCGCAGTAGTATGCAGCCCCATATGCAATAGCATCATCATCAGGATAGTAAAAGTTCAGAAAGTGATGCACATGATGATGACCCGCATGAATCAGCTGAGGAGCATGATGAATATACATCATGAAGGGGATAGTAGCATAAGTAGTATAGATAGTTGCCAGCTGGCAACTTGTGCCATTTTGTAAAGGTTGACAAAGTCAAGAGAATCATGACCGTAGAATTGTATTGATAAACCAGGATCGTAGATCTTTTGTAACGGATTCCTCACCTTATTCTATAAAAGGTGGTGGAATGCCCTGTTGAAACATTCGAAACTTAATTGAAATCTGTTTGCTGAAGTATTCAGGGCTTTTTTCAAAGTTATTGTATATGTACATGTCTTTTGCATAATTAATGAAAGAGAAGAGTATTTCGATTACAAATCTTCGTAAATCTTGAGTAATCTATGTCTGAATTCTGGATATGTGCTTTGATTTGCTGCATCCCTTGGAGTGCTCATCATGTTGCATGTATTGTTTTCATTCCTCATCCTCTGATGTTTGCATCAACTGTATCTAGCTGTGGAACATCCTGGTGAACATATAGTTTGATTTCTTCTCCTCATGATAGTATCAAGTATGTATGTGGATCAATAGCTAAAGGTTCAACTTTAAATTGTAGTATTCCTTCAATTTCTTTTAAATTTCAGAGCATTTCACCTCCATAATTGCAAATAATTGATAATCTTAAGCAAATAACATCAATATGCAGACATCTCGTAGATAATCGTAAATATTTAGCATATTTGAATACAAAGTATGTACAATTGAAAATATCATACAAAGATTGAGGTATTTCCACATCTTCTCATCAAATAACTGCATAATATAACTTCTCTGTAAAGAATTTCTGTAGGAATGTCATGACGATGATGAAATTCCACGTAAGGCCCCAAAATGGAAACAGCAACTCACATTAACCTCTGAGTGACTTCAGACAATTAAGACCTAATCACCGGAGACTTGGGATCCTGAATTCTTTGAATTCATAGTATCTTTTAAGATGAATAAAGGTTAATGTGTACTTTTATTCTATGTTTGTTTGTGACTAACATCATGACCAACATATAGCCCCATGGTTATACTTAGTTTCTGAATCCATAGTATAACCTTGGCTCTTTATGTGATTATGTTTATGCATTGCTTTTATCATGTGATGTGGTTATTATCTTAGAGAAAGATTTCTAACCTCTCTTCTTGCAGGAAATTGTGTGTTGGTGGGAACATTCGGTGATCATAATGTACATGTCACCTTTGGGGGCATGGGCTTTGCGAAAGCTCTTGTTCCCTTATGTATTTTCTTCCTACCTTAACACACTTGATATCAGTACATGATATCAACCACCTTAAGGTGGGGACATATATAAGGTAAGTTGTTTAATGATTCTGATACTAATAAAGTGTGTTTAGATACATTGATCTATTGTGTATACCTCCTTTTCACTGTAAGGCATCTCTGTGATGCAGGTGGGGTTGTATACTTTTGAGTGCATGCTTCCTTTTCACTGTAAGGCATCTTCGTGATGCGGGTGGGGTTGCATTTTGAAATCCCTCTGTGGAGGCGTGGATGGTGTATCTCTTGAGCTAGTGCACATCCATTTTATTCTAAAAGTCCTCAGATTAGGCAGGGTTGGTGTATCCTCCCTTAAGCATGTCTTTGGCAGTTGTTGTGGCATAAGACCAACCATTAGGTGTGCCTGTAACGTTCTTGAGATGGTGGTTAACCTAGCAATAAGCTCCTTCCATTTCTTGTATGTCATGTTTTAGACATATAGTATGTCTTTGGCATGCTTTACAGTGCTTATGTTTTCTGTGTCTTACGTGTGTTTGTTCCCAAGTATAGTCCAAAGAGCATGGCAAAATGCCCCTCCTATACTTTGGGATTTGTATGGCATGTTTGTTCTCAAGTATAGTCCAAAGAGCATGGTGAAATGCCCCTCTTATACTTTAGGATTTGTATGGCGTGTTTGTTCTCAAGTGTAGTCCAAAGAGCATGGTGAAATGCCCCTCCTACATTTTGAGATTTGTATTGTGTGCCTGTTGCCCCATATGTAGTTGAAAGAGGGTGGCAAAATCCCCTCCTACATTTTGGGTGGTGTGTTGCATTTTTACTTTCTTTGTATTTGTATTCATTTATTTATGTATAAAAATGAAAAATAAACAATCACTGCATTCATTGTATTCACTATGTTTTGCATGTCTTTAATGTTGTCTTCTCCATGTTCTACATACCTAATATTGTCTTCACTATGTTTGGCATGTTCATAATGTGTTTTCTCTAATGTCTACCTAAGACTAGGGGCTAGAAATAGTTCCTCAATCTTTGTGTATGCATTAGCTTTAAGTGCTTGGCGAGTTTGTTGTGTTTTGACTATACTTTAATACATGTATGGGCCTTGCATTCATACATAAATTAAAGTGGGGACTAAATGTTATCTCAGAAAATGTCTCCAAGGATTTTTCCCTCCTAAGTTTAGCTCCCAGGTCCCTTGTTTTGAATCTTACATGTTCATTTTGACTCCCGAAAGAAAATGGCCTGAAACCCATGTCACATGGGGCTTGAGGGACATTGTTGCACTTAGTCCTGCCCTGAAATGGGACCTATAGACATGGGTACTCATGCCCTTGTCCTGCCCTATTTCAGGTAGGTCCCAAATTTGAATGTCAGCTATGTGACCGTTAATTAGGTCCCATGCTGACATATTAAGTTTGAATTACAAAAATCTTAGCGGGAATGTGTTTAGTTACATATATAAGCATGTTTAGGGTTTCATTTGTAAACTAGAAGATGATTATGAACTTTTGGTGCACTTATGATTTGAGAGAATTCAAGGTATTCATTGTTGTAGAGAAAACTTGTCTTGTTATTGTGTTTGTTATGTAGTTTTAGCTTCATCTTCTCATGTGTTGAAGGATTTTCATCTACATGCGAGCTATACCTCTGAGGTGACATTTATTTCTATTTTCAATCATTTATCAATTAGTTTTTGCCTCTAGCCCACAGGGATACACACTCTCTATCTGACAATGATGTTTGGAAGACTTGAATGTCCTTCCAAGGCTTGACTGAGGCAAGCTCCTAGACACCACCACAACCCCCAACCCCCTTAACTATGATTGCAGGTTATATATGCAGAAAGCTAAAGATGTGGAGTTGCAGGGAGGCATAAAAGAGTGTTGGAATTATAGATCTAAGAAGAAAACCAGGACCTAGACTCGGGCACCCACACCAGTGTCCTCCAGATCCTGAAACACAAAAATCTCTAGAACAATAGGAACAGGGTACAGATAAGCTTCAGAGATCCTGACAGAAAATAGTAGGTTGGACTTGGGTGCCTGCTCATTAGTCCTAACTTTCTTGTATCCAGAATCTTGAAGTTTGGTATGTATTTACTCTGAATATTATATCTCTGTTTGGGAACATTTGTCGTGTTTCATCCATTTATTTACGATTTTATGAAAATAGGATTTTAAGTATAATCGAGCATTTATTAATCAATTAATCAACAATTTCCAAATTTCCTCTTCATTCCAAGTGACACTAAATCTGAAGCAGAGCCCTCTTGTAAAGATTGTGGCTTGACTCGATTTATGTCCTTGAATGTAAGGTGTGAAAGGAGGATTTAACCTACACATCCACTAAAATTGAAAACCCCTCTTTTTACACTTAAACAATTTTATTTTAAGATTTCACATCACTTGGATAATGCGATATATTTTTGGTGTGTAATACTATGTTGTGTAGACAATCTAAGTCCATACAGACCTAGAAAATTTTATTTTTGATACTTTTCAGAGTCTAGTGCCCAATACAGACATCCTCATGGAGCACTGTCATCCAAGATAGTGAGATCCTCCTTCCATCTACAGAATTTTGCTTTTCTACCTCTTGTCACTTTTGTTACTCATTTTTCTCAATTCTATATACAATTGTTTAATTTCAACATTTTGTACTTTTCCCTTCATTGTCAAGCACCTAGTATAGTTGTATTGCTTTGATTGTGACACATAGTAATTCTGTTGCAGCCTAGAGTAGGTTCTTAAACATCTAAAACCTTAGATAATAGAATCCAAGTGTAGTGTTAATGGAGAACTCCCTTGGTTGAAGGTATTCGACTAAGGAGTATTTTCTCCTACACTACAGTTTGGTGAACATGACATTTTGTTCACTTAATTGTTTTCTTCTTTGTCATGATTCCCACTAATTTTGGTGAACCTATTGTGCTAAAACAAAAACAAACAAAACTTTACATTTATTTTCATTACTTCAAGCTGTGTGTTGTGAGGCCTGAATGTAGTTTATGAGCTTCATGACCCAATATTCCAGTTCTGAATATGTGGTGCATAAAAGTTTGAGGAATTTGACCACTATGGAATTTTATACTAATCCTACCATGCCTATTGTTGGTGTTCCCAACTGATTATCTGGTTATCCCTATAAGATAGCTATTCTCAATGCTCAAGACTCTCAGGTCAGTGGCTAACAAATAGGATACAATTGCTTGTTCTCCTCTGTACTTCAGGCTCTACTAGACCTAGGGGGTATTCCCTTATGGCAATATCTAAAATATTTGACTTAAGTATAGTGAGATATTAGTTAAGTAGAATGTTCTCACTTTTGTATTAATGGTCTGAATGATCCTATCTCAGATTAGCTAAACCCTCAACATATGTCAGCTTCACAACTCTAAGAACATGGAACAACTTGAACACATTATACAAAACAAAAGAAAAGGATTTATCTTCTTGATTTTTATGATTCTATATGCTTGGACTTGAAAGATATCCTCAGATCGGTGCTTATTTAGGGTAACAAAGTCAAAACCCTACATGCAAGTGTTCCTTTCATGACAACAAAACTTCATACTCAAAGGGTTGATAATATCATTATTGCCTTACAACAATGAGCCCAAGAAAAAGTATTATCTGTGATTCTTCTTCACTAAACCCTTGACACAACACACTTCCCCTTATACCTGATCTAAAGAAATTTAATCCATTCCTTGAACAGATGCAACAAATCAGATATGCAATATAGCAAATGTATATTGATGAATTTAGAAACCCTTAGCAACTCAATTCAAAAGAAAATCATTCATACCCAAGGAGACAATCACAAATAACAGATACAATGTTTCTCATATAATTCAATCTAAATAGAAAATTGCCATGTAAAAATAAATAATCTCATATGCAAAATATAGACTTGCAACCCAGAAGTACTCCTTTCTTATTGGAATTAGTTAAAATCACAAGGCTTTACAATTGATTTTCAGAGTATTCTCTTCCTACTAGTTGATAATTCTGACATCAATCATACAAAACATAGTATGAATTCCCCATATATAGGGAAAGAACAAAAGTATGTCAGCCTAGCCTCCTATAACTATTTTTTAAAAATTTGACATTACAATACAAAAATAGTCTTGGAGCTTGTACTCACTACAACATTTTAAATTAGAATTCAATTACAATCACATGTGTGCCAACACATTCTTTCAATGATAATACATTTGATCCATTTGAATAAGCCAAAAAATGTAGTACCATTGGGAAATTTCCAAAAATAGGTCATCCTTGAAGAGTGATGACTGATTGAAAGCTGACTCAAATATCAATCAACTTCATATTTCTCCTCCCAAGCTCTATATTCTTTATCCTCTAGTCATTGGAAATCTAAAACTTTGACCACCTTATCATTGTGAGCAGCATACTAGGCATCTACGACAACTTTTGATTCCCTACCAATACTGTCACAAAGCTTCTCCAATGAAATAATCTCATCCAACACTGAATTCAAAGAACCTGTTTTCAATTCACCATCAACACAAACTAGAGTAATCACCTTTGAACTCATAGCATTGAACTCTGCCTTCCATTGATCTAATGTTTTGGCTTAACCCTGATCATCTTTGAAATTAGGCAACACCTTCATTTTAACCTGATCGATTGATGTCACCTTCTCCTTTAATTGTTTCTCCAATTTGATCATGTAAACAGCAACATCATGTAGAATTGCCATAATTTATGATACACCTTGTAGTCCAAAGGGCTTATTCAAATCAAACCTAGTTGTCTTGATCATTTGCTTAATAGTGGCATTCCTTGGCATCCACTTATTCATGATTTCCTATCAAATCACCATTATTGCAAGCGCATGTCAGCCAACGAGCTAGAAGATAGTTATTCCTCATGTTTGAATCCCCACCATTGATGTGCTTAGTTTGTGGGAGGATCTACGATTCAAATTTAAAAATTGCATTAATGAAAAGCAAATTACATGCTTGAAATGGCACGAACCAATCAATATTAGTAAGCTCGGCAAAGGTTTTCTACTTTGGATCCATCTGTCAACTCATTGCATCTACGCAAGCCCAAGAGGGACCCACACCACTACCCTCACGCTCACACTCTAGGCACTAGCCTTAGCTTACTTGGACTGGACGAGACCCACATGGCACTTGTCACTCTGTCGTAGTAGCGCAAGGCATATTCCTTAGTATCTTTATGTTGTGCGCTCATGCAATCCAATGAGGAGCAAGCATGACTTGGGGATTCAGCTGATAAGACTTAGGGCCCACCCGCTTAGAGATTTATGGTTAGTGCATCAGTGCAACTCTGATAGATTTGAGAGATCTGGAGCCCGTGATGCCTTGACAATCATCGATTCATCTCTAAGGCTTTTAGACTCAGATGAGAAATATTTGCACATACAGGGGAGGCCGGTAACTAAGCTCAAGGGGCTAATTTCAAATGGGACAAAGGACATAAGATTGTAACTTAAGTCCAAGATGACTTCCTATACAAGTCAACACAAAATTATAATGTAGGCTTCAGGGCAAAGGCTAAGGGTTTAGGGTTTAAGATTTTTACACTCAAACTTAGCCAATTGCATGGGGGTTTAGACCAGAGATCTAGGAAATTATGGGGGGTTCCACCAGTGGCTCTAGTTGGGGACACATGGCTGACTCAGTCATAACAAGGATCACAAAACTTCAGGAAGTAGACCGGACAAAAAAAACCCTAAAACTAAAACAAACAACAAAATAGAAAGTAGGAAAGACAAGCAACCTAACTAACTATGTACAATGTGTATGAAAATATCCTTCTTTAAGAAAAGAAGGGTTTCAAAAAATTTCCATGCACTGGTAATTCTTGAAATTCACCATCAAGACCTTGAAGAAAATATGAATCCTCTGCATGTGTATTACTAATCAAATATGGGCCTGTCCAAAGAGGATCAAACTTTCCATGTTTGCCTTTATCTTGATACTTGGCATTCCATGTGAGAACTAGATCATCAACCTGAAACTTCCTTTCTGTAGCCTTCTTATGAAACAAATATTTCACTCTCTGTTGCTTCCTCAGATTAGTATCTTGTGCTTCTCTTCTAGTCTCATTGAATGCAACCAACTAATTAATCCTCTCTTCCATTGCATCTTGTATATCATCATCATTTTCTTGCATAAACCTATAGACTAGTAAGAGATTATTCATAGGCATCTTTGCTTCAACTCCATACACTAATTCAAAAAGAGACTTACCTATTGTCATCTTTATAGTTACTCTATCAACCCATAATTCTAATTTGAGTTTAGAATCCCATGTCTTCTTATTTTTCCCAATTATCCTTTTGATTATCTTCATCAAGCTCTTGTTACTGGACTCATCTTGACCATTCCCTTGAGGGTGATATGGAAAAGAGTATGACAAAGTAATACCATAATCATTGCAGAAATCCACAAATTCACCAGACCTAAAACACATTGCATTATCTGTCACAAGTTTTGCAAGCACTCCAAATCTTATTATTATGTGCTCTAGAACAAAATCTACAATGACCTTACTTGTAGACTTTCTATTTCGAATTGCTTCAATCCACTTGGTAAAATAGTCAGTTGAAACTAATATCCAACCATATCCACCACTTGACTTCTCTAAAATTTCACAAATAAATTCAACTCCCCATTGCTGGGATGGAGCTTCCACTATTATGGTTCTGAGTGGTAACACACTTGCATACTTCATCTTACTTGAGAATCTCGAGTAGAGTTCAAACTTTCTCACCATCTTGTGTACATCAAAAAATAATGTAGGCCACCAATAACCTAATCTTAAAATCCTATCTGTAGTAGTCTTGGCCATATAATGTCCTCCACATACTCCACTATGCATCTCAGTCAAAACTCTAGCAGCATGTTCTTCATCCACACATTTGAGCAAAACACCATCAAGGTTCTTCCAATACAAGTCTCCTTGCATAATGACATACTTTATTGCTTACAGTTTTAGTCAAATGAGCTAGACATGTCATATCCTACAAATATTGGACAATGTCCTTATACCATTCTGAGTCTTACACACTACATACTTTGTCATGTTCAACATTCTCAACTAAATTCACCTAACAAGCTTCAAAATTTGATTGAGTCAATAACTTTGCTAAGCCTTATCCCCTCACTAATTTTGTAATCTAAATATCAATATTAAATTCATGTATCTTATTAATCCATCTACACCATCTTCATGTCACTTCCTGTTGTGTGAAAATATCCTTAACTATAGAGTGAGGGACATAAGCCACTATCTGAGCACCCACCAAATAGGGCCTAAAGTTCTTCACCATTCTAACCAAAGAATAAGTCTGCTTTTCCATTATGTCATACTTTAATTCTACAAGTTGCAATGATTTACTAAAAAATGTAATTGGTTGCTCATATCCTTCATCATTCTTCTAGAATAGAACTGTAGCAATTGTATGGAAAGAGGCAAAGGAAAACAACTAGAAAGGCTTGGAAAAATCAGGAAACTTCAATATAGGAGTTGTTTTGGTGGCTTCCTTTATATTCTGAAAGGCCTGCACTGCTTCATCTCCCCATGTTATTGTTGCACCTTTCTTCATCATTTTAGATATAGCCTTAGTTGTTTCTACAAAGTTAGTAATGAACCTTCTCACAAAATTGATCTAGCCAAAGAATGATTGAACACCTTTAACTGTCTTAGGTATTGGAATTCTGTCAATAGCTGCAACTCTATCAGGATTAATTCTCACTCCATCTTTTGATACAATATGTCCCAATAACTTACCCTTAGTTACTTTAAAATCACACTTCTTTGGGTTTAATGATATGCCATACTCCAATGCTCTAATGAAAATCTTCTCTAAGTGCATACAATGATCTTCTGCCTTCTTAGAATAAGTAGCCAAGTCATCTTGGTACACTGCTAGTATGGAGTCTATAAGGCTTGCAAATGCAACATCCATCGCTCTTTGAAATGTCGCTCCTACATTTGTCAATCCAAATGGCATTCTTACATACACATATGTTCCCCAAGGTGTAGTAAAAGTAGTCTTGTATTGCTTAGATTTTTTCACTTTTACCTAATTGTAACCTAAGAATCCATCCATCATGGATAAGAGCTCACAACCTGTGACCTTCTGCAACATGGCTTCCATATTAGGCAATGGGTAATTATCTTTTAAAGATGATACATTCAAATTCATAAAATCAACACACAGTCTAATATCTCCATTCTTCTTTCTAACTGGAACTAAGTTAGATACCCAAGTAGAGTGCCTAATAGGTTTGATAATTCCTCCATCCCTAAGATTTATCAATTTTTCTTGCATCTTTGGAGTTAAGGTTAGATTAATAGGCCTTTGTTTCTACCTAAATGGTCTAGCATCTGGGTTCAATGGAATCTCATGCTAAAATAAGTCTTCCCTATAAGCCTTCAAATCATCATAAGACCATGCAAAGACATGCTTGTATTTTCTGAGCAAGGAAATCAACATTTCTCTGATGTGTAGAGTAAGTTGTTTACCAATATACACCTTATTAGGAGCATTGTCTATTCCCAAGTTCACTTCTTGTAAACCCTGTTTATTGGTTGAGGTAGTCTTGGAAACAAATTGATCATTATTGTCAAATGCTCTTTCCAAAGCAACTAATCCTCTGTGAATCTTATTTTTCTTAAGATGTATAACCTCATTACCAAGCAATGTTTCTTTTCCAGTAATAGTTTCCACAAAATTTTGGAAATCTATTTCTTGATTCTCATTTTCATCAATGCAATGCAGAAATCTGATTAAGTCCTTATCATCACTAAATACCTGCCAACTAGAGATATTATTAGGGACAATAGGTCTTACCTTTATTTCTACTCTTGTAATATCAGATAAGGCAATGCCATTTAGTTTGATTCCAACATTTTCTAGAAAATTAGCCATGACATTCCTTGAACTTTCAACCCAATTAATAAAAAATGCATCAAATAATTCTATAACATCCCAAACTACATGTTTATACTACTTTAACCTCTTGTTCTTTGATGCATACTTATCTCTGACATGTGAAACAATGAGCTCTAAATCACCTGATACTTTGAGTAATTTGATTCCATGTTTCACGGCTACACTTAATCCAAGCAAGAGTGCCTCATATTCTGCAATATTATTGGTGCACTCAATCTTCAAAATGAATGAATTCTTGATAATCTTGCCACTAGGAGCAACAAAAACTACACCTACACCTGAACTTTCTTTTGAACAAGCACCATCAAAATACATGGACCATAATTTATTTTCATCTTTTGATCTTTCCATTTCATGATCAATTGGTCTCTTATTTTCAATGTCAGCATTAGATGATACTACCTAGAAATTGTCACAATCCACATCAACAAAGCATACCTGATCAACAAGTTCTTCTTCTTCAACCAAGTTAGGTGCTCTTTCTTCCCTTTCCAATTTGACATCTTTTCCATTCATGGGAATCATGGCATAAGATAGATCTAACTACATACTTCCTCCAATCAGTGCCACCCATCTCCTAGACAACAACATTCCATATTGAGGCTTGATGTCTACCATAGTGACATTTATTGTATACTTCTTAGGATAAGATGCAAGCATGAAATCAACATTCTTCATAATTCTAATAACAGACACCTCCCTATTATCCATAGAAAAATACTTAGCACATGCCTTATCTATTTTCATTCCTATCTCTTGCATGATAGCTAAAGGCATGATATTTGTAGATGTTAGGGTTAGCTAGCAGAAGATATCATTTAAATACAAATAAAGATTAAACAGAGGAATGAAAATACATAGAAATAATAACAGTGAGAGACAATTTTTAACATGGTTAACCCAAACTCAGGATACATCCACCAATAGAGAGTCTAATATTATTATCTAGTAAATCAAACCGATTACAACCAACAATCCTTGCAACTCAATACCACTGTAAAAATGCTACAATATATCAACGAAAACCCTAACCCTTAGCCACTTTTATCAAGCCTTATGTTAGTTACAAAAATAGGATTTTTTTAGGTCGGCCAACAGAAAAAAATAACTCTCGACACCTTAATAAAATAATAAAAAATCGTTGGAGGTTTCGGGGGCGCTGCCCCCGAGCCCCTACAGGGGTACTACCCCTGGACCCCGCAAGGGGCGCTGCCCCTTGACCCCGTTAAATAATTTAGGGGGAAACCATACAAATAAAAGTGGGGAAAATTAAACCTTTGAGTCTGATTAGGCTCCATATAACAACAGTAGATGCACCTGAATCAAGCATGCAATTCCTGACCTTCTTACTATTTATAATCAAAGAGACATAAAAAGACTCTCTCTAAGAGGGACATTTGGTAAGAGTATTTCCTAGATAAACCTCTGGAATCTCCTCTTCAACATCATTTACTTGGTCCTTCTATTGATTGGTGTTACCTTGATCTATCTAATTTGCAATCCCAGAGATTAAGGCCAATGCCTTACTCCTATGTTCTTCAATTTTTATCATCTCAAGTAGTAGAACTGAAACTTTCATTTGTGGCAATGCCTGACTCATGTCAAATGGAATAAAATTTTGCACTTAAGTTATATTTTAACTCATATCTAGTGTAGTGTGACTCTTACCTTTGTCATCAATTTGAGTAGCTTTAGTACCTCCTGAATTCTTAGTGTTGGTACCTGGCTTGTCCTTAGACTCCTTATTGCCATTGTTTTGCTTCTTTGGAATCATTGTAGCTGAACCTCTAGCATTGTTTTGAAACTTCTTCATAAATAGGCTTCCTGGTCTTCCAGAGTCACTAGTCTAATCCTTACTTCTGAGCTTGTAGTTACTCTTTACTTGAGAAACTACAATAGTTGTGAGACCCCTGATTTATTCATCAGAAGGTCTCCTCAAATCAATGTTAGGAACCTACGAGTCAAGTCCATACACATACTGATCCTTTGGTGCAGTCACAGTTAGGAGGGTCCTCAAGGAGAACTATCCAGACCATGTAGCTAGAGTAAACACAATGGAAACAACTCAAAGATATGAAGCAAATGCAGTTTCATTCATTCAGTATATCATAGAATTCAAATACAAGTTGGCTGACAACATGCGGGCTTACAATTAGGGCTCACAGGCCTGATTACAGAATATGAATATATGCACAAGATATGGCTTCGAATTTCCTTTGCAAAAGAGCCAAACTATTACCCCTCTAAATTATGCTAACTACTTTCCTAGGGATCTATTACATCAATTTATATCATATCCAGAACACAAGATTCCTCTGCGTCGGCCAAGGAAGATCACAAACCCCACTGAAGAACTATAACGTGTGTACATGGATAGGTTGGACCTAAATGAATAGAACTCCTCCACCAATGAATGGAATGATGTGCAGATCTCAAGGAAGGTCGGCCACAAACCAAAACAATATTGAATGATGTGCCATTAAGCTTCGAAGGTTGTGAAATGCTCCACAAGTTTTCTCCTTTAGCTAATTATCTAGAACTATTAGAATGCACTGCTCTAAGAAAATAATCGATCTTCTGATAGCGATAACTTTCCGGTACCTAATCCAAATGCCCTAAAAATTGGATATGTTGTGCATGAATGAATCTAGATGCTAAGTCCATCTTTGCAAGGTTTGGAATGCAACTATAGTAGAATGTGGACCAAAATACAGAAACTACTACTGACTAACTACCTGAACTGAACTAGGAAAATGAAAGAAACAAACTAAAATGCAGATGTTTTTAATTGATGTAAGATTTCTCTTGAACTAGGGATGCTCCTGCATCAGACATCTAGGGATATTGAAAAAGTGAGTCCCTCACTTTATTGGGGCTAGAGGGAAACTAAGACAGTCTACCTCAGCCTGAGAAATCCATGATGAATCTTCTTCTAGTTTGCCTTTCCACTTCACAAGGTATTCTTTGTATTGTCTTCCTCTAGTGTTGCAGCCAACTCTGCTATCCAAAATGTCTTCAATCTACTCTGTTGCTTGTTGTGGTAATTGCTTCTTCAAATCTTCTTCAATGTTGTCATTGAACTCTGCTTCATGATACTGGTAAAGGTCTACAATGTTGAAAATAGGTGATATACTCAATGTCTATGGTAACTCTACTTCATATGCATTTCCAGAATCAAATTTCCTGAGTATCCTACAACGTCCAAACTTCTTCATCTTCAACTTGTTATATGTTCCAACTGTAAATCTTTCTTTTCTCAAGTATACCATCACTTCATCTCCAACTGCAAATTCTTTGTGTCTTCTCTTCTCAACTGCTTGTTCCTTATACTTCATGTTCATCTCCTCCAAATGCTTCTTCACCTAATTATGCACTGTTTCCATATGTTCTATAAATTCTTCTACTTCTACACTTCTCTTATCTATCATACTAATATCTCTCAACTCTGCTATGCCTCTAGGGTTTACTCTGGTAAAAATCCCAAAAGGTGTTCTTCCAATACTCCTATTCACTGAATTGTTGTATGCAAACTCTTCTTGTAAAAGAATCAAATCCCAACTTCCTGTCTTCTCTCCAACCAAACATCTCAACAAGTTTCTCAAACTCCTATTCACTACCTCTATTTGTCCATTGGTCTTTGGATGAAATGTTGAACTGAACTTCAAGTCTATCTTCATCTTCTTCCAAAGTGTCTTCCAAAAGTATCCAACAAACTTTGTATCTCTATCTGAAACTATGCTCTTAGGTAATCCATGCAATCTCACAATCGCCTTAAAAAATAGGTCAACTACATGTACTACATCAGTTGTCTTCTTACAAGGTATGAAATGTGACATATTTGAAAATCTATCCACCACTACAAATATTGAATCATGTCCTCTTTGTATCTTAGGCAATCCCATTACAAAATCCATACTTATGTCTTCCCAAAGTCTCTCCGGTACTGTCAAAGGTTTATACAGTCCAGTATTCTAACTACTTTCTTTTGTAACTTGAAAAACTCTACAACTTTGCACAAATTTCCTAACATCCTTATGTATCTAAGGCCAAAAGTAGTTTTCACTCACCAATGTCACTGTCTTATCAATGCCAAAATGTCCTGCCAATCCACCACTATGTTTCTCTTTGATCAAATTATCTCTCATTGAACTTCTAGGTATGCATAATTTATTTCCTCTAAACAACATATCTTATTGAATGAAATAGTCCAACCACTTACTCCTATCTGTCACAACAAGTTCCTCACATGCTTTCCAATGTTTTGGAAAATTAAGATCTTCCTCATACATGTTCTTTAATTCATCAAATCCCAACACTTCAACTCTCATCTCTGTCACCAAGTTCCTTCTCCTACTCAATGCATCTACAACTTTGTTTGATTTTCCACTCCTATGCTTCAACACAAAAGTATAACTCTGCATGAATTCTACCCATCTCATGTGTCTTTGATTCAACTTACCTTGACTGTTCAAATATTGTAAAGATTGATGATCTATATACAACACAAACTCCTTAGAGAACAAGTAATGTCTCCACTTCTTCAAGGCTTCGATTATGGCATAGAAATCTTGATCATAAACTAAATATCTTTTCCTTGCATCATTCAACTTCTCACTGAAATATACTATAGGTCTACCTTCTTGACTTAACACTACTCCAATTGCCTTTCCACTTGCATCACAATCTACTTGAAATACCTTATTAAAATCTGATAATTTGCCAACACAGGTTGCTCTATCACCTTCTACTTCAACAACTAAAAACTTTTATCTGCTCCTAATGTCAACTTAAAATCTTTTCTTTCGCCTCTCATTGTCTCTGTCATAGGGTTACAAACTGGACTGAAATTTCTGATGAACTTCCAGTAGATACTAGCCAATCCATGAAATGATATAACTTCTCCAATGCTCTCTGGTGTAGGCCATTCAACAATTACTCTCACTTTCTTAGGGTCCATCTTCAATCCTTCTACATAAATCACAAATCCCAAGTATACCAATTCTTCCTTCATGAAACTACACTTCTTGATGTTTATCAACAATTTCTCCTCTCTAAACCTCTATAAAGCTTGTCTAAGGTGCTACAAATGTTCTTCTTTGGTCTTACTAAAAATTAGAATATCATCAAAATATACAATAACAAACTTACCCAATAATTTCTTCAAATCTTCATTCATCAACCTCATGAAAGTACTAGGTACATTTGTCAATCCAAAAGGCATCACCAACCGCTCATACAATCCTTCATTTGTCTTAAAAGTAGTCTTCCATTTATCTCCTTCTCTGATTTTGATCTGATGGTATCCACTCTTTAAATCTATGTTTGTGAAATATCTTGCTCCACTCAAACAATCCATGATATCATCCATCCTAGGTAAAGGAAATCTATACTTAACTGTGATCTTGTTTAATGCTCTAGAGTCTGTACACATTCTCCATTCTCCATCTTTTTTTGGTCCTAACACTGCAGGTACTACACAAAGACTCAAGCTTTCTCTGATCAAACCTTTCCTCAACAATTCTTGTATCTGCCTATTCAATTCTTCATTCTCTACCGGTTTCATTCTATGTGCTGCTTTGTTAGGCAAACTAGCTCTCGACATAAGATCCATGTGATGACAGATACTCGTAATTGGTGGCAATCCTTCAGGTACATTGTCTAACATGATGTCTTCATACTCTGTCAGCAACTCTTTTATCTCCTCTAGTTGTGATTCTTCAATTCCCTTCTTCAATGCTTCAGGCTTCTTAGGAATCAAGGCATAACACATATTGTCATGTCTCAAACCATCCACAAATTTTCTTCCATCTACCAAACAGATTCTAGCATTCCCACATATTTCACTCTTAGGATCATCTTCCAAAGGAATCAAGGTAATTATCTTCCCATTTGATGCTATAGTGTATGTATTCTTTCTCCCATCATGTATAGCTTTTCTATCATACTGCCAAGGTCTACCTAACAAAATATGACAAACATCCATAGGCATAATATCACACAAGACTTCATCATGATAAGATCCAATATGAAATTTCACCAAACATTGTTCACTCACCAGTACCTTATGATCATCTTGAATCCATACTATCTGATAGGGCTTAGGGTGTTTCAATCTTTCCAACTTCATCTTAATCACCATCTCCTCTAAAACTAGGTTATCAGAACTACCACTATCAATAACAACTTTACAACATTTACCTCTTAATTTGCATCTGGTTCTGAACAAACTTTTCCTCTGCGGTGGTTCCTCATTTGTCTCTGCTTGAAATAGTGCTCTCATCATCACAAGTGATTCTCCTCTCTTAGGTTTACCAACTAAACAGGGGTCACCTAGTTCAACAGGTTCTTCCACATAGGTTGTTCTTCCACTATTTTCTGTTCTCTCTTTTTTTTTAAAGATAATGCGCTTGGTAAACTTTTTAACATGACCGGTGACGCTGGTGCGACACGCCCTCTGGCTCCACGCAAATGCTTTTGCCCAGAGCAATGAACCGGTGAGGCCACAACTGGGGGACCTCATCCCCTAGGAAGAACACTTCAAACCCACAAGCTCATTGGCCCAGCAGGGGTTTGAACTCTGGTGGCTGCCACTACATCCTGAGCGACTTAACCACCGAACCATGCCATCATCGGCACTATTTTCTGTTCTCTTGCTTGTACTCCCCTGATTACATTCAAATGCTCTATTTCCTTCACCTCCACACTTGAAATAGGTTCCTCTGAATGTTCTCCTATCAAGTCCTCTTCCTTCTCTTCTATATCCTTCACTCCAGTATGGACTAGGGTTTCCTCTGTGGTAAAAATTTATTTCATCCCTCTCGTGTGCAATATTATCTCTGTCATCCTTCTTGAATGTGTTCTCTGATCTGTTCTACTCTGCAAATGATCTCTCTCCTCTGGAAATGTTCTACCTTTCTAAAATTCACCTCCTCTACCTCTCTATCTCTGATCATGTCTCTTATTCAACTTATCTTCAACCTTTAGGTAAAACTGGTATGCTTCTTCTAGTGTTGTCATCCTTACCAAACTCAATTCTTCTTGAATGTTCAATCTCAGCCCATTGATGTATCTAGCCACTTTCTCTTTGCTTGCTTCACTATGTCCTATCCTTATGAAATTCTTCAATGTATTCCTTCACAGATTTCTCCTTTTGTCTTAGGTTCTGCAATCTCTTCAATAAATCCAACTCATAGTCAGTAGGTACAAACTGATTCTTCAATTTTGTCACCATCTTGTCCTATTTTGTAATCTTTTCTTTTCCTCTTCTATTTCTATCCAACTGAACTTCTTTCCACCATGTAGTAACATGTCCTTTCAACTTTGTTTTTGCAAATTTCACCTTCTCCAGATCTTCAACTTCTTCATACTCAAAGTATTCTTCCATGTCATTTATCCAGTCAATCAACTCTTCAAGGTTCAAATTGCTAGTGTAGTTAGGGACATTAAATCTAGGTCTCTTTCCAATCTTTGAAATGGCTCACAACATCTTGACTTGATCTTATTCTTCTTCTTCATCGCCTCTTAGGGTTTCACTAATTTATTCAATAGATTGAAATTCCTCTTCATCATCACTTTCAACATTAGGTCTAGGTGTCAATCCTCTTTGCTTATCTTCCTTGACAACATCTAATCAAATTCTCATTGTTTTCATCATTTCCATCATCTCATCCATTCTTCTAGCCACTGTTCCAATAGCAGGGACTCTCCTTGGTGGCATCTTCCTAGGATCAAGTGCAAACTGCCTCAAGTTTGGCGATCGAGCTACAAGGTGACAACTGCCTCACAATCAGTGATCAGTTGTGACATAAGTAACCTGCATCAGATTCGTTGATCTATCCACAACAAGATCTTACATAATTCCTTTGCCAACTTCAGTCAATTCACTCCCAACGATTCAAACTTTTGCTCTGATACCACTTGGTGCAGTCATGGTTAGGAGGGTCCTCAAGGAGAACTATCTAGACTATGCAACTAGAGTAAACACAATGGAAACAACTTAGAGATATGAAGCAAATGTAGTTTTAGTCATTCAGTATATCATAGAATCCAAATACAAGTCAGCCGACAACATGCGGACTTACAATTAGGGCTCACAGGCCTGATTATAGAATATCAGAATATGCACAAGATATGGCTTTGAAGCTCCTTTGTGAAAGAGCCAAACTATTATCCCTCTAAATTATGTTAACTACTTTCCTAGGGATCTATTACATCAATTTCTATCATATCTGGAACATAAGATTCCTCAGCATCGGCCAAGGAAGATCACAAACCCTAAGGAAAAACTGTAATGTGTATACATGGATAGGTCAGACCTAAATGAATAGAACTCCTCCACCAATGAATGGAATGATGTGCGGATCTTAGGGAAGGTTGTCCATGAACCAAAAAATATTGAATGATGTGCCATTAAGCTTTGAAGGTTGTGAAACATTGTACAAGTCTTCTCCTTCAGCTGATTATCTGGAACTGTCAGAATGCTTTGCTCTGAGAAAATAGTAAATTTTCTGATAGCGATAACTTTCTAATACCTGATCCAAATGCTCTAAAAATTGGATATGTTGTGGATGGATGAATCTATATGCTAAGTCTAGCTCCACAAGGTTTGGAATACAACTGTAGTAGAATGTGGACCATAATACAGAAACTGCTACTAATTTAACTGCCTAAACTAAACTAGGAAAATGAAAGAAACAAACTAAAATGCAAATAAACTGAAATGCAGATGTTTTTGGTTGATGAAAGATGGCTCTTGAACTAGGGATGCTCCTGCATCATCCGCATTCTCATCATTTTAAAAACCTGCTGACAAACCTGCTCCTTCTGATATCTTCTTTTAGTTACATCTGCTCCAGCATCATGTTCATCTAAGGAAGAATAATCTCCACTAGTAAACATGTTCACTATCATCCTAATTATAATGTGGTTCATTACACTCATCACATTTACCACCTTCATTTTGGAGAGACTGAGTAACCATACACTATAATGGTGAATGAGGCATTTGACAAACCATACACCATGGAGTGTCCTCAACCATACTAATGTTCTTCTTTAATGGATCAGGTGTATCCCTTCTATGTTGACCTCTCTGATTATTACTATTTTTTGGAATAGGTTTTCCATTGTGCCAATTTGTATTGTATGGAATGTCATGTAATTGTGGTCTTTTCTCTAGCCTCTGATAATTTTGTTTATTAGCACCTAATCCTTTTTTTGCTCTAGCCACCTTGTAGCTAAGATCTTTCAAGGCATTCATTACTTTATCCAACTTATCTTCATATGTGGAAGCTGTGTTCTGTTGGACTTTATTGTTAGGGTTCTACAAGAGTTTAACTTCATCTCTCCAACCCCAATTTCTAGATGCTTTCTTATTATTTTCAATATTTGTTGCAATCCTGAAAGCATCTCTCAAACTAACTGGGCTTTTATCCCTCAATTCATATCCCATTTTTGTATCAAAAGTATTTGTATACAAAACTATACACATGGGTTCATTTGGTCTCATTTGTGGTGGGACTTTATTCAGAATCTTAGTGAATCTTGCATTAAAATCAGCCACTAATTCATTTGATCCTTTGGTAATGCTAGTGAATTCACTGATAATGAACCTAGGATTAGTCTTGTCTCCATACCATTCTCTAAGAATCCTTTTGAATTCATCCCATGATGCAATACTTTGATCAAGGAGATTCCTATACCATTCCCTAGATTCATCAGCCAAAGATTACATGAACAATTTCATAACAACATCCTCATGTTCTACCTCAAAGTCATCCATTAAATTTAGGAATGTTTTCAAATGCTCTTCACCAGAAACTGCATTGTTACCTAAGAATTTTGTTAATGGGCCTTCCCAGTATCATTGTCAATTGGATTAGGGTAACCAAGAATACTAGTAAAATCTAATTGCCTATATTTGTCCAACTACATAGGTCTTCTACCTAAATTCTAATTTATGTTACCCTGAGCATTAGCATTCTGATTCCCAGGAGGGTTTTGATTTGCCCTATTTTGGTTTACATTTTGTTGCTGATTAGCAAACCTATTTTGATTTTGATTTGCATTTTGATTCTAGTTCGCATTCTGATTAGCATTGTGATTAACCCCTCCCTGCGGGTTACCCATTACATTCTAATTATTAGGGTTGGACACATTTCGATTAATCTATTTATTCTAATTCAATACATTTGGAACAACATTAGTTACATTTTGATAGGCAGTTCTCAAAGCTTCAACCCTTTCTCTCATTTCATCTCTTATTTTGATTACTTCTAGGTACTCAATTTCAGCTTTGAAGTTTTTGACTTCATCTATCAATTCATTTTCAGTAGGCCTTGATGAACAAGGTATAGTTGTGTCCTGATTACTTACACTCTTTGGAGATTCTATATCGATGAGGTCATCCAATGGATTTCCACCTGGACTTCTTTGTGACATATCAAATCTAAATCTTTATCTATCATCTTCCTTGTTTCAATAGGCTTCATGGACATTGGCCTCTACATTTGTGAAATGTTGTTTAGGAAACCTAGCCTCATGACTAGCATCTTGACTATTAACATTACTTTGACGTGCAAGAGGATCATTTTATTCAGACTGGTGATTAGGAGATTTGTTTTGTCCCCTTTTTGTCCACATTTTTCCTACTAGTAGCTCTAGAACTAAGGGATTATTTTGGGACCTTCTACCGTGCATAAAAATTAGTAATTAACCAGTTAGGAGATAAATTTAGAGTCGCCACCCACAAAGTGGGATTTAATCTGACATTATGGGATAAGGTCTGGATTCTTTTGTTGACAAATCCCTAGTAGAGTCACCAATCTGGTGGTGTTCCCAACTGATTGTCTGATTATCCTTATAAGGTAGCTATCCTCAATGCTCAGGGCTCTCAAGTTAGTGGCCAATGAATATGAGACAATTGTGTATTCTCCTCTACACTTTAGGCTCTACTAGACCTAGGGGGTATTCCCTTATGACAATATATGAAATATCTAACTTAAGTATAGTGAGATATTAGTTAAGCATAATGTTCTCACTTTTGTATTAAGGTCAGAATGATCCTATCTCAGATTAGATAAACCCTCAACATATATCAGCTTCAGAACTCTGAGAACATGGAATAACTTGAACACATTATACAAAACAAAAGAAAATGTCTTATATTCTTGATTTTTATGATTTTATATGATTGGAATTGAAAGATATCCTTAGATTGGTGCCTATTCAGGGTAATAGAGACAAAACCCTACATGCAAGTGTTCCTTTCATGATAAAAAAACTTCACACTCAAAGGGTTGATAATATCATTACTACCTTACAACAATGAGCCCAAGAAAAAGTATTATTTGTGATTCTTCTTCACTAATCCCTTGACACAACACACTTCCCCTTATACCTGATCTAAAGCAATTTAATCCATTCCTTGAATAGATGTAACAAATCAGATATACAATATAGCAAATGTATATTGATGAATTAAGAAACTCTTAGCAACTTCATTCAAAAGAAAAGCATTCATACCTAAGGAGTCAATGACAAATAACACACCCACAGTGTTTCTCATTCTAATTCAATCTGAATAGAAAATTTCCATGTAAGAAACAAATAATATCATATGCAAAATATATGACCTGCAACCTAGAAGTACTCCTTTCTTATTGGAATCAGTCAAAATCATAAGGCTTTACAATTGATTTTCAGAGTATTCTCTTCCCACTGATTGATAATTCTAACATCAATCATACAAAACATAGTACAAATTCCCCATATATAGGGAAAGAACCAAAGTATGTCGACCTAGCCTCCTATAACTATTTTTAGAAAATTTGTCATTACAATACAAAAATAGTCTTGGAGCTTGTGCTCACTACAACATTTGAAATCAAAATTCAATTACAATCACATGTGTGCCGACACATTCTTCCAATGATAATACATTTGATCCATTTGCATAAGCCAAAAAACATAGTGCCACTAGGAAATTACCAAAAATAGGTCATCCTTAAAGACTGATAACTGATTGAAAGCTAACTCAAATATCAGTCAACTTCATATTTCACCTCCCAAGCTCCATATTCTTTATCCTATGACGATTGGAAATCTAGAACTTTGATCACCTTATCATTGTGAGCAACATACTAGACATCTAGGATGGCTTCTGACTCCCTACCAATACTATCACAGAGCTTCTCCAATGAAATAATCTCATCCAACACTGAATTCAAAGAACCTGTTTTCAACTCACCATCAACACAAACTAGAGCAATCACCATTAAACTCACAGCATTGAACTCTACCTTCCACTAATCTAATGTTTTGGCTTGACCCTAATCATCTTTGAAATTAGGAAACACCTCAGTTTTAACTTGATCAATTGATGCCACCTTCTCCTTTAGCTATTTATCCAATTTGATCATGTATGCAACAACATCATGCAGAATTGCCATAATTTATGAGACACCTTGTAGTCTAGACATCTTATTCGGATCAAATCTAGTTGTCTTGATCTTATGTTTAATAGTGGCATTCATTGGCATCCACTTATTCATGATTTCCTGTCAAATCACCATTATTGCAAGTGTGTGTCAGCCAGCGAGCTAGTAGATAGCCATTCCTCATGTTTGAACCCCTACTGTCAATGTGGTTAGTCTACGAGAGGATCTACAGTTTAGATTTGAAAATTGCATCAATGAAAAGTAGCTTACACACTTGAAATGGCACAGACCAATCAGTATTAGCCAGCCTGACAAAGGTTTTCCACTTCAGATCCATGTGTCAACTCATCAAATTAGCACAAGCCCAAGAGGGACCCACACCACCACCCTTGTGTACTAGGTGCTTGATGCAGGAGCATCCCTGGTTCAAGAGTAATCTTGCATCAACAAAAAACATTTGCATTACAGTTTGTTGGCATTTCAATTCTTTCATTTTCCCAGTTTAGTTCAGGTAGTTCAGTTAGAAGCAGTTTCAGCTTGTGGTCTAGTTTTGGCAATTCACACCTTGCAGATCTGGACTTAGCATCTACATCATATCAAGAATTCAGAGCATTTGGATCATCTTTCAGAAAGATATCACCATCAGAAGATCAACTATTTTCTCAAAGAAGAGCATCCTGACAGTCTCAGACAATTAGCTGAAGGAGAAATCTTGCGGATCATTCCTTGACTTGCGGATCTCAATGACACATCATTCAATGTTCTTTGGTTCATGGCCAACCTTCCCCAAGGGTCCGCACATTGTTCCATTCATTTGAGGAAGTGTTCTATGCATTTAAGTCTGACCTATCTGTGAACATGTTACAACCCTTCATTTGAGTTTGTGACCTTCCTTAGCTAACGTGGAGAAATCTATTGGTCCAGAAATGATATATATTGATGTAATAGATCCTTAGGAAAATAGTTATTAACATAAGAAAATTTGATAGTTTAGATCTTGTATGAAGGAGCCTTAAAGTTTTATCTTGCGCATGTATGTATTTAGGCCTTTGAGCCCTAGTTGTACGCCCGCATATTACCGACCAGATTGTATTTGAATTCTTTGATATACTGAATGACTGAATCTGCATTTGTTCCATTTCTTTGAGTTGTTTCCATTGTGTTTACTCTTGTTGCACGGTCCAAATTGTTCATTCTATGAACCCTTCTACCGTGATTGCACCAAGTGGTATCAGAGCAAAAGTTTGAATCTTTTGGGAGTGAATTGAGTGAAGATTGGTGAGGGAATTCTATAAGATCTTGTTGTGGATAGATCACCGAATTAAGGCAGGCTACTTGTGTTGCAACTGATCGCCGATTGTGAGGCAGTTGTTAGCTTGTAGCCCGATCGCTGAACCTAAGGCAGTTTACACTTGATCCTAGGAAGAATGCCATCGAGGAGAGTTGCTATTGTTGGTACAATGGCTAATAGAATGGATGAGATGATGGAATTGATGAGAATAATGCGAATTCGATTGGATGTTGTTGAAGAACATAGGCGAAGAGGATTGACACTAAGACCTAATATTGAAAGTGATGATGAAGAGGAATTTCAATCTGCTGAACACACTGGCGAAACCCTAGGAGGTGATGAAGAAGAAGAATCAGATCAGATAAAGATGTTGCGATCTATTTCAAAGATTGGAAAGAAACCTAGAGTTGATGTGCTGAATTATAATGGTAATTTGAACCCTGAAGAATTGATTGACTAGATAAATGACATGGAAGAATACTTTGAATATGAAAAAGTTGAAAATTCAGAAAGGGTGAAATTCACAAAGTCAAAGTTGAAATGACATGTTGCTATATGGTGAAAAGAAGTTCAGTTGGAAAGAAACAATAGAGGAAAAGAAAAGATTACAAAGTGGGACTGGATGGTGACAAAATTAAAGAATCAGTTTATACCTGCTGACTATGAGTTGGAGTTGTTGAAAAGATTGCAAAACCTGAGACAAAAGGAGAAATTTGTGAAGGAGTACACTAAAGAATTTCATAAAATAATCATAAGAACAGGACATAGTGAAGCAAACAAGGAGAATGTGGCTAGATACATCAATGGACTGAGATTGAACATTCAAGAGGAACTAAGCTTGGTAAGGATGACATCTTTGGAGGAAGCATATCAGTTTGCCCTGAAAGTTGAAGAGAAGCTGAATAAAAGACATGATCAGAGACAAAGAGGTAGATGAGGTAAATTTCAGAGAGGAAGAATGTTTTTTGAATGTGATAGACCATTTACAGAGTATATAATATTTGACAGCCTAGTTAAGAAGGATGACAGAGATAACAATGCTTACCAGAGAGATGATAGAAATTTTTACCAGAGAGGAAACCCTAGTGCATACCAGAATGAAGGATACAGAAGAGAAGGAAGAGGAATTGATAAGAGAACATTTAGAGGTACTTGTTTCAAGTGTGGAGATGAAGGGCATACATCATTTGAATGTAATCAGGGTAGTACAAGTAAGAGGAAAAAAATAGTGGAAGAGTAGCCTATGTTGAAGAAGAACCTGTTGAGTTAGATGACCCCTATTCAATTGGTAAACCGGAAAAAGGAGAATCACTTGTTATGAGGAGAGCATTATTTCAAATAGAGATAAATGAGGAACCACCGTAGAGGAAGAGTTTGTTCAGAACTAGATACAAATCAGGAGGTAAGTGTTGTAAAGTTGTGATTGATAGTGGTAGTTCAGATAACCTAGTTTCAGAGGAGATGGTGACTAAGTTGAAGTTGGAAAGATTGAAACACCCTAAGCCCTATCAGATAGCATGGATTCAAGATGACCATAAGGTATTGGTGAGTGAACAATGTTTGGTGAAATTTTATATTAGATCTTATCATGATGAAGTCTTGTGTGATATTATGCCTTTGGATGTTTGTCATATCTTGTTGGGTAGACCTTGACAGTATGATAGAAAAGCTATACATGATGGGAGAAAGAATACATAAACTATAACATCAAATGGAAAGAGAATTACTTTGATTCCTTTAGAAGATGATCCTAAAAATGTGGTATGTGGAAATGCTAGAATCTGTTTGGTAGATGGAAGAAAATTTCTAGATGGTTTGAGACATGAGAATATGTGTTATAACTTGATCCCTAAGAAGCTTGAAGCATTGAAGAAAGAAACTGAACCAGAGGAGATAAGAGAGTTGCTGATAGAGTATGAAGACATCATATCAGACAATGTACTTGATGGATTACCACCTATAAGAAGTATCAGTCATCATATGGATCTTATACAGGGAGCAAGTTTGCCTAACAAAGCAGCACACTGGATGACACCGACAAAGAATGAAGAATTGAATAGAGAGATACAAGAATTGTTGAGAAAAGGTTTGATCAGAGAAATCTTGAGTCCTTGTGCAGTACCTGCAGTGTTTGCACCGAAGAAGGATGGAGAATGGAGAATGTGTACTGATTCCAGAGCAATAAACAAGACCATAGTTAAGTATAGATTTCCTTTACCTAGGATGAATGATATCATGGATTGCTTGAGTGGAGCAAAATATTTCACAAAGATAGACTTGAAGAGTGGATACAATCATATTAGAATCAGAGAAGGTGATGAATGGAAAACTACTTTTAAGATAAATGAAGGATTGTATGAGTGGTTAGTGATGCCTCTCAGATTGACAAATGCACTGAGTACTTTCATGACATTGATGAATAAAGTCTTGAAGAAATTCTTGGGTAAGTTTGTGATTGTGTATTTAGATGACATTTTTATTTTTAGTAAAACAAAAGAAGAACATTTGTGGCATATTAGACAAGTTTTGTAGAGATTGAGAGAAGAGAAATTGCTGATAAACATCAAGAAGTGTAGTTTCATGAAGGAAGAGTTAGTGTATTTGGGATTTGTGATTTCTATGGAAGGATTGAAGATGGACCCTGAGAAAGTGAGCAATTATTGAATGGCCTACACTAGAGAGCATTGGAGAAGTTAGATTATTTCATGGATTAGGTAGTTTCTACTAGATGTTCATCAGAAATTTCAGTTCAATTTGTAACCCTATGACAGAGACAATGAGAGGTGACAGAAAAGAATTCAAGTGGACATCTGGAGCAGATAAAAGTTTTGAGTTGTTGAAGCAGAAAGTGACAGAGCAACTAGTTTTGGCATTACCAGATTTCAATAAGGTATTTCAAGTTGATTGTGATGCAAGTGGAAATGCAATTGGATTAGTGTTAAGTCAAGAAGGTAGACCTGTAGCTTATTTTAGTGAGAAGTTGAATGAAGCAAGGAAAAGATATTCAGTTTATGATCAAGAGTTCTACGCCATAATTTAAGCCTTGAAGAAGTGGAGACATTACTTGTTGCCTAAGGAGTTTGTGTTGTATACAGATCATCAAGCTTTGTAATATCTGAATAGTCAAGGTAAGTTGAATTAGAGACATATGAGGTGGGTAGAGTTCATGCAGAGTTATACTTTTGTGTTGAAGCATAGGAGTGGTAAATCAAACAAAGTTGCAAATGCATTGAGTAGGAGAAGAAACTTGTTGATAGAGATGAGATTTAAAGTGTTGGGTTTTGATGAATTTAAGAACATGTATGAGGGAGACACTGATTTTGTAGAACCTTGGAAAGCATGTAAGGAACCTGTTGTAATAGATAGGAGTAAATGGTTGGACTATTTCATTCAAGAAGATATGTTGTTCAAAGGAAGTCAGTTGTGCATACCTAGAAGTTCAATGAGAGATAATTTGATCAAGGAGAAGCATAGTGGTGGATTGGAAAGACATTTTGGCATTGATAAGATAGTGACTTTGGTGAGTAAAAAGTACTTTTGGCCTCAGATACATAAGGATGTTTGGAGATTTGTGCAGAGTTGTAGAGTTTGTCAATTTGCAAAAGGAGGTAGTCAAAATACTGGATTGTATAAACCTTTGATAATACCGGAGAGACCTTGGGAAGACATAAGCATGGATTTTGTAATGGGATTACCTAAGACAAGAGAGGACATGATTCAATATTTGTAGTGGTGGATAGATTTTTAAAGATGGCTCATTTCATACCTTGTAAGAAGACAACTAATGCAGTGCATGTAGCCGACCTATTTTTCAAGGAGATTGTACGATTGTATGGATTACCTAAGAGCATAGTTTCAGACAGAGACACAAAGTTTGTTGGATACTTTTGGAGGACACTTTGGAAGATGATGAAGATAGACTTGAAGTTCAGTTCAACTTTTCATCCACAAACAAATGGACAGATAGAGGTAGTGAATAGGAGTTTGGAAAACTTGTTGAGATGTTTGGTTGGAGAGAAAGAAGGAAGTTGGGATTTGATTCTTTCACAAGCAGAGTTTGCATTCAATAATTCAATGAATAGGGGCACCAGAAGAATGCCTTTTGAGATTGTGATTGGAGTGAACCCTAGAGGAGTGGCAGAATTAAGAGATATCAGCATGGAAGAGAAGAGGAGTGCAGAAGCAGAAGAATTTGCAAATCATATGAAGATAGTGCATAATCAGGTGAAGAAGCATTTGGAGGATATGAACAATAAGTACAAAGAGAAGGTAGATGAGAAGAGAAGACATAAGCAATTTGAAGTTGGAGATGAAGTGATGGTGTACTTGAGAAAAGAAAGATTTCCAGTTGGGACATTGTTGATGATGATTATTAGTCATAACAACATGCATAAAAATTTGCACAACAAACCTTTATTGTCTTGTAAAGTACGATCAGCTTAGGATAAGTTGATGACTCCAAGTCTCCGTTGATCAGGTCATGATTGTTTGACGTTACTCAGTGGTTGATGTGACATGCTATTTTCCATTACAAGGGATCTTACATTTGTCTTGATGATTAGTATTGTTTTGTTTCCTGTAAATTTACTCCACATAGAGGTTAACTCTACTCTATTTCCAAAGATAGCTGATATATTTGTAAGTTTGATCAATTCTTCTGATTATTGATCATCATGAACTTGTTCTTTCTTCTACACTATATATTTATTCAATTGATGTGTCTGTAAGTGGATATTTGCATGTATTCCATGGATATTTGTATGAATTTGCATGATATTTGTCAATTTAACATGCCTTTACTCTAAATATGCTCTGTATGTCCAATTATATACGGGATATCAGCATATTTCATGTTATTTGATTTTAATTCTTCATTATTTGCAATTATGGTGATGATCTGTTATGAAATTCAAAGAAATTTAAAAGAAAGCTTCTAATTTGAGTGAATCTTTAGCCATTGAACCACATACATACAAGATACGTTCATGAGGAGAAGAAATCAAATCATATGTCACCAGGATGTTCCACAGCTAGATATGGATGATGCTAACTTCAAAGGATAAGGAATGAAAACAACACATGCAGATTGACAAGCACTCCAAGGGACGCAGCTGATCAATGCATGTATCCAGATTTCAAACATAGATTACTCAAGATTTATGATGATTTGTAATAAAAAATGTCTTCTCTTTCATTTAGTATGCATAACATGTACATTTACAACAACTTGGAAATGAGTCCTGATATTTCAGCAATCAAATTTCAATTAAGTTTCGAATGTTCAAAATATGGCACCCCTACACCTTTTATAGAATAAGGTGAGGAGGTAGTTACAAATGACCTGCGGTCAGGATTTGTCAATTAAGATCTATGGTTGATAATCACTCCTTGACTTAGTCAACTCTTCCTCATGGCACAGGTTGCCAGCTAGCAACGATTTGGATGACTCATTATCTTATGAGTGCCTTATGCATATGTCTTCTTGGTAGTGCATCTTCATTCATTCTTCAGGCTCCTCCTCTTCATTTTCTTCTTCTTCATCATGATCATCATCTTCATTACTTTCGGTATCACTGTCACCCTGATGTACATCATCTTGTATATGGACCTTCATCGCTGTCCTGATGTTCTCATATGCCTGCACTATTTTATTCACCTCTCCCCCATCTTGGATTTTAGCTTTTGTTACTACATGCTTATGAGACTAGAATTTGGCTTTGATCACTTCCAGCTTACCTTTTCTATTGTTTAAAGTCTCATTGTAAGTTTCCACCCTGACCTTTATCGTCATGATCTCGTTCATCACCTCTTCCGTCAGGTGGGTGAGGGGGTCATCTGCTACCAGTTGGAAATTATCATGTAGAGCTTTGATAGCAAAGTCCGCGTCTTGATTTTCAATCTTTCCCTCTACTTTTCACTCCAAATCTTTAAGGATCTTTGCTTCATAAGCCATCATGTTGTGCAACTTTATACTTATATCCCTGAGCTCGCCATTGCATTTCTTTAGGATATCACATTCGAACCTGATATCTTCATACCATACATCTATCAGCAGGGCAGTGTTATTATTCAATACTTGATTATTTATTAGGATTTGAGGATCAATCCTCTTTATTTCACTTAAAGCAGTTAGGTCCTTTTCCAATTGGAATGACCGTCTCCCTATTTCATTTTGTATTTTGTTTACTTCTCTTTAAATTGCTTAAAGAATTCCACCTCTGTAAGGAGGTTCTCAAAACATCTTCAGCTCCTGTGAGGGCTAATAGCATCCATTTCTCCATGATCATGGCTTCATGTTTCATGAGGTCCAACTTGGTGACCTCCTCCTGGGATATGACAGTCAATGGGACTGCCGGATCAACTGGTGTATTCTCAGGGTTAATCAACCCCTTTATGTATGAATGCAGCTGAGCAATGTGCTCTTTATGCTGTTTATTTTTCTCTTTCTCTTTCTCAAAGAATCATTATTGTTTCTGTAAACAAGGTGGAAACATTAAATTCTTGAATATCAGAGTCTTGTTCCATACCTATTTCTTTCTCCAGCCATTGAGGCACATCCTCTCCGGATCCTTGATGTTCTTTGCCAACATCATGTCTACCCTGATCTCCAGTATCTGCTTCTATTCTCGGTGGAGAAGGCGATTTCTTAGTTTCTTCCTCATGGAGTTCCTCATGAGGGGGATCCTGTTGCATCTCTTCTTATTGAGGGGCTTCTTCCTATAGAGGAGGATCCTATGGAATGTCCACATTATGATCCTGTGCTCCCTCATCCTTACTTTCATCTACTTTAGTATTTTCCTCATCCTGTGGCATGTTGACATCTGTGGATGTCTGTGTGTGTTGGCCTTGTGCATCACCCTAATCTCGGGTCACTTCTTGTTCTGCACCTGATGCACCAACATCTTGTGTCTTAAGGTCCTCATGACTTGATTTATCTTTTTCTCCTATGGCATCTCCCTGATCTCCCTGAGTCTGGGTAGCAACATCACCTGATGTATCTTTATCACCCCCACCTTTCTATTGGACTTCCACTATTTTCAGCTCTGTGGGTATCTCATGTTGTTTCTATCCCATATCAGGGGCGATGCTTTCTTTTTCCACCTGCCTGGCCACTTCAATTTTCTCTATCACATTAGGTGCACCTGCTTTGTCTTTGGGACTTACATCACCCCTGTATGTTAGATCTATAACCGCAAGGCTAGTCACCTGATCGACTAACTTATCAAGCCCGATTTGTTGGGCTACCCTCTCTGGGCTACTTTCTTTCACTCCCTTTGTTTGTTTTACCTCCTCCAATACCGCCATTTGTGCTAATGGGGTCCCATGTGGAGTCATGTGGGTACTGGAGGCGAGGGTCTCCATCTTTTGAGAGGCTACATTCTACACTACCTCATCATCTGATAAGTCAACGGTGTCCTCCAAAGAGAAAGGACCACCCTGACCTTCTTTGAAAGCCTCTTTTGCCTGTTCTTCTACCCTCTCAGTCTTAAACTTGATTATGGTGGGAAGCAGTACATCATGTTGCATCTCCTTCTTAAATGCTTCGCCACTAGCTCCTCTCAATACAATGGGGTTGGCCCTGATATCACCCCACATGGATGTTCTTTGCTTTTTGGGTGGTGATGTTAGTGGCGCCACCCTCCTTTTCCTACCGACCATCATCGGGTCATCACCTGCAGGTTCCTTGTTTACCTGCACTTCTTCAAAAGGGATGTGTTCTTCTACATCCTGTTGTGAGGCTTGGCCTTCTTCCTATACTTCTGCAGTTTCAATAGCTGGCCTCAGGATCCTCTTACTTTTTGGCTTGTCAATCAAAGGTTGTGCAGATGAGGTGGATGCCTAACATGATGTTGATGCACCTACAACCGGTATGGCAATTCTTTCAATTATCACCCCCTTAGGCTCATCTTCGATTTTCTTTCCTCTAGGGGGACCTTTCCTCTATTTCTGTGTGGGTAACTTCTCCCCATTGGACTTTCTTTTCTCATTGAGGAAGTCATCATACTCCTCATCAGCTAGTTCTTGCCTTTTCTTCTTGGCATCAACTGAAAGGGCTATGCCCTTTATCTTCAATCTATTTATTTGTTCATCTAACCAAGCTTGGGTTAATTGTAACACCCCACTTGTAAACTGATCTAGGGAGATATCCTCTAGCTGTGTTAGATCAAGGGTTGATATGGTGTCATTGTACACCTTCTTGTCTTCATATTCATTTGACATAGTTTTTCCATCATCCTTTCTCAGCTGTGCTGGAACTGGGATGCAGTCAAATGTCTTTATCTAGTTCAAGGTGAGCCTTTGATACTTTCTTCTCATCACCTCAACTTCATCCTCACAATTAGTCCAAAAATCCTCTAGATGCTTCTAATGAAAAGGTTTTCCCATTATTTTCTACATCCTGCCATAGGGGTCATAAGATCTAGCCAAGGGAAATGGCTGCAAATACATCAGTTTCAGACCCCCTATGACATGGTTTATGCTCTCTGAGTCTGAGCACATATACCAACCCATAGACACTGGAAATAATACCGGAGGTATCTTCTTTTGTTCCTTATATGCTGTAACTATGGTGGACACTTGTTTAAGAAACTCCATCAGGAGAACCCCATCAGTAGGGTATCTTGGTAGCATAAGGGGTTGTCCCTCAAATCCCTCTATCCTTATATATGAAAATGTGGCAAACTGGATGAACCAGGTGCCATGTCTGTATATAACTTCTTGAGCCTCCATGCTCAATCTCTTGGTTCTATCTTCCTCCATGGTTCTGACTAGATACATAGAGAATGCATCATTTACCAATTTGTAATCTGGGAGGTAGTTCTTTCTCTATAGCTGAGGATAGTGATCCAATATGTGGGCATCATCCACATCACCGCTAGCTTTACCCACTATAGTCAAGGCATCAAAGGTTCCCTTATGAGCACATGAGTACAGAACATATGAGGTCATGTGAAACATGCATGCCTAACCTCCCAGGTTCCTCATGCTTTCATCTAGTGCATCGTTGATGACCTTGGCCCATAATGGCTTATTATCTGTGTATGGGACCATCTGGATGATTCTAAACATCCAATTCTCAAAATTTCTTGCATGAAGCTTACCTGTCATCTTGCTTAGCAGGGCAATAATGTACTAGTACTCATCGTCAAAATCAAATTTATATAAGTGTATGGGTAATTTAGCTGAGGTAGTGTAGGTGTTGCTCTTTGAACTCCACTGATACATCCTCTTCCTTGCATTCTTTTTATTGTTGTTGTACTATGTTTCCAATTTTCATAGGTCGACACTGACCACCCTCTTTCCAACTGGTAGGTTAAAAGTAGAGGTGATGCCCTTAATTGAAAAGTCAACATATACCCTTCCATGCTTCTCCACCCGCCTAGTCTCAGGGTTATAGTTCTTGGCACATTCTACTACTAGCTCTGGGGTCTCCATGGCATACAGGAATCTGGCTGCATGCCACATTCCTAAAACATATATTGCATCCAGAAGGGTATTATCCTTGTCATGATCTATTCTTGTTGACCATACCGCTAAGTTTGTATCTCCTTGGTGAGTGTCACCAATGATGCCATACTTAAACTGTACCCCTTCAGGCTGAACAAACATCGGCTTAAGAAATTTTGAATAAGACTTGTTCCTTCTAAGATCCACCATTGATTCCTGCAACAAATAGGATTTGTCTTACCACACAATGTGCATATGCATTCATATAACAATATGTACTTCTACGGCATCATGCATGCTCTATCTACTATTCTTTACTTCATCATGATATGCATATCCATAGATTCAAACCATAAGAAAGGAACATACTACTTGAACATGTAGAAAATGACAATAGGAGGGTTTTTTAATTACTTACCTGATAACGCTTTCCTCCTGGGTTAGATGGGTGATTACGGAAAAGGGTTACAAATGCTGAAGATCACCCATTCCATTACGCTAAAAGCTCTAGTCCATTAGCAGGTAGCTATATGAGGGTTTGACTTCTCTGCTCTATAATTTCTTATTTTTTTGCAAGGTAAATGAAAATAACCCCGGAAAATTACCTTTAAATGCATCCGTAGGGAAAATTAGGGTAAAATTGAGTTGGGATGGATTAAATCCGTTGATCTTCTGTAGAGAATCCATGGATGATGCCAAGTGTTTGAATTGTATTCGCAATCAGTGAGAATCTATCTACCACATTTAAGTGCATTTAATGTTAGAAAATAGGAGGAGGGTGATCTTTGAAAGATCGGGTGATGTTCAAAATATGACCCCCTCTGTATAAAATGACCCCCTGCCCTTGAGCAGTAAAACTAATGCAACAGAATCAGGAGATGTGTTCAACGTTGACCACGTGTATATCAGGTCATGAATTCAAGATCAGGGGATGTTCAAAATATGACCCCGCAAATAAAATGACCCCCCCCCTTTGGAAAAGATTGGGGTGACATCACCATGTCGGCGACCTTGTTTAAGTGTTGTGTTGCAATGATGTCACCGTTATGTTATTGAATATGGTGGGCATCGGATATATACCTCTATGAGGTAAAATGGAATGATGATGTCATCATCAGGGTGATTTCCTTTGTTCGTTGGGTTTAGATGACATCATCATCATATTGGCATAGGTTGATATTTTGCGAAGAGGGTGATATTCATAAGATGATGGATATTAAAAATATGACCCCTTGCAAAATATATGAAGTCATTTGACGGGCAGATATCGGCTACTACGTAAAGTTGACATCCGGACTTCGTGGACCAAGTGATTATTGGGTGATAATGCAATATAGGGGTGATCTTATTTAAGATGACTGACATTTGAAATATGACCCACCCCCTTCTGGAATATCAGGTTTGACCGAAACTTTGACTCAACATAACTTTCTTCCCTTAAAGAATTTTGGGGTGATCCAAAAGGCAAACCTGCTTGGAATTTCATGCACTTTCCAACCATGAGGTTATAATATGAAATACGTACTTTGGCAACTAACCTCACATGGTGACCTATCTACCCCCTACAGGGTGTTCATGCATGACGTAATTTTACTAGACCGTCCAAAGCAGAAAAACAACAAGCCAAAGCAGCCAAAAAAAGGTTGGGTCCCTGTTTTGTCAAGGCAAAATGGGGCATGTTGTGTAACCACACAACAGACATATAACAAGTTGAAGATGAAGAAGTTTGGAGCTTGTAAGATACTTAAGAAATTTGATTCAGGAAATGTATATGAAGTGGAATTACGAGAGACATTGGATATATCATCTATTTTCAACATTGTAGATCTTTATCAATATCATGAAGTAGAGTTCAGTGACAACATGGAAGAATACTTGAAGAAGCAATTACCACAACAAGAACTGAAACAAATTGAAGACATCTTGGACAACAGAGTTGGACGTAGCACTAGAGGAAGATAATACAAAGAATATTTTGTGAAGTGGAAAGGCAGACCGGAAGAAGATTCATCATGGATTTCTCAGGCTGAGGTGGACCATCTTGGTTCTCCCTTAGCCCCCGCAAAGTGAGGGAATCACTTTTTCAATAACCCCAGATGTCTGATGCAGGAGCATCCCTAGTTCAAGAGTAATCTTGCATCAACCAAAAACATTTGTATTTCAGTTTGTTGGCATTTCAGTTCTTTCATTTTCCCAGTTCAGTTCAGGCAGTTTAGTTAGAAGCAGTTTCAACTTGTGGTCCAGTTTTGGAAATTCACAACTTGCGGATCTGGACTTAGCATCTACATTCATTCATCTACGTCATATCAAGAATTCAAAGCATTTGGATCAACTTCCGGAAAGATATCTCCATCAGAAGATCAACTATTTTCTCAGAGCAGAGCATCCTGATAGTCTCAAACAATCAGCTGAAGGAGAAAGATTGCGGATCATTCCTTGACATGCGGATCTCAATGACACATCATTCAATGTTCTTTGGTTCATGGCCAACCTTCCCTAATGGTTCGCACATTGTTCCATTCATTTGAGGAAGTGTTCTATGCATTTAGGTCTGACCTATTTGCGAACACGTTATAGCCCTTCATTGGAGTTTGTGACCTTCCTTAGCTGAAGTGGAGGAATCTATTGGTCTGGAAATGATATATATTGATGTAATAGATCCTTAGGAAAGCAGCTATTGACATAAGAAAATTTGATAGTTTAGATCTTATGCGAAGGAGCCTCAAAGTTTTATCTTGTGCATGTATGTATTCAAACCTTTCAGCCCTAGTTGTAAGCTTGCATATTACCTGCCAGATTGTATTTAAATTCTTTGATATACTGAATGACTGAATCTACATTTGTTCCATTCCTTTCAGTTGTTTCCATTGTGTTTACTCTTGTTACATGGTCTGGATTGTTCATTCTATGAACCCTCCTACTGTGATTGCACTAGTGCTAGCCTTAGCTTGCTTGGACTGGATGGGCCCCACATGACACTTGTCACTCTATGATAGCAACACAAGGCATATTCCTTAGTATCTTTCTACTGTATGCTCATGTGATCCAATGAGGAGCAAGCATGACTTAGGCATTCAACTACTAAGACTTAGGGCCCACTTGCTTAGAGATCTATGTTCAGTACATTAGCACGGCTCTGACAGATCTAAGAGACCTAGATCCCGCGATGTCACAAAAATCATTGATTTGTCTCTAAGGCTTTTAGACTCAGACTTGGGAAAAATTTGAACATACGAGGGAGGCCGGTAACTAGGCTCAAGGGGCCAATTTCAAACAGGACAAAGGACATAAGATTGTAACTTAAGTCTAGGATGACTGCATATATAAGTCAACATAAAATTCTAATGTAGGCTTAAGGGCAAAGGCTAAGGGTTTAATAATTTTACACTCAAACTTAGCCAATTGCATGGGGTTTTAGACTAGAGATCTAGGAAATTATGGGGGTTCCATGACCTATTCTCACTGCTCTTAACTTTACTCACTTCTCCATTGAACTAGTAAACACCTCTAGTTGTTCTCCTTCTTCTAGAATGGTCTTGATGACTACTTTTCATGATGTGGAGCAAGTGTTGCAAGTATGTGCCTAATCGGTGTTGTCATTGATGTAAACATATCTAGGTTGTCATTGGTGTCAACTGTGCTCTTATTTTGATGCTTTCTTGTAAATAGTTAAGTACTAAAGATAATAAGTATTCTTGATACAGCAGAATAGTCTAGTAGATTGCTCCACGTTTCTTGTAGAATAAATATCTTTATCTATGGATTGGAAGTTACTTAGATACATGTCTAGAGATGCTATGTTCCAAGTTTGAGCCTCCGGTATGAAGATTTGAGTGAGTTATGTTCACCAGAGTGAAAAATACTTTTTCTATATATTTAGTGGTGACAAAGAGAATGTATTTTTCTCCACATTCCTCCGCATTGAAGTATTATGATCTGCAGTTCATGAGTTAAGACTGAAATGATGATAAATACCTTCAACTTCAATGGTGCATGATTTTGTGGTCCGCAAGCTATCTTTTCTCTATGACAGTAGCTGACAATGTTGTTATGTGCTCCGGTTTGAAGAATCTTCTTGACATAGTGGTTAGAGATTGTGCAGTTGTTCCTGGTGATTACAATGTGCTTATGGATGTCTCTTGATCATGTTCCTACGTTTGGATTGGTCCATAAAGAGAAATTTGGATCGTGGATGAAGACTATTCTTAAAAGACTTAATGTTAACACCAGTCTCACCTAGCTTGGTTGTTTTCATTACTTTTGAAGATACATTGAAGATTGTGGAAGCGTGTCATGATGTGGAAGATTGCATTTGAGCCCTAGCTAAGGCATAACATGATCTGCATACATCTTTACCTTAGCAAAATTTTTTTAAGGTCCAGACCTATTTCCATGTATGTTTATAATACTGACCTTAGAGATTGTTCCAATGGTTGATGAATGCAATGCTGACCTTGATGTACATTCCAAGGTTGATGAATTGTATAAATGCATGTAATGTACTTGTGAAAAAGATGTCCATGTGTGAAAATGATAAGATAAGTGTGAAGGTGTAAAAAGAGTAGAGCAAAGGAGTTATAGTGTGCTTCAATGGAACTAAACCCAGGCATGGAGTAGATGCTATCAAATCAGTTTACCAACCTTTGACAGTGAGCCTCAACATGTACAGTGAGCATATTGGGTAGTGAGCCCTAAGGTAGTGAACCTCTATTTTTTGGTATTGTTATAACTTATTTATTTCTGTGGGCTAATACCCACTGTAGTTTTTCACTTTTAGGGTTTTCCATGTAAAAAACCTAGTGTCTCATATGTTGATGATGTTGTGGTGAGTTTCTTATTTTGTACTTTCATGATTAAATCTGAATAACAGTGAACAAGTGTTTGATGTGTTAATGTTCATAAGTGGTTAAAATTTTGAAGACAAAAAATTCACCCCCCCTCTCAGTTGTCTAGTGCATTTCAACAATTGGTATCAGAGCAAGGTTCCTCAAAAGTAAGCCTAACAGCTTGAGGTTGATCCAGGATGTCTTACAAGAAAGAAGCTCCTTAGTTTGATGGGATGAATTATGCTTTATGGAAGGTACGAATGAAAATCCATCTTCTTTGTCTTGGTTATAGAATATGGAAAGAGACAAAGATGAAGTATACCATGCCTCAGAATGGTTTAACAACTGAAGATGAAATCAAAGAATATGAGTTAAATATAAAATCTAGAGATGTGCTATTAAGTGCCTTGTCAGACACTGGGATAATAAAGGTCATGGATCTGGAAACTGCTAATGAAGTCTGGGAAAAGCTAAAAAATCTGTATGAAGGAGATGAGTCTGTTAAAAGCACCAAATTGCAGGGTCTAAAAGTGAAATATGAGGGTTTAAAGATGAATGAAGATGAAAACATAATAGCTTACATGCAAAAAGTTGATGAAATTGTTAATGGAATAAAAGGTATGGGAGGAACTATTGAAAAGAAGGAAGTTATGATGAAAATTCTTAGGTCATTACCTAAATCCTACAGTCACAAGGTAGTTGCAATTGAAGAAGTAATGACTGTGAAAGATGTCACCAATGATCAGTTGCTAGGAAAGATTACAACTTTTGAGATGGCAGAGCTTGGTGATGCTCTGCCAAAGATTGAGACTACTTTCAAAACCAGTACTTCAGAGAAGATCTCTAGAGCTGAAAAGTACAAGGTGGAACCTGATGATGAGCTTGGTGAAATTGAAGCAAACTTTGTTGACAGACTGCAAAGAGGTTCTGGTAAGTTCAAAGGCAAATTACCTTTCAAATGTTTTTGATGTGGTAAGGTTGGTCATTATGCTTCTAGATGTCCTGAAAGAATTGAAAGGAATAGAAAAACATTTGAGAATAGACTTAGGGTTCCAAAGAAATGTTACTATGTTAGAGATCTTGATGATGAATGTGTGACAAATGATGAATCTGATGATGCTAGTACTAGTGCAAATGAGTTCTTGTTTATTGCAATTAAAGAACCTGTGTCTACTAATCCTGCTAGTTGTGTAAAGGAAGAAAAACTAGTGGAAGAAAGTGCTTTGGCTGTTTAGGTGTAGAAAGATAAGGATGAATGGATTATTGATAGTGGATGCTCACATCACATGACAAGTAAAAAAAGTAAGTTTGTGAGTTTGGAAAAGTATGATGGAGGATTGGTTAGGTTTAGAGATAATGCAGTTGGTAAGATTTGTGGAAAAGGATCTATTTGTTTTGATGGAAATCACAATACTGATAATGTCCTATACGTGAAGGGTTTGAAGCATAATATTTTGATTGTTGGTCAGATGTGTGATAAAGATTATGATCTAAGATTCAAAGACAATGGATGCAAGATCATGGAAAGCTCCGGAACAGTGATTGCTACTAGTAAGAAGACTAGAGGTAGCATGTATCAATTAAGAGGAACTAATTATTATTGTTTATTGGCTCAAACAGATGAGAGTTGGTTGTGGCATTGAAGGATGTGTCATATCCATTTTGACAATTTGGTGAAGATAAGTTCTGCACAGGCTGCAAGAGATCTGTCTAAACTTGTAAATCTAGCCAACACCATTTGCAAGGAGTGTCAATTTGGGAAACAAACAAAAACAAGTTTCAAAAGCAAAGAATAATTTTCTGCTAGATTGTTGGAGCTAGTACATACAAATTTGTGTGTTCCCACAAGAACAAGAAGTCTGCAAGGTGACAGGTATTTTATGTTTCTTATTGATGACTATTCTAGAATGACTTGGGTTACTTTTCTAAAAGAAAAATTTGAAGCCCTAGACAAGTTCAAAGTTTTCAAGGCAATGGTTGAGAATGAGTTAGAGTTGAGAATCAAATGCCTAAGGTCTGATAGAGGAGGTGAGTTCACTTTAAATGAATTCAATATTTTATGTGAAGAATAAGGGATAAAGAGATAGTTGCCTACACCTAGAACTCCTCAACAGAATGGATTTGTTGAAAGAAAGAACATGACAGTTCAAAAGGCTGTTAGGACTATGCTAAAGGAAGCAGACCTACTAGAAGTATTTTGGAGAGAAGCCATACATACTGTTGTGTACATCCTAAACAGAGTTCAAGTCAAAGGTAACAATTTTAAAACTCCTTTTGAATTATGGTATGGAAGAGTTCCTACAGTGAAGTATTTCAAAGTTTTTGATAGCAAATGTTATATTAGAAGAGATGAAGAACTAGGCAAGTTTGATGCTAGATGTGATGAAGGAATTTTTCTTTGTTATTCCACCAAGAGTAAGGCCTATCGGTGCTACATTAAGAGACTGAAAAAAATTGTTGAGAGTGCTAATGTGAAGGTGGATGAAGGCAAGGAAAGATATCATATCTGAGTTGCTATGAATTAGATGAACTTGTGACTACATTAAATGAAGAAAAAGTTGAACAAGAAGATAGTCAGGATGAAGAAGAGGCTCCAGAAAATGTTGTTAAGACTCCCAGGTAAGTAAGGATTAATCATTCTGAAGATCAGGTAATAGGTGACAAAAACAAAGGTGTGTTGACAAGGAAAAAAGCTGCAGAAGAACAAGTGAATTACTATTTGCTTTCAAAGGTTGAACCAAAAACTATGAATAAAGCTTGCAATGAAAAAAATTGGGTAAAAACCATGGAAGAAGAACTGATACAGATTGGGAAGAATCAAACTTGGGAATTGATTCCTATACCTACTGGTAATAATGTCAATGGAACTAAATGGGTTTTTAGGAACAAGATGAATGAAAATGGAGAAGTTGTAAGAAACAAAGTAAGGCTTGTGTGCAAAGGATATTCTCAAATTGAAGGAATATAGTTTGAAGAGACTTTTTCTCTAGTGGCTAGGATTGAAGCAATCAAAATATTTCTGGCATTTGTAGTTCATAAAGATTTCAAAGTGTATCAGATGGATGTGAAGTCTACATTCTTGAATGGTGAATTGGAAGAGGAAGTTTACATTGAGCAACCGGAAGGATTTCATTTCTCAAACCAAGGTGATATGGTGTACAGATTGAAAAAGGCATTGTATGGACTGAAGCAACCCCTAGAGCATGGTATGCAAGGTTAGACAAGTATCTAATGCAATTAGGGTTTAATAAAGGTACTGCTGACAACAATCTCTATTTCAAAATCAATGATAATCAAATCTTGACTATTGAAGTCTTTGTTGATGACATTATCTTTGGAGGAAATGAATGTATGTGCATGAAGTTTACATGAGAAATGCAAAATGAATTTGAGATGTCTATGTTTGGTGAAATGAATTTCTTCCTAGGTCTGTAAATTACTAATCAGATAAAGGAATCTTCATTTATTAGTCTAAGTATGTGAAAGAGTTATTGAAGAAATTTAGGATGGAGAACTCAAAACCAATATGTACTCCCATGGTGACTGGCTAGAAATTAAGAAAAACTGATGAATCACCTAAGACTAATTAGAAAAGGTACAGATCTATGATTGAAGGATTACTTTATCTAACTCAAAGCAAACCTGATATAATGTATGCAGTATGTCTTGTGGCAAGATTTCAAGAAGATCCTAGAGAATCACATGTGATGGCAGTCAAGAGAATCTTGAGGTATTTGAAAGGCACATCAGATCATGGCTTATGGTATCCAAAGGACAATGATTTCACTCTTAGTGCTTATACAGATGCAGATTGGGCCAGAGATGTTGATGATAGAAAGAGTACAAGTGGAGGTGCTTTCTTCTTGGGAAATAGATTGGTTTCATGGCTGAGAAAGAAGCAAGATTCAATCTCCTTGTCTACTGCAGAAGTAGAGTATATTGTAGTAGCATGTTGTTGCACTCAAGTATTGTGGATAAAGTATACTTTGAAGGATATAAGAGTTGTGTATGAAGGTCTAATTGTAATATTTTGTGACAATACAAGTGCCATAAATATTTCAAAGAATCCAGTGATGCACTCAAGAACAAAGCATATATCAATTAGGTATCACTTTTTGAGAGAGAAGGTGACAGAAAATGAAGTAAAGATTGAATATGTGTCCACAAAGGATCAGATTGTAGATATTTTCACTAAGCCTCTACCTAAGGATACCTTTGAGTATCTCAGAGAAATGTTAGGGGTTATTACCCCTCCTACTCTCAACTAAGATGCAAAAGAATGCATCAGTCCAGTGGTGTCCAAAGCCTCATTCTTTGATTTGGATTGATGTTTTGAGAGCTACCTCACAGGGAGTAGCAAGTGTTCCTAATATGTGTTTCTGATAAAGAGCAGTAAGTGTTACAGTATTTATGAAAGAGAAATTTGATCAGAGCAATTGAGTGCAAGTATGTGTTGGCAAGAGACACTGTGTGGCTTCATGAGTGTTGTCATTGATGGCAACAAAGTTTATCCCACACATCCGTAGCACATAATAAGTCTTTACCAGAAGTCAGATTGAAGAATGTTTTGGTCTGGTGAACAAGAATAGAGCATGTAGCAAGGTCTGACAATTAGGTCTGGATCTCTTAGAGAAAGTATCTTAGCAAAGTACAGACTTGGAGAAATCAAGAGGAATACCATGACTACCACATTCTAGAGATTGAGCCCTTGGTGATGAAAGAGTGAAAAGATATGAGCACCTAAGTGATGGGTTCCTGACAGGTAGAGCAGACTGAGTAAGAACTAACCTGCAGAGCATCAGACCTCAATCTAGATGAGGAATTGTTGGTGATCAAGCTTCTTTAGGGATCATTCATGGTTGGCTGACATGATTGATGACTTCTATAACTATCTCTTTGATACGCATCACTTAGTAAGCAAGGATTCAGTTGACAGACCAGAGTTTGGGAAAATCTTGAGTATTCCAGATACTGACTAGAAAGATGTTGAAATCCTTAGTACGGATATATATACTAGATGGATTTTGATGTGAAGGTGTGTGTGGTGTAATTGTGTATGCAAAGAAAAGTAGAGAGTAGCGTGGAAGCAGATATACAAATCTGGTATGTGACAAATTAGCAGCTCTAAGCAGCGGAAGAAAGAAGTGCAGTAGATCAGTATACTGAGCCTAATTGGAACTGAACCTTAGCATATGTGGATGCCTCTGATATATTCAAACATGTGATTATTTTCTATATATCTTGTAGACAGTGAGTCTCTTGTAGGAAGTGAGCCTCTTGTGAGCAATGTGCTCGGGCAGTGAGCCCTAATTGGCAAGTGCCATTTTGTACTTCTTATTCTTTTAACAAAGAATACAATCTTGGGTTAGCCACCCCATGGTTTTTCCCTTAACAGGGGTTTCCATGTCAAAATCATTGTGTTATGTGTATTGATCTTATTTCTACTTTCATGGTTATGCATGCTTGTATGTTTTGATGCTACACTAATTGTTAAAGAAGAATAGAAAGTTAAATTATTCAAGATAACTAATTCACCCCCCTCTTAGTTATCTACCTTGTTTACAACAATTGGTATCAGGGCCAAGTTCCTCCTAATAGAGCCTAACAGCTTGAGGAAGATCTAGGAATCTCAATGGATATGTATGGTATGAGGGAACAACTTCAGTCTGCCCTAGATGATCTTGAGCAATCTCACTCTGAAGTCAATAACTTGAGGGAAAGACTCAAACAAGCTGATGATTTCATAAATGAACTAAAAGAGAAACTAAGTATCTCTATGAAAAAGAGAAAGGAACTACTTCAACAATTAGCAAGTCAAAGTGAAGCCAATGATACTAATGAAGATCTGAATGAGAAGAACAAGTTATGTGAGAAGCTATCAAAAGAGGTCATTATGGTAAGACATGAAATGGAATCAAGGGTTATGAAATTCACCCAAGAAATTGAAGAGAAAAGAAAAATGGAAGACAATCTAAGACAAACTCTCAAGGAGAAGTTAGAAGACTGCCACAAAATGGATAGAATAATTAGGCATCTAGAATCTGATCTTGAAGAAGCTAGAGATAATGAAGAACAACTTGAAAATTAGATAGACACTCTTAAAAGGGATCTTCAAACAGCAAATGAATACAAAGAAAAATTCAAGATAAGCTATGCTCAACTTGAAGTTCTTCTTGAAAGCCAAAAGAGGGTAGATGACAAGCATGGCTTGGGATATGAGAAAGGTGAAAGCTCCAAATCAGGTCAGTAGAACTATGGATCAGGAAATCCAAGGTACAGGCCTAGAAGACCTCCGGTAAGACAACCAAATGCTCAAAGATATCCATCCTTCAATGGATACTACCACAATTGTAGTAAGTTTGGTCATAAAGCAAATCAGTGCAGAAGAAGAATGAATCAGAATAATTCATCCTTCTCTGGACAATGTTTTAACTGCAAAAGGTATGGTCACAAATCTCATGAATGTAGAAATATGCAAATAAACAATTCATTCAATGGTAGATGCTTTGCATGCAATAGAATGGGACATATGGCTAATCAATGCAGATCAAGAGGGTATCAGTCAAATTTGCAAAGAAATGTTGTTTGCTACAATTGCAATAGATCCGGTCATATTGCCAAATTCTGTAGAAGTAAGAATCAGGATAAAAGGGGTTTGGTGCATCATAATCAAAATCAAGACAAAGGAATAGGAAAAGTAAATGTAGATGAAGTTCAAAGGGAGATGAATAAGATTTGGGTGAAGAGAAATACAGAAAATGTTGGGGATGGATCCGCACCAGAATCTGGTGCTGATATTCCTTCTGGAAACTAAATTAGATGACCTCTGGCTCAGGGGGAGTCACAAAAGAAAACAATTTCCCCCAGCCAGTCAATTGGTGCTAAAATTGGCACATGGAGTGTTGCGGATTGAAGAGTTCTCAAAGAGATATCTTAATAACCCTTGGTAAAAATATAAAAGATCCGCAAGATGTTTTGAAGAGGTTAATCATCCAAGATTGATCTGGTTTAACAGTCATCCGGCTAGAGCAAGATTTTCACAGTTAGATCCGGTATGATTCAAAATTGAGGTATCTTGATCTGCGAATAAATGGAATGATTGGAGAAAGGAAGACAGATTGTTAATAATCACCAAGATTAACTCTAAGTGCATCTCAGTGATCCAGAAAGATCTCTTAGGACAAGGATAACAAGGCAACCGGAATACCTTAAGTTGTGCATTTATTGCAAAATGGAATTAGGGTTTACACATAAATAAAAGGGTTCTTTTGTTCATCATTTTCACATTTGCATTCGAGAAGAAGGAAGAAAGAGCTTTGCAATAGGATTGCTTCAACTCTCTCAAGGATCAACCACAGTATTTGATTCAACCAGTGATCTTTTCGGCTCTTATCGTGAACCCTAGAAGCGTAAAAAGGTATTTCCACTTTTGAATATCTCTCTCTGAATCTTTTGAAAGATGGCTACTTAGAATGTTGTTAAGAACACTGATAGGCCGTGCCCTAAGTTCAAGAAACATCCTTACAAATCCCTAGAAGTTGATCCCCTAGGCGCATTCTCTAGCATTCTGCATGGGATTTTGCACGTAGAAGATGTTAGGGTATACATTCACGCCAACATTGAGGAATTTGGGGAATCCAGGCTGATGGATATCTATCACAAGGAATTAATAGATGAAACATTTGAAATTAAACCCCAATACAAGTCCATCCGGGATAAGCATTTTGGGCATTGCATCCATTTCCCCTATTTTGCAGAAGATGAATGGGTCTGGTATGTTCTGAGTAGAATGCATGACAACTTCATGTGGTTGATGAGGCCATTTAAGATCACAAAAGATGCCATTAGGGCGGTAACCAGATTGCACTCATCCGGTGGGTTGCCTGCTCTCAAATCAGTCAAAAACCAAACTGTAAGTGAGGCTACCGGATCAAAATTTGATAAGAGGGAAATGACAATAGAAGACATCATAGATCCAGATGTCAAATTTGCCTATATGATAATTGGATACAAGATCTATCACTCCAATAGGGAGAATTCAGTATCCGATATTGCTATATATACTGCATATGGAATGCTAAGGAAAAATGCTGACTATGATCTTTGTGAGCTTCTCTGGAACCAACTGTTATAGAATTTACAGAAAATAAAGAAGGATAAGAAGAATTCATTTAAGTACAATGGCTTGATACTATGCCTATTCTTTTACTTTATGAATGAGCTACCTGGATCCAGTGGTTGGGTATGGCAAAATGACAAACCTGTTGCCATACAAATCAAAGATTATATGTATAGGCTTGGTGATGCCAAGGCACAAAGTACAGCACTCTGGGGTTACTTCAAAAACTTCCAAGGCATGATGCAGGCCAGAGAGAGAATACCCCAATCTCTAGTTGAAAAGTACAAGGATATAGTGTGCTTCATGGTAGACACTGATCAATGCCTAATGGAGGCAGTGGAACCTAGAACAGTCTGGATTATGCCAATGGGCTATGAGGTAGATGAGAAAATTTTGGAGCTACATGTTCAACACCTACTAAGTCAACCAAAGGACCCTAAGGAAGAAAGGTTTGGAACCTTCCAAGAGTTGAGTTTAAAGATTCATGTTGAACTGAGACAGCTTGAGATCAAGAGAAAGGTGAGAAGGGAAGTAGAAGAAGTTGCCAAGAGATATGGGATATCAAAGGAGGCAGTTGATGCTAATAGAGAGAAAATAAAAAGAGCAGAGAAAGAGAGACAAGAAGTAGAAAAAGAAAGTGATATGGTGCAAGCCCCCTCTCAGACTAGATCCTCCAAGAGCTCTACACCTACCACTTCTAAGAGCTCAAAAGCCTCAAAACCAGAAGCAAAGACATCTGAAAAAGGAGAGAAGAGAACAAAGACAAAGGCCACAAGGTCTTACACAAGACACAAGGATGATGAAGAGACAGAGACAGATGAGGAGGTTAAGAAAATGAAGAAGAAAAAGAAAACATCTATGGACTTCTCTGCCGACAAGAACAAAGAAGAAGAAGAATTTGTTGAAAGGCCTACTCTCTCCATTGATAATGTCATCAAGGCAGTCACTGTGGATGGAAATCTGCAACCAATAACTGAATTCTATGATGAATGCAGTGAAGCTGACTAGAAGATCTTGCAAGATGCTACAGTCAGGTATCTAAACATCTATAATAAAGCATTCATTGAAATCATATCTCTAATTCCCAAAAGCCTAGAGAAGGAACCTAAAATGAGAAAGAACAATGCTAAGGAAAATGATATGGAGATCTGGGAATAGATAGCTATTCAGCTCTATCCTTCCATCACTCCTAAACAAAAGAACATGATCTTTAAGGATTGCAGGGATGAGTTCCAGAGTAAAGCCAGAGTGAACCAGCTTATGCTTGGAGAGACTGATCAGGTGGCAAAAGAGACTGAAGACATCCTGCAGGATGCATATAAAAGATTCAATCTTCCTATTATAGAGGACATAAGTGATGAACCTTCTACCATGGATGTCGAAGGACTAAGCGTATCAAAGGAAGATCCTACAGAGAAAATTACAGAAGAATCAAAGGAGATAGGTGAGGAGAAGACTAAGGACTTGGATTCCTCTATTCCGGAAGAGGAATTCCATGAAGAAGTAAATATCTCTCATCCAGATCCCCCAGTAGACTCTAGAACTAAAGGAGAAGCAAGAAAAGAAGAGAGAATCAGTCAAGAAGAAGAGGTAAAGGGAAGATAAGAAGATCAAATAGAGAAGACCCCAGGTGACAGTTCTAAAGCTGCAGAAGGAAAGAAGTCTATCTCCGGCAAGAGACACTACAGAAACAATTAAAGATTTCTTGACTAAAGAAATGATGGAATTAGATGAACTGGAGCTATTTCAAGGACCATTCAATTTTGACTCCCTCTCCCCAGTTCAGACAATGAAGATAGCATCCTTTGCCCAAGCAAAGGCAAAAGAAAAACTTCTGAAGTCTCACATGGAAGACTGTGAGATGATAGAGATTGCATCCGGTGTGTTGGAGAAGATCATGCCATCCTTCTAGAAGGATCTTTCGGCCTCTTCATCTGGTAATCTAAAATCTCTTGTTAATTCTGTTAGCACACATTTTGATTCCTTGGAGAAATCAGTAGAGGAGAAAGTCCAGAAAGAGTTTTTGGGTAAGAGATTCTCTGAAGTACAAGGGCTAATAACAAATGATAGGAGAAATTTGGATATTGGGATAAAGAGCTTAGAAAATGCTCTTAAAGATGGTGGAGATTTATACAAATTTTGTCTATCTTGGTCCACCGTGACAGCAGACATTGCCAAGAAGATGGAAGAACAAGAGAGCAAATTGTCAAGTTTATCTCAAAATTTTGATCCTGTCATGTCTTCCATAATGAATCAAGAGTGTCAGATTATTGCCACTATAAATGAAATAAAGAGGCTTGAAAAGGAGAAGAATAGAATAAGCAGGCTAAATGAACTAAGAGGGATAATTATCCCCAAGTTAGAGGCAATGCATGAGGCCCTAACTGATGCCCATACCACAGCCCGAACCAGTGATCTGGCAGACCTAAATAGGGTAGAAGCTTTTGCATTTTTGCTAAGTGGTCACATTTCAATTTTGGACAGGATGAAGCAGAGTTGGGCAACAAAATTTGTCTAGTTGAAAACAACTTTTGTGGATATACTTAAGTATATGTAAGTATAACTTCTATATATACTTATGCGGCTATGTATAGGTTAAATTTTGCAAATTTTGGTGTGCAGATTCCACCCTTTGCCATTGATGTCAAAGGGGGAGTGAGGAGCAGTGAAAAATGTGGAATCTATCTAAGGGGGAGCTCCAGAAAAATGTACATAAGAACAGAGCATTAGCCAAGGGGGAGTGTGCTATGATACTTAGTCATTTTTCACTAAGTGTTCCCATTAATGCCAAAGGGAGAGATTGTTGGCAAGAGACATTGTGTGGCTTCATGAGTGTTGTCATTGATGGCAACAAAGTTTATCCCACACATCCGCAACACATAATAAGTCTTTACCGGAAGTTAGATTGAAGAATGTTTTGGTCCGGTGAACAAGAATAGAGCATGCAGCAAGGTCTGACAATCAGGTCCGGATCTCTTAGAGAAAGTATCTTAGAAAAGTGCAGACTTGGGGAAGTCAAGAGGAATACCATGACTACCACATTCCAGAGATTGAGCCTTCGGTGATGAAAGAGTGAAAAGATATGAGCACCTAAGTGATGGGTTCTTGATAGGCAGAGCAGATTGAGCAAGAACTAACTAGTAGACCATCAAACCTCAATCCGAATGAGGAATTGTTGGTGATTAAGCTTCTTGAGGGATCATTCATGGTTGGCTGACATGATTGATGACTTCTATAACTATCTCTTTGATATGCATCACTTAGTAAGCAAGGATTCAGCCGACAGACTAGAGTTTGGGCAAATCTTGAGTATTCTGGATACTGACTAGAAAGATGTTGAAATCCTTAGTGTGGATATATATACCAGATGGATTTTTATGTGAAGGTGTGTGTGGTGTAATTGTGTATGCGAAGAAAAGTAGAGCATAGCGTGGAAGCATATATACAAATCCGGTATGTGACAGAACAATAGCTCTAAGCAGAGGAAGAATGAAGTACAGCAGATCAGTATACTGAGCCTAACCAGAACTAAACCTCAGCATATGTGGATGCCTCTGATCAGTTCAAATAGTTGATTATTTTCTATATATCTTGTAGACAGTGAGTCTCTTGTAGGCAGTGAGCCTCTTGTGAGCAGTGTGCTCAAGCAGTGAGCCCTAATTGGCAAGTGCCATTTTGTACTTCTTATTCTTTTAATAGAGAATACAATCTTGGGTTAGCCACCCCGTGGCTTTTCCCTTAACAGGGTTTTCCACGTCAAAATCATTATGTTTTGTGTATTAATCTTATTTCTGCTTTCATGGTTATGCATGCTTGTATGTTTTGATGCTACACTAATTGTTAAAGAAGAACAAAAAGTTAAATTATTCAAGATAGTTGATTCACCCCCCTCAGTTATCTACCTTGTTTACAATAGTATGTGCCCTTTGCCATTAATTGCAAAGGGGGAGAGAAATCATGTGAAAACCTCAGGGGGGAAAGAGTACAAATGTGTAAAAATAAAGGGGGAGTATCTTGTCTTGATGGTCATTACAATTTTTCACATCATATGTTGCCATCAATGACAAAGGGGGAGATTGTTGCAAGTATGTGCCTAGCCAGAGTTTCATTGATGTCAACATATCTATGTTGTCATTGGTGTCAACTGTGCTCTTGTTTTGATGCTTGCTTGTAATGAGTTAAGTACTGAAGATAATAAGTAATCCTGATACAGCAGAACAATCCAGTGGATTGCTCCACATTTCTTGTAGAATGAATTATCTTTATCTATGGATTAGAAGTTGCTTAGATACATGTCTGAAGATGCTATGTTCCAATTTTGAGCCTCCGGTATGAAGATTTGAGTGAGTTACATTCACCAAAGTGAAAACTACTTTTTCTGTGTATTTGGTGGTGACAGAGAGAATTTATTTTGCTCCGCATTCCTCTACATTGAAGCATTAAGATCTGCGGTTCATGAGTTAAGTTTGAAATGATAATAAGTACCTTCAACTTCAATGGTTCATGATTTGGTGGTTCGCAATCTATCTTTTCTCTATGACAGTAGATAACAATGTTGTTTATGTGCTTCGGTTTGAAGAATCTTCTTGACATAGTGGTTAGAGATTGTGCAGTTGTTCCTGGTGATTACAATGTGCTTGTGGATGTTCGCAAAGAGAAATTTAGATCATAGATGAATATTGTTCTTAAAAGACTTAATGTTAACACCAGTCTCGACCGACTTGGTTGTTTTCATTACTTGTAGAGATACATTGAAGATTGTGGAAGTGTGTTGTGACGTGGAAGATTACTTTTGAGCCCTAGCTAAGGCATAACATGATCCACATACATCTTTACCTAAGCAAATTTTATTTAGGTCTAGACCTATTTCCATGTATGTTTGTAATGCCAACCTTAGAAATTGTTCCAATGGTTGATGATTGTAATGCTGACCTTGATGTACATTCCAAGGTTGATGAATTGTATAAATGCATGTAATGTACTTGTGAAAAAGATGTCCGTGTGTGAAAATGATAAGTGCAAAGGTGTAAAAAGAGTAGAGCAGAGGAGTGATACTGTGCTTCAATGGAACTGAACCCAGGCATGGAGTAGATGCTATCAAATCAGTTCACCAACCTTTGGTAGTGAGCCACCCCTTGGCAGTGAGCCGATCTTGGTAGTGAGCCTCAACATTTGCAGTGAGCCTTTGTTTTTTGGTATTGTTATAACTTATTTATTTCTATGGGCTAACACCCATCATGGTTTTTCTCTTTTCGGGTTTTCCATGTAAAAAACTTGGTGTCTCATATGTTGATGATGTTGAGTTTCTTATTTTGTACTTTCATGAATAGTAGTGAACAAGTGTTTGATGTGTTAATATTCATAAGTGGTCAAAGTTTTGAAGACAATTGATTCACTCCCCCCCCTCTTAGTTGTCTGTGCATTTCAACATCAAGCCTTCAATCATGAGGCATCCCTTACTTATCTCCCATAGGAAAGAATTAATGACCTAGATCACCACTTAGTTGATTATCAAAACTTCCTGAGTCATGAGGATATATATAGTTCTTCTATCCCTCTAGTTGACACTCTTCGTGTTATGCTAAATAATCATCCTCAGGGTATCACTTTCCTTCATGGGATTGCACACATAGTGCATAGTGATGTGTTTCCCTTGGCAAGCTATGTTTCGGGTGCTCAAGTGATGCAGGAGCATCCCTGGTTCAAGAGAAATCTTGCATCAACCAAAAACATTTACATTTCAATTTGTTTCTTTTCATTTCTAGTTCAGTCAGTAGTGGTTTCTATATTTTGTTCTGCATTCTACAACATTTGCATTTCAAACCTTGCAGAGATGGACATAACATCTAGACTCCTTCATGCACAACATATCTGAAATTCAAAGCATTTGGATCAAGTACCAGAAAGTTATCATTATCAAAAGATTGACTATTTTCTTATAACAGAGCATCCTGACAGTCTCAGATAATCAGCCAAAGGAGAAGACCTGCGAAGTATTTCACAACATTCAAAGCTTAATGACACATCATCAACATTGTTCGGTTCATGGGCAACCTTTTTCGAGGTCCGCACATCATTCCATTCATTTGTGGAGGAGTTCTTCATGATTAGGTCCGACCTATCCATGTACACATGTTACAACTCTTCATTGGAATTTGTAATGATCCTTGGCTGACACGGAGGAATCTTTAGTTCCGGAGATGATATATATTGATGTAATAGATGCATAACAAAGTAGTTCATGATTGATAGAAGATAGATAGTTTGAATTTGCATGAAGGAGCTTCAAAGATATATCTTGTGCCTATTCTAATATTTTGTAATCCAGCCTATGAGCCCTTATTGTAAGCCCGCATGTTGCTGTACAATCTATAATTAAATTCTATGATATACTGAATGACTGAATCTACATTTTGCTTCATATCTTTGAGTTTTTTCTGTTGTGTTTACTCTAGCTGCATGGCCTAGATAGTTCTCTTTGAGGACCCTCCTAACCGTGACTACACCAAGTGGTATCAGAGTGAAAGTTTGAATCTTTGGGAGAGAATTGAGTGAAGTTAGCGAAGGAATTCTGTAAGATCTTGTTGTGGATATATCATCAAATTTGATGCAGGTTACTTATGTCGCAACCGAGCACTGATTGTGAGGCAGTTGTCACCTTGTAGCCCAATCACCGAACTTGAGGTAGTTTACACGATCTTAGGAAGATGCCACTGAGGAGAGTCCCTGTTGTTGCAACAATGGTTGGTAGGATGGATGAGATGATGGAAATGATGAAAACAATAAGAATTCGATTGGATGTTGTTGAGGAAAATAGGCAAAGAGGATTGATACCGAGACCTAATGTTGAAAGTGATGATGAAGAAGAATTTCAATCTATTGATCAAATTGCTGAAACCCTAGGAGGTGATGAAGAAGAAGAATCAAATCAAGTCAAGATGTCATGAGCTATTTTAAAGATTGGAAAGAGACCTAGAGTTGATGTACCTAACTATACTAGAAATTTGAACCCTAAAGAGTTGATTGACTGAATAAATGACATGAAAGAGTACTTTGAGTATGAAGAAGTTGAAGATCCGGAGAAGGTGAAATTTGTAAAGACAAAGTTGAAAGGACATGATGCTATATGGTGGAAAGAAGTTTAGTTGGATAGAAACAGAAGAGGAAAAGAAAATATCACAAAATGGGATAGGATGGTGACAAAATTGAAGAATCAGTTTGTACCTGCTGACTATGAGTTGAAGCTGTTGAAGAGATTGCAATACCTAAGACAAAAGGAGAAATCTATGGAGTATACTAAACAATTTCATAAGATGATCATAAGGGTAGGGCATAGTGAAGCAAGGAGAAAGTGGCTAGATACATCAATGGATTGAGATTGAACATTCAAGAAGAATTGAGTTTGGTAAGAATGACAACACTGGAAGAAACATACCAGTTTGCCCTGAAAGTTGAAGAGAAGTTGAATAAGAGACATGATCAGAGATAAAGAGGTAGAGGAGGTAAATTTTAGAGAGGTAGAACATTTTTTGGAGAGAAATCTTATGCAGAGTAGAATAGACAAGAGAACACATTCATGAAGGAGGATAGAGATAACAATGCATATCAAAGAGATGACAGAAATTTCTACCGCAGAGGAATCCCTAGTCCATACCAGAGTGAAGGATACAGAAGAGAAGGAAGAGGACCTGATAGGAGAACATTCAGATGAACCTGTTTCAAGTGTGGAGGTGAAGGACACAAATCATTTGAATGTATTTAGGGGAGTACGAGCAAGAGAACAAAAAACAGTGGAAGAACAACCTATGTGGAAGAAGAGCCTGTTGAACTAGGTGACCCCTATTCAGTTGGTAAACCTAAGAAAGGAGAATCACTTGTGATGAGGAGAGCACTATTTCAAGCAGAGACAAATGAGGAACCAGCGCATAAGAAAAGCTTGTTCAAAACTAGATGCAAATCAGGAGGTAAATATTGTAAAGTTGTAATTAATAGCGGTAGTTCTGATAACCTAGTTTCAGAGGAGATAGTGACTAAGTTGAATTTGGAAACACTAAAACACCCTAAGCCCTATTAGATAGAATGGATTTAGAATGATCATAAGGTACTGGTGAGTGAACAATGTTTGGTGGAATTTCATATTGGATCATATCATGATGAAGTATTTGATGAAGAGGCATCCTAGGATGCACCATTCTTGCACTTTGGTGTCATGTGCTAAGCTTTGATTTTTTATTTGTTTGGTGTCAATAAGGTCATGTAAGACCATTTGGAGTCATTTGGAGCCATTTAAATCCATTGTGTAATGTTTTGGAGTCAAGTTGCAAAATTTGCAAAATGCTGTCAAAAACTTGTAAATATGGTCATTTGTGTTAAAAAGTAGTTAGAGGTCAGTTTTTTCAATTGGGATTGATGGAGACATGTTAAATATCTAATGTAACCATGAGCACCAAGGTTGGAGAAGGTTGGAATGCAAAGAACTTCATTTTGCCATGTTTTACTTGCATTTTTCTGTGTGAAACAGCCTATTCTTCATGTTGTACAACCTTGTATAGTTTAATACGGACCAGAAATCAATTGGAGAAGTTGAAGGAACCTTTCCTCTTTTATATGTTTTATGTTTCATGAATTTTCATTATTTTTTGTAGAAGTTATGACCGTTTTTGTGTTAACAATTGTAGGATTTTACTGTGAAACAAAAAAAAACTTGTTGGTACGGTTTTGTACGATATGGTATGATTGAGGGCAGGCATGTGGATGATAAAGCTATGAAATACATAAATTTTTTTTTTAGTCATTTCATTAATTTTTGTGAAAGTTATTACAATTTTGGTGATGACAGCCCTGTACCCTGCCTAGGGTTTCTAGAAACACAAAAAAAAACATATCTTTGTTTTCCACCATCAAAAAGTCATGAAAATTGGTAGAAAATTTTGTTTTAAGGAGATATAAAAACCCTTTTGGTCTCAAGCCTTTAAAAGTTTGAATGTGTGAGGAATTAATGACAGTATGCTATCTTTTGCAAGAATAACAGTCCTAAAACCCTAGTTTCATGAGGATTTGATAAGATCTATACTGTGTGAACATGATTGATTGGGAATTAATAGAACATGTTGTAAGAAGACTAAAATACCAAGGAACTCATGCATCATGCTAGTTTACCCTTGTTGAATGCACATTAGGCTACCATGGCAATGTTTCCAATGTGATCTAGAATGCATTTAATCATTGTTTGAGATGAATCAGTTTATGAATGTTGTCAAGTGAATCGAGTCTATTTCTTTCTCTGCATCATTTTTGGTATTAGAGCTAGAAGTTCTCTTGAAAATGATTTATTCTTTTGGCTAATGTAGTTTAGTGAGATTTGATGTTTAAGGATGGCTCTTAATAAGAAGAAAGATGGGCAAAGGGCATCATCATTATTAGATACTTTGTTTAAAGTGGCATAGAGGCTACAGGAGGAAGAAATGGCAGCCAAGAAAAAAAGCTAGTTGGAAAAGGAAATATTATTCCAGACTACCTGCAAGTCCAAAGGTAAATGCTATCAAGTTGTGATTTCAGATAACTGCATGGATAATATTGTTTCTGAATATATGGTAGATAAGTTGGGTTTGAAAAGAATACAACACCCCATGCCCTATTCTGTGAGTTGGCTTCAAACAGGTACCCAGGTAACCGTACGTGAGCAATGCAAAGTTGAGTTCAAATAGGAAATTATAAGGATGAAATAGTGTGTGATGTTATACATTTGGATGTATGTCACATTGTGTTTGGAAGGTTGTGGCATTATAGTAGGGCAATGAAGTATAACAAGAAAAAAAACACATATGAGTTGGACAAAGATGGGAAGAAATATGTATTAACAACCTTGAAGGATGAGAGCACTATTCTACTCTAATGAAGAATTGTTGATTGTCAGGAACACTAAGAAAGGGGGTGAATCAGTGTTCTATAAATCTTTTCTTGAACTTTTACTTTCAACCAATTCAAAAGAATAATCAAACAGAAGCAAAACATACAACTGAACAACATCCACAAAAACATGACACATAACACCAAGATTTACGTGGAAAACCCAAAAAAGGAAAAACCATGGAGAGGATTAGCTCTCAAATATATATTGTAATCTTTACAAAAATGATGTTTATGCTTGGTCACTCCATGTGCCTAGAACATGCTTGCTTACAGCCATGAAGTACAACTAAGTTTAGTAGGCTCACTGCCTCAACCCTAAACCTAGAAAGATTGTAGTGAGGGCTATTAAACCCTACTGAAGGCTCACTACTGGCTTACTACCTTGATGACAAAAACTTGCTTTCAAATAGATCACACATGACATTTGAATACTGCTTTAGCATCTGCCACTATGTCAGTGTGCAGTAATTTATCAACTGTATTCTGAATCCCAAGTCTTCATCGCTGCTTCTCTTTTAACTCTATTCTTCTATTTGCATGCTCACATCACACACACCTTCACCACACATAACTCAACTAAATTTCATCACCTTTATATATCTGCATCATGATTTACTTCATAATCAGGTTGGCATCCAAGAAGTGAAACATGTACATAAAAAGATATACCTTATCGATCAACTCAATGCACTATGGGTCGTACGGACCCAAATCTTTCCCCAAACATGTTCACAAAGGTCAGCTCTAATTATTCAATTACTTACATAGATCTTTCACACAATATCCTTTCTTCGCATCATGATTTATCTCACCAGTCGACCTGTTCCTCAAGAGCATGCTTAATAGGTTCATCTGTTGACTTGCAACTTCTACTACAAATCACAAAACACTTCCAAAATCATATCAAGGACTCTTTACACATTCCCAAACTCTCCTTCAGAACCGCAAGGCATCATATCCTCTTGCGGAGAAATGCGGACCATCAGAACTTAGACTCTGTCTCTGTCAAACTCTGTCAAACACTATGCCGATACTTAGCAGCTTGTAGCTAGCCTTCCGGTGAACTTCAGATCTCCTAACTCTCGAATAAGACACTTCATATAAGTGTTTACAACATATTACAACCACATAACAAAATACTTATCTACAGAGGAATGCAGACCACTGCAGTAGACCCTGTTCATTATTCTTGCTATACCTTTGCTTGCCCAGACTTAGACATTTCTTCAAGATGACTTCTAGAGAGGATCAGGACTTAATCTCTGAGGCATAACACTATAAAACAACTAAGAATATCATACCTAAACTGCATTACCAGATCATCATCTAGAATGAGATGCAAAGTAGCCTACCATGCTATTCTTTGACATACCACTCATTGTCTATACTCCACTTCATTGTAACTCACTTGTTTCTTCCGGAGAGGCTAATTTTCTCAATATCCTCAATGTACAAGTCTTCTAAACAAGTAATAGAATAAGATACAGTTGACACCAATGACAACAAGAATATGTTGACATCAATGACAACACCGATTAGGCACATACTTGCAACAATCTCCCCCTTTGTCATTGATGGCAACATATGATGTGAAAAACTGCAACTGCCATCAAGACAAGATTCTCCCCCTTTCTCTTTACACACCTACACTTCTTTCTTTCTCCAAAATTCTCCCCCTTTCTTTTACACATCTGCACTCTTAAGTTTTTCACATGACTTCTCTCCCCCTTTGACATCAATGGCAATGGGCACATACTTGCACTTTTCTACTCTGATCTAATCTCTCTTTTGAACTCTCTTCAACTAACTGCTCCCCCTTACTTGATGCTTTCCTGACTACAACTTTGGTTCTTCATGTGAAGTTCTTGTTGAAATAAGGGCAGACAATCGAGAGGGGGGGTGAATCAATTGTCTCAAAATTTTATCATTTGCTATATCTAATCTTCTTCCACACTTATTAACAGATTAATGATATAACCATGAAAGCATGAATCAACAACACATAAGCAAAAATACAATCAACACATATGACACCAAGATTTTTATGTGGAAACTTGGTTAAGGGAAAAACCACGGTGGGGGTTAACCCACAAGATTTATTCTCTATTAAAAGAATAGAAAATGGGAAGGCACTTGCCTTCAGGTGCATTACCCAGAGCTCACTTCTCAAAAGAGGCTCACTGCCTACAAAAACATTTATAAGTTTATCACAGAAAGATTAAACTGGAAAACAACATCTTCTTCATGCCAAGGTTAGTTCCATTTAAGCATACAATACTTATACTCTACCCCCAAACATTTCTTCGCTATCTCCTCATTCTTTATTGATCTTCCTCTTCTACTCTTCTTCTTCTCTTCTCTATCTTTCTTCCTTTCTTAGGATGTTATCATTTTCGTACAAGGATGATTTTCCACAACTCAACCACATATATTTATATGCTTCATCAACCTTGGAATAAACATCAAGGTTGGCACTACAAACATCTGACTTAATGTGAATCACTATACTGTCAACCAAACATAGCTATGACCCAAATCTTCCTTGAACAACATGCCACACTTCATAGAACCTCTCTTAGATCATCCACAACATGCACAAAGCATCTGGTCGGCCAAGATTGGAAAGAATAGCAACACCCAAGAACAAATCTTCAACCATGAGCTCAATCCTCAATGAGGACCACCAACACAGTAGGTACACAATCCAGAGACCACCACAAGCATAATGAAATTAACAAGAACAGCGGTACCACCTCAGATCATCAGAAACACTTGCATCTTCATCCGAGAACTTAAGAACACTAACTGTCACACTAGAAAGATTGCTTGCGTACCTCCAAACCACAAACCCCTTGAGTTGAGGATACACACTGACATCCCAAACACTCCTTTAGATCTGTAGATCGTAATATTTCAATGCGGATCAATCTGGACCAAATTTCTGTCACTCTGTCACCTTTGAACAGCTACAAAACCTGGTTCTACTCATATGGTCATAAATTCACCAATTCTCCATGTGGACCTCTCAAATCTTGACTAGAGCAACTTCAGATCTCACTCTACAAACCCTTTAATCCGCAGACTCCGATCTTCATCTTACTGGAAATGTGGAGCAATCTACTTCACTGAACTACACTGTCCTCATTGTCTCTGGAAAAGAGATATGTAACTCATTTGTTTCTTCTGGAGAGGCTAATTTTCTCAATATCCTCAACATACAAGTCTTCTAAACAAGATACAGTTGACACTAATGACAACAAGGATATGTTGACATCAATGACAACACTGATTAGGCACATATTTGCAACAATCTCCCCCTTTTTTATTGATGGCAACATATGATGTGAAAAACTATTTCAACCATCAAGACTAGAACTTCTCCTCCTTTCTCTTGTCACACCTGCAACCATTTTCTTTATTGCTCCCCCTTTCACCATCAACTGCTTACTTCTAAGTTTTTTACATGATTTCTCTCCCCCTTTAACATCAATGGAAAAGGGCACATATTTGCAATCATAACTTCCTCTTTTTGTTTCTTAATCCAAAATCAACATACTGACTACTCCCCCTAAGTAGCAACTCCTTGACACCAATTTGGATCACAAGATATGACTATGAATTCCTCTGGACTGATGCACATTAGTGCACCTTAGTTCTGAACAAGAGGGGTAATAATCCCTAGCATCACTCTAAGATACAAAAAAGTATTCTTAGGTAGAGGCTTAGTGAAGATATCTGCAATCTGATCTTTTGATGAAACAAACTCCAATCTAACTTCATTCTCATTTACCTTCTCTCTCAAAAACTGAAACTTGTTGGATATGTGCTTTGTCTTTGAATGCAACACCGAATTCTTTGAAATGTTTATTGCACTTGAATTATCACAGAAGATTGTAATAGGTTCTTCAAACACAACTCTGATATCTTTCAACATTTGCTCCATCCACAAAACTTGAGTACAATTACTTGTTACTACTATGTACTCTGCCTCTACAGTAGACAGAGATATTGCCTCCGTCTTTTTGCTCAACCAAGAAACCAATCTCTTTCCAAAGAAAAATGCACCTCCACTAGTACTCTTCTTGTCGTCCACATCTCATGCCCAATCAACATCTGTATATGCATGAAGAGTGAAATCATCACCCTTAGGATACCATAAGCCATAGTTAGATGTTCCCTTCAAATATCTAAAAATCCTTTTGACTGCTACAACATGAGATTCTCTAGGATCAGCTTGAAATCTAGCAACAAGGCCAACTGCATTCATAATATTAGGTCTGGTATGAGTCAGATAAAGTAGTCTTCCAATCATTGATCTATACCTTTTATGATCTGCCTTAGGGGAATCATCATCTTTACTCAACTTGCATCTAGTTACCATGGGAGTACTCACTAGTTTTGAATCCTCCATTCCAAACTTTTTCAACAACTCTTTCACATACTTAGACTGAGATATGAAGATGCCCTTTTCTAACTGAATGATTTGCTGACCTAAGAAGAAATTCATTTCACCAAGCATGGACATCTCAAATTCACTTTGCATCTAATTAGTAAATTTTTTACACATACTCTCATTTCCACCAAAGATGATGTCATCAACAAATACCTCAACAATCAAGATGTGTTCATGATCAATTTTGAAATAAAGATTACTATCAGCAGTGCCTTTGTTAAAGCCTAACTTTAGTAGATACTTATCTAATCTTACATACCAGGCTCTTGGGGCTTGTTTAAGTCCATACAATGCTTTCTTCAATCTGTAGACCCTATCTTTTTGACCAGACAACTGGAATCCTTCTGATTGCTCAATGTAGACTTCTTTTTCCAACTCTCCATTTAGGAATGCTAACTTGACATCCATCTGGTAGACTTTGAAATCTTTGTAAGTAGCAAAGGCAAGAAATAATCTGACTACTTCAATTCTTGCCACCAGAGCAAAAGTTTCTTCAAAATCAATTCCCTCTACCTGAGAGTAACATTTAGATACCAATCTTGCTTTGTTTCTCACAACTTCACCATTTTCATTCAATTTATTCTAGAAGACCCATTTAGTTCCAATTACATTTTTGTTTTTAGGTCTAGGAACAAGATCCTGAGTATGATTCTTTTTAATTTGCATTAATTCTTCTTCCATTGCTTTTACCCAACTTTCATCATTACAAGCTTCATTCACTGATTTTGGTTCAATCTTTGAAATCAAACAATACTCCTCTTCTTCTTTAGCAATTCTTCTTCTAGTTTGAACACCTTTATTTTTATCTCCTATGATTTGATTTTTAGAATGATTCAATCTTACATACCTGGGACTTTTTGGATTTTCTTCAACTTTTGATTCTTGAACTTGTTCCTCAACATCTGCATTAACTTCTTGAATCAATAGATTCTTTGGAGTAAACTAAACTTGCTTTCCTTCATTTGGACTTTCATTTTGATCATCTGATTCATATCGACAAAACCTCGAAGGTCTCTCCTTGCTTTCATCAACCTTGACATTAGCACTTTCAACAATCTTTTTCAATCTCTTGTTAAAGCACCGGTATGCCTTGCTTTGATTAGAGTAACCTAGAAATATTCCTTCATCACATCTTGCATCAAACTTGCCTAGATCTTCATCTCTTTTGATATAGCATTTACTACCAAAAACTCTAAAATATTTCATATAAGGAGCATTACCAAACCACAGTTCATAAGGTGTTTTACCAGAATTACCTTTGATCTACACCTAGTTAAGAGTGTAGATAGCAGTAATTACAGCTTCTCTCTAATAGACATGTGGAACATTTGCTTCCATCACCATGGTTCTAGAAGCCTCTTGAATAGTCCGGTTCTTCCTTTCCACAACTCCATTCTACTAAGGAGTCCTAGGAGCAGACAACTATCATATTATTCTATGCTTTTCACAAAATGCATTAAACTCACCGGAGGTAAACTCTCCACCTCTGTCAGATCTTAGACACTTTATCTTCACACCAATCTCACTCTCCACCCTAGCCTTAAACACTTTGAATTTGTCAAGAGCCTCTGATTTCTCTCTCAAGAAGGTGACCCACATCATCCAGGAGTGATCATCAATCAACAACATAAAGTATATGTCTCCTTGCAAACTCCTAACCCTGGCAGGACCACACAAATCAATGTGCACAAGTTCCAACAATCCACTTAAAGATAGTTCTTTACTCTTGAAAGTAGCTCTGTTCTATTTGCCCAATTGACATTCCTTACACATGCTATTGGTAGGTTTCACAAGCTTTGGAAGATCTCTTACAGCCTGAGTAGCACTTATCTTGACAATGTTGTCAAAGTTTACATGACACATTCTCCTATGCCATAGCCAACTCTGATCAATCTGAGCACTCAAACAACTTTTACCAGTACCACTTAGATGAAAGATGTTATCTCTAGTATGTGTACCAGATGCAATCTCAGTTCCAAAGCTTTCCAAAATTCTACATTTTCTATCCTTGAATCAGAGATCATACCCCTTGTCAACCAATTGTCCAGCACTGAGAAGATTATGCTTCAACCCTTCTACATACAAAACATCATTAGTGTTATTCTTACCATCAAGAGAGATGGATCCTTTGCCATAGATTCTACTAGCTGAATTGTCTCTAAACTTCATAATTCCACCTTCATACCTTTCCATACTTACAAACATACTCTTATCACCTCTCATATGATGAGAGCATCCACTGTCAATTACCCATTCATCCTTTTCTTCAATCTGAGTAGCCAAGGCTCTTTCCACACTCACACAACTAGTAGATTCAATAGGCATTGAATCTTCTTCTTTGATGGCAATGAACACCCATTCATTTCCTGAGGTACTTCCCTTATCAAATTCATCATCAATGACTCCTTCTTCAGCAAATTCTTGGACATAGTAGCATTTCTTCTGAACCCTAGGTTTGTTAGGGTTTGGCTTTGAAACCCTCTTCAGACATCTTGAGGCAAAATGACCAATCTTATTGCAAGCAAAACATTTGAAAGGCAACTTTCCTTCATACTTACTGAATCCTCTTGGTAGTCTTTTGGCAAAAAGAGCTTCAAGTTCTTCAAGCTTCGATTCATCTTCTTCAAGATCCTTCCTTGCCTTCTCAAATCCAGTTAGTCTTCTTGAGGAGCTTTCACCTGGATCAAATCTTTGCTTTCCAAAAACACTAGCCTTAAATGCAGATTCAGATTTAGGAAGAGAATCACCAAACTCACTCATTTCAAATGTTGAAAGCTTGCCAACTAACTGATCCCTTGTAATAGTTGTCACGGTCCTTATCTCCTCAATAGAAGCAACTCTATGTTTGTATGAAATAGGTAAGGATCTAAGCACTTTGCCAACAATCTCTTATTCTTCCAATTTTCCACTAGCACATCTAATATTGCACACAAGTTCATTCACCTTCTGCATGTAGGAAGTGATTTTTTCATCTTCACTCATCCTCAAATTTTCATACCTACCCTTCAGGCTCTACAAATCAGCATATTTGACATATTCATCACCTTCATATAGAGTTTCCAACTTCTAAATTTCATGAGCAGTTTTCAATTCCAAGACATTTGTCATTTCTGTATCAGTTAGGGCACTTAGCAAAGCTTCTTTAGCTCGAATGTTGTTTTCGACATCTTTGAGTTCATCTAGAGTTGAAGGACCTTTCTCTGGAGGCTTATACTCATCCTTAGTTATTAAGCAATAAGCATCACCCATGCATTGCAAGTGACACTTCATGCGACCCTTCCAAAGAAAGTAATTTGTTCCATCAAATCTCAGACTATCCTTCTTGTAAGTCAACATCCTAGATCTCCTCAAGTGGTCAAGATTCTTTTAGACGAACTAGCTCTGATACCAATTGTTGAAATAAGGGTAGACAACTAAGATGGGGGGTGAATCAGTTGTCTCAAAATTTTATCTTTTGTTGTATCTAAGCTTCTTCCACACTTATTAACAAATTAATGATATAACCATGAAAGCATAAATCAACAACACATGAGTAGAAACATAATCAACACATATGATAGTAGGATTTTTACGTGGAAACCTGGTTAAGGGAAAAACCACGGTGGGGGTTAACCCACAAGATTTATTCTCTGTTAAAAGAATAGAAAATGGGAAGGCACTTGCCTTCGAGCAAACTACCTACAGGTCACTACTCAAAAGAGGCTCACTGCCTATAGAAACATTTATAAGTTTATCACAGAAATATTGAACTGGAAAACAACATCTTCTTCATGCTAAGGTCAGTTCCACTTAAGTGCACAATACTTCTGCTCTGCCCCCAAACACTTCTTCGCTATCTCCTCATTCTTTACTGCTCTTCCTCTTCTGCTCTTCTTCTCTACTCTGTCTTTCTTCCTTTCTTAGGATGTTATCATTTTCACACAAGAATGATTTTCCACAACTCAACCACATATATTTATATGCTTCATCAACCTTGGAATAAACATCAAGGTCGGCACTACAAACATCTTGTTGGAAACAAGGTAGATAACTGAGAGGGGGGTGAATCAGTTATCTTAAATAATTTAACTTTTTGTTCTTCTTTAATAATTAGTGCATCATCAAAGAATATAAGCATGCATAACCATGAGAGAAGAAATAAAATCAATACACATAACACAAGGATTTTGACGTGGAAAACCCTGTTAAGGGAAAAACCATAGGGTGACTAACCCAAGATTGTATTCTCTGTTAAAAGAATAAGTACAAAATGGCACTTGCCAATTAAGGCTCACTGCCTGAACACACTGATCACAAGAGGCTCACTGCCTACAATAGTTTATAGAAAGTAACCAGGTATTTGAACTAATGAGAAGCATCCACATATGCAGAGGTTCAGTTCCAGTTAGGCTCAATATACTGATCTACTACACTTCATTCTTCCTCTGTTTTGATTCTGCTGTTCTGTCACATACCAGACCTGTATTTTCACTTCCACACTTATCTCTGCCTTAGCTCGCACACTATCTCACACCACACACCCCTTCACATTGAAATCCATCTAGTATATATATCCACACCAATGATTTCAACATCTTTCTAGTCGGCATCCAGAATACTCAAGATTTTCTCAAACTCTGGTCTGTCGGCTGAATCCATGCTTACTAAGTGATGTGTATCAAAGAAATAGTTATAGAAGTCATCAATCATGTCGCCTAACCATGAATGATCCCTGAAGAAGCTTGATCACCATCAATTTCTCATCCGGATTAAGGTCTGATGATCTGTTGGTTAGTTCTTGCTCAATTTGCTCTGCCTGTCAGGTACCCAACACTTAGGTGCTCATATCTTTTCACTCTTTCATCACCGGAGGCTCAGTCTCTGGAATGTACAATCATGGTACTCCTCTTGACTTCCCCAAGTCTGCACTTTGTTGAGATACATCATCTAAGAGATTCGGACCTGATTGTCGGACCTTGTTGCATGCTCTGTTCTTGTTCACCGGACCAAAACACTCTTCAATTAGACTTCCAGTATAGACATAGTATGTGCTGCGGATGAGTGGGATGGACTTTGTTGCCATCAATGACAACACTCATGAAGCCACACAGTGTCTCTTGCCAACAATCTCCCCCTTTGGCATTGATGGCAACACTTAGTGAAAAATGCCTAAGTGTTATAACAAACGCCCCCTTGGCTAATGCTCTATCTTATGTACACTTTTATCGGAGCTCCGCCTTAGCTGGATTCCACATTTTTCAATACTCCTCACTCCCCCTTTGACATCAATGGCAAAGGGTGGAATCCGTACACCAAAATTTGCAAAAAGTAACCTATACATAGCCGCATATATACAAGTTATACTTACATAAACTTAAGTATATCTGCAAAAGTAGTTTTCAACTAGACAAATTATGTTGCCCAACTTTGCTTCATCTTGTCCAAAATGGAGATGTGACCACTTAACAAAAATGCAAAAGCTTCTGCCCTCTTTAAGTCTACCGGATCACTAGTCTAGGCTGTGGTCTAAGCATCAGTTAGGGCCTCATGCATTGCCTCTAACTTAGGGATAATTATCCCTCTTAGTTCACTCATTCAGATCAAAACTCTGGGATAAACTTGATAGTTTACCCTCTTGTTCTTCCACCTTCTTTGCAATGTCTGTTGTCGCTATGGACCAAGATAAACAAAATTTGTATAATTCTCTGCCATCTTTAAGAGCATTTTCTAGGCTCTTTATTCCAATATTCAGATTTCTCCTATCATTTGCTATGAGCCCCTATACTTCAAAGAATCTCTTACCCAAAAACTCTTTCTAAACTTTCTCTTCTGCTGATTTCTCCAAAGAATCAAAATGTATGTTAACAGAATTAACAAGAGATTTCAGATTACCAGATGAGGAGGCTGAAAGATCCTTTTGGAAGGATGGCATGATTTTCTCTAGCACACCATATGCAATCTCTATTAGCTCACAGTCTTCCATGTGAGATTTTAGAAGCTTTTCTTTTGCTTTAGCTTGAGAAAAAGATGCTACCTTCATTATCTGGACTGGAAAGAGGGAGTCAAAATTGAGTGGTCCATGAAACAGTTCTGGTTCATCTATCTCCATTAATTCCTTGCTCAAGAAAGTCTTCACTACTTCTATAGTGTCTCTTGCTAGAGACTTCTTTCCTTTTGTAGCCTCAGAGCTGTCATCAAAGATCTTCTCTATTTGTTCTTCTTCTCTTCCCTTTTTCTCCTCTTCTTAACTTGCTTTCTCCTCTCTTCTTGCTTCTCCTTCAGTTCTAGAGTCTGCTGGGGGATCCAAAAGAGAGATGTTTACTTCTTCATGGACTTGCTCTTTCAGAACAGAGGAATCCAAGTCCTTAGTCTTCTCCTCACCTATCTCCTTTGACTCTTCTACAATTTTCTCAGTAGAATCTTCCTTTGATGCACTTAATCCTTTGACATCCATGGCAGAAGGTTCATCACTTATGTCCTCTATAATAGGAAGATTGAATCTTTTATATACATTCCAGAGGATGTCTTCAGTCTCTTTTGCCACCTGATCAGTCTCTCCGAGCATAAGATTGTTCATTCTGGCTTTGCTCTGGAACTCATCCTTGCAATCCTTGAAGATCATGTTAATTTGTTTAGGAGTGATAGAAGGATAGAGATAAATAGCTATCTATTCCTGGATCTCCATATCCTTTTCCTTGGCATTGTATTTTATGAGTTCAAGTACTTTCTCTAAACTCTTGGGGATTAGAGAGATGATTTCAATGAATGCTTTATTATATATGTTTAAGTACTTAAGTGTAGCTTCTTCCAAGATCCTTTGTCTGTGTCTCTATACTCATCATAGAATTCTGTCATTGGTTGCAGATTCCCATCCACAGTAACTACCTTGATGACATCATCAATGGAGAGAGTAGGCCTTTCAACAAATTCTTCTGTCTCTTCTTCTTTGTTTGCACCAACAGAGGATTCACCTGATGATTTCTTCTTCCTCCTCATTTTCTTAATTTCTTTATCGGTCTCTATTTCTTCATCATCCTTCTAACTTGTATAGGATCTTGTAGCCTTGGCTTTTGTTCTCTTTTCTCCCTTTCTGGATGTCTTTGCTTCCGGTTTGGAGGATTTTGAGATTTTAGAAGTGGTAGGTACAAAACTCTTTGAGGATCTAGTCCAAGAGGGGGCTTGCACCAGATCACTTTCTTTTTCTGCATCTTGTCTCTCTTTCTCTACTCTTTCTAGTTTCTCTCTATTTGCATCGATTGCTTCTTTTGAAATGCCATATCTTTGGTAACTTCCTCTACTTCTCTTCTCACTTTTCTTTTTATCTCCGGTTGTCTTAGCTTAACATGAATTTTCAAACTCAATTCTTGAAAGGTTCCAAACCTTTCTGCCTCAGGGTCCTTAGGCTGACTTAGTAGGTGTTAGACATGCAGTTCCAGAATTTTCTCATCCACCTCAGCCCATTGGCATAATCTAGACTATTCTGGGCTCTATTGCCTCCATTAGGCATTAATCAGTGTCTACCATAAAACACACTGTATCTTTATATTTTTCAACTAATGTCTGAGGAATTCTTTCTTTGGCCTGCATCATACCTTGGAAATTCTTGAAATATCCCCAGAGAGCTGTGCTTTGAGCCTTGGCATCACCAAGCCCATACATATTGTTGACTTTTTCCCAGACTGGATGCTTAATCCCAGATTTCCCTACAAGGTAGCCATCAGTGATCAACAGGATCTCCGGGCCAGGGGGTCAACAGTGTAGGAGATAGACTCTATATTTTATCTCCTCTTCCTCTTCAGGCTCTGCAAGACCTAGGGGGGTATTCCCTACTCAACATCCATGAGGATATGCATACAAGGCTGGGATGCTGACAGAAAGCAGATAGTCCTCTTGTAAGTAGACCAAAACTGAATGATAAGAGCAAAGGGGCTAGCTTTGGGCCTATTAGCAGTTGTAGACAGAGGACTGAGGATCCTAAAACTAACTCTAATGTCCTAATGGTTGTTTTAGATTTTGATTTGGAGTTTAAGTGTGGATGCAAAGCTGGACATGGTTATAACACAAGAACAAAGCATGATTGGTGCCTATCCAGGGCCTGGAGTCAGTAGACATACACCTGTGAATGATCAGCATGAACAGCTAAAACTGGATTTCAAGGGGATATATGTGATACCTGCCTTACAGGTACCTCCCAATACAAAGTGTTAGGTTATCTCTACTTATGGTATCCCTACTGCAGTATATCCTTCCCAATGTTCAACCTGAAAATAGTTTAATCTACCCCTTGAGCAGAAGTTAAAAGATCAGACATTCAACACAGGAACTCTATGCTCTAGAATCTAAACATTACCAAACATCCAGATTCAGAAGAAGAATACATGCAATACTGGAGACAGAATTAACACAACACATGCCAAGATAGCATTTCTCATATAAGTTTAATCATGAAATCAGTGGGTTCATGCCAAAAACAAACAACAAGAGATACATAAACTCACAGGTAAGCTGTACAGAACAACCAGATCAGCTTGTTATGCATTACAGAGCCAAAAATCTTCAACTTTCAACAACCTTCAAATGAGCAACACAACCTGCTTATAACAGCCAGGTAGGTGCTCAGCAATTAATTACATGGTTGACCCAAAATCCCGCCAGATACACAGTATCAGGAAGATGGCGCTCAAACACTACTAGATTGGCGCCCAAACTTGAATGCAGCAGGTAGGGGAGGAGACAGGAAGATTTCTCGAGCCCTGCGCCACTGTCCGCTGATGTACACCTTCAGTCGGGTACCAGATCCGCCCACGCCATCGCCCATACCTCTGCAACAATCGCCATTGATGGCGCACCAACCCACGGCCTCGGGAAGAACATTGATTCTGCATCGCAACCACTTCCCGCCGAGATTCATCATCATGATATTTTGAATATGCAGGATAACATTATCCCACATGCACCCCGCGATGACCTCTTTGACACTTTATATACTAGGTCATGGGCATATATCATGTCGGTGCTTTTGCTCCTGACGACACTAGTATAAGACTTCATCATCATCATCCTCCAGCAGCATGATATCCTGTTGCCCGAAATATCACCCTGACGTCATCATGATATTTGAAATATAACCTTCATGATAATCGGCACAACCTGATCCATCGGAGGAATATCCTCCTGCTGAGCTTAAACCAAAAGTCTGGCCGATGAACATCCTGATGACGTCATCATCATATCCTGCTGACGTCATCATCATATCTGCCTACTGTGCACCTCCTCATATCCGGATGACGTCATCATCATGTTTGCAAATATCAGGGGATCTCCTCAAGATGATCAGTGTTAGAAATATGACCCCCCCGGACCTTGATGACGTCATCATCATATTAACATCATCATGATATTCGGAAGACAACCGGATATTTGGAAATATCCTCCTGATGCACAAATATCAGGTTGCACTGTAGCTCCTCTATAAGATCGGGGCGATAACTGATTATGATGACGCTGCTTGAAAAGATCACCCCCAGTAGATAATGCGCGAAGCCGGCAGGCGGATATCTCCTTGATATCAACATCATCATGACGCTGGAACAAATATACATCCGGATGATATTCAAAAATGAAAATATCACCCCCTCCTCGGAATATCATGATGCAGATAGGCAGAGAAATAGATATCACCCTGATATAAGGATGACGTCAGCATCATCAGGATGACAAAACAACGAACAAGAAATGATACAACATCGTCAGGATGATATTGACTAAGATCATCCTGACGATCAAAATAAGATGACCCTAGTGAATATCGGGTCGCACTTAGAACTCTTCAACAACATCATCAGGATGATCATAACCAAGATCACCCGATGATAAAAATATCACCCCGGCGAAATATCATGAAGGCAGAAAATATGATGACCTCCGCAAGCAGCAGGATGATAACTGGAAATATGATGATGATGACGACGACCCTTAAGAAAAAACAAGTCAGGTTGAACAACTTAGAGAATAACCCCTCCAGGATAATGGGGCAACATCATCATCATGTTTGGGCAAGGTGATAAATGGAAGATCACCGGATACTTTGAAAAATCACCCTCGCAAGCAGATCAGGGTGCACTGTAGCTCGTCAGCATCATCAGGATAAAAACCAAACATCACCCGATAGTTGAAATATGATGATGACGATGAGAAACCGGTCGACGGAGAACATGATGATGCAGACCATCATCGAAGACAAGATGATGATGATGATCTCCTCCTCAGGAAAATATGATGCTGCAGCTGAAAAAAGCTGAGGAGGTCCAACACTTAGAAAAAATGGGCAAGAAGATAAAGGCTTCAAATGAAGAAACCTCCTGATCATGACAAATCAACCCTAGGTCAAAATGAGTGCTAACACATATAATCTTTGATTTGTATGGCAATAGGTCTGTCATTTTACCATATCCAGCCACTCGTTCTGGGTAGCTCATTCATATAGTAGAAGAATAGACATGGTATCAAGCCACCGTACTTAAATGAATTCTTCTTATCCTTCTTTATTTTCTATAAATTCTCTAACAGTTGGTTTAGGAGAAGCTCACAAAGATCATAATCAGCATTTTCCCTTAGCATCTGATAGGCAGTGTATATTGTTGTTCCGGATACAGAATTCTCCCTACTGGAGTGATATATTTTATAACCAATTATCATAGAAGCAAATTTGATATTCGGATCTATGATATCCTCTATTGTCATTGCTCTTTTGTCAAATTTTGATCTAGTAGCCTCACTTACAATTTGGTTTTTGACTGATTTGAGAGCAGGCAACCCATCGGATGAGTGCAATCCGGTTACCACCCTAATGACATCTTTTGTGATCTTAAATGGCCTCATCAACCACATGAAGTTGTCATGCATTCTGCTCAGAACATACTAGACCCATTCATCTTCTGCAAAATAGGGGAAATGGATGTAATGTCCAAAATGCTTATCCCAGATGGCCTTGTATTGGGGTTTAAGTTCAAATGTTTGATCTATTAATTCCTTGTGATAGATATCCATTAGTTTGGATTCCCTAAATTCCTCAATGTTGGCGTGAATGTATACCCTAACATCTTCTACGTATAGAACCCCATGTGGAATGCTAGAGAATGCACCTAGGGGATCAACTTCTAGGGATTTGTAAGGATGTTTCTTGAACTTAGGGTGTAGCCTATCAGTGATCTTAACAACATTTGGAGTAGCCATCTTTCAAAAGATTCAGAGAGAGATATTCAAGTGCAGAAATACCTTTTTACGCTTCTAGGGTTCACGATAAGAGCTAAAAATATCGCTGGTTGAATCAAATTCTACGGTTGATCCTTGAGAGGGTTGAAGCAATCTTGTTGCAGATTTCTTTCTTTCTTCTTCTCGAATGTAAATGTCTAAATAATGAACAAAAGAACCCTTTTATTTTTGCGCAAACCCTAATTCCATATTGCAATAAATGCACAACTTAAGTCATTCCAGTTGCCTTGTTCTCCTTGTTCTGAGGGAGATCTTTCCAGATCACTGAGATGCACCTAAAATGATAACTTACAATGTATCTTCCTTCCTTGAATCATCCTATTTATCCCCAAATCAAGGTATTTGAATTTTGAATCATACCGGATCTAACTGTGAAAATCTTGCTTTTACTGGATGACTGTCAAACCGGATCAATTTTGGATGATTAGCCTCTTCAAACTTGTTATGGATCTTTTATATTTTTTACCAAGGGTTATTTAGATATCTCTTTGAGAACTCTTCAATCCGCTATACTCCATGTGCCAATTTTAGGCACCAATTGACTGGCTGGGGGAAATTGTTTTCTTTTGTGACTCCCCCTGAGCCAAAGCTCATCTGTTTAGTTTCTGGAAGGAATATCAGTGCCAGATTCTAGTGTGGATCCATTCCCAACATTTTCTGTACTTCTCTTCACCCAAATCTTGTTCATCTCCATTTGAACTTCATTCACATTCACTTTTCCTTTTCCTTTTCCTTTGTCTTGATTTTGATTATGATGCACCGGACCCCTTTTATCCTGATTCTTACTTCTGCAGAATTTGACAATGTGACCGGATCTATTGCAATTGTAGCAAGCTATATTTCTTTGCATATTTGACTGATATCCTCTTGATCTGCATTGATTAGCCATATGTCCCATTCTATTGCATGCAAAGCATCTACCATTGAATGAATTGTTTAATTGCATATTTCTACATTCATGAGATTTGTGACCATACCTTTTGCAGTTAAAACACTGTCTGGAGAAGGATGAATTAGTTTGATTCATTCTTCTTCTACATTGATTTGCTTTATGCCTAAAGTTATAGCAATTGTAGCAGTATCCATTGAAGGATGGATATCTTTGAGCATTTGGTTGCCTTACTGGAGGTCTTCTAGGTCTATTCCTTGGATTTCCTGATCCAGAGTTCTTCTAACCGAATCCGGAGCTTTCACCTTTCTCGTACTCCAAGTCATGCTTGTCATCTACCCTCTTTTGGCTTTCAAGAAGAACTTCAAGTTGAGCAGAGCTTATCTTGAATTTCTCTTTGTATTCATTTGTTGTTTGAAGATCCCTTTTAAGAGTGTCTATCTGATTCTCAAGTTGTTCTTCATTATCTCTAGCTTCTTCAAGATCGGATTCCAAATGCCTAATTATTCTATCCATTTTGTGGCAGTCTTCTGACTTCTCCTTGAGAGATTGTTTTAGATTATCTTCAATTTTTATTTTCTCTTCAATTTCTTGGGTGAATTTCATAACCCCTGATTCCATTTCATGTCTTACCATAATGACCTCTTTTGATAGTTTCTCACATAACTTGTTTTTCTCATCCAGATCTTCATTTGTATCATTGGCTTCACTTTGACTTGCTAATTGTTGAAATAGTTCTTTTCTCTTTTTCACAGAGATACTCAGTTTTTCTTTGAGTTCATTTATGAAATCATCAGCTTGTTTGAGTCTCTCCCTCAGGTTATTGACTTCAAAGTGAGATTGCTCAAGATCATCTAGGGCAGACTAAAGTTGTTCCCTCATACCATACATATCTATTGAGATTCTCAGATCTTCATCAAGCTGTTAGGATCTGTTTAGAGGAAATTAGCTTTGATACCAATTGTTGGAAACAAGGTAGATAACTGAGAGGGGGGGTGAATCAGTTATCTTAAATAATTTAACTTTCTGTTCCTCTTTAATAATTAGTGCATCATCAAAGCATATAAGCATGCATAACCATGAAAGCAGGAATAAAATCAATACACATAACACAATGATTTTGATGTGGAAAACCCTGTTAAGGGAAAAACCACGGGGTGACTAACCCAAGATTGTATTCTCTGTTAAAAGAATAAGAAGTACAAAATGGCACTTGCCAATTAGGGCTCACTGCCTGAGCACACTGCTCACAAGAGGCTCACTGCCTACAATAGTTTATAGAAAGTAACTAGGTATTTGAACTGATGAGAAGCATCCACATATGCTAAGGTTCAGTTCCGGTTAGGCTCAATATACTGATCTACTGCACTTCATTCTTCCTCTGTTTTGATCCTGCTATTCTGTCACATATCGGACCTGTATTGCCGCTTCCACACTTATCTCTGCCTTTGCTCGCACACTATCTCACACCACACACCCCTTCACAACAAAATCCATCTAGTATATATATCCACACCAAGGATTTCAACATCTTTCTAGTCAGCATCTGGAATACTCAAGATTTTCCCAAACTCTGGTCTGTCGGCTAAATTCATGCTTACTAAGTGATGCATATCAAAGAAATAGTTATAGAAGTCATCAATCATGCTGGCCAACCATGAATGATCCCTCAAGAAGCTTGATCACCATCAATTCTCATCCGGATTAAGGTCTGATGCTTTGTCGGTTAGTTCTTGGTCAGTCTGCTCTGCCTGTTAGGAACCCAACGCATAGGTGCTCATATCTTTTCACTCTTTCATCACTGGAGGCTCAGTCTCTAGAATGTGGCAATCATGGTACTCCTCTTAACTTCCCCAAGTCCACACTTTGCTGAGATACATCCTCTGAGAGATCTGGACCTGGTTGTCAAACCTTGCTGTATGCTCTGTTCTTGTTCACCGGACCAAAACACTCTTCAATCAGACTTCCAATATAGACATACTATGTGTTGTGGATGAGTGGGATGGACTTTGTTGCCATCAATGAAAACACTCATGAAGCCACATAGTGTCTCTTGCCAACACATCTAACTTAATGCAAATCACTATACTATTGGCCAAACATAGTTGTGACCTAAATCTTCCTCGAACAACATGCCACACTTCATAGAACCTCTCTTAGATCATCTGCAACATGCACAAAGTATCCAGTCAGCCAAGACTATAAAGAATAGCAACACCCAAGGACAAATCTTCAACCACAAGCTCAATCCTTAATGCAGACCACCAACACAGTAGGTACATGATCTAGAGAGCACCACAAGCATAATGAAATCAACAAGAACAATGGCACCACCTCAGATCATTAGAAATACTTGAATCTTCATCCAAGAACTCAAGAACACCAACTGTCATGACTGTCACACTAGAAAGATTGCTTGTGGACCTCCAAACCACAAACCCCTTGAGATGAGGATACACACCAACATCCCAAACACTCCTCTAGATCTGCAGATCATAATATTTCAATGCGGATCAATCGGGACCAAATTTCTCACTTTGTTACCTCTGAACAACTACAAAACTTGGTTCTACTCAGATGGTCATAACTTCACCAATTCTCCATGCGGACCTCTCAAATCTTGACTGGAGATACTTCAGATCATACTCTACAAACCCTTTAATCTGCAAACTCTAATCTTTATCTTACTGGAAATGTGGAGCAATCTACTTCACTGAACTGTACTATCCTCACTGTCTCTAGCAGAGAGATATGTAACTCATTTGTTTCTTCTGGAGAGGCTAATTTTCTCAATATTCTTAACATACAAGTCTTCTAAACAAGATACAGTTGACACTAATGACAACAAGGATATGTTGACATAAATGACAACACCGATTAGGCACATATTTGCAATAGTTCTCTCCTTCTTGGTTTGTTAATTCTCACCTTAGGATCTTGCTGCTACTGCCCTATTTTCTCTACCAACAACACTACAATACTTACTGCTCTTTATTAGAAATTCATATTATCATCATTTACCTGCTTCCCCTGGGAGATAATTTCATAATCTTCTTGACTTCAACAACCATCTCTGATTGTTATCTACACTGCTACAAATTTTTCCTTTTATTGCTCTGACTGCTCCCTCTCAGGACAACACATCAGACCATCTCTAGAGCCTTCACATGCTATCACTTTCGAAGTAACTTATCTTGTCTTCTCAAATCTTTAGACATGACTCTATCTGCAGGTTTTCTTCTATAGGCTTCCCTTATCATCTTTCTCCTCCTTTTTGATTTCCATGTTCTCCTGCTTCACATCCTTTTGAGCTTCTTTCTTCTGCTTTCCTATTGATGGTTTGTCTTCTGTCTTATTCCTCTAAAGCTTCCTTTTCTCCTTTTCTTAATTCAATCTTGTTAACCTTTCATGTATTTCTCTCATGAGTTTTGGGACCATCTTGCATAGGACCTTTCCTTTAATCTCCTACTCTTCTTCTTCAGCAACTACTACTGCTACCTTCTTTCTATTTTCTTTTTCCTTCTTTGCTACTGCAGATTTCTTGGGTCCTTCAAGTTCAATGCCAGCTTCAACTGGCAGTATTTTCTATTTACTTCTGTAGCATCACCATTTGTACTATAATAATTTTGTGATCTAGTCTAGTGACAAGAGAAAGGATATTAAAGTTAGCAGGCTTGATCCTTGAAGCATTCTTAAAATTTTCAAATTTCTCTTATCTCTGCAAGCATTATGGCTTTTGTATCCTTTCTTTTTCTCTAAGTCTTTCAACCTTGTTTTGATCCTACCTTCTTCTAAATAATCATGTTTGCTTTTTGCAAGCTCCATTTCCTTTCTCAGTCTATCCTTCTCAATAGCCAGAATTGATGGCCTTGTAGAAGCCATTTTCTCCTGCAACATCTGCTTTATAGTTTCTGCAAAAAAGACAAAATTATTTATTTCCTTCAGTGCATTTTTCTTCTCTTCCACATCAACTCTACCTAAAATTCGGTCCTTAGTACACTCTACTTCCCATTCTCATTTCTTAAATTATTTCTTAAGGGGTGGTTAATCAGACACCCTCTCCATCTGCCATCTAGTTGCATTATCATCACTGCCTCAAACACAATCCAAGCACTTGTGGATAATCCTATTCTTAAATTTGTAATGCTTGTCAACCTTGGTTACGTCTACATTTTTGACCATGCAAAGATAGTAAATACATTGTCCTAACCTTGACATACCAATCCCAATTCAATAACAACCTATAATGGTCTATTCAAAGAATGGCTCCATGAACCACTTGGCAAGCTTGATCCCTGGATTGTTATACTCTTAATATCTTCAAAGGAAGGAATATTAGAATTTGTGCCTTCTCCATCACTGTCATCTGGATTTCCTTGACTGTTTGGACTTTGATCCCTATTACTAGAGGATGATGGACTAACACTAGAACTAGCATGAGACTTTCATCTGCCAGGTGAAGAATCCGGTCTTCTAGATGACCCAGTAGTGTCCCTTCGCTTTCACTACACATCTGAATCCTACGCCTTATGTCTCCTTGCAACTAATTCATTTAAGGCATTTTCTTAAACTGTCCTGATAGATTTCACAAAAGAGTGCATCCATGAAGATAGTGGCCCTACATCTTTTCCCTTCTAATTCCTAGTTTTATTTTGTCAAGCTTCAGTACTCTTCCACACCAAAATTGTTTATCCCATGCCTCTGCTTTCTCTGCCAAAATCATCTCCCTGTCTAGTTCAGATATCTTTTGAAGCCACTCCCTATCTTCATCATCTTTCTACAATTCACTCCCAAATGATAATCCATCACTATCTGAATCATCTATCTGGCCTCCATCATTATTATCTTTTCCACTAGAATCAAATCTCTTCTTTAAAGGCATCCTTGACCCAGATGTATTTCTATTTGTTGTTCCAGTATTGTTAGAATCATCCCCATTATCAAAATTGGAATAATTGCCATCGTCTGAAAAGGAATCAGATTGCTTCCTCTTTGTTGGAGCTTGATTTCTATGATTTCCATCATGGGCGTTAGTTCGACCAGATGTCTTCAGCAGTAAATTCTCAAGATCCACCATAGTCCTTGCTTGATTTGCAACTACTACAAATACAACTTTCCAGGGGCTTCTAACTGTGCATGACTAGGTAGAATCATTTATCCTCAGTCAAAAAGAAGAATTTCCATGGCGTAGAATGAAGCATCCTGTAGTTCTTAGAGCAAGTTGATACACTATTGTGCCAAAGGTGAAAACAAGTTCCTTTTTACCCTCCACGCGATTGACTTAGTCACCATCAAATTCTCATCCTAAAAAGGTTGTTAAAGACCCCTCACTGTAGAATATGGTCGATTAGAATTGCTCTGCAATATGCCGCATTAACTCCTTTTCTTCTAGTTCTTCCTTCTAAGAGCTATGTCCCATTAGATTTCATCATACGCCTTCATGCCAGATTTTGGCACCCACTTTCTGGCTGGGGGATTTGAATTTTCTACACTGCTCCCCTTGAGCCAGATTTCTCACTTTACTTCCCAAAGGAGGTATTTGCACCAAATACTAGTGCAGATTGATCTCTGACTTCAATTACTCCTTTCTTGATCCATACCTTGTTCATTTCTTTCTTGGTTTCAACCGGATTAACTTTTTTTTTTCCCTTGTCATTTCTCTGCTTTGTTTTCCTTTCTTCAAAATAGTGATTTCTCTTCTCATTCCTACTTCTGCAAAACCTTGCAACATGTCCAAATTTGTTGCAATTGTAGCACACCACATTCTTTTGACCTTGATTCCTTTCATTGATTGAATTTAATCTACATTGATTAGCCATATGTCTAAATCTATTGCATGCAAAACACTTTCCATTGAATGATTGATTGTTCCTTGTATTTTGAAAGTTAGTTCTCACTGAGCTTCTGCATTCATTTGATCTGTGTCTAAATTTATAGCATGCATTGCACCTAATAGGTTTCTAACTTACTTTACTTCTATAGACAACAGCTCTATGACCAATCCTATTGCAAGTGAAGCATTTACCTTTGAATGACTAATCATTCCTTCCATTGTTGAGACTTTTCTTGAATTGATTTCTACATTTATTTGTTCTATGACCAAATTTCTTACAATTGAAACACTAACCAGAGAATAATGGAGTCTTTTGATTTATTCTACTTCTACACTAAGTAGCCTTATGACCAAACTTATTGCATGAATTACAATAACCATTGAAAGATGGGTACCTTTGAGCATTTGGTTATCTGATCGGAGGTCTTCTAGGTCTTCTTCTTTGATTTCTGAACTGGTATCCTTTGTTTTGCCTTGGCTCAGTGCTTATTTTCCTAGAGTTTGAACATTCTCCCTTCTCAAATCCTAAACCATGTTTGTCATCAGCATTCATTTGGCTAGCAATCATTTCATCAAGCTTGGCAGTACTTATCTTGAATTTTTCTTCAAAGCTTATGGCCTTTTCTAGATCTATTTTTAAACTTATAATCTCTTTTTCAAGTTTTGCACAGTCTTCTGATCTATTCTTCACAATCAAATTTAGATCATCTTCTGTTCTTGTTTTTTCTACAACTTCTACTTCCAAATCCTCTAGGGCTTCATTTGCTAATAGCAGTTGGCCACTGACTTCTTTGTATCTGTCTTTGAATTTCTTGACTTGCTCCTTCAACTTTAAGATACATTCATCTACTTGTTGCAAGTTTTCTTTTAGATCCCTGAATTCTTCTTTAGAGTTTTCACGATCCATAAGAGTTGCTTCTAGTTGATTGCACCTTTCATAATTTCCATACCTTCTTGTTGCCATGATCACACTATCCCTGATCTTCCTCAAGCTGTTAAACTTCTTCTGAGGAACCTTGCTTTGATACCAATTGTTGATTGTTAGGAACACTGAGAGGGGGGGTGAATTAGTGTTCTATAAATCTTTTCTTGAACTTTTACTTTCAACCAATTCAAAAGAATAATCAAACAGAAGAAAAATATACAACTGAACAACATCCACAAAAGAATGACACATAACACCAAGATTTACATGGAAAACCCAAAAAGGGAAAAACCACAGAGAGGATTAGCTCTTAAATATATATTGTAATCTTTACAAAAATGATGTTTAGGCTTGGTCACTCCATGGGCCTAGAACATGTTGGCTTACAACCATGAAGTACAACTAAGTTTAGCAGGCTCACTGCCTCAACCCTAAACCTAGCAAGATTATAATGAGGGCTATTAAACCCTACTGAAGGCTCACTGCCGGCTTACTACCTTGATGACAAAAACTCACTTCCAAATAGATCACACATGACATCTGAATATTACTTCAGCATCTACCACTATGCCAGGGTGCAGTCATTTATCAACTGTATTTTGAATCCCAAGTCTTCATCGTTGCTTCTCTTTTAACTCTGTTCTTCTATTCACATGCTTGCATCACATACACCTTCACCACACACAACTCAACCAAATTTCATCACCTTTATATATCCACATCATAATTTACTTCATAATCAGGTCAACATCCAAGAAGTGAAACGTGTACATAAAAAGATGTACCTTGTCGCTCAATCCAATGCACTATGGGTCGTACAGACCCAAATCTTTCCCCAAACATGTTCATAAAGGTCAGCTCTAATCATTCAATTACTTACATAGATCTTTCACACACTATCCTTTCTCTGCATCATGATTTATCTCACCAGTCGGCCTATTCCTCAAGAGCATGCTCAACAGGTTCATCTGCTGACTTGCAACTTCTACTGCAAATCACAAAACACTTCCAGAATCATATCAAGGACTCTTTACACATTCCCAAACTCACCTTCAGAACTACAAGGCATCATATCCTCTTGTGGAGAAATGTGAACCATCAGAACTCAGACTCTATCTTTGTCAAACTCTGTCAAACACTATGCCGATACTTAGCAGCTTGTAGCTAGCCTTTCGGTGAACTTCAGATCTCCTAACTCTAAAATAAGACACTTCATATAAGTGTTTACAACATCTTACAACTGCATAACAAAATACTTATTTGCAGATGAATGCAGACCACTGCACTAGACCCTATTCACTGTTCCTGTTGTACCTTTGCTTGTCCAGACTTAGACATTTCTTCAAGATGACTTCCAGAGAGGATCAAGACTTAATCTCTGAGGCATAACACTATCAAAAAACTAAGAACATCATACCTAAACTGCATTACCAGATCATCATCCAGAATGAGATGCAGAGTAGTCTACCAAGCTATTCTTCGACATACCACTCACTGTCTATATTGCACTTCATTGTAACTCACTTGTTTCTTCTAGAGATGCTAATTTTCTCAATATCCTCAACATACAAGTCTTCTAAACAAGTAATAGAATAAGATACAGTTGACACCAATGAAAACAAGAATATGTTGACATCAATGACAACACCGATTAGGTACATACTTGCAACAAGAATTGCATGTTGTCATTGATGACAACAAGGCAAAGGGATTTCACTTGCATGACAAAGAGACATTACTCTGGAAGACCAACTTGGTTCGGCAACAAGGCACAGAAGCATTTTGGTCTGGAAGGCTAAAATGATTAAGTATGGATTATATACAGAGTAAGTGAGAGATTAGGTCAGTATGCCTCCACAGTAGAAGATCATTACATGTGGTTCAAGTATGTTGTTCATAGCTATTTGATGATTTTATGTTCCAATGATCAAGACCTGACTTCCTCTGAAAGTCATACTATGAAATGTCTATGTCCGAGTGAACAAAACTAAGACAGGAACAGTGCATAGTGCCTAAGAAAAAGGGTCCACATTTCTCTACAGTTGCATATTTTGTCTTTCAGTTCTAGAGGTATGCTTAGAGGTCAAGAATGAATGTTGGGTATGAATCCTTGAGTCTCTTGTGGTCTACAATAAGAGTTTTTGATGTGACAGATGTATTGGTTCAAGAATGTTCTTAAGAGACAAGCCGACAAGCAGTTAGATCTTTATGCGAAGAAGGTATATTATTTGAATAATAAATCTAAATAGTTGTATGCTTGGTGCCAACCTATATGAAGATCATTATATGATTGTTTGGGTCCACATTACTATTTGTACACTTGATCAAGCTAACAAGGTAGAATACATTGTATACATGCTTCATGTTTGGCTTGTCGACCTAATTTTGAGATTAAATTCAAGTTGCGGATATTTATATGGGTTAGATTTTGGTGTTGAGTTAAGTGATGTGATTGCGATGTGGATGAACTAAATGTGTGTGTGATTCAAAAGTAGAGTTATGATTAGAAGAAGATAGTAAGGGGAAAAGAGCAGAGTTTATGTAGAGTAGAGTAGAAAAAGCAAAGTGAAAAGTATGAAGTCTTTTGAATCTGTATACTGAACTAATTAGTACTACACCTCAGCATTCTATAGATGCATCTGTAGTAGTCATCTTCTGGCAGTGAGTCAATCCTTCTTCTATCTTCTTTTCTCTTGGTAGTGAGCCTTTGTGTAGTGAGCACTTCTTCATAAGGCAATGAGCCTTCTTGTAATTTTGTATTGTGCTATCATAATATATTGTGAGCTAACACTCATCATGGTTTTTCCCTTTTTGGTTTTTCCACGTAAAAAATCCTAGTGTCTATGTGTTATGTCTTTATGGTTGTTGTTATTATGTTTATTCTACTTTTATGTTGTTGAATTTGGTAATTGGATTAAGGAACAAAAAACTAAGTGGTTTTGTATAATACTGATTCACCGCCCCCTCTCAATATTCTCTATGCTCAACAATTGGTATCAAAGCAAGGTTCCTTGGATGAAGCCTAACAGCTTGAGGAAGATCTAGGAGAGTTCACTCATGGCAACCAAAAGATTTAGAAATTTCTCAAACAAGGTTGAACTAGAAGTAGCTCTTATTGATCTTGAAAAATCTGAAACAAAAATCAAGGATCTAAAGGACAACATACAAGAAGTTGATGAATGCATTCTAAAGCTGAAAGAACAAGTCAAGAAATTCAAAGAAAAATACATAGATGTTAGTGAACAATTGATATCAACAAATAAAACCCTGGATGATTTGAAAGTGGAAGTTATAGAAAGAGCTAAAGTAGAAGAAGATCTAAATCTGATGGTGAAAAGAAAGACACAAGAATGTGCCAAATTGGAAAAAGAAGTTGTGAGCCTAAAAATAGACTTGGAAAAAGCTAAGAGCTATGAAGAAAAGTTTAAGATAAGCTCTGCAAAGCTTGAGGAGTTAATTGCAAGTCAGAAGAGTTCATATGACAAGCAAGGCTTAGGATTTAAGAAAGAAGAAAGTTCTAAATCAGGTCAAGAAAACTTTCAATTGAAGCAAAACAAAGGCAACCAATTTAGGAATCAAAGAAGAAGACATAGAAGACCTCCAGTCAGACAACCAAATGCTCAAAGGTACCCATCTTTCAATGGCCATTGTTTTAATTGCAATAAGTTTGGTCATAAAGCTACTCAGTGTAGGAGTAGAATAAATCAAAATGTTCCATCATTTTCTGGTCAATGTTTCAATTGCAAGAAAATTAGTCATAGATCAAATGAATGTAGAAGTCTACTAAGAAATGGGTTTTACAATGTAAGGAATGCTCAATCATTCAATGGAAAGTGTTTTGTATGCAATAGATTTGGACATATGGCTAATCAATGCAGATCAAATCCAATCAATACAAGGAATCAAGGACAAAGGAATATGGTATGCTACAATTGCAACAAGTTTGGACATGTTGCAAGATATTACAGAAGCAAGAATGTGAAAAGAAACTACTATGCTGAAGAAAGGAAACCAGAGCAAAGGAATGATAAGGGAAAGGAAAAATTTGATCTAGTTGAAACTAAGAAAGAAATGGGCAAGATCTGGATCAAGAAAGATGTGATTGAAGTCAAGGATGGATCCGCACCAGCATCTAGTGCAGATATTTCCTCTGAGAAGTGAATTTGTGAGCTCTAGCTTAGGGGGAGCTGCAAAGAAAATCTTAATCCCCTAGCTAGATTGTCAGTTCTAGAATTTGGCACGAAGATATATTGAAAGGATTCATATGACAGATCTTTTGAAAGAAATTTTGGAAGAAAAGGATCAAACACAAACATTGCGGAGCAATCCAAATAGACTACATTCTGCAGAGATGTATTTGACAACTTTTCAATAAGGGCATTTATGACGACTAAGTCATCCTTGCAGAAGATAAAAAGTAGCTCATTTGACAGATAATTCACTTTGTTTTCCAACTTTCAAACGTCCAGGAGAATTAAAAGCAAGAATCCAAGTGCCTACAAAGTTTTCCAAAGAAATTCAAATCAAGTCAATTTCAATTGAAGAAAAACCCTAATTTGGCAAATAAAGGCATTTACAGCTTGAAAACCATTTTGTGTTGTTTAAATTATTAAGGAAGATGTTTACTCCCCAATTAATTGAGATGACGGAAAAAACCTGCCCCAAGTTCAAGAAACAATTCTTCAAATCACTGGAAAATAATTTTGTAGGGGCATTCTCAATTACTCCTCATGGAATTATGCACATGGAGGATATTAGGGCATATATTCACACCAACTTAGAGGAATACGATCACTTGAATCTTGGTAAATTATACTTGGATGAACTGACTACTATTGATGTTGAGTTGAAAGATGAATATAAAGTCCTAGGAGAAAAGAAATTGGACACCTGGTTGGATTTTCCTGCGATCTCAAATGATACATGGGTTAAGTTCATTCTAAGAAGAATTCATGATGAGTTTTTGTGGCTCGATGAACCATATATGATAACTAAAGAAGCTATTAAAGCTATAACTGGTATGAGTTCCTTTGGAAGAATCCTAGGCAAAAATAAAATAAAGAACAATTTAGTATTGCAGCTAATAGGAGCCAAATTTGATAAGAAAGCTCTCACAGTAAATGATACTAAGGATCCAGCTGTCATATTTGTATCAATGATTATTGGATACAAAATATACTTTTCCCACTCAAAAAATTCTGTGACTGCACCAGTTATATACACAGCTTATGACATGGTCAAAAATAATATGGATTATAACCTATGTGAATTGCTCTAGAGTGAATTAATGGAGAACTTGAAAAGAACAAAAGAGACAAATTACCCATTCAAGTATGGAACTTTGATTACCTGTCTACTCTTCTACTTCCTAAGAGAGCTACCCAGCTTGGGAAACATTGTCTGGTCTAATCACACACCAGTAGCAACTCAAATAAGGAATCACATGCAGAGTTTTGGAAATGCAGACAGATAGAATGAAATCATATGGGGATACTTCATGAACTTTCAAAAGAGAATGTTATGCAGGGTCTAGATACCTAAAAGGGTAGTGATGAAATATAAAAATGACATTGTATTCATGGTGAACAAAGACAAATGCTTCATGGAAGCTGTGGAACCAAGAATTGCATGGGTCCCTCCATTAGGGTATGAAGATGGTAGAAGATTATGCTCTAAAAAGGGGTTTCACCAAAACACAAATCAAAGAGACAAGAGAAAAGGCACAAGCAGAGAGAGAAGCAAAAGAGAGGAAGGAAAGTGAACCGGTTAAGGCTTTGGAAGAGCCAAAGAGGCACCTTGAGAACCCAACACTAACAAAAAGGAGAACTAGAGGTTCTACTTCCATAGGAAATGCATCTATGACCTTCGGTCCTACACCCTCTGCAAGTATGGAAAGCTGTGCAACAAGCCACAAGAGATAGAAAACCAAAGGTCGTAGAATGTATGTTAGTATAGGAGCTGATGAGGAAGAGATTGGGTCAGATGAAGAAGTGAAGAAAATGAAAATTGAGGCCACCAAAGCCTCCAAGAGCAGCAAGAAGAAACCTTCTGGTAAGAGAAAAGTTGAGAAAAGGCTAGGGCAAGATGAGTCTCAGATGGGAGAAGCCACTATAAATCTTGAAGATGTCCTAAAAGCTATAATTGTTGATGGAAATTTAAAGCCCATAGCCCAACTGTATGATGAGTATAATGATCCAGATAAAATAATTATTGAGACTGTTATTGTCAGATATCTGGACATCTACAACAAAGCCCTTATTGAGATCATTACCAATCTTCCAGACACCTTGGACAGTATGATGTCTACAAGAAAAGAAGTAGCTATGACAAAAGACATTGAACTCCATGAGCATACACAGATAAAGTTATGTCTGGAGATCTCCCCTAAGGACAAAACATAAATCTCCAAAGAACTTAGCAAGGAGTTCAGAACAAAGAAAAGGATGAATACTCTCATGTCAGATGACATTGAGAAAGTAGTGAAGGAGATTGAGGAAATCACTTTAAGAGTGTTAAAGGAATTTCATCTCCCAACAATTTATGACAATGATGAAACAAATTTTGGAGATGATACATCTTTTCTGAAAGTTAATTTGGACCAAGGGTTAGATGACAAAGTGGCTAAAGAGAAGAAATCCCATGTTACAGCTATTGAAACTAGTCCTCCTCTAGAACAACAAACAGGTGATAAGACAAGAATGGAAAAGACTGAGAAGATAGATAAGGCCGATGATCAAGAAGAGAAACAAGACAAGGAAATCCCTACACTAGAACAAAAGGATGGCGCAAATGAAGCTAAGGATTTAGATACTCAAGAGCTAAACTAAGAAGAAGAAGTCTCTAGTACAACAAGAGACACTGCAGAGTCAGTCAAAGAATTTTTGGAAAAAGAGAAACAAGTCTTTGATGAGCCTGAGTTTTTGCAAGGTCCAGTAAACTTGGACTCAATGTCTCTGGTTTAGAAATTTAAATTGGTATCAATTGTGCAAGAAAAGACACAGGAAGAAATGTTGAAGTCACACATACAAGACAGTGAACTGATTGGTGAGGCATCCAACATTTTGGAGAAGCTGATGCCATCATATCAGAAGGACACTTCTTTGTCTTCAATAAGTCAACTAAAAGGACTCATAAATTCTGTAAGTGAGCATTTTGAATCTTTTGAGAAATCTATTGAGACAAAAGTGAGACAAGAATTTGATGAGAAAAGGTTAAATGAGTTGAAGACTATGATAGTGAATGACAGCTCTACTAGACAATACAATGAAAGGCATATAGAGTGCCATCAAAGAAGCAAGTGACCTGTACAAATTTTGTTTATCTTGTTTAGTAGCCACAAAAGAGCTAGAAGCAAAGATGAAGGATCTTGTTGTACCCAACCAAATTTTTTGCTTCATCAAGGCATTTTGAAACAAGTCTAGAAATTTTTTTGTCAAAAAGTCAAAAAAGCAAAATTTCTAAAAATAGAAATTTCTATTTTTAGAAATTTCTAAAAATAGACGTCGAGTTAGGTTTTTTGGGTTTCTTGAGATATGGATGTTGGCAAGACTTTCTAAAAATAGAATCTCCAAATCAGGTGTCGCGCTCGATTCTTATTGGTTGATTTTCCTTCACGATCGGCACGGTTCAGACGGAATCTTCAAACGACCAAGTTTTCTCTACTGGGTCATTTTTGCTTTTTCATAAGGTGAAGCATGAGCTCAAAAGTCATCAACATAGAAAAGTTCACCTGCCAAATCTCTTCGATGAGTTTCCAATGTTGTTTCAACGATGCAAAACTGACAAACGACCGTCAACTTGATGATGCACGTAAAACAATGCAAGATGGATTCAAGGTGAATGGAAAAGTTGGAAAATCAAAAAAATGGCTAAGTCTGGTGAAACTGGGCACCCTAGGAGGCTTGGGGCGCCCATCCTCTCTTGTGTTAGTTTTTTTTCACGTTTTTCAAGAAACGTCGAAAATGCTTCCATCAGCTCTTTTCCGGTTGGTCAAACTTGGTCAAACGATGTCAAAAGTCGGTCAAAGCTAGAGATTCATCTCAGATATGCTTAGGCTATCCAATCTACCCTCATCCTGATGCTTGTCCATGGAATCCTGAAATTGGCTAAGTCAGATGTCCTAAAATCCGGAAAAATTGACTAAGTCTGAAATCTGGTGGATCCTCAAAAAATCTAAAATCCGCATGTCAAATCCCATGGATCTGAGACCTATCTCAAACATCCTGAAAGTATATTTCAAAATATTTCAAGTATAGGAAATTTAATATCTAAACATATACTTAAATATATTTTGAAATATACGTCAGACAGGACCTTCGAATTTTGGTGAAGTTCAAGATTTGCGGCAGAAATTGAAAAATTCCAAAAATTTTCTAAGGTATGGAAAACCAAGCGCCCCAAGTGGCTTGGGGCACCCATCCTCACCAGTGTTAGTTTATTTTTCATGTTTTTCTCGAAAAACGCAAATCTCCTTCCGTCAGCCCGCTCCGGTTCAGTGTTGATCAGTTTGGCACATTTTTCAAGGCAAACGGAAGGTACAATCAGCTTAGTTTTCATCAGGCTTGCATATTCACTAGATCATCAGAATCATTTTCATCCCAGTTGTTAGAAATCGACAGCCAAACAGGGGTCCTGTGCCTCCGGAAAGTGCACGCAAACCAAGAAATTGAAAAAGTTGAAAAAATTGAAAAAATGGCTAAGTGTTGGGAAACTGGGTGCCCCAGGAGGCTTGGGGCGCCCATCTTGAGCAGTGTTAGAATATTTTTGTGTTTTCAGTGTTTTTCGACATGCCTTGTTACCAATCTTCGCCCGTTGGCAGTGTCCGGGAGGTCAAACTTGGTCAAACAATGTCAGATCGTCGAACAGAGACAAGGGATGGAATCTTAGCTGATCAATCTCCAAAATGTCAGGATCAGTTAGCTTTTTCAGTTCATGATGACATTTTTCCACCTTGTTAAAGTCGAAGACAGGCCATATTTGAGTAAAAACGAGTGTTGAAGTGTCGAAAATGAAGAAATTTTGTTAACACTTCTTCCAACTCGCGCATTCGATGACATCATCAAAGAAGATATTTTTTGTCATCTTGCACATGAAGCCATAGGCTCCTACAAAATAGGGATTCTTCATATTTGAAGACATCCACTTGGATTTATGTTTTAAAAGATGCTTTCTTCTTGGATGAGGATGAAGTTTTCTTCTCACACAAGTAAAGCTGCTTTTTCAACCAAAGATTTATAAAGACAAGCTTTGGGCTTCTTTATTTCATTATCTTTTGCAGGTTGCATCCAGAGGAAAGATTTTATTTTTCTTTCAACGAAGATTCAAAGACCCAAACCAGGTGCTTTTTCAGTGTTCTTCATAGATTCGGGTTGAGGAAGAAGAGAGGCTTGCTTTTTCAAGGGTCCTTGTTTCAAGGAGATCATTTTTCAGAAATTCGACCAGAGCTTTTTCAATTTTTGTCGAGATGGGTCCATCCAGATTATCATTCTCTTGAAGATTAGGAGTTGTGCTTTTTTTCGAGAAACTGCTTTTTTCCTGGTTTTTCGAGAAAATCTCCGCTTTTCAAAATCTGACAATCTGGGTTGCTTAGAAACGGAATTATCTACAAAACCCATGTGCCAGCTTTTTTAGCTCACACTCTGCTTTTTCTAAAAATTAGCAAACAATTTTCAGCCATCTGTTCAATACTTTTTCCAACATAGGCGTGTTCATAGTTGATTTTCAAATCTTCCAATATGCAGTACTCTCCAACACAATTCAGGCACAAAACAACATTGGTTCATGATTACCTGAAAACTTGTGAAACAGACTTGCATAAAGTACTTCCAGTAATTAATTTACACTCCTTGGAGGATGCAAGAAATAATGCCATCAGGAATCTTGGACACTCCAGTTTTCTTGTAGCGGCATCCTTTCCTATCACCGTGCAAAGTATCGAGTTTGTGATTGCTTGTGTGACGCATTACAACTCGATCACAAGAGAAATTCAGTCGGGTGATGGACGTATGCTTTGTAGCTTGAAGCCAAATGACATTGAAAAGTACTTTACAATACCTATTTGGAGAGAGAACTTAACTGTTTCGCTTGAAGAATGCAAGAGGGTTTGGAATAATGATAAGGAAAAATACAAAAAAAAGATTAGTCAGAGGTAGTTGAAAGAAAAGCAGAATATTATGCCAAAGAACATTGGACGTGGAGAATTCAAGGAGGAGCATGCAATAATGATTACTCTGCTAACTTGTATCACGGGTCAAGCAGATGCAAATAAATTTTAGCCTTGGATGTTTTACATCATGTCCCAGATTGTTGACGGAACCGAATTCTATGATTGGTCGGCACTAATCAGTGATTGTCTCCACCAACAAATAATTGATTTTCAAAGGGCTCATGAATTCCATATGATCTCATACCTTGTGTATTTGATGGCTTTTCAAGGTCAATTCAGAGGTTTGAATGTTGTTGGAACTCTGGGTACTCAGCATGTGTATCATCATTTCCCGCAGTTAGAGATCTCTCAAGCTAAACGACATTACAGGCGGGTGAATGATGCATTCTTGATGCATGCAGTGCAAGACATCGACAAGGAGTTACATATATGATTTTCTGTAGAGGCTAGAATAGCAATGGCAGAATGGGCTAATTGGTTTATCCAATTTCCTACTTTTTCCTACATCAGAGTATATGGCTTCTCAGGAGAGCCAGCCATGTTGCCGCGATATCCTATAGATGAAATAGCATTTATGGAATTTTTGAGGCAAGCTTATCAAGTGCATACATTTTTGCATAGCAAACACAAGACTGCCTTCAATTTTCCACTTGGGATGAGTATTTACAGATGTAGATCTGGAGCAAATGCCAAGGCAATCGGTAATGAATCATCCAGATATGGTCTTAAGTTTTTTGATAGGAGATCTTCATATGATCCCCATGGTGTTTATGCATCACATCTTGGTTAGAATTGTACACACAAGTTTGCAGTTGAAGACTTCTGGGCTAATTGTGCTGATGAGTATGAAGTGCGAAGATGTAGTTACAGCAGGTTCACTCTTCAGCAAATGTCTAATATCTTATCAGAAGACATAGAGGGTTTGACAGAGAGTGGTGAAGTTCTACTTCCCACGTATTTCAGGGACCAAATTGAGCAACAACCGTTGCTGCCAGTTAATTGGTCAGTAAAAGAGAGTACTTCCATTGAGGAGAGAACAAGTTGAGTGGTTAAAAACAGTTTGATATTCTTGAAGACTAAGCGAAAGGATGATATTCCAGTAGCAGAGCCGCCAGTTGTGCAACCATCAGAACCTTCCACTTCTAAGCCAAAACAAAGAGTTGAGGCTATGAGTGTTCTCCCAGAGGGAACAAAAATGGCAAAGTTAAAGAGGAAGAAAGATGAGTCTCTAGCTCATGTCCAACAAGAACATCCACCAGTTGAACCAGAAGCTCCTGTTGAAACAATGCTGCATGTTGAAGTGTTACCTTCAGATCATGTATCTCCACCTTCTTCACCGATCCCTTCTCCTATTCACATAGATTCAGAGCCAGATTCACCGGTTCGCAACTTTGATGCAAGCATTGATTCATCAGGAGCTGATGAGGCGAGAACTGAGTTTCCAAGAGAGGATGGCTCATCCTGGCTTGAAAACATTCTGGGAAGGAAGAGAAGAAAGCCCTCATATCAGCTGGACTTAACAAAGCTAAAAAGCGTCTATCAAGACACACCCGACAAGCAGCTGAAGAAGTAGATTCGCATTGAGAAGAATGCGGATGGAGAAATCATTCTTGAGACTGCAACACCTCCAGAAAATAGAAGTACTAATGATGTCGAGGTTGATGACTTCACAGTTGTCAAAGCTAACCTTGGCAGAAATACTCGCCATACAGATGTCAATCTCTTTGAGGTTGCAGCGGATAGCTTGAAGGAAAGGGTGTTGAGAGATGGAGAAGACAAGGCAGCTCTTAAAGCTGAGGTTCAATAGTTGCGGCAATATATTTCCAACCTTTTCCATGTCACTTCACAGGTTGATTTGCTTCTTCCACCGAGTCTTGGATCACCAGCCGATCAGCGGCATTTCAATAAGTTGGTCCTCTATGGGAGGCACATGGACAGTTGGGTTGAAGAATTTGTGACCAAAGGGAGAGTTGTACTTGCAGAGCTTTATCAGTTGAAGTACAACGCTCATGATTTATGCCAAGGCATACAGGGGTCGCAGCAGATCATGGTAGAAAATAGACCGGTGTTTGAGATCATTATCTCTAACTTGAAGATTGCACTTGATACTATTGATTCAGCTGAAGATAAGAAGATAGTTTCTACTTGGAAAGCACAATATCTTTTCACAGTAAAAACTTATGACAGTATGATTTTAGAGTTGACAGAATGGAAAGAAAAGGTAATCGGCATCCTCAAGTTCGTCAGATCCTTTGTCTCTCAGATCCTGTGTTCATATGAGAAAGAAGATGGTACCCTGTATGACCTCGGGGAAGTGCAAGCAGAGTTCCAGACTCTCGTCCGCAACAACTTTAATGATGATATCAATGCCGGCAAGATGAGTCGTCTTGCCGCAATGTCAATGAAATTTGACAAGGCTGCGGGTGAAGTTCACAAATTTCTTCAGATGGTTGCCAATGGTGAAGAAATGTTAGAGAATCAGAATATTGTTCTAGAGAGTATCAATGTTCCTAGAAGAGATGCGGTCACTCACTTTTTAGAAGATATTGTTTCCCAGAATATCGACGGATGACATCACCAAAAAGCTAGAATGTTGATGAGGATGCATTCCAAAATAAAGCAACTTTAAAACATATGCTTTTGGTTTTAAAGCATGTGCTTTCATCCTAAGCTCATCCATTCTATATTTAGAAAGAAAGCACCTTGTGATAGTTGGAATCTTTTTGCTTTAAAGCAGATTGTTTTAAAGCATTTGTTTATTGTATCTTTGTCTTAGAATAGTAATAAAGCTTGCGAGTTGGCAAGTTAGGGTTAATCAAGGAGATTTTAGGGTTCCCTACTCCTTTGATTTTAGTATAAATAAGGGCATCCTTGCCCATTGTTGGTAATGGTAGTGGTGATAGCAAATTTGTTGTGCCTATTCTAGCCTGCAAACATTGTTATTCCCAGTGTTTGTTTAATCTGTGTTCATTATAAGGAATGACTTTTGTGATAACAAATTTGCTGTGCCTATTCTAGCCTACAAACATTGTTATTCTAGGTGTTTGTTCACTTTGTGTTCAGTGTTCTCTGGTGTTTGATCGCTTACTATATGCCTACCGTTTGCTGCAGTCTTGCTATTCTGGAGTTGTATTAAACTTTCTGATATTGAATAGAAATCTCATGCCTACTTTGCTCTGATATTCTATATCGATTCATCAAGTTTTTGTCGTCAGATGTGTAGCTTCTGTGGCTTTCATTTTCAGCTTTCATCATTAAAGTACTCTTAGTCTTGTGGTGTAAATCTAGAGGAAAACTACTTGAGTTTTTGTGTTAACAATCATTCCCCGTTCACTTTCAACTTCCTTTGCTCTGAATTTACTCAGGAGGTTGAAAGCGTCATTAGTCTATGCTAGTTGTAGTAGAAGTTTTATTAAAAAGGAAAAACCTCTTCTACAGTGTTTAGAGTTTTATAACCTTGTGCTCTGTAGCTGAGAATCAAAAAGAAGATAGGCGAAGTTTCATTCAAGTTATCTTTTCAGCGAACATTAGCAAGAAAGGGAACTCCCCCTTCCAATAGGAGAGCAGTTTATCTATGCATAGCTGTCCATTTCCAAATCACATACCAGAGGTGCGAATTGAAATGCCAATAGTTTTTTGGTGCCCACTGTGGGGCACGAGGCATAAAACTTCAAGCAAGCTTAGGCTTATGACACGGTAATGACTCTCTGGCGTCCTTCTACTCCAGTTCAACAACCAAATCTTACACCACCTGTTATTCAACCAAATCTTGTACGAGTAGAAGGAGAGCAAACAGACATCATTAGCAGCATTAGAAGTTTCATATTTGCACAAAAGGAAAGTCCTGATCAGTGGAGAAATGCAGTTGCTATCCTTGACGAAGAAGAACATAAAGTAGATCTTGCAGTAGGAAGACCAATACTACCACCTCCCGCATGGCAATAGATAATCCTGGCTCACAGGGTTTATTCAAGAAAAGGAAAAGGTGGTGCTACGGATCCTTTCTTTCAAGATCTTAATTCTGCAAAAGTTGGAGAAGCATCCAACATAGCTCGAGAAATTTAGATAGTTCCTGAAGTCAAGCAGGAAGAATTACAAGAAGAACCAGTAATCCAGCCTAGAGCAATGGGTGATGCAAATAACAACAATCACAATGATCCAAATCAAAGGTGACCACCACCATTGCCTTGGGGTAATAACATTGGACCTTTGGCCCTACAAGCACATCATGATTTACCAAAGGGGTCAAGGAAGCACTTTCCTTGGTTCCATGGCGATGGAACTCAACATCCTAATGAACACATCTCTGCATTCACAACAGCTTGCGCTGTTTTGCATGTATCACATGAAGATGTTGCCGTGCGTCTCTTCGTTGAGACTCTCACAGGAAATGTTGCTGATTGGTTCAATCATCTGGAACCGGGAATCATTACAAGTTGGGCAACTATGAGCGAGAAATTCTTGGTAAGGTTCAAGCCTGCCAAAGATGGTCACAGATTGTTCACCCAACTCTCAAATTCAAAGATGGAAAACAATGAACCAATGAGGGAGTTTATGGCAAGGTTTAATCACCTAGTTACACATTTTTCTCATACTCTTAATCCATCTCCGCAAATTCTATTGAGCAGTTTCATTAATGCTCTTCCTTCTGAGATAGCCTTCTTTTTGAGATTGGCTAATGAAACAGAATTATCCAATGCACAAGAAAATGCCATCAAGTTAGAGGACGACATGATTACCTCTGGCAAGATGAAAACAAATTCAATCAGGCCTCTAGTTCAGAGCTCTGCAGATCCACTGTTGCATAAGGTAGCAAACGAAGTGACTATCATGAAGAGACAGTTGCCTACTCAGGGGCAACCTGCGCAACAACAATACCAACCACAGCAACAGTATCAGCCTCAGCAACCATATCAGCCTAAGAGGAACAATTTTCAGCCTTTCAATAACTATAGGCCCAGGTTGCCAGCACCTCCACCAAGGCAAGCAGTTGATGCTACTCAAAATGCAATGTTTTGTTCCTTTCATGAGACTAATGCACATACTGGAGCGACGTGTCCTAAAACTTTAAGGATGAATCAAATCATGGGATATGTTGATGCTGCACCTATTTCAAACATTGTTCCTTCCCCAAGTGCAAATGTTGTCTTACCATAGATGGACAACTTCGATTGGGACTCTACCACAGGATACTTCCAGAATGAACCCGTTATAATGAAGGAAGAACAAGACGATTTTCGTCAATATTCTCTTGCAGTGAATCATGAAAATCTTTCAACTCCTGTGTTTACACGTACTCAACATTTTAAGGCACAGAAGGAAGGAGAGGATAGACAAAGACCAAAAGAAAAGGAAAAGGAAGTGGCTTCCACTTCCAATGCTCCGCCATCACGTGAAAGTGTTCAAACTACTCAAAATTCATCTTCACAAAGTTTGATATAGTAGATTTCATGATGAAGACAAAGGTGCAGATTTCTCAGCTAGAGTATCTTCAAGACCATCTAGATCAGCTAGATAGAATTGTCAAGTATGTCAAGAAAGATACTGTCATGCAGCCCACATTGCTAAAATCTTCTGTTCTGGCAGGAGAGAAGCCAAAGCCCTTCTATATTTCTCTGTATATAGGAAGTTATAAATTGAGCAATTGTATCATTGATTCAGGAGCCTCAGACAACGTCATGCCTTTACAGGTAATGAACGCTTTGGGACTCTCGTGCACCAAAACACATGACAAGTGTTATTTGCTTGAGTCTAAATCAGTGCCATTGGTTGGACAATTGAAGGATGCTCAAGTTCGATTAGCGGCTTGCCCAGAGAAGAAAATAATGATGACTATCTTGGTAGCTGACATTCCAACCAGCTATGGGATGCTGTTAAGTAGAAGTTTCTGCAAAGATCTTGGAGGAGAAATACAATTGGATTGGTCATCTGCGACCATTCCTTTAAAGAAAGGTAATTTCAAATTGGAACTAGAAACCAAGTCATGGTTCGCGGTGGTGAAATCTCAAGATCCTCAAGCACAAGTGCTATATCAAGAAACGGATTCTAGTACATATGTTATGTTGTCTGATATAACTAAAAAGAATCAAGAGGTTGTCTATGTGGTTGATGAATCAGAGGAAGTATCTAAAGAAATGTGTAATTTGCAGACTTTCTTTGAAGAAGAAGTGCAACAATCTTCTCAAGAGCAAAATTACAAGGAAGAGATCAAATATGTTACAGAGAGCAATGAAGAATCTGATTTGTTCTTCTCATCTTTTGAATGTTGGTTTGAAGAACCTATGTCAGATATATCCAAAGAAGAGACCAAAGAAACATTGCAATTGGAGCAAGAACAAGATCTTCTTCATTTTGAAGATGATTCATCATTGGAGGAATTTCTCAAAAATGGAGATCATATGGAAGATTCATCATTGGATCTCAACAGTTTTCTACATCACTTGGAGAGTGATTCTTTAGTAGAGGATACTGTTAATTTTCTTTTACAGTTTAACCCATCTTCATCTTTGTCTCAAGAAGTTTTCATACACACTAGTGAAGAAGATGATGCTAAACTTTTGAAGGTTATACATGAACCTGTGCAAGAAAGATACATCATTGATACTATAAAGTCAACACAAAATGCAACATATGAAGAGGCTCATGGAGAAGAGGAGTTCATGGAATATTCAGTTTTGGTCACTAAAGAGGATGATATTGAAAAATCAGAGATTCTTGACAAATGTCTTGTGAGATACGCCATGTGTGAGATTGATCAAGAAGAAGAAGATGAAACATATGACTCAGATGAAGCTGTCTTTGATTCTACTCCTTTTACAGAAGAAGAAAGATACATGAATGCTGAAGAAGAAGTGATGATGGATATCCGCATTGAAGAAGAGTACTCTACAGAGGATGATGAGATTCCAGGTAATGAATGGGAAAGTGAGCTAACAAGTGAAGATGTTCAAGAGTTTAAGCATTCAGATCTTGACGGTTCATCAGATTTTGGAGAGTGGATGGATGAAAACACAACCAATGAAGAAGCCCCTGTAGCACTTGAAAAATGGGCAACTACGGTTGTGGATCCTGTAAGCCAATAATTAGTGATGAGAGTCGTGTATGAGTAGCTTGCACCTTTTCCAGAAGATGATGCATTGACTGAATACAAAGTTGCGTGTGTACAAGATATAAATGAAACTCATATTCAGTATGTGGTGGTGACCATTCCCACAAATGTACTTTGGCCACAAGACTTTCCTGTTTATCTTCAAAAAGAAGTTTTGTATCTCCACCTATTGCAGAGGTTGCTTGCATTGGAGGAAGATGCTCCACCTGATCACTGGCATATCAATCAGTTTCTCAGAAACTTCTCATGGCCTGAACGTGAATACCCTCCTGAATCATGGCTCATTGAGAGGATGTTGCAGAGAAAGAAAAGTTTTGTGCTACCAAGGCAATCTTCACAGCTAAAGAGAGACGGATCCTACTTTTCTGAGCCGATTGACGGTTTCATGTGACAGTCCTAATCTCTTCTCATCCTCGCTCAGGAGAAAAAGCGTGTGAAACACTTTTTGTTGTCGTAATGTGTTTCCCCTTTCTGTGATGTGACCGTTATGTCGTAATGTTTTTCCCCTTTCCGTAATGTGACAGTTATGTTTTTTGTGTGTTCTGGGAAGTTCCAACTTCTTAGGTGATTTTAGGAAGTCCGGTTTTAGGTGATGTAGGAGAAAAGTCTTGTTCTAGGTGATTAGGAATGTAACCTAACTCTATTACCCAATGGATAAGGCACTGGTCCAACTTGCAAAAGTCCAGAGATTCTTGGTTCTCCTATGCCGTAAGTATCCACCATGGTCCCTAGACAGAGCCAATTGTTGTACCCAACCAAATTTTTTGCTTCATCAAGGCATTTTGAAAAAAGTCTAGAAAATTTTTCGTCAAAAAGTCAAAAAAGCAAAATTTCTAAAAATAGAAATTTCTATTTTTAGAAATTTCTAAAAATAGACGTCGAGTTAGGTTTTCCGGGTTTCTTGAGATATGGATGTTGGCAAGACTTTCTAAAAATAGAAAGTTTCTAAAAATAGAAAGTTTCTAAAAATAGAATCTCCAAATCAGGTGTCGCGCTCGATTCTCATTGGTCGATTTTCCTTCATGATCGGCACGGTTCAGACGGAATCTTCAAACGACCAAGTTTTCTCTACTGGGTCATTTTTGCTTTTTCACAAGGTGAAGCATGAGCTTGAAAGTCATCAACATAGAAAAGTTCACCTGCCAAATCTCTTCAACGAGTTTCCAACGCTGTTTCAATGATGCAAAACTGACAAATGGTCGTCAACTCGACGATGCACGCAAAACGATGCAAGATGGATTCAAGGTGAATGGAAAAGTTGGAAAATCACAAAAATGGCTAAGTCTAGTGAAACTGGGCACCCTAGGAGGCTTGGGGCACCCATCCTCTCTAGTGTTAGTTTATTTTTCATGTTTTTCTTGAAAAACGCAAATCTCCTTCCGTCAGCTCGCTCTAGTTCAGTGTTGATCAGTTTGGCACATTTTTTGAGGCAAATGAAAGGTACAATAAGCTTAGTTTTCATTAGGCTTGCATATTCACCAGATCATCAAACTCATTTTCATCCCAGTTGTTAGAAATCGATAGCCAAACAGGGGTCCTGTGCCTCCGGAATGCGCACGCAAACCAAGAAATTGAAAAAGTTGAAAAAACTAAAAAAATGGCTAAGTGTTGGGAAACTGGGCACCCCAGGAGGCTTGGGGCGCCCATCTTGAGCAATGTTAGAATATTTTTGTGTTTTCAATGTTTTCCGACATGCCTTGTTACCAATCTTCGCCCGTTGGCAGTTTCTGGGAGGTCAAACTTGGTCAAACGATGTCATATCGTCGAACAGAGACAAGGAATGGAATCTCAGCTGATCAATCTCCAAAACTTCAGGATCAGTTAGCTTTTTCAGTTCATGATGACATTTTTCCACCTTGTCAAAGTCGGAGACAGGCCATATTTGAGTAAAAACGAGTGTTGAAGTGTCGAAAATGAAGAAATTTTGTTAACACTTCTTCCAACTCGCGCATTCGATGACATCATCAAAGAAGATATTTTTTGTCATCTTGCACATGAAGCCATAGGCTCCTAGAAAATAGGGATTCTTCCTATTTGAAGACATCCACTTGGATTTATGTTTTAAAAGATGCTTTCTTCTTGGATGAGGATGAAGTTTTCTTCTCACACAAGTAAAGCTGCTTTTTCGACCAAAGATTTATAAAGACAAGCTTTGGGCTTCTTTATTTCATTATCTTTTGTAGGTTGCATCCAAAGGAAAGATTTTATTTTTCTTTCAACGAAGATTCGAAGACCCAAACTAGGTGCTTTTCAGTGTTCTTCATAGATTTGAGTTGAGGAAGAAGAGAGGCTTGCTTTTTCAGGGTCCTTGTTTCAAGGAGATCATTTTTCAGAAATCCGACCAGAGCTTTTTCAGTTTTCGTCGAGATGGGTCCATCCAGATTATCATTCTCTTGAAGATTAGGAGTTGTGCTTTTTTTTGGGAAACTACTTTTTTCCTGCTTTTTCGAGAAAATCTCCGCTTTTTTAAAATTCGACAATCTGGGTTGCTTAGAAACGGAATTATCTACAAAACCCATGTGCCAACTTTTTTAGCTCACACTCTACTTTTTCTAAAAATCAGCAAACAATTTTCAGCCATCTGTTCAATACTTTTTCCAACATAGGCATGTTCACAGTTGATTTTCAAACCTTCCAATATGCAGTACTCTCCAACACAATTTAGGCACAAAACAACATTGGTTCATGATTACCTAAAAACTTGTGAAACAGACTTGCATAAAGTACTTCTAGTAATTAATTTACACTCCTTGGAGGATGCAGGAAATAATGCCATCAAGAATCTTGGACACTCCGGTTTGCTTGCAGCGGCATCCTTTCCTATCACCGTGCAAAGTATCGAGTTTGTGATTGCTTGTGTGACGCATTACAACTCGGTCACAAGAGAAATTTAGTTGGGTGATGGACGTGTGCTCTACAGCTTGAAGCCAAACGACATTGAAAAGTGCTTTACAATACCTATTTGGAGAGAGAACTTAACTGTTTCACTTGAAGAATGCAAGAGGGTTTGGAATAATGATAAGGAAAAATACAGAAAAAAGACTGGTCAAAGGTGGTTGAAAGAAAAGCAGAATATTATGCCAAAGAACATTGGACATGGAGAATTCAAGGAGGAGCATGCAATAATGATTACTCTGCTAAGTCGTATCACGAGTCAAGCAGATGCAAACAAATTTCAGCCTTGGATGTTTTACATCATGTCCCAGATTGTTGACGGAACCAAATTCTATGATTGGTCGGCACTAATCAGTGATTGTCTCCACCAACAAATAATTGATTTTCAAAGGGCTCATGAATTCCATATGATCTCATACCTTGTGTATTTGATGGCTTTTCAAGGTCAATTTAGAGGTTTGAATGTTGTTGGAACTCTGGGTACTCAGCATGTGTATCATCATTTCCCGCAGTTAGAGATCTCTCAAGCTGAATGACATTACAGGCGGGTGAATGATGCATTCTTGATGCATGCAGTGCGAGACATGGACAAGGAGTTGCATATACGATTTTCTGTAGAGGCTAGAATAGCAATGGCAGAATGGGCTGATTGGTTTATCCAATTTCCTACCTTTTCCTACATTAGAGTATATGGCTTCTCAGGAGAGCCAGCCATGTTGTCGCGATATCCTACAGATGAAATAGCATTTATGGAATTTTTGAGGCAAGCTTATCAAGTGCATACATTTTTGCGTAGCAGATGCAAGACTGCCTTCAATTTTCCACTTGGGATGAGTATTTACAGATGTAGATCTGGAGCAGATGCCAAGGCAATCGATAATGAATCATGCAGATATGGTCTTAAGTTTTTCGACAAGAGATCTTCATATGATCCCTGTGGTGTTTATGCATCACATCTTGGTCAGAATTGTACACACAAGTTTGCAGTTGAAGACTTCTGGGCTAATTGTGTTGATGAGTATGAAGTACGAAGACGCAGTTACAGCAAGTTCACTCTTCAGCAAATGTCTGATATCTTATCAAAAGACATAGAGGGTTTGATAGAGAGTGGTGAAGTTCTACTTCCCACGTATTTCAGGGACCAAATTGAGCAACAACCATTGCCGCCAGTTAATTGGTCAGTAAAAGAGAGTACTTCCATTAAGGAGAGAACAAGTCGAGTGGTTAAAAATAGTTTGATATTCTTGAAGACTAAGCAGAAGGATGATATTCCAGTAGTAGAGCCGCCAGTTGTGCGACCATCAGAACCTTCCACTTCCAAGCCAAAACAAAGAGTTGAGGCTATGAGTGTTCTCCCAGAGGGAACAAAAATGGCAAAGTTAAAGAGGAAGAAAGACGAGTCTCTAGCTCATGTCCAACAGGAACATCCACCAGTTGAACCAAAAGCTCCTGTTGAAACAACACTGCATGTTGAAGTGTTACCTTCAGATCATGTATCTCCACCTTCTTCACCGATCCCTTCTCCTATTCACATAGATTCAGAGCCAAATTCACCGGTTCGCAACTTTGATGCAAGCATTGATTCATCAGGAGCTGATGAGGCGAGAACTGAGTTTCCAAGAGAGGATGGCTCATCCTAGCTTGAAAACATTCTGGGAAGGAAGAGAAGAAAGCCTTCATATCAGCTTGACTTAACAGAGCTAAAAAGCGTCTATCAAGACACACCAGACAAGCAGCTGAAGAAGCAGATTCACATTGAGAAGAATGCGGATGGAGAAATCATTCCTGAGACTACAACACCTCCAGAAAATAGAAGTGCTAATGATGTCGAGGTTGATGACTTCACAGTTGTCAAAGCTAACCTTGGCAGAAATACTCGCCATACAGATGTCAATCTCTTTGAGGTTGCAGCGGATAGCTTGAAGGAAAGGGTGTTGAGAGATGGAGAAGACAAGGCAGCTCTCAAAGCTGAGGTTTGACAGTTGCGGCAATATATTTCCAACCTTTTCCATGGCACTTCACAGGTTGATTTGCTTCTTCCACCGAGTCTTGGATCACCAGCCGATCAGCGGCATTTCAGTAAGTTGGTCCTCTATGGGAGGCACATGGACAGTTGGGTAGAAGAATTTGTGACCAAAGGGAGAGTTGTACTTGCAGAGCTTTATCAGTTGAAGTACAACGCTCATGATTTACGCCAAGGCATACAGGGATCGCAGCAGATCATGGCAGAAAATAGACCGGTGTTTGAGATCATTATCTCCGACTTGAAGATTGCACTTGATACTATTCATTTAGCTGAAGATAAGAAGACAGTTTCTACTTGGAAAGCACAATATCTTTTCACAGTAAAAACTTATGACAGTATGATTTCAGAGTTGACAGAATGGAAAGAAAAGGTAATCGGCATCCTCAAGTTCGTCAGATCCTTTGTCTCTCAGATCCCGTGTTCATATGAGAAAGAAGATGGTACCCTGTATGACCTCGGGGAAGTGCAAGAAGAGTTCCAGACTCTCGTCCGCAACAACTTTAATGATGATATCAATGCCAGCAAGATGAGTCGTCTTGCCGCAATGTCAGTGAAATTTGACAAGGCTACGGGTGAAGTTCATGAATTTCTTCAGATGGTTGCCAATGGTGAAGAAATGTTAGAGAATCAGAATATTGTTCTAGAGAGTATCAGTGTTCCTGGCAGAGATGCGGTCACTCGCTTTTTAGAAGATATTGTTTCCCAGAATATCGACGGATGACATCACCAAAAAGCTAGAATGTTGATGAGGATGCATTCCAAAATAAAGCAGCTTTAAAACATATGCTTTTTGTTTTAAAGCATGTGCTTTCATCCTAAGCTCATCCATTCTATATTTAGAAAGAAAGCACCTTGTGATAGTTGGAATCTTTTTGCTTTAAAGCAGATTGTTTTAAAGCATTTGTTTATTGTATCTTTGTCTTAGAATAGTAATAAAGCTTGCGAGTTGGCAAGTTAGGGTTAATCAAGGAGATTTTAGGGTTCCCTACTCCTTTGATTTTAGTATAAATAAGGGCATCCTTGCCCATTATTGGTAATGGTAGTGGTGATAGCAAATTTGCTGTGCCTATTCTAGCCTGCAAACATTATTATTCCCATTGTCTGTTCAATCTGTGTTCATTGTAAGGAATGACTTTTGTGATAACAAATTTGCTGTGCCTATTCTAGCCTGCAAACATTGTTATTCTAGGTGTTTGTTCACTTTGTGTTCAGTGTTCTCCGGTGTTTGATCGCTTACTGTATGCCTACCTTTTGCTGCAGTCTTGCTATCCTAGAGTTGTATTAAACTTTCTGATATTGAATAGAAATCTCATGCCTACTTTGCTCTGATATTCTATATCGATTCATCAAGTTTTCGTCATCAAATGTGTAGCTTCTGTGGCTTTCATTTTCAGCTTTCATCATTAAAGTACTCTTAGTCTTGTGGTGTAAATCTGGAGGAAAACTACTTGAGTTTTTGTGTTAACAATCATTCCCTGTTCACTTTCAACTTCCTTTGCTCTGAATTTACTCAGGAGGTTGAAAGTGTTATTAGTCTATGCTAGTTGTAGTAGAAGTTTTATTAAAAAGGAAAAACCTCTTCTGCAGCGTTTAGAGTTTTATAACCTTGTGCTCTGCAGTTGAGATTCAAAAAGAAGATAGGTGAAGTTTCATTCAAGTTATCTTTTCAGCTAACATCAGCAAGAAAGGGAACTCCCCCTTCCAATAGGAGAGTAGTTTATATATGCATAGTTGTCCGTTTCCAAATCACATACCAGAGGTGCGAATTGAAACGCCAACATATCTGAAACTACAACTAATAAATATTTCTAAATCATTTGATCCAGCAGTTGAGTCAGTGAGCAACAAAGAAATACAAATAATTAATATTCATAATGAGTTAAATGATCTTGTAAATAAGAGGGATCAGATGAAAAATAAAATGTGTCAGTTGAGAGGACTAATTAGTCCCAAGTTAGATTCAATGATTAGTATTGCAGTAGAAGCACAGGTAGCTTCACAAATTGACACACCCTCTAATGTGCAAAAGGTAGAAAAATCAATCTTTTTGATAAACAGTCACATTCAAATTTTGGAAAGAGCCAAGAAAATGTGGGATGAAGAGATTGTACAATTGAAGATTGTGTATAAGGATATCCTTTCATCTACAACTAATTAAGTTGAAGATTGTATGTGTACATATGCGGCAGAGTATGACAGACTTGCAGTTTTGACACAATCTTGACTTTTTTTGAACATACACCTTTGCCATTGATGTCAAGGGGGAGAAGAAGACCAGTGAAAAATGGGCAAACATCTAAAGGAGAGAAGAAATATAGAGTAAGGGGGAGCAGACAAGCATTTTTCACTAAGTGTTGCTATCAATGCCAAAGGGGGAGATTGTTGGCAAGAGACACTGCTCTGATGAAGAATTACATGTTGTCATTGATGGCAACAAGGCAAACAGATTTCACTAGCATGACAAAGAGACATTACTCCAGAAGACCAACTTGGTTTGGCAACAAGGTACAAAAGCATTCTGGTCCGGAAGGCTAAAATGACTAAGTATGGACTGTATACAGAGTAAGTGATAGAGATTGGGTCAATATGCCTCTGTAGTAGAAGATCATTACATGTGGTTCAAGGATGTTGTTCATAGCTATTTAATGATGTTATGTTCCAATGATCAAGACCTAACTTCCTCTGGAAGTCATACTATGGAATGTCTAAGTCTGAGTGAATAGAACTAAGACAGGAACAGTGCACAATACTTAAGAAAAAGGGTCCACATTTCTCTGCAGTTGCATATTTTGTCTTGCGGTTCTGGAGGTATGCTTAGAGGTCAAGAATGAATGTTTGGTATGAATCCTTGAGTCTCCTATCGTCCATAGTAATATTTTTTGATGTGACAGATGTATTGGGTCAAGCATGTTCTTAAGAGACAAGCTAACAGGTAATTAGATCTTTATGCGGAGAAGGTATATTGTTTGAATATAATAAATCTAAGTAGTTGTATGATTGGTTCCAACCTATATGAAGATCATTATATGATTGTTGGGGTCCACATTACTATTTGTACACTTGATCATGCCGACAAGGTAGAATACATTGTATGCACGCTTCATGTCTGGCTTGCCAACCTAATTTTGAGATTAAATTCAAGTTGTAGATATTTATATGGGTTAGATTCCAGTGTTGAGTTAAGTGATGTGGTTGTGATGTGGATGAACTAAATTTGTGTGCGATTCAAAATCAAAGTTATGATCAGAAGAAGATAGTAAGGGCAGAAGAGCAGAGTTTATGTAGAGTAGAGCAGAAAAAGTAGAGCAGACAGTATGAAATCTTTTGAATCTATATATTGAACTAATTAGTACTACACCTCAGCATTTTGTAGATGCATTTGTAGCAGTCATCTTCTAGAAATGAGCCAATCCTTCTTCTATCTTATTTTCTCTTGGCAGTGAGCCTTTGTGCAGTGAGCACTTCTTCATAGGGCAGTGAGCCTTCTTGTAATTCAGTATTGTGCTATCATAATATATTGTGAGCTAACACTCACTGTGGTTTTTCCCTTTTTGGGTTATCCACGTAAAAAATGATGGTGTCTATGTGTTATGTCTTTATGGTTGTTGTTCTAATGTTTATTCTACTTTCATGTTGTTGAATTTGGTAATTGGATTAAGGAACAACAAACTAAGTGGTTTTGTAGAATACTGATTCACCCCCCTCTCAGTATTCTCTGTACTCAACTTGCACAAGAATTGAAAGCTTGTTGTTAAGTGAGAAGACAAATGTACAACAGTATAAAGAAAAGACAAATGAGGTAATGGTTGAGGTAACAAATTTTGAAAGCAACATGTTGTTTAAACCAGTTGAAAGAGAAATGGAAGAAATTTCTTTTGAATTTGCTCAAACTAATGAAAGTAATAGTGATTTTCATGTTGAAGTGGGTGATGTTCAGGAAGAAGAAGAAGAAGAAACAACAAAAGAGGTTGTAGAGGACTCAAGGATAGTCCAAAGAGAGAAGATAGTTATGGAGGATAAGGAGATAGCATGGTTCTTAAGAGAAGAACCAAGAGATGAGAATGTTGATATCAAGAAGAATAAAAGAATGGCTGAGTATGGTTGAGGTGAAGCCAAATATTTTGGAGAATAATAAAGAGAACAGAATGTATGACAAACAACATGAGGTGGATGAAGCAGTGAAGTATGAAGAAGAAGAATATGATTTCTTTAATATGTTTGTTTCCTATTTAGGTAAATAAGACAAAGTGGATGAAAGAGAAAATAAATCTCCAATTGCAGTCAAAGCTAAAGCTAGAATGAGGAGACAAGAAGAAAACCATGGATATATAGCACCAAGTTGGCCTTGCCTCAAGAAGCATGTTGGTGGACCAAAAAGCACAAGTGAACTAGTTGAAACAAATGTAGTTGAGATCCAGCAAAAAGAAAACAATGCATGCATACAAAGGAACTAGAAGACAAGAAAGAAGATTCCTATTTGAGGTGGAACTAAAATTTTTCTCTCTGGGGAGTATGATGCAGGGGCATCTTGGGATGCACCATTTTTGCACTTTGTTCTCATGTGCTAAGCTTTGAGTTTTTATTTTTTTGGTGTCAATAAGGTCATGTAAGACCATTTGGAGTCATTTAGAGTCATTTAAATCCATTGTGTAATGTTTTGGAGTCAAGTTGCAAAAGTTAAAAAATATTATCAAAATGTTGTCAAAAAGTTGTAAATGTGGTCATTTGTGTTAACAAATAGTTATAGGTTGGTTTTTTCAGTTGGGATTGATGGAGAAAATGTTAAATATGCAATGTAACCATGAGCACCAAGGTTGGAGAAGGTTGGAATGCAAAGAACTTCATTTTGCTATGTTTTACTTGCATTTTTCTGTGTGAAATAGCATGTTCTTCACATTATACAGACTTGTACAATTTAGTACATTCCAGAAATCAATTGGAAAAGTTGAAGGAACCTTTCATCTTTCAGATTATTTTTGTTTCATGAATTTTCATTATGTTTTGTAGAAGTAATGGTCATTTTCATGTTAACAATTGCAGGATTTTACTGTGAAACAACAAGAAAACATGTTGGTATGGTTTTGTACGACCTGGTATGGTTGAGGAAAAGCATGTGGATGATAAAGATATGAAATATAGAACTTTTTATTTTTGTTTGGAGTCATTTCACTAAGTTTTGTGAAATTTATTGCAATTTTGGTGATGATAGCCCTGTACCATGCCTAGGGTTTCCAGAAACACAAAAATATTCATATCTTTGTTTTCCATGGTCAAAAAGTTATGAAAATTGGTAGAAAGTTCTATTTTAAGGAAATCTAAAAACCCTTTTTGGCTCAATCCTTTAAAATTTTGTATGTGTGAGGAATTAATGATAGTATGCTCTCTTTTTCAAGAAAATAGTCCTAAAACCCGAGTTCCATGAGGGTTTGATAAGATCTATACTTTGTGTGAACATGATTGGTTGGGAATCAATAGAACATGTTGTAAGAAGACTAAAATACCAAGGAGCTCATGCATCATTCTAGATTTCCCTTGTTGAATGTACATTAGGCTGCCATGACAATGTTTCCAATGTGATCTAGAAAGCATTTAATCATTGTTTGAGATGAATCAATTTATGGAAGTTGTCAAGTGAATCAAGTCTATTTCTTTCTCTGCATCAGTATTGTGTGATATTATGCCTATGTATGTCATATTTTGTTGGGTAGACCTTGGCAGTATGATAGAAAAGCTATACATGCTGGGAGAAAGAATACATACACTATAACATCTAATGGAAAGAGAATTACCTTGATTCCTTTGGAAGATGATCCTAAGGGTGAAGTAGGTGGAAATACTAGAATTTGTTTGGTAGATGGAAGAAAATTTATGGATGGTTTGAGACATGAGAATATGTGTTATGCCTTGATTCCTACGAAGCCTAAAATATTGAAGAAGGGAACAGAAGAATCACAACCAGAGGAGATCAAACAGTTGCTGACAGAGTATGAAGACATCATATTAGACAATGTACCTGAAGGATTTCCACCAATCAAGCATCAGTCATCACATGGATCTTATACCTGGAGAAATTTTGTCTAACAAAGAAGCACATAGAATGACACTTGCAGAGAATAAAGAATTGAATAGACAGATACAAGAATTGTTGAGGAAAGGTTTGATTAGAGAAAGTTTAAGTCCTTGTGCAATACCTATAGTGTTAGCACCAAAGAAAGATAGAGAATGGAGAATGTGCACAGACTCGAGAGCAATAAACAAGATCATAGTTAAGTATAGATTTCCTTTACCTAGGATGGATGATATCATGGATTGTTTGAGTGGAGCAAAGTATTTCACAAAGATAGACTTGAAGAGTGGATATGATCATATCAAAATCAAAGAAGGAGATGAATGGAAGACTACTTTTAAGATAAATGAAGGATTGTATGAGTGGTTAGTAATACCTTTTCAATTGACAAATGCACCGAGTAATTTCATGAGATTAATGAATGAAGTTCTGAAGAAATTCTTGGGTAAGTTTATTATTGTGTACTTGGATGACATTTTAATTTTCAATAAGACAAGAGAAGAACATTTACAGCACCTTAGACAAGTATTGCAGAGACAGAGAGGAGAAATTATTGTTAAACATCAAAAAGTGTAGTTTCATGAAAGAAGAGTTGGTTGGGAGTTGTGATTTCTACGGAAGGATTGAAGATGGACCCTAAGAAAGTGAGAGCAATTGTTGAATGGCCTACACTGGAGAGCATTGGAGAAGTCAGATCATTTCATGGATTGGCTAGTTTCTACCAGAAGTTCATCAGAATTTCAGTTCAGTTTGTAACCCTATGATAGAGACAATGAGAGCTGACAGAAAAGATTTCAAGTGGACATCTGGAGCAGATAAAAGTTTTGAATTATTGAAGCAGAAAGTGACAGAGCAACCTGTTTTGGTGTTACCAGATTTCAATAAGGTATTTCATGTAGATTGTGATGCAAGTGGAAATGCAATAGGAGCAGTGTTAAGTCAAGAAGGTAGACCTGTAGCATATTTCAATGAGAAGTTGAATGATGCAAGGAGAAGATATTTAGTTTATGATCAAGAGTCCTATGCCATGATTCAAGCCTTGAAGAAGTGGAGACATTACTTTTTGCCTAAGGAGTTTGTTTTGTATACAGATCATCAAGCCTTGCAATATTTGAATAGTCAAGGTAAGTTGAATTAGAGACATATGAGATGGGTAGAGTTCATGCAGAGTTATACTTTTGTGTTGAAGCATAGGAGTGGAAAATTAAACAAAGTTGTAGATGCATTGAGTAGGAGAAGAAATTTATTGACAGAGATGAGAATTGAAGTCTTGGAATTTGATGAGTTGAAGAACATGTATAACAAAGATCTTGATTTTGTAGAAACTTACAAAGCATGTAAGGAAACTATTGTGACAAATAGGAGTAAGTGGTTGGACTATTTCATTCAAGAAGATATGTTGTTCAAGGGAATCAGTTATGCATACCTAGAAGTTCCATGAGAGATAATTTGATCAAGGAGAAACACAGTGGTGGATTGGTAGGACATTTTGGTGTTGATAAGACAGTGGCTTTGGTGAGTGAAAATTAGTTTTGTCCTCAGATACATAAGGATGTTAGGAAATTTGTGCAAAGTTGCAGAGTTTGTCAAGTTGCAAAAGGGAGTAGTCAGAACACTAGATTGCATAAACCTTTGACAGTACCAGAGAGACCTTGGGAAGACATAAGTATGGATTTTGTAATGGGATTTCCTAACACACACAGAGGACATGATTCAATATTTGTAGTGGTGGACATATTTTCAAAGATGACACATCTCATACCTTGTAAGAAGACAACTGATGCAGTGCATGTAGCTGACCTATTTTTCAAAGAGATTGTGAGATTACATGGATTACCTAAGAGGATAATTTCAGATAGAGATACAAGATTTTTGGGATATTTTTGGAAGACACTATGGAAGAAGATGAAGACAAATTTGAAGTTCAGTTCAACATTTCATCCATAGACTAATGTACAGACAGAGGTAGTGAATAGGAGTTTGGGAAACTTGTTGAGATGTTTGGTTGGAGAGAAGGCAGGAAGTTGGGATTTGATTCTTTCACAAGTAGAGTTTGCATATAATAATTTAGTGAATAGGAGTACCGGAAGAACACCTTTTGAGATTGTAACAAGAGTAAACCCTAGAGGAGTAACATAGTTGAGAGATATCAGTATGGAAGATGAGAGAAGTGCAGAAGGAGAAGAATTTGCAAAACATATAGAGACAATACACAATCAGGTAAAGAAGCCTTTGGAGGAGATGAATAGTAAGTACAAGGAGTAGGCAGATGAGAAGAGAAGACATAAAGAGTTCAAATTTGGAGATGAAGTGATGGTATACTTGAGAAAAGAAAGATTTCCAGTTGGGACATATAACAAGTTGAAGATGAAGAAGTTTGGACCTTGTCAGATACTCAAAAATGATTCAGGAAATGCATATGAAGTGGAATTACCAAAGACATTGGGTATATCACCTATTTTCAACATTGTAGATCTATACCAATATCATGAAGTAGAGTTCAGTGACAACATATCAGAAGACTTGAAGAAGCAGTTACCACAACAAGCACTAGAGCATATTGAGGACATTTTGGATAGTAGAATTGGATGCAGCACCAGAGGAAGACAATACAAAGAATACCTTGTGAAGTGGAAAGGCAGACCAGAAGAAGATTCATCATGGATTTCTCAAGCTAAGGTGGAACATCTTAGTTTCCCTCTAGCCCCACCAAAGTGAGGGACTCACTTTTTTCAATAACCCCTAATGTCTGATGCAGGAGCATCCTTAGTTTAAGAGCAATCTTGCATCAACCAAAAACATTTGCATTTCAGTTTGTTTTCATTTTAGTTCTTTTCTTTTCATTTTCCAGTTCAGTTCAATCAGTAGCAGTTTCTGTATTTTGGTCTGTATTCTACTGCAGTTGCATTTTAAACCTTGCAGAGCTAGACTTAACATCTAGATACCGTCATGCACAACATATCTAAAATTTAAAGCATTTGGATCAAGTACCAGAAAGTTATCGTTATCAGAAGATCAACTATTTTCTTAGAACAGAGCATCATGATAGTCTCAGATAATCAGCCAAAGGAGAAGACCTACGTAGCATTTCACAACCTTCGAATCTTAATGACACATCATTCAACATTGTTCGATTCATGGTTGACCTTCCCTGAGATCCATACATCATTCCATTCATTTGTAGAGGAGTTCTTCATGATTAGGTCTGACCTATCCGTGTACACATGTTATAGCTCCTCATTAGAGTTTGTAATGATCCTTGGCCGATGCAGAGGAATCTTTGGTTCTGGAGATGATATATATTGATGTAATAGATGCATAGGAAAATAGTTCACGATTGATAGAAGATAGATAGTTTTAATTTACGTGAAGGAGCTTCAAAGCTATATCTTGTGCCTATTCTGATATTTTGTAATCTAGCATGTGAGCCCTAATTGTAAGCCCACATGTTGCCAGCTAATCTGTATTTGAATTCTATGATATACTAAATGATTGAATCTGCATTTTGCTTCATATCTTTGAGTTGTTTCTGTTGTGTTTACTCTAGCTACACGTCTTGGATAGTTCTCTTTGAGGAACTTCCTAACAGTGACTGCACCATCAAGGCTCTCAGTCAAACATTATTGGAAGCCAACTCTTTGTTCCAATTCCCTCATCAGGGATTAATATATTTACTTCTTCTCATATGGCTATTAGTACTTTACAACATAATAGTGTAGGTATTGGTTTGTCTACAGGGTCTGTGAACCGCATAAATCAATATGGAAATGTTCCACCCATGGTTTCTTTGCCTTTTAATTCTCCTCCTAGTGCCTCTAGAGTTTCACAACAGCTTTCACAATCTCTTGTTTCTTCTCCACTCCTTCCACCTACACATACTGTTGATCCTATCATAAACTAGCTCTTGCAAAATGTTGGCTCATTGTAGTAGTAGCTTGCTACTCTTTCCACATCATCCTCACAACCACATGTTCCTGCATACTATAGGCATAGGCTACTTTCATTAGCTATCCTTGCTATACACTATTTCTCCAAAACTTTGAGGCACTAATATTTGAGAAGTACATTAGTAAAGGTGATCCGCAAACCCACATCTCTACCTTCATTGGTTTATACAGTGATTTTCTATTTCAGGATGCTTTGTTGGTAAAAAATTGTTCCCACGATCCCTCAAGGCCTCAAGAAGGTTGTCAATGAAACTGGTTGTGACTAGCACCTCCACATCCACCCTGTCCTCTGGGCCTACCACACTAGCATTTACACTCCTACTGGAGCAACTCCATACTCACATGTCTTTGGAGTTGAAGCTATCTTTCCCAATGAGATCGAATTGCCCTCCTTGCGCATATCTTTGTGTAATGTCATCACTGAAGAAGATTACCATGTTGCATGCCTCTAAGAGTCAGAGGTAATGGATGAATGGTGCCTCAACATCTTGAATCATCTCCAGGCATACCAGAACCGCCTTCACAAATCCTATAACAAGAAAATCCGTGCTAGAGAATTTGCAGTAGGTGACCTAGTCTTAAAAGAAAATCAAAGGAATCTCTTAGAAATAAACAAGAAGGGAAAATTTGAGCCTAATTGTTTGGCCCCCTATGTTGTCATAGCTAAATATGTTTTAGGAACATATCACATTTCTACTCTTGAGGGAGAAGAGCTTGAAGAACCTATGAACATCATCCATCTAAAATAATTCCATAGCTAGGCTGCTAAACACCCCAGATCAAAAATATAAAAAAAATCAAAAAAATGTCAAAAAATCAAGAAAAAAATCAAAAAAGCAAAAAAGTAAAGAAAAATAATTTGTCCTATGGTGAAAATCACTTTTTGTGGTGCCTTGGGCAAGTACCATGATGAAAACCTATTCATAGGCATCATGTGTAGTCTTAAATCTGATCCATTATTCATCCCTCCCACTATCACTATGTCCATCATCCCATCCACCTCATTCACTATCCACCATTCCCTCTATCTGAGCTTTCACCATCCATAAATTTGAGCATCCCTCATTCCCAAAATATGCATCTCCCACCTTAATCACACAAATCACAACATCACCATCCTATATGTGTCCCACAAGAGACTAAGTAACAAAAAAGTAGAACTTAGCCCCACAATCGATCCACATACCTTTCTCCCCCCATTCATCATCCCCACTATATGAGCTTCCATCCCCCTACCTCCATCACTTTTTAAATAGAGTGAGTAACAAAAAAGTAGAAATCACGCACACAATAACTCCTCCCACCCTATTCCCAGTCATCCACCAAATATCCCTTGATCACTATCCCTCGGTTCACCTCGTGGTTTTATAACATCACGTCTTTGCACCTCCAATAGGTCACCCAGCTAGTTAACCTATCCCCCTCACCATCTTAATCACCCTTGATCACTTATCCCCTAGTTTACCTCACGGTTTCATCACATCACATCTTTACACCTCTGCCAAGTCACCCAGCAAGTTATCATATCCCCCTCATCATCCTTGATTCCTCCCTCCCCCAATCCCTTTCATGGTTTTCAAAAACATCATGTTTTTACACCACCAACTCACCTAACAGGTTACCTTATCCCTCTCATCATCCTTGATTCCTCCCTCCCCCAATCCCTTTCGTGGTTTTCATAAACATCACATCTTTGCACTACCAAGTCACCCAACTAGTTACCCTATCCCCCTCATCGACCTAACCTCCCTTGATCATTCATCCCCCGGTTCACTTTCATGATTTATCACATCACGTCTTTGCACCTCCAACAAGTCACCTAGCTAGTTACTCTATCCCCCTCATCGACCTAACCTCCCTTGATCACTCATCCCCAGGTTCACTTTCGTGATTTATCACATCACATCATTGCACCTCCAACAAGTCATCCAACTAGTTACCCTATCCCCCTCCTCCACCTACCCCCCTTGATAGCTCATCCCCCAGTTTCTTTTCATGGTTTTATAGCTTCACATTTTTGCACCGCCAACACGTCACCTAGCTAGTTACCATTAATCCCCTTTGCATCACATCCCCATCCTATTTTTCCTAACCATGATTTTAATACCATGGTACAGTCTAAAAACTGACAAACCCATCCTCTACTCGGCCTCAATCCATCTACATCATACCATCCCTATATTCCCATTCATCACGTTACTAGAACTACATATCATCACCACCCGCATCTTAGTGTGCCTTAATCCCATTGATATAGGGTATGTAGGTAGTTTGGAATATGAAGGAAATATCCACTGTGTAGGAACATAAGATGCCATCCATCTAACCCACACTTGGATGGTCCCTATTACCTGAGCTTGTTGATCACACTTGACATCATCGCAATACGCTTGCTATGCATACTATCAAAACATCAAACTTTCACTCAAATCATGGACTACTAGATTAGCTTCAACCACAACTTATTGTCTATATACCTCTCCACCCATCCTTCAATTTATCCCCACCATCCATTGATCCCTGCCTTACGGATGCATCCTTCCTACAATAGGTAGACTCCTCAATCTACACACATCTTGGCAAGAGATATAATGGTCGTCTATTTGGTCAATTGGTCTTTTGTTTATTTATTTTATCTTTTGTTATATTCTTAGATTGTTTCCAAACTACCTTGATCTTACTATATCATGGTACATAGTGAAAAATCTAGAATGGGGCATGGTCATTGCTTTTGTATGTCATGCTTGTGGATTGTTCTCATTACTCCATTTCATATTTATATCTTGTAAATGTTGGGATTGGTTCTTAAATATTAGTTTCCTTTTGCATCTAAGGTTCCTCATACCTTTTGTGCACTAAGGGCTTATGTTATAAATCCCCCCTCATTTGTCTAGACAAGGTTGTACTATCTTGGGCATGTATGGGATCGTCCTATTATTTGCAAAGTCAAGTCCGATGCATGGGATACATTGTCACCTTGGTTCCTCATACCCTGGTGCATAACATCTCATGCTATATCAACATCAGTGCTCATAATTGTTACCAAGATTTCTACTACATTCAAAAATCCTCTTTATCCATACATCCTACATACACCCTCCTATTATCATTTCCTGCCTTCTATGTTGCTCTTGTTTTCATTAGGAACAATCTTCATCTCTCCCCTGCCTATTTTTTTCTACTACCTATTCACTTCTTGACCACTCCTCATCACCAGTTTCAAGACCTTGGTATCATGATTGATTATCCATTTATCAATTCATCCATGACATTACCATTCCCTCTTGCTATCCATCTCATTTGGTATTTATCCATTGATCTATCATTGTCATCTATAATATATGTTTATTAATCTAAACATATGTTCATTGTCCATTTGCTTTCCATTATCATCTTTCCATAATATATGTTTATTAATCTAGACATATGTTCATTATCCATTTTGCATAATATATCCATTCTCATTTTAGATTGTCATCCATAATTGATGCAGAGTGCCAGCAGAAGCGAATGAAGATTTGCCTATATCTTCCCTATCGGCAAGAGGTCTCCCAATGTTTCACCGAAGCCAAGAATGACTTCTCTATCGGGAAGACATGAGCTATCGGTCGTTCCTCATTCGTTTATCCCGACGGCCAAGTTCTCACTGATATCTCCGTAGTGGTTCGTTGCCTATCGGCAACACCTCATACTATCGGACCACGAGAAATTTCTTAGGCCGATATACTTCGTCACTCCGATGACCAATCTTCATCAGCCAGAATTCCTCCTTCGGCGAAGCTTCCTTCACCTACACCGACACCTTGTCTCTCACCGATATCGTCAGGCACATCGGCCAGACCCTCCGCTTCGGTAAGACTCCGGTTCGTGGCCCCGATGGTTCATCTCATTCTGACGAGTCCTTTGTCGCTGAGACTTCTTGAACTCCTTCCCATGAGCTTCTATCAGCGGGACTCTAACGGTCGCCATGACTTCTTCGGCTTCCCCCGACAAGGTTCCTCACGCCGATACTCTTTATCGGCGATACTCCGAGGATGTCTCACCGATCGGTGAAACTTTATACCGTCGGCTAAGTGTATTTTCCTTAGCCCGATATCGTTTCTCTCACCGATGCGAATAACAATGGTATGTGTCTCCGACACTATACCAATCTTCGACAAGACGGAGAGCCTTTCACGCCGATGGATCTCCAACTGTTCTGAGGTGCCGAACTAGAATTCCTTTTGACCGAACAATGGAATTTGGCCGTTTCATATATCAAACCCTCGATCACTTGTAGCAATCTGATCCCACATCAAAACTATCCAATTTCACTCTGATTTCCTGACTAGCCACATGACGATGTCTAGTCAAACTTGACTGAGTTCGCTGGCTTCCTGGGTAAGAATTCAACAACAACAAATGTGAAAAGTCTTTCCCCCATCACACTGATACTATACAAGGCTTCAGTGGACAGAGGAAAGGGCCTCCATGTATGAATCAAAACCCTACTCCTAGGTTACGAACCAGCCACTGTAGAACTGTGGGTTTTACACTGTCTGCACACTACAGAGTCACTATGGATTGACAGATAGCATCCGGTTAGGGTTCCATTTACAAAATCAGGATAAAGATATCAAATCACTAAGAACAACCAAGAAAATCAACACAGATCATACCCAGAACTCTCTTTATTTAGTTATCAAAAAGAACTTGTTGTAATACACACACTTCTCTGCTCCATGTGACATACAACCTGCCTCTAAAGAAGATGTAGAGACAGCAGTTATCCCCCTCCAACCGTGCAAACTGATTTTCAAATCAGTTAGCCGTTGGTTTACCCTTCATACAAGCAAAACTACATGTGTGCCTTGCACAATTACATTCATGGGACCAAATTGACCCTTATTACAAAATGAAATGGCTTAAGAGCCTTATGAGAAAACAAAAGAAAAGATGACCCTGCACTACAGAGAATGTGCTCCTGCACCATACTCCCCCTACAGGAAAACTCAAGTCCCTTGAGTTGCTAACTGCTGAAGTGTCTTCCCATGCTTTAGAATATCTGCTTCACTCATCCAGGTTGCCTCTGAATCAGGAAGATCCTGCCACTTGACCAAGCAGTCTTTGTATACCCCTTTTCTTGTCTTCTTGACAATTTTGGAATCCAAAATGCATTCCAATTGCAAAGGCTTACTTGGAGGTAAATCTCTGATCCAGTCTTCATCTTCAATCACAGCATCTGAGCCATCTTCAGCATGTAATGGAGGTCTAAAAGGGAACAGGTCTGCAACATTGAAAATGGGAGAGATACCAAGGCCAGATGGTAATTCTATCTCATATGCATTTGGACCAAATTTATGCACTACCTTACAAGGTCCTATCTTCTTCATCAACAATTTGGTTGGTTGCCCCTTAGGTAATCTTTCCTTTCTGAGGTAGGCCATCACCAAATCTCCTACCTTGAACTGTACCTCCCTTCGCTTCAGATCTGCCCTATCCTTGTACTTGGAGACAGTTTTCTCCAACTGAAGCTTGACCTGATCATGTACTGTTTTCATGGTAGCAGCAAAGTCTTCTCCTAGAGCACTCCTTTTATCCCATCCTTGGAGGTCTTTGAGTTCAAGTGGTCCTCTTGGGTGGAAACCATAAACTATTTCAAAAGGGCTTTTCCCAGTACTTCTGTTTCTTGAATCATTATAAGCATATTTAGCTTGACTGATCACTAAATCCCATGCCAATCCATGCTGTTTGGTAAGGCATCTCAAAAGGTTTCCCAAGGACCTATTAACAACCTCAGTCTGACCATCAGTCTGGGGATGGTAGGCTGATGAAAAAGACAACTGAGTGCCCAATTTTCTCCATAGGGTCCTCCAAAAATGACCAACAAATTTGGAGTCTCTATCAGTAACAATTGATAGGGGTAAACCATGAATTCTGACCACCTCTCTGAAAAAGAGACCAGCAATATGAGATGCATCATTTGTGCATTTGCATGGCACAAAATGAGCCATCTTACTGAATCTATCCACAATGACAAAAACACTGTCTACACCCCTTGCTGTCCTAGGAAGACCAAGCACAAAGTCCATGCTAATGCTTTCCCAAGGTCTGGTGGGAATGGGCAGTGGTTGGTACAAACCAGCATTAGAAGACATACCTTTGGCCTTTTGACATATGGTACAGCTTGCAACATATCTCCTCACATCTGTCTGTACCTTGGGCCAATAATAGAACCTGGTGACTTGTTCCAAAGTCTTGTCCAACCCAAAATGTCCTCCTAAGGCTCCATTGTGCTTCTCCTTGATGATATTGTCCCTCATTGAACATTTAGGAACACACAACAAACTACCTTTAAATAGGAGCCCTTCTTGCAGCACAAAATCAGAATACTCACCATGAAAAGTGTTAGCCAAACTTGCACACACTTCATAGGCAGCCTTGAAATCTGCATCATCCTTGTACAACTCCTTCAGACATTCTAGACCCATATGTTCCATTTGTACTTCCTGTATGACTAGTATCCTTCTACTCAAAGCATCTACCACTTTGTTGGCAACACCTTTCTTATGCTTAATAGTGAAGGTATAGGCCTGCAATTGTTCCATCCACTTGACGTGCCTATGATTCAACTTTTCTTGACTATTTAGGAAGCTAAGGGCATGGTTGTCAGTAAAAACAATGAACTCTTTTGGCAGTAAATAATGTCTCCATTTTTTCAGAGCTTGCACCATTGCATACAACTCTAGGTCATAGGTAGAATACCTCTGTTTGGCCTCATTCAACTTCTCTGAAAAGAATGCTACTGGATGTCCTTCCTAACTAAGAACAGCACCTATAGCCTGTTGGCTTGCATCACATTCCACAACAAATACTTTGTCAAAATCAGGGAGTACCAACGTAGGTAACTCGGCCACTTTCTGTTTCAACAGTTCAAAACTATCATCTGCTTGTTTTGTCCATTGAAATTTACACTTCACTCCACCCTTGATGGTATTGAGAATAGGAGCACTTATGTGACTGAACCCTTTAATGAACTTCCTATAAAAAGTTGCCAAACCATGAAAACTTCTTACATCTCCTACTGTCTTAGGAGTAGGCCAATTGAGAATAGCCTCAACTTTTGTAGGATCCATTTTCAAACAGCCATTGGAAATCACAAATCCAAGATACACTAGTTCAGTTTTCATAAAATCACATTTATCCAAGTTGATCATCAACTTACTCTCATGCAATTTCTTTAACACCTGTCCAAGATGCTTCACATGCTCTTCTTTGGTCCTGCTGAAAATCAATATGTCATCAAGATAAACAATAACAAATTTGCCAATAAATTCTACAAGTACCTCATTCATCAACCGCATGAATGTGCTTGGAGCATTACTGAGACCAAATGGCATGACAAGCCACTCATAGAGACCTTCATTTGTTTTGAAAGCAGTCTTCCATTCATCTCCCTGCCTTATTCTGATCTGGTGATAACCAGATTTCAAATCAATCTTGGAATAGTAACATGAACCACCAAGATAGTCCAACAGATCCTCAATTCTTGGCATAGGAAATCTATACCTTATGGTGATCTTATTGATAGCCCTTGAATCTGTGCATAATCTCTATTTGCCATCTTTCTTAGGAGCAAGTACACTAGGGACTGCACATGGACTAAGACTTTTCCTAATCAAACCTTTCTCCAAAAGTTCTTGAATCTGTCTACCTACTTCTTCATTCTGCTGTGGTGTCAACTTATAGGTAGCTTTGTTGGGTAATGTGGCTCCAAGAATCAAGTCAATCTGATGACTTATGTCCCTCATAGGTGGTAAGGAGTTAGGAGTATCCTCTACCACAAGATCTTGGTACTTATCCAGTAATTGTTGCACTTCCAATGGAATCTCCTTCTGCTGTTTGCTTTGCTGATTGGATACAGGCTTCATCATCAGTGCATACCCTTGGGTATCCTTCTCCTTCATGAGTTGTAGGAACTCTTTGCCACTCACTAACATGACACTGTTGTCATTGCTCTTCTCTCCAACCTGCTCTAGTAAGGGATCCATCTGAAACTTCTTACCATTCTTGGTGATCATATATGTATTCTTTTCACCATCATGCTGTGCCTTCACATCATACTGCCAAGGTCGTCCAAGAAGAAGGTGACAAGCATCCATAGGAATAATTTCACATAGCACCTTATCCCTATAATCACCTAGTTCAAACTCTACCCAAGTTTGTTCTTCCACCAAATAGTTCTGATTCTTATTCAACCAAGATATTTTGTGAGGATTAAGATGGGGTAATCTTTTCAGTCTACACTTTTCTACCATTTCAGTAGACACTACATTTTCAGTAGAACTTGAATCAACAATGATTTTATAGAGCTTACCATATGCTATTCCTTGGGTTCTGAAGAGATTTTTCCTTTGTGGGGGCTCCTGCTTCAATGGCATCTTCACGAGGGTCCTCTTAATCATCATATTCTCTCCTTCAAGCACTGGTGCAGCACTACCAATTGGTGAGTTTACACTCTGACAATCATTCTCCTGCAATAGTTGGTTCCTTCTCCCACCATCATGAGAGCTAGATGCCTTCTCAGGGCACTTACTTGCAGTGTGGCCTACTTGATTGCAGTTGTAACATCTTCCAGTGAAGACTCCACGTCCTCTGCCTGCACCACCACCTCTACCTCTGCCATTAGGTCTTCTCCAACCTCCGAAACCACCACCTTTCTGTTCTGTATCAGAACATGATTCTTGTTGACTTGAACTTTCCCCTTTGTTTGGCTGTCCTCTACCAAAATTACCTCTTCCTCTATTGTTCATGCCACCTCTTCCTCTGTTATTTTGATCACCTTTCCTTTTCAGTTTATCCTCTGCCCTAGAGGCTAACTGAAAACATTCATCCACAGTCTTGGGAACCACCATACTGAACTCATCCTGTATATTGTACCTCAGTCCATCCAAGTATCTAGCCACCATCTCTTTTTTCTTCTTCTCTGTGATTGGCTCTCATGCTCAATCTGTGGAATTCTTCAGTGTATGTAGCCACGTCCATATCTTTCTACCTAAGATGATTAAACTTTCTGATAGTCTGCAGATCATAATCACATGGTAGAAATTTGGCTCTCAGCATGGCCACCATTCTGCTCCACTTGGTGATTGGACTCTTTCCAACCTTCTCCCTTTCACATTGAGTGTAGTTCCACCAAACCAATGCAGAACCTCTCAATCTGGTCTTTGCAAACTTTACTTTCTTACTGTCACTATACTCTTTGAAGTCAAAGTAATTACTTATGGCTTCAATCCAGTCCACAAGAGTATCTCCATCCAGTTTCCCATTGAACGTGGGAACATCCATTTTCGGATCACCACTATCTCCATGACCCTTGAGTGCGTTCAGGAATGCCTTTTGATCAGCAGACATACCTTCTCCTTGAGGATTCTCCCCAGTTTCTCCTTCTTCATGGGTAAGTGCAAGAAGTTGGGTCCACTTTTTGGCCAAAAAGTGGAAGTGTTTTCCCTTATTTTCAAAATTTGTCATATTTGACCTTAAAATTTGAAGCACTTAGAGATGGAATCTTTAAAAAAGTCACTAAATATAAAATGTAGTACTCAGAGTCTAGTTTCCAAATATGTAATTTTTTTCAATACCCAGATGATACAAATTGATTTTCAATAGGCATTTCTAAAAACCACTATTTAAAAGTCACTTTTTTTTAACCATACCATGCACGTGTACGGCCAACATAATTTGACCTAAATAAAATTATTTTTCAAAATCCTTTTGGGAAAAGATGTGTAGTATAGTGAAGTTTGATGAGGATATTTTTTTATATTTTTTTTCCGAATAATTTTTTTTTATTAATTTTTTATTAGGCCTAATTGATACTTTTGAAAACCCCTCGTGTACGGCCAACATAATTTGAACAAAAAAAATCATAAAATTAAAATTTTTTTTTCATTGTGTAAAGAATGATGTGTAGATTGATGACATAATTTTTAAAAAAAAAATTTAAAAATTAAAAGTTATTAAAAAAATACAAACACCTGTCATTTCAAGTTTTTGGACCAGTTTGCTCATAAATTAAATAATAAATAGAAAAACAAGTCCAATCCAAAAAAAATTACATATTTGAAAACTAGACACTATGATCTGTAATGGGTTTTAATTTCGTAAAAAAATTCAGAAAAAAATGTCATCAGCCATATAGGTGAAGTCAGTCTTTCCTCTGGTTCTATACTTAGAGAAATACTTGCAGGTCCAAGGCTCAAGGTCGGCTACCCATGCCTTTCCCGAGCCTAAAACGAAACCAAAAGCGTGGGTATGAAATTCAAAATTTTAGAAAAGGGTACCCGTTTTAAAACGGGTACCCGTTCTAGAAAACAATAGAAAACAAAACGGGTACCCGTTTCTAAAATAGCAAAAAAAACGGGTACCCGTTTTTATTTTTTACTATATTTGGAAAGTTTCCAAATATAGTAAAAAATAAAAACGGGTAACCGTTTTTGTTTTTTACTATATTTGGAAAGTTTCCAAAAATAGTAAAAAACAAAAACGGGTACCCGTTTTTGTTTTTTACTATTTTTGGAAATGGGTACCCGTTCTAGGCTCGGGTGCCCGTTGCTAAACGGGTACCCGTTTTCTTTAAAACGGGTACCCGTTCCTGTCGGGATTTTTTTTTTGCACGACACTTCCCCTATATATGGACCCAACTTCTTGCTTTTACCCTCATCCTCCTCTGACTCAGAAGTGCTTCCATCCTTCTCTTTGGATCTTTCTTCCTTCAGTCTCTCTTCGAGCTTTTCTTCCACCATCTTCTGGATGGCTGCTTTACTCATCGTCTTGGGAGGCATTGTGCTAGCCTCTGTTTCTATCTCCAATTCTTCGTCTGACATACACGGCTGTGATTCAGAATATTGGCTCTGATACCAATTTGATGCAGAGTGCTAGCAGAAGCGAATGAAGATTTGCCTATATCTTCCCTATCGGCAAGAGGTCTCCCAATGTTTCACCGAAGCCAAGAATGACTTCTCTATCGGGAAGACATGAGCTATCGGTCGTTCCTCATTCGTTTATCCCGACGGCCAAGTTCTCACCGATATCTCCGTAGTGGTTCGTTGCCTATCAGCAACACCTCATACTATCGGACCACGAGAAATTTCTTAGGCCGATATACTTCGTCACTCCGATGACCAATCTTCGTCGGCCAGACTTCCTCCTTCGGCAAAGCTTCCTTCACCTACACCGACACCTTGTCTCTCGCCGATATCGTCAGGCACATCGGCCAGACCCTCCGCTTCGGTAAGACTCTGGTTCGTGGCCCCGATGGTTCATCTCATTCCGACGAGTCCTTTGTCGTTGAGACTTCTTGAACTCCTTCCGATGAGCTTCTATCGGCGGGACTCTAACGGTCGCCGTGACTTCTTCGGCTTCCCCCGACAAGGTTCCTCACGCCGATACTCTTTATCGGTGATACTCCGAGGATGTCTCACCGATCGGTGAAACTTTATACCGTCGGCTAAGTGTATTTTCCTTAGCCCGATATCGTTTCTCTCACTGATGCGAATAACAATGGTATGTGTCTCCGACACTATACCAATCTTCGACAAGACGGAGAGCCTTTCACGCTGATGGATCTCCAACTGTTCTGAGGTGCCGAACTAGAATTCCTTTCGACCGAACAATGGAATTTGGCCGTTTCATATATCAAACCCTCGATCACTTGTAGCAATTTGATCCCACATCAAAACTATCCAATTTCACTCCGATTTCCCGACTAGCCACATGACAATGTCTAGTCGAACTTGACTGAGTTCGCTGGCTTCCTGGGTAAGAATTCAACAACAACAAACGTGAAAAGTCTTTCCCCCATCACACTGATACTATACAGGGCTTCAGTGGACAGAGGAAAGGGCCTCCATGTATGAATCAAAACCCTACTCCTAGGTTACGAACCAGCCACTGTGGAACCATGGGTTTTACACCGTCTGCACACTACAGAGTCACTATGGATTGACAGATAGCATCCAGTTAGGGTTCCATTTACAAAATCAGGATAAAGATATCAAATCACTAAGAACAACCAAGGAAATCAACACAGATCATACCCAGAACTCTCTTTATTCAGTTATCAAAAAGAACTTGTTGTAATACACACACTTCTCTGCTCCGTGTGACATACAACCTGCCTCTAAAGAAGATGTAGAGACAGCAGTTATCCCCCTCCAACCGTGCAAACTGATTTTCAAATTAGTTAGCCGTTGGTTTACCCTTCATACAAGCAAAACTACATGTGTGCCTTGCACAATTACATTCATGGGACCAAATTGACCCTTATTACAAAATGAAATGGCTTAAGAGCCTTATGAGAAAATAAAAGAAAAGATGACCCTGCACTACAGAGAATGTGCTCCTGCACCAATAATATATGTTTATTAGTACCTATCTTTGGTACTACTATTGCAATGAGTTTTTTATCTAGTGATTAATCTATCTAGAGTAAAGCAATCAAAACAAATTTTAATTTTTCCTAAGTCTACATGAGAAAATTTTAACAAAAAATATTCGGAAAACCATTTATCTGTGTTGTGATTGGCCCAAAATTTGAGCTCTTAAGGACGGATTTTGCAGAAATACTATTTTGAGTAAAATAAACACACTAAAATCAAGGAGAAAAATATGGTGGGAGGGAAGTAGCTAACAATACTAACAAATTAACTTGTTTAATTAAACAAATATTTTTTTAATGTTAAACAAATAATATTTTTTTCTTTACCTCTATGCAAATATTATAACAAAAATTCTAATATCTATATCAATATAATATTCATATTAATGTGATTATTTAATTTTGATTCATTGTATATATTATTTATAAATTTGATATTTTAAATATTAATGAAACCATATAATTAATTATATATTAATAATAGAATGTATATTAAATTATTGATTATACAAATTAGTAGAATTATCATTATATTTATATTATGTTATATTATAGTAAAATGAAATATTAATATATATTTGTGTATAAATATTAAATATTGAAATATTTTACTCCTATGGAACACATAATCATTTAATTTTAACATTACTTTGGTATTGTTATATTTGTACTAGCATATCTATATTTAAAAAATATATCTAAAGTACACTGAGAGATATCCTTCTCGAGGTGCCTATTCCACCTATGTGTGGTAAATTGATTAAAAAATAGGCACCTCGAGAAGGATATCTTCGGCATACTTTAGATATATTTTTTAAATATAGTTATGCTAGTAGCAGCCATAGTGGCAAGCTTAATTCTAACTATATTATATATCTTAAGAATTATTATAATTATATAATATAATATTATAATATAGGTTAGATATATTATTATATTAATTATATATAATATAACCCTAACCCTAGTTCTACCTTTAGATCTACTTAAACCTAATTCTATTCCTAATTCCAACCCTTATCCCAACCTTAATTCTAACCATAGTTCTAAATATAGATATAAATGTAAATGACTTTTGGTGTTTTATTGTAACTATAACCCTAACCCTAACATTCAGGCCAATACCAACCCTAATTATAACCCCAAACCTAACCCTGATTCTAATCATAGTTTTAACCCTAATTCTAACCTAAACCCTAACCCTAACCCTAATTCTAACTATAAATCTAACTGTAATTTTAACCCTAACACTAAATCCAACTATAATTCTAATCTTGATTTTATTGGTAACCTTAATTCTTACCCCAATACTAATTCAAACCCTAATTCAAACCCAAGTTATAACTATAACCCTTACCCTAACATTAATCCTAATAGTAATGCTAACTCTAACTCTAATTGTAACTCTAACCCTAATTATAACCCTAACCCTAATTCTACCCTTATATCTATCCCTATATAATATAATAGGTATGCTAGAATTATATATAATATAACCCTAACCCTGACGTTAATCCCAACAGTAATTCTAGCCCAAAGCCTAATTCTATCCCCAACCCTAATAGTAACCATATTTATAACCCTCATTCTAACTTGAACCTAAACCCTAACCCTAACCCTAATTGTAGGCCTAACTTCTAATTTGAACCCAAATTTAACTATAACCCCCTAACCCTAAAATTAATCCTGACAATAATTCTAACCCTAATTTTACCCTTAGATCTACTTAACCCTAATTATATTACTAATTCCATCCCTAATCCCAACCTTAATTCTAACCATAGTTCTATTTATAGATATAAATGTAAATGACCTTTGTTGTTTTATTATAACTATAACCCTAACCCTAACATTCACCCTAATTCTAACCCCAACCTTAACCTTGATTCTAATCATAGTTTTAACACTAATTCTAGCCTAAACCCTAACCCTAATTCTAACAATAATTATAATGGTAATCCTAACCCTAATTGTAATTATAACCCTAAATCCAATTATAATTATAATCTTGATTTTATCGCTAACCCTAATTATCGCCCCAATACTACTTATATTACTAATTCAAACCCAAATTATAACTATAACCCTAACCCTATCCTTAATACTAATAGTAATGTTAACCCTAACTCTAATTCTAACCCTTACCAAAATTCTAACAGCAATTCTAATCCTAATGATAACCCCAATTCTATCCCTAACCCTAATTCTAACCTAACCCTAATTCTACCCCTAACCCTCATTTTATCACTACGCTTAATTCTATCCTTAACTCTAACCCATGTCATAAAACTCATTCCTCACCTCAATATTAGTGTTCCATTGTCCCACACCAATATTTAAAAGTCATATTGCATCACATGGAATTGACTCCTGAATTTCAAATTTTAAAACTTATAATTTTGTTAACTCTTGCCCATTTCTTTCCCACCATGAGCTGACTTGGTACACATTTTGTATGATATATCACTTTGAGGGTCTTAGATATGTGATTTCTGATGGCATTATCATTTTTTAAATATTTTGAGGGATTGTGTTCTTACTTATCATTATTCCATTATTATATCTTTTCTTTTAGAGTTTTGTGCTATGTTGTCATATCCCCTCCTCTATAGGCTAACTAGGGAAGATTTCATAAAAGAAACTATTACATGGCAGCACTCCATAAAACAAAGGATGATGGATGCGGTTTGAAATATATTATGAAAGAGTTTTAGAAAGGCCAACCTCCCATAAATAAATTCATATAAGACAAAAGTGCCTTATTCAAATACATAGACTATGTTCTATTTAAGAATATAGACTAGAGGATGAGTTTATGTGCAGTGATATTAATTAAGTATATAAAAGGATGCCTCCATATAAGACAAAATCTCTTATTTATATAATATACGACATGTTTATTATATACTAATATATGCAATTTAAGAGGAGTTATGAAAGTTGTGATTTGGAATGATATGCATGAAGTATATGAGGCAGTGATCAAGGATAGGAGACAATGATCTAAGGCAGATCATATTTAAAGAAAACAATCTAGTAGTTACCATATTTAAGATTATAAGACAACACTAACAAATAGGCAGTGACTCATATTGTTAGTGACTAACAAAAATTTGCATTCCATATTAGAAGTGGTGTTGACTCTTTATAAATGGTTATGTCTCTAAAGAAACGTTACCTCCATTCACAAGAAACACAAGGATATATAAGGAAGGAAGGAATGAGAAGAGATGGGTGTAAAGGGTGGAATTTGGATAATTGGTTTTTGATAGTTAAGTGTAAATCCTCATTTCACCCTAATACATTCAAGGACTTTGGGTCGAGTGGCAGTGCACTATCAGGCCCTTGGTCACTTAGGAATGTAGGGAATATTGGATTAGGATGATTTGATTGCCAATTATGCTCAATTATGCTCAATTATACATCAAAACCCTAATTATGCAAATACGGAAGCAAATGGACAAATTACTGAAAATGCTACGACATGAAGATGTAAAATGATAGATAAATGTGCACCTATTTTTGAAGTTCGGGAAGCAAAATAGTCAGGGACTAATGAGCGGGCACCCTAGTCCAATGCCCTAATTTTTGTCAAGATCTGGGAACTTGACCTATAACTTGTTCCTGTTGTCACAAAGATTTTTCCATTGCAAAATCTTGAGGACTAATGAGCAGGCGCCTGAGTCCAAGTCCCTATTTTCAACTTTGGTCTGTGAATCTGACACTTTGCAACACTCTCCTACAACTCCACTTTTCCTGCTTCTTCAACCTATAACCTACAATCACAGAAAAATGGGGAGGAGTTTGTGGTATTTAGAGGCTTACCTTAGTCAAGCCCCAAAGAAACATTCAAGTCTTCTGAACACCGTTGTCAGATAGAGAGTGCATGCCCTTGGAGGTAGAGGAAAAAACCAAATGATAAATTCTTGGAAACACAAATGATATCACCTTGTAGTGAAGATCTCATTAAAGGAAGAAGCTCTTCATGCCATGAGGAGATGGATGCTCAAATCTGCAAATACAAACACATAAACAACACAATATCTACTCTTGCTACACAATGAATGCCTTGAATGCCAAAAGATCACAATTGCTTGCTAGTAATCATCTAATGCCCATCTAGTTTTACAAATGAATGCCTAAGCATGCTTATATATGGAACTACAAACACTCCCGCCAAGAATTTCATAATTCAAACTTACCGTGTCAGCATAGGACCTAAATAATGGTCACAAGCTGACACTCAAAATTTGTGCCTGACCCAAAATAGGGTAGGAATAGGGCATTGGTGCCCAAGTCCTCCCTCCCTATTTTGGTAAGGGATTAGTTCAATGGATCCCCCTAGGTCCCATTTACCATGAAAATTAGGGTTCATTTCATCAGGATGCCAAAATATGATGCAAGATGTCCTAAATGCAGATAAAAGACCTGGGACCTAAATCTTACGAAGGAAAAGCCCACAAGGGGACATTTTTTGACATTACATTTAGCCCCCACTTTAATGTATGTATAAACGCGAGGCCAATACATGCATTAAAGTACGATCAACAAACACGCTAAGCACAGAGAAGACATGCCAAACACAGAGAAGGCAATGACAGGCACACAAAACACAAAGAAGACAGTTACAGTCATGTAAAACATGGATTGAACAATAGATGCATAGAAGATAGTTAATGCATGGAAGACAGAAATGATTTCTTTTCTTTTCTTTTTCTCATATATATGAAATGCAAATGCAAGTACAAGGAAAGTAAACACACCTCCCATAATGCAAGAATCACTCATTGCGCTAGTCTTTAAACTACATATATGGGGCAACACACACGCAAAACACGCCAAACCTCCCAAAATGTAGGAAGCACTCATCATGTTGGTATTTAGACTGCATATGGGGTAACAGACATGCCAAAAAAACCAAGCACGCCAAACACACACACTTTGAAGACACGGAGAAAACATGATAGACAAGCAATGGAGTGTTCCTATTTCTAGGCTCATCACCATCTCAGGCACATTATAGGCACACACTAATGATTGGGCTTTGCCACAACAATCGCTGAAGTCCCGCTTAAGGGTTAAGTTAGTCACAAAACTGCTCCCCACCTCCCGATGAGGACTGTTTGAAAATGATAGGATGGGCACTCTCCACAAGAGATACACCAACCTCACCTCCACAAAGGGCTTAAGATGATTGATTGATTGCAAACAAACTCAGAGTGCAGGAAGTACTCATCGCACTAGTCTTTAAACTGCACCTGAGGACAAGCACATTTCTAACATCTACAACAGACAACTTACCTTATATATGCCCCCACCTTAAGGTGGTTGATATCAGGCATCAATATCAAGCACGTTAAGGTAGGAAGAAACACACAAGGGAACATGAGCTCTCGTAAAGCCCATGCCCCTTAGAGGTGACATGTACTTTATGATCGCCAAATGTTCCCACAAACACATCCCTACAAGAAACATGTTAGTGTCCACATAATCATGATAAACAACAACATAAATACATATGATCAATCACACAAAGAGCCAAGGTTATACTATGAATTTGGAGATTGAGGATAACTGTGGGGCTATATCATGAAAATCTCAGAACCAAGTGTCACCAAGGCAAGATTCAAAGACAAACAAAGTGCATGGAGTATTGTTATGTTTTGTAAGTGAGATAAAAACATCATCAAAATCACTACGTAGAAAGCACGGAGTGCTTCTACTAGCCAAGTGTCAGATAAAATATACAACCCCATCGTCATATTAGGAACTAAGTCCAATTTTTTATTTCTTGCTAAAGGGACGCTAGGTCCGCATTAGTATAAATGTTTTTTCATCATCTGCCCGCTAGATAGAAACACTAGAGGAAGGTAAACAATAAATCAGAGAGGAGAAACAAGTACCTTAGGGACAGTCATGTAGGAGGGTGCCCCCAAGTCACCAACTGCAATGCTATATCCGTAAGATACAACACACAACAATGAAATCAGAGAGAGAGGCAATATAGAAGAATGATGATACAAATAGAAGAAGGTCACAATAGAGGTGGTCTCTTGGTATCCCAAACCTTACGAGAGAATTAGGGGTCATCCCAGGAGGCCTAAACAACACATAACACATCACGGGGGAAGCACATCATGAAAGAGATAAAGGGTTAGAGATACTTACCTATTTCATCTCAATGTTAAGAGCATACATATCTAGGATATTTGTCATGTTGTTTTGGTCTTATTGATATTGCATTAACATTGAGTTTAGGGCGACGGGAGGCTTTCTTTTCTTTAAAAGGATTATATCCAATATCGCTTGAGTAATGTGTTGAAGTAGATTCTATAGGTACTCGTATCCCTTGTTCATTTACACCACATCCATTACCTAGATAGTCACAATTTTTATAAAGGATTTTAAATCCTCGACCATAGAGGGATGTCATTTCTTTAGGGGATAGTGAAGCCTCGTAGGTCTCGTAGTTTGTGGTATAAGTGAGAGTAGTGTTTTTATTTTCTACCAAGGGGACTTTAGGTTTCTTAGGTGCTTCAAAAGATTGCTTAGGTGGAATCGATGTTACTTTGGATGTGTCAAGGCTATTAATTTTATATTCCCCTATACCACAAGGATTAAAATCTAAAGAATCCCAATCATCACCAAAAAGTGCATTCAATGGTATAGAATCTTTCACAACATCATTCGAGGCTAGAGGCATTGATGAATTAACTCATAAATTGTTTAAGCTCATATGATTGTAAATTGGTTTTTGAGTTTCAATATGTAAATTGTTATCTGATTCAGGATCAGCATGAATAGTATGAAGTTTAGCTTTGAATATAAATTTGATTGAGTGATGTAGGGTGGAAGGAATTGCCCCCAATGCATGAATCCAAGGTCTACCAAGAATCATGTTGTAATATAGAGAACAAGGCTTGACATGAATCAGGGTAGGCACAATCACAGGTCCTACTTGTATAGGTAGAGTTATAGTGCCTACAGATTGTTGTTCAACATTATCAAAGCCACGAATGCTAATGCCATCTAGTTTGATTTGTGATGTGTCAGCCTTGATTTTGTGTAGTAGGTCAATGCTACAAACATTAAGAGCCAATCCATTGTCAATCATAACTTTTTTTACCATTGTTTTATTTATCGTGACAAAGATTATAAGAGGATCATATTGGTTTTGAACTTCAATTGACGGTAATTCCTATGGTTGAAAGAGAATATATGTTTTTATTGCATGCATACTATCCAATATGGCTGCTACATCATTAAAGTTAGCATTAGGTGTGACAATCACCTTTTGTAAAGCTTCTTGAAGCATTCCATGGTATGTAGGTGATGTTTGTATTAAATTCCAAAGAGAGATCTTAGCCTAAGTAGCGCAGATTTGCTCAACAAGATCATATTCTTGACCAATTTTATGAGTAAGACAAGGTGGTGGAGGGGGCATAGGTTGAGAACATGGAAGAGAGACATGCACATGAAGTGCTTGCTTACTTTGCTTGTTATTACAGGTGTTGTATGTATGAATAATTACATTATGAACACCATGATTTCTTTGAGTAATTTGCTTTGCATAGTCGTAGATGTCATATGTACGTTTACCTTGAACCGTAATCACCAGCTTTAAGCAAGAGGGTGCACTAGGTGCCCCTCAGAAAATCATCTTAGGAATATTAATACCAAGTTTATTAATGAAGATTGAATTAACATTGTTTTCCTCTTGATTGCACCCAACATCCATCCCTAAAGGATTTAATGTGAGAGACCTTTTCTCATCCACTAATGCTACATCTTGGCCAGGGAGAGCAATGGGATGAGAGGAAGGTACGATGTTTTTAGGAAGATTAGGTGTTACATCATTGATAGGGCTATCCATAGTCTTCTCATCCAAGGTTCTTGGAATTTCAACTATAGGAGAAGGAGGATAACTTATGGAATCATCATCATCGTCATCACCATATGTTTTAGCTATTAGATCCAAAGTATTAAGGGAGCTTTCACTCTCATCATTCTCAATGTGTCTTGTCAAATCTTCTACTATACAAGGGTATGTATTCATAAGAGATATGAAGTTGTCATAGTCAAATACATAGTCAAGTATTTCAAATGAAGAGCATTTAAATATATCCTTGTGATACATAGCTTGTATATAAGTGAGAACATGAGGATTCACATTAAGAAATTTCTAGAAACTCTCGAAGTTTTTGATATATGCATGTAAAGATACCAAAGAGTGATGAGATGAAGATGCCATAGTGAAATGTCTTGTAACATAAATGTAAATTAATATTTTAAAAGATTTTCAAAAGTATGCAAAAGACAAGTCCAAAACTATGTGCAAAATGACCTAAAATGCTTGATTTTTTGTACTTTTTCAATGCAAATACATGAAAGAAAAGGTGTTGTAAAGATTTTGATCAGGGGAAGAAAATAATATGTCTATTTTTATTCCAATAAAGCAATAAAACTCTTCACAACAAACTTTTGATGCAAATCTACAATGATGACAATTCCAAACCTAGTGAAAATGCCCTAAAATATGCAATTTTTCACAATTTGTCAATCCCAAGACCTAACGAAAGAGGTGTTGGAAGAAATTTTAGGAGGTTCAAAAAATAATAGAAATAATATCAGTCACCTAGAATCATAAAATATTTTACAACACGCTTGGAGTGCAAATCTAGGTCAAACCCTAGGGCAAATATAGTAAAAATGTGTAATTTTTCACCAAATTTTCAATACAAAGGTCCGATAAAAAGGTGTTGTAAATAATTTTAGGAGGGGAAGCAAATAATAACCCTGATATAAGCCAATTAGTGTAAAAATATTCTTTACAACATGCATATAGTGCAAATCTAGAGAGTCGATAAGGCCAAATCTAGTGAAAATCAAGGTTTTTCAAGCCCTAGGTTTGTGATCTAGATACAAAATGCTATGAATGTATTGAAATATGATTTATGATGAGAATTAGGTCCCCTCAGATCTAAAAATAATTTTCAAGTCCTACAATGCAAAATGCAAGTGCAAATCTAATGAAAAATGCTAGTTTTTCTTGAAATTTTCTATGTAAAAATGCAAATTTTTGAGATCTAAATGCAAATTTACACTACAATGCAACACTAAAGCCAAATGAAAATTTGAATGAGTGTCTAATATTGGTAGGAAAATCTGAAACAAGATTTTACCTACAAACCCTAGTTTTTGAAATTACTAGGTTATTTGAAAAATTCAAAATTTCTAACAAAACCCTAGCAATTTTATGATGAAAATGCAATGCAAGCTATTGATTTTTTGTAATTTTCTGTAATTTATCTCAGATCTAATGCAAAAATCATAAATTTGATGAAATTCAAATTAATTGATGCAAAATAGAAACCCTAAAATGCAATTTGTTTTCAAATTTTTTAAATTTTTCAATTTTTTTGTAAGTTTTCCAATGCAATAAGGTGAATGATGTTATGAATGAATAAAATCAATGCAAATCTAAACAAAAACAACTAGCACGGTGTAAACAAGTCCAACAACATGGGTTCACCAAAATGTAAAGGGTGGAATTTGGATAATTAGTTTTTGATAGTTTAGTGTATATCCTCCTTTCACCCTAATACATTCAAGGACTTTGGGTCAAGTGGCAGTACACTATCAGGCCTTTGGTCACTTAGGAATGTAGGGAAGATTGGATTAGGATGATTTGGTTTCCAATTATGCTCAGTTATGCTTAATTATACATCAAAACCCTAATTATGCAAATATGGAAGCAAACAGACAAATTACTTAAAATGCTGCAAGAGGAAGATGTAAAATGACAGATAAATGTACACCTGTTTTCAAAGTTTGAGAAGCAGAATAGTCAGGGACTAATGAGAGGGTACCCTAGTCCAATGCCCTAATTTTTGTCGAGATTTAGGAAATTGATCTGTAACATGTTCCTGTTGTCACAAAGATTTTTCTGTTACGAAATCTGGAGGATTAATGAGCGGGCGTCGGAGTCCAGGTCCCTGTTTTCAACTTTGATCTGCAAATCTGACACTCTACAACACTCTCCTACAACTTCACTTTTCCTTCTTCTTCAACCTGTAACCTACAATCACAGAAAAATGGGGAGGGGGTTGTGATATTTAGAGGCTTGCCCCAGTCAAGCCCTGGAGAGACATTCAAGTCTTCCAAACATCGTTGTCAGATAGAGAGTGCATGCCCTTGGAGGTAGAGGTAAAAACCAAATGATAAATGCTTGGAAACACAAATGATATCACCTTGTAGTGAAGATCTCATAGAAGGAAGAAGCTCTTCATGCCATGAGGAGATGGATGCTCAAATCTACAAATACAAACACATAAACAACACAATATCTACTCTTGCTACATAATGAATACCTTGAATGCCAAAAGATCACAATTGCTTGGTAGTAATCATCTAATGTCCATCTAGTTTTACAAATGAATGCCTAAGCATGCTTATATATGCAACTACAAACACTCCGGCTAAGAATTTCATATTTCAAACTTACCGTGTTGGCATAGGACCTAAATAATGGTCACAAGATGACACTCAAAATTTGGGCTTGACCCAAAATAGGACAGGACTAGGGTGCAGGCACCCAAGTCCTTCCTCCCTATTTTGGTCAAGGATTAGTTCAAGGGATCCCCCTAGGTCCCATTTACCATGAAACTTAGGGTTCATTTCATCAAGATGCCAATATGATGCAAGATGTCCTAAATGCAGATAAGAGACCTGGGAGCTAAACCTTATGAGGTAAAAGCTCCCAAGGGGACATTTCTGATGTTGCAATGGGAAGAATCAATCGACATCAGTCGATCAATCACAAAGCAATATTAATCATCAGATCCTAACAAGACACACTTCAGTGAATATAAGGGACACAAAGGTACGATAGATTGAAGAAGGAACTTGGCAACCCAGCACAGTGAACAGTATATCAGAGACAAACCCTTAATTAAGATTATATCAGAAACATATATATATATATACAACCAAAACTAAAACATATATAACCCATATTCAGGTGTATTTCTATCACTTCTATTCTTATATTTGTATAAACATTACCATGCATAATAGATGAATATTTAATACATACAAGATGTGTTTGACTATTTGGAACCCACCTTGTAGGAAGGGCCTGGGGTGTAAGCAAAAGGGGTAAATGAGGCTAGTAGGTAGCCAACCAGAGGGCCCTACACAGAGAGCCAAGTTACTGACTTATGGCCCCCACCCAACTCCTCAAGGTGGCAAGTGTCTTTCAAGAGTCAAGGTCATGATGGGGAAAGCACGTACTAAGTTGCCAAGGGGGAGGGTTGTGGAATACACCTTCTTAGGCTTGCAATATGGCTTCGGGTGGACCCATCATGCCCCTTCTCCCAACTATGTTGCATTGTTGACAATTTTTGGATGTGATACAATGATCTAACCCTAACTAGCATATGTACATATTTGCATATACTGTGGTGAATGCAGGGTTCCAATCCAAGGTGAAACCCTAACCCTAATTTGTTGCCCTTTTATGTCTAGTAGGTGAATTCTAGGGCAAATAAGGATAGGAGACATTACATATGTTGAGATCTCTCCTTTACCCACCCTAGCTACCCTTTCCAATCCCATTAGGTTTCCATTTTCATATCTAATATACCACTAATTCTAACCCTAACCCTAATTCTAACACTAGAGTTAGTGTTAGGGTTAGGGTTAGGATTGGGTCATTTCAAATGATTTCATTGGTACAATATTAATTCCCAAATTTATATTAATAGATAAAACCATTTTGTAAGGAGTAATTTTTTAAAGACATCATTTGACATCATAAGCAAAACATATAATATGAAGTATTCCAATGCATGTACATTGCCACCCTAGTACTTGTACACATAAGAATAGTATTTGTCAACATAATAGTCTTATCTATTTATTTGCAAATACTCTTACCTTTCAAAATTACACAAATCATTCATATCATGGTTGTTTGATTTGAGTTCCACAAATCACTCATGTTTTTTTTGATCTCTTAGCCTTGTTTTAGGATCTTACTTTTTTAACCCCAAAATTACACTCTTTTGGTTCAAACTTTTCTTATTTAAAAGTCAAAAAAAATCATATATTAAAAATTTTAGTAACTATTCTAATAAGCTTGTAGTCTAAATATTTCCATTATTTGGGTGTATTTCTTTTCAATTTGTAATCTATTTTATATTGTGTTTTGTGAATTTTCACAATACAATTGAATTGCATACCAAAACCCAATTTCTTAATAGTTATATTTTTAATGCAACCTTGGAAATGTTAGTGCTTGTTGAAACAATTTTGTATGTAGCTTGTTAAATACTTTTTAATGGTGTTTATTCTTCATATATTTGTTCATCTTGATAATCTTTCATGCAAAAATGGGAGATAGAATGCCAACAATTGACATAATTATAATGTTGGAGAATTGTATGATTCTAAGCTCTTTTTACATGGTATTAATTATGTTTGATAAAATAATTCAAGTGAATGTTTTATATGTATATAGAGTTGATAGAAGTAGAACAATTAATATAGTAGTTAGAAAATTTTACTTTTGTAAGATCTTACATTTAATATCTTCCAAAGATGGAATTCCCAATGTAGCCCTAATTACTAATATAGGCTATATATTATTTTTACTATATATACATTGCTTATATTTAGTTTTTTTCCAAAAGTGGTTGTAGTAGTTATTATAAAGGCCCATGAATAATGTAATTAATTAGTTTTATAAATTTAGTTTTTACTTCATCACTAGTTACTCTAAGATAAAGAATGAATACTATTTTAACTTTTAATATAACACTAATTAGACATTTTGTGGGCTTTCATAAAATATCTGTAAAAAGAAAACTAAATTCATATAATCAAAGATCTTAAATACATTTATCTAAGAGAGACATAGAGAGATATCAAGACTATATCTCTGGTGTTCTTTAGATAGATATATTTAAGATATATATTCTAGTTTAGAAATTTTATTAATTATATATATATATATATATATATATATATATATATATATATATATATATATATATATATATATATATTGAGGAACTAAAATATATACATATTACTATATAATGTTAGTTTTACTTAAACAATTATTTTATTTACTTTATAGATTTGCATTTAAAAAGATTGAAGAATCCTAAAAATTAATTTTTAATTTAATCCAAATGATATGAAAAAATTAGTTATAATTGTCTAATGGAATTAATTCCCATTGAAAAAATCTTTAATCTTTTAAAAATTGAAGAACTATAATCCTACCTGTATACAAGAAGGACGTGTCATTCAAAAAGAAGCTTTGTTGATAAAACAGATTTGCTTTAAATCAATTAACTCAGCTTTTATTTTGTATGACAAAAAGAATTTATTTTTAGAAGATTTGGATATAGATAAGAGTGGATGAAATACAAATTAAATAAATAAAATTTATTTAATTTATGTGCATCATGAATAAATAAATAAAATATTTATTTTTATTTATTTTTAGAAGAAGGATGCAATAATTAAATTATTTAAAATTATTTAATCATTTGATGGAAAATAGAAGAATAAGGAAATTAATTAAATAAATAGAATTTATTTAATTGATTATGGAGAGGGAAGAAGATTTGATTTGATTTTTTGCTTTAAAGGAAATAAATCCTAAAAAGATGAGAGGAATAATAGATGAAATATCTAATTAAATAAATTAATTAGATATGCATCAGTTGCAATTTTAGAAAGAAAGCAAGAAGATATTTTTAGAAGAAAGCATTAAACTAATGTAATTTACCCTGCAATTAGTTTTCTTTGCAACTACAACTCTTAGCTCTAACAATTAGTTTTTAATGGAATATTTTTATAGAATTAATTCCCATTGTAAAAATCTAAAACAAAGGTCATTAAACTAAATATTAATTTTCTTTGTGGCTTTTAAAAATCAAATAATTATAACCCTAGCCCTCACTAAACTAAAATAATGTAATTTACCTTGTTATTTTTCTTTGCTAGCCTTCATTAAACTAAAGTAAATAATTTACCCTCACATTAATTTTCTTTGTAGGATGTAGTAGCAATTCTTAGAATAATTTTTAATAATTTGATCCAAATGATACCAAAAACTTAATTATAATTTTTTAAAGGAATTAATTCTCATAGTAAAAATCTAAAACAAAGGTCATTAAACTAAATATTAATTTTATTTGTGGCTTTTAAAGATTGAAGAACCCTAACCCTAGCTCTCATTAAACTAAAGTTAATAATTTACCCATCGTTAATTTTCTTTCTGGTTTTCAAAGATTTGTTTATGCAACAAAAATATTAAATAAATTATAATTTATAGGTTCCATAATTTAACCTGCACTTTAACTACAATTTTCTTTTTATTTTAATGAGTATCATGTAAATAGAATAAGAATAAATAATACACAATGCTAATCTAACCTGAAATTCATTTTGCAAGAAAAATACAAAAAAAGATGGATGAATAGTGCCCTTACCAAAAAAACTTCTCTCCTTATCGATTAAACTTCTTCTCCCAATTCAATTTGTTCTTTTTTTTATTTGATTTTTATCAAATTTATGTTTGAGTACTACTTATATTTATACAAAAAAAAAATTGGTTTGTAAGAGGTAAGTTTTATATTAATGTAGAAAATTTAACCTACCGGCACCAGGTGAGATCACAAAAGAGGGATCTCATCCCCATGGTTGCTAGAATACCTTAATGGCCAACCATGGCCAGCATGCTACAATGCATTAGAAAAGAACAACGCACATCTACTCCTTATGAGTAGCATTTTGCCCACCAAAATTGGTTTGAGATTGCAAATGCATTTTAATCCTATTTAACTTTGCATTGAGATTCTTCTTTTTCTTGTTTTATACTTCTTGTTAGTCCTCCCCATCCTCCTTTTGCATTTTTTGTTGCATGAATTGTGATGAAGTGTGTAGATTGCTCCCACCTTTCGGTGTAGAAGTATTCCTGTCACTTTTTAAAGAAATAGTGGTAACTAGTTTCGAGATCACAAACTAAGGATTGCCTTTTAGGGGGCTGCCTGATTATTGAGGCAGACTTTGAGATGAACATGCTTCTGCGCAAGGATTCAAGGCTTGATGTGCCTCATCTTTCCCTGCCTTGCCCTTTAGAGAGGAAACGAGCTTTTGTGAAGGTTCAACCTTTCCCTCCTTCACTTTTGATGGGGCTTTGACTGTGTAATGATGAGGCATAGCACTCTCCCACTAGGACTGCTGATCAGAATTTTTAGTGATTTTGGGATAGGAATTGGCCATATGGCCTATTTCAAAACACTTCTTGCATTGGAAGGGTAAACCTTCGTAGTCTAGGAGATGCATCCAATTGCGGTCAGCAAACTTGAAAGTGATGTCTGTAGGAAGATGTCTTGTGATATCCATGTCTACAAGGATGCGGGCAAAAGTTGTGTGGGTGAAATTAGTTGTGTTTAAATCCACTGCAAGGAAGCTACCCAAAGAGTCCCCAATCACTTGGAAGCAATCTACAAACCAGAATTGTAACGGGAGATTTGGAAGGCGAATCCATACGGGTTTAACAGAGAATGAAGTAATAGCAAGGTTGAAATCTGGAAACTAAGGTTTGAGAAGGAGTATGCTTTGCCCCCAACACCATTTCTCTTGCAAAATGGTGTCCCTGTCCTGAATGCAATCAAATACCACAATAAAAAATCCTTGAGCACAAGGGTAGACTTCTATGTTACCTCTGAGAGTGGGCCACCAAGCCGATGAGATCCAGTCATGTAAATCTGATAATTTTGGCCAAAGGTGATTGAATTGACCAATCAATCTGTTGGAGGCAAAAAATATTCACCAACATCAGCTTCCTTTTTAAGTTTCTCTGAAAAGACCAGAACCAGAGAGGAGGGTGCCTTTCTGATAAAGGATTTTGGGCAACTCTTGTAGATCTCCTGCTCTTTAAAAACCAAATTGTCCTTCCATGGCTGAGCATCCCAAGCCACTGATTTAAACTTTCCTTGTTTTGAACTAACAAGTATGTCTCAAAAAGAAAGGCTATGCCCAGGCTTTGATTCGGTTGAGCCCTATGAAGCACTAGTAGGTTGGAGAGATATTGGCTCACCTATGAAGCTCCCTGTGCTATGAGAATCTAAAACCCTAGCCAAACTAGGGCACGCCTTTGATGGCTTTGAGAAGATGACATCTTCCATAAACAACAGCACCCCCACTTGGGCATGAAGAAAGGTTTTACCAGAGGCCTTTTCACCCACAGACGTTGGGCAAACCAAAAATAATGGATCGTTGGAGGCAACATTGTTGATAACTGAGAGGGGGGGGTGAATCAGTTATCCTAATTATTTCCCTTATTAAACTTTCCTTTTAATTGAAGCAGCATAAAATCAAACACAAAACATTAACCATGAAATAAGAAACACATGACACAGTATTTTTGACGTGGAAACCCTGTTAAGGGAGAAAACCACGGGGTGATTAACCCAAGAATTATTCTCTGTTAGAAGAATAGGAAATTACAAAAATGGCACTTGCCAATTAGGGCTCACTGCCCGAGCACACTGCTCACAAGAGGCTCACTGCCTACAAGAAGACACACTGTCTTACAAAGTGATAAGAATCACAGTCTTGAACTGATTGGAAGCATCTGCATATGCTGGAGTTCAGTTCCGGTTAGGTTCAGTATACTGATCTGCTGCACTTCATCTTTCCTCTGTTCTTTAGTCTGCTGTCCTTTCACATTCCGGATCTTTCTTGTTACTTCTGCTCTATTCTGGACTTGATCGCATATCCTCTCACACATTCACGCTCTTTACAACTAAATCCATCCTCTATATATATCCGCACAAGTAATTTCATCATCTTTCTAGTCGGCATCCGGAACAGTCTAGTTTCTTACAAACTTAGTTCTGTCGGCTGAATCCTTGCTCACCAAGCAATGCGGATCAAGCATATACTTGTAGATATCATCAATTATGTCGGCCAAACATGATTCATGCCTCCGCAACCTTTATCATCATCTGTAACACATCCGGAAAGTAGTTTGATACTCAGTCAGTCAGTTCTTCCTCTGTTTTCACTGTCTCTCAGGAATCCGGTACTCAACTATTCATATCTTTTTCTTTGTCCATCTCTGGAGGCTAAATCCTTGGAATATACTACTCAAGATAGTCCTCTTGACTTCCCCAGATCCGCACTGTGCCAAGACACTTCCTCTGAGAGATCCGGACCAATCTGTCGGACCTTGCCACATGCTCTGTTCTTGTTCACCGGACCACAACAATCTTCAATCTGACTTCCGGTAGAGATATATCATGACTTGCGGATATGTGGAATGACCTTTGTTGCCATCAATGACAACAACCATGAATCCATATAGTGTCTCTTGCCAACAATCTCCCCCTTTGGCATTGATGGTAACACTTAGTGAAAAATGACTAAGTGTTTGCACTATGCTCCCCCTTTGCTGATGCTCTGTCTTTATATACAATTTTCGGAACTCCCCCTGAGTTGGATTCCTCATTTTTCACTGCTCCTCACTCCCCCTTTGACATCAATGGCAAAGGGTAGGGTCCGCACACCAAAATTTTCAAAAATTTTCTATATATAGCCGCATATTTACATACTAACATATACTGCAGAATGTCTGCAAAGGATGTCTGCAGTTGAACCATTTCAGTAGCCCAACTTAGCTTCATTCTGTCCAAGATTGAAATGTGACCACTCAACAAAAATGCAAAAGCTTCTGCCCGCCTGAGATCTGTCGGATCTTTTGTATGGGCGGTGGTCTGGGCATCACTGATGGCCTCATGCATAGTTTCCAACTTAGGGACTATAATCCTTCTAAGTTCTCCCATCCGGTTGGTAATGTTCTTCCTCTCCTTCTCAAGATTCTTTATTTCATTCAAGACTGCAATAGTCTGACATTCTTGATTTATTATAGAGGAAGAGAGAGGATCAAAACTTTGAGATAAGCTTTGAAGCTTGTCCTGTTCCTCTTTTATTTTCTTGTCAATTGCAGCTGTTGCCTTTGACCAAGATATACAAAATTTGTAGATGTCACCGCCATCCTTAAGAGCATTTTCTAAGCTCTTTATTCCAATGCTTACAATCTTCCTATCCTTAGAGATTAATTCTAATATTTCAGAAAATCTCTTATCCAAAAATTCCTTCCGGACCTTTTCTTCAGCTGATTTTTCTAGAGAATTAAAATGTGTGTCAATACTACTGACTAAGGTTTTTAGATTACCGGAAGTGGAGGCTGTCGGATCTATTTGGATTGATGGCATGATCTTTACAAGTACTCCGGAGGCAGCCTCTATCAACTCACAGTCTTCCATATGAGACTTCAGGAGCTTTTCATTTGCCTTGGCATTTGCAAATGAAGCTATCTTCATTGTTTGTACCGGAGAGAGAGAGTCAAAATCAAATGGACCTTTTAGAAGCTCCGGTTCATCAATCTCTAGAGTTTCTTTGCTCAAAAATTGTTGAACAGTTTGTGCAGTGTCTCTTGCCGGAGACAGATGTTTCTTTTCTTCTGCAGTCTTAGAACTGTCAACCTCTTTGTCTGTCACCACTGCTTCCTTCTCCTGCAATTGCTCTTCTTCTTTGGATCCGGAGACTGTAGGGGAAACCGGAGGAGAGATGCTTGCTTGTTCATGGGCCACTTCTTCTGGAGCAGAGGGTCCCAAGTCCTCACTTGTCTGTTCAGGGCTCACTTCTTCCGGAACCGAAGATTCCAAATCAGCAGCTGTTTCTGCACCTAAGTCCTCTACAACAGGAAGATTGAACCTTTTGAAGGCCTTCCGGAGGATCTCTTCTGTCTCTTGTGCCACTTTGTCAGTCTCACCAAGCATGAGCTGATTCATCCTGGCTTTACTTCTGAACTCATCTTTGCAGTCCTTGAAGATCATGTTCATTGTCTTGGGATCAATTTGAGGATATAGCTGAATAGCTATCTGCTCCCGGATCTCAAGATCTTTAGCATGAGCATTATTTTTCCTCACTTCCATTTCCTTTTCTAGGCTTTTAGGAATAAGAGATATTATTTCAATGAAAGCCTTATTATATATGTTAAGATATTTCACTGTGGCCTCCTGCAGAGTCTTTTGGTCTGCCTCACTGAAGTCATCATAGGATTCAGTCATTGGTTGAAGGTTTCCATCCACCGTGACCGACTTGATTATGCTCTCTAGTGACAGAGTGGGCTTTTCAACAGTTACCTCTGCCATTTCATCCTTGTCTTGGCCTGTGGAGGGCTTACCGGATCCTTTCTTCTTCTGTTTCTTTACTTCTCTTACTTCCTCATCTGATTCTGTTTCCTCTTCATCCTTTTGGCTTTCATAAGCCCTTGATGCTTTTGTCTTGGATCTTTTACCGGATGCCTGGACTTCCGGTTTTGAGCTTTTGGTTGTGGAAGGTGCAGATCTCTTTGATGATCTGGTCCGGGTGGGGGTTTCAACCGGAGCACTTTCTTTGCTTTTCTCTTCTTCCTCAGCCTTTCTCCTCTTTTCCCGGCTGGCATCAAGTGCCTCTTTTGAGATGCCTAGGCCTTGAGCAATGTGCTCTACTTCTTTTCTTACTTTTCTCTTAATCTCAGGTTCCCTGAGTTCTACATGTAATTTCACACTCAGCTCCTCAAAGGTTCCAAACCTTTCTGCCTTAGGATCTTTGGGCTGACTTAGCATGTGTTGAACATGCAGCTCTACTATCTGTTCATCAACTTCATACCCCATGGGCATGATCCAGACAGTCCTTGGCTCCACTGCCTCCATTAGGCACTGATCAGTGTCAACCATAAAGCATACTGAGTCCTTGTATTTCTCAATGAGAGACTGGGGAATTCTCTCTCTTGCTTGCATCATGCTCTGAAAGTTTTTGAAGTATCCCCATAGAGCTGTGTTTCTCGCTTTTGCATCCCCTAGTCCATGCAAATAGTCTCTTATCTGGACTGCAACAGGTTTGTCATTCTGCCATACCCATCCACTTGTTCCGGGTAGCTCATTCATGAAGTAAAAGAATAGACATACAATGAGAGTACCATACTTAAAGGAGTTCTTCTTGTCTTTCTTGATTTTCTGTACATTTTCCATCAATTGGCTTAGTAGTAGTTCACAAAGATCATAATCTGCATTCTTTCTTAGCATTTCATATGCTGTGTATATTGCAGTTCCGGATACAGAATTCTCCCTGCTGGAGTGATAGATCTTGTATCCTATTATCATTGATGCATATTTGATATCCGGATCCGAAATATCTTCAATGGTCATTGCCCTCTTATCATATTTTGATCCGGTGGCCTCAGTTACAACGTTGTTCTTGACAGATTTGAGGATAGGTACCCCCCCGGAAGAGTATAGACCAGTTACTGCTCTAATTGCTTCTTTTGTGATCTTACAGGGTCTATCTAGCCAAAGGAAGTTGTCATGCATCCTGCTCAGTACATACCGGACCCATTCATCTTCTTCAAAGCTAGGGAAATGAATGAATTGCTCAAATTGTTTCTTCTGGATACCCTTATACTCTGGTTTGAGCTCAAAAGCATTGTCTATCAGTTGCTTGTGATAGAGGTCTCTTAATTTGAATTCCCCAAATTCCTCAATGTTTGCGTGTATGTAAACCCTAATATCTTCAGTATGTAAGACTCCGTGGGGAACACTAGAGAAGGCTCCTAGTGGATCTACCTCCAATGATTTGTAGGGATGTTTCTTGAATGAGGGGCGAGGTCTATCAGAGATCTTAACTATGTTTGGAGTAGCCATTCTTCAAAGATTTGCAGTGAGGCAATGAAAAACGAAGAATACCTTATGCGCCTTCGGTTTGCACGGAGTGGTTGGATTGATTTCTTTATGCAATAGCTTCGGCAGGAGATCCTTGGTGTGCTTGATGAACCTTGTTGCAGAGCTCCACTATTCGCTTCTTCTCAAGTGTAGAATGAGCAGATAACTTTTGAGAAATCCCTTATATTGCTCCGCAAACCCTAATATCTGTCTGCAATAAATGCTTCACCTGCATTATTCCGGTTTACCATGTCTGGACAGCTTGGAGTATCCCGGATCAGTCCTGATCACTGAATATCATCCGGATCTTTAAATCATGAATAAATCTAGGTAACATATTACAAGAACATCCCAAACACTCTGTCCAATCCGCAAGACAAGATCGTGCACTTCCGGATTTCTCCGGACCTTTTTGTAATCCTTTATCATACCGGAGCACCTCCCTGAACAGGTCTAACTTAATCGAACACAGCTTCTTCATAACTCCATGTGGACCTCTGAAAACTTGACTGAAGCATCTCAGGACTTATATCTACAAACCCTTTAATCCGCATCTTGTGCCACATCCGGCACAACTTGTTTGGCTGGGGGAACAGAATCTTCTTTGAGTCTCCCCCTGAGCCTGAGCTCACTTTTTAATTTCCGGAAGAAATATCAGCACCAGAATCTGGTGCGGATCCAACCTCTACATTCTCTGAGCTTTTCTTCACCCAAATCTTGCTCATCTGATTTCTAACTTCATCCGCATTCATCTTTTGTTTACCCCTGTCTTGATTCTGATTATACACCGGACCTCTTTTGTCCTGATTCTTGTTTCTGCAGACTTTAGCATTATGACCGGACCTATTGCAGATTTGGCTAATAACATTTCTTTGCATATTTAACTGATATCCCCTTGATCTGCATTGATTAGCCATATGACCTATTCTATTGCATTTAAAGCATCTACCTTTGAATGATTTGTTTACTTGCATAATTCTGCATTCATGGGATTTGTGTCCATACCTTTTGCAGTTGAAGCACTGTCCGGAGAAGGATGAATTAATCTGATTCATTCTCATTCTGCACTGATTAGCTTTGTGACCAAAGTGGTTGCAGCTGTGGCAGTATCCATTGAAGGATGGATATCTTTGAGCATTTGGCTGTCTTACCGGAAGTCTTCTAGGCCTGCTTCTTGGATTTTCTGATCCAAGATTCTTCTGACCGGAGCTTTCTCCTTTCTCATATCCCAAGCCATACTTGTCATCTGTCCTCTTCTGACTTCCAAGAAGAACTTCAAGTTGAGCAGAACTTATCTTGAATTTCTCTTTATATTCATTTGCTGTTTGAAGGTCTCTTTTGAGAGAGGTAATTTGATCCTCAAGTTTTCCTTCATTATCTTTGGAATCTTCAAGATCAGATTCAAGGTGTCTGATAATCCTGTCCATCTGGTGGCATTCTTCTGATTTTTCTTTAAGAGATTGTCTTAGATTGTCTTCAGCCTTTCTTTTTTCTTCAATCTCTTGAGTAAACTTTATAGTTCCTGATTCCATTTCATGTCTTAACATAATGACTTCTTTTGATAACTTTTCACATAACTTGGTTTGCTCAGTCAATTCCTCACTTGTATTGCTTTCTTCACTTTGTCTTGCCAACTGTTGAAGCAGCTCCTTTCTCTTTTTCATAGAGAGACTTAATTTGTCTTTTAATTCTCTCATGAATTCATCAGCCTGTTTGAGTCTTTCCTTTAATTCACTGACTTCAGAATTTGACTGTTCAAGATCCTCAAGGGCAGTCTTGAGTTGCTCCCTTAAACCATATGCATCCATTTGAAATCCCAGATCTTCCTCAAGCTGTTAGGCTCTATTAGGAGGAACTTAGCTCTGATACCAATTGTTGATAACTGAGAGGGGGGGGGTGAATCAGTTATCCTAATTATTTCCCTTATTAAACTTTCCTTTTAATTGAAGCAGCATAAAATCAAACACAAAACATTAACCATGAAATAAGAAACACATGACACAGTATTTTTGATGTGGAAACCCTGTTAAGGGAGAAAACCACGGGGTGATTAACCCAAGAATTATTCTCTGTTAGAAGAATAGGAAATTACAAAAATGGCACTTGCCAATTAGGGCTCACTGCCTGAGCACACTGCTCACAAGAGGCTCACTGCCTACAAGAAGACACACTGTCTTACAAAGTGATAAGAATCACAGTCTTGAACTGATTGGAAGCATCTGCATATGCTGGAGTTCAGTTCCGGTTAGGTTCAGTATACTGATCTGCTGCACTTCATCTTTCCTCTGTTCTTTAGTCTGCTGTCCTTTCACATTCCGGATCTTTCTTGTTACTTCTGCTCTATTCTGGACTTGATCGCATATCCTCTCACACATTCACACTCTTTACAACTAAATCCATCCTCTATATATATCCGCACAAGTAATTTCATCATCTTTCTAGTCGGCATCCGGAACAGTCTAGTTTCTTACAAACTTAGTTCTGTCGGCTGAATCCTTGCTCACCAAGCAATGCGGATCAAGCATATACTTGTAGATATCATCAATTATGTCGGCCAAACATGATTCATGCCTCCGCAACCTTTATCATCATCTGTAACACATCCGGAAAGTAGTTTGATACTCAGTCAGTCAGTTCTTCCTCTGTTTTCACTGTCTCTCAGGAATCCGGTACTCAACTATTCATATCTTTTTCTTTGTCCATCTCCGGAGGCTAAATCCTTGGAATATACTACTCAAGATAGTCCTCTTGACTTCCCCAGATCCGCACTGTGCCAAGACACTTCCTCTGAGAGATCCGGACCAATCTGTCGGACCTTGCCACATGCTCTGTTCTTGTTCACCGGACCACAACAATCTTCAATCTGACTTCCGGTAGAGATATATCATGACTTGCGGATATGTGGAATGACCTTTGTTGCCATCAATGACAACAACCATGAATCCATATAGTGTCTCTTGCCAACAAACATTTGCTAAAATGTTGGGGAGTTTGTAAGATGTTTGCCTCTAAATTGCAAACTAGGGTTTCCTCTACCATCAGAGGGTAGGTCAGAGGAGGCACAAAACCTACTTGAGCATCCATCACCTACCTATGCACCTTCTTGATGGTGGAGGGCAAAGAATCTGGAGAAAAGTGAAGCATTTTAGAGCCACAAAAGTAAAGGTTTGTATATGACTTAAACATAATTCTATTTATACAAATTATTTTAATAAACTATGTCTGCTATATATTTATAATTATTTAAAAAAATATGTCTAGTTATTCAAAAAGAACAATGTTGACTCTATTTTATTTTTATGTACACAGTTATAGTCATTCCCTTAATGCCACTGAATAACTCCTCTTGGTGTAATTATTTTTATATGCCAGCTCTTTAATAGTTTTTGTTAACACACTCACGCCATTACACTCCACCCCTTGCTGCCACTGTAGTTACACCTCGGCGTAATTAGGATCAAGGACATTACTATCACTCTCCATAGAAGAAGTATGCAACATACGATAATCATGGAGGAGTGAAGCAAGAGTATCTAATAGTGAAGAAAAATCAATAACTAGATCTCTATAGATGAGAAGCTACAAATGTTATGATACAATGCTTCCATGGACAATGTAATGCCATGAGTAACTCAAGAACAAATGGATCACATGTCATGAGTTGTATAAACATGTCAAAATTAGTGATGGAAGCATGAATAAAATCTAAAGATAGAGGACCATGAGAGCACATGATGTCATAATAGAACTATCCAAAATAAGGTAGGATTCACAAGATTATGAGTGTAAAACCATAATGATAGTAAAAAATGAAATGAAAATGAGGTACAATATGTTGTAAATCAAAATATGAGTCCAAAACCATATCTAAAATAAGGTCCTAAAGGGCATCCAAGGGCAAGTAGGGTGGTCAAAAGTAATATCACAATAAAGCACAAACCTTACGAGAAAGTATATAGCAATTATTAATAGCAATGAATAGGAATGAAACCCTAGCAAGATGTAGAAAATGATGATATAATTAGAGTACATATCTAAAATGTTAACATATCAAAGATACAAACTTTAAATCCAAAACCCTAGGGTGATGTAAGATCAGATGGGTTCACCAAAATCTAAAGGAAAATAAACTTTCTATAAACTTAATATATGTTAATTAAATAAATGCAACAATTAAAGCATAAATAAACCTATATTAATTAATTATGAGTTGTGGGAGTGATAATCAAACAATTAAATGCTAAGCTAGGAAATTTAAATGTGAAAGAGTTGAAGGTACTTAGCTCTAGGAATAATGATGCTAAATTCATTGATGCATTAAAACCTATATGTCTTGTGACTGGAAGTGATAAATCTCTATCTATACTCTACCTCATGATTAGAATTTAGTTTGCCAACTGTATGTAGTTTTGATTCCATAGATCTAGGTCAGTTTTGTGGGTGTGGATTTGAACTATGGTCCATGAATCTAATCTAGTATAGTGCACACTCCTACTTTTGGATTCACTTGATTCTCCATGCTTTGTTGAATGTCAAGGATTGTCAATGTTTAGAAACACCTAAGGGATTTTGTCAAGTCACAAGGATCATCTTCTCCTAGGTCAATCCCCTTGATAACACTTATTTTATGTTCATGGAAATAATTGAGTCCACAACAATCTTTAAACATGTAGATATTCTAGAATGATTTGATGCAAAATTATTCATTTTAGGTTCTTAAATTGAAATGCCCCTAGAATGCTCCTTCCTTAAATATGAATTATTTTCCTTAATGTTTGATGATGTTAAATGAATACAATTGAATTCCTTAAATATAAGTACATAGCAATAAATTGTATAAATGTGTGCTTAGGCAACTATAGGTGGGAAAGGAATGGGTGGGAGTCAACCAAAGTTTGAATTTGAATTATGAAATTTTAGGGGTGAGACTCATGAGTGTGGAATTGATCCTACACTTGTGGGATTAACCAAGGACAAAAAGGTGCTAGCATCAAGGAGATAATAGAATATTTGGGAATAAATACATGGCTATGCATTATAAATGGATAATCAAGATAAATTATGCATCATAATATATGTGTAAATGGACAAAGAGGGGATAAATGTATGGGAATGTGTGTAATGGGGATGAGTAACAATATGCAAGAATGAGCCCAACTTCACACAAGATTGTGTCATTTGTCAATATGTAATTATATTGAGCCATTCTCTTAAAATGGGTACAAAACTAAATGGGAATTGACATAGGTAAACTAATTTCACCATTATAATTTCTAATATGGTTAAATGTATTTATTTTTTTATTTTTATTATAACATTATATGGTATATATTTATAATGCAATTACTGGCATCCTTTATATATTTAGTTTCTTAGTCCCAAAGGTCAAATCATCCATTTATAATGGTGAAAATTGCATACCCATGCTCTTTTCCCTTATGTTTTGGGTCCATTTTGATTAAGGTGACATAAATGTAATAATTAGCTAATAGGTAGCATAATCTTGTATAAAATTAGCTCTTAGAATTCCTGATGAAGGGGGTAAATCACAAAACACACAATAACAGATATTGAACACAACAAATAGAACTTTCTTTTATTGAACTGGGCAACTCATTACATTACAGAAGCTCAATTACAATCAGAGGATGAACCCTCTACTGACTGCAACACATTACATCTTTCCCAACCTCAAGACTCTAGAATCTTCAGCCTTCTATAACCCCAAATCAACTAGGGTTTCTGTTTTCCCACCTATTCTTGACTCTACACTTGCCCCCTTAACTCTACTACTGCCCAGGGTTCCCAAAATAGTCATAAATAGCACTTTTTGGCGGCCTCCAGCTAAATTTCAAAATTTGCAACTCCCTCCAAAAGTAGGTCAACTTCCGGGAAGCATAACTTTTGATCCGGGTATCCAATTGACAAACTGTTTTAAGTGCCGGAAAGATCGCGATGTGAACTATCACGCCAAAAATCCATAAACAGATTTCCATCTACTTTTTGAGATGTTATGAGAAGTTTTAGTGCCTCATATCTTGTTTTAGAAATTTTCAAGGGCTTTTCAGAAAACAAAAACTTTAATATCTTTCAGCTCACAAATAATCTTTGCCTGATTCCTTCACCAAAGGTCTTATATTTCTGTTATGTAACTTTCTGGAAGTTTTTGCTTCATTCCATGCCCAAATGTAAACTTTCTAAAAATAGCAGGTACACTTTCCAAAATAGTCAGGTTGCTATTTTTGGTAGTTTTGGAAAAATTGAAAGTCCGACATCATTATTCTGGATATTATGGAACTAAAAACACTAATTATGGAAAGAAATGAAAACAACTACAATGATTTTGAATTAATATTCTTTTTGGGTGATGCAAGATTGCCCTTACACCACTAGATGCTCCTGCATCAAACACCCAGGGTAATTTGAGAAGTGACCCTATCATGTCTCAGATGTTTGTGTGAGGAAAACCCAAATGGTCAACCTATGCCTTAGACAACCAAGAAGAATCTTCAATAGGCCTTCCTTTCCATTTTACCAGATATTCTTCATATTTCTTGTTCCAAGTACTTCTTCCCACATGGCTATCCAAGATCTCTTCTATCTCCTCCATTGAAGTAGATGCCAGAATACTCCACTGCACTTCTGTTGATCCATCCTCTGTTCCACATTCATGATATTCTGATAAATCAACAATGTTGAAAATAGAGGAACTATTGATCCCACTTGGTAGCACTACCTCATATGCATTTCCTGAATCATGCTTCTTCAGGATTCTGCATGGTCCAAATTTCTTCATTTTCAACTTATTGTATGTTCCAATTGGGAACCTTTCTTTTCTCAGGTGAACCTTGACTTCATCTCCTACTTGAAACTCCTTATATCTCCTCTTCTAGTCTGCCTTAGCCTTCTATTGAATATTCATTTTATTAATGTGCTTTCTCACCTCTTCATGCAAATTCTTTAGATGTTCTGCAAAGTCTTCAGCTTCAACACTTGTCTTTTCTCCATTGTCCAACTTCCTTAACTTAGAAGCATTTCTTGGGCTATTGCCATATACAATTTGGAATGGTGATTTACCAGTACTCCTATTGACAAAATTGTTGTAAGCAAATTCTGCTTGTGGTAAAATCAAATTCCATCCCTTGGGCTTATCTTCTACTAAGCATCGTAGCAGGTTACCCAAACTCCTATTCACCACTTCAGTCTGTCCATCAGTCTGTGGATGGTGTGCAGAACTGAACTTCAAGTCTGTCTTCAACTTCTTCCACAATGTCCTCCAGAAATAACCAACAAACTTGGTATCTCTGTCTGAAACTATGCTCTTTGGTAGACCATGTAGTCTCACCACTTCCTTGAAAAATAACTCTACAATATGAACAGCATCATTAGTCTTCTTGCAAGGAATAAAATGTGCCATCTTTGAGAATTTGTCCACCACCACAAAAATGGAATCATGCCCTCTATGTGTCCTTGGTAAACCAAGAACAAAATCCATACTAATATTATCCGATGGCTTCTCTGGTACAGGTAATGGCTGATATAGCCCTGTATTCTAACTGGTTCCTTTTGCCATTTGACACACTCTGCAACTTTGCACAAATTTCCTCACATCCTATTGCAATTGTGGCCAATAATAATTTTCACCAACAATAGCAATGGTCTTATCTCGACCAAAGTGTCCAGCCAATCCTCCACTATGCTTCTCCTTAATCAAGTTCTCTCTCATGGAACTTCTCAGAATGCACAACTGACTTCCTCTAAACAACATGCCATCTTGGATTATGAAATCCAACCATTTTGTCCTGTCCAAAGTAACAGGTTCCAAACAAGCCTTCCAGGCCTCTGCAAAATCTAGATCTTTAGGATACAAACTTTTGAGCTCATTGAACCCAACAACCTCTATCTTCATTTCTGTCAACAAATTTTGCCTTGTGCTCAAGGCATCTGCAACTCTATTGGACTTCCCACTCCTATGCTTCAAAACAAAAGTATAGCTCTGCAAAAACTCCACCCATTTTAAGTGCCTTTGATTTAACTTTCCTTGACTATTAAGATATTGTAAAGCCTAATGATCAGTATATAAAACAAACTCTTTTGGCAACAAATAATGTCTCCATTTCTTCAAAGCCTGAACTATTGCATAAAACTCTTGATCATAAACAAAATACTTTTTCTTGGCATCATTAAGTTTCTCACTAAAATAGGCAATGGGCTTACCTTCTTGGCTCAAAATAGCTCCTATACCACTACCATTAGCATCACAATCTACCTGAAATACCTTATTAAAATCTGGAAGTGCCAAAATAGGATGTTCTACGACTTTCTGCTTCAATGTATCAAAACTCTTGTCTGCTCCTTTAGTCCATCTAAACTCTTTTCTATCCCCTCTCATTGTCTTAGTTAGGGGTGCACAAATGCTACCAAAATTCCTGATAAACTTTTTGTAAAAACTTGCCAAACCATGAAAAGATCTTACCTCTGTTGCACTCCTTGGTGTAGGCCATTCAATGATAGCCCTTACTTTTTCTGGGTCCATCTTAAGACCTTCCTCTGAGATAACAAATCCCAGGTATACCAACTCCTTCTTTGCAAAACTACATTTCTTTAGATTAATTAGCAACTTCTCCTCCCTCAGCTTCTCTAGAACTCTTCTGATATGCATTAGATGCTCATCCCAAGTCTTACTAAAAATTAAAATATCATTCAAATAAACAATAACAAAACTTCCCAAAAATTCTTTCAGTACCTCGTTCGTGAGCCGCATGAATGTGCTCGGTGCATTGGTTAGCCCAAATGGCATGAATAACCATTCATACAAACCTTCCTTTGTCTTGAAAGCTATCTTCCATTCATCTCCTTCTCTGATACGGATCTGGTGATATCCACTCTTCAGATCAATTTTTGTGAAGTACTTGGCTCCACTCAAACAATCCATGATGTCATCCATTCTTGGCAATGGAAATCTATACTTGATCGTTATCTTATTGATGGCTTGAGAGTTTGTACACATCCTCCATTCTCCATTCTTTTTTGGTGCTAGTATTGCAGGTACCACACATGGACTTAGGCTCTCCCTTATCAGTCCCTTCCTCAACAACTCCTGAACTTGTCTGTTCAGCTCTTCATTCTCTACAGGGGTCATTCTGTGGGCTGCCTTGTTTGGCAAACTAGCTCCTGGTATCAAATCCATTTGATGACTTATCTTCGTTACTAGAGGTAAACCTTCTAGTACATTATCAAAGATAATGTCCTGGAACTCTTCCAACATATCTGAAACTTCTGCTAGTACATCTTCACATATCTCTTGACTAATCTTAGGAATCAATGCAAAGCAATGACGCTCATGCTTCATACCCTCTAAAAATTTCCTACCATCTACCAAGCAAATTCTGGCAGTACTACATACCTTTTCTTCCACCTCCTTCAAGGGCTTCAATTTATGACAAACTCCATCTTTTGTTAGGGAATATGTGTTTGTACGGCCATCATGGACAGCGCTCCTATCATACTACCATGGCCTCCCCAACAACATATGACATGCATCCATCGGTATGATATCACACAGCACCTCATCATGGTAGTCACCAATCTTGAACTTCACTAAACATTGCTCATTGACCAAAGCTCTATGGTCTTTCTGCAACCATGCAATCTGATATGGATGCGGATGCTTTCTTCTTGTCAACTTCAACTTGTCAATCATCTCCTCTAAAACAAGATTATCAGTGCTTCCACTGTCAATAATAATATCACAACACTTACCTTCACATTTGCACCTTGTGTAGAATAAACTCTTCCTCTAATTTCGTTCTTTCTCCTCATTCAACAAGGTTCTTCTGACAACTAGGGTTTCTCCCCTTTCAGCATCTTCAGAACACTCAGACTGTGTATCTTCATCTACATGTGCAACTCATGCATTACCTTCAGGTCTTCTATTTGTCCTTCCTTGATGTTGCAGACACTCATATGCTCTATGCCCTTCTTCTCCACATTAGAAACAGGTTCCTCTGAAACCTCCTCTTCCAGGTCCTTGCCCAAGTCTGCCTCTTCCTCTTCCTCTTTGCTCACCATTGTTTTGGTCACGAGGGCGGTAGGTGTTATCTCCTCTCTGATTTTGACTGGTGCCAGCTTCTTCACTTGTCTTTGCATCTTCATTTTGGCCCCCATAGGGTCTTCCACCAGTCCTTCCACCTTGACCTCTTCCCCTTTGCTTGCTGTCAAATCTTTTATCCAGCTTCTCTTCCACCTTCAAGGAAAATTGGTATTCATCTTCTATGGTGGTCATTCTGACTAGGCTCAACTCCTAAATACTCGGCCTCAACCCATTAATGTAATGGGCTACCTTCTCCTTATTGGGCTCTACATGGCCTGTCCTAATAGTAATCTTATAAAACTCTTCTGTATACTCCTTGACAGACTTGTTACCTTGCTTTAGTCCTTGCAGCTTCTTCAACAACTCCATCTCATAGTCCGCAGGAATGAACTGCTTCTTCAGTTTCTCCACCATCTGATCCCATCTGGTGATCTTTCCTTTTCCTCTTATGTTCCTCTCTAATTGGACCTCCTTCCACCAAATACTAGTGTGGCCCTTCAACTTTGGTTTTGCAAACTTGACCCGATCTGGGTCCTCCACATCTTCATACTCGAAATACTCCTCCATGTCATTGATCCAATCAATAAGCTATTCTGGATTCAAATCTTTAGAATATGTAGAAACTTCAATTTTGGGCCTCTTTCTGATCTTCGAAATGGCCCTCAACAACCTAACTTCTGCAGGATCTCCTGCAGCTTCTTATTCTTCCTCAGATAGCTCCTCTTCAGCTTCATCTTCTGATCTTCGAAATAGCCCTCAACAACCTAACTTCTGCAGGATCTCCTGCAGCTTCTTATTCTTCCTCAGATAGCTCCTCTTCAATTTCATCTTCACTTTCTTCTCTTGTTCTTGGATCAAACCCTCTTCGCAGCTCCTCTTGCAATGCATCGATTTGCCTTTGTAGGGCTCTAAAACCTGCTTCCATCAAAGCATTCCTCCGAACACAATTTCTTCGTGGAGGCATCTTGATCTCCGCAGCAAACCCACAACCTCAAGTCCTGGTACAAACTGCCTCATGGTCGGTGATCTGTCTACACACTCAGGAACCCTTGCTCTGATACCACTTGATGAAGGGGGTAAATCACAAAACACAAAATAATAGATATTGAACACAACAAATAGAACTTTCATTTATTGAACTGGGCAACTCATTACATTACAGAAGCTCAATTACAATCAGAGGATGAACCCTCTACTGGCTGCAACACATTACAGTTTTCCCAACCTCAAGACTCTAGAATCTTCAGCCTTCTATAACACCAAATCAGCTAGGGTTTTTGTTTTCCCACCTATTCTTGACTCTACACTTGCCCCCTTAACTCTACTGCTGCCCAGGGTTCCCAAAATAGTCATAAATAGCACTTTTTGGTGGCCTCCAGCTAAATTTCAAAATTTGCAACTCCCTCCAAAAGTCGGTCAACTTCTGGGAAGCACAACTTTTGATCCAGGTGTCCGATTGACGAATCGTTTTAAGCGTCGGAAAGCTTGCGATGTGAACTATCATGTCAAAAATCTATAAATGGATTTATATCAACTTTTTGAGACATTATGAGAAGTTTTAGTGCTTCATATCTCATTTCAGAAATTTTTAGGGGCTTTTTGGAAAATAAAAACTTTAATATCTTTCAGATCACAAATGATCTTTGCCTGATTCCTTTGCCAAAGGTCTTATATTTCTGTTATGTAACTTTCTAGAATTTTTCACTTCATTCTGTGCCCAAATGCAAACTTTCTAAAAATAGCAGGTACACTTTCCAAAACAGGCAAGTTGCTATTTTTGGCAGTTTTGGAAAAACTGAAAGTCCTACATCATTATTCTGGATATTATGGAACCAAAAACACTAATTATGGAAAGAAATGAAAACAACTACAATGATTTTGAATTATCTTTTTTTTGGGTGATGCAAGATTGCCCTTACACCACTGGATGCTCCTGCATCAATTCCATATCTTGATCCCCTCATCCTTGGTTCCTAGATTTACATTCTTGATTCTTAAAGTAAGGCCCCAGGCATATTTGCCCCATTTTGTTGCTTAGTTTTGAGTTTTGATACTTATATTGTACTTGCTGGTGATGTTTTAAATTTATATTGAAGTTATGTTCTTTAAATATATATGTTTGGATTTTATATGTTTGAACTTTGTGGTATTTTAGCTTCATTGTTTTCACTCTTAGATGTGATTATGCTTATATAATTGAGTTCAACATTGTGATTATTTATTATGCATATTTTTTATCAAAATTATGCTAGTGTTAGATGACTTAAGTTAGATGTAGATATTGATATTCATGTTGAAATGAACCAGACAACTGAGGGGGGGAGGTGAATCAATTGTCACAAAACTTAAGCAATTCTACACCTTAAATCATTAAACAATTATCCACTATTTGTTATGATTAAATCATGAAAGCATAAACACAGAACTATAAACACAATTGCAAGATCATACACAAGTGACACCAATTTTTTACGTGGAAAACACTGTCAAGGGAAAAACCATGGTGGGAGTTAACCCACAAGATATATATGTAAAGCACAATACCAAAAATAAGAGGATCACTGCCAATAGGGCTCACTACCCAAAAAGAGGCTCACTACCAATGGGTGGCTCATTGCCAAGGGGTGGGTCACTACTAAGGGGTGGCTCACTGCCAAAAGGTTGAACTAAGATAACAGTATCTCCTCCATGCCAGGTTCAATTCCATTGAAGCTCAAAACACCTCTACTCTGCTCTTCTACTTTACTTCGCTTCTATCTTCGCATCTTCACACTTGGATGCAATTTCACGACTCAATTACAAGTATTTATACACTACATCAACCTTGGAATGTTCATCAAGGTCAACATTACAATCATCAATCATTAGATCATTCTCCAAGGTCGGTGATGAGTCTAGTTTATGACTCAATTTTGTTAGAATTTATTATCCATTTGCTGTAGTTATCATGGAATTTGGTACCTAGATCTTGATCTTTTTATGATATTTCCTCAAAACCATAAGATATTGGGCATAGGTTATTTCCTATAATCTTTAATGACATTGACATGCTATATGAACTATCTATGTTAATTTTACATGTGGTTAATGAATGTTACTCTAAGATAGTTAGAGATATACAATTATTGTGCGTACTAATATTGTTATGCAGATATAATTAGCAGTCTATAAAGTCGAGGAAGATTCTATCAGTTGGTTACTCACCATCAAAGTCAAACAAGGTGGTCATTCAAATGTCAAATGGAGGGAAGATAACCGCCTTGCAACTGGTCTTAATTGCTTGTTGAGCGAATATAGGAGTTACTGTTGTGCTAGATCTATGTCAAAGCGAACATGCTTGACCAGATTCCACACATGCATAACCTCCTCTCCACTTTCTATGCTTTCCCTAAAGTGGCATCCTCCTAATCTGTTGGAGTTGACCACCTTGCTAGGTAGTTGGTTTGTAGTTTTTCTTTCTATAAATATGACTCAGATGCTCCTTCTGAGGGGTTGATTAATCTGAGGTTGTACTCGCATTATTAAGTTTTTCAGCAATACAGTTATGTTGCTCATTTGTAGTCATGTTTTCCAATGAATAAAATGAAGTTATAAGTTCACATCTCTAAGTTTACATTTGTCTTAAGGGATACTCATCCAAGGGGGCCCACTTGGTGAGCATTCCATCCTTTAGCTTAGTTGTTATTTTCTATTAAGCAGTTAGTTAAAATCTGGCACTGAATGTTCTTGCAGCCACTAGAATTCCATTCTCTGTATGTTCCTGCAGCCAAAGAAGACAGAGTAGTTTCCTGTTTGTTTGCCCAAATTTTCATTTTCTGTCATGCACTTTAGCTTAGTATAGTTGTTGGTTGATGTTCAGCATTCATGTTATTTCTTTCCAAGCAATTTACTTTCAGCATTGTCTTTCTTAGCCGTAAAATGAATGTGGCTACTTTGGAGTCCTAGTGCACATACTGTGCTGACCCATTTCAAGTTCACGTCCCTGGGTTGACAAGTTAAATGCATCTTCATAGTGATTAAGATGGTTATTTAGGTTAGATGTCCAATCTTTGAGTCACAACTTTATGGGCTTAGTTGTTAAATCATTGTAGGAGACCAACATTTTTGGTGCCATTGCCAGGGATGGTGTCAAACTAGGAAGATCTTTGGAGTCATTTTTAGTATTATTTCTTCCAGAAGTATTTTTGAAGTGTGTTCTTAGTATACCCTTAATTTAGGAAGTAATGACCCACAATCCATTCACAACATTCTTTGTATGAGTTGGTTGATACTGAGTATATACTACATGCATAGAAGCAAAAGAAGAGATGCTTTAGGAAGATTCCTTCCTAATGATCCTATTCCTGATGACAACTTAGTTGAGTATCCAAACTACCTAGCAGAGGAAGAAGAAGTGAATCCTTTTCTTGATGCATTCCCTGATTTGAATAGTTCTGAAACATCCTCTGAAGAACAAGCTGCCCAAAACTTGATTGACAATCCATTTGCTTTTATAATCAGCCAAGCAACTATGGTTGCCCAAAATAGACCCAATCAACCAACCTTTCCATTTCCTATTGCTCATCAAAATGAAGTAGATAACCTTAAGAACATCCTTGCTTTAGTACTCCCCAAGTTCTATGGACTGGCAACAGAGAACCCAGACACCTTCTTTCTTGAATTTGATATCCTCTGTAGAAGCTATGACTACATCACTAACGCTCATAGGCTTAAGCTATTTCCTACTACCATGAAAGATATTGCATTGAGATGGTTTATGGGTCTAGGTAGTGATATTGTCAATACTTGGGATGAGATGAAAGAGAAATTTCTTGAGATGTATAAAGACTACTGTAGGGTTGGAGATATGAGAGGAGATGATATTTTTAGAATGTAGCAGAAAGAGGATGAAATTTTAGAGGATTACATCTCAAGGTTCCTATTTTGTTTGTAAAAATCTCCCCATAATACACTCAATGAGGAGTCTCAGAAACTACTCTTCCTTAGAGGAATAATTGAGCATTGCAAAGCCTTAGATTTAATGGGAGGAGGAGATATTACCCAAGTGCCTTGGGAGGATATTAAGAAGATGTGCCAAAATTATTCCAGAGCAGCCATGAAGAAAGGAAGAGGTTACCATTCCCTTATGGGCAAAACCCTACCAATGGAGTTTCAAGGGTGGAGATAACTCATTTGCTGTCTGATTTTAAGCAAGATATCATAAATAATATGGCCACCCAATTGGACACACTTCAAGCAAAGAAGAAGCAAGATGAGGCAGAGGCAATGTTGGCAGAATATTGCCCTCATTGCAGACAAAAGAAGAGAGACTACAGATGTAAGATGGTAGCTAATATTTATAGTAAGTAGATTCCACCTAAGTTTAAGCCAATCTAGGTTGAAGAAGATCAAGTCTACTATGTTACACAAAGGAGGCCATGGGCTCCAAGACAAGGTATGTCACCAAATCCATTATCATTTGTTGGACCATATTTCAATACTTATGCATCTGGTAACCAATGGCAACAACCATCTCCATCTAACTATGGAGGATATTCACCTTAGCCTTGGAATAACCCTCCAAACACTTGGCAAAATTACCAAAACCCTACACCCCAGTGGCAACAACCTCAGGGGAATGGGCAGTCACCTCCAGGAAACTGGCAGCAAACATCTCAATGGAGGGGAGGATAGCAATGGCCAAACTAGACAACTAATTACATGCAGCCACCTTCTCAGCCCCAGTAGCCTGCTAGTACAAATTCAAATATGCCTAAACCTACGTAATTACCAGCTCAGCCCTCACCTAACCCAAATAACAGACCACAACAGCAACCAACATACTTTTCTAATCCAAATCAATTCCCTACATATGATGTGAGTGTAAGTGACATACACCTGTGTTCAGGAACTACCTTGGAAGTTCCTTCCAAACCCATCATTACTAAGTTTCCTGAGGAGGAAGAAGTGCCTTTAAATGCCCCCATTTAGCCAAATACACCTGAAAATCCTGAACCAGTCCCAGTCAAGCAGACTGCATAAGAACCACCATTTCCACAAAGGTTAGAAACTGTGAAACAAAAGGAAGAGAAAGTGGAACCCACCTTTGATATTTTAGAGCAGTTGAAACATGTATGTGTCAAGATCCCTCTATTTTAGGCCATAAAAGATGTTCCTATATATGGCAAAGCAATCAAGGAAGCATGTCTTAAGAAGCCAGGCAGAAAGAGGAAAGACCCCACTATGGTTCATGTGGTGGGACAGTTGGCTGACATCATGCTTGGGAAAGTGACTGTTCCCAAATATAATGATCCAGGGAGTCCTGTGGTAGGAGTTGTTATAAATGGGATCCAAATAAGGAATGCTCTGATTGATTTGGGAGCAGCCATAAATGTAATGACCAAGGATATCCTATAGCAACTAAATGTTGCAAACATGAGACCTATTCCTACTATCCTACAGCTTGCTGATAGTTCTACTGTTAAACCTGATGGGATAGTAGAGGACCTTGTGGTATCCCTGGACTCATGGGAATATCTAGTTGATTTCATGGTACTTTCTCCTAAAGCTACATTGGGAGGGTATCCCATCATCCTAGGAAGGCCGTGGTTACCCACAGCTAATGCATATATTAGATGTCAGTCAGGAGACATGACCATCTCTAATGGGAGAAGCACTAAAAATCTTGTTCTTTACCCACTTGCACAGCCATCACATGATATGGATAATCTTGTTTGGCCACATGTTGGTGAAGAGGATGGGGAAGCTAATTTTGTGGTACAACTTATGATGTTAAGCAGAAGCTCTTTCATGTAGCTTCAAGAGGAAGATGAGGTATTGTCTAACATAATTTAGAATCATTGTGAAGTCAAAGAAGCATCATCCTCTCATTTTGCTGGTCCAGTGAAGACACTTATTCCTACTTTTCCTACAGCAATAGGTATGTCTCATACATTGCTTCCACAAGAAATCAAGATACCAAGCATTAGTGAAGCAACTATGGTAGAATTAACAACTCAAGTAGAGATTCAGAAGAAAGATATCTAAATATTAACAACAAATTGACTCAAGAACAATAGCTGTCTTTGACAAAGTTGTTAAAGAAACACAAGAATGCCTTTGCATGGGATTACCATGACATGAAAGGACTAGATCCAACATTATGCATCCATAGGATTTACATAAAGGAAGATTGTACACTAGTAAGACTGCCACAAAGGAGAATCAACCCTGCATTAAGGGAGATTGTCAAAGAGGAATTACAGAAGCTATTAGATGCAGGATTTATCTACCCAATCTCAGATAGCCAGTGGGTGTCTCCTTTGGTTCTTGTGCCCAAAAAGGGAGGGAAATAGAGAGTCTGTATTGATTATAGAGAATTAAACTCTGCCACCAAAAAGGATCATTTTCCCCTTCCTTTCATAGACCAGGTATTGGACTCACTTGCAAGAAAGTAGTACTTTTCCTTCCCGGATGGGTTCAGCGGTTACAATCAGCTATAGATTGCACTTGAGGACCCAGAGAAAACAACCTTTACCTATCCTTGGGGAACGTATGCCTACTCAGTGCTTCCATTTGGCTTATGCAATGCACCTACAACTTTCCAAAGGGTAGTCATTAGCATATTTTTTGATATCTCACATGATTGCATGGAAATCTATATGGACGATTTCACTGCTTATGGTGCTACTTTTGATGAGGCATTGGAAAACTTAGGGAAGGTTTTGGAGAGATGTGAAGACCACAATCTATCCCTAAATAGTGCAAAGTGCTCCATGATGATGTAGGAAGGAGTAGTGCTTAGCCACTATGTCTCTCCAAAAGGAATTCAGGTAGACCCGGCAAAGATTGAAGTGATAATCAATCTACCCATTCCTACAAAGCAAAAAAATGTCAGAAGCTTCTTGGGTCATGTAGGGTACTATAGATGTTTCATCAAGTATTTTAGCAAAATAACAGCTCCATTTTATACTCTTCTCACTAAAGATGCTAAATTTTAGTGGAATGAAGACTGTAACAAGGCATTTTCTGATTTAAAGGCAGCATTAACTCATGCTCCTATACTCAAAGAGCCTAATTGGGAGCTCCCTTTCCATATCTATATTGATGCATCAGATTATGCCATAGGAGCTGTCTTAGGGAAGAAAGAAGGAGCCATTAAACATGCTATTTATTTTGTCAGCAAAAACTTGCAGGGAGCTGAGTTCAATTATACAGTGACAGAAAAGGAAATGCTGGCAGTAATCTATGTCGTCAACAAATTTAGGCAATACATAACAGGCTATCAAATCTTTGTACACACAAATCATGCAGCCATTAGGTATCTCATGAACAAACCCTTGATATCAAGTAGATTAGCAAGATGGGTGTTTCTCATGCAAGAATTTGACATTACCATTGTGGATAAGCCAGGGAAGGCCAATGTTGTTGTAGACTTTCTTTCAAGGCTGACTAGATCAGAGGACAACCAAGTCATTGATGACTTTTTCCCTAATGAACACTTGTTTTCCATCATTGTGCAAACACCCTAGTATGCTGACACAACTAATTATCTTGTCACAGGGAGAGTCCCTCCTCATTTCGATCCATAGAAGAGAAGGGTGCTCATTGAAAAGTCTTTTCCTTTTTCATGGATTGCCGGATGTTTGTTCTATGCTGGACCAAACCATGTCATGCAGAGATGTGTGAGAGAAGATGAAACATATGACATTTTACATACATGCCACAATGAACCATGTGGAGGGCATTTTGTATCAAAGAGGCCAACAATGAATATTTTAAATATAGGTTATTGCTGGCCAACACTCCACAATGATGCAGGGAGATATATAAGGAAATGTGACAGATGCTAGAGATGGGACGGCCAACCAAATCTGATGAGATGCCCCTTTACCCTCAGCTAGTGATCACTCCATTTGATAAGTGGGGATTAGATTTTGTAGGACCCATTGATCCTCCATCCAATGGTAAATCCTATATCTTAGTATGCACTGATTATGTAACCAAATGGGTAGAAGTTAGGGCCATGAAGCATGCAAGAGATAACAAGGTTGAGAATTTCTTTATGAGGAAATTTTCACACGGTATGGGGTTCCCAAAGAAATAGTGACTGATCAAGGAGCTCAATTCACCTCAACCCTAGTTATAGTACTAGTCAATGAGTACAACATAAGGCACAAGAAATCTACTCCTTATCACCCTCAGGCCAATGGCCAAGTTGAGGTGACTAATAGGGAAATTGAAGCCATTCTGACCAAAATTGTGGCTGTCCATAGGAAGGATTGGGAAAATAGGCTGCCAGAAGTTGTCTAGGCCTATAGGCAACCTGGAAAACAACCACAGGATTCACCCCTTTTGAGTTGCTATATGGAAAGACAGCTATGATGCCCATTGATCTCAAACATAAGACTCTTCGAACTACAATAGACTTGGGGATGGATATCTCTGAGGCACAAAAGGATAGAATCATGCAACTCAATGCTTTGGATGAGATGAGGAAAGCAGCCTTGTATCACACAGAGGTAGTGCAGAATCAGACAATAAAGTGGCATGACAAATTCATCAAAAACAAGAAATTCTAGCTAGGTGACTGGGCACTGCTCTACGACTCAAGGTATCAAGATAATGCAAGAAAATTGCAAACAAGGTGGCTAGGACCATATGAGGTTGCGAAAGTTTTCCCCAATGGTGTTGTTCAACTCACCACCATTGACCCTATCAGATTTAATCTGCTAGTCAATGGTCATCACCTCAGGTTGTATCACAAGCCAACTTCAAAGGATGAATTCCTGCAACAATTCACTCAACATGTAACTCCCGAACTTCCTGCAGCCAAAGGTAGCAGACCTAGTGTCCCTCCTTCTAGCTAACCAAGGTACAACACTTGTCATAATAAAGACTTCCACTTTTATGGGGGTCCACTTCTTCATTCATTCACCCATCTGTCCATCCATATCCATCATTCTCTCTTCTGTCACATTGCCATGATCTCACTTTATTCCGCCTCACTTTATTCCACTTCACTTTCATTCATTGCTCAATGAATTTCTTAAAAGGTGACAGGTACTTTCTCCATCATTTTTACAACTGATCTTCCAAACATCAAGGTATGTGCACATCAATTTGTTATATCTTACTTATCTATTAGTACATTCATTTAATTACTGTAACTTAATGTCAATGTTCTCCCTAGCATGTAATTATTCCCTGCCCTGTCAAATCAAGCATCACCATTCCGCATGTGAGGACACATGCTCAAGTTTAGGTTGGGGAGGGAGTGTGAATACCATGGCCACATGTCAGTCCATGTGCTTTATGCTAGCATGTCAACAAAGTTTAAAATTGAGTTGATTTGAATTTTGAGTGAGATGACAGCTCACAAGTGTGAGGTGATAGCCTTCATTGATTACTCCTTACTGCCTTTACTACTCTTGTCATAATCTTAAGTCCAGCAAATAAGGAAAATTTAGATGACATTGGCGTTGGAAATTTAGCAGTGTTGCAGGAAGGCAAAGTTTAGTTTTCAGATAAAGATTGTAGGAAGAAAAACTTTGCAGACTAATTGTTTATTTTCAGACAACTAAACAATGGGAGGTGGATTAATTTGAAATGAACCCATGGTTCATGAGGTATTACTGTAGGATGCACCCAACTAGGCTGAGTTTAGAAATTGCGGGTGGTTAGATTATTTCCTGAAGCTGAATGGTTTTAATGAAGATGTTGCATTGGAATTTGCCCAGACATTATCTAAAGGTAAGGCCACTAGAGGTATTGGCTACTGAAGAAAGGATTGTAGAAGTTACAGGGTTGCCTGCCAACGATGAAAATTACCCTGTTGCCAGAGATGCCAGGTCAGCTAGGGCCAAATTTACAGAACCTGGTGACCCTCCAATAGTTGTGGACAAATAGGGAGCCAAGAAAACCTCTCTACCTAAGCCATGGAAGCAAGTAGTTTTTCATGTTGTGAGGTGCATTACTTGTGAAGTTCGTCAATCGAATCTACATTCTGTGCATTTCAAACTGCTAAATCATATGAGGCATGGGAGAAGAATGAATGTGCCAAATGTGCTATACCACCTTCTTTCAATCATGGTGGCCGAGACCCAAAAAGGTAGGGCTGATTCTATTTCCCACCATTGTTTGATCAAATTGTTAGTAGAAAAGTCTCTGCATGATGTGTCTAATATGACTTGGGAAGAATTCCTAAATATTGATCAAATTAGACCAAAGCATTTGTGACCTACGGTTGTGCCTCAACCTCATAGGACTAGGAGGAGAGTGAGTTCTGTTGAAGCTACTCCTGGAACCTCAACTTCTGGTGTAAACCCTCCTGCAGCTGAGCAAACTATAGAGATTAGTTCTTCTGAGGTAGAGCATTTAGACAAAGTGAGTTCTTCTTCAGATTCTAATGATGATGTTCCTCTTAGCAACCTAATTCGAACTAGGGCACAAAAGAAAGAGGCAGAAATAAGAAAAGGTAAAGATAAAAAGCAATCTATAGAAAAGGAAGTGCCAAGCTCTAAGAAATGAAAGGCTAACACTATTCTTCCTGCAGCTGAAGAAAAACATGAGAGCCCTCCTAGAAAATCAAGACCTGCTGGGCCAGCCTTTGGTGTGCCTCCACAGAGAAGCCCTAGGGCTGAAGAAAAGGACATATTTGAGGAATCAGCTAATGTAACATTGGCAGACATTGCTACTGCCACTGAACAAATGAAGAGTCAGGGATATGAAGACAATCAGGAGTTCTTGCAGCAAGAGGCCCTGCAGCCAAAATTGTCTGAACATTCAGAAACCCTATAGTTAGTGCTATATGAAGGGCAACCATCAGTGCTAGGAAAACTTTTGGTAGGAATACATAGGCCCTCTGATTTTTCAATGCATATGGTAGCTATGAATTTATGGAACGAGATGTAGAGGAGAGAAGAAGAATGGAAAAATGAGAAACGCAGGCTAAAGGAAGAAATTCAAAAGAAAGATGAAGAGATTGAAGATAAGAACATAGAAATTGTGACTTTAAAGGGGAGCGTGGATAATATGGCAGCCTTAGTGCCTCAGGTATTAGAGTGTAGGACTCCTCCAAGGGTCTATGCTTTATATTTGAAGGATAAGTATCTTTCTTTTAAACTAGCAAGGATTGTTTCAGGTTTGAATCCTTCCATTGAGTCTCCTCTTGAATTTTTCAATGCTTATCGAATTGCTCCTCCTGAAATGAAGAATTTGTGTTGTGAGTTCTATTTACATAATTATGCAGTGTCCCAAGATCATGATTGGAATCCCTTGTTGTATGTTGGGGATGTTCAATGAAGGGCATTTATGTCCTGGATACAAAATGAGATTAGTTGGGGACAACAGTTTAGTGCTTATAGGCAAATAGAATTCAACACTCCCCTATCCATTAGAGCTAAATCTAGAAATCCAGGGAGCATTTTCAATGATTGGCACATAATGCTTTATAGACCAAGCTATGGCAATAGAATCCTGCCTGAGAGAGAAGCAGTTTACAGAGAATATGAGAAGGTAGCAAACACTATAGGAGAATTTGTAAAGGGATATTTGGCACAAAGGTGGAACAGTTTGTTTGATGAACTAAAACAAGCAGAGCCTCACTCTCTGCAAAACTATGTTGTAGCATGTAAAAGAGTGGATAAATATATATAGATTGGAAGGACAAAGGGGCAATTCTGGCTTCCCGTAATTTTCCAACCACCTATCCTATTATGGCCTGTGCCAAATTTTAGGTACTACCAGTATGATATTGCTGAAGAGAGACAGAGATGGAGCAGATTGGATAGACAAAAAGGGTTCTAGTGGGATCCTAATTCACGTACTGCAGAAACTAATATAAGATAGCTAGCAATTGCTAATTTCAGGGCATTGACCAAACAGAAGAACAACCCTTCCTCTACTGGAGGACTAGCAAAGTCATAGGTTGGGGAGAGTGATGAGTCTAGTTTATGACTCAATTTTGTTAGAATTTATTATCCATTTGCTGTAGTTATCATGGAATTTGGTACCTAGATCTTGATCTTTTTATGATATTTCCTCAAAACCATAAGATATTGGGCATAGGTTATTTCCTATAATCTTTAATGACATTGACATGCTATTTGAATTATCTATGTTAAATTTACATGTGGTTAATGAATGTTACTCTAAGATAGTTAGAGATATGCAATTATTGTGCCTACTAATATTGTTATGCAGATATAATTAGCAGCCTATAAAGTCGAGAAAGATTATGTCAATTGGTTACTCGCCATCAAAGTCAAACAAGGTGGTCATTAAAATGTCAAATGGAGGGAAGATAACTACCTTGTAACTAGTCTTAATTGCTTGTTGAGTGAATATAGGAGTTACTGTTGTGCTAGATCTACATCAAAGTGAACATGCTTGACCAGATTCCACGCATGCATAACCTCCTCTCCACTTTCTATGCTTTCCCTAAAGTGGCGTCCTAATCTGTTGGAGTTGACCACCTTGCTAGGTAGTTGGTTTGTATCTTTTCTTTCTATAAATAAGACTCAGATGCTCATTCTGAGGGGTTGATTAATTTGAGGTTGTACTCGCATTATTAAGTTTTTCAGCAATACAGTTATGTTGCTCATTTGTAGTCATGTTTTCCAATGAATAAAATGAAGTTATAAGTTCACATCTCTAAGTTTACATTTGTCTTAAGGGATACTCATCCAAGGGAGCCCACTTGGTGAACATTCCATCCTTTAGTTTAGTTGTTATTTTTTGTTAAGTAGTTAGCTAAAATCTGGCACTAATGTTCCTCCAACCACTAGAATTCCATTCTGTGTCTGGTCCTGCAGCCAAAGCAGACAGAGTAGTTTATTGTTTGTTTGCCCAAATTTTCATTTTCTGTCATGTACTTCAACTTAGTATAGTTGTTGGTTGATGTTCAGCATTCATGTTATTTCTTTCCAAGCAATTTACTTTCAGCATTATGTCTTTCTTAGCCGTAGAATGAATGTGGCTACTTTGGAATCCTAGTGCACATACTGTGCTGACCCATTTCAAGTTCACGTCCCTGGGTTGACAAGTTAAATGCATCTTCATAGTGATTAAGATGGCTATTCAGGTTAGATGTCCAATCTCTGAGTCACAACTTTATGGGCTTAGTTGTTAAATCATTGTAAATCATTGTAGGAGACCAACAGTCAGCATTACAAGCATACATAAAATAGGTCTAGACCTAATACAAAATTAGCTAAGGAAATGTAGTAAAGATGTATGTAGATCACTCCATGCCTTAGCTAGGACTCAAACACAACCTTCCACGCCACTACATGCTTCTACAATCTTTAATACATCTTTGCAATCACTAGAATTAACCAAGTCAGCTAGGACTAGTTACACGCTACGTTATCTGGGAACAAACTTCAAACACAATCTCAATTCCTTAACATAGACCCATGTAAATGTAGGAACATGATTAGGAGGCATCCACAAGCACATTGTAATCACCAGGAGAAACCACACAAAATCTAACCACTTTATCCATGAGATTCTTCACACTAGAGCACATGAACTTCACTGTCTTCAACTGTCATAAAAGAAAAATAGCTTGTGGACCACCAAATCATGAACCATTGTAGTCGTTGGCACTTATCATCATCCCAGACTTCCCTCTAGAACCATAGAGAAAAATACTTCAATGCGGAGAAATGTAGAGCAAAATACTTTCTCCCTATCACCAGTGAATAATAAAAAAAGTAGGTTTTACTCCGGTCAATGTAACTCACTCAATTCTTCGTATCGAAGGCTCAAAATCAGGATTTAGCATCTTCAAACATGCCTCTAAATAACTTCCAATCAGCAGACCAAGATCTTCACTCTCCAAAAAATGTGAAGCAGTCTTCTAGGTTGTTCTTCAGTATGCAACTCACTGTCTTCACTATGATTCACTATTTCCTTTCTGATTCTTCTAGAGGGGCTAATTTTCTCAATATCCTCAACATATAAATCTTCTAACCAAATAACAAAATAGGATACAGTTGACACCAATGACAACAAAGATATGTTGACATCAATGACAACACTGATTAGGGACATACTTGCAATAATCTCCCCCTTTGTCATTGATGGCAACATATGATGTGAAAAACTACAACAACCATCAAGACAAGATTCTCCCCCTATCTCTTTACACATCTGCACTCTTTCTTTCTAAGTTTTTTACATGATTTCTCTCCCCCTTTGACATCAATGGAAAAGGGCACATACTTGCACTCTGCTGCTCTGATCCAATCTCTCTTCTAACTTTCTTCAGCTGACTACTCCCCCTAAGGAATAGCCCTTACAAGCATCAATCCGGATCTGGAGAGGAATTTTTAGGTACCTCTAGACTCATGCACTTCTATGCATCTTAGTTTAGAGCAGGAGGGGTGATAACCCCTAACTTTTCTTTGAGATACTCAAAAGTATCCTTAGGCAGAGACTTAGTGAAAATGTCTACAATACGATCTTTTGTAGATACATATTCCAACTTGACTTCATTCTCTGTCACCTTTTCTCTCAGAAAGTGATATCTTATGGATATGTACTTTGTCCTTGAGTGCATTACTGGATTCTTTGATATGTTTATGGCACTTGTATTGTCACAAAAGATTGCAATTGGATCTTCATACACAACTTGGATGTCCTTCAATGTCTACTTCATCCACAACACTTGAGTGCAACTACATGATGCTATAATATATTATGCTTTTGCGATAGATAGAGATATTGAGTCTTGTTTCTTGCTTAACCAAGATACCAGCCTTTTTCCTAAGAAGAAAGCACCTCCACTTGTACTTTTCCTATCATCCACATCTCTAGCCCAATCTACATCAGTGTATGCACTGAGAGTGAAATCATTGTCTTTTGGATACCACAAACCATAATCCATTGTGCCTTTCAAGTATCTCAGTATTCTCTTGACTGCCATCACATGTGACTCTTTAGGTTCTACTTGCCACAAGACAAACTGCATGCATTATGTCAGGTCTGGTTTGGGTCAAATAAAGTAATCCTCCAATCATAGATCTATATCTTTTCTAATCTACCATAGGTGAGTCATTATTTTTACTCAACTTACAACCATTTCCATGGGAGTGCTTACCGGTTTAGAGTCTTCCATCCCAAACTTCTTTAACAACTCTTTCACATACTTAGACTGAGAAATGAAGATACATTTATCTAATTGGCTGATTTCTAGACCTAAAAAGAAATTCATCTCACCAAACATGGACATTTCAAATTCATTTTATATTTCCCCAGAAAAAACCATGCACATACCTTCATTTCCTCCAAAGATAATGTCATCAACAAAGATTGCAATAATCAAGATTTGTTCATCTTGATCTTGATCTTGAAATAGAGATTGATGTTGGTAGTACCCTTACTGAACCCTAACTATATCAGATGTTTATTCAATCTTGCATACCAAGCCTTGGGGGCTTGTTTTAGTCCATACAATGCTTTCTTCAATCTGCACACCATGTCACCCTAATCTGATGACTGGAATCCTTCTGGTTGTTCAATATAGACTTCTTCTTCTAATTCTCCATTCAAGAATGCAGACTTTACATCCATTTGATATACCTTGAAATATTTATAGGCTACAAATGCTAAAAACATTCTTATTGCTTCAATCCTTGTCACTGGTGCAAATGTTTCCTCAAAATCTATACCTTCAACTTGAGAATATCCTTTGCATACCAACCTTGCTTTGTTTCTTACCACTTCACCATTCTCATTCATCTTGTTCCTGAAGACCCATTTGGTGCCAATTACATTTTTATCTGCTGGTCTAGAAACAATATCCCAAGTCTTATTCTTCTCAATCTACATCAGTTCTTCTTCCATGGCCTTTACCCAATTTTCATCATTGCAAGATTCATTTACATTTTTAGGTTCCACTTGAGAAATCAAACAATAATTAACCTATTCATCAGCAGCTCTTCTTCTAGTCTAAACTCCTTTACTCTTATCTCCTATGATTTGATCTTCAGTGTGATTTAACTTCACATACATGGGTGTCTTAGTAATGATTTCTAGAGCTTGTTCTTCTTCTTCCTCTGAGTTTTCTTCTTGCTGCACAATTATTTTGCTTGCAGAGACATCCGGTTCATCAGATTCATATCCACTTGATACCTTTTCCTTGGTTTCATCAACTTTGACATTTGCACTCTCAATGATCCTCCTCAACCTATTATTGTAACACTGGTAGGCCTTGCTCTTGGTAGAATATCCAAGGAAGATACCTTCATCACATCTTGCATCAAACTTACGTAGATCTTCGTCTCTTCTGATATAACACTTACTACCAAAAACTTTGAGATTTTTGACAGTAGGAACTTTACCATACCACAACTCATAAGGAGTCTTAGAGCTATTACCTTTTACTTGGTGATGAGAAGCATAGATTGGAAGCAGAAACTTTATTAATTTTTGAACCTTCGGTGAGAGTCCTTCTGTCTCAACAATCTACTGTCCTTCTTTTGTTATCAGCCAGACATATCCCGTCAGCCACTTTATAACTTCTCACATCAAAGTCTTAGTCACTCTGATGTCGCCTCCGAAACACACTCATCGACAAGATTTAGTTCATCAGTGAACACTTATGAACGTTGGCCAATGTGCCGATACACTATACTTCTGCGTGACTACTCCTCATCGGCGAACTCTGACCAAGGTCTACCAATATGCTGATACAACCCGTCATCAGTGAGACTTCCTTCATCGGCAAACTCCTTATTTGTTCTCCCGATATGCTAATGACTCACCTCTTGACGTCGACTTTGACTTTCACTTATCGGCAAGACGATTGCTATCAGCCACAGTAGGATTAGCTTCGCCAATACGCCGATGGACCATCCATTCTTCGGTGTCACTTATCTCTTGTCACCCTGATATAAATCCTTAGACCACGACTTCCATATAGTGGTTTGAACCTCTCTTCAGCCAGACCAACCTTATCGCTCCGAGAGAGAAAATATTTTGCTGATGGCCTCGGTCTCACCAATAATGACTTCAGTAGCTCTGCAACTCGACGATTTTTCTACTCTTCAACCAAACCCTAGCACATGGAGATGCTAGGCAATCTACTATGTGAAATCACCCTGTTTGGGTCCACTACACCATTGGACACAAAAACAAAACAAGAAACAAGAAAAACAAATACTATACAACGAAGCCATTCCACTAATTTCGATAGAAATTGTACCAGTGGAATGCTTCACATCGACATGCTGCAACAATGGAATGCACAGAAAGAACTACACTTCGAATAGGATTCTACAGTTACACAATACACAATTACAGAGAACAGAAAATCCAAATTGATGGAATAGAATAGTTTTTATTTCTCAAATGATTTCCAAATCACAATCCTCAAATCTAGTGAACCCCTCTCAGTTGCTCCTCTGTGCTTTTATTACACCAGAGTTGGAAGATCAATGGTTGCTCAATGGTTAGGGAAGGCCAACTACCCTGAATCCCAACCGACTCCTATTGATCTTTTTGAATTCTACAAAATGTGTCCATTATTTGCCAAATGGAATACAAAGACTTCTAGGTTTTTAGAAAACAAAACATGAACAAAATGACATGGCCAAATAGGCCTTATTTCAACATAGTAGATTTTACTATGGTGCCCCTGCACCATACTCCCCAGAAGAAAATGTCTCAAGTCCTCTTAGAGACCAATTCTTGTACATCTCTGCCTTGCTTTAGAATGTCTTCCTCCAGCATCCATGTAGCTTTTGAATCTAGAAGCCCTCGCCACTTAACCAGATGTTCAAAATATGTTTTGTGCCTTGTCTTCCTGGCTTCTCTGCTTTCCAAAATGTACTCCATTTGTGGTGGCTCCCTAGAAGGTAAGTGCTTCAACCAGTCTTCATTTTCCTAGATAGGGTCTTCAGCATTCTCCCCTGTATTAGGACTTCTGTACAATGTCAAATCAGCAATGTTGAATATGGGTGAAATAGCAATATCATCAGGAAGCTCAATCTTGTAAGCATTTGGACCGTACTTCTCCAGAATCTGACAGGGTCCAATCTTCCTCATCATCAGTTTGTTGTGGCCTCCTTTTGGCAACCTATTTTTGTTCAGATGAACCATGACCAAGTCACCTACCTAATACCGCACATCCCTCCTCCTTTGATCCATTCGAGCCTTCATCTTTAAACTATTCTGGTGCAAAGTATCTCTAACCTGTTGGTGTATTTCTTTCATGGCTTCTACAAATGCATCAGCATGGCCACTCCTTTTGTCCAACCCCTAGATGTTTCTCAATTCAAAAATACCCCTAGGGTGACTGCCATATACAATTTCAAAAGGGCTCAGACCTGTGCTCCTGTTTGTCGAGTCATTATAAGCATATTCAGCTTGTGGGAGTATCATATCCCAACTACTTCCATGTTCTCTTGTCAAACATCTCAGTAGATTGCCTAATGACCTATTCACAACCTTAGTTTGTCCATCAGTCTGAGGATGATAGGCTGAACTGAAAGACAAATTTTTTCCCAATCTCTTCCACAAAGTCCTCCAAAAATGTCCTACAAATTTGCTATCCCTATCAGACACAATGCTCAAGGGTAGCCCATGAATCCTGACAATTTCTTTAAAGAACAAACCTGCAATGTAGCTTGCATCATTAGTGGTCTTGCAAGGAATGAAATGAGCCATCTTGCTGAATCGGTCTACCACTACAAACACATTGTCACAACCTATCCTTGTTTTGGGTAACCCCATCACAAAATCCATACTCAAACATTCCCAAGGCCTGTTGGGTATTGGCAAAGGTTGATACAATCTTGCATTGGTCGAGACTCCTTTTGCTCTTTGGCATACTATGCAACTTTGAACAAATTTTCTGATGTCAGACTGCATTCTTGGCCAGAAATAAAATCTCCTTACTAGATCTAAAGTCTTATTCAACCCAAAATGTCCACCTAAGCCATCACTATGTTTTTCCTTCACAATATTATCCCTCATTGAGCATTTAGGGATACACAATTGACATCCTTTGAATAATAGTTCATTCTGCAATGTAAAATCTAAAAACTCACTATGAAAAGTATTAGCAAATTCATTACATACCTTGTAGAATTCTTTGAAATCCTGATCTTCTTCATACAATTCTTTGAGTGACTCAACGCCCATGTTTTGCAACTGCACTTCTTGGACTGTCAACACCCTCCTGCTGAGAGCATCTGCCACCTTGTTTGTGACTCCTTTCTTATGATTAATGGTGAAAGTGTATGCTTGTAGACTTTCCACCCATTTCATATGTCTGTGGCTGAGTTTGTCCTGTCCATTCAGAAAATTGAGAGCATGGTTATCTATATACACAATAAATTCCTTGGGAAGTAGGTAATGTCTCCACTTTTTCAGAGCTTGTACCATAGCATACAACTCTAAGTCATAAGAGGAGTATTTCCTCTTGGCTTCATTTAACTTTTCACTGAAGAAGGCCACTAGTCTCCCTTCTTGGCTCAACACTGCTCCAATGGCTAGCCCACTTGCATCACATTCAATTGTGAAAACCTTATTGAAATTGGGTAACACTAAGACAGGGAATTTAGCAACTTTATGTTTCAGACTCTCAAAACTCCTATCTGCTTCTCTCGTCCACACAAACTTCACCTTGCAACCACCCTTGATGGTTTCCAACATAGGTGCACAGATGTCACTGTAATTCTTAATGAATTTTCTGTAAAATGTGGCCAAGCCATGAAAACTTCTGACCTCCCCTGCTGTCCTAGGTGTGGGCCAATTCAGAATAGCCTCCACCTTTGAATGATCCATTTTCAAATCACCTTTGGAAATAACAAAACCCAAGTAGATCAACTCTTGTTTCATGAAGTCACATTTGTCCAAGTTTATCAACAGCTTCTGGTCTTGCAACCTCTTCAAGACTATTTCCAAATGTTTCAAGTGTTCTTCCTTGCTCTTGTTGAACACCAAAATATCATCAAGGTAGACTACCACAAACTTCCCTATGAACTCCTGCAGCACCTCATTCATTAGTCTCATAAAAGTGATAGGGGCATTTGAAAGACCAAAAGGCATCACAAGCCACTCATACAATCCTTCATTGGTTTTGAATGCTGTCTTCCACTCATCCCCTTCTCTTATCCTTATCTGATGGTACCCACTCTTCAAGTCTATGTTAGAGAAATAGGTAGCACCCCCCAAATAGTCCATTAGGTCTTCAATTCTAGGAATAGGAAACCTGTATCTGATGGTTATTCTATTTATTTCCCTGGAATCAGTACACATTCTCCATTTCCCATCTTTCTTTGGTGCCAAAATAGTGGGGACTACACATGGACTCAAACTCTTCCTTATTAACCCCTTGTCTAAAAGTTCTTGAACTTGCCTGGCTATCTTCTCATTCTACTGAGGGGTCATCTTATAGGCTACCTTATTGGGAAGTACAGCTCCTGGTATGAGATCAATCTGATGGCTGATATCTTTAATTGGTGATAGTGAGTCTGGTATATCTACTGTAATTACTTCCTTATAACTCTCAAGTAGTTCTCTGACCTCCCTAGGTCCTATTTCTCTCATATTTTCTCTTTTCTTCTCCTTAGGTTTCACAACCAAAGCAAAACCTACTCCACCTAATTCTTCTAGTGTTTCAAGGAATTCCTTTTCTCCTACTAGCATTACACTAGACCCTACATGATGTGGATCCTCTTCTACCAATGACTGTATCCTATAAGTCACACCATCCTTTTGGAATGAGTAAGCATTCTTTTCTCCATCATGAAGAGCCTTTCTGTCAAACTGCCATGGTCTTCCCAGTAGAAGATGGAAAGCATCCATAGGAAGGATGTCACACAAAATCTTTTCTCTATACCCCCCAATACTAAATTCTTCCCATGCTTGTTCATTGATGAGTATATGATGTCCCTTGTTTAACCAACTGACCCTATATGGACAGCTATGGGGCATCTTATCTAACTTCAATTTATCTACTGCTTCCAAAGATATAATATTGTCAGTAGAACCAGAATCAATAATAACTTTGCAAACCTTACCTTGTATCTTGCAGTTGACTCTAAACAAAGCTCTTCTTTGTGATGGTTCAGTCTACACTAGTTCTTTGAGCAGCGTCCTCTTGATCATCAGATTTTCTCCCATTTCTAATGTCAAATTCACTTCAGTAGAAGTCACACTCCTTGCATCCTCTTGAGTCAATGTGGTTCTTCTCTCACCACCATGAGAAGTTGAGGCCTTCTCTGGACACTTGTATGTTGGGTGCCCTATCTGATTGTAGTTATAACATCTCATGTTGGAGAACTTGGATCCTCTACCTGATCCATTTGTCCCACCTCTTCCATTAGGCCTTCTTCCTTGGTAGCCTCCTTTGCTACTTGAGTCCCCAACTTGCTCTTCTTGGCTAGACTCACCATTAGGCCTCTAGTTAGGACTTCTTCCTCCAAAACTGCCTCTGCCTCTGAAATTTCTGCCACCTCTTCCTCTACCTTGTTGTTCACCTTTTCTCTTTAGCTTCTCTTCAGCTCTTAATGCTACTTGAAAACATTTTTCCACTGTTTTAGGAGTCAATAAACTTATCTCATCCTAATTATTGAACCTCAGACCATTTAAATACCTGGCCACCTTAGCTCTTTCATCCTCCATGTACCCACAGCGAAGAGTGTATTTGTGAAACTCCTCGGTGTAAGTAGCTACACCCATATCTTTTTGCTTGAGGTTCTGCATTTTTCTGTAAATCTGCACCTTGTAGTTAGATGGAAGGAACTGGGACTTGATCTTCTCCAGAATTTTGCTCCATGAAGAGATCATACTCTTCCCATTCTTCACCCTCTCTCCTTGGGTGTAATTCCACCATGTAAGGGCAGCACCTTTGAGTTTAGTTTTTGCAAACTTAACTCTCTTACTTTCAGGAACTTCTTTGTATTCAAAGTAGTTGTTTAGAGCCTCGATCCATTCCATGACTTCATCAACATTCATCTTTCCACTGAGCATGGGGACATCTATCCAAGCCTCTGAAGAGTCCTTGCCAATAGCCTTAATGGCTTCTGGGAATTGCTTTTGTTCAGCCGGTATCTCTGCCTCTTCTTGTTCCTCTTCTTCTTCCTCTCCATTAGATTCACCATCTAATTTCTTTCCTATCTTCAGTGCCTTCAACTCAGCCTAGAGTGTTTCCTTGACTCCAATCTTGATCATCTCTTCCATCTCTTGGAACTTCTTAAGCACTTCTATTGTCATCCCCTTTGGAGGCATGATGCTAGCCTCTCCTTCACTCTCCTCTGCTGACATATACTATTCACAGACAACACCCAAACGCCAACACTCCTACAAATCTTCAATTCGACTTGCCGCCCAAATCTTTTCAGGCTCTGATACCAATATGATGAGGAGCGTAGATTGGAAGCGGAAACTTTATTAATTTTTGAACCTTAGGTGAGATTCCTTCTTCTGTCTCACCAATCTACTATCCTTCTTTTGTTATCGACCAGACATATCCCGTCAGCCACTTTATAACTTCTCACATCGAAGTCTTAGTCACTTCGATGTCACTTCTGAAACACACTCATCGAAAAGATTTAGTTCATTGGCAAACACTTATGAACGTTGGCCGATGTGCCGATACACTATACTTCGGTGTAACTACTCCCCATCAGCGAACTCTGACCAAGGTCTGCTGATACGCCGATACAACCCATCGTCAGTGAGACTTCCTTCGTCAGCAAACTCCTTGTTTGTTCTCCTGATATGCCAATGACTCACCTCTTGACTTCAACTTTGACTTTCTCTTATCGGCAAGATGATTGCTATCGGCCACGGTAAGATTAGCTTTGCCGATACGCCGATGGACCATCCATTCTTCGGTGTCACTTATCTCTTGTCACCCTGATATAAATCCTTAGACCGTGACTTCCATATGGTGGTTTGAACCTCTCTTCAGCCAGACCAACCTTATCACTCCAACGGAAAATATTTTGCTGATGGCCTCGGTCTCACCGATAATGACTTCAGTAGCTCTGCAACTCGATGATTCGTCTACTCTTCAACCGAACCCTAGCACATGGAGATGCTAGGTGATCTACTGTACGAAATCACCCTATTTGGGTCCACTGCACCGTTGGACACAAAAAAATAAGAAACAAGAAAAACAAATACTATACATGAAGCCATTCCACTAATTTTGATAGAAATCGTACCAGTGGAATGCTTCACATCGACATACTACAACAATGGAATGCATAGAAAGAACTACACTTCGAACAGGATTCTATAGTTACACAATACACAGTTACAGAGAATAGAAAATCTAAATTGACAGAACAGAACAATTTTTATTTCTCAGATGATTTCCAAATCACAATCCTCAAATCTACTAAACCCTTCTCGGTTGCTCCTCTGTGCTTTTATTACGCCAGAGTTGGAAGATCAACAGTTGCTCAATGGTTAGGGAAGGCCAACTGTCCTGAATCCCAAATGACTCTTGTTGATCTTTTCGGATTCTAAAAATGTGTCCATTATTTGCCAAATGGAATACAAAGACTTCTAGGTTTTTAGAAAACAAAACATGAACAAAATGACATGGCCAAATAGGCCTTATTTCAACATAGTAGATTTTACTATGGTGCCCCTGCACCACTTGGACTCTATTTAGGATGTATACAACATTGTGAATTGCCTCTCTCCAATATACTTCCGGTAGGTCAACCTCCTTCATCATTGTTCTAGAAGCCTCTTGAACTGTCCTATTTTTCCTTTCAACTACTCCATTTTGTTGTGGAGTCCTAGGTGCAGATAATTATCTCTTTATCCCTTGTTCTTCACAGAAGAAGTTAAACTCATTTGATGTAAACTCTCCACCTCTATCAAACCTCAAGTACTTTATCTTCAAGTCTAGCTCATTCTCAACCATTTCCTTGAATGCTTTAAACTTTTCTAGGGGTTCTACTTTTTCTTTTAAGAAGGTAACCCAAATCATTCTAGAATAATCATCAATCGGCAATATGAAATACCTATCTCCTTGTAGACTTCTTACTCTAGTAGGTCCACATAGATCTGTGTGCACTAATTTTAGTAGTCCATCAATAGATTGGTCCTTTCTCTTGAAACTTATTCTTGTCTGTTTTCCAAATTAGCACTCCTTGCACAAAGTATCAGTAGACTTCACAAGCTTAGGCAAATCTCTTATAGCCTGAGTGGAACTTATCTTCACAATGTTGTCAAAATTTATATGACACAACCTTCTATGCCACAACCAACTTTCATCATTCTGAGCCAACAAACAATATTCATTAGTCCCTTTCAAATGATAAATGTTACCTCTTGTCTTCATACCAATTGCAATCACTGTTTCGGAGCTTTCCAAGATCTTACATCTATTGTCCTTGAATCTGAGATCATAACCTTTGCCACACATCTGACCAACACTTAAGAGATTGTGCTTTAATCCCTTCACATATAAGACATCATTAGTGTTATGCTTGCCATCAAAAGAAATGGATCCTTTTCCACAAATCTTACCAGTTGTATCATCACCAAACCTAACCAGTCCTCCATCATATGTTTCTAAACTTATGAACTTACTTTTGTCACTAGTCATGTGATGAGAGTATCCACTATCAATAACCCATTCATCTTTGTCTTCAACAACCTATGTAGCCAAGGCACTTTCCACTGGTTTTTCTTCCTTCACACAGCTAGCAAGATTACTAGTCACAGGGTCTTCTTTAATAGAAATAAACAAGCATTCATTTCCAGAAGTACTAGCATTATCTAGATCACCATCTAATACTCCTTCATCATCATCAAGATCTTCAACATAATAGCATTTCTTTGGAATCCTAGGTCTATCAGGGCTTATCTAGAAGCATAATGACCAACTTTACCACAACTGAAACATTTGAAAGGTAATTTTCCTTTGAACTTACCAGTACCTCTAGGAAGACTATTAACAAAGTTGGCTTCAAGTTCTTCAAGTTCATAATCTGGTACTTTTCAGATCTTGGGGTTCTTTCTGAACTGCTGGCCTTGAAGGAAGTCTCTATCTTAGGAAGTGAATCACCAAGTTCTCTCATTTCAAAGGTTGTTAGCTTCCCTAGCAGCTAATCTTTTGTAATCTTGGTTACTGTCATTATTTCTTCAATTGTAGCCACTTTATAACAGTATGATTTAGGCAGTGATCAAAGAATTTTTTTCACAACTTCAATATCCTCAATCTTTCCTCCTACACTTCTAATGCTAGTCACAAGTTCGTCAACCTTTTGTATGAAGGATGTTATGTTGTCATCTTCACTCATCTTCAAACCTTCATATTTTGCCTTCAAACTCTGCAACTTGGCGCTCTTCACAGATTCATCTCCTTCATATAGATTCTTCAGCTTTTCCTAGATTTCATAAGCAATTTCCAACTCCATGATCCTTGTTACTTTGATGTTGGATAAGGCGCTCACCTGGGCATCTTTGGCTTTTATGTTCAACTCAAATTCCTTGATCTCATCTTCAGTTTACAAACCATTCTTCAGTATTTCATACTTATTTTCAGTTATTTTCCAAACACTATAAACCAAGAAGAGGAGATGGGTTTTCATGCAGATCTTCCAGACAGACTAGTTTGTTCCATCGAACCACAGACTTTCCTTCTTATACGACATCCTAGATTAGCCTCAAGCGGTCAAGCTTTCTTCTGAGGAACTTGGCTCTGATACCAATTGTTGAAATGAACCAGACAACTAAGAGGGGGTGAATCAGTTGTCACAAAACTTAATCAATTCTGCACCTTAATTTATTAAACACTTATCCACTGTTTGTTATGATTAAATCATGAAAGCATAAACATAGAACTATAAACACAATTGTAAGATCATACACAAGTGACACCAAATTTTTACGTGGAAAACCCTGTCAAGGGAAAAACCATGATGGGAGTGTTAGCACAGTAAAAATTTGAAATTTTTACTATCTCCTTACTCCATCATATTTGAATAAACCCTGAAGAATATTCCAAAAAGACCACAATAAAAAAAATTTTGTATCTCACAAGATGTCTATGGATGAGCAGTGCCAAATTTCATTAAAATCAATCCATCGGCAAGAGGTTGTGTTGCTTACATCGACACACAAGGAACCATTTGAAAACAACCATCGGCGTGAAAATAGGGATCGGAAGAGGAATTATGGAAGTCATCGATGGAGTAAGTGATACCGATGACCTTACATCGGCAAGAAAGGTAAGTGGTCATACCGATCGGTATGACAGATATCTATCGGATGATTTTTTAAAAAGATACCCCGACGGTATATATCATACCGATAAAACACTTCGGCAAGAGTTTCACCAAACATCCTGTGGGGGTAACGAAGAAAATAGTCATCGGTGAGAAATAAACTATCGGGATAGAAAACAAGTAAGCCTCCGATGATTAAGAGTCTTGGTGATAAGAAATCCATCGGCGAGACTCACAGCGAAACACCTCTATCGGGATAACTTGATATATCGGAACAAAAGAAACAGGTCTTGCCGATTCACAAGTCACGGCGATCAAAAGGTGTCGGTGACACTTTACTAAACTTTGCCCGATGAAGGATATGAAAAGAATCATCGGGGAGATGATTTGGATCGGGATATCTTCAGAAAGCTATCCCGATAGTGAATGTCATTCCGATAAAGATAAAGTTCATACATGAAGATGATTATCGGCGAGACAATAAAGATCGGGAGAACATAATTTTGTTATCCCGATAGTCTCAATCTTCCCGATAAGCAAATCATATTGGTGGGACTCGCTATATCGCAGAGAGATCTAAAACCCTTGGCGATGAAGGAAGTCATGCCGATGGTCGCGCCCACTTGAAATATAACATTACATAGCGTCGGGAATACAATTGAGGGGTCACGCCGATTGATTTTTCGCGCCATAAAAAACGTTGAGATCGCTCAGACATTTCAAAAATCACGCCGATGAGAAGAGTTATGGCGATGTGACACTTCATAGCGATGAACATTGAATTGATCAGATAATTAATACAAACGGCTACGAAATTCATACGATCATTATAATTGCAAAAAACCGTCTGAGAGGAGAATATAGAGGAATTCTTAGGGCAAAAGCAGAGGCTTCCAATTCCAGCCATCGAACGATAGGTACACATACACAAACTACTATATTGCCTGTATTTGAATTTCCTGCCAAATTTTTAAAATGGAAACTCCGGGAAAGGGAAAAGGAAGAAAGTCACAAGGGGAAACCAGTAAGCCAAAAAAGCAAAAAACTGATCAAACCCCTGAAGAGAAAGTGAAGGATAGAAAACTAAATCAGGACCTGATTGATCAGTTGCCTGGGTCAACTCCCAAGGCCAGGAGGTCTGCCCAACTCAGGGCAGAAGTAGAAAAATTGGAAGACAAACATAAACGCCTGGGAGATATCTGGACCCCAATTAGGGGGTATGAGCTCTTCAGATTCCACTACAACAGAAGGTTTAGAAATGCCCCTGTGTCAAACCCATGGCATTTGAATTTGGGAAAACTGGTTGTGCCCAATGTATTCCTAAATGTGGAACTCCTCCAACTGCTTGCCAAATATTATAATACAAACCTGAAAGCCATCTGCAACCCACAGGGAGAACCAATTGTGCATTTATCAAAAAATGCTATTTGTGAGGTTTTTGATTTGGATGATTTATGCACTGTCCCTATCATTTATGAAGACCTGGGTAAAGAGCAAAGAAGAGTGGACTGTTGATTGTCAAGTTATATTGCACAAAGCCACAGGAGCTCTGAAAGATAAAGCCTCTGCGTCTAAAGAAGTTTGCAAATAATTGGAGGAAATGGTCACCCTTGATATAATCACCAGAAGCGCAGTTGATCTTACTGATTCTCACCGTGAGCAAGAGTATTTAGATCATCTGGCAAAAGTCTATTTATGGCTAAATAGAGCCTAATTAAGCTTATGTAATTATTGTTTATGTTGGTTAAATTCCCAAGAGACTTATTGAAGAGTTGTATCTCTTCATGAAAATATCTATATAAGTTTAAACAATCGATGCTAAAAAATGATCAGCAGTAGAAGATATTCATATATACATAATATACAATGTCTCAAATTGACTATGTCGCATATTTTATTTGAAGAAGAAATTTGAAGTTCTCTGATTCAGTATTTCTATTTTGGTATCAGTTGCTTGTTGAAAATATTCAATTGTGTGGCTGTCTCCATTTCTGCATTTCCTGGTTATTCAGATTAAGATATCAAGTATATAGTTAATCTGTCATTACACACTTGCTGTATCTGTGTGATTAATTTGGTTGGTGTCCATCTGAGGAATTAAACCCTTCTAATTTAGTCGCAGTAGCCCGGAAGTAGTAAGTTGGGATTACTAAGTAGAGCCATACAATTAGATTACCATTCTGTCTCCAGTAAAATATTATCTGTTAATCTTGCCCATTCATTTCATTTGGTTCCTTCAAGTAAGGATTAAAATACCTTCTGGTGAATTATAAGATAATTGATTATATTGGTTGGATTGCTAAGAAGAGTTTGTCAATCACTTCCTTGCACGTTTATACAAGCTATAAACCAAAACTGTGCCAAGCAATTAGAATTATTACCATTAAGAAACTACTAGTCTAGGTCCTTCAAATTGACTCTGTTACCCAACAAGGCACTAGTCTCATTCAACTCATTTAAAACCTTGATATTGCTTATACAATTTTCGCCAATCATTTATTAAACATTATACATAGAATTAAGTAGTCAGCTTCTTTTTCATCTATCTTACATCCTATGCCATTGTAGATAGATCCAGTTAGTCCATTCATCCACACTCAGACTGCTTTAATATTTCAAGGTTTACCCACCTAGGTGTAGCAGGACCTAAAGTGTAGGAAATCATCAAACCTTGAAGGTTGATTTCGTCAAGTTAGTTCAAAAACGTTGCAAATCCAAACATAGAGCCTGGCATCCTCTTAGGATTAGCAACTTGCATTTTTGAGACCTAACAGGGAGTTAACCCACAAGATATATATGTAAAGCACAATACTAAAAATTAGAGGCTCACTACCCAAAAAGAGGCTCACTGCCAAGAGGTGGCTCATTGCCAAGGGGTGGCTCACTGCCAAAAGGTTGAACTGAGATAACTGCATCTACTCCATGCCAAGGTTTAGTTCCATTGAAGCTCAAAACACCTCTGCTATGCTCTACTACTTTACTTCACTTCTATCTTCGCATCTTCACACTTGGATGCAATTTCACGACTCAATTACAAGTATTTATACACTACATCAACCTTGGAATGTTCATCAAGGTCGGCATTACAATCATCAATCATTGGATCATTTTCCAAGGTCGGCATTACAAGCATACATAAAATAGGTCTGGACCTAATACATAATTAGCTAAGGAAATGTAGTAAAGATGTATACGAATCACTCCATGCCTTAGTTGGGACTCAAACACAATCTTCTATGCCACTACATGCTTCTACAATCTTCAATACATCTCCACAATCACTGGAATTAACCAAGTCAGCTAGGACTAGTTACACGCTACATTATCTGGGAACAAACTTCAAACACGATCTCAATTCCTTAACATAGACCCATGTAAATGTAGGAACATGATCAGGAGGCATCCACAAGCACGTTGTAATCACCAGGAGCAACCGTACAAACTCTAACCACTTTATCCATGAGATTCTTCACACTAGAGCACATGAACTTCACTGTCTTCAACTGTCATAAAAGAAAGATAGCTTGTAGACCACCAAATCATGAACCATTGTAGTTGTAGGGACTTATCATCATCCCAAACTTCCCTCTAGAACTGCAAAGCAAAATACTTCAATGCGAAGAAATGTGGAGCAAAATACTTTCACCCTGTCACCAGTGAATAATCAAAAAAAGTAAGTTTTACTCTGGTGAATGTAACTCACTTAATTCTTCATACTGGAGGCTCAAAATTAGGATTTACCATCTTCAGACATGCCTCTAAATAACTTCCAATCCACAGACCAAGATCTTCACTCTCCAAGAAATGCAGAGCAGTCTTATGTGTTGTTCTTCAGTATGCAACTCACTGTCTTCACTGTGATTCACTGTTTCCTTTCTAATTCTTCCGGAGGGGATAATTTTCTCAATATCCTCAACATATAAAGCTTCTAACCAAATAACAAAATAGGATACAGTTGACACCAATGACAACAAATATATGTTGACATCAATGACAACACCGATTAGGCACATACTTGCAACAATTCAGATATTATCTCGTTTGTTGCTATATATTATGCTTTGACTATCTTGTGTTGTGAAGATATGCCTAGGTGAAAGTTCAAAATTCTATCCCTCTTTTATAAAGGAAATGGCCAACACTAATCTAACTTTTTAATTTGAATCACTAGAAAGTGACATATATGTTTTAAATTTTGAAATGATTTAAATCAATGAAATGTAGATTTTTTAGTGTATTTTATGTTTGTATTTAAAAAACAAAAAAATTATTTGAATGTAGTTTTTTGTAAAATTGAAACTATAATTTAGTTGTTGATAAATGCTAAAAAATGAGGTTAAATGGGATGTCACTTTTTATATGGTAAATTTTATTTTTTCCTTCAATTTCTTTTTCTACATTTATAACTTGAAAATTTAGTGCATGGATTATTTTTTCCCATTTCAATAAATTTTTTTTTTAATAAATCTTGAAAGTTGTGTATTAAAAACACAACTATTTCAATGGGATGACACTTTTTGTCTTAACTATTTATCAAAAATAGAATTTAACAATTATATCGTCTCAACATGGAATCTCTCCTCTAATGCATTATATTTTTTTCAATTTTTTTAATAAACTTTAGTATTTTTATTGAGAAGATAATCAACCTTATATTTTTATGTTGATGACCTACCTTTAGTAAGATTTTAAAAAATATAAATACTAATTAAAATATTAAAAACTATATTTTTTTTAAAACTACACTTATAGATCTACAAAAGGGTATTTTTAGATTTTTGTAAATGTTATTACGTGAGTAGAAGTTGTAAGAACCTTAAGCTTTTCAAATATTTTATTTTTTGGTAAATTGGCCCCAAAGTGATGCTACATATGTATATAGTGGACATTTCCAACTAGGAAAGTTTTGTCATATATCTAATTTAGCTAGAATGAATCTATCTAGAACATATGTTTGACCAAAATTAACTTTTAGTTGGAAATGCCTAAATTTATTTGTGCTGATAAGTTGGCTTGAAGTGGGACACAACTTTGAACTTTCATTCACCTAATGTTTTAGTTGAGTATGCAAGTGCAAGTTTCCCTAATGGTGATTAATTGGAGACAATCGGCTTGGGTAAAACATATGGTGCTCTAATTCATGTCTCACTTGATCCTAAGTTATGAGACTAGTCCTATGTCATCTTGGATTCAAATTAGTTGATTCTAGATTCTTTAGCATTGTGATAACTCATGAAACATGTTTATGTGTTTTACGTATGTTGTTTGACTTCTATGGTTAATTGCATTTAATCATTTATCATAATGCTTGTGAGTGCTTGTAAATTATTTTTCATGCTAGTATCAGTAAAAATCCGTATTTATATGATGCCTTGTAATGTGTTGAGAATTGCTTGAGTAAAATGAAATCTATGTTAAATCAAAATTTGATATATATCTATATGAATATATTGTCTATGCCTTTTTAATATTTCCTAATTGTGAAAAGAATCAAAATAGGCATGTAGCATTAAAAGGAAATGTTACATTGTAAAAAGGAATGTTTTTTATGGAATTATATTAGTCATTTCCTCCTAAAACAATCAAAAGTTCATTATTTTAAAATGTCTTGTTTGAAAAAGGGTTTTGGGTATGAAATGGAGGGAAAGGAATTTTTGAAAAAGAAAATCACTTGTCATGGTGCAGAGGCACCTACCTAACAGCTGGCCTCCATGAGGCAGTTAGTTTGTTATAGGTCCGCATGATGACGTACATGATCAGGATATAGGATAATTATCAGCATGATGACAGGATAGTCTATTTTTAGTATGTTTGACTTTATCATGTAATAAGGTCCATTGGACCGATGCTATGTATTAGATCAGCATAGGAGTATGTGTAGGCAGTTAGAGATCGGGATAAGGTTATCTGAGCTGTCCTCTCTCCCAGCCGCTTGGAAGCTCCCAGCCGCTGGGAAGTGAGTTGGTAGTACTCGAAGGATTTGTTATATATACCTTCGATCTGTTAGGGTTTAGACATAGTTCATATTGAGTTTGATAGATGTTATGTTCAGGAGAGTAGTACTGGTGATATGCTGTACTGGTGATCAGTCCAGATATTGTGAAGCAGAATTGTAAAAGCAGGACATTTGAATCTCAATTGAATAAGATCTCATCTTTTGCAGTATTTGCGTTGATCAGTTGTATCTGTGTTGATTTCCTTTCTGTTTGCAAGTTAATGGGTACTTTCAACCCTTCCACCGGTTGATCCTGCAAATCGGTGGAATGGTCCTGTATCATAGCTTAGGTTGCATTTGTGTTTTCTGTTTATGCATTGCATTGTTCAAGAGATCTGTTAGGAGCATGCTGTGAATCAGCCTAGCATCCTCATGTGCTAGGTATAGAAAGATAAGTTGTTAGACTTTGGTTTGAAGGTGATCCGGCCCGGTCGTCACATTGTCTTTGTGAAATTGAGCGGTTCGGAGTGGTTACATGCAGTGGACGGATACACAGGAGTCTGCATGTGCATTTCCAGTCGGAACGAGCCGCATCATCATCTGCAAATGCATCGCCATCAGGATCGGGTCATGAAGCTGTTGAAGTTTGCATGTTGCAAGTGCATCATGATGTTCTAAGTTGGACATATACTCAGTGTATATATCGCAGTCAGGATCATCTCTCGGGGAAGCTCATCATCCGCATATCGCTAACAGATGCGGGTGTGAAAGTTTAGTTTTTGTCTAAGTATTGAAGAGTTCATCAGGATGATGTGTGACGTCATCGTCATCAGGATATGACGTCATCAGGATATTAAGAAATCCCTCTATGCGAGTTTATCCTGTTGTCGCTAAGTGGTTAAGTATTGGCGTAGGCAGGAAGTTGTATTAACATCATCAGGAGGTTTCGAGAGAACCGGATAAGTTAGATCATGATGCTGTTACTTGTATCGTCGGGCAGTGGAGCGTCGAAGGCAAGGTGTTGAAGGTGATCGTCATCAGGATATTTGGAGCAATCGGATATTTGGATATCCTGCTGACGAAGGTGATATTGAATATCATGATGATGCCGCTAGTGTTTGGCACCTGATGAACAGTGCAACCGGAGGATGTTTGCGCCCGTTGAATATCATGATGATGATGATAGGCGACAGGCGGAGGAGGTGAATAGTAGTCGGCAGGAGGATAATTGCGATCATCTGAAATATGATGATGCTGTTGAAATATGATGATGCTGTTGGTGTTTCTAGGAAATATGATGATGGTGCTGAGCCGATAAGGATTTTTATCATGCTGTTTGTGTTGTTGGCAGCTCCTTCCTGTTAGTTAGCTTCCGTTGCGTTTCGCTCTGCATCATGTCATTTTGCTTGTGGTTTTTCTCTTCTTTCTTGAAGCTTAAAAATTTCATTTCAAGGGCTTCGTTTTAGATTTTTACTTGGATTGGAGGATTGGAGTGAAGGGATTATTAGTGATTGTGGATTTAGTGGTGGAGTATCATCAAAGGACCATCTTCATTTGAATTTGATTTGGCTAGAGGTAAGTTCCTTTCAATTCCATGCTTTTGTAATTAAATATTTATGCTTTGGCCATGCCCACCTTATGTGGATGCATATGAAATTCCTTTGAGTAGGTTGCTTAAGTGTGGGGATTGTTAAATTGCATGCTAAACAATTTAACAATCTCATGTTTTAAATTTTTGAAAATTTCTATTTTATACTAAAACTATTGCAAAAAAATTCAAAAAAATTGTGAGTGGAAAAATGTGCTTTCTATACCCTTATCTTATTTTTGAAATTTGGTGGGGTTTTGAGCTTTTCACCATTAAAATTTAAAAAATTGCAAGCTTTGTGTGTTCTTGAAAAAAATTGAATTCCAAACTTGTTAGTGATTTGTATTTTATGGGATTGATATTCTCTCATGAAAATGGGATGGGGAATCATATGGCCATAATTGTGCTATGAAAGGACCTCATTTTCTATGTCATGCCTGTTTGATGGAAAATAGAGACAACCTAAAAAGGTTAAACTAGGTCAAACCCTCTTCCATTAACATTGGAACACAAACCGATCTTGGCTTCTACCCTTGAAGGAGAGCCAAACTGCAAGGGTTTTGTCCCTTTGTTGTATATAGGAGTATCAACCAAATCCAACCAATCAAGCTAGGGCAGAGTAGGAAACCCTAATTGAGAAAGATCTGTAAATAGACAATTGTTGGAAATAGTTACAGAAAATCTAATACCACAACAGAGATCAAGGAATAGAGGAGAACTAGGATCTGAGTTTGGGAGCTGAGAGGTACCAGGGCATTGGGTGACCTAGACCCAAATTAGGGTTTTGTAGGATCTCAAGATCTGGGTGCCTTCATCTACTTGTCTTCCCATCTCCTATAACTTGTTATCTTCTTATTCCTCCAGATGTGACTTGCACACAAACAAGAAGCGAAAATGGTTGGTGCTATTTAGGAGTTTGCCTAAGTCAAGCTTCATGATTGGTGTTTCCACCTCCACAATAGCAATGATGACAGATCAAAGAGTGTGTGCCCTTGGAGGGTAGAGGCAAATCTGAAGTAGAATGGAATGTTGTAATAAAGCATAAAGCAAAGGAGTCACCATGAGCATGGAAAACCTAGCTTTCTTGATGTGGCATCACAACTTGACTCAAGAAGTTGGTGTAGCCTCAAAGAAGTAGATAGATCTTCATAAGCCCTGCAAGAAGTTAGTGCAATAGCAATAATCCACCGTAGAGAGCTTTAGAGAAGAATATAGAGCATGAGAGAGGAGAGAGAGTGCTAGTGTGCCTAGATTGCTTAGATGTTCAAATGAATAAACTAACTTGCTTATATATGCATTCCTGCTCGCCAACAATGAATAAAACCAAATGGGGCCAACATGTATAAGCCGAGGAGGTGTTCTAAGATAACACCACAAAAATAGGGTTCAGGCTAACATCTAGGACCAGGGCACTAGGCACCCATGCCAATTAAAGTGGGCTTAGACCTATCCTAAGTTTATTTTGTCAAGTTTATTCATCGGGATCAAGATTTAATCATTTATTGCTTGAATAGGTGTTAAAATAGGTCTTGATTAACAAGGGTAAACACTTTACTCCATAACATTTATCCCCCACGTTAGCATGGGTACGAGCTTATGTTTGAACTCACACTAAAGTAAGGAGAAGATAGATTTCAATCACAATGAACATAGAAGCCATAGAATTTCACCAGCATTGAGGGGTGATCAAGCCCCCAAGTTTAGGATTCTAGAAGTTTATGAGAATTGCATATACATAAGATATAAGACATAATTTCTACATACATGAAGCATTTAGAAAATATGAGATAAGGCAAGACATACGCAAGGCATACACTTGAGAAATCACACTGTATACACACAATACACAAAGCATGGATGCCATACACAAAGTTTACACATAATACACAAAGTATACAAACCGTACACATAGTATACATGCTTGACATGAAGCATATATGCAAAGTATTCATGGAAATATACATGAAACACACATGGAATACATGCAAAGCACTCAAGAGACATACATAAGGAATACATAGAGAATACACTTGAAGCACGCTTGAGGCATGAAGAATACCTAGAAGACAAGAATATATAGGGAGAATTCATTTGCCATACAACAATCACAAGAAGAATATAATGGAAGACCTTGAATCAGTATGACAAGAGAGACCTCAATCTAAAGGGTTGTCTCAATCACCATGCATCATTCCCCAAGATGCAATAAGAAGAATGCTAAGAGGGTTAGTTAGAAATGAGAAGCATAAGAGGATACAAACACATCATACACATAATCCACATCAAGAAAGGTGTTTCGACTCAAGGGAATACACAACCTACCTCTCACAAGAGGGTTTAAACCAAGCCTTGCAGAATAAGAAGGCATTACAACCATACCCAAAGGTACTCTAGCCAAACTCAAGTTAGTGGTTTCAACCCTTCTCCCAAACATGCAAGGAGCTTCAACAAGATAGACTCAAGATCTTGTTTCTAAGTGTGCCACAATACTTTCCAAGAGAGTGGAGTAAAAAAATAATCAACAAGTGTTTTGATAGAAAGATGAGAGTAAGGCCCATAGCATGATATATGCCCCCACCTTAAAGCGATTGCTAACTCCATCAGGGAGCAATTGCCTTTAACGTAGAATAAGGAAGACATAAAATAGGCACAAGAGCTTTATAGAAGCACATGCCCAATTGATATGTGTTCTCAAAAGCTACATCACAATAAGGGGTTTCCCCTAGGATGAGAAAACCAAGGCGATGCTTGCAGGCATGATACACAATGGCTTTTGTAGTCATGGTATGATGCTAAGCATTGCAACAAGGTGTCACATAAATAAAACATCATAACTATGAAGATAACAGAGGAAAGATCACATGAAAGTAGAGTACACATAAATTGAATTGTGAAAGGATGCTAAATCATCCAAGAAAAATAATGAAATTGTACATCATGACATATAGAAGAATGAAGATACATATAGAGGAATGACACAACGCGTTCTTTCTCCTTGTACCTTTGTGCTAATAAGGGTGCCAAGAGAGAACTAACAATCAACAAAACATCACAATACATGGATAACAACACGTACAAGCATAACACAAATGAGGAGGAGGGACCATACTTGCGAGTTGGCCTATAACAAATCATCCTCCCCTAACTTTCTTATTATAAAATGGATGGCGGACAAGCTACTCTAGGGACTACATCAAGTGTGGTGAAAAGTGCTAGAGCCATACCGTGTTCGAAGTTGTTGAATTTTGTCACCCAAGAATTGCCATTCCTTAGTGGAATGGCCAAGTGCTTGATGATATGCAAAATAATGAGGCATTGAATGATTATTTTGTTGAATCATTTTGTGTGTTGGAGGAGGAAGAGTGAGTAAGCAGTCTTTGAGTAGACTCAGAAACATACACTTTTGAGATAGAATAAAAGATATAGGTAGAGTAGGAAGCAATCTTTTTTTCTATGAACATGGTGAAGAGAACATAGGAGAAGGTTGGAAACATAAACCTACTTTAGACAAGTGCAATGTTGGTTCCACAGGTTCCTTTAATTCCTTGTTCTATGCATCCTAACCCATTTCATTGAATCCTTGTTTACAAAGAATTTTGAATCCATGCCCATAATGCGTCTCCAAATATGAAGGAAGAGGAGAGGTCATATGACTATCTTTATTGAGATGAGAAGTGTCATCATGTGTTGAATAAGAAGTAGAAGAGTCATTCTTTTTATCATGGTGAGGAGGGTCCATCTTTGTTTTAACAAGCCCATGGGGGTTGAAATTTAAAGGAGCCTCGTCATTACCAAGACATGCATTAGAATTAGATGATTCCTTAGATTGAGATGATACTTTATGACAAATGGCCACCATTTATTTAGAAGAAAGCAGATCTTCATCAATAACAAAATTTCCATCACCATTAATTTTGAGTTTAAATTTTTTAGGAGCAGGAGATTGTGTTGAAGAAATCTCATTTACCTTCGATATTTTTGGGTGTGATGGTGATAATTGGTACTCAATCATAAAGGTGGGTGTAAAATCTAACAAACCCCAATCATCACCAAAAAATGCATTTGAAGTGCCAACAATATCCTAACCATTACTGTTGTTAGAAGTGGAGGGTAGTGATTTGGCTTTTGTTAAATAAGGGATTAATATTTTTAGAGGAATTTGATGTCTCACTTTTGTTCGTAAGCAAATTTCTAGAACCAAATCATCTTCAATTGTACGGAGTTTGTTTTAAAAAATGAACTTTATTGAATGATGAAGGGTAGATGGGACTGCCCCCATGGCATGAATCCACGGTCTACTAAGAAGAAGATTGTATGAAAGAGAATAAGGCATGACATGGATAAGAGGCAATGTCACAGGTCCAACCTTAACATTTAAGGTGATTGTACCTAGTGATTTCCTACCAACATTATCAAAGACATGAATATCGAGTGTAACTAGTTTGATGAGAGATGTATCGACATTGAGTTTATGTAACAAGTCTATGCCACAAACATTAAGACCTGATCTACCATCAATCATAGTGTGTCTTACCCTCATTTTATTAATAATGATGGATATCATAAGAGGTTCATATTGGTTTTGTACCTCTATGGGAGGTAATTCATGTTGTTGAAATAAGATATCTAATGTGTTCGCATGCATACAACTAAACAGAGATGCTACGTCATTTAGTCTAACAAAAGGTGGAACAACTACCTTTTGTAGAGCCTCTTGGAGAATTTTGTGGTATGTAGGTGATGTTTGTATTAAACCCCATAGAGAGATCTTAGTCAAAGTAGTGTGGAGCTGTTCGATAAGATCATATTCTCTACCAACATGTTAAGAAAGAAGAGGAGGTGGGGGAAGAAAAGGTTGAGAAGGTGGAAGAGAAGTGGGCACACTCGGTGCTTGTTTATTTTGCTTGTTATTATGGGTGTTGTATGTGTGAGAAACCACATTATAATGAGATTGTTGTAACACATTTTGAACACCTTGATTCCTTTGAGTAATTTTCTTTGCAATGTTGAGAAAGTAACCAGGAAGTTGAGATGGTTTGGGAGCACCTCGAGCCGTAATCATAGGTTTAGATAAAGGAGGCAAATTATGTGCCTCATGGGTAAGATTTTAGGAATATTTTGAACATTAATATACTTGTTCACTATCCCCTCAGCGGGCGGAATAAGTCTATTAATGATGATGACATTTACATTGATATCTTTTTGAGATGAATGCCCAATGTCTTCTCATGGGGGATCCATTATAAGAATAATCTTCATCCACTAATGCTTCATCTTTTGAAGGGAGAGAATTGGAATGAAGAATGTAGATTTATGTTGAGAAATGTATCAATGATCTCATCCTCTTGCACAAAAATGTCCTCACTTTTGGGAGAGGGATTCATAACATAGGGTGATGCAAGCGAAGCTAGGTCACCATCATATGCCTTAGAGGTGATGTAAATGGTATTATCATGAGTTGTAGTAGAAGAAGAACCATCACCATCATCTTTCTCATGACCATTCATGGAGATGAACTTCGTAAAGTCCTCTAATATTGATAGCAATAGTACAAAGAAGCCAATAATAAATGTAAGTGTGATATGGAATAGCAATGTACAATTGAATTTAGACATGACTTGAGTATCTAAAATGAGATTTCAATCAATGACCTACAAGTACAAGATAAGTGGGGCTTTCCAAAAATGTGATGTTCTTGGAAACCAAAACAACTAAGTCTTACAAATGTAAGGTGTGTAGTATGTGCAAATGATTTTACTAAGTAAACACAAGAGGGATTTAGAAAGATTTGCTTTAAATGAAGATGCATAAGTGTCGAATGAAGCTAGATAGTTTTTTTTATGCTATTGCTTTCCAATTTTAAAGAGAAGATGAATGCATGAATGTTATTGCTTTCTAAATTAAACAAATATGATGAGTTACAACAACTTGAAATCAGATTTAGCAATCTTAATCATGAAAAAGATATGAAAATAAGATTTGGAATATAAAAACTAAATGCAAGACTAGCTAGGGTTTCACCATCAAACCCTAGATCTTAAATGCTTATTCCCTATTTACCAAAATTCTTTGATGCAAGAATTTCTTTTTGAACACAAATGATATTTATGAAATGCTACAACAATGCAAAATCAGATTTGACCACCAATTATCATCAGCAAAATTTGGAACAAGAGTTTAATTAACACACCCTAGGTGCAAGACTAGCTAGGTTTTCCAAAAATACAAAGATTTTGAAACCCATAATAATAAATAAGTGAAAATGTCAAATATACCACTAGTAAATGATTAATGATGTGATAGCAATTAGATCTGATGTAAAAATCAGAAATTTATATCTTTCTATGATGATTTAACCTTATGAAATATAGATAATGTGACAAATATGTTTTTTTCTAAAAACTACATCAAATGCTTGATTTTCCAATTTCAAATGCAAAGATGCAAGAATGCCTTAAACACCAAGAATGCTAAGGTACAGTAAATGAAATAACTTTAATCAACTTAACAATGCTACTAAGATCTGAAACAACTCACTAATCTACAAACCCTAGGTTCAAGACTAGCTAGATTTTCTAGGAATGCAAGGTTTTTGTAAACCCTAACAATGAAATAATGTTAAAATATGCTATGTAGCTATACAAAATAATGAATGAATGTAACCTAATCAGATCTAGGATAGAAAATAACTCAGATCTGAAGCAAGAAGGATGCAAAACTACAAGATACGTCGGGTTCACCAAAATGTTTGATGAAAAAGAGAGACTTAGCCTAAAAGGTTAAACTACGTCAAACCCTCTTCCATTAACATTGGAACACAAACCAAGTTTGGCTTCTACCCTTGAAGGAGAGCCAAACTATAGAGGTTTTGTCCCTTTGTTGTATAGAGGAGTATCATCCAAATCCAACCAATCAAGCTAGGGCAGAGTAGGAAACCCTAATTGAGCAAGATTTGTAAATAGACAACTATTGGAAACAGTTACAAAAAATATAATACCACAGCAGAGATCAAGGAATAGAGGAGAACTAGGGTCTAAGTTTTGGAGCTAAGAGGTACCAAGGCATTGGGCACCCTAGACCCAAATTAGAGTTTTGTAGGATCTCGGGATCCAAGTGCCTTCGCCTGCTTGTCTTCATATCTCCTATAACTTGTTATCTTTAGATTCCTCCGGATGCGACCTGCACACAATCAAGAAGGGAAAATGGTTGGTGCTATTTAGGAGCTTGCCTAAGTCAAGCTCTGTGAATGGTGTTTCCACCTCCACAATAGCAATGATGAGAGATCAAAGAGTGTGTGCCCTAGGAGGGCAAAGGCAAATCTAAAGTAGAATGGAATGTTGTAATAAAGCATAAAGGAGAGGAGTCACCATGAGCATGGAAACCTTAGCTTGCTTTATGTGGCATCACAACTTGACTCAAGAAGTTGGTGTAGCCTCAAAGAAGTAGAGAGATATTCATGACCTACAAGAAGTTAGTGCAACAGCAATAATCCACCATGGAGAGCTTTAGAGAAGAATATAGAGCATGAGAGAGGAGAGAGTGCTAGTGTGCTAGATTGCTTATATGTTCAAATGAATAAACTAACTTGCTTATATATATGCATTCCCTCTCACCAACAATGAATAAAACCAAATGGGGCCGACATGTATAAGCCAAGGAGGTATTCTAAGCTGACACCACAAAAATAGGGTCGAGGCTAACATCTGGGACCAGGGCACTAGGCGCCCTAGTCCTTTAGCCCCACAAACTCTAGAGAGTGCCAATTAAAGTGGATTTAGACTTGTCCTAAGTTTATTTTGTTAGGTTTATTCATCAAGATCAAGATTTAATCATTTATTTCTCGAATAGGTGTTAAAATAGGTCATGATTAACAAGGGTAAACATTTTACTCCATAACAATGTCGATACTAAGTTTTTCATCTATGTGGCCTTTGGAGTGAGGACTCTAAGCTTGCATAGAGTGGACTCTTGTGCCCATTTGTTTGTAATGAAAACTATATGATATGGAAAGCGAGAGGTAAAGAGAAATTAATAACTAAAATTAATGGGGTTACACATTTAAACATTAACAAGATTAATCTATGAGTTCACTTTTGTATGCCTATATGATAAGATTCACACATATAATAATGGAAATAATATAATTTGCAAAAGATAGATCTTACACAACACAAGAGATTTTTGTGGACCAATATTCCCTAATATCCAATATATGCCGAAATAGAATAAACCCTTGAGGTAGGGTAACACCATACAATACTTCCTTATGGAAGAAGCCACTCCACATTATATATCTGATGAAGGGGGTAAATCATTAAAAACATAACAACAGAAATTACACACAAATAATAGAGATGTTCTTTATTGATTTGGATAATACATTACATTACAAAATCTCAAATACAATCAGAGGATGAATCCTCCATAGGCTACAACACATTACAACTTCCTATCTCCAGACTCAAGAACCTTCTACCTTCTATAGCCCCAAATCAACTAGGTTTTTGTTTTCCCACCTTTTATGGATTCTACACTCTCCCCCTTATCTCTACTACCACCAAGGGTTCCCAAAAATGGTTATTAATAGCCTTTTTGGTGGCCTCCAGCTAAATTTTGAATTTTACATCTCTCCAAAAATAGGTCAACTTCTGGGAGCCATAACTTTTGATCCAGGTGTCTGATTGATAAACCGTTTGAAGCGCTAGAAATCTCACAGAGTGCTCTATGTGCTAAGAACCTTCTCTATTGGTTCTACCCATTTTTGGGCCCGTACAGGGCCATTTAGTGCCTTAAACCTAAATTTAAATAATTGTCAAGCATTTTTCAGGAAACAGAAACTTTAATATCTTTCAGATCATAAATGATCTTTGCATGATTCCTTTGCCAAAGGTCTTTTTTTTATTTACGAAGCTTCCTGTAAATTTTTACTTCAATCCGTGCCCAAATGCAAACTTTCCAAAAATAGCAATTTGCTATTTTTAGCAATTTGGAAAAACTAAAGGTTCTACATCATTATTCAAGCGATTATGGAACTAGAAACACTAATTTTGAAAATAAATGAAAACAACATCAATAATTTTGAATCAACATCTTTTTTTGGGTGATGTAAGATTGCCCTTACACCACTAGATGCTCTTGCATCAATCTCCAAGAGATCTCCAATACAATATCATACTCTACACCCCTCCCTTACAATGATAATCACCTCCTTTATATATACCTCCTCTTAATGACATAATGGAAGGGTAATCCTAATGAATACCTACTCAACACCTGATACAATTAGTTATACAAGTTCTCCATATGACCCAATATAACTAACTTAAGAGATGTGTGCTACATGTCGGCATCTCCATCCATCTAAGTACATTATAATATCATATCCCTAGGTACATAATATGCCATCCCTCCTTGACATGTTTCATCCCCGAAACATGAGAAGAAGTCAAATAGTATGACTGTTACAAGTCATTATAGATGTGCCACGATGACCAATCATCCAACCATCCATAGTTGATCTTTGCAGTGGTTTTAGCTTGATAGTACCTAGATCCCATCCTTGATCCATTTTTTGTTGCACCAATTTGATTTCATTCCTTATCATAATAAGTCCTCCTTTGTTGCCATGAATAGATATTACTTCTATGATACTACTAATTGTTGTAGTTGTTCTTGTGATTCCATGCAGGTCCATAGTGATTGGATTGTTGTTTCCCTGTAGTATCATGCCTCCGTGATGGTTTCCTCCATGAATATTGTCTCTCAACATGATGTGGATGCATATATATTGCACCCTTTGCTATCACTAGAACCTTCTCCAATTCTTCATCATTTTTGCCACTTGTTTTGTTGGCTCATGAAGAGAATTACCCATCTCCTCTTTTTTCTCTACATCTTACTCCTCTTATATGTCCTCTGATTCATTGGTAGCACTATCTTCAGTAGATTCTTAAACTTTCTCTTCCTTGACTTTCCTTTGGACTTCATTATGTGTAATATCCTGTAATATAACTTTTTTCCTCCTATACCAAATCTTCATGAACTTATTTTGCACATATAATAATGAAAATAATATAATACAGAAGATAGATCTTACACAACACAAGAGATATTTGTGGGCCAATATTCCCTAACATCCAATATATGTGGAAATAGAATAAACCCTTGAGGTAGGGTAACACCATACAATACTCCTTATGGAAGAAGCCACTCCACTCTACATCTCCAAGAGATCTCCAATACAATATCATACTCTACAAACCTCCCTTACAATGATAATAACCTCCTTTATATATACCTCCTCTTAATAACATAATTGAAGGGTAATCCTAATGAAGGCCTACTCAACACCTGATATAATTAATTAGACAAGTTGTCTACATGACCCAATATAACTAACTTAAGAGATGTGTGCCACATGTCGACATCTCCATCCATCTAAATACATTATAATATCATATCCCTAGGTACATAACACTATATGGATATGTTGTATGATTGTGCAGGACTTTCCACTAGATGGAGACATACTCCTCCATCCCGTGATGTTTTGAGAATCATATGATGACACTCCTTCATTGTAACCTATGATGCTCTCTTCCTTCTTTTGTGTGTCAAATTGTGAGTTTGATTTGTACTTATGATTCCAACTATGTATGCATTGATTGGTGTGGTCTTTCCTAGTCTTATGTTGTTGGCATCCTTGTATGATATGTATTGGTGTTGTGTTTCTTATGATTGGTTGTTCATGTGTCATACTTATCATGTTTGGTGTGCATGTTGCATGACTACCCAATTGATTATTGGGACCCACGGATCCTTTGGAGAAGCTAGTAGAGCATGTAATGATTTCTTTACCTTGTAGATGTTGTAGCATTTCATTTTCTGTCATTTGATGAAAATATATATTTTGGGACATTTGAGTCCTTGTAATCAAATTTGTGATTAAGATAGAGAATTACATATGTGTTGGATTGTAATCCACCCACATATATGTGGCATGAGCTCCATAATTTAGTTTGGTGTTGCTGGACCTTTGATTTGAATGTGTATGGTGGTTTGTAATTAAATTATCATGTTTGGTTAAGTCCTAGAAACATGGTTTGAAAATGTAGTAATCTTTCCTTGTGAAATGAAACATGTAATTAGTGTAGATGTACTATTAAATATGTTGTTTAATGAAAAGAATAATGTAATTGGTGTTGTATGCTTTGAGTGTCATGGTATCTCAAGCATGTGTAAATGTGCAATGTAGGGTCTGACACTTAGACCTATTATACATCACCTTGGATCACATATGTTAGTGCAAACTTGACCCAAGTCACTTTGAGTCATGAGTATGATCACTAAACTTTTAAAATTCAGAGTTCAAATTCCTACCTTGCTGATCACTTCACTAGCTATTATGAGCTAACTTAGCACACATTATGTTGATCTATGTGCTTGGTGGTTGTATTTAAAAGCATTCATTCACTCATTTGAAAAACATCTAAAATGCTCAAGTATGAGAAGAACATCTAGATATAAGATCTTAAAAGAGAGTCTATTCTATATATGCCTACTTGTGACAACATCCTAGATTTTTTGCATCCTTGTATAATACCTTCAAACCTTTTTCTTAGAGCCAAAAAGCCATTCTATTAGGGAAGGAGAACTTGGCTCTCCCATCCAATAGATTCCCCAAAAGAATTTCTAAACACCACATGTCCTTACACGTATTCAAATAGCATAAATCAAGACAATCAGATTTCAACAAGGCACATTATGCCAAATCAGATCCACAAGTTTCAAATCAAGTCTATTCATAGGTTTAGATCCACTTGTAAAATCAATTAGAGTCGTCCAAAGCAAAAAAAAAAATGTAAAGTCTAAGATCTTCATTGAATCAACCTTAAAATTCCAAAAGGTTAATGAATCAACTTCAAACAATGTCACAACACTTCTCCATCATCAAATTTCCAACTAAATATCACATTTAATTTAACATTTATTTCAATTATCAATCCCAACTCATTATCCTAAGAAAGATTTGTTTATTATTATGATTTAATTAATGGTCGTAGGCAAATTAATGCAGGGGGGTGTATTTATTCCTTACGCTATTTTCAATTTTGTCTTCACTGATTATTATGTCGAGATCATGGACAGCTTTCACCGAGCATTCTTCTTGAGTAGAGATGTTAAAGCCCATCGACAAATAACATTTGCCGGCTATAGGAGACCAACAACTTAGAACAAGCAATATAAACACTTAACTGAAAAACAACTTTAGAATATAAAAACCATTACAAATATTAAAAAATTCAATATAGAAATTTTTTGAAAAAGGTGAAAATATCATGCCTTACGGTTTTCATCCTTCTCAAGCAAGCATTGGTGTTTGGTTTAGCCTACTTGTCCATACAGAATGAAGAATCATATGAAAGATATCATATCTCTTTGGAGAATCCTTGTGCCACATAAAATGCTTTCTAACTTTACCCAGCCTGAAGTACATTGTAAGGTACCTTTTCTCCGAAATACCAAGAAGAATATTTTTCAAATTGGGTATATCTTTCTCTGCAACTATAATAGAAAAAGATTGCCATTTGAGCACCTCACTAAAGGGAAGGAAAAAATTGTCTGCTATTATAACAGGCACACAGTCATAGTAAATTGCCTCCACCATTCTAGGGCTGTTTACTTCATAACCCATGGGACAAATGCAAAATTTGCTTTCCTTCATGTGTTGTATATAGGACTTATTTTTGGCTATTTCAGAAGGTAAGTTTTCATAGACTCTAATGTCAGGATCCTTTCCTTTCCAGTACTTAAACAGCACAGGCCTTACTCTCCCATGATTGCCCCCTGCAAAAAATGCAAGAATGGACCTATTTCTTGCAGATAATCCACCAAGCCCACCAGGCGGTTGCTCTAAACCATGTAAGTTTGTTTCAGGGAGGCCGCCATCTTTACCCAAATGAAAAAACCCATCTGAAAGGTCTGCATTACATAAAACCTTGACAGCATTCAATTTTAGTTCATTGTGCCCAGCTGTTGTGTAAGGTCCCTGCAAGCATGTAAAATCCAAACTGAAGACAACAGGAAAAAAAAAAGGTGGCACTTTGTTTAACGTTGAGCATAGATTCCATGCAGTTGCATGGGATTTGAAACAAGCAGTGAAGGACACGTTAAGACTGACAAGTGCAGGTATAAGCCTAAGGCAGGTGTTAATCTAGGGTTGTGTGTTTTTTCTTGGAACAGTGAGCAAAAGGAGAAAAATGGCACATACCCAATCATGGCATGCAACGAAAAAGTGATCTCTGCCACTGGTTCTGTTCCAGAAGGGATATTTGCTTGCCAACATGTTAATTTGATCTCTTATGTAGATGGTTATTTGTGGCATGTTTTGGTGTTGAGGAGCAGGAATCCCCACCCTCATCTCATACACACTGTAAGGAATGTAATACATGTGAGCTTCCCTGAAATCCTTTGTCACAAACTGTTTGTTTTCTTCCATCTGTTTCATGAACCATCCTTCTGAGGCATATATGGCTTCCATGGGTCCTTTGTGAAAATAGGGTTTCTCTCCATAGGTATAAACATATACTTTAAACATGCTTTCCATTATTTCATAGCTCCTGCACCCATTAAACACCATAATGCTTGCAGGTTTTTTCTTTTGATTCAGTTCTAATTCATATAATAAATGCAACAGTAATATTGTTACCTTTTAAAACGAGAGAGGTTATGATATAAAGGCCCATACAGATCTGGATCATTTACAAGTACAGCTGGTGCATTTTCAATTTCATTTTTAGCAAATGCCAGCTGTTCCTCGAGTACCTTGACCCACTCCTGCCCCTACAAAAAAAAGTCTACCCAAGCGTTAGGATGTAAACATAAATTTTCCACAAAGTAGGCTCTCCATAAATAGTATTTCAGTAACTGTGAAGTCTTCAATGCCTCATAACATGGCAAAATATCTGAAACTATTTAGTAATATCAGTAATTCTATTCAATACTCTATCCCTATTGCTGATCTGCGCCATTTTATGCAATTCTAATCAACTCGAGACAATTTTTTGCACTCTAATTAGCCCAAACAACACAAAACCTTTGTTTTGTAATTCTAATCCCCCAAAACCAATTTTTAACATTTCTAATAAACCCAAAATCATTTTTTTCAATTTTAGTGAAACCCAAAACCATTTCTACTGAAATTTGCAAACCCAAAACCAGATTTTGTATCTCTGATAAACCAAACCTATAGCCATTTTTTGCAATTCTAACAAACCCAAAGCCATTTTTTGCAATTCTAACAAAACCAAAACCATTTTCTCCAACTCCAAAAGAACCAAAACCATATTTTGCAATTTTAATAAACCTAACCATCACAACTAAATATGGTATCAAGGGATTGATCATGTTATCAACTAGAAAATCATCACCGACAAAAACTAATACACATAAATAAAAAGCACTAAAATGATTAGAATTGCCTGATCATGTTGAGTTCTGGTATAACCCATCTGAGAAGAACTATTAACAGCATTTAAGCCTGAAAAAGAGTTGGTATCTTCGGTAGAATTGTGGAATCCTTCTCTCACACTGTTACCAACCGAGGTATTCACACTTTTTTGGTTGTCATTGGCAACAGAAAAGTTGTTAGAAACAATATCATCACTACTCACATTAAACGATCCTTTAGCACTACTAGAACCATGGTGTACCCCAGTGCTGTTCATAATATTCAAACCACCATCTATTCCTGAACTATTATCCCTTTTCACATCAACCTGCACCACTCCTTGAGGGGACAAAGCATGAGCAAGCATAGAATTATTTCTTCTGTATCCATGTATTAAACCTTGAGGGGCCAAAGCATCAGTAACTTTAGAAGCATCACTGCTATATTCTTGAAGTAAACCTTGAGGTGCAATAGGGGAAATATGGGCACTGTAACTGGATTGAGGTGCAATAGAAGGGGAAATATGGGCACTGTTACTGGATTCAGGAGCAATGAGGTCATGCCCAATTTCTGCAGCATGTAAAGGAAACCAAATGGAAAAAGAATAGCCACTGTTCCATGCCTGAACTAGAGCATATATTGCACTAACTCCAGTCAGAACTATAACCACTCTTTGAAGCTGCTCCTTCCATATCTTGGATCCAACAAGCCCACTAATCTCCATAGCTGCTTCTGCTGCTGCTTCTTCTTCAATCCATTCATGTTCTATAATATCATTAGTTTTCCTATACCCATGGCACTACAATTTCAAATTATGGTGAAATAATTGTGAGGAAGCTCCGGAATGGTAGGTGAAGTTAAAACAGCACGAATGACAATGCTTACGTTTTCAACAAAAGTTGCAAAACGTGTCATAGTTGTGGGGTGTAGATAAATTCGTGCCAAAGGCTGCATATACTGCGTTTGTTCTGGCGACAAGGAAGAAAACATGAAATTACTGCCACCCATTTTGAATTTATGGAAGTTTGTTAATTTGTTTGCAAGTTACTATTTTTGGCTACTCTGATCTTAAGTTATCCCGTTACTGGTTACCATCCATTATTATAAGCAAATCGGCTATACTACCTATTTATAACAAGGGAGTGGCGCCCTTATGGCTGATCGTTTCCGAGATCTCTGCATATATTACTGCAGACACAGATTAGTAATTTTCACACGACTCAATTACTTTTTTAGCTTGGACTAAAAGCAAACAGTGACGACATTTTAACTACATATAATTATGTTTTTAAAGGGTAAAAATAAAAACATTAAGCATAAGTTATGGTATTAGGAGGAGGGGTGGGGATGTGTGGGTGGAGGGGTTTATGGTTCAAAAGTTCTAATAAATTATAAATTAAATGTAAAGGGTTAAAATAAAAATATTAAGCACAAATTAAGTTATGGTAATAGGAGGAGGGGGTGCCATCTTAGTGATGAGGATTAAGGAAGCAATTTTATGGATGTTGCTTTATAAACTATTTTTTTTGGAGTAGGGGTCCCACGAGACCAAAAACATTTGTTATAGAATAAATTAGAATCTTGTCCAAGTAAATAGGAGCCCCTACTTTTTACATTTTAGATTTTTACGCGCTGCCTTTGGGACGTGACTCAAAATTTCCCCCACAACTTAGGAGATTTTGCTACCACATATCATTCATCTATAGTTTTTAGATTCCCACCAATAAATTTAGGGATAACTTTTAAAGGGGAATTTTCTTAGCTTCCTAAAAATATTTAGCTAAATTTTTTAGCACATTGTTACTAAAAAAAGCATAAGATCACCAGTTTTCTAAGATTTTGAAGCTTAAAATTTAAGCTTGTTCACTACTACAAAATCCATGTGACCATCTGCTTGTAAAAGCTCCTAAAATTTCTCAAAAATATATATTTTAGGAAGGCCCCTCCATGGGATTGCTACCTAACCCTAGATGAGGGCTTGTCTAAGAGTTCAGTAATTTACAGTTCATCACTTTCTATTTCATTTTACCACATTTTTATATCAAAGTTCACAGAGTAGGATTTAGCTTCTATGCTATGTCAGCTACATCACATTCAGATTTCAGGAGATTTGGATTCGTCTATAGAAAGTTATCGTTGTTAGAAGATCATCAATTTTCACAGAACAAAGCATTCATTCAATCAGCACGAGGACAAAAGGTTTACGGAGCACTTACGTGACTTGCGAATCCAAATGAAGCATATCACAAGGAAAATAAGGACCAGATAGACCTTCCTTGAGGTTTGCACCAAGTTTCATTCATTTGCGGAGCAATAACATGTGTTGTAGGCTGACCTACATGTTCTCTACATGTTACATCATTCATTGGAGTTTGTAGCCTCTTGAGGCCAACTCATAGGATCATTTGAGCTTGAGAATGATATATATACATCTTCTAGATGCATTAGAAAGTAATTGATAGATATCTAATGATAATATAGAGTTGAAGATAGTTTCTTTCTGAAAGGAACTTCAATGCCACATCTTTCTTTTCTGTTGTAGCCTGGAAAATAGGCCTGTGAGCCCTTTGATTGTAGCCCGCATGTTGTCAACATATAAGCATTGTGATTATCTAAAATATTGAGCATTTGAATCTTACATTGCATTTTGTTATTGTGTTGTTTCCGTTGTGTTTACTCTTGTTGCATGGTTTGGAGAGTCCCTTCTTAGGACCCTCCATCCATGACTACACCAAGTGGCATCAAAGTGAAGTTTGTGAATCCTTTGGAAGTGAAGGCATTCCGGAAGATCTTGTGGTGAACAAATTATCGACCTAAGACAATCTACTTGTGTTTGTCAACAGAGCACCGATTGTGAGGCAGTCGTTACCTTGTAGTCAGATCGCCGAATTGAGGGAGTTGCACCAGATCCTAGGAAGAGATGCTTCCAAGGAGGATGCCTGTTATGGCCAATGTTACTGGAAGAATGGAAAAGATGATAGACATGATGAGGACAATGAAGGTTAGATTGGATGTTGTAGAAGAAGATAGAAGAAGAGGACTAAACCCTAGACATGAAGATGAAAGTGATGATGATGAATTTCAAGTTGCTGACCAAAATAAAGAAGCCCTAGAAGAAGAAGAATCTGATCAGGTAAAGATGTTGAAAGCTATTTCTAAGATGGGTAAGAGACCTAGAATGGAAGTATCAAACTATACCAAAAATTTGAATCCTGAGGAATTGATTGACTAGATGAATGACTTGGAGGAATACTTTGAATATGAGGAAATTGAAGACCCGGAAAGAGTAAGATTTGCAAAACCCAAGTTGAAAGGACATGCTTCTATTTGGTGGAAAGAAGTTCAATTGGATATGAATAGGAGAGGAAAAGAGAAAATCATAAAATGGGATAGAATGGTGACAAAGTTGAAGAATCAGTTTATACCTGCTAACTATGAGTTGGAATTATTGAAGAGATTACAAAACCTAAGGCAAAAGGAGAAATTTGTGAAGGAGTACACTGAAGAATTTCATAAGGTGATCATAAGGACTTGACATAGTGAAGCAAGCAAGAAGAAAGTGGCAAGGTACATAAATGGATTGAGGATGAATATTCAAGAAGAACTAAGTTTGGTGAGGATGACAACAATAGAAGAAGCATATCAGTTTGCATTGAAAGTTGAAGACAAGTTGAATAAGAGGCATGAGCAAAGACAAAGAGGTAGAGGAAGCAAATTTCAAAGAGGTAGAACACATTCTAGAGGAGAAAGACCTTATGTGGAGCAAAACAAGGAAAGTAGCCCATACCGGAAGGAAGACAGAGATAACAATTCATACCAAAGAGATGATAGGAGTTTCTACCGCAATAGTAGAGGGAATCATAATTCTTACCGCAATGAAGGATACATAAGGGATGAAAGAGGATTTGACAAAAGATCATTCAGAGGAACTTGTTTTAAGTGTGGAGGAGGACACAGAGAATTTGAATGTCATCAAGGAAGTACTAGCAAGATAACAGAGAACAGTGCAAGAGCAGCTTATGCGGAGGAAGAACCTATTGGATCACCTAGTTTAGTTGGAAAACCAGAGAAAGGAGAATCATTGGTCATGAGGAGAGCCTTATTTCAAGTAGAGACAATTGAGGAGCCACCGCAAAGGAAAAGTTTATTCTAGACAAGATGCAAATCAAAAGGTAAATGTTGTAAGGTTATTATTGATAGTGGTAGTACAGATAATTTGTTTTCAGAGGAGATGGTAACAAAGTTGAGCCTGGAGAGATTGAAACATCCGAAACCCTACAAGATAACATGGATTCAAGATGAGCACAAGGTACTGGTGAGTGAACAATGTTTGGTGAAATTTCATATAAGACCTTATGTTGATGAGGTATTGTGTGATATTATGTTGATGGATGTATGTCATATATTGTTGGGGACACCATTGCAGTATGATAGAAAGGCAATACATGATGGGAGGAAGAATACTTATACTATAACATCTAATGGGAAGAAACATATCTTGATACCTTTGGAAGATGAACCTAAAAGTGAAGTATGTGGGAATGCTAGAATTTGTTTGGTTGATAGAAGGAAATTTTTAGATGGATTAAGACATGAGAATATGTGTTTTTTTTTAATTCCTAAGAAGTGTGGAACCCTAAGTGCAGAAACTACCACCTCAAAGGAAGAAGAACCACCACTAGAAGAAATAACTAAATTGTTGACAGAATACCAAGATATCATATCAGATAATGTGCCTGAAGGATTGCCACCAATCAAAAGTATTAATCATCATATGGACCTTGTACCTGGAGCTAGTTTGCCTAACAAAGTGGCACATCGAATGACACCAACAAAAAATGTGGAGCTGAATAGACAAATACAAGAGCTATTGAGGAAAGGATTGATTAGAGAAATTTTTAGCCCATGTATAGTACCTACAGTGTTAGCACTAAAGAAAGATGGAGAATGGAGGATGTGTATAGACTCTAGAGCAATCAACAAGATCACAGTTAAGTATAGATTTCTATTGCCAAGGATGGATGACATCACGGACTATTTGAGTGGAGCAAAATATTTCACAAAGATAGATTTGAAGAGTAGATACCATCAGATTAGGATCAGAGAAGGAGATGAGTGGAAGATTGCATTAAAGACAAATGAGGGATTGTATGAGTAGTTAGTGATGCCTTTTGGATTAACTAATGCACCGAGTACTTTCATGAGGTTGATGAATGAGGTTTTGAAGAAATTCTTGGGTAAGTTTGTTATTGTATACTTGGATAATATTCTAATTTTTAGTAAGACAAAGGAGGAATATTTGTGGTAAATATTAGACAAGTATTGCCGAGGTTGAGAGAAGAGAAATTGTTGATAAACATCAAGAAGTGTAGTTTCATGAAGGAAGAATTGGTATATGTGGGATTTGTGATTTCTGCGGAAGGATTGAAGATGGACCTTGAGAAAGTTAGAGCAATTGTTGAGTGGCCAACACCTGTGAACATTGGAGAGGTAAGATCATTTCATGGACTAGTAAATTTCTACTAGAAGTTCATCAGAAATTTTAGTACAGTATGCACACCAATGACAGAGACAATGAGGGGTGATGGGAAGGATTTCAAGTGGACATCAGGAGCACAAAAGAGTTTTGAATTGTTGAAGCAGAAGGTGATAGAGTAACCAGTGTTATCATTGCTGGATTTTAACAAAGTATCTCAAGTAGATTGTGATGCCAGTGGAAATGCAATAGGAACAATGTTAAGTCAAGAAGGGAGACCAGTAGCATATTTCAGTGAGAAGTTGAATGATGCAAGGAGAAGATATTCAGTTTATGATCAAGAGTTCTATGCCATAATTCAAGCCTTGAAGAAGTGGAGACATTACTTATTGCCAAAGGAATTTGTGTTGTACACTGATCATCAAGATTTGCAGTATTTGAACAGTCAAGGAAAGTTGAATCAGAGACATATGAGATGGGTAGAGTTCATGCAGAGTTACACATTTATATTGAAGCATAGGAGTGGGAAGTCAAACAAATTTGTAGATCCATTGAGCAGAATAAGGAACCTATTGACATAGATGAGAGTCGACGTATTAGGTTTTGAAGAACTTAAGCATATGTATGAAGAGGATCTTGATTTTGTAAATGCATGGAAAGCATGTAAGGAACCTATTGTGATAGATAGAAGTAAGTGGTTAGACTATTTCATTCAGGAGGATATGTTATTCAAGGGAAATCAATTGTGTATACATAGGAGTTCAATGAGAGATAATTTGATAAAGGAAAAACATAGTGGTGGATTAGCAAGACATTTTTAGATTGTCAAGATAGTAGATTTGGTAAGTGAACATTATTTTTGACCTCAGATATATAAGGATGTAAGGAAACTTGTTCAGAGTTGCAGATTTTGTCAAATTGCAAAGGGGAGTAGTCAAAATATTGGATTGTACAAATCATTGATAGTACTAGAGAGACCTTGGGAAGACATAAGCATGGATTTCATACTGGGGTTGCCAAGAACACAAAGAGGATATGATTCTATATTTGTAGTAGTGGATGGATTTTCAAAGATGACACATTTCATTCCTTGTAAGAAGACAAATGATGTTGTACATGTTGCTGACCTATTTTTCAAGGAGATTATGAGATTACATGGATTACCTAAGAGTATAGTTTTAGAAAGGGATACAAGATTTATTGGATATTTTTGGAGGACATTATGGAAGAAGATGAAGACAGACCTAAAGTTTAGTTCAACATTTCACCCACAGATAGATGGACAAACAGAAGTGGTAAATAGGAGTTTGGGTAACATGTTGAGATGCTTAGTAGGAGACAAATCAATAAATTGGGATCTAATTCTACCGCAAGCAGAGTTTGCATACAATAATTTAGTGAACAGAAGTACAGGGAAGACACCATTTGAAGTTGTGATAGGAGTACAACCTAGAGGAGTTGTAGAATTGGGAGACATCAGTATGGAGAATACTAGGAGTGCAGAGGTAGAAGAATTTGTAGGATACATGGAGACACTACATAATCAAGTCGAAGAATTTGGAGGAGATGAATAGTAAGTATAAGGAGCAAGCAGATGAGAAGAGGAGACATAAGTATTTTTGAATTGGAGATGAAGTAATGGTATATCTGAGAAAGGAGAGATTTCCAGTGGGGACATACAACAAGTTGAAGATGAAGAAGTTTGGACCATGTAAGAATCTTAAGAAGTTTGATTTAGGAAATACATATGAAGTAGAGCTACCAGAGACATTTGGTATATCGCCTATATTCAACATTGCAGACCTATATCAGTATCATGAAGGAGAGTCAAGTGACATCATTGAAATGGATTGAAAGATCAGTTACCACAATAGCAACCAGAGTAAATAAAGAACATCTTGGATAACAGAGTTGGACACAAGACTAGAGGCAAGCATTAAAAAAGAGTATTTGGTTAAGTGGAAAGGAAGACTAGAAGAAGATTCATCATGGATTTCTCAAGTTGAGGTATTCTTCCTTGGTTTTCCTCTAGCCCCAACAAAGTGAGGGACTCACTTTTTTAACAACCCTGGGTGTCTAATGCAGGAGCATCCTAGGTTGCAGAGTAATCTTACATCAACCAAAAATATTTGCTTTTTTTTTTCTTTTCTTTCATTTCAGTTGCAGGTCAGTAATTTACAAATCAGCATTTTCTACTGTATTTTACCACATTTTCATATCAGAGTTCACAGAGTAGGATTTAGCTTCTATGTCATGTCAGCCACATCACATTCAAATTTTAGGAGATTTGGATTCATCTACAAAAAGTTATCATTGTTAGAAGATCATTAGTTTTCATAGAACAAAGCATTCATTCAGTCAACACGAGGACAGAAGGTTTGTAGAGCACTTTCGTGAATTACAGAGCCAAATGAAGCATATCACAAGGTAAATAAGGATTAGATAGACCTTCCTTGATGTCTGCACTAAGTTTCATTCATTTGCAGAGTAACACCATGTGTTGTAGGCCAACCTACATGTTCTCTACACGTTACATCATTCATTGGAGTTTGTAACCTCTTGAGGCTGACATGGAGGATCATTTGAGCTTAAGGATGATATATACATATCCTAGATGCGTTAGAAAGTAATTGATAGATATCTGATGATAATATAGAGTTGAAGATAGTTTCTTTCTAGAAGGCACTTCAATGCCACATCTTTCCTTTCTGTTGTAACCCATAAAACATGCATGTGAGCCCTTTAATTGTAGTCCACATGTTGCCAGAATATAAGCATTGTGATTATCTGATATATTGAGCATTTGAATCTTCCATTGCATTCTTTTATTGTGTTGTTTCCATTGTGCTTACTCTTGTTGCATGGTTTGGACAATCCTTTCTTAGGACCCTCCATCCATGACTACACCATTAAGGAAGGGTCTAGAGCCACCAAATTGCCTTGAGTATCCTAAAGCATAGGAAGTACAAGTAAAATCCACCCAAGGAGTAGAGGTATAATAGCTCTAGAATCAATGCTACCTTGGGCCAAATAAGGCCACCTGAAAGGATAATCATGGTTGTCCCATGCAGTGATGGAATCCAACCCCTCCACCAAGAGGGAGTAGGAAAGAAATAGATGCAATTACATGAATGACTCCTTTATTGTGATGTAAGGGGTGGCAATCCCTAGGATAAGTTATGGAAAGACCACCCTAAGATAAGTCATTAGGCAAGACTCTACTCATGGTGCATGGAGCATTCCCTTGGTGATTAAGAAGAACCTAAAGATGTTGGAGCTCTAAAGCCATTTTTTCAACATGCACCTAGATCTAGTAGTAAATAAAGATGAGCACATGAATTTTCTCATCGATAAAGAAATGGTTAGAAATATCCTCCTTATTAAAGATAGAAAACTCCCTAGACTTCCAAAGTTTAAAAAAAAAAAGAACAAATTGGCTTTGAACAAATTCTTGATGCTAGCCATATAAGTTTGCCACAAGGTAATATCCCGAAACAAAGGGAGTCTCCATGAGAAATATCCAAGGTGAAAATGCAACAAAATGTGGTGAATTCAATTATAAACACTCTAGGCTTGCAAGAAAATCCAAAAAAAAAGTGGTTGAAGGTTTAAAGTCTATTGTAGGCAAGACATTTGAAATAAGGAATCATGATGTGAAGAAGCCTTTTGCATGAAGGTAGACCTTGGTAAATTGAATACCAAAATAAATGCACAATTTTAGGTTCATTCATCATATATCATGCCCACTTCATATAAAGCAGTTCCGTTTGGGTTGAAGATTTCAACCAACAATAGTGATTTCATTTCCTTAGAGTGAAGGAAAAGGGTCCATGAACCTTGTGCAAAATCCTAGGAGTGTAGTTTTTAAAGAGCATATGACACTTCTAACACCAATCCTTTCTCTAGGTAGAAGGAAATTGCAGATCCAACTTATGCAACATCACATCAAGCATTACTTCCTAAATATGGAGAATTGAAGGAAATTAAAAGTGGTAATTTCTCCTATAGAAGATGAGCCAAGGAGTCTAGTTCATGAAATTAACTAGATCTTGAATTGTATGAATGTTTTTTTTAAAGAACATGAGAGATTTAATGTTGGGAGTCTCAACTAGAGGTGGGTTGGAACTGTTGGTGATAGACAATTGCCAAATATTATGATGCAGAAGCATCCTAGGGGTTGATCAATCTTTCATCACCTTCATTGTTTATGTTTATTTTGTATTCTTGTGTGCTTGGTTTTTGTGTTGTGTACAATTGTTTTCTCTCACACATGCCTTGTGTTTATTTCTCTCATGTCTATTTTTCTTGTTGTGTTATTTTTTGTTCGTTTTGGGTAGGTGTACCTAGACTTCCAAAATTGTATGCACCATGAATTTTTGGTTATAATGCAGCCCTATATCATTACCATTCCATACACCTTCAGTAGTTCAATCTTGAGCATTGTTTGTAAGTGTGATTAGTGCAAGTCTTGGCTTGCATTTCTTCCCACGTGTTTTGCATGTTAGTATGTAACCTTTGTCTTTTGCATCACTTTGTGCTAGATTATCTAAGTTTCATACATCCATTTTTGTAGTTCTTTAAGTATAACTTGTATACCTAGTAGTTAATCTTGAGCAAAAGTTTAAATTTTTATCACCTTTTAGGCCACATCAACAATTTTGGGTGAACCTATTTTCCTTGAAAAAAGTTTTGACTTAAAGGGTTTTGATTGAAACTTCTTCAACCTTGCATAATGTCTATGTGGTGTAAAAGGTTTTGGCCAAAAAAAGACATATTTTAAAAAATTTATTCAAATGCATTCATTTGGGGCAAACATATTTAGCTAAATCCATTTTTAAGCAATTGTCTCACCCAAATCTATCCCTTCCAATCTTTTGAGATAACTTTCACATGCATGGCCCACACTTCTCAAAGATTTTGCAACCATCAATTTGAGGTAGGTTTGGTGCAGTCACAGATGGAGGGTCCAAGAATAGGATTGTCCAATCGTATAGCCTAAGAGTAAACATAACAGAATAAACACAATGAATGAAATAACAATTGGAATTTCAAATGATTCAACTTCACAAAGGATTACAATAGGGCTCACAAGCCTACTGCATGGGCATTACAATCTCTTACAATTAGATATGTGAAAAATATGACAATCGGGCATGTTCTCCTTGCTAACTCTAGAACTACAAACTCAAGACTATCCTATCTATCATAACTACTTCCAAATGAAACTAGGATCTATGTTTATATATCATTTCCAAGCTCTTGAACTGATCTACATTGGCCTCAAGAGGTTCCAAATTCCAATGCTTGATGAAACATGTAGATCAGCCTAATTCTAATGGTGAAGCCTCCAATGTTGATGAATCGTGTTGTGGTTCTGGTTGAAGGTGCCTATGGTCCCATAATGCCTTGTTAGATGTTCCATCTAGTACCACAAGTCATGGGAAGGTGTCGCAAACTTCATATGCTCAAACTAAATGATCGATGCTCTGAACAATGAATCCTGATAAGCTTCTGATAGTGATAAGTTTCTGTAGGCAATTGTGAATATCCTGAAATATGGATATGATGTAGATGAGCCATTGTACAATCCTAATCCTGTGACGCAAGATGTGAAATGATCATGTAGTAAAATGTGGTGCAATGGGCTGAGACTGAACTAACTGAAATGCAAGAAAAGAAAAAGAAACAAAATATTTTTGGTTGATGCAAGTTTGCCTTTCAACCTGGGATGCTCCTGCATTAGACATTATTTGGGGTTGTTTGAAAAGTGAGTCCCTCACTTTCCTAGGCTAGAGGAAAACCAATGCAATCTACCTTAGCCTAAGAAATCCATGATGAATCTTCTTCCAGCCTTCCTTTCCACTTAACCAAGTACTCCTTATACTACTTGCCTCTAGTGTTGCACCCAACTCTTATATCAAGAATCTATTCTATTTGCTCCTATTGCTGATATGGTATCTTATCCTCCAAACAATCTCTTATGGTGCTATCACTTGACTTTCCTTCATGGTAGTGATATAGATATGCAATATTGAAGATTGGTGATATGCCAAATGCTTCTGATAATCCACTCCATATGCATTTCCTAAGTCAAACTTCCTGAGAATCTTACATGGTCCAAACTTCCTCATCTTTAGCTTGGTGTATGTCTCTATTGGAAATATTTCCTTTTTGAGATATACCATGACTTCATCTCTAATAGAAAAATCCTTGTGTCTCCTCTTCTCATCTTCTTGTCCCCTATACTTTATGTTCATCTCTTCCAAATGCTTCTAGACCTGATTATGCAATGTTTCCATGTATCCTACAAATTCTTCTACTTTTGCACTTTTTTTGTTCTCCATACTGATGTCTCTGAGTTCCACAACTCCTCTAGGTTGTACTCTAGTCACAATTTCAAATGGTGTCTTCCCTATAATTCTGTTTACTAAATTATTGTATGCAAACTCTACTTGTGGTAGAATTATGTCCCAATTTCCTACTTTATCTCCTACCAATCATCTCAACAAGTTTCTCAAACCCCTATTTACCACTTCTGTTTGTCCATCTATCTGTGGGTGAAATGTTAAACTAAACTTTAGATCTATCTTCATCTTCTTCCACAATGTCCTCCAGAAATATCCTATGAACTTTGTATCCCTGTCTAAAACTATACTCTTCAATAATCCATGCAATCTCACAATCTCCCTAAAAAATAGGTTAGCAACATGTACAACATCATTTGTCTTCTTCCAAGGAATAAAATGTACCATCTATTGATGATGATTGTTAGTCATTACAACACGAATAAAAGTTTACACAACAAACTTTTATTATCTTGAAAAGTATGATCAATTAGGATGAATTGATGACTCCAAGTCTCTATGGATCAGGTCATGATCATCTGATATTACTCAGAGGTGGATGTGATATGTTGTTTTCCATTAGGGGCCTTACGTACTCTTTTAAGATGATTTGTATCCTGATATGCTCTATTTTCCCCTATTCTCTATAAATTCTCGACAAATGAGGTTAAATTTTACTGTATTTAACCAAATCATGCAAATATTTATGTATATTTATGTTAATCTCCAATCTAATTAGTATTATTTGCAATGATCTTGATGATTTTTTCTGCAACCAGTATTTTTTTAGTGGCTAATATTCACCAATTGGCTAATAGTTGAAATTGGGAATTCAAAATTTGGCTAATAGTACAAGCTGTAATGCGACATGAATTGCCACATTTTTACAAAATTGTGTTTTAGTCCTAGCTAAATCGCCAGAACATTTATTTTATTAAACTTTTAAACTCAAATATTCACCACAATATTCGATATCTAATTAGATTAGATTCACCTAAATTTTATAAGTTATAGTAGAAAATGAAATTAATTAGCCAATAATATTATATAATTATTGATTACTTTAGGGCCATATCACCAGTTTTTAATCACCACGATTGATTTTATTTATAATCTAATGATTGGGGTTGTATTCCATGGGTTAAAATGTACCCACGGAGCTCCAAGGCCCATCGAGCTCAAAATTATATTTGTGTCGTTGATCTCAATTTATAATCTAATGGATGGGGTTAAATTATGCAAGCCAAATTGTACTCACAGAACTCCAATGCCCATGGATCCTGAAATTGCATTTAGGCCATTGATCTCAATTGAGATCAATGGCCTAAATGCAATTTTGGGCCAAATTGGCATTGGAGCTTCACTGGTACATTTTGGCCCATGGAATAGAACCCAAACCATTAAATTATAAATAAAATCAAGGGTGGTGAAAAATAATTTAAGACCAATTTAAAATATTCAATGTTTGATTTAAAATATTAACGAATTAAGGAATTACAGACATGAGCACTACACCTTAAACTAGTCAATCACTACCACCCTTAGGTACTTACTTTTCCATAGGAAATTTTTTTTTTTTTTAAAGGAAGGATTTTCCATGGTAATCAATGCATTTGCCTATTTTTCATCATGATTCCCTAGGATTTTATACAAATTTATAGTGATTTAAATAAATTTTCCAATAAAAATAATATGTTTTTCAAAAAAAGGAAAAGATCCACCAATAGAAATTAATATATTTTTCCAAAAAATGGAAGATTCGCCAGGATTTTATATCTTTTTTCAGGGGGGATTTCTTAAAGTTATCACTGTCTGCAACTATCTCAATTTGCTTAAAACTAAACTAATCTTTACTTAATCTTACTTTTGCACTATGAATTTATGTAAATATAGTGCCTATAAGCTGATATTTCCATGATTCTTACCATTATTTGTAATTCTTTGCATGATATTTTCAATTCTACATGCATTTAGCTCAAATATGCTAATGATTTTCATATGTCTACGGGTATCTGCATATTTTATGTTTTGCTTTTCATTTATTTGTATATTGCAGTTAGGATGATGGTGATTCAATGAAATGAAAATGAGAAAATAGAGCTTAGACAATGAGATTCCCAAAATTACTTAACTAGGACCACTGATCCACATACATGTTCTGATACAGTAATGAAGAGAAGTAAACTAAATCATACTTCACCAAGACAATCCACAAATCTACATGATCCGGTGCAAATCTTCAAAGGAAAAAGTTGAAAACAATATGCAATAAAATGAAAGCACTTCTATTGAAAGCAACATTTCACCATTACATATCCAGAAATCAACTAGAAGATTTTGTAAAGTTTACAATTAGGATGTAATCTATAGATTCATCTCTATCTGGTATGCTTTAGAACAGGTACATTTACAAATGGTCTAGAGAAAGAACCTTGTGAGAGAATTCACCAAGTTACAGAACATCACAAAGGGTGCTCAGGATTGAAACAATTTAGCCTCCCATAATTTCAACAATTCAGTCTCCATTAGTCTTAGTAATCTGATCTCCTATCAGGTCTACAACAATTTGACCTCTTGGTCAGATATGAAAATAATTGGCTCCTCTTTTTGCCAGATATGAAAATGATTGACCTCCTTTACAAATGACAAGTCATGGCCCTTTTATAGAACAAAGGCTAGAAAATGGTTACATTGATCCAATGATTAGGATCCAATCATGATGATCTGAAGGTCTAGATAGAAAGTACGTGATTGCCAGTTGGTAATCATATAGCTAGCTGGCAAAGAATATTCTAGCCTCTTTGACCTAGTTCACACTTCGGCTAACAGATATCACATTCGGTGACATTCCCCTTTGTTCCAGTTCATGCCATCCTCGTTTGCAACTTTATCCATTTTAGCTTTCCTCTGCAGCATCCAACTTTCTTCATGTTTTGCATCTTCTGCGTGTGAATCTGCAATTACAAACATATAGAAATTAATCATAATCATTTGATAATCCCGCAGGAATTCATGCATATCATTAGATGTGGGAGGAGACTCAGGATATGAATATCCAGATATGACATATCGAGTTCAGGATATACTTCTAGGATATGGGTATATCCATGCGGATATGTCCATATGACGTCAATATGGGGGTCGGCTCAACCTCTGTTTGACCAAAGATTTGTCATCGGGTTCCACATGTGTTCTCAAGTATGTCAGGATATGCATATGGCCATGTGTCACCATCTCGCAGTAGCACAGAGAATCTTTCCAGATGGGAAGATCCTCCTATGAGAATGCACTACCATTTGATCTTAGACCTAGATATTGAGTTAAGATCTAGATGATAGTTAATATCCAGATGACGTAAGTGAGTTTAGCGTTCTTTGTAAGGTTGAGATGACGTGACATCATCTGGATCAGGATGTTAAAGTAAGGTTCAGATATTAACCAAGTTAATAATTAGACGCTCTAATGTCTAGGTGACGTCAGCATAGCATATACCTTCGTTATATAGTGACAATCTGACATCATCAGGACATGGAGGTGACCTCCCCCGAGAACAAGCCACATGTCACCATCTCGCGGTAGCTCAGAGAATCTTTCTGGCTGGGAAGATCCTCTCGCGAGGATGCGCTACCATCCAATCTTCAATAATTGTGGGCCCGTTGTTTCATTTAATCCTTCGACACCTGACATCATTCTATTTGTTCAGAGGGAATATCAAAATTATGGATATTAACTTTACTTTCTTCATGAGGTTGGGATGACATGACATCATCGGGACATGGACATTTTCGGAGGTCAGGATATCAAGTTAAGATCCGAGATCTGTTAACTAATATCCTACATATGACGTTTAACGCCCCAGGTACTTTTAAATTTGACATCTGTACATTAGCAAGGGTCAAGATATTAAGTTAATATGCGAGATATTAACATTGAATGTGCACTCTCATGGAATGTTCGTGTATTCTGACGTTGTGTTACCTCTTGGGTCAAAATTTGACATCTGCATATTAGCGAATATGCAAACATTGAGTTTTCCTTTATAAAACTTGCACTCAAAAATATTAGCGAATATCCGAACATTAAGAAATGTGAGGGTATCCATAGGACTGTTTGACCAAACTTTGACTGGGCATAACTTCCTATTCGTGAGGAATTCTAGGGTGATCCAAAAGGCCAACCTTCTTGAAATTTTACATTTTTTCATTTAGCAGGATTTTTGAGGAAAGACTCATACTTTGGAAATTTGACTTCATACTTCAAGATCTGGACATGCCTGAGACTAGAGATATGCATACTGACTAATGTTGATTTGACCATATCACCCAAAACAACAGGGAAAGCAAAACAAGCCAAGCCTAGCAAAAAGAGTTGGGTCCCTGTTTTGCTGAGCCAAAATGGGGCATGTTGTGTAACCACACAACAGCTTGCCACCAAAGAAAACAACCAAAATTCAAATAATTCAAGAGATGAAGACAAATTAACACATAATGTTCTAACTCTTACCAGATATACACATCCTGACCTTCCTGAATGATATCATGTTCATCAATATAACAATATGCAAGAAAGAGTCAGGTGTGTGCATGTGGTTCGTATCCTTCATCTTGAAGAAGAGTTGAAAACACTAGTGACAGGTGTTAAACTACATAGTTGGATTTAACCCTCAGCCAACCTAGATAGAGCCTTGCTGCCAGCAGGCATCTATAGCCCTAGCAAGGTTATCATTGCAATTCTCCCAAGTAGAGCCCCACTGCCAGTTAGGTGTTTATAGCCCCAATAGAGTTACTTGGATAGCTTAATTACTCTTTTGGATATTCAATATATTTCTTTTTTTATTTTTGTATTCATAAGATATGATAATGTAAGCACATTTTGTAAGGTGTGAGCACTAACTGTTTAGGTTGAGAATTGCAATGGTAGTAAGAGCAAACCTTTAGATTTTTCACTTAACACTACATTAGCATGTTCAACAAATCCAAGATTGTTAGGTGTTTTTTGTGAGGATCTCCTTGAACAAGAAAAGTTATCACTAATGAATAGGATATCACAGACCTGATCAAAGGTACTTACACTAATAGGAGTTACAACCTATGTAAGAATTTGAATTCATTTCCTAAATTCTAACAATTTCAATAGCTTTCTAAAGTGAAAAGGTGCACAATCTTGCCTAGTCAAAACAAGGACTCAACAACACACAACAAAGAAAACACACAAAGCAAATTGTACAAGCAATTATACAAAAGGGACACAAAATCAAATAAAGCAGGATAGAAAGGAAAGAAGCAAAAAGAACAACTACCCTATCAGACTATATACAAGACACTACAAGGTAAACAAAACCTAGGGTTAGGCCCACAAACACCTATATTCACATACTTCCTCAAATTATGCAGGAGTATCATGGCACTAGTCTTGGTTCTAATCCTAGCAAATTTATCTTTGTATTCTGAAAAATATTCTTTTATTATAAATTCACTATATTTAACAGAATAAACCTTAATCATTAGAAATTGAGGAAGTTCATTATATCCATGACTTATCCATACACATGTTTTATCCCCTCAATTTCCATAATCAAAATAATAATCAACATCATTCACTGGGGAAAGGAAAAATACAACCTGATGCATTTCCTGTTCTACTAGACATGCCTTTTTGTCACCAGCTAATCTTCCATTTAGTGACTTTATGTCTTGTCTCACTTCATCTTGAAGGGTGTATGACTTCGATGGATTACTTCTTCATCTTTATCCAACTCTAGTTCTTCATTCTGAAGGTTCATTTGATCTTCAAATTTAGGAAACACCTCAATGTTTCCTTCGGTTCTCTGCACATCAACACTTAGGTGAGTATCCTCATCATCACAATCTGATATACATAAATTTATCATTTCTAAATCATTTAACTGTAAAGGTGAAACAACATTTGATAGATAAGAATACTTCCCTATTTCATTTTCAAAATGGTGTTGGACTAATATCTGATCATGCACAACAATTACAGAGTTTTCTGTATCTTCCATTTTCATGAATTACTCTTCAAATAGTTCACTTCTAACATCTAGTAGAGTGTCTAGTTCCATTGTCCTACAACAATATTGGATTTGATCATTCAATTTAAAGAAATCAATTAATAAATCAGTATTCACTTTCTTCTCTATGACTCCTTGAGTTGTTATAGTAGGAACTTCTTTAGCGCCTGTGCATTTTAATTCTTTCATCACCTGTTTACAATTCCTTGTCCACTCATCCTCATTAAAACTATTAGGCTCAGACCCAAAGACATTATCCTGACAAGTATTTCTTAATAATTCAATATATTTATCAAGTGTATCATGATACTCTAATCCTCTGGATTTGTTGTCTGATGACGTAAAACAAGGAACACTTTCTTCTCTACAATTTTCAAAAGATTTGTACATGTACTCTACCTCATCCATATTAGTACTTCGACAAGGAAGTAGAGAACTATCAATCTCACCATATAGTGATTCATTGAAAGGTTCCTCATTATCTTCATCTTCCAAAACTGATTCAACCAAGACCTTTTCGAGATATCTCCCAACCTCTGAAGTTGTATCTTCTTGTTGCTCCAGAATTCTTTCATCCTCTTGCTAGACTTCAGCCCTATACATGTCTAAGAAAGGAATTAGTCCTTTTAAAGCTAAATCTAACCTTGTGAGGAATGTCATACAACTAACTTCATCGTGCTTTGTAGAATTGTGTATCATGGATCTTCTGGATAAACCAAAGTTAGATAAACTTTGAGGATAAAGCTTCCTATTTAACATTCCCTAGAAGAAAGGAATATTAACTTGAAAGTTATCTTCCTCATATGATCTTTGAGACAATCTTATACAAAATGGAGGGATCCTAAGGTTAGGATCTTCATACGAATCCATTGAAAGTGAGACCTTATGTCCAATTTTTAGAATTTTGAAATTTAATGAGATCCAACATATCTCTGAATAAAAACGTGAAAGCTCAGGAAATTAGGTTAATCTTTGAAGTTTGAGCTAAATCTTCACAACGATATAGTCAAATCCTCACAAACAAAAGATATTTGCAGTCACTAAACTCAACTGATGAAATATTTATGTAATATTTGCAGAAATACAAAGCTTTCAGTCACAAGCCCTCCTTCTAGTGCTAATTTTGTTGATTGTGTTAGAAGTGAGAGGTGTGCAAATCAATTGCAAGATTAAAGTAGGTTGTTATACAAAGGCAGGTGATATCACCTAAACAGGAAAGAATTTATTTACTAAGCAATAGCTTAGCCCTACTTCTAGCGCCAATTCTGTTGATGATGATTGTTAGTCATTACAACACGAATAAAAGTTTACACAACAAACCTTTATTATCTTGAAAAGTATGATCAATTTAGGATGAATTGCTGACTCCAAGTCTATGTGGATTAGGTCATGATCGTCTGACATTACTTAGAGGTTGATGTGATATGTTGTTTTCCATTAGGGGCCTTACGTACTCTTTTAAGATGATTTGTATCCTGATATGCTCTATTTTCACCCGTTCTCTGTAAATTCTTGACAAATGAGGTTAAATTTTACTGTACTTAACCAAATCATGCAAATATTTATGTATATTTATGTTAATCTCCAATCTGATCAGTATTATTTGCAATGACCTTGATGATTTTTTATTAGTTCTTCTGTAACTATCTCAATTTGCTTGAAACTAAACTAATCTTTACTCAATCTTACTTCTACACTATGAATTTACATAAATATTGTGTCTATAAGATGATATTTCCATGATTCTTACCATTATTTGTAATTCTTTGCATGATATTTTCAATTCTACATGCATTTAGCTCAAATATGCTAATGATTTTCATATGTCTACAGGTATCTGCATATTTTATGTTCTGCTTTTCATTTATCTGTTTATTGCAATTAGGATGATGATGCTTCAATGAAATGAAAATGAGAAAATAGAGTTCAAAGAATGAGATTCCCAAAATCACTTAACTTTGACCACTAATCCGCACACATGTTTCAATACAGTAATGAAGAGAAGTAAACTAAATCATACTTCACCAGGATAGTCCACAAATCCACATGATCTAGTGCAAATCTTCAAAGGAAAAGTTGACAACAATATGCAATAAAATGAAAGCACTTCTATTGAACACAACATTTCACCATTACATATCCAGAAATCAACTAGAAGATTACATAAAGTTTACAATCAGGATGTAATCTATAGCTTCATCTCCATCCGGTATGCTTTAGAATGGGTACATTTACAAATGGCCTGGAGAAAGAACCTTGTGAGAGAATTCACCAAGTTGCAGAACACAAAAGGCGCTCAGAATTGAAACAATTCAACCTCCCATAATTTCAACAATTTAGTCTCCATTAGTCTCAGTAATCTAATCTCCTATCAAGTCTACAACAATTTGACCTCTTGGCTAGATATGAAAATAATTGGCTTCTCTTTTTGCCAGATATGAAAATGATTGACCTTCTTTACAAATGGAAAGTCAAGGCCCTTTTATAGAACAAAGGCTAGAAAACAGTTACATTGATCCAATGATTAGGATCCAATCATGATGATTCGATGGTCTAGATAGAAAGCATGTGATTATCAGTTGGCAATCATACAACTGACAAAGAATATTCTAGCCTCTTTGACCTAGCTCATGATTTGGCTAACAAATATCACATTCAGTGACATTCCCCCTTGTTCTCGTTCATGTCATCCTCATCTATAACTTTATCCATTTTAGCTTTCTTCACATTTTGCATCTTTTGCGTGTGTGTGAATCTGCAATTACAAACATACAAAAATTAATCATAATCATTTGATAATCCCACAGGAATTCATGCATATCATTAGTTGTGGGAGGAGACTCAGGATATGAATATCCAGATATGACTTATCGAGCTTAGGATATATTTCTAGGATGTGGTTATATCCATGTGAATATGTCTATATGACATCAACATGGGGGTCGGGTCAACCTATATTTGACCAAAGATTTGTCATCAAGTTCCACATGTGTTCTCAAGTATGTCAAGATATGCATATGGACACGTGTCATCATCTCGCAAAAACATAGAGAATCTTTCTGGCTAGGAAGATCCTCCTGCGAGAATGCACTACCGTCTGATCTCAGACATGGATATTGAGTTAAGATCCAGACGATAGTTAATATCTGGATGACGTAAGTGAGTTTAGCATTCTTCATAAGGTCAAAATGACATGACATCATCTGGATTAGGATGTTAAAGTAAGGTTCAGCTATTAACCAAGTTAATATCCAGATGCTCTAATGTCTGGGTGACATCAGGACAACATATACCTTCATTATATAGTGAGGATGTGACATTATCAGGACATGGAGGTGAATTCCCCTGAGAATCGGCCACATGTCACCATCTCGCAGTAGCATGGAGAATCTTTCTAGCTGGGAAGATCCTCCCACGAGGATGCACTATCGTCCAATCTTCAATACTTGTGGGCCCACTATTTCATTTAATCTTTTGACACCCAGCATCATTCTATTTTTTCAGAGGGAATATCGAAGTTATGGATATTAACTTTACTTTCTTCATGAGGTCGGGATGACATGATGTCATCGGGACATGGACATTTTCAGAGGTCAATCTATCAAGTTAAGATCCAAGATGTTAACTAATATCCTGCATATGATGTTTAACCCCCCAAGTACTTTTAAATTTGACATCTAGACATTAGCGGGGGTCAGGATATTAAGTTAATATGTGGGATATTAACATTGAATGTGCATCCTCATGAAATGTCTGTGTATTCTAATGGTGTGTTACCTCTCAAGTCAAAATTTGACGTATGCATATTAGCGAATATGTAGACATTGAGTTTTCATTTATAAAACTTGCACTCAGGATATTAGCAAATATCTAGACATTAAGAAATGTGAGGGTATCCTTAGGAGTATTTGACCAAACTTTGACCAAGCATAGCTTCCTAGTCCTGAGGAATTTTGGGGTGATCTAAAAGGCCAACCTGCTTGAAATTTTGCATTCTTTCATTTAGTAGGATTTCTGAGGAAAGACTCATACTTTGGAAATTTGACTTCATACTTCAAGATCTGGAGATGCCTGAGACTAGACATATGCATACTGACTAATGTTGCTTTTACCATACCACCCAAAACAACAGGGAAAGCAAAACAAGCCAAGCCAAGCAAAAAGAGTTGGGTCCCTATTTTGTTGAGGCAAGATAGGGTGTGTTGTGTAACCACACAACACCATCTTTGAAAATTTTTCCACTACTACAAATATAGAATCATGTCCTCTTTATGTTCTTGGTAACCCTAATATGAAATCCATGCTTATATCTTCCCAAGGTCTTTCTGGTACTGTTAAAGGTTTATACAATCTAGTATTCTAACTGCTCCCTTTTGCAACTTGACAAGTTCTGTAACCTTGAACAAACTTCCTTACATCCTTATATATTTGAGGGCAAAAATAATGTTCATTCACCAAAGCTACTATTTTATCAATACCAAAATGTCCTACTAATCCACCACTATGTTTATCCTTGATCAAATTATCTCTCATTGAGCTTCATGGAATACACAACTGATTCTCTTTAAATAACATATCATCTTGAATGAAGTAATCCAACCTACCGTAACATCAATATATACAAATTTTAACATCAAAACCTATCGCATCAATAATAACATCAAGATATAAACACATCCACACAAGAGAACACAAGATTTACGTGGAAACCCAGAAGGGAAAAACCATGGTGAGAAAAGTTGCTTGGATCTATTGTCCAAATCCAGGCTCACAAAAAGAATATTATATTACAAATATTTTGTAGGTACCAACCCACAAGAGTTTCAGCCCAAGATGACACCAATCCTCTTTACTAATATGTAGGCACCAACCTACAAGAGACTCCAATCCCCTTATCAAAATTGAGCATCAACCCAGCCACTGAGTACCAACTCAAATTATGAAGCACCAACTTCAAACAGTTGAAAATAGGATCAAGTTCATTCCACATACATACAATTATGCAATCTCACATACTTCTCAACTCTTCTACACTAAAATTTAGAATAAAGCAATATGCTCATGTAGACATGGATACATCCTGTGTGAATCTTGGATTATCTTCTACTCATGCCCTTCGCACACTATCCATACAAAAGTAATGCTCATAGCTTACCGCTTTCACTTATAACAAACAATTTCAAGTCATACATATATATCATCCACAACACTTCCAAATCATTTGCATTAGCTACCAGGTGGTGCATAATTCTATACTACATGAGACGTGTAGTCGGCCTTACATATACACTTTGACCCCAAATCAAATGCAGTAATGTAGGAATGAAATATCATTATGCACTTCACATCAAAAGCTCTTCGAAGTCATCTTCATTGGCTTAGAACCACTTAATACATCTTTCCAAGACTACTCATGTCTATCATCAACCCTTAATTCATGTAATGTGTAGTCAACTTGACTCTTAACCCTATGTGGTAACATAAGAGTTCATTCATGTTATGAACTTCATCCCATGAGCTCTCATGGTCCCATGCTACCTTCACATGCTTCCTCTTGCTGGTGTACATTTCCTTTATTTCGTAGAACCATTAGAACATTTGTACAGATAACCAGCGAACATAGACTTCATTATGTTACTTATTAATCTCTCCTTGGTATTTCAAATCTTATGAAATGGGAGTATAACATACTTTTTGATTATATTTGATTATATTCCAAATCGCAAACCTAGAAAATTAATTGCAGTGGAATGCACTAGTCTCCCATGGCATCCCTATTAACTTCCATGCACTTTGTCACATAGTCTTCACTCTGACTCCTTTGGAAATCTCTCAAATAATTCAAACCTTTTGAAATTTGGATCAAAAGTGTCTCCAAACTATCTCTATCCATCCTTCTGACCATGAGACCATAAAGCTAATTGTGGTAGAATGCGGCACCGAGAACAATGATAGTTTAACCCTGCTTCTTAGCAGCAACTTTAGAAAACTAGCGCAAACATTCCTAGACTTCCACAAATGTAGTAAACTTTTAGGAACAACCATTTTCAGTAATAATTCTCTTTCTCTATATACAATAATGATTATTTGAATTTTTTTGACATTAATGATAACAGTCTTGATTATGCACTTGATATCAATGAAAATATTTCCAACAATCTCATGCACTTGACATCAATGATAGAATTTCCAACAATCTCATGCACTTGACATTGAAATGACAACATTTCCAACAATCTCATGCACTTGACATCAATGAAATCATTTGAAACAATCTCATGCACTTGAAATCAATGACAACATTTCCAAAAATCTCACGCACTTTGAAAGGAAGCAAGTTATGCGGAAATGCTTCCTACACTGATCTACTAAAGAAAGATTTATGCAAATTTTTACTTTTATAGTTATAGATTAAGATGCATATTAACAGAAAGATAATAACAACTTCCAAATGCAAACACAAAACTCACAACACAAGAAATATGTGGAGAAAACCCTTTCAGGTAAAAAACCCCACACTCCAAGCCCGCACGGGTAGCGGAGTTGGCTTGTGACTTGGGATGGCTCCTCAAGCTCATGGGTTCGACTCCCTCTTAGAATTACCCTGGTGGATGAGCTTGCGGGTGGTAGTGTCCACCTCTAGGGACTAGTCTCTCCCCTCCACTTGCCTCTAAGTGTCGTTGGGCAGAGGGTTGCGGGGATACCCTGGGTTAACCAAAAAAAATCCCACACTCCAAAACGGCCCAATATATTATTCAGGAATCAAGAATATTACAATATACTTGCAGAGAAAGATTTTATAGGAGTATATCCAACCAGAGATCTAGGAGGTAACTCGACATATATAAGATTCTTACGTGCAACCTCCATCTCCACCTCCTGATATATAGGAGATACAATAAAGTAAACTATTACCGGTAATTACAAAATCATGAGCCAAAACCACCCAAAAGTGGCACCCAAATTATCTCCAATAAAAGATGCCTTGTGATGTGCCAAAACACAAACCAACACATGTAACTCTCCCCTTTACAGCTCTTTTATGTGTCCAACACATTTTTACATTTCCCAAAAATAGGAAGTTCAACTTCTGGAGGCCATAACTTTTGATTCGGGTGTCCGATTGACAAACCATTTGATGCATTGGAAAGCTTGTGAAGAGAGATATCACCCTGTAACCCACTTCATCATTTACAACAATTTTTGGGACATTTAGGGAAGTTTTGATTACAACAATTGAGTTCAAAACTTTTTTTAGTAATTTCAAAAAATAGAAACTTTAATATCTCGCAATCTAGATATGATCTTGAGTCGAAACTCACCCGAGATGTTTACTTAGCTATTTCGGACCTTTTGGGAAAATTTTAGGTCAATCTAAGGTCAAATGTAAACTTACTAAAAATAGTAAGTCCCACCATTTTTAGCCCTTTTGGAAACTTTAAAAGTTCTAGATCATTCTTCAAGATAAGGGGTATTTGAAAAGACCAAAACTAGGAAGAACAGTAACCTTTCGAAGTTACAAGCTTGAGACACTTTCCTTAACACACTTGACATCAATGACAACATTTCCAACAATCTCCCCCTTTGTCATTGATGGCAACACAAACATAATTCTCTTCTTTTGCATTTCTCCCCCTTACTATATCTCTTCCCTTTACTATATCTCTCCCCCTTTGACATCAATGGAAAAGGGAAGTAACATACTTCACTTCCTTTGTGATGTGATTCTTCCACTTTTCTATGATACTTCCTCTATCTGTAAAGCTCCCCCTTTGTGTAATGCTTCAGCTTAACATTAAGGGCATCATGAGCTCCCCATACATGTCTACTCTGCCTAAGGAATTTCTAATATACTCCAAGGATTAAGAATAGATCTTTGAGATGCTCCCCTTGGACACATGCTTCATCTATTCAAATAACCTTGAGAAGAAGGAGCCATCACTACTAGCTTCTACCTGAGATACTCAAAATTATTCATAGGAAGTTGCTTTGTGAAAATGTCTGCAATCTGATCTTTTGTGGTGACATACTCCAACTTTACCTCTCGATCTGCAACCTTTTCTCTTAAGAAGTAATACTTAATATATATATGCTTGGTTTTAGAATGCATCACTAGATTCTTTGATATGTTGATGGCACTTGTATTATCACACAAAATAGGAATGGGCTCATCATATATTACCTTGATATCCTTCAATGTCTACTTCATCCACAACACCTAAGTACAATAAGATACCAGGGATTTTTTTAGTGGCAAATATTCGCCAGTTGGTGAATATTGCCGATCAGCCAAGTCAGAATTGGCGAATAAATTGCATCCAACAGGGTGGTCAAATCACCCAATTTTTATGTATTATCGGTCGAATCCATATCCATTCGCCATCGATTTATTTTATGAGAATCAATGAAGTAAGATTTTCACCATAACAAACTATGCATTTCAAATGGACCGACTAATATTTTTGCCTGGAACTCCGTAAGCAAGTATTAAACCACCTATATATTTGCCAATACTATTAAAACAACATTGTGTATCGGGACACGTTTCACCAACTCCATTAAATGGTCGTTGCGCGTGAGGACCCATTTCGCCAACCCCATTACATGGTCACTACACGTGAGGACCCATTTCACCAATTAAAATTTACAAGTAGTTGATTATGAGGGGCCATTTCACCAATTTGCATGACACCTCTGTGCTAATCTTAGGGCCATATTCGCCTTGGAAATTTCAATGTATGTAGTCCGTCGAGGTTTGATTCGCTGACACTTAAATATATTCCTTATATAATCACACGGGATTCACCAAATCATTTTCATATACCATATAGAATTCCCGCAGAATTTGCCAAATATGGAATGATATAAATACAATCGAAACTCTAATTTATTCTTACACATTTTGTTCAGTTCTGAACTTGTGACTTGTGAGCTCTCGATTCAGATTTCAGAAGTTGGAGTTGGCACCTTGAAGTTGATCGTAGGCAAAGTTACAAACTTACAACACAGGCATTCCTGCATTAGCAAATAGCAAGTCAGTGAAAACCTAAACTTAAAGGTGAGTGATCATTTCTTCATAGTATTAGTGTTTTAAGATTTTTTTTATGGCTTTATTCCTCTTCCATTCTTGATTCAATCTTAAAGAAGATATTTAGTAGGGAATGGGATCTATATTCTATGAGTATGTCCTTCTTAAACAAGAAGACAATTTTTCCATCTTTTATTCAAAGTGGGAGATCAAGATGTCGAGCCGCAAGTGCGACAAGGGTAAGACTCCTCAGGGTGGTGAAGGGACTGGGAGGCCAACAAAATGTAGAAAAGGTGGAGTTAGTATACAATCTTACTTTGGAATTGGCAATGTTTCTGATCCATCAAATCAAGATGGAGCTACACCATCAACTCTTACACCAAATAATAATGAAGAAGCCATTCGCAATACCTCACCACCACCAGAAAGTGGGATTGCCATTGAGTTAATTGAGGATGGCAATACCGCAAAAGATATTCCAAGGGATACCCTGGTTAGCCAGAATGAGAATGGCAATACCATAGAAGATGTTCCAAGGGATACGGTGGTTAGCCAAAATAAGGATGGCAATACCGCAGAAGATGTTCCAAGGGATACCCTAGTTAGCCAGACTGGGGATGACAATACCGCAAAAGATGTTCCAAGGGATACCCTGGTTAGCCAGAATGAGGATGGCAATATCGCAGAAGATGTTCCAAGGGATACCTTGGTTAGCTAAACTAAGGATGACAATACCGTAGAAGATGTTCCAAGGGATACCCTGGTTAGCCAGAATGAGGATGTTAATACCATAGAAGATGTTCCAAGGGATACCCCGGTTAGCCAAATTGAGATAATTGACTTGGATGAAAAAGAAAATGCTGGCGCTGTAGATGACGTTGGCAAGAAGAAAAGAAAAGACAAATCAAAAGATTCAAAAGACAAATCAAACGATTCAAAACTGTGGCGCGAGTGGGAAATGTCAAGGAATTTTTAGCTTGATTGGGTGTCAAAGTACCCATTCATTGAACCAATCAAGAAAGCAAACAAAGATGAACAACCAAAAGAATGCAAGTGTGTGATTTGTAGTTGGAAATGTAAAAGAGATAAGAAATTGCAGCTAAAGCTTGACACTATAGAAAAGCATATAGGTAAATTTTATGAAAAACAAATCATAGATGGAAAGGAAACATCAGTAGTAAGATGGAAATCAAAGGAAAAATGTCTTCATGTGAAGTATGTCACGGAATATGATGAGCATAAGAAAAGAATGACGAAGCTTACTGTAAGTGGAGGTACAATCAAGGCTCAATTTGGAAAAGCAATGGAAGGAGTACAACTGGCAAAAACTGTTTAGATGAGTGTTGTTTTTCATATTTTGTCCAGAAGGCGTCCTATGATAGACTACCCAGAGTATAGTAATTTATTATCTTTTTTGAGTGTTCCTCACTATCCTAGCACACATTGGTCAATAAACGCTGGATGGGAATGGGCAAACTATCTAGCTGCGGTGGAAAAGTAAGATTTAAAGGAGAATGTAAAAGAGTCAAACTTCATTGCATTATCTTTAGATGAAGTTACTGCGGTAGATAATACTTCTTGGGTCTGTATGCATGTGTATATTGTAAAAGAACATGTACACTGAGCTCATCTACTCTGTGTTCATAAAATGAAGGACATTTCAACATCGCAACATATATTTGAACTAGTTAAGAAGTCTTTGAATCAAATTGCAAGTATGGATGAATTGACAATTGCCAAAAAGTTGGTGTGTGTAGGAGCTGATGGAGCTACAGTAATGCAAGGTCATAGGACCAGTCTTTGCACAAAATTACAAACTACTTGTGCACCATACATGCTTGTCATTCACTGCATGGCCCACAGAATGAATTTAACATTTAAAATTGTAAGAAAATTTCCTACAGTATCAAAAGTTGAAAATCTAGTCCGCGAGCTCCACACATACTTTTGCCGAAGTCCCAAACGCTTTGCAGAATTTCAAAATTTTGCTGAGGGAATAGCAGCAAGAAACAAGCTTCTTAAGGATGTTGATACCAGATGGATCTCCTTGCATGGACCAACTCAACGAGTTCTTTTAGAATATCCATCCTTGATTGGAACAATGTACGAGCATCGCAACACAGTAGACAAAGCTCCTGACCTCTTACATAGGTTAAGTGATATAGAGACACTCTTAACTTTAGCTAGTCTTCTCCCCATGCTAGATGAAATGAACAATCTTGTGAAGAAAGCCCAAGACAGAACTATGTATATCTATGAGTATAGCAAACTACGTAAAATGACATGCATGGCCCTCAATAATGTATATCTAGATCTAACTTCTGAAAGCCCAAATTTTCATAGGTAGCAGATAATTACAGATTTGAATCATCATGAAAATTATTTACAGTTTAATGCAAGCGAGGAGTTATGTGTCTTTGTACATGGATTTGAGATACCAATGCACCATTGTAAGATAGTCAGGCGCTCTATCAGAGAAGCACCTGTTAGAGAGGATGATTTTGATGGCATTGTTAAATTTGCTAGTAGTAATTTGAAGGAAATTGCAAGCAATCTTTCAACAGAGATTTATAATCGATTCCCTCGAGATGAAATACTTGATGCCATGTCTATTGTGTATCCTTAATTTTGGGTTCAAGGCCACCAAGATAGCCCAAGCTTTTTTCATCAAAACGTAACTACGTTGACCGCACACTTTTCGAAAAGTGTAGAATGCAATGGACAACAAATAGAAGGAATTATAGATGGAAATAAGCTTAAAGGACAATGTAGTCGGTTTGCAAGAAGTATGATAGACCCGTTTAATGCCATGGAGAATCCCTTCGAAATGGGATCAATAACAAAGGCCTAGAAAAACTTGGGTCAAAGTGAAATATTGCATGATTCGATGTCAGAATATTTCAAACTTACTGATTTATGTCAAACAATGATATTGGGTTCGGTGGAAGATGAGAGAGTTTTCAGTGCATTGGGATTTTTGAAATCAAAGATAAGAAAAAAACTAGACAAGAATTTGGAAAATTGCTTGAGGGTGTTAGGAAGTGTGTATAATGTCAAAAATTTTCCTTATGAAAGGGCACTTACAATCTGGAAGTCCATATGTGAAAGAAGAGGGTTGTGCAACTCTTCAAGTTCAAACGCTGGTAGTGGTGGGACAAATGACAGTGACACAATGACAGATGAATTTGACTTTGGGACTCAGATTCAAGACAAAGAAAATGAAGACCAGACTCAGAATCAAGATGACTCTTTTTCTTTTTCTAAATGTCAGTTTGAGGACCCTGACTCAATTTGGGAAATGAAAGTGAATTAACAGTTTTTAGGTATTTATACTGCATTTCATGAATTATATTCCAAAACTGTAGTTGATGATATTTTAAATTTGTATTCCTTAAAATTGTGAGTCAAATTGAATACATTAACATATTATTAATTATTTCATATTTTAATTGTGTCATACTGATAAGTTTTACATGTACTCAGTGATTCATCATTCAACTCAATGCTTAATATTTCCTTGCTAAAGTTTATTTGTGCATAAAACATAAAATTTGCAGTAAAGTAAAATTTTGGTTTTTGATTTGATATGGTAAATAAAATTAATTTAACATATTAACAATAGTAGGATATAGAACAATGAACATCAGCAATCGTTGAATGTGTATTTAGTAGTTGAAACCAGAGTTTATTTTCAATTGATAAATTAAATAATACAAATAATTGAACATCAACACATTACTGAATTTGATTTTTCTATTGATTTTTAAATGAAAGAGTACATAGAGGCAATGAAAAATCTTGCTCAAGAGTCAAAGACAACTCTGCACAGAGCTAAGTTGGAACTCAGAAAGTTGAAACTCATAATATCAATATCAAATCATTCTAACAATTTTTTTAGCAAATTCCACTGTTCAAGTGGTGGAATTGTCATTTCTTCTAGATGATGTTGCCTGACTTGAATTTTTGTTAACAATGTATGATCAAATTTCAAGTTGGATCCTGGGTCTGACTTGAATGTTTCAGCCAAATATACATTCAAGAGTATCAGTTGTTTGACGAAATCCAAAACATTTGCCTCATCTGGGTTCCCAAGAAACTAGTCTAAATCAATCTTCCTTGCATCCTCCATCTTCTTTCTAAAATTATCATTTCCAATGAATTGGTCATTTGTGTCAAAACCCTATGGCAAACCAAGCTTTGTCAAGTTCCTTACCTTTTCATCCTCATTCTTAATCTTTGTTGCAGCCTCAATCATAAATTCTGTTGTTTCATGCATTCTTGAACATTATTTAATGATAGATGTCACCTTCATTGCGGCTTCAATCTGATTAGTAATGCATTTTGAAATCAATTCATTGTCACTGGCTTTGTAGACTATCTCTAGAACTTGATTTGCATATTTCTCTTCTACCTGTAGTTGTAGATTTGTGTTGTCCATTAAATATTTGATCAGCTTATCAAAATGTAGTCTCATGGCATCAATGACTTGAAAGAATTCACACAATTGATCAAACATCTGCATTATTTCTTTCCAAATCTTTTGTTTCATGTGCCTGATTGTTTGTCTACAAAATTTAGTTAACTTTTTTGGACAAGATTTTATTTCATTTTTTGCTTCCATAAGCTGTGCGGCCAATGTTCCATTTTTTTGCCTCTCTTTCTCCAATTTTTGTTCCCACTGTTCATTTGCTTTCCCAATGCTTTGTCTTAATTTCTCTGAAGTGGATTTTTCCTCATTATATTTCTTCTTGATCTCATCTAACTCTTGCTTCAGTCCATTCAATTCCACCTCTGTTTGTTTATCCTCTTTGCTTGTTGATGTAGAGGCAGATTTTTTTATTCTTTTTTCTAATTCATTGCTCTTGTTATCTGTTGCTTTCCTCTTTGCTTTCTCATTTGCTAAATCTGCCTGTAATTTTTCTATTTGATTCTGCAACTTTTTTTTCTCTCTATCATGCATTAGCAATGATGTATACACCAATTCATTGTTCTTCTTTGATATATTAATTTTGTCAGTATTTTTTAATCCAGAAAAATCAAATTGCAAACTGTTCACCTGAAATTCAGATCGATCCATCTGATTTTCTGGTTTATTTTGAACTGTGGGAACAACAAATGTGTACTCCATGACTTCTGTATTTGTGTCAAATGTGGGTAATATCATGGTTGTTGCAGGATTTGAAGTTACAACAAACACTCTCCATCAGTTGCTTCTTATCTTTTTTATACAATTCTGATTTCTTTTTAAACTCTTGAATGTAATCAAAACTTGGGGACACATGAATAAGGGAATGCTTGAATGGTGAAGGAATAGGAGTGCTTGCAATTTCTTTTATAGCCACACTAACTAGGGGAGTGCCTAGAAATAATTCCTTTGTAGTGGAACTGGTAGTTGGACTTGGACCTGCCATAATCCTTTGTCTCTTCTGTGTCCCTTGATCATTGAGTGTTTGTGTGGTATCTTGTATTGGTGTCCTCTTGTGTGTAACTTGTTGTTGGACCTATTGTTGTAGCACATGTTGACTGAGTTCTCCACCAATGGTAGTGCCAGTAGCACTAGGCTCTCCGCCATGGGCATGTCCAAGTTGTGATTGCGTCTGACCATGAGGATTATTATTTGAATCTGTAACAAATTCAATTCTTCCAGTTCTACTTGTATGACCTTGGTGTCTTTTATCAGCTGATTCAACTCCAAGGCCTCTTTTGTCAAATGGTTTTCTAGCAATGGTGACTACATCTATTGGATTCCAAATGCCTTGTCCTTAGGACTCCAAACCACCACCTTGATAACCCAACTTTTCTACTATGACTACTCCTGAAGTATATGATTTTTTTGTGTTCTAACTTAAACTAGGTTTGTAAATGCTTTGTTCATCCCTATCATCATCAGGTTCATCATCTCTATCACTTTCAGTTTCTTCAACTTCACATTCATTGGGATGTTCTATATTCCACAATTTGCTAAACTCTTCATCTTCATCGATTTCTACATAGTCTTCATCAGTTCTTGGATCACCTAGATCCTTCCTCATAGACCAAAATGCAGCAATTTTTGATCGTGTCCAAGATTTTTTTGTAATAGAATCATCTAGATAATCTGACATTTTTGCTCTAATAGATGGTTTATCACTTTTTCTATAAAAATTGTTGTACCTCCTGATTTCATTCTTTGTTGGTGCTCCTATAATTTGGACCTAGTGCAATGCCACAATTTCTGCTGACAACTGTTCAAAAGAAATACCTTTCTCAACAGCAGTTTTCGCCATTGCAATTTTGACCTCATCCCAGGAATCCTTGTTTCTCAAGTTTTCAAGCAAGGGTTTACATTGATGTTGAATTCTACTTGCAACATTCCTATTGGCCACAATCATTGTTTTAATGGTGTCACATGGATCATACGGCCAGTGATAGACAACATGAAAATTAAAAAAATTTGAAAGATCTTGTGCCACCTTAAATGCTTTTCTCTCAAATGTGAACCCTCCACATGAAAAAGGTAAAGAAGGAAATAAGGTCTTCTTTTGCCAACTGACAAAGTGTAGTTCATCAGTACTTTGCATCTTCCTTACATATTCCAATACAAAAACCCTTTCTGTCACATGTATTGGAAGTTTGTATGGCTCTACTCCTGATCCATAAAATCTTAGCACAATATATTCTTCCAATAAGTACCAATCAACCAATTGTATTTCTTTTCCTAGTTGAATGAAATCTCTACATGATATAGGCAATCTAGGCATTGGACTATTTGTAATTGCTTGATGCAATGGAGCCAAAAAGTAGTCTACAAAATGATTGTAGTTCCTTTGAGAATCATGCATCCTTATCTTAGTGGTCTAATCATATACTGGAGCCATTTTATTTTCCTCAGCATTGCTATAGGGCTAAATCTGAAGCTTGTTGTTCTGAAACATTCCACTAAATTTGAATAGAAAAAATAGCACAAGTATGTTGTGAACCTAAATGTCTTGGTGGAACCTCCTTTAATCATTAAAAATTGTTTATGCATGGATTCTACAATGTGCTCAATAAATTTATATTTGACATGTACACCATTACCATAATGGATATTATATACCATTTCAAGGAGGCTTGCATTCACTTCCCAATTGCTATCCAGTCCGAGGCAAAATTCTAGCATGGAAATAGTATCCTAAGCCTATGATTTAAAATTTTTTAAAGGATAAGGAGGCTTATGGTTATCTTTCAAGATGTTTTTTTCTTCAACTATTTTATTTAGGAAAGAATTCTTGCTCCTTTCATCCGCTACTTCATAATCACTAGCAATCTTTTCTAGGTCAATGTGGACATCTCCAAATTCTTGGGTTGTAAACCCCAACACTTTTCCAAATTCTTCTGCATTAATGGATTAAATTTCTTCTTTGGTATCCTTATTTACAATTGCTCTTTTGTTATCATCATAATGTTGGGCACAAACCATGATAAATTCTAGCCAAGGGAAAACCTCATGTAACATCATGCGCCCTAATCCAATTACCCATGGTGCATTGATACTATCAACTTTCTTTTTATTGGCAGCCTTATTCTCACATGAAAATATGAGTTCTGAGGTAAATCTACCATACATGTTAGGATCATAAATATCATGGTATTCATCAATCAAACTTGAGGTTTTAAGCAATTCAGAATAATCTATTTTTTTATCTGTACTTACTCTACCTTTCCCAAAAACTTTGTCTGGTCTACTAGTGGTGGTAGACATGCTTATATAGTGTGAAATTTTTCTTAAGTCTCTCAACCCTAAATGCAAAGTTTGACAAAATAAGATTTTAAGAAAAAAATTTGACAAAATAAGATTTTAAGAAACGATGAAACGTAACCTAGGGTTTCTATGTTTTGTCTTACCGACTTTGTTGGAAGTGGCACTGCAATGAGCAATCTGAAATCTCCCTGGTGCACTGCAATGAGCAATATGAAATCTCCCTAATGCCCTATGTGCTAACCCTCTCAGCTCTCACTTAAAAATAAAATCACTTAGCAGTAAAAAGTAGAAACTAGAAATTTTGCTTTTTTTTATGAAGTGACCTTTTTAGGGAATGAAACGTCAAGTCAATTTTCAACGTGTCACTATTAGTACATGTCTGACAGCTGTCCTACATTGACAGCTCACATCAATCTCTAAACCATTGATCTTTGTAAATCTAAGGGTTTAGGGTGATTCTAGAGATTTAAGTTCACAAGCCTAGCATTCTGTGCATTTCATTCCGGAATGCAACTAGAACCATCCATCAAATGTTCATCGAACGGTGAGTATTTTATGATATAAACAATAAACATAATCTGCATTTCTTCATTCATTTAATTACAGTCACACTTTTCATTTAATTACATTCTATTTAATATTAATAAAAAAATTATTCACAGTTTTTTGGTCTCATGGACGTCAACTTTCATTCATTCATTCATTGATATTAATTCAAAGAAATTATTACAGTTGGGGGATAGCTATGCACCTACGCCCCTGGCATATCAGTATGTTACAAAAAATTCCCATACATATTCTTTCCCATGATAATATATTATATTACATCAAAATTAAACATTCAACATAGAGAGCCCATGTTCCAGAATCCTAAATAACCCTGAGCTATTTAGATTCAAAAGAAAAACACAAACAACTTGGAGATAGATAACCATACACATGCAACAAAGCATTACTCATTTAAAAACAATATGAAATTGCTAAATTTCTGCCACCCAGCAAGACTGTATTATTCCGTCAAAATTTGCCAAGTCTAAAAGAACCAACCCTATGAAATGACTCAATGAGCAAGACAGTTCCTTTATAGATCAGGAATGTGCTATCAGCATTGAATACATTGTACTTCAAATTGTTATAGATACAGAGAACAAAAGCTTGTCAATCTTTAGTTCCATATTTGTCATTCCACTCATCGTATGTCTCCTCTATCAGCCAAGGGAATGAAAGTATTTCTTCAATCTGGCCATTATGGCTGACATGCCTGGCATCCAGCATACTTTATACGTGGTTAGAGAATGTAAAAAGATTCTTTTCAAGAGTGTATAGATTGTCCAACACTAAGCTCAGTACTTGTATACTCATAGTTGGATCACTTGCAATTGCATCACAACAAGTGGAAATTAATCAAAAAAATTGTCTACAATCTCCTTTCTCCAGTTGTCCAACTCTTTTGTTTTGCCAACACCATCCAAGATGGGAGGTAACCACTTAGCATCCAACTCTTCAAAACCCTGCAACTTCTCTTTCACAACTGAATCAAATTTCAACTGGAAACTGGTCACATCCTTAAAACACTTCAAAATGTTAAGCACCTTCAGTATGTCATCAGGTGCATTAGAATCATACCTAGCACACCTATGAAATTCTTTGACTTTTTCAGTTCTATGTAACCATTTTTTTTAAGCTCAATACTCTATGTTTGTCAGACTCATGCTTTTCATAGGTTGGTCTCAACTGTAAGTAGGATTTCCAAGCCTCATCAATTTTGGTCAAAATGTTTGTCACCTTGTTCTTGATCAAGTTGGTAACCATCTCTTTAACCTTGTTATCCTTTTCCTCCTTCAATCTCCTATTATCCTCCTTCAACTCTCTAATCTCTATAAGGAGAGGCTCTGTATCTACTAGAACAGATTCTGCAGTTGGGATCACTGGAGGAGGGGCTGAAGTACTGGCTACCAATGACATTTGCTGCTTCAACATGCTTATCTCTACAACTGCCTAAGAATAATCAAGTTGCAACTGATTGTAATCCTTTTGCAATTTGTTAGCAGTTGCTTCTGCAAATTGTGCAGTTTATACATTTAGGCTTGCAGCCTAAGGAGCAAGGGTATTAGATACTCTTTTTATTATTACATCCCCTATCATCTCTCCTAATTGAACCCTAGGCTTTTTGTTGTTTGGGGCTAGAGCCCACATTGCCAATGTTTCAAATTTAGGGTTGAAGGCTGCACTAGAGAGGGCCCTTTCAATCTCTTCCCCTGTCACATCTGAATCATCTCTAGTGATTGTATCAAATGCAATGGCATCTAATAGAGTCTAGTGAGGTAGAAGCAGAATATTACTTTTTGCCACCAATGCTCTCCCTTCCTCTGGAGTCATTTTACTTATAGACTGTTGTACTTATTTTAGGACCCTCTGAGTAATAACATCATACTCCTTTGGGTCTACTCCAGCCTTGGCATCTTCAATTTTCTTCTAAAATTCCTCACTCCTCACTTTCAAAACATAGCTCCTAAATTCAGGAGTGTTGACAAATTCATCATCCTCCATAAACTTGTCACAGGCCATCACCCTAACATCTTCAATATCAAAAGTAGGGTTTCTCATTACTCTCACTGACCTATTCTCTGGGGATGAATAAGGTCTCAGTCTATCAGTGAACGAGGGCTAGTTTCTTGTGCATGTTCCTCCTCCTCCTCTAGGTCAACTACCTCTATATGCTCTGGGTTCTCCAATTCAATAATCTTGGCCCTTTTGGCAGGGGAGGGACCAACTAATTCCCTCTTTACATCATACTCTCCACTTGAGCTACCAAGCTCATAAGCATATCTATGAAAAGACCTTGGTTGTTCCAAATACATTCCAAAACATTGCATAACTAAATAAATTTGGTCCAACCCACTCTTATCAGGGATCACAAAATCACAAAATCTGATGGAGGAAGGGAAGAATGAACCTTTCTTGCAGTTCCTAAAGTGCTTTTTGTTAGAATCATTTAACTACCTTATAACTTCTAAAAATGCCACCCTCTTTGGCACATATTTGGGTAGTATGTGAGGTGCAATTGGGTATCCATAGACCCTTATGCAAGTAGTATGCTCATGATAGAACCAATCACCCCAATTGTGATCAATTCCAAGGTAGGGAGTCTTGTCCTGAGGTCATAAGAAATCCATTACATCAGGATGCAACCTTTCACCTGTTGGCTCCAAAAATCCAAGGATTCTCCTCACAAAATATTCTTCAAAGATGACATAATCTGCTTCGACACAGTGCATATCCAGCATACATGTCCATACTTACACTGGCAGCTTGTTCCCTTGAGCATCAGAATCCTTGACATGCAAATTGGGGTGCCACATCCCTGATAAAGCAAATAAGTACATATGGCACAACAAGCAGTAGTGTATGAATTCAACTTGGACATTCGGTTTAGACAAATTATTTTTGATCTTTTTCATCTGATCATGCATATGGTCAGCTATGAAAGTGGCATAATCATATCATTCCTTGACATCTGGTCTATGAATATCAACAACCATCATCATCAAAGAAATAGACATTCTTTCTAAAGCATATTTGCCTAATACTTGACATAGACTATGATAGGTTCTGACAAAATATTCATTAAACATACTGCAATGTAAAGGCTCCACCTCATCATCTGAAATCTTTACCAATTTCCCACCAACACCCCTTGGCCTGTGCTTTGGTAAGTAATATTCCATGTACTATCATTTCACAATGTCAGGCTAGTATTTTTTCTTGAAAGCCCTGAGGTCAATTTGTTTGCTAGCTGTAGGGTCCAAGTTGAATATAGTGGCAATGTATCCTTTGGTAAACTTGATTAATGTTGAACCATTTCTATCTATTACTGTCCTAATGGCTAGATTATATCTTGATGTTGTTGACCTAATTAAGTCAGGGTTGGGGAAAACATTGGAACAAATGAGCTTGGCTAAATCATATTTCCAGGCATGACAGATAGGGGCCTTATAGTTCATCCTCTTATGCCAATGCTCAAAGAGGATCCAACCTGAGATAGGTAATTTGGCATCTCGACAATTATAGCAGGAGTCAAGAAATCTATCCTCATCTCTGCCTAGGCCATGCAATTTCAAAATTGTTCTAGCAGAACCAAGGAGTTGGATCATAAGATCCTCATCCAAGCTTCGTTTTGAAGTGGAAGGCTGGCCTGACTGACTCATTTTTATTTTATGAAGGTATCTTAGGGCTTTTATGGTTGACAACAACCCTAAAAGCTTCAGAATTAACATATAGTTGGAAAAACTAGGCACAGAGGAGGAACAGTTACTACTTTTTCACGCTTGCAGAAGCTTGAGATTACTTTTTTCCTACTCGTTCTGATGATTTCTTCTAAATGCAGTCGCGCTCTCAAGAATACCTTAATCCTTGAATTCCTGCACAATTCTCTGTATTAATGAACTTCATGCGGCAAGAATACCTATACAATTATCTGTATTAATGTACTTCATGCTGCAAGCACTTCGAAATCTTACTCTTTTGAAACTTTGAATTTGGGCCATTGATCTTTTCCTTACATTCTAAAATCCATGTTCCTGATTGGCTGACTAGATTTGACAATCTTTGTCGCCATTTCAAAAATGTACGAGTCAGATACGTGGCAGCACCTCGCAGCGTAACAGCCTGTGATGGCCCACCTCTTACCTACCCCAAGTCGGTGTGCCTCACTTCTCAAAAAAGAGAAATGCCACATGTCGCGATGTTGCAACCGCGCAGCACAGATTCCAACCAAAGAGATTCTCCTTGCGATGATGCGCAACCGTTGGATCAAGTCTTTTGCCAGCTTAGATTTTTTGACATGTGTCATTCTGTCGCAGCCGTGCAGCAAATATTCTCCTGATAGATTCCTCATGTGCCCTTGTGCGACCATTAGATTTTGCCCTTCCTACAACCATTGGATCAAATCTTTTAGTGGGATAGGATGCCAGCTTTGATTTTTTGACATGTGTCGTTCTGTCGCAGCCGCGCAGCGAATATTCTCTCCTGATAAATTCTTCATGTGCCCTTGCACCCATTAGATTTCTCCCTTCCTACAACTGTTGGATCAAGTCTTTAGTGGGATAGGATAGCTTTGATTTTTTAACATGTGTCATTATGTCACAGCCGCGTAGCGAATATTCTCTCCTGACAAATTCCTCATGTGCCCTTGTGTGACCATTAGATTTCACCCTTCCTGTAACTGACGACAGCAGGTAACCTCTAGGCTATTAGATTAAGGGGCCGGTCAACTTACGAATATTAGGACATGAAGTCATGACTTCATTGACCGACAACCTGCTCACATATTAACTTCTTAAACATTTAAAAAGTGGACCCTGCTAGCTTGCTAGGTTAACCCGTTCCCCACCAAGCCGTGACCGACAAGATTAGGTATAAGGGGCCAGTAAACAACATGGTTTTGATGGCTTAGGTTTCAACTTAGACAACCGGCAAATGGAGGTAGCAAGTCAATATAAGATTACGCAGAGGGTTTCTCGTATGAAATGTCAACCATTGATATTTGGAAATCTAACGGTTCAAGTGTCAAGACCTAATTATGCAAATATTTCAAGCATCATGCATGTAGATGAACTATGCTATCAATAGAAAGTGTAATTTTACTTGTGCATATAAAATTTCATGATTAATTCTATATAAAAACAACCAAATTGAAATCAAATTAAATCCAAAAAGATTGAGAGTTCACATATATTATAGCTCTCTTAGTTGTGCCTATCTCAAGAGTCAAAAAGCAAACAAATGCCAAGCAACATTAGAAACCTCTAACCATAACAGAGACCAAATTATATTAATACAAAAAGTAGAAATTATATTAATACAAAAAAGATTTAGACTTGGATAATTATATTAATACAAAAAGATTTACACTTGGGTAATTATATTATTACAAAAAGATTTACACTCAAGAAATTATATCAATACAAAAACCACTCCAATGGCCAGCCCAGGCTCCAAAAAATACACAACACCGGAGAGGCTACCATAGTACCATTTAAATCCCTAGCCCCTTGACTGAGCGACTCCTTGAAAACTTGCCACCCTACCACCCCAGCATGGAAATCACCAAAAAAGTGGCCATGAGAGCCTGACCACTCCTACGGCCACTACGAATAGAATCCCCTCGTATTCACAATGGCTGTGAAGTATTGAAGCCATACCAGAGTATCGTCTGTGTCCATTCCAATTGCCCGTCGAAGAAAGTGTCTCCCACAAGCCGCCCAAAGCATGTGCCTTCCAAGTTGTTGCTCATTCATGTTTAGGAGGAACAGCTTCCTAGCTAAGCCCTCCTGTCCCTCCTGCAGCTTCTCCAGGTCTCTCGGCCACGAGATACCGACCCCCAATTCTACATCAATCACCACGTCTAAGTCATCCAAAAGAATATCTGGAGTGAATACCCCCCGTAGAATGATCAGTGCATCCACCTTTGCCTCTCCTAGGTCCAACAAAGAAGCCAGAAAGTGGGAGGAAATATCTGAATTTACCCTATATCTATCCTCGGAGACCAAGAAGTCTTTATCAGGGACCATCTTCACTACCTCAAGGAAGAATAGGTTTTGCTGGTTACAAATGTTCATCAGTCTGCCATCTCTGATATGGCCCAGAAAGGTGACCTGGCGCTTATTGTTGCGGATCCTTATGGGAGTCTCCATGCTATATTTTGAGCAAGCCAGTCGAGTGTCGTTTTGCTGGAGACCTCCAAGATTTAAAGGAAGATCATTAATGAACACACACTTCAACTGACATGCATTTATTCATTTATTTGTTGTCCAAATTTTTTGTAGCGTCAATCTTTGGCTCGTGTAAGGATTGACCATTACCAAAAGCTATTTAATAACTTGTCACATCTATTTAATAAATTAAAAATCAATGCTTGGGAAAAGTATTTTGTAGGCCACCAAATGAAATTGATATCAATGATTCAATATATAAATTTATAATAATATCATATTTTATATAATATAATATATAATTTTATATTGAAAATTTCATTCTTTGAAACATCTATGATCTGTATACATTGTAATTTCAAACCATAATTACTTTCAAACTGTAATTACTTCTATATTATTTAGTATAATTTAACATCACCCTTCAAAAAGATTGGGGAATTACATCGTACATGAACCTCAGTTCTAAACAACCTCAATTCTAAACAAAACTCCTATCCTTCGACCTTCAAACCTTGCTTTGATCCTCCAAAATCTTTTTGGTTCCTCTATTCGACGACACATAATGAATATTTCACTGTACTCCATAATTATCCTATTAACAGGCAATGGATCCGTTACAAATTTAATTGTGTGCTCATTCACAATGTCAATGAATGATTCACTATAGAACCTTGCATTATATGTACAAGAAACCACTAGGCATGGGTAACAATAAGGCCAGTAAAGGAGAATTAAATTGATTTTCTCGAGATCACTGGCAATTGAGTTGCAATACCAATTCCATGCGTCAATTTGAATTTCTAGTTTCTCATACATGCATGTACATGTGGGAGATCCAACCCACCACCCAAAATAGTATGCATCATTTGCAAATGTTAAAACTATCAATTTTTGACACGATCTATTCCACTTGACGAATGCTCGTATTTCTTCATTCCGAGACATGCAAAGCAATAACAACCTGCATAGCCACACACAAACAAAATTTTCCATCATCTCAGATTCTTATTACTATTCTACATCTATGAACTGAGAACTCTATCACACAGTTAAAATCAAAATCATGAATGATCACAAAGTAAATACTTGGTAACTTACTTTCTTTGCACAGCTGCTGTAATGAAAGCTATTACTTTGAACTTTTACAGTCTATTGATTCTTGACCTATCTGAAACTTAGTAATGCAATATAAGTTTGAAACACTAAAGACTATCATATATACAATGTATATATACATTACATGTACGTCCGTGACAAATGGGTAATAAATAACAAGCAACTCCGTTTAATTCATATTGGCTAATCTGTACGGTTTGTCATGACTCAATACTCACTTGCCATTAATGAACTTAATTGAGCATTGGCTAACCTATGTGGTTAAGTGCGTTCAATCAAATCAATTGTATCACCACTGACCATTTGATGCACCCTAGAACGAAAGATGAACAGTTGTAGTTCAATTCTAGAAGGTAGATCTCCAATGCCACACATTGCTAACAAAATCCTCTGAAATCAACTAGCAGCCGTTAGATATTATTAGATCAATGGTTGACATATATATAAAATATATAATATATTTTATTGATTATTGTACAAAGGTGGCAGTGCAGCAGAGCGCAAGTCCTCGGTTGTAGAACTACAAATTTGGGAAATTGGGTTTGTCAATACTTATGCCGTCGATTTGTGATGATCTGACAACCAAAATCTATTAGAATTTTTTCCATTTAATGACATCCACGCTCGAAGTGACCTCTGTCCTTTCATAATAAATAAGGAATGTCGTGAAAAGCACAATTGCATGTATTTGGGAAGGCAATTTATGCAGCTCAATTAAATAATTATCTATTAATTTTTGTTAATCAGAATCGTTGTTACTTGACACTTGTCTCTATTTTGGAGAGTTTATGTAGAAAGATGGGTGTGTTAGAACTACAGCCTGGAATGGAACTTCAACTAAAGTCTGATGCCATTCACATAGTATGATTTTTTATTGGCATAACAGTTTATTTCGCCAATTAATTTTTTATTGGTTTGAAACTATATTTAAATTTGCCAATAATTTTTTTATTGCTTTGAAAATTGGTTTAATTCGCCAATGTAAATATATTTTCTAGTTTGAAATTAGATTTTAATCGCCAACAAAAATATTTTCTTATTTTGAAAACAAGTTTAATTCGCCAATGCAAATATATTTTCTGGTTTGAAATTAGATTTTAATCGCCAGCAAAAATATTTTCTTATTTTAAAACAGGTTTAATTCGCCAACGAAAATATTTAATTGGTTTGAAAATAGGTTTTTTTCGCCAATGAAAATATTTTATTGGTTTTAAAAAAATTACAATTCACCAAGATTTTCCATAGACCTCTAGCGATTACAAACAATTCGCCAAATAAGATTTTTTTTTTCCTAGAAAAATGAAAAAATTTGCCAATAAAATTAATATTTTTCTCAGGAAGTATACATGATTCGCTAGGTTTATACACCTTCTCTGAGGGGGGGGGTTCTTAAAGTTATCCCTGATAAGATACTACATCTATGTATTTTGCTTTTGTTGTTGACACAGACTAAATCTTGCTTCTTGCTTAACCATGAAACCAATCTATCACCTAGAAATAAAGCTCCACCACTTGTGGTTCTCCTATCATCAATGTTGCCATCCCAATCTACATCTATATATGCAGTCAGAGAGAAGTCCTTTCCTTTTTTATACCACAATTCATAGTCCACCGTGCTCTTTGTTGATATATAAAATTGCGCAAGTTCTAACACCAACATGGGAAGTCTCAAGAATGTGGAACTTGCTATTTGAAACAACCTCCAGATTTTATAGAAGCTAGCTCTTCTCTATTTTAAATAGGTTTTGAGCAAAGGGTAAGGGACTAACAGGATTATAGATACAATTAAGCAAATCTAACTATGACAATGCACCTGAGTAAAAGTATTCCTTTCAAATTAAGCACAGTGAAGCTATTCTCAAGATTCAGTTATATTAAAGAGAAGATACTACATGATTAATATAAACAGATGGAATGAATATAATCAAAGGCTCATAATCAAACACTTTGCAATGACACAGATAATATCAAACAAGGCACAAAACTAAGTTCTTCTCATTAATCTTCCAGCAATATAAAAGGCACAAATACATGCATAGGTACATTAACTTTCTTATCAAGAATAACAAAATAAAGGCAAAATGACATCAACTGGCCACAGCAAAGTCCCCGACTTCTCTTTTTGATTCTGGCAAAACTTATCAAAAAATTTCTATCTCTCTATATCTCTATGTGTACTTGTCTATATATATTACATATTTATAACCTAAGATCTAACTCTAGATTGTCTATAACAACCGAATCCTATTGGCCCAATGGAACTGAAGATAACTGGAAGTCTCTGGCGGTTATGATCCTTCAAATCTGTAACAGTCTTTCCTTTCCTACGAGCTCATTAGCTGGGGCAAAATATATGTGGCACAACTCCTTCATTAAGACACAAACACATAGCAAGGCCCATGTACTTGAAACTTGAAACATAATATAATAGATGGCAACGTCCGCAGCAAAATGAGAAATTTCTTTGTTTCTCAGAAGTCAACAGAAAAATGACACTTGTTGCACTCTGCAACTTTCAAAAACATCTACGTGTCTTCCTCCGTAAAACCCTCAAAACTATGTCTTTATGCTCAGGTGACTTCCGCTTATGACATTTGTCGCAACCCGCATCGCTTAAAATATGAGACATATTAAAAATGGGACCCACAGCCTTTAGCTTGCATTAGCCTCAAAGGGAAAAAACTGGGCTAGATGGCATCTTCCGCACGCATGCTAACTAACATGTGGCGGCACCCACATTACTACTTGAAACTTTAAAAACATTTGAAACTCCCCGTGGAAGCCGACACTTGGCACAACCTGCGTAACTTTAAAAACTTTAAGTTTCTCATTGAAAAAGGGTCATAAACAAAACTACTCTTCTTCCGCAACCACCATGTGGCATTCTCCACGCTCTTGAAACTGAAATAGACTATGGCATACCATCCTTCATTACAAGCATCAAAACTGATACGGAAAGAAACATGCAGCAACTTCCGCAGCAAAATAAAGAGACACGTGGACAAATCTGCACAAAACATAGAACTTTAGGGACTACCTCCACATGCTACACGTGGTGACCTCTGCAGCAAAGCTGAAACTTGAAATACTGAAACAATTTACTACGTGGCACTCTCCATACAAAATTTAATATTAGAAACAATACTGCAGCTTTAACTGTGGCTTGACACTTGGCGGCTTCTACAGAGAGTATTAGAAACCCACGCAGCAATATCTTTGAAACATCTACAGAAGGGACCTGCAGACTTGTTGCGACTGAAACAAAATGTAGAGTTTTGACACTACAATTCTTGGCAACCAATAGGACTTCTGAGCCTGCTCGAAAAGAACCCAAAACTGGCAAAAATATATGTATTAAAAATACAACACAGAGTTATAAATTTTGCAATGTTGTCTAATAAACAGACCATTCTAAATCAGAGAGTCCCTATCTACTCTGCAAATCTTGAAAGGCAAAATCAAGATTAATTATATCCTTATGGGAAAAAGTCTGCAAAATTTATACCACAGCTTTTAATTGAAACTCCAGCTAGGCCATAAGTATCAACACAGCTTCCACCTCATTAACTAATGAAGAATCACTCAAACCCTCAAAAATTGTTTCATCATTTTGCTTGGTCAAGAGAAGGGCCTTGATGTCATCAATCATCAATATTGTGTTATTATCTGGGAATAGTGAAGGCAGCCCTAGTTGCACCAAATCCTCAATATGTTTCTTCATATTTTTTACTCCTTTCACTATATCCAGGACCTCTTGACAATTTGTAGCTACAGACTTACAACTCAGAATTTTATTGACCTTCTTAGCAGCGACCATTCTGTTATTAATACCTGCTGCTGACAAAGTTTCATCTGTTGTGTCATATAATTTCTTCAATAAAAGTTGACAATCAGAAACCCTCAATGAAACAGTAGATAAGGTGGCTTGCACCAAAGTTTCAACTTTTTCACACAGCTGCTGAGCATTTAACAAAAATGTTAAAGATGGCCTTAGCTGAATAATCTCCTTAGAGATTCTCTTCCATACTGAAACATAAATCTCTTTTACCAAATTTAAAACTCCAGCATTCTGTGGCCTATTAGCTAACTCAATTGTCAGCTGTTTTGTTCTTTGTTGCTCAGCCAGGAGTTGTGCCTGAATTGCACCATTAGCATTCTACTCACTTAATAACTTTTGTTACAATTGTGTGGCCTGCTGCAACTTATCCTGATATTTCTTCTCCAAAGTGGCCTTCTCCTGTCTCAAAATAGTCACTGCAGCCTTTTTTTGTGCTAGCTCAAACTTAAGAGAAGCATTCTTGGCCTGTGTAGCTTAATGTATCTGACAAGAAAGAGTATTTTGCAACTGTTTGTTCAAACTCTCAATCTCATTATTCTTTGATTGAATCTCCCCAGCAAGGTTACTATTGTTCACCTTCTCTTGAGCTAAATTATTATCTAATTTTTGCAACTTCTTGGACACCTTCAGATAGTCAGTTGCAACAGCAAAAGCAGTCTCATTTAGTAGCTCGACCCTATCCTGTGGCCTGAAAAGAGACATATCCATAGCCACAGCATTCATGGCATAATCTTGGGGCTGCATTTGTTCATTAGGCTTCACCACATTTGGAGATAAATGTGTGACTATGAGTTATTGTTGAATGGGGTAAAAAAGTGACCTCATGTGTGCTACAGCAGGGCTCTTATTTTCCTTCTTCCTCTTCTTATCCATTCTAGCCTCCCTAGCCCTTTTTGCTATGTCTTCTTGGGCTTGGAATGTAGGAGGAGATGCAATGTATCCTCTAGCAAAGGGATGACCTTGAGGCAGGCCATAGGGAATAGCCAATAATTGTTGGCTAGGAGAAACTTGAGGAGGGGTTCTTTTTTCTCACAGATAGGGAAAATAATGGTAATGAAATGGCCTATGAATTGGCAATTGTGGTAATTGTGGAAAAGGTTGAAGTAGGCACAGCAAAAGTGGCAGGGGATATGAACATTTGGCTAATTGGGATTGCCACTCCTAAAGTAGAAGAAAGAGATACAGGAGAAAAGGGAGAAGAAACACTTACTTGAGCAACAGAAGATGTGACTGGTAGTTGTTGTAGCTATGGTTCTGCTTCTTCCTCCTCTTCTGCTTGCAGGTGCAATTTCCTATGTTTCCTAGGCCTCTCACCTATTTCCTCCTCTGTTTATTTTTCTTCAACATTAACCACCACTAGTGGTTGCAAAAGAACAATCTTGGAACTCCCAGATGCCAAAGTTGTTTGAGTCCCTAAGGTTGGTAATGACACTACACCCTTTTGTTTTTCTAAGGTGCTGAGGGATTGGGGTCATGAAGATGCAGGAGAAACAGATGAGTCCGGTCCTATTTCTTGCATAGTTTGGGCTAACTCTATTTCCTCCTCAGATTCCTCACCCTTTCTCTGAATTCTACTAGTGTCTGGACTTGAGATTGGGGAGGGATGCCACTCATCCCATATTGATTCCAATCTTTCATTAGTGTCAATTTTTCCAAATGAATGTGTGAGCTTTGAAATCTCTTGCCTATATTTCCAATAGGCCTCAATCTTTTTTGGTTCCCAATCTTGGGCCTTCAATGTTTTCCTCAAACCAGTAGTCATTCGTAACTTAGGGTCAAATTCCTTCTCTTTAACATAGAAGGTTCCCCATGGCCTGGCCCCCTCAAAGGGAAAATCAGCTAGTTCAACATATAGGTCTGGGTTGTCTTCTTTAGGATTCCTCCTATCTTTCTAGAATGGCTGACCCTCATGTACCATTTTAGCACAGACTTTGTTATTCCTAATCTAGCAGGCTAGAAAACTGTCTGGGTCATACTTCCATTTATCTTCAATGAGGAGGAAACCAAGGGCAGCTAGTTTCCGTAACAGGAGTTTCTCTGCATCTCTAACCTCAAGTGTCATATTTTTCCTGACCCATGGGATATCATACATCTTCTTTTTCTTTTTCTTGTGGCCAAACTCATTATCAACCACAGACACCTGTCGGGTCACCTCTAAGAATACGACCCTGGGGGTCAATATTTTAGGTAATAGCATAGGTTCCTCATTAAAACCATGGACTCTGATTATTGTGTTATGTGCCCCAAAGAAATAATCACAGGGAATTGGGCAGTTGGTCATAAAACCCCTTATACTCTGTGTCAATCTATGTTCTACAGGCTCAAGGCTTAATTGGCAAAAGGCAGGGGCTACAAAAAGTTCCCAAAACTCATAAGGTTCAGAGGATTCAGATAACACATGTGTCCATGCGGACACAGGGATAGTTTTGTTGTAGCTAAAATCTAGGTCATCCATATTCAAATGCATATGTTGTGCGAAAAGATTATGGTTTTGATACAACATAAGGTGGAATAGAAAAGCAGAATACCTGAAAACTTACTGTTGGTCATGAAGTTACTCACAAGCAAACATAGAATAAAAGTTACACAACAACCTTTACTCATCTTGAAAGATACGATGAATTTAAAGAATTCATGATCCCAAGTCTCCATTGATTAGTTCATAATCTACTGACTTTACTCAATGGTTGATGTGTGTTGTTGTTAATCATTTAGGGGCCTTACATAGATCAGTAGATTCTGTTTTTGCAACCATGCTACATAGGGAGGTTACCTTACATGGTATATTTCTTCAAATGATGTGTCTACAGGATGATATTTGCATGATATTTTCAAAGGTACATGCATCTAGCTCAAAAATATGCTAATGATATTTAGTTATCTACGAGATGCTAGCATATTCCTCTGTTCTACTTAATATTTATCATGATGTGCAGTTATGGAAGTGATTTCTATGAAATTAAAATGAGAAAAAAGGGTTAGAGAGTGAGATTCCTACAATTACTTGACTGAGATCACTGATCCACATACATGTTCCCATACAGAAATGAAGAGAAGAAAACTAGAATCATACTTCACCAGGACATTCCACAAATCTGCATGATCCAGTGCAAATCTTTAAGGGAATGTTGACAACAACATGTAATAGAATGAAAACGCCTCTAGTTGAACACAGGATTCACCATTACATATCCAGAAATCAACATGAAGATTACGTAAAGTTTACAATCAGGATGTAATCTGGAGCTTCATCTCCATTCAGTATGATAAAGAACAAGTACATATACAATGATCTGAAGAAAGAACCTTGATGCTTCAACAATTCAATCCTCACTAGTCTCAGCAATCTGATCTCCTACAAAATTGCTACAGGTCAGATTTTTTTGAATGATTGACCTCTCTTCTTTACAGAGTAAAGGGGCTAAATATATGTCTCTATTTTCTCCTCAATACAATGCCTAGGAAACCCTAGCAAATCAACGGTCCACACACACGTGCACAACATCAGACGATGGGAAACAAATCCCACCCAAATCTTGAGCGGCATCCAAACAGAGCACCGCTCCCTCAATAATGTTTCCACCAGCATTCTCCTCTGCATTGAAAGCTTTGTCTCCTCCTGGTGTGTTTGTGACCTCTCAGGATCCAGTCCGCCGCCTGGGATGTCCTCACCATTAAAGCTCCATCATATCTCCACCTACACGCCATTGAGTTCTGAAATGGATTCAAAATCCACCTGCCCCGCTTTCCCACCTTTTTGTATCGCGACCACACATCGTCCTGATCATCGGCATGACCATCCTCATCGGAGCGAGCAAAAAATGTCCCATCGACCCCATCTTTCTGGCTGATGCACCTCCTTTTCTTACCTGTGCACCTTTGGTCAATCACACAGAAGTTAAGCATCATCACTTAAATAAACCAGCAAGAAGATAAACATCTATATTAAATCATGCTTTGAATGTGCAAACACATATATTGGGTCACGAATCCGTGAGAATCCGCATGCATACGAATACTTAATCCCTTTTGATAACCTTCTCAGTTCCGCCACCTACATGTAGATTTCCAGGCACTTAACATATAAACCTAGAAAAAGAGCACCTGATGGACCCAAACGATCATGCACTTCAACCACCACTTTACTCACTAAGTTAGGATATGATGATGATGTCATCATCGTGGACGAGCTTCATCGCAAATGTGAGAGGATGACGCTACGATCATACCGAAGGAAATTGGGGTCCAAGAAATATGACCCCAATGAAAGAACTTTGAAGAATATCACCCTGAGGAAAGATGATATCACGGTCATATCGAGCCTTGTATATCGAGTCATAATTTTAAGATCAGGGGATGTTTGAAATATGACCCCCGCAAGGAAAATGACCTCACTCTTGAAAGATTGGGGTGACGTCAGTGAAAGGGTGATTTCGCTTGCACATTGCACTAAAATGACATCACCGTCATGTCATTAAAAGGGGGATTGTTGGATACATATCTCCGCAAGGTAAAAGGATGATGGCATCAGCATCATATTGATCTCCTTTGTTCATCGGGTTTAGATGACATCATCGTCATATCGACATGGGGTGATATTCTACGAGGGGCTGATCTAAAAAAACATTAGGTAATATTCAAAATATCGTGTGATAAAATAGGATCTGGGTGATCTAACATAAGGTGACCGATATTTGAAATATGATCCCCTCCATGAAAATCAGGTTTGACTAGAATTTTGACTTGTCATAACTCTCTTACTTGGTCAAATTTCAGGGTGATGCAAAGGGCAAACCTGTCTAGAATTTTACACTCTTTCACATGGCAGGTTTCCTAAGGGAAGATTCAAACTTTGAATTTTTGGGTTAAGACCTCAAGATCACAAATGCACCCAACATGATGCACATACACACTGAATGAGGCTGCTTTTACCACTACTACCCAGAGCACAAAAACAAGGGAGCAAGCCACAACAGGGGTCCTCATTTTGCTAAGGAGTAAAATGGGCCGTGTTGTGAACATCACAACAACTAGCCACCAAACAAAACAATCAAATTAAGACCATTAAAGAAAATTGAATGAAATAGACTCATAACTTCCAACTACCTTTCCTGTAAATCATCATTTGACTTGAGACTCAAGGTATTCAATAAGGTGCATGAATTTTCTTTTCAGTTTAAGTGGGTGCATGTGATTAATTATCATCATCTTGAAGATCAGTTGAACAAACTAGTGACTGATATTAGCCTACGTAGGTGAGGATATTCCCTCATAGCCAACCAGATAGAGCCTTGCTACCAGCAGGCATCCACAGCCCCAGCAAGGTTATCGTTACAATTCTCCTAAGTAGAGCCCCACTGCCAGTGAGTGTCTATAGCTCTGATAGAGTTACTTAGATGGCTTAACCTAGATTTTCAGTAAAATCCATTTTATTATTTTTATATTTTTTGTATTTGATGGAAACTTCATAAGATATTGCATTTGTAACTTCATGATGCAAGGAGTTGTCACTTGCTGAAATTACGCTGAGAATTGTAATGGTAGCAAAGGTGACCTCTGATTTTTCACCTAATATCTACACTGGTAAGTTCAACAAACCCAAGGATTTTAGGTGTGTCATTGTGAGAAACATTCCTTGAATACTCAACCCATTCTTATTGAATATAAAATTTCACAAGTTAACTGACTTTCTACATTCATGACAGTCACAACAAGTTATGCATAAATTTTAGATGATTAACCTGAATGATCTAAATTTTCCATTGTTTTAAATGGTTGTTAGTTTGCTCCTTCATACTCTAAAGCAAAACAAACATCCCTACTAAGGAAACACAACAAAGAAACCAAAACAAATAGACAAAACAGGCAACTATACAACAAATGTACACTATGATACACATGACTGTCATGGTGCTACTTCAGGCTTGAAAATAGTGTTTGAGGAATTGTCCATTAACTGGTAATGGAACATCCTCACTGGTTAAGGCCTTAAGCCTATAGGTGTTGTCTCCTAAAATTTCAAAAAATTGAAAGGGACCTATCCAGAGTTTATCAAACTTACCATGATCACCTTTCCTTTCATGTGCTTTGTCCCACATGAGGACTAGATCTGAGACTCTAAAAGTCTTAATTTTGGCTCTTTTGTCAAACCAATGCTTGACAAAAGCCTGATGTTTAGCAAATTGGTTAATTGCTTTACTTCTTTTTTCATCTAGGTGCATCAACTGCAGCAACCTAACTTCCTGTTTATTATCTATGCCCAGGTATTCTTCTGCAAACTGTAGTGTAGGAATTTTCAAATTAACAGGAAGGATAGGATCTACCCCATATACTAAGTGAAAAGGTGAATTTCCTAATGTAGCCTTATTCCTGGTTCTATCTACCCACAAGGCATATTTCAACAAAGTGTTCCATTCCCTTGGGTTCTTTTCTATTAATTTCTTTATGATGTTCAATAGGTTCTTGTTTGCGGATTCTGCTAATCCATTCCCTTGGGGATAATAATTTGAGGAGAATTTCAAGATGATCCCATAATCAAAAGCCCAACTTGATAGTTTAATTGAAGCAAAAGCAGGTCCATTATCAGATACTAAAGCATATGGAACTCCATACTTGGTCACTATATTACTTTCCAAAAAACTAATGACATCCTCAGCATTACATGTCTTATTGTTGACAGCTTCAGTCCACCTGGTACAGTAGTCAGTAATAGTTAAAACATACATGTGGCCTGAGGATGATGGAGGATTGATAGGTCCTATGAAGTCCATTCCCCATTGAGCAAAGGGGCGCACCTCCATCACTGGCTGCAAAGGTTGAGCAACATATTTTTCTCTGTTTGCAGCAACCTGACACATATGACAACATTTGATGTGTCCAGCAGTGTCTTTAAAAATTGTGGGCCAATAATACCCTACCCTAAGGATAGCATGAGTGGTGGCTAAGGATGATCCATGTGTAGTCCCAAATTTATCAGGCAACTCTGCTAGCACCTTATTTTCTTATGATCTTTCCAGGCACCTTAGGTATATCCCCTCATAGTTTTTCTTGAAAAGGACTCCTTTTATCATGTACTTCTGTGACCTTATCTTCAAGGCTTTCCTTTGTGAGGGCTGCAATCTTGAGAGACATCTTCCAGTGATCAGGATGTGTCTGATGTCTGAATACCATTCTCCATCTTCCTTTGCATTCACAACATACTGTTGGCTAATGATATTAGGATCGATCTCTGATATCATCTAGCTCAATGCCTATCCTCTTACCAACTTCATGGGTGTTATGTCCATATCATACTCTTGGAGGACAGTGATCCATTTGGCTCTCTTTTCTCCTAGTTCACTTTGCATTAATAACATCTTTACTATTGCATCAGGTACTATAGTAATCACATTGCTTCTCAAGATGTAATGCCTGAATTTCTTGACTGCTCGAACCAGGGCAAGTGCTTGTCTTTCAATGTCCAAGTACCTGAGCTCTACATCTCTAAAAGGGTAGCTCATGAAGGCTATAGGCTTTTCCTCCTTTTCTTCATTTCTCTGTGTTAACACAACTATAGAAGTATGCTCTGAAGCAAATGAGTAGATGTAGAAGTCCTTGGTATAATCTGGGCTGATCAAGACTAGAGCGTTTGATATGGCTTTCTTAATGTCTTCAAAATCTGCTCTAGCTTCAGGGGTCCACTCAATTTTAGCGTCTTTGAGCATGGCATTCAAGGGTCTGACAATCTCTGCAAAGCCGGTGATAAATTTCCTAACAAAATTAATCTTACCAAAGTAAGATTTGAGCTCTGTCCTACTTCTAGGAAATTGTATCTTCATGATGGACTCCACTCTATCAAGATCAATGATAATCCCATTTTTAGTTATCAAGTGGCCTAGTAATTTCCCTGTGGTCATCCCAAATATGCACTTCTTAGGGTTCAGGGATATCCCATACTGTTCACACTTCTTCAGCACCTTTCTCAGGTCCTCTACATGATTTCCTCTATCCTTAGAGAAAATTATTAAGTCATCCATGTATATGACTATGCATTTACCAATCAAACCTCTAAAGGCTATGTCCATTGCTCGCTGAAATGTGGCTCCAGTGTTTATCAACCCAAACAGCATGCGCCTGTAGGTGAAGATCCCACACTTTATGGTGAATACAGTCTTCAGTCTATCTATTTTGTCCACCATCACCTGGTTGTAACTAGAAAAACTGTCCAAGAATGACATCATCTTGGCACCATTCACCATTTGCAAGACCTCATCCAAAGAAGGTAGAGGATAATTATCCTTTTCAGAAGCTCTATTTAGGTTCCTGAAGTCTACGCACAATCTGATGTCACCATTCTTCTTCCTTACTGGGACTAGGTTTGCCACCCATGTGGAGTGCCTCATAGGAAATATGATCCTGGCGTCAAGCAGCCTCTTAACTTCTTCAAAGATGATGGGCTCCAACAAAGCATTGACAGGTCTTTGCTTCTGTCAAAAAGGCTTGGCATCTAGTTTCAAAGGGATTGTATGGGTGATGACTGTTGTGTCATATGTTTTTAGCTCATCATACGTCCAGGCAATGACATGGATATAATCTTGGAGAGCCTGGGTTATTCCTTCTAACTCTTCCTCTGTGCAGACCTTCCCAATTAGAACGTTTCTTTTTTATCACCTTGTCCAATATTAACCTATGAGTATTATCCTTCATCGGCCTTTGGCAGATCCTTCTGTTTTAGCATGTTGTCTAGATCAAATTCTCTTTCTAGCTCTATCATTCCTTTAGGAATCTTGTTACTAGGCAACTCTAGGATTTTTTCCCCTTCCTAGATGTGATCTTCCATATTTATCTCATCTATGATCTGTGCTTCAAAAACATCTCTGTTGGAAATAAAATCCAATATGTGCTAATCATCATCAAATGCTTGAAGATTAGTTACATTGTCAGGCACAGAAGGCACTTATACTAATTCAACCAAGAATCTTTTTAAACCAGATATGGACAGTGGTTCCAAAGTACTGGCAGCCTAGGCCAAAGAATCTGCCCTGTGATTTTGTTCTCTAGGTACATGGGTGATATTGAATGCATCAAAATCTTCTATTAAGTCCCACACCCTATGTCTATAATTGGATAGTCTTTGTAATTGCAAGAGTATATACCTCTTACCTGCCTCACAACTAATTCTGAGTCTCCATAGACATGCAGAATCTTCACCTTCTTTCTAAGTGCAAATAGTATCCCATGAATTAGAGATTCATACTCTGTTACATTGTTTGTACATGGGAACTGCAATCTGTATGCTTCCAAGTAGGATTTTCCAGATGTGTCGATGAGATCCACTCCTACTCCAGCTCCTTGTTTTGACTTGGATCCATCAAACCTGAGGATCCATGGCTTATCTTCATCTAAAAGCTTGTTTGGGGCTTCTTTCTTCCTTTTGACTCTGGCAGCCGCACCACTGGATATTCACTTTAATTTCGGTATCTCAACTTTCTTAGACTTCACCTTATCAGCTTTATGGGAAGTTGATATTTCTTCTTTTCTCTTACCATCAGAAGGAACATCCTCTAGACTATGCAACGTCTGCCTTTTTCAAAATATGCAGACACAATGAACAAGCAGTTTCTAAATGAGGTGCTTCGTGTAGGCTACACCAGCCTTCAATCAAGACATCGTGAGGAGGTCTTTGCTGCTGTGTCATTCTTTGAATCTCTTTTGACAGAAACTCCTTGAATTTGGACAAATTGCTGCCCCTATCTTCATTAGATAACTCATAATCTGATTCCACTAAACAATCACTCCCAGGGGTGATTTTCTTCTTATTTTTTGCATTACTCCTGTTGCATACCAGTATCTCCTCTGGCATCTGAATAGAACTCTCATCCTGCTGTGTGCATTCTCCTGTTCCTACAGAAGACAAACAAAAATTAGTCTGGCCATCACTATCTATAGAACTCACCACGGATGATGATGAAGAAGATGCCTCATTGTATGCTCGTTCCAGCTCCAACATGTCTAAACATGCATCACAAGTCTTTTTAGAATGTGCCTCATTATGCAACCTACACCATCCATCGATTAGAATATCATGAATAGGTACATTTAACAAGTGGCATTGTTGCACCTCTTTAAGCAAATGCATCTCAAAACTCTTGAAGCGATCTACCTCTACTTCATTTTTAGGGTCACATTCAAATTCTAAAGTTAATTCATCACCCTGAGGGTCATCGTCATGATCATGCACGTCAAACATCAAGATCTCCTCTATACTGGCAGTTTGGGGTCTAATGGAGTAGACTCCAAGTTCCACATCCACATACATGATTTCATTGGTTTTGTTATATTCAGTGATCATGTGTTTCATGCGGGGTTCAGCATCTATCCTTATCTGATTTGGTATCCCTCTCCAAGGCAACCACATATGACTGAAATCAGTTGACATGTATCCATTAAGGGTTTTTGACCAGTCCCTACTGAGTAACATCCCATATGTATCAGGTATATCAACTACCTGGATATCAATATAGTGTTGGATTCTGGAATCTGATGCTAGCTGCATGTGAATGTGAGTTAGTTCTCCTACCACACTCACCTCTGTTTTGTCCAATTGCGTCACTTTCTTTAGTGATTTAGCAAGATGTAACCCTAAAGCATTGTATATGGATAGGGGCATTACATTAGTAGATGCTCTTGAGTCTACTAAACAATTGTGCAAATTTTTACTGAACATCCTTATGGTTTGGAGGAAAGGAGGTGACTCAATCTTGTCTTTGTATAGGGTCATGTGGGAAGTCTCTGCAGCTTCAATAGTAGCTGAAGTTTTAGGTTTGACATTAACATCCCTAGCAGCATGATCTTTACTACCAGACTGACCCGGGGTATGACTATCTTCCTTCGGAGTAGGATCATCTAATGATTTCAAGAAAGCCTTCCTGATATCAAGGGTTTTAAGTAATTCTGACAATGGCAGGCTGATTTTAACCCTTTTCATTTCATCAGTCAGATATGTGACTAAATTGTCAGATTTAGGAAGTAGATTTGTAGCTTTTGGTGTTGTGGTCTGTGGTGCCAAATATTGAGCATTAACCTTGGGGAATCCAGGGTTATTACTTGCCTAAGGATCAGGAGGTGTATTGAAATTGTTTGGAGGCAAGGATGTGGTCAAAGGACCAGCAAATCTGTTTGAGTTATTCCTCAAGTTGTAGTTATGTCTACCCTGAGGTTACTGTTGATAAGTATTGACTTCCTCATGTTCAATCGATGGCTCATTCTCATCCTCAAAGGGAAAACCATAGTTAGATTCAAAAGCCATGGCTGATTCCTCACATGTTGAGGTGTAACCCTGATGAGAAGTTGCCTACTGATAAGGATGGTGCATGAAGCTTTCTAGCACTAAGGCAGAATCATATTCACAGGGGACAATTTTGTTTCCCTCTGCATAAGGTGGATTTCCTGAAGTACTAGACACTTCAGCTTGGAAGATACTGGCAGCAATCCTGAATTGAGGACAGTCTAGCTCTACATGAGCATTGGTGTTATGTATCTTGCACCAATTTGTAAGTGTTGCCTTTGCAAGGTTTACTCTAGTGGTCTGCTTAGGTTCACTAGGAGGCTAATTGTCTAGGGGTGATGGCAAGGAACCATTGTTTGGCCTAGTGTTCCACACTCTAGGCTATCTAGGAGGATTATTGTTGCCATTATTGTTATTGTAATTATTGTTGTACCCCCTATCAGGATAATTAGGTCTATCATTGGTATAACCTCTATTTTGATTTGGTTGAGAGTAGAAGTTCTAATTTCTCAGATGAGTGACCTCAGTAGTAAGTTTCCTTAACTGAGCTAATATTTCTTTAATTTCTTCTTTCTCTTCCTGAACCTTGGCCACTACATTTTCTGTCTGAGGCTTGAAAAAGGAAGATCCATTGTTATTGTTGGATTGTTCCACAATCTGGGGTATTTGTGTTTGTCCTGGATATTGCAACATCTGGCCATTTCCATTTGGTGGTGGCATGATACTGAGTGCGGGTATCTGCAAAGGGGCTGGCATCACTGCTGGAGGTATCATGGCTCCAATGGTCTATTGGTGGACAAGATATGTAGGATAACCAGGGAGTGTAGGGAAGGCAATATTTGGTGTGGGAGCAGGAGCCAATTGCTGACTGACTCTGATAGCTTCTTCAAAAGCTTCTGCTAAAGTGGTTACACCTCCTGATGAACATGGAAGTTAAGGGATCTAAAGCTGAGTAATAAATGCTCCTGGCAGCTTCATCTATTATAACATAGGGAGCCACTAGCTTAGATAGCATCTTCTGGAATCTAGCGTTGAGGTTTGCAATAGGTTCTCCTTCAGATCTCTTGATGGTGGCAAACAAATGATAGTTCATTGAAGGATCTATAGGTACCTTGAACCTATCCTTGAAATCTTTTTCCAAGGCATCCCATGAACCGACTAAACCCTGACCCAGACTGATATACCAGTTATAGGCCTCTTCCCCTAAGGAAAATGGGAATAACCGGCATACCACATCCTCATGTTCAATCCTAGCCCTACAACAAGCTTCCTTGAACATTCTGACATGATCATCAACATCCTGATATGGATGATACCTAGGACAAATTTTATCAGGATTCTTAGGCAAAACATGGTATGCATTAAAGGTCAGAGGTGACTCTGCTGTGAAAAATGGCATTGCAACCAAGGGAGGTTGGACCTAAGGTGTGATAGGTGGTCCTGTAGGTATTTGGAATCCAATAGGGGTTATAGAAGCACGCCCTGGTGAAGCTCCGGATGCACTAGGATCAAGGGAGTGATGAACGTCCACAGTTCTAGGCCTAAATCCCCTGATAGGTAGTTCCTCAAAGAGTCCACTAGATCTGGACCTGGTATTTGGCCTGAAAGCATGGATTTCTCAAATTTTTAGGAAAAAAGTTGGATGGTTTATGGCAAGATTTTGAAACTGACAGGATGTTTAAGCAATGTTTGCAAGAATCTACAGTTTCCTTGTTGGCCCTCCTTCTAGCGCCAATTTATGTCAGTCATGAAGTTACTCGCAAGCAAACATAGAATAAAAGTTACACAACAACCTTTACTCATCTTGAAAGATACAATGAATTCAAAGAATTCATGATCCCAAGTCTCCGTTGATTAGTTCATAATCTACTGACTTTACTCAGTGGTTGATGTGTGTTGCTATTAATCATTTAGGGGCCTTATGTAGATCAGTAGATTCTATTTCTGCAACCATGCTGCATAGGGAGGTTACCTTACACGGTATATTTCTTCAAATGATGTGTCTACAAGCTAATATTTGCATGATATTTTCAAAGGTACATGCATCTAGCTCAAAAATATGCTAATGATATTTAGTTATCTAGGAGATGTCAGTGTATTCCTCTGTTCTACTTAATATTTATCATGATGTGTTGTTATGGAAGTGATTTCTATGAAATTAAAATGAGAAAAAAGGGTTAGAGAGTGAGATTCCTAAAATTACTTGACTGAGATCACTGATCCACATAATGTTCCCATACAGAAATGAAGAGAAGAAAACTAGAATCATACTTCACCAGGACATTCCACAAATCTACATGATCCAGTGTAAATCTTCAAGGGAATGTTGACAATAACATGCAATAGAATGAAAACGCTTCTAGTTGAACACAGGATTCACCATTACATATCCAAAAATCAACATGAAGATTACGTAAAGTTTACAATCAGGATGTAATCTAGAGCTTCATCTCCATTCAGTGTGCTAAAGAACAAGTACATATATAGTGATTTGAAGAAAGAACCTTGATGCTTCAACAATTCAATCCTCACTAGTCTCAGCAATCTGATCTCCTACAAAATTGCTACATGTCAGATTTTTTTGAATGATTGACCTCCCTCCTTTACAGAGTAAAGGGGCTGAATATATGTCTTTGGTTTCCCCTCAATATAGTGCCTAGGAAACCCTAGCAAATCAACAGTCCACACACACACACACAGAGCATCAGCGGTGGGAAACAAATCCCACCCAAATCTCGAGCGGCATCCAGATAGAGCGTCGCTCCCTCAATAATGTTTCCACTAGCATTCTCCTCTGCATTGAAAGCTTTGTCTCCTCCTGGTGTGTTTGTGACCTCTTGGGATCCGGTCCGCTGCCTAGGATGTCCTCGCCATTAAAGCTCTGTCATATCTCCACTTGCACGCCATCGAGTTTTGAAATGGATTCAAAATCCACCTGCCCCGCTTTCCCACCTTTTTGTATCACGACCGCACATCATCCTAATCATCGACATGACCATCCTCATCAGAGAGAGCCAAAAATGTCCCATCGACCCCATCTTTCTGGCTGATGCACCTCCTTTTCTTACCTGCGCACCTTCGGTCAATCACACAGAAGTTAAGCATCATCACTTAAATAAACCAACAGGAAGATAAACATCTATATTAAATCATGCTTTGAATGTGCAAACACATATATCGGGTCATGAATCTGTGAGAATCCACATGCATACGAATACTTAATCCCTTTTGATAACCTTCTCGGTTCTGCCACCTGCATGTAGATTTCTGGGCACTTAACATATAAACCTAGAAAAAGAGCACCTGATGGACCCAAATGGTCATGCACTTCAACCACCACTTTACTCACTAAGTTAGGATATGATGATGATGTCATCATCGTGGATGAGCTTCATCATAAATGTGAAAGGATGATGCTACGGTCATACCAAAGGAAATCGGGGTCCAAGAAATATGACCCCAATGAAAGAACTTTAAAGAATATCACCCTGAGGAAAGATGACGTCACAGTCATGTCGAGCCTTGTATATCGGGTCATAATTTTAAGATCAGGGGATGTTCAAAATATGACCCCCGTGAGGAAAATGACCTCCCTCTCGAAAGATCGGGGTGAGGTCAACGGAAGGGTGATTTCGGTTGGACATTGCACTAAAATGACATCACTGTCATGTCATTAAAAGCGGGATCGTTGGATACATATCTCCACAAGGTAAAAGGATGATGGCGTCAGCATCATATTGATCTCCTTTGTTCATCAAGTTTAGATGATGTCATCATCATATTGACATGGGGTGATATTCTGCAAGGGGGTGATCTAAAAAAAGATCTAGTGATATTCAGAATATCGGGTGATATTTGAAATATCGGGTGATAAAATAGGATCGGGGTGATCTAAAAAAAGATTAGGTGATATTCAAAATATTGGGTGATAAAATAGGATCGGGGTGATCTAACATAAGGTGACCGATATTTGAAATATGATCCCCCCCATGAAAATCAAGTTTGACCAGAATTTTGACTTGCCATAACTCTCTTACTTGGTTAAATTTCAGGGTGATGCAAAGGGCAAACCTGTCTAGAATTTTACACTCTTTCACATGGTAGGCTTCCTGAGGGAAGATTCAAACTTTAAATTTTTGGGTTAAGACCTCAAGATCATAAATGTACCTGACATGATGCACATACACACTAAATGAAGCTGCTTTTACGACTACCGCCCAGAGCACAAAAACAAGGGAGCAAGCCACAGCAGGGGTCCTCATTTTGCTAAGGAGTACAATGGGGTGTGTTGTGAACATCACAACACTCACCTTGACTTGAAATTTATGGGATGATCAATCATGGCATTAGCAATTTGTTCTGAGAAATCTAGCCGGTACTCTTGTGATTTATCCACAGTTTTCATTCTAAAAATGATAGCTATTTGCCAATCATGGACTGTGTTATCCTCTCTCATCCCAAAAATGAAGGCTATCATTGAAAGTGCCTCTTGAACATTTTGACTAAATTGTGCCCTCCCAGTGGGTAGTGTGGGCATCTAGGTGTTATCATCTCCCAACTACATCTCTGAATTGAGGAACTTGACTTTGTTAATTATATTGGCCCATGTGTTTTGCATTTTAGCAACTATTGGAAATGTGGTTGTTCTATCATGTTGTAGGGCTAGCATGTCTTGTATGGCCTTGGGCATACTATGTACTATGAAAGGGCCCTGTTTAATAGTACTTGATGGTGCATGAAACAGTTCTGCACATAACTTAATTAGCTTGGGACACAGGTGGACATTAGAAACTAGGAACTGTGCCAATCATGAGGTCCATATCCTCATACCAAAAGTCTCAGATTCCCCACTGTTTGCTCAGAGAATACACCTCTGATGTGCCCTGTCCTGGAGAGTCTCGGTGTTCTTTTGAAGGGTCGTATCGAATATGCCATCTGCGTAATCCTTCACCTTTGATGGGTTGACAAAATATCCTACCTCAGGGACCCTTATTCTTAGGTAGGCTTTCCTTGGTTGCGTGGGTGCTAATGCATATGATTTGTTGTTTAACAGCTTATCAATTGACTCATAAATTCCCAGTCCCTCCTGTGGTGATTGTGTCTCAGACATAGCTGTGTCTGTGAGGAGAATGCAGAAAGCTTTGACACAGGAAAGAATGTAACTGTGAAACTAGAGTGATACTTAGCTGAAAGGCGCTTACTAGGGAGAGACTTGGATGCAATAGTGATTCAAAGCAAATAGACAGAAACAAATGAGGGCTACACTTAGAATTTAACACTAATTCATTGGGGCTTATGAAGGTAATCAATGACACATCATATCTTATTAATGGCATTAATGCCAAGAAACATCTAGTGTATCTTTTTGAAATCTGCATGGAACGGAGTGTCAGATATGTTACGGGAGTGGCTATCTTTTCTAAAACGTGTGTATTTCTAGGGAATTTGGGGATTGCCAAACAACCTTAATGAATGCAAGACCAAAAGAGAAGGGGCTTTGCATTGCTGACAGGTGTTCACCGAACACTTATTGAAAGGGAAAGTGGGAAAACAAGAAAGCAAGAAAAGGAAAGAAACTAACTAACTATGATACATTCATAGCCTCTTCCTTAATTGAAATGTTTCAGATAGATCCCATTTACTGGAATCTCTTCAGGCTCTCCATCCATGGTCTTCAGCTTAAATGAATTTTGTTTCTTGTAAGAATGAATTTTGTAAGGACCTGTCCACAATGATTCAAATTTGTTGTGTCGACCTGGCTTAGCAGCTCTTTCATCCCATTTCAATACTAGAGTGTCAACCTCAAAAATGGGATGTGAAGTCCTCTTATCAAAACAATCCTTTACCATTTTTTGATGTTTCTTTAGTGACTCATGTGCCTTCTTTCTTTTCTCTTGCACTTCCAACAGCTCAGCCAGTCTGACTTAAATGGGGCCATTTTCTTCAATCTCTATCTGTTTCAACAATTGCAAAGCAGGGATCTCTAAGCTCAGTGGCATTACTGCTTGTTTACCATAAACTAATTCATAGGGAGGCATTTTAGTCACTTGCTTTGGTGTGATTTTGTCAGCCCATAGTGTTGTGTTAAGTAGTTTATGCCACTCTTTGTGATAATTGGTCCCTATCCTTTTTATGAGTCTGATAAGGTTCTTGTTAGTGGACTCTACCAAACCATTACCTTGAGGGTAATAATTTGAAGAAGTCTTCAAATAGATCCCATTCCTTAATGCAAACTCAGATAATTTGGCTCCCAAAAATGCTTTAGCATTATCTGATATAATGGTACGAGGAGGACCAAACTGAGTAATTATGCCTTCTAAAAACTCTAATATAACTTTTTTTGTTGCCTCTTTGAGTGGTACAGCTTCACTCCACCTGGTAAAGTAATCTGTTGCTATGAGGATCCATTTGTGTCCCATACTTGATACTGGATTGATCATACCAATAAAATCTAGACCCCATTGAGAAAAGGGTTCATCTACAACTATGGGGCTTAGAGGCATTATTGCATTTCTCCTTTTGCCTGTATAAAACTAACAAGCCTATAATTCTTTGACCAGCTGATAGCAATATGTAAACAGAGTGGGCCAAAAATATCCTACTTGAGTTACTTTGATCGCAATGGTCCTTGCTAAAAAGTGTCCACCTGAGGCTCCATGGTGTAATTCATGTAGTATTCTTTGAGCTTCATCCTTCTCTATACATCTCAAGAGTATACCATCAACATTTCTTCTAAATAGAATATGGTCAATTAGTACAAAATGGGCCCCTTGCTACTTATAGTATCTTCTCTTATCATAGGAGAGCTCATTTGGGAAAATCCCATGCTTCATAAATTATATTCTATTTTTGACCCAAGAGTCTTGGTCAATCTCTTGGAGTTTCAATACATTTTCACTTTCTATTTCTTCAGTCATTATTCTCTCCATGTCTTGAGTCATATATTGGCACAATCCTTTGCCTCTGACTAACTTGGTGGGTCTTACTTCTACATCATATTCCAAAATCTTTGTGATCCAATTGGCCCTTTTCTCAATGATCTCACCCTCCATAATATATTCTCTTACACTAGGATGAGCCACTAATATCAGAACCTTGTTTCCTGTTACCATATGTCTAAATTTTTTAAGGTCTTTGACCATGGCATATGCCTGTTTCTCCATAAAATTATATCTAGCCTCATATTCCTTGAGAGTTCTGGAGAAAAAAGCTATTGGGTGTTCTCCTTCTTGCTGATCATTTTTCTGGGTTAAAATAGCAGCAACACTGAATTCTCCCCCATACACATACATTATGAAAGATTTAGAAAAGTCTAGGTTTCTAAGTACTGGGGCTATTGAAATAGCTTTCTTGACTTCTTCAAAAGCCTGTCTTCCTTTTACAGTCCATTTGAAAACTAGATCCTTTTTAAGCAATAGTGTCATTGGTCTAATTAGGCCTGCAAAATTAGATATGAATCAGCTAACAAAGTTGATTTTTCCTAGAAAGGATTGAACTGCTTTCTTATTAACTAGCAAAGATAGGTTCATTATGGCAGTGACTCTTTTTGGATCAATAGAGACCCCTTCCTTTGACACTATATGCCCTAATAGTTTACCCTGAGGTACTGCAAAGATACGTTTCTTGGGATTCAGAGATATTCCAAACTCTTGACATTTCTTCAAGACAGCTTCTAAATGGTCAAAATGATCTATAGCATTTTTGGAAAAAATAGTGAGGTCATCTAGATACATCAAAATAATTTTATTTATAAGTTCTCCAAATGCTACATCCATTGCACGCTGAAAGGTAGCTCCAGCATTTGAAAGGCAAAAAGGCATTTTAGCATATGCAAATGTTCCCCACTTTGTGGTGAATGTAGTCTTGTGCTGATCTTCATCTGCTAACCAAATCTGATTGTATCTACAGAAACCATCTAGCAAGGAAAACATCTCAGATCCAGCCACAGTCTGTAAAATCTGCTCCATAGAGGGTAGGGGATAATGATCTTTCAAAGATGCTCTATTTAGATCCTTAAAATCTACACAGAGTCTTATATCACCATTCTTCTTTCTTACAGGCACTAAATTTGATACCCAAGTTGAATGATTAATTGGAAAAATAATCTTTGATTCTAGGAGCTTTTGCAGCTCATCCACCATTAAAGGTTCAATTCTAGGATTTACTGGCCTTTGCTTCTGTCTGACTAGTTTAGATCCTTCAATAAGCTCTATGGTGTGTTGGATGATATCTCTATTATAACCATGGAGGTCGTCATAGGTCCAAGCAATCACCCTATCATATTTTTCACATAAATCAATCAGCCTTTCCCTCTCTTCTTGGGTTGTAGAATTGCCAACTTTCAACTTCCTTCCTTCACTAACTTGGATCTCAAAATAATCTTCCTTATTTGCCTAAAACCTCCTCTTCTCCAGGCTTGCATCTTCTAGGTCAAACAAATTTTCTAGAATAATCAGCCCTTTAGGGAGTTTATTTGATTTTAGCTGGATAATTTGATCAGCATAAGCTTCCTCAATTTTAGAATGTAATTGATTAGCAAATTCTCCTGGTTGTTGTAAGAATGAGAGTACTTAGAAATCATTATCAAAAACTTGCCAATTTTGGTCATTATCTGGAATACTCGGTCTCACTATAACTTTGACTGACTCATCATTAACTAACAGATCACTTGCTGGGTCAAACTGTGAACCAATCTGTGTCATTCTATCTGCCTCAGAATTTTGGGTTCTGGGAACTACCTCAATATTGAAAGCCTCAAAACCATCTATCAGGTCCCAAATTTTGTGCCTATAGGATCTCATTCTCACATTTTTGGCTATTGCTTTCTCTCTGATTTGTTGTACTACCAATTCTGAATCTCCTCTTACTATCAGATTCTTTATTCCCTTTTTCTTTGCCAACATGAGTCCATGCTCCAAAGATTCATATTCAACATCATTATTGGTACAAGCAAACTAAAAGTGAATGGCCCTTAGAATCTTCTCGCCATTTGGGGCAGTAAGGCAAATTCCTTCTCTAGCACCATTTTTACTCCTAGCCCCATCAAAATTTAGGGTCCAGATTTCTAAGTTTCTTTTAGATTCCTAACTCTGTGATACTTCTTTCCTTAAAACATTAGGGATTTCTTGGTCTTCTTTAAATATGACATAAGTGTCTACACTAGTAGAGTCATAGTTTCCATAGGGATCACTCTACATCATAGTCAATAACTAATTATTCTCTTCTTCCTGTTGGTCATGTTCAGTCCAGTCACCCAACTCTTCAACAAAGATTCTCTCCTCTTTATTCAGCATAGCATGGGATGCTTCTAATTTTGGGGTTGGTTCATTTGTGATATGGTCTCTGGATAATGGCTCAGACAGTATTTTCATCTTTGTCCCATATTTGGTTCTCAGGATGAGGTGTGACCAATCTAGTGACATGTAACCTCCTATCTTGGCTGTGAAATCTCTGGACAAGCATAAACCAAACATAGGGGGAATATCTATGACTACCACATCTTGATTGACAATTATATTGGGGCAAGTATATAGTTGTAATGGAAGTTGTTTGATTTTTCCTATTGTTTGAACAAATTTTCCATCCAATTGCATGACCCCTTTTGTAAGTGGCTCATATTTTATTTTTAAAGCATCTACTATCTACTTTGGCATTACTGTAGTACTGGCCCCAGATTCTATCATTGCATTATGTAGTAGTTTCTTCCCAACTATTAGAGTCAAATAAAAGGGATCTGGTTTAGATTTACCTACCTCAGGATCATTGTTCAACAGGGTTGTTGTCTGCAGAGGTACAGTATCTTTGAGCTGAAGCTTCCCTTTATCAGTAGGTCCTCCTTTAGTACCCGTGTATTTAGGAACTTCTTGGCCTTGTAGAGCTTCTTGCAATAGTGTCTTCTACTAAGGAATAGCTAACATATCCCAGATTGATACATGTGTTGGAGTTCTTTTCAGCTGGTCCACCACGTTCACAGGTCCTAATGCTTAGGTCTTTGAATAATAAGGGTACCTTGTCTTTTCTAGAACCTGTCCTAAGGCTACTTGATTCTATACAGGCTAAGGCATTTCTTGCCTAAAGACTATGTTGTGGTGATTTTTAAATGGAGGAGCTCCCATGATCTCATTATTAGTGAATTCAAGCTGCTCCATCATTCTCCTCTTTGATCTGGTATAGTAGTCTAATTGCACCAATGGTTTCTTTGAAGTAGATGCCTCATTCAAGAACACTGAATCTTCTTCTTCAATCCATGAAAATAAAGCATGTTCAGGGGCTATTTCCTCTTCCTGTTGTATGGACATCCCTTGCATCTAGGCCATCATGACTGCGTTTTGAACACTAGGGGACTGATATGGTGGGGTGTTGGAAGTTGAAAATTGTCCTTCTAGCCCTCTCTATTTTGCTATCTTTTGCTACAAATTTCCTCTGGGATAGTCTCTGGGCATATGGGCATTGTTGCAGGAAAAGCACCAATCATTTGTGCCATCTGCTAAGTTGTTTTGCCCTGGAATAATTTCCTTGTTGGGGTTAGGAGGAACAGTTTGTAGAGGTGTCAGGACTGAAACTAGCTAGTTTGAAGGCTGAGGATTAGCTTGCCTTTGAGGGCCTTGATATTGATTTGGCTGAAAGGGAGGTTTATTTCCTTGATAACATTGATAAGGGGGTTTTGGATAGGGATTTTGTTGTCTCTTTAGATTAATTATCTCATTTGAGAAGGTTCTTAGAATGTTCTTGACATCATCCATTTTAGATCGTTGAGCAGAAGTGGTTGCCTTAGCAGGTTGTTGAGGTACTGGAAATGTATACATGGGCACAGGTGGAGCTGTAAGATTAGGAGCCTCTTGTGGCAAAGGTAAGGTAATTTTTGGGAACATGGGCATAGGAGGCCTTGGGGGCAATTTTCTAGCATCTATTAAGTTGTTTTCAGCCTTGACTGCCAACTCATATGCTTCTGGTAGTGTTTGACCTCCAAGAGATTGAATCATTACTGTTATATCAGAGTTTAAAGCTTTGAGGTAAAACACAATAGCCATACCTAATAATGGTCTTGCTGTAGCAAGAATTCTATCCCAAGTCTTTTGAAATCTGGAGTTAAAATCAGTCATGGCCTCCTATGGTGCCCTTTTGATAGTAATCAATTGTTGCAGTAAGGAAGATTTATCACCCTTTTCTTTAAATCTTGCACAGAAAGCATCACCAAGCTAATCCCATGTAGATATTGTGTTTAGAGTGAGAGATCTATACTAGTCCAGAGCCTTTCCTTTAAAAGAGGTTGTTAACAATCTTATGGCCACATTCTGTTGAGTGATAACATGTACTACACATACATCAAATACATCTTGCAAATGCTCTTCAGGTGTCTTGAAATCTTCCCCACTAAACTTAGGCAGAGCCTTTAGAGCATTGGCTGGAATAGCATCCCAAGTTGTTGGTGGTACTGGGAGAATCAGAAGACTACCAGTGTTCCAATTTGCATAGTTCCTTGGGGCTACAAGTGCTCCCATATTTACTCTTTGTGCTGTTGCAAACTGATTCACTCTTCTCCTTGGAGTAGCTACTAATGGTGACAAAAGAATTCCTGGATTAGCAATAGACTGAGCTCTTGTTGTAGGTCCATAGCTTTGGCTCCTTATTGCTCTCTGGCTCATACGATCTTGACAGAAACTTCAAGAAAGGTCCCACCGAGCGTGCCAAAAACTGTTGATGTATAAAATTGTGCAGGTTCTAACACCAACATGGGAAGTTTCAAGAATGTGGAACTTGCTACTTGAAACAACCTCCAGATTTTAAAGAATCTAGCTCTTCTCTATTTTAAATGGGTTTTGAGCAAAGGGTAAGGGACTAATAGAATTACAGATACAATTAAGCAAATCTAACTATGGCGATGCACCTGAGTAAAAGTATTCCTTTCAAATTAAGCACAGTGAAGCTATTCTCAAGATTCAGTTATATTAAAGAGCACATACTACATGATTAACATAAATAGATGGAATGAATATAATCAAAGGCTCATAATCAGACACTTTGCAATGATAGATAATATCAAACAAGGCACAGAACTAAGTTCTTCTCATTAATCTTCGAGCAATATAAAAGGCACAGGTACATTAACTTTCTTATCAAGAATAACAAAATAAAGGCAAAATGACATCAACTAGCACATCAAACTCTCTGACTTCTCTTTTTGATTCTAACAAAACTTATCAAAAAATCTCTATCTCTCTGTATCTCTATGTGTACTTATCTATATATATCAATCTATTACAAATATTACATATTTATAACCTAAGATCCAACTCTAGATTATCTGTAACAACCGAATCTTAACGGCCCAATAGAACTAAAGATAACTGGAAGTCTTCGGCAGTTATGATCCTTCAAATCTACAATAGTCTTTCCTTTCCTGTGAGCTCATTGGCTGGGGCAAAATATATGTGGCACAACTCCTTCATTAAGACACAGACACATGGCAAGGCACGCATACTTGAAACTTGAAACATAATATAATAGATGGCAGCGTCCGTAGCAAAATCAGAAACTCCTTTGTTTCTCAGAAGTCAACAGGAAAATGACACTTTTCGCACTCCACAACTTTTAGAAACATCTACGTGTCTTCCTTCGCAAAACCCTCAAAACTGTGTCTTTATGCTCGGGTGACTTCCGTTTATGACATTTGTCACAACTCGCATCACTTAAAATATGAGACAGATTAAAAATGGGACCCACAACCTTTGGCATGCATTAGCCTCAAAGGGAAAAAACTGGGACAGATGGCATCTTCCACGCGCATGCTAACACGTGGCAGCACCCGCATTACTACTTGAAACTTTTAAAACATTTGAAACTCCCCGCAAAACCCTACACTTGGTACAACCCGCATAACTTTAAAAACTTTAAGTTTCTCACTCAAAAAGGGTCATAAACAAAACTACTCTTCTTCTACAACCACCACATGGCATTCTCCGCGCTCTTGAAACTGAAACAAACTGTGGCCCACCATCCTTCATTACAAGCATCAAAACTGATACGAAAAGAAACACGTGGCAACTTCCGCAGCAAAATAAAGAGACACATGGAAAACTCCGCATAAAACATAGAACTTTAGGGACTACCTCAACATGTTGCACGTGGTGACCTCCGCAGTAAAGCTGAAACTTGAAATACTGAAACAATTTACTACGTGGCACTCTTCATACACAAGTGAATATTAGAAACAATACTGCGACTTTAACTATGGCTTGACACTTGGCAGTTTCTGCAGAGAGTATTAGAAACCCGTGCAGCAATATCTTTGAAACATATATAGAAGGGACCCACAGACTTGCTACGGCTGAAACAAAATGTAGAGTTTTGACACTCAACACTCTTCAAGTATCTAAAAATTCTATAACAACCTTCACATGTGTCTCTTTTGGATCAAGTTGAAACCTAGCCACCATACAAACTACTTGCATAATATCTGGCCTTCATGCAGTAAAGTATAATAAGCTTCCTATCATGGACATATAAAGAGTCTGATCAGCTTGAAGTGACTCATCATCCTTCCTAAGATGACAACCGATTACCATAGGTGTACTTACTGGTTTGCAGTCATCCATACCAAACTTTTTCAACATCTCCTTGACATACTTTGCTTGTGAAATAAATATACCCTTGTCTAATTGAGCAATTTAAAGTCCAAGAAAGAATGAAAGTTCACCTATCATAGGCATCTCAAACTCCTTTTTCATTTCTTTTGCAAATTTCTTGCACATCCCATCATTTCCACTAAAGATAACATCATCAACATATACTACTACTATCAACATGTGCTCACCTTCTACCTTGATGTAGAGATTACTATCTGCAATACCTTTCTTGAAGCCTTGTTGGTGTAAGTATCTGTCCAACCTTGCATAGCATGCCCTAAGGGTTTGTTTGAGACCATATAAAGCCTCTCTAAGTTTGCATACCAAATTATGATCTTCTAATAGCTGAAATCCTTTAGGTTGCTCTATGTAAACTTCTTCTAGATCACCATTCAAGAAAGCATATTTGACATCTATTTGATACACCTTGAATTCTTTGTGAACTGTAAATGCAAGAAACGTCCTAATTGCTTCCAATCTTCCATAGGGGAAAATGTCTCCTCAAAATTAATGCCTTCCACTTGTGAATAGCCCTTGTAGACCAACTTTGCTTTGTTTCTAACCACATCTCCATCTTCATTCAACTTATTTCTGAATACCTGATTGGTTTCAATCACATTCTTATCCTTTGGCCTTGGAACAATTTCCCATGTCTCATTTTTATCAATCTAATTTAGTTCTTCTTGCATGAAATGAATACAACTCTCATCCTTGCTAGCATCAGAGAAATTCTTTGGTTCTATCTTAAACAATAGTGATAAGTTTACTTGTTCTCTAATTTTTCTCCTAGTAACAACTCCTTCATTCTTGTTGCCAATAATCTAATCTATAGAGTGATTATTCTGAACATATTTTACAGGTGTCTTAGTAGTCTCCTTCTGTGTTTCTTCTTCTTCAACTTCATCTTCTTCTTCTGTGCAAGCAAATCCCTTTGAGTAATACTCTTCTTGATAATATGTGGATGAATGTACCTCTTCCTCAACCCTCACATTTGCACTCTCAACAACCCTCTGTAGTATTTTGTTGAAACACTTATAAGCTTTGCTTCTAGATGAATAGCCAAGGAAGATACCTTCATCTAATCTTGAATCAAACTTTCCTATATTGTCTTCATCTCTCCTGATATAGCATTTGCTTCCAAACACCTTGAGATGTTTGACAGATGTAGATTTGTCTTTCCATAGATCATATGTTGTCTTAGTACTTCTTACCCTTAGTTGTCCTCTATTGATAATATAAAATATAGTGTGTACTACCTCATAAAATCTATCAGGAAGTTTTGCATCATTAAGCATAGTTCTAGCCATCTCTTGCATTGTCCTATTCTTCCTCTCAACAACTCCATTTTGTTGATGAGTTCTTGTTGCAAATAAGTGTCTCCTTATCCCATGTAATGTCCCCTTTTGAACGAACATCAGAGTTGGTGGTTTAGCCTATCATTGGGTCCTCGTAGGCTAATAATGGTGTTTAGAGGGCCCAATGATGGAGTTAGCTAGCTCCTTAGTTGTTAGTTGGCAGTGTTTTCATCCCCAACTCGTTAGCTTGTTCAGAGGTTATGATATTCAGGGTGTTTTGGCTCCATTTTTTATACTTACTATTTATAGTAAGTCAGTGTGTTGATAGAGGCCAACCTTACTATTTATATAAGGCACTCTGGTTAGCAGTGAATGCAGTGGGCTACCTCCTGGTGAAGTCAGAATTGATTTATGATGGTTAATGTTGGAGTTATAATATTATAATTATTAAGTGCATAGCACTAATGAATTAAGTGGACTTTATTTAAAAGGGGGATTTAAATGCTTTTTAAAGTATACTTAATAATAAGTGTTAAATAAAGGGGAGATATAAGTGAATAATAAAGTATACTTTATATTATAAGTTGTGCACCAAAAAGGAGGGAAGAGAAAATGAAATTAAAGTAAATTAAATGAGATGAAGTCAAATGCAAATTGAAAATTATAAAAAGGCAAAGTGAATCTCATTTGCATATGCTTGGTTTTATTATTCACTTTTATGAGAATTGCTTGTCGTGCATTCTTGAGCTTTGGAGCTTTGAGGCTTTGATATTGGCTTTGCTGAGACGAAAACCTCTATATATTCCTCTTCTTCGTGTGTAAGAAACCACATCAGGAAGAGATTCTTGGAGGCTTCATTCAGAGGCTTGACTTGTGCATCAACAAGAGACTTTTTAATTAAGATTTGAGCCAGAATGAATATCTTTCATGAAGTGTTGTGATTGCAGCTGATAATAGAGTTGGGAAGGACAGATTGAAGTATTTTGGTGGTTCTTTAATGTTGTTATAGACTTTCCTTGGTAGGCCATACTCCCCCCTTTGCTAGTCATACTATAGAACAGGCCTTACCATCTATTGGGTGATGTTTGGTGGAGTTTGTGAGCATTTTTCTTGTGCATTCTTATGTCATTTGGGTCACCTCACTTTTGCAATAACAAATAGAACAAAACATGATATTATATCAGACTTTTAGATGGTTTTCTTGCTGGTTTTTTGGCTTCAGCTGGGTCGTACAACTTTGAGGATTTCATGGGTATTTTCTATTGATGTATCTCCTTCCTTGTGGATGCTATTAAGTGTATCTTGGACATCTAGAGTCCTATTTGATATTGTTATATATTATATTCAAATATCCCATCATTGGTGATGATTAGAAGTCATTCTATTGTGTTCATATAGTTGGCCTGGATATAGTGAATGTACGAAGTGTTGATCTAGAAAATGGGTATGTACTTATAATTCATATTTTTCCATAATATAAACTAGATCTTCAATATTTTATCCATATCTGCTTTAATTTTTCAAATTTTTGGTTATATGCCCCATATTATGTGTTTTCATTGCAAAAATCAAACATGCAAAAGACAAATATAAAACCCTAAACCATTAGCAAGTAGAAACACAAAAAAATTGATACAGAAAACCTAGCCAGGACAGTGTATGTTATAGTGGTATCAGAGCAGTGTATCCTGCCATCCTATGAGGTCAAACACAGACATCCAAATGATGAACTAAGACATGCAGCTTGGTACACATATAGGTTCCCCATATTGATCCCTTTGCAGGTACAGATACAGTAGTGGTAGAGGAAATGGATGATAAAGATCAGGAAGAGCTTAGTATCCAAGATATGTTGAATAATTGGTGTAGAAGATAGAGAGAGATGTAAAATCAGATGCAACAAACTATTAATCAAACAATACAGATGACGACCAATTATTGCCTCAAAAATCCTGGTATCAATAACAACAACAATGACAGAAACCATGGAGATAGGAACAATGGAGATAGGTATAGATACATGGATAAGGATGACGAGAAAAAAGCTAAAAATTTCAAAGAATGTTACAAAACCGAAGTGCTCATGGAAGAAAAGGTAGGAAAGGAAGAAAATTTGCAGCTTACAAATAATCACGAGGAGAACATAAATTAGTCTGGGCATAAGGGAGACAAAGTCACCGATGCACTTCAGCCCTACGAAGATAAGGTTAAAGAAGATGTTGCTATGAAGGAGGAAAGTATACTTGTGGATAATTTACATCCTACAAGCTATTGTAAGGGTTTGGGTAAAGAAACATCATACATTGCAAAAGATGAATACCAAGGGTTTCACAATGATCACGTGAAGGAAGGACATGCTATCATGGAGATTTCCACACCTACAAGGTCGAACCAGGGTATGGGTTCTTTGGATGTTCCTATCATTGTTTCATTATCTTTGCATCATATTGGCATGGAATTAAATGGTGATCATAAGGGCAATTCTGAGATTTCAGAAAAAAGTGATCCAAATGGATTGGATAATCTTGATTTGTCATTACAAAATAAAGAAGTCATTGCGGTGCATGCATGTTCTAGGCCAACCATAGAGGGAGATTATGAGGTAGAAGACTCTACCCACTACTTTGATGGAGGAGGTGACCATGAGGAAGTTGACTTGTGGAGGCATGATCTAAGTAGGTTGCATAAAGACATTGGGTCCTATGAGCTTCATCATTTAGAAGAACTAGCTGATTTGGGGAAGACTACAATAGAAATTATGGCACATGATGCACTTAATTTTCCTTTGAAGACACCTCTTGAACCAACACTTGGTAATGGACAGTTAGCAAAGGATGAAGTTTTGGTTGATTTCCTTGAGGATGTTGCAGATAAGTATGATGTAGTTTCTAATTTTGTGTTTTATGATAGCAATTACAATGTTGAGCCTACTCATGAGATAGCATCCATTCCATGTGAGGATGATGGATGTGTGGAGTTCCCTAACATTGACACTCAATATTTGGGTGCCAAAAATGAATTATGTGATGCTGATTCAAGCCACAACAAGTCTGGTTTTGCAAATCAGACCTAAGAAGATGTGAACAAATCAAAAAATTTACTTGTTGGTGATTGGTCTCAGGATAGCTCTTTGGATGAACATGCATCTACTTTGGAGGAAGCAGTGTGCAATGATTATGTCCAATCAGCAACTTCTACTATGTCATTGGAGCCATCCCATGAGATACATAACAGTAATATCTTTGTTGAGGAAGTGTGCAGAGTTGATGGCACACATGATGATGCTTATCAAATAGTGAGTGATGATGATCCAACCTCTTACCAAAGTGTAGATTACAAATTACAAAATTAGTGTGGAGACGATTTGTCATAGGGGTCTCATCATTTGATAGGGCAATTGAAGGTGAATGAAGGCATGATTGCTTCAGCAGTTTGTGGCACACTATTGTTGGACTCTAGGTATATATGAGCACCTTGATAATAGACTTTCCCTTGCTGAGTTTCAGGCAATTAGAGATGCAGTTGGGATAATGAAGAATAATTACCTACAACTATTATCAGATAGAGACCATCTTCTCATGCTTGATGGTATCTATTATGATGCTCTAAAGGGAAAGGAAGAGGAGGTTGATGAGCTCACCTATGAGCTTGAGGTCACCACGGACTCTTTGAAGAGTGCTCAAACAACCCTTCAAGAGTCAAAACTATGGATAGATGAGCTTACTATGGAGTTGAGCTTGGCGTAGTCCTCATCACCTATAGATACAATTAAGATATCTAGGGCAGCATGTGGTGATGAGCATACATCCACAGATTGTGGTAATGAGTATGTGGAGGATGTGGCTACATCCATTTTATTTACTGGTGCAGGTGACACAGATGGGATGAGTGCATTGGATGAGTTTAGTAGGGAACAATATGTTATACCAGGTGTTCCTAACGATAGTCCCATTTCAGGTGATGCAAAGCAAATTATTGACAGCTCTTGTGGTGAAGTAGTGGATTCTCCAGAGAATTGTGTGATAGGTCACTACGTTGCTCCATCTTCTTCACAAGAGGTATGCAGGGTACCATCTAGTTGGGAGATTGGTTCTCATGTTGATTTGTTTCCCTCTCCTAGAAGCAAATCAGAGATTACATCCCATGCAGCTAATTTTGATCGACAACTTATTGAGCCACAGAGATGGAGAGATTAGTAGAAGGTTACAGGAGAGAAGGTTAATTCAACCTTATCTCATTTTGATTGCACTCATAGGTATGTTGAGAACCTTCTTTGGACAACAGAGTTTAAGGAGAGATGGTATGGGATATCAGCCGGTACTCCCATTCATGATTTGTAGTTCATTAGGAGTGCTTTGGAGGAGATAAAATTAGAATATCTCCAATTGTTTAATGATAGGGAGTATAATATTGGGTATGCAAAGAGGGTTGCTAGAGTATCTACCTAATTAGCTATTCAGGATTAGAGACATGAGCTATCATCTGATTCGAGTGATGAGAGTGATGAGGAGTGTGTTCCCCATGGCTATGACAGTCAACCATTGACATAGGCAGGTGCTTTTTATCTTGACTGCATAGTGAGGAGTGCTCATCATTTCTCCTTTAGTCCACACATAAATTACCTGATGATGTGTAAGTGTGGATTGGTTTGGGATTTATATCATCCATTGTGGGATGAAGGGTTGCCATCTACAGAAGATGGAACTAGAGATTGCGGGTGTCTGACTCAAATATATTTAGAGGATTACTTGCAGGGTTAGAGATCAAATTACCATCATGCTGATATGTACCAGAAAGAGTTTGCAACTTCTTTGTCTCAAAAATTTCCATTGGAGACATGCCTTCAGAGAGGTTGCAATCTCAGTAGGTGTGATGGCATGTTTAGTCTTTACAGCGGTGATGGAGGAGAGTTTTATCATTCCCTTGAATTGGGAGGAGCAGTTTCATATCTTCTAGCACCTATGAGGGATAGAGAGCACATCCATAGGAAATTTGTAGAGGATGAAATGGGATGTAATGGTGCAAACATGTTTGGACATTCTTACCTCCTCTTGACTGATGGATGTGAGTTTTGATTGTATTGGGATCTAGGTGGTGATAGGATTGGCACTATGGTTCAGATGTGTCCCATTCGGTTGCTTCACCACTCTCGGCATGGTGAAGTTGATATCAGTCTAGTGCAGTGGAAGTTAGAGGATGTTATGCATCACAGACTTCCATTTTGGGTTTGGGATCCAAGGATATATTATTGGACCCGCTACAGTTTTCTATGGGATCCTTCTTGTGCATCAGGATTTCAGTCAGGGTTTGCTAATGAGTTTTACATGTGCATTAATGTGTGGTATGCATTCAGGTTCACCTTTGATTCATAGGTACATGAGCTGATTTCAATGCACAAATCTTGTGCATAGGAGTTGGAAAGATGGCATGATGTTTATCTTTGCGCATTTGTGTTTATGCTAGTGTTGCTTGAGTTATTTGGAGACATGTGGGTCATTCTATAGTTCTTCCCTTGGGCCTCTGAAGGAGTGATGTTTCCTATTCAGTTGTGTTTGCTTGGGGACAAGTAATTTTAGGGAGGGCAGACTATAATGTCCCCTTTTTTGAGAAAGCATCAAAGTTGGTGGTTTAACCTATCATCGGGTCCTCGTAGGCTAATCATGATGTTTAGAGGGGCCAGTGTTGGAGTTAGCTAGCTCCTCAGTTGGCAATTGGTAGTGTTTTCATCCCAGCTCCTTAGCTTGTTCAGAGGTTATGATATTCAGGGTGTTTTGGCTCCATTTTTTATACTTACTATTTATAGTAAGTCAGTGTGTTGATAAAGGCCAACCTTACTATTTATAGTAAGGCACTCTAGTTAGCAATGAATGCAGTGGGCTACCTCCTGGTGAAGTTAGAATTTATTTACGATGGTTAATGATGGAGTTATAATATTATAATTATTATTAAAGTTATACTTTAATAATAATCAATTATTAAGTGCATATCATTAATGAATTAAGTGGACTTTATTTAAAAGGGGGATTTAAATGCTTTTTAAAGTATACTTTATAATAAGTGTTGAATGAAGGGGAGATATAAGTGAATAATAAAGTATACTTTATATTATAAGTTGTGCACCAAAAAGGAGGGAAGAGAAAATGAAATTAAAGTAAATTAAATGAGATGAAGTCAAATGCAAATTGAATATTATAAAAAGGCAAAGTGAAGCTCATTTGCATATGCTTGGTTTTATTATTCACTTTTATGAGAATTGTTTGTCATGCATTCTTGAGCTTTGGAGCTTTGAGGGTTTGATATTGGCTTTGCTAAGATGAAAACCTCTGCACAGTCCTCTTCTTTGTGTGTGAGAGACCACATCAGGAAGAGATTCTTGGAGGCTCCATTCAAAGGCTTCAGTTGTACATCAGCCGGAGATTTTTTAATGAAGATTTGAACCAAAATCAATATCTTTCATGAAGTGTTATGATTACAGCTAATAATAGAGTTGGAAAGGACAAATTGAAGTGGTTTGGTGGTTCTTTAATGTTGTTATAGACTTTCCTTGGCAGGTCGTACTCCCCCTTTGCTGGTCGCACTGCAGAGCAGGTCGTACCATCTATTGGGTGATGTTTGGTGGAGTTCATGAGGGTCTTGTGCATTCTTATGCCATTTAGGTCACCTCACTTCTACAATAACAAATAGAAAAAAATAGAATATTATATCAAACTTTTAGATGGTTTTCTTGTTGGTTTTTGGCTTCAGCTAGGCTATACAGCTTTGAGGATTTCATGGGTATTTTCTATTGATGTATCTCCTTCCTTGTGGCTTCTATTAAGTGTATCTTGGACATCTAGAGTCTTATTTTCTATTGTTATATATTATATTTGAATATCCCTTCATTGGTGATGATTAGAAGTCATTCTATGGTGTTCATATAGTTGGCCTGGATACAACGAAGGTGCGAAGTGTTGATCTGGCAAATGGGTATGTACTTATAATTCATATTTTGCCATAATATAAACTAGGTCTTTAATATTTTATCTATATTTGCTTTAGTTTTTCTAGGTTTTGGTTATATGCTCCATATTCTGTGTTTTCATTGCAAAAATCAAACATGCAAGAGGCAAATATAAAACCCTAAACCATCAACAAGTAGAAACACAAAAAAAATGATACAAAAAACCTAGCTGGGATAGTGTATGTTACATCCCATGTTCTTCACAATATTCCTCAAACTCATTTGATGTGAACTCACCACATCTATTTGATCTTAAGCACTTGATTCTAGCATTCATTTCATTCTCAACCATAGACTTGAAAATCTTGAATCTATTAAAAGCTTTTGATTTATCTTTCAAAAATGTAACCCATGTCATTCTAGAGTAATCATCAATGAGCAACATAAAGTGCCTTTCATCTTGGAGACTCCTTGTTTTGCTAGGACCACATAAGTCTATATGAATTAGTTCCAATGGTTTAGTAGAATAGTACTCCTTGGTCTTGAACCTAGTCCTTGTCTACCTCCCAATTTGACATTCTTTACAAAAGGTGCTTATAGGCTTGACAATCTTTGACATGTCTCTAACTGCATGTTTAGAGTTGGTCTTCACAAGACTGTCAAAGTTTATGTGTCCCATCCTCTTATGTCATAACCCACTTTCATTTGTTTATCCTACAAGATAGTTCCTTCCCTTGAATTCATTGAGGTTATACAAGTTATTCTCTATCCTACATGCTTCTACCACTAGTTTACCAGTACTTGCTCTTCTGATCTCACAACCTTGTGCATGGAAGATAAGATTATATCCTTTGTTGCATATCTAATTTACAGGGCTGATAAAATTTCTCTTATCTCCTATGATATGACTTGAGCATCCACTGTCTATAACCCAAGGATTTGCTTGCCCTTGTGCATGAAATGCAGTTTGGACAATCATTAAATTTTCACCTTCATGATTAGTCTTCTTGACTTTCCATTCCTTCTTCTGATCTATCTTTTGTTTTTCAGGAATATCATTTTTCTTACTAATGTCAATCATCTAAGTTCCCAATTTAACCAATCCACTTCTACAATCTCTTGCTATGCGCCCAAGGTTGTTGCATGTATGACATATTATGTTGTAATCAACTAATGGATCAAAATTATTTCTCCTTACAAAGCTACTTCTTTTCATCCTAGATCTGTACTCAATTGTTTTGTGACCATATTGATTGCAAACAAAACAATAACCAAAGAAGGCATAGTTAAACCTACTTATGAAGGTTTGTCTTGCAGGGATTCCTCTTTTGAAATTTTTCCTTTGAGAGATGACAGGGATGAAGTCAACTTCTTCAATAGATTCTTACTCTCCTTCTTCATTGAAATTTCTTCATTGAAAGGAAGCAAGGTATGCGAAAACAACTTCCTACACTGATCTAATGAGGAAAGTTATGCAAATTCCAATCTTTACTAGTTACAGGTTATTAGATGCACATTAAGAGAAAGGTAATAACACATTAAAACAAGTACAATGCTCACAACACAAGATATACATGGGGAAAACCCTTTTAGGTAAAAAACCTCACACTAAAAAACTTGCACATTGTATTATCAAATCAAAATATGATTACAACTCACTTGCAATGAAGCTCTTTCAGGAGTACACAATGTCAATTCTCATTCACATCTCATTACCTCTCACATTCTCCAGCCATTTATTTATCAAGCCTCTTTGGTGGTTATCCAATGTTAGTTTTTCCATGTTAGCCAATAACAAACTACCTACTGACGCCTTTATTAAATATAGGTCAATTTTTGCTTTGGAGGCATTTCCCCCAAACCCCTACCGTGGGCTCCTCCCCTAGGCTCCCACCAAGGGGATGGCCCCCCCAAGCCCCATACGAGGGGCTCCACCCCTCCTGCACTCCCCCATTAATTATTTTGGGGGGAAACCGTGGCTGACAAAGTCACCAAAATTTATCTTGCCACATGTACACAAGGTGCCAACATAGGGCAAAACTATGCCAAGTCAACATGGGATTCTACAACATGGTGTTGAATAAATAAATATAATAATAGGAACTTGCAAAGGTTGAGACACCTTAATTCCCAACATTCTCCCACTTATTGAACACATTTCAAAAGCCAACAGAATGACAAGACTTAACTACTAGGGGCTGAGAGGCCCATAGACTCTGAACATCATCTAAACTTCTTCATGCTCACAGGTTGTGTCAAGGCATTTGTAACATTCATCAAAGTTTCAACTTTCTCCAAATTCACCTTCCCATCCTCTACCATGTCATGAACAAAATGGTACTGGACATCAACATGCTTCATCCTCGCGTGGAAAGTAGGATTTTTCACCAAACACATGGCACTCTGACTATCACAACAAATGGTAATCTTCCCTACATTAAACCCAACATCAGAAAATAATCTTTTAACCCAAATGGTTTCTTTACAAGTATGAGTTGCTGCCATATACTCTACTTCAATAGTGGAAAAAGCAACCAAAGGTTACTGCTTACTCATCAAACTAATAGCACCATCAAACATAGTGAATGCATAAGCACTGGTTGGTGCAATCACAGTAGAAGGGTTCACAGAATGAACTATCTGAACTGTGCAACAAGAGTAAAGAAAACGGAAACAACTCAAAGTGATGGAACAAATGCAGATTCAGTCATTTAATCTATCATAGAATTCAAATAGAGATCGGCCGGCAACATGCGGGCTCACAATTAGGGCTCACAGGCCTGATTACATACATGCACAAGATAAAGGTTTGAAGCTCCTTAGCCAAAAAATGAATAAGCTATCTATCTAGAACTTAGTAACTTATGAACTACTTTCCTAAGGATCTATTACATCAATATATATCAAGTCTGGATCATAGGATTCCTCTGAGTTGGCCAAGGAAGATCACAAATTCCAAGAAGAGATGTAGCGTGTGTACACAGATAGGTCAGACCTAAATGCATAGAACACTTCTAGAAAATGAATGGAATGATGTACAGATCTTTGCAGAAGGTCGGCCATGAACCAAAGATCATTGAATGATGTGTCATTAGGCTTCACAGATCAGGAAACACTTCCGTAAGTTTCTCCTTCAGCTGGTTGTCTATGATTATCAAGATGCTCTGTTCTGAGAAATAGTTGATCTTCTAATAGCGATATCTTTCTAGTAATGATGTGCAGATCTCTGAATTCTAGCTATGATGTAGATGAATGAATGTAGATGCTAAGTCCAACTCCATAATGTCTGAAATACAACTAGACCAAAAATATAGAAACTGCTTCTGACTAAACTGAACTGGAAAATGAAAAGAAATAAACTAAACTACAAACAAATTGAAATGTAAATGTTTTTGGTTGATGCAAGATTGCTCTTGAACCAAGGATACTCCTACATCAGACATCTGAGGTTATTGAAAAGTGAGTCCCTCACTTTGCTGGGGCTAGGGGAGAACCAAGACGATCCACCTCAGCCTGAGAAATCCATGATGAATCTTCTTCTGGTCTACCTTTCCACTTCACAAGATATTCTTTGTATTGTCTTCCTCTAGTGCTATGTCCAAATCTGTTGTCTAAAATGTCTTCAATCTTCTCCGGTGCTTCTTGTGGTAACTATTTCTTCAATTCTTCTTCCATGTTGTCACTGAACTCTGCTTCATGATACTAATATAGGTCTGGAATGTTCAAAATAGGTGAAATACCCAATGTCTCCGGTAGCTCCACTTCATATGCATTCCCTGAATTAAATTTTTTGAGTATCCTACAAGGTCCAAACTTCTTCATCTTCAACTTGTTATATGTTCCTACTGGAAATCTTTCTTTTCTCAAGTACACCATCACTTCATCTCCAACTTCAAATTCCTTATGTCTTCTCTTCTCATCAACCTTCTCTTTGTATTTAGTGTTCATATTTTCCAAATGCTTCTTGACCTGATTATGTACTATCTTCATATGATCTGCAAATTCTTCTACTTCTGCACTTCTCTTTTCTTCCATACTGATATCTCTCAATTTTGCAACTCCTCTAGGGTTTACTCCAATAACAATCTCAAAAGGTGTTCTTCTGGTACTCATGTTCACTGAATTATTGTATGCAAACTTTACTTGTGAAAGAATCAAATCCCAACTTCTTGTCTTCTCTCCAACCAAACATCTCAACAAATTTCCCAAACTCCTATTCACTACCTCTATCTATCCATCAGTCTGTGGATGAAAAGTTGAACTAAACTTCAATTTTGTCTTCATCTTCTTCCAAAGTGTCCTTCAAAAATATCCAAAAAACTTTCTATCTCTGTCTGAAACTATGCTCTTAGGTAATCCATGTAATCTCACAATCTCCTTGAAAAATAGGTCTACTACATGCACTGCATCAGTTGTCTTCTTACAAGGTATGAAATGAGCCATCTTTGAAAATCTATCAACCACTACAAATATTGAATCATGTCCTCTCTATGTCTTAGGCAATCCCATCACAAAATCCATGCTTATGTCTTCCCAAGGTCTCTCCAGTATTGCCAAAGGTTTATACAATCTAGTATTTTGACTACTCCCTTTTGCAACTTGACAAACTCTACAACTCTGCACAAATCTCCAAACATCCTTATGTATCTGAGGCCAAAAGTAGTTTTCACTCACCAAAGCCATTGTCTTATCAATACCAAAATGTCTTATCAATCCACCACTATGCTTCTCCTTGACTAAATTATCTCTCATTGAACTTTTAGGTATGCACAACTGATTTCCTTTGAACAACATATCTTCTTGAATGAAATAGTCCAACCACTTACTCCTATCTATCATAACAGGTTCTTTACATGCTCTCCAAGGTTCTACAAAATTAGTGTCTCCCTCATACATGTTCTTCAATTCATCAAAACCCAACACTTCAACTCTCATTTCTGTCAACAAGTTTCTTCTTCTACTCAATGCATCAGCAACTTTTTTTTATTTTCCACTCCTATGCTTCAACACAAATGTATAACTCTACATGAATTCTACCCATCTCATATATCTCTGATTCAACTTACCTTGATTGTTCAAATATTACAAAGCTTGATGATCTGTATACAACACAAACTCCTTAGGTAACAAGTAATGTCTCCACTTCTTCAAGGCTTGAATTATGGCATAGAACTCTTGATCATAAACTAAATATCTCCTTCTTGCATCATTCAAATTCTCACTGAAATAAGCTACAGGTCTACCTTCTTGACTTAATACTTCTCCAATTGTATTTCCACTCGCATCACAATCTACTTAAAATACCTTATTGAAATCTGGTAATGCCAAAACAGGTTGCTGTGTCACCTACTTCAACAACTCAAAACTTTTATCTACTCCTGATGTCCACTTAAAGTCTTTTCTGTCACCTCTCATTGTCTCTGTCATAGGGTTACAAACTGAACTAAAATTTCTGATGAACTTCTGGTAGAAACTAGCCAATCCATGAAATGATCTAACTTCTCCAATGCTCTCCGGTGTAGGCCATTCAACAATTACTTTCACTTTCTTAGGGTTGCAGAAATCACAAATCCCAAATATACGCTCTTCCTTCATGAAACTACACTTCTTGATGTTTATCAACAATTTCTTTTCTCTCAACCTATGCAAAACTTGTTGAATATGCCACAAATGTTCCTCTTTTGTTTTACTAAAAATCAGAATGTCATCCAAGTATACAATAACAAACCTACCCAAGAATTTCTTCAAGACTTCATTCATCAACCTCATGAAAGTACTCGGTGCATTTGTCAATCCAAAAGGCATCACTAACCACTAATACAATCCTTCATTTATTTTGAAAGCAGTCTTCCATTCATCTCCTTCTCTGATTTTGATCTGATGGTATCCACTCTTCAAATCTATCTTTGTGAAATATCTTGCTTCACTCAAACAATCCATGATATCATCTATTCTAGGTAAAGGAAATCTATACTTAACTATAATCTTGTTTATTGCTCTAGAATCAGTACACATTCTCCACTCTCCATCTTTCTTCGGTGCTAATACTACAGGTATTGCACAAGGACTCAAACTTTTTCTGATCAAACCTTTCCTCAAGAATTCTTGTATCAGTCTATTCAATTCTTCATTCTCTGTCGATGTCATCCAGTGTACTACTTTGTTAGTCAAGCTTTCTCCTGGTATAAGATCCATGTGATGACTAATACTCCTTGTAGGTGGCAATCTATTAGATATATTATCTGATATGATGTCTTCATATTCTATCAACAACTCTCTTATCTCCTTCAGTTGTGTCTCTTCAATCTCCTTCAATGTTTCAGGCTTCTTAGGAATCGAGGCATAACACATATTCTCATGTCTCAAACCATCCAGTAATTTTCTTCCATCTACCAAACAGATTCTAGAGTTCCCACATACTTCACTCTTAGGATCATCTTCTAAAGGAATCAAAGTAATTCTCTTTCCATTTGTTGTTATAGTGTATGTATTCTTTCTCCCATCATGTATATCTTTTCTATCATATTGCCAAGGTCTACCCAACAAGATATGACATACATCCATACGCATAATATCACACAAGACTTCATCATGATAAGATCCAATATGAAATTTCACCAAACATTGTTCACTCACTAGTACCTTATGATCATCCTAAATCCATGCTATCTTATATGGCTTAGGGTGTTTCAATCTTTCCAACTTCATCTTAGTCACCATCTCCTCTAAAACTAGGTTATCCGAACTACCACTATCAATTACAACTTTACAACACTTACCTCCAAATTTACATCTAGTTCTGAACAAACTCTTCCTCTGCGGTGGTTCCTCATTTGTCTCTACATGAAATAGTGCTCTCCTCATCACAAGTGATTTTCCCTTCTCAGGTTTGCCGACTGAACTAGGGGATCCAATAGGTTCTTCTTCCACAGATGCTACTCTTCTACTATTTTCTATCCTCTTACTTGTACTACCCTGATTACACTCAAATGCTCTATGTCCTTCACCTCCACACTTGAAACAAGTACCTCTGAATGTTCTCTTATCCAATCCTCTTCCTTCTCTTCTGTACCCTTCATTCTGGAATGAATTATAGTTGCCCCTGGGATGAAAACTTATGTCATTTCTCCGGTATGCATTAGTATCTCTGTCATCCTTCTTAAATGGGTTGTCAAACTTGTTCTACTTTGGATGTGATCTGTCTCCTCCAGAATAAGTCCTACCTCTCTAAAATTTACCTCCTCTTCCTCTCTGTCTCTGATCATGCCTCTTATTTAGCTTCTCTTCAACCTTCAGGGCAAACTGATATGCTTCCTCCAAAGATATCATCCTTACCAAGCTTAGTTCTTCTTGAATGTTCAATCTCAGTCCATTGATGTATTAGCCACTTTCTCCTTGTTTTCTTCACTATATCCTGTCCTTATGATCATTTTATGGAATTCGTCAGTGTACTCCTTCACAAATTTCTCCTTTTGTCTCAGGTTTTGCAATCTTTTCAATAGCTCCAACTCATAGTCAACAGGTATAAACCGATTCTTCAACTTTGTCACCATCCTATCCCATTTTGTAATCTTTTCTTTTCCTCTTCTATTTTTTTCCAACTGAACTTCTTTCCACCATATAGCAACATGTCCTTTCAACTTTGTCTTTGTAAATTTCACCTTCTCTAGATCTGTAATCTCTTCATATTCAAAGTATTCTTCCATGTCATTTATCCAGTCAATCAATTCTTTAGGGTTTAAATTACCAGTATAGTTTAGCACATCAACTCTAGGTCTTTTTCCAATCTTTGAAATAGCTCACAGTATTGTTACTTGATTTGATTCTTCTTCTTCATCACCTCCTAGGGTTTTGCCAGTTTGTTCAACAGATTGAAATTCTTCTTCATCCTCACTTTCAACATTAGGTCTCGGTGTCAATCCTCTTCGCCTATCTTCTTCAACAGCATCCAATCGAATTCACATTGTTTTCATCATCTCCATCATCTCATCCATTCTTCCAGCCATTATTCCAACAATAACAACTCTCCATGGCGGTATTCTTCCTAGGATCAAGTGTAAACTGCCTCAGGTTCAGTGATTGGGCTACAAGATGACAACTGCCTCTCAATCGACGATTGGTTGTGACACAAGTAACCTACCTCAATTTGGCAATCTGTCCATAGCAATATCTTACAGAATTCCCTCGCCAACTTCACTCAATTCACTCCCAAAGATTCAAACTTTCACTCTGATACCACTTGGTGCAGTCACAGTAGGAGGGTTCACAGAATGATCTATCCGCGCAGTGTAAAAAAAGTAAACACAACAGAAACAACTCAAACTAATGGAACAAACACATATTTAGTTATTCAATATATCATAGAATTCAAATAGAGATCGACCGGCAACATGCGGGCTCACAATTAGGGCTCACGGGCCTGATTACATACATGCGCAAGATAAAGCTTTGAAGCTCCTTCACCAAAAAATGAATAAGCTATCTATCTAGAACTTAGTAACTTATGAATTGCTTTCCTAAGGATCTATTACATCAATATATATCAAGTCTAGATCATAAGATTCCTCCGCGTCGGTCAAGGAAGATCACAAATTCCAAGAAGAGATGTAGCGTGTCTACACGAATAAGTCAGACCTAAATGCATAGAACACTTCTAGAAAATGAATGGAATGATGTGTGGATCTTCAGGGAAGATCGGTCATGAACCAAAGATCATTGAATGATGTGTCATTAGGCTTCACAGATCGGGAAACACTTCCACAAGTTTCTCCTTCAACTGGTTGTCTATGATTATCAAGATGTTTTGTTCTGAGAAACAGTCAATCTTCTGATAGCAATATCTTTCCAGTAATGATGTACGGATATCTAAATTCTAGATATGATGTAGATGAATGAATGTAGATGCTAAGTCTAGCTCCACAAGGTCTGAAATGCAACTGGACTAAAAATACAGAAACTGCTTTTGACTGAACTGCCTGAACTAAACTGGAAAATGAAAAGAAATAAACTAAAATGCAAATATTTTTGGTTGGTACAAGATTGCTCTTGAACCAAGGATGCTCCTACATCACTGGTGGACCTCCTGCTATCAATATCACCTGCCCAATCTAAATCCAAAAATTCTCAAATACAAAGTGAATGCCAATCCCTTGTAGGATAACCATGATAACATGAGGAATACTCAGAAGTACCCTGCAAGTATCTAAACACTCTCTTCATTGCATCCCAATGTACCCATCTAGGATTAGTCATAAATTGAATAAGGACTCCCACTGCTTGGGTAATGTATGTTCTTATAGAAACAAAGCATACATCAAGATGCCAACCGCACTAGCATAAGGAACTCTACTCACATCCTCCATCTCAAAAGGAGACTTCAAACAATCTGTAATAGATAACTTTGTCCCCATCATAATAGGAACAGTCAACAGTTTACAAGCTTCCATGTTAAATCTTTCTAACACAGTGTTCACATACTTACTCTAGCCTAACCATAGTTTTCTGTTATCTCTTTCTCTTCTAATTTCCATTCCCAAGATGTATCTGGCTGCCCCTAAATCTTTCATCTCAAACTGTGCTGACAACTAAGACTTCATATCATAAATCAAATTCTTACCATTCCCAATGAACAACATATCATCAACATATAATGGAATAATGAGAATGAGATCATTATCTATCTTAAAGTAAACACAATGATCTGATTTTGATCTTAGAAATCCTAAACTCAACACAAATCTATCAAATTTCTGGTACCACATCCTAGGAGATTGCTTCAAGGCATACAAAGACTTTTTCAACTTGAAAACTAGATTTTCTTTATCTTTACCACATAGGGCTCTGGATGTAACATATAGATTTCTTCCTTCAAGTCACCATGAAGGAAAGTTGTCTTCACATCCATCTGTTCAACTTCTAAATCGTATGTTGCAACAAGTGATAATAAGAATATGATAGATATCATCTTTGCAACGAGAAAGAAAATCTCACCATAATCTATTCCCTCAACCTGGGAATAACTCTTCGTAACCAACCTTGCCTTAAACTTCTCAACACTACCATCTAAACTAAATATCTTCTTGAACACCCATTTGCATCCAACAGGTTTACATCCATCAAGAAAGGGCACTAGATCCCAAGTATTATATTTCTCCAAGGAAGCCATCTCTTCTTCCATGGCCTCTTTCCAGAAATCTGCATCACTCATACACATAGCCTTGCTTATGTTCCTAGACTCATCAGTGTTAGAAATCAAAGAAAAAATACAACTGGAATTATGCAACGAATAACCAAACCTATCAAGTTGTTTCCTTATCCACGTGGACCTCCTCAAAATTTAAGGTTGAGGTTCTTCATCTTCTTCTAAACTTTTAGAGACTAGAGCTCTCCTCATCATCAGGTCCAACATATGTCTTCAATTTAACTTTCTCAAGGGTGGAAGGAAGCTGAACCACATCCTCTTTCTCTTCTTCTTTCTCTAGTTGATAGAAGAAGGATTGAGCTCTCTAAAGATAGCATTTTTGCTATCATAAATCTCTCAGCCACTGGAGCCCAAATCTTGTACCCTTTCACACTGATGCCATAACTAATGAAGATACACATCACAACCTTGTTCTCCAACTTAGACCTCCTCTACTTAAGAACATGTGCATATGCCTCACAACCAAATACTTGAATGTGTCTTAATAAAGGCTTTTTACTAAACCATGCCTCCATAGGTGTCTTATCAACAAGCGTTGATGTAGGAGACCTGTTAACTAGGTAACAAGCAGTAGCAATAGATTTAGCCCAGAACTTTTGTTCAAGGCTAACTCCACTTAGAATACTCCTTGCCCTCTCCATCAATGTTTTGTTCATCCTCTCTGCAACTCCATTCTCTTGAAGGGTATACAAAGTTGTCTTGTGCCTCTTAATCCCATGTTCTTTACAGAACTTGCGAAATCTATTGAACAAATCTCACCACCATTATTAGTCCTTAAACACTTAATCTTTCTATCCTTTTGATTATCTATAAGAGATTTGAACTCTTTGAATCTATTAAAGACTTCATTTTTTCTTCTAAGGAAATGCACCCATATCCTTCTACTTTAATCATCAATGAATGAAACAAAGTAAAAAGATTTTGAAATTGAAGGAACATTAACTAGACCAAACACATTAGAATGAATCAAGTCCAACACCTCAGAAGATTTGTGAGAACTAGAATAAAACTAAACATAGTTTTTTTTACCATAGATGCAATTTTCACAAAAATCAAACTCAGGATTGCAATCATTCATACCCTCAACGAGATTTTTTATTTTTTAGGGCCCTCAAACTATTTTCACCAATGTGACCAAGCCTCTAGTTCCATAACATTGTCTTCTCAACTGGAAGTTTCATCTCCATAGAATGAGCACCATTATGTACCCAGAAAGCATGACCATCAGAAGTAGATACAACAGTCCTCTTCGCTGCTGGTACCAATGGTGAGGATGAATACTCTGAATTCTTTTCTTTGAAACATAGGCACTATTGCACTTTATCACACATGCATCAAGATAAAATAGAGTGCCAATCTGAACACCCTTAGCTAGCACCATATCTCTATTGGCAAAAGACACTACATAGCATTCAGAGGAGTTCTCATTAATGGCTACTAAGATTGTCCCACACCTCCGTAATGCAGTATCTAATCATACCGGAAGTCAGAACAATAATCTAAGTCCGGGAGCCTAAAACAAAGTATATAGCAGAGTCCAGTATTTTGGTCCGAATCTCTCTGGTCAAAAGACATGGTATGCTATGTTGGCAAGAGACAGAGTGTAGCTTCATGAGTGTTGTCACTGATGGCAACAAAGTTCATCCCACCCATCCGTAGGACATGGTGTGCCTATACCAGAAGTCAGATTGAAGAGTGTTGAGGTCTGATAAGCAAGAACAGAGCATGTAGCAAGGTCTGACAGTCAGGTCTGGATCTCTTAGAGGAAGTATCTCAGTAAAGTGTGGACTTGGGGAAGTCAAGAGGAGTACCATGACTAATAGATTCTAGGGATTGAGCCTCCGGTGAAGAAAGAGTGAAGAGATATGAGCACCTAAGTATTAGGTTCCTGTTTGGCAGAGTAGACTAAGGAAGAACTAACCAGCAGAGTATCAAACCTTGATCCAGATAAGATATTGATGGTGATCAAGCTTCCTGAGGTATCATTCATGATTGGCCAACATGATTGATGACTTCTATAAGCATCTCCTTGATATGCATTAGTTGATAAGCAAGGATTTAGCTGACAAATCGGAGTTTGGGAAAATATTGACTATTCCGGATGCCGACTAGAAAGGTATTGAAATCATTAGTGTGGACATATATACCAGATGGATTTGGATGTGAAGAAGTGTGTGGTGTATTTTGAAGTGCAAATAAAAGCAGAGAGCAAAGTGGAAGCAGTAATACAGGTCCAGTATGTGACAAGACAGCAGCACCTAAGAAGAGGAAGAATGAAGTGCAGTAGATCATTGTACTGAACTTAACTGGAACTAAACTTCAGCATGTGTGGATGCTTCTCATCAGTTCAAGTATCTTGTTACTCTCTTATGACTTGTAGACAGTGAGTCTCTTGTAGGCAGTGAGCCTCTTGTGAGCAGTGTGCTTGGGCAGTGAGCCCTAATTGGCAAGTGCCATTTTGTACTACCTTATTCTTTTAATAGAGAATACTATCTTGGGTTAATCACCCTGTGGTTTTTCCCTTAACAGGGTTTTCCATGTCAAAATCATTGTGTTATGTGTATTGAGTTTATTTCTGCTTTCATGGTTATGCATGCTTACTTAATCTGATGCTGCACTAATTGTTAAGGAAGAACAGAAAGTTAAAATAATCTAGATAACTGATTCACCCCCCACCTCTTAGTTATCAATAATTGGTATCAGAGCCAAGTTCCTCCAAACAAAGCCTAACAGCTTGAGGAAGATCTGGGAATCACAATGGATATGTATGGCATGAGGGAACAACTTCAGTCTACCCTAGATGATCTTGAACAATCTCACTCCGAGGTCAATAACTTGAAGGAAAGACTCAAATAGCCTGATGATTTCATAAATGAACTAAAAGAGAAACTAAGCATCTCTATGAAAAAGAGAAAGGAACTTCTTCAACAATTAGCTAGTCAAAGTGAAGCCAATAATACTGATGAAGATCTGAAAGAGAAGAACAAGTTATGTGAGAAACTATCAAAAGAGGTCATTATGGTAAGACATGAAATGGAATCAGGGGTTATGAAATTCACTCAAGAAATTGAAGAGAAAAGAAAAGTTAAAGATGATCTAAGACAATCTCTCAAGGAGAAGTCAGAAGATTGCCATAAAATGGATAGAATAATCAGGCATCTGGAATCTAATCTTGAAGAAGCAAGAGATAATGAAGAACAACTTGAGAATCAGATTGACTCTCTTAAAAGGGATCTTCAAACAACAAATGAATACAAAGAGAAATTCAAGATAAGTTCTGCTCAACTTGAAGTTCTTCAAAGCCAAAAGAGGGTAGATGACAAGCCAGGCTTGGGGTATGAGAAAGGTGAAAGCTCTGGATCCGGTCAAAATAAATCTAGATCTAGAAATCCAAGGAATAGGCCTAGAAGACCTCCAGTAAGGCAACCAAATGCTCAGAGATATCCATCCTTCAATGGATACTGCCATAACTGCAACAACTTTGGTCATAAAGCAACTCAGTGCTGAAGAAGAATGAATCAAACTAACTCATCCTTCTCCGAACAGTGTTTTAACTGCAAAAGGTATGGTCGCAAATCTCATAAATGTAGAAATATGCAAATGAACAATTCATTCAATGGTAGATGCTTTGCATGCAATAGAATGGGACATATGGCTAATCAGTGTAGATCAAAAGGATATCAGTCAAATATGCAAAGAAATGTTGTTTGCTACAATTGCAATAGATCTGGTCATATTGCCAAATTCTGCAGAAGTAAGAATCAGGATAAAAAGGGTCCGGTGCATCATAATAAAACCAAGACAAAAGAAAAGGCAAAGTGAATATAGATGAAATTCAAAGGGAGATGAACAAGATTTGGGTGAAGAGGAGTACAGAAAATGTTGAGGATGGATCCGCACCAGAATCTGGCGCTGATATTCCTTCTGAAAACTAAATAGATGAGCTCTGGCTCGGGGAGAGTCACAAAAATAAAATAATTTCCCCCAGCTAGTCAATTGGTCCCTAAAATTGGCACATGGAAGGTTGCGGATTAAAAAGGCTCTCAGAGAAACATCTAAATAATCCTTGGTAAAGATATGGAAGATCTGCAAGAAACTTAGAAGAGGTTAATCTCCCAAGATTGATCCGGTTCAATAGTCATCCGGTAAGAAGCAAGATTTTCACAGTTAGATCCGGCATGATTCAAAATTAAGAAATCTTGATCTGCAGATAGATCAAATGATTGGGGAAATGAAGATAGATTGTCATTAATCACAGAGAATAACTCTAAGTGTATCTCAGTGATCCGGAAAAAGATCTTTCTCAGAATAAGGAGAACAAGGCAATCGGAATCACTTAAGTTGCGCATTTATTGCAATGTGGAATTAGGGTTTGCTCAGAGATAAAAGGGTTATTTTGTTTGTCATTTGTACATTTTCATTTGAGAAGAAAAGAGAAGGAGCTCTACAACAAATTATCTCAAGCCTCTCAAGGATCATCCACAGAAATTGACTTATCCAACAATTCGATCCAACTCATTTCGTGAACCCTAAAAGCGTAAAAGGTATTTTTTGTTCTTGAATATCTCTCTGTAAATCTTTTGGAAGATGGATACACTGAATGTTGTGAAGATTACTGATAGGCCACCCCCTAAATTTAACAAGCATCCCTACAAATCTCTAGAAGTAGATCCCTCAGGTGCATTTTCCAGCATTCTGCATGGTGTTTTGCATGTAGAAGATGTTAGGGTTTACATTCATGCGAATATTAAAGAATTTGGGGAATCCAAGCTGATGGATATCTACCACAAGGAACTGATAGATGACTCATTTGATCCCAAACCCCAATATAAGGCCATCCGAGATAAGCATTTCAATCAGTGCATCCATTTCCCCTATTTTGCAGAAGATGAATGGGTCTGGTATGTTCTAAGTAGAATGCATGACAACTTTATGTGGTTAATGAGGCCCTTCAAGATAACCAAGGATGCCATTAGGGCAGTTACCGAATTGCACTCATCCGATGGGATACCTGCTCTCAAATCTGTCAAGAATCAGACAGTGAGTGAGGCAACCAGATCAAAATTTGACAAGAAAGCAATGACTATAGAAGATATCACTGATTCGGATATCAAGTTTGCCTATATGATAATTGGCTATAAGATATATCACTCTAGCAGGGAGAATTTAGTATCCAGAACAGCTGTGTATACTGCTTATGAAATGCTAAGGAAAAATGCTGACTATGATCTCTGTGAACTTCTTCTGAGCCAACTATTAGAAAACTTACAAAGGATCAAGAAGGACAAGAAAAACTCATTCAAATATGGTGGTCTGATATTGTGTCTATTCTTTTACTTTATGAATGAGTTGCCCAGATCCAGTGGTTAGATGTGGCAAAATGACAGACCAATAGCCATAGAAATCAGAGGTTATTTGCATGGAATTGGTGATGCCAAGGCACAAAATACAGCACTTTGGGGCTACTTCAAGAACTTTTAGAGTATGATGCAAGCCAGAGAGAGAATTCCCAAATCACTAGTTGAAAAATATAAGGACACAATATGCTTTATGGTAGAAACTGATCAATGCCTAATGGAGGTAGTGGAGCCAAGGACAATCTGGATCATACCAATGGGATATGAAGTAGATGAGAAAATTGTAGAGCTACATGTTCAACACAGGTTGAGTCAGCCCAAGGATCCCAAGATAGAAAGATTTGAAACCTACCAAGAGCTAAGTGTAAAAGTTCATATTGAACTTAGACAGCCTGAGATCAAGAGAAAAGTAAAAAGGGAAGTAGAAGAATTCGCCAAAAGGCATGGAATATCAAAGGAGGCAGTTGATGCCAATAGAGAAGATGGAAAGGGCAAAGAAAGAAAAGGAAGAAGCAGAAAAAGAAAGTGCTCTGGTAGAAGCCCCCTCCCAGACCAGATCCTCTAAGAGCTCTACACCTGCCACTGCTAAGAGCTCAAAGGCATCAAAACTGGAAGCAAAATCATCTGGTAAAGGAGAAAAGAGAACAAAGACAAAGGCTACAAGATCATACACAAGCCTCAAGGATGATGAAGAAATAGAGACAGATGAGGAAGTAAAGAAAATGAAGAAGAAGAAAACAACTGGTGAACCCTCTACCGATCAAGACAAAGAAGAGAAGGCAGAGGAATTGGTTGAAAAACCTACTCTCCGCATTGATGATATCATCAAATCAGTTACTATTGATGGGAACTTACAACCAATGGTTGAATTTTATGATGAATATAACGAAACTGATCAGAAGATATTGCAAGATGCCACAGTCAGGTATCTAAACATCTACAACAAAGCATTCATTGAAATTATATCTTTGATTCCAAAAATCTTAGAGAAGGAACTTGAAATAAGGAAGAACAATGCCCAAGCAAAAGATCTAGAAATCTAGGAGCAGATTGCTATTTAGCTCTATCTGTCCATTACCCCTAAACAAATGAACATTATCTTCAAGGATTGCAAGGATGAGTTCCAGAGCAAAGCTAGAATGAATCAACTTATGCTTGGAGAAACTGACAAAGTTGCAAAGGAAATAGAAGATATCCTTTGGAATGCCTTCAAAAGATTCAACCTTCCTATTATAGAGGACTTAGGTGATGAACCCTCTGCCATGGATGACAAAGGAGAATCTACTGAGACAGTGGCAGAAGAGGCAAAGAAGATAGGTGAGGAGAAAACTAAGGATCTGGATTCCTTTGTTCCAGAAGAGGAAGTCCAAGAAGAAGTAAATATCTCTCATCCGGATTCCCCTGCAGACTCTAAATCTAAAGAAGAAGAAAGATTAGAGGAGAAAACTAGTTAGGAAGAAGAAGTAAAGGAAAAAGAAAAAGATCAAACAGAGAAGACTCCAGGAGACAGTTCTGAGACTACAGAAGGGAAGAAGACTCTGTCTCCGGTAAGAGACACTGCAGAAACTGTCAAAGATTTCTTGACCAAAGAGATGATGGAGTTTGATGAACTGGAACTGCTTCAAGGACCATTCAATTTTGATTCCCTCTCCCCAGTTCAAACCATGAAGCTAGCATCCTTTACTCAAGCAAAGGCAAAAGAAAAACTTCTGAAGTCTCACATGGAAGATTGTGAGCTCATAGAAAATGCATCTGGTGTATTGGAGAAGATCATGCCATCCTTCCAAAAGGATCCTTTGGCCTCCACATCCAATAATCTAAAGTCTCTTGTAAATTATGTTCATACACATTTTGATTCCTTAGAGAAGTCAGCAGAAGAAAAGGTCTAGAAGGAGTTTTTGTGAAAGAGACTCTCTGAGGTGCAGAGTCTAATAACAAATGATAGGAGAGTTATGGATATTGGAATAAAGAGCTTAGAAAATGCTCTTAAAGATGGCAGAGATATATATAAATTTTGTTTATCCTGGCCCAAAGTGACCAAGGACATTGAGAAGAAAGTAAAAGAGCAAGAGGATAAATTGTTAAGTTTATCTCAAAGTTTTGATCCTCTCTCCTCTTCCATAATCAATCAAGAGTGTCAGACTATTGCAATCACAAATGAAATAAAGAAGCTTGAGAAGGAGAAGAAAAATAGAATAAACAAGTTAAGTGAACTTAGAGGGATCATTATCCCTAAGTTAGAGGCTATGCATGAAGCCCTAACTAATGCTCAGGCAACAGCCCGGACCAGTGATCCGTCAGATCTAAAAAGGGCAGAAGCTTTTGCATTCCTGTTGAGTGGTCACATCTCAATTTTGGACAGGATGAAGAAGAGTTGGGCAATAGAAATGGTACAGTTGAAGACCACTTTTGTAGATATAATTCAGTATATGTAAGTAAAACATGTATATATGTTTTTGCGGACAAGTATAGATTGTTTTTGGGAAATTTTGGTGTGCGGACCCTACCCTTTGCCATTGATGTCAAAGGGGGAGTGAGGAGCAGTGAAAAATGTGGAATCCAGCTAAGGGGGAGCTCTGGTAAAGTGTACATTAGAACAGAGCATCAGCCAAGGGGGAGTGTAGTGTGACACTTAGTCATTTTTCACTAAGTGTTGCCATCAATGCCAAAGGGGGAGATTGTTGGCAAGAGACACAGTGTAGCTTCATGAGTGTTTTCATTGATGGCAACAAAGTTCATCCCACCCATTCGCAGGACATGGTGTGCCTATACCGGAAGTCAAATTGAAGAGTGTTGAGGTCCGATAAGCAAGAACAGAGCATGTAGCAAGGTCTGACAGTCAGGTCCGGATCTCTTAGAGGAAGTATCTCAGTAAAGTGCGGACTTGGGGAAATCAAGAGGAGTACCATGACTAATAGATTCCAAGGATTGAGCCTCCGGTGAAGAAAGAGTGAAGAGATATGAGCACCTACGTATTGGGTTCCTGTTTGGTAGAGTAGACTGAGGAAGAACTGACCGGCAGAGCATCAGACCTTAATCCGGATAAGATATTGATGGTGATCAAGCTTCCTGAGGTATCATTCATGATTGGCCAACATGATTGATGACTTCTATAAGCATCTCCTTGATATGTATCACTTGATAAGCAAGGATTCAGCCGACAGATTAGAGTTTGGGAAAATATTGACTATTCCAGATGCCGACTAGAAAGGTATTGAAATCATTAGTGTGGATATATATACCAGATGGATTTGAATGCAAAGAAGTGTGTGGTGTATTGTGAAGTGCGAAGTGCAAAGAAAAGTAGAGAGCAAAGTGGAAGCAGTAACATAGGTCCAGTATGTGACAGGACAACAGCACCTAGGAAGAGGAAGAATGAAGTGCAGTAGATCAGTGTACTGAGCTTAACTGGAACTGAACTTCAGCATGTGTGGATGCTTCTCATCAGTTCAAGTATCTTGTTACTCTCTTATGACTTGTAGACAGTGAGTCTCTTGTAGGCAGTGAGCCTCTTGTGAGCAGTGTGCTCGGGTAGTGAGCCCTAATTGGCAAGTGCCATTTTGTACTACCTTATTCTTTTAATAAAGAATACTATCTTGGGTTAATCACCCCATGGTTTTTCCCTTAATAGGGTTTTCCACATCAAAATCATTATGTTATGTGTATTGAGTTTATTTCTGCTTTCATGGTTACGCATGCTTACTTAATCTGATGTTGCACTAATTGTGAAGGAAGAATAGAAAGTTAAAATAATCTAGATAACTGATTCACCCCCCCTCTCAGTTATCAACATGCTATAGATCTAAGGTTGTTGATAGCATAGAAAATACACTCTAAATCTAGAATTTTTCCATTCGGTGATGAAGGAATCAAATGTTATTAGCATCTATGTATCGGGTTCCAGTGTGACAGAGCAGACAGAAGAATAACGGGTAGACCTTGCAGAAGATCTTGTTTCTAGATGAATGGAAGTTTCTTGTTAGACAAATGGTGGCATTCAGTAACTATGGCCGACATGAGTAATGATTTGCAAGAGTAAGTTTTGGTCCGCACTCCAAGTTATGCATAGATCTAGTCGACAGGGCTAAGCATTCTTAGGTGTTCTAAGTAGTATTGAAGCTGACTGGTATAATGATTATAGATCTTGTTGTGGATATATATAGTCAATGAATTCAGTCATTTAGGATATGAAAGTGTGTGTGAAAGGAAAGTGGATGTGAATAGAGCAAAAATCTAAGGTGTGAATAAGAGTAGAACAGTGAGAAGAACAAAGCTAGGATGAAGTGTGTAAGATCAATTTTTGTACTCAACCAAAACTGAAATATTCGCATAAGTAGATGCTATCATCAGTTCATATCTTTGTCTTTCATTTTTAATATTGTCTTAGGCAGTGAGCTCTAGGTAGTGAACCTGAATGCATGTGCATTCTCATTTTGTATCAATACTTTTAACAGGGTATTAAATTCTTGTGGGTTAACCCCCACCGTGGTTTTTCCCTTAACTGGGTTTCCACATCAAAAATCTTGGTGTCAAATGTGTTATTTCATTTCTACTTATGTGATGACTGAAATGTTTATTTCATTAACTATTTTCAAGTTGTAAAAGAAATAAAAAGATCAAGAATATGTGACAACTGATTCACCCCCCCTTCTCAGTTGTCCGAACCTAATCCAATAATTAGCATCAGAGTAAGGATCCTTAGAGAAGCCTAATAGCTTAAGGACAAGATCTTGGAAGAAGGTTCAATGGGTTCACTAAGAGATCTTTAATCAACCCTAGAAGAACTTGCTCAATCTAGAACAAAAATTAGTAATCTGAGAGGTGAACTTAAAGATGTTGATGACACCATTGAAATGTTAAAAGATAAATTAAAGAAATCTTTGCAAAGAAAAAAAGGATCTACTTTTGTAGCTATTCAGTTTACCTGAAGAAAATAATTTGAATGAATCTTTGGAAGAAAAAATAAAAGAATGTGAAAAGCTCTCAAAAGAAGTCGATGTTCTAAAAATTGAAATGGAATCTGGGGTGATGAGGCAAACCAAAGAAAGTGAAGATAGAAAGAAGATTGAAGAAGATCTGAAACACAAACTAAAAGAAAGATCTAAAGAATGTTGCAGATTGGATGGAATAGCCAGCCATCTAGAGTCTGATCTGCAAGAAAGTAGAGACAATGAGAGAGAACTTGAAAGGCAAATAGTCATTCTCAAACATGACCTAGATATTGCAAATGAATACAAGGAGAAGTTCAAGATAAGTTCAGCTAAACTTGAAGCACTACTTGAAGGACAAAAAAGGGTCGATGACAAGCATGGTCTTGGATATGAGAAAGGTGAGAGCTCCGGATCAGGACAAGAAAATCCTCAACCTAAGAATGGGAGAATCATACCTAGAAAACCTCTGATAAGACAGCCAAATGCTCAAAAATATCCATCATTATATGGAAATTACTTCAACTGCAACAAATTTGATCATAGAGCTACTCAGTGTAGAAACAGAGTAAATCAAAATGGCCCATCCTTCTCTAGTCAATGCTTCAAGTGTAACAGGTATGGTCATAGATCAAATGAATGCAGAAGTATGACAATGAATAATTTCAATAATAGAAGAATTAGCAATTCTTTCAATGGTTACTGCTTTGCTTGCAATGGGTTTGGACATATGGCTAATCAGTGCAGATCAAGAGAAAATTAGAAAAGAAATGTTGTGTGCTTCAACTACAATCAATTTGGTCATATTGCAAGATTCTACAGAAGTAAAGACTATGGAAGAAGAGGTCTAGTAAATAGAAAACCAGAACAAAGACAAGACAAAGGCAAAGAAAAAATTGATGCGAATGAGACTCAGGATGAATCAAACAAGATATGGGTCAGGAAAACCATTATGAATGACAGTAATGGATCCACACCGCAATCTAGTGCTGTTAATTCCTCTAAGAATTAAGTTGGAAGCCTTGGCTTAGGGGAAGCAACCTTACAAATCAAATTACCCCAGCCAGTAAGTTAGTGCCCAGATCTGGCATAGTAAGAAAAGAGATCTTAAATTATCTTTAGATCATATGGAAGAATTTTTGGAAGATAAGAGATGGATATGGCAATATGCAGAATGATACATCAAGGGTTAATAAAAAATAGGGCAACCAAATGCGCTAGGGCAGAGCATTTATTACAAAGGCAAATTAGGTGATGCGAAGCTTAAAAGGGTCATTCACTCCTCATTTTAAACACTTTACATCAAAAAGAAAGAAGTGGACAATCCTAGACTGAGAATTCTCAAAAGTCAGAAGTGAAAAGGATTTCCAAGCAAAAACCCCAATCTGCGTGGTAAGGAATTTTCTGTTTTATGTAAAATCTTTTGAGTTTTTAATTTTTGCAAATGGCTACTCCTCTAGTGGTAGATGTTACTAAAAGGCCTCATCCCAAGTTCAAGAAGTATCCATTCAAATCTGTAGAGGTTGAGCCATTAGGTGCATTTTCTGGAGTTCCATACGGGGTTGTACATGTTGAAGATATAGGGCTTACATTCACTGCAATATAGAGGAATTTGGAAATCTAAAATTACTGGATTTATTTGAAAACCACTTGAAGGATAACAATCACCAATTGAAGCTAGAATATAAAACCCTAGAAAATAAAAACTTCATACAAGTTATTGAATTTCCATCCTTCGATGAAAGCGAATGGGTTAGGTATGTATTGAGTCGGATACATGATGAGTTTATGTGGTTGTTGAAGCTGTTCAAGATTACAAAAGATATAATCTGAATTGTGACTAGACTGAATGCAAGCGGTGGGCAACCCATGCTTAAGGCTGTGAAAAATCAAATAGTAACTGATGTAACTAGAGCAAAATTTGACAGAAGAGTTATGACTATCAATGACATCACTAATCTAGATGTCAAGTTTGCTTCGATGGTAGTTAGGTATAAGATCTACCACTCCAGTAGGGAGAACTCAGTCTCTGGAACAGCTATTTATGCCGCATATCAGATGATAAAGGAAAATGTGGATTATGACTTATGTGAGCTTCTATAAAGCCAACTACTAGAAAACCTGAATAAAATAAAAAAGGACAAGAAAAATTCCTTCAAGTATGGTTCCCTGGTGATATGTATCTTTCTATACTTCATGAATGAGGTTTCGGGAGTTCCAGGTATACAATGGACATCTGACAGACCAGTGGCATGGCAAATTAGGGATCTTCTTCACAATCTTGGTGATTCCCAGACACAAAAGACTGTTATTTGGGGTTACTTCAAGAACTTCTAGAATTTGATGCACGTAAGGGAAAGAATTCCTAGTTCAGTTGTTGAAAAGTATGAAAATGAAATATGTTTCATGGTAGACACAGATAAATGTTTGATGGAAGCTGTAAAACCAAGGACAGTGTGGATAATGCCCATGGGCTATGAAGTGGATGAGGAAATTCTAGACATGTATGCTCAACATCTCCTGAGAAAACCTAAAGACACCTCTATTGAAAAGTTTAGAACATACAAGGAACTAAGCCTAAAGCTATATGTGGAACTTAGACAGCTAGAAACAAAAATAAAGGTACACAAGCAAGTAGAGATGTATGCAGACAGCATTGGGATTACAAAAGAAGCAGTGAAAGAAAATAGATAAAGGATTGAAAAGATAAAGAACACGAAGTAGGCAAAAAGTGAACCTGTAATCCCCTCGGAAGACCCAAGAAAGACAAGGAGTTTTGCAACTCCTACTGAACCTCTCAAGACCACTCACACTAAGAAGTCAGAAGCCACTCCATCCGGTGAAGGAGGGAAAATGAAGAAAACCAAGGCAACAAAAATCCTCAAGAGCACACAAGAGGATGAGGAGACTGAAACAAATGAAGAAGTGAAAGAGATAAGATCCAAAAGGGTCAAAACTTCAAAAATTTCTAAAGATCAACCATCTGGAACCATGAGGGCTAGTGAAAAGCTAGTATCCAGTAAGGTTGCCATGACTATTGATGAAATTGTAAAAACAATCACTGTTCATGGAAACTTAAAACATATCAGAATTTACTATGATAATCTTGATCAAGCTAATAAGAAAACTTTAGAAGATGCCATTATCATATATCTAAATAAGTTCAATAGAGCCTTGTTGGAAATCCTACAAGAACTTCCTAAAAGTTTGAGGAAAGTAATGGAAATGAGGAAAGATGCAGCCAAAGAAAAGGCTATAGAACTCAGAGAGTATGTTCTCTCCTCTTTGTGCCCCATGATAACTACAAAAGAAGCAGATAAAATCCTCAGTGAAGTCAAAGATAAATTTAGAAGCAAAGTCCAGATGAACAATCTAATGCTTGGTGAAACTGAAGAAATTGCAAAGGAAACAGAGGAAACTCTAAGAAAGGTTGTAGACAAAAATAAGTACTACATTATCTTAGAAAAGCAAGATGAAGACAATCCTGCTACTCTAGAAGAAAAAACTAACAAGAGAATCAATTATCAAAGTATCACTCTAGATCCTCTGGAACTTGATTCATCAAATCTAAATATTGGAGAAGTTCAGGAAGAGGAACAAGTCAATCAGGAAGACATTGAGATGATAAATAGAATAATTGATGAAGTGGAATCTCCTCCACCTGATCACTCTAAGAAGAAAGAGAATTTTGCTACCACTCAAAACCCTCTGAATCAAGCAGCAAGTGATGAGCAAACAGAAATGAGTCTCTCAAAAGAGAACACAGAGAAGATTAATACAGAGAAAGTGAAGGAAAAAGGAAAGGAAGACAAAGTAGAAGAAGATGGTGCAAATGTCGAAGCACCTAAAGCAAACAAAGCAGAAGAAGATGGTGCAAATGTTGAAACACCTAAAGCACCTAAAGCAGATGATCAAAAAGATGATTCAGTAAATGCAGCAAGAGACATTGTATATGCAGTGAAAGATTCTCTTGAAAAGGAAGTGATTGAGCTTGATGAGCCTGAACTACTCCAAGGACTAACCAATCCAGATGTGCTCTCTCCATTTCAATTGATGAAAATAGCATCCTTCACTCAAGTAAAAGCCAAAGAAAAGATGATGAAATATCACTTAGAGGACAATGAGCTATTGGGGTTAGCAACCGAAGTGTTAGAGAAATTAATGCCAACTTATCAGAAAAATCAAAATGATTCCCCCTTCGGCCATTTGAAAAAACTTTTAAGTTCAGTTGACTCACATTTTGAGTCTTTTGAAAAGTCTGCAGAGGCAAAGGTTCAGAAAGAGTTTTTGAATAAGAAATTTAATCAAGTTAAGAATTTGATAAGGAGTGATAGAGTGGTACTGGGCATTAGCATAAAGAGCATTTAGAATGATCTAAGTGATGGAAAAGATATATATAAATTTTTTCTATCATGGACTAAAGTCAATAAGGATGTTGAGAAGAAGATAAAGGAAAAAGAACAGAAAATATCAGTTCTATCCCAAAATTTTGATCCTCTAAATGCCTCTCCCATAAGTCAGGACTGTCAGATCATTAGCCTGACAGATGAAATAAAGAAACTTGAAAAAGAGAAAATTAATACTATGAAGAGGATGTGTGAACTCTGGGGATTGATTGCCCCCAAGTTGGAAGCCATGCATAATGCCTTATCCGAAGCCCAGAATGTACTCTAGACAAGTGATCCTCCGGATCTGGCTAAGGCAGAAGCATATGCATTTTTGTTGAGTGGGCACATCTCACTCTTGGATGGAATGAAGAACACTTGGGCCTCTGAACTTGTGCAATTAAAAACCAGTTTTCCAGACATTCTCAAGTTCATGTGAACAAGACTTGATGAATTGTTGTACATATGTGATAGTATAAACAGACTCTTTTTTTTGAGAATTTTGACTTGCGGACCCCACCCCTTTCCATTGATGTCAAAGGGGGAGTGAAGGGTAGTGAAAAATGAGGAGTTTAGAAAAGAGGGAGAATCAGAATAAGTGAAGAGCACGAATGCACAGTCAAAGGGGGAGTTGCTCTAAGACACTTAGTCATTTTTCACTAAGTGTTTCCATCAATGCCAAAGGGGGATATTGTTAGCAAGAGACACTGCATAGCATTGATAAGAGTTGTCATTAATGGCAACTAAGATTGTCCCACACCTCCACAGTGCAGTATCTAATCATACTGGAAGTCAGAAAAATAGTCTATCTAAGTCCGGGAGCCTGAAACAGAGTATATATCAGAGTCTGGTATTTTGGTTCGGATCTCTCCAGTGGAAAGGCATGGTATGTTGTGGATCTAAGGTTGTTGATAGCATATCAAATACACTCTAAATCCAAAACTTTGTCATCCGGTGATGAAGGAATCAAATGTTATTAGCATCTATGTATCGGGTTCTAGTCTGACAGAGCAGACAGAAGAAGAACAGGTAGACCTTGCAAAAGATCTCATTTCTGAATGAATGGAAGTTCTTGTTGGACAAATGGTGGTATTCAATAATTGTGGCTGACATGAGTAATGATTTGCAAGAGTAAGTTTTGGTCCGCACTCCAAGTTATGCATAGATCTAGCTGATAGGGCTAAGCATTCTTAGGTGTTCTAACTACTATTGAAGCTAACTAGTAGAATGATTATAGATCTTGTTGTGGATATATATAGTCAATGAATTCAGTCATTTAGGATGTGAAAGTGTGTGCGAAAGGAAAGTGGAAGTGAATAGAGAAAAAATCTAAGGTGTGAATAAGAGCTGAACAGTGAGAAGAACAAAGCTAGGATGAAGTGTGTAAGATCAGTTTTTGCACTCAACTAGAACTGAAATATTTGCATAAGTAGATGCTATCATCAATTTATATCTCTATCTTTCATTTGTAATATTGTCTTAGGTAGTGAGCCCGAATGCATGTGCATTCTCATTTTGTATCAATACTTTTAACAGGGTATTAAATTCTTGTGGGTTAGCCCCCACCATGGTTTTTCCCTTAACCAGGTTTCCACATCAAAAATCTTGGTGTCAAATGTGTTATTTAATTTCTACTTATGTGATGACTGAAATGTTTATTTCATTAACTATTTTCAAGTTGTAAAAGAAATAAAAAGATCAAGAATGTGTGACAACTAATTCACCCCCCCTCTCAGTTGTCCGGACCTAATCCAACAATCTCTTCTAGTCATCTTACATCCTCCATTCAAGAAAACAACCTATACATCCACATCATTCAACTTACTTACAAATAATAGGTTCCATGCCAAACCAGGGATATGCAGAACATCATTGATCCCCTTCACTCGTCCATCAAAGAATTGAATCAAGACTCTTCCACGGCCAGCAATCTTTAGGTGGGAGTCATCACCCAACTACACCTTCCCACCATCATATTCTTCATACTTTGAAAACCAACCCTGATGAGAGCTCATGTGAAAAGTTGCACCAGATTCAATAAGCCATACATCCTCAGATGCATGTGTTTCCAAGGCAGTGACAAACACTTCTCCATCATCTTGAGAGAACTTTTTAGAATTTGAATCATAGTTCTTCTTTTTCTTCTTCTCCTCCTTGCACTCCTTGTGGAAGTGACCTAGTTTTTTGCAGTTCCAACATAGAGCCTTGGAATTTCCAAGAGACTTGGATCTCCCATGGGATTTGGATCTTCCTTTTTCTTCTTTCTTCTTATCCTTCTTCTTCTTTTTCTCTTTAGATCTACCACTAACTGCAAGAGCCTCCTTAGTCAAATTAGAGGATTTTCTTCACATTTGTTCAGACAACAATGAAGAAACCACTTCATCCATCTTGAAGGTGGTAATGGTACTCCCAATGGCGATAACAAGCTAGTCCTACAAATCTAGTAAGGAACACAGTAATTTCATACATCAATCCTCCTCCTCCATCTTCACATCAATAGAGATCAACTGGGCAACAAGCATATTAAAAGTATTCAGGTGATCAATGATAGATCCTCCATCTTCCATCCTCAAACAATACTATTTCTTTTGCAAAAATAACCTGTTCACTAGGGATTTAGCTTGATAAACATCTCCAGGTTTCTTCCAAAGATCTTTTGCAGTCTTCTCTTCATGGATATTTAGGAGCACTGAATCAGCCAAGCAGAGTCTTATCAGACCCTTAGCATTATGATCGATCAAATCCCAATCTTCTTGTTTCATGCCTAATGGCATGGTTCCAAATACTGCGATCCATAGATCTCTATCCACCAATAAGTCCTCCATCTTGAGTTTCCACAACTCAAAGTTGCCTCCATTAAACTTCTCTATCTCAAACCTCCTAGATGTGCTTGCCATCTCTTTCCTGCAACAAAGATTTCAAAAAAACCTCTGTACAAGCTCCCACTCAAAATGTAGATCACCTCAAAAAACTCTCTACCCAACAACTAGAACCAAAGTTGATCAGGCTCTGATACCAACTGAAAGGAACCAAGGTATGCGAAAACAACTTCCTACATTGATCTAATGAGGAAAGTTATGTAAATTTAAGTTATTAGATGCACATTAACAAAAAGGTAATAACACATTAAAACAAGTACAATGCTCACAACACAAGATATACACGGGGAAAACCCTTTCAGGTAAAAAACCCCACACTCCAAAACCTACACAATGTATTATCAAATCAAAGATGATTACAACACACTTGCAATGCAAGCTCTTTCAGGAGTACACAATGTCCATTCTCATTCGCATCCCATTACCTTTCACATTCTCCAGCCGCTTATTTATCAAGCCTCTTTGGCAGTTATCCAATGTCAGTGTTTCCATGTCGGCCAACAACAAACTAACTACCAACACCTTTATTAAATATAGGTCAATTTTTGCTTCGGGGGTGCAACACCCCCAGACCCCTATCATGGGCTCCACCCCCTGCACTCCCCCATTAATTATTTTAAGGTGAAATGGCGGCTGACAAAGTCGCCAAAATTTATCTTGCTGCATGTACACAAGGTGCCGACACATGGCAAAACTATGCCAAGTCAACATAGGATCCTACAACATGGTGTTGAATAAATAAATACAACATTAGGAACTTGTAAAGGTTGAGACACCTTAATTCCCAACATTCTTTTGGCATTGTCTTTTACTAAGTCAGTCTTCTTTGTAGAAGCAGAAGTTTGTGTGACTTTATCATTATATCCTAATCCTGACTTTATGAATAGAGGTCTTTGAATATTGATTATGTCATCAAGAATCTTAGATCTCTTACCAAACTTGGTGCTTTTACCCAACTGAGTATGTACTTTTTCCAATTCTTTCCTTAGAGAGACAATTTCTTCTTCAAGTCTTGAACATTCATCTGATTTGGCATTGAGTTCAGTGTTCAGGATGTTTGCAACCCTTTTTCCTTCTTCAATTTGAATCTTCAAGTCAATAATTGTTTCTTCTAATTTTTCAAGCTTGACCTTTTGTTCCTTGTTCTCTTTCCTTACTGATCTCAGGTCCTCAAGAGAAGAGATAAGTTCACCTTCAAGATCAACTTCACATTCTTCTTCATCAATGACTGTCATGTCTTCTTCATCTTTGTCAACACTATCTAAATTATCAAGGACTTCCATAGCCATGAATAGTGCTTCTTCCCTTTCATCTTTTGATGAGAAGTGATCTACTTCTTTTGATGAACTGCATTCCTCTTTGGAGTAGAGGCTTTTCTTGTTCTTGTTGAAGTTATTCCTTTTGAAACCCTTGTTTCTATCTTCATTTTCTCCAAAGGGACATTAGATGCATAATGATCAATTTTACCACAGTTGAAACACTTGAAAGGAAGCTTACCTTTATACTTACCTGAACCCTTCTTTAACTTTCTTAAAATGTTTGCCTCTTCTTCCTTAGATCCACTACTTAGATTAGATGCTTCTTCTTTATTTGTAGCTTTGAAGGTAGCTTCCTTTTTAGATGTGTTTTTGCTTGCATTTCTCATCTCATAGGCAGTGAGGGATCCAAATAGTTCATCCATGGAGAATTTATCCAAATCTCTGGATTATTCTATAGCTGAGACCTTTGAGTCATATCTTTAAGGGAGTGATCTCAACACCTTTTTAATAATTATGGAATCCTTTACCTCTTCACCAAGACCTTTGATTGTATTCACAACTTCATCTATTCGGAGTAGATAGTTAGCTATGTTCTCTTCTTCTTTAATCTTTTGATTTTCAAATTTACCCTTGAAGGTTCGTAGTTTGGCTTATTTTACCTTATCAACTCCTTCATAGAGTTTATGGAGTTGTCTCCATATGTCTTTAGTTGTCTTGCATTGCATTACTTCAACAAACTCTATGTTGGTTAGACCACACAAGATGGCATTCTTTGCCTTAGCATTGTTCTCACAATGTTTCTTGTCAGCCTAGTCTATTGGAGGAGTTGCAGGTTCAATGTAACCATCAATCACAAATCTCCAAGCATTATACCCTAAAGAGGTCAAATAGGCTTTCATCCTTAGACTCTAGAAGCATAGTTAGATCCATCAAAAAGTGGTGCTCTATTAGAATAGGATCATTCCTAACCTGCCATGTGCTCTAATCCAAGATCTACCTTCAACTATTAGGTTGCACCAAGGAACTTAGCTTTGGTACCAACTATTAGAACACACAGATATATTGAGAGGGAGGTGAATCAATATATACAAAATTTTAACTTCAAAACCTACTACAACATCAATATTCTTACCGCATCAATAATAACATCAAGATATAAACATATCCACACAAGAGAACACAAGATTTACGTGGAAACCCAAAAGGGAAAAACCATGGTGAGAAAAGTTGCTTGGATCTACTGTCCAAATCTAGCCTCACCAAAAGAATATTGTATTACAAATATTTTGTAGGCACCAACCCATAGGAGTTTCAACCCAAGAGGACACAAATCTTCTTTACTGATATGTAGGCACCAACCTATAGGAGACTCTAATACCCTTATCAAAATTGAGCATCAACCTAGCCACTGAGTACCAACTCAGATTGTGAAGCACCAACTTCAAACAGTTGAAAATAGGATCAAGTTCATTCCACATACATTCAATTATACAATATCACATACTTCTCAACTCTTCTACATTACAATTTAGAATAAAGCAATATGCTCATGCAGACATGGATACATCCTATGTGAATCCCAGATTATCTTCTACTCATGCCCTTTGCACACTATCCATACAAAAGTATTACTCACAACTTACCACTTTCACTTATAACAAACAACTTCAAGTCATACATATATATATACCATCCACAACACTTCCAAATCATCTGCTTCAGCTATAGGGTGGTGCATAATTGTATGCCACATGAGATGTGTAGTCAGCCTTGCATATACACTTTGATCCCAAATCAAATGTGGTAATGTAGGAATAAAATATCATTACGTACTTCACATAAAAAGATCTTCCAAGTCATCTATGTTGGCTTAGAACAAATTAATACATATTTCCAAGACTACTCATGTCAACCATCAACCCTTAATTCATGTAATATGTAGTCAACTCGACTCTGAACCCTATGCAGTAACATACAAGTGAATTAATGTTATGTGCTTCATCCCATGAGCTCTCCTAGTCTGATGCTACCTTCAGGAACTTCCTCTTGTTGGTGCATGTTTCCTTTATCTGGTGCAACCATTAGAACATTTGTACAGATAAACAATGAACATAGACTTCATTCTGTCACTTCTAGATCTCTCCTTGGTATTTCAAATCTTCTGAAACGAGAGTATAACATATTTCTTGATTATCTTTGATTATATTCCAAACTGTGGGCCTAGAAACATAATTGTGGTGGAATGCAGTAGTCTCCCATGGCATCCTTGTTAACGTTCATGCACTTAGTCACACAGTCTTCACTTTGACTCCTCTATAAATATCTCAGACATTTCAAACCTTCTAAAATTTGGATCAAGAGTGTATCCAGACTAGCTCTATCCATCATTCCAACCGTGAGACTAGAAAGCTAATTATGGTAGAATGTGACACCGAGAACAATGATGGTTTAACTCTACTTCCTAGCAGCAACCTCAGAAAACTAGTGCAAGCATCCCTAGAATTCTGCAAATGTAGTAAACTTTTAGGAATAGCCATTTTTAGTAATAATTCTCTTTCTCTATACACAATAATGATTCTTTGACATTGTTTTGACATTAATGATAATAGTCTTGTCTATGCACTTGTTATCAATGACACTATTTCCAACAGTTTCATGCACTTGACATCAATGACAACATTTCCAACAGTATTTTGACTGCTCCCTTTTGCAACTTGACAAGTTCTGCAACCTTGAACAAACTTCCTTACATCCTTATTGTTGATGTGTTTGTTAGTCACATAAATAGAAATAAAAGTTTACAACAAACCTTTATTTATCTTGAAAGATATGATGAATTCTAAGAATTCATACTCCCAAGTCTCTGTGAGTTAAATCTTGACCGTCTGAATGTTACTCAAGGTTGATGTGTCTTGTTATTTTTAATGTCTGTGGCCTTACATGCTTTGATTCATGATTTCTACAAATTCAATCAATATTCACTAGTTTCTTGTCCAGAATATATGTTTATGGATATATCTTGACAATTCTATTAAATCTTGCAATATTAAGTTAGGATTTATGCAAATGGATGTAAATTTGGTCCTAACTTTGAGTAATTCACTTGAATATGTCCCTTATTTGGACTAATTATGAAGATATTTCCAACTTTGATTAGCTCTTCTACAATTATCCTTGTCTAAACTAATCTTTGCTTATAAAAATTTGCTCAAAGAATGTGCCTAAAGCATGCATTTAACTAATATTTGCCATTATTTTCATAGAATGCATCAATAATCACACATCTTCATTGTATATGCTTTAGATTTGTCATTATTTAGCATATATTTACTATATTTTCTTATGATTCATCATTATTTGCAATTATTTGCGACTATTTATGAAATTGAAACCAAAAGATAGAGTTAGAAGTTGAAATCCTAAAATTACTTAATTTTGGCCAATGATCCACATACACATTTTGATATTGTAATGAAAAGAAGTAAACTAAACCATACTTCACCAAGATGTTCCATAGCTACGTATGATCAACACAAATCTGTAAAGGATAATTGATAACAATATGCAATTACTTGAATGCACTCTAAGAGGATGCAGCAATTCACAATCACATATCTAGAAATCATCCTGAAGATTACGTAGGATTTACGACCAAGAAGTAATCTACAGCTTCACTTTCATTAAGTATGCAAAGAAAATATACATTTACATTGATCTTGAGAGAGAACCTTGAGAGAGAATTCACAAAGTTGTAGAAAATCATAAACTTAGTGCTCAGAATTTTAACAATTTAGTCTCCCTTAGTTTCAATAATTCAATCTCCCTTTGAAAAGAGAGGTCATGGTATTTTATAGAGAAAGGTCTAGAAATCAATTACAATTGATCCGTTGGTTAGGATCCATCCAAGAACAAACAATGGTCAAGATGTGTGGCACGCGATTGCCAGTTGGCAGCCTCTAATGGAGAACAACTGGCAGAGCCATAGGTAGCAACAGAAATATTCTTAGTATCTTTGCTTCAAGGTCGTCGAGAATATTCTTCCTTCTCCCTTCACTTACTGATAACTTCTTCATCTTTTGCCTCTAATAAATTTCCTGTCTTTTAGCACTTCTAGAGTTCCATCTCTTTTGCACATTCTATAGGCCAACCTACAATCACAAATTTTTAGAGTTTAAACCAAGGATAACATTCAACTTTGAATTTCAACCAAGTTACCTGTGTAGAAAATCATGCTACCATTCACTTTAGATTGCCTCAAGCTACCTGCCATGTTAGCTAAAATCATCCATCATTTGATAATAATTCATGCATATCAATATAACCTTGCGTTAAATGCAGGAGAAGGTTCAAACATGCATATTCAGGCTATTAATATCAGGTTAGAAAATGTCTACATGACAATATCCATATGACATCAGCAAAAACGGTCATGGTCAACCATCGCTGACCGAGGAAAATACCATCAGGCTCCAATTAACCTTTGAGAATGAGCACACAAAAATCTACGTCAAAAATACCGCTACGCAAAAAAATTGTGTTGAGAAGTCTGTGGGTTGAACATGTGGCATGCGGTCAAATGACCATTTTCTGCCATTCCATAAAGGAGATATGAAAGGGGGCAAATCCTCCCATGGAATCATAGAAAGGTGCCAAGTGGACACCCTCAAGCTTATGTGGCAATTCTGAATGATTCTGCCATTCTGCGGAGGAAATATGAAAGGGGGCAAACCCTCCTACGGAATCGCGGAAAGGTGCCAAGTGGACACCTACCCAAGTGGAGAAAAGTCTTAACAACTTAATGTTCATGTGTGTGGGCCCATGCATAAGACATGTGGCATGCTCCATTGTCTTTGGATTGGTTTTCACCATTCCGCGGCGTAAAATATAACTGTGTAAGCCTCTTGCGGAACCACGGAAAAGGCTCCATGTGGCAGGTCCCTCAGTGGGTTGTATTGTGGTGGGTCACAGAGCTGATGTGGCACAATCTTGTGCATTCTACTATTTCACCAAATGGATGTGGTGGACCCCAAGAGGGCCTGCAGAAGCACGGAAATATGACACTTAGCATGATTTCGCCTTTATTGATCAAGGGGAAGATTAAATGCCACATGGCACTATCTAAGGTCATTCTGACATTCTGTGAAATGGATGTAGTTGTAGGAGGACAGGTGGAGTTTTAATTGGTCCACATGGACCTAAATTTTGTGAATGACCAAGATTTTAAGCCTAGTTGACCAAACTTTGACCCAAACTTTGACCGTGAATAACTTCATTTGTTCAAATTTTGACCTGGTTCAAAAGGCAAAGTGACTCTAAATTTCATCCTCTATTCATTGGTGACCATTTCATAGCAGAATTCAAACCTTTAATTTTGAAGGTATCAGGACATGACATTTTACCAAACCGCCCAACAGGGAAAACACACAAGCAGAACAAAGCAAAAATTTGGGTCCCTGATTTGCTAAGGAAAAATGGGGTGTGTTTTGAGACCACACAACATTTGTATATCTGAGGCCAAAAATAATGTTCATTCACCAAATCTACTATTTTATCAATACCAAAATGTCCTGCTAATCCACCACTATGTTTCTCCTTGATCAAATTCTCTCTCATTGAACTCTATGGAATACACAACTAATTCCCTTTTAACAACATATCATCTTGAATGGAGTAATCCAACCACTTGCTTTTGTCTGTCACAACTGGTTCTCTACATGATTTACATGCTTCCGCAAAATCAAGATCATCCTCATCCATGTGCTTGAGTTCTTCAAAACCTAGTACTTCTACCCTCATTTCTGTCAACAAGTTCCTTCTTCTATTCAATGCATTTGCAACATTGTTTGACTTTCCACTCTGATGTTTTAACACAAATGTATAACTCTACATGAATTCTACCCACCTCATGTGTCTTTGATTTAACTTACCTTGACTGTTCAAATATTGTAAAGCTTGATGGTTAGTGTACAACACAAATTATTTTGGAAATAGATAATGTCTCCACTTCTTCAAGGCTTGAATTATTGTATAGAACTCTTGATCATATACTAAATATCTCCTCCTTGCATCATTCAACTTCTCGCTGAAATATGCTATCAGTCTCTCTTCTTGGCTTAACACTGCTCCTATTGCATTTCCACTAGCACCGCAATCAACCTAAAATACTTTGTCAAAATCTGGTAATGCTAACACCGGTTTCTCTATCACCTTTTGCTTCAACAATTCAAAACTCCTGTGTGCTCCTGATATCCACTTAAAATCCTTCCAATCTCCTCTCATTGTCTCTGTCATCGGTGTGCATATGGTACTAAAAATTTTTATGAACTTCCTATAGAAACTTGCCAATCCATGAAAATATCTTACCTCTCCAATATTTGTAGGTGTTGGCCATTAAACAATTGCTCTTACTTTTTCTAGGTCCATCTTCAATCCTTCTGCAAAAATCACACATCCCAAATATACAAGTTATGTCTTCATGAAACAACATTTCTTGATGTTTATCAACAATTTCTCTTCTCTCAATCTCTGAAATACTTGTCTAATATGTTGCAAATGTTCTTCCTTGGTTCTACTAAAAATCAAAATATCATCCAAGTAGACAATAACAAACTCACCCAAGAATTTCTTCAATACCTCAATCATCATTATCATGAATGTACTTGATGCATTAGTTAATCCAAAAGGCATGACTAACCACTCATACAATACTTCATTTGTCTTGAATGCATTCTTCCATTAATCTCCTTCCCTAATTCTATTATGATGGTATCCACTCTTTAGGTCAATCTTTGTAAAATATTTTTCTCCGCTTAAACAATCTATATTGTCATCCATCCTTAGCAATGGAAATCCATACTTGATTGTGATCTTATTGATTGCTCTTGAATATATACACATCCTCCATTCTCCATCTTTCTTCAGTGCTAACACTGTCAATACTGCACATGGGCTTAAAATTTCTCTAATCAATCCCTTCCTCAACAGCTCCTGTATCTGTCCATTTAGCTCCACATTTTTTATTGGTGTCATCCTATGCACCACTTTGTTTGGTAAACTATCTCCAGGTATGAGATCCATATTATGATTGATACTCTGGACTGGTGGTAATCCTTCTGGCACATTTTCGATATAATATCTTGGTATTCTATCAACAATTCTGCTATTTCCTTCTGCAATGGTTCTTCTCCTTTTGTGGTGGTGTCTTATGCACTTTGGGTACCACACTTCTTTGGAATCAATGCAAAACACATGTTCTTATTTCTCAATCCATCCAAAAATTTCCTTCTATCTACAAAACAAATTCTAGTGTTACCTTATACTTCACTCTTATGCTCTTCTTCCAAAGGTATCAAGATATGTCTTTTCCCATTTGATGTCAAAGTATAGATACTCTTCCTCCCATCATGTATGATCATACTACCATGGTCTTCCCAACAATATATGACATACAACCATTAACATAATATCACATAATACTTCATCATTATAAGATCCTATATGAAATTTCACCAAACATTGTTCACTCACTAGTATCTTGTGTTTATCTTGAATCCATGCTATCTTGTAGGATTTTGGGTGTTCCAACCTCTTTATATGTAGCTTCCTCACCATCTCTTCTAAAACCAAATTGTCAGTACTACCACTATCAATGATAACTTTGCAACACTTACCTCCCAACTTGCATCTTGTTCTGAACAAACTTTTCCTTTTCGATGGCTCCTTAGATGTTTATGCTTGCAACAAATCTCTGCTCATAACAAACAATTCACCCTTTTTTGGTTTCCCTACTAAACTCGATGCAGTCATGGATGGAGGGTCCAGAAATAGGACTATTCTACTATGCAACCTTAGAGTAAACACAATGGAAAACACAAATAATGTAGCAAAAAATGAATATATATATATATATATATATATTGATTCAATATCACGAACAAGTACAATCTTCATATGCCAGAAACATGCAAACTGTTATGGGCTCATAGGCCTGTCCTCCAACAGAATTACATGAAAGATATAGCTCTAAAGTGCCTTTCGTAAATCTACTACTAAAGAATAAAAACTTTTTATCATTCACTACTCTCATAATGCTTCTAATGAATGCTCCGCATCAGCCTTAAGAGGTTCCAAAACCAGATATTTGATGAAACATGTAGGTCAGCCTTAATCATGTGGTAGTGCTCCACGTTATAAAGGAACACATTGTGGTTCTAAATGAAGATGTCTTTAGTCCCAAACTACCTCGTGAGATGTTCCATTTGGCTCCGCAAGTAACCAAAAGGTGTCGTAAACTCTATATCCTCATACTAAGTGTTGAATGCTTTGTTCTATGAGTCCTGATGGTGTTCTGATAGCGATAACTTTCCGCAAACAATTGCAAACCTCATGAAATATGGATATGATGTAGATGACATAATGTAGTCTTTATCCTACTCCGCAAACCATGAAATGATCATGCAGTAGAATGTAGTGCAATCTACTGAGACTAAACTAACTGAAATGCAAGAAAAGAAAAGAAATCAAATATTACATCCCAATGGATCTTTTGACAATTTATCTTCTCATTTCTTCTGTATGAACACTTGAGTTCTTAATTTTTCTTTTGTGGATGAAAACCCATAGGATATTGTGACTTGTGGATAAAAATACATTGGTGGTTGTGATCAGAGGATGAAAACCCTTTGGTTCTTAAGAGCATTCTCATCAAGAGAGTGTATTGAAGCTTCAAAGATTGAACAGATTCGGCTAGTTTTAGTGTTTGTGTGTGTTTTGCAAGTTTTAGCTTGTTGCAATGGATTTCAATATGATGTTGGATGTTGTTGTTGTTGTAATAGGTTTTATCATTATTATTTTTCTATTAATGATCATTACCAGGTGCTAGAGAATTCATCTTTTCAGTGTGGTAAAGATTGACAATGTTGGAGTGAAATACATAGTGTGTATTTTAGCATTTTGCGATGTTTATGCAAAAAATGTTTCAGTTTGGGATTTATTGTTTCTATAGGTTCATGACTATTGTATCAGTCCATATTCATGTAAAATCCTGACTTATATTATTAATATCATCTGTGGGAGTTTCTGGTGCAAATACTGCAAATTTGGTGTGTCCGCTGGAAGTATTAAATTGCCATATTTTGTGTTATTTTTGGGTTTTTTATTGTTGATCATTCTGAGAAAGATTTTTGTGTGTAATTGATGTTATTTCAGTGATTATTATCAATGATATCATCTGTGGGAGTTTTTGGTGCAAATTTTATAAATGTGGTGTTGACTAGTTGCTAGTTTGTGATGTATTTGTGTAGATTTTGGGTAAATTTGTTAAAGGAAATTTTTAGAATTTAATTTAATTTAAAATTTTCAGTTTGAGATATTACATGTACTCATGAAATGTGTTACATGCATGTTGGTTTCATATGATCACATATTTTTCTCCTTTCCTCAAATTCCTTGCATCCATTGGATGCAACCAATTGGAGGGAGGCATATATTATCATTAGTGTTCCTTGATGTTTTATGATTATAGTTACAACTTTGTACTTTTACATGCTTCATGACGATCACGACTTCATATCACCATGACTTCATGTCATTAAAACTTCATACTTACTTTAATGGCTACCACCATGCCCAATGAGTGTTTTTTTATTAAATAGGTAAACAAAGTCTTGAAGGGGCCCTAAAGCCCTATTTACAAACACCAAAACATCAGCTAACCTATAGCTAACCCACAACAAAACCACAACAAAAATGTAATAATAAAAAAAAACTCATAGGACAAACAACCTATAAAAAGCAGAAAATAAACAAGAGAGAGCATTACAACCTATGGAGGGTCTCAACAACTTCTAGTTCTTCCTTGTAGAAGTTCTCATGCAAGTCCACAAAGTTATTCAACTCCTCCCTCTCCTCAATCTGATTCTTCCTCTTGCAACTTTCAGTCCTTGAGCTCAACCCCACTATATTTCTATTTTCCTCATCCTTTGTAGATTTCTTCATCTTTTCATTAAGAATTTGTATACCCATGGCACTATTGTTCATTGTGAATTTGTTGATCTTGACCTCTTTATTGAGGTTATCCTTGATGTTCTACAAATCCTTCTCTAAAATTAACAATTCAATCAGCATGGTTATCCTTGATGTTGTACAATTCTTTTTCTAACATAGTGATCATCTCCTCATGCTTAGCATTTTCAGTTGCAAGTCTATTAATCTTCACCAAATGTTACTTTTCTCTTTTGCACTTACTTTTTGATCATTGACATCCTAAGCAATTATACTACTGCCTATTTCAAATTTCTATCATATGCTACTCATTAGAATGTTTTGTGTTTTTTAAGGTTCAAGATGGAGTGCTCATTGTGAGGAGAGTGTCAAATTGACATTCTTATCTAGATCCTTTTACGAGTGTTTGAATATTTTACTTTATGTTAATTCATTATTTTAATTTGACATGCATCTTCATAGTAGTTCACATACAAGTTGAAGTAGGCAATATGTAATGGTGAAAATTGCATAGCCTACACTATTTTGATTTGTTTTAGGCTCACTTTGACTAGCTTGTCCTTTGTGCAATGGTTGAAATATAAATGGCATATTTCCATACAAAAGTTGAAAAATTGGTTGAACTTAGCCTAATTCCATCTACATGCATCCCCAAGGACTAGTCCTAATCTTAGGTTTATCCACAACACAACCCAAGTCACATTTACAAATGTAGAATTGGCCCTCAGTTGGATTTATGTGCACTGATACAATCCCTAGAATTTTTAGCTCAAATTTTAAATTGAGCCCAAGAAAACCCCTTCTTAAGTAGTTGTACCTATCAACTTGAGCACAAAACATGTCAAATTGCACACTAGGGTGTTGTATAAAAGGATAAACCCTAACTCACTTGTAGACATTCACAAGCTTTTATTTCAATTTGCATTATCACTCAAGAGTCACCATAGTGCATTCATTACATCATAAGATGGCATTAGTATATGCACTTAATGATAGATCAGGACATCCCACAATGTTTCTTGTTGTCTTTAACCCTTGTTCTAAAATTGTTAATTCAAACCCTAGGGGATTTGACAGAAGAAGAATTTTTTTCCTAGCAAACTCCTCAAAGGTGTTCATCAACACCACTTGTTTTACAATTTAGATTTTGGGAAGTGAGATGAAAAAATTTTAGTTGATCAAAACTAAACAAGTCATTTCCACACATAAAGGTTGAATTTGTGATCAAAGTTCACTTCCACAAGAATGAAAATCAATTTTGCATGTCTGTATTTGATCTAGAGTAGAGCAAGGTCAATTGGCCACCTATCAAAGCATTCTAGAACTAGGTTTTGCTATCAAAGCACATTTTACATCATTGAGTGACATTCTACAATCAAACATCATCAAGTCGTAGTGACACAAAGCTAAGTCCTTATTCTTTTTTTGTCATTTCAAAAAATATGCTTATGCATTTTAATTATTGTCTCAACACTTTAATCTATAACTAATTACTTATGTTGAGTTTATTATTTTATCCTAGATTATCTAAAAATGATATTTTGTTTCCTTTTTAGATTTCACAAGATAAAAATTCATTAATAGAATTGAGTTTATTGATTTACCTAGATTATTTGAAAATGATATTTTATTTCCTTTTCAACTATGACAATCCAAAACTCTAGTAGAGCAATTATGCTAGGGGAGAGGAACCAGTAGTTGAGCACCTTAACTTCACACCTCTCAAAATCATGTCACAATTTTGAATCACTTCAAAAACTTTACAGCAGCTTACTTGGCAAGGCCCTTGCTTATAACTAAGGTTTTAGGTCCACATCATCAAATATGATTCCACATCAGCATGCTTTTTGTTGAGGTGTCCAAAATGACCCAAAAAAAGGGTGGACCAATAGTTGTGCATAGAGTCATGTTTTGTTGGTGTACTAATGGGGCATCATGATGCAGTAGCATCCCAGGTTGCAGAGCAATCTTGCATCAACCAAAAATATTTGCATTCTTTTCTTTCATTTTCAGTTCAGTTCAGTCATTTGCAATTTCAACACTTTCTACCACATTTTTCCACATCTTCATATCAAAGCTCTCTAATGCAGGAGCATCCTAGGTTGTAGATCAATCTTGCATCAACCAAAAACATTTGCATTCTTTCTTTTCTTTCATTTTTGGTTTAGTTCAGTCATTTGTAATTTCAACACTTTCTACCTCATTTTGTTGCATCTTCATATCAGAGCTTGCAGAGTAGGACTTAGCATCTACATAGTGTCATCTACAATATATTCAGATTTCAAGTGATTTGGATTCGTTTCCTGAGAGTGATCACTAATAGAAGATCATCTTTCACAGAGTAGAGCATTCAAGCAGACAGTTGAAGGAGAAGGTTTGCGGAGCACTTCCGTGACTTGTGGACCCTAATGGAACATCATACATAGCACATAAGGACTAGATAGACCTTCCTTGAGGTCTGCACCAAGTTTCATTCATTTGCAGACTAATACCATATGTGGCAGGCCAACCTACCTATTTCTACATGTTACATATGTCATTGGAGTTTGTAACCTCTTGTGGCCGACGCGAAGGATTCTATGAGCTTGAAGATGATATATATAGATCTCTTAGATGTATTAGGAAGGACCAGTTAGTTGATTTCATAACATATATAGTTAGATTCTTTCCAGAAGGCACTTCAATGCCATATCTTGCATATCTATTGTAACCTAGAAAGTAGGCCTATGAGCCCTTTGATTGTAGCCTGCATGTTGTTGGCATATGAGCATTGTAATTCTTTGATATTCTAAATATATGAATCTTCCATTGCATTCTATATTTGTGTAGTTTCCGTTGTGTTTACTCTAGATGCATGGTTTGGACAGTGTTGACCTATTTCCCTCCATCCAGAGTCAAATGGTTCACCTTGAATATCCCCTGAGTATCCCTTGGGTTTTAGCCCTATAGGTCTTAAATCCTTCAAATCCTCATGTTCATCCTCACAAAAAACCTAGAAAAACCCAGAAATCCTTAATCTTCAAATGCTTTCCTTTGCTCGGATTTCCCATCTTCATACTTAGTCATTTTTGGCATGGATATCCTAAAGACATCATCTAGATCTTCACTAACATCCCAAATATTGTCTTAATATCCTAGACCTTAGCTAAGGTCCCGATATCCCATTCATGTTCAAACCTTAGTTAATATCCAGGTGTTTTCTGAACATCTGAATCTTAATTAATATTAGGGTCCTTCGTGAATGTGCAAACCCTTGTGAATATGACGGTGACGTCATCTGGATATTTCCTAATATCTGGATCCTAAGTTAATATCCATGACCTTGCAAATGTCCAGATTACATCATCTGGATCCCCTCTCCAAAGAATCGCATATGATGATGATGTCATCCAGACATTCTGCCTCTGATATATCACCCCCTAGTGCTAATGTCTTGATGACATCATCAGGATATTCAAGAGGCATCTGGATATTAAGTTAGCACCCAGATATTAAAGGCTAATATCCATATGGGTGATGGTTTCCCTATGCTGCAAATGTAAATTTGATGGACCGTGCATATTTGGATATCGCATAGCCCGTAGGCCGCTGAAGCCGATGTCATGTTTCTTCTGCAGAGCTACGGAATGATGACACGTGGATATCCATATGCCTGTTGACCGCAACTTTGATTGCAAATATCTCCCCTATCTTGAGGAATTTCTACATGATCCAAAAGGGCGCAAAAGTGCTTAGAGTTTCCTCCTCTTTCATTTGGCAGGATTTTTGGGGGATATTCTCACTTTAAAAATATGATCCAAATTTCATGATATGAATATGCACATTCGGATATCAGGATAGTTGTTGACTAAGAAAGGATATGCAGACTCAACTAATAAGACAGATCTGGAGCCGAATTGAAGTGTTGTAAGAGTTTCTCAAATGCAGATATTTGTTGCATTTATGGTTGCAGGTGAGTGATTCAGCAGCTCGCATTGAAGGCACAAAATATCTTCCAGTTGCTCGATGGATCTACTTATTTTTTTGTAATGAATTCTTGCAGATAGATGTCCCTTCTGAAGAGAAAATATCTCTGACAAGCCATGGGTGCATTCATTATAGTAGGTAATGGAGCTCCTTGTAAATGCTATATAAAGCATGAAATGTAATGTATTATGGTTGGATTTTGGTTTTAAAACCACATCTCTTGCAATTGTAACCGTGTCTTTGTGATAATAGAAATTTCAGATTTTTACCTTCCCATGAATAACTCTTTGCTCTATGTATTTTTTCTACTTGATCTCCATCTATGAATGTATCTTTCCTCTTGGATTTCATTTAGTTTGTCTTACCTCTGCAAGTAGTTCATGATTTGTGTATGTGGCTCTGTTAGATATCATCATTCTGTGCATACATGGTTGTCTGAGGGCCTTCCCATATTCGAACCTGGTGTATCGCCTCCCCTTTATTTTTAGTTTTTACTCCCTCTTCCTTTTTTCTTATCAGGTGAATAGATTAGGTTTAGTCTTAAGATCGATGAATCTTATATTCAGCAAAGGAACCAGTCTCTCTCTAGAGATTTGACCTCCTTGTAGGGTCCCACATCTGGAGGTCATCTCAATGTTTCACTAGATTGTTGGAGCCCTAAAAGCCTTCAACATTGGGTGTAAATCTATGTGACAACAGTTTCTGGCATGCCCAGTGGGACACTAAGCATAAGCAATCAAAGAATCAAGCTAAGAATTTGGTGTTCTTCTCAGTACTCTACATTTTGACAGAATTTTCATGCACCTGGTGACTCTACAAGCTACTGGTCCTTAATTAGTGCCATCTTTGATGCTTGTACTAACTAGGGCATCTTCCAGAGGTAATTTCCAGTTCACTGAATTATCTGTTGGTGCTTCAAGGAGAAGGCCTAGGTTATCTAGGTCTCCTGTGAAAAGGGGTAGCACCTTTGTTTTACCTCTTTCAAGGGCTCAATCTACACCCCTCCTATTAGGTTTCAATATAATAGAAGAAGCTTGCATATCCCTAGGCTGAATCTGAACATTCCTAGGATGGCAAGGAATTTGCCTTTTGTAACCTTTAATGGAGGAAGTCCATTAGATTTGGCTGCATACAATGACATACCTATTGCAGCCCTGAAAAATGTTTTACCCTTTACAGGTGATGGTTCTGTAACCCCTGCTGAGCATATCAAAGATATATCCAACGTGTGCTCGGTTCATCATATACAACATGAAGATGTTGCAGTCCATCTCATGGTCTCATCTTTCAAGGGGAGAGCTCTTCAATGGTTCAGGAGCTTGACCCCTGCTTCAATACATACCTGGGATGAGCTGAGAGAGACCCTCTACAAATAGTTTGGAGAGAGGGAAGTTAATGTTTCATTGCTTGAACAGCTGACAACTATCAAGAGGGCTCCAAGTGAGATGCTGGTAGACTTTAACTTCATATTCCAGAGGATGTGGAAGAGAATTCTAGCTACCCTCATGCCATCTCCACAAGGTTCTCCTTGTATTTTTTAAGAGCTTTAAATTCTTATATTGTTGTGATGATACAATCAATGGGTGCTTAGACTCTACCAAATGGTTATGAGATAGCTCTGAAAGTTGAAATTTGTTTAATACACGCTGGGAAAATTGCTCCTAGGCCTCATATCCCACTTTTTCCAGAGCTTCCTTCCTCATCCTAGTAACCCATTGTTGCTCCTATCCTAGAGCCTAAAACTTCAACATCCTCTCTTTCTCAAGAAAAGAGTAATCTTAAGACCCTAATGTCTAATTTGACAAACAAGGTGAATAGTATAGCTATTCAAACTGCTCCCAAACCCTATTAGAACTATAACCAGGGGCAAACATCTAATCAAAACTGGAGTCAAGGGTATAATCAAAATAGAAATCAAAACTGGAATTAGGGTTATTAGCAGAATAGATACCAAATTCCTAACCCTACACAGCCCTTACAAACCATTTGACCCATCCAACAAATACTAGTTGTGAATCTAATTAGGGCCTTAGTCCCTACTCAAAACAATCTAGCCTAGGAGGCAAATTGGTGCTACCCATGCAACTAACCCCATAATCAGTCCACTTATGCTTTTGGAGCACAAGAAAGAGCTTTAATGGTGCATAAATTTCACATTCATCAGGCATCATTATCAGAGGCAACAAATAATCATCTTCAAACATCAAATGAAGCTATCCCTGATGCCAGTATGATGTTATGGACTATAGAGGACTTCTATGCTATCAATCATCCTATGGACAGTGTTGTTATGCCTATTGCAGACAACATCAAGTCAAAGAAGAGGTAGTTGGAGGCTAGCCCTATGCCTGCTGTGTTACCAAGAGAGCCTTTTCCAAAGGCAAAGGTGGCTAGTGCCACAATCCCAATTTAGAGTAGTAAATCTACTACTACAAAAGAAATCCCACCAGGCTTAAAAGTGCTTGAACAAACTACAGATAAAACCAAGAAGGGAACATGGATTCCCTCTATGCATAAGGCAACCACTATTCCATTAAATATTGTGGAACAGATGAAGAAAACAAATATAAATGTCTCCATGTGGGAAGTAATGTCCATCCCTTCTCAAAGGGATCTATTACAAGAAGCCTTGAGGCACTTCCCATCAGCTGAGTTAGCAGCATCAAATCCATCATCAAAATAGAAAGAGAAAACCCCTGTCAACCTAGTGCAACCAAGTGAAGGACAAGTAAGTACAGTCAAAAAACCATCTCCTTTCTACTTGTCTTTGATCATTGGAAATTTTTAGTACACAACTGCATGAGACTCTGGGGCTAGTGTTTCAATAATGCCCAAGAAGATAGCAGATGCATTAGGCATCAGGTATACCCCTGTTTCATCAGGAGTATTACAATTAGATGGAACCTCTATGAACACTATAGGAGTGATCAAGGGATTGGACTTGACTCTGCATGCATATCCTAACCTAACTTTTAAATAGGACATTTCAGTCATTAATTTTCCTCCCTTCTTCTCCATTTGTCTATCAAGGGATTTCACAGTGAAGGTAGGTGGCTACCTTTCTCCTAACTAGTCTCATATGTTGTTGAGGACTAGATATGGCACATGATTCACCATCAAGGCTGAACCAATTTGAGAATATCATGTGGAGAATTACGACCACAGTCTTGTGAACCCACATGTGATGATTTAGGGTGAGGAAGTGCATGACTCAGAACCTACTGAGGCAGGACCTTCACCTCTTCCTATCCCTGACCTATTTTTAGATGAGTGGGCAAGGGATCATGAAAATTTTGATCCTTATGATACCACTTAGGCAACTGACTTGGGCAACTACATGATCCATGAAGGGGATCCTTCAGTCCCTTCTGTACTTAAGCTAGATGATGACTCCAACATCCCATGGAAGATGTTTTTTGATGGTGCAAAGAGCAAGAATGGAGCTAGTGCAGGTGTTTTGCTAGTCTCCCCGACTGGTAAGAAGTTGTGTTTTGCTCATAGATTGCATTTTTCTTGTATGAATAATGTAGCAGAGTATGAGGTGTTGGTCCATGGCCTGTTGATTGCTAAGAAGAAAAATATCAAACATCTAGAGATCTTTGGTGACACTAAATTGGTGGTTAACTAGGTTAGAGAGAGATGTGCTACAAAAGACCAGCTTCTAAGAGCTTATAGACATTGAGTTTGGGACCTGTTTGAGAGTTTTGATGCTCTTAACCTACAGGTGATCCCAAGGAAATTAAATACTGATGTTCATCAATTAGCAGTGGTGGGAGCTCAATTTTCTCCACCTACAGACTTGTTTCAAGGTCCTAATCAGCATGTGAGGATTGTTGTCTGATGCAGGAGCATCCAGTGGTGTAAGGGCAATCTTGCATCACCCAAAAAGAAGTTAATTCAAAATCATTGTGGTTGTTTTCATTTCTTTCCATAATTAGTGTTTTTGGTTCCATAATATACAGAATAATAATGTAGGACTTTCAGTTTTTCCAAAACTACTAAAAATAGCGACCTGTCTATTTTGGAAAGTGTACCTGCTATTTTTAGAAAGTTTGCATTTGGGCACGTAACAAAGCAAAAACTTCCAGAAAGTTACATAATGGAAATATAAGACCTTTGGTGAAGGAATCAGGAAAAGACCATTTGTGAGCTGAAAGATATTAAAGTTTTTGTTTTCCGAAAAGCCCCTGAAAATTTCTGGAACGAGATATGAGGCACTAAAACTTCCCATAACGTCTCAAAAAGTTGATGGAAATCTATTTATGGATTTTCAGCATGATAGTTCACATCACGAGCTTTCTGGCGCTTAAAACGGTTCATCAATCAGACACCCGGATCAAAAGTTATGCTTCCCGGAAGTTGACCTACTTTTGGAGGGAATTGCAAATTTCAAAATTCAGTTGGAGGCCGCCAAAAAGTGCTATTTATGACTATTTTGGGAACCCTGGGTGGTAGTAGAGTTAAGGGGGCCAGTGTAGAGTCAAGAATAGGTGGGAAAATAGAAACCCTAACTGATTTGGGGTTACAAAAGGCTGAAGATTCTAGAGTCTTGAGGTTGGGAAAGCTGTAATGTGTTGCAGCTAGTAGATGATTCATCCTCTGATTGTAATTGAGCTTCTGTAATGTAAAGAGTTGCCCAGTTCAATAAAAGAAAGTTATATTTGTTGTGTTCAATATCTGTTTTGTGATTTAGCCCCTTCATCATTGTCAGACCATCTATTCCTAATAATGATATCCATTGGCAGGTCTTTGATAACAATGAGGAGATTGTGAGCTTCATTTAGAATGAAGCAGAATTTTCCTCCATGGTGCGGCCTAGGTTACAGGAATGCTATGGTGATCAGATCATCTAGCTAAAATCAAACAAGTTGCCCAAGGGTCTAGTTACTCTTGAGGCCATCTTCAGCCATGATTATGAGTTCAGGGGAGATAGAAATAACATGAACTTCAAGAAAGAAGATTACCAGAAGGTGACTGTAGCCCAAGACAAGGAGTTGCTACTAGGAAAGGTATGTGGTGATACAGAAGAGCAAGAATTCATAATACTTTCCCATAAGTATAATGATGTCCTGGCATGGACATATTAAGATCTTAAAGGATTCAATCCAGATGTGACTCAACATGCCATTGATCTAGATCCTAATTACAGGCCAATTTGCCAAAAGCAACAACCTATAAATCCAAAAAGTGAGCCACTCATGAGGAAAAAACTTGCTAAGCTAATACAAGTAAGGATTATATTCCCTATCAAGTACTCTACTTGGGTGTCTAATCTAGTGCTTGTGAGAAAGAAAAACAAAGAGATTGGGCTCTGTGTAGACTTCAGGGACCTGAATTAGGCTTCTCTAAAGGATCATTACCCTTTGCCCTCTATGGATCAAATTTTACAAATAGTTGCAGGGGAAGAGAGGTTTTCATTATTAGATGGCTTCTCTAGCTATAACTAGATCATTGTCAGAGAGGAGGATAGATTTAAGACAACTTTTACAACCAAATGGAGAATCATGGCATATGCAAAAATGTCATTTCATTTGTCTAATGTTGGTGCCATATTTCAAAGGGCAATGGATATTACCTTCAAAGGATTTACAAACAGATTCATCCTGATTTATCTGGATGACATCATGGTCTTCTCCAAGAAGGGAGAGAATCACATGGAGCATCTGGAAAAGGTTTTCCAAAGATGTAGGGAGTTTGGGGTATCTTTGAACCCCAAGAAATGTATCTTTGTTGTTGCTCAAGGTAAGCTTTTGGGTCATATAGTGTATGAGCCTGGGATATCCATAGAACTAGATAGAACATCCACCTTGCTTTGTCTTTCGTTGCCTGCTCACAAAAAGGCTTTACAATCATTTCTAAAGCAGATCAACTTTGTTAGGAAGTTCATTCCTAACTATGCTGTCTTAGTGAAGCCTCTAACCCTTATGCTTAAGAAAGATGCAGTCTTCAGATGGACTAAGGATGGGAAAGATGGTTTTGAAAAGATCAAGGAAGAGATTGCCCAAGCACCGACTCTCACAAATCTAAATTATGAGGACTTTGTCCTCTATGCACATGGAGAAGAGAATAGTATTGTTACAGTCCTGATGCAGCAAAATGAACATGGACTGGAGAAACCTTTGGCCTTCTTCAGTCAGACCTTGAAGGATAATGAGGTCAGATATAGACCCATGATAAGCAAGTATTTTCCATTGTTAGAGCTTTAAAAAAAAATTAGATATATGTTGGCATATAATCATATTAAAGTTTTAGTTTCTCATCCTAGTGTGAGGGATTATATAATGGGGATAGAGATTAGTAAAAAATGAGCTAGCTGGGTTACCAAGATCCTGGAGTATGATGTGATCATCAAAGCTACTAGGTTGATTGGAGGTAGAGGGTTATGTGAATGGTTAGCTCAGACATCAATAGACGAGGTGAATTCATCTTACCATTTGAATGAGGAGGGATCTACAGCTAAGCCATCAATTGTGAGTTCTTGCATGGCAGATATGGCTAGTTTTCTATCCACTGGTGAGTATCCCTATGGACTGGACAAAACCAAAAGAAGACATTCTAGGCTGTAGTCTATACCTATGCCTTGATAGATGGTGTCCTCTTCAAGAGAAACTTGGATGGAGTCTTACTAAAATGCATAGAAGATCAGATTGATAGACTTCTTGGTGAGTTTCATGATGGCCCAGATGGTGGCCATTTCTCTGCTAGAGCTATAGCAATGAAAATAATGAGGGTGGGCTATTTTTGACCCACATTATTCAATGATGCCCATATGTGGGTAAGAAGATGCAAGGAGTGTGCTGTCTTTGCTAGAAAGAAAAGATTGGTAGCACTCCCACTCCACCCTATTCAGGATGATCAACCCTTTTCACAGTGGGGATTAGACTTCATTGGCATGATAAACCCTATTTCCAATGTTGGTCATAAGTGGGTTTTGACTGCAATGGATTACTTCACCAAGTGGGATGAAGCAGTCCCACTCAAGGAAGCCACTGAGTCATCTATCATGGATTTCTTGGAAGAAATCATGACAAGGTTTGGAGCTTCTCATATTATTATTTCTGATAATGCAAAAGCATTCATTAGTTTTAGGATTGCTGATTAGGCTCTTAAGTACAATGTGTTCTTGAAGACTTCATCCAATTATTACCCTCAAGGTAATGGACTGGCTTAGTCCACCAATAAGAACCTAATCAGGATTCTGAAGAGGACCATGGAGACAACTAGATGCAATGGCCCAATAAGATTAGATTAGCTCTTTGGGTTGATAGGATCACATACAAGAGAGCCATTGGCAACTCTCCTTTTGTTCTGGTGTATGGAAGAGAGGCTAGATTACCTAATCCTTAGAGCTTCCTGCACTAGATTTGGCTCATCAATTAGAGTTGGAAGGAGAGGATGCAAGGTCTGTCAGAATGGTTGCATTAACTGAATTAGAAGAACAAAGACAGTCAGCCATGATCACATTAGAAGAACATCAGATGTAGGCCAAAAAGTATTTTGACAAGAAGGCCAAGGTCCAGACCTTCAAAAGTGGTGATCTCATCCTGAAATGGGATGCAGACCGAGCTAAACCCGGAGGTCACACCAAGTTTGATGCACTTTGGAGTAGGCCTTATGTCATCATCAGCTGCAAGCAAGCAAATGCCTTCATTCTCTCAAGGTTGGATGGTGAAGTTCTGCCCATTTCATTTAATGGGATCCATCTCAAACCCTACCATTAAGGTTTGTATGAGATCTTGTACATATTGTTTTAGTTTATTTTTGTTTTAGGTTTCCCTTCCCTAAGTGCTTTTGCACATGCTGCATTGTCATTAAAAGAATGTGGGCCTCTCCCCCTTTTTGTATTTTGGAGGCAAGTTTCAGTTGTCTTGACCTATTTCCATTCCTCTTTTGGACTCTATTCCCAATGGATGTGTAAGGCCACTAGTCTAATTGTTTAGTAGGCAAACATCCCTGAGAGGTCACCAAAATGTTGACCTATTTCCTTCCATCCAAAGTCAAATGGTTCACCTTGAATATCCCCTAAGTATCCCTTGGGTTTTAGCCCTGCAGGTCTTAAATCCTTCAAATCCTCATGCTCATCCTCTCAAAAAACCTAGAAAAACCTAAAAATCCTTAATCTTCAAATGCTTTCCTTCGCTGGGATTTCCCATCTTCATACTTAGTCATTTTTGGCATGGATATCTTGATGACATCATCGAGATCTTCGCTAACATCCTAGATATTGTCTTAATATCCCAAACCTTAGCTAAGGTCTCAATATCCCCTTCATGTTCAAACCTTAGTTAATATCCAGGTGTTTTTTGAACATCCAGATCTTAACTAATATCAAGGTCCTTCATGAATGTGCAGACCCTTGTGAATATGATGGTGACGTCATCTAGATATTTCCTAATATCCAGATCCTAAGTTAATACCCATGACCTTGTGAATGTCTAGATGACGTCATCTAGATCCCCTCTCCAAAGAAGTGCATATGATGATGATGTCATCTAGACATTCCACCTCTGATATATCACCCCCCAGTGCTAATATCCTGATGACATCATCGATATATTCAAGAGGCATCTAGATATTAAGTTAGCGCCCAAAAATTAAAGGCTAATATCCATGCAGATGATGGTTTCCCTATGTTGTGAAGGTAAATTTGATAGGTGCATATACGGATATCGCATAGCCCATAGGCCGCTGAAGTTGACATCATATTCCTTCTGCGAGGTTGCAAAATGATGACATGTGGATATCCATATGACTGTTGACCACAACTTTGACCGTAGATATCTCCCCTATCCTGAGGAATTTCTACATGATCCAAAAGGCAAAAGTTCTTAGAGTTTCCTCCTCTTTCATTTGGCAGGCATTTTGGGGGATATTCTCACTTTAAAAATATGATCCAAATTTCATGATATGAATATGCACATCCAGATATCAGGATAGCTACCGACTAAGGAAGGATATGCAGACTCAGCCGATAAGACACATCTGGAGCTGAATTAAAGTGTTGTAAAAGTTTCTCAAATGCAAATATTTGTTGCATTTATGGTTGCAGGTAAGTGATTCAGTAACTCACATTGAAGGCACAAAATATCTTCCAGTTGCTTGATGGATCCAGATATTTTTATGCAATGAATTCTTGTAGATAGACATGCCTTCTGAAGAGGAAATATCTCTGACAAGCCATGGGCGCATTCATTATAGTAGGTAATGGTGCTCCTTGTAAATGCTATATAAAGCATGAAATGTAATGTATTATGGTTGGCTTTTGGTTTTAAAACCACATCTCTTGCAATTGTAATAGTGCCTCTATGATAATAGAAATCAGATTTTTACCACCTCATGAATAACTCTTTGCTCTGTGTATTTTTCTCCTTGATCTCCATCTATGAATGTATCTTTCCTCTTGGATTTCATTTAGTTTGTCTTACCTCTACAAGTAGTTCATGATTTGTGTATGTGGCTCTGTTGGATATCATCATTCTGTGCATACATGGTTGTCTGAGGGCCTTCCTATAGTCAAACCTAGTGTATCACCTCCCTTCTATTTTCAATTTTTACTCCCTCTTCCTCTTTTCTTATCAGGTGAATAGATTAGGTTTAGTCTTAGGATCGCTGAATCTCATATTCAGCAAAGGACCACCCTCTCTCTAGAGATTTGACCTCTCTATAGGGTCCCACACCTAGAGGTCATCTCAATGATTCACTAGATTGTTGGAGCCCTAAAAGTCTTCAACACTGGGTGTAAATCTATGTGACAACAGACAGTTCATTCTTTGAACCCTCCTACCATGACTACACCAAGTTGTATCAAAGTGAGGTTTTGAATCCTTTGGAAGTGAAGGTATTCTGTAAGATCTTGTGGTGAATAGAGCACTGACCTGAGCTAGTCTACTTGCATTTGTCAATAGAACGTTGATCGTGAGGCAGTTGCAACCTTGTTGCTAGGAGAATGGAAGAAATGATAGAGATGATAAGGACAATGAAAGTTTGTTTGAGTGTTGTAGAAGAAGATAGAAGAAGCGAACTAAACCCTAGACATGAAGATGAAAGTGATGATGAAGAATTTCAATCAGCCTACCAAAATGAAAAAATCCTAGAAGAAGAAGAATCTGATCAGGCAAAGATGTTGAAATTTATTTCTAAGATTGGAAAGAGACCTAGAGTGTGTTGGTTAACAGATTTGTCACCAAACTCTATATACTCACTCCCGGACAAGTGATAAATGTAATCAACAGTTGAGCCCAATATATTGGTATTTTACACAAGCTCTCTACTTATTTAACAAGGCGCAACTACCTTCTACAGATATTCTGAGGAATTTAAACTTGAGGTTGCTTTTAACTAGAAAGCAAGATAAAGGCAGAGATTTTAACCAGAAAGCAATAAAGGTGAATCTACAAATCTAACTCTAACTCTAGAAGTTCACAGACTTCCAACCGCACAACATATATTGAAGATATTATACATACACAGGGATTCACCACCTTAAATGAAATATCAACAGATAGATTATTCGAAGCAGTGAGCAAGATTTAATAACATCCAACCACTAGAACACATGCATACAATTAACATCAACAGAAATGCATTCAACTTAAGAAGAACATGAATTCAAATAATCACAACACAAAGTCCATGATCATCCAAATCTCTATTGTATTAACTGTATTGCATATATCATAGAAGCTAGAAAACAAAATTTTAACTATCATCCTTCCCAGAAATAAAGTTTTGCAAAAGATCCCTAATTTGACCAGCCATGTAGAATATATAGCTAGGCAAAACCATAACTATCTAGAAAACCATAATGGCTTCTTGAAATAGCTGATTAAAAGATTGTTTAAACAATAATAATAATAAATGGCCCTCCAGAGCCAATAGTTTTAGAGCAAGTAAGAGATAACTTAAAAACATGAAATTAAAATCAATTCAAGATTTGCAAGTCCACATCGCCATCATCCACCTCGTCCATTTCTTCATCTTCCCTTGACTATCTGCCTTCTCCAATGACACTTTGTGCCATTTGGGGTACCTGTGCTTGCAATCTGGCTTTGTATGATCTGTATTTGTTAATAATAGGTGTTAATGTCATGCTAGGTCAAGTTTTGATCATGTTGATGTGGCGCTTCCTTTTCATGATAGCCCGGTCAGAGTTAGTCACTTTTCGATACACTTCCTCAATGCTATTTTTGCAAGTGCTAATGTAAGCTGCCATCTTAGAAAGTCTACCCAATGACTCCCCTGTAATTGCACTATAGTTTATTATATCCTCTGTCACCACCCTCTTGAAATTATATTTGATCACCTTGACGTCCAACAGTTTTTCATCGTCAGATCCGTTGGGCTCTATATCCAAAGCAACAAATTCTCTTTTAATCCTTATCGTCTCTTTGTAATAAATTGCCACTGCTTTCCCCATTTCTTCTTCAGTTGTAGAAATAATACAAATCTTCCATTGTAATGCATCAGCCCACACAGTGGTATCTAACTCTTTAGGGTCAGCTATGACTTCTTTAGTCATTAGAATACCGGGGTCCATGTTGGTGATTTCCTGCACTTCCTTAGAGGCTAGATTTAAACTATGGTGATCACTTCAGGCTTTCTCAAATTCTACTATCAAAACTTCTCTTTTAGCATGAATGGAGTCAAACAATTTAACTGCCTCCTCGATAAATAAGAGACCATCGAAAATGATCTTCTCAACCCATTGATCCATAGCCTTCCTTAGGGACAAAGAAGTTCTAACTTGTTGAAGCAGACTTCGGTCAAGAGTAGGAAGTTTGATAGTGGAGGAGGTTCCAGTAGAGGGAGTTATTACCTCAGCAATTGAATTGGCAAAGGAGGAGAGAGAACTTACATGTGCTAGCAACTTCAAATTTTCATCCTACAATCCTTCACCCTTTTAGAGATGTTGTCCACTGAATAGTGCATGTAGTACAAATCACCCTCGATAGTCAATGGCCCTAGATCCACCCAGCTTACTCTAAAGTCAGCTTCAGTTATTTCATCTTCATTCTTCTCGACCAATGGGTCTACAATCTCTAAAAACTAGTTTCCCGAGGTGGTATTAGTTACTATCCTGGACATCCTCTTTGCACATTTTGGTTTTGGTAGCATCTGCAACAAACTGGCATCAGTATCGATGCCTTCATCAGCTGGAATGGTGTACCTCTTCTCCTTTTTGACTACTTTCTTTAACCAGTTTGGAGATGAGACTGGTGCATTGGCAACATTGGTAGTCACCACTATCGATGCAAGATGAGTGTTTTGCCCAAGCATCTCTTTGTGTTGAGGGGAATTAGGTGGACTGAGTAATGAATGCAATAAATTATCTTCTCTCAATTGTGAGAAGATGAAAGAATCAGAATCATTTACATGATTGTTCAGCGGGGGCACATCGTCAGCCTTAGATGATAAGGCAGCCAATCTGGTATTTCTCTTTGTCACCTAAACATCTTGCTCATAGGTGGTCTTCAACTTGCCAAGTTCCTCAGGTGGACCTTCACCGTCGTTGTTCGGTTGTGAACCGACTCTTTGCAGAGTCGGGTCCAAACTAGATTCTGTTCTGTGTGAGGTGGCAGTCTAGGACCTGGCTTGATTCTGAGAGGTTGAGTCCCTTGGTGTTGATGAACCAACACACTCCTTAGTCTTTGTTTGCAACCACTTTTCTATTCTCCTTAAAACATGAAATGACAGCAACATAGTATCTGTAACCTCCTTCTCAGACCATTTTATTGGGGGAAAAGGTTCCCTAGACACTATATCATATCCTTCACCCAAAAGATCTGAAAAACCATCGATTATATCCGAGACCTGAATATTCATCTTAAAGGCACGGACTTGATCAACAGTCAACCTCATACATTTCCTATTTTGAACTTCTCTCTCATCAATACAGTCCTCCCAAAAATCTTCAAGCTAAGGAAAGTGTGAGTAAGAACCACCTCCATGCATATTTTCCTTTATAAAATTTTTGTTGTCAAATGATACGCGGGGAGACAAACTATGAAGGCTAAATTCAGATAACAATTTGTCCACATTTCAGGCACCATCATTTCTTTTGCATGAATAGAAAGACAAAGACACAGGAAAAGAATATCCTTTCTTTTTCATTGCCTGATATTTGACATTTACCGCTGCCATTTGGTGGCAAACTTCCAACAACACCAAATAGTCAGAGGGGTATCGAGGCAATTTTAATGGGGCATTTTCATAACCCCCAATCCTTAAATATGAGAAGCGATCAAACTGAATGTAAACACTCCCAAATTTTGTGACCAATGTAAATGCTTCTACAGAAAATCTTTTCTCTATTGAACCATCAATTCTTTTAGCCAGCAACATAGAAAAAGCATCATTCACACGTCAGAAATCCTTCATACCTTCATTTCTTTGCAATTGAGGAAAAATTTGATACATAGGTGTGCTTGCCAAAGAAATCCTTTGAGTCCTTAGACCAAGCCAAGTAGCCTCTTTTCAAGCCAAGATGTAGACCAATTGGGAGCACATGTGAAATCTTACGCTTCATGTAAAATTCACCAGTTGCTCATGTAGACAACCACTGATGATTTTTGACCAGTAAATCTAGTGGTCTCCACAAATTAACAAAATAAACCTGTACATCCAGAATTCAAAGACATCCGACTCGGGACTCCCAACTACTCTATTCAACAGGGTTATCATGTCTGAGATTTCTTCTTTGAAATGGCTCCTCTTCATATTAGCAGGCAACCGAGACTTCCCAATCTTTTCTTCTTCCAACCAATGCTTGGTGATACATGTACGACACCAATCCTTCTTCTCATTATAGTAGTTCTAGGCTGAAGAAACAAAAACATCAGCATTATCTTCATATTGTTCTAAGTCAAGAGCCAAAGCAACAGATTCATAATCAATTTTGGCTACCACAGTACCATTGGGAGTTTTTATCTCCTAAGAGTCTGGGAAATAACTATTGGCATATGCAACCATTAGTTTGAGAGAATGCACAGCAAGTGGAAAGCCACCAACTTTATGCAAGCAGCTGCTGTTAATTTTCTCTACCAAAGGAGTTCTTTTCTCAGACCGCATTCTCTTCCAAAAATCATCTAAATCAACATGGCCCAAATTTGTATCTCTCACTCCAACAAGACCATTCTCCATAATGGTGGCCATAGGGGTCCCTCGAAACTTAAACTTCATTTTTATGTGCTCCAAAAACCAAAAAACAAGAGACTCAGAGATACACGAAAAGAGCGGAGAATGAGGCAAGAAACCAACAGAGAGTTCTTTGTGCAAATACATGGGAAATAAAAATCTCTAACTCCTCAAAGAAAATATGAAACCTTTATAGAGAGAGAAAAGTTGCTAGCTATGTTGACTTGCGAGGGTAAAACTAAGCTGAAATTCCGCACGTAGCGAGCTAGCCGTTTGTTCCTTTGCAACGCATTCTCTTTGCACATAATATCACCTTATGCGGGCTTTAAATTATATCAAGTCACTTCTCATAAATTCCCCCAAGAAAGATATTAAATATTGGCTGCGAATTTGTCATTATAACCCATAAATGCATGCCTCAACTTTCCCTCCAAGAATGGTGCCACCATGTCTACACGTACCTCAAATTGAATGCATAAGGACAAGTGTCAATCTCCCGTACAACATGCCAGCGCAGCTGACACCACTTGGGAAAGTGCGCTACGCGAAGTCGGTGAGTCAGGCAATACATGAACTCTTGAACTAGGAGTCAGAGATTCAAAACTTCAAAGAATCCCTAACCTCCCGACTGCAGAGGAAAGACTTCACACGGGAACATGGAAAAGACTCAAGGCATGAGAAACTCAAGGTAAGTCGACAAGTCAAGGGGTTCAAGAACTTGTGAACCTGCTGACTTGACTTCAAAAATACAAAGGACCACCGACTTATGAAAATGACTAAGTAAATTAGGCCCGAAGGAGGAACTAAGTGAAAGGTCAATAACGAATGCAAAGGAAAAACAAAGAATGAACTTAGGATGCCCCTTTAAAAAAAAGGGAGGGCAACAGAGTGGAAGTACTGAACTATACTGGAAATTTGAATCTGGAGGAGTTGATTGACTGGATAAATGACTTGGAGTAATACTTTAAATATGAAGAAATTGAAGATCTGGAGAGAGTAAGATTTGTAAAGACTAAGTTGAAAGGACATGCTGCTATTTATTAGAAAGAAGTTCAATTGGATAGAAATAGGAGAGGAAAAGAAAAGATCATAGAGTGGGATAGAATGGTTACAAACATGCTGCTATTTGTTAGAAAGAAGTTCAATTGGATAGAAATAGGAGAGGAAAAGAAAAGATCATAGAGTGGGATAGAATGGTTACAAAGTTGAAAAATCAGTTCATACTTGCTGACTATGAGATGGAATTGTTGAAGAGATTACAAAACCTAAGGCAAAAGGAGAAATATGTGAAGGAGTATACTGAGGAATTTCATAAGATGATCATAAGGACTAGACATAGTGAAGCAAGGAAGGAGAAAGTGGCAAGATACATAAATGGATTGAGGATGAATGTTCAAGAAGAACTAAGCTTGGTGAGGATGACAACAATAGAAGAAGCATATTAGTTTGCATTGAAAGTTGAAGACAAGTTGAATAAGAAGCATGAGCAAAGACAAAGAGGTAGAGGAGGTAAATTTCAAAGAGGTAGAACACATTCTGGAGGAGAAAGACCTTATGTGGAGGAGAACAAAGAAAGTAGCCCATATCGGAAAGAAGAAAAGGACAATAATTCATACTACAGAGGGAGAGATGATAGAATTTTCTACCACACAGTAGAGGGAATCATAATTCTTACCGCAATGAAGGATACAAGAGAGATGAAAGAGGGTTTGATAAAAGATCATTCAGAGGAACTTGTTTTAAGTGTGGAGATGAAGGACATAGAGCATTTCAATGTCATCAGGGAAGTACAAGCAAGAGGACAAAGAACAGTGAAAGAGAAGCTTATGCGGAGGAAGAACCTGTTGGATCACCTAGTTCAGTGGGAAAGCCAGAGAAAGGAGAATCATTAGTCATGAGGAGAGCATTATTTCAAGCAGAGACAACTAAGGAACCACCGCAAAGGAAAAGTTTGTTTTGGACCAGATTTAAATCAGGAGGTAAATGTTGTAAGGTTATCATTGATAGTGGTAGTACTGATAATTTGGTTTCAGAGGAGATGGTGACTAAGTTGAACCTAGAGAGATTGAAACATCCCAAGTCCTACAAGATAGCATGGATTCAGGATGAACACAAGGTACTGGTGAGTGAAAAATGTTTGGTGAAATTTCATATAGGATCTTATAATGATGAAGTATTATGTGATATTATGATGATTTGTGTATGTCATATATTGTTGGGGAGACCATGGTAGTATGATAGGAAAGCTATACATGATGGGAGAAAGAATACTTAGACTATAACATCTAATTGGAAGAAACATATTTTGATACCTTTGGAAGATGAGCCTAAGAGTGAAGTATGTGGAACTTCTAAAGTCTGTTTGGTTGATGGAAGGAAATTTTTGGATGGATTGAGACATCAGAATATGTGTTTTTCTTTGATTCCTAAGAAGTGTAGAGCCCTAAGTGTAGAGACTATTACCGAAAAAGAACAAGGACCACCACCAAAGGAGATAATTGAATTGTTGATAGAGTATGAAGACATCATATCAGATAATGTGCCTGAAGGATTGCCACCAATCCGGAGTATCTGTCATCATATGGACCTTATACCTGGAGCTAGTTTTCCTAACAAAGCAGCACACCGGATGACACCAACAGAGAATGCGGAGCTAAATAGACAAATATAGGAGCTGTTGAGGAAAAGATTGATCAGAGAAAGATTGAGCCCATCTGTTGTACCTACAGTACTAGCACCAAAGAAAGATGGAGAATGGAGGATGTGTATATACTCTAGAGCAATCAACAAGATCACTATTAAGTATAGATTTCCATTACCAAGGATGGATGATATCATGGACTGTTTGAGTGGAGTAAAGTATTTTACAAAGATAGACTTGAAAAAATGGATACCATCAAATCAAGATCAGAGAAGGAGATGAGTTGAGGACTACATTTAAGACAAATGAAGGATTGTATAAATGGTTAGTGATGCCTTTTGGATTGACTAATGCACTGAGAAATTTCATGAGGTTGATGAATGAGGTTTTGAAGAAATTCTTGGGTAAGTTTGTTATTGTATACTTGGATGATATTCTAATTTTCAGTAAGACAATAGAAGAACATTTGTGGCATATTAGACAAGTATTGCAGAGGTTGAGGGAAGAGAAATTGTTGATAAACATCAAGAAATGTAGATTCATGAAGGAAGAATTGGTCTATTTGGGATTTGTGATTTCTGCAGAAGGACTAAAGATGGATCTTGAGAAAGTTACAACAATTGTTGAATGGCCAACACCTATGAACATTGGAGAGGTAAGATCATTTCATGGATTAGCAAGTTTTTACCTGAAGTTCATCAGAAATTTCAGTTCAGTATGCACACCAATGACAGAGACAATGAGAGGTGATAGAAAGGATTTTAAGTGGACATCTATAAGAGTTTTGATTTATTGAAGCAGAAAGTGATAGAGTAACTAGTATTAGCATTACCGGATTTTAACCAAATATTTCAAGTTAACTATGATGCCAGTGGAAATGCAATAGAAGCAGTGTTAAGTCAAGAAGGGAGACCAGTAGCATATTTCAGTGAGAAGTTGAATGATGCAAGGAGAAGATATTTAGTTAATGATTAGGAGTTCTATGCCATAATTCAAGCCTTGTAGAAGTGGAGACATTACTTGTTGCCAAAGGAATTTGTGTTGTACACTAATCATCAAGCTTTGCAGTATTTAAACATTCAAGGAAAGTTGAATCAGAGACATATGAGATGGGTGGAGTTCATGCAGAGTTACACATTTATATTGAAGCATAGGAGTGGGAAGTCAAACAAAGTTGTAGATGCATTAAGCAAAAGAAGGAATTTGCTGACAAAAGTGAGGGTAGAAGTATTAGGATTTGAGGAACTGAAGCATATGTATGAAGAGGATCTTGATTTTGCAGAAGCATGGAAGGCATGTAAGGAACCTGTTGTGACAGATAGAAGTAAGTGGTTGGACTATTTCATTCAGGAGGATATGTTGTTCAAAGGAAATCAGTTGTGTATACCTAGGAGTTCAATGATAGATAATTTGATCAAGGAGAAACATAGTGGTGGATTAGCAGGACATTTTGGGATTGACAAGACAGTAGCTTTGATAAGTGAACATTACTTTTGGCCTAAGATATATAAGGATGTAAGGAAGTTTGTTCAGATTTGTAGAGTATGTCAAGTTGCAAAAGGGAATAGTCAGAATACTAGTTTGTACAAATCTTTGACAGTACTAGAGAGACATTGGGAAGACATAAGCATGGATTTCATATTGGGTTTGCCAAGAACACAGAGGGGACATGATTCTATATTTGTAGTAGTGGATAGATTTTCAAAGATTTCAAATTTCATTCCCTGTAAGAAGACAAATGATGCAGTGTATGTTGCTAACCTATTTTTCAAGGAGATTGTGAGATTGCATGGATTACCTAAGAGTATAGTTTCGGACAAGGATACAAGATTCATTGGATATTTTTGGAGGACATTGTGGAAGAAGATGAAGACAAACCTAAAGTTTAGTTCAACATTTCACCCATAGACAGATGGACAAACAGAAGTGGTAAATATGAGTTTGGGTAACTTGTCGAGGTTTTTAGTAGGATACAAGGTAAGAAATTGGGATCTAGTTCTACCGCAAGCAAAGTTTACATAAAATAATTTAGTGAACAAGAGTACAGGGAAGACACCATTTGAGATTGTGATAGGGATCAGACCTAGATGAGTTGCAGAGTTAAGAGACATTAGTATGGAAAATAAGAGAAGTGCAAAAGCATAAGAATTTTCAGGATACATGGAGAAGCTACATAATCAAGTCAAGAAGCATTTGGAGGAGATGAATAGTAAGTATAAGGAGCAAGCAGATGAGAAGAGGAGACATAAATATTTTTAGTTGGAGATGAAGTAATGGTATATCTAAGAAAGGAGAGATTTCCAGTTGGGACATACAACAAGATGAAGATGAAGAAGTTTGGACCATGCAGGATACTTAAGAAGTTTGATTCAGGAAATGCATATGAAGTGGAGCTACCGGAGACATTGGGTGTATCACCTATATTCAACATTGCAGACCTATATTAGTATCATGAAGGAGAATCAAGTGACAATATTGAAGATGAATTGAAGAACCAGTTACCACAGCAACAACTAGAGCAGATAGAGGACATCTTGGATAGCAGAGTTGGACGTAGTACCAAAGGCAAGAAGTTCAAAGAATATTTGGTAAAGTGGAAAGGAAGACCAAAAGAAGACTCATCATGGATATCTCAGGTTGAGGTAGACCGTTTTGGTTTTCCTCTAGCCCCAGCAAAGTGAGGGACTCACTTTTTCAACAGCCTCAGGTGTCTGATGCAGGAGCATCCCAAGTTGTAGAGCAACCTTGCATCAACCAAAAATATTTACATTCTCTCTTTTCTTTCATTTTCAGTTAAGTTCAATCATTTGCAGTTTCAGTACTTTCTACTGCATTTTGCTACATCTTCGTATCAGAGCTCGCAAAGCAAGACTTAGCATCTACATAGTGTCATCTACATCATATTCAGCTTTCAAGTGATTTGGATTTATTTCCTAAGAGTGATCGCTAACAGAAGATCATCATCTTTCACAGACTTGAGCATTCAGGTCGTCAGTTGAAGGAGAAGGTTTGTGGAGCACTTTCGTGACTTGTGGAGTCTAATGGAACATCATACATAGCACATAAGGACCAGATAGACCTTCCTTGAGGTCTGCACCAAGTTTCATTCATTTGTGAAGAAATACCATATGTGGCAGACTGACCTACCTATTTCTACATGATACATCTTTCAATGGATTTTCTAACCTCTTATGGCTGACACAGAGGATTCTATGATCTTGAAGATGATATATATAGATCTCTTAGATATATTAGGAAGTCAGTCAGTTAATTTCATAAGATAGATAGTTAGATTCTTTCCAGAAGGCACTTTAATGCCATATCTTTCATATCTGTTGTAACCCAGAAAGCAAGCATGTGAGCCCTTTGATTGTAGCTCACATGTTGCTGGCATATGAGCATTTTAATTCTTTGATATTCAGAATATGAATCTTCCATTGCATTCTATATTTGTGTAGTTTCTATTGTGTTTACTCTAGCTGCATGGTTTGGACAGTTCATTCTTTGAACCCTCCTATCATGACTGCACCACATCACATGATTGGTTTTTTTTAGATCTAAAGAGCACATTTCATACATTCAATTATAAGTATTTATAGTCAACACTAAAAACCTTAAAGTCACAACTACTAGTGGTAAACTTTTAAAAATATTGGGCCTTAAATCCATAAATACTATCATAGCTATTGGAACATGCTCAGCAATTGGGTCCTCTCCCCTAAGAAGGTTTCTAAGGAAAAGATGAAAAAAGAAGAATTATGAAGGTAAAAGAAATAAATAAAGAGATGGGTGCAAAGGAAACGAAGCTAGGAAATAATGCCAATAGGATTATGTTGCTACGTAGGGGTTTCTTGACACTTGATCATGGGTTTGTAAAGACTCAAAGATGGAGGCAAAGGCATGATTCTCACATGACCAAACCTCTATGGAGGAGATAACAATGAATGCCCTAGGATGGGTGGTGAAATAGAGACAAAGGGAATCTCTTTTATTCATGTGGGGATTTTTTTAGGAAACCAATTTTGCATGGAGATGTAACCTTTGTGTCGCCTCTTCTCAAATTACTTACCTATTTCTCATGCTAACTCTTTAGGACAAGTCTTGGTATCTCAAAATCCTTATGCTCCCAATCCCATAGTGCTGGCCAAAATGGTTGACGACATTGTTGTCACTTGGATTTACACCCTGTGTTGAAGCGTTGTGCTGCAACAATCCAATGAAATATTGGAGTGATTTCCAGGTGTGGGACCCTGCAAGGAAATCAAACCTCCAGAGAAGGTTGGTTCCTTTTCTAAATATGAGATTCATAGTGTGCTAAAACTAAACCTAATATATTCACTGTTGGGGAAAAGGGGAAGAAGGAGAAACTGGAAATGAAAAGGTGATACACCAGGTTTGAATGTTAGACCCTCAGATCAACCATATATGCACAAAATAACAACAAACAACAAACCAGCATACATAAATCACAAACTATTTGCAAAGGTAAAAGAAACTAATTGAAATCCAAAAGGAAAGAAGCGTTCACAAATGGATACTCAAACAAAAGTATTACACAGAGAAAAATAAGTGTGTGAAAAGGTAAAAAATCTATTATTTCTTATCAAAGAGGCATGGTTACAGCTGAAAGGAGATGTGATCTTTAAGATCAAATGCCAACATGATACATTCAATTTCATGCATTTTATAGCATTTTACAATGAGGCGCCATCACCTACTGTAATAAATTTGCCCTATGGGCCTGTCGGAAGATATTTTACAAAAGGAATGTCTAAAATATCTGTTTGTCTTTAACATAAATGTAGAAAATATCTTCTTTGAAGTAGCTAAACAAATATCTACGTTGAAACCTTGTATCTTCTCCTACCTGCAACAATAAATTTCCAACAACAAATTCCAACTAGAGTTGGACGTTTGACTTTCATCTGGCCTGTATCCTGCCTTATTAGCAAGATTTCATTATGATTAACTATGGCAGATCCTAGATTCTGCCTCTTTTCCCTTTGTTTCTAAAGATAGCGGAAGCCGTCAGAGATCAGGCATTGGGCCTTCAGCACTTCACCTTACGAGATAGAAGGAAAAAGGAGAAAACCCTGCTCCCTGAGCTCCACTATACAAAGGAAGATTGCAATATCGGTAGACTTTGAGCTTCGGGCCTTCCATCTTATGCCTTCCCAGAGAAGGAAGAAGAAAGAAAGTCTGAGCCCCACAAGTCTAAAGACTTAGTCATTTTTTTAAAGTCTCAGTGGAGTTCGAGCCTTGAGCCTTCTGTCTTCCGTCTTCCAAAGAAAGGAAGAGGAAAGAGGAAAGGTTTGAGCCCCAAAGTCCAAAACACTTAGAAATATTTTGAAGGAAAAGAAGCAAAACTTAGATTCTAAGCCTTCCTCGGTACAAGTTAATCTAGATGACGTCATGACCACTTGGCAGCTTCCTGTGGTTCCATGACTATAGAAATTTTTTTATTGAAATGTTCCGCAGAATGGCGGAATGCCACAAAGTAGACCACGTGGAATCCATCAGGTCACTTGGATGATCAATTGTCAAACCTTGCCACATGTCTTCATTTTGCAGTTCCATAAGCCTGTCGTGGGTCCTCCCAAAAGGCTCAGTGGAATGGTAGAATGCCTTACATTTAAAATTATTTTCAAAGGGAAATAATTGAAGCTCGAACTTCGGACCTTCCGCCTTTCTCCTTCCAAAAGAAAAGGAAGAAAGAAAGGAGGTCTGACCCCTGACATCCAATGAACTTTGAACACTTAGAGGATTTTTACAAGGAACAAAGCAGAGTTCAAAGCTGATTAGGATGGTATGACGAAGGTGAGAACTCTGAACTCCGTAACTCTGAAAAGGTTAAAAACACAAAGAAAACTCAAGATTTTTGGACTTAGTCAATTTTGGGATGTTTTTCCTTGTATTTCTGAAGGGGAAAACACTTAGAGATTTTCATGGATTCAGGCTATTTGGCTGGGAAGCAAAAAAGAAAAAATATTTTGGCGACTTCTCAGAGGTATTTGCTTGCTAAATAAAAGGGGACCAGTGGCCTTAAGCATTCATTGCACATAGAGTCAAAAGGGCTGAAGCATGTTGGGAATGTTAGAATGCACAAGACAATTGAGAGGGGGGTGAATCAATTATCTATTAAAACATTAAACCCTCAAAGAAATTCCAAACATCAACCTCTTATTATGCATTAGCAAAATGTAAACATATGAAGCATCAATGCAAGCACATTCAAACACATAAGAACACCAAATTTACATGGAAAACCCAAGAAGGAAAAAACCATGGTCAGGATTAACTCACATATATATGAATAGCAACACTGAAAACAAATAGGCTCACTGCCAAGGGCTCACTACCCAAAAGAAAGGCTCACTACCAAAAGAAAGGGTCATTGTCAAGAGAAAAGGCTCATTGCCAAGGGCTCACTGCTTAGAGGAGAGAAGAAAGAAGAAGACTATTACAGAGAGATTCACTATCTCAAAGCAACAGGAGAAGTCCACCACTGCCACTCCTTGCCATCCGCAACCTTTGGCTCACTACCTCCAACAACTTTAGGTACACTAAAATGTAGACACCTTCTACTCACTACATTCTGGAGTCATAAGCATTTAAACTTGCACACAACTCACTACCCTTGATTCACATTCGCATCTTCTCTACTTTGCTCCACTCAACTTCATCTTACATTATACCATCTACAACCAAGACCTATCTCAATTAGGTCAGTCCTAATGAAGCGTGTGCACCTCAAATGTGCAACACCAATCAGGTTGGCACTAAACACTTCCGCAGTGGAAAGAAGTGAAAGTGGACCATGTCAAGGGTTAACTAGGACTCAAATTTGTATCACCAAACTGCTCATCACATCCACAATTTATGAGGTACCTCTGCAAATGGTGCTAGTAAGCCAAGTCAACCAAACCTGAGCTAATGACCATATCCATGCTTCTCCAAGTCCAAAAACAGCATGCAGACTAGAGAGAGACACTCCACATCATTCACACACCTTCCCAAAATATTCAGCATCATCAAAATCTTTTACAAAACTACCACAACCACCTGAAGTAAAGAGTCTTCATTTTGCACATCAGGATACACTACTACTGAACACCAACATAAGAACTGGACTTGTGGAGCACCCAAACACTAGAAACTTCAAGGGAAGGTAGATATAGATAATATAAGCACTTTCCCAAATCCGCAAGACGAGAGACCTTAACGCAGAGAAATATGGAGCATTCTTATTTCTCCCAGACAACCTTCTTCACAGTTAAACACTTTGTCAAGCACATCTTCTACTGCCACTCGATCTAGAACCTAAAACTCTAAATATAACACCTCTGAACACCTCCGATCAACACTTCCAAACCATACAATCATATCTTCAACTATGAAGAAATGCGAAGCAGATCACTGAACATACCTATGTCACACTACACACCTTTTTATTCAAATTTTATCAAAAGCACTTGGAAACCAAGTGAATTACCTACTAGAGGTTGACATCAATGACAACACTAGCAAGTTTCCAACAATATCCCCCTTTGTCATTGATGGCAACACCAACTTTCTGAAAAACCATCAAGACCTAAAGCAATTAGTTAGCAGCTCAGTAGTACTCCCCCTAACTAGAGCAACTCTTACTCTTCACACACTTTCCTACAAAATGGTTTTTCAGCCACTTTAACTCTCTCCCCCTTTGACATCAATGGCAAAGGGCCACAACTACAATACCAACAAGTACCTACCCTATCTCCATTGCACTTACTTTTCTACACTCTCCCCCTTAGGGTCATAAGATATGTTCCATCTGACTATACCAACCAATAGTATCACTACTTGCTCCCCCTAAGAGGTAGCCTTCGACATCAGTCCAGGACCAAAAATGTATCTTGAAATGTTTCTCGGATAAATGCACACACTTATGCATCTATTTAAAAGGAGGGACAATAACCCCTAACTTCTATCAGAGATACTCAAAAGGCCGAAGATACTCAAAAGTATCCTTAGGAAGAGCCTTTGTAAAGATGTCTTCAACTTGATCCTCGGTAGGCACATACTCCAATTTCACCTCATTCTCTACAACTTTCTCTCTTAGGAAGTGATACCAGATTGAAATATGCTTTGTCCTTGAATGCTTGCCAGATTCTTTGAAATGTTGATAGCACTTGCATTATCACATAAGATAGGAATAGGTTCATCATATGACACTTGGATATCTTTCAATGTCTGCTTCATACATAACACCTGTGTGCAGCAAGATGTTGTTGCAATGTACTCTACCTCTGTAGTAGATAGTGACACTGAGTCCTACTTCTTACTAAACCATGAGACAAGTTTGTTTCCCAGAAAGAAAGCACCACCACTTGTACTCCTTCTATCATCTGCACATCCTACCCAATCTGCATCTGTATATGCACTCAAGGAGAAATCAGTATCCTTGGGATACCATAGGCCAAACTCCAGAGTGCCTTTCAAGTATCTGAATATCCTCTTTATTGCTGAAACATGTGACTCTCTAGGATCCGCTTAAAATCTAGCCACAAGGCAAACTACATGCATGATATCCAGTCTAGTAGCAATCAGGTATAACAATCCACCAATCATTGATTTGTACTTGCTTTGATCAACCTTAGGAGATTCATTGTCTTTGTTTAACTTGCAAATAGTAGTCATGGGAATACATACTAGTTCAAATAGTCTTCCATTCCAAACTTCTTCAACATTTCCTTAGCATACTTAGACTGTGAAATGAAAATACCTTTTTCTGATTGACTGATTTGTAACTCAAGGAAGAAATTCATTTCCCCACACATTGACATTTCAAATTCTTTTTGCATCTCTTCTGCAAATCTCTTGCACATTCCTTCATTTCCTCCAAATATTATATCATCAACATATACTTCCACAATCAGGATTTGATTTTCTTCAACTTTGAAGTATAGATTGCTATCTACAGTGCCCTTTATGAATCCTTCTTGCAACAGGTATCTATCCAATCTTGCATACTATGCTCTAGGAGCCTGTTTGAGTCCATACAGTGCCTTCTTAAATTTTTTGACCATATTTGGATCATCTGATAACTGAAAGCCTTCTATTTGCTCAATGTATGCCTCTTCTTCCAACTCTCCATTTAGGAATGCATATTTCACATCCATCTGATAGACTTTGAAGTCCTTATGAGCTGCAAAGGCCAGGAACATTCTAATGACCTCCAATCTTGCCACTGGAACAAATGTTTCCTCATAATCTATTCCTTCCACTTGTGAGTAGCCTTTACACACAAGCCTAGCCTTATTTCTGACTACTACTCCATTCTCATTTAACTTGTTCCGGAAGACCCATTTAGTTCCTATCACATTTTTGTCTATTGGTCTTGGGACAACCTCTCAATCTGCATCAATTCTTCTTCCATAGACTTGATCCAGTGCTCATCTTTACACACTTCAATCATGATTTTGGTTTCTATTTTAGACAGTAAGCATAAATTTACTTGATTCTTCTCAATCTGCATCAATTCTTCTTCCATAGCCTTGATCCAGTGCTCATCTTTACACACTTCAATCACTGTTTTGGTTTCTATTTTAGACACTAAGCACAAATTTACTTGTTCATCTGCCATAGCAATACTTGTTGTTAATACACCTTTGTTCTCATCTCCAATGATCTGATCTTCAGAATGATTCTTCTGCACATACTTGGGGGTCTTAGGAATCCTTTTCGGAGCATCTTCTTCATCAACTTGCTTCTCCTTTTCCTTTTCTTCTTCTCTTTCTTCTTCTCTGCAAGGAATCTCATCAGATTCATATCCTTCTATTAACACTGAACTTTGATATGGTTCTTCATCCACTTTGACATTTGCACTTTCGACTAATTTCTTTAGTCTCTTGTTGTAGCACCTGTAAGACTTGCTCTTTGTAGAATATCCAAGGAAGATTCTTTCATTTGAGCTTATATCAAACTTTCCCAAGTTTTCTTCATCTCTCCTAATGTAGCACTTGCTTCCAAACACTCTTAAATATTTTAAAGTAGGAGTTCTTCTATACCATAACTCATATGAAGTCTTTGAATTGTTGACCCTTGCTTGCACTCTATTTTGTATGTAGACTGCAGTGTGAATAGCTTCTCTCCAATAGATATCCAGTAAATTTGTTTCTTTCAACATTGTCCTTGATGCTTCCTGAACTATCATGTTCTTTCTTGCCACCATTCCATTTTGCTGAAGAGTCCTAGGGGCTGACAAATGCCTCTTTATTTCATGATCTTCACAAAAGTAGTTAAACTCATTGGAGGTGAACTCACCACCTCTGTCAGACCTCAAACACTTGATTTTCAAATCAATTTCATTTTCAACCATAACCTTGAATGCTTTAAACCTATCTAGAGCTTCTGATTTTTCTTTGAGAAAAGTTACCCGTCATTCTAGAGTAATCATCAATCAACAACATGAAATACATGTCACCTTGAAAGCTTCCTACTCTTGTAGGTCCGCATAGATCTGTATGCACCAACTCCAGAGGTCTAGTGGTAGAATACTCTTTTGTTGGGAATTAAGGTGTCTCAACCTTGATAAATTCCTTGTATTATTTCATTGTATTTATTTCTTTATTGCCTATTGTGTAATTAGGATGTAAATCCTATGTTGTCATCTTATGGGAGTTGACACGGTGATGTGTCATCCTATAGGGAAGATGACCAAATGTAAATTTGTCCTCACATGAGGAGATAAGAATCCCACTTAGTGGTAGGAATATTTTGCCATGCGTCGGCATCTTGGATAGTGTGTAAGGGAATATTGACCAAAACGGTCATGACAGATTCCTATGACAGTTCTATGACGGGTAAGAGTTGTAAATGGAAGATTCTATGACAGGTGAAGACACGTGTCGAGAAGCATCTTTGAAAAAGGCATCTTTGGGTGCCCTAAGGAGGGTTATGACATGTTGTAAGACAATATCCTATTTATAGCTTTTTTATGATAGATTCTCTGACAACTGTAAGATATGTCAGTATGATAGATTCTATGACAGTTGTAAGAGTCGTAAGAGCATCTGTCATTGCCCAACTTCGGAATAGGTGACCTCTTTGGGATGGGGTGACTTGACAAGTGTCAAGAACATCCTACAATGTAGGACAAGTGTCGATAGGCATGGGTTTTGGGCCATGAGGCCATGTTGGATGCCCATCTCAAGATAGAGCCATTTTTGCCTTGTATTTTCTATATAAATAGGTGCTTTGGAGAGATGTATTATGTGATTGACAGGTACTGTTATGCTACTAGTTTGTCTCCAGATACGAGTGTCGAAGACTTCTGAGAGCTTGCATTGCAAGTGTATTGAAAACCATTTCAATTTTGATAATACATTGTGCAGGTTTTGGAGTGTGGGGTTTTTCATCCGATAAGGGTTTTCCCCACGTATATCTTGTGTCTCTCTTCTGTCTCATTTATGTATGTATGTGTATTGCTGCAATATCTCCATTGTTGTTGTTAACATTCTGTAATTGTAAAGGATAAAATGAATTTGCACTCTTCTCTCCTCTTTAGATTAGTGTAGGAAGCGATTTCCACACACCTAACTTCCTTTCAGTTGGTATCAGAGTTTGGCCAATTTTGGTTCTAGCTGCTGGGTAGGGGTTTTTTGAGCTAATCTTAGGTTGAGTGGGAGTCTGTTCAGAGTATTTTGTATCTTGTTGCAAGAAGGAGATGGCAACCACATCTGGTAGAGTAGAGGTGGAGAAGTTCAATGGCACAAATTTTGAGTTGTGGAAACTCAAGATGGAAGATCTACTTGTTGATCGTGATCTATAGGAAACTGTTGATGGAACAAAACCTACAACAATGTCACAATCTGATTGGGACCTCAAAGATCGGAAGGCTAAGGGTCTCATAAGACTCTGTCTAGTTGACTCTGTCCTATTGAATGTCCATGAGGAGAAGATAGCGAAAGACCTTTGGAAGAAGCTAGGATCTGTTTATCAGGCCAAGTGCCTGGTGAACAAGCTCTTTCTGAAAAAGAAGTTGTTTGCTCTGAAAATGGAAGATGGAGGATCTGTTGCGGACCATATGAATGCTTTTAACATGCTTGTTGCATAGTTGACATCTGTGGGTGTGAAAATGGAGGAGGATCAATGTATGACCCTGCTTTGTTCTTTGTCAGATTCGTGGGATCATCTTGTCATGGCTATCGGAAGCACTACCACCACCTTCAAGATGGATGGTGTAGTATCTTCGTTGTTATCTAAAGAAGTGTGGAGAAAGACAACCAAGTCAGCCAAAGATGCTCTTGCAGTTCGTTGAAGACCCAAAGAGAAAGGGAAGAAGAAGGACAAGAAAGGTGAAAAGGATAGATCCAAATCCCATGGGAGATCTAAATCTCTTGGAAAGTCCAAGGCTCTCTGTTGGAACTGTGGGAAAACGGGGCATTTCCAAAAGGAATACAAAGAGGAAAAGAAAAAAGAAGAAGAATGCCCCTGATTCATATTCTGACAAGTCACAAGATGATCACAGTAGAAGGACATGGGTTTATTTTATTAGAAGCAAGACTGAAGTCTTTAGTCAGTTTAAAGAGTTTAAAGCTTTTACTAAAAATCAGACTAGTAAAAAGATTAAGTGTTTGAGAACTGATAACAGTGGTGAGTTTTGTCTGGCAGAGTTCGATAAGTTCTGTAAAGAGCAAGGGATTGAAAGACATAAGACAACTCCATACACCCCGTAGCAAAATGGAGTTGCAGAGAGGATGAACAGGACATTGATGGAGAAGGCTAGGAGTATGCTTAGTGCAGAAAGCCTCGAACAAAATTTTTGGGCAGAAACTGTAGCCACTGCTTGCTACCTGGTAAACAGGTTTCCTACATCAGCTCTTGTTGGTAAGACACCTATGGAGGTGTGGTCTGGTAAGAAGCCTTCAGTTAGACATCTTCATGTTTTTGGTTGTGAGGCATATGCACATGTGCCTAGGGAGAAATGGTCTAAATTGGAGAACAAGGTTGTTAAGTGTATTTTCATTAGCTATGGTGTCAGTGTGAAAGGATACAAGCTTTGGGATCCTGTGGCTGAAAAAGTGTTGTATAGCAGAAGTGTTATCTTCAGAGAGCTAACACCTTCTTCCATTATTCTACAGCCAGAACAAATAGAAAAGAAAGAAGATGTGGTTCAGTTTCCTTCGACCCCTGAGAAGACTGAACTGACAGACCCTGTGAGACCTGATGATGAGGAGAGCTCTAGCAACTCTTAAAGCTCAGAAGAAGAAGTAGAACCTCAACCTCAGCCATTGAGGAGGTCTACACGAACAATGAAGTAACCTAATAGGTTTGGTTATTCATTACTTGATTCTAGTTGTGTTTTTTCCTTACTAACACTGATGAGCCTAGAACTGTGACAGAGGCTATGGGCATGAAATATGTAGGTTCATAGAAGGAGGCCATAGAAGATGAGATGGATTCTTTGGAGAAGAATAAAACATGGGACTTGGTGCCTTTGCCTAAAGGATGGAAACCCGTTGGATGCAAATGGGTGTTTAAGAAGAAATTTGGTGCAGATGGCGGTGTTGAAAAGTACAAGGCTAGATTGGTTGCGAGGGGGTACTCACAAGTGGAGGGAATTGATTATGGTGAAATTTTCTCTCCCATTGCAAAGCTGACATCCATTTGGTTCTTGTTATCTCTTCCAGCTGCTTATGACTTAAAGGTGGAATAGATGGATGTGAAGACAACTTTCCTTCATGGTGATTTGGAGGAAGAGATTTACATGTCACAGCCAAAGCATTACATAGAGAAAGGTAAAGAAAATTTGGTTTGCAAGTTGAAGAAGTCTTTGTATGGTTTGAAGCAGTCTCCTAGGATGTGGTATATGAAATTTGATGCCTTTGTGTTGTCCATTGGCTTTCTGAGATCAAAATCTGATCACTGTGTGTATTACAAGTTTGACAATGATTGTATTCTCATTATTGCATTGTATGTTGACAATATGTTGTTGATTGGGAATGGTAAGAATATGATTTATGATTTGAAGTCTCAGTTGTCAGCACAGTTTGAGATGAAAATTCTAGGGGCAGCCAGGTACATTCTAGGAATGGAAATTAGAAGAGACAAAACTAACAGAAAACTTTGGTTAAGCCAGAGTAAGTATGTGAAGACCATGTTGGATAGGTTCATCATGGCACATTGTAGACCATTGTGTGCTCCCATTTCATTGGGGACAAAGTTGTCTGTTAGTGATTGTCCAAAATCTCCTAGTGAGGTGGAGGACATGAGCAGAGTACCTTATGCTAGTGTTGTTGGCAGTTTAATGTATGCTATGGTCTGCACAAGACCAAACATTGCCTAAACAGTGGGAGTCCTTAGTTGATTTATGGCTAATCCTGGACGGGTATATTGGGATGCAGTTAAGCAAGTGTTCAGATATTTGAGGGGTACTTCCAAGTATTCCATATGCTATCATGGTAATCCTACAGGACCTCTGCATTCTATTTGTATTCGTGGATTCGTGGATTTTGATTGGGCGGGTGACATTGATAGCAGGAGATCCACTAGTGCCTATGTGTTCACTATGTTTGGTGGTGCAATTAGTTAAATGAGTAAACGATAACCTGTGGTCACTTTGTCCATGATAGAAGCTAAGTATATGGCAGAAACTCATGCTTGCAAGGAAGCCATTTGGCTTAAGAGATTGTGTTCAAATATTGGTGTTGATGCAGGACAGATTACGATTTGTTGTGACAGTCATAGTGCGATTTGCCTAGCAAAGAACCCAACTTTAAATGCCAGAACAAAGCATATTGATGTACAGTTTCACTTCGTGCGAGACATGGTAGAGGATGGGAAGGTGAATTTGGAGAAGGTAGATACTTTGAAGGATGTTGCAGATGCATTGATGAAACCAGTGGGCATAGAGAAGTTCAGATGGTGTTCGGAGTCTATCGGCCTCTCGGCCTATAGCAGTTAAATCCTATTAATTCTATTAGCTCTTACAAGGTGTTCGACAAGTGGGAGAATGTTGGGAATTAAGGTGTCTCAACCTTGATAAATTCCTTGTATTATTTCATTGTATTTATTTATTTATTGCCTATTGTGTAATTAAGATGTAAATCCTATGTTGTCATCTTGTGGGAGTTGGCACAATGATGTGTCATCCTACATGGAAGATGACCACATGTAAATTTGTCCTCACATAAGGAGATAGGCATCCCACTTAGTGGTAGGAATATTTTGCCATGTGTCGGCATCTTGGATAGTGTGTAAGGGAATATTGACTGAAACAGTCATGACAGATTCCTATGACAGTTCTATGACGCGTAAGAGTCGTAAATGGAAGATTCTATGACAGGTGAAGACATGTGTCAAGAAGCATCTTTGAAAAAGGCATCTTTGGGTGCCCCAAGGAGGGTTATGACATGTAAGAGAATATGCTATTTATAGTATGTTTATGACAGATTCTCTTACAGCTATAAGATATGTCAGTATGACGGATTCTATGACGGTTATAAGAGTCGTAAGAGCATCTGTCATTGCCCAACTTGGGAATAGGCGACCTCTTTGGGATGGGGTGACTTGACAAGTGTCAAGAACATCCTACAGTGTTGGACAAGTGTCCATAGGCATGGGTTTTAGGCCATGAGGCCATGTTGGACGCCCATTTCAAGATAGAGCCATTTTTGCCTTGTATTTTCTATATAAATAGGTGCTTTGGAGAGAAGATGTATTATGTGATTGACAGGTACTATTATCCTGTCGGTTTGTCTCCAAATACAAGTGTTGAAGACTCCTGAGAGCTTGCATTGCAAGTGTATTGAAAACCATTTTAGTTTTGATAATACATTGTGCAAGTTTTGGAGTGGAGTTTTTCACCCGATAAGGGTTTTCCCCCACATATATCTTGTATCTCTCTCTCCTATCTCATTTCTATGTGTATGTGTTGTAATATCTCCATTGTTGTTGTTAACATTCTGTAATTGTAAAGGATAAAACGAATTTGCACTCTTCTCTCCTCTTTATATTAGTGTAGGAAGTGATTTCTGCACACCTAGCTTCCTTTCATCTTTGATCTTGAAATTCTTCCTTGTTTGCTTCCCAATCTAACATTCCTCACAAGTTGCATTGACAGTCTTTGTAATTCTTGGTAGATCCCTCACAGCTTGAGTAGAGTTGATTCTCACTAGACTGTCAAAATTGATGCAACACATTCTTCTATGTCATAGCCAACTTTCATTAACTTGATTCATGAAGCACATACCATTAGCACCTTTGAGCTGATATATATTTCTTTTTGCCCTTGTTCCTATAGCAACTAGAGTTTTAGAATTTTATTTTCTGATTTCATAGCCACAATCCTGAAATACAAGGTTATATCATCTGCTACACATTTGTCCTACACTTAGAAGATTATGTCGGAGACCCTTGACATAGAGAACATCACTTGTATTGTGTTTGCCATAAAAAATGATTAAACCTTTTCCACAAATCTTGGCAGATGCATCATCTCCAAACTTAATAAAACCTCCATCAAACTTCTCAAGCTTCACAAACTTATTCTTATCACCTGTCATATGATTTGAACACCCACTATCAATTAACCAGTGGTTCTCCTCTTCTCTTGCATGAAAAGCAGTTACCAAAGCTCCTTTGATATTATGCTTTGTTTCTAGAGCAATTTCCTTCATACCCCTTTCAGAATTAGTTCCAACATTCAAAGCCATGAACAAGCATTCATTACTTTCATCATCTAGATAGTCAGACTCATCATCAGTGATGATATCATCTTCTCTAACATAATTTCTCTTGAATGATTTACTTTTGTTATCCTTGTATTTGTCATTTGAAATTTTGATTAGACATTTTGAAGCATAATGACTTATCTTTCCACAGCTGAAACATTTGAAGGGTAACTTACCTCTATATTTACCAGAGCCCTTTTTCAATCTGCTCACAAAATATGCTTCCACTTCATCAGGATCTGATTCAAGATTCTTTTTTATCTTGCTAGCCTTAAAAGCAATTTCTTTTCTTGAATCATCTTGACCAAATTCTCTTATCTCAAAAGTAGTTAAAGTACCAAACATTTGATCCCTAGAATAATTATCCAAATTTTAAGTTTCTTCAATAATAGAAACTTTAGCACTATAAGATTTTAGAAGAGTTCTTAATACCTTCTTTACCACTTCATTTTCCTCCAGCTTTCCACCAAGACCATTGATGGAGTTAACTTCATCCACTCTCTTCATTTAGCTTGCAATATTTTCACCTTTTGAGATCTTTAGGGTTTCAAACTTGGCCTTCAAATTTTGCATCTTTGCTTGCTTGACCTTGTCATCTCCTTCATAGATACTTTCCAGCTTCTTCCAAATCTCATGAGCAGTTTTGTAACTCATCACCTTCACTAATTTAGAATCAGAGAGACTATTCAGAAGAGCACTCCTTGCCTTGCCATTGTTCTCATATTCTTTAATCTCATCTTCACCCTTTGGACCATTAGGAGGTATAGTATACTTTTTGTCAACTATCTTCCATACGTCATATCCTAGTGAGACAAGAAATCTTTCCATCCTGGTCTTCCAAAAAGTATAATTGTTCCATCAAACATTGGAACCTCCATACCTTTCATGTGCGTCATCTAGATCTACCCCAAGCGGTTAAGCTTCTTCAGGGAACATTGCTCTGATACCAATTGTTAGAATGCACAGGACAACTAAGAGGGGGGGTTGAATCAGTTTTCTATTAAAATATTAAACCCTCAAAGCAATTCCAAACATCAACCTCTTATTATACATTAGCAGAATGTAAACATATGAAGCATCAATGCAAACACATAAGAACACCAAATTTACATGGAAAACCTAAGAAGGAAAAAACCACAGTGAGGATTAGCTCACATATATATGAATAGCAACACCGAAAACAAATAGGCTCACTACCTAGAAGAAAGGCTCCCTGCCAAAAGAAAGGGTTACTGCCAAGAGAAAGGCTCACTTCCCAGAGGAGAGAAGAAAGAAGAAGACTATTATAGAGAGATTCACTCTCTCAAAGCAACAGGAGAAATCCACCGCTATCACTCCTTTCCATCCACAACCTTTGGCTCACTGCCTCCAGCAACTTTAGGCACATTGAAATGTAGACACCTTCTGCTCATTGCATTCCAGAGTCATAAGCATTTAATCTCACACACAACTCACTACCCTTGATTCACATTCACATCATCTTCTCTACTTTGCTCCACTCAACTTCATCTTGCATTTATACCATCTACAACCAAGACCTATCTCAATTACGTCGGTCCTAATGAACCATGTGCACCTCAAACGTGCAACACCAATTAGGTCAGCACTAAACACTTCCACGGTGGAAAGAAGTGAAAGTGGACCATGTCAAGGGTTAACTAGAACTCAAATCTGTATCACCAAGCTGCTCATCACATCCACAATCCATGAGGTACCTTTGCAAATGGCGCTAGTAAGCTAGGTCTACCAAACCTGAGCTAATGACCACATCCATGCTTCTCCAAGTCCAAAAACATCATGTGGACCATAGAGAGACACTCCACAGCATTCACACACTTTCCCAGAATAGTCAGCATCATCAAAATCTTCTGCAAAATTGCTGCAACCACCTGAAGTAAAGAGTCTTCATTTTCCACATCAGGATACACTGCTACTGAACACCAACACAAGAACTGGACTTGCGGAGCACCCCAACACTAGAAACTTCAAGGGAAGGTAGATATAGATAATATAAGCACTTTCCCATATCCACAAGATGAGAGACCTTAACACGAAGAAATGCAGAGCATTCTTATTTCTCCCAAACAACCTTCTCCACAGTTAAACACTCTGTCAAGCACATCTTCTACTGCTGCTTGATCCAAAACCTGAAACTCTGAATATAACACCTATGAACACCTTTGATGAACACTTTCAAACTGTACAATCATATCTTCAACTATGAAGAAATGTGGAGCAGAACACTGAACATACCTCTGTCACACTGCACACCTTTTTATTCAAAATTTCTCAAAAGCACTTGGAAACTAAGTGAAATACCTGCTAGAAGTTGACATCAATGACAACACCAGCAAGTTTCCAACATGGAACAACTGAAACCTGCCTCAAAACAACACCACCAAAAGGAAAACAAGACATGCATTCTCCTAATGAGAGTGCAGCCTGTGCAACAACACTTAGGGAAAAGGAAAACTAAAATGGAAACAAACCTATCATAAACCTAGACTAGCCAACTAGAAAACTAACTTAAACAAAGTCATTAACTAGTTCCTGAAAGTAGCTACCTTTTTTTATCAATTTACAATGCTTTCCCAACTTATAGACAACCAACAAGATGTAGAAAAAGAGTGGGCATGCCACTCTGAGAGTAAAATCAAACTCACTCACATGAACTGATTATTGATGCATCTGCTGGGAGGTGTGTAAGTGGGCTTATTCCTCTGATCTTGATGTTCAACTTCATACTCAGGATTGAGCATGACAAGTGGTGATTCCTCATGATCTGTCCCCAACTGGGCCAAATGCCTTATAGGGCACCCTCTTGAAATAGAACTTGAATGATCAATGGAGACTACATACTTTTGCTCTGATTCCGCAACCTTTTGTTGGTCTGACTGCTCTAGTTTCTACATACCAAATGGAAGAATGACTGCCTCCTCAATCTGCTCAAACAGCTCAGGATTTACCTCATATAGAGGCACTGATTTTGCAATCTAGATTTGAGAAAAAAACATCAAGCTCATCCCAAAAATGGGCCTCCTCCAAGTCCTCTATAGTCTTCAGTATAGGGCTACTCATATGCTCTTCTCCATGAGATGAGATCTCATTGCTATTTATGGCCCCATGTGCCAGCAACTCACTATTATTCTCAATGTCTCCATGTTGCTGCAATTCCTTTGCTGATATGGGCACGAGCATTTGTGTGTATTATTTCCTTCTTCAACAAAATGATGCATCTTACTAAATGGAATTGCACCGCCAAGTGGGATAGCTTCTGTAGCAACCTCCAAAGTGTACAAGGAATCTTCATCATCAAAAAGTTAATCATTTTACCGTCCTCATCCTCTGACTGCAACTCAACTAGATTCTGCTCAAGTTGTCTTTGTAGCTAAAGACTCTCCCCATGCAATATTTGCATTCTACTCTTGTTTACTTGATCAGATGCATGAGAAAAAGCTTCAAAAGAACTAAAATTCAGGGGATTCAACCCCTTATTTGAATCAACAATGCTTACATGTGTAAGAGGTTCAAACAATTCCACCTTTGTGAGCATAGGAAGAACAGATTGTTCCTCATTGGTTTCTTTCTCTTCCACCTCTACCTTTGGCTTATCCTACCAACTAGCCCGGTAGACAATAGGTCGACCTTTGAAAAGCGAAATAGTGTTAGGGAAAGAGGCCTAAATATTTCCTTGAATTTTCTAGAAGTGAGAGGGTTCTTGGAAAAATTGTTCCTGGGAAGTGATAAACTAGGTTTGCACAGGAACAGGTTCTTGTGGAGGGAGAGAGCCTCTGAAACCTTGGAATTTGTGAAGTCGAGGTTGCTCTCCTATAGGCTAAATTTGTGCAGAAGGGAGGGGATGCCTGAAGCTGGGAAAGGATGGAACTGATTGGGCTATTTGTCTCATCTGTTGTTCTTGAGCTACAATCTACATAGCAAGGTTTTCTTGAAAAGCCCTTTCCTGCGCATCCTTGCTGCTGTTGTTGAAGATGGGCCTGAAAAGCAAGCTCCTCTTGTTGCTGGTTATACTCTATTACTTCTTGAATTTCCTCCAACCTCCTTTGCAGGTCCATCATTATGTCCATGGAACTCATGTTATCAAAATCATAGTCCACTTGAGGCGGATTAGAAGGGCAATCATATTGATTAGGGATAAAGTGGCTTTCTTGGGGTTGAAAATAAGCATCATTAGACTGCCAAGAAGGTTGAGTAGGGTCGGGTGGGAAGTAAGCATCGTTAGTGTTGATATTTTATTGAAACAAAACTATACGGCATAAAATCAGAGGTATCTTGGGCCTGAAAAGGCCGATATGGAGGCCAACGGTGTTTATCTTGACAAGAGGGAGGGAAATAAGCATTTTGAAGGTGTTGATATTCTGAGTTTCCATAGTAGTTTGACATAATATAGCATAAAAACATAAATCATTCAAACAATATGGGAATAAGAGCAAACAAATCTGCCCTTTTGAGAAATGGGTTCATACCAGGGAGTCGCCAGGTGATTGAAAAGCTTCTAAAAGCAATTTAGACCAGGAGTATCACCAAATCCTAATTTTTTTGAAGTTCTTTAAGCGCTTGAACTAGTTACACCAGTAATTTGCTCAACAGAGTTGTTGTGGTGTTGGAGATACTACCCTGAAAAGCAAGATACACAAAAGAGCACACCAAAACTCTTTAATGGATGATGAGGGTCATCAAACTGGTCCCATCAGGCGTACCAAGAACTGTTGTCACTTGGATTTGCACCCTATGTTGAAGCGTTGTGCTGCAAAAATCCAATGAAACATTGGAGTGATTTCCAGGTGTGGGACCCTGCAAGGAAATCAAACCTATAGAAAGCTGGTTCCTTTTCTAAATATGAGATTCAAAGTGCACTGAGACTAAACTTAATCTATTCACTACTGGGGAAAAGGGGAAGGAGAAACTAGAAATGAAAAGGTGATACAGCAGGTTTGAATGTTCAACCCTCAGATCAACCATATATGCACAGAATAACAACAAACAACAAACCAGCATACACAAATCACAAACTGCTTGCAAAGGTAAAAGAAACTAATTGAAATCCAAAAGGAAAGAAGCATTCACAAATGGATACTCAAACAAAAGTATTAAACAAAGCAGAAAAAGTGCGTGAAAAGGTAAAAAATCTATTATTTCTTATCAAAGAGGCACGATTACAGCTGAAAGGAGATGTGATCTTTAAGATCAACTACAATTTATAGCATTTTACAATGAGGCGCCATCACCTACTGTTAAATTCGCCCTATGGGCCTGTCAGAAGATATTTTACAAAAGGAATGTCTGAAATATCTGTTTGTCTTTAACATAAATGCAAAAAATATCTTCTCTGAAGTAGCTAAACAAATATCTGTGTTGAAACCTTGCATCTTCTCCTACCTGCAATAATAAATGTCCAACAACAAATTCCAGCTAGAGCTAGACGTTTGACTTTTAATATGGCCTGTATCCTGCCTTATTAGCAAGATTTCATTATGATTAACCATGGTGGATCCTGGATTCTGCCTCTTTTCCCTTTGTTTCTGAAGATCGCGGAAGCCGTCAGAAATTAGGCCTCGGGCCTTCAGTGCTTCACCTTACGAGAGAAGGAAAAATGAGAAAACCCCGCCCCAAGCTTCGCTATATAAAGGAAGATCACAATATCGACAAACTTCAGGCTTCGGGCCTTTCGTCTTATGCCTTCCAGAGAAGGAAGAAGAAAGAAAGTCTGAGCCCCGCAAGTCTAAAGACTTAGTCATTTTTTGAATGTCTCAATGGAGTTCGGGCCTCGGACCTTCCGTCTTTCGTCTTCCAAAGAAAGGAAGAGGGAAGAAGAAAGGTCCAAGCCCCGAAGTCTGAAACACTTAGAAATATTTTGAAATAAAAGAAGCAGAACTCGGATTCTGAGCCTTCCTCGGTACAAGTTAATCTGGATGATGTCACAGCCACTTGGCAGCTTCTTGCGGTTCCATGGCTATAGACAAAGTTTCGTTGAAATGTTCCGCAGAATGGCGGAATGCCACAAAGTAGACCATGTGGCACCCATCGGGTTGCTTGGATGATCAACTATCAGACCTTGCCACGTGTCTTCATTCCGCAGTTCCGCAAGCTTGTCGTGGGTCCCCCAAAAAGGCTCAACAGAATGGCGGAATGCCTTACACTTAGAATTATTTTCAAAGTGTAAGAGTCGGAGCTCAAACTTCGGGCCTTCTGCCTTTCTCCTTCCAAAAGAAAAGGAAGAAAAAAAAAAGGAGGTCCAACCCCCGACATTCGACAAACAAAGTGGAGTTGCAAGGAACAAAGTGGAGTTCGGAGTTGATTAGGATGGTATGACGAAAGGGAGAACTCCGAACTCTAAAACTCTGAAAAGGTTAAAAACACAAGGAAAACTCAAGATTTTTGGACAACTAATTTTGGGATGTTTTTCCTTGCATTTCTAAAAGGGAAAACACTTAGAGATTATCTATTATCTATCATGCAGTCGGAAGGAAGCCATCACTAATAGAGATCTACAAGTGGGTCAAGGCCTCTTGGTCCTCTATCACTAATCCAATAATGGCCATGCTTTACAATGGTTTTTTTGGTTGTTAATTTTCAATCTCAAAAGGATAGATTTTGTTTGGGTTAATGGACCATGGGTTTTTTTGGGAAGAATAGCATCTTCATATGTCCGTGGCATCCCATCTTTAAACCATCTGTGATGCAAGATTAGGCTTTATAATCTTCCCTTCATTTTTCAAAATTCCTAGTGAACTAGCTAGGGACATTCATTAAATTGAATCTAGCTTCTCTAGATTTCTAGAGCCACTATGTTTGTGTATGTGCATTGATTGACTTCGCTAAACCTCTTCAACATTCCATTTAGAGTTGTTCTCCTCTTGGGCCATGGACTCGATACATAAAATACGAAGCACTCCCATTTTGTTGCTCTCATTGCCCCTAGATGGGTCATCTCAGACAAAATTGTAGATTCCCCACGACTCACCCCTCAAAGTCTATTTAGATCCAAAAGTGGGCTCCCAAATTTGGGAAGCTAGATTCTAACTTTATCTTGAGAAATCATGGCCAGATCATGGAAAATCGAGAAAATGGCACATAGGGGTAGGATCCGAAGATGAGAACAACTTCAGCTCCTTAGAATTTTCAACGTGCTGACAAGGGTTGTTTCTCTTGCGATGATGATGTTGAGGGATCTGATGCAGAATTTTTCGACTTCGACAATTTTGAAGATGGCCTCTTGAATAGAGAAATCTTAACTATCTCTTAAACTAAGAGCAACAAAGAGAAAACAGATTGTCGCACATTGGAAAAGCTAGGCCCAAAATCAAAATTTGATAAATCCATGGAAGAAGTCACTTAGCAAGCCATTATGGAAAGGTTCATCATGGATAAAGTCATCGAGCTTATTCTTGTGGAGGATGGGCTAGAAAAAGGGGAGATTGAACCTGTAGGCATTGGCTCCCCCCTTCTACCTTTGGTGACTCTCCCTACATCAAACAAAAAGCAAAGGAGCAGAAACGTTGAAGCAGAAGGCAAGGATTATATTGGATTAGGCTCCCAATTGACCATGGAAGCTTTACTTTCCTAATGGGCTCTCTATGTCTAACTGGACATGGATGTGGCTAACTATTAAGAATCTACAGTAGCTTTATTTTTATGAGGATTTTTGAATTTGTTAGAGGTGATATAGGATATGAAAATTTTATTGTAGATTCACAAAGGTATCTATTTCGATCTCTTCATTTCGTCCAGTTCTCCTTGGCTCTTGAGCAGGGTGTTTCTTTATGTATTTTTTTATTTGCTCGTCTTTTTTCTGGTTACGGGTGAGGGCTTCAATAGATCCCCTCATTTACTTAACAAAAGAAATTAAAAAACTCAGAGCGGTAGAACTATGTACTTCTATAAAATATTCCATAACAAAAGCTGTAAGCTACTAAAATAGCTTGCAAGAGAAGAAATATTAATAATCGAATGTGCAAGTATAGCAGTGGTTTAAGACTCAAAAAGATGAGTTAAAAACTAACATTAGTTTAATGGTTTAACCAGTACAATGCCATCTTCTTTCGAGATGTTTTCAAAACATTGTAACCAGTGGGCAAGAAAGCATAGCAGTGATTGAAACTCAAGAGCATGAGGTCTTCAATACCATTATTTTTTATATGGTATTGCTTGTGAAATACATCTTCATGGATGTTTTCATGATACTGTAACAGTAATATTATCATCTTCAGTGATGTGGCCATGGCATTGCTACTGCAATACTACAGATGGTATTGTGCCTATTGGACTGTGTATTAGTTTTGAAAATATGATCTTTCATTCGCAAGACCATAACATTATTAAAAAGGTCTTTTCTATACAAGATCAAGTAGTACTTCAAGCGATGCACCTTGATCAACATTATTGCCTTAGCATGGTCAATACTCGATGCTCTATGGTAGTAAACCACAAATCAAGGAAAAGGTTGGGAGCTACATGATCTTTCTCTATGTACTATCCTGCCTATGCACCTCTATCCTAACATTGTTGCAAGTATTTTGACCCTGGGAATGATAAAAGGGTGATAAATTGGTAATAATCTATGAGAGTACAACTTGTTTCAATTAGGGGCAGCTTTCTAATGGTTATGAAAAAAATGTTATAAAATGTGTGCTGAATTTAACGTCTCCACTACTGTGCAATACTGAAAATATGTTCCCTTATTATTGTTACCAAGCCTACAGAAATTTGTATAACAAATCCAATGACCAATAAAAAGGAAACACAACAATCAGCTAAGAAATATGACAGCTTTAAGAAAACACGACTAGTCTAACCAAGAGGTAAAGCTCTAAGGTGGAAACTCATCGGAAAAGAGATGAGACCTAGAGGTCAAACAAGAAAACAAAGTAGCAGTGTGCAGAAGAAAACACAAACAAATATAACCGGAATAGTTGAGCTTGTAGGTATGTTGCTGACTATACAAGTAATCACATAACATAAGATCCTGTCACGCCAAATATCTTCTAAGAATCTCAACATAGAAAAGGAAGGTTCCAAATCTTGATTTTCAAGTAAACCCTACGGAATTGCTTTTCTATGCTGGCATGCTTGAAAGATATTTGATGGAAGATTTAGAATCTAATATAAAAATCTATTACATTAAATAAAACAAAAAGGTTCATGCAGTCTATCAAGACAAAGTTACTCTTTGTTTTGCTACATTATACGTGGTGAATCTTTTTATTGTATGTTTTTAAAACTGTCAACCAAAACAAGCGCGCATATAATCTGTTATAAATGTAACCAAATAAAATAATTTTACATGGATGCAGTCTTTAGAAAGACCATATAATCATTTTCTTAAAACAGTAAAATTTGACGTTTTACCCATTTTGAACTTGTTGGAAGACTTGCACAAAGTTACCACATCTAGCCATCTATCCATGAATTTTAAACTACTTCATATCATGTCCATGGTTCAACTTGCAGAAAAAACATGCGTACAACTCTTGATTTGGGTGAGTTCTGTTATCAAAGAAACACACCAATTATCACAAATTTCTATTATGTACTATCCAAATTGGGAAACTTGCTCACCAACCAATACACACTAGTTACCATATATTGCATAGACCATCATAATGGTATAATATTAGTGTATCATCATAAGTATACAGTAAATTGTACAGTATAATATATAATATGATATATTAATATCCCAAGGGATTCACTTAATAAACCAATAGCATAGCACTTGCATTGGCAGGGTACTATTAAACACTTATAATTTCATTTATACTCCTCAAATTTATGTTTTCAATATTCCCTCTACATACACTAGTATAATTAAAATACCTCCCTACTTTCACTAGGTATTCCATGTACCATTTTCTTTTGTTACATTTTTATATTTCTTTATTATTTCTACCCATCAACCAAGGGCATTGCCTACACCTACATCTAACTTAAAACTAGTTTTGATTGCCATCCCATACATCAAAGCTTCAACATAGAAAACCTAGATGAGCTATGACAATTAGAGTTTGGATTAAGCAAGCACCCCTTGGATTTTGAGGCTCTGACACAATACAAAACTATGTGGTGTATAAAAAAAGACAACTTCACAACCTTGGTAAGACTAGCATAGTGAATGGCATTTCCTCTAATTACCCTGTGCAAAGTGATCTCTAAAGAATTTGGAATGCTACTTACAAACACCCCACCCCCTTTTCCACATGCTTCCCAACTCCCAATATCTCCCCCCATATTAGATCAATTAAATTATCTCATTTTTCCTAATACTAAAGCAATATATTGGGTCACGTTTTGGTTATTTAAAAACTCCCAATATGCATGCACATGATAAGGTATTGCTTTACAGGTGAACCCCCTAAGATAATATATACCATGGTATATATAGTAGCAAAACTCTACCAAAAATTGTTATAACTTGCAAGTAACCTACACTCGGCAAGTTTGGCAATCCGATCTAGATTGGATTGCTGATTTTTTGTTTATACTTGGGCACGAGTCTCAAGGCACCAAAAAAGGCAAAAACTCATGATTTAATCATGGTTTTATCTGCAAAATCACTATTTAATCCCAATTTGGCATGAAATTTTATAAACAGCAGATTTTTTTTTTTTTGAATTTTACAACATTTTTTAATTTCCTGAGTTTTTTTCCAATTAATTGAAAAAATCTGACTTTTGGTTTGCCAAGTCAATCACAAGAAAGATTTTTTTCCACTATGATATTTAGACGTCAAAGGACTGACATATAGTTAGAGCTTTTGAGAAAACTTCTGCTTGTGGAACAGATACCCATCCTACTCAAATCATGGTCAGTAACATTGTGTCACACATATTTTGTATTTATAATTGTAAGCAATCATTCCAAAACTGAAAGAAATCAACGAAATCCAGCATATGAAATGCATATAGAAAGGGAAAGCATTAGGTTTTGACCAGCATCAGTGGACCGAGAGATTTAATAGACTACTACAAAATAATAAAGGTGCTCAATATTGTGTGGCAAAACACGATATCGTGACTGGACCAAGCAGCTGCAGGAAACAATATCTATAGTTCTCTTGTACTATAGATCACACATATGATGCTCCATTGGAAAAACATATATTCGCCTATGTTCAAACCTCTGCAAACATGTCATTTTAATACAATACCACTTTGCACTAATTTCATGGGTAGTACTCCAACAAAACCTGTATCCTTCCTCATTACCAGGTCTCCATACAGCTGTGAAAGTAATAGTTCTCCTGTTGTGTTGAGACCATCCTCTGCCATCATCTTCAATTTCTTTTCTCAGCAAGGATAATATAAATTGCTCTTCAGTTTCTGCCCACCAAAATTAGATTTTGATTTAAATTTCTATACCCATTTGCATTCATTGGATCCTTTGATTAGTAACCCAGAGCCCTTGTTGAAAGAAAGAAAAATTTACGTCCCACTCTTTTGTTCTCTGCACATTGATTCAAACACCACTCCAAACAAAGGGAACTCCTGTCACGTCCTGTGTGAAATGTACATATGAATCAATCAAAATTTTCCAAACTTAGGCTTAGGGAGACAATCTCAAAAAGGACAGGGTATTTACAAACCTTAATGCCTAGAGACTCATCCAGTGTTCCTCATGCCTGCAGCTATGCCATTGATGGTGATGAGTAATGCATCACGAAGTTTCGGATTGCTTACATCTTTTCGGAGGCGGTTTAATATTTCCACTTGTATCATATTTATAGGATTTAAAAAAGGAAGTCTGCTTTCAATCAACCGCTTCAGACTCTTGTTGTTTTCAGAGAGTTTTTCATGGCCACTAACAAGCAGCACATAATTTTCTGTCTTGCAAAAGGTTTCTCGCAACTCTACACCTAGTTTTTGTCTACAAGGAGATACTAGAACTTCATCATAGTGCTTAGCAATGGGAATATCTGCCTTTGCAAGAACCATTTCAATTAAGTCAATTGTGGATTGGAAAAATGGCCATTCTCTGTACATGGCTTGTAGTTCTTCTTTGTATCCTTTTGCCCATGCTGCTTCAAGGCCTGCTCCTACACCAAGCCATGCAGGCAATACAAATCTAGTTTGAGTCCATGCAAATATCCAAGGAATTGCGCGGAGATGCCCAATGGCCAAAGATTTTTTGCGCCTTGTTGGTCGGCTTCCAATATTTAGATTACCCAGCTCTGCTTCTGGAGTAGCTTCATGGAAATACTGTAAAAACTGTTCATTTTCATAGACAATGCTTCGATAATGTTTGCTACTTATTTCTGATATCTCTTCCATAACCTTCCGCCAATCTGCACAACGAGGTGAATCAGGGGGGTGTAAAGTTGCAATCAGAACAGCAGTTGTGTAGATTTCTAGTTGGCGCACTGCCGTTTGTGCCAAACCAAACTTTGCCTGGACCATCTCTCCCTGCTCAGTGGATCTAAGAGTTCCCTGTGTCAAATGTAAACCTTTCAGTCCAATGCCAAGAAAAATTTAGATTGTCTCTTCTATGGGTAAAGAGATATAAGTTTTGTAATAAAATACCATGACAGAACCAGGGGGTTGTGATTGAATGGCAAGATATGTTGGTCCACCACCACGACCAATACTTCCTCCACGACCATGGAAAAGTGTTACTTTAATCTGAAATTCTTTGCAAGCAGCTACAACATCCTCCTGTGCTTTGTATAATTCCCAAGCTGCAGCAAAACGCCCTGCGTCTTTACCTGAATCGGAGTAACCAACCATGACCTGCAAGCAGGAATCCATGCCCATCAAACCAGAACCCAACAGTATGAAACTATAATTTGTTATTACTCAACTACCTCTTGATGCCTATTATGATTTGCAATAATGTGGTCTCGGTACCAATCTATTGATAGTAACTTCCGAATTACTGACCCAGCTCCTCTCAAGTCTTTCACAGTTTCAAACAGAGGCACAACGCGCAAGCTGTCAAATGACAACTAATCATTACGTGCATGTACAAGAAATCCATTAGAAGTGAGTAATGTTTGCAATTATTTTAGAACTGAAGATATGCAAGTTCAGATCCCTACATGTTGTGAGGACAAGGTCTTCCCACCTCTCCACTCACTGCTAGACGTGCATCTTTCTGTAGTAGCTCAACAGCAAGAATATCACTGGCCTGTCATTTGTTTCCAACAATCTGTGAAAAATTAATCTCTTGTTTTTTCTCTTTGAAGGTTTATGGCCCAGAATCATCGCCAATATTTTGAAATGCAATTCATTGAACCAGAAGTCATGCTATTCAATTCTTGTGATGACTAAATTTAGTATCTATCTTATACCAACATTGTGAATAAAGATAGTCATCTTCAGTTCCAGGGCATCTTAAGAAGATGATTTTTTCATTGTGGAAATTTATAACAAGGAAACATGACACGTTTTAAAGGCACCAATGATTACCTTTGAGGCCATTGAAATAACATATGCTCCGAGGGATTCACTGCCTAATTCTGCAGCCACACGAAATGTATCTAAAACCTCCCTCACATCAGAGGAGACCTGCAACAAAAGATTATGGAATGCTCATTATATCATACCTGCTAAAATGATTAATTAAATATGAATTGCACATACTCTTAAAGAGTGAATATTTTCATAACTCGTGATTAGCTACAGCTCTGACATAAATCATAAATGGGAAATGATTAGTCAGCTTGAAGAAGACTGTAAAAGTGTGAGATGATTAAATCTGTCCATGTTGAAGTGACCCCTGACCACCGGTATAGTGCTCTTCTGCATGCTGAATGGCATTTCAATCACAAATGAACCTTATAAATCTTGTGTATTCTCTCATTACCATTGTTCACATGCTCAAAATATAACCATTTTAAAATATACAAGGGACAAGCAACATTTAGAATTTGCTTAAATGTATAAAATAGGACTAACTGATATGTACAAACAACATAGAGTAAGTTAGTTTTCAAAGCCCTGAAGTAATATGTTAGGAACTTACCTATAAAATATTATCAAATAAAAGCAATAACATGCCAAAAAGAACACAATGCTTGGAAAATAGCTGCAATATGCTTATATTCATGAATCTGGAACAAGTATCGTAGGTCTCTTCGAGGGGGCAACCTCCTTAAGAGCAATACTCCAATACAAAATATGATTCCAAGATGCCTCTCTACTACCTCACACTCCAATATATAAACATTACAAAAAGTGTCTTATGAAGTACAACCCATGTGGGATAAATCCATACAACTAAATAAGCAAACTATTATTATTACAATTCTCATAATAATAATATAAGGTTAGGACGTAAGGATTTTAACATGCCCTCTCCCTTCAAAAAGTTGTCCTGAAGGCTTGAACAATGGAAATTGTTGCTAAAGCTGGTGGAGAGGTGTTCTCAAGTTGTGTCTTCTGGTTGCAACACTTGCCATTAGACCAAAACATCTGTGATGGAGTGGTTAGAAAGTTGGTGTAACTTTAGATTCAAAAATGATGGAACCTTCGTCATCCAATTCAAGAAGTGCCGACTAAATGGGAACACGATGTCCAAGTACCTTCTTCTAATAGAAGACTTGTTGTGCCTTGCACACATACCCATTTTGCCTTAGCAAAATGATGACCCCCTCGTTTGCTTGCTCTTGTATTTTTTCAAGCCTTCTTTGTTTTATGCCTGTTAAAGGGTAATCTTGACTTCTGGTCTTTCAAGAAGTTTTTCGTTTAAGTTAAGAAAGGTTTCCATCATTAGGTGTTTTATAAGTGAGACCTTGTTTTGAATTGCTAAGTTTTTTTTGCTCATTTTGAGTGTTTTGTTATTTTTCGAGGTTTCAAACTTCTTATCAGCATGCCGGGTAGGATGTTTCCCGAAACCCTGACTCTTAGTGTTGTTGCAAGAATTCAGATTTTTGCTTTCCTGTCTACTGATTATTGAATTCTCCACAACCCTAGTCTTTAGTCTTTGTCGTAGAGGTTGTAAGTTTTCGTTTTCTTTTGGCTTTGTTAGCTTTTTAATTTGCACCTTTTAGTGCAACATAAAATGGAACGTGTACAATAAATTGTTCTTCGAATTAGGAGGGGAAGCTCCCTCTTACAGATATTTGAAAACTATAGAGAAATAAACTAACTTAAAACCTATCTTTTTTGTTTTCTTAGCTAGGAGCATAAGGAGTTTTCAGCACTTCTGTGACAGATGAGAAATTTTTGAAAATATATAAATTCTACCTATTGCAAAAAATAAATGACTATAACTACGATGTTTATGTCCTTTGATTAAATCCAGAAATCAAATGACATAAATGAACAAAGATTTGATTGAATGAGCAGAAACAAAGATTAGAAACACCACAAATGAATTAGCTGTGAATAATTGTGCACAAAGTCACAATTATTCTTCTCACAATCTTAACAATGCAAAGCTTGTTAAGCTTTAATGAAACTACCGAATCCTTATTGAAAAAATGATTGCAAAATAATAAGTGAACAACAATATGCAGCACAAGTAAGCTTCATGATTACCATTAAGAAACTAAGTGCATAGGGAGAACTTATTCATACTGTCTACAAAGAATTGCATGGAAATAAAAGGAGTTCAACTGCTACTCCTTATCTAAGATTAGCTTTGCATGCATGCAATCTTTAATCTTAAACTAATCCTATCCTCTAAAAAGGAATCTAAACATGCAATCATCGACTAAACTGATAATTACATTTATTACAACAATAATTAACCAGAGTTCTCAATTTGTATGAAAAAGGAGATCCAAAAATAGATTTATCTTTAATTAAACTACAATTCTCAAAATAAACCACCTGTTGTGACGTTTTCACACATTGCCCCATTGCAAATGGGGACCCCTCTTTTTCTCGCTTTCTGTCGTAGGTATACTTTAGTAGTTTAAGTTTTCTTTGAGTTTGTTTGTTTGGGAGTGTTGATGTGTCTAAGTCTCACCAAGTTCTTGCTCAAATCCATGAAGTGATTGAAGAAATTGCCAAAGGGATGGAAATTCTCACTAAGGAGTCCATATGCCCTCATCTTGATGCATGTCCTGGAGTCTTGAAATTGATTAACACTGATGTCCTGAAGTCTAATATCCTGAAATCCTGGATACTGACTAAGTCTGAAATCTGGTGGATCCTCAGAATTCTAGAATCTGCATGTTAAATCCCATGGATCCGAGACCTATCTCAAACATCCTGGAAGTATATTTCAAAATATTTAAATATATTTTGAAATATATTGACTCCAGGTACTAAAAAATGACTAAGTATTCAAAGGTCGGAAATTCCAAGTGCGTGAGGAAAATGCGAAATTCCAAGAGGTCATAAAAAATGCGACCGAGATGTTCAAAATCACAAATTCCAAAGGGATGAGGAAAATCCGAAATTCTAAGCTACCACAAAATTTGCGAAATTCCTCAAGAGAGTACAAATGCGACGTGAGAATTGAAATTCCAGAAGGAGCTTAGAATTGCGAAATTCCAAATCATCATCAAAAGTGTGAAATTCCTTGGAGAGGAGAAATTGGCGACAGGGTGTAATTCGCCATTCTAGGAAGAGTATGACCAAGACCTATCCATGATCCACTTGAAATTGCAAAATTCCTCTTCCAAGGCGAAAGACAATCCATGATATGCTCCAAAGTGCGAAAATTCCATAACATGCTTAGAATTGCAAAATCCCTAAACTACTTAAATTTGCCAATTGAGAAATCCAAGAGAAGGCTTGAATTGCGAAATTCCAAGAGTCCAAGGGATTTGTGCCTTGCCTTTATCCACAAGACACTCACACATGCGACAAGAATCTAATCCAAGGGAGGATCAAAATTGCGAAATTCCTTGAGGTGGCCTAAAATGTGAAATTCCTTGAGGGGCCCTAAAGTGCGAAATTTCCTATATCTTCAAAACTTGAGACAAATTCACAGAGTTTAAGTGATGAAAAATCCAAGAAATGGTGGAATTTGCGAAGTGAACTCATCCAAGACTCATCAAAATGTGCGATTTACATTTGTCCAAAGGAGACAAAAGTTGTTCAAGGAGCACTCCAAAATGCGAAATCCATAAGGTCCCTAAATTTGCGACAAAGTGTTCATGATAAAATTCCATCCCAATCTTTTGAAAATCATCAAGGCAAACCTCAAAATCTTATGAAGGGATCATGAAAGAGTCAATGAAGATGAACAAGAAACATGAAAAAATTGGAAATTCCATGCTCATATGGAAAATGCGACAAAATCAAGTGCTCAAGATTTTAGTCCAAAGTGAAAAGATACGTCGAAATTCCCCTTGAAATGCTTTGGAAAATCCTAAGGAACAACTCATGAAAAAATCGCATTTTTGGGCATGAGAAGGAAAATTCGGGATTTCCACCTTCACAAGGAAATTGCGCCACTAGCATTCACCTACCTTGCATGAAAGGTCGCCAACTTCATGAATGAAAAATCGCAATTGCAAGGGGCAAGTGGAAGTTACACCCAAATCACTAAGGAGAAATCTCATCATTTACAAAGAGAGCATTCAAGAAAAACCTCAAAACATTTTGTGAAAAAACCTTAGGAAAATCATCATCATGAGGAAAAAGTGGAAAATCGCAATTTCCACCTTCACAAGGAAATTGTGCTCAAAGGAAAAGTTCAAATTCCACCCAAATGAGGGAAATTCCTCACACGAGGAGGATACAACTAGACATGGAATTTCCACCCAAAAAAGTGGAAATTCCTCATGCAGAGGGAGAATGCCCCTAGTGTGAAGTTCCTTCCAATGAGGAAAAATGTGCTCAAGTCAAGTAAATTCCTTCAAAAGTTTATGAAAATCAATGCAAAATCCCTTAAAACTCGCTAAGAGAAGAAAATTTAAAGGTGAATTATGCCAAGGAAAAGTGGGAAATCCTCACACATGGGGGGAATGCACTCCAAAAGGTGGAAAATCCTCCTGCATGAGGAGAATGTGCCCTAGGAAGAGAAAGTTCACTGGCATAGGGACTGGGAGTTGTATTCCAATTTCAACGAATAATCCTCTGAGAGGCACTTCAAACCCATGGAAGATGCATAGGAAACTCATGAACAATTTGTCAAAGCACTTAGAAAATTTGTCAAGATCAAAGGTTAGAAGTGGAAAACTCCAAGTGAACAATGGAAACTCCTTGACCCTATGGAATTTGCGCTCCAAAAGAGTGAGGAAAGTTCTCATGTATGAGGAATATGCGCCTATACTCAAGGAAAATCCTTCTCCGTGAGGATTATGCGCTCACTGAAATATTCCGAGCCAAATTTTTTTGTTTTTTCAAATTACAAATTACAAACCAATGCACCCGTTAAGGTTAGCAGCTAAACCAAAACGTTGCTGAAGCAACTCTAACCAGAATGTACACCAGGATCCCGATGTGGGCAAGGTGTGAGCATTGGTCAGAGGATCTTAATCAAAATGCTTATGCAATAACTCTAACCAAGAATGGCGCCAATGATGGCGAGCATATGGTCAGAGGGTCTTCTACACTAAGTACTGAAAGAGAACTCGACACCAAGTATGTGCTACCCAATCCAATATGGAGTTGAGGCGACCATATGGCGGAGTATTACAAATTACAATGCTTGAAAGAAATAACTGTAATGCTGAAAGTACTCAACACCCAGAATGTGCTTTCTATCCCGGAATGGGAAAGTAGCTACCATAGGGCGGAGGTAAAGTAAATACAAAAGCAAATACTGGAAGTAGAGTTGAGCATTACAAATCAGAATTGAACAAGACTGAGAATTACTGCCAGTACTACTGCCAGTTTACAAAATGAATCTCATTCGCCTTTAAATTAAAACCAGCAACCTATGAATTTACTCATATGCTCATATCTCCCTCATAACTCATCCAACTGACTTGAAACAAAATGCAATATTCCCTAAGAATGATGATGCTCAGGATAGAACACTGAAAACAGATCAAAATGCCATGTATTATTTATGCACAGATTCCAATGCACCAGCAGATGGTACGGCCTTCAAGAAAGGGCAATCTGCCTTTAAAAAATCACAACTATCTCAAAAAAATCTGCAAACTAGAGGAAAGTGACGCCTTGACCAGACAATGAGAATAAGAGAATACCCAGAATAATATTTTTGTTGTTTTTTGACTTATGAATAAAACACAAATCTGCTGTAGCTAAAAATGCAATGCTGGAAAAAACTCTAATATGCAAAACTGAACTAAAGCCAAAAGCTGATTACAATGCACAAATCCCAATGTAAACTCACAAACTAGACTATTTCACCACTAGTCGCTATCTTTCAAGCGAGAAGCAATGCCAAGATAGGAGGCATACATTCCTCGAAGCAATCCCAAGGCCAATCCGGCAGCATAACATTATCAAGATTTCGGATGCCGAAATGAGAGCACTCTTCCTCCTTTTATACTTTTCCAACTGGGAGTCTCTAAAATCCTCTTGCATATGGGATAAAACATGAGAGGGAAAATAATATAATCCTCTTTTTCAACCTCACCCTTAAAGTCCCCTCTTTTAAAACAACATTAATATTAAATAATAATGTTTAATTTACGGACTTTAAAACGGAGGCCAAGATGAAGTCGGAATTCAATGATCTATAGCTCGTTGGAAAAGTCTTGACAAGACGAATCCAACCCCACTCTCAAAATCCCGTTTTGGTGCCAATCCTGAACTTACTAAAAATAGCCGTAACCAACAGGGACTAAGGAGAACAAACCCGGAAAGAAACCGCCAACCAAACCACAATCCACGAACAAAAGCAACCACCAAAACATTAAACCCCAATTTCAACCTCTGAGTAGCCTACGGGTCTCCGGAATAGGCCAACGGTCAACTGTAAAAGATCAAGCTAGAAAACGGAACATTACAGTCCGCCCTTCCCAAGATTGCTTGTCCTCAAGCAATTGCAAGGCTGGATGCTGCAGAACCTCATCATTCTCCCAAGTAGCATCCTCCATAGGCAAGTTCTTCCACTTCACCAAATACTCTCTGATAGTTCTTTTCCTCAAGGAACGCTCCCTGGAATCAAGAATCTCTTCTGGAATCAAAACTAGTTGTCCTTCATCCAAAGGTGGCAACTGTGATGAAGCAACAACATTGTGTCCAAGTGCCTTCTTGGGGCGAGACACGTGGAATACATTGTGCACTCTGCTATCTGAAGGTAGCTCCAACTCATAAGCTACTGCCCCCACCTTCCTAGTGACCTTGAACGGCCCATAGAAACGTGGTTTGAGCTTCTCAGCTCCACTTTTCTTGAGAGTGGACTGTCTATAAGGTTGTAGTCAAAGATAAACCATATCTCCAACTTCAAAAGAGCGCTCAACACGCCGCTGATCAGCGTACATCTTCTGCTAATTCTGTGCAATCTGAAGATTGTTCTTCAATGAGTTCAAGATATCTTGACTCTGCTGCAACAAATCTTTGGCCTGAGGGGCTTTGCTATCACCAAACACCAAATCAGCAAAGCTAGGAGCCTCATAACCGTAAAGAGCCATGAAAGGTGACATCCTTATTGACATGTGAAAAGTAGAATTATAACAATACTCGCCCATGTGAAACCACTTCACCCAAGCTCTTTGCTGCTCCGAAACATAGTTTCTCAGGTAACCTTCCAACCACTTGTTCACTATCTCCGTCTGTCCATCAGTTTGAGGGTGATAACTAGTGCTTGGAGTAAGCACTGTACCACTCATTCTGAAAACCTCTTGCCAAAAAGTGCTTAGGAACTTGCTAACCCATGTAATCTAAACACCTCATGAAAAAACAGATCTGCAACTTGGGCTGCTGAAAAAGAGCTGGCAATGGCGAAGAAGTGAGCAAATTTTGTTAATCTGTCCACTACAACATAGATACAGTCTTTACCTTGAACCTTGGGCAACCCTGTGATGAAGTCCATTGATATGCTTTCCCATTTTTGATTAGGAATGGGAAGAGGTTGCAGAAGACCAGCTGGTAAAGTATGCTCATTTTTGTTCATCTGACAAGTGGGACACTCCTAAATGTATCGTTGAACCTCCCCTTTCAGCCCTTTCTAAGAAAATCTTTCCCTGATCTGCCTATATGTCTTGAAAAACCCTTGATGACCAGCAAGTGGAATGTCATGAAAGGTCAACAAAATCTTCTTTTTGAGCTTAGAATCAGCCACCACAAAGATTCTACCCTTGTAGTGTATCAGCCCTTCGACCACTTTGTACCTTTCGTCAAGAAAAGTACCCTCAATGATGCTGGTTGCAAACGGATTTTTGGCATAATCAGCAAGCAACATGTCCCTCCAGTTAGCTATAAGCTCACACAATGAGCTCAAATGAGGTCTCCTAGATAGAGCATCAGCCACAATATTGTTTTTCCCTTTGACATATTCGATGTCAAAATTGTAAGCTTGAAGCTTACTCACCCACTTTTGTTGCCTCTCGTTCAAATCTCTTTGATGCATGAAGTGCTTGAGGCTATTGTGATCAGTCTTGACTACAAACTTGCTTCCCACCAAGTACTGTCTGAACTTAGCTAATGCATGCATAATGGCAAGCATCTCCTTGTCGTAGATGGAGTAGTCCTTTCAACACCTCTTAATTTTCTGCTTTCAAACACAATGGGATGTTTGTCTTGCATCAAAACAGCCCCAACTCCTTCACCGGATGCATCACACTATAGCTCGAACGGCTTGGAGAAGTCTGGGATAGCTAACACCGGACAAGAGCTCATGATCCCTTTAAATTTATCAAAAGTAGTTTGAGCCTTTTCTGACCAACAGAAGGCACCCTTTTTCGTGAGGTCAGTAAGAGGAGCAGCATTCTGAGAGTAGCCCTTCACAAATCTTCTGTAGAATCCACAAAGACCCAAAAATCCTTTCAGATGAGTCAAATTCTCAGGAGGTGGCCAATCAACAATTGCCTTGATCTTTTCAGGATCAACCTTCTCTCCTTCAGCACTGATTATATGGCCAAGGTAAAGTAACTCCTTCATTCCAAATTCACATTTGGATTCTTTGGCAAACAAACTCTCTGATTCCAGGATGCTAAGCACTTCCTCCAAGTGCTTGAGATGTTCTTCCCATGTCTTGCTGTAGATCAGGATGTCATCAAAAAATTTCAATACAAACTTCCTCAACTGCTTCTGAAAGATTTTGTTCATACATGACTGGAAGGTAGCAGGAGCATTAGTCAACCCAAATGGCATGACTAGAAACTCGAAGTGGCCATAGTGACATCTAAATGCTGTCTTCTCAACATCGGATCCTCTCATCCGAATCTGGTAATAACCCGATCTCAAATCGATCTTTGAAAAGAACTTGGCTCCATGTAGCTCATCAATGAGCTCATCTATCCTCGGGATGGGATATCGATTTTTGATGGTGCTTTGATTCAAAGCACGATAGTCCACACACATGCGGATGGTACCGTCCTTCTTCTTTACCAGGACAACTGTCAAAGCAAAGGGGCTCTTGCTTGGACGAATGAAGCCCATCTCCAAGAGTTCTCGAATGTTTTTCTCAATCTCGTCCTTTTGCTTCTTAGGATACCGATAAGGAGTTGTAATAACTGGTTTAGCTCCTTCTTTGAGCTCTATGACATGCTCCGAACCTCAATCAGGAGGTGGTCCAAGAGGTAAATCAGCAAACACCTTGCTCTTCTTTGTGAGTAAAGACTGAATATCAGGAGGGTAGTCTCTCTTTGTTTCAACCGGACTAGCAGGAAGAATCATACACTCTGCAGCCCACTCAACTTGATCATGACGAATCAGCCTCGCTATCCTCTTGAATGACACAATCTGAGGACCACCATTGGACATTCCTCTTATCACTACATTCTTCCCTTCAGATTGAAACTTGAGCTCCATGGTTTGCAGATTTAGAGTGATCTCCCCGAGTGAACGCAGCCATTGAATGCCTAGGACGGCATCCGTATCTCCAATTTTGACTACATAGAAGTCGTCCTTGACCTCATAGTTTCCCACTTGCATGGTCATGTTTGAGATCTTCTTGGTGCAGGTGATGTGAAAACCATCAGCAACCATAACCTTGAAGCCTTCAAACTCTTCTGTTTGCAGCCCCTTCTTTGACACTACAGCTTCGTCAATGAAGTTATGCGTTGCTCCAGTGTCAATCAAAGCAACTATGTGTTGCCCCTTAATCATCCCTCGAACTTTGAAGGATTCATTCCTTTGAAAGCTCGAAAGTTGAGCCAAAGTGCCTCCACTTCCCTTTTCATCTTCGGATTCCTCTGGGACCTTTTCCACTTCACTGTCTTCAGAATCAGACTGCTGGTCTGACAAATCAGAATTACTTTCTTCAGCTGAATAGTATTCAATTTGATGAAATTTGCCTCCTTTTGGGCAAACATGATCTTGGGACCATTTTTCTCTACATCGGAAACATAAACCTTTTCTTCTGAGTTCATTAAGTGTCCCGGGATCCAACCTTGTGACATGAGGTTGATGCTGTTTGAACTCCTTATGCTGAGGTCTTTTCCCTTTATCTCTTTTGTGAAATAATGGCTTGGGTTGAAACTTTGCTTTAGGAGCAGCCCACTCCATGTTTCTTGCCTTCTTCATTGCCTCTTGTAGAGAAGGTGGATCAAAAGCTTTAATCCAACCCTTGAGTGGCTCCATCAATCCTTCACTGAATAGGATCACCAAGCGCCTCTCAGTGACTCCTGTGACCATGACTAAAAGCCTTTGAAACTCAACTATGTAGGCATCAACTGTACCATATTGCTTAAGTTGTGCCAATTCTCTGAAATGCACTTCTGGATCTTTTTTCTCAAATCTCTCTATGAGCTTATTGGTAAACTCATCATAGGTAGTGATAGACCGATGACCCAAGGTGACTAGACCATGGTACCACCACTCGTGCGCCACCCCATCCAGGTGTAGCGTAGCGAACTTAATCGCCTCCTCCTCCTCCATGGGTCTAAGAGCTAGATAGTTGTCTAACTTCTGTATCCAAGCTCTGGCTAAACTATTGTCACTCCCATCAAAATGTGGAAGCATAACCTCGTTGATAGCTTGATGCAAATCCCCATGAACTATTGTCCTCCTTTGTTCATAATGTCTTCCTTGTCCTCTATCCTTCCTTTTATGATCCATAATATCATTATAAGACATATCTGCCTTAATTTCATCAGGTAGAGAATCATACTCAGCGCGGCCAAGTCTCAACTGTTCAACAAATGACACATTTTCTTCTGGATCAAGATGAGGTTTTACTGGTGCCAAGAAAGTGGGTTTGAATGGCCTGGAAGAAATGTTTGTGTTATTTGAAGCAGGCTGAGCAGCATGTCCGTTATGCTAGTTGGTGGCACTGTGTTCTCCACCATGTCCTGAATTGTTCAGTAGAGGTTGGTTCTGACCCATTCTCCCCATCATGAGAGATATCATATCCATTAAAGTATCCATCTTCCTCTCGAACCTCTTTGCCAGACTTAATGATCTTTCTCTTCCTTTCCCATTATTATCTTTGTTACCTCCCGACGTCCCCTCATTATCCCCCATTTCTCCTTCAGGAGAAGACTCCCAATTGGCTCTTAATACCTCTGAAGCTGTCTGACCTTCTGGGGCTTGATGCCAATGAAACTGACTGGTAGCCTTCTTGTATTCTCTTGCTAAGTACCTCTGTTCTCTGTCACTCATAGAAGGTTGTTTTCACAGGATGGCAAGATGCGTGGCTCTGATACCACTGAAATATTCCGAGCCAAATTTTTTTGTTTTTTCAAATTACAAATTACAAACCAATGCACCCGTTAAGGTTAGTAGCTAAACCAAAACGTTGCTGAAGCAACTCTAACCAGAATGTACACCAGGATCCTGATGTGGGCAAGGTGTGAGCATTGGTCAGAGGATCTTAATCAAAATGCTTATGCAGTAACTCTAACCAAGAATGGCGCCAATGATGGCGAGCATATGGTCAAAGGGTCTTCTACACTAAGTACTGAAAGAGAACTCGACACCAAGTATGTGCTACCCAATCCAATATGGAGTTGAGGCGACCATATGGCGGAGTATTACAAATTACAATGCTTGAAAGAAATAACTGTAATGTTGAAAGTACTCAACACCCAGAATGTGCTTTCTATCCCAGAATGGGAAAGTAGCTACCATAGGGCGGAGGTAAAGTAAATACAAAAACAAATACTGGAAGTAGAGTTGAGCATTACAAATCAGAATTGAACAAGATTGAGAATTACTGCCAGTACTACTGCCAGTTTACAAAACGAATCTCATTTGCCTTTAAATTAAAACCAACAACCTATGAATTTACTCATATGCTCATATCTCCCTCATAACTCATCCAACTGACTTGAAACAAAATGCAATATTCCCTAAGAATGATGATGCTCAGGATAGAACACTGAAAACAGATCAAAATGCCATGTATTATTTATGCACAGATTCCAATGCACCAGCAGATGGTACGACCTTCAAGAAAGGGCAATCTGCCTTTAAAAAATCACAGTTATCTCAAAAAAATCTGCAAACTGGAGGAAAGTGACGCCTTGACCAGACAATGAGAATAAGAGAATACCCAAAACAATATTTTTGTTGTTTTTTGACTTATGAATAAAACACAAATCTGCTGTAGCTAAAAATGCAATGCTAGAAAAAACTCTAATATGCAAAACTGAGCTAATGCCAAAAGCTGATTACAATGCACAAATCCCAATCTAAACTCACAAACTAGACTATTTCACCACTAGTCGCTATCTTTCAAGCGAGAAGCAATGCCAAGATAGGAGGCATACATTCCTCGAAGCAATCCCAATTTGATACCAATTTGATGCAGAGCAAAACCGGATAACATACAAAACAGGTGGAAGATCCCTCGAAAAGCCCACAAAATAGCCATTATAGAGTATATCGGCAAGACTATTTAAATGTCACACCGAAAAATACATATTCTTGCCTATCGGCAAGACTATACACCATCGGTCAAACGAAAGAGTCCTTCGCCGATACATATCTCTCAGCGATGAGTGGCTTCAATTATGTGCCTATCGGCATGATACTATTCTATCGGTGAGTTCCTTGAATCTTCTGCCGATGCTATCGGTCACACCGATGAGTGTCTAACTCCCACTTCCCATCGGCAACACTTCTCTCCACTCTCATCGACACCACATCTCCATCACCCAGACATAACCTTTCGGCGAAGATATTATCTCTTCCGCCGATATCCTTGGTCATGCCGACCTCTTTCATCGGCAACACTCCATAATGATCTCCCTGATCGGTGAGAACATAAACTATCGGTTACCACTCAAAACTTTACGCCGATATACCTTCTTACTCCGATGAGCCTAGCACATAGCTATCGGCAAGACTTGGACCATCGGCAGCACATTTTCCGCATCCCCCGACAACACATCTTTCACCGATGAGCCATCCATCGGCAAGACTTCTCGCCTCTCACCCCAATCGGTGAGAGTTCCTTCCGTCGGTCCAAAGTAACTTTCTTATGCCGATGGCATTACTCACACCGATGACTTCTCACATACATTTCTCAACTTGTTCTTTCGGTCTTCCTTACCATTTCCATTAGTCAACCTCTGTATTATTCAAAATGCATATTCACCAATCACAATCATGATAAATGATAGCAGGATATACACGAAACGTCCACACATACATAAACATTATACACCTGGCTTGTATCTTCGGTGAAACAATATAGATTTCACACCGATAACCTCCTCTGCAACAATCTTGCAACCGAACGGACAACACACAGAAAACTACAGAAACTATAGAACAGAAATAAATCTAACTACATGGAGGTCATTCCACTGGTTTCGAAGAAACCCACCAGTGGAATGACTCCAAATCGATGTTCTGTAATTAGACCAGGAACTAAACCTTTTCTATTCCTTCCAGAGATTATACATGCAAAAATTGTTTTCTTTTCTCTTTCTGTTCGTTCACTTCTCTTCTACACGAACAGAGACCAACTATATAAAGACTCTCAATTGACAGTTACACATGGTGGAAAACGAACCACCACTGCCAATCGGTTACACTTCCAGTTCGGTTACAAGCTTTTAAACTGTTTCCTGACATACATGTCATTATGCGGCTAAATAAGACTCAAAGTGGCCTAAGGCCTTACAATATAACATTTTGGACATAACATAAAATGTATAGAATCCTCAGATTCTTAATGTCTTCGAGGTGCTTCTGCACCACCCAAGGCCAATCCGGCAGCATAACATTATCAAGATTTCGGATGCCGAAATAAGAGCACTCTTCCTCCTTTTATACTTTTCCAACTGGGAGTCTCTAAAATCCTCTTGCATATGGGATAAAACATGAGAGGGAAAATAATATAATCCTCTTTTTCAACCTCACCCTTAAAGTCCCCTCTTTTAAAACAACATTAATATTAAATAATAATGTTTAATTCACGGACTTTAAAACGGAGGCCAAGATGAAGTCGGAATTCAATGATCTATAGCTCGTTGGAAAGGTCTTGACAAGACGAATCCAACCCCACTCTCAAAATCCCGTTCTGGTGCCAATCCTGAACTTACTAAAAATAGCCGTAACCAACAGGGACTAAGAAGAACAAACCCGGAAAGAAACCGCCAACCAAACCACAATCCACGAACAAAAGCAACCACCAAAACATTAAACCCCAATTTCAACCTCCGAGTAGCCTACGGGTCTCCGAAATAGGCCAACGGTCAACTGTAAAAGATCAAGCTAGAAAACGGAACATTACACTCACACAAAGGAAAATCCCTTAACATGAAGAAAATCCACCCATTCAAATCCACAATTCTCGCAAATAGATGCAATTTTATGAAGATCCAATGCAAGAAACTTGATAAATTAGACAAGGTAGAATGAAGAATTCATGAAAGGAAGGTCACAAAATCCACATATATAACGAATATGCGCAAAGGCATGAGGGAAATTCCATCTCCTAGTCATTTTTCATTTTGAAGAAAATTTGATCAATCCACAACTCTGAAAGCGATTTCAATTTCATTTGCCAAAAAGAAGAGAAATGGAAATTTGAGAATGAACAACACCAAGGTCAAGGATGGAAATTCCTCACTCATGAGGAGAATGCGCCATCTCCTTTTGAAGTAACTTCAACATCAAACCTTGAAAATTCGCCAATGAGGAATGAAGTTTGAAAGATAAAATGATAAGTTCATGTGAAGGAGGTTGGAAATTCCTTCAAGAGGGGGAGAATGCGCCCTAAGAAAAGATACATCTGGAGATGAAGATTGCCATGCAATGAAAGTTTGATCATTGAAAACCTTTGGAAACTCCCTTGAAGAGGTCATCACAACACTTAGAAATTTATGATTGGGAATAGTGCAAAATCCTTGTCTATGAGGAGAATGCGCCCTAATGAAGGTCCCATTTTGGAGTCAAAACAATGCAATGTTATTCTCCTTAGTTGAATTCGTGAAATCCATGTGAAAAACCTTGAGAAATTTACCTAAGAGTTGAAAGTGAATGGAAATTCCTTGTCTATGAGGAATTTGCGTTCAAAATCAAGGAAAATCCTTGTTAACAAGGAGAATGCGCCCACACTAGGTGCAAAATCCAGCTTCATGAGGAGAATGCGCCCTTCCTGGAGTTACCCTTTGCAAACCAAAATTCGCCCAAGTCAAACGCAAGTCGGCCTCAAGGAGAAGAAATTAAGTTTAAATCATGTTTTTCCTTACTTCATGATCTATTAGTTGATATTTTGCAATGAATAACTTTCAATTTCTCATGATCAAATACAATGACTTGTAATATTCTATTTTGCATATATCAAAGAATCCGGAGGCAAGATGAACACTTGCCAAGAGGAGGTCACTTCAAGGAAGATCCAAAGCATTCAAGGGAGAAGACTTCATTGAAGGAGATTCCACATGAAGGAGACATTATCAAGTTCATCCACAAAGAAAGACTTCATCGCCAAGGTGGAAGAAATGCACTTCATTGCATCAAGGTTTCATCACTGGAGATGAACATCAATCCACCTTGCATGTCCAAGAATCCAGCATTACAAGAGGAACATCCATCCAAAGGTTCATTTCCAGGGATTCATTTTCATGTTCAAGTTCCAGAGTTATCCATTTTATGCGCCAGAAGGACAATCATGAAATCTACTCCAGGAGTTCACGCACAAGATCTCCTCTACTTCAACAATCTAGTGTCAGAATCCTGCACAAGAACAAGAATTTCACAAAAATGAGAAATGAGCATGTACGCCAAGAAATCCATAAATTACACTTAGGCATGAAAGACAACATGAAGAAATCCAAAATTCCCAAATTACAAGTTCAAGAGATGTTAAGTTCTAGAGGTGAAAATCCAAGTTCGAATACTATTCCAGGAAAGATGATACAATTTGGGAAAATATTCCAAACAGTATGAACACAGAGAAGATTAAACCAGTTTGCAAGATGCTGAGGTGGCATGTGCACGTCACCAATCCAATCACAGCCGGCCACATCATTCATCCAAGTTCAATGTATTTACAATAGACAAGAAGCCAAAGAGGGCGCCCATGTGGAAGATGCTTCAAAGATTCCACTTCAAGCTTATCACATTGGGAAACCTGCCTTCATTGCCTATGGGTTTTTATGTACACAAGTTGTGTCAACTTTTACTTTTGCTAAAAATAGCAAGTTGTTGTAACTAATTGTTGATGTGGCAAGATCTCGGCCATCGATTTGCAAATCAATCCTGGTCGTTCATATAATTTTTGGAGTCTATAAAAGGCTCACTTCTCTCATTTGTAAGACATTAGAATTAGAGTTGTTGTAGGAGAGTAGGATAGCAAGTAGAGTAGAGGAAGCTCTTCGAAGTCATTGAAGAGATATTGTGAAATTGTTGTAAAATACTTCCTGGATCAATACAAGCTCATTGTTGATTTTCATGGTGATTTTGTGTGATTAAGGAATGTTCGCATGGTTTCAAATTCTCGCAGATGATTGAGAAATGTTTCCAAGTAGCTTAGATATTAGAATAGAAGTTCATTGATATAATGTTTATATGTTAAGATATTGGATGAATTCTTTAATGGTTCATATTTTTCGTGGATTGTCAAAGACAACTCACTTTGCAAAGTTAGCCTGAACCATGTTTGTTTTAGTTCGATTGTGAGTACTTGTTCAAGATGCACCATATGTGGGTGTTTGGATGAAGGTTTACAATTTGAAAAATCCTTGAATGACCTTAGAAGATTGCATTGACTCTGTGTAATTGTTGGTTCTCATGGTGAAGCGGAGTTTGGTTTCATGAGGAATTTGTCTATCTTGACATGATTCATTATTTCATTGTACTTAGATTAGATTTCTCTTAACCCTCTCTCTTTTGCATTTTCTTTTAAGTTTGATTGAAGAAGTTCCATTCATTCACATCCAAGGAGTAAGGAATTTCATCCATGTTCGTGAAGGAGGATTTTAGCGTAAGTCCCTTTGTGATTACCAGCAAGATCACATCAAATCACTGAGTCTATCTGTTGCAAATCACGTATAAGGAACCTTGGAGCGCTCTTGTTTGATCACATAGTTCAGCATTCGAGAGGCTTTGTTCAAGAGAGGATAGAGCACTTGGTGTTTTATTCTATTGTTGTTGTTGTCACAAAAATATCATCAACACCTAAAATATTGATTAAGCTAAAAATAGCTATCTTGTATCTACTCTGAATTTGCCTATCTCTGGAACTTGCAAAGTTTGTTAAAACTCTTCAAATTGGCCTCTCCTAGTACCGTTATTGAATCCAAATACACAATTTGTCGTTGAAGAACTATCTCACCTAAAATCATTTTGTGGAGAACTTCGAAATCGTTTTTTGCCTTTTGAAATTGCACTATGATTGCTGCTAGGAGATAAATTTTATTGACTTGTTGGTCACTGCAAAATTTCTCTTACTAATTGCTGAAATTTCCCTAGTACTTCATCTAAATCACAAACAAGACCATCCTCATAAAAATACTTGCATGGAATTTGTTGCACAAACTCAGAAATGAATTTGTCAACTTGGAACAACTTTTCCTTCCACTCAATGAAAATGGAGGCTATCCTGGCTTGTTGAGTCACATTGACTCTTACAGAGGCAACTTCATTTAGGATTTTCATCAAGAAGGCATATTGTTCTCTCCATGTGAATACTTTATCTTTTTGTTCTTTAATCAAAGTTTGTAATCCTTCTCTTCAATTTTTCAACAATTTTCTTGTAAGAAGGTACCATCTCTATCATACATTTTTCAATATTCTCTATGCCTTGGATGACATTCTTTGAATCAAGAACCAACTGGAACAATTTTGCTAGTGTCTTTGTACCTTTGTCAAAGAAGTCTTCAATCCAGTCTCTCAAATCTTTACCATACACAACTAGCTGATTTAGTTGGTTCTAGTCATCAGGAGACTCTAAGACTTGAAGCAAAAATAGAGTTGGTTCTGAAGTAGAGTGCAAGAGATGAGAAATGTATTCCCTTAACTGTTTTACCTCAACCTTCAAGGCTGACTTGTCTTCCCCATCCTTAATGACTCATTCCTTAATGTTTCCTACAATGAATTCCATCATATTGACATCAGTATGTCGAGTACTTCGGCCCAAATTAGCCTTAGTGATTTGGAAATTAGTAGGTTCCGCATCAAGAACAGTTTTAGCCTCTAGAGGAACAATTGTCTCTATGACCAAATCCCCTTCAACTATCTTTGTCATCCTCATCTAGCACTTAGGCTTTTTAGCCACAGGTTCTCTAAAGACCTTATCAAGCATACCAAAGTCAATTTGGTATGAAGGCTTCTTTCTCTTTTTCCCATTTGCTTCTTGTAACCAAGCAAGAACTTCTTCATGTGCCTCCATCTCTTCAACCCATGAAGAAACAAGTGGCATGGAGATATTCTATGTTGGAGATGAAGACTTAGGATTTGATTGTCTTGGAGTAGGCTTAGCCACCTTAGGAGAAGGTTCTATCACTAGTGATAAAGGGGTCAACATGGGCTACTCATAATGAATCAGTGGAGCGAAGCCAACCCTTAGTCTATGAATCTCCCTCAAAATACCTACCTTAGGAACACTATCATCCTTTTCCCCTTCCTTAGCATCATTTTCCTTAAGCTTTGTTATTGACCTAGGAGATGGAGCTAATATTTCTCGTGGAGGCTCTGAAATTGGAGTCTTTTCCTTCAATGCCTTTATCCTTCTAGTCATCTTCGAACTTAGGAAGAGCCTGCTACATTTTAGGACTACACTAGCCCTCTCCTAATTGGAAGTCATCTCTTTCAAAGGCTAATTTACCTATGGCAATGGTTGTTGCTCTACCTTGTCTCTCACAAACTGAGGTGACAAGACATTCTCCTCATCATTTGAGAGGCCTTCCACATCATCTGATAAGTATTCTGCAATCTAACGTACTATGAGCCTACTGAAATCTCTCTTGCGCACTTCAAGCTCATCGACACAATTGGTCTAGTAATCTTTAATCCTCAGAATATGTGTAAATTTGTTGCCAAGCCTTGACCGCATAATCTCTTTAGGATCATAAGTACGTTTCTCATGGAGAGACTTTAAATTGAATTTGGCCATCTCCTCGCCGATAGTCTTAGAATCCGCCACCATCTTGCATTTATAAATCCCCAACTAAATTATAAAGCCAACTCCATGTTTATGCCTACTCCGCAAAAGGAAATGCACCTCCGAAATCTGACACAAGTATTCCATGAAAATAACTTCATCAGTTGAATATCTTGGTAACATGTACGAATGAGACGAGAAGCCATAGACCCGAATGTAGGTGAAAGTAGGGAATTGGATAAATGAATCTGACCAATCTGAAATGATTGCCCTTGCTTCTTCCAAGATCCTTATGTACATTTGATTTTCTGTATCTCGCACAGAATGCATTAAAAATGTGCATCATTTACCCTTTGAAAATGCTTTTGCGACTCAATGTACTCCAGCTGCAGGAAGTGCCTATAGATGTGAGTATGCTGAAGTGATCCAATGAAGTTCAACCCTTTGAATCTACCATGATGTGCCATCACCAAAAATGACATCCTAAACTCACGAGTTTGTGTAAACTCAGTTAATTGCTTGTGCAAACTCAGTTAATTGCTTGTGCAAGCAATCACTTATCAAAGTTGCCCAGTCAAAGTGTTCACTACCATTACTTATAGTGCTAATGAGATAGAACATCCATGGCTTGAAACTTCTAGTCTCTGCCTATCTAGTGACCCAATTGAGCATTGTAATCATGATAGCGAACTCATCCTTGAATTCACCTTGTCCTACATTCTTCGGCAATGTAGTTCTCTTTTCCTTTAGCCACCGCTTAGCCTTCTGCTTTTGACACTCTGCCAAGTGTTTATGCCATACCTTCTCACATTCTTTGAGATCCACTTCAAGCAATTCTTCATACGGTGGGATGGGAAAAATGAGTTCAATGTTGTTAGACTTGAGACTGCAAAGCGTGCATCTATCAACCAACCTTATCTCCCTGCTTTCAGGGTCGTAATGCTTGATACAAGCCAAGATGAATTCAAGGCTTTGTATCGTGATAGGAAAAGAGCCTACTTGAACAAGTCCAAAATGTAGCAACTTCTTCGTTGTGCTATTGCCCTCCTTGATCATACCCTCAAGGTTGAATCCTTCCGGTGCAACTTGGCACAAATACGTCTCTTTTACTTTTGAAAATTCATGAACAAGGACAGATTGCACCTCTAATAAAAGTGTTGAGTACTGCATCTTGAATGACTTTATCAATCACAAACTCCTTTTGAATGTAGATTGTAGGCAAAATCTCCTTTTTTTCTAGATTTATACGACAATTTGAAGAAAAAATCAAGAAATTGGAAAGCTAAAATGAGTTTGTTGCTGCTGTTTTGAAGATTTTTGCTCGAAAATTCAAACCTATAGATGTTGTTTGCACTTGAAAATTTTGCAAAAATAATTGATTTGTCCGCTGTATGTCGAATTTTTGGAAAAATATGTCTTGATACTAATATTATGTGTCTTCAATATGTTGTACCTGGGGATGAAAAATGAAAATTTCTGCCTTTCTCCTCCTTGTTTGCTGCTATTGAAGAAATTTTGCAAAAATTAATCACTTTGCTGCTATTATTTGCTATTAAAAAGCAATTTTTTGCTCTATTTGGTATAGGAATGAGTTAAAAGAAGACTCTTCTTATAGGAATATGGTGCACCACCTTTTTTCTTTAATTAGAGTTGCTTTTTTTTTCCTTTGAAAATCTCTAAATTTATAAATAGCCTTTCTAATTCTAAAAGGCATGCCTCATGCATGAAACAAGGTGCTTATTCAAACTAGAGTTTAGTCGGCCTGATTTGGGAGTGAACTATAACTTTTATTTTAGTTTATTTTAAACCTGCCTTGTAATCTTCTTCACAAAAGTGCATCCTACTTTAGGCGCGCATGCCATCACAAAAGAGCGAATATTTTTATTTTCAAAACTCCTTGTAGCGCGTCCATTCTCTAGTTAAATGCATAGGAAGGAAAAGAAGCGCATCTATATTTGACAACCTTCACTTTTGTTTTAGCACATTGCATTTCCAACAAGTGCACTTTAATACTATAAAAACAAATCTCCATTATTTCACTATTCCTGTCATGTCCCCATATTAAGGCATTGTTTAAATTAAAGATTTAAACATCGTGATAAGACAAAGAAGCCACTTTGGATGGTAATCCCATATATAATAATACTATTGATGATAATATTAAATAATATTATTTTATATAATTAAATTATAATATATTTATTGTATGAATAATAAATATAAATAATAATATTAACCATTTAAATATCATTATAATAATTATTATGAAATAATAATATAACATTATAAATATATATATATATATAAATAAATATATAAGAGGATTAAGAATAAATGAGATGCCCGATTCATAAAAGGAGGCAAGCTCACATATTAAACTATGTGTAAGATAAGGCATTTCATGCGATCAAAGTTAAAAAGCATATAAGACAAATATTAGTGCCATACTAATGTATGAAAGAGGTTACGGTGAAAGGTTACAGCTGCATCGATTCATTAAAAGGAGACGTCCCTTTTGGGGATAGCGACTGATGTAAAAGTTGCAACCATTGAATGGAGGAAAAAGGGCTATAAAGGCAGATCGATGGGCAGTGATAAGGGGGCATCCATCGGTGAACTCACTACAAAAATAGCAGCAGTTCATCATCAGAAACAAAAGCATAAAATCAGAATTCCACAATAAAATAGAGTCCTGCAGCAAGGGAATATCTTAGCATTCTCCTCAGCATCGAAACATACTTGGTCTCTCATATCCCATCCAATACCATTCAGACAAGCATAAACTTATATTAGATAGTATATCAGACCACCATAAAGAATATTGAGGAAATACAGTCCAGAAAACTTCATCAGCAAGTAAGCTTCTATTTCCTACCCTAATTGCTGATTGGCTAACAGGTATGAATGCAAATTTATATTTCTGGTTTGATATTCATTCTTACATATATCATCATGATAATGCTGTGATCTATATACAGCCATTACTAACCATGTAGTGTATAGTCAAACTTATGTGATTATTCCATAATAGTGTATCTCGTATGCATTAGAGAATTTAGTCTCCATATCAGCAAATTAGATATGAATATTATGCTTAAATAATGCTTCTAGATCTTGTAATTCTCTTAAAGATCATTATAGGAAAAATGATAGGTAGATATTAAAGAAATGCATTAAATTAATGAGAATCAGCAATCAAATGAAATAGATTATATAAATGACATAGGTATAAAATATATTGTCATCATGAATATGAAACCTTGAGTAAATGAAAATGCATAGAAGAATCGATTAATATGATAAATATGTATATGATCAATAATGAATAATGATAAATGATCAAGTATTAGTTCATATGAATATATGATGGGCCAATTATGATACAAGGCCAAAAATGATATGACATCATATTATCAACAAGGACTCAAAATCATAGGATTGTGCTATATCCAAGAAGAGGATTAGCCTCATCATTAATCATCTCGCAATCCTAGGTGTATGGGTAAGTTAGGAGGATGTTACTGGACCTAGGTGACCCTCAAGAAGATGAAGTACCTCCGGGTGTGAGGCGAAGTCTCTTGGGCCAAGTGTCGAAGTACCTCCGGGTGTGAGGTGAAGCCTTGGGCCTATGGTATGATGAGCTCATCAATGTGATTTGTGCCCTACGGTAGGTGACTCTCCAAGATGAGGTGGGAAGTCTTTGGAGCCGATTGGTGAGGTGGGAAGCCATCGGGCCTCCGTAAGGGATGGTTGTGTCTCCTTAACGAACCATGCCTATGGAGTTAGAGATAGATTAATGATAGGGTGACATATGATCCTTCTGAGGATAGCACTTGAGGCCTATGAAAATGAGTATGAGTATGAAAATGGATATGAATAAAATATGAATATGAATGTGAATATGAATATGATTATGAACAATATGACTATGGATAATATGAATCTAATTATGACTAACATGAACAAGAATATGACTATGAATATGAATTGTGTGATATGGATTTATATTAATTATGATATGAAACATAAAATTTGGAGTACTAATGTTCTCTTTTTGTGAGTTGAAATTGTGCAAGGTTGAGAACAATTTGAGCTTACTAGAAGGGGACATTACAGTTCCCTTTGACAAAGTGCATGATGACCGAATAAGGCACAATTTTTTTCTCTATCCATGCATGTGAATCTTCAATCAGGCATGCCAATTCTAAACTATTTCCTTCTTTTTTGTAGTGTGCAAGGTAACTGTTGTCATATTTTGCTTGACCACAAAATATTTTGTTTCCCTCCTTCTATCAAAGAAATCCGATTAGAGAAAGCCTAAATAGAAGGAGGAAAAGGCCTAAATGCCCCTTTTCCCCATGCTCTACCTTACAAAAATTTCCCAAAACTCATCTTGAGAATCCTTGCATAAAACCCAGAAAAACCCAGAAATCCTTAAGCTTCAAGTATCTTCCATCGCAGGGATTTCTCAATTTCATGCTTAGTCTCTTTGTATGTATGTTGTATGCATTTTTGTATGTATATTCGCATATACATTCGCAGATACAAGTGCATATACAAGGGCAGATACAAGAGAGAGAGAGATACAAGGTGTCATCCGCGAGACAGGTCTTATCGGCGGCTCAGCTCAAGGTCTCCCCAACGGTTCGATGGCAATTGTATATGCAAAGGAAGATGCAAAGTCAGATGCAAGGCAATATTCAAGGGGGAGATACAAAAGGTGGGTCCGTTTTTGCATATATATGCGATTGTATCTTTGTACATACAATCTTATATACAATGGCATATACAATCCTGAGATACAATCTCGGACCCGAATGAATATGTAATTTGGTTTAGAAAGGACAGATGCGGTTGTATGCAGTTTTTTTTGTATATTCGCGTTGTATATGCGATATACAAAGGAAGATGCAAAGGGGAATACATACAATCTGAACGTGAACGAAGAATCAAATGTGGCGGATTTCAGTGGTGGGGTCCGCCTATTGTATGTATATGTGATTGTATCTCCTATATCCAATTGCATATACAAAAGATAGATACAACGGGGATATACAATGCGGACCCGACTGAGAAATTAAATTTGGCGGACTTCAGTTTGGGGTCCGCGGTTGTATGTTGAAGTGCATTTATATGCCGATATGCAAAAAAAAAAAAAAAAGATACAAGGCCGTACCTATTCTAAAGTTCCAATATGGTTGATAAATCCATTGAGTTCCACAATTTGTATGTACATGCGATTGTATCTCCTATATACAATTGCGATGTACAAAGACACATACAATGGATTTTCGGCGAGACAATATGTATCGGTGGCTCAGTTTGTGGTTTTTCGGACGGCTGATAAGGAAGATGCAATTTTTCAACGATGGGTCCCAAGTTTAGCTCAGTGACCAATGAAGTGATGACACGTGGCAAGGGGCATAGATGCAAAAGGTGATACAAAAAGTAAAGGCCCACTTCTGTATGTTGGCCATTGTATTGTATATACAATTGCACATACAGAAGCATATACAAAGGGAGATTCAAAGATATGCAAAGCAATATACAAGTACAGGGTGCAGTTGACCACAACTTTGACCGTGGATATATCCCTCATTCTGGCGAATTTCAACATGCTTCAAAAGGCAAAAATGCTTATTATTGCCTCCTCTTTCATCTGGCGGGCTTTTGAGGGGAATTTTCTCACTTTCAAAATATGATCTGGATTTGCATGCTCGGCCGATAGGACGTCTCAATGACCGATTTGGAGTTTGCAGAGGCTAATATTTCACAGTAACTCCAGTTGGTGAGCTTTGTGCGTGCATTCATGGTGGATGGTCAAATTCTTCAATACACATGGGTTCCTCTAGCTCGCTGGTAGATATCCTCATGGCCTGCAACGACTTTTGTGCTCCTCACTTCATGTTTTGCCCTCTTTTGCGTGTGGGCAACCGTTTCTCGGGTTGCAGACCTGCCAGCGACATGGTTCCTGTCCTTTCACCATGCCCCTGTCTCTGAGCCCTTGTTCTTGCATTGATGACCTCGGATCCTGTGGAGCGACTTCAATGCCTTCTGCGCAAGAGCTTGACCTATAAAATGCAATGTAACCTCATTATTCAAAAAGGATGGTTTTATTTTGGGCTGTTATGCTGCCAAATTTCTTGTAGTCAGACCTCTTAGTGTAATTGCAGGGTATGGGAATGTGACTCACTGTGCCTAAATCTGGCCTCTGTTGTCTTCTTGTTTATCCACCAATGAATGTGATTAGTAATACTGTCTTTTGCTACGACTAGTTATTTTTTATTGTAATGGTTTTCGACCTTCATGATCAATATATGCATGATTTTTTGCCTCTCTTATGTCCCGATGTCTGTGTTTTATTTGAAGTTATAATCTATTATGTGAGTAAAATGGCTCCTCTATAGGTTAGATCTTCATATCGAAACCTCAATCAACCCTATAAGTCTGTGTGAACTCCCTTTATGATTGAGATCATTGTTGTGTCTTCCTTCCAGAATCACTGTTGCTCACTAAATCTGGTGTATCCACTCTTTCATTTCAGTTTCCTTCTAACCCTTTTCCCCTGCAAGCATTAGCACTAGGTTTAGATATATTCCTCTAAGCATTAGGCTTAGAGTTAGGAACCAGCCTTCTCTGGAGGTCTGATCTCATTTCGCAAGGTCCCACACTTCGAGATCATTCCCATTGTGTCATTAGAATGCTTGGACTCTTTCCAAGCAAGGTGCAATTCTATGTGACAACAACAACATTTAGGCATACTTTTCTCCATTTGAGTGCGTGAGGTGCTTGGTGCTCTTGCCTTGATACTCTTCTGAATGGTGTGGTCAAAGGAAAAAGCACATGTCTTTGGCTTGCAAAGAAGAATTTTGTGCATGAAGAGAAAGACTTGAGCGCTTCTAATGACATTATGAAGACTTAACCTCTTTTTGGTGCATTGAAGAAGACTTGTTTTTCTTTGATGAAACGCTTCTAACACTAGTCTTGCATGCTTTACTTCTACCATCATTTTCCTTGTTTGCCATGCGAAGGTTCATATAGGCACACTTTATCCCTCCTATGCTATGGCATGTCCACATTTTCATGAATGCTCTTCTTTCTTTGGACAAGCATGTGAGAAGCTCTAGAGGCATGCCTTTAGTCTACAATGAATGCCTTTGATTTCATTTAGGCACATCCATGGCTAGATTTGCGCATTTTTACTTTGCAACCACATTTTCCTTGTTCAGGGATGTCTAGCTCCAGAGGCACGCTTTTGCCTTTGAAATCATTGATATCCTTAGTGAGGCATGCAAACAAACTCCATGAAGTGCCTCTTCACTATTTTGGAGACCGAATAGACAAAATGAAGCCTCTTTTACTAGTTAAGTTCTTTGATAACCCTGCAGTGTTAGTGGAAAGAGACACAACATGATGCAAAAAGACAACACTTAAAGGGTGACAAAATAAGGTTTTTTACTTGATTGTTTCGACAATATACGAAAGTTTCGTATGGGTAAAACAGGCTTTTAGTCATTGAGGTCTTTGTGTCGTCGATGTCTCAAAAAGTTATGTTTAACACAAGAGTCCAAGATCTCATTTGCTCACCTTCCAAAGATGCTAATTTCATGAGACATGATTAAACCCTGACCCCAAAAGTTTGGTATGTGTTTTCTTCCAAGCCCAACCTACCTCCTCATTTCTGCATTAATTGCTTGGTTTCATGTGTGTGATCCCGTTTCAAAGTCCAAACGACTTTTCACTTTATCAACATGCCTTTGCGATCTAACTTCTAGAGCTCCCTGTGCATTCAAACCACATCCTACTACTTTGAATCGTGTCCATTGTTGTGATTGATTGATTTTCTATTGTGATTGTGTGATCTAGTGAATGACAAGATCTTGAAGTGGTGTTCTAGGGTTTTTACTTTCTCAGAGCTCGTAGTTTTGCAATTCAATCTTTCGGGTAGGGTTTTCTTTCCTATGCTTTAACTTGAATGTGGTTTTGGTGATCGAATGGATTCCCTACCTATGAATATTTTTTATTTTGAATTCAAAGTTTTAGAACTATTTGTTTTTTTCAATTCTTCAGCTTCAAATCCTAGTTTTGCTCTATTTTATTCGTTTTAGGGTTTGTTTGATCGGTTTTGAATTCAAATTTGTGCCCTGGTTGGGGCCTCTTAAATTTTGTTTTCAAAACTTTATTAAATCTAGTGTATGGAAACCCTAAAGAAGACTAGACCAACACATGAAAAATTTTCATTTCAAAATCTTTAGAATGCTAAGTCCTAAACTGGTCACATTTCGGTTTCAAGGATTTTAATTTCCCCTTGTCCCTTGCATTGTCATGACAAGTCTTAAAACCCTGCTTCTTATCGGACCTGGACTTTCAAGTTTTATTATGATCATACGATTAAAACGCTTAAGAAGAGAAATCTAGCTCATCAAGTTTTGGGGTTCGAAGCTTCAAGGATTTGTTTAATCAAGTGCTTTGTAAGCGATCTCCCCAGTTCCAATTCCTATTGGGCTTTTTGCTTTAAGATTCAATAACACAAACAACAATCCCAAACTCCAACTTCAAATAGGTGTTGGCCTTTAAGAGTTGCTTTCGTCAAATACAGTGCTTAATCAAGTTGAATAATAGAGATAATTGCATAATCATATATTATTAATATATAATATTTAATAAATAATATTATTATATAAATATTTTAATATAATTCAAATATAATATATAACATATTTATAATGAGATATATTATATTATCAATTTAAATATTATTATTATAAATAAATATAATTATAAATATAAATATAAATAGTAATTATTATAAATATTATAAATTAAATGTTATAAATTAAATATTATTTATAAATTAAAATATTATAAATCAAATTAGTGGTCAACCACCATAAAGGTCGACGTGATGCAAGCTTAACTCTCATGTATTAAGGACTGATCAATAAGGGAACAAATAATAGTAAACAATGGTTTATAAGGGTGATACGATGTGAGAAACAAATGACTGTTCAAAGTCAGCAATCCATATTTAATTAATTACAGCAATTGTTATATGTTAAACAAAAGTTAGATTGTTATCATGAAAGCAGCAATGAGGTATAGGAAGGAGCAGCGCTTGTCAAGGGGCTGCGATTGTCTGAAGAGTCACAATCTTTCAAAAGGGATGCCTCTCCTCATAAGAGGTATAAGGTATAAAATCATATTGGTATAAGGAATAAGGGGAATGATATCTGATTGGGATACAAATAAGAATCATCTGATTTATATACAGATTAAGAAAATATTTCTGAGTTTCAAATTATACTTGGAAGCAGATCTGAAATATATATGTAGCAGTATATTGGACTGCAGATAGCATAGAAGGAAGGAATAAAATCCTTAAAGAGTTCTAAAGGATACAAAGGCAAGAATTATCCTCTTGGTATGATGTATCTAACCCTATGTTTATTATGATGAATGCCATGTGCTAAATAATGACAAATGTATATAATTGAAAGATAATCATTAGTATCATTACACATGTATATATAAGCATTGTGAAACCTGCTATGAAATATATAAGGGAAAACATCAATAGATTATATTCACAAAACATTGAAGTAGTGATATGTTCAAACTCAATGCCTATTTATTTCTATTGCCTCCAACCTCAGGAGAGGCGAGGTGTTGTTAGGGAGAGGCGGAGTAAATCCATCCGTGGAGGTGGTGTCATCGCACCCTAGACAAGTAAATCCCCATCCAAGGTTGAGGATTAGAAGAGAAATAAGGATTGAGACTTGAACATAGCCAATACAAAATGTGCTATGAATAAATATGATCATTTGGTTCAAGAAGTATGTTGAAGTATATCGAAGTATGTTCGAGTTAATACTTAGTTATTTCTATTGCCTCCAACCTTAGGTGAGGCAAGGTGTTGTTAGGGAGAGGCAGAGTAAATCCATCCATGGAGGTGGTGTCAACAGATCCAAAACCCCTCTCGAACATCCTGACAATATATTTTAAAATAATTTACAGTACAAGATTTCTTCTACTTACATATTATTTTAAACTATATTGTCCTATCGAGATTTCGGGACCCGGTGGGACTTTTGGACTTTGACCTAGAATCTTGTTTCCCTCCATGACCCCATGTCCCTCATCCCTCCGCAACCTCGGGACCCACCAGCAAAAAGGGACCTTCGAAGTCAGAAATCTTTCCGAGCCCCCTAAATTTTCAAGTCAATTTTGAAGGTGCAAAAATCCAAATTTTCAAATAATTTTTTGAGGAAATGGCTAAGCTTTTCATGCAACTTCGGATCAATCTTCCATTTTTTACTTTCACCACTATTGGTCCTGGTGGGATTTCGAAACTTGTCGGCACTTTTGGACTTTTTCCAAAAGTTCCAAAAGTGCCAGGTCCTCCCATGAACTCGGTCCCCGCATCCTCTCGGCCCCCGCTTTTCCGGACTCCCGCAGTATAATGAAAAGGTTCCATCGGGAGTCCGGGGCCCGATGGGATTTTTGCTCCTAGTCCAAAATCCACATGTCCTCCCACGGCCTGAAGTCCCGCCAAGGTCCAAAAATGCCCAAAAATGCACAAAAACGCGCCAACAACTTCTAGGATCACCATTAATGTGAAATGGGTAGTTGAAATTTATATTTTTATTGCAGTTGGTGGGGTTGTTGTGGTTTTCCCGCCCATTTCATCCTCATATCCAAGTTGTGAAGGCAATAAAGTCAAGATTGAAACTCTTTTCAAGGGTTGGTTCTTTGGTGGTGCCTAGAGGCTGTGCAGGTTCAGTAATGTCTCTAGGGCTCCAAATCATGCCATGTCCAGTTGCAAAGAAGTAATGGAGTGGTGACATAGGTGAAAGATAGTGTGCTGCAAGGGTTGTGCAGATAATGTCTCTGTAATATCCCGTTCTAGGATATTCTCTAAATGCTCTGATACCACTGTAATATCCCTTTTAGGATATATGTTGAAATTCTGATTTTCACAATATCGAACTTTTATTTGCTAAGATTCTGATATTTCTGATTATAAATGATACAGAATAATTGGCAGAGACATGTGATCAACAGAAAACATTCATTGTTTGTTCCATTCATTGATAATAGACAGACATTTCTACAAACAGTTGGCAGATTGAAATGTTTCAAATGAAAGATTTGAATGGAGTGATAGCTGATTACAGTTTCAGAACAATACAATGAGTAGATACAGAATTCCTGATTTCTGATTAGAATGACAGAATAAACATACCAAAATAGAATTAGTGGCTTCAATACTGGTTCTTCAAACTCAATCCTCTTATTGGCAGTGCTGATATCACTTCCAACTTCCTTTCTTTCCAGCTTCTAAATATCTTCAAATGTTACAGTCTAGATAACAAATACCATGTAAGGGAAAGGATTCTACACACAGTTCAATCATATACTGCTGTTACCCATTGCTGTTATAGATCAGTACTGCTGTGTCTTCAGTTATAATTCCCAACTGTGAGTCTTCTAAGGATGGCACTTCAATACAGTTATGGCTCTTCAATGAACTCCAATGCAATCTGTATCATATCAAACTTCAATAAGCTCCCAAGTGGGTCTTCTACACACCACGATCTACACTTACCATTTACGCTGGAACCTTTGATAATATAAATGATTTCTGCATATCCCGAATGCAATAGCGGCTGGCCTGTTTAGAACAGCATCTCACAAATGATATACTTTTTCATAGACTCCACGATTATAAACCCTATGCAATCTTCTCCCTAATTTCCACGCAAGCTCCTTATGTAGCGCTGATTATATATATTTTTTAGACTTCACAAAATCCTTTATAATCTTAAGGCTACGTATGTATTGAAGAAACTATGCTCAGGTGTGAGGGACCCACGAACCTTGTAAACACCATCAATATATATTTGTCTTCAGATTTAAACACAAATATTTCTCTTAAATTACTGACGGAGCTGCTATTGTCAGAACCTGTCTCCTTTCTGCCAGCAAAGACAAATTCTAAAACCATAATCCTTCTAAATTCCTACGATGACTATTAACAATCAAAGGAGTGCACATAAAAATTCAACTCCTGTGGTTGACTGTAGGTTCCACAAACCACTAAATCTCTTGATGATTAAAATAAAAATCTTGCTGAATCTCGTCAGACTTTGTCTGCCATTAAGCAACCAAAATATAAATAGATATATTTATATATAACTTCAAATCAAAACCATATGCTTCTGATTTTATAATATCATCAAATAGAAACAGAGATATATTTCAAATCAGAATCATATATTCAATCCACAAATAGGACCTTCAAATCTGCATATATATTTTCAACTCTTCATCAATGTCTGCAAACATAGATCTTCAATGAAACTCAGAAACGGTCTCCGACCAAATGACGAAAACCCAACAATCGAACCACATGCACTTTGAAGCTCAGTTGTGAAATCTGAAATGATTTCACCTCAACAATTCACCAAGGGAACATCTCCTCGGCTCAGCAAATGCAAGGGAACATCACCTTGTCAATCAACTGAATACAATTTGTCAAAAGACAAAAACCCAAAACCAAGTATCTGAAAAACATTTAGACATTTAGACATGACTTCAAATGACTCTCAGGCTTGCTTTTAAAGCCATTACATTAATTAGGCCCAGCCTAATTTATTAAATGAGAGTTTACATGTACACATCAGACCAAAGCATTTTAAATGCTTTTACATGAACTTTATTAAATGCTTGCATTTGTACTTTTTAAATGCTTGTTCACAACACTTTTTAATAAAGTGTAGTACTACTGACTTAGTAACTTAAATAAAATATTAATTTTATAAAGTAAATAAAATACTTTACAAAATTAATTTACAATTAAAACAATTTTAAGTTGCTTCAAAATTGGGGACATGACAGCCCTCCCTTCCCGAAATTGCTTGTCCCCAAGCAATGGGAAGAAAAACTGAACTCAATCAATCCCTGGATCCCAAATCCAGCGAGGCTCCGCAAGTATGTTCAATCGCATCTCTTCAAGGCTGCTGACGAAGAAGATCCTGGGATCGCTTTCGCTGTCGCACAATGTAGCAAACACATCCATGCTCAACCTCCAATGACACATCCGTATCATGAAGCAATTTGATACCTTGCTAAAAGAGATTGAACTATCATACTCATCCTCATATAACTCACTTGTTGAAGCTATGCTAACATCAAATCCAATCACCAAAGCATCATCACAATAATACCATATCAAAACATAGGCATACTCACTAAATCCATTATGAATAAGAAAATTCATCAACTTTGAATCAAATGATTGTGTATCATTAAGAATGTCATCTTCTTTCCTATCCATATCTTGATTCTCTATCCCATGTATCTCATGATTCATTTGCTGGAAATCATCTACCCAATAACTGAAAATCAAATCCAAATGAATATCAATGTCATCACTAATGTTCAATGGTGAGTAAACAACATCCATGGGCGATCCTCCATTGATGTAGACATGATCCAAACCTCTACAAAGCTCCCAAATAGCTGCTGTCCTCCAAGTGTCATGAAGGATATCTATCTGTTCACCTGTATACTCAATGTCACTATCAAACTCCATACAAAGTTCATTCCTCATATACCACATGTCTTGAATCCTCTTTGTCTCAATCATACCATGGTGTATCAAATCAGAAATCTTGAGCCTTGGATAATCCATATACTCATCATGTGTGATGACCAATAAAGTGCCAAAGTTAGGAAGTGTCTTCCCACGCTCATTATGATGAACAATAACTACCACCAACTGATTTTGCAAAGGAATAGTACTGCTGCCCTCAAACAAATCAGGGATTATATCGAAAACCCAACAATTGAACCAAATGCACTTTGAAGCTCAGTTGTGAAATCTGAAATGATTTCACCTCAACAATTCACCAAGGGAACATCTCCTCGGCTCAGCAAATGCAAGGGAACATCACCTTGTCAATCAGCTGAATACAATTTGTCAAAAGACAAAAACCCAAAACCAAGTATCTGAAAAACATTTAGACATTTAGACATGACTTCAAATGACTCTCAGGCTTGCTTTTAAAGCCATTACATTAATTAGGCCCAGCCTAATTTTATTAAATGAGAGTTTACATGTACACATCAGACCAAAGCATTTTAAATGCTTTTACATGAACTTTATTAAATGCTTGCATTGTACTTTTTAAATGCTTGTTCACAACACTTTTTAATAAAGTGTAGTACTACTGACTTAGTAACTTAAATAAAATATTAATTTTATAAAGTAAATAAAATACTTTACAAAATTAATTTACAATTAAAACAATTTTAAGTTACTTCAAGATTGGGGACATGACAGTCTCCATGTTCGTTTGTATGTATTTAGGGTTTTCCTCTTATCACATTTGCTGATAAGTTTGTATTGGACATTTGAAAATGTGACAATATTTTAAATATATTACAATCTTTGTAATTGTCATTTGTTCTCTCCATTTGAATGCATGCAGTTCATATTGGATAATTAAGTATGTTTGAAGCACAAAACTTGCAATTTAACACAACATATGCTTAGATCATTTTTCTTTGTTTCCTTTCCATTGTTTTCTTTTGTCACCTGAGACTCTGTTGCCCAGTTGGATTGGCACCGATCTTGGCTCCATCAGACCAATCTCATATCATTTAAAACAAACATTTACCAATGGTTTAGGGGAAGGACCATCGCTCCTGTGCATGTATACTTGCACAGTTTGTATCAGCTATATAGGAGTTTTCTGACAGCCAGTTGTTCTTGGTTCAGTGACAGTTTTGGGATCAAGATAACAAGTTGGGTTTGGTTGTTCATTGGTTTTTAATTTTTCATCTGGTTTGAACTCAATACCTGTTAAGGTATACCCCTTGGAATATCCCTCCAGAGTCTAGATGAGCTCGATGTGTAGAGGACCCTACCCACTCTTGTGAGTTGGCCAAAATCACCTTTAACTTATTGACCATAGATATCATATTTCTAGCCAACACTAGAATATGCAAAACCCCAACGAGTAATTAACCCTTGACTCTTCCATCACCTTGACTCTTCCATGCCCTATGATCTTATAAGACAAGATGTCTCCTAAAAGAACATCACCTCCATTATAACTTGCATATTCATATAGCCTCTCCTTGTGGGGAGTCATGAAAAGAGGCACCGAGATCAATCAACAATGTGTTGACGTTTCAATTCGCACCTCTGAAATGCGAGTTAGAAATAGACAACTATGCACAGATAAACTTCTCTCCTATTGGAAGGGGGAGTTCCCTTTTTGCTAATGTTCGCTGAAAAGATAATTAAATAAAACTTCGCCTATCTTCTTTTTGATTCTCAGCTGCGAGCACAAGGTTACAAAACTCTAAACGCTGTAGGAGACGTTTTTTCCTTTTTTAAAACTTCTACTACAACTAAGCATAGACTAACGACGCTTTTAATCTCCTAAGTAAATTTAGAGCAAAGGAAATTAAAAGTGGACAAGGAATGATTGTTTTAACAAAAACTTAAGCAATTTTCTTCCAGATTTACATCACAAGACTTATAGTACTTTAATGATGAAAGCTGAAATGAAAGCTACAAAAGCCACACATCTGACGACGAAAACTTGATGAATCGAGATAGAATATCAGAGCAAAATAGGCATGAGACTTCTATTCAATATCAAAAAGTTGGTACAACTCTAGGACAGCAATACTGTAGCAAAAGGCAGGCATACAACAAGCAATCAAACACCAGAGAACAGATTACACAAAGTGAACAGACACTTGGAATATCAAGATTTGCAGGCTAGAATAGGCATAACAAATTTGTTATCACAATTACCGTTACATACAATGGGCAATGATGCCCTTATTTATACTAAAATCAAAGGAGTAGGGAACCCTAAAATCTCCTTGATTAACCCTAACTTGCCAACTCGCAAGCTTTATTACTATTCTAAGACAAAGATACAATAAACAAATGCTTTAAAGCAATTTGCTTTACAGAAAAGAAGATTCCAACTATCACAAAGTGATTTCTTTCTAAATATAGAATGGATGAGCTTAGGATGAAAGCAAATGCTTTAAAACAAAAAGCATCTGTTTTAAAGCTACTTTCCTTTGAAATGCATCCTCATCAATATTCTTGTTTTTTGGTGATGTCATCCGTTGATATTCTAGGAAACAATAGCTTCTAAAAAGTGAGTGACCGCATCTTTGCCAGGAACACTGATACTCCCTAGAATGATATTCTGATTCTCTAACATTTCTTCACCACTGGCAACCATCTGAAGAAATTCATGAACTTCACCCACAGCCTTGTCAAACTTCACTGTCATTGCGGCAAAACGAGACATCTTGCCGGCATTGATATCATCATTAAAATTGTTGCGGACGAGAGTCTGGAACTTTGCTTGCACTTCCCTGAGATCATACAGGGTACCATCTTCTCTTTCATACAGACACGGGATCTGAGAAACAAAAGATCTAACGAACTTGAGGATGTTGTTTTCTTTCCATTCTGTCAACTCTAAAATTATATTGTCATAAGTTTTTACAGTGAAAAGATATTGCGCTTTCCAAGTAGAAATTGTCTTCTTATCATTGGCTGAATCAATAGAATCAAGTGCAATCTTCAAGTCAGAGATAATGATCTCAAACACTGGTCTATTTTCTGCCATGGTCTACTGCAACCCCTAGATGTCGTGGCGTAAATCATGAGCATTGTACTTTAATTGATAAAACTCTGAAAGTACAACTCTCCCTTTAGTCACAAATTCTTCCACCCAACTATTCATGTGCCTCCCATAGAGGACCAACTGACTGAATTGCCGCTGATCGGCTGGTGATTCTAGATTCGGTGGAAGCAATAAATCAGCCTATGATGTGCCATGGAAAAGGTTGGAAATGTACTGCCGCAACTACCTAACTTCAGCTTTGAGAGCTGTTTTATCTTCTCCATCTTTCAACACCCTTTCCTTCAAATTATCCGCTGCAACCTCGAAGAGATTTACATCTGTATGCCGGGTACTTCTACCAAGGTTAGCTTTGATAACCGTAAAGTCATCAACCTTGATATCATCAGCACTTCTATCTTCTGGCGGTGTTGCAGTTTCAAGGATTATTTCTCCGTCCGCATTCTTTTCAATGCGAACCTGTTTCTTCAGCTTCTTGTCTGGTGTGTCTTGGTAGATGCTTTTAAGCTCTGTTAAATCCAGTTGATATAAGGGCTTTCTCCTCTTCCTTTCCAGAATGTTTTCAAGCCAGGATGAGCCATCCTCTCTTGGAAACTCGGTTCTATCCTCGTCAACTCCTGATGAATCAATGTGTGTATCAGAGTTACGAACCGGCGAATCTAAGTCTCAATCTATGTGGATAGGAGAAGTGCTTGGTGAAGGAGGAGAAACATGATCTGAAGGTAATGCTTCAACATGCTGCGTTGGTTCAACAGGAACTTCTGATTCAATTGGTGGTTGTTCCTGCTGAACATGAGCTAGAGACTCATCATTTTTCCTCTTTAACTTCGCCATTTTTGTTCCCTCTAGAAGAACACTCATAGCTTTAACCCTTCGTTTCAACTTGGAAGTGGAAGGCTCTGATGGTTGTACAACTGGCGGCTCTGCTACCGGAATATCATCCTTCCGCTTATTCTTCAAGAATATCAAACTGTTTTTAACAACTCGACTCGTTCTTTCTTCAATGGAAGTGCTCTCTTTTACTGACCAATTAATTGGTGGCAACGATTGTTGCTCAACTTGGTCTCTGAAATACGTGGGAAGTAGAACTTCACCACTCTCTGTCAAACCCTCTAATCTTCGGATAGGATATCAGACATCTGTTGAAGAGTAAACTTGCTGTAACTGTGTTCTCACACTTCAAACTCGTCAGCACAATTAGCCCAGAAGTCTTCAACTGCATGCTTGTGCGTACAATTTTGACCAAGATGTGATGCAAAAACACCACAAGGATCATATGAAGACCTCATGTCGAAAAACTTAAGACCATATCTGGATGATTCATTACTGATTGCCTTGGCATCTGCTCCAGATCTGCATCTGTAAATACTCATCCCAAGTGGAAAATTGAAAGCTACCTTGCGTCTGCTACGCAAAAATGTATGAACTTCATAGGCTTGCCTCAAAAACTCCATAAATGCTATTTCATCTATAGGATATCTTGGCAACATGGTTGGCTCTCCTGAGAAGCCATATACTCTGATGTAGGAAAAAGTGGGAAACTGGATAAACCAATCAGCCCATTCTATCATTGCTATTCTGGCATCTGTTGAAAACCATATATGCAACTCGTTATCCATATCTCGCACTGCATGCATCAGGAATGCATCATTTACCCGCCTATAATGTCGTTCAGCTTGAGAGATTTCCAACTACGGGAAATGGTGATACACATGTTGAATACCCAGAGTTCCAACAACATTCAAACCTCTAAATTGACCCTGAAAAGCCATCAAATACACAAGGTATGACATCATGTGGAATTCATGAGCCCTTTGAAAATCAAGTATCTGTTGGTGGAGACTATCACTAATGAGTGCCGACCAGTCATAGAATTCGATTCCATCAACAATCTGGGACATGATATAAAACATCCAAGGCTAGAACTTGTTAGCATCTACTTGACCCATGATCCTGCTCAGCAGAGTAATCATTGTTGCATTTTCCTCCTTGAATTCTCCACGTCCAACATTCTTTGGCATGACGTTCTGTTTCTCTTTTAACCACCTCTGACCAATCTTTTTCTGGTATTTTTCTTTATCATTGATCCAAACCCTCTTGCATTCTTCAATTGAAACAATTAAGTTTTCTCTCCAGACTGGTATTGTAAAACACTTCTCAATGTCGTTGGACCTCAGGCTATAGAGCACACGTCCATCTCTTGATTGGATTTCTCTTGTGACCGAATTGTAATGCGTTATGGAAGCAATTACAAATTCGATACTATGCACTGTGATGGGAAAGGATGCTGCTGCAAGCAAACCGGAATGTCCTAGATTCCTGATAGCATTATTTCCTGCATCCTCCAAAGAATGTAAATTGATTACTGGAAGTACTTTATGCAAGTATGTTTCACAAGTTCTCAGGTAATCGTGAACCAACGTCGTTTTGGGTCTAATTTGTGTTGGAGAGTACTGCATATTGAAAGATTTGAAAATCGACTGTGAACACGCCTATGTCGGAAAAATCTTGGACAAATGGCTGAAAATTACTTGCTAGTTTTTAGAAAAAAGCAGTGTGAGCAAAAAAGTTGGCACATGGGTTTTGTAGGCAATTCTGTTTTGAAGCAACCCAGATCGTCGGATTTTGAAAAAGCGGAGACTTTCCCGAAAAAGCAGCAAAAAAAAGATTCCCGAAAAAAGCAAAAGTCCCAATCTTCAAGAGGATGAAACACTGGATGGACCCATCTCGATAAAAACTGAAAAAGCTTCGGTCCAATTTCTGAAAACGATCCCCTTGAAAAAAGAACCCTGAAAAAGCGTGCCTCCCTGCTTCCTCAACCCGAAACTATGAAGAACGCTGAAAAAGCACTTCATTTGAGCCTTCGAATCTTCGTTGAAAGAAAAATAAAAATCCTTCCTCTGGATGCAACCTGCAAAAGATAATGAAATAATGAAGCCAAATGCTTGTCTTTATAGATCTTTAAGGCGAAAAAGCAGCTTTACTTGTGAGAGAATAAAACTTCACTCTTATCTACGAAGAAAGCAACTTTTAAAACACAAATCCAAGTGGATGTCTTCGAATAGGAAGAATCCTTATTTTGTACCTGCCTATGGCTTCATGTGTAAGATGATGAAAAATATCTTCTTTTGATGATGTCATCAAACATGAGTTGACAGAAGTGTTAGCCAATCTTTCTTCATTTTCGACACTTCTACACTTGTTTTGACCCAAATACGGCCTGACTCCGACTTCAACAAGGTGGCGAAATGTCACCGTTGACTGAAAAAGCTAACTGATCCTGACATTTCGGAGACCTATCAACTGAGATTCCATCCCTAGCCTCCGATTGATGATCTGACATCATTTGACTGCAAATCTGACCTTTGGAAACAGCCACCGAGCGAAGATCAAGAAAAGTCGGAAAACACTGTCAAATCAAGGAAATTTCTAACTCTGAAGAATCTGGGCGCCCCAAGCCTCCTGGGGCGCCTGGATTCTCCAACCTTAACCATTTTTTCAAAAATTGCAACTTCTTCAATTTTTTGATTTGCGTGCGCATTCCGGAGGCTATGAACCCCTGTTTGGCTATTGATTTCTGTCTGCTAGGACAAAACCGAGTCTGATGATCTGGCAGATAGGCAGGTCTGATGAAAACTGAGTTGATTGTACTCTCTGTCTGCCTTGGGAAATGTGCCAAACTGTCCTGCTCTGAACCAAACCGGGCTGACAGAAGGAGATTCACGTTTTTCGGGAAAAATTCAAAAATATTCTAAGTATGGTGAGACTGGGCGCCCCAAGCCCCCTGGGGCACCTAGGATTCAATGCCTTCGAAAATTTTTTGAAAATTTCAAATTTTATACCATTTCTCGTTTTCCATGCCAACAACCTCTGTTTGATCTTCGTTTTTAGTTGTCCAAACGACTGTCGAGGCAGAACGGAGGATGATCTGAGTAGCCTGAACATATCTATGATGAAATCCTAGCTTTTACTGACATTTGACTGAGTTTGACCAAGTTTGACCAAACGGGAACGAGCTAACAGAAGCATTTTTTATGTTTCTTGAAAAACGTGAAAAAAATCTAACACTGGAGAGGTTGGGCACCCCAAGCCTCCTGAGGCGCTTGGTTTCTCCAGTCTTAACCATTTTTCTGATTTTCCAACCTTCATTTGCAACTTGCTCCGTTTTGTGTGCTGACAGCTGCTTCTTGATGTTGATTTCGACGATTCGTCGTTCAACTGCCACTGAATGGTGAATGAACTGCATAGCCTGGGTACATCTGATGAATTTTCCATCTTTTTAGGATCTGATGATCAAAACGACTGCTTTTATGCCCACCGGAACTGACTAACGGACACACTTATCACATTTTCTCGAAAAACGTGATAAGTGCAACTGGGTGCCCCAAGTCACCTAGGGCGCCTAAAAAGCTCACCTCACCTCAGATTGACCCTGTTGGTTTTTTCCCAGACTGGATGCTTATTCCCAGATTTCCCTACAAGGTAGCCATCAGTGATCAACAGGATCTCTGGGCTAGGGGCCAACAGTGTAGGAGATAGACTCTATATTTTATCTCCTCTTCTTCTTCAGGCTCTGCAAGACCTAGGGGGGTATTCCCTACTCAACATCCATGAGATACGCATACAAGGATTGGGATGCTGTCAGAAAGCAGATAAGTCCTCCTGTAAGTAGACCAAAACTGAAAGATAAGAGCAAAGGGGCTAGCTTTGGGCCTATTTGCAGTTGTAGACAGAGGACTGAGGATCCTAAAACTAATTCTAATGTCCTAATGGTTGTTTTAGAGTTTGATTATGATTTTGAGTTTGGATGCAAAGCTGGACATGGTTGTAACACAAACACAAAGCAAGATTGGTGCCTATCCAGGGCCTGGAGTCAATAGACATACACCTGTGAATGATCAGCATGAACGGCTAAAACTGGATTTCAGGGGGATATATGTGATACCTGCCTTACAGATATCTCCCAATACAGAGTGTTAAGTTATCTCTACTTATGGCATCCCTACTGCAGTATACCCTTCCCAATGTTCAACCTGAAAACAGTTTAATCTACCCCTTGAGCAGAAGTTAAGAGATCATACATTCAACACATGAATTCTATGTTCTAGAGTCTCAAATATTGCTTAAATATCCAGACTCAAAAGAAAGATACATGCAATACTGGAGACAGAATTAACAAAACACATGCAAACATAGCATTATTCATACAAGATTAACCATGAAATCAGTGGATTCAAGCCAAAACGTACAACAAGAGATACATAAACTCACAGGTTTAGCTGTACAGAGCAACCAAAACGAACTGTATTGTGTTACAGAGCCAAAATGTTCAACTTTCAACAACCTGAAAATGAGTAACACTTCCTGCTTATAACAGCCAGAAAGTGTACTACAGCAATTAATTACATGGCTATTACAAAATCTGCCAGATACAGATCCTTCAAAGGAATGGCGCTCAAAATTTATTACAGCAACAGACAGAGGAACCTCGAGCCACGCGCCACTATCTGGAAGTCTTCATTCTCAATCAGGCAGCCTGATCACTTATACCATCGCCCATACTCCTGCTACAGTCGCCATTAAGGGCCTCAACCACCCGCGGTCGCTTGAAAACCGTCGCTGCAGTCAAAAAGAAGTTTCCCGCCAAAACACGTTCTACCGCGGGTTCAAAAATAATGCAAGGGGATTAGTCCCATATGCATGGTGTGGAGACAACTTCGGCGCTTTAAAAGCATAGTCGCATACATACCAAGTGTCGAGCGTTTTGCCGCGCTCGACACACGACCCTTCGCCCACAGCCCATCGCCATGACATACATTATCGGCCCACCGCACAGATCTCCTGCCGACCACAGCGGTCTGGCCGATCACCTATCGTGATCCCCTGTCGGCCAGAGAATACTCCATCGGAGGACCCTTCAAAACCTTCGCCGATCACATCAGTCTGGCCGATGAACACATGACTTACCCCCCATCAAGCCATCGGCCCAACTCCTACCGATAGCTTGCCTCCATTGGCGAGACCCCAACTGTCGGGCCAACACTTCACCGTCCACCCAATAGCCAAAATCTCACCGACGACCACTCCATACTCGCATATCGCCAAGACATGGAACATCGTCACCCCGACATGCCGAACATCAACTTCATTGTCGGCCAGACTCCCAACCATCGGAGCAACAAGAAACCCCTCCGCCGATAACAAAAGTCACGCCGACAAACGCAAACATACCTCGAATTACCATCGGCCAGACACTGCACATGTTACATCGACGAAGGCACAAAACACACCCCGTCGGGGAGACCTACCGCATCGGTAGAACTTGAAAAACTCCAACCGATAGGCCAAGCTCATGCCGATGAAGAGGAAAACCTAGGGTTTGAAAGAAGAAACCCTCCACACGCAAGCTCAATCTCCAGGGCAAAATGAGCACCAACACTGGCTCCGAATGGGGACGTGCAGGTGAAAACCTGCAGTGAGAACCAGATCTCCGGGCAGACCAGGCAAAAAACCAAAAAGCACGAACTGCACAAGACATTTACACTATATACATGTTTTTACAAATGTGCACAGCGACAAGTCATCTATGCAAAATAGAACTTAAGGAATTGGCCATGCACAGGCAATTCCAGAACTTCACCATCTAGGGCCTGGAGGAAATAAGAATCCTCCCCATGAGCACTACAAATCTGATATGGGCCCATCCATAAGGGTTCAAATTTACCATGTTTACCCTTTTCTTGACCTTTTGCATTCCAAATGAGCACCAGATCATTGACTTGAAACTTCCTTTTTATAGCTCTCTTGTCAAACTGATATTTCACATCTTGTTGTCTCTTGAGGTTAATCTGGTGGGCTTTCCTTCTGTTTTCATCCAGTGCAACCAGCTGGTTCACCCTTTCTATCATGGAGTCTTCAATCTCCTCATCATTTTCCTGGATGACTCTGTAAACTGGTAGGAGATTGTTTATGGGCAATCTGGCTGATGCACCATATACTAGCTCAAAGGGTGACATCCCAATAGCCCTTTTCACTGTCACTCTGTCAGCCTGTTGGTACCCATTTTGGCCTAGAGGTTGAGCTTGCTTGTTGGAGGGTTTCTTCTTTCAAGCCCTAAGTGTTCTTGTCCATCACCAAGACTATTGCCTATCGGCAAAGGATATTGTTGTTCTACCGATGGTGTTGGTCTTGCCGACCGGGGTAAGTCATGTATTCATCGGCAGGAGTGGGAGCTATCGGGTGAGCGGTCAGATGTTGGGCCGACAATGTAGTGTCTGGCCGATAAGATTCATCGGCGTGTGTCTTACCGAGGAAAGTGGGGTTGACGTTTGGCATCGGTAAGACTACTGTGATCGGCCAATGTGTTTTGTGGTTCGCCGATAGAAGGAAGTCACCCCGATGGGGAATGCCATCGGCATGACTTTGTGTTCAGTTTGACCGACGGCGGAGTATGTAGGATTTGGCGATCGGCGAGACTTTTGAGATCGGGCTAGCACTTGGAGGGCCCGCCGATGGGTAATGTTTGGCCGATGAGGTTTCATCGGCATGTGTTTGGCCGACGGAGGGCTGAGTCATGTGTTATCGGCGTGACTTGGTGCATCGGACGAAGTGTGGAGAGTTGGGCCGACAGGGGTACTCTGGCCGATGGTATGGTTATCGGCGTAACAAGTGATGTCAGCGAGGGAGTTTTTGATTGAGCCGATGGCATGGGTCTGGCCGATAGGTGGTAGTTAGCCTATGGGCGTCGGCGTGACTTTTGGAGTCGGCGTAGGTTTGAGGTGTTGCTCCGACGGTGTAAGTCACACCGACAGAGGTGGGAGGCCTGGGTGTTATCGGTAAGACTCTTGAGGTCGGCAAAGGAGTGTTCAGTTGCTCCGATAGTGTTGATCTCGCCGATGGGAGCGAGGAGTCTGGCTGACAGGGGATTACGATAGGCATCGGCGAGACCACTGTGGTCGGCAGGAGATCTGTCGGGTAGGCCGATAGTGTATGTCATGGCGATGGGCTGTGGGCTAAGGGTCGTGTGTCGAGCGCGGCAAAACGCTCGACACCTATTATACATGCGGCCCTGCTTTTAAAGCGTCGAAGTTGTCTCCACACCATGCATGTGGGATTTTTCCCCTTGCATTATTTTTGAACCTGCGAAGGAGGCGTTTTGGCGGGAAGCCTCATGTTGACTACAGCGACAGTTTCCAAGTGAAGTGCGGGTGGTTGAGCCATCAATGACTGTTGTGCAGCGGTATGGGCGATGATACAAACGGTGAAGCTGCCTGATCATGAATAAAGACTTCCAGATAGTGGCGCGTGGCTCGAGGTTCCTCTGTCTGTTGCTGTAGTAAATTTTGAGCGCCATTCCTTTGATGAATCTGTATCTGGCGGATTTTGTAGAAGCCATGTAATTAATTGTTGTGGTACACTCTCTGGCTGTTATAGGCAGACTGTGTTACCATTTTTGAGGTTGTTGAAAGTTGAACATTTTGGCTCTGTAACACAATACAGTTCGTTTTGGTTGCTCTGTACAGCTAAACTTGTGAGTTTATGTATCTCCTGTTGTACGATTTGGCATGAATCCACTGATTTCATGGTTAATCTTATATGAATAATGCTATGTTTACATGTGTTATGCTGATTCTGTCTCCAGTTTTGCATGTATCTTTCTTACTGCAATAGGGATGCCATAAGTATAGACAGCTTAACACTCTGTATTGGGAGATATCTGTAAGGCAGATATCATGTGTATCCCCCTGAAATCCAGTTTTAGCTATTCATGCTGATCATTCACAGGTGTATGTCTACCGACTCCAAGCCCTGGATAGGCACCAATCTAGCTCTGTGTTGAGGTTATACACCATGTCCAGCTTTGCACCCAAAATTCAAATCAAACTATTTCATCCTTCCATCTGTTAGTTGTAGGATTAGGATTAGGAACCTCTGCATGCTCTCATACCTAACCAGACATTATGTCCAAGAATGTTGCCAACCTTGTGATTTGTTATACAAATCTTGGTCCTTACATGAGGGTATTCTGCCTGTTGCTGTCAAGTTAAATCTTTCTGTCATTGAGCTAGTCAAGGTTATACCTTTATCAAATAGGGAACCCCCCCTTGGTGCGGCAGAACCAGAAGTGAAGGGGAGGAGCTCACGCAACCTCCTGTATTCAGTTGGCTGAATCTGCCTGTGCATTAGAACTGGCAAACCCTAATGCTGATTCAGAAAAAAACCAACACAGCCCATATTGCTAAGTTCAATTTTGAGTCCCAAGCTCTCTTGTTCTTGTCCAGTATCCTCTTGATAATTTTCATGATGCTTTTATTGCTTGATTCTGCTTGACCATTCCCTTGTGGGTGATATGGTGATGCATATGATAAATTTATCCCATACCTGTTGCAAAAATCAACAAATTCACCTGATCTGAAGCACATAGCATTATCAGTGACTATCTTGAATGGTACTCCAAACCTGATGATAATATTTTCTAGCATGAAATCTATTACCACCTTACTTGTAGCTCTCTTAGTTGGAATGGCCTCAATCCATTTGGTAAGGTAATCAGTTGCCACCAAAATCCAACTGTGTCCCCCACTTGATTTGTCTGCAATTTCCCCTATGAAGTCAATTCCCCATTGCTGAAATGGAGCATCCACAGTTACAGTCCTAAGGGGTAAAGCACCATCATATTTCAACTTTCCTGAAAATCTTTGGCAAGGGTCACACTTCCTCACTAACCTTTGTGCATCTGAAAAGAGAGTGGGCCACCAATATCCTGCTCTGAGAATTTTATGAGCTGTTGTTTGGGCAGTATAATGTCCACCACACAATCCTTTATGCATATCAATCAAAACATTGTTAGCCATATCCTCATCCACACATCTCAGCAGCACACCATCAGGGTTTTTCCAGTATAGCTCACCTTGAACAATAACATACCTGATTGCATGTAACTTTAAAGTCCTCTTTTGACTGTCACTGAAATGGGAAGGACAATTCAGATTTTGCAAGTAGTAGATAATATCCTTGTACCATTCAGATCCTGATACATTTACACTCTCATTTTGGACTGCATTAACTTGGCATGCTTCCAAGTTTGACTGTGCCATCATCTTGGCTAATCCTTGTCCTCTTACCAACTTGGTAATTTGTATGTCTATGTTAAACTCTTGCAGTTTGTTTATCCATCTGCACCTTCTTCCAGTCATCTCCTGCTGAGTGAATATGTCTTTGACTGCTGCATGGGGTACATATGCAATTATATATGATCCTACCAAGTATGGTCTGAAACTTTTGATGGCTCTGACTAGTGCATATGCCTGTTTTTCCATAATATCATACTTCAACTCAGAGGCCTGCAAGGACATACTGAAGAAAGCGATGGGCTGTTCAAAACCATCTTCGTTTTTCTGTAGCAAACATGCAGCAATAGTATGAAAGGAAGCAAATGAAAATACTTGGAATGGCCTAGAAAAATCAGGAGATTTAAGAATAGGGGCCATCTTGATTGCCTCTTTGATACTCTGAAATGATTCTATTGCTTCACTTTCCCAGTGGACAGTTGCATCCTTCTTCATCATCTTGGAAATGTTCCTTGTGGTTTCTGCAAAGTTGGGAACAAATATCCTAACAAAATTTATCTGTCCAAAGAAGGACTGAACTCCTTTTACAGTTTTTGGCATTTGAATTCTGTCAATAGCAGCCACTCTCTCTGGATCTATCTTGACTCCATCCTTGGAAACAATATGTCCCAGGAGTTTTCCTTCAACTACCCGAAAGGCACACTTCTTTGGATTTAAAGAAATACCATACTCTAGTGCTCTTATGAAAATCTGCTCCAGATGCAAACAATGCTGCTCTTCTTTCTTTGAGTAAGCAGTCAAGTCATCCTGATATACAGCCAGGATTGAATCAATCAACCCTACAAAAGCAACATCCATTGCTCTTTGAAATGTAGCACCTGCATTGGTTAGTCCGAAGGGCATTCTAACATACACATAAGTTCCCCATGGAGTGGTGAAGGCAGTCTTATACTGTTCTGATTCCTTCACCTTCACCTGATTATAACCTGAAAATCCATCCATCATGAATAAGAGTTCACAACCAGTCACTCTCTGCAACATAGCTTCCATATTAGGCAGTGGATAGTTATCCTTTAAAGAGGATACATTCAAATTCTTGAAGTCAACATAAAGCCTAATATCACCATTCTTTTTTCTGACTGGGACAAGGTTAGACACCCAAGTTGAATGCCTGATTGGCACAATTATTCCAGCTTCCCTCAGCCTTTTGAGTTCTTCTTGCATCTTTGGAGCTAAGGTAGGATTAATAGGTCTTTGCCTTTGTCTAAATGGCTTAGCTCCAGGCTTCAATGGGATCTCATGCTGGAATAAATCTTCCCTATAGGCTTTTAGGTCCTCATATGACCAAGCAAAAACATGTTTATACTTTTTCAGTAATGTAATCAGCATACTCCTAATGTGTGGTTTGAGCTGTTTACCAATGTATACCTTCTGAGGGGCCTGAGATGTCCCCAAATTTATCTCTTCTAAATCTTCCTTATTTGTGGGAGATGTCCTTGTGACCAATTTATCTCTACTGTCAAAAGCTCTTTCCAAAGCTACTAACCCTCTGGGGATTTTATTAGTCCTCAATTGAATTATCTCTTTTCCCACAAGAGTTTCTTTTCCATCTATAGTCTCTACAAAAGCTTGGAAATCAATTTCTTGATTCTCATATTCATCTATGCAGTGCAAAAATTTTAACAAGTCCCTATCATCATTAAACACTTGCCAACTACATATATTTTCTGGTACTGCAGGCCTAATTTTAACTTCTACATTTGTAACATCTGACAGAGTGATGTCATCTGGCCTTATTGCAACATTGGCTAAGAAATCAGCCATAACATTCTTTGACCTCTCTACCCAGTCTATTGAAAATGCATCAAATAGTTCAATGGTATCCCAAACAGCATGCTTGTATTGTTTCAACCTTTTATTTTTTGAAGCATACCTATCTCTAATTTGGGATACAATCAGCTCAGAATCCCCAAATACTCTTAGCATTTTGATTCCATGTTTGAGAGCAATATTTAGGCCTAAGAGTAAAGCCTCATATTCTGCAATGTTGTTTGTGCAAACAAACCTCAGCAAGAAAGAGAATTTGAGGAGCTTACCAGTTGGAGACAGGAAAACAACTCCAGCTCCAGAGCCTTATTTTGCACAAGCTCCATCAAAAAACATGGTCCACAAACCTTGCTGATCCAATTCTTCAATGCAGACATTTTTCTTTTTATCTTCTCTATCATCTGAGACAACCTTGAAGTTATCACAGTCAGTGTTTACAAAGCATATCTGTTCCTCTGCTTCTTGGTCTTCCACTGTCTCTGATGATCTTTGTTCTCTGATCAGCTTAACATCCCTGCCATTCATTGGAATCATGGCATATGACAGGTCCAGCTGCATACTTCCACCAATTAGTGCTGCCCATCTTCTTGACAACAACATACCATACTGTGGCTTGATGTCAACCACTGTTATATTCATTTTATATCTCTTTTCAGGAAATGCTGCCAGTTTGAAATCTACATCCTTCATGATTCCAATAACCGGTACCTCTCTGGCATCCATAGCATAACATTTTCCACATGCCTTGTCAATTTTCAATCCAGCTTGTTGCATGATGGCCAAAGGCATGACATTTGTAGATGCTCCAGAGTCAAGCATACAATTTCTGATTATTTTTCCATTTATAACCAGGGAAACATAAAATGGTTCCACTTGTGAAGGACACTTTGTCATAGTCACTCCTAAATAGACTTCAGGAGCCTCATCTTCTTCATTACACATGACATGTTTCTCACCCTGGATCTGAACATTTTGTTTAGCTTGAAAGGGCACCCCTGAAATTAGGGATACTGTCCTATTCTTGATTTCTTCCACTTTCATGAGTTCCATAAGTGGAACAGAGACTTTTACCTGGGAGAGGACTTGAGCTATATCAAATGGAACATAATTTTGTATAACAGTTGTAGCTTGCTCCACAATCTTGTTTTTATCCTGAACTGATTTAGCTCTTACTTTCATAGTTCCCTGATCATCATTCTTGTCTTGGGAACCTTTACCTTGATCTTCAGCCTGAGGGATTCTATTTTCTGGTCCTTGGGATTCATGACCTGTTCTATGTCTGAAATTCTGTTTATTATTAACCCACTGCCTTTTTTGTAATTCCATCCCCTTATTACCATGCACTGGCTGTCCTATAGTAACATCTTTTGGCTGATGTGGGCTGCTTACCTGATTTTTACCCCTGAGATTGTAGTTGCTCTTGACTTGAGCAACTGCTGCAGCTGTGAAGGCCCTAATTTCCTCATCAGAAGGTCGTTGTAAGTTACTCAGAAAATTGTGTGAGTTCTGAGCATAGGCATAGTTAACTTCATCATCTTCATCATATGGGAACTGTTGGCAGCCCTGAGTTCCATCATTTGTACTCTCATCAGCATCATAAAGAGTGTATCCATTGCTTATGGACATCATATTTACATCATCATCTTGCACATAATGTGGCTCATTGCATTCATTACAAGATGTATTATCACACAAGGACTGAGCAATCATACACTGTGACTGTGAATGTGGCATCTGACAAATTATACACCATGGAGCATCATCAACAATATTTACAGCTTTCTTTAGACGATCGGGAGTTTCTTTGACATGTTGAGCTCTTTGATTTGTGTTGTTACGTGGGAATATAGGTCTACCATCATGCCAATTGGTATTATAAGGCATATCATGCAATGATGGCCTCTTTTCCTGCCTTTGATAGACTTGCCTATCAGGACCTATCCCTTTTTCACTTCTAGCTAATCTATAGCTTAGGTCCTTAACAACATTTGCCAATTTGTCTATCTTATCTTCAGGGGCAGATGTATTACCTTGAGTGTTCTGAGGCTTGTTTGGATTCTGAAGAATTTTTATATCATCCCTTCTATTTGTCTTGCCCGATGCTTTCCTGTTGTTTTCAATATTCACTGCAATTCTGAAAGCATCCCTGAGAGTAGCAGGACCTTTATCTCTTAATCCATATGCAGTTTTTGCATCAAAGGCATTGATATACAATATTATGCACATTGGTTCATTTGGCCTCATGTGATGTGGCAATTTGTTTAACACTTTAGTAAATCTTGCATTAAAATCTGCAACCTGCTCATATGACCCTTTAGTGATACTGGTGAACTCATTTACAAAAAAGCTAGGGTCAGTTTTGTCACCATATTGCTCCTTGAACATCCTTTTAAAATCATCCCATGATGAAATACTCCGATCAGGCAGATTCTTGTACCATTCTCTTGCCTCATCTATTAAGGATTGCATGAATGACTTCATGAAAACATCCTCATGTTCAACCTCAAAGTTATCCATGACATTTTGAAAGGCTTTTAGATGATCTTCTCCTAACACAGTGTTGTTTCCTGAAAATTTAGGCACTTGCAGCCTCAGATGCTTATCAATGGGGTTAGGATACCCAGGAATACCATCAAATACCAGCTGTCTGAATCTATCTAGCTGCATTGGCTGTCTGTTTAACTGATTAACATTAATATTTCTGTTTGCATTCTGGTTTCTTACATTGTTCAGTGGTATCCTAGCATCATTCACATTTTGTCTCTCATCATTATGCTGATGTTGCACTTCATTTCTCTGTTGATGTCTCTGCACATTTGCATTCTCAAGGGTAGGAATTGAATTATTCTGGGCAGTCCTCAAAGCTTGCACTTTCTTCCTCAAGTCATCTCTGATTGATATTGCCTGCTGATATTCAAACTCGGCCCTTAAGCTCCTAATTTCATCAGCTAGTTCTTCCTCGCTGGGCCTAGAGGAGGATGGTTTTATCATATTCTGATCTTCGTCTTCATCATCCCTCAGAGACTCGGCCTCTTCAAACCTTTCACTAGGGTCTAGAAATGGGCGTTCTTGGAACACCTCTGACCTCATTCTCATGTTACCACCCTGTTGCCTCTCATATGCACCCTGAATATCAGCTTCTGCATTTGAAAAGTAGGGCGCATGCTGTCCTGATGGCCTAGGGTTATCTTGTATATCATCATTTTTTCTGGGGGAACCCTCATGACTAACTGAGACAGCTCCCTTTCTTCTGTACATCATTCTTCTTGTTACTGGTAACTCTTTAAATAAAGGATTTTGTTGGGATCTTCTCCCCTGCATATAAATTTTACTTTGACTGGTTGGGAGATTACTTCGGAGTCGCCACCTATTACTAGGAACTATTTTCTTTTATAAATTAGGGTTCTTTCAAAAATAACAATTTTCAAATCACCATACCCAGCAGAGTCGCCAATTTCTGTTGGTGACTCGGATGGGTCAGAAGATATAACCCTTTCTCAAATTTCTTCCCCAGCGGAGTCGCCAATTTCTGTTGGTGACTCGGAGGGGTCACAGATATATTACTGGAGATGATTAGATAGTACTTTTACTTCTCAATCCCCAGTAGAGTCGCCAATTTCTGTTGGTTTTTTCCCAGACTGGATGCTTATTCCCAGATTTCCCTACAAGGTAGCCATCAGTGATCAACAGGATCTCTGGGCCAGGGGCCAACAGTGTAGGAGATAGACTCTATATTTTATCTCCTCTTCTTCTTCAGGCTCTGCAAGACCTAGGGGGGTATTCCCTACTCAACATCCATGAGATACGCATACAAGGATTGGGATGCTGTCAGAAAGCAAATAAGTCCTCCTGTAAGTAGACCAAAACTGAAAGATAAGAGCAAAGGGGCTAGCTTTGGGCCTATTTGCAGTTGTAGACAGAGGACTGAGGATCCTAAAACTAATTCTAATGTCCTAATGGTTGTTTTAGAGTTTGATTATGATTTTGAGTTTGGATGCAAAGCTGGACATGGTTGTAACACAAACACAAAGCAAGATTGGTGCCTATCCAGGGCCTGGATTCAATAGACATACACCTGTGAATGATCAGCATGAACGGCTAAAACTGGATTTCAGGGGGATATATGTGATACCTGCCTTACAGATATCTCCCAATACAGAGTGTTAAGTTATCTCTACTTATGGCATCCCTACTGCAGTATACCCTTCCCAATGTTCAACCTGAAAACAGTTTAATCTACCCCTTGAGCAGAAGTTAAGAGATCATACATTCAACACAGGAATTCTATGTTCTAGAGTCTCAAATATTGCTTAAATATTCAGACTCAGAAGAAAGATACATGCAATACTGGAGACAGAATTAACAAAACACATGCAAACATAGCATTATTCATACAAGATTAACCATGAAATCAGTGGATTCAAGCCAAAACGTACAACAAGAGATACATAAACTCACAGGTTTAGCTGTACAGAGCAACCAAAACGAACTGTATTGTGTTACAGAGCCAAAATGTTCAACTTTCAAACAACCTGAAAATGAGTAACACTTCCTGCTTATAACAGCCAGAAAGTGTACTACGGCAATTAATTACATGGCTATTACAAAATCTGCCAGATACAGATCCTTCAAAGGAATGGCGCTCAATTTATTACAGCAACAGACAGAGGAACCTCGAGCCACGCGCCACTATCTGGAAGTCTTCATTCTCAATCAGGCAGCCTGATCACTTATACCATCGCCCATACTCCTGCTACAGTCGCCATTAAGGGCCTCAACCACCCGCGGTCGCTTTAAAACCGTCGCTGCAGTCAAAAAGAAGTTTCCCGCCAAAACACGTTCTACCGCGGGTTCAAAAATAATGCAAGGGGATTAGTCCCATATGCATGGTGTGGAGACAACTTCGGCGCTTTAAAAGCATAGTCGCATACATACCAAGTGTCGAGCGTTTTGCCGCGCTCGACACACGACCCTTCGCCCACAGCCCATCGCCATGACATACATTATCGGCCCACCGCACAGATCTCCTGCCGACCACAGCGGTCTGGCCGATCACCTATCGTGATCCCCTGTCGGCCAAAGAATACTCCATCGGAGGACCCTTCAAAACCTTCGCCGATCACATCAGTCTGGCCGATGAACACATGACTTACCCCCCATCAAGCCATCGGCCCAACTCCTACCGATAGCCCGCCTCCATCGGCGAGACCCCAACTGTCGGGCCAACACTTCACCGTCCACCCGATAGCCAAAATCTCACCGACGACCACTCCATACTCGCATATCGCCAAGACATGGAACATCGTCACCCCGACATGCCGAACATCAACTTCATTGTCGGCCAGACTCCCAACCATCGGAGCAACAAGAAACCCCTCCACCGATAACAAAAGTCATGCCGACGAACGCAAACATACCTCGAATTACCATCGGCCAGACACTGCACATGTTACATCGACGAAGGCACAAAATACACCCCGTCGGGGAGACCTACCGCATCGGTAGAACTTGAAAAACTCCAACCGATAGGCCAAGCTCATGCCGATGAAGAGGAAAAACCTAGGGTTTGAAAGAAGAAACCCTCCACACGCAAGCTCAATCTCCAGGCCAAAATGAGCACCAACAGACCCTACTCTATTTTGCGTGCTTCGTCGAGTCAACAACTATTCGTCGTCAAAACAGCGTTGAAAACCTGAAAACGAGCTCTGGCAGGTGAACTTCCTCTGTTGACGACTTCAGAGCTCATACTTCACCTTCCAAAAAAGCAAAAATGACCCAGTAGAGAAAACTTGGTCGTTTGCAGATTTCGTTTGGACCACGCTGATCGTGAAGCAAAATTGACCAATGAGAATCAAGCGCGACCCCTGAGTTGGAGATTCTATTTTTTAAAACTTTCTATTTTTAGAAAGTTTTGCTAGCATCCATATCTCAAGAAACCCAAAAAACCTAATTTGACGTCTATTTTTAGAAATTTTGCTTTTTTGACTTTTTGATGAAAAATTTTCTAGACTTGTTCAAAATGCCTTAATGAAGCAAAAATTTTGATTGGGTACAACACAATGCATCATGACAAGAGTGTGTACTTAAAGATGCCAAGTATACATTCCCTACTTCAATGGAGGCCTTTGTTTCTATGAAAGAGGCATCATCAAGGGTCTTGCCTTTTTCAATCTTTGTAAATTTAACTGCTTCCTATATGCCCAATTTTACCACAATTCCAACATTTCTTCATAGGTCTTCTTGGGGATTTAGATTTTATTCTAGACTTTGATTGTTTGTCCCTTGAATTGTTTTTGTTTTTCTCTTGGGAATGAGCTCTCACAAACAAAGCATCCTTTGTTAGATTCTCCATAGATTTCCACCTCATTTATGTTGGAGTAGCCAAGATCTAAAAGCAACATCAAAGTAACCTTTCACAAGTGAATAATAATAAGCACAAAAGCATGTCTATCATATAAAAATGAGAGTGTAAGATTTACAATGAGAACCTACATATATAGGCAAGGATGAGGAGGTAGGAAGGTAGGATTGAACAACTGACTACCGCTACACATGTGCAACATATGTTTGCTCATATGACAAGTGTTTGAGCATGTGTCAAGCGTGCATGAACTAAGTGTCTCAAAAAGATGAGTACACATGTCTCAACCACATGAAGTGAGACAAAAAGCTAAAATTCCCTAAGTGGAGACTTAACTAGTGTGAATAAGACTCTCCTAGGTAGGCTAAAAGCTAACTAGTTTGAAAATGTCCTTATTTACACTAACACCCCCCTTAAGTGCAACTTAGAGCATAGTGATACAATGATGATGGATCTTGGCTATTAAGCCATGTTAGGTCCCATGTACAAACAAGTTTCTCATAAACGGAGTAAAAGAGAAAACCCAATGGGGAAAACCCCTCTCCAAAAAAGAAAGTATGCATGAAAGAAATGTACAAGTGAAGAAGATAGAAGGATTTGAAAGAAACATCAAGATAACCTTCCACAAGTGCATAATAATAAGCACAAAAGCATGTCTATCATATAAAAATGAGAGTGTAAGATTTACAATGAGAACCTTGCATATATAGGCAAGGATGAGGAGGTGGGAAGGTAGGATTGAACGACTAACTACCCCTCCAAATGTATAACACATATTTGCTCATATGATAAGTGTTTGAGCATGTGTCAAGTGTGTATGAACTAGGTGTCTCAAAAAGGTGAGTACACGTGTCTCAACCACATGAAGTGAAACAAAAAACTAAAAGTCCCTAAGTGGAGACTGAACTAGTGTGAATAGGACTTTTCTAGGTAGGCTAAAAGTTAACTAGTTTGATAATGTCCTTATTTACACTAACACCCCCCCTTAAGTGCAACTTAGGGAGTAGTGATACAATTAAGATGGGTCCTGGGTGCTAGGCCATGTTACGTACCCATGTACAAACAAGTTTCTCATAAACGAAGTAAAGGAGAAAACCCAATAGGAAAACCCCTTGTCCAAAAGAGAAGTATGCATGAAAGAAATGTACAAGTGAAAAATATAGGACTCAACATGACCCCCCAAGGACTTCGTCTATCACAAACGTACAAGAAATGTGGCCCCATAGGAGAGAAAAAGAGAGTAGAGATCCCCCCATAAGATGATAGATCCTGCAGTGTTGACTGATGCTCGAAGGAGAATGCAAAATGTGATCCCTGAATGTTGAACAACATTTCTCCCTTGTGGAAGAAATAGAACTAAAGAAAAGGGCATGTGATCTTCCAATGTGAGAAGAACAATGTAAGTCTCTGAATGTTGCACATAATCTAAAGACTGAAATGAAATCTCTTGAAGCTATACAAAAACTTCATGTGGAGGATGATGTTGAATAGGATCGAGAGATGCAGAGACAACAATGTTGATGTGGCTATCATCAAAATTGTCTACCAAATTTGAAAGATGAGATTCACTGAACAAGTCTAAAATGCATGTCAAGTAATCATCCCAATCAATTGCATCGGAAACACAAATATGAAGATCCTGCTAGATTGAATCAGTGATGTAGGAACACTCAATTCTGAAGGAGATGAAGGAGAAATGAAACTAGTGCAAGGTTTAGGAACCAATAAGGAAAGAACTCCAAGGTTCACATAACCAAACTTTTTCTCCTTATGCAATCAAAAGGTATCAATATCATCTATACTCAAGCCACCATCAAAGTTAGTAGAACCAAAGAATGAAAAGAGTACAATCTGGAATCATGATCAGCATGTCCAGTAGCAAAATTTCTTTACTTTGTAAATCCCTGATGAAGACTGAATTAGTTGTGAATTCAACTATTTTTCCTATGCCACTGTGTGATTTGATAAATGGAATGGAGATTATTAGATAAAGAAGGAACTTAAAGTACATCATTAAATGTTCCTTCACCAATATCAATTGTACCTTTTCCATAAGCAGACATATATGTGTTATTTCCAATGAGAATTATGGGAAAAAACAAGGCTCAAATGTGGAAAACCGTTCACGTGATGCAGCCATGTGATGTGAAGCCCCTAAATCAAGAAGCCACTTATGAGATGCAAGATTTGTAGAAGCAAACAGTGCCATACCCTTTTTCTTATCTTTTTCTGAATTTGTGGTTGATGTAGATGGAGAAGAAGAAGAACCACTAGTCCTTAGTGTGGACAATTCAAGTTGACTTTGTTGAAGAAGATGCCTTAACTCATCATTTTCCTTTTTATAATAGTGGTTTTTTTCATGCCCAAATTTCTTGCAATAGGTACATGTGTGCTTCTCCTTAGAATTTTTCCCTTTTGATGAGGGAGATGAATTTGTTGATGAGGTTTTTGTGACTACAACAACATTAGAATAAAACACAGAGTATCCTATCCTCTCTTGAATAAAGCTTCTCAGACGCTGAACTATGTGATCGAATGAGACTGCTCCAAGGTTCCTTTTATGTCAGGTCTTGACGTGCATAGGGACAGACTCAGTGGAATGATGTGATTTGCTGGTAATCACGAGGGGGACTTACGTGGGCTTACTCCTTCGTAGACATGGAATTCACTCCTGGGACTCGGTTTGGTGGGTGAATGAAATTCCTTCACAAATGGAAATATTGGAATTCCTAGGTTCCGCTCTTGAAGAGGAAGATGATTTGGCAATGAGGCTCTGGAAAACTAATCCTGACGAAAATCTAAAAGAAAATGCAAAAGATGAGGTAAGGGTTTAGGAATCTAATCAATGGAAATGACTGCTGTTGAAGATGAAACTGGAACCAGTCCTCTGTTTCGCCATGAGACAACAACTAGGCAGGGATGGTGTAATCTTCTGGGGTAGAGGTAAAGATTTTCACACTGTCCTGTCATGGAACATGGAACTGATCATACAGAAACAGCCGAAGTTAAGCATGGATTACGTTCAGACTAACCATACAAAGTGATTTGCAAGCCACATATCACCAATGGTATGAACAAATAGATTCAATCACTCAACAGTAATAATCTCCATCATTCTAACAAAAGTAAGAAAATACAAGAAATAACTTCAATATCCTTCAGATTTGCTCCAAGAAATCAATAAGACCATGCTAAAAATCCAAAGAAATATATGAACACCATTCTTCAATGCATATATTATTGCTTCAGAAGTTTATATCACAACAATCCAACTAATTCTGGGAGTTTCAGCTCATAAAAACAATGCAGAAATAAAGCTAGCTACTAAGGTGCTCTAAGAACTTCAGAATGATCAAATCAGAAAAAGAGAGAGGGAGATACAATGAGGCATCCCTCAGCCTTTATATAGGCTCTCAAAAATATCTTAGGGCAAAAAGGAAATCAGATTTCCTTGAAACATGTGCCCTGGGTCATAAACCCTAGAAAAGCAGGTGGGGTCGTCAGAATCCACATGTAGGTGACTGCCACCTATCCTGGTCGTCAGAGTGTGTAAGGAAAACTTCCAGCTGTCCTGGTCGCCACCTGTCTAGGACTCCTGGATAGGAATGTCCTGTCTGTCTAAAACTTCCTCCTGTTCTTTAGTCTCAAATTCCATGATGTCCTGGAGTCCTTTGTCCTGAGCGCAGATTCCAGGGTGAACAAGATTTTCATGTGGAGGAATCCTTCCTTGAGCAGGGGTGCACTTTCCTTAGGGTCCTGGAATGGAATTCCTTCCTAAGTTCGAATTCCCTGTCATGGAATAGGATTCCCTGTCCTGGATTCCTAGGTTGGAATTCCTCATCCTTGGCGTGGATTCCCGTTCTTCCTGATGGATGGTGAACTTGAAGTGTATCCTCTTGGTTTTCCAAGGATAGATCCTCTTGTCTGGAACTGGAATCCTTGATACTAGACTTGGAGTGATTTCTCCCATTCCGCCATCCTGATGTAGGCATTCTCTGTCATTTGAAATCTTTGGAAGGACATCTTGATCTTCCTTATCCCTTTGTGCGAAGTCTCCCTGTCGCCGAACTAGAATCTTTGATGTTGCCTTCCCTTCCCTCGGTATGCATGTGTAGTCTTCTTATTGTCGGAACTCCTGGATCCTTGAAATGGTCATCATTTCTGGCGCTTGAACTCTCTGCATCCATCTTGCTTGCCCTGGATCATCTTTGTTCATCCTCCTCATGGAACTTATCCTCGTCTTGGATTCCTGCAAAACATGGGAAACCTCGAATAGTCATGATGCACAAAATCCATAAATGCAATGCAATATGAAATGAAACATGAATGATTTTGCAAGTTTTGATCAATTTCACTTATAAATTCCTGAACAAACAAAGGATTTCCCTCATTCTCCGGCATTCTTCATACTCGACTGACTTTTCCTTCATTCCAGGGTTACCAGGCATGGATAGGGGGAATTTCCAGGTCAGGGAGCAATTTCCAGGTGGTCGGGGATTCTATGGAGTCGGGGATTCCTGCTCATCCTGGAATTCCACTTGTCCTGGAGGATGAATTTCTGCCCTTGAAGAATGAATTTCTGCTCTTGGAAAGTTCAGAAATCTGCTTTAAACCTACAGAAATTTCTGCCCTAATGAAGAATCTGCCCTTGGAAATACTAAAATCTGGAATCCTCCATGGTCAAAGTTGTCCTCTTGATGAAATCTGTCCTTGGAATGAATTTCTGCTCCTAGAATGTAGTTTTCTGCTTTGGATTTGAATTGGAATGATTAGAAATGACTTGGGCGCTGCCCCTTTTATAGGTAAGTTGTCCTTCTTTGCCACTTGGCCGACCTGGGTTAGAGGAAAAGAAATTTAGGCGCCCAACTTTATCACTGGCCGACTTAGTTTTTTGTCCTTTTCTCCCATGTCGGTGGTCGGGGATTTGGCATGTCGGGGATTTTGCCATGTCGAGGAATTCCTGAGGTCTGGAATTTTGCGACGTCAGGGATTTTTCAATGTCGAGGAATTCCTGAGGTCTACGATTTTGCGACGTCGGGGATTTCCTAAGGTTTTGGATTTTCTTCCTTAGAATGATCCTTGAACTTTTTGTTAAAATCCAACTAAGTCTTGGAATATTTTCTCCTATGGAATCTTACTCAGATGGAAGGTTGTAATTTTGCACTTTGAACAGGAATCTTTTCATGTCGCGTATTTCAGAGTGGACTGGACTTCTTGGAGTGCACTTTTGCTTTCTGTGGACAGGAGCTCATTCAAGTTGAAACTCCTGGACGGAGTTGGAATCTGCCTGGCACGTCTTCCTACAGGTCCCGGATCAAGTTGTTCGGTTGCATTCGTGACTGGGCGAGGAGGATTACTCCGGAGGAATTTCTGAGTTTAAACACCCCATGACGGACTAAAGTCTTCTGTTTGAGAAACTGGAGGGATATGGCCTAGGCCGCAGATTCCTGCTAGTCAGGGATTTTGCGCCCAGGACAAAATTTGTCCTGGAGCGCAAATTCCTGAAGGTCAGGGATTTTGCGCCCAGGACAATGTCCTAGAGCACATAATCCTGATGGTCAAGGATTTTGCGATTTCAGGGATTTCCTGAGGTTTTGGATTTTCTTCCCTAGAATGATCCTTGAACTTTTGTTAAAATCCAGCTAAGTCTGGTAGTCTGAAATCCTGAAAAATTGACTAAGTCTGAAATCTGGTGGATCCTCCAAATTCTAGATTTTGCATGTTAAATCCGGTGGATTCGAGACCTATCTCAAACATCCTGAAAGGTATATTGAAAAATATTTAAAGTATAAGAAATTCTAGATTTTGCATGTTAAAGTTCCCCAGGAGCGCAAATTTCCACTAGTCAAGGATTTTGCGCCCAAGGACAAAAATTATCCTTGAGCGCAAATTTCAGTTGGTCAGGGATTTTGCGCCCAAGGACAAAAATTGTCCTAGGGCGCACATTTCCAGAGGTAAAGGATTTTGCGCCCAAGGACAAAATTTGTCCAGGAGCGCACATTTCATCATGTGCAGGATTCTGTGCTTTTGACCTTGCCTATCCAATTTCATGGATTTTGGCCTTGGAAATATCTTTTCTTCAATTTTGAGTGGGATTTCAGTTTTGCAGTAGGTATACCTTAGCTGTTTTTACGGAGGTTCAGTTGTCGACATGGGATCAGAAATATGGAGTTCATTCCTTCCATCCTTATTTCTTCCATCCTCCGGGAATTTGATTTCCATGGCGAGACACGAAGTTCGTTTGTTCCATCCTTCGTTTCTTCCATCCTCGTTTCTTCCATCCTCCGGGAATCTGATTTCCATGGCGAGACACAAAGTTCGTTTGTTCCATCCTTCGTTTCTTCCATCCTCGTTTCTTCCATCCTTCATTTCTTCCATCTTTCGCTTCTTCCATCCTCTGGGAATCTCTCGTTTCCATGGCGAGATAAGGAGTTCGTTTCTTCCATCCTCGAGGAATTTCTTATCTCCACGACTGAAGGATGGATGTTAGTTTCTTCCATCCTCGAGGAATCTCTCATTTCTATGGTGGGATACGGAGATCGACAGAGTTTGTTTCTTCCATCCTGACTGTGAATTCCAGGATTCAGGCATCCACAGAGGAGTCAGAGAAAGAATTTTCAAGCCAGGATTGATTGGACAGGTCAAGAGGCTGAACTGGACACTTCCTGTCCTAGGGCGCAAAATCTAGTAGGTACTGGATTTTGCAACCTGGACAAAAAATTGTCCTGGGCGCATAATCCAGTACCTGCTAGATTATGCGACCAGGGATAAATTTCCTCCCTAGGCGCATATTCCAGTAGGTACTGGAATATGCGACCAGGAATGTTCCTGTTGCATTTCCAGCTTTGCGGAGGGATACTCTTGAATATTGATTTTTTTCTGAAATTGCCCTAAGTTCCTGAAGAATCCTATTGATTTGAGAATCTTCCAAGTTTGTGAAATGAGGTTGAGTGCCGGATTGGGATTCGAAGGATACCCCCTGGATTGAACTTCCGGACTGGAGCTGTCGGGCCGGGAACTGAGTTCCATGGCTGAAGGATGATCATTCCAAGGAGTGACAGTTCTTGTTGAATTTTGGGTCTAGTCGGGATAAGAATATGGATAAAACCTTAGAACAGGATTCCGAGCAGGAATTCCTTGAACAAGACTCCAGGATAGGCACTTCCGAACAAGACTCCGGACTGGACCTCCGGGCTGGATTCCTGGACTGGAGTCCAGGAATGACTTCCTGAGTGGGACATGGAGTCTTGGAACAAGATTAGAATTGAGTTCCATGCCGGGAATGGAGAGGGTTCTAAGATGGAAAGATGGATTTGGACATGGCAATGACAAGCCTTGTTGAATTCAGGACCCTGGATTGGAACTTCGGGACAAGAATCCAGACAGGAACTTTGGAATAGGATTCCTGGATAGGAACTTCGGGACATGATTCCCGGACAGGAACTTCTGGATTGAAGTCTTGGAATAGGATTCCTTATTCATCACGGAGCCTTATGCTGAGGGTGAAGGACTTGGACATTTCCTATGGAATGATAGACTTCTGCCATGGATTGGCCAGATTTGATCAAGGAATGATAATTAGGGTTTCATTCATCCTCAGGAAAATCACTCTTTTCTTCACCATTTCAAGCCTTCTTCAAATTCCTCATGAGCCAAGCATGTTGAAACTTCTCATCAACTTCATGGATTCAGCAAGAAACTGTAAGATCAAAGCAAAAATGGAACTGGTCCCAAAAAAAGGGGGTCCCCATCTGCAATGGGGCGATGTGTGAAAACGTCACAACAGAATCATGTGGAGCCTGTGATTTTGGTCCCTTATTTTGATCCTTTGATTGTTCCTTTGCCTTATAATTTGTAGACTTTGATTCAATTGCAACAAGAGCTTGTGTTTTTGGAGACTTCATTGTACCAATTTGAATTAGTTTATCTTGCTCCTGTGTTAGAGAAACAACAAATTCTGCAAGTGAAGGCATAGTGAAGCGTGTACCAAGTGCACTCTTTGTAGCATGAAAAGTTGAAACAAACATTGAATAGTGAGGACCAAGCTTGGACAAAATACTTAAGACCAATTGCTCATCTTGCTTATCAATTCCACATAGCTTGAGTTGAAACCTTAGCAAATTCAATTTAGTGAAGAAGTCTTGAATTGTGGTAAAGTCTTGTGGATTTAGACTTATTAGTTCATTCTCCAATTGATGCCCTCTCATTACATCTTGTTTACCAAACAGATTCTCTAACCTAGTCCATACTTCATTAGGTGTTGTGGTTGATTCAATGTGAAAGAGAAGAGCTGGAGAGATGGAGACACGCAATGTACCATATGCTTCATCACTTCAATTCTGCCATTTATGCTTTTCTGTAGCTGATGTTGATTCAGGTTCCAAGCCCATTGTTACATGATACAATCCTAATTTCTTAAGTTGTATTTCCATTTTTTGCTTTCATTCATATATGGTGTTAGGATTATATCCACTTTTGCAGAAAAGAAGACACAAGACAACCCCCCTGATATTATTATACTAAAAAGAGGCCCCCCCCAAAAAAATGCAAGAAAATATTACAATTGATGCAAGTTGGAAGCCCAAATCATCCATGTATAACACACAGAGATTTTTAATGGAAGGTAAGAAAAGAACTCTATCAAGCATGAAGTCTCAAAGAGGAACTTACTTTCTGCATTCACAACTTAATAGCATGGAGGCAGATCTAATTTGAAATAATTAGTACCCACTTGTTAAAGAATCTCAAATGGGCCATATCTACATGGTTTTAATTTATTTTTTGTGTCTTGGAATGTTTCCTTTCTTAAGTATAGCCACATTGTGTCCCCAACTTGTAACTTGTTCTCAGCTCTAAGTTGATTACATCTTGCTTTATATTTAGCTTGTGAACCCTCCGACCTCTCTTGCACTTGGAGCTGTATTTGCCAATACTATGTATTCTTCCTCTCTGATCTGCAACTAAACTCTTAAGAGTCTACATTGGTACTCCCACTGTGATCAATGACATTTTCATTAGCTCCTCCAACGCATCTAGGAACACTAACACTTGAGGATTTTGGTTCCTCGCCTGGATGGTCTTCTTCTGATTATTACCTTTTAGGATCTTCACCCCTTTTTCCTTTTACATATTGTACTTGCTTGGGGGTATGCCCTTTTTTAGGTTAGCCCCCATATGTGTATGCTTTATGTCTAGGGCCTTCTTTTTTTCGCTAGTCCAAGTTGCTATTGTACCTATTGTACTTTCCAAACCCATTGATCTATTTTTGTTCATTTGTGGACATTAATATATTTTCTTTCTTTCTCACTCTTAGATGACTTTACATTCTCCTCAAGGATCTCTTCTAACTAGGCATCTAACTTTAGAGGCTTTATTTTGTGTAAGATATGCAAGACACCTAGCATATTATGGAAAATATCACTCTATTTAATACTTTCTTAATTTCAATTAGGTTACATTTAAAGACATGAATTAACATTTATATACTAAATTTTTTGTCAATGGAAGAATATACAATTAATACATGTTCCAAATCATTCACAAACCCAAAAACATGCATTATGAAACAGTACTGAAAGACCAAAAAGCGATCCATTTACCTCAATGGTTGGAGGAACAAGGGGCCGCTTGCCTTTGAGTTCAGTTATAAGAAATTCAAGCTTCTTTTCTTCATCCCATTTACTGTATGTACCCATGTCTAAATAGTCTGTAATGGCATCCAATGTTTCCGAATGTTTACCAGATTCCTAGTCCATCAAAATATGATAAATGTTACTGTCAGAATGCTTATACTCTTGATTTTAATAAATTCCAAAATTATATACAATTGCTACCTGTCGCAAGTCAAGTTTCATCAATATCATTCCAAAAGTTGCCACTCGTCGAATAAGGTCTGCAAGGCGTCCCTCGGCTAAGATATCAGAGCCACAAGATTGCTGCAGACCACAAGTACAAAATTAATTATGTGCATTCAAAATACAGGACAAGAAACAAAAGGGCTTAATCATAACAAATAGTCCAAGAAATACCATTGATTCGTAGCAAAGAATCAAAGGTTCTAACAGTTGTGCTGATGTTTCATAGTACTGAGAAGGATCATAATCATAACTACAAGGAATACCCTCCAAGATCTCTTCCATCCGCCTCCGCGTTCTAATAAGCTTTGGAGTTATATGGATAAAGATACATAAATATTAGATCAAAATGTCAAAAACTCCAATTTAATTGATCAGAATCCAAATCCAAAGCAATGTGCACCTCAAACTTAAAACTACCAAATAGAAATTCAACTCAAAAATAGAAAAATAATTACCATCACATACATACAATGTTTAATGTCTACAACACCTAAGATCTGAAAAACAAAAGCACGTTCATATAAAAACATTAACATAATCTTTACTAGTGACAAACCTTTTCTCTCACGTGCCCAAGAATAACTCTGTAAGGACCAATATTTGTAAGCTGAGTAATACTTGGATAAAGAATTTTATCGAAGGTGGATTTTCCCACATTGGATTCAGCTGATTTCTTTTGGGGGCTGACAAGACCAAAGGCTGCTGCACTATTAGTGGAAACTGGTATACTCCTTGTTCCCCTTGAAGATAAACTCGCAGAAACCATGCTTGTTCTGTTATCCACATCCAGATTTCCATTTTCAAAGTCATTTGAACTTTGGAAAGAGGAAACCTCTAACAGGGTCACTGAACTCACTGCATTGTCACACTCACCGGACTACACGTATGTAATGAGAATAACACTCAGTTAGAATTTGAAAATGCTTTTCTCACCAAACTTGTTAAATTTATATTCAATAGTCTAATACACGAAACAAAATTCAAAGGCAATTTTAAATGAATCATGAAGAAAATCTTATTTTAAATACTTACAATAATCTCTCAAATAAGAGGGAATGTTTCAGAATATAACCTAATTTACCTGAAAGGTACTGCTGTGGTCTGTCAATGGGAACTCTACGATGGATGGCTGGGATTCTCCATCATTGAATTCTACTCATCAAAACAAAAACAAATAAGTGAGCAAAGAACCCGATGTTTTGTGGTTAGTGTGTAAAATATGCATCATTGGTGGAAAAAAGTTTAGCAAGGACATGTGCACATCAAAACATTGAAAACCCAACAATTAAAGCAACAAAAAGGTTAAGAAACACTCAGATAACAAAATATGAAAAATTTTAAACAAACATATTTCAAAAACAGTGTGCAGTTAGTAATGGAAAAAATGAAGATCAGTCGACCAAACTCAAAGAAATTTTACAAGATAAAGTTAAGCAGATATACTTGTATTAGGATACCTTTTGTGTCAATAAATCATAAATTGAACATTCAGATATGCACAAAAACCTAGTCATTGTGTATTAAAAAAACTTTGTAGAATAAGAAATTTATTACATCCTCATCCAGCACATGCTGCAGGCACACAATATGCATTAAAGTCTTAGACGATATCCTTGTATGACTATAATTTATAGATGACTAGCAAAGACAACCCTTGCATGGCAGTTGTAGCAGTTACAAAATTAAGAAGAGATTCAAAATACTTTTGCATGTTCTAGTAGGGCAACACATGTTAATTACACAATAAAGTGACCTCTAGCTGATTCTTGGCTCTAAACATAGATGACTGCTATGGTGATTGCATTTGCATGGTGCATATTTGATAAAAATTGATGCGGGTTTGTTTTCACTTACTACCTGAGGAGCAGGGCATGAATGTTATGCCACTTATAAACTAGGGCACTGCCATATATATGGTATAGTTTACATGGCATTTTCATATTCCAAATATGACTACATTATGTGCCTATAATGCATAGGTCGGATATTTGTTAGTATGACGTATGGATTTGGTATGTCCTAGGAGGTTAGGGGTCCTGTGAACCTGATTGCAACTAAAGTAATAGATATTGCAGATAAATGTAAACAGAAAAATCTAAACTGTGCATTGCTACATATATGCTACTAGTAAAATTGAAATGAACCAGGTCACTTGGAGACTACTTCAAGAGAAGGTGGAAAAAATGGCAAGAGTCGTGAGGTGACACATCCAGGAAATATAAGACAATATATTGCAATTAAAACATGCTATTGCAATTAAAACATGTTTCTGCAGTCAAACAGGAATTAACCCAAACAATAGAGTTATCTAAGTGAGGACCAAGCTTAAACATCAATGTTGCCCATTAGATATAAAATAGGAGGAGAATTTTATACAAACCACAGTTTAGGAACAAGTCTGGTATGCAGAATCCAGATAGAACGAGAGCTACTTAAGCAATGCATGTTCAAACATACCTGTGCATGCTGGCATATCTGCACCAGCTGGAAGTTGAGTTGGTAAGACCAGACCCTGGTTATTCGAATGCTTAGAGGCCCTATGAATAGGCTGCTGAGGTCCATTTTCCTGACGATGTTCCTCAGATTCATTTTCTAAAAAATGCACATTGCATAGAAACTTTAGATGTAATCTAGGAAAGAGTTACCAGACTGCAAAACCATAAGCTCGTTACTTGCAATGTCACCAGAAGGCACGTGAATCCACACAAAAAAAACATTGGAGACCAAATTACCAAATGAAGAAAGTAGCTACACAAACATAAGAATAAAATGAAAGTTGAGACTACAAGAGCATACAAACGAAATGAAAAGCTTTTCTAACCTTGTAAAGTTATAATATTTGTATTTAACGGAACTTATATGTGTATAGAAAGAAAAGTGCCTAACTTATCTTGAGGATTCAATGAAACTGTTGAATCACAAGGAGTCCATGCAATCCGTAAAGGTGCAAAGACTAAAATGCAGGAGAGGCTAAAAGGTATAGTTGCCAAAAACACATTCACAATCTCATTTTGCAAGATCAAATTCTAAAGAACATGCATTCAAAATGATAGTCCTCAATTTCTAGACTTCAACGTAAAATAGAAAGACAGCTAATTTACAGCTATTTTATAGTTTAATAATAAAGACTGGTGAAGACTCGTTATTGATACCCTAGCACTAGCAACCTGGTTAAATAATTAACCTAATTTACCAATTTGGGTTTGGGTTCAGTTTCAGGTGCAAATTGTTTTGGGGGGTTGGGTAGGTTTTGGGTATATCTGTACAAAAAAAATATAAAACTCCATATGTATTTTAAAATTTTCAGGTATGAGCTGGGTATTTCAACTCCAATTCATTTTAAGGGATTTATGAGAAGAAATATTAAACGCCTAAATCTGTACATGGAGAACATATAACAATTCAAGAAATATTAATGGAGTTGAAATAAGAAACAAGATATCTAGGCTTCTATACATACAAATTAAGGTAAGATTTCAAAAGAAACAATATCTTATATATGCAAGTTTGCAAGGATATCTTACATAGGCATTTTTGCAACTTAAGTCTTAAATGACTAACTGTAATCATCTTTTGAAAACTAGAGAAGTTCAACAGGAAACTTACTGTCTGATAAAAAATGGTGATGATAAATAAGACAGGATTTACCATCAAAAGAAATTTGAAAGTGTATAATAAAACACAAGGTTCATACTTAGATCTACAACAATAAACAAAGCAACACGTTAAATATATAGTAAAGAGATTAAACTTCTGCAGTCCATAATTGTTGAAGGAAGATTTTCAGGAAAAACTGATACAAAGATTTTGATGATCTACGTTTCAGGTGACACTTCATCAAATACATGTTAATATAATTTGTTAAGCATGTAGAATAATAGTTTCATGATACAGAAGGTAATAGACATTGCAACATTTTCAATATTAAATAAAGGCTTAAAACATATATAAGTTGAACAACCTTCTGCCAGGATTTCATATGCCACTTTTGCCAACTTGTCACTGCATCTGTTCATTGAAAGTTCAAAACGCAGACTATCAATTTCTCGAATGTACAGATCAGCTGCCATCCAACGAGCTAAGAAACAGACATCTCTAGTAACCTGCAAGTTATACAATATAAAGATTTTAAGGTAGCCTTTCCTCAAAGTTGCCATGTGCATGCATTTAAGTGTTTCTCCTTCATGAAGTTTTGCAGAACAAAAATCATTTATGTACTTATAATATAATATGAATATCCCATATACCTTCCATGAGAAAATTGTACATTAAAGATTAATAGTTAATTATTTTAGGTATTACGCTATTGCTATGAGGCAACATATTTTGAGCTTTTAAATTGTCTCTAGATAATAGAACTGCTCATGCTCTAAATACCTTGGCAGTTACATTTGGATTGCCATCTCTGTCACCTCCCATCCAAGAACCAAATCTGACAGGAGTGGAAGTTAAAGGAAGGGGCTTACCAGTGTGCTGGAAAATGATGTTAACATAGCATTAGTTCCAAAATATAATTTTTACAAGGCCATATCCAAAAATCCATATGTATAGAAAACCTCTGCTAAAGCCACAATCTGATTCTTTTTTGAGGAATCCAACCTTTTTTAAGGCAGCACTAACTCGGCGCAGATAATGAGGTACAGCTTTCCAAAGGGACTGCTCCACAATATGCAAACCTACAAATAGGTCACCATCAGATGATTAATATTCACAAGTAAACTATGATTGAGTCTTTCTTAGACTCTTGTTCTGACACTCACCACCTCGTGCTTCATCTGCAGGTGTAGGCTTGCGACGCCTCAACTCATCAGTCTGCCATAAGCAAGTAATCTCCCTCATCTGCACAGTAATCTCATTAAGCATATAAAGATAATAGGAGGCAACATAAGTAAATGGATCAAGAAACTCAAATGGCTACCAAATCTTCAATCAACATTTCTTTGTCTTCGTGGCCCAGATCTGGTCGGTCATTATATTCCAAAAGATGCTGCACAACATTAAGAAGGTCATAAATCCCAAATAGGGTTCTTGTATAGGAAATATTCATAAATACCAAAGTAAAGTATTCACTACTTTTGAAATAACTTCCAGATAGAGAGAATCAAAAATGTCTAATTACAAGCAGTTTCAGAATCAAAGTCTTAGTCTCCTATGAAATACTATTAGCAAAAACAGGTGCAGTTCCATTGGAGGCAGCAGGGATGATTTGTCTTCTAGGCTACCTGAAGAAAGTTGAAGAAATGAAAGAATAAAAAAAAGTGAACTGAAGTGTTGTTCGGAGAAGTAGTAAGCACAAAAAAGGGCACTTGTGTGAAACAAAATAAGTGAATGAGAATGCAGATCATTCGCTTATGCAAAAGTCCAAACCCAAATCAAGAAATCAAAAAGTATGTAAAAGGAAAATTAAGGCCACCAATGTGGACAAAGAAGGCCAGAAAAAAAAAAAGAGAGAATACTTCCTCACAGAATTCAATCCCACATATGAGAATCACCATAAAGTTTACCTAGGGCAGAGATCAAGCAGAATGTGAAGATGCTAGTAGCACAGTTGAGGACTAGTTCGCAGCAGCTCAAATGCAAGACTAGTAGACGGTTAACACCTAAGGAAGAGTGGGAGGAGAGAACGTGGTTTTTTGCACCTCAAGGTGAAGAGAGAATGGAATTACATCGGAAAGTGCTTAGCCTATATCTAATCTAGTTTACACCAACATCTTGAGTGATGAGTGGCAGCATGCCTTCTTTGAAGAGACAGGTTTGGCAAAAGGAGGGAAATTCTAATCAAAATCAGCAACAAAAGAGCTACCTCTAGAAAGAAACCGCAGTGACTTATGTTTTGACCTTCTGTTCTTGTACAATTCTTGTTGCACCCTCTCATTCTTGGCAACCTAAGATTCAGGCCCACATGTTGGGGGCCCCATATATCATAATTATATCAATCAATGAAAACGATCCTCTGTATCTATTCTGTTATGTACTCATATGATGAGATGATGAATTTACATGAATTCTTGTTGGTAGTTCTATTCTTGTAAATATTGCTGGATATTCTATTTCATTCTGTATTGCATTAACATTTATGACAGATGTGTTTTGTGTAACCACGTAAAACACACAAACACATCGTAACCACACTGACACTTATATACATGCATATGTCTATGAATACATGATTCTCATGATAAGTCACCCTAGGTCAACCAAAGGGTTCATTTTCTATGCTTTATGCTTAGAGAAGTCATGCATACTTTATCTCGTGACTAAAATTCTTTCTTTAAGTCAATTTAAGGGTTGGTTTAATATATAAATTATTTAGTATAAAATTGCAAATTAATTTGATCTTATTTCTTTTACTTGTTGATCAAATTGATATGCCATGCATTGTATTTGTATACCCATTGAGTGGAGGAAGGACTTAAAGCTTAGTTCACCAAAAGATACTTTAAAATAACTCAAAGCATACATAATGCTTACCCCTCTGCATCATAGAGGCCACTGGTAGGGTCATTGGCCAATGGAGTGAAATTGACCCAAAGGCAAGGAAGCCTATTAGCACCCATAAGAAACTCAGTTTTCATCCCTCTTTTAATCAGTTTGTTATCAGTTAATTTGCACAGTCTGAGTCAATTGTCAACCTCCCAGTCAGTTTGCAAAGGTTATCTTGTCTTTGTCCTTTCAACTGACAATTTTGCAGGGAAAACATGATCACGTCAGAGCAGCAAATGATAAAAACAATGGAGCAGAACAAGGACAAAGTCAGAGAAGATTCGAGGGTTTTTCTGTCATGCAAGCAGAGGCAGTCATGGAATGAAAGTTGGAATGAGATAGCAAGGGCATAAGGCACATTTATTCATGGTAAAAGCCATTAGATTGTAGCATCTAAAAGTCAGAAAAGAGCTTATGAAAACTCACCAAGGTATCATCAAAGAAATTAAGTCAGAACAAACTGCACATTTTGGTGGCTTGGCCACTAGAAATCTCCACATAAGGGCATATAATGCAGAAATCACCTAAGGAAAGTGCACTCAAGCTAAGTAAGAATCCAAGGTGACAAAGTGGCACACTTTGTCTTGGCAAAGCCAAGCTAAACCTCTGCCAAGTTTGATGTAAAGTGGCAACAGCATTATGAAAGCCGCTCATGGAAGAAGAGGAAATGATCAAAGAGTTTAAGTGTTGTTTTCAAGTGGCAAGGCCAGTAAAAAATAGTGCTAATGGTGGCAAGTCAGTTAGTCCCTATTAAAAAGATAAGAAAAACATCCAAGTTTGGTGCTAAAATCAGGTGGCAGCTCCAGTCCAAAGTTCTGCCAAACAATGGCAACATGATTAGTGATTAGTGCCCAGCATGAAGGGAGTTAAAGACATAAGATAGTGCAATTTTGGTTGGCAATTGCCATAGAAAACTCCACTCAAACTAAGAAGGAAGGATTTTTAAGTCATGAAAGCACGCTTTTGAGTGGCAATGGCCACCTAAAACTCTGCTGTAATGCCCCCACCTAAATTTTTCGTGGACCTTGAGGGATTGGAGTGAGCAATAAATCATTGAGGATGCTGGACGATGACAGATATGATGCTGGGAATCGTAAATATGTGAATTACAATTGCCGTTACACCAGGGGCAATTATTATCAATATCATCCCATAAGTTGGCCGACCAGCTTGGGCCATAAACATTTATTGAATAAAGAAGAAATTGTTGTCATGTATCGGCCGCTATGTATTGGCATCATTATTGATAACTTCAACAATTTTAGCATATTTTATTCCAACAATTGATTCGCTTAATATTAATAAAGTTCAAGGATACCTACGATTTCCTTAAGAAAATGGTTAAGTGATAACAAAATGAAATTAAGATTAAAGTTTAGTTTTAGCAAAAGTCAAAGGCATTATGAAGAGTTATATCTATTCCAGAAAGAAGGTATATAAGATAAATCCAATGTCATGTCCTCATTTTTGGAATGATCACCTAGTGGAGTTGGCTAGTCTATTTCCATTCCCCTAGGCTAAGCCGGAGGGCTCAGGGAATGTCCTAATTGGCGAGTTTTCACACTTTGCCAATTTTGTAGGGCAAAATGATTGTGGAAGATGATTTGGCATAATTTTGTGGGATTTTTTATGAAGTCGTCACTAATAAAATAATTTGCCCTAAGGTGGAGCGACCCAGTGGGAGAATGGAAAATATAAGAAAATATGGAAATTGCCTTTGGAAAAATAAAGAATAATTTATGGTGTTTTTCCTTGAGGAGGACGACTTCATTTGAGGTCAAAGATATGTTATATCATGTGCCTAAGAGGTTCGCCCTTGGAGGATGGAAAGATGAAATAGTAGAAAAATAAAATAATAATATTTTCTTATGTTTTGGGAGCCAAAGGGAGGTCGGCCTACGAGAGAAGACATAAAAAGAAAATAAAAAAAGAAATAGCCATATGTGGTCGGCCAGCCTGAGGGAGTGGAAAAAGCATGTATAAATATAAGTAGTTTTAAGGCATTTCCATCATGATTCATTCATATTCCTTTTCATTGGAGACTTATCTCTTGGCTGCAACTTTTGGTTCAACACCTTCCTAGGACAAAAACCCTAAGGAAGATAGGTGGATTGGACGAAAACCCAATCACACATTGGAGGTGGACTCATACGGAGTTCATAATTGCGCTTCATTGGCAACTTGTGGAGGAGAAGAGCTTGATTGCATATTCAGATTTTGGATCAACATTGGAGGAGGTTTTCTTGTGGCATTTGCGTTCATTTGGCACTAGGGTTTACCCTAGACTTGTGCACCACATTTAGAGGACCATTATTGTGGCATTTTGTATGCTCATTGCATTAGGGCTTGCCCTAGTTTGGAGCGCCACATCTAGAGGAGGGTGACTTAGCCTTTGGAGGCGATTTCATCATCATTAAGGGTTTCTGAACCCTAATTCTAAAAGCAACCTGTTGATGTTGTTTTTGCGACAGCAGCAACATTAGAATATAACACTGGGTATTCTATCCTCTCTTGAAAAAAGCCTCTCGAGTGCTAAACTATGTGATCACACAAGAGTGCTCCAAGGTTCCTTTTGGGTCAGGTCTTGACTGGCATGGGATAAACTCAGTGAAATGATGTGATTTGCCGGTAATCACGAAGGGGACTTACACAATTGTTATTAGTGTTTGTCTTCATAAAAGGAGAAAAGACTTGGATTTTATACTTCCTTCACAGAGAAAAGGCCTGGATTTCTTAAGTTCTACTATTAAAGGGGGTGAATGATTTCTCAGTAAGGCTCCTTATGAACTATTCTTGGTATAGATCTAAAAAAGGGCAAAAGATGGATAAGGGTTAAGAAATCTAACTAATGCAAAAGACTATTGCTGATTCATGGAAAATGAAACCACGCTCTGCTTCGTCATGAGACAACAACTACGCAGAAATGGTGCAATCTTCCAAGGAGTTTATAAAGATTTTCAGATTACTCAAACATAGAACATGAAAGTGAAATATGTAGAAAGTAATCAAAGCTAAGCCTAAAATGAGTTTAGACTAACAATGCACTGGGATTTGCATGCCACAAATCGCAAATGGTATGAACAAGAGTTTCAATCATACATCGACAGCAATACTTTCCACCATTCTAACTTAATGAAAACTAAAAGAAACTAGAAAAAGATATAGATCTGAAAATAGAGCTTATGATTTGCCTTAAGGAAATGAGAAAACCATGCTAATATCCCAAAGAATACTATGAACACCAAGCTTCAATGCTCATGTATTGATTTCAGAAATATTTTTTACAACAATCTTGCTCAAAACCTCAAAGTTTCTTGCTCAAAGATGAAAAAGCTAAAATTACTCTTGGTCTTGTATTCTCTTCTAAAATGACAAGTCTATTTCTCTCTGAAAATTTTGGGATGCTTTACAAATGAGGCCTTCATGCCTTTATATAGGCTCCAAAGTACAAAAAGGGGCCAAGATTTGATTGCCTAGAAACCAACGCCCAAATTATGTCAAAAGAAACCCTAAAAGGAGGTAGGTAAGAAAAGAAGAGAAGGATGCCAAAATCCTGGCCAGAGAAAACATGACACATGTCCTAGGAGAGGGGTCCCATGCTGACTAGGACTCCATGATGACATCATCTAGGTGGGCGCCACCTCATCCTGCTTCCTTGTCCTTTGTTCAATGAATCTAATGATGACATCCTCTAGTTCCTCCACTAGAATGCTCGGCAGGTTCTCCATCTTGTAGTCCATGATCGACAGACTAGCATCATAGGTGGTGAGTGTGTCCCCCCAATCTAACCTCAGCCCGTGAACATTGTTCATGATGGCCAAGATTGTGGAAATATCCTCAAAGTGTCCCTTTTGGAGAGGGTGGGCGGCTCTGAAATACATACTCTGCATTTTATCCTTCAAACACTGGGCATTCACCACTCCATCCTCCCCTATCGCTTGATCGAACCATATTTCTAGTGAACTGAGGATTTTGTCTTGGATTTCCTTCACCATCATCCGTGCTTGGGTGGCATTAGCCTCTATCTTCTCAATTATTTCTTTCTTGAAGACTAGAGCAAAATACCAACGGTGGAAGTCATAAGCATCATTGGATTGTATTATGCCATTCTCCACCAGGACTCGCCTTGGAGTATTCATTAATGCTTTTAAACTTGGAATGGTCTCCGTCATGTCTATACTGAACTCCTAACATGCTTCTGCTATCACCTGAATCCTATCTATGAGATTGATAACTCTTTCATAGACCTGAACTAGATCCTCCACAAATCTGCTAGCCTTCTCCAAGACACCCCCAATCCACTCATTTGCCGCCTGACTAAGCGACCTCATCTTTTCCAATTTAGTTAGTGAATCTCTGGGAATACCCGTAGGCTAAGCAATTGCCTCTTTGGTTGATTGTGGCGGATTTGTCAGGTTCATGACATAATGTTTTAATTCCTCATTTTCTCTCTTCAGCTGATACATCTTTTCCTCTTCCTTCCTTAGCCTATCTTTGATGGCTACTACTGAATCATCCAACTCTTCCACTTCCTGCCTCTTTGTAGTGGGTCCTAAATCGACCGTCACTACACCATATTCTTCGGGAGTGATCCTCTTTTGCCTTGTCTTCCCTCAGAATTGCAATCTAAATATGGTGAGACCCGGACTCTCCTTTGGTCATCTTTGAATATTTCTTTGCCCTTTTCTTCTCCGCGGTCTTGCCTATCCTGCTCAAGAAGTCTTCTAGCTCAGTGGAAGGATCATACTGTAAGATGGATTTCTTCGTCAGTTCTTCTTGTAGCCATTCGGGTCTTGTGGATGGATGAGCATTTTCACAAGGTTCTTGCTGTTCATGAACCTTTGGTGGGGCGAATACCTCGCCTGAATTGAATTCTTCATTGAGGAAGTCTAAATCCCGGTCTTCAAATACGTCTTCAATATGGACCGCCTCTAGATTCCTTGGGAAATGATGAGGAGGTCCCACAACCGGACTAGAAGCCTTTTGTTGAATGGGTTCCATGGACTCGTGCTGATCTCTTCTGTCTTGTTCATTCAGGACCACTTCTTGCTCCAGATGCTCCTAATTCTCAGCAGTAGATGGCACATTGTTCTCTTGAAACAAGTCAACTTCTTGGACAGAAGAAGCACTAGCTGAGTGAGGACTTGTCCTCTGTTCTTCCTGTATTGGCTTCTTGGAGAAAACCTATAGAACCTTTACTCTCTTTGCAGGCGGGCCATCAATAGCTTTACTGTTTGGCTCACACCTATCTGTCCCTTGTTCCTTCTCATGTGACCCCTCAGTCATTTTGTCGTCGGAAGACTGTGACTCTAAATCTCCCATCAAATCATAGGTCAGGGGAACATTCTGTTTATTCAACCTATCCACATGCTGATTCATTCATCTTTGGGTGTTCACCAGAACTGGAGCCATCAAATCATCCAAGTTGGTGCCTTCTTGTTCAACCCAATTTAGTGTCGGGAGAGGTTTATCCTTTTCATTCTCGTAGAAAGACTGAACTTGCCTCCCATCTTCCTTGAAACGATCTGGAACAAAGAATAGTCGGGTTGTTCTAACTTCTAATCATGCCCAAGGATAACTGAGAGCACATCCTTCTCCTTATCTCAAAATCATCCTCTGCATTTGCCCAATGATCTTCAAGGTGTACCTTGTGCCTGTGCCTTCTTCCGTAAGCTACCCTGGTGGTATTAAGAGGATCGAAATTTGCTCTTGAGCCATGACCGACTAGGTTGTAGAATTGCAACTCCTCATTGGACTTTTCTACGGCCTAAATGGATGGACATACCTCAATGGCATCTCCAATTTGGATTGGGAATGATAGTCCAACCTTCTTTTTTTGGACTGTCATATGCTGATAGCTACCTTATTAGTTCGAGCAACACTATCTTGTCAGTAGGATACCTCGGCAATCTGTACAGATAGGAGGAAAATCCATGTATTCGGATATAAGTGAATTTTGGGAACTAGATGAACCAGGACCTGTACTTTTTGACCAAACCCCTGGCTTCCAGAGACATTCTCTAGTGAGTCCCTCCTTGAAGTGTCCTCATAATATGCATGGAGAATGCATCGTTGAACCTCCTGAAATGTGCTATGTTCTGAAGGTGTAACTATGGATAGCAATTATAGACCTTGACTTGTCCTAGGGCATTTCCAATGCGTCCTTTCCATGACAGTCCTTTATATCTGCAATTCCTTGCCAGCATGTAAACACATAGGAACTCATGTAGGTGGTCTTTGATTGTTCTAGATTCCCCAGTTGTTCATCGATGTTGTTGCTTATCAGTTGGGCCCAATCAATCATCTTTTCTCCATTACTTATCTCCTCCACGCAGTAGAACATCCACGGTTCAAAAGTTGAGGCTTGAGGGCAACCCATGACCCTGTTTAATAAGACGACCAGATCTCCATACTCCTGTTTGAAATCTGATTTGAGGAGTCTCTCAGGTAACCTGGAAGGATGAGATCTTTTCGTTCCCATCAATGAGGCATTGATTATTTCCTTGCAGGTATCCGGTTTGACTTCGAACATCTTGGATGCGGCTTCCTTGCTTTTGTAGACAGTGGAATGGTGAATAGGAATGTTGAAGGCTTTGACAATCATCTCCTTGGAAAGGTAAGCCATCACTTGGCCATCATGAGTAATGATCCTTCGTTGTTCAGGAACTTAGTGCTTGGCCCATTCCACTATCAGCTCGGAACAAGGAATGGTGGCAGGAAAACAAGCTGCTTGCATGATCCCATTACGGACCATTCTCCTTGTGATCTTGGATGGAGGGTGTTCATCAGTCCCATACATTCTTTTCTTAATCTCTTCTATATTAACAAGCCCGACATTTGTTTCCCCGACATTCTTCCATTTCGAGACAATCTTGGATTCGTGAAGTACCCCTTTGAGGACATCTCGCATCTGAGTTTGCCATGAGAGGTTTCCAGTTTTAGCATTAGCCATTTATGAAGAAATGGTGTTCTTTACTTGTATGAAATTCACCTCCTTTACTTAATAAACTGCCCTCTTTCCAATGAAAAGCTTTGCCTTTTGTGAAGAGTTCTGCCTTAATTTGATAGGCCCTTGGTCTGATTTGATGAAAACTTGAAGAGGAATGATTTTCTCTTGGTCAAACTAACCTGCTTCTTCAAAAATCAGACTGTAGCTTCGTCAAAAATGACCTGTTTGCTTATAAAACATGGCTGTTCTTGGTCAAAATGACCTGTTTGCCCAGAAAATCAGACTTTATCTGGTGAAACCCAAGCTGGTCACTCAGAAATCAGACCCTAACCAGGTCAAAACTGAGCTGCTATGTGAAAATCAGACCTTTTCCAGGGCAAATTTTAGCTACTTACTCAGTAAATCAGACTCTTATCAGGTGAACATTAAGCTCCTTACTCAGAAATCAAACCCTTCTGCTTAGAAATCACACCTGTTTTTGGCCAAAAATGAGCTTTTTACACAAAAATCAGACTTTTTCCATTTCAAATTTGAGCTGTTTGCTCAGAAAATCAGAGTATCTCAGTCAAAACTGAGGTGCTTGCCCAGAAATCAGACTCTTATCAGGTGAAAATTAAGCTCCTTACTCAGAAATCAGACCCTTTTGCTTAGAAATCAGACCTTGTTTTGGTCAAAAATGAGGTGCTTAATCAGAAAATCAGACCTTTTCTTTAGAAATCAGACCTTTTTCAGGGCAAATTTGAGCTGCTTACTCAGAAAATCAGACCTTAACCAGGTCAAAACTGAGCTGCTTAATGAAATTTCCTTCCTTCTTTGATGAAAATCCGCCTCTTTAGTGAAGAAAACTCTGTTTTGAGGTGAAAAAAGAGATCTGAAAACCCCTATTATTTCTGGTTTTAATGGTGAAAACCCTGAAAATCTCTGTTTTTTTACAAGGAAAGGGTCTATAATGAAGAAATCTCTGTGCCCTCTTTGTAGAAGTCTGCCCTAAAATAGAGAAATAGATTCTTTGATGGGGAAAACCTTGCTCTTTGATCCTTTAGCAAGCTGCTCCTTCAGAAACCTACATAAGAAATGATGGAGAAAACTGCTCTTTCGTGGAGAAAAAGGATGAGTTGTGGGAAGGCTTGGCTTGCAAATAAAGAAAAGTGACTTGAAATGTTTATTTATATGGTTAGATTGACTTTTGGAGGCCAAGCTGCTCAAGCTCCTCTCTAAAAAGATTTGATTTTCTTTTTAATTCAAGCAGCTCAACCTCCTCAAAAAAGATTTGATTTTCTTTGACTAAGCAACTTGCTTGTCCCCTGGCTGACCTAGCACACAGGTAGCTCAGCTTGGACTAGGCGTGAATTTCATGTTGATATGAATTTGCCCTTGAATTGGAATTCTCCTTACCCTAGGCATACTCTTTATGGAGTCAAGCTTTTAGATATTTTGTCCTCTTTTTTGGATTTTAGTGAGTTGGTCATAAGATATTTTTGGATTTTAGTGAGCTAGTCATCTTTCCCTAGGCGTACCTTTTAGATATTTTCATATGAAATTTTTGTCTTCTTCCTTGGGCACATATTTGGTGTGCTCATGTATTTGGATTCTTGAATTCTCTAATGCGTGCATTTGGTTTCATGACATGCCTTCTTGTCAGCTTGGGTATGGGCGCACTTTATGGAGTCAAGCTTTTAGATATTTTGGATTTGGTGGCCACCTCATGCCTTTTTTGGAATTTAGTGACTTTTTAGATATTTTCAATGGATTTTGTCCTCTTCCTGTAGGCACACATTTGGTGTGCTCATGTATTAGAATTCTTGAATTCTCTAATGTGTGCATTTGGTTTTATGACATGCTTCCTACCTTGCTTGGTGATGGTAGCACTTTTCAAGGGGTCATGCATTTGGATGCTTGGAATTGTAAATGCGTGCATTTGGTTTTATGACATGCTTCCTACCTTGCTTGGTGATAGTCGCACTTTTCAAGGGGTCATGTATTTGGATGCTTGGAATTGTAAATGTGTGCATTTGGTTTCATGACATGCTTCCTACCTTGCTTGGTGATGGTCGCACTTTTCAAGACTTCATGTATTTGGATTCTTGGAATTGTAAATGCGTGCATTTGGTTTCATGACATGCTTCCTACCTTGCTTGGTGATGGTCGCACTTTTCAAGACTTCATGTATTTTGTTGACTTGCATTACTAAATGCTTGCATTACTAAATGTGTGCATTTGGTTTGAGTGTTTCCTTCCTCTCTGCTTGGAGTTAGGCGCACTTTTCCTTAGTCCATGTATTTCATTTTGTGGATTCTTAATTCCATGTATTTGGTGAGGAGCTTGAGATATTTTTTCATGTATTTCGTGAGGTGCTTGATTCTCAATTCCATAGATTTGTTGAGGTTTGGACTTGTTTTCCTTGGATTTTCCTCTCATCTTCCTAGGCGTGGATTTCATGGGCCTTGGTAATCCTTTCCTCAAGCTCATCTTACTAAACCCTGAGTTTTGAGGAGCTTGTATCTCTAAAACATGATGTTCTCTCTCCTTGAGGAGCTTGTCTCACGAAAACAGGACATTCTCTCTCCTGAAGGAGCTTATCTCACTAAAATAGGACATTCTCTCTCTTGAAGGAGCTTGAGGAGCTTAAGGAGCTTATCTTTTTGAAAACATGTTTCTCTCTCTCCTTGACGTGCTTATCTCACTAAGCTGGACGTTGAAGTGCTTATCTCATCAAAGCAGATCATTCTCTCTCCCAGAGGAGCTTGACGAGCTTATTTTTTGGAAAACATGTTTCTATCTCTCCTTGAGGTGCTTATTTCACTAAGCAGGACGTTGAGGTGCTTAAAGAGCCTATTTTTTGAAAACATGTTTTGCTCTCTCATTGACGAGCTTGTCTCACTAAGCTGGACATTGAGGTGCTTAAGGAGCCTATTTTTCGAAAACATGTTTTGCTCTCTCCTTGACGAGCTTGTCTCTCTAAGCTGGACATTGAGGTGCTTAAGGAGCCTATTTTTCGAAAACATGTTTTGCTCTCTCCTTGACGAGCTTGTCTCTCTAAGCTGGACGTTGAGGTGCTTAAGGAGCCTATTTTTCGAAAACATGTTTTGCTCTCTCCTTGACGAGCTTGTCTCTCTAAGCTGGGCGTTGAGGTGCTTAAGGAGCCTATTTTTCGAAAACATGTTTTGCTCTCTCCTTGACGAGCTTGTCTCTCTAAGCTGGACGTTGAGATGCTTATCTCACCAAAGCAAGACATTCTCTCTCCTAGAGAAGCTTGACGAGCTTATTTTTTGGAAAACATGTTTCTGTCTCTCCTTGAGGTGCTTATTTCACTAAGCAGGATGTTGAGGTGATTAAAGAGCCTATTTTTTTAAAACATGTTTTGCTCTCTCCTTGACGAGCTTGTCTCTCTAAGCTGGACGTTGAGGTGCTTATCTCACCAAAGCAGGACATTCTCTCTCCTAGAGGAGCTTGACGAACTTATCTCTCTAAGTCAAATTTTGCCAAGGAAATGCTTAAGTTAAGGTGGGCTTAGGACCCTGGATTGGATCCAAGATTGAATAGACTTGTAGACTTTGGTGGGGGACTTCATTTACCCTTGAAACTGTGAATAAAGGCCCTCAGATAGTGGATTGGTAGCCCCTTCACCATGGATTCCTATGATTAGAGTGAAAGACTTAGATATTTTCCTATGGAATGGTGGGCTTCTGCCATGGATTGGCTAGATTCGATCAAGGAATGGGAATTAGGGTTTCATTTATCCCTAGGAAAGCTGATCTTGTCTACCATTTCAAACCTTCCTAATACCCCTTGTGGGCTAGGCGCGCTAAGACTCTTCCTTAAATTCATGGATCCGAGCAAGAAGCTACAAGTTCGAAGCAAAAATGGAACCAGGTCAAAAAAAGAGGGGGACCCCATTTGCAATGGGGTGATGTGTGAAAAAGGTCACAACACAGCCCAAGCGCCATCATTTAGGAGGGTTTGTGGAGCATCATTGTTCATCATTTTGGTATGTACAAACCTATTATTAGGTCTGAATTGTAAGGGCAGATTTCTGTGATGTATTTGGGCATGTTTGAGCCTATATGATTGATGTAATTGCATATACAGAAGTTCTGATTTGTAGCAGCAGACTGATTAATTCAGAAATCAGATTTGTTCCCTATATTTGTTTGCATTTTGATATCATAGATTGTTGGATGAGTTCATGATTGAAGATATAATCATAAGGGTTCATTATTGCTATATTATTTGAGCATTTTGGGTGCATATATGTTCGCTGTTCCTACTTGTTTGAAATCAAAAATATAAATCAGAATTCTAGGGTTTGGAGCAGACTTCTAAAGAGCAGAAATCTAGGGCAGAAATCAGAAAATAAAATTCAGATTTTAAGGCAAATCCCATTGGGGATATTACAGTGGTATCAGATCTTTGATCTTGCCAACCTGAAGGGTTCTATGTTGGGGTTTTGTATTGGTGATCATCTAATGTTGATTGTATGAATCCCGAAGATAGAGAGTTCGTCACATATAGGAGAAGGCAGAACCTTGTTGATACAGGGTTTGAAAAGAAGCTAACATGGGTGATAGAAGTGATGAGGAACCTAGCATGAAGGATATCCTTTGTGATCTTGCTAGAGGACAACAAAATTTGGTACAAAAGATGGCTCAACTTATGTAGAATAACGGAGGCAATGGAGGTGATAGAAGCAATGGACATAACAAGGCTAGCACTTTCAAAAATAATGGTGGCACTCCTACTCATGCATCCCATGCATCCAGGGTGAGACCTCTCATGCCTACCTTTTTGGATCAGCAAAGAGCTACAAAAAATGAGCCACGAGTTGAAGGTGAGACATTTGATGATTATAGAAGAGAGTGGTTAGCATTGAGTGAATAATGTCAAGACGCCTTGCCATGCCGGATTTTTACAATGTGAAGTATAGGAACAGAGATAGACCTAGAGGAGAAAGAGGTAACAACAAAAACCACAACAAAACACTAATCATGACTTGCAAAGAAAATTAGGTAAGGTCAACATCACTCCTTTTGATGGTTCGAGGAAGATCACGACACGAGCATGGATCCAAAAGCTGGATAACTACTTCACTTTGAGCCCTATGTTTGAGAGAGATGCTATACAATTCTCTACACTTCACTTGGAGGGAGATGTTCGAGATTGGTGGTATAATGGTATGGTGACTCAAGGCCATAGCCTTATCACTACTTATGTGGATTTCTCGCAGAGGTTGGTTGATAGATTTGATGAGTCAAATTCAGAGCAATTCTTCAGGGAGTTGGCACAACTCAAACAGAAGGATTCCATGGACACATACATCTCTGAGTTTCAGAAGCTTGTAGTGTTGGTGCCTAATGTTTCAGAGACAAGGTTGACATATCTTTTTATTGAGGGACTTGAGGAGCCACTTCGTGGATGGGTGAAGGCCCTAGATCCACCATCATTGAGGGAAGCCATCAAGAGAGCTCGAGTTATGAAGTTTTCAACGTCATCCAAGCCTAAGTTTCAGAGTAAGCCTTTCACTTCATCTAGAAAGGACCCGAAGAAAAACTTTTAGAAGGATTGGACAAAGAAGACAATAGCAAAGTTAGAGGCAAAGAATGAGCTAAGGAGAAAGAAGCTTTGGTTCTCATACAAAGAGCCTTGGGAACCCAATCATAGATGCCCTGGGAAAGCCAAGGCACACTACATTGAGGACACTTCCGATGTTGATGAGGAGATTCCAGACACTAGTTCGGAAGGTGATTGTCATAACCCTGAAGAAGAATGCCATAATTAATTTCTCAAAATACATTTTTTATGCAAACATTATGAAGTCTTATGATGCACAACCAATTAGTCTTGATTAATGTTAAATGAATAATATGATCGATTTAATAATAAATCATGGTTTCTTAATTCCTATCAATTAATCGATTTAATTTCCTAAACACGCCTTAACACAATGGATTAGAAAAGGGGCACGAGACACACCCCTAGCAAAAGTCGCGTCTAGGGAGAGAGAGACACCATGTTTCGATACATAGAAATGAGGGAAGAAAAACAATGGTTTAGACAGCATGAAGGACGAGTGAAGAGACTAGTAGATTCGAGGCTCAGGTGAGATTACTCACTCAGTTTTAATATTTAATTTCCTCAGTCGAACATAATGATGATGCATGTACCTTGTCTTTATTCATTGAAATGTATAAATTATTTCTGCCATGTTTGAAGCCATTCCTCCGTGATAGGACCAAATCTGGAAATAGATTTTTGGCATTGATATTGGACATTAGATTTGGGGACTGTGTAGTCCTAGAACGATGTAGATCATTATGGTTTACCTTTTTTAGAACTGATGCCTAATCCGCATTCATGTGTGATTGATGTCTGAATTCCTCACATTGCAAATTATAACGAACTAAGGTTGGAACTATAGGTTGTATTGCATTACACAATTGATCAAAGGAATATGATGAACATATGGATATAGATCTTGCGTGATTTGGTTCTGCATTCTGACATACCCTCATATGAAACTGTATATATATATATATATATATTAAACTAAACTAAATTGTTGACTGCATTAATTTGTAGGATATGATGAATGAACTACAGACATAAATTTTGATATATTTACTCCTGCACTCTGATATATCTCATGCTGAATTATATACTCCTGTTTGACTCTTTTATAGAATAATAGAGGCAAAATACAAATGAATCAATAATGGCTGCATATTTGGAAATTGTCTAGAAACTACCTTCATTCTGATTGTGATCCAATCAGGAGGGGTGAATCATAACTTAAGTAGATTGTCTAATAACCCCACCCAGGTTCCCACCCCACAGGGCCAAACTAAGGGCAGGGGTTGGGTCAAGGAGGGGTGAGGGTCCCACATAGAATCATGCCCCATAGGCCCGAGACAAGGGTTGGGCAATAGGACAGTGGTAGGCCTTGGGCTACTTAAGATTTTATGATTCCCCTCCCCTGGCGTGCTGAGTGACTCTTCTTACATATGTGTTTCCATCTGTAAGTATGATTATGTTGGATTGCTGGATACTAGATATTAAAGCTGGCATGTAGCAATATGGACTTGTATGTACATGGTGGTGCAGGTACTATTTCAAGAGGACGCTTGGGGTAGAAGTAGACTATCCAATCCGAGATTATCTCATTTAAGAGAACATTTAAAGAGAAGAAACTCTAAACCTAATCCACAAGTGAATTCTAGGGCAAACCGGGTAAGGGACATTATATAGAGCATCTTTCCTGCCATCCCGTGGGAAATTATGCAAACCTACCACCAAAGAGGCTCTAGGAACAACGATCTAGGAAACGACCTCATGGGGGACCTATTAAGAGATGAACTTAGGGCCTTCATGGAAAGTAGTGATAAGAAAACCCAAGCATTAATAGAACAAAATGAGAAAACCAACCAAGCTCTACTTCAAGCCCTCCAAAACCTAAGTAATAGTCAGGCAAAAGAGGCAAACTCTAATCACTCCGAAAACAACCATCCCACACCCTCGCGGGACACAAGTTCTAGACCCACCTGACCTCCCTTCTTGCCAAATGAAGAACCCATAAAAGAGAGCAATGTCGATAGTCCCCCCTTAGAGAACGTTGATGAAATTGTGGCAGCCTATTATAGGCTAGAACCTGAAATGAGGGAGCTGGTGCCATTTAAACACTATTGTGAAGCCAAACAAAGAGATAACCATAAAAGGAGAAATGCCTCAACCGATAGAGAACTCAAGAATAAGGTAGGCAAACTAACCATCCCTAACTTTGATGGGGAAGTTAAGACCACCACCCGATCATGGGTTCAAAAATTAGATACCTATTTATCCCTAAGCCCAATGACAGAAACAAATGCCATCAAGTTTGTCGTTCTACACCTAACTAGGATGGCCCATGATTGGTGGCATCATGGCATCATAACCCAAGGCCATCAACATGTTACCACCTATGATGACTTCACCCAAAGATTGATAAAAAGATTCGACCAAAGGCACCCGGAGTGGTACTTTAGGGAACTCACACAACTAAGGCAACATGGCACTATAGAAAACTATGCCACCGAGTTTCAAAAGTTAGCGGTCATGGTTCCGGAAATCTCTCAAGAAAGGCTCATATATCTATTCATAGAAGGCCTAAGAGGATCGGTCAAAAGCATGGTAGGGGCATTAGAGCCAACCCGCCTTGATGAAGCTATCCAAAAGGCCATGAAATATGAAGAAAATTGGCCAAGGGACAAGCCCAAAAAATTCAACCCATCATCCAAGCCTCCTCATAAAGAAGAAAGAGACAAAAATGGGGAAAAAACTAGAACGTGCCCCTGGTGCAAGGGGAAGAGGGACAAAGATCATTGGTGTAAGAAAATGGAGGAGTTAAAGAGGAAGGGACTCTGTTTTAGATGCGAACAACCATGGGGACAAGACCATCGATGTATTGGCACAGCCCACAAGCTCGAAGCACATCCAAATGATGAGTTTCCCAACAAAAGGGCCAGAATTGAAGAGGAAAGTCAAGCCATTTTAGCTACCATCTCCCAAGCCTCTAAACATAGCCTATTCTGCATTAAAAGCACACTCAATGGACAAAAAGTTATCACCCTAATAGATAGTAGGGCATCCCATAACTTCATTGACCAAAGAATAGTGACCCAAAGGAAGTTAAGAACCATGAATTTTGAAGGATTTGAGGCAATAACAGCCACAGGAGCTAGGGTGCAATGTACAACAATAGTGCCCCAATTGGAAATTCTCCTAGGCAACCACCCCACCATAGAAGACTTCTATGTAGTCCCCTTAGATACCGACATTATCTTGGGAACCCCATGGATCTACTCCTTGGGCTGCTTTATGTTTGATCTTCCAAACCAAACCATCCGTTTCCAACACAAAGGGCAAGAGGTCACTCTAAAAGGCCTACCCGATGGATCTCCAAAAGTAGTCTCATGTAAAAGGATGGAAAGGATTTTTAGGTGAGGACAAGGAGAATGGGCCGCCAATGTATGATACTCGACAAAAGCAACACACATGAAAAAACCATCCACATAGACATCCAACCTATCACCAAAAAATATGAGAAGGTGTTCAAAGAAATCCCACCAGGATTGCCACCTAAAAGAGGATTTGAACATACAATAGAATAGGAAGAAGGGCCAAAACCAGTCATAACCACTCATCACTATCACCCCCATAAGTATAAAGACAAGATAGAAAGAACCATTAAGGAACTACTAGAGATGGGACATATTCAGCCCAGCTCTAGTCCCTTTGCATCATCCGTGGTTCTTGTCAAAAAGAAAGATGGCACTTTCAAAATGTGCATAGATTATCGAGCCCTAAATAAGACCATCAAGAACCACTACCCCATCCCTCGTATTGATGAACTCATTGATGAACTCCATGGGGGAAGGTACTTTTCCAAAATTGATCTTCGGTCAAGGTATCACCAAATACGAATGAGGGAGGAAGATCTATATAAAACAGCTTTCTGGTGCCACTATGGGAATTTTGAATTTCTTGTCATGCCTTTTGGGCTCACAAATGCCCCGGCCATGTTTCAATCATGCATGAACCACACTTTCCACAAGCAACTCAAAAGGTTCCTCCTAATTTTCTTTGACGACATCCTTATATACAATAAAACATGGGAAGAGCATCTTCAACATATTGAAGAGACCCTCAAGATTTTAGAGCAAGAGTCCTTGTATGCCAAAGCATCCAAATGTGAATTTAGCATGGAGGAAATATTATACTTAGGCCATAAAATCAATGCCCAAGGGCTGAGTGTGGATGAAGAGAAAATAGCCGCCATCCAGGAGTGGCCTAAACCTAAAACCTGCACACAACTAAGAGGCTTTGTGGGATTGTGCAGTTATTATAGGCGCTTTGTAAAGGGGTTCTCCAAAATTGCAGCCCCTCTCATAGACTTAACCAAGAAAGGAGCTTTCTCATGGAATGAAGCAGCCCAACAAGCATTCGAGAGACTAAAAATTGCCATGAGTTCATGTCCAGTTTTGGCCATCCCCGACTTCACCTTACCCTTTGGATTACAATGTGATGCATCGAGAGAAGGGATTGACGCAGTCCTAATGCAAAATAAGCATCCTATAGCTTATGAAAGTCGCAAGCTTTACTTAGACAGAAAAACACTACCCCATTTACGATAAGGAAATGTTGGCTATAATGCATGCCTTGGCAAAATTCCGCCAATATTTGGTCTGCACAAAGTTCCATGTGAAAACCGATCATAATAGTCTAAGATACTTCATGCAACAGAAGGACTTGAATGACCGTCAGCAAAAATGGGTTAGTCGCATACAAGCCTATGACTTTGATATAGAATATGTGAAAGGGACCAATAAGGGTAGAATCTTTCTAGTACCCAATTCCAAAGTGAAGAGGAAGGTTCTTAAAGAGTATCATGACAATCCGCTAGCCAGGCACCAAGGGTACTACAAAACATACAAGCAAGTGAGGGAGAAGTACTCTTGGAAAGGGCTCAAGAAGGATGTGTTAAAGTATGTGCAAGAGTGCATGATTCGCCAAAAGAATAAAACTGAACAAAGCCAACCAGCAGGACTATTACAACCCTTGCCCATCCCCAATAAAAAGTGGGAGAGTATCTCTATGGACTTCATCACTCGATTGCCCAAAACTCAAGGGAAAGATTGCATATACGTGGTGGTCGATAGGCTCACCAAATATGCTCATTTCTTCGCCATATCCACGGATTATAGGGCACCCTAGGTAGTAGAAGTATTTTTCAAAGAAGTCTTTAGGCTCCACGGCCTCCCAAGAAATATTGTCAGTGATCAGGATAGTCAGTTCATGAGCCAATTCTGGCAAGAACTCTTTCGATTATCAGGGACTACTCTTACACCAAGCACCAATTACCATCCCCAGACAGATGGTCAAACCAAAATTGTCAATAAATGGATAGAAGGCTACTTACGGAATTATGTCACTGGATAGCAAAGAGCATGGATCAAATGGTTGCATTTGGGAGAATATTGTTATAATACAACCCACCACATGTCCATCCAAATGAGTCCCTTCAAAGCATTGTATGGATATGAACCCAACACTTTTGGGAGCTTGATTACCCAAGAAAGCCAAGTGCCCTGAGCTAAAGACTTCGTGCAAGAGCGCATGGACATCCTGAATACCTTGAAAGACAATTTGCACCACGCCCAGAACCAACAAAAGATGTACACAGATTGGAATTGTGTTGAAAGAACTTTTGAAGTGGGAGATCTAGTATTTCTCCGGTTACAACCTTATAGGCAATCATCCCTTAAGTCTAAGGGAACAAAGAAGCTAAGACCCCGGTTCTACGTGCCCTACAGGATCACACAAAGGATTGGAGAAGTGGCCTATGAACTAGAGTTGCCCAAGGACAGCCGCATCCACAATGTTTTCCATGTATCTAGATTATAGAAAGTGTTGGGCCAACAAGTAGTCCCTTGTGCAGAATTACCTCCAATGGCTGATGAAGGCAAATTGATCCTCAAGCCCGAAGCAGTCCTCAACATGAGGGAGAAAAGATTAAGGAATAAGACTATTCCGGAGTTCTTGATCAAATGGAAGAAGCTACCTGAAGAAGACGCTACATGGGAGGGTGAAGAGATCTTCAATCACCCTAACCTCAAGTTGCTTGTGGGCAAGCAATTTGAGGGGGGAGGACTGTCATAACCCAGAAGAAGAATGCCATAATTAATTTCTCAAAATACATTATTTTATGCAAACATTATGAAGTCTTATGATGCACAACCAATTAGTCTTGATTAATGTTAAATGAATAATATGATCGATTTAATAATAAATCATGGTTTATTAATTCCCATTAACTAATCAATTTAATTATCCTAAACACGCCTTAACACAATGGATTAGAAAAGGGGCACCCCTGGCAAAAGTCACGTCTAGGGAGAGAGAGACGCCATGTTTCGATACATAGAAATGAGGGAAGAAAAACGATGGTTTAGACAGCATGAAGGACGAGTGAAGAGACTGGCAGATTCGAGGCTCAGGTGAGATTACTCACTCCATTTTAATATTTAATTTCCTCAGTTGAACATAATGATGCTACATGTACCTTGTCTTTATTCATTGAAATGTATAAATTATTTCTGCTGTGTTTGAAGCCATTCCTCTGTGATAGGACCAAATCTGGAAATAGATTTTTGGCATTAATATTGGACATTAGATTTGGGGACTGTGTAGTCCTGGAACAACTATAGATCATTATGGTTTACCTTTTTTAGAACTGATGCCTGATCCGCATTCATGTGTGATTAATGTCTGAATTCCTCACATTGCAAATTATAACGAACTAAGGCTGGAACTATAGGTTGTATTGCATTACACAATTGATCGAAGGAATATGATGAACATATGGATATAGATATTGCGTGATTTGGTTCTACATTCTGACATACGCTCATATGAAACTGTATATATATATATTAAACAAAACTAAATTGTAGACTGCATTAATCTGTAGGATATGATGAATGAACTACAGACATAAATTTTGATATATTTACTCCTACACTCTAATATATCTCATGCTGAATTATATACTCCTGTTTGACTGTTTTATAGAATAATAGAGGCAAAATACAAATGAATCAATAATGGCTGCATATTTGGAAATTGTCTAGAAACTACCTGCATTCTGATTGTGATCCAGTCAGGAGGGGTGAATCATAACTTAAGTAGATTGTCTAATAACCCCACCCAGGTTCCCACCCCACAGACCCAAACCAAGGGTTGGGCATTCTGCCCCACAGGCCCGAGGAAAGGGTTGGGTCAAGGAGGGGTGAGGGTCCCACATAGGATCATGCCCCATAGGCCCGAGACAAGGGTTGGGCAATAGGACAGTGGTAGGCCTTGGGCTACTTAAGATTTTATGATTCCCCTCCCCTAGTGTGCTGAGTGACTCTTCTTACATATGTGTTTCCATCTGTAAGTATGATTATGTTGGATTCTTGGATACTAGATATTAAAGCTAACATGTAGCAATATGGACTTGTATGTACATGGTGATGCAGGTACTATTTCAAGAGGACGCTTGGGGTAAAGTAGACTATCCAATCCAAGATTATCTCAGTAAAGAGAACATTTAAAGAGAAGAAACTCTAAACCTAATCCACAAGCAAATTCTAGGGCAAACCGGGTAAGGGACATTACAGTGATAAGGAGCAACCATTGGAGCAAGATGACATGGCACAAGGTACAATTGCTTTCCTTTCAGGAGTTCCTAAGCATTATCCTTTTAGGGTAAAAGGTGTTGTGAAGGGACAAAGGGTAACTTGCTTGGTTGATAGTGGTGCAACACATAATTTCATTGATGAGGGTTTTGTGGTCAAGAGAGGACTACAAGTAGAGGAGTTTCCTAGATTCAGCATCTTGTTGGCAGATGGATTCAAGATGAATTGCACAAGGAAGATCTCACAGCTGAGTATTCAATTGAATAGCTACACATTTGTTGATGAGTTCTATGTAGTTGGTATTGGAGAGACAGATTGTATTGGGAATCCAATGGCTAAAATCTCTTAGTAGATACATTCAGAATTTCAACAAGATGGAGCTTGAGTTCACATCCGAGGGTAAGCAAATAATCTTTAAGGAAATAAACAATGGTACACCTATGGACGTGACAACCAAGAGAATGGAGGTTCAGATCAGCCTTGAGGCATGTGATTTTCAGTTGAACACATCGATTGGATCAGCACTTGATGAAGAGCATGCAACAAAGGAGGAAGATGTGCTTGAGGTTCTTGAAGACACTACACAAAGGTATGAGACTAGTTCTGATTTTCTGATTTGGAACAGCAACCCATCTTCACATAATCAGGAGATGGCAGTCATTACACATAAGGATGATAGTGGTAAGGAGTCTTCTATTGTTGACTGTTATGCCCTTACTTATATAGTGTATATGGTTATGAATAGTCGGCTTGTGGCTATCTTAACTCTTAATTAAGTCATATTATCATTATTATATTGTTATTTAGTTGTTTAAATCGGCCTAAGGCTTCTATAAGGCTATCTAAGTCGGCCTAGGTGATATCTTAGGCATAAATAGGTATATATAGGAGGTAGTGAGTCTCATTTCATATCATATTGTGTATTGTGTTCTCATTGAACACTGTTGGAGGTATCCCCCTCGAAGTGGATTAGGAGGTTGCCCCCTCAAAGTGGCATATTATTATCAAGTATTTGTAGCATATTTACTATTATATTCAGATATTGTTCAAGTTGTTTCATTACAAGTGGTATCAGAGCATGATCTTGGCACCGTAGAGGCAAGGTTTTTTCTCAATATTGGAGGCGATTTTGGGAAAAGCATAACTTTCAGATTTTAGCGAATTTTTTAAATATTTTTAAAGGGTTTTTGAAGACCATATTAAAGAAGCTACAATCCCGATTTTAGAGGAATTGGAGCAGATTTGAGCGAATTATTACAGAATTACGATTTCTACACAATTTATTTGAGATCTACATATCTCACACATCCTGCTGAATTGGATCGTAATTTGTATTGGGTTTTTTGAAGACATAATAGAGGAGCCTACAATCCAAAGATTGGAGAAATTGAAGCAAACATAAGCAAGTTATTGCAAAATTAGGGTTTCCAACAAATTCGCTCTCAAGGCTGCAAATTTGCTTATTTTTTGGAGTTTTTTCTGGGTAAGTAGTATCTTGGCTGTAGTAAGTTACAGTAAAAATTTTAGAAAATTTAAATTTCATTTGTGTGATTTATTGCAAAAATATTGGTTTCCATCATGATGAGGCTTGCAACAAGAGGCAAAAAGAATGTTGTCACACTGAGGAAATCCCCTGATAGGGATGGGGAAACAATAAAGGATATTAATCCCAATGAGGAAGTAAGTAAGGTCAAGGAAGAAATTTCCTCAATCAAGTTGGTGATGTGTGGCCTAAGAGGAGATATATCAGACATACGAAGCATGTTAAGCGCCTTTATGAATGAACCAAGAAAGGAGGTCTCAAGCAACCAAGAAGAAGAAGGAGAAGAAGCAGCAGCAGAAGAAGAACAAAAAGAAGCAGAAGAAGAAGAAGAACAAAAAGAAGAAGCGAAAGAAGTAGAAGAAGAAGAAGAAGAGGAAGAAACAAAAGAAAAATAAAAAGGCAATGAAGAAGAAGTGAAAGAAGAAGAACTTCCTAGTCAAGCTATTCAACCAATGCAAGGGTACCATGTACTATTCCTCACCTCTTCCTCTATGGCACATCAAAAGGTTCAAGTAAAGGAAGAACACATTCATCACCATCAAGAGCTAGATGCAAAGGGAAGACACATCTTGGAGCTGAAGTTAATTTTCCAGACACACATGAATAAGCTGAGGACATCAGCAGTTCCAAATTACCTCATTATAACGAAATATCTTCTAGTTGAAGTTACCACATGGGATGATGAAGATTATATGAAGAAACTACCACAATTGATCAGCGTTGAGGACAACGCTTTTGTAAAGGTGGGGGGCATGTTATGCCCTTACTTATATAGTGTATATGGTTATGAATAGTCGGCTTGTGGCTATCTTAACTCTTAATTAAGTCATATTATCATTATTATATTGTTATTTAGTTGTTTAGGTCGGCCTAAGGCTTCTATAGGGCTATCTAAGTCGGCCTGGGTGATATCTTAGGCATAAATAGGTATATATAGGAGGTAGTGAGTCTCATTTCATATCATATTGTGTAGTGGATTAGGAGGTTGCCCCCTCGAAGTGGCATATTATTATCAAGTATTTGTAGCATATTTACTATTATATTCAGATATTGTGCAAATTGTTTCATTACATTGACACTCAAGATTTGAGGGTTGAACATGAAGTACTTGTTGTGGATCCAAACCACAAGAGATATGATTTTGTATACCGTGGCATAGAAGAGGTAAACAAGACTCAAAGCATGTGTGATGAGTGGCTACGGAAAGCTAGAGAGGCTAAGTTGTTGTCTTCCCAAACAAGATAGCACCTACAGGAGGTCAAGGAACGTTGCAGACATATAGATCACGCAAGGCAGAAGAGAGAGGCTGGATCTTGCTAGCCTGTGAGTCTTCCTTCTTATGCAAATTAGTGACAAAGCTAGCGGATATCATCAAAGAGAAATTAGAAAAACTCAAATTTCTAAGGATAAAGTGACTAAAACTCCTTTGGAATTTGAGGCAGTAGAAGCAAACATGGATAGAGTGACAACTTTGATTATGCAAATAAAATTGATAGAAAATTTAACCTCATGATAGATATGATGAGGCAAATGTTTTTGATTACGAGGTAAAACAGGTTTTGAAGGGACCAAAAACCCTATTACAACATGCTGCCAAAAGATAAACCACAGCCAACCAATAGCCTAACAACAACTAAGACAAAACAAAACTATAGCAACAAAGCAAAGAAACAAACAACTAATTCAACTTTTTCAGAGTATCTGTTGCCTCCAATTCTTGTTTGTAGAAATCTTCATCCAGCTTCACGAAACCCAGCAATTCATTTTTCTCGTCCTGGAAAGTCTTCTTCTTGCTACCAAAGGTCCTGGTACTAGGGCCCCCCTCTTCGGCATTCTTAACTTGTTTACCCTTTCCTTTAATGCTCTAGTCCTCAATAACACATTCAGTCTACATGGTTGTCCCCATGATTACCTGCTCTTCGCAGAGCTCCCTCATCTTTTCGGCCAGAATCCTGATGCCCTCTACATTGTTATGGATGGTACATTGACTGATTTTGACAACCTTCTCCAAGTTTTGGTTAATTTCTTGTAACTCCTCCAGGGCTGCAATCCTCAAATCATAATCCTTCCTGATGTTACTCAGATCGTTTTCAATCTTGTCCATCTTTGGGATTGCTTCCCAGCTTTGAAAGATATCTTTATCTAGATCATCGTTGACCTCCTTGTTGTTGCCTATTCCATCCTACAATGCACTCAGCTTAACATTCAACCTGTTAATCTCAATAAGAAACCATTTGGTCATCTTGTGTTGACTGGAAACTGCCTCTCTGACCAAACCCAATACATTAGATAACTCTTCTATGTTGGCCACATTAGACACTAAGAAGGAGAACTCAGGAGGTAAGTTTGGTGTAGGATCAGGAATGAAGGGAAAGGGGATACCAATTCCCGGTTCCTCCATACCACAACCATAAACCTGAGCTCTCCTATTACTAGTTTCAGCTCCAACCACCTGACCAGTCATCTTGTTTATCTCCTTATCCATTCCGAACTTCTTCCCCTGACCAATTTCAACACCAACACTCTAGCTTTTCCCCTAGTTGACAGTGGCATCCTTAACACTTTGACCCTACATACCAATCTCATCCTTCCTATTCCCCTCAATCTCCTCACCAGTATGGGATCCTTCAGAACAGGAAACCTTCCTCTTACCTTTTTTATTCCTTTTGGGGGGTCTCTGTCATGTCCCTATATTAGTAATTTATAACTGAATCCATTATGTATTATTCATTCAAGTTAAAACATGAATAATATTATAAATGGAATATATTTAAATAATATTTATTTAAAACAATTAACAAAATACATTATTAGTATATTTATAAATAACACATATAAATAATATAATATAAATCATATATCATTTATTATTATATAAATGATATAATATAAATAATATAATGATATAATATAAATAAATAATAATATAAATAAACATCTTTTAACCTATCCTGTTATGATAGGGAGTTACGTATGGTTAAAACTAGTTTTACCACAAAAGGGAATTAATATAAAGTAATAAAATTTATAAAAGGGTAAGTATGTCTTTTACCACCAAGCATAATAAGAGACGTGCCTCTTCAAACATATCCCTTGAAAGGGAAATAAATGAAGTTGTGAGATAGAAGGAAAGGATCATCGACAAGATATCATAAATTAATGTATAGAGATATGTACATCAGCAGCAAAAGGGAGAAATGATTCAAGTAAAAATAGATATATATATAGTAGATAAAAGTTGTGGTGTCCCGATAGAGATCGGCACGATTAAACATTATTAAAAATTATATTTATGATAATACTATAATAATAATGATATTATAAGAACAATAATTAATAATATTATAATATATATAATAATAATTAAATGATGTCTATATATATATTTATAATAATAATATTATAATGATAATAAATAAGTAATATATTATAAAGTTATGTTAATAATAATACAACAATAGAATTCAAGTGCTAGCAAATATATATACATATCTGCTGGGTGTATAGAAGAAAGTAATATATTTTCAGATTTCTGAGAGTATATAGATATTCTAAAGTGAATTGTGATATTCACATAAGAACCCAGATACAATTTGAATTAATTACAAAATCATATGGATAATGATATAATAATATGGTGATGACAATAATAATGATCATTGATCATTATAATAATAGTGATTAATTATTATAATAATAATAATTGTTATGTAATATAAATTTTGCATAGTAAGTATATATATAATAATATAATATAGAGATTATAATAAATATTATAATAGAATTATATATATATATATATATATATATATATATATATGGTCTAATTGGAATCTACATGTATGAAAATAACAATATAAGATTAGTCTTAGAACTACATATAAGTAAGAAAAGATGATCCATTATGAATGAGATATAAAGGCAGAGGTCATATGAACTCAAGTAAATATGAAACTAATAGATGTCCTACATAAATGCATGATTCTTGTTTAAATAAGATAATGAGTACAAGAAGGTTATAAGTTCATAGTTATGAATATGAAATAGATTTGTAAAGGCATGATTACCCAAGGGGTAGATAATAGTCCTTAAACATTAATCATCTTCACCATAGAGATGGGGTGGAAAACAAGGATTGTAGTTGACCAATCCATGGGATAAATCATAGGCCTTGATTGACGAATCAAGGAAGATAATAAGCCCTCAATCTAGTATTGAAGGGATAGGCCTTGGTAGGAGAACCAAGGAATAATAGGCCTTGGTAGGAGAACCAAGGAAAATAATAGGCCTTGGCTGGAGAACCAAGGACTAATAGGCCTTGGTTGGAGAATCTAGGAAATAATAGGCCTTGGCTGGAGAACCAAAGACTAATAGGCCTTGGTTGACGAACCAAGGAATAATAAGACTTCAATTGAAGAATCGAAGGATTAGGCCTTTGATGTAATAGTCAAAGGAATAATGATGGACCCATGAGAATTGGGGTGACATTACATCCTTAACTATCTTCTCCCATAAGGTTAAAAGAATGATTAATAGGCTTAAGGTTATCTCACCCAAGGTAATTCATGAAGTATAAACAAGAAAAGCATATAGTTGTGAAAGAAATAATATATAGTTAAATATTAAAAGAAAAAAATAGAATACTAATGTGCTCTTTACAAGTTGAAATTGTTTGCAAGATTGCAGAAATTTTGGCTTGCTAGAAGGGGACAATACAGTCTCCACAGTTTTCCTTTTCCTATTTTTTGGGGTGTTCACTCCAACTTCATGGTCCGAATGGGGGATAGGAAAGACTTCCACAGAAGCCCCTGAGTCTTCCTCTACATCCCACTCCTTATCAGTATCATCCCCCTCAGTTTCAGTTTCACTAGTTATAGAATAATCCACAACCATCGGTTTACCCTTTTTCTTCCTCAAAAGTTTACCCTTAGTATTAAGGGTTGGGGCCTGGGCTTTCATATATTCCATATTAACAAAATGAGCCCTTCATGGATAACCAGTAACTTAGGGTTTTTTCTATTATCCTTTATAGCACAATCCATGGAAGCCAACAAATAGAAAGGAAAAGAGACAACCATCTTGTGGCGAAAGTGATTAAGAAGGGTAAAATGATAACAGTAAATAGCGGTAAACCTTCCCTAAAAGGAAATGTACCTCATAATGACTTCCGCCACCTCCACCCAGATAGGTTTGATGGAGCTACATTCGTAACCTCCAAATTGGAGCTTCACCAGCTTGCTTCTCTCCTTCCCTTTGAAGAATTGCTTTCTCTCCCGCCCTTCGGTCTTTAAAGACCTTTCTACCATTAGCGGAGAGGCCAGTAATATGAGCAATCAAGTCCTCACTTATCAGCAATTCCCGACCATAGGCATGCAGAGTGTGATTCTTCCATCCTTCAACAAACATAACAGTCGTTGCCGGGTCATAACCATGCAATTTCTCCATATAGAGAACTAATCCCCCTTCCTCCACAATCTTCCAAACATGTGTATTTCTGCAGAACCCATCACAGGATAAGAGCTCCACCCGACTCCTGTCACCACCCATCATTTTCACAATTCTTCTTAACTCTTTGCTCTGGTTCATACTCTCAAGATGAAAATGGATTATGTGTTGGACTCTACGAATGGAGCTAATAAGAAAAGTGCTAGAAACACCCAGAAAGCATGTGAGACTGTCATCAATCCTTACAAACTTAACCTCCAAATAATGCAAATCTCTAATGGCATTCATGAGAAATTATTGTTTGAGCTTCGATGGGAATAGAGGAGTACTCTTCCCATTGTTTTAATGATTGGAATTTAACCCCTTCGTTGGCAAAGATGTCAGGAACTCCATTGCCCTCAAAGTAAATGTGAGATAGCTATATCATCGAAAGTGTCCACCATACTTACAGTGTCCCTAATGAGAGTGTCAATAGTCCAACTAGAACTTTGCTCTTTCTTAAGACATTGGATAATGTTGAGGGAGTCTCCCTCTATCCAAATTTTTTTAAACCTTTTGAGAAGGACATTTTGATCCCATTATAGGCCACCGCAGCTTCAGCATAGCGGATGGTTTGGATACCCAAAGGGAGTGCCACCGCCGAAATGATGAGGCAAATGTTACATAGGATAAATAACGAAGAAAGGTCTCATAATCAAGATAGTGGGGAAATCTCTAACAGTAATAATAATAAACAAAAAGGTTACACGCAAAGAAGCAAGATTGGATCTGTTGATAGACCCCTTCATCCTAATTTCATTCAAAGGGGAGAAGAAGCTTCCTTTGGGGAAACACAAAATTCAATACAAGGCAATATCATCACTTGTTATGAATAATATAGAAACCTCCCTAAAGAAATTCGAGAGGCAATGTCTCTCACAAATTACATGAATATGAAGAGAAGCAGAAATGGGTCAAGAATGGAACCTAGGCCCCAACCAAAACAGAATGAACATCAACAAGCTTTGAGTAAGTTAACATTATCTACATTTGATGGATCTAATAAATGCACTGCTCATGCATGGGTGCACAAATTAGACACATACCTATCATTAAAACCAATGACCGAGGATGATGCCATAAAATTTGCAACCTTAAACTTGGAAGGATCAGCTCAAGAATGGCGATACCATGGGTTGGTTACCCAAGGTCACGAACTGATAGACACATATGATGAATTCTACAAAAGGTTGATCAAGAGGTTTGATAGAAAGGACCCTAAAATCCACTTTAGATAGTTAGCAGTAGCACAATTAAAACAAGAAGGAACAGTGGAGACATATGTAGAAGAATTTCAAAAATTATTGGTGATGGTGCCTAATGTTTCGGAAAGAAGATTGATTGTCCTTTTTATTCAAGGGCTAACTGAACCTCTTAGGGGTTTAATTAAGGCATTTGATCCATTAACCCTTCAAGATGCTATCAAAAGAGCTTTGAATTTAGAAACTTTTGTAGCCGAGAATAAGTTCCTTCATAAAACCCCTCCTATAGAGCCGAATAAGAAACATTTTCAAGAAGATTTCTCTCAACAAAGGGTATTACCGCCAAAGAACAATTTTGATGAAGTAACCAACAATGAGCTCCGCTGAAACGAATTATGTTTTTCTTGCAGAAAACCATGGCAACCCGGACATCATTGTTTGGGAAAAGGTCAATTACATTACATAGAAGTAAATTCTGATGAGGATTCAAATAAAGGGGAATCAGAAGCAGAAACTAAAGAATGTGAACCTGAATCAAAAACAAAAGAGGAAGGTGAACATATAGGGGATGCACTGGCCACATTGTCAGGTGCTCCTATATCTCATCCTTTGAAAGTACAAGGAGTTATACATGGGCACAAAGTTATAGTTCTAATTGATAGTGGAGCAACACACAACTTCACAGATGAAGCATTGGTTGCTAGAAAAAAATTGCAAACAAAAAATTTTGATGGATTCAAGGTCATAATGGCTGACGGTTTTAACATTCCATGTACCAAGAGAATTCAGCAATTGGAGATCACCCTTGGTAGACACAAGATGCGAGATGACTTCTATGTGGTAAGCATGGGGGAAACAAATGTGGTTTTAAGAGTGCAATGCCTACACTCCTTGGGAGAGTTTACTCAGAATTATCAAACTATGGAGCTAAGATTCAAATCAGAAGGCAAAGAAGTAGTATTACAAGGCATTACTAATGAAGCAACTAGAGTCGTGTTGTGACCAAATCACACATCACCCCATCGTGATGGGGACCCCCCTTAGTTTGCTTTATTCTCCTTAGAGTCAGTTCACCTCAGAGTTAGCTCACCTTAAGGTCCGTCAGTCAATCAAACTTTGTAAAGGCATTGTAGAATCTCCTCGAAGATCATGAGTGAAGGTATTGAGTTGAGACAACATCTTAGGCGCACTTTGTTGTTCATTTCACCCCTGTTAAGCGCCTAGGGAGTATGTGACCCTCAAGTGAGTCTTTGGAGGTACTTCATGTTTTGACGCCTTGTCTCACTCAGATTATCCTAAGGGGCGCCTAGTAGAGGGAAAATTCTAAGTTTTATCATCATGAACATACTTGAGTGTGGGAAGGTTTGTTGAGCGCCTAGGATAAAGAGCTTTCAAAATGGACCAAAATCAAGCTTAAAAGACAAGGGCGCACCTTGTCACCAAAGGCATCTTTATGCGCCTCCATTGGCTTTGGCGCACTTTATGCCTCCTCTTACCTCACCCTGGCACCCCTCAGGTGGCAGTTTAACCTTTTTAGCACCTTGATGCAAGAGGAACTCACTTTGAGCGCCCTATGTTGAGAGAACTCTTTATTGACGCCTTAAAGGGGTAAGGCATGTATGTTAAGATGAATTCAAGGTGAAGAGAACTTCATGATAAGGCACCCTTCTATTTCCAACTCATCAAGTTTTGGCGCCTATTCCACATAAATCATTTAAACGATGGTTCCTTGGTGAAGGACCTCCAGTTTGGCGCCTAAACTAGGGTTTCCAGTAAGAGCGCCTTGTATCAAATGGGCAAGTCTCAGTAGATGAACTCTAAACGCACCTTAAGCCTCCTTTTAACACCTATTGGTGCCTTCATGTGGAATCTTGCCTGCTTTAGCGCCTTGTGGAGGGAATGGAGAAGGTTGTCTTAGGAGAATGATTGAATCTTCATGAGTGCCTTGGAGGAATGCAAAAATAAGTCACTACCTTTATGAGCGCTCTGGATTTAAAGGTTTGGAGAGATCATCTGGATGGCGCCTAGAAGAGTGAGAAAGTAAATCATGTGTGTTGGCGCCAATCTATGTTTGAGTTATCCATTATGGGCGCCCATTCAATACAGAATAACTAGGCAATGGCGCCTTGGTGGACAACCTTGTAGTTGAATGAAAATGAGTTTGAACGCCTTTATTTGGAGGTTTGATCAAGTCTAGTGAATAAGTGTGCAAGTTCCCAAAGACCTAAGACGCTCCTTTGAAATTGCCTTAGATGATTGAGCACAAAGCAAACACGTTTGAATGAGAAGAAATTCATGATCTAGCACCCTATGATTTAGCGCCCTTGCTTGGAACCTCTTTTGGCGCTCCTCAAGTAGATTTTTGATCATTTTGGCACCCCCCATGTTCAAACTCATCAAAATTGGCGCCTAAACTAAAGAAACTCATATGAGCACCTTAGTCAGTATGGTCAAATCTATCTTATGTGGGCACTTAAAGGTGAATTGAGTCAGAATAGTCCCTCTTAAGCGCCTAGAGGTGAGAACGAAGTTTTGGTAAAGTAAAAGTGTGAAATCATCTTGGAATGGCGCCTAGCATCTATTGTTAGTAAATGAAGCAAGGAGTTACTTTAGACAAAGGCACTCCCTTTGTTCCTTTCACTTAATTATGAGCGCCTAGGCACAGTGTTGGTTGTGAAGACGATTTGAGCACCTAGAGGAATGGAGGTTGAGTTTGAAGAAGAATGACCTTATGGGCGCCTTGATGGGAGCACTATGAAGACCTTCTGATTGATAGTAGATGAGAGGTCATTGAGGTAAGTAAGATGATTTGAGCGCCTTGGTTGAAAGTTGTTAAAAGATCTCAAGAAGTGTTAAGAACTCTAAAGAATGGAACAAGCTTCATCTAATCAACAGGCGCCCTTCCTTGTTCAAATAGCCTCCAGAGAGCGCCTAAGGGAAGAATTGATTTTCAAGATGAGTTTGGGCGCCTAGAGGGATTCACAGAGTGAGCGCCTTGAAAGAGAATGAGGTGAGGAGTTTGGCGCCCCTAAAGTGTTTTCTTTACCTAATTTGGCACCTTGTATATGTTTGAAATGAGGATATTGTTGGCACCTTTCAAGATAAGTTTGGCGCCCAAAAGGTTTTGATTTAGAGAACTATATTAAATGCCTAATTTAAGGCTGACCCCCTTTGCCAACCAGCATTTAATAAGGTAAAGACCACTATATAACATGAGCGCCCTCTCTTCATTTGGTCATAATTCAATTGCAAGTGGAGCGAATTTTCTAGGAGAAGAGCGAAATTATCAAGAGGAGCGAATTTCTTGAGGAATAGGAGGAGAATATTAAGGGCAGACCTACATTTTGGAAGACTAATTTTGACATTTTACCTCTGATTTTGTCATTTTAATACTGATTTTATCATTAAATCCAGAAATCTGCATTTTCTAGATCAGAAAATTGATACAAGGTATGTTTCAATCACTTTCTTTACTTCATAAATTGCCTTTTATTTATTTAATTTTGTAGATTATCATGATTTTATCATCTAAAATCAGGTTTATGAGGGTAAAATCTATCATTTCAAGTTACTTATTCGAGTCTAGTCTTGTAGATAAATGGGCATGACAGCGAAGGAGAGGCAAGTGATGATCAAGATGGATGCCAAGTCCACCATACCCGACTCCAAGCTCAAAACTCATTGGAAGAACGTGGGAGATACCAACATGGGACACGTCAACCTTGAGGAGACAAAGGACTTTTTCCTCGCCATCACAAGGAATGAAGACATCAAGGCCATTGCGAAGAGTGGAATTGTTCAAGCAGCATGCTTCCCACCTACCTTGCCTAACACTGAGTTAGTGTTGGAATGTGTTCAGCGTTATGACAAACAGAAGAGACAGATTATAGCTAAAGACGGGACTGTTCTCGCCTATCTACAAAGAGAAGCCATCCAGAAGATCTTCAACATCCCAAGACGAAAGGGAGTGTTCATCTGTCCTACAACTGCTCAATGTAGTTTTGAAGGCAACCCCAAGCACTACATGCAAGAAGTGAGAAAGAAGTGGATGACTGATTCATCAATCAAAATATACAACTCTGAAGATCCAAAGTATCACAAGGCAGACTTCAAACAAGAGATAAGTTACTTCATCATGTTCTTGAATCGAGTAACAAGTAGGCCTCAATCATCTTCTTTCGAAGGATGGATGTATACTTATTTTGATCATGTGTTTACAAAGAATAAGATGGTTGACTGGGCTAGCCTTATAAGCCATTGCCTTGATGAGCAGTTTGAAAGGTTTGATGAAACAAAGTCATTCTTCATGACTTCATATCTTGTTTACATCCTAGCAAGAAATGTGGTTTATAAAGGATTAACAGCTAAAGGAGAAGTAGGTACAAAGTCTGGACAAATTCTTTCACATCAATGTTATCCTCAGCTTCATTTGAAGAATATCAATCATTACAAGAGGTTCAATGATGCCTTTGCCATGTTCATAGTGAGAAAGTTGCGAGGAGAATTGCATAGAAGACTAACAGGTGCTACTAGAAACTTCATCAAGCAATATGGAAGATGCTACATTCAATATGACAAGTTTACCTATATCAAGATTCAGGGTTTCACATCCTTTCCGTACAGATTGCCTAGATATCCTACCAATAGGATGGTGTTGCTAGAGGTTTCAAAACAGTTGTTAGAGTTTCAAAAAATGCAAAGGGCAAGAAAGAAAGCCGGAGTTCAGTTTCCTCTCCAGCTTGGTAGATATTACTCCTGTCCATCACTTCAAGCAGCTGAGCATTCAAAGGTTGAGCTTCAGGCATATCATCTACATCCTCACAATTCAAGGAGGGAGAACTTCGATCCACATGGAGCTATTAAGCAGTCATATTCTTCCTACAGGCATATTGAGCAGCTTGAAGATCATTGGGCTAATGCCATTGATGATGATGATGTCAGGATGCAAATGTGTTCAAGATTGAAATGGGATTTAGTGAGAGCTACTAAGGTATTAAGGATTTCTGATCAATTAAATGATGAAAGAACTCTTTCAGGCAATGAATACAATAAGATCTGGAACCTGCCTTATGATATCAACTGGGCTGATAGAGAAAGGGTTCATGATGAAGGATTGAGAGAGCCTATCATTGCTATCACTGAAGAGCAAATAAAAGAGCAAGTACAAGCATTGATAGATGAAGGAAAGAAACTTACCTACATCAAGATGGGAGAAATAGAATAGCAGGAACAGCATAGTGCACCTGGTAGAAGTTCACAGAGTAAGGACAATGAAAGAGATTCAAGTCAAGCAAAGAAAAGAAAACAACTTGAATCCGCACAAGGAGAATCAAGTAAGAAGAAGAAAAGGATAAGTATTGAAACTGCTTCTTCCAGACAGCCAGGTGATACTCCGCTAAATCAAGACATAGTGGTGCGTGTTGAGGATGTAGTTCCAGAAACTCCATTTGAAGAAGTGCCTTCAAGTCCACATGATACTGAGATCATTGATAAAGCTAACACTGAAGACAAGGACGAAGCTGAAAAAGAGTCATTGCCTGTATAGGGAAAGCAAATGCAATAGTTACAGGATCTTTCATCATTGCCAGAGTGGCTACAGGATAGAATCAGGGAAATTACGAAGTTGAGAAATATGCTCCTATTCCAGTTGATGAGTTACTTCTAGATATGTCTAATGAAAAACCAAAGAAGAAAGCAACTATTCTTTCAAAGATCACTAAAGATGAAATAGGTGTAAGGAAAGTTCATGTAGCAGTTCCAAGGCTTGAGAAGAATATAGAAGATATAACGCCTGATGATTATGACATAAATACAATCAGTTTGGGTCCATTGACAGGAATGCAAGTAGAAGAAGAACTTCAGGGTTCAATTGATAATGCTTGAGCTATCATAAGGCAAGAGACAGAAGATAGAATTAAAGCTGAGCAAAGGTGTCAAGCCTTGGAGCAGTATATTCATCACTTGGTTCATCCTATTCGTCAACAGGAAAGAGTTTCTACACCTCCATCTCTTCTTCCTCCGGAAACAGTTGTACATCTTGAGGAGTTGAAGTCTTCATCTCACAGGTTGAAAGATTGGATGAAAAGATCAAAGGAAACTACATGTAAACACCTGGAAGATATTATGCAAGTGTATGATAAGATCGTTGATCTTAAAGAAAGGGTACTTGCATTGTTGACAGTTTGTGCTGAGTTCAAGGCTATCAAGGAACAATACCTACCGCATTTGAAGAGCTTGATGGAGACTTCAGTTGATGATTTGATACATGCTGAAGTGATTGAAGAAGGCATGACATATAACTTCTCTTCTTGGTATTATTGTTTTCGCAATAAAGGACAGTTACTTGATAAAGTAGAAACGGACATGTCAAGACTAAGGAGTGTACTTCAAAGAATTTAAGATGGAATACATGCATCCTTAATGAAGATATGTAACCCATTTGGAGAGATGACTCTTGATAATATGAAAGAACAAGTTCAAGCTTTCTACTTTCAAGAAGATGATGTTTCTGATGAAAAGCTTGATAGTATATTCTCACTTGCTGTCCACCTAGGCGCCAACAAAGCGAGGATGACTGATTGGGAGAAGACACTTGGCCTCTATTCAGATGATGTACTTGAAGCTGAAGGAACCACTCAAAACACGCCAAGTGTACCTTTGGATGATGTCAAGCAGATAGTGTCCAGATTCATTGAATATCAAAATTCTAGTGATGGATATTCACATGGAGACTCCTCATAGGCTAGTGATGTGTCATCCTTATCTTCTTAGAAAGCGTGCCTTCATTGCCTCTTTCATATACTAAAAATAGGAGTTTGTTATAACTACTTGTGATGTGGCATGATCTAGTCCATTGGCTTTGCCGATCGATCTTGACCCTTCATACATTTTGAGGTCTATAAAAGGGCTCCTTTTGCTCTCATTTGTACGATTGAAGACTCTGAAAATTGTTGCAAGAGCTCTCTGAAATAATATAAGACTCATTGTTTGGTGATTCTATATATGTTTCTAAGTGTTGCATGGTTTGGATTTCTTCAAACGAGTATTAAGATTAGATTAAGTTTTCTTTAAGTATATGTTAGTTGGTGGAAGGCTTCATTATTGTTTACGGTGAAATCTTTATGTTCATACCATTTGTAGTTTGTGGCTTGCAAATTGCAGTGTATGGTTGGTCTGAACAAAACTGAGCTTAACTTTGATCCCTATGTTTGTTGAATCTTTCATGAGCATAAGTGATTTAAATATCTTGTATAACCTTAGAAGATTGCACCAGTCTTGTGTAGTTGTCAGACTTGGCGAAGCAAAATTTGGTTTGATTTCACTTGAATAGTAATCATCCCTACATCTAGGATTAGATTAGTGTTACCGAACCCTCTCATCTTTTGTTCTTTTTATCAATTTGGTTACGATTAGGATCAAGCACTTCATTGCCATATCATACGTCATAAATTGTGGTACTTAGATACTCCAGTGTCCACCCCTTCCATTGAATCAACTAGTTGTCGAACAATTGTGTAAGTCCCTTTGTGTTTACCAGCAGAATCGTACTAAGTCACTGAGCTATCCCTTACAAAATCATAAGAAAAGGAACCTTGGAGTCGTCTTATTTGATCACTTTGTTCAGCATTCGAGAGGCTTTGCTCAAGAGAGAGTTAGATACTATGTATTTCACTCTATTGTTGACTTGTCGAAAAACAATCATCAACAAGTCGTATTAGCAAAAAGAATGGATAGGTGTTGTAAGAGCAGACAAGTATCATGGGCCGCACAATGTTTTGCAACTACTACAAGTAAGAAGTTCTTATATAAACCATTTCCGACTGAGAGTCATCTTGATCACTTTCTCCAATCATATCAATGCTACATGGGAGAGTGCAGAAATTCTTCAACATCCAAATTTACAATCACTTGAGGACAAGCAATCTTGGGAAGGGCAGACTATAATGCCCCCGCCTAAATTTTTCGTGCACCTTGAGGGATTGGAGTGAGCAATAAATCATTGGGGATCCTAGACGACAGCAGATATGATACTGGGAATCATGAATATTTGAATTACAATTGTTGTTACACCAGAGGCGAATATTATCAGTATCATCCCATAAGTTGGCTGACCAGCTTGGGCCGTAAACATTTATTGAATATAGAAGAAATTGATGTCGTGTATGGACCGCTATGTATTGGCATCCTTATTGAAAACTTGAGTGGTTTTATCATATTTCATTCCAGCAATTGATTCGCTTAATATTAATAAAGTTCAAGGATACCTACGATTTCCTTAAGAAAGTGGTTAAGTCATAACAAAATGAAATTAAGATTGAAGTTTAGTTTTAGCAAAAGTCAAGGGGCATTATGAAGAGTTATATCTATTCAAGAAAGAAGGTATATAAGAGGAATCCTGTCATGTCCCCATTTCCGGAATGATCACCTATGGAGGAGTTTGTTATAGCCTATTCACCATTCCCATAGGCCAACTCTAGTGGTAAGGGGATGATTTGTGGTTGAGCTAGGACCTTGAAGGCTTGGAGAACGGAAAGTTGGCTCAACACTCTATTTTTATTTGTATTTTTGGCTAGTGGTATTTTATATTATTTTATAAAGCCAAAAAAAATAACATTGTTTCAAGCCAAGGCAAAAATGAAAGGATTGGAAAACGAAAAGTGGAAAATAAATAAAATTTAATCTTTAATAATATTTTTATTTATTTATTTTTCCCAAAGGGAAATCAACGCCAAGGAGAAAAAAGAAAAAAAGAAAATATTATTATTTTCCCTTCCTAAGCGCCACCGCCCAAGGAGGAGGAAAAAATAATTAAAAAATAAACAAATATTGGAGTTGATTTCTTTGTCGGCTAATGGACTTCAAAAATCATTAAATTATATTTTATAAGGGTGTCCAAGGAAAAAGTATAAGAAGAGGTCATTGGCATCATTTTTGACATCTTTGATCATTTGATTTTGCATATTGAGTATTTGCTCTTGGCTGAAAGTGATTTTTAGTTTGTTCAAGGTGGTGATCCCTTGAATTATTGTGGCTTGGACAAAAACCCAATCCACCATGAGAGATGGATTCATGTGGAGTTCATCATTGGGCTTAACCAGAGGATTTTAATGGAGATATAGCTTCAAAATTTTTGAGCTTCATGAGTAATTCAGTTTCAATTAGGGTTTGAAGGATTTATTTGCAGGTTTCTTGAAGAATAAGGCAGATCGGGACATAAATTGGTAATAATTTGCACCTAGGGTCTCATTGCTCCTCTTTGGCACATTGGCACCACCTTTTTGACGTATATTTGGGTGTATTTTCATCATACAGCTTGCTGGAATTTTATATCAGACATAATCAGGTTCATATCAGCTATATGTTAGAGGGTTTGATCGTCACATTTCAAAGGAATAAGGGTTTACCATCATCCTAGAGTCAAATCGCCTCAATTCCAGCTTATAGCGATCCAAATTGGATGAGTTCTTGGACATTTTTTGGCTAGGGTTTGTGATCAGATCTTGCATCAGCTATTACAAGGTTTACAACAGTCATATCAGACCTCAAATCTGCTGTTACAGTTGGTTTTTCATTCATACTTTGTTGGGTATTTCATCAATTCTTCATTGGGCTTCATCTTCACTAAGGCGACTAGGGTTTGGACCAATATTTTGGCATTTTTGGATGTATTTGGAAGTCTGAAATTGAAATCAGACTTGACTGATGTAATTCACAGCCAACATCATTTGTAATCAGCCATCTATTTCAATAATGAAGATAAGCTTTCATTCTGGGTATGTTCATCTATGCTTTATGTGAGTTGTTTGGTTAAATAATATCATCTTTTCATGTTGTTTGAATGTGCATTTGCAACATTTCTATCTCTATGATATTTCAAACACATTGGTGAAAATAAAAATTGAAAACCCTAAGTACATTGCAAGCAAATCAAATCAGAAAATTCAGATCTACAAGGGGAAAAAAATTCAGTTTAGATAAGATAGGTATCTTACGGTGGTATCAGAGCTTGGATCCTGCCAGCCTATGGGGTTATGAGCTACGTCAATCCACTTCCATATCATTAGAGAAAAAGAACAGGTACAAATCAAGGCAATATGGGAGATAGAAGAGTAGGTAATCCACCACGGGATGACATTGGTGAAATGATGAGAGATATGATAGCTGGTCAGCATATGATGGCAACAAAATAGCATACTACAAATGATAATCACACAAATGATGGCTACACAGAATCAGATGTTGCAGGTTTTGACACAATCATTGAACAATATACAAGTCAATCAAGCTAATCTAGCTAATACAGGTGTTGGTAGTGTTGTTGGATCCCCTCGTGCAAGGAGGACACACACAACTACTATGGATAGGCCTATGCAGCACACTTTTCTTCCTAGAGAAGAAAAGGTTGATGACAAGATACAGGTTGAGGAAGAGGAACCGCCTTTTGATGAAGATTTGATATCCATGGTTGATGAGTATGATGCACTTCCTGAGCATGTCAAAGATCGCATAAACTTCAACAATTATATGAATCAAAAGAGGGATCGACGAAGAGTTAGGGTTGAGAGGCAAAGAAGACAACAACCTAAGCAACCTAAGGAGTATAAGGATGCATTGAACAAAATTCCTCTACCTAACTTTGATGGCAGCGGCAAAATCAATGCGAGAGCATGCGTACACAAGCTTGACACTTTTCTTACACTCAAGCCAATGAGTAAGGAAAAGGCCATACACTTTGCTACTATGCATTTGGAGGGATTGGCTTATGATTGGTGGAACCATGGACTTGTTTCACAGCATCATAACAAGATCACTTCATATGATGAGTTCACACACAAACTCATTACTAGGTTTGACATGAAAGATGTGGAGGTCTACTATAGGGATTTAGCCCAATTGAGACAAGTTGGTAGAGTGGACTCCTATGTTAATGAGTTTCAGAAGATTGCGGTGATGGTTCCCAAAATGTCAGATAGGAGAGTGATGATGTTATTTGTTGAGGGTTTGAATGACAAGATAAGAGGATTGATCAAAGTTCATAGGCCAAGTACACTTGATGAGGCCATTGAGCTTGCACTTGATTTAGACACTACACCTACATTCACACCACAAAAGAAAAGTTTTAAAGGCTCGGGTTCTAATCAGAAAAAAATTAATCAGCCTAAGTTTACTCCTTCTTTGGACGAGATGAGAAATGAATTGAGAAGGAAGAAACTATGCTTTTCTTGCAAGCAACCATGGGAAGTAGGACATAGATGCCTTGGGAAAGGCAAAGCACATCTTATTGAGGTTATTTCAGATGATGAGAGTGAGACTCATGAGGATACAGGTTCAGATCATGATGCTGATCATACAGAGTAGCAGCCTACATTGGAGCTTGAGGCTAATGATACAGGCAGTACAAGTTCAATTACTATTGCATCTCTTTCAGGAGTACCTAGGTATCATCCTTTTCATATGAGAGGGGTACTTAAGGGAGAGTGAGTCACTTTTTTAGTTGATAGTGGAACCACACATAATTTCATTGGTGAGGGATTGGTTATGAGGCGTGGTTTACAAGCTAAGGACTTTGCAGGTTTCACAGTGACAGTTGCAGATGGTTTTACCATGAGTTGTTAGAAGAAGGTATCTTAGCTTAGCATTCAAATGGGTGACTATACATTGACAAATGATTTCTACATGGTTGGACTTGGTGAGATAGACATTATTTTGGGAGTCCAGTGGTTACAGTCACTTGGCCGATACATCCAGGATTTCCAAAAGATGGAGTTAGAGATTGTACATGATGGGAAGAAGATTGTGTTGAGAGCACTTTTTGATGGAGGACCCAGGGTTGTTTTAGCTAGGCGTATGGAGCCTGTTTCATCATGATGATGTTGCATGGGCAGCCCGGGTCTTTGTATCTTCCAAATCTTCTTCCGATGGTCCACAGTATCATGTAGATATCCAATCTGTATTGGATAAGCACAGTATGGTATTTGGTGATATTCCTCCAAGTAGACCACCAAATCGTGGATTTGAGCATGTGATTGAGTTAGAGAAAGGCACCAAGCCCATCAATATTGCACCATATCGACATCCTCGACATTTCAAGATAGAAATAGAGAATACTATTAAGGAGTTGATTGATATGGGAAACATTCAACCTTCATCTAGTCCATTTGCTTCTTCGATTGTTTTGGCGAAGAAGAAAGATGGGACTATGCAGGATGGGACTATGCGGATGTGTATTGATTATAGAGTGTTGAACAAGAAGACAATCAAAATAAGGTACCCTGTACTCAGGATCGATGAGCTACTTGATGAGCTACACGGGGCCGTGTATTTTTCTAAGATTGATCTCCATTCAGGCTATCATCAGATTTGTGTTCGTGATGAGGACATACATAAGACAGCATTCAGATGCCATTATGGACACTATGAGTTTTTGGTTATGCCTTTTGGTCTTACTAATGCACCTGCTACATTTCAGTCTTGCATGAATCATGTGTTCAATAAGTAGTTGCGTAAGTTTCTATTGGTTTTCTTTGATGACATATTGATATATAATAAGACATGGGAGGAGCATCTTCGACATCTTGATGAGGTACTTGGTGTTATGGAGGCCCAATCATTGTATGCTAAGACTTCCAAGTGTGAGTTTGGGATGGAGGAGATTTTTTATTTGGGGCATGTGATTAGTGTCAATGGAGTTAGAGTTCATGAGGAGAAGATCAAAGCTATCCAGGATTGGCCTACTCCAAGGAACATTTCTGAGTTGAGAGGTTTCTTGGGTTTATGCAGCTATTATAGGAGGTTTGTTAGAGGCTTTTCACATTTGGCAACACCACTTACAAATCTCACTAAGAAGGGGGCATTCCTATGGTCTAATGAGGCACAAATGGTTTTTGATCGGCTTAAGTAGGTGATGAGTACCGCTCCAGTTTTGGCATTACCAGATTTTACACAATCCTTTGTACTTGAGTGTGATGCATCAGGTGATGGTATTGAGGTTGTTTAGATGCAGAATAGGCATCCCATTGCATTTGAGAGTAGGAAATTGAGGGATGTTGAGCATCTTTATTCCACCTATGACAAGGAGATGCTTTCCATTATGCATGCTTTGGCAAAGTTTCGTCAGTACTTGGTAGGTGCGAAGTTTGTGGTTAGGACCGACCACAATAGCTTGAAATACTTCTTGGAGCAAAATGATTTGAATGAGAGACAACAAAAATGGGTCTCTAAGATACAGGCATATGATTTTGACATCCAATTTGTAAAAGGTAAGACGAATATTGTAGCGGATGCACTTTCTAGGAGGCCTACCATTTGCTCTTTGAGTGAAATTTCAGCTGATTGGAAATCTCAACTTTTAGTTGAGTATTCCAAGAGTACATTTGCATGCAAGATCATGGATGGTTTGATTCAGGATGATAAGTATAAGGTTGTTGATGATATGATATATTATAAGGACAGGATACGTTTGGTACCTAAATCAAAACTTAAGCAGCAGATATTGCAAGCCATTCATGACACACCTCTAGCAAGGCATTCGAGGTTTTTCAAAACCTACAAGCAGATTAGAGAGAGATATTCATGGCGAGGTCTCAAGGATGATGTGTTGCAGCATGTTAGAGAGTGTTTGACTTGTCAGCAGAACAAGTCTGAGCATACTTTTCCAGCACGTCTACTTCAGCCATTGCCTATTCCAAAGCAGAAGTGGGAGAGTATCTCTATGGATTTCATTACAGGTCTTCCAAAGGTACAGAGCAGAGATTGCATATATGTGGTTGTTGACAGATTAACCAAATATACACACTTCTATGATATTTCATCAGACTATTCAGCGCTGCAGGTTGTTCTTTAGAGAGGTGTTTCGTTTGCATGGCCTTCCAAAGACTATTGTCAGTGATCGGGATAGTAGGTTTATCAGTGTATTTTGGCAAGAGCTATTCCGATTAGCTAGTACAGAATTGACACTGAGCACTAGTTATCACCCTCAAACAGATGGGCAAACTGAGATAATAAATAAGTGGATTGAGGGTTATCTTCGCAATTATGTTGCGGGGCAGCAGCGTGCTTGGATTAGGTGGTTATATCTTGGCGAGTATTGTTACAATACCGCCTATCACATGTCGATTGGCATGTCTCCATTCAGGGCTTTATATGGATATGATGCATTATCTTTCATGGATTTAGCCTTTGGTGATAGTAGAGCTCCTAGAGCCAAAGAGTTGATGCAAGATACACAGAACATCCTTAAGACACTTAAGGATAATATTCAACAGGCACAAAATCAGCAAAAGATGTATGCTGATAGAAATCGTATTGAGAGGATATTTGATGTTGGTGACTTGGTATTTTTGCGCCTACAGCCTTATAGACAAAGTACTTTGAAGAAGAGTGGTGTAGAAAAACTCAAACCATGGTTTATGATCCCTACAGAATTGTGAGGAGAGTTGGAGAGGTAGCATATGACCTTGATTTGCTAACTCTAGTGGTAAGGGGATGATTTGTGGTTGAGCTAGGACCTTGAAGGCTTGGAGAACGGAAAGTTGGCTCAACACTCTATTTTTATTTGTATTTTTGGCTAATGGTATTTTATATTATTTTATAAAGCCAAAAAAAAACATTGTTTCAAGCCAAGGCAAAAATGAAAGGATTGGAAAACGAAAAGCGAAAAATAAATAAAATGTAATCTTTAATTATATTTTTTATTTATTTATTTTTCCCAAAGGGAAATCGACGCCAAGGAGAAAAAAGAAAAAAATTAAATATTATTATTTTTCCTTCCTAAGCGCAGCAACCCAAGGAGGAAAAAATAATAAAAAAATAAACAAATATTGGAGTTGGTTTCTTTGTCGGCTAATGGACTTCAAAAATCATTAAATTATATTTTATAAGGGCGTCCAAGGAAAAAGTATACGAAGAGGTCATTGGCATCATTTTTGACATCTTTGATCATTTGATTTTTGCATATTGAGTATTTGCTCTCGGCTGAAAGTGATTTTCAGTTTGTTCAAGGTGGTGACCCTTGAATTATTGTGGCTTGGATGAAAACCCAATCCACCATGAGAGATGGATTCATGTGGAGTTCATCATTGGGCTAAACCGGAGGATTTTAATGGAGATATGGCTTCAAACTTCTTGAGCATCATGAGTAATTCAATTTCAGCTAGGGTTTGAAGGATTTCTTTGCAGGTTTCTTGAAGAATAAGGCAGATCGGCACATAAATTGATGATATTTTGCACCTAGGATCTCATCGCTCCTCTTTGGCACATTGGCACTACCTTTTGGAGGTATATTTGGGTGTATTTTCATCATACAGCTTGCTGGAATTTTATATCAGACATAATCAGGTTCATATCAGCTATATGGTAGAGGATTTGATCTTCACATTTCAAAGGAATAAGGGTTTACCATCATCTTAGAGTCAAATCGCCTCAATTCCAGCCTATAGAGATCCAAATTGGAGGAGTTCTTGGACACTTTTTGGCTAGGGTTTGTATCAGATCTTGCATCAACTGTTATAGGGTTTACAACAGTCATATTAGACCTCAAATCTGCTGCTACAGTTGGTTTTTCATTCATACTTTGATGGGTATTTCATCAATTCTTCATTGGACTTCATCTTCACTAAGGCGGCTAGGGTTTGGACCAATATTTTGGCATTTTTGGATGTATTTGGAAGTCTGAAATTGAAATTAGACTTGACTGATGTAATTCACAACCAACATCATTTGTAATCAACCATCTATTTCAATAATGAAGATAAGATTTCATTCTAGGTATGTTCATCTATGCTTTATGTGAGTTGTTTGGTTAAATAATATCATCTTTTCATGTTGTTTGAATGTGTATTTGCAACCTTTCCATCTCTATGATATTTCAAACACATTGGTGAAAATAAAAATTGAAAACCCTAAGTACATTGCAAGCAAATCAAATCAAAAAATTCAAATCTGCAAGGAAAAAAAATTTCAGTTTAGATAAGATAGGGATCTTACAAATCCAAAAGGGAGGAGGAGGCATCATTGTGAAGGCATCTTATATTTTATTATTACTCCTTGTGGAGCATGAACCGTGGTTCAGAAACCTGAGAACGAAACCTCTCAAGGGTTGGAATGAAAGGACGAAAACCCCTTAATTTCCATTGCTGAGTTAGTGAACGAAAACCCTTGATTCAAGAAAACTCAAAGACATTTCAAAGGCATTTTAATAAAGATAGATCGCTGTAGATTTGAGAAAGATTAACAGCAGATATAGAGGATAAGTTCTATCTTTTCTGAGATATATTCTAAATATTAAATTTGAGTTATATAATAAACTGTTAAAACTACAATATCTAGTTTGATTTCATACTTATAATTAATTGTGCAACTATTATTGTGATCTAGGGTTTATTATATTTAAAGAAAATAAGGACAATTTGAAAAGGGACATTACATATGCCCACCTTATAACCCCTGTCAGCCAGCACTAAAATCAGAACTTAAGTTTAATTTTAAAAGCAAAAAACAGTCCGAAAAGGTGTAGTTCAGCACCCATGAAAAACCATTTTCCAAACTTGACCCATTGCAGCTCAAACAAGACCCTTTTCCCTCCTTGGTTGCAGGTATATCAGTCAAAGTTCAATTCTTTGGGACAAGGGTTTTAGCTTCTCCAAGCAATGGCCAGGGCAGTTTCAAGACAGCTTTAAAAGTGCCTTTTGCAGTCATTGTGGTTAGAAGTTTTCATCACATCAAAGAAATCAATAGGTTTAGTATACAATTGTACAGTGATAGAAGACATTTGTGCTATAGTTTTTATTCAAACCCTAAGAATGATCATGTACTGCACACCTTTTAAAGTCATCAACATGTTCATCACAGTACCCAAGTGGAAGATAATCAAGTTGAAAGTCAAGTATCAGAGCGTCAGGATTGGCATAGGATGAGTGTTCATCAAGTCATGAATTTTCGACAAATTTCATTGGCTCCAAGGAAAAAATTGCCAAGTTTAGAAGATACAGCAAAAGTTGCAAGTCAAAGTTATTTTAGATTTTCAAAGATAACTTAAGTGGCAAAAGTTGCTATTTTCCGGACGGAATAATATGAGCCTATTATTAGGTTTTTATTTTAATTATTTTTTTTAGAATTAGTTGCTTTAAAGTATTTTATATTTCCTCTTTTCTATAGATAGGGATTAGATTGTTTTAAAAGTAGAGCATTATTGCTATGTTACACCAAGTTTCCAGGATGGGGATGATAGGAAATGGGGGGAACACATTTTGGGGATGGATTTTTTGGAGGCCATTTTAGGGGATGGCAAGGGACAACTATTTAAAAAATAGGGAAAATTTAAAAATATAGGGAAATTTCAGATATTTATATGATAACATTGATAAGGCATTCGTCATATACACCATAGATCCTTAATGCTTTTTGTGGTCTAATATGAATCGTAATTAAAAAAAGGCATGTGTTAAGTGAAATTGGTGTTTTCTATCTAAAATATTGAGGGCATGGGATTGAAAGATCTCAAAATATAGGGTATTGCTCTTGCTGTTAAATGGATATTTTAGGTTCTAGAGGGTTCTGAGCCTTGGAAAATTCTTATTAGAAATAATATCTTTCTTTCTATCCCAAAGAAGAATAAAAGTTTTGGAAGGGCCTTCACCCATGACATCTTGTATGGGAAATTTTCAGTTAAACTTGGTAGCTAGTCTGTCTTTTGCCGCATTTGGAAAGCCTGGAGTTAGTCAAACATTTGATTGATGGGCATGATGCATTCTCTAGAGCTGAGGGAACCTTTGTGAGTTACAAGTCTATTCGGTGGTGCCTTGCGTATAACAATAAGCCTTTAGCCCTTACTAGGAATTGCTCTGCTAAAGGACAGGATGCTAAAGGTTGTAAGGTTTTTGGAGATTATTTTAGAAATGGTAATTTTCTCACATGTAATGACCTTCAAGACAAGTTGCAGATTCCTTCAACTCAAAAAAAAGGCTTACTCCATTCTCAAGACCTCTGCATGATGTTAATTTTCCTGTTCAATTGAAATTCAATACAAAAATCTTAACCAATATAAAATGGGTAAATGGCACCCCCTTTCTGTTGGCTAAGATTGGAGATATTTATAATATGTTGAACAATACCCATGAGATCTTTGATATGCTTAACTATCTGTGGAACTTCTCCCTTTCTGTCAAAGATTAACAATCTATTCTAGGACACATCTGGTCTAGGTGGCTTGAACAAAAGAAAGCTTGTTTTAGGTGGCTCCTGATTCTAAAAAAGGTTGTTGATGGTATTTTCCTTAATGATGCTGAAGTGAGTCCTTATGTTTTCCCTGCTTGTAATGTTGTCGAAACTGTTGAACACTTGTTTTTTTATTGTAAATTTGCCAAAAATTGTTGGTTTTTGATAATGGGGAATAATTGGGATGGGACATTAGGAATAATGTCTCGTGGTGTGAAATTCTTTTTGGGTTTGTGAAATGCTTTGATAAAGAGCTTAATTGGTTGTGGCTTAATCTTTCTTCTGGGACCTTATGGCACTTGTGGAAGGCTAGAAATGAAGAGGTGTTCTAGGGCAAAAGAAGGCTCCTTACAGAATCTTGCTAGGAGTTTACCTTCTCTTCTATTGTTTTACAGGCTACCATGACTTTAAAGATTTCTAAAGCAAGTTTTTTAAGCTGTTGGATTGTAGCAAGGTAATGTTACATAAGACTGATATTATACCGGCAGAGTGGTGGCTGGACATTGATAGAAATGGCGGATGGCTGGAGGAAAGCGACAAAGAGGATGATCCCATGGAGTGTGAGCCAGTTGTTGACATTGACAGTATAGTGCTTATTGCAGACATGACTAGAAACATCTATATCAGATCTCAAGCTCCTCCCCATCCAATTAGTACACTTATTCCTATTGATGCTAATATTCAGCCCTCTAATGTTCATGTTCCAGATGGTGGTACCAAAGTTGAGAACTCTTCATGAGTCCTATTCTATTGGTGAACTTATGATGAGTACTTTGATGATCTGTATATGCTGTTTTTTGGCATGAAACTGGTGTCACATTTATATTTTGTAACTGCTGTTTAACATTGCTACTGTCCGTTCAGTGGTTTTGTTAATGCTCCAGGTGCTGCTTCTTGTCTAAGCCCTAGCTGGCTCAGTCTTGGTCTTAGTTGTTTATTTGCTGTATCCAGCAGACAGATCTTTTGGGCTCTGAGGCTTATATTGTGTAATTTGATTTCTTTGTTGACTATTATATAATATAAAAAATAAAAACAAAAATCTTCAACAACATATTGCAAGAAAACATTTCCGAGGTTTTGGTCCCAAAATGGGTTGTGAGTACTTATGGAAAATTAATCACTATAAACAAATTCTGACAACATGAGTGAAAGCAGAAAACAAATAACTTACTGCAATTCGCAAATGCTTGTACTGCAATGTTCTTCTGTTTATTTGTGTTGGATGTGCAGTTAAAACAATTTCAACCTCCTGTAGTATAGGTGCCACAACTGTTAGTGACCTTCAATATGAAGCCATAAACAAAGTCAATTTGGAAAAAGATTAAGTTAAGAGTAAAACCTGTTTACAAACAGCATCGTATAGTTCATCTGGAGATGTTCCATTCTGAATCATCTTGCCAAAAACATCATCACACGATTTTGACAAGTGAACAGTATTTCTGGTTCGGCGTACTCTATAGAATGCAGTAAAATTATTTATGATCAGTAAAACTCCAGTTCATTCAAACCCCAGCTCCCAATCAGGACATATCTGAATATTGCATCCAAAATTATGTATTGATGATATAACTACATAGACACTGAACTAGTGACAAGGAATTAACTGAGAAACAAAAAACAGTAGAACCAATTACATGATACTCCCATTTAAGGAGATGAGAGTGACTCCTACACAAGAATCAAATTTGACGGACATGTCCTTCCCTCGATATAGCTTACTATGTGCCATAAACTTATAGACATTTTCATAATTCATACCTTCTTCTGATATAAATAAATTCACTCCAACTAATGGAAGGCCAAAACATAAGAAATATTTCTTGCCAACTACGATCTGCAAATGGCATACCCCAATTGTCTTTCCTGACAAACAATGAAGGTGATTGTAGCCCTAGTTCTGAAGATCAACAAACATCCAAAATGACAGAGGGTCACACTATAATATTCTACAACATGAATTCCTAGACACTAGAAATCAAATTGCTGACAAAAATACCTTGTTTGATTGAACAAATCCTACTTCCACAATTGCAAAACAAGGGGCACAAAAACTGTCTTGCTTAAAAAGGCTAAAAAATCTCAAGTTCCATATTGCAGTAAGTGAATCAATAGACTTTATTGGCCTCTGTTGTTTGCATCTGATCTTAAGTAGGTAAGAACAGACTTATTTGAGGTTAACAAAACATAAATAGAACTATAAGATAAGTTTTCCGCCACATGGTTTACAAGACAAGCCTAGTTGATTGCAAAGATCGAAGAAGAACGTAGACATCTTAATACACCACCAGGGAAAACTAGAATGCTCCCACCAAAAGATGTTAACAATACAACACAATTGTTATATTATTTATTTGTAATATTGCAAAAACCATGCTTCACCCCTGGCAGTGAAAAATAAAATTTCTATATACACACATTTATAGCCAAGGAAAAGGAAGTTTACCGATGATGGGTTTCTGCTATGCCCATTAGATTAAGATAATGACTGAAAGCTCTGGCTAAAGACACAGCATCTTCTAGTGTCATGCTGGAGATTTCCAATGCAAGCTTCTTTTCTAGTACTTCTGCAGCATCCTCGATCCCAGCCATCCTCAAATTGCATGCACTCTTACACAAACCCCAAAATAAGCAAAAAAATGAACCACTCACATTAAAAAAGGTATGTCGCCTAAATTTTCTATCCATTTCCCGCCGACATCTAAGATTTAATAAATTTCAAGACCAGCTCCACTATAATTAAGAATCAAGATATGCTGAATTTCAAAAAGGTTTACCTTGGGAAGTTAAATCTAAATTTCAGTACAAATTTCCACACAATTCCATCCTAAAGGAAAAATTGCCGAAAATTTCAAGCGAAAGTTCCCAACGAATGGCATGCAAACAGAAATAATTTTCACAGGCCAATATATCACAGACAGATTTCCGAAAAGTTTCCAGTAGACTGATGAACTATAAATTTAAAGAATATTTTCCTACACTTTAAGGCAAGCTTTGATACTTATTACAGGCTCTTAAAGGAAAGACCAGACAAACAAATATGAAGATCCTTTTCCTTCCATACTAGTCCAAATTTCCAATGTCTTCAAAGAATGTATAGGCACATTCTTATGAATTTTGTTTTGTTAGAAACCAATTTCATATGATAAATCAAGAAAGAATATGTAAAAATTTCATGACCGATTCGTACTACATATTCGACATTGAATTCCATAACGTTTTCGTCGGCCATTAAATCAAAACTAAATGTGATTACAAATTTCCACACAATTCCCTGTTTAAGGAAAATTTTAAGCAGAGGTTCCCAAAAAGTGAATGCCGCAGAACCATAATCAATTTCCGCAGGCAAAAAAGTTCCACCAGACTAGTAAACCACAAATTTAAATAACTTTTTCCTACACTATAAGCCAAAGTAGGATACACGTTACAGACTTTCAAACAATTTAAAGACGATTTTCCTCCATATCAAGCCAAAGTTTCATGTCTTCACAAAATCTTTAAAATAGTCTTTCAATTTTCTGATAAATCTTACAAAGATTATGCACTCAAAAAGTAGAAAACAACCTAGCATCATCGGACAGTTGACATGCCAGCGTTAAAGCTATTTACATTTCGAAGCAAAGCTAAACAACGTTAGGATCCTTTTTTCTCGAAATTTTCGGTAAAATTTTGCAGACATATGAGATAAATGTAGACAAGGCATCATCGTCGGACAAGTGACAAGCATCCAAGAGTAGATTTTGGATTTGAAGTTAAATACCTGGGCAAGGATGCGTTCTCTTTCGAGTTTTTCTGTAAAAGCTTGGCCAACTTCGCGTTGGAGAATGTCATTGAGAAGACTGCCGAGCAAACGGCAGTCATCCTCGAACGCCTGGAACGATATCTCCTCTGCAATGTCGTCCATGGTGTCCGTCATGTTGTGTTAAGAATCGAACTTGGGTTGATCGCAAAGCAAATTGCTCTGAAAACTACACTGCTACAAAGTGCTCTAAACCCAGCATGCTTGAGAATTCTCTTTTGTTGCGTTTTAAGTGGAGCGCTATCGGATTCACCAAACCTCGTGACGCCGCGTGGCACCGCCTGTCACGCTGTTTCTCTTCATTTTCTTTTCTCTGTGAAATGCGGTATATCTCGGGTATATTACGGGACAATCACAAGAATAGAATCTTGCAAAGAAATGAGGAATAACGTGGCACCTTTTATTGCCAGTAGGAAATTCTCAAAGGGCGAAGACTTTTAACAGTAAAGAAGAGTCTCGTGAAAGAGAGTGGGGGTCCCAAAATTTTCACCCTATGTTGCGGAGAAGATCAGGTAGATATTTTAATGGTGCAATCTCCTGTAGATATCTTGATGGTGGCAATGGATGCTATTTAATATTTTCAAGTTCAAATTGAAGTTGTTCTCAAATAGTTGGGAAATAGAAATTAAGTGTAATGGTGAAATTGTATAGCCATGTTTTTTCAATTGTTAGTCCTGCTAATTGCCATGGACTATTATAATCACTCGAAACAAATGTTTCTTCATTGCAATAAATTGTCATTCCCAATTGACATTCTTGAAGCATAGCAAGAAAGTGCATTCTCTAAGGGCTCTATTTCATACATGCAAGATTGATTGTGATAGGCAATCAATGGAAGCTTCGAATTAAAGGAGGTTTGCTTGTTGTTTGTTCATTGTTTATTTGAAATCTCTTTTGTTCACCATTTCATTGAGTTTTGGGTAACTTGATATTGATTATTATTGTTATTCTCTTGTATCCAATTTTCCCATAAAAGAATGAGGTGCACGCCAAAAATGTTATGGAAAAATTGGATACAAGAGAATAACAATAATAATCAATATCAAGTTACCCAAAACTCAATGAAATGGTGAACAAAAGAGATTTCAAATAAACAATGAACAAACAACAAAGCAAACCTCCTTCAATTTGAAGCTTCCATTGATTGTCTATCACAATCGATCTTGTATATATGAAATAGGGCCTTCAGATAGTGCACTTCCTTGCTATGCTTCAAAAATGTCAATTGGGAATGGTAGTGATAGTTTATTGCAATGAAGAGGAGCTTTACAACAATGCTAATAGTGCGTAGTGCATAGTAGCGAATGTGATTACAAGCAATGAAGGAATTGGTGCCAGAGGCGCGCTGTAATTCCTACAGAGTAACGATACTTAAAGCTTAGATGAAAGAATGGAAAAATGAGGTTATTTTTATAGACTTGGAAAAGAAAAGATCAACGGTATAGAAGACTTGAAAAGATCACCGATTGAGAATAGTTGAAGAACATGCAACGAATAAGAAAGAGGACATGTGTCTTGCTTTCTTTTGCATGGGAGGAGTTAACAAGAATAAAATAATGAGTTAAAGTATTTAAAAGAATAAAACAATCACTTAAGTGATTTAAAACAAGAAGAATAGATTTGCATGAGAATAAGAAGATATTTTGCTTTATTAAATATTAGGAATATTTAATTGCATGTGCACAAAACTTGAATTATATTTAAAGATAACTCAATTATAAGAAAAAGCAACTTAAATAAATAATTGATTTATTTAAATTTAGAGAAGATATTATTGGAAGAAACAATTAAATAATTGGTATTATTTAATTTAGAAGATAAGAAAGCAAATTAAATAAATAAATTTATTTAATTGTTGTGCATGATTTTGGAAGAATAAATAAAATATTTGATTGTATATTATTTTTAGAGATTGAGAGGATTTAAATAAATTTGATTTGATTTATTTAAATTTGGAAGAATGAATTTGATTTAATTGTTTGGAAGAATTTAATTAAATAAAAGGGTTTTATTTAATTTTAACCTTAGAAGAGATAATTAAATATTTTGATATTTAATTAATTTAGAGAAATATGAATCAAATAAATAAATTTGTTTATTTATTTATTGATAGAAGAATTAGAATGAAATTCGAATCATGTCATTTTTAGGTGTATACATTTTGCCCCTCTTTGATGCAATGTGTTTTATCACGTTGCTTCAAAAAATAAATAGTCTGACAATGATACATGCCCCAGTTTGCCCCTGGTACAGATTATGACGACAGGATGCCCCATCGGGAGATTGGACGGGAAGAAGGTAGAAGGCGTGAGACAGAAAATCTCATGAAGACGAAGGTGAAAAATAAGTTAGGATGAGAAAGCATTGAATGATACATGATGCAAGATAGAATGATAACACACACAAGCAAGTAAGCAAGTATGCACAAATGATACAAGAACAAGCAAGGTATTGCCCCTGTCGAGCAGTAAACCAACGATATACTGATAACGATATATGACAGTGTTGTCATGGAGGGGAATGATATATCCCTAGACCAACACGGCAGGCGTGTTGTCATGGCGGGGAACGATAGATCCCTAGAGCAACAAGAAGGATAGTGTCTGGTTTCAGGAAATAAAGCATGTCATGTAAGATGCATGTGTTGGTCTGATTTTGACAATGTTACATCTTGTATAAGATAATTGATTGATTAACTGATCGAGTTGGTTTACGACCAAACAAGGATCAAGACCATTGATTGTGATTGGATCATTTGTGCAAGATTGACTTGACTTGATTGGTATGGATTAAGGATGGACTTGCATTTTGATCACTGCTCAGATTGACTAAACAAGGATGAAAGATGTGATGATAGATAGAAAAATGACTCGACAAAAGAACTCACAAGCTTTTATTTGTATTGATACTCTACATTGTTGGATCTTTATTGCATGGGGTACGGTATGGATGCTTTGTGGATGTGAATGGTATGGATGCTTTGTGGATGTGAGTGGATGTGAATGGTTTTTTTTTTTACATCTTGATAGTGTAAGTATTTTTGAAGTGCTTATTTCATCATTAGGTTTTTTTTTGGTACTTTTTTCTAAATGTTGTAAGTTAATACAAGCATCTAGGTATAATTGAACTGAGATGACCTAAGTATTGCTTACATGGATTTTGATTTAGCAAGTTAATACAAGCATCGAGGTATAATTGAACCGAGATGACCTGAATATTTCTTGCGTATCAACAAACAAGGATTGCCCTCATTCATGGTAGACCTTTGATGTCCTCAATGACCTTTTGCCGATCATGTCTTTAGACAAGGCTTCACATTACTAAAGTTTAATCCACAAACAACAAACAAAGAAAATAATAATGTCCCCATCATAGCATCTCTAGCTTTTGGCATCCTCAAGTAGCATAGAAAGGCATGATACAAAAATCAAGACTCTGTACCCTAACCATGTTTCTAATCCACAAAACATATTTGCATTTAGATGTGTTTGTTTCTTGCCACAATTTGGGTAAAATCATTTGAAATGCCTTAGGTGTTTGTCTGCTTTGTTCTAGATAGGTTAATGTCTTGCGTTAGGATTTCTACTTGAAAAGAGCGGGTTTTGCTTGTGCGTGCTTGCCTGGGGAGAAGATTCCACAATCTTTATTGATGAGAAAGACCCTAAGGGACTGACCTAGTGCCTCGGGGGCTCATTGCTAAATAGCCTTGCCTACGTGATGACGCAAAGGCAACGTAGTTCGGGGTAAACTCTAATGGACCTAAGACCTAGGTAGTAGAAAGTGGTGCAGACTCAAATAGATAGAAGGACCAGATATGGGACGGATGGGACAGTGGAGCCTTGGGGGCACATTTGAGAAATGGCCTTGCCTACGTGATGACGTAGAGGCACCGTAATTCATGGACTCAGACTATGGTTGAACTAGAGGATAGATGATAAGATATGGGACGAATATGGATCAAATATGGAACAGATAAGACATTACATGGAACAGATATGGATCAGGTATGGAATAGATAAGACACGATATAGAATAGATATGGATCAGACAAGACACGATATGGAACAGATATGGATCAAACAAGACACGATATGGAACAGACATGGATCAGATACAGAACAGATATGGATCAAATATGGAATAGATATGGATCAGTTATAGAACAGATATGGGACAGCTATGCATCGGATGATACTAATGACAAGGAAACACCACGGATAGGTAGATGTATGGGTGATAAAGAATAAGTAGAAGGAATCAAGGATGTGATCTCCAAGGACTGTCACATAAGAATAGCATGCCCCATTGTAGGTAGAATACTTAGGATTTTTCATGGCAAAGCTTAGAACGATAGGAGGATGAGAGATTAATGAAGGATTTGTTTGGTTTGGGAGGGATAAGGTATGTCAAGAGACATCTAAAACATTTGTCAACATTGTGCCCCCAATCTTTATCAAGACCAAAGAAAGATAGAGGAAAGGAAGATTAGGATAGACAGACTGCATAGTATAGGTAGGATAGGATAGGAAATGGTATGGAAGGAAACTGATAGGAGAAGAGAGATAGGCTGGTGAGACAAGGTGCCCCCAAGTGTAGGTGACATAGAAGATTAACTTACACACGACACCTATTTGCCAAGTTTTCATCATGGTACTTATCCAAGGCACCTATTTGCCATATTTTCACCGTTGGACGAAGGGATTTTTCTTTACATTTTTCATTTTTTTTTTAACATTTGGATAGGATAGGTAGAATGGATGAGAGGGCCATAATGGCCAAGTTCCACAAAAGGTGATAGTCCCACTAGATGGATGCTGTCACATGGACAAGGTCAAGTGGTCTCACAGATGTTGGTAGAGGATTGCATGAAAGTGAGATGGAGAAGGTAGATATTAGATTATGAAGGGTATGATAGTGGATGATGATGCAGAATATAGAGGACTTATGCAAGGATGGATGAAAATTCTATGAAAAAGCATGGACCATAGGAATAGGATGAGGAAGATATGTAGGTTAATAGTGGAAGGAAGGGGAGATGGAGGTATATGAAAATGTTGCGGAATGGAAAGGAATCATGACCAACAGTTGTGTTGGGACTAAAATTCCCAAGGTACTTTTTGGCAAATATTAACTTTCAATCATCCAAAGATTTCAGTATGTGAGCATATTGATAGTGACAGGTTGCCATTGATGTCAAAAGTGTGGTCAGTTGATGATGTAAGTTGTTGCATGACATCAGGAGGAGATAGTTGTTCATTGCTTGGTCAGTTCACAAAGATGTGGAGTTGGTTTGGTTTGAAGGAGCTCAGGAAGTTTCAGGTGTTCATAATGTTCTTCATGGTTTAAGTGACATATAATGTCAATCGTCAGGTAATGTTGTCAGTTCATATGAAGTTGTTGTTTCATGATGCTTCCATTTGATCAGGATATCTTCATGTTACTCACATTGGTGCTTTGGAATAAGAGGATCAGATTAGAGATACTCGGGAGTATCAAAGATGTCAAGAAAGCTTCATTTATGTATTCATCATCAGGACTATCTATATGATGTTGTCTTTGATGTTTATAAGATCATTGTTGAGAAGAGTTGAAAGGCCATCACAGTGTGCCTTGACCAGAATAATGTTCATGATAATTATTGGTGCAATGCTTCATATTTGGTTTGTTATGTTTGATCATTTCTTCACACAGGATGTTGAGTTGTTTTCCGTTGATGGTTTGAGTTGTTGCTTGATGATATCTTGTCATACTATTCACAATAAGGTTGCAAATATTGTTTCAGGATATCTTAAGGACAAAAGAAGCAAGGAGTTCAAAGAAAGAGTTGTTATTCCAAGTTAGTGTAATCTCATGGTGACAGAGTTGTATTTTACATCAATCTTTGGGTTCTAAAAATATCTTGAGAATTGCCTCAATATGGATATTCCATTCCCTTCATTGCTCTTCACACTTGAAGTGTTCTTTTTGTTTTAATTTGAGATTGGCCTTTTGAACAGGTCAAAATCCACTTAAGTGGCAAGGTTAAGGGTGTTAGTGTCATCGACCAACCGGCCCTTTCTTCTTATAAATCTTTTTGCATCAGTCTTTAATATGTGAGACGGGAGGCAAGTTCGGTGGTGATGGTTAATAAGTAGTTTTGCCTGATTTATTTATAAGACATCAAAAATAAAGTTTGAAATTACATGTGGATGGGCGCTTAGAGTGGTCTAAAGACCTTTGTAAAGATTGTGAAGAAAAGCATCGAATGCTTTTGTGGGACCATCAAACGGTTTTATGGACCTTGTTTTTTGAAAAAGGCATCATAGTTTATTTATTATCAAATGCTTTATGAGGAGGTCGATGAATAAGTGAAACTACACATTAGAAGGAATATATTCGGTGGAAAGCTTTATTTTTATAAAGCATGAAATACAAGGCACGATTTATAAGTAATAAAAAAACTATTGAATGTTATAAAGAGCATGTTTTGTATAAAGCATTAATTGCTTTATAATTAGAAATTTTCTAATTCCTATGGAGATGATAAAGGATTTTAAGGACAGATTTTTTAGTATTTAAAAGAGTTTTTTTATGAAGATTTTTCTATATTTAAAATGCAAGTGGGCCTCTTCTTCATGTAGTTTAAAGGTTTTAAAAAAAAGAAAGTTTCTTATGGAAAGAAGATATATTTTGAGAAGATTTTTTTAAAGACTATTTTCCTATATTCATGAAGAAGTTTTTTTTAAAGTGGGAAATGAAGATATTTTTTATGAAAGAAGATAATTGCAGAGAGATGGAAGTCTTTTATTTTTTGAAGATATTTGACACACGATAGTTTGAAGATGAAGGTGAATGATTTTTTTTGGAAGAAGAATATGAATTGAATTAGGAGTTGAAGATTTTTTTTGGAAAGAAATTGGAAGATCAAGAGTTTTGTAGGGATCCAATGAAAGATTTTTTTTTATTTGAAGTATTTCTTTGTGAAGTTTGTATTTGCAGATTGAGGAAGTGGTGTCTTTACAGCTTGGAGAAGATGAATGATATTTTGAAGAATATCAATGATGCAGAGAAGAAAATATATTTGCATATGTTTTTTTATTCTTGCATGTTAAAGAATATTTTATGATGGGATTGGAAATGTATTTTCTTCAAAAGGAATATGAAGGATCATGCAAAGTTTGAAGAAGAATTTGAAGAGATTATTGAAGAATTGATTAGGCATGGAGGAATATGAAAAGATTTTTCTTTGCAGGTGGAAGGACATTCAACTTGTATAAAATTGTTTTTCAGGTGCATTGATGGTATGTCTTGAAAGACAGAGATGAAATATACAAAATGAGGTAGTGTTGTTGAATGGATCAGAATACAGGATTGATAGGTGTGTTGGAGAGTGGATCAGAATTTAGATGATTTTTGTATATGATTTGGGTTAATGAGAAGAATGATCATTTGACAGACACATGTGTTTTGTATTGAAACAGAGAAACCCTCTGAGTTCTTGTTTTTAGTTTGTTCTGTATTAGGGGTTGGTGCTCCTTGAAGTTGATGCTTCTAAACATTGTTGCCAGTAAGGCACAGTATGCCAATGAGGCTTGTGGTCAGTGAGACCTTTCTATGCCAGTGAGGCTTGTGGTCAGTGAGACCTCTGTATATGTCAGTGAGACATTTGTAAACTTGAAGTTTTTCATTTAAGCCAGTGAGGCAGTTTGAGTGGTTTTTCTACCCAGGAGGGTTTTCCACTCGGTAAAAAGCTTGTGTCATGCTTCTCATTGATTTCATCTTTGTGTGTGTATAATAATCATTTGATCATGAGTTTTGTTTACATCTTTTATTATAAGTCTTGTGCATATAAAGTCAACAAATCATTAATGTCCTCTCTATTTTTCTAGTTATAATAAGTTGTAAAAATTTATTCAACACTGATTCACCCCCCCTCTCAGTGTTGACCTGGATTCCTACAATTGGTATCAGAGCCAAGTTCCCTTTTTGAAGTCTAATAGGCTCGGGTAGGTCCTGGTAGTGGAGTAAAATGGGTAAGAAGAATATAATTAAGGTCTCAAATAGAGAAAAGAAAGATTCTGATCAAAAGATGGTAAAATAAGCCTCAGTTAAGCCCAACAATGATTTGTTGCACATGTCACCCCTGATAATTGATACAAAGAATGGTCCAGTAATTAAGAATCTTGATAGAAAGGAAGAAATTAATGTGAATGTAAGAAGACAAGAACTTGATGAAAGAAAAGATGACTTTGTAGTTGAAATTGACGATGAAGAAAGAGACTTTTTTGTGGATGAAGATGATTGTGAGGTTAATATGGAAGGTGAGCTCATCTGTGCCCTTGATGAGATCAAAGAACTCAGAATGGAGAATCAAAGGTTAAAGTTGCAACTACAAGAGGAAAAGAAATCCAAGACCAAAACTCTTTCAGATCTTCAAGATACAGAAAAACAGATAATAGATTTGAAGGCTCAAATTGCAGAAATTAAGAAAATAGAAGAAGATGTCAATAATCAGCTAAAGGCCAAAGAAGTTGACTGTGAAAAGTATGAATTTGAGATAGTATCTTTGAGAAATGAATTAGAAAAAATCTCTTTGAAGTTACACAAGACACTCCAATTTGAAAAGAGTACTGAGTGTTTATTTGATATGTTGGACAAGCAAAAGCATCATAAGGACACTATTGGTCTTGGTTATGAAGAAGGAGAGTGTTCCAAAGTTAGAGATACATCTAAGAAAAAGATAGACCTGAATAAACATTCTGTTGCTCCTGAGGAAGACAAAAAGAAAAGAAAAGATAAAGATGCTGATGTTAAAAGAGAAAGGACAAGTAGAACCTCAAGATCTCCATCTGTCAGGCAATACCATTCAGTAAGGTTTAACTATTCTCAATTTCATGGTTTTTGCTATTCCTGTCATGATTATGGTCATAGAGCTAGAGACTGTAAATCTCATTCAAGAAATAGTTTTAGATGGAATAAGGATGAAAGTTCTTATAACTTGTCAAATCAGAACTATAACAGTGTTTGTTATAACTGTAATAAGATTGGTCCTATTGCAAGAAATTGTTGGGTGCATGGAAGTACTCTTGGGATATCAAGAAATTATCATTCCTTTGGTCTAGATAGCAATATCATATGCTATAGGTGTAAAAATCTTGGGCATAAGGCACTGTTTTGCAGGAATAATTTGAAGACATCTAGAGCAAACACCTTGAGCAAAGAAAAGAAAAGGTTTATACAGGTTTGGAGAAGAAAACAAAGTCAGGACAAGAAGGATCCTAAACTTGTGCATCTTGCACAAGTTACATCATTAGTTGGATAAGTGAGAGCATGAAGTAAGGGGGAGTTATTCATGTTCTATCAAGTATCCTTGAAAGGTTTCAGGAAGAAGATCATTTGATGTTTATCATTTTGATGAACTTGTTTTGTTTATCATTCTTGTTTGATAATGTTTATATGTGACAGTGATAGTGGTGATCAGAGGTTTGTGATGTCATATTGCAGATAAGTTTTTCAAGGGTTCAGAGCACAAAAAATTTGATAGTGTTGAAGATTTGGTTTATAAATGATCCTATTTATATTTTGTTCATACCATGTTGATATCGACAAAGGTTGAATTGTTATGATGTTGCAGTTCAATGGGATCTTGTTATTGAAAAGTATTGGTTGTCATGGCAAATTAGATATTTGCCTGTGTTGGCTAAATGAATGAAGTCAATTCATAACACTTATCTTTGCATTTGATTTTTCAAGTGTTGTTGCAGGAAGAGCTTGTTGGTGCAGATTAGTTTGTTGACGTGTCACAGTTGATGGGCTTATTTGATTGATATATCCTAGAGGCAACATGTCTTGTTGATTGTAGTATGTTTCAGATTGTAATCAGAATTGGCATGGTATTGTAAAAAGTGTCATGTGCAGGATCAGTATAATGGTCTTTATCTTCATAGTGGTATTGTAACAAGAAGTGGTATTGTGCTTCGGGATGTAAGTTTTTCAAATGTGTGTTTGCAAGGACAGAGCTTTCAGGATAAGTTTAAGACAACAAATTGCATAAGTGATTCAATGCCTTCAATTTTTTTTAAAGACAACTGGGATCAAAGATTTTGGTAAGTGGTTCTCATTTTTTTTTGGGTTGAGGATAACAAGATAACATGAGTTTATGTCTTCAAAGCCCTCTTAATGCAATGTGTTTGTAAATGTTATGATAAAGCTTTAACATCTTTCAGTGGATTTATTTTCTCTGGGGGAGATAATAGTCTTTGTCATCAGATGTCAAAAAGGGGGAGAAAGAAAAATTGAATCATGAAGTTTTGCCATCAATGACAAAGGGGGAGATTGATAGTGACAGGTTGTCATTGATGTCAAAAGTGTGGTCAGTTGATGATGTAAGTTGTTGCAGGACATCAGGAGGAGATAGTTGTTCATTGCTTGGTCAGTTCACAAAGATGTGGAGTTGGTTTGGTTTGAAGGAGCTCAAGAAGTTTCAGGTGTTCATAATGTTCTTCATGGTTTAAGTGACATATAATGTCAATCGTCAGGTAATGTTGTCAGTTCATATGAAGTTGTTGTTTCATGATGCTTCCATTTGATCAGGATATCTTCATGTTACTCACATTGGTGCTTTGGAATAAGAGGATCAGATTAGAGATACTTGGGAGTATCAAAGATGTCAAGAAAGCTTCATTTATGTATTCATCATCAGGACTATCTATATGATGTTGTCTTTGATGTTTATAAGATCATTTTTGAGAAGAGTTGAAAGGCCATCACAGTGTGCCTTGATCAGAATAATGTTCATGATAATTATTGGTGCAATGCTTCATATTTGGTTTGTTATGTTTGATCATTTTTTCACACAGGATGTTGAGTTGTTTTCCGTTGATGGTTTGAGTTGTTGCTTGATGATATCTTGTCATACTATTCACAATAAGGTTGCAAATATTGTTTCAGGATATCTTACGGACAGAAGAAGCAAGGTGTTCAAAGAAAGAGTTGTTATTCCAAGTCAGTGTAATCTCATGGTGACAGAGTTGTATTTTACATCAATCTTCGGGTTCTAAAAATATCTTAAGAATTGCCTCAATATGGATATTCCATTCCCTTCATTGCTCTTCACACTTGAAGTGTTCTTTTTGTTTTAATTTGAGATTGACCCTTTGAATAGGTCAAAAGCCACTTAAGTGGCAAGGTTAAGGGTGTTAGTGTCATCGACCAACCGGCCCTTTCTTCTTATAAATCTTTTTGCATCGGTCTTTAATATGTGATATGGGAGGCAAGTTCGGTGGTGATGGTTAATAAGTAGTTTTGCCCGATTTATTTATAAGACATCAAAAATAAAGTTTGAAATTACATGTGGATGGGCGCTTAGAGTGGTCTAAAGACCTTTGTAAAGATTGTGAAGAAAAGCATCGAATGCTTTTGTGGGACCATCAAACGGTTTTATGGACCTTGTTTTTTGAAAAAGGCATCATAGTTTATTTATTATCAAATGCTTTATGAGGAGGTCGATGAATAAGTGAAACTACACATCAGAAGGAATATATTCGGTGGAAAGCTTTATTTTTATAAAGCATGAACTACAAGGCACAATTTATAAGTAATAAAAAAACTATTGAATGTTATAAAGAGCATGTTTTGTATAAAGCATTAATTGCTTTATAATTAGAAATTTTCTAATTCCTATGGAGATGATAAAGGATTTTAAGGACAGATTTTGTAGTATTTAAAAGAGTTTTTTTATGAAGATTTTTCTATATTTAAAATGCAAGTGGGCCTCTTCTTCATGTAGTTTAAAGGTTTTAAAAAAAAGAAAGTTTCTTTTGGAAAGAAGATATATTTTGAGAAGATTTTTTTAAAGACTATTTTCCTATATTCATGAAGAAGTTTTTTTTAAAGTGGGAAATGAAGATATTTTTATGAAAGAAGAAAATTGCAGAGAGATGGAAGTCTTTTATTTTTTGAAGATATTTGACACATGACAGTTTGAAGATGAAGGTGAATGAATTTTTTTGGAAGAAGAATATGAATTGAATCAGGAGTTGAAGATTTTTTTTTGGAAAGAAATTGGAAGATCAAGAGTTTTGTAAGGATCCAATGAAAGATTTTTTTTTATTTGAAGTATTTCTTTGTGAAGTTTTTATTTGCAGATTGAGGAAGTGGTGTCTTTACAGCTTGGAGAAGATGAATGATATTTTTGAAGAATATCAATGATGCAGAGAAGAAAATATATTTGCATATGTTTTTTTATTCTTGCAGGTTAAAGAATATTTTATGATGGGATTGGAAATGTATTTTCTTCAAAAGGAATATGAAGGATCATGCAAAGTTTGAAGAAGAATTTGAAGAGATTATTGAAGAATTGATTAGGCATGGAGGAATATGAAAAGATTTTTCTTTGCAGGTGGAAGGACATTCAACTTGTATAAAATTGTTTTTCAGGTGCATTGATGGTATGTCTTGAAAGACAGAGATGAAATATACAAAATGAGGTAGTGTTGTTGAATGGATCAGAATACAGGATTGATAGGTGTGTTGGAGAGTGGATCAGAATTTAGATGATTTTTGTATATGATTTGGGTTAATGAGAAGAATGATCATTTGACAGACACGTGTTTTGTATTGAAACAGAGAAAGCCTCTGAGTTCTTGTTTTTAGTTTGTTCTATATTAGGGGTTGGTGCTCCTTGAAGTTGATGCTTCTAAACATTGTTGCCAGTAAGGCACAGTATGCTAATGAGGCTTGTGGTCAGTGAGACCTTTCTATGCCAGTGAGGCTTGTGGTCAGTGAGACCTCTGTATATGTCAGTGAGTGAGACATTTGTAAACTTGAAGTTTTTCATTCAAGCCAGTGAGGCAGTTTGAGTGGTTTTTCTACCCAGGAGGGTTTTCCACTCAGTAAAAAGCTTGTGTCATGCTTCTCATTGATTTCATCTTTGTGTGTGTATAATAATCATTTGATCATGAGTTTTGTTTACATTTTTTATTATAAGTCTTGTGCATATAAAGTCAACAAGTCATTAATGTCCTCTCTATTTTTCTAGTTATAATATGTTGTAAAAATTTATTCAACACTGATTCACCCCCCCCTCTCAGTGTTGACCTGGATTCCTACACATTTATGGAAAGATCCATAGTTGTTTTCAAGTAGAAATTAACAATTGAGTTGATAGAAATATTTGAATTTGATCTATTTTGATTCCTAAAGACTTAATATAACATGGTTGAAGTGCTCATTAAAGATGAACCGTAAACAAGTAAGTGAAAAGTTACAAATCTTGTTGAAAATAAAGGAAAAATGGTATTAATGGTGCAGGAGCACCTCAAAAATTATTTTTTCATTTGTAATAAGGTCTATTTGACCAATGCATTTTCATTTTCAGTTGTAGCTAGGTCTATTTTGTAAAGTCCCAGGTGACTTAGGGGACATTTGTCAAATTGTAATCGCATAATGCTAAAAATAGCAATAATGCCAAAATAAGGCAGTAGGGTAGTTTTGGTCGGTTGTCTCCCAGCCGCTTTGATTGTTCTCCCAGCCACTTGGAGCTAATGTGGTACTACTCAGGGCGAGTTGTTAAATGCCTAGAAGTATGAACTGAATGATGATTATTATAACTAGATCGAATGTGATGGACTGTGCTCAGGAGAAATAAAGCAATTATGTTCTGTCAATTAGTTTTTTATTTTTCCTATAACTGTAGATCATGCAATTGTAGATTTCCATTCATTTTGCATTTTCCATTGTTGTCGTATGTTACCGTGAAGCATTCCACTTGTGAGATTTCTGTCAAAATCAGTGGAATGGCTTCAATGTATCAATATTCATTTTGTTCTTTGTTTTGTTTTACCTGTTCGATAGTGCAGATGATCTGGATCGAGGGTTTCACGTAGTAAGAATATCCTAGCATTTTCATGTGCTAGGGTTCGTAGGAGGGAAGCTGTGCATCGGCGTGTTTGGTGAATCAGTCAAAGGTTTCGGTGACCACCAACAGAATGCATCTCTCCAAGGGTAAATGCCATCGAGGCATTGGTGGAAAGGTGAGAAACTTGGTCGATGGAGTTGAATCGGTGGCTCATCAGCTATTAGTTCATTGACTGTGAAAAATTTAGGGCATCAGTCTGGTATTTGCTGTGCACTCCCCATCATATTGGTATCAGAGCCTAAAAAAGATTTGGGCTGCAAATCGAATTGAGGGTTTACAGGGGTGTTGGCGTTTGGGTGTTGCCTGTGAATGTTTATGTCAGACAGAGAAAGCAAAGAAGGGGCTAGTGATATGCCTCCAAAGGGAATGACCACCGAAGTGGTCAAGAAATTCAAGGAGATGGAGGACAGGATCAAGATTGGAGTCAAGGAAGCACTCCAGGCTAAGTTGAAGACCTTGGGTAAAGGCAGGAAATCAGATGAGGAATCTAATGGAGAAGATGAAGATGGGGAAGAGGAAATAACCCCAGGACAGACAGATATATCTGCAGATTAGAAATAATTTCTGGAGGCCATAAAATCACTTTGTAAGGAGTCATCCGAGGCAAGAATGGAGATTCTGATGTTCAGCGGAAAGATGGACGCAGATGAAGTCATCGAATGGGTCGAGGCTTTGAACAATTACTTCGAGTACAAGGAGGTACCATAGAATAGAAGAGTCAAGTTTGCAAAGATGAAATTGAAGGCCATTGCACTCACGTGGTGGAACTACACCCAGGGAGAAAGGGTGAAGAGTGGCAAGAGCATGATCTCATCCTGGAGTCGGATGGTAGAGAGGATCAAGGCTCGGTTCCTATCAGGGGATTATGTAGTGCAGATATACAGGAAAATGTAGAATCTCAGCCAGAAGGACATGGATGTATCCACCTATATAGAGGAATTTCATAAATTGTCCCTAAGGTGTGGACATGCTAAGGATGAGAAAGGAAGCATTGCCAGGTATATCAATGGCCTGAAGTATAGTATACAAGATGAGATTACCATCTTGACACCAGAAACCGTGGACAAATGTTTCCAGGTGGCACTGAGAGTAGAAGAGAAACAGAAAAGGAAGAGTGAGCAGAACAATAGAGGTAGAGGTGGAAGGAATTTCAGAGGTAAAGGCAGTTTTGGAGGAAGAAGTCCTAACCAGAGGCCTAGTGGTGAGTCTAGCCAAGAAGAGCAAGTTGGGGATTCAAGTAGCAGAGGAGGCTACCGAGGAAGAAGGCCTAATGGAAGAGGTGGGACAAATGGATCAGGTAGAGGATCCAAATTCTCCAATATGAGATGTTATAACTGCAATCAGATAGGGCATCTGACATACAAGTGTCCAGAGAAGGCCTCAACTTCTCATGGTGGTGAGAAGAGAACCACTTTGATTCAAGAAGATGCAAGGAGAGTGACATATCCTGAAGTGAATCTAGAATCAGAAATGAGAGAGAATTTGATGATCAAGAGGACGCTTCTCAAGGAACTAGTGCAGGCGGAACCATCACAAAGAAGGGCTTTGTTTAGGATCAACTGCAAGATCCAAGGTAAGGTTTGTAAGGTCATTATTGACTCTGGTTCTACTGATAACATTATATCTTTGGAAGCAGTAAATAAGTTGAAGTTAGAAAGGATACCCCATAGCAGTCCATATAAAGTCAGTTGGTTGAACAAGGGGCAGCACGTACTCATCAATGAACAGGCATGGGTTGAATTCAGTATTAAGGGGTATAGAGACAAGATCTTGTGTGACATCCTTCCAATGGATTCTTGCCATCTTTTGTTAGGCAGACCATGGTAGTTTGACAAAAAAGGCTCATCATGATGGAGAAAAGAATGCTTACTCATTCCAAAAGGATGGTGCGATGTATAGGATACAATCATTGGTAGAAGAGGATCCACAGCATGTAGGGTCTAGTGTAATGTTGGTAGGAGGAAAAGAATTCATGGACACATTAAAGGAAGGTGATGGAGTAGGTTTTTCTTTGATCATGAAGCCTAAGGGGGAAAAGAAGGAAAGTGTGAGAGAAGTAGGGCCTAAAGAGGTCAGAGATTTGCTTGACAGTTACAAAGGAGTGATTGCAAAGGATATACCTGATTCCCTACCACCAATCAGAGACATTAGCCATCAGATAGATCTCATACCAAGAGCAGTACTTCCTAATAAGGTAGCATATAAAATGACCCCTCAACAGAATGAAGAGATAGCAAAACAAATTCAAGAACTCCTAAACAAAGGGTTGATAAGGAAGAGTCTTAGTCCATGTGCAATACCTACTATTTTAGCCCCAAAGAAAGATGGGAAATGGAGACTATGTATTGATTCTAGGGCAATAAATAGGATAACCATCAAGTATAGGTTTCCTATTCCTATAATAGAAGATCTAATGGATTGTTTGGAAGGGGCTACTTATTTCTCCAAAATAGACTTGAAGAGTGGGTGCCATCAGATAAGGATAAGAGAAGGGGATGAGTGGAAGATAGCTTTCAAAACTAATGAAGGGTTGTATGAGTGGCTTGTGATGTCGTCTGGTCTTTCAAATGCCCCTAGCACCTTTATGAGGCTAATGAATGAGGTGTTGCAGGAATTTATAGGAAAATTTGTGGTAGTCTACCTTGATGATATCTTGGTATTTAGTAAGAGCAAGGAAGAGCACTTGGAACATCTAGAGATATTCCTGAAGAGGCTGCAAGATCATAAATTACTGATAAACTTTGAAAAGTGTGACTTCATGAAACAAGAATTGGTGTACCTAGGTTTGTCATCTCTAAGGGTGATTTGAAAATGGATCCTTCCAAGGTAGAAGCTATTTTGAATTGGCCTACACCCAGGACAGTAGGATAGGTCAAAAGTTTCCATGGTTTGTGATACAGAGCCAAACACCCTAGCCTGCATTTCCCTTTGTATGTCTTCAACACTTGTATCTGCCGAGAGATACATTACCCAATGTACATTCAAAATATGCATATACATTCACAATATGCATTGACTTCGGTGAAATACTGATTGTCGGCAGACCCTTCTAGCATTCGACTGATACACCGATAGAAAATAGTTTGTACATGCTTCAGTTGACCTGTGATCATCGGTTTCCTTCACCGTTGCTGCTAGTCACGCTTTGCATCCAACGCAATGTATATGCACAATGTATATTTCAAGATACATTTGCAAGATGCATTCACAAGATGCTTCGTTAAACATGCATTCAAAAGATGCATTCAAAACATGCATTCAGAAAGTTTGACCGCTGACTTTCCTTGTATCATACGAAAAGCACATTCACGACATACAACCGCAACATTCACTTGCGAGATACACAGGAACATACAATTGCGATATACACATGAAATAACCCCGACAAACATTAGTGATATGCAAACAGAATGTATACCTAGAGAACAACACAAATCTTTGCCTGACTTCCTGTGTCAATCATACAAAGCACCTTCGGCCTAACTGACAATTCTCCTCTGATGGTCTCGACCCTTTGCAACTTCACAACTAACAGAGCTTTTACTCCGCCAACCTAGCACATGATGGCACTAGGATCTATCTGCACCCTGTACGCAATCCTACAAACATGAAATCGAACAAAACAGAAAACACAAAATGAAAGCACTGTACAGCCATTCCACCGATTTCAAAGAAATCTAACCGGTGGAATGGATTAAGGATCCATCTCGACCACAAAATAGCAATTTGATTTATACAGAGAAAACCTAAGGAATCCGAAAGACAGGAAGATACACAACAGGAATTATTATTTATGCCTTTTAGAAATGTGCATACAGATGCTCTGTTTCTCGATTACAATCACACTGATCTCTAATCCGATCTCAACTGAACTCAACTCAACTACAACTACTGATTACATTTGATGATCTCCTCTATTTATCTACTTGCCTGAGTAGTACCACCCAACTCCAAGCAACTGGGAGACTAATCCAAGCGGCTAGGAGATCTAACAACCTCCAACTGCCTAACAACCTTTGTAATGACAAATCAACAAGTGTCCTAGGGACTTACAACATAAACCTAGATACAAACTAAAATTGACATGCATTGGTCAAACAGACCTTATTACATTAATGGTCAACTTAGGACCTTATTGGAAACATCAAAATGAACTGTAAATAGTTAATGCCTTATGGAGGCCACTGTGGATTGGGTGCTCCTGCACCATACACCCCACCACAAAAATAACTCATGCCACATGAGTTAGGTCTTTGTCGTGCTCCAGTTGCATACTCTGTTGTCTCATGTCTTCCCCATGATCTCTAGACTACATTATAGGCTGTTCGCATACCTATCCTTTGCTTGCCATTCGGTCTGACTATCATACCTGTCTGAACACCTGCATTGGAAACCTTGGTAAGTGCTTCTTGTACTGCTGCTATAGCAGAATCTGTTTGCCTTTCAACTCTTGTTGGTGCTAGAGGACAAACAATTGTCCCAATTATGATTGCATCACCTTCGTTCCAATCAACTTGTAGCTGCTTACAAACCTACTCCTAGACCTTCTACTGATCCATCTGATCTCCATCATTCAGAACTAAAATTACCTTCAAACTTTGATCCTTAGCAACTCCATTCCCTGAGGTATCCTCAATTGCCTTTATGCCTTCTATTGTAGGCATCTCCACAAACTCTTTCTTTCCTACCAAAATGATTTTGGCTACCTTCTTTGCTTCAACATCCTCCTGCAATGGTGTCATCACAAAAGTCCTCCCATCCTTCTTGATGGTGTATGTGTTAGCATATCCATCATATAATGCTCTCCTATCAAATTGCCATGGCCTACCCAAAAGTAAGTGACAACATTCCATGGGCAATATGTCACACAAAACCCTATCCTGATATTCTCCAATCTGAAAATCAACATATGCTTGTTCATATACCAAAAGTGATTGACTATCACTAACCCAAGATGCTTTATAAGGATTTTGATGAGGAATCCTTTCTAATTTCAACTTATCCACCATTTCCTGAGATACCATATTATCTATAGAACCAGAATCTATTACTACCTTGCATATTTTACCTTTAGCTTTGCATTTGGTCCTGAAAAGAGCTCTCCTTTGTAGCATGTCCTTGGATGTCTTCAGGAGTGTTCTCCTTAGCATCAATGATTCTCCATCTTCAGCTGGGGTTGCACTTCCCATTGGAGAGTTAACACTTCTCCATTGTAATGACAGATCGACAAGTGTCCTTGGGACTTACAACATAAACCTAGATACAAAATAAAATTGACATGCATTGGTCAAACAGACCTTATTACATTAATGGTCAACTTAGGACCTTATTGGAAACATCAAAATGAACTATAAATAGTTAATGCCTTATGGAGGCCACTGTGGATTGGGTGCTCCTGCACCAGTTTGGCCACATTTTACAGGAAATTCATTAAGAACTACAGTGACATCTGTGCACCTATGTTGGAGACCATCAAGGGTGGAGGTAAGATGAAGTTTTTGTGGACAAGAGAAGCAGATAGGAGCTTTGAGAATCTGAAACAGAAAGTTGCTAAATTCCTTGTCTTAGTGTCGCCTGATTTCAATAAGGTTTTCACAATTGAATGTGATGCAAGTGGACTGGCCATAGGCGCAGTGTTGAGCCAAGAAGCAGACCAGTAGCCTTCTTTAGTGAAAAGCTAAATGAAGCCAAGAGGAAATACTCCTCTTATGATTTAGAGTTGTATGCTATGGTACAAGCTCTAAAAAAATGGAGGCACTACTTGCTTCCTAAGGAATTTATTATATATACTGACAATCATGCTCTCAGTTTTTTGAATGGATAGGAAAAGCTCAATCATCAGCACATGAAATGGGTAGAAAATCTTCAAGCCTACACCTTCATCATCAAACATAAGAAGGGAATAACAAATAAGGTTGTTGATGCTTTAAGCAGAAGAGTGTTGACAGTGCAAGAAGTGCAGCTACAAAGTATGGGTGTTGCGTCACTCAAAGGATTGTACAGAGAGGACCAAGATTTTAAGGAAATTTACAGGGTATGCAGTGAGTTTGCCAATACTCTCCACAGTGACTTTTCATATTATACATTGCAGGATGGACTTTTGTTTAAGGGAAGTCAACTCTGTATCCCTAAGTGTTCAATGAGGGATAATATTGTGAAGAAAAAACATAGTGGTGGTTTAGGAGGACATTTTGGGCTCAATAAGACCTTAGATCTTGTAAGAAGGTTTTACTTTTCACCAAGGATGCAATCTGATATCAGAAAGTTTGTTGAGAGTTGTATGATTTGCCAGCGAGCAAAGGGAGTCTCAACCAATGCAGGACTGTACCAACCTTTGCCCATACCAAACATACCTTGGGAAAGTTTGAGTATGGATTTTGTGATGGGATTGCCCAAGGCAAGGACAGAATATGACAGTGTGTTTGTTGTGGTAGATAGATTCAGCAAAATGGTGCACTTTATTCCTTGTAAAACCACAAATGATGCTAGCTACATTGCAGGTTTGTTCTTTAAGGAAATTGTCAGAATTCATGGATTACCTTTGAGTATTGTATCTGACAGAGACAGCAAATTTGGGGGACATTTCTGGAGAACCTTGTGGAAAAGAGTGGGTACAAATTTGTCTTTTAGTTCAGCCTATCATCCTCAGACTGATGATCAAACTGAGGTTGTGAATAGGTCATTAGGTAATCTGTTTGTGATGTTTGACAAGAGAACATGACAGTAGTTGGGATGTGGTACTCCCACAAGTAGAGTACGTGGTGCAGGAGCACCCAATCCACAGTGGCTTCCATGAGGCATTTCACTGTTTACAGTTCATTTTGATGTTTCCAATAAGGTCCTAAGCTGACCATTCAATGTAATAATGTATGTTTGACCAATGCATGTTAATTTAGGTTGTATCTAGGTTTGTGTTGTAAGTCCCAAGGACACTTGGCAAATCTATAAGCGCAAGATTGTTAGACAGTTAGAAAGTTGTTAGGCAGTTGGATCTCCCAGCCGCTTGGAGTCGGGTAGTACTCAGGTGAGTAGATAAATAGAGTAGATCATCAAATGTAATCAGTAGAGTAGTAGTTGAGATTAGAAAGATCTGAGAGAGTGTGAATTGCAATTGTGAAACAGAGCATCTATATGCACATTTTCTGAAAGCATAATAAACAAGTTCTGTGTTGTGCATCTTTCTGTCTTTTGATTCCTTAGTTTTCTCTATATAAATCAAATTGTTGTTTTGTGGTCGAGATGGATTCTTAACCCATTCCACTAGTTAAATTTCTTTGAAATCGGTGGAATGGCTGTATAGTTCTTTCATTTCTTTGTTTTGTTCGTTTGGATTTCATGTTTGCAGGATCGCATGCAGAGTGCAGATAGATCCTAGCATCATCATGTGCTAGGCTGGTAGGGCAAAAGATTTGTGTTAAATTGGCGGAGGAACAGATCTGTGCAGTTGTGAAGTTACTAGATTTACAGCATATCAAATCCGTGCAAGATTCGCGTTGTTTCATCAGATATACAGTTTGTGTGTATATCATAATTGTATACCAAATATACATCCTATGTATATATCGCAGTTGTATGTCATGTGTATCTCGCTAATGGTTATCGTGATTGTATGTTGAAACATACATTGGGTTAGATACAAGGAAGTCAATGGTCAAAACATATTGTGAATGCATCTTCTGAATGTATATCGAACATATACATTGCATTCATACATTGTATTAGGTACAAGTACTGACTGGCAGTGATGGTAAAAGGAACCGACATAACAGGTCGAGTGTTGTATGTGTGAAGTTCATCGGTGTATCAGCTTAATAAGATTTGAGTTCACCGATGATGGCAGTGTTGTCAATATGCAAATGATGCAAAGGATATACATTGGAAAGAGGTGTGTGATCGGGCGACTAGGTTAAAGTTGTGCCGATAGTAGTTGTTTTGCTGATAGGCAAGTAAAGTGTTGAAGATATACAAAGGGAAATGCAGGTCAGGGTGTTTGGCTCTGCATCATAGTGGTATCAAAGCCTGAAAAAGATTTGGGTGGAAAATTGAATTAAGGATTTGCAGGAGTGTTGGCATTTGGGTGTTGTCTGTGAATGTTTATGTCAGACAGAGAAAGCGAGCTAGAGGCGGAGACGATGCCTCCCAAAAGTATGTCGCAGGATGCCGTTAAGAAGTTGATTAAGGAGATGCTTACAACCACGTTGGGAGAGTTCAAGCAGTCCAAAAACAAGGATAAGGAAGCTGAAAGTGACAGTGATGAAGGCGATGTGGAAATTGCCGAAACTAGTAAAAAGGCAGAGGAGATACCAGCAGACCAGAGGGCATTTTTAAATGCATTACAGTCAGTCAATAGGGACACCATAGATGGGTTGCCTATGTATAGTGGAAGTATGGAAGCTGAAGAGGTGATTGATTGGATTGAGGCATTGAACAATCATTTCAAATATAAAGAAATCCCTGATGATAAGAGGGTTAAGTTGGAAAAAGCAAGACTGAAGGGATCTGCTCTTGCATGGTGGAATTATGAACAAGGAGAGAGAGTCAAGGAGGGGAAGAATATGATAACCTCCTGGGAAAGGATGAAAACTAAACTCAAGGCACAGTTCTTACCCTTGGACTATGATGTGCAGATGTATAAGAAATTACAGAACCTCAGACAAAGAGACCTTGATGTGAATGCATACACACAAGAGTTTCATAAACTCAGTCTCAGATCAAAGAGACAAGAGGAAGGGTCAGAGAAAGTGGCCAGATACTTGAATGGCCTAAGGATGAACATCCAAGATGAGCTCAGCATCTTAGTACTAGAAACAATGAATAAGTGTTTCCAAATGGCCTTAAGAGCTGAAGAGAAGCTGAAGAGGAAAGGTGAGCAGAACAATAGAGGAAGAGGTGACAGAAATTTTAGAGGCAGTTTTGGAGGAAGAAGTCCTAACCAAAGGCCTAGTGGTGAGTCTAACCAAGAAGAAACTGGTAAAGGACAGGAGTAGTCTAGATTCAGAGGTGGATGGAAAAGAACAAGAGGTAGATTTGGAGGTGGTAGAAGTTCTAATGTTTTCACTGGAAGATGTTATCATTGTAATGAAATTGGTCATACAACATTCAAATGTCCAGAAAGGCAAGGTTCATCATCAAGAGATGATAGGAAGACTGACAAGAGGGTTCAATTTGTGCAAGAAGAGAAGGTAGATGAAAGTTTTAACTCTCCAATGGGAAGTGCAGCCCCAGCTGAAGATGGAGAATCATTGATGCTAAGGAGAACACTCCTGAAGACATCCAAGGACATGCTACAAAGGAGAGCTCTTTTTAAGACCAAATGCAAAACTAAAGGTAAACTATGCAAGGTAGTAATAGATTCTGGTTCAACAGATAATATGGTATCTTAGGAAATGGTGGATAAGTTGAAACTGGGAAGGATTCCACATCAAAATCCTTACAAAGCATCTTGGGTCAGTTATAGTCAATCACTTTTGGTATATGAACAAGCATATGTTGATTTTCATATTGGAGAATATCATGATAGGGTTTTGTGTGACATATTGCCCATGGAATGTTGTCACCTACTTTTAGGTAGGCCATGGCAATTTGATAGGAGAGCATTATATGATGGATATGCTAACACATACACCATCAAGAAGGATGGGAGAACTTTTGTGATGACACCATTGCAGGAAGATGTTGAAGCAAAGAAGACAGCTAAGATCATTTTAGTGGGTAAGAAAGAGTTTGTGAAGCTTAATGCAGAAGACATAAAGACAGTTGAGGATACCTCAAGGAATGGGATTGCTAAGGATCAAAGTTTGAAGGCAATTTTAGTTTTTGATGATGGAGATCAGATGGATCAGCAGAAGGTCGAAGAACAGGTTTGTCAGCAACTACCAGTTGATTGGAAAGACAAGGATGCTATCATAGTAGGGACAATTGTTTGTCCTCTAGAACCACAAAGAGTTGAAAGGAAAACAGATTCTGCCATAGCACCAGTACAAGAAGCACTTACCAAGGTTTCCAATGCAGGTGTTCAGACAGATATGATAGTAAGACAGAATGGCAAGCAAAGGATAGATATGAGAAAAGCCTACAATGCCATCTAGAGATCATGGGGAAGACATGAGACAGCAAAGAGTAAAGGTGGAATAAACCCAAGCATTAACTCATGGGGCATGAGTTCTTTTCAAGGTGGAGTGTATGGTGCAGGAGCACCAATCCAAAGTGGCCTCCATGAGGCATTTAACTGTTTACAGTTCATTTTGATGTTTCCAATAAGGTCCTAAGCTGACCATTCAATGTAATAAGGTATGTTTGACCAATGCATGTTAATTTAGGTTGTATCTAGGTTTGTGTTGTAAGTCCCAAGGACACTTGGCAAATCTATAAGTGCAAGGTTGTTAGATAGTTAGGAATTTGTTAGGTAGTTGGATCTCCCAGCCACTTGAAGGTTGTCTCCCAGCCGCTTGGAGTCGGGTAGTACTACTTAGGCGAGTAGATAAATAGAGGAGATCATCGAATGTAATTAGTAGAGTAGTAGTTGAGATTAGAAAGATTTGAGAGAGTGCGAATTGCAATTGTGAAATAGAGCATCTGTATGCACATTTTTTGAAAGCATAATAAACAAGTTCTGTGTTGTGCATCTTTCTGTCTTTCGATTCCTTAGTTTTCTTTGTATAAATTGAATTGTTGTTTTGTGGTCGAGATGGATTCTTAACCCATTCCATCGGTTAGATTTCTTTGAAATCAGTGGAATGGCTGTACAATTCTTTAGTTTCTTTATTTTGTTCGTTTGGATTTCATGTTTGCAGGATCATGTGCAGAGTGCACATAGATCCTAGCATCATCATGTGCTAGGCTAGCAGGGTGAAAGATCTGTGTTAGATTGGCGAAGGAACAGATCTGTGCAGTTGTGAAGTTACTGGGATTACAGCGGATCAAATCAAGATTCGTGTTTTTTCATCAAATATACAGTTTGTGTGTATATCACAATTGTATGCCAGATATACATCCTGTGTATATATCACAATTGTATGTCGTGTGTATCTCGCTAATGGTTATTGCAGTTGTATGTTGAAACATACATTAGGTTAGATACAAGGAAGTCAACGGTCAAAGCATATTGTGAATGCATCTTGCGAATGCATCTTCTAAATGTAGATCAAACATATACATTGTGTTATACATTGTATTAGGTACAAGTACTAATCGGCAGCGACGGTAAAAGGAACCAACATAACAGGTCAAGTGTTGTATGTGTGAAGTTCATCGGTGTATCGGCTTAATAAGATTTGAGTTTGCCAATGATGGCATTGTTGCCGATATGCAAATGATGCAAAAGATATACGTCGGAAAGAGGTGTGTGATTAGGCAACTAGGTTAAAGTTGTGCCGATAGTAGTTGTTTTGCCGATAGGCAAGTAAACTGTTGAAGACATATAAAGCGAAATGCAGGTCAGGGTGTTTGGCTCTGCATCAGTATGCCTATAATGATTCTACAAACAGAAGCATAGGTTTAAGTCCTTTTGAAGTTGTTTATTGTAGTCATCCTAGAGGAATTTTTGAATTACGAGATGTTCAAGGGATGGACAAAAGGAGTGGACATGTTGATGCATTTGCAGAGGCTATGAAAGAGATCCATCAACAAGTCAGAGATACTCTACATCAGAACAATCAGAAGATCAAGGCTAGAGTGGATCATAGATGAAGGGATGTGCAGTACCAAATAGGAGATATGGTCATGGTTCATCTCAACAAGAACAGACTACCCACAGGAAAACACATCAAGTTAATGATGAGGAAAATTGGACCTTGTCAGATTCTAGAAAAATATGGTTCTAATGCTTACAAAATTGAACTCCCTGATGATATTGCTATTTCACCCATCTTCAATGTTGCTGATCTGACATTATATAGGAGTCTGGATCTAAGAGAAGATGCAGATGATTCTATCCAAGACAATGCAGAGTGGGTGCAGTCTTTACCACCCAAGGAACCACCGAAGATGGAGTGTCTCTTGGATAGCAAGATAGCCAAGCAGACCTGAAATCAGACATATTTTGAGCACTTAGTCAAATGGCAAGAACTTCCAGACTCAAAGGCCACATGGATGTTGGAAGCAGACATCAAAAAAGTGGGGTGGTGATTTGCAGCAGGTAGTCTCTAAGAGGACTTGAGACAATTTTCACCCGGGGAGTATGGTGCAGGAGCACCTCGAAAATCATGTTTTTGTTTGTAATAAGGTTTATTTGACCAATGCATTTTCATTTTCAGTTGTAGCTAGGTCTATTTTGTAAAGTCCCAAGTGACTTAGGGGACATTTGTCAAGTTGTAATCGCATAATGCTAAAAATAGCAATAATGCCAAAATAAGGTAGTAGGGTAGTTTTGGTCGGTTGTCTCCCACCCGCTTAGATTGTTCTCCTAGCTGCTTGGAGCTAATGTGGTACTACTCAGGGCGAGTTGTTAAATGCCCAGAAGTATGAACTGAATGATGATTATTGTAACCAGATCGAATGTGATGGACTGTGCTCAAGAGAAATAAAGCAATTCTGTTATGTCAATTAGTTTTCTATTTTTCCTATAACTGGAGATCATGCAACTGTAGATTTCCATTCATTTTGCATTTTCCATTGTTGCCATATGTTGCCATGAAGCATTCCACTGGTGAGATTTTTGTCGAAATCAATGGAATGGCTTCAATGTATTAGTATTCGTTTTGTTCTTTGTTTTGTTTTTCCTATTCGATAGTGCAAATGATCTGGATAGAGGATTTCACGCAGTAAGAATTTCCTAGCATTTTCATGTGCTAGGGTTCGTAGGAGGGAAGCTGTGCGACGGTGTGTTTGGTGAATCGGCAAAAGGTTTCAGCAACAACCAACGGAACGTGTCTCTCCAAGGGTAAATGCCATCGGGGCATTGGTGGAAAGGTGAGAAACTTGGTTGATGGAGTTGAATTAGTGGCTCATCAGCTGTTAGTTCATTGACTGTGAAATATTTAGGGCATCAGTCTGGTATACGCTGTGCGCTCCCCATCAATTAAGTACGATAGCTGAATATGGGTGAATTCCTTGTCGAAAATGAACAGGGATTGCTTTTTGAACCATCTTAAAATTCCTTGTATTTTGCAAGTTATGTGTGTTTTTAGTAAAATGCATTGTGGTATGGGTTTGTATGTTTGTATATACAAAGTCATTTTTATATACAAATTCTCTCATATATAAAGTGGTTTGTATGTTGTGTCATTGTATGATGCATATGCAAAATCCCTTGTATATCGGGTTGTTACATGGTCGCATAAAGGAGTCATCAGGTTGATGCATTGTTTACTTGTATACATTTGGCTAACTTTTTATTGTTACATACATGGTGGACCTGATGAGGTTAAAAGTTGAAATGTATTTTCTATCGGGTCCGCTGCTTGTATGTTATGTTTGTATGTTTGGTAGAATGCAACATACATTACAGTACATACAAGGCGATATGCATTGACGGGAACCAAAGCAATTATGAATTAACGTTAAGTCTTTGTATGTCTGCGCTTTGTATGTTGCACTATACATACATTGCATTACATACAAGGCGAATATGCATACCGCAGAACTGAAAGATTATGATATATGGTAAAATCATTGTATATTTTGCATATTGTATGTTTAGGGTTATACAAGGCTAATATACATACCGTGGATTCAAAAAATTATGAAATGAAGTTAAGTTGTTGTATGTATCGCGCTTTGTATATGTATGCTTTTGGAGACATACATTCTAGTATACATACATTACGATATGCATTGCACTTATACAAATGGTGGAACCGAAAGCGGTATTAAAATTGGTTTTATCCTTGTATGTATGTTTCAGATACATACATTGCGATACATGCAAGCCAGAACTCAGGAGAAATAAAAATCTGATATATAGGATGCATCCTGACTCATTGTATATCGGAATATACATTGCATTTTATGCAGGTTGCGGAACTGAAAAGTTATGCAATGAGATGTAATTGTTGTATGTGTCCGCCTTGTATGTATGTTTCGGGACATGCAAAGCAAAATATACAAGGCTACATACAACTCAAAATGCAAGAAAGATTAAAGTTTAGTTAAACTAATGCATTAGGACTTAAAGCATATCGAAGGATGCATATACAAGTCAGAATCGAAAGGGGCTACATAATGTGATTTATAAAATAAGAAGTCTGAAAGGAAGATACAATTGAATTTGTATGTATTGGGCATTATTTATGAAGGTTGGATACAAGTAGTGGGTCCCGCCGCTTGCACATTTGGCTTGTATAAACAATGTATATGTTCGATATGCCAAACTATTTATATACAAGACATGACTTGTTATCACTGGTTCTCTTTACCATTTCTAATAGTCACCTCTTGTATCCAACACTCACATACATTCTTAAAGATACATTTGCAATATACATTCGCATTACACCTTCAGTAAAACAAAATGCACCTTATGCCGATACAAAATACAGAAACCCTAAAATGACATTTAATCCGAATGGTTAAGATATTTTTCTGACATTTGAAAAATGGATTTTTTGCAGGATATACACAGCGGGGGTTAAGTTGTATAAACACTCATGAAAGGATCTTGAGCAACTGATAAATTATCGATAAGGGAAGTAATTATTTGAGTAAATATATTTGTTTAAACAAATTTGTTTTCGATTGTTTGATCAGACATTAATTTGTGTTTTATCTGGTCTTTTTAGGATAATAAAAGAGTCCTCGAAGGAGATTAAGCGGAACTACAATTAAAGAGCTTTGTTTGATCCTGGAATGGATATCCATTTGGTGATTAAAGACGAGTATTAATTTTCTTGAATTTGTTTATTAAGACAAATATTGTTGTTCGGTTATCAACTGTCATAACTATTGTAACTAGTCTGAAGCTTGTATGTCGCTCTTTATAAGAGATGACCAAGACAAGAAGAAGGGAGAAAAGAGAAAAATAGATAGATAGAATAGGAGGAGATTAGAAAATAGAACAGGGGATACTATAGATTAGATTTGAACAGCAATGCTAGTTCATTTTTAATATATTTTATTTCTGGTAGACCATGTGCAAGCATTCTCTGATGAAGTCAAGAATGTAATCATGAAGCAATGACTACAAATTTTGGTACCAACTATCTGTTAAATTTATTCAATTATATGACTGTCTCCTTTCAAAGTTTTCTCTGTTATTTAATTTGAGTTATCAAGCATATCTTCAAGTTGTCTATGCACATTTGTTGTTATAGTGTGATAAGATTAATTGGTTTCTACTTTCAGAATTAAATCCTTTAAATCTGTCATAGTAACTGTGAAGACATTGTCATGGATCTGTAAGAAGAATCATATAGTTAGGGTTTATATTTTGTCTCCAGTTTTTGATGAATCTGTTACAATTGCAGTATTATTCTGATAGGTTCCTTCAAAGAGGGATTAAATCCTTTTAGATGAATGTAGGTAATTTGATTTTGTCAATTGGAAATATATAAGTGTGGAATATTAACTACTTCCTTGCAAGGTTGTACAAGTTACATACCTATTCTTTCATGCCAGATAGTTCGAGTTTTTACCAAACAAACAGTTATTTATTTCATGATCATACTGACTCTATATTCAATAAGGCACTAGTCTAGTATTTTCATTTTCACTTATACAAATTCACTTCAGACTTAGTTAGATTGCATTATTGTTTTAGCATTACAATTTAGATCATTTAGGATAAACTTGTTGTCTTTTCATCCGTTTATAATTTGTGCCATTATCAATAGTTAGATTAATTCTGATCAAAATAGTAATCATCTCTTTATCTACTTTATTAATTTGAGGTTTACTCGCCTAGGTCTCGTAGAGCCTGAAGTGAAGGGGGTTTAGCCATATCTAACCCATGTCAGTTAGCCAAAAATATTAAGAGAACCTGGCAACCTCTTAGGGTTAACGACCTGCATTTTTGAAACCTAACAAGTTGTACATACCGTGATAAACATTGAAGATGGTGATGGGAAAGTAGTGTAGGAAGCAACAGAGACTTTTGCTTGTGGATGAATGACTTAGGCAGGTAGGGATCCACATAGATTGAGTATTTTTTTTATTTTTGCTTGCCATATGGGATGGAAGAATTTGAGACTTTTGGATGGAATGGGAGAAGGTGGATGGTTGAGATTCTTGAGAGGTAGATGCCTCATGTAACTTGAGGGCTTTTTGCTTAGGTACCCAAGCCATTTTGCTTTTAGGTAGTACCTGTGAAGGTATGGGTTTGGGTGTATGCAGCTTTTGTGCAACTTTTGGAGTAATCATTTGTTGGATGTGGACCCACACCTTTTTCAGCTTGGCGTATAGGTTTGAGGGTCTATGCAGCTCTTGAGAAGGATGTTTCTTTGATTCTTGGTTTTTGTATCCTAGGTCATGAGGACTCTTATGATTTTTGACTTTATAGGTAGAGGCATCCAAATTTTTGTTGTTAAAATCTTTTGGGATGGTGGAAGTGGGGTTGGAGGAAGTTCTTTGTTTAGACAACATGTGCATTTGTTGGCCATGATTAGGATTGTTAAAAGATTCATAGATGGATGGATAAGGTGTTGGGAGAAGTGGTGGTAAAATGCATGGAGGGATATTAGGAGTTGGAAGTAGCAGAGGTAGATTGGATGGTGGAAGGTGTATGGTTACATGATTTTGACAATTGTAGGATGATGGAGGTGGAATGGCGACATATGTTTTGGGGATATGGTAGGGTTTGTGATGGAAAGTCATGGACTTTAGAGGAGTGGAGGAAGTACCAACATCTCAAGATTGTTCACCTTGGTGTGTGTATCCAAGGCCATATGAAGGAGGAGGAACATTGACATGGACGGGCTCCAAAATACCTTGTTCGTGAAGGCCTAAGCCTTTACCTTGATAGTTCATATGTTGGAGTATGCGGTGGACAGCGGGATTATGTGTAGGTGGAACACTAAACACAAGTTCCTTATTGGATGCAGAAGGTGGGATAGAGGATAATGGTGGCTGGTGTTATAAGGAGGAACACTCACAAATGAAAGTGATAAGCCCAAGGATATATGGTGGGGGATTTGTAGCATGGTCGATAGTGGTCGGTGGAGGAGTATTTTTGGTCTGATCTTCTATGCTTTCTTAAGAGGCAAGTGTCTCATCAAAGGAAGAGGAAGTTGTTAGATCTTGGATGGGACTAGATGGGGTTATTAGCTCAAGACCATGGGATGCATAAAGTGGGCTAAGAGGATCATCATGGTCTGCTTGATCATAGATAGGCTCTTGATCATAGATGGGATCTTGATCATAGATAGGCTTTAGCGTGATGGAATTAAGGTGCTCTTGTATATGTTATTCATCAACAATAATATCTTGATCATGGAAAGGATATAGGCCATGGAGAGGTTGGAATTTGATCTCTTGTTCATGTATAGGACCAGGTTGCTCATGGATAGCTTCTTCATCAAAGGCAATATCTTGATCATAAAAGAGATATAGGTTATGAATGGTTTGAAATTGGACTTCTTGCTCATGTATAGGTATCAGATCATTGAAAAGATAAAGGTTATGTAAGGGTCGGATGGGAGTGCTTTGATCTTGATTTAGACAAGGGGTTGATGTTTCCACATGTTCTAAAGTGTGCTCTTGACATAACTCTTGATGTGCTTGAATTGAAGTTGAAGTAGAAGACTCTTGGATAGGCTCTTGGTCAACAACATGAAGGTGCGATGGACCTTGACTTTGGTGCATGGTAGGAGGTTCTTCAATATGCTCAAGGGGTTGTAGGTTACATGATGAGGTTAGAGTAATAGACATGCTTGAAGGTTCTTTGATAAGGTCAAGGACCAAAATTTGGGGACATGGTTGACTCTCTGCTAGTAGCCCTTGGATCACATCATTGGTAGGTGCATAGGTAGAGGATTGAGGTAATGGATGAGTGGATTTGGAGTTATCCATGGTAAGATTAGTATGCTTTGGGCCATGTGTTCTAGGAGATGGTGAAGGAGGACTAGTAGATGGAGTGGTATATGTTTTCCAACTTGAGGTGGTGCTTGCCTTGTCAAAAGTATCATGAAGGCGAGAAAAGGATGTATGCTTTTGGGGTGAGGTGTGGCTAGTACTGGCCTGTTCAGCCTGTAAGATTGTCATTTCTTGTTATATCACTTGGAGTTCTTGGGCAATTGCTATACGATCTTGGGGTGAGCTATCAAAGTTTAATTATTCTTGCAGGTATTAGAGTTCTTGAGCAATTACTTCTAATTGGTACGTCATCTCTACAGAAACTGACACAAGACTAAAATGGGTACCTAAAAACCTAAAAAATTTCTTTGAAAAGATGTGGAAATGCTCACTGTCCCGCATGCATGGGAACAGATGCGCTGCAAAAACTGGCAAATGCGCCACAAGTCGGCACAGAAGCGCCACACTAGTAAAAAGTAAATGTGATGTAACAGATAGTAAAAGCATTGTAAGTCACAATAGATGCGCCACAAGTTGGCACAAATGTGCAACAATAGAGGACGAATGCGCCGCTCTAGTTTTCTCAATATTTTTTGCAAATTTTGGAATTTTTTTGATGTTTTTGAGACTTTGGTTGCAAGAAGGTCTTTTTGATCTGATTTTCTAAAATTATGGCAAGAAGACACAGCAAACACAAAGAATATTTTTATGTTTTTTTTTTTTTTTTGTGATTTTTTGACTCCTTTTGGACTAAAAAGAAAGCAAGTACACTCCTAGGCTTCAAATGGATTATAGGGGTTTTTGGTCTAGTAAGACAAGGATGAGTAATAAAGGCAACCGTTTGAGTGGTTATACATGCGCCAGCACTACTCTCCGTTATGGAGTCTCCCAGCCTACAAGGGTTGCACTTTGGAGGGTTTTGGGGGAGGTTAGCTGTCGGTATAACACAACTATACTCGTTGTTTGAAACTTTCACTCCAAACATAATTTATTTATAGTGGCGTGGAAGGGCTTGGCGTCTAGCCTGTTACCACTTAGGGTCATTCCTACTTGGATGAATGGTATCCAAGAGCAAGCCCCTCTAAAGGAAAAACACATGCGAAAATGATATGTCTGGAATTTTAGTCACCCAAGATAGGGGAGAGCATAGGCTTGGTATCATTCCCAAAACATAGATTATAGTGGTTCTTTTCCCCTAGTTAAAATGAAAAAAAATTAGATGAGCTATTTACTTGGGCAAACACAGAGATTTGTTAACTTTGAAGTGATAACCAAATAGCAATGGTCCAATTTTAACCAAGATAGCAATGATAAGTTCAATTTTATCCACATAGCACGAGTTGTTAACTTTGAAATGATGGTCAATCGAGATAGTAATGGTTCAGTTTTACCTAGATAGCAATGATGAGTTCAATTTTATCCACGTAGCACAAGTTGTTAACTTTAAAATGATGGTCAATCGAGATAGCAATGGTTCAGTTTTACCCAGATAGCAATGATGAGTTCAATTTTATTTCGATAGCAATGAGTTGTTAACTTTGAAAAGATAGCAATAGCAATGATTTCAATGACATGCAAGATAGCAATAATTCAATTACCACTTTCCTAGTTAAAACTATGTGAGATTTGCATGAGCATCTATTTTACTTTCCCTTTAGAAATCAAAGTGTGATCTAACAAGTGCAACTATATGAATTTAAACTAGTACCTAGCCTACAAAACAGATCAAGAGAGTTCCTGCAAAGATGTCAGCGTTAGCAAAAATCTTCTAAAAAACCCTAAAATCACTGCCTACAACAGATGCGCTGCTTCAGAGACTGAATGCGCAGAAATAGTGAACAAAAGCACCGTATTACATATGCGTTGAAACAATGAATAAAAGCGCTGGAAGAAAGTGTATATGCACTGAATTAGCAGATGCACCGTTTCAAATTGTAAAAGTACTGTAACAGAGCATGTATGCGCTGCAGTGACAAATGCGTCGTGACAGGTAACAGATGTGACAAAACAGAGACTATATGTGCTGTGGAAATGTATGCGCCATGACAGGTAACAGATGTGTGTTAGGAAGTGACAAATGTGATGTTTCCTCCTGTGTATGACTTTCTAAAACACAAAAACTCAGTTTTTGGGTTAAATTTGGGGCTAGGCCCCACGATGGGCGCCAAAAATGTTATGGAAAAATTGGATGCAAAAGAATAACAATAATAATCAATATCAAGTTACCCAAAACTCAATGAAATGGTGAACAAAAGAGATTTCAAATAAACAATGAACAAACAACAAAGCAAACCTCTTTCAATTCGAAGCTTCCATTGATTGCCTATCACAATCGATCTTGTATGTATGAAATAGGGCCCTTAGATAGTGCACTTCCTTGCTATGCTTCAAAAATGTCAATTCAGAATAGCAATGATAGTTTATTGCAATGAAGAGGAGCTTCACAACAATGGTAGTAGTGCGTAGTGCATAGTAGCGAATGTGATCACAAGTAATGAAGGAATTGGTGCCAAAGGCGCGCTGTAATTCCTGCAAAGTAATGATACTTAAAGCTTGGATGAATGAATGGAAGAATGAGGTTGCTTTTATAGACTTGGGAAAGAAAAGATCAACGATATAGAAGACTTGAGAAGATCAACGATTGAGAATAGTTGAGGAACGTGCAACGAATAAGAAAGAGGACATGTGTCTTGCTTTCTTTTGCATGAGAAGAGTTAACAAGAATAGAAGAATGGGTTAAAGCATTTAAAAGAATATAACAATCAGTTAAGTGATTTAAAACAAGAAGAATAGATTTGCATGAGAATAAGAAGATATTTTGCTTTATTAAATATTAGGAATATTTAATTGCATGTGCACAAAGCTTGAATTATATTTAGAGATAACTCAATTAGAAGAAAAAGCAACTTAAATAAATAATTGATTTATTTAAATTTAGAAAAAATATTATTGGAAGAAATAATTAAATAATTGGTATTATTTAATTTAGAAGATAAGAAAGCAAATTAAATAAATAAATTTATTTAATTGTTGTGCATGAATTTAGAAGAATAAATAAAATATTTGATTGTATTTTATTTTTAGAGATTGAGAAGATTTAAATAAATTTGATTTGATTTATTTAAATTTGGAAGAATGAATTTGATTAATTAAATAATTAAGAATTATTTAATTGTTTGGAAGAATTTAATTAAATAAAAAGGTTTTATTTAATTTTGACCTTAGAAGAGATAATTAAATATTTTGATATTTAATTAATTTAGAGAAATGTGAATCAAATAAATAAATTTGTTTATTTATTTATTGATAAAAGAATTAGAATGGAATAAATATTAAGAATATTTATTTAGACCGAATCGTGTCATTTTTAGGTGTATACAGTATAGCCATGTTTTTTCAATTGTTAGTCCTGCCAATTGCCATGGACTATTATAATCACTCGAAACAAATTTTTAGTTTTAATAAATTAGCAACTGGACCCATAGGTTCAATGGGCAGATTGATAATTTTATGAAGAAATTGTAGAATTTGTTAGATATTTTTTATTATTTATAATTTATAAGTTATTTAATCCACTAAATTATTTTATCAATTCTTATTAAAATTCCATCACATTAAAGGTTGTCTTCTTTCACTTATATTAGTAAATTTCCTTTTACATTACATATTGAGATGACCCAACATAGTTGGGTTTGAATTCGATTTTCATGAAGTCCTAATTCATTCATGGCTCTATCTTATTGAAATGAGTGAGACAAGTAAAACTATTATCATGTCAATTGCTTACCAGGTAAATAGTCCCTTTTACTTGCATATTGACCTTACAAAACAAACATAGTGAAGATACTCTATCTCAATAAAAGATACTCAATTTAAAGCTAAGTAATCCTTTCATTTGTGAAAAGTATCTATTATACTTTGGCTTTCCCACTTTATTTAGTTTTCACAAAGAATATATAATAAATTCTAGCAAAAAAAAGTTGCAATGAATACATAATTGTGACCTAATGAATAAAAATGCACACCAAAAGGTTTTCAAAATAAATTATTATACATTACTAATTAAGTCTAGTCCAAACCCATTCATCCCTATCATATTTATCCTTTACATAGATCATTGTATTCTAAGAAGTTAATATTTGTGTCTTTTGAATTATTTTTATGTTTTTCAAAAAATAAAACCATAATGACAAAATAAAACAAATAAATTAAAATGAGAGAGAAGAAAAGAATGTTCAAAATGCAATTGTAGTACTATTTGGAAGGAAATGAAAATTTAAGGTTTTATCTAATTGTAAAATTTAGATGATTGAAGATCTAAGGGGACCTTGAACAATGGTGTCTTTGATAGACTGCATGTTGAGAACTTATATATAGATAATTGTATTCTAAAAAGTTAATACTATGGAAATATCATGTCTTTGAACTATTTTTATGTTTTTCAAAAAATTAAACCATAATGACAAACTAAAACAAATATAATAAAATGAGAGAGAAGAAAAGAATGCTCAAAATGCAATTGTAGTACTATTTGAAAGGCAATGAACATTCAAAGTTTTATCTAATTGTAAAATTTAGATGATTGAAGATCTAAGGGGACCTTGAATAGTGGTGTCCTTGATGGACTACATGTTGAGAACTTATATGGAGAATAATGTTCAATGATTTTTACCACCATTATATTATTTTTTCAATATGAATATAATGACATGTTTAGACAATAAGGTTACATTTATGTTTGGTTGTATTTTTTATTTTATAACATGAACCTTTGACATTCTTACAATGAAAAACATATAGAAATGCTCCTTTTAATATTTATACGGCTATGCCCCTTATTAAACTAGACAACATTCAAAGGATGGACATTTCTCCAATGATACTCATCACAGGGTTTTTCCCAAATAGATTTTTACATGTGTTATTTCATCTTGTTATTTCAAAATACTAATCTACATATCAAACCTTTGTGTATGGGTTGAGATCATGATCTCTTAAAGCCACTACTTGCAATGCTAATTACCACAACAAGGTCATCTTGTTATTTCAAAATATTAATCTACATATCAACCCTTTGTGTATGGTTTGAGATCATGGTCTTTTAAAGCCACTACTTGCAATGCTAAGTATAACAACAAGGTCATTAAATCAAACCATTGCTACAAATTACTACTGGATTAAAAGAATTATTGCACTATTTGAGATTAAGAAGAAGTAATTCAATAGGGATTATCTCTTGTCAATCCATATAGATCTCCTTGATATTTATACAATGGCTTGTAAAAGGAGCAGTCAATCTCTACTCAAGCTTATCAATATCCACATATTAAAATGAAGTTACTTGTTACAACATTTATTACAATGTAATTAGTGGTTTGGTTGCCCAAGGTGTGTTAAATGAATTGGTCAACTATCAAATCTCCTTCTACCAAGTAATTTATTTCTAGACCCAAAAAAAATTAAAAATTAACTCAATAACAAAAAAAAATTGTGAGCTCACAAACATATTACATCTCCCAAAAAGTGAAGCGCTGTGAAGCAACATTAAAGATCTCTCACCATAAATGAGAAAAAGATCCATACGAAATTATGTAAATTAGATCTATTATCTGTAAATAATCTCAAACGGTAGATCTTCATCTAATGTAGGCACAAGACAATACACTAAACCCAGAGAAAAGTGCCATACAAAATGGCAAAGGTTAAAATAAAGACCTATAAGAGATGCTCTCTCCATTATGTCAATGTACTTGATTGATTGCAAGCCCTTCTCTCACATCTCCTACTAGCCAAGCATCTTTCAACTTAAGTGTTTCTCTCTTTCTATTTTTTTCCATTCTATACTTTCTTCAATTAGAGACATACAAGCTTCCTAAAAAATAGTGCAATGTAACGACACCTCTATGGTATGATAAATAGGACTTTTATCGTACATAATGATACCCCATTACATATATGAATGAGGCCCATTGTATAGTATACATCTCATTTTATGAGGTCAACAACATGATCTAGACCTCCAAAAGTTGGTTTTAAAAACTAAAAAGAAACTTGATCCCTGATAGACATGTATGTAAAATGTGGAAACCTACATAAGGCATACGAGCTATTTGACAAAATGTCTCGACGAGATGTGGTCTTCTAGACTGCAATGATTGTAGGGTATGTGCAAAATGGGTTTGTTGAAGAGGCATTGGAAACTTTTAAGCAAATGCAACTGGGAGGTGTAAAGCCAAACACCTCAACCTTTGCCAATATCCTCCTAGCTTGTGCCGAAATGGGAGCTTTGGAGCAAGGTATGCGCATCCATCAAAGCATAATTGAAAGCAGATTTTTATCAGATGATGTAGTTGCACATGCCTTGATAGATATGTATACAAAATGTGGAAGCATACGGAAGACATGTGACCTGTTTGACAGAATGTGGTACAGGAGCACCCCTTCAACAAGAATTGGAGGAAGAAGATTACAAGACTAAATTTGATTAGGTCATTAGGCATTTTGTTATTTTCTATAAATAAGGTCTGTTTGACCAAATGCATGATTGTAATTTGCATATAGTTGACTGTGCAAGTCCCTAGGACAAGGTTGTTAGTTTGTTATGTTTGGTAGTTGGATATTATCTCCCAACTGTTGGGAATCAAATCAGTACTACTGTTGTGAGTAGTTAAAATACCCTAGATCAAGTCATTTGAGGTATGCGTCTGATATTGAACAATTCTGTATTGAAGAGTTGATTTGTGAAACTGTGAGACAGATAGTTGTATATCTTTTCTGCAAGCAATAAAGACTCTCTGTTTGTGTTATTTCTCTATTTTGAGTGCACTGTGTAATTACCTGGGGGATCGAATGGATCCTCAACCATTCCACCGGTAGATTACTTCATAATTGGTGGAATGGGTGTAGATAATAGATTAGGGTTTTGTTTTGTATGTGTTGACTGTTACAGGGTCGAATGCAAGATATTATGAAGAACCCTAGCATTTTCATGTGCTAGGCCAATGAAGACAAAAGTAGAATATTCTCGCGAGGGTTTGGTGATTCAGGGTGAAACAGTTCGCTTTGATCGGTTAAAAGGGAAAGCAGTGCATATATCACATTTGGGTGCGAGGAATGCAGCCTGAAAGTCTATCGCTGAACAGAACGGGTGCCAAAAACATGCTAGATGTGCATATTTCAAAGATACAAGGTTAAATGAAATGGATATACATTTCCTAAGTATATCGCAAGGTGTTAGTGGATGCAATTGCTGTGTATATCACTTTGTATGTTCCATGCGTATATCGCTATTGTTCATTGTTGTTGTATGTATCGAATATGCATTGTAAATGTGCAAGGAGCAATACATACAAAGGAGAGAGAAACCATACTGGCATGCAAGTGGGTTGGTAGGTTGGTCAAGCCGTCGAATGGTCAAAGGTATTGGCGTGACGGCACACGTCAGAAGGACATAATTCACGAAGGCCGATGGTGTAGCTATTGCCAATAGGCAACCAAAGGTGAAATATCTACATCGGCTAAGGTGTGTGATCGGGGAGATCTACGATGAAGAAGCTGATGGGTTAAATTTTTCTGATAGGCAACTTAATCAATAAAGGTGTATCGGCCCAAGGTAGGTGATCGGTGCAGGTTGTGTTTGGTCAGTCGATGGATAGATGTCTCACCGATAGGTAAGGGGATGGCATACATGCAATGATAAAAGTACATTCAAGGGAGGTTGACTTTTTTTCAATGCACGTTCCTGCCAGCAGCTCTACATCATAGTGGTATCGGAGCGAAGGAGCGTTTTTTTTAGGAAAGTGAAGGAAGTAAGATATCTGACGGAGAGGGATCACAGGAGTTCCCAACACGGATGACAAATGCCAAGTTGGCTGTCCTAGTCAAGAAGCAGATTGCATAGAGCATTGTTGTTAAAGCTCAGAATCAGGCGTTGAAAGATGAGTTGGAGAAACTGAGGGACAAGGTAAGTTCTGGAAAGGAAGAAGATAGGGATGAAGAGGAGATCCCTAGGCAAGAAGAAATAGACGTTCTTGCAAACCAGAAGCTTTTTCTAAATGCCCTCAAATCCATGGAACAGAGGACCGTGGATATGAAGATTGACCTACCAGTGTTTGTAGGCAAAATGGATCCTGATTCGATAATGGAGTGGATAGACTCCTTGAACAATTTCTTCGAAACAGAGGAAATACCAGACCATCAAAGGCTAAAGATGGCCCAGTCCAAAATGAAAGGATTTGCATTGACTTGGTGGAATTTCATCCAAGATGATAGGGTGAAGGAAGGAAAGAACAGAGTTGCTACATGGAAGAAGATGATGGCTTTAGTGAAGGAAGCCTATGTTCCCTTGGATTACAACATCCAATTGCATAAGAAGAGACAAAATCTGAAATAGGAGTTAGATGTTAGTTCGTACACTGAAGAATTCATGAAGTTATGTGTCAAGACAAAGGTAAAAGAGAATGAGGAAGAAAGAGTAGCAAGGTATCTCAATGGATTGAGATTCAACATCCAAGAAGACCTAAATCTGCATAACCCAGATACAGTCTAGAAAAGTTATCAATTGGCACTCAAGGTGGAAGAGAAATTGAAGAGAAGACAAGAATAGAATAACAGAGGAAGAGGAAGGCAATAAAGAGGGGGAAGAAGTCTTTTCAGAGGTAGAGGATATGGATTTGGGAATCAAGGTGAATCACATCAAGAGAACGACAAAGGAGGAAGCAGTCAGACTCACAGAGGAGGCTATAATCAGAAAGATAACTTTTGAGGCAACAAACCACCATTCAGAGGGAGATCTCAGGGTAGAGGACCTCTCAGATGTTACAATTGCAATCAGGAAGGTCATATAGCCAGTAGATGTCCAGAAAAAACATCAAGCTCAATGGGAGAAAGGAGAACAAATCTGATTCAAGAATCTGATAGCCAGAGTGTGACAAGTTCAAACACTTATCAAAGTGTGAATGCCTTGATAGTTATGGGTATCCAGAGACTGGAGAGTCTTTGATGATTAGGAGGACAATGACTACCATGAAGGTACCTGACAGAGAACCCCCACAAAGGAAGTCTCTTTTCAAAACCACTTGCAAGGCAGGAGGAAAGGTATGTAAATTTTTGATTAACTCTAGATCTACTAAAAATTTTGTGTCTGTTGAAATGATAGAAAAGCTAAAGCTTAGAAGACTGCGACATCCTTTCCCATATAAAATCTCATGGCTCACTCAAGGTCAACAAATAGTTGTAGAAGAGCAGACTTGGGTCGAGTTTCAGATTGGAGCATATAAAGATAGATTGTTGTTTGACATAGCTCAAATGGATGCTTGCCATCTCCTATTTGGAAGATCATGGCAATATGATTTGAGAGCCCAACATGATGGGGTTAGAAATACCTACTCAATCACCAAAGATGGTAAGGTAATAGAGCTGCTACCATTGATGAAGAAGGAGGAAGAGTCAAAAGGAAAAGAAGCCAAGGTAATGTTGGTAGAAGCCAAACAGTTCATGAAGGAGATAGTAGAAGAACGTACAGTTGCATATGCCTTAATTCCATGTCTAAATATGAACAAGGAGCAGCAGCAAGAAGTCAAGGGAGGAAAGAAGCAAAGGTTCATAGATCCTACTATCCAGGAACTATTGGACAAGTACAAAGGCACCGTCTCTGATGGAATGCCAAGGTCTCTACCACCTATTAGAGATATCAGTCATTGCATAGACCTAATCCTAGGGTCTACACTTCCAAACAAGGCAGCATACAAGCTTACCCTAGAACAAAATGTAGAGGTTACAAGATAGATTGAGGAATTGTTGGAGATAGGCCTCATTGGTAAAAGTTTAAGTCCATGTGCAGTACCGGTTGTACTAGCACCTAAGAAGGAAGGCACTTGGAGACTTTGTACTAACTCTAGGGCTATCAACAAAATCACAATCAGATATAGGTTTCCAATTCCTAGAATAGAAGACTTGCTTGATTGCTTAGGAGGTGCCAAATACTTCACAAAGATAGATTTGAAAAGTAGCTATCATCAGATCAGAATTAGGCCTGGCGATGAATGGAAGACAACATTCAAGACTAATGAGGGGTTGTATGAGTGGAAGGTCATGCCTTTTGGTTTATCCAATGCCCCTAGTACCTTTATGAGATTAATGAATGAGGTTTTGAGAGAATTCATGGGAAAATTTGTCATAGTATATTTGGATGACATTCTGATTTTCAGTCATACAAGGGAAGAGCATCTCAAGCATATAGAATTGGTTCTCAAAAGGTTACATGAAGAGCAGTTAATGATCAATTTGGAGAAGTGTTTGTTCATGCAAGAAGAGATCATCTACTTAGGTTTTGTCATCTCACATGGCCAACTAAAGATGGATCAAGAAAAGGTAAGTGCCCTATTGTCTTGGCCAACTCCTAGAACAATGAATAATGTCAAAAGTTTCCATGGGTTAGCAACCTTCTATAGGAAGTTTATAAGAGGGTTTAGTCATGTTTGTGCACCCATGTTGGACACCATCAAAGGAGGACAGAAGTGTAGATTTATTTGGACAAAGGAGGCAGATGATTCATTTGAAACACTGAACAAGAAAGTGGCACAACAGCTAGTCCTTGCATTTCTTGACTTTAACAAGATATTTCAAGTAGAATGTGATGCCAGCCACATGGCAATTGGAGCTATACTCAGTCAAGAAAGTAGGCCTATTGCATTCTTTAGTGAGAAGTTAAATGATGCTAAGAAGAAGTACTCATCCTATGATTTGGAGATGTATGCTCTAGTCCAATCCTCAAAAAGTGGAGACATTATTTGCTGCCAAATGAATTCATAGTGTTTACAGATAATCAGGCCCTTAGCTTCATAAACAGTCAAGAGAAGTTGAACCATTGTCACATGAACTGGGTGGAAACCTTACAAGATTTTACTTTCACACTGAAACACAAGAAAGGAGTTAAGAACAAGGTAGCAGATGCCTTGAGCAGGAGGGTTCTGACCATCAATCAGATCCAACTGGAGAGTATTGGTATTGATTCCTTGAAAACTATGTATGATGCCAATGAAAACTTTGGGGAAATCTATCAGGTATGTACTTCCTTTGGGGACAAGTATCATGATGAGTACTCTGAATTTCTGATACAAGATGGATTACTTTTCAAAGGTGGACAGTTGTGTATCCCAAAGTGTTCTATGAGACTGAATATTATCAGGGAAAACATTGTGGAGCTATGGCAGGACATTTTGGTCTGGATAAGACTCTTGATCTGATAAAGAGACACTATTATTGGCCTAAGTTACAGTCAGATGTCAGAAAATTTGTGGAGACATGTGTGATCTGTCAAAAGGCAAAAGGAAGATCCACTAATGTTGGTTTATATCAGCCACTGCTCATTCCTTCTAGACCATGGGAAAGCATAAGCATGGATTTTGTGTTAGGTTTACCTAGAACAAGGAAATGTTATGACAGTGTTTTTGTTGTAGTGGACAGATTCAGTAAAATGGCACATTTCTTGCCATGTAAAACTACTTGTGATGCTTCCTATGTTGCAAACCTATTTTTTAAGGAAATAGTAAGGATACATGGATTGCCATTAAGCATAGTATCAGATAGGGATGTGAAATTCATTGGTCATTTTTGGAGGACTCTTTGGAAGAAGCTTGGTACAAATTTGTCCTTCTTATCAGCTTATCATCCTCAGACTGATGGACAGACTGAAGTGGTAAATCGTTCATTAGGAAATCTATTGAGGTGTTTGACACGACAGGATGGAGAGAAGTGGGATAACATCCTCTCACGGGCAGAAATTTCCTATAATGACACTGTCAATAGGAGTACAAGGAAATCACCTTTCCAGGTGGTCTATGGTTTACATCCCAGAGGTATCTTGGAGGTAAGAGACATGCCTGGAGGAGAATCTGTTAGTTTAGCTTCAGAAGCCTTTGCATTAGCCATCAAAGAGGTGCATGATCAAGTCAAGACTCAGCTACAGTAGACCCAATTGAAGTATAAAGCCTATGCTGATAAGAAAAAGAGATATGTGCAATTTGATGTTGGAGATATGGTGTGGGTTCATTTGAAGAAAGAAAGGCTCCCAAAAGGTTAGCACACTAAGCTCATGCAGAGGAAGATTGGACCATGTTAGATTTTGAAGAAATGTGGACCAAATGCTTACAAGCTCCAACTTCCTTTTGATCTTGGTTTATCACCTATCTTTAATGTATGTGATTTAACTCCATAGAAACCTAATCCAGACATAGACCAAGAATCACTACAAGCTCCAGCTGATGGTGATATTCCTAAGCATGATCCACCACAATTGAAGTAGATTTTAGATTCCAGAATGGCCAAGAAAACTAGGAACAAAGAGTATCTGGAATACTTGGTAACTTGGCAAGGCAAACCTGATTTAGAAGCTGTTTGGATGACTGAAGAATAGATCCGAACACATGGTGCAGACCTCCACCATCTCATCTCAAGTGGACTTGAGATTTCTTCTCTCGGGGAGTATGGTGCAGGAGCACCCCTTCAACAAGCATTGGAGGAAGAAGATTACAAGTCTAAATTTGATTAGGTCATTAGGCATTCTGTTATTTTCTATAAATAAGGTCTGTTTGACCAAATGCATGATTGTAATTTGCATATAGTTGACTGTACAAGTCCCTAGGACAAGGTTGTTAGTTTGTTATGTTTGGTAGTTGGATATTATCTACCAGCCGCTAGGAATCAAATCAGTACTATTGTTGTGAGTAGTTAAAATACCCTAGATCAGGTCATTTGAGGTATGCATCTGATATTGAACAATTCTGTATTGAAGAGTTGATTTGTGAAACTGTGAGACAGATAGTTGTATATCTTTTCTACAAGTAATAAAGAGACTCTGTTTGTGTTATTTCTCTATTTTGAGTGCACTGTGTAATTACCTGGGGGATTGAATGGATCCTCAACCATTCCACCAGTAGATTACTTCGTAATTGGTGGAATGGGTGTAGATAATAGATTAGGGTTTTGTTTTGTATGTGTTGTATGTTACCAATGTAACAACAGTTGGTGTTATTCAATGAACACGATCACTTTGATCGTGGTCCTTTTGATTTGAGTGGTTCATCTACATAATTCATGTAGTGTTGCTCACTACAAGAACACTTATTAGCATAATTAATCACAACAAGTTAATTTAAGAATGTTATTTTAATATTGAAATTGTGAGAAATGATAATAATAATGTTTTTTCTTACATATCATTGGTCTATGTAAAATGATTTGACAATTTTATGTCTTACTGTAGAAGTATTTTACATTAACTTTTAATTCATTATTTTCTAATTGGTTGTGATATCAACAATAATAATTATAGTTTGACATTACAATATGATTAGAGATTTAGGACCCTGTTCTCTAAGGTAAGATTAGAGATTTCATTTATATGTGTTGGTACTGTAAGTATGAAAAAGATGCATAGGCCTAAATGGTAGCCTGAGGATGAGCTATAGTCCTAATCGTGTACATGTAAACTTGAATATATACATACCTCTCAACAGTATTCCTCTTGGTGACATGTCTTTGTTTATTTTTCATCTTGATTGTGTTTTTCTAACCTCTAGACTAATCTTCTACAGTCCTACACATCTTCTAGCTTGTCTTCTGACCAATGTTCGAAAGATCTTTGCTATCACTTTCTAGCCCCGATAAGCTCATCAACTCACTTCACAAGAGGGGAAATTCATGTTCCCTAGGGGCACTTGCATTACTTCATCCCCTTAGTATCATCCAATTAATTTTCCCATCCCATTCATAACCTTAATTTTCATGTTCCACCTTTTCTTTCTAGGTTGCCCCTTGTCATTGTAGGATCTCCATGGGTGACCCTACAACTAAAACAAGATCTCCAAGGGTGACTTACCCTAGTGAAAGGGGTGACTGACCCTACAAAGACCCTATGGCTAGTTTTGAGGTTCCAAAACTATTCTTAGACCTTCTAGATCATTCTTCATCCCAAAAACCACTTGTGTAAACCTCCATTATGGGTCACCCCCTATGGCTTCAGAATCTCCCTAGGCGACCTAGAAACTTAAGTAGGATCTTTAGGGAGACTTGTCCTAGTGAAAGGGGTGAACCACTTCCCAAAAGGGGTGATCCTGTCATCTTTTAACATGCATATTTTCTTCTAGTTATGGCCCAAATTGAGCCCTGATTGCATGGGTCCTTCTCTAACTGATTGCCAACTCTTCCTAACTAATTTAACACTCTCAATCAACCCAATCTCATCTCCAAATCAATCTTAGTTATATTGTAATCAGTAAAGTGTTAACTTCATTTCTTCTCCTATGATCTCCTCTACTACCAGTGTTCACTTTCAATCAGAGTCAGATCACTCCCCATCTATGTATGTTAACTCCCCAATCACCACCACCTTTGGTGTTGATTTTCTACCTATATATACCCCCTCCAATATGCATTTGGGGAGGCAAATTCAGTATTACTAGTCTTGATTTTTCTTTACTTTGCTAATTATCTTCATAGCATTTTTATGCTCGTGCAGGACCCTGTGAGCCTTTTGATTTTGCATTAGCTTCCATAGCTCCAAGCCATAGTGCTTTTATAGAATTCTAATGCTTAATTATTTTCAAAGCTTCCATAGCTTCAAGCCATAATGCTTCTTAGGCATTCTAATGCTCAATTATTTTCAAAGATTTAAAGCTTCCATTTGATTTCATTTGCTCCCATCATCATTTCTATCGCAAAGAGGACCCCACTACTGCAAAGGAAGAGAGGGTTACCACAAGAACTTCTAAGGGCTCAAGCCAAGCATTGACATCTTCTTCGTACTAGACTCTTTATTCTTTAAAGTAGTAATTAGCTCACATTCTTGGTCTTGAAAAAGTAAATCATTGCTTCGCTTTTTCCTTGATAGATTGTTTATTTTCTTTCATAGATTAGCATTGCATTTGATTTGATTAGATTAGCCTTGTATTCATTCATTAGATTACATTTACTTTCATTCACAATTTCAATTTGCTAGATTAGATTCATAAATTATTCCACAAAAACTACAAAAACATAGAATTAGCTTGCATATTGAAAAACACATATAGAGTGCATTCATATTTCAATTCCTAGATAATTAGACAACATTTTAATTTAAGAGAAAAGGAACCAAAATCATTTTGCATACATTTAGATTGCATTCATAAAAATTACAAAAACATTAGGAAACTTAGAGCAAAACAAGAACAAACCCTCAGTCTCATCACGAGGTAAACATAGTAAATATCAAACATTCAAACAAGGGAGAAACCCTCGGTTTCATCATGAGGTCAAAATCAACTCAACACATTCAACACTGACAATGTGAAACACAACACTTCCTCCTATTGTCAAGCATTCAATGTGCCCAGGAATTAGGGAAGATTGGATACAATATGTCCTTGACGAGATTGGGGAGAACCTCCCCCATTCAATTTATCAAAAAACATAGAACAAACAAGAGAAGAATGAGAACATCAGCAATGCATTATAAACCAACAAAACTTGATGCAAAAGATCATATGAGATGAACGAAGGAGACAAGAACATCTCTAAATCATCAACGAACAAAACAACATTCATGCTAGGCTTAGGAGACTCAAAACTCATGACCCTTTGGGTCATATAATTATTACAACAATAATAGTAATTGAACATCTTCATAGGAACAATCATCGAAACACACACATAGTACAAAACCCAACCACCATCGATGACATTTTGCTCCCTTGAGGAATGAGAGTAGAACAACCCCCTAGTCCTACCTTCGCTCAACTATCTCTTGCCATGTGAGTGGGAGTGATTAGGATGCCTCCTATAGCAAGGAAGATGGCTCATGTGTCACATTGGAGTGTGACTCCATCACAAGTTATCTGGGGCACATTCTAAACAACATAGGTACAATGCTAGAACTTGAAGAAAATACATTTACTACAGCAATTATGAAAGGGAAGTCCTAAAACACCATTAATAAACTATCGATCAAAACTCTTTTGTGCCTTATGTGTGCCTCTACATTTTGCACATATGTTTGTTAGGGTAGTGACATCCACAACATATGATGAAATTCCCCTATTATTTATGGTTTGATGGATGTCCATATCATGTTCCAAAGCTCCCATCCTGGCATAGACTGTGAGCATGCCATCAAACATGAACTGATTAGGTTGCAAATAGGTTGGATGAGTGGTGCTTCAATGCACCAACAAAATTTGTATTTTTTGATATGATTAATATTTGGAATTAGGAGCTCCATTATTTTAACCCATACTTATTAATACTCTTGTATCGTTGTTAATTCATACCATTTTTTGAAAGAATGTGATAACTACTTTTCAATCAATTCTATATTGATGATTTTATATCAAGAATCTTGATATACAATATCATAATTTGACACACTACGAAAATACCTCCTACTTATCAATTCTATATTATTTTTGCACTCTATCTAAAATTTGTAATGCCATTCAATCTATTAGAAAAGCTATGCGAGTGTTATCACAAAATAATTAAGTTTTGTAGCATTTATTATTATTTATTTCTCTACAAGCTCTACAATTATTTCTTGAACTAGATATAATGTCAATATATCTGTGCTCTTAGCCATTCGAATAAGTATAGTGAAATTAGAATTTGAAGATGACAAAAGATTTCAAAGACTAAAAATATGCAAAAGAACTCAAAATAAAGCTACCATCACAAATGCCTTTGAAGTCTACTCACTCCTTGATAAGGTAGAGAGTGTGCACCCAAAGACTAGCTTCACCCAAATGCAATGGTTGAATGTGGATATGCTCTCTAATTTCAACACAATTTTAGCATTATGATGGTATGATAGAGGGGATTTGGAGGTTGTTTTGGCATAATGGATTTGCTTGAAAATGGATGATAAAAATGGCTTGAAGAGGGTTGTATTTATAGGCAAATTGAGGGGGATTTTGATCCAACGGTTGAGATTGAAAGTTGAGATCAATGGTGGAGATGAGATGAGAGGATGAAGGGTTGAGATTTGATCAACAAGATTGGATAGATGGGAATATTTTGCAATATTATATTCATTTTTAGGGAAGTATTTGCATTAAATGTGATTAAGGATCATGAGGAAATTAAAAATTAATTTCTTTGGGCTGAGATGCAATTTAAAATTTCATTTTATGGGTGAATGTGTGTCACATGTGACACTTGTGCATTTTTGGTACTCACATGTGTGAGTTTATTTCATGCAAAAGAGATTAGCATGAAAATAGAAAGGTGAGGTGGAAGGGTCATGTGACCTTTTGGATTAAAAGGTAATTTTTTATTTATGGGGTGTGGGAGAAGGTGTTAAGTGGGATATGACCAAGTTAATCAGGGAGATTAACTTAATTAATATGGTTGGAGAAAATTAGTGGATGGGTTAATGGAGGGTTAAAATTAATTAAATAATGATTTATTTAATTAATTTTGGTCTAGGGGTTATGTAGGCTAGGGTAACTAATTAAATAATTGATATTTAATCAACTAGGCTAGGTTTAGATGGTAGAGTAGGGTAGATTAATTAAATAATCATGTTTTATCTAATTAATCAGGTTTAGGAAGATGGCTAAATTAACCAAATAAATATTTACCGTATTTATTTAATTAATTGGGAGGATGTTATAAGGTGTAGTGATGAATTAATTAATTCATGCCTAGGGGTAAATTAATGATGGATGGCTAAGGGTAAATGGTTAATTAATTATGAACTTATTTAATTAATCGGATAAAAGGGGAAATTAGTGAAATGAATGATATGAGAAAATGGTTAAAGGGGTTGAGGCATTTTTAGGTGTCTACATTTTGCCCCTCTTTGACGTGGCGTCATGACCAAGTAGGGAATGGCGTCAGGTCACAGAATTTTGCCCCAGCTGACGGGAAGGAGTGCAATGGATCAGGGATGCCCCCTCGAGAGATTAGGTGATTTTTTTTTGTAAACTCTCAAAAAAGAGGGAATGGTAGTGAAAAATGGGGTTGACAGGAGAAAAAATAAGGAAAAAAGGTTAAGATTTGTGGCTTGGGGAGAGAAAATGGTGAATTAGGGCTGACATGGCGGCTATAGATAGTAAGGGTGGGCCCAATATGCCACATTTGCATACTCTAAGCTGATTGGATGAGAGAGACTAGAGTGAGAGCTATGGCGCAACTGATATTCCTACGACACATTCATCGATCGGAGAGGGTACGAGACTACCGACGGATGGACGAGGCTAGACCACAGGTATGTCGTCCTAACCTGACTTTGTTATTTCGAGATTAGAGTTAGGTTTAGGGGTGAAAATGGGTAGGTTAACTAGATTAGCATTATCGCACAGCTGCATAGTGTTATCAAGGTGCAGATTAGCAATATTGGGTAGTTTAGTGCCAAAGAGCAGGTAGGTTAACTGGGTGATTTAGTGCTATCTGATAGTGATTTAGTGCCATCAGGTGGTTTAGCGCCATAGTTTTGGGGTTTATGGTGGTTTAGTGCTATCATGTGGATTAGCGCAATGTGTATGTGGTTTAGTGCTATGTTTTGCTTTAGAGCCAAAATTTTAGGGTTTTTGGTTAGTTAAGGTGAATTAGCTCCTTTGGTTGATAGATTAGTGCTAATGGGTTGATTAGCGCAATCAAGTCAAGAAATAGTGCTATCCTCTAGATTAGTGCTATTGAGGTCTAGATTAGTGCCATCTTATGATTTAACACTATTGGTAAATGGATTAGCACCATAGTGTTGTTTTGGGCAAAAGGGTCTGACTTGGTGATTTTTTGGATGTAGATTGAGGGAGATGTACTTCAGTTGTGGGAGCAATGAGTTCCTTCAGTGATGGCTTTGAGGGGGTGTCTTACAGATGCAAAGATAGCTCGTTTGTGTGGGATTGGATTTCATACTATATCAAAGATGCCCCGACTACAGGCTCATAGGGCAATGATGATGGCCCTGGTAGAGAGATGGAGGAGCGAGACATGCTCCTTTCTTCTTCCGACGGGTGATATCACTATCACCCTGGAGGATGTTTGGAGGATTATTAGGATCCCCATAGTTGGACAAAGGGTGACATATGATGTTGTCTCTAGAGTAGTGGCATTGGATCAAGTGTTTGCACCTTCACAACCAAGATACACTCAGGACAGGAGGGAGATGCATTATGTGGCTACCTGAGTGAGGTCAGATCGGTGTTATGTGTTGTATGTGTGTGAGTTCATTAGAGGGATACTGATGCCAAATCAGCACTCGCGTAACTTCCCAGTAGGATGGGGACAAGTGATAGAGGCATTGGTGACCCAGGAGATAGTGTTTTCTTGGGGGCCTTGTTTACTAGCCGAGCTGTATCATGAGATGCACCTAGTGGTGTATCAGGCAGGTGAGAGCTTGGGTGTAGGCGTGGCATTGCTCCACGTGTGGGCATGGGAGCATATAGGCATGACGAGACCCAGTTGTGTGTATGTGAGGGCACAGTTTAATCCATGGGTGATGTTGTATAGGGGAGCTCTCTAGCATACACGACTGGGGAAGCTGAGGTACTAGTAGCGACAATTGAATGACATGGATACAATCATATGGTGACCGCATATAGAAGTGGAGCCTTGGGTAGATGATGATAGGCACATGCCGTATACATTTCAGCCTTAGTATATGATGGGGTGGACAAAGCACATCATCGACAGGTATATTCCCTCACGTGTGATGCACCAGTTTGGGATGCGGCAAGATTTGCCTTAGAGGTCATGGAAATTTGTGTGGGTACGAGTGGATGTGCTAGCTTAGCCTCCAAAGTTACATCCACAGGTGGCACTACTGGATTGGGTAGCACTGCAACCAGTGTAATGGTATTGGTAGAGCTAGGTGGTAGATATGGGGACTACGACAGAGTATGATGCTTGGTACGAGTAGCATAGACCAGTGTGGCTTACACTCCCAGATGCAAATCCTACGGAGGAGTAGGAGGAGGAGTGGGAGGAGTATGTGATGGAAGAGGTCGAGATAGAGGAGGAGGGGGATGGAGCAAGGAGAGATGGGGGAGGGGGAGGTGGGGATGATGGAGGGGGTGGAGGAGGTGGTGGCATACAGGTTTTGGTAACAGCGGTGGTAGGGCAGGTAGCTATAGGGTAGGTAGCGGTTAGTCAGGTGCCAATGGGACAGGTGCCGGTTAGTCAGGTACTTGTAGGGCAGATACCAGTTGGGCAGGCACCAGTTGGGCAGGCACCGCAAGTTTAGGTGCCATAGGTTTAGGTGCCATCAAGCCAGGTGGGCACATTAGGCATAAGGACTTTAGGTACCGGCCCTGGCCTAGTTCCATCTACTAGTCATTAGTGGGTACAACCATGAGGGGATGAGGAGGAGGATGTGGCGACCCTCTGGGCTCAGATAGCGAGCCTAGAGGATCAAGTGGCTTAGTAGTAGCAGGAGTTGGATATTGTGGTTGCAGAGTGAGATAGCGCTCAGACGGAGCTTCTGAGATTATAGGGTCTACAAGCCTTGTTAGATGGAGTGAGAGGAGGAGATGGGGATCCTCAGATTCAGATCCTTCAGGTGCAAATTGGTCACCTACAAAGCCAGATGTAGGCTCAAATCATCTAACTCACAAGAGAGAGATATGTTGAGAGGGAGATGAGACAAGGGGCAGAGAATATATTGCAGAGGGATGATGCCTAGATTACTCAGCTCTAGCAACAGGTAGCTCAGATGCAGGGGTTATTAGAGGTAGCAGTAATGGCACAGATGTAGGATGATTTTGCTACATCTCAGAGGGAGATAACTGAGTAGAGGGCCCGAGCTAAGTATTACTGCGGAGCATATTGCACAGTCATTCCTAAGGGTCAATAGGTACCAAGCTACAATCAGGATTGTAGGTCTAGGGTTTCAGGGTCACACGGGACAGGACAGTCTCAGCGTTTGGTGCAGTAGCCCTTACAGCTGCAGTAGCCATCTCAGTAGCAGCAGGCACCTATGGGGCCACCTCGTCCTCATCGATTTAATTCCCCTACTGATTCTACATGGGGTAGTTTTCCCATGATTGATTTGTATGCCTTCAAGCCTTATGTATTTTGAGATACTTCAGCCCTCAGGGCACATTTTGCATCATGACATTATTCAAGATGTATATGATTTTGAGTGATATATGATGATTTTTGGTGGCGATATATGATGTGTTATGATGTTGTTGTGTATTTATGATTCTATGTGATGGTTATGATATGCATTTATGATTCTATGTGATGGTTATGATTATGTGATGATGTAATGGTTATATGATATTATGGATGTCTATATGATGATTATGGTTTATGCATGTTTTTATATGATGATTATGGATGGATTGAGATGATTATGCATAGATGTATGGATCATGTTATGATGTTTATGATGATGATGAATGGTATGCATATGGATATTTTTATGGTTTTATGGTTTATTTGGATTATGATTATGATGTGGATTATGATATGCATATGATTAAATAAATGGATTGATAAAATGCAAATGGAATATATGCTTAGATAAACATATATTATGCAAATGGATAAATAGAATGTAAATGAAAATATATGCTTAGATTAATAAACATATATTATGCAAATGGATAAATGAAATGTAAATGGAAATATATGCTCAGATTACTAAACATATATTATGCACACAAATTGATGTGGTATGGTGCAGGAGCACCCGGACATGATCAGGATATAGGTCCGCATGATGACATACATGATCAGGATATAGGATAGTTATCAGCATGATGACAGGGCAGTTAGGCTATTTTTAGTATGTTTGACTTTATCATGTAATAAGGTCCACTGGACCGATGCTATGTAATAGATCAGCATAGGAGTATGTGTAGGCAGTTAGAGATCGGGATAAGATAGTCTGAGTTGTCCTCTCTCCCAGCCGCTTGGAAGCTCCCAGCCGCTGGGAAGTGAAGTTGGTAGTACTCGAAGGATTTGTTATATATACCTTCGATCTGTTAGGGTTTAGGGACATTGAGTTCATTTTGACAGTTCATTTGGATTTTGATAGTTGTCATGTTCAGTAGTACTGGTGATATGCTGTACTGGTGATCAGTTCAGACATTGTGAAGCTGTATTCAGGACATTTGAATTTCAATTGAATAAGATCTCATCTTTGCATTATCTGGTTGTATCAGTTGTATCTGTTTTGATTTCTTTTCCGTTCTGCAAGTTAATGGGCACTTTCAACCCTTCCACCGGTTGATCCTGCAAATCGGTGGAATGGTCCTGTATCATAGTTTAGTTTGCATTTGTGTTTTCTGTTTATGCATTGCATTGTTCAGGAGATCTGTTAGGAGCATGCTGTGAATCAGCCTAGCATCCTCATGTGCTAGGTCTTGAAGATAAGCTGTTAGATTTTGGTTTGGGGGTGATCCGGCCCGGTCGTCACATGATCTTTGTGAAATAGAGTGGTTCGGAGTGTTTACATGCAGTGGAAGGATACACAGGAGTCTGCATGTGCGTTTCCAGTCGGAACGAGCCGCAACATCATCTGCGAATCCATCGCCATCAGGATCGGGTCATGAAGTTGTCGAAGTTTGCATGTTGCAGGTGCATCATGATGTTTTGAGTTGGATATATACTCAGTGTATATTGTTGCAAGTATGAGGTTATCCAGTGTTGTCATTGATGTCAACATACTCATATTGCATTGACAAGAAGGATTTGATGAGCTGTGTGCTGAGGATATTGAGAAAATTAGTCTCAGTCAGGAACAGTGAAAAACAGTGATGAGAAGAAGGTAAATGTACTGTATAGGATGAGAACCGGAGGATGCGGATTAAAGGGTTAGTAGATATGAGTCTTGAGATGCTACAGTTAAGATTTCAGAGGTCCGCATGAAGATCTGAAGGAGTTGTGGCTGCCGGTATAGAACCGGGTCCGGCAAGTATCCGGAGGTGACAGAGGATCACAAAAAGGTCCGGTGAGGTCCGGAATTGTATTATCCTAATCTGCGGATTGGAAGGAGTGTTTGGGATGTCCTTGTGATGTATCATCCTGATTTGTGTATGATTTGGAGGTCTGAAAGTACCTCTTGCATTATGACAGTGGCGACAGACTGTGTTCTTGAAGTTCCGGATGAGGAAGACAAGAGATCCCAGTAAGCAGAGGAAGTGCGGATGTATCCGGACATTCAGACAGGCTTGTGAAGGTTCTTGGATCATGTTTAGGTTTTGTTGTTGGTCCGCATTGATGGTAGAGCCCGGAATTGAAGTTATTCTTCCGGATGAAGTTCTTGCTTTGTGTAGCCGACCGGATGAGATGTTCATTCTGCGAATGTTCTTGTGATGGCCGACCGGATGTGTTATTCATCTTGCGGATACTCCTATGGTTGTTTGCCGACTTAGATGCTTGTTCCTAAGTCGATGTCTTGTATAAATAATGATTTGTGAATTCATTTCAGTGTGTGTGTGAGGATGAGCATGGTATAGCGAAGAAACGTGCGAAAAGCAGAGCAGAGATTGTTGGGCTTAATTGGAACTGATCCGGACATGGTAGAGATGTCATTCTCCAGTTCAAGACTGTGATTTTCATCACTTTGTAGACAGTGTGTCTCCTTGTAGGCAGTGGGCCTCTTTGTGAGCAGTGTGCTCGGGCAGTGAGCCCTTATTGGCATGTGCCATTCATTTTTCTTTTATTCTTCTAACAGAGAATAATTCTTGGGTTAATCACCCCGTGGTTTTTCCCTTAACCGGGTTTTCCACGTCAAAATCTTGGTGTTCAATGTGTTGATGCTTATCTGCTCTTGTGTTTATGTATTATGCTTCCATGGATGATTATTTGATATGCTGCTAACTAACAACAGTGAGTTAAGTGTTTGAATGACAAGAAGTTTTATACAACTGATTCACCCCCCCCCTCTCAGTTGTATGCCCTAGATCCAACAATTGGTATCAGAGCCAGGTTCCTCTGACAAGAGCTTAACCGCTTGAGGAGATCCGGGATGTCATCATACAAGAAGGATAGTCCGAAGTTCGATGGAACCAACTTCACTCTCTGGAAAGGTCGCATGAAGTGTCACTTGGAATGCATGGGAAAAGCATATCTGGGTATGATTTCAAAACCATATGTACCTCCACAAGGTGGTCCGACTACTTTGAATGAAATCACAGAAGCTGAAAACAATCTGCGGACCAAGGAAGCTCTTCTAAGCGCGTTGAATGACTCAGATCTCTCGAATGTCATTGACCTACCCACTGCATATGAGATCCTAACTAAACTGGAACTTCTGTATGAAGGAGATGAGTTTGTCAAAAGTGCAAGGTTGCAAAGTCTGAAAGGGAAATTTGAAAGATTGAAAATGAGAGATGATGAAAACATCACTACCTTTATGCCAAGAGTAAATGAGCTGGTATGTGGAATCAGAAATGCTGGTGGAACTTTAGATGAAAATGAGATTGTCTGCAAAATCCTAAGATCCCTTCCTGCTGCCTACAAAATCAAAGTTGCTGCCATTGATGAATTCAGAGCCCACACAACTGTCACAAGAGAACAACTGGCTGGCAAACTAGCTGCATTTGAAATGACCGAGTTTGGAGATGATCCTCCCAAGACTGAATCTGCTTTCAAAGCCAGTGCCTATGTGAAAGGCAAACAGAGATTTGATCCGGGTGAAAACTCATCAAGGAAAATGTCATGGTATGATCAAGCAAGAAGAGACATGGAAGAAGAAGAAGCAGAAACAGCTCAACTTGAAGCCCTCATTGCAAAAAGACTGCCAAGAGGATCCGGTAAGTATGAAGGAAAACTACCCTTTAAGTGTTTCAACTGCAATAAGATTGGTCATTTTGCCTCAAGATGTCCGGAGACATCTGCAAGATCTAATACTCACAGACAAAGGTTTCAAAAGAATTGCTATTATGTTCATGAAGAAGATGACAATGAAGGAGTAACAGATGATGAATCAGAACCAGGAGGCAAATCCGGAAATGAGTGGGTGTTTATAGCCATCAAGGAAGAAGATTCCTTGCTCTCCGAATCTGTCAATCACAAAGTTGTTGAAAAAGCCTTGGCTGCTCAAGTGGAAGAAAAGGATGATTGGGTTATTGACAGTGGATGTTCTCACCATATGACTGGTGACAAGAATAAGTTCTTAGACTTGGAAAGATATGAAGGAGGAATGGTAAAGTTTGGTGACAATTCTGCTGGCAGAATCAGAGGTAGGGGAACTATTTCCTTTGATGGTAAGAGCAAAACAGGAAATGTACTGTATGTTGAAGGATTGAAGCACAATCTTCTCAGTGTTGGTCAGTTAGTGGACAAAGGCTATGATCTCCGGTTCAAGAATGGAAAATGCAGAATCTTTACAAGCTCCGGAACTGAAATTGCATCCGGTACTCAGACAAGAGGTAACATCTTTCATCTGGTTGGTTCAAATAAAAGTTGTTTATTTGTTCAAATTGATCAGAGTTGGTTATGGCATAGAAGAATGTGTCATGTAAATTTTGATAACATTATCAAAATAAGCAATACTCAGGCTGTGAGAGATCTTCCAAAATTGATAAAACCTACAAATAGTGTGTGTAAAGAATGTCAGTTAGGCAAACAAAGCAGAGTCTCTTTTAAAAGCAAAGATCAGTCTTCTACCGGATTATTGGAATTAGTACATACTAATCTATGTGGTCCGACAAGAATCAAGAGTCTGCAAGGTGATAGATATTTCATGTTATTAATTGATGATCATTCCCGGATGATGTGGGTCACCTTTCTAAAAGAAAAATCAGAAGCTTTTGAGAAGTTCAAAATCTTCAAAGCTATGGTGGAGAATCAAACCGGATTGAAACCAAAGTGTCTAAGGTCTGATAGAGGTGGTGAATTTACATCTGGTGAATTCATTGACTTTTGTGAGAAGCAGGGTATAAGGAGACAGTTGTCTGCTCCTAAGACTCCACAGCAGAATGGAGTAGTTGAGAGAAAGAACCGGACCATCCAGGAAGCTGCTAGGACAATGATGTTGGAAGCAAATGTTCCTCAAATGTTTTGGAAAGAAGCTATCAGCACTGCAGTCTACACTCTCAATCGAGTTCAAATCAGAAACAACACCGGTAAGACCCCCTATGAACTCTGGTTTGGCATCACTCCTACTGTGAAATATTTCAGAGTATTTGGTAGCAAGTGTTATATTAAAAGAGATGAAGATCTAGGAAAGTTTGATGCTAGAAGTGATGAAGGAATTTTCTTGGGCTACTCCACTCAAAGCAAAGCATACCGGTGTTACAATAAGAGATTGAGGAAGATGATAGAAAGCACCAATGTGAAGGTTGATGAAGGAATTGAGAAGCCTTCAAGATTTTATGAGTTTGATGAAGATGACCAAGACAGTGTTCAAGGACCTCAATCCTCTCCGGTGAGACAGAGTCAGCCTGATCCGGTAAATCAGGAAGAAGAGTTAGATTTGAATGAGGCTGATCAAGAAACAACAGTGCTGGATACTCCCAAAATTCCAAGGTATGTAAGACTGAATCACTCTGAAGATCAGATCATAGGTGACAGAAGCAAAGGTGTACAAACTAGAAGGAATATTGCTCAAGATCAGAATGAATGTTGTCTGATTTCAAAGATTGAACCTAAAACAATAAATGAAGCCTGCAATGATGAAAACTGGACCAAAGCAATGGAAGATGAACTGATGCAAATTGAGAAAAATCATACTTGGGATCTTGTTCCCAGACCTAGAGACAGGAATGTAATTGGAACCAAGTGGGTCTTCCGGAACAAACTAAATGAAGCTGGTGAAGTAATCAGAAACAAAGCTAGATTGGTCTGCAAAGGCTACTCTCAAATAGAAGGAATTGACTTTGAAGAGACTTTTGCTCCGGTAGCAAGAATTGAAGCAGTCAGATTACTTCTTGCATTTGCTGCCTTCAAAGACTTCAAGGTATATCAGATGGATGTTAAGTCTGCCTTCCTAAATGGTGATCTGGAAGAAGAAGTCTACATTGAACAACCGGATGGATTTCAATTGTCTGATAATAATGATATGGTCTGCAAGTTGAAGAAAGCTTTGTATGGATTGAAGCAAGCCCCAAGAGCATGGTATGAAAGGTTGGATAAGCATCTTGTGCAGATTGGATTCAACAAAGGTACTGCTGACAGTAACTTATATTTCAAAATTGATCATGAAAACATTCTAATTGTTGAAGTGTTTGTGGATGATATCATTTTTGGAGGAAGAGATAGTATGTGCAAAACTTTTGCAAATCAGATGAAAAGTGAGTTCGAAATGTCTATGCTTGGTGAAATGAATTTCTTCTTGGGTCTGCAAATTACTCAAACAAAAGAGGGGATCTTCATCTCTCAGACCAAATATGTGAAAGAATTGTTAAAGAAATTTGGTATGGAAGACTCAAAGCCTATGAACACTCCTATGGCAACCGGATGTAAGTTAAGCAAAGATGATGATTCTCCAAAGGCAGATCAGACAAAGTATAGATCAATGATTGGTGGATTGTTGTATCTCACTCAAACTAGACCAGATATAATGCAGGCTGTTGGTCTTGTGGCAAGATTCCAGGCTGATCCTAGAGAATCTCATGTTATGGCAATCAAAAGAATTTTTAGATACTTGAAAGGAACAGTTGAGTATGGTCTATGGTATCCTAGAGATCCGGATTTCTCTCTTCATGCTTACACAGATGCAGATTGGGCAGGAGATGTGGATGACCGGAAGAGCACTAGTGGTGGAGCATTCTTTTTGGGGAAGAGATTGGTTTCTTGGCTAAGCAAGAAACAAGATGCAATATCTCTGTCTACAACTGAAGCAGAATACATTGCAGCAGCAGGTAGTTGCACTCAAATCTTGTGGATGAAGCAGATGCTAAGAGACATTAAAGTTGAATATGAGGAGCCTATCACAATTTTCTGTGATAATTCAAGTGCAATTAATATTTCCAAGAATCCGGTATTGCATTCTAAGACTAAGCACATATCTATCAAATTTCACTTTTTGAGAGAACAAGTAAACAAGGAAGAAGTCAGATTGGAGTATGTTCCCTCCAAGGATCAGATTGCAGATATCTTTACCAAACCTCTTCCCAAGGACTCCTTTGAATATCTCCGGGAGAAGTTAGGGGTCATGGCCCCTCCGGTGATGAACTAAGATGGCACTGATGTGCATCAGTCCGGTGGCTATCACAGTCATATCTTGTGATCCGGACTAATGAGGAGCTGCAACTAAGGGGGAGCAGCTAGTATGATTCTGATGCATGAGAATTGCAAGTATGAGCCCTTTGCCATTGATGTCAAAGGGGGAGAGAAGACATGTGAAAAACAAGTGGTTGATGATCAAAGGGGGAGCAGTAAAGGAAGAGAAGACATATGAAAAGATGAAGTTCTTGTCTTAATGGTTTTTCACATCATATGTTGCCATCAATGACAAAGGGGGAGATTGTTGCAAGTATGAGGTTATCCAGTGTTGTCATTGATGTCAACATACTCATATTGCATTGACAAGAAGGATTTGATGAGCTGTGTGCTGAGGATATTGAGAAAATTAGTCTCAGTCAGGAACAGTGAAGAACAGTGATGAGAAGAAGGTAAATGTACTGTATAGGATGAGAACCGGAGGATGCGGATTAAAGGGTTAGTAGATATGAGTCTTGAGATGCTACAGTTAAGATTTCAGAGGTCCGCATGAAGATCTGAAGGAGTTGTGGCTGCCGGTATAGAACCGGGTCCGGCAAGTATCCGGAGGTGACAGAGGATCACAAAAAGGTCCGGTGAGGTCCGGAATTGTATTATCCTAATCTGTGGATTGGAAGGAGTGTTTGGGATGTCCTTGTGATGTATCATCCTGATTTGTGTATGATTTGGAGGTCCGGAAGTACCTCTTGCATTATGACAGTGGCGACAGACTGTGTTCTTGAAGTTCCGGATGAGGAAGACAAGAGATCCCAGTAAGCAGAGGAAGTGCGGATGTATCCGGACATTCAGACAGGCTTGTGAAGGTTCTTGGATCATGTTTAGGTTTTGTTGTTGGTCCGCATTGATGGTAGAGCCCGGAATTGAAGTTATTCTTCCGGATGAAGTTCTTGCTTTGTGTAGCCGACCGGATGAGATGTTCATTCTGCGAATGTTCTTGTGATGGCCGACCGGATGTGTTATTCATCTTGCGGATACTCCTATGGTTGTTTGCCGACTTAGATGCTTGTTCCTAAGTCGATGTCTTGTATAAATAATGATTTGTGAATTCATTTCAGTGTGTGTGTGAGGATGAGCATGGTATAGCGAAGAAACGTGCGAAAAGCAGAGCAGAGATTGTTGGGCTTAATTGGAACTGATCCGGACATGGTAGAGATGTCATTCTCCAGTTCAAGACTGTGATTTTCATCACTTTGTAGACAGTGTGTCTCCTTGTAGGCAGTGGGCCTCTTTGTGAGCAGTGTGCTCGGGCAGTGAGCCCTTATTGGCATGTGCCATTCATTTTTCTTTTATTCTTCTAACAGAGAATAATTCTTGGGTTAATCACCCCGTGGTTTTTCCCTTAACCGGGTTTTCCACGTCAAAATCTTGGTGTTCAATGTGTTGATGCTTATCTGCTCTTGTGTTTATGTATTATGCTTCCATGGATGATTATTTGATATGCTGCTAACTAACAACAGTGAGTTAAGTGTTTGAATGACAAGAAGTTTTATACAACTGATTCACCCCCCCCTCTCAGTTGTATGCCCTAGATCCAACATATATATCGCAGTCAGGATCATCTCTCGGGGAAGTTCATCATCCGCGTATCGCTAACGGATGCGGGTGTGAAAGTTAAGTTTTTGGCTAAGTGTTGAAGAGTTCATCAGGATGATGTGTGACGTCATCGTCATCAGGATATGACGTCATCGTCATCAGGATATTAAGAAATCCCTCTATGCGAGTTTATCCTGTTGTCGCTAAGTGGTTAAGTATCGGCGAAGGCAGGAAGTTGTATTAGCATCATCAGGAGGTTTCGAGGAACCGGATGTTTAATATCGTGATGCTGTTGCTTGTGTCGTCGGGCAGTGGAGTATCGAAGGCAAGTTGTTGAAGTACAACGTCATCAGGATATTTGGAGCAACCGGATATTTGGATATCCTGCTGACGAAGGTGATATTGAATATCATGATGATACCGCTTGTATTTGGCACCCGATGAACAGTGCAACCGGAGGATGTTTGCGCCCGTTGATTATCAGGATGATGATGATAGGCGACAGGCGGAGGAGGTAAATAGTAGTCGACAGGAGGATATTTGCGATCATCCGAAATATGATGCTGCTGTTGAAATGTGATGATGCTGCTGGTGTCTTTAGGAAATATGATGATGATGTTCAGCCGATAGACATTTTTATCAGGTTGTTTGTATTGTTGATAGCTCCTTCCTGTTAGGTTGCCTCCGTTGCGTTCCACTCTGCATCATAGTGGTATCAGAGCAAAGGTTAGGATCTTTTGGAAAAGATAAGCAGGATGTCAGACGAAGAAGGAACATCTGAGTTTCCAACAAAGATGACCAATGCTGAGTTGGCAGTTCTGGTGAAGAAGCAGATTGCAGAAAGCAAGGTCGTGAAGGCTCAGAATTAGGAGTTGAAAGATGAGTTAGCAAAGTTGAGGAGCAGAGTAGGTTCTGGTAGAGAAGATGATAGGGAAGAAGAAGATATCCCTAATTGGAGCGAGGAGGTCGTTCCTGCAGACCAGAGGCCGCTGTTGAACGCCCTCAAGGCCATGGAGAGGAGAACCATGGATGTGAAGCTGGATTTGCCAGTATTTACAGGTAAAGATGGACCCTGATTCAGTAATGGAATGGATAGATTGTTTGAACAATTTCTTTGTAACAGAGGAGATACCAGAACAGCAGAGAGTGAAGATAGCACAGTCAAAGATGAAAGAAGCTGCCTTGACATGGTGGAACTTTGTTCAGGATGATAGAGTGCAGGAGGGAAAACGTAGAGTTGCCACATGGAAGAAGATGATGGAATTGGTAAAGGAGGCTTATATTCCTTTGGATTATAGTATCCAGTTACACAAGAGGAAGCAGAACCTGAAGCAGAAGGAGCTAGATGTCAGCTCATATACAGAAGAGTTCATGAAACTCTGTATGAAGACCAAGGTGAAAGAAAGTGAAGAGGAAAAGGTAGCCAGATACCTGAATGGATTGAGGTTTAATATTCAGGAAGATCTCAGTCTGCATAACCCAGATACAGTTCAGAAATGTTTCCAGTTGGCATTGAAAGTGGAAGAGAAGTTAAAGAGAAAACAAGAACAAAACAATAGAGGAAGAGGATCAGCCCATAGAACAAGGCAAACCAATGAGGGTCAAGAAGACACTGGTAAAGGACAGGGACAGTCTGATTTCAGAGGTGGATGGAAAGGTAATAAAGGAAGATTTGGAGGTGGTAGAGGTTCTACTACATTTTCAGGAAAATGTTACACCTGTGGTGAGTTTGGTCATCCATCCTTCAAATGTCCAGAAAACAAAGGTTCATCATCCAGAAATGATAGAACGAGTGACAAGAGAGTACGACTTGTGCAAGAAGAGAAAGAAGAGAAAAGTGTGCAGAGTCCAAACACTTATCAAAAGGATAAGGAGGCTGATAATTGTGGTTACCCAGAAAGTGGAAAGTCTCTACTGATGAGAAGAACAGTGATGGTACCTGACAAAGAATCCCCACACAGAAGAGCTCTTTTCAAAACCACATGTAAGAGCAAAGGTAAGGTATGTAAGGTTGTCATTGATACTGGTTCAACAGACAACATGGTATCTCAGGAAATGGTGGATAAACTGAATTTGGAAAGGATTCCACACCAACACCCTTACAAGGTATCTTGGGTGAGTGATAGTCAATCACTTTTTGTCTCTGAACAGGCATATGTTGATTTTCAGATTGGAGCATATCAGGATAGAATTTTGTGTGATATTTTGCCCATGGAATGTTGTCACCTACTGTTGGGTAGACCATGGCAATTTGATCGAAGGGTACTGTATGATGGGTATGCTAATACCTACACCATCCAGAAAGATGGAAAGACTATTAAGTTGATGCCATTACAGGAAGCAGCTGCAGTACAGAAGGCAGCCAAAGTCATTTTAATGGGAAAAAGGGAATTTGTGCAGATGCCTAGAGGAGCAGGCATAAAGGCAGTTGAGGACACTGCAGGGACAGGAGTTGTTCAAGACAACAAGCTGAAGAAAGTTTCAGTTGTGACTGACAGAGGTCAGCAGCAGGTTCAGAAACAGGTGTGTAAACAGCAACCAGTTGAGAGGAATGACAAGGATGTTGTCATAGTTGGGACTATTGCTTGTCCTATAAAGGTTGATAGGAAGACAGAGTTGAACATTGCAGAAGTTCAAGAGGCAGTTCAGACAGAGGTTCTGGTTAGGCAACCTGACAAACGCAGGGTATGTGAGAGAAAAGCCTACATTGACAGGCATGAGGATTTACTTGCCAGAAAGCAAGTTACAGTTCAGAAGTCTGGGAGCAGCCAAGAGACAGCAGCAGACAAAGCTGGAACAGGGCAGAACATTGCACAGGCAAAGTGTAAAGTTGGAGGACTTCCATATCCTAACTCATGGGACATGAGTTATTTTCTTTTGGGGAGTATGGTGCAGGAGCACCCGGACATGATCAGGATATAGGTCCGCATGATGACATACATGATCAGGATATAGGATAGTTATCAGCATGATGACAGGGCAGTTAGGCTATTTTTAGTATGTTTGACTTTATCATGTAATAAGGTCCACTGGACCGATGCTATGTAATAGATCAGCATAGGAGTATGTGTAGGCAGTTAGAGATCGGGATAAGATAGTCTGAGTTGTCCTCTCTCCCAGCCGCTTGGAAGCTCCCAGCCGCTGGGAAGTGAAGTTGGTAGTACTCGAAGGATTTGTTATATATACCTTCGATCTGTTAGGGTTTAGGGACATTGAGTTCATTTTGACAGTTCATTTGGATTTTGATAGTTGTCATGTTCAGTAGTACTGGTGATATGCTGTACTGGTGATCAGTTCAGACATTGTGAAGCTGTATTCAGGACATTTGAATTTCAATTGAATAAGATCTCATCTTTGCATTATCTGGTTGTATCAGTTGTATCTGTTTTGATTTCTTTTCCGTTCTGCAAGTTAATGGGCACTTTCAACCCTTCCACCGGTTGATCCTGCAAATCGGTGGAATGGTCCTGTATCATAGTTTAGTTTGCATTTGTGTTTTCTGTTTATGCATTGCATTGTTCAGGAGATCTGTTAGGAGCATGCTGTGAATCAGCCTAGCATCCTCATGTGCTAGGTCTTGAAGATAAGCTGTTAGATTTTGGTTTGGGGGTGATCCGGCCCGGTCGTCACATGATCTTTGTGAAATAGAGTGGTTCGGAGTGTTTACATGCAGTGGAAGGATACACAGGAGTCTGCATGTGCGTTTCCAGTCGGAACGAGCCGCAACATCATCTGCGAATCCATCGCCATCAGGATCGGGTCATGAAGTTGTCGAAGTTTGCATGTTGCAGGTGCATCATGATGTTTTGAGTTGGATATATACTCAGTGTATATATCGCAGTCAGGATCATCTCTCGGGGAAGTTCATCATCCGCGTATCGCTAACGGATGCGGGTGTGAAAGTTAAGTTTTTGGCTAAGTGTTGAAGAGTTCATCAGGATGATGTGTGACGTCATCGTCATCAGGATATGACGTCATCGTCATCAGGATATTAAGAAATCCCTCTATGCGAGTTTATCCTGTTGTCGCTAAGTGGTTAAGTATCGGCGAAGGCAGGAAGTTGTATTAGCATCATCAGGAGGTTTCGAGGAACCGGATGTTTAATATCGTGATGCTGTTGCTTGTGTCGTCGGGCAGTGGAGTATCGAAGGCAAGTTGTTGAAGTACAACGTCATCAGGATATTTGGAGCAACCGGATATTTGGATATCCTGCTGACGAAGGTGATATTGAATATCATGATGATACCGCTTGTATTTGGCACCCGATGAACAGTGCAACCGGAGGATGTTTGCGCCCGTTGATTATCAGGATGATGATGATAGGCGACAGGCGGAGGAGGTAAATAGTAGTCGACAGGAGGATATTTGCGATCATCCGAAATATGATGCTGCTGTTGAAATGTGATGATGCTGCTGGTGTCTTTAGGAAATATGATGATGATGTTCAGCCGATAGACATTTTTATCAGGTTGTTTGTATTGTTGACAGCTCCTTCCTGTTAGGTTGCCTCCGTTCCGTTCCACTCTGCATCATGGTAGATGGATAATAGTTAATGTAATGGTATGATGATGTTTAATGATATGGTAATTGTTGACCTATTTTCCCTTCCTAGAGTCAAATAGCCTAGCTTGAAAATCTTGATAAAATTCCTTAAAAGCCTGATATCCTTTAGTTTTCAATGTAAAACCTTACAAAAATTCCTAAAAATTCTTGGGGAAAACCCTTGCAAAAAACCCAAAATTTTCTAAGTCCTTGCCTTATTTTTTTGGCCCCTTTTGGCGTTTTTCAGCAAAAGTCCATGTTCGCGAACCTGCCAATTCATCAATTGGCCGATTCACTGATAAGGTAGGAAAGCTCAAAATTTCACTAAGTAAAGGAAAGCATGTTTCCCTTTATTGGCAATTCTCATGTTTCGCGAACTTTTCTGAAAGTTTGAAATTTCACAAGTTCACCGATTCGACGATTTACCGACAAAGGGCCAGGATAGCGAGTGTCTTCAAAATTTGTTTAAGGCATAAGGAGCTAAGGAATGCCTTTATCAGCAATTTTCAAAAGTTGCAAACTTTTCACAAGTTCAAGAATTCTCAAGTTCGTCGATTGGGCGAATTCCTGATACAAGAAATCAGCTAAGTAAAGAAGAAGCAAATGTTTGCCTTTGTTGGAAAACTTATGGTTCAACGAACCTTAAGTTCACTGATCGGCAGGTTCGTCAATTAGCGACTTTGCTAACAAAGGTAAAAGGCAAGGGGGAAAGGTTCGCAAAAAGGTAAATGGGTCGATAAAAGGAAATTTTGGCTAAAGCATAATGAGTTTGGAGTTTCAAGGTTTCACCAACAAAGATTTTACTGATAAGGAAAAAAGCAGAATGAAGACATTGGCAAAGCAAAGACCTAAGGCAAAGTTCACGAAAGCCAAGTTTTGCCGACAAAGAAGTCCCGGTTAGAAAAAGTCAGTTTTTTCCGATAAGGCAAAATAGAAAACATGAAAATTAGCTAAGGCAAAGAAAAAGAAGGCCTTATCGAGAAATCAGTAAAAGAGAACTTTTCACAACTTTAAAATTCCTCAAGTTCGCCGATAAGGCGATTTACCAATAGAGAAGAAAGTGGAAGCAGTCAAGTTCGGCAAAGTGACATTTCATTGACAAAGGTAAAAGAAAGACCCAAGGCAAAATTTGTGAAAGAGAATTTTTGCCGATAAAAGAGGAGAAGGTTGGCCAAAGGCAGAGTTTGTAAAGATGAAATTTTGCAGCTAATGCAAGCTCTGTTCAAGAATTGGAAAATTCGCTGATAAGGCAAAAAGTGGCTAAATGAAAGGTAAAATTGGTAAATCAGCAAAGTGGAGAACAAGGCAAAGGTTTAGTTTTCTCATGGTTCGCCGACAAGCGAAATAGTCGATAAAGGAGGCACAAATGGCTTGGTTTGAAAAGGTGGTAGTTTGTCGATAAAGAGAGCAAATAGTAAGCAAAGAAAGTTTAGCAAAGGACATTTTTTCCAACAAGGCATAAGTAGGGTAAGCTTGGTTCATGAAATGCAGAATTCATTGATAAAGGCGAAAAAAAACCAAATGGAAAAAGTTCACAAAATGATAAGTTTGCCAATAAGGTAAAAGCAAAAGAAGCTTGGTTTTGAAAAGTAAAAGTTTGCTGACAAGGCAAAGTGAAAGTAAAAGGGAAGAAAGAATGGTTCACCAAAATTAGGTTTTGCCAACTGAAGGAAAGAGCAAAGAAAGGTTTGGCATATGGATAATTTGCTAATAAGGCAAAAAATAGTGCCAAGGAGATAAATGACGAAAGCAAGGCTAAAAATAGCTTGTGAAGGTAGAACTTTGTTGATGAAGAGGAAATGCAAGCCAGGTTCTAAAAACCAAGATTTCACCAATAAGGTAGAGCCCGATGGTTCTGAGGATGCAGTTTTCTCCATCAAGCAACGAGAGGCAGAATTCAGCCTAGGCCAGTGGCTTCTTTTATGTTATTTTTATATGCTTTCAGACTTTATGCCTATGATATTCCAAATATTTTTCCAAGACATTGCCATCATAATATGTTGTCTTTTTATATATTTTGCAAACCTTGAACCTATTCTGTCAATATGAAACATGGTGATAATATTTGTCAATTGAATGAGTTATACATGATTATGTATGCATATAGATGAGATTTTATAGTTTAATTATGAAGGTTATTTGCATGCATATGTTCTATGGATTAACCCCTGTGCAGCAGCGAGTATGTGGCATCAAGGAAAGGAAAATTCGTAGCACATTGCAAAATAGGGCATTAAAGGAAATCACAGTCAAGTGCTAACTAAAGTTGAACATGATCATTATGGAAGAATAAATACAGAAGAAGAAGACTTGTTCTAGGATTCTAATCGCAGCTTATCTGTTTCGTATATGAGACGTTGTATAGGGATTTTTATCTGAATATGACTCTCCTTCCTCTATTCAGTTGGAGTTAATAAATCAATCTTACTCTATATCCTAGTATCTAGGAATGGATTGATGGTTGAAGGTAGTTGGTAGTTGCATAAAACTCTCTTATTTCTGTATAAGTTAGTGTGTATGAGGAAAAATTGATTAAATCTAAACTAATAAAACCAAAAACCAATCACATAAAGCGAACCAATCTAAGTAAAAACCATTATCATAAAATCAAAGACAAATGAAAGCTCTTACCAAAACCTGTATTGTTCCCTTTTGGAGATATGTGGATTGCTCAATGAAGTTGTGAAACCATGGTTGCAACAAGCAAGTAGTGTGCTCAAAGATCAATGTTAAGAGATCGTAAGGTTGCTCAATCGAATCGTAGTATGCTCAAAGCGCTGTCAAGTATGCCTGAGAATAAAATCAAAAAGAGAGAGGCTTAATGAAGGAGATCGATCAACGGTCCAGATAATTTAGAAGAATCAATGGAGGAGAACAGTTGAGGAACGTGCAACAAATAAGAAGAAGCCAAGTGTCTTGCTTTCTTTTGCATGAGAGGAGTTATCAAGAATAGAAGAATGAGTTAAAGCAATTAACAGAATGTAATGATCAGTTAAGTGATTTAAAACAAGAAGAAGAGATTTGCATGAGAATTAGAAGATATTTTGCTTTATTAAATATTAGAAATATTTAATTGCATGAGCAAGAAAGCTTGAGTTATTTTAGAGATAACTCAAATTTAGAAGAAAAAGCAATTTAAATAAATAATTGATTTATTTAAATTCAGAGAAGATATTTTGGAAGAAATAATTAAATAATTGGAATTATTTATTTTAGAAGATTTGAAAGAAAATTAAATAAATAAATTTATTTAATTGGTGTGCATGATTTTGGAAGAATGATTTTGATTTAATTAAATAATGTAGAATTATTTAATTGTTTTGGGAAGGATTGAATTTGTGATGAATTAATTAAATAATTAGGTTTATTTAATTAATGTGGATGTGAATTTTGGAAGGTGACAATGATCTAATTAAATAATTAAAATTATTTAATTGTGGAAGAATAATAGAGGAATTTAATTTAATTAATTAAATAACGAGGATTTATTCAATTAACGTCGCAAGTATGTGATTTAGAAGAATTTGGTGAAATTAATTAAATAATTAGATTATTTAATTAATGTGTGAAATGCAGGTGATTTGACAGGTTACGAAAAGCAAGTGGTGCGGTGACTTGGTCATTTTAGGGTGTCTACATTTTGCCCCTCTTTGATGCAATGCAGTTTACAGCGTTGCTTCAAAGAAATCAATTATTGAAGACATGATACAATTTACTGATGCCCCAGTGTAGGTAGTTGCCCCAGCGTAGTTAGTGTAGGGTGCCCCCTCGAGAGGAAAGACATGGAAGCAACAGAAGAACTGTGTTGACACTTGACTAGAAGATTTTGTTGGAGACAGACGAGGTTGGGTTGATGATAGATAGAAGAAAGGAGATAGAAGAGAACATGAGAGAAAGATGGTTGATCGATCTTTGCTTGAAAAACTATATAAGGCCATGGAAAAATGGATGGTGTAAATGGATGAGCTTGTTGCAATGGTTTCACAAATGTTTATAAAGAGCAATCCTTATTTTTGATATAGCATGTGGATAGTTCACCACCAAGGTATAAAAGACCAAGGTGCAGTAATATCCGAGTGTGTGGACGTTGACTCTGCAAGCAAGCGGATTGAACGTAGATCCCTTAGACATAATATGACCTTGTTGGAATATGTGAATGAGCCATAGTCTTAAACATAAAATAAACTTTAATACATGTAAATGCAAGAAGAGTATTAAATATGTAAGATGCTAGGTCGTAACACACACAAGATAAATAGAATGCTAAGAAAGATGCTAAAGATCATTCCTCAAATACGGCACACGAAAAGCAATGACTATACCCCCAATCCGTACTGCATCGCAACATACCAAGATTATAGATAAATCAAGGTAGCCTTGAATAGGTAATGGATAAAGGAACAAAAGATAAACTAAAAAGCAAAGTGACTGACTTATAAAGTAAACATACAGCCAACATATTCTCTTGCCAAAGAGGTTGCTCAGGATAGATTGGATAGGAAAGATAATAGCCTTATCGTAGGAACTCTATGTCCGTTAAAGGGGGCTATCTACCTAAAAAGACAATGTCTTGCTACAGGAAATGCCACATGTCGCAGGAGACGCGTGTGTTGGTCTTGATCATGGAACACTTTGCAGAAGACAAGCTTGTTGATCTAGGGCTTTGGTTAAGCGGGACTTAGCTGATGTTGGCAATCAGAATAGAAGGACAGTAGAAGACTCTGGAAGGAAGCTTCTTTGCTTTAGGTTTGTTAAGGACTTTTGCTTTGAAAAGATGTGCTAGCTTGCTGCTTGAGTTAGTCAAGTTGAGGTGAAATGGATTTTGATAAATGGAAGACTAGAAAGGTGACATGTCGATGGATTGGGGTGGGTGAAGAATGATGAATCGTATGTGCCTGAGACTAGATACATCCTTCGTATTCCAAACTGCCTACATACCCTGTATCCACGGGATCAAGGCACATTATGAGGAAAGGTGAAAGTGATAAATATGTAGTTCTGGATAGAGTGATGAAATGGGTCAAGGTGGAAGGGGGAGATCTTATGTACCTGAGTACTGGATACTTCGTATTCCAGACTGCCTACATACCCATATCCATGGGATTAAGGTACCTTAAGATTGAAGTGAGATGATATGTAGTTCTGGTTGATGTGATGATGTAGGAAACGTGTTGAGAAAATAACAGCCTTATCGTAGGAACTCTGTTCCGTTAAAGAGTGTTATCTGCGGAAAGGAGAAAAAGATTGAAGAGCGTGCTGTGAACCACGAATAAGGATCCACTCCTAGACCTTGGTTTAAGGAGAGAGATGCCCCCATTCTGGTAGAGGAATTTGCATGGGTAACCATTGAAGAAGACATAGAAAGCTTTGACCTAGGACAAGACAGTGTTAACTGTAGACACAGATCAAGACGTGGGATGACAATGGTGGACATTGACAAATTTCCAAGCTATACTAGATAGGGAGATGGAAATGCAAACATAGTCAATGGTTTTATTACAGATGGATGGAAAGGCGTGCTTTGTGCACTGGACATGGAGTGGACAGGACTCGATAAACAATGGATGCTGACTCTACACATAGCACCCGTTTGCCAAGTTTTCACTATGGTACTTATCCAAGGCACCTGTTTACCAAGTTTTCACCAGAGGACGGATTGTTTTTTGGGTTTTTATGATTTTAATTTTTTTTTTTGGGAATACCCTGAGGATCAGGCATAGAACTTTTTGAGATGGACACTGTTAAGTGGCTCATCTAGAGGAATGCCGTCAGGTGTAGCTAAAGTATAAGCTCCTGATCCATATGTTGTTGTGACAATAAAGGGACCTAACCAGTTAGGCTCAAACTTGCCCTTCTTCTCTCGATCTGCTTGATTTCTCTAATTTTCTTTGAGTACGAAATCACCAACTTGAAACCGTCTTTCTTTGATCTTTTTGTTGTAATTTTGATAGTCATGGAAATGATTAAGTGCGGCAAGGCGCCTCTCATCTAGTAGTTCAAGTTCAGCTAATCTAGAAGTACGATACTCATCTCCGCCAATCAGGTCCTGCATGGATACTTTGAGGGATGGGATCTCGACCTCTATAGGTAGGATGGCTTCAGAACCATAGACCAAGGCATAGGGTGTGGCACTAGTTGGAGTTCTGATACTAGTGCGGTAGGCCCATAGGGCGGGATTGAGTTGCAAGTGTCAATCACGACCAGTTTCATTGACTATTTTCTTGAGGATCTTGAGAATGGTTTTATTAGAAGCCTCAGCTTGGCTGTTACTCTGCGGATAGTAGGGAGTTGAAAAGCGATGTTGGATATTGTATTATGTGCACAAGGCACAGACATCTTGATTCTTGAATGGTCTGCCATTATCAGTGACAATGGCTTGGGGAATACCATACCGGCATATGAGGTAGTTTAGAATAAACTTGGCTATTTGTTTACCGGTGATATAAGTCATAGGAATGGCTTCCACCCACTTCATGAAATACTCAGTGGCAGTAATGATAAACTTGTGGCCATTGGAGGAGGAAGGGTGGATTTGTCCTATGAGGTTGAGACCCCATTGAGAAAAAGGCCAAGGAGTTATCATAGGTTGTAATTCATGAGCTGGTGCGTGAATCAAATCTCCATGTTGCTGACATTGTAGACACTTTTTAGCAAACTGTGCAGCATCTTGTTCTATAGTAGGCTAATAATAACCTATTCTGAGTATCTTCTTAGCGAGATTAGGACTGGTAGAATGTGCGCCACAGACACCTTCGTGTATGTCTCGTAAGGTAGCTTCAGCTTCTTCTGCGTTAAGACATCGTAAGAGGATACCATCAAGACTCCAGCGATATAGTGTATTACCCAGAATGACGTAACGAGAGGATCGACGGATAAAGGTTTTGCGTTGGGTGGATGATAGATCAGGGGGAAAGGTTTTGTTCTTGAGGTATTCATAGATATCTTCGTACCATGGGGAATTGGGACCAACAAGTTCATAGATGATTTCAGTAACAGGAACATCGACGGCTGGTATCAACAATTGCTCGATCAAGAACTCACATTTATGTGTATTAGCAGGCATGTCAATCAGTGACCCTACAGAAGCCATAGAATCTGTAGCCTTGTTGTGCTCTCTTGGAATTTGCTCAAATGTGATGCTAGAAAAATGTGGTTTGTAGACATCCACTAGTTGCTTATAGGGGACCAACTTTTCATCTTTTGTTTGGTACTCATCCGTAACTTGGCAAATGACTAGTTGTGAGTCTCCATAAACCTATAGTTCTATGATGTCCCATTGAACTGCTATGTTGAGACCTATGAGGAGTGCTTCATACTTGGCAATGTTGTTGGTGCAAGGGAATGCAAACCGATATGACTTAGGAATATAGTCATTTTGAGGTGTGATAAACAAGATGTCGGCCCCTGATCCATGCTGTGTGTAGGAACCATCAAAATACAACTTCCACATTATTAAGTTGGAAAGAGTGAATAGATTCTCATCTGGAAAGTCTGCGACCATAGGGTATGTATCTATCATAGGTGCTTCTACTGGTTGATCTGCTAGGGCTTGTCCCTTGATTGCTTTGCGATCCGTATACTCAATGTCGAACTCACTAAGGATCATGACCCATTTAGCTAGTCTGCCTGTAAGAGCTGCTCTTGCTAGTAGATACTTCAAGGGATCAATCTTGGCTATAAGATTTGTGTGTTGGTTCAACATGTAATGCCGTAGCTTTTGGGAAGTGAACACTACTGCTAAACAAGCCCTTTCCATCGGTGAATAATTGAGCTCATATCCCATCGAGGTTCTACTAATATAATAAATTGCATGCTCCTTTCCTGATTCATCATTTTGTGCTAGCAGGGCCCCCAGGGCCGAATTCGTAGTGGAGATATATAATATCAAAGGTTTGTCCGCAACTGGTGGAACCAATACAGGAGGTGTAGCTAGATACTCTTTAAGTTGATCAAACGCTGCTTGACACTTGTTGTCCCATCGAAATGAGACATCCTTTCAGAGCAAGTGTTGAAATGGTTGACATTTATCTGCTAGCTGTGAGATGAAACGCTTGATGGATTGTAACCTTCCCTGAAGGCTCCTTAATGCTTTAAGGTTCTTTGGTGGAGGCATCTCCACTATAGCCTTTACTTTCGCTGGATCTACTTCAATGCCTCTACGAGATACTATGTATCCCAACAGCTTTCCTGATGTTACACCGAAGACACACTTCTTTGGATTGAGTCTTACTTGGTATTTCTCGAGCCTGTCAAAGATTTGTCCTAGAACTTGTATGTGATCTTCCCTAGAAGATTTAGCCAGTATATCATCCACATAGTCCTCCATGATGTGATGAAAGAGATCGTGGAATATCACTGTCATTGCTCTCTGATAGGTTGTTCCTGTATTTTTCAGACCAAACGGCATGACACACCAACAATAATTACCCCAAGGGCAAGTAAATGTTGTTTTATGTTGATCATCTTCTGCTATCCTTATCTGATTGTAGCCCAAGAATCCATCCATGAGAGAAAGCATCTCGTGACCTGCTGTCAAGTCCACTATAATGTCAATGTTTAGTAGTGGAAAGTCATCTTTGGGACATGCCTTGTGGAGATCTCTAAAATCATTACACATGTGGATGCGCCCATTGGGTTTAGACACAGGTACAATGTTTGAGACCCAATCTGAATAGTCAATGGGTCGTATGAACTTTGCATCTAATAATTTTTGTATTTTCACTTTTACCAATAGAGCTATCTGTGGGTGCATCCTTCTCAACTTCTGTTTGACTAGTTTCACTTTGGGATCAACTGTGAGATAATGAACTACTAGCTTAGGGTCCAGCCCTGGCATATCCGCATAGGTCCATGCAAAGTTGATGGTTCTCTGTAAGAAGAATGTGTTAAGATTCCTGTGCTCTGTTTCAGATAATGATGCTGCTAGGAATGTGGTCTTTGGATTTTGCTCTGTGCCAAGGTTTATCTCTGTAGAATCTTCCACTAGAAGAGTTGATTTCTCTTGATACTTAGATGGTAGGGGAAGGTCAAATCCTCCATCCTCAGGTGCCACAGTTGGGTTTTCACCTTTGGATACGTCCTTTGTTTTTACTATTTTGTGATCAGGAGGTGCCACAGTGTGGTTTTCACCTAGAGATCTTGCTTTATTTGTACTTTTGCAACTGGAGGATTTGGCATTCTCACCGAAATAAGTTGTTGGCTACAGTTCCATGACAAAACCTGCTTTATGATCGCCAAGGGGGATACCTTCCCGAAGTCCCATGAACTCAGCTAACGCTTCGTCATTCTGAAATACATCTATAACGGGGGACCCTTGTTGGTCCCAATCGATAAGTTTAGGGTAGACAAGTGTTACATTCTGGGTGCTGGTGGTGGAGGTTAAGGATACGGAGGATAGCGTAAAAATGGAGGATTCTACAAATAGATTGGTCATATGGAGGGAAGAGTCATCGATCATATCCTCTGTAGACATCGAATCAGTGGGAAAAGTGTCAGCTACCTCGTCGAGGATATACTCGATGTCCACGGCATGTGGTACCTTCTTACCAAATCCTAATCCCCTCTTGTCTAGCTTCTTTGTCACAACAATGGGTTCCATAGTTCCTTGATTTTGTTTCCCAAGGCCACCTTTGCCTTTATAGCCCATGTTTTTTACTATCCTTAAGCCATTGCCATATTGCTTGACTGGTATTGTGACAGGTTCTTTCTCCTTATAGAGCCAAGAAGAAATGTCCTCAATAATTTCCTCTTCCAATAACTTTCCCTGCTGGAATTTGGTTAAGAATGCTAGGGGAGAAATAGCCACTTTTTTAGTTACTTTGGCAATGGGTAGTTGGCTGTAAGATTTTGGAGATAAAGGCATCCGCCCTACACAACAAGATTTTGAGATATCATAAGTGCCAAAGCCTATATCCCAGATGCGAGTTGTGATTACAGGCAGAGGATTAGGGTTACTTGTAGAGGCCGGAGTCAGCGTTGCAGGGTCAACATATAGTGGGGATTCAAGGGCTTTGTCATTTTTTGGCACTTGGTTGCAATTCTTATAGCTTCCTTGCAAGACACGACAGAATTCAAAAGGATTGGGGTCTCCTGGGATAGTTATCTCCGTACCATTGTATGGGAACTTTAGAGATTGATGGTATGTAGAGGGAATAGCCTTCATTGCATGGATCCATGGGTGACCTAGGATAATGTTGTAAGGCAGCTCAATATCAAGGACTTGACACCTGGTTTCAAGCATGACAGGGCCCAGTTGTATAGGCAAGTGGATAACACCTTCTGAGCGGCATTCAGCATCATCATACCCCTTGATTGTAATACTATGATCAGTGTTGACATGATCCTCAGAGTATCCCAATTGCTCAAGTAATTTTAAAGAATAGATGTTGAGACCAGCACCACCATCTATGAGTATACGTTTGATTTTGCGCTTATGGATGAGAACTTCAATATGAAAGGCATCATTGTGACAAGGATCATAGGATGGGAGATCTTTCTCAGGGAAGACCACATTGTAAGGCGAAGCAATGTTACCTACTATAGCTTGGAAATCTGTGACCGCTATGTTGTTAGGAACCGAAGACTCTTGGAGAGCTTTTTCTAGCACTACTCTATGTGCAGGTGATGACCGTAGAAGGTCCAAGATAGAGATTTGTGCGGGTGTTTTCCCTAGATGTTCCACAAGATTATAATCAGATTGAGCTGGGAGACTGGGTGTAGGACCACGAATGGTGACACGACCATGGCGAGTTGTAACAGCGCAATCCATAGATTTACCTTTAATTGTGAGGGTAGACACTCGACTCTCTTCAAAACGACCGACAATGTAATCAAAGGAAGTGGAAGCATGATTGATACCTTTACCTCTATCCTGAGGAGGAGGTGGACCATGATGAGGGAATGGTTCCTTGTACATATCGAGATATTTGTTCGTGTGTTGAGCCGGTGGTTCATTCTCAAAAGTGATTTGGTTGCCGTCGATGAGATTTTGGATAAGGTGCTTGAGTTTCATGCACGATGCGGTTCTGTGCCCCTTGCTTCTATAGAATTCACAATATTCGTTGTCTCTATACCGCGCCGTTTTGTAAACAGGTTCACCATATGGGGGAGCATCTGGTAAGGTGATGAGTCCTTTCTGTAAGATCTATTGTAGGACTGACTCGATGGGCACTCCCAAGGGAGTAAATTGATGTCGCGGAGGCTAATCTTGTTGAGGTCGCTCTTGTTGTTGTTGGTGTTGGTTTTGATAAGGTTGCCTTTGCTGTTGCTGTTGTTGAGGTGGAGCTTGACTTGGTTTGGAGAGCTGCAGCGGTGTTTGCAATGTTTGAACATGTTTAGAATCGACCACCCCATCGTTGACCACATTTTTGTTTTTGTTCCAATATTTGGGTTTATCATTTGATTGTTGATGAGGAGCGTTGTCTTTCATTTCTTTGAAGATTTTGACCACACCCTTAGCAATAAGGGCCTTTTCAATGTTGATACCCTTGTATGTGATTTCGTCGAAGGTTGTAGCACTAAGAATTTGCAAATGGAAACCTAACTCTTGGTTAAGGTTTTGCACAAATATGCTAACAAGCTGTTTCTCAGGAATCTTGAAAGGGAATTTGCTAGCCATTTGTCTCCATCGTTGAAGGAAAGAAATGAAGGTTTCACCATTTTTCTATTTATTGTTGCATAGATCAGTCATGGAAATCTCATGCTCTGCATTGTAAGAAAAGTGGGTGGCAAACTTCTCTGCTAGCTCGTTAAAAGACTTGATACCCGTGGGTAAGTGTGAGAACCATTCTATAGCTTGCCCTCCAAGACTGCGAGGAAAGAGACGCATAAGATATGTGTCGTTATGTGAGACCTCAAAGAAAGCAAGATAGAATTCCCTGAGATGGTCTTTTGGGTCACCTTTTCCTTTGTATTTATCGAACTTAGGAATAGTGAAATTTTGAGGAAAAGGGATCATTGGTAATGACCGATCAAAAAGATAAGGACACACTTCTTCTAAAGAGAAGGTCTTCTTGGTGTGGCCAAATGTAAGATCAAATAGTTGTTATTGCACTTTTGCAATTTTTAGCTCTATCGCTGTGGGAGGAGTTGGAAGCATCTCCTGTTGTCCAAGAAGTGGTTGTTGATGCCCATATGGAAGATTATAGTGTAAGCCATGCGCACTGGTGTTATAAGGGTCATATGATTGGTTGGGGTCGTATGCGTTGTATGTTGGGTTGAGGTTGGGTTGGAATTGGATGTTTTGATTTAGCAGAGGTGGAGGTGGTGCTAGGTAAGAATGTTGGCTTTGTGACGGTTGAGGAAAAGAATTGGGTGGAGGAAAGCTAAAGTGCGTTGGATTCGGTTGCGATGGCGGCACATAGCTTTGGGAAACTTGATGTTGGGAATGTTGAGGGTGGCTAGGCAAGGTGTTGAAGAAATTTAGCGCAGATGAACGTAGCGGAGGAGGGACATAGGTAGAAGTGGTTTGCGACAGTTGAGGTGGCTTGATGACGAGCGTAGAAGAATGTTGTGGTTGGGATTGCATGACTCTAATTGGTTGAGAGACATGAAGGTTTGATGATATAGGAGGTGGTGGTTGTTGAGATCCTTGTTGCATGGCTACATAGTTGTTCCCCGGATTGTAATTTGGTGGGAAACCTATTCGTGATGGGGTAACCAAGATTCCACTTGCGATTGGTGTGGACACTTTAGGAGGTGGTTGCATATTCGATCGAGCTAAGGTGGCTTGCTTAGCTAACTCTGCTTGCCGTTAGAGAGTTTCTTGTTGGTTTTTATAGATCTCCATAGGAGTCAGAAGTGGTGATACGGCCCTCTCTCCTGTTATGTTTTGATAAAGGGGATTCCTATACTGTGAGCTCTGTTTAGGTAAGGGCGTGGTCACAATTGACATGGTTTGGACCGCATGTGTGGTACTTAGGGTGTTGTTTGTCTCCTTGAGAGTGGATAAATCAAAATCTTGAGGTAACTTGGCCCCTTGCTCTGCAAGTAAACGAAAGAAATGATCTTGGTTCTCACTAAGGATTTTGTCAAAGGCGGCCACAACTCTAGGCTCTTGTATGAATTCATCAAGATCTTGCCCATCTTCTTGAGAGGATTGACCTATTTCAAAGTGTTGCTCTTCTTGAGATGGGGCTAGATCTGCAGTATAACCTTGTGGCACAAAATCCTGAGGCAGGCCTATAATATGGTGAGGAATGCGTACCAAAGGGACCCTTTCCTCTTGAGATGGGATTTTCTCAATAGTATATCCTTGTGGCACAAAATCCAAAGGCAAATCAGTGGTGTATTGTGGTGTACTTACCAAAGGGACCCTACCTTCTTGGGGATTGCTTGGTCGGTCAATGTGCGGCATGTTCAGAGAGCTGATTGGTTTTACCGCGGGTGTTTTAGGAGTAACCTTGGGAGTAATGTTGAGATGGCCGGATTGCGGTGTGTGAGGAGGCAATTTGTGCTTCCTAGGGCCAACTTGCTTGGACTTCATAGTTTGCTGGAGCCTAGTGGTTACCATGGAATACACTAGGACAAAAGGTAATGCTAGGATTCTGCGAGGTACTTTTGAAACAAAGACAAACTTCGATGCACAATGTACTGGACCAAAGGCGCTATACTATTTGACCAGAGGCGCAGGACTGTGCAACCAAAAGCGTGCTACTATGATACCAAAGGCGATGGACTGAGCTACCAGAGGTGAGTTACTGTTATGCCAAAGGCGAGCTAAGGTTACCAAAAGTGAGCTACTGTACCACCAAGGGCGAGCTGCTATAATACCAAAGGCGCTGAAGTAGTGTCTGATGCAAAAAAATTTATGTTTCTGATTGGATTTGGTTGTTTTGGCAAGAGAAAACACAGCAAACAATGTTGGCAAAAACAAGGGACTGACACAACAGATAGTGTATGTTCGAGGCTCACAAAAAAGCCCAATGTTTCCATAGGTATAAGATAATTGCAAACAAAAACAAGCACTTTTTATCCCTAGAGACAAGGTTTCATTGCAGTAGATCAGCTCACAGCTTAATACTCCGTCGATAAAAATATCATTCCATAAAGGTGTCAGATATTTTGTATCTTTGCGAGAGACGATAGGTAGGGATATCTCACCCTCCCCTTGGAAAGCTCAAGTAGGTCACAAGAGCTTTATGGCCAAGGGAATACTATCTCTTCTCAAGGGAGCCAATGGTGAGTATCTTAAGGGCTTAAATCAATTCCCCTTACACTGATGATTACCGCAATGTTCGGAGGTAGGTCGGGTAGTCTCTATCTAGAATGGTTCTTAGTGACTTTGAGGGACCAACGCCTTACGAGCAATGCGACAAGCTACTAGAAGCTTTAACCAATCCTACTAAGAGTATCAAACATTTCGCTCAATGTGAAAATCGTTTCCACAAAGAGCTAGTACACCTCTTTTCAATTTGGCACCACAAGGTAAGGTTGACGTCAGTTAGGACTTGGCTTTCGCCTTATCCCTCTTATATAGCGGTTCAAAGGAAAACTCCGCTTAGGGTCGTCCCTTTTGGATGAAGCGCAATCCAAAAGCAGGCCCTTCTAAAGGAAGTACTGAAATGTAAGAGCAAGCACATCAAACAAAGGTTCAATTGTCCCGTTATAAGAAAAATAAGGTGCAACTAAATTAGACACACACACGTTTGTAGTTGTCAATTGTCCCTTAAGAAATTGAAGTGTTTGGTATTCATGTCCATTGTCCCTTAGAAAATTGAAGTGTTTTTGCATACATGTCCATTGTCCCTTAAGAAAAGCAGTATGTTCCTAAGACTTAGATTGCAAAAAAAATGATTTGTTCAATTATCCCTTTAAGAATGCAATGTGTTTCTAAGACTTAGTGAGATAAATCAAGATTTCTTCAACGCTCGTCCTGCATGAACATGTTAGAAAAATCTCTTTGCTCTGTATGAATGATAAGAAGTTGCAACAAGTTAGTTAGTTCCAAAAAAACTCACAAGTTAGCAAAGACAAATCAATTTGACCAAAAGCGAGTTACTGTTATACCGAAAGCAACTTACTGTGATAACAAACGCGCTGCATTGTATTTCCAAACGCGCGGTGATGTAGACTAGAAGTGACTTACTATGTTACCAGAAGCGATGCACTGTGCTACCAGAAGCGTGGTACTGTGCTACCAAAAGTGAGCTACTTTGCTACCAAAAGTGACCTACTGTACTACCAAACGCACAGTGTAATAACAGGCTTGCAAAAAATAATATTTCATCAAAAAAGCTAGATCAAAAGATGATTGACTAATTGAGTGATGATCTAGGATGTTGAAAAGTGATAAGACGCTGCAACAAATCAGTTAGTTCCGCAAGAAAACAACAAGATGTCAAAAATCAAGTCAAAACCCTAACAATAAGTGAGAAACCCTAGAAAACCAAAGTGAAATCCACAAAATTGGTAAAAAAAATATATGATGAGATACATGAGATTAAATATCACCAATGGATTCCTTATGATTTTCTATGCAATTTTAAAAAAAAAGCATCGAATTTCGTTAAGTTTTGAGAAAGTTATGGGGTTTTGAAGTTTGCAAGCCTGTTATCTCAACCAAAAGCACTTTACTGTCATACCAATAGCGCTTTACTATTACCAATAGCGCTTTACTATTATACTAATAGCGCTTTGCTAATTTTCTCAATTGCGCTTCACTGTGCTACCAAAGGCGCTGCGAGATGGCCCGAAAGCGCTGTACTGCTCTACCAATGGCGCTTTTCTGTGTCAGGATGCGCTATTTCATACTGTACTTCAAAAAAATCAATTTCTCAAAGAAAAAGAGGGATTAGTGGGTCCCACCGGGCGTGCCAGAATGTGTATGAGGAAAAATTGATTAAATCTAAACTAATAAAACTAAAAACCAATCACATAAAGCGAACCAATCTAAGTAAAAGCCATTATCATAAAATCAAAGACAAATGAAAGCTCTTACCAAAACCTGTATTGTTTCCTTTTGGAGATATGTGGATTGCTCAATGAAGTTGCGAAACCATGGTTGCAACAAGCAAGTAGTGTGCTCAAAGGTCAATGTTAAGAGATCGTAAGGTTGCTCAATCGAATCGTAGTATGCTCAAAGCGCTGTCAAGTATGCCTGAGAATAAAATCGAAGAGAGAGAGGCTTAATAAAGGAGATGAGGGGGTTTATATAGATTTCAACGAAGATCGATCAACGGTTCAAATAATTCAGAAGAATCAACGGAGGAGAACAGTTGAGGAACGTGTAACAAATAAGAAGAAGCCAAGTGTCTTGCTTTCTTTTGCATGAGAGGAGTTATCAAGAATAAAAGAATGAGTTAAAGCAATTAATAGAATGTAATGATCAGTTAAGTGATTTAAAACAAGAAGAAGAGATTTGCATGAGAATTAGAAGATATTTTGCTTTATTAAATATTAGAAATATTTAATTGCATGAGCAATAAAGCTTGAGTTATTTTAGAGATAACTCAAATTTAGAAGAAAAAGCAATTTAAATAAATAATTGATTTATTTAAATTCAGAGAAGATATTTTGGAAGAAATAATTAAATAATTGGAATTATTTAATTTAGAAGATTTGAAAGAAAATTAAATAAATAAATTTATTTAATTGGTGTGCATGATTTTGGAAGAATGATTTTGATTTAATTAAATAATGTAGAATTATTTAATTGTTTTGGGAAGGATTGAATTTGTGATGAATTAATTAAATAATTAGGTTTATTTAATTAATGTGGATGTGAATTTTGGAAGGTGACAATGATCTAATTAAATAATTAAAATTATTTAATTGTGGAAGAATAATAGAGGAATTTAATTTAATTAATTAAATAACAAAAATTTATTCAATTAACGTCGCAAGTATGTGATTTAGAAGAATTTGGTGAAATTAATTAAATAATTAGATTATTTAATTAATGTGTGAAATGCAGGTGATTTGACAGATTATGAAAAGCAAGTGGTGCGGCGACTTGGTCATTTTAGGGTGTCTACAGTTAGGAGGGATGAGTTCGATGTCAAGAGAGAGTTTTTCAAGTTACTTTATTTTATAGTTTCTCAACAGTTACTCTATTTTTCTATGTTGGAATATCCAGACATGTTTTATTGAATACAATCAAAAAAGATTTTGTTTATGATATGAATTGAATACAACTATGTGTTATAAGAATGCGTGAGAATCTGAAGTAGATTTAATTTCCAGTTAAGTGAGATAGTCCCCTAAGCTGGCCACTCAAGGTACTAATCTTCACTTCAAGTATTTCCTTATTTATTTATGCATTTCTAGTTAAAGTTGTTTCTCTACTATTTCATAAATTGCATTGTGAGTTAAGTAAAATATCCTGATCGCTATTTCCAGTAGTTGTTATTCATGAATGAGTGCATGCTTTGTCTACTATAAGTCCTCTGGAGGTGAGCATTAGTTCTTTTATCATTTTGGATGTTCTGTGTTAATTCTGTAATTTCCTATTGGTAACAGTCATCTACAGCTTATGTTGTAGGTACCCGTAGCCACTAGATTTTATAGTTGTTCTTGTTGTTCTTACATTTTTGTGAATTCTAGTAAAGTAGAATTACCTGAATAGGATTGGATAGGCTAGTTTAGGAGAATATGAGTCTCTGAAGGCATATATAGTGTAGGTGCCATCATAAGCTTACGCTCCTTGGTTGATAATTTAATGTAGGAAGTACAATGATAGAGTGGATTGTTCAGATAGGTTTACTCTTGAATAATGTTAAGTCTACAACGCATTAGTTTTCCTCTACATTTTTGGCATCATTGATGGGGATGGTGCTACCTTCATAGGCTCATTTTTTACATGCTTTCATAGTTTAAATTTTGATTCTGACATTAGGATTAATAAATTCACTTTTTAGGAAACACCAGAAATTATACTAACATTGTGCAAGACTGTTGGAATATAAAGCCAAATTCACTGTATAGAGGCAAAGAGATAACTAAGGTAGATTCCCCCCTTCAAATTTTTAGGATAGTGAAGAAATAGCTAACTTTATCAATTATACAATAGAAAGTGTTGAAGAAGAATTTCCTCTTACATCTTCATCAACACCTTCTACATCTTCATCAGCTTCTTCCACAACTACAAAAGGGACCTTTAGAACCATGGAAAATGCTACGGTGGAGAATCCTCCAGGACAAGCAACGTTTGAATTCCCTATCCCAGACCAAGCACAGGCTGCTACTCTGAAAAATATACCACCTTCCGCATTGCCTATTTTCTATGGCTTGGTGATCGAAGATCCTGACACTTTCAAGTTCGAGTTTGATGTCTTGTATAGGAGTTATGACTACACCACTGATCCTTACAGGATTAAGCTATTCCTTGGCACATTAAAAGATGTTGCTTTAAGATGGTTTATGGGGTTGGGGAAAGATGTCATTCCAGACCGCGATACCATGAAGACAAAGTTCCTGGCAAAATATAAAGACTACTACAGAGGACATGATAGGAGAAGAGATGACATCTTCAGGATGTCACAGAAAGAGGATGAGCCACTAGAAGATTATCTTGAAAGATTCCAGTTTGCCTTGAAGAAAAAACCTCAAAATAGATTGTCTAAACAATCACTGAAGTTGATCTTTTTGAGGGGGGTTAATGATGACTACATGGATGCCCTCAATCTCATTGGAATAGGGGATATATTTCAACTTCCCTTTTAGGATGTCTGCAGAGTTTGCATAAATTATTTAAGAACCTTTACCAGAAGACCAAGGGGAGAAAGAGCAGCCATCACAAGAAAGGCAACCAATGGGGTTTCAAGAATAGAGATTAGTAACTTGCTGACCAACATGAAAGAGGATATCATTAGCCATATGGCTACACAACTGGACACTCTTCACATCCAGAAGAAACAGGAAGAGGCAGATGCAATGTTTACTGAATATTGCCCCAGCTGTAGGCAGAGGAAGGCCAATTGTAAATGCAAGAGGGTGGCCAGTATCCAAGAGAAGATTGAAAAGCTAGAATTACAGCCATTTGAAGGGGAGGATGGGAAACTATTCTTCATATCTCAAAGGAGACCTTGGCAGCAAAGACAAGGTATGCCCTTTGATCCACTTAATTTTAATTCACCCTTTCTTGCTGCAAACCAGAATTTCTCTGCTTGGAATACTCAACAGTGGCCTGGCAATCCAAATGCATGGCAAAACCCACAACGGCCTACTCCACAAACTGGTTGGAACCAACAACAGCCAAACCCATGGCCTCAACAAAATTTCTAAGGTCCCAACTATAACCCCCAGTGGCCTACTCAGCAGCAGCAGTGGTAACCTCAATGGAACAAGGGCCAACAATGGCAGTAAAATGCACATTTCTAGCAACCTATGATTCCATCTCAACCACAACAGCCAGCCATAATGTCACCATCAACACCTCAAAATCCACCTCCTAGACCTACCCAAATCCCTGCCCAACCTGCACCTAACCCTAACAACGAGCCTGTTCAACAGGTTTATACTAACGAGGTGATGCAATATCCCACCTATGGGGTGGAAGTGAGTAATGTTCATCTTAGATCAGGGAAGCAACTTGCAAGTCCTTCATCTCCCCAAATTACAGAACTTGAAGATGAAGAACCCACATAAGAGGCCTCAAATAAACCACCTTTGGAACCTGAATCAACTCAAGAACCTCAAACCATTTCACATCCTAAGCCTCCTTTCCTTGAACGCTTGGCTATCCAGAAACAATCAGCACAACCTGAAAATGACCTCATAGGCAAGTTGCAAGACATAAGCATAAAGATTCCCTTAATCCAAGCCATCAAAGATACTCCCATCTACACTAAGACTGTCTGAGATCTCTGCATCAAGAAACCAAGAAGTAAGAGAATAGACCCAAAGACAGTTCATGTTTTGGGTAACCTAGCTAACATAATGTTGGAGAACAGAACTGTACCCAAATATACAAATCCAGGTAGTCCAGTGGTGGATGTCAAAATCAATGGGACTCTGATTAAGAATACTCTGATAGATTTAGGTACTGTAATTAATTTAATGACAAAGGAGACAATGTAGACACTCCAATTGAATAACCTTAGGCCTACTTAGATAATCTTGCAATTAGCTAATAGGTCTACAGTCAAACCTAAAGGAGTCATTGAGGATTTGGTCATTGCATTAGATTATTGGGAATACCCTGTTGATTCCATAGTCCTGAAGCCAAAGGTTAATCTTGATGGTTATCCTCTTATACTAGGCAGACCATGGCTTTCCACTGTTGATGCATTTATAGGTTGTAGGTCTAGTAATGTGATCATATCCAATGCAACTGTGACCAAGAAATTAGTTTTATATCCGCCAACCCAACCATACCATGAGTTTGAGCAGACCATTTGGCCTACCCTAGAAGATGAGGACAACTATTCCCTACAAACCTTGATGACTATTGAACACAACCCCTTATTAGATATTCAAGATGAAGATGAGTTAATTGCTCACATTATACAAAATGACTGTGGGAAGCACTCGCAGCAGCAAGATTGTCTATCCTGCTTACAAGACCCTTTGAGCAGCATAATACCCAGCAGTTCTTCAGAGGAGATATTCCATATATTTCATGCTTTATTACCACAGTAGTGCTTATCAGTATTACCTAGCCTTGATTTGTCTTATGTACAAGAACTGACCAAACAATTAGAAATCAAGCCAGGAAGGATGTTGACTATTAACAATGCATTGACTGATGAACAACAACAATCCCTGCATGAAGTATTGCAGACACACTTAGCAGCATTTGCCTAGGATTATAGTCATATGAAAGGCATTGATCCTACCTTCTGCATGCACAAAATATATATATTGATGATGGCTATAGACCTATCAGGCAGCGACAGAGGCGCATGAACCCCGCTTTTAGAGAGATAGTGAAAACTGAGCTTCAAAAGCTTTTGGATGCAGGCTTTATATACCCCATTTCAGACAGTGAATGGGTTTCACCATTGGTCATAATGCACAAGAAAGGTGGCAAATGTAGAGTTTGTGTTGATTACAGAGAACTCAATACTGCTACCAAAAAATATCACTTTCCATTGCCATTTATTGACCAAGTTCTTGACTCTTTGGCAGGCAAGAAATGTTTTTCCTCTCTTGATGGTTTTACTGGCTATAACCAAATCAGGATTGCACTAGAGGATCAGGATAAGACAACGTTTACTTGCCCTTGGGGGACCTATGCATATTTTGTCTTACCCTTTGGTCTATGCAATACTCTAGCCACATTTCAAAGAGTAGTCCTCAGTATTTTCTCTGTTTTTGCCCATGACATCATGGAAATTTATATGGATGACTTCACCACATATGGTGAAACATATGATGAAGCTTTACACAACTTGGAGAAAGTTTTGAAGAGATGCACAGAGCACAACCTATCTTTAAGTAATGAAAAGTGTTTTCTGATGATGACACAAGGAATAGTTTTGGGACATTTTATCTCAAGTGCAGGCATACAAGTTGGCCCAAAGAGGATTGAAATTATCTCTGCCCTGCCTATTCCACAGAAACAGAAGGATGTAAGGAGCTTCCTGGGACATTGTAATGCCCCTCTTTTTGGCTTGTGATAGTTATTAGTGTTTCGGTTGCACTCTGACAGTTTTGAGTTGTTAGCCTTATGGTTATGCCTATGATGGACTATGGTTGACTGATGTGATTATTGACTTCTTGTGTGTTTGCTTAGTTAAACTTATCTTTAGGGTTGCATGGCGAGGCATTACATTTGGTATCAGAGCTAGGTTTGAACACTGGGTACTCTGGTTATAATTGAGCCCATTATGTGACCTAGTGCTTAAACTCTATAGATTAACTTTCATTCATGTTGTCACCCTCTTTATGTGTAATAAATTATCCTTTGGTTTTGTGGGTAGATGCCTAGAGGTAGAGGTCGAGTTTGAGGTTGAGATGCGAGATCCCTATCTCTATCTTGTTGCAGGCTTCCAGGAGTAAGCCTAATCCTAGGGAGAGGATGTAATGCCCCTCTTTTTGGCTTGTGATAGTTATTAGTTTTTCGGTTGCACTCTGATAGTTTTGAGACATTTGAGTTGTTAGCCTTATGGTTATGCCTATGATGGACTATGGTTGACTGATGTGATTATTGACTTCTTGTGTGTTTACTTAGTTAAACTTATCTTAAGTGTTGCATGGCGGGGCATTACAGACATGCAGGTTATTATAGGAGATTCATTCAAGATTTTAGCAAAATTGTTGCACCTTTGTTTACTCTGTTGACAAAGGACAGTGAATTTGAATAGACACCAGATTGTCAGACTTCCTTTGAAAATCTAAAAGCATCCTTGATATTGGCTCTAGTTCTTAAAGGTCCAAATTGGACACTACCTTTTCACATCCACACAGATGCATCAGACTTTGCCATTGGAGCAGTTCTAGGCTAGTAAGAAGGAACTAAGGAGTATGCAATATACTATGTAAGTAAAAATCTGCAGGGAGTTGAGTTAAACTACACTGTGATAGAAAACGAGGTGTTGGTAGTTATTTATGCCATCAACAAATTCAAACACTACATTATTAGTTATAAAGTGTTCATACACACAGATCATGCAGCAATTAGATATTTAATGAATAAGCCAACAGTGGGTGGAAGACTTGTAAGATGGTTGTTGTTATTGCAAGAATTCAACATCACCATAGTTGACAAGCCAGGTAAGGCTAATGTAGTTGCTGATTTTTTGTCTAGACTACCTACACAATCAACAGACGGAGTAGTTGATGACTCTTTTCCTGATGAGCATCTCTTTTCTCTCAACATACACACTCACTAGTATGCAAATATAGCTAATTATTTGGTTTCAGGGCAGATTCTAGGTTACTTTTCTCCAAGGGAGAAAAGGCAGCTAGTTCACAAATGTTTTCCTTATTCTTGGATTTTTGGATTCCTATTCTATACTAGCCTAGATAATATTATGAGAAGATATATCAGAGAGGATGGGGTGTTTGATATATTGAAGGCCTGTCATGATAAACCTTGTGGGGGATATTTTGCAGCCAAAAGGATAGTCTTCAAAATATTGACAATGGGATATTACTAGCCAACACTTCATAAAGATACTGTCAAGTATACCAGAAGTTGTGATAGGTGTCAAAGGATGGGGAGACTTACAAGAAGTGATGAAATGCCTTTGCAGCCACAAATCTAATTAGCTCCTTTTGATAAGTGGGGACTGGATTTTGTTGGTCCTATCTCTCCTACTTCAAACAATAAGGAATATATCCTGGTATGTATTGATTACTTAACCAAATGGGTGGAAGTTAAAGCCTTGTAGCTTGCTAGAGATGGCAATGTGGCAAAATTCTTGTATGAGGACATATTCACTAGATATGGTGTACCAAGGGAGAAAGTGACTGATCAAGGCCCACAATTCACATCAGATTTAATCACTAAACTGGTAGAGGAATATCAGATTAGACACAAGAAGTCCACTCCCTACCATCCTCAGGCTAATGGTCAGGTTGAAGTCACAAACAGAGAAATTGAGAACATCTTGACAAAGACAGTACAACTTCACAGAAGAGATTGGGTTTCTAGGCTACCAGAAGCTGTTTGGGCATATAGAACTACTTGGAAGACACTACAAGGTTTACACCCTATGAATTGGTCTATGGCAAGACAACAGTCATACCTATAGAATTTGAATACAAAACCCTGAGGACATCAGTGGAATTAGGGATGGATTTGATAGTAGCTCAACAGGACAGATTACAACATTTTAATGCTCTGGCTGAAATCTGATTAGAATCCATCCACCATACATAGGTCATATAGAAACAAAGAGTCAAATGGCATGAAAAGTATATCAAGACTAAAGAATTCACTGCTAGTGATTGGGCACTCCTCTATGATTCAAGATATAAGGACTTCAAGGGCAAGCTTCAGTCTCGTTGGTTGGGACTCTATGAGATTAAACAAGTCTTTCCTAATGGTGCAGTCTAATTACAGAACATTAATGAGGTTCAGTTTTTATTGCTAGTAAATGGACACAGGTTGAAACTATATAAGAAGCCACTTCAGAAGGATGACTTTCTTGTTTCTCTAGCTACTCAGTATGGTACTCCTGGCATTCCTGATGAAGGTTATGTAACATCAGCTGATACACCATCAGAAGATGATCCACCAATCTTGTCTAGCAATGCAAAGGTTTAGCTGCAATACTCGACCCCTGTCGCTGAGACCTAATTTTTCATGCTTTATAATTCACATGCACACACAGCACACTTTTTATGGTAATCACAATTAACTTCAAAGGGACCTATTTTTTTAACTCTCAGAGGGACCTATTTATTTACTCTTAGAGGGACATGTTTTTCACTCTTAAAAGGACCTATTTTTAACATGCAGTAGAGTCCTGTTGTAGTTGGGACCTGGTATAATGATTTTGTACACATTCGATCGGGACCTGTACTGCGGGTGCCCGTAGCAACAAGTGTCTGAGGAAATTTTCAACACTTTGGCAAAATTCCATTTTTCTTCCCAAACATTTCATTCCTTCTACACGTGCTTCATCCATTTTTAATAGACCAACAGTTGTGGCATGCTTGTTCAAATCACATTCACAAGATGTTGCATCAACTGTTGCGATCTGTCACATCGCATCAATTCTGACATACCCACCACCCTCCCATCTACTCTATGCATATCACTCTACTCATGCCAAATAAATGCCAAGTATGTGATCTCTAGTTCCAAGGCACACTGCTCAATGCTCTCCATAACAGATGCATATAAGGTAACCTTTAATGATTAACTTATAATTTCTATTTATATTCATTATTACTTATTGTTTATTTCACGCATTGGTGCAGGAGCACATTCTCTGTAGTGCAGGATCATCTTTTCTTTTGTTGTCTCATAAGGCTCTTAAGCCATTTCATTTTGTAATAAGGGTCAATTTGGTCCCATGAATGTAATTGTGCAAGGCACACATGTAGTTTTGCTTGTATGACGGGTAAACCAACGGCTAACTGATTTGAAAATCAGTTTGCACGGTTGGAGGGGATAACTGCTGTCTCTACATCTTCTTTAGAGGCAGGTTGTATGTCACACGGAGCAGAGAGAGAGAAGTGTGTATTACAACAAGTTCTTTTTTTGATAACTGAATAAAGAGAGTTCTGGGTATGATCTGTGTTGATTTTCTTGGTTGTTCTTAGTGATTTGATATCTTTATCCTGATTTTGTAAATAGAACCCTAACCGGATGCTATCCGTCAATCCATAGTGACTATGTAGTGTGCAGACGGTGTAAAACCCACGGTTCCACAGTGGCTGGTTCGTAACCTAGGAGTAGGGTTTTGATTCATACATGGAGGCCCTTTCCTCTGTCCACTGAAGCCCTGTATAGTAACAGTGGGATGGGGGAAAGACTTCGCACGTTTGTTGTTGTTGAATTCTTACCCAGGAAGCCAACGAACTCAGTCAAGTTCGACTAGACATCGTCATGTGGCTAGTCGGGAAATCGGAGTGAAATTGGATAGTTTTGATGTGGGATCAGATTGCTACAAGTGATCGAGGGTTTGATAAATGAAACGGCCTAATTCCGTTGTTCTGTCGAAGGGAATTCTGGTTCGGCGCCTCAGAACAGTTGGAGATCCATCGGCGTGAAAGGCCCTCCGTCTTGCCGAAGATTGGTATAGTGCCGGAGGCACATACCATCATTGTTCGCATCGGTGAGAGAAACGATATCGGGCTAAGGAAAATATACTTAGCCGACGGTATAAAGTTTCACCGATCGGTGAGACATCCTCGGAGTATTGCCGATAAAGGGTATCGGTGTGAGGAACCTTGTCGGGGGAAGCCGAAGAAGTCACGGCGACCGTGAGAGTCCCGCCGATAAAAGTTCATCGGAAGGAGTTCGAGAAGTCTCAGCGACAAAGGACTCGTCGGAGTGAGATGAACCATCGGGACCACGAACCAAAGTCTTACCGAAGCAGGAGGTCTGGCCGATGTGCCTGACGATATCGGCGAGAGACAAGGTGTCGATGTAGGTGAAAGAAGCTTCACCGAAGGAGGAAGTCTGGCCGACAAAGATTGGTCATCGGCGTGACGGAGTATATCGGCATAAGAAATTTCTCGTGGTCCGATAGAATGAGGTGTTGCCGATAGGCAACGAACCACTAAGGAGATATCGGTGAGAACTTGGCCATCGGGATAAAAGAATAAGGTTCGGCCGATAGTTCATGTCTTTCCGATAGCGAAGACATCCTTGACTTCGGCGAAACACTGGAGGACCTCTTGCCGATAGGGAAGATATAGTCAAATCTTCATCCGCTTCTGCTGGCACTCTGCATCAAATTGGTATCAGAGCTAGGCTAGGAGCCCCAAGCACCTGTAGTGTGGCTTAGGGGGGGTGTTGGAAGTAAGCCACACCCGGACCGACGATGGGCTGGCCACAAGGGGCCAGTAGCTCAGTTGGTAGAGCACTCCAGCAGCAAATGGAAGGTCCTAGGTTCGAGTCCTAGCTGGTCCATATGAGCTGTAGCTCAACAAGTGGTATCAGAGCCAATATTCTGAATCACAGCCGTGTATGTCAGACGAAGAATTGGAGATAGAAATAGAGGCTAGCACAATGCCTCCCAAGACGATGAGTAAAGCAGCCATCCAGAAGATGGTGGAAGCAATGCTCGAAGAGAGACTGAAGGAAGAAAGATCCAAAGAGAAGGATGGAAGCACTTCTGAGTCAGAGGAGAATGAAGAAGGAGAAACTGGGGAGAATCCTCAAGGAGAAGGTATGACTGCTGATCAAAAGGCATTTCTGAATGCACTCAAGGGTCATGGAGATAGTGGTGATCCGAAACTGGATGTTCCCACGTTCAATGGGAAACTGGATGGAGATACTCTTGTGGACTGGATTGAAGCCATAAGTAATTACTTTGACTTCAAAGAGTATAGTGACAGTAAGAAAGTAAAGTTTGCAAAGACCAGACTGAGAGGTTCTGCATTGGTTTGGTGGAACTACACTCAATGTGAAAGGGAGAAGGTTGGAAAGAGTCCAATCACCAAGTGGAGCAGAATGGTGGCCCTGCTGAGAGCCAAATTTCTACCATGTGATTATGATCTGCAGACTATCAGAAAGTTTAATCATCTTAGGCAGAAAGATATGGACGTGGCTACATACACTGAAGAATTCCACAGATTGAGCATGAGAGCCAATCACAGAGAAGAAGAAAAAGAGATGGTGGCCAGATACCTGGATGGACTGAGGTACAATATACAGGATGAGTTCAGTATGGTGGTTCCCAAGACTGTGGATGAATGTTTTCAGTTAGCCTCTAGGGCAGAGGATAAACTGAAAAGGAGAGGTGATCAAAATAACAGAGGAAGAGGTGGCAGGAACAATAGAGGAAGAGGTAATTTTGGCAGAGGACAGCCAAACAAAGGTGAAAGTTCTAGTCAACAAGAATCACGTTCTGATACAGAACAAAAAGGTGGTGGTTTCAGAGGTTGGAGAAGACCTAATGGCAGAGGAAGAGATGGTGGTGCAGGCAGAGGACGTGGAGTCTTCACTGGAAGATGTTACAACTGCAATCAAGTAGGCCACACTGCAAGTAAGTGCCCTGAGAAGGTGTCTAGCTCTCATGACGGGGGGAGAAGGAACCAACTATTGCAGGAGGATGATTGTCAAAGTGTAAACTCACCAATTGGTAGTGTTGCACCAGTGCTTGAAGGAGAAAATATGATGATTAAGAGGACCCTCGTGAAGATGCCATTGAAGCAGGAGCCCCCACAAAGGAAGAATCTCTTCAGAACCCAAGGAATAGCATATGGTAAGCTCTGTAAAATCATTGTTGATTCAGGTTCTACTGAAAATGTAGTGTCTACTGAAATGGTAGAAAAGTGTAGACTGAAAAGATTACCCCATCTTAATCCTCACAAAATATCTTGGTTGAATAAGAATCAGAACTATTTGGTGGAAGAACAAACTTGGGTAGAGTTTGAACTAGGTGATTATAGGGATAAGGTGCTATGTGAAATTATTCCTATGGATGCTTGTCACCTTCTTCTTGGACGACCTTGGCAGTATGATGTGAAGGCACTGCATGATGGTGAAAAGAATACATATATGATCACCAAGAATGGTAAGAAGTTTCAGATGGATCCCTTACCAGAGCAGGTTGGAGAGAAGAGCAATGACAACAGTGTCATGTTAGTGAGTGGCAAAGAGTTCCTACAACTCATGAAGGAGAAGGATACCCAAGGGTATGCACTGATGATGAAGCCTGTATCCAATCAGCAAAGCAAACAGCAGAAGGAGATCCCATTGGAAGTGCAACAATTACTGGATAAGTACCAAGATCTTGTGGTAGAGGATACTCCTAACTCCTTACCACCTATGAGGGACATAAGTCATCAGATTGACTTGATTCCTGGAGCCACATTACCCAACAAAGCTGCCTACAAGTTGACACCACAGCAGAATGGAGAAGTAGGTAGACAGATTCAAGAACTTTTGGAGAAAGGTTTGATTAGGAAAAGTCTTAGTCCATGTGCAGTCCCTAGTGTACTTGCTCCTAAGAAAGATGGCAAATGGAGATTATGCACAGATTCAAGGGCTATCAATAAGATCACCATAAGGTATAGATTTCCTATGCCAAGAATTGAGGATCTGTTGGACTATCTTGGTGGTTCATGTTACTATTCCAAGATTGATTTGAAATCTGGTTATCACCAGATCAGAATAAGGCAGGGAGATGAATGGAAGACTGCTTTCAAAACAAATGAAGGTCTCTATGAGTGGCTTGTCATGCCATTTGGTCTCAGTAATGCTCCAAGCACATTCATGCGGTTGATGAATGAGGTACTTGTAGAATTTATTGGAAAATTTGTTATTGTTTATCTTGATGACATATTGATTTTCAGCAGGACCAAAGAAGAGCATGTGAAGCATCTTGGACAGGTGTTAAAGAAATTGCATGAGAGTAAGTTGATGATCAACTTGGATAAATGTGATTTTATGAAAACTGAACTAGTGTATCTTGGATTTGTGATTTCCAATGGCTGTTTGAAAATGGATCCTACAAAAGTTGAGGCTATTCTCAATTGGCCTACTCCTAAGACAGTAGGAGATGTAAGAAGTTTTCATGGTTTGGCAACTTTTTACAGGAAGTTCATTAAAGGGTTCAGTCACATAAGTGCTCCTATTCTCAATACCATCAAGGGTGGAGTGAAGTGTAAATTTCAATGGACAAAACAAGCAGATGATAGTTTTGAACTGTTGAAACAGAAAGTGGCCGAGTTACCTACGTTGGTACTCCCTGATTTTGACAAAGTATTTGTTGTGGAATGTGATGCAAGCCAACAGGCTATAGGTGCTGTTCTTAGTCAGGAAGGACATCCAGTAGCATTCTTTTCAGAGAAGTTGAATGAGGCCAAACAGAGGTATTCTACCTATGACCTAGAGTTGTATGCAATGGTGCAAGCTCTAAAAAAATGGAGACATTATTTACTGCCAAAAGAGTTCATTGTTTTTACTGACAACCATGCTCTTAGCTTCCTAAATAGTCAAGAAAAGTTGAATCATAGGCACGTTAAGTGGATGGAACAATTGCAGGCCTATACCTTCACTATTAAGCATAAGAAAGGTGTTGCCAACAAAGTGGCAGATGCTTTGAGTAGAAGGATACTGGTCATACAGGAAGTACAAATGGAACATATGGGTCTAGAATGTCTGAAGGAGTTGTACAAGGATGATGCAGATTTCAAGGCTGCCTATGAAGTGTGTGCAAGTTTGGCTAACACTTTTCATGGCGAGTATTCTGATTTTGTGCTGCAAGAAGGGCTCCTATTTAAAGGTAGTTTGTTGTGTGTTCCTAAATGTTCAATGAGGGACAATATCGTCAAGGAGAAGCACAATGGAGCCTTAGGAGGACATTTTGGGTTGGACAAGACTTTGGAACAAGTCACCAGGTTCTATTATTGGCCCAAGGTACAGACAGATGTAAGGAGATATGTTGCAAGCTGTACCATATGTCAAAAGGCCAAGGGTATGTCTTCTAATGCTGGTTTGTACCAACCACTGCCCATTCCCACCAAACCTTGGGAAAGCATTAGTATGGACTTTGTGCTTGGTCTTCCTAGGACAGCAAGGGGTGTAGACAGTGTTTTTGTCATTGTGGATAGATTCAGTAAGATGGCTCATTTTGTGCCATGCAAATGCACAAATGATGCATCTCAGATTGCTGGTCTCTTTTTCAGAGAGGTGGTCAGAATTCATGGTTTACCCCTATCAATTGTTACTGATAGAGATTCCAAATTTGTTGGTCATTTTTGGAGGACCCTATGGAGAAAATTGGGCACTCAGTTGTCTTTTTCATCCGCCTACCATCCCCAGACTGATGGTCAGACTGAGGTTGTTAATAGGTCCTTGGGAAACCTTTTGCGATGCCTTACCAAATAGCATGGATTAGCATGGGATTTAGTGATCAGTCAAGCTGAATATGCTTATAATGATTCAAGAAACAGAAGTACTGGGAAAAGCCCTTTTGAAATAGTTTATGGTTTCCACCCAAGAGGACCACTTGAACTCAAAGACCTCCAAGGATGGGATAAAAGGAGTGCTCTAGGAGAAGACTTTGCTGCTACCATGAAAACAGTACATGATCCTGATTCAGAGGCAACCTGGATGAGTGAAGCCGATATTCTAAAGCATGGGAAGACACTTCAGCAGTTAGCAACTCAAGGGACTTGAGTTTTTCCTGCAGGGGGAGTATGGTGCAGGAGCACATTCTCTGTAGTGCAGGATCATCTTTTCTTTTGTTGTCTCATAAGGCTCTTAAGCCATTTCATTTTGTAATAAGGGTCAATTTGGTCCCATGAATGTAATTGTGCAAGGCACACATGTAGTTTTGCTTGTATGACGGGTAAACCAACGGCTAACTGATTTGAAAATCAGTTTGCACGGTTGGAGGGGATAACTGCTGTCTCTACATCTTCTTTAGAGGCAGGTTGTATGTCACACGGAGCAGAGAGAGAGAAGTGTGTATTACAACAAGTTCTTTTTTTGATAACTGAATAAAGAGAGTTCTGGGTATGATCTGTGTTGATTTTCTTGGTTGTTCTTAGTGATTTGATATCTTTATCCTGATTTTGTAAATAGAACCCTAACCGGATGCTATCCGTCAATCCATAGTGACTCTGTAGTGTGCAGATGGTGTAAAACCCACGGTTCCACAGTGGCTGGTTCGTAACCTAGGAGTAGGGTTTTGATTCATACATGGAGGCCCTTTCCTCTGTCCACTGAAGCCCTGTATAGTAACAGTGGGATGGGGGAAAGACTTCGCACGTTTGTTGTTGTTGAATTCTTACCCAGGAAGCCAGCGAACTCAATCAAGTTCGACTAGACATCGTCATGTGGCTAGTCGGGAAATCGGAGTGAAATTGGATAGTTTTGATGTGGGATCAGATTGCTACAAGTGATCGAGGGTTTGATAAATGAAACGGCCTAATTCTGTTGTTCTGTCGAAGGGAATTCTGGTTCGGCGCCTCAGAACAGTTGGAGATCCATCGGCGTGAAAGGCCCTCCGTCTTGCCGAAGATTGGTATAGTGCCGGAGGCACATACCATCATTGTTCGCATCGGTGAGAGAAACGATATCGGGCTAAGGAAAATATACTTAGCCGACGGTATAAAGTTTCACCGATCGGTGAGACATCCTCGGAGTATTGCCGATAAAGGGTATCGGCGTGAGGAACCTTGTCGGGGGAAGCCGAAGAAGTCACGGCGACCGTGAGAGTCCCGCCGATAAAAGTTCATCGGAAGGAGTTCGAGAAGTCTCAGCGACAAAGGACTCGTCGGAGTGAGATGAACCATCGGGACCACGAACCGAAGTCTTACCGAAGCAGGAGGTCTGGCCGATGTGCCTGACAATATCGGCGAGAGACAAGGTGTCGGTGTAGGTGAAAGAAGCTTCACCGAAGGAGGAAGTCTGGCCGACAAAGATTGGTCATCGGCGTGACGGAGTATATCGGCATAAGAAATTTCTCGTGGTCCGATAGAATGAGGTGTTGCCGATAGGCAACGAACCACTAAGGAGATATCGGTGAGAACTTGGCCATCGGGATAAAAGAATAAGGTTCGGCCGATAGTTCATGTCTTTCCGATAGCGAAGACATCCTTGACTTCGGCGAAACACTGGAGGACCTCTTGCCGATAGGGAAGATATAGTCAAATCTTCATCCGCTTCTGCTGGCACTCTGCATCACGCATGCAGCAATATATCACCCTTATTATTTAATCATTACTCTTTCATCCCTGCAAATTCATTCATGAAGTGTGGTCACTTCACCTTTTAGTTGGGGGGAGGGGTATATGGTTAGTTATTTTTTATTTTTGCCACCAAGTTTTTGGAAGTTGTCAAGGTTTTCATGTGCCGTTTTCCATGATAGTCGACCTGCCCTAAATTGTGAGTTTGTTGTTTCCCTATGAGTGAGCTGAAATTTCAAAAAAATTCATATAACAAAGAGATCTAAAAGCTACAGTTGGAGGGGGGAGAATTGAAAGGCAGTCTTTTGAAGGTGGTAGAATTGAAATTAGGTAGGATTAAGAATTGATGAGAGTGCAAAATACAGGTGTAATGGGGGGCGGTGTTGTCAGAAGAGATCCATCAGTGCATAGGGAGATATTAGAGGATGTATTGGTCCTACCACTCTTTACCAGAGTGGGGTGGTTAGATTACTTTGTGGAATTAATAGAGTATGGTAATGAAATGGCAAGGGATTTTGCAGCAACGTTGCAGTATGACGAAGTAACAGTCAGGGGATTGGTTGTCGATGCATCTAAAAGAACCATTATTCAAGTCACCGAATTACCATGTACAGGGTCTGAGTATCCAACTCGTGCTGATGCAACTATGGTGAGGGAAGAATTTTGCGAGCGTGGAGAGAACCTAGACTCCACCACACAAGGTACAAAGAGATTGTCCCTTCTATTCTTTTGGGGGGAAATGTGCTTCATATATTATCAAATAAATTACCTATGATGGTCGACATAATTTGTTTTATACTGCACATTTTAAGTTGTTGAATCACCTACGTCATGACAAGCTAGTTAATGTTCAATTATCTTTATAATATGTTGAAAAGAATGGCATTTGAGTATCAAAAAAGGCAAATAGAGACTATATTGTCCCATCATTGTTTGATAGCTCTATTGGTTAAAAGGAGTTTGAGAATTCAACACCCTCAGGTTGATTGGGATGCTTTTAAACAATGCATGGATATTTTAGAATTATTGGAAGTAGATGAACCTCAACAAGAGCTAGAACTAGATGCTGAACTTGACATTGAACCAAATGTTGAACCTAAATAGGAAGAGCCACGGGAGGAAATTCTACCATAAATTAGGCCAGTGACAATAGAAGAACCCTCACCTCCTAACCCTAAACCTATGAGAGGAGCTATGAGAAGTGATGCTTCTACTTCTTCTAAGAAGAAGAAGAGTAAGAAGAATGTAGAGAAGCATAAGGATGTTGAGAAAGAGAAGGGTGCAAGGGAGAGGAAGATGAGGGAAAGTAAGAAAAAGAGAAGAAGTGAAGAGAAGCCAGAAACTATCACACCTAGGCATTCAGGAAGGCTGAAGAGGAAGAATGTGGGAAAAAGAGTTGATAAGGAACAAGGGGAAGCAGAATAGGAAGAAGCATGGCAGCAGCAAGATCCAACACTGTTGGATACATCTTTAGAAAAGGAAGGAAATGCCCCTGAGAATGCTCCTATTGATTCCATTATACTTGCTAAGCGAAGAAGGTATGTTTCTTCATCTTCTGGTTCTGATTTAGAAGATATTTTCATTGCACAGAAGATGGGAAAATCAGTTCCTAGTACCCTTGCTAAAGAAATTTTTGATGTTACTGGAAATAAGGATGAAAGTTTTGATTTTGGAAAAGAAAAAGAGTTGTTGGAAGATAGGAATATAAGGCAAGAACTTCAAGAAGCCCTTGTTAGGATAAAACAGTTAGAAGAACAAGTGAAACAGTATGAGGAAAGGGATAGGAAAAAAATGATAAGAATACAAGAGTTGGAGGAGAAAATTCAAACTTATGGTCATGGAACTAATATGGATCTATTAGCATAGGTGGTTGATAGTAAAATGGAAAATGAGGGAAGAGAAGCACCAATTATGCAACCTCCTATAATAAGATCTCCAACATGCCTCACTGTTCTATCTTTGGGTTTTGAATTGATGAAGTTCAATAACAAATTCAAGCAAGAAAAGGAAAACTAGGAGAAAGAGAAATAGATTCTTAATGCATCATTATAAAGTAAAAATTCTGAATTGAAAAGTTTGGAAGGGAAGCTAACAGAGGTAATTGACAAAGCAATTCAAATCATTGAGTATAGACCTCGACCTAGAGTTTATGCATTGTTTCTTAAAGAAAAATTTCTCAGTTTTTAGTTTAATAAATTCATTAATGATCAGCCTATTTCTATCTATTCAAGGCATAATATTTTCTAGTTATTTCAAGAAGTCAGTCTAGAGGAATAAGATCAATTGTGTGAATATTGTTTGCACAATTACTTGATGGCAGAAGATATAGAGTAGAACCCCTTAATTTATGTTGGGGATTCTCAAGTTAGAGCACTGTCATCTTACTTCAGGAATGAGCAACTCAGAGGGGAATTGATAGATAGGTATGAGGAACAGGAAAAGAAAATACCACTACAGATTAGGAAAGAATCCCTAAATCCCAATGTGATCCTGACCCAATGGTTAACACTCCTCTCTCATAAGGGTCCAGGTAAAGTAATTATGGATTTGAGACTCAGGGATTATAGAAGGATACATCAGTTAGCAGTGTCTATTATTCAGAACTACCAGAGGTATGTGCAAAATAGATGGGATAGTCTGACCCCAGAATTACAGAAGAGAGAGCCTCACTCTTTCCACAATTTCATGAATATGTTTGAGAGATTGCGCAAGTACATCCAGATTTCAAAGCAAAGAGGAGTGGCATGGCTACCCCTTACTTATCACCCTCCTATTCTCCTTTATCCAGTACCATACTAGGCAGGAGGAAGAAGTGATGAGTGTAGGAGTGCAAAATCAATTAGGATGGATAGACTTGCATGCTATAATGGTTTTTATCTCAAGCAAGGACAGGGGGTCAGAGAGGTTATGGACCCTAGGCAGATTACTTTGCATTATAATCTTTCCCCTAGGTGTTTAATTAAGTGTTTTGCTTGAGGACAAGCAAAAGTCTAGTTGGGGGGAAATGATGGATTCAAATATTAGCTTCTTTTATGTTATTTTTATATGCTTTCAGACTTTATGCCTATGATATTACAGATACTTTTCCAAGACATTACCATCATAATATGTTATCTTTTTATATATTGTGCAAACCTTGAACCTATTCTTTCAATATGAAACATGGTGATAATATTTGTCAATTGAATGAGTTAGACATGAGTATGTATGCATATAGATGAGATTTTATAGTTTAATTATGAAGGTTATTTGCATGCATATGTTCTATGGATTAACCCATGTGCAGCATCGAGGAAGTGGCATCGAGGAAAGGAGAATTCACAATACATTGCAAAATAGGGCATTAAAGGAAGTCACAGTCAAGCGCTAACTAAAGCTAAACGTGATCATTATCAAAGAATAAATACAGAAGAAGAAGACTTGTTCTAGGATTCTAATCGCATCTTATGTGTTTCGTATATGAGCCGTTGTATAGGGATTCTTATCTGAATAGGACTCTCCTTCCTCTGTTCAGTTGGAGTTAATAAATCAATCTTACTCTGTATCCTAGTATCTAGGAATGGATTGATGGTTGAAGGTAGTTGGTAGTTGCATAAAACTCTCCTGTTTCTGTATAAGTTAGGAGGGATGAGTTCGATGTCAAGAGAGAGTTTTTCAAGTTACTTTATTTTATAGTTGCTCAACTATTACTCTATTTTTCTATGTTGGAAGATCCAGACATGTTTTATTGAATACTATCTGAAAAGATTTTGTTTATGATATGAATTGAATACAATTATGTGTTATGAGAATGCGTGAGAATCTGAAGTAGATTTGATTTTTAGTTAAGTGAGATAGTCCCCTGAGCTGGCCACTCAAGGTATTGATCTTCACTTCATGTATTTCCTTATTTATTTATGCATTTCTAGTTAAATTTATTTCTCTTCTATTTCATAAATTGCATTGTGAGTTAAGTAAAATATCCTGATTTCTATTTCTAGTAGTTGTGATTCATGAATGAGTGCATGCTTTGTTTACTGTAAGTCCTCTGGAAGTTAGCATTAGTTCTTTTATCATTTTGGATGGTTTGAGTTAATTCTACAATTTCCTGTTGGTAACAGTCATCTACAGCTTATGTTGTAGGTACCCATAGCCACTAGATTTTGTAGTTGTTCTTGTTGTTCTTACATTTCTGTGAATTCCAGTAGAGTAGAATTACTTGAATAGGATTGGATAGGCTAGTTTAGGAGAAAATGAGTCTATGAAGGAATATATAATGCAGGTGCCATCATAAGCTTACGCTCCTTGGTTGATAATTAAATGTAGGAAGTACAATGATAGAGTGGACTGTTCAGATAGGTTTACCCCTGAATTATGTTAAGTCTACAATGCATTAGTTTTCCTCTATAGCTAGGTCAGTTGATAAAAGTGGAGTGGCGCCATGGGAGATTTTAGAGGTACAATACTTTAAAGTGTTGTAAAAGCTTTCTCCTCCCTGAAATCATGTCGTTTCTCAAGGAAACGTACCCAACATTAAAATTCCATAGGCCATGTCAAATGCAGGCAGTTGAAACAGTTGAATTCTTCAATGTTGCGGTACAAATGAAGCTACAAGATAGATTTACAGGAACGTAGGACTTCAAGCCTTCCCTCTTCAATGCACCTCGCACCCATGCATGTAGGCAATCTACTCTACAATTTTTTTAGAATTCAATGAGTATGGTCATCGTTCTTCTCCTGATAGGGTCTCTGAGCCAAAAATTTAATGAAACATGGGCATGTCCTGGGTCGATTGACCAAAATTCAGCACCCACTGTAGCAGAATGAGGATGAAATGTTATATATACATTTGAAAACAATGTATTTCTGTTAGCTATTCTTCTGGGCTGTTATGCTGGCCGGATAATTTGTTGTCATAGACCTTGTAGCATATTTGCAAGAACTAGTCAAATTTGATATGTTGTGCTTGAAGCTGAGCCTTTGATGTCTCTGAGTATGTTTCACCAATGAATGTAAATGGCTATTTTGTGTCTACCTTTTCTATAACAAATCACCTATCTTTTGTAATGGTTATTTGACCTCTGTGATTAATACAAGCAACTGATTCTACCTCTTTCATTCTCTTTTACACAATGTCTATTTGAATATTGCTCATTTATTCTGTGGATAAAATAATCCCTCTATAAGTTTCAGCATTCTATTTTGGCCTCTGTTAAAGATCGTATGAGTTTGTGTTAGTCTATTCAACCTTTGAAATCACTACTGTGTTATGTCAGTTCCAGCTAAACATCTTAAATTTGGTGCATCACCATTTTGTTTTTTGCATTCCTTCTATCCCTTTTCCCTTGGTAAGTATTAGCACTAGATTTAGTTCAATCTCTGAGCCTTAAGCTCAAAAAGAGGAACTGACCTTCTCTAGAGGTCTTATCTCATCAGCAAGGTCCCACACCTTGAGATCAATCCCATTGTGTCATTGGAGTGCTTGAACAAGCTTCAAGCAGGGTGCAATTTCACATGACAATAGTAATGATAAATGCAATGATATGGTGGTTTATGCTAATGATGATGTTGTGTATGCAGGGTGATGGATGTTTGTCATTATACATTGTGATGCTTAGAACCATGGTGAGGAGGTTGGGGGGAGAAGGGGATGGTTTGGGTTAGGTTGGGGATGGTTGGAAATGGTTAGGATAGGTTGGGAATGGTTGGGATAGATTAGGATAATTTCAATTTGGAAGGGGTTGGGATGATGAGTACTAGGTCACTAGACGCCACATTGTCAGAGGGGTTTTGTTAGGTTGGTTGAAATTGGATAGGATTGGTTGTGAAATGGGAGGGTAGGATTTTGTTAGGTTGGTTGGGATGGGATTGAATGATTAGGGGATGGGGTTGAGTGATTAGGGGATGAGATTGGTTAGGTCCTTTTCTTCATTAAATGCAAAGCCAAGGTGATGATTTTGATAGATGGGAGATGGGGGTATATTAGGGATGATGGGTTGGGATGGGATATTGTGTTGATATTTTTGAAAGGAATCCTAGATTTATTGTAGAAAAATGATATATTTTCACCAAGGTATGAAGGACCAAGGTGATGATATATATCCATCTTTGCACAGACTAGACCTACAAAAAATAGGATGATCCCATGCATGCCCAAGGTAGTACAGTCTTACCTAAATGAGGGAAGGGGACTCATAGCATAAGTTTGTAGTGCATAAAAGGCATGATGAACCTTAGATGCAAAAGGAAAACAATATGCTAGAATCGACCCTACATTTCAAAAGATATGAATACTAGACTTGGAGAAATGAGACCAACCCACAAGCATAGCATACAGAAATAATGACCATGCCCCATTCAAGGTGTTTTTTGCTACATACCATGATATAGTTAGATCAAGGTAGTTTTGAAATGATCCTTAGAATGAGACAAAAGATAAAAATCAATAACCAAAAAGCACAATTTGACCAAATAAATAGTCATTGTATCTCTTGCCAAGTGTTGATTTGATAGAATGATGGATTTTACCCATGGTAGGAATGATATATCCATTAAGGCAAGAATCTATTGGATTATTAGGATAAAAGTTGAAAGATGGGCAAAAAGATAGTAGGCCATGTGTTGTGTTTGTAGTTGATTTGTTGACTGATGATTTTTGCGTGAGATATGATGCTTTTGGAAGTATGCTTAGCAAGTGTATTGTGTTTGGATCTAGTATAAGCTCAAGGAATAGGGACCATCCAAATGGGTTGGATGGGTGCATTTTATGTACCTGCGTACTGGATACTTCCTTTGTATTCCAGATTGCCTACATACCCTGTATCCACGGGATTAAGGCACATTAAGATGCGAGTGGTGATGATATGTAGTTATGGTTTGTAGTGATGATGTGGGGATGGTTCAGGATGGATTGGATGGGTTGGATGGTTTGGATGGTTTTGATGATGATGTTGAAATGACTATTTTTTGGTTTTTTAAATTTTTTATTTTTTGGATTTTCTAGTGGTTTTCTTATTTTTTGGGGATTTTGGTGATTTTATGATGTTTTTCTATTTTTTATTTTTCTGTTGTACAAGGCGTGTTTACAAGGATCCTCTTTTCAGGAACCTGCCTTGAGTGGGTGATGAAGGGATGGGATGGGCGATGCTAAATGTTTATGATTCCAAGCCATGGGATGGAGGTGATATGGAGTGATATGGATGAGGGCAAGGACTTATTAGATGGTAGAATCAGCCACAACACATGGTTCCTGAGACAGGTTTTTACCATGGTACTTATCCAAGGTGTTATCAAAGTGATTTTCACCATTGGATGACTTTATTGCACTCAGGTTTTTCTTGATTTTTTTTGGATTTTTTGGATTTTTTGCTTTTTAATTTTTTTGTATTTTTGACTTGGGATACTCGATGGGTTGGGTGTAGAACTTTTATAGGTGCATTATGTTCATTGGCTCATCCAGAGGCTACCCCTCAGGTGTTGCAAGCCGATAAGCTCCTGATCAATAGCTAGTTGTGATGACATAAGGTCCCAACCAATTAGGCTCGAATTTACCCTTCTTGTGATGCTCTTATAGGTTCTTATGATTTTCCATAAGGACTAAGTTGCCTATCTCAAACAGGTGGTTCTTGATCTTCTTATTATAGCTTCTAGTAGGTGATTCTGATAACTCATTTAGTCTTGTAACTCAATACTCCTCAGTAATGATATTTTGCAGTGAGATTCTAAGAGAGGGAAGATCGACCTCAATTGGCAGGATGGCTTCATAACCAAATACTAAGGAGTATGAAGTGGCTCCTGTAGGGGTACGGATGCTTATGCGATATGCCCAAAGGGTAGGATTGACTTGGATGTGCCAATTGTTGGTATTTATCTTTGAATCAACATATGGGTTTGCCAGTTCCAATGCACAGGCAGATTCGGCCAACGAATACAGGAGGTTACGTCAGCTACCTCCCCTTCACTTCTGGTTCTGCCTCACCAAGGGGGGTATCCCTATTAGCTAAAGATTTGACACTTTGACTTACCCAATGACAGAAAGATTTAGCTTTTTAGAACAGGCAGAATACTCTCATGTGTTGACCAAGATTTGTATGACAAATCACAAGGTTAGCAACATTCTTGGACATATTTGTCTGGTTAAGGATGAGAGTATGCAGGGGGTTCCTAATCCTACTCCTACAACTAACAGGTTGGAATAATGGAATGGTTTGAATTTGATGGTTTGGATGCAAGACAGGGGTTTTGGATCATAACTACTTCACAAGAACAGACCGATGCCTATCCCAGGGCAAGGAGTCAACTAGACGTATACACAAGAACAGATTGCATTTTGGATTCAAGTTTCAAGGGGTTAGATTTATGCTTGCCTTACAAACATCACCCAAGAATGGGTATTTAACTACCTCTACTTACAGATATCCCAGTTGGCATACAACCTTCTCCATACTTAACCTAAAACAATTTAATCCACTAATTGAATGGAGGTCTAAAGATCAAGCATGCAATACATAAATCTGTATTCTAGAATTTGAGGAACCCTTAGCAACCAAATTCAAAAGAAGAAAGGCATGCAACAAGTGGAGAGGGACAACTAGACACATGCCATAAGCATTTTTCATATAAAACAACACTGAAACTGAAAATGTATGCAATGTACATTCAAGATAAAACTCATAAACTCCACAGAGATACAACAGCCAGGAAATGTTCTGTATTTCATTATTTTTCCCCCCAAAATTGCCCAAGTCTTCCACCACCAATTAATGACATAGTTTGCCCCTCATATAGCCAAATTGTACATCCAGCAAATTAATTACATCACAAGTCAAAAATCCCGCCAGATATATTGCACCAAAAATGGCGCCCAAAATATTGAAGGCAGCCCAGGAAAACAGAGGAGAGGGCAGGTGAGCTCAGGATCTGCACCGTTGTTCAAAGATTTTCGTCATAAATCTAGTAGTTGGCCATTCAACCATCAGCCCATGCCTCTGTATGTTGCCATTAATGGCTCACCTACCCGTGCTTCCCTTGGAAATTGTAGCAACGCACCCATGGAGTTTTCCTGCTAAAAAATGGCCGCAGACACAAGGAAAATCCATAACCGAAGGTTTAAAACCTAACCGTCGATCTATATTCCATCGCTGAGATAAATAGCTCAAAACACCTTTGAAAAGTCGCGAACCAATAATACCATGCCACGTCAGCACCTCATGCATCTATCGCTGACTTTTCCCCCTCTCCATTTTGCCATTTCGCCCTTGTATATGCAAGAACGGATGCATATACAAATTCCTTTTTTAAAACTTTGTATATGCAGGATGCATATACATACAACAGTTAACATGCAAGGCAGACCCCAAACTATTATAGAGCAAATCACAATCACCATCGGGTTCGCTTTGCATCCTCCTTCCTTGCATATCCCAATGTATATCTGCATATACATTCACCTTATACATACAAGGCACAGATTTCAAATTTTTATGAAGCATTTTGAAGTTTCTTTGAAATTCGGCTTGTATCCTTTCACTGCACATCGGCTTGTATATCGGCATATACAAGCGCTTTACACAACCCACAGACCTCAAATTTCATTCACTGCATTTCATTCCTCCATCGCGTCCGGGTTGTATACTTTCTCCTTGTATATCAGCTTGTATGTGTGAACATACAACATGGATATACATACAAGGCGTGGATTCCAGGTTCTTACGAATTGGATTGGAAAAACCCTTTGAAATTCGGCTTATATATCCTTTGCATTTGTGCGTTTGCATGTTGACTTGTATATTTACCACCTGATGTACATTCTGCTTTGCATATCCGCGGGCGCCCCACCAATTGTACCTTTTCTTTGCATGTTTCCAAATATACAAGGCCCCTTGTATATTTGCACTGTAGCAAATGTATATGTGCCCCCTTTGTATATCTGCAATGTATATTTCCTCTGCATACAAACAGTGAATATTTCCTGGAATATGCCTACAATGTATCTTTTCTCTTGTACATAGCCATTGTATGTCTGAACATACAAACCAAATATACATGCAACTCGATATACAAATAGGGAATATTCCTTAGGAATCTACGAAAGATTCCCCCTTTGTATATGCACTATCCAAAGCCTGATATGCATCTAAAAATGCATATAACTCAATTTTTCAAAGGCCGATAGAAATTTATGACCCGCCAATTGCACATTTGACTAGCATGTATATACAAACACCCTTGTATATACAAAGACACTTGTACCTTAACTGATTTTGGCATTTTTTCAACTGCAGAGGCCGAAAGTGTTAGATTTTTTGGAATTTTTGGGGAAGGTGCCTGCATATTTAAATGCTTGAAACCTGAATGTTCATGCAGGAACCACCACCAATCATGACCAACTTCATTAACCATCTTTTTCAAGATATGTAAGATGGTTTTATTGGAAGCTTCAGCTTGACCATTACCTTGAGGGTAATACATGCAAAAGTGACGTTGGATGTGGAATTTTTCATAGAGGTTATGTACTTCTTGGTTCTTGAACGGTTTCCCATTGTTAGTGATGATGGAAAGGGGGATGTCATAGCATCATATTATGTAATGGAGGATGAATTTGGCTATTTGTATACCAGTGGTATAAGTGAGTGGAATGGCTTCTACCCACTTGGTGAAATACTCAGTAGCGGTAATAATGAACTTGTGTCCATTTGATGATGGTGGGTGGATTTTGCCTACGAGGTCGAGCCCCCATTGTGAAAAGGGCCATGGAGTCATGATTGGTTGCAATTCGTGTGATGGTGTGTGGATGAGATCACCATGTTACTGACACGGGAGGCATTTCTTCACAAATTGATGGGCATCTTGTTCCATGGTAGGCCAATAGTATCCTGTTCTTAGATTTTTTTTGCTAGGGTAGGTCCACTAGAATGTACCCCACAAATACCCTTGTGTACCTCTTGTAAGGTCATTTTGGCTTCTCTAGAATTAAGGCATCGTAGAAGAGTACCATCAAGACTTTTATAGTATAAAGTGTCACCTATGATGGTGAAGCGAGAGGCTCAGTGGATGAAGGTTTGGTGTTGTGTAGATGTAAGGTTTAGTGGTATGATGTTGTCATGGAGGTAAAGGTAGCTTTCTTGATACCATGGGGACAAGGGACCAACAATGTCGCACACTAACTCAAATTGTGGAACATCATAGGCTGGTGTCGGGAGCTCTTCTATAGGAAACTCACACCTTTTGCTATCTTTCTTCATGTCAACCAAAGAACCTATGGTAGCCATGGCATCTGTTGTTTTATTGTTCAACCTTGGTACTTGTTCAAAATGGATTTCATGAAAATAGTCTTTGAAGTCATCAACCATTCTTTTATATGGCAGGAGCTTATCATCTTTTGTTTTATACTCATTGTTGATTCATCTTTTGACCAGTTGGGAATCACCATAAACTTTGAGCCTTTTGATTTTCTGTTAGATAGCCATACAGAGCCCTGTGATAAATGCTTCATATTTTGCTACATTGTTGGTACAAGGAAATATGATTTTGTAGGACTTCGGGATGGTGTCTCCTTGAGGGGTGACAAGCACGATGCCTTCCCTTGAGTTACGATGTGTATAGGATCCATCAAAATACATCTTCCATGTTTCTATTATTGGTGCTACCGCAAGGATGGACTCATCCAAAAATTTTGAAAGCAAACGTCGCTCTGTCATGATGGGTGCATCGGCTAATTGATATGCAATTACCTATCCTTTGATGGCTTTCCATTTTGTATATTCAATGTCAAACTCACTCAGGATCATTACGCATTTTGCCATTCATCTAGTGAGAGTTGCTCTTGTCAACAAGTACTTTAGTGGGTCAATTTTTACAATGAGCTTGGTCTTGTGATTAAGCATGTAATGTCTTAACTTTTGGAAGGTAAAGACAATGGCAAGGCATGCTCGCTCAATGGGTGTATAGTTTAGCTCATACGCTACTAAAGTGTGGCTAATGTAGTATATAGCTCTCTCTTTTCCTTGCTCATCATGTTGTGCCAACAAGGCCCCTATTGTTGTTTTTGTTGTGGATATGTAGAGTAAAAGGGGTTGTCCTTGTTTTGGTGGTATAAGGACAAGTGGCATGGCAAGATATTCTTTCAACTGTTGGAAGGCCTTCTGACAGTTTCCATCCCATACAAATGCTGCATTCTTTCAAAGAAGGTGTTTAAATGGTTGGCACTTATCTACTAGTTGGTCTATAAAGTGTCTGATGGATTGAAGCTTTCCTTGAAGGCTACGGAATTGTTTGAGTGTTTCAGGTGGAGGCATTTCCACTATGGCTTTCACCTTTGCGGGGTCAACTTCAATACCTCTTCTTGATACAATATATCCTAGGAGTTTGCCAGAGGTGACTCCAAAGACACATTTCTTAGGGTTTAAACGTACTTTGTATTTCTCAAGGCGGTCGAAGATCTTTGCTAGCACATTCAAATGTTCTTCTCTTGTTTTGGACTTTCCCAATAAGTCATCTACATAGTCTTCCATTATATTGTGGAATAGGTCATGGAAGATCACTGCCATAGCTCTCTGATATATAGCTCCTGCATTTTTCAAACCAAAGGGCATTATGGCCCAGCAGTAAGTTCCCCATGGACATATGAAATTTGTTTTGTGTTGGTCTTATTTTGCTATTCTAATTTGATTATAACTAGAGAATCCATCCATAAGAGAGAGAATTTCATGTCAATCCATTAGATCACCAATGATGTCTATGTTTGGAAGCAGGAAGTCATCTTTAGGGCATGCTTTATTGAGATCTCTAAAATCCGTGCACACATGGATGCCCCCAGTGACTTTAGCTACTGGGACAATATTCAATATCCATTCAAGATAGTCAATTGGTCAAATGAATCCTACATCCAAGAGCTTCTTGAGCTTGGCTTTGACCATTAGTGCAATTTGAGGATTCATTTTCCTAAGCTTTTGCTTCACCAGTTTTATTTCCGGATGAACGATGAGATGATGTACCACTAAAGAAGGATCCAATCTTGACATATCAACATATGTCCATGCAAAGTTATGACTTCTTTGTTTAAACAAGGCCAAGAATGCCTCTTGTTCTACTGCTATAAGGGACACTGCTTAGAAGGTGATCTTAGGTGCTTCTTCAGTACCAAGGTTCATTTCTTGTGATGCTTCCACAAGAATTGGTGACCTTTCTTGATATAACTCTAGGACTTCAAGGATGTCCATTCTCTCATTCCCTAGTGCCTCGGGGAGGTTTTCACTAGGGGATACGTCCTTTATTTTGATTTTTTCATCATCTAAAAATGCCACAAAGTAGTTTTCACTAGGGGATGTTATTTTTATGTTTATACTTTTGCAACTAAAAGATTGGGATGTCTCCCCAAAGTATGTGGATGTGTTGAGTTCCATTATGTGGTTGGCTCTATGTTCTCCAAGGGGTAAGTGGTCTCTAACCCCCATGAATTCTGCAATAGCTTCATCATTTTGTGCGATATCAAGGATAGGAGGTCCTTGTTAATCCCAATCTATGAGTTGGGGGTAGACTAGAGGAATGTCAATGGATGTTGACAGTGTAGTTGATAGGGTGTAAATGGTGCATACGAAGGATTCAAAGAATTTGGTGAAATCAGAAAAGGAGTCTTGATGGTCCTCTTCGTTGACATTATCGATCATAGGGAAAGCCTTACCAAACTCACTCAAGATATACTCAAGTTCGGTGGAGGTGGATTCTTGTTTTCCATATCCTAATCTATGGAGATAAGGATTCTTTGTTGTTGGAATAGGCTCAATAATCCCTTGTCCATGTAGGCCTAAGACGCCTTGTCCTTTATAACCCATGTGTTTGACAATTTCGAGACCTTTTCCACATATCTCAGTTGGGAGGATGAGAGCTTCTTGTTGTTCATCTTCATCTTTGTACAACCATGAGGATATATCTTTGAGGATGTCTTATTCCATGAAGTACTTTCGCTCAAAGATTGGGGATGGCTTGCATTTGATGATGATCGTGGAGACCTCATTTTGTTTAGGGGCATTGAATGCCTTGGGGGATGGTGGGAGTAGGACTACACAAAATGTGCCATGTAGATTATATTCACCACATCCCATGTCACTCATCTTGATGTTGACCTCGGGAGGGGTGGGTGATTGTAATGTGGATGTGATGTTTGAAGGATCAATGTATGAGGTGAAAGGTTTTGGATCGATGTTAGAGGTGGATGTTTTGATGGAATTGTTGTAAGGGTGGAAGCTTCTATCATGTTCTTTCAAAAAGCTACAATATTGAAAGGGACAAGGATCGACATAGATAGTAACTTTCATGCCCTTATACGGGAATTTGAGGCATTGATGGAATGTAGAGGGAACGACTTGCATGGCATGGATCCATGGTTACCCGAGGAGAATGTTGTAGTGGGGGTCAAGATATCTTAGACTCTATATTTTGGTCTTCATTGATGGCACATACCTTCTGCAATGGATTTTCATTTGATGCAGAGGATTGCAGTATGTTTCCCTTACTGGTTTGAACCATACATATCCTCCTAAATCCTATCATTCTCTAGGTTTTAAGGTCTGATTCATTTCTAATCCATGCTTCTAGAACTTATTCACTATTAGTGCTATCATTATCATTCTTTGCCTCTATTTCTACTCCTAAATTTGGTTCTTATTTTGTCTCATTTGTTTCCAATCTTGATATTGAGTAAATGTTCTTAGGATAGTTGTCATTTCCTTCCACATAATTAGATTCTTCTAAATAGGCCTCTTCCATGGGTAATCCTAAAGGTATGTATACACTTTTATTATTATCCGCAAAAGATAATTCTTCTTTGCGGGAGTCCACTATGCCATTTGCATCCACAAACCATCTCAATCTGAGTAGTGCATTGAATGAATCTCCTTGTTCTTTCATGGTGACAACCACAAAGTCTATGACCTATTTTATGCCCATCAGGTTTACCTCTACTTGTTTCCAAGTTCCAATAGTTGACATGCTAGATCCATCTGCCAAAGTAATATTGTAGGGTGTTTGAGACAATCTAGGTCTTCCTAGTTGTTCCCAAAGCTTCTTAGTGATCATATTTAGATCTACACCCAAGTCTATCATAACATTTTTTACCTTTTTGTGATTAATATGAGCATCCACCAATAGTGGTTTTATCTTCCAATCTCTATCATTTCTGCCCAATTGTCGGATTTGATTTCTTAGTATCTTCTCCTTGTTCTAGTATTTTGCAAATTGCTTAAATTTCTCCATAAGATTATGTTGTTGCCTGAATGATGTGAACTCTTTGAGTGCCACAACTCCTTATGTGAATAATTGATTATCTTGTTTCTGTCTCTCTTGTTCTTGTGTTACAATTTGTTTTGTTTTTTGCACTATATCATCATGTTGTCTCTTATCTGGAAAGAATATATCTTCCTCCTCACTTTCTTCTCTTTGTTTCAGTAGTATCATGTACTCTGATATTTGTACCTTACCTTGTGACTACTCTCTTTTGCTCAAGCCAATGCCATTATGCCCAATTAACATGCTCACATAGTGCTCATAGCTTTCTCAAGCTCAATCAATATCATCATTTTGCTCTCTTCACACTTGCCACCAAGTGGAGCTCCCCACAGTTGCAAGAGTATGAACAGGTTGCCAGATACAAAGGATTCTTGAGGGTAGTATGAAGACTCATGCGTTGACCTTATTCTAGGTTGTTCCAATGCTTTCTATGTAATTAGATCACAAAATTTCTCTTCAGGGAAGTAATTTATTGCTTTACTTTTAATAGGATATTGTTAGCATAACATCTTTTCCTTTGCATTAGATTAGTTGTTTATTGCTTTCAATAGAAATTAATTATTTTTTTCTGTAGATTAGACTAGCATTTGCTTACCTTAGAGTAGGATTCGAAAACAATTTTGGAAAAAAACAAAAACATAGATTAACTTGCATAAAAAATCATATAGACTTGTATTCATATTTCCTTTTGTAGTAATTACATGATCTTTACTTATTGATAAAAGAACAAAAAAATTGCTTGCATTCATATAGTTGCATACATTCAAAAACACCAAAAAAACTAGGAAAACTTAGAACAACTAAACCATTGGTTTCATCACAAGGTATTGCTAAACATTCATGTACAAGAGTAAACCCTTGATTTCATCAAAAGGTAAATCCCACATACAAAATCACAAGTCAAACCCTAGGTCAAACTCTAGGTCAACTTTGGTCAAACACTCTACTTCTTCCTTAAGCATATGAATGTGCTCAAGAATTAGATGAGAGTGGATTAGAGCGATTCTTGAGGAATTAGAAGAAATCAACCCTAGACCACAACACAACCAAACAATCAAAGAACAACAACATATCCTCAAGGTTGTGCAACAATACAAACGAATACACATGCTTTAAGCCCACAAGGAAAGATTACATGCTAGGTTCATCAACGAAAATAATAGCTTACCCACTAGGCATTGGAATCTAAGAAACCCAAATAGTGTTGAAAGACACAAGACAATTGAGAGGGGGGGTGAATCAGTTGTATCAAAAATTTTAAATTTTAAAGCAAAATCACTTTCACATTCACTTAATCAAACTCCTTGTTTTGTTATGAACATTAAACATGAATAGCATAATTAAAACATGAACACATCAACACCATGCACACATGAACACCAGATTTTTACTTGGAAAACCCTAAACAGGGAAAAACCACAGTGACTATTAGCTTACAATTTAATGTAGTAACAATACTGAATATCAAAAGTAGCTCACTGCCAAAGGGCTCATTGCCCAAAAGAATGGCTCACTGCCAAGAGGTGGCTCACTGTTGAGGGTTGGCTCACTGTCGGGGTTGAATTGATATATTAGCATCTCTACCATGCCTGAGTTTAGTTCCATTGAAGCACACTACAACTCCTCAGCTTTTCTCTACTTTTACAATTCACTCTTTATCTTCACATCTTCACAACTTAACCCCACAATCATGAATTCATTACATACATTTATACCTATCATCAACCTTGGAATGTACATCAAGGTTGGCATTACATTCTATAACCATTGGAACTATCTCCAAGGTCTGCAAACATACATAAATCAAATTAGGACTAGACCTCAACAAACTTGTGAAGTAAATAAATGAAGGATGAACACATCATGGCTTAGCTTGGACCCAAATACATCATCACATGCTTGGACACACTTCTACAATCCATGATTCACCTCCACAACAAATGTGACTAACCAAGTCAGCTAGAACTTGTGCACATATCAAGAACACTTGGAAACATGCTTGCAAGATCTTCATTGTAGCTTGCGGATCAATCACATGCCTTCAACACATACTGGAGTCATCCATGAATAACATAGAGTCACTTGGGAGCCGTCAAATCCAACTGCAACAGATCTCACTTGAAGACAACAAATATCACTTGAAGATACATCTTAGACTGCTTCTCAACAAACACTGTCAAACTCTGCTAATCACTAACTTGCCTTTCGGAGCACCAAATGACAAATCCTTTGGAATGAAGATGAATAAGGACCTTCTAAGCTTAAGTCCAGAACCGCATAGCCAAAATCCAATTTGTGGAGAAATGCAGAGCAAAACACTTTCTCCTAGTCACTCTGCAAACCTTAAGCAATATCAAAAGATATAGTTGACACAAATGACAACACAGACATGTTGACATCAAAGACCACCAATTAGCACATACTTGCAACAATCTCCCCCTTTGTCATTGATGGCAACATATGATGTGAAAAAACATGTTCTACCATCAATACACAATTCTGCATGAAAACTCCCCCTTTATTTTTACACTTCTGCAATCTTACTCCCCTTGAGTTTTTCACATGATTTCTCTCCCTTTGACATCAATGGAAAAGGGAATCACATCTCTTCTACTACATATACTTGCATAATACTGCTCTGATCAGTCTGAAATCATTTTTACTCCCCCTGAATGCAATCAATCATCTCAAACCACTACCTTCTCCCCCTGAGAGGTAGCCTCCAGTCATTAGTCCAAAAAGAGAAATGTACTTTGAAGCACACTGGACTAATGCATCTAGCTCAAGGAAGGAGGGGCAATAACCCCTAATTTCTCCTGGAGATACTCAAATGTGTCTTTTGGAAGAGCCTTAGTGAATATATCAGCAACTTGATCTTTTTTAGGCACATACTCAAGCTTCACCTCTTTTTCTGCAACTTTCTCCCTCAAAAAGTGATATTTGATTAAAATATGCTTTGTCTTTGAATGCATTACTGGATTCTTTGAAATATTTATGGCACTTATATTATGACACAGAATAGGAATTGGCCCATCATACTCAACTTTGTTGTCCTTCAAGGTCTCCTTCATCCATAACACCTGAGTACATCATGATACTACAACAATATATTATGCTTCTATAGTGGACAAGGAGATTGATTCCCGTTTCTTGCTATGCTAGGATACGGCCTTATCTCCAAGGAAGAATTCACCTCCACTTGTGCTTTTCCTGTCATCAGCACATCCATCCCAATATGCATCTGTATAGGCACTTAAAGAAAAATCATTGTTTTTAGGATACCGCAAGCCATGATTAGGAGTGCCCTTCAAATACCTGAATATCCTCTTTATTGCCATCACATGCAATTCTCTAGGATCTAATTAAAATCTGGCCACAAGACAGACTGCATGCATGATATCTGGTTTGGTAGAAGTTAGGTAAAGCAGTCCTTCAATCATTGATGTGTACTTGCTTTGATCTTCCATAGGAGATTCATCATTCTTGCTTAGTTTACAACCAGTAACCATAGGAGTGCATATTGGTTTAGAGTCCTCCATTCCAAACTTCTTCAACAATTCCCTGACATACTTTGATTGAGAAATGAAAATGCCTTTGTTTGTCTAATTGATTTGCAATCCAAGAAAGAAGTTCATCTCACCACACATAGTCATCTCAAATTCTTTTTGTATTTCATTTGCAAAAATCTCTCACATTTCTTCATTTCCACCAAATATGATATCATCTACATTGACTTCAATAATCAGGATTTGATCTTTGCTTACCTTGATATACAAATTACTATATGTGGATCCTTTGCTAAAACCCTACTGCAACAGATACTTATCTAATCTTGCATACCAAGCTCTGGGAGCTTGCTTCAATCCATACAAGGCCTTCTTCAATTTGGACACCATGTCTGGTTTGTCTGATAACTGGAACCCATGTAGAGTTCTTCTTCTAGCTCACCATTCAGGAAGGTAGATTTCACATCCATCTGATATACTTTGAAATTTTTGTCTGCTGCAAATGCCAAAAATGGTCTAATAGCTTCCATTCTTGTCACTAGAGCATAGGTCTCTTCATAATCAATTCCTTCAACTTGGGAGTAGCCTTTACATACAAGCCTTGCCTTGTTTCTCACAACTTCTCCAACTTCATTCAGTTTGTTCTAGAAAATCCATTTTGTTTTGATCACATTCTTATTTACAGGTCTGGGGACAAGTTCCCAAGTCTTGTTCTTATCAATCTGTAGTAGTTCTTCTTCCATTGCCTTGACCCGATGCTCATCATTGCATGTTGCATTTACTATTTTAGGTTCCACTTTTGAAAGTAGATAGAGTTTTACTTGTTCTTCTACAATCCTACTTCTTGTGGCTTGATCATTAGCGGGGGCTCCTCGAATAGAGATGTGGCTGTGACAAGTGGTGACGATGCAATTGGGTGTTTTGGCTCGAATGGTAATGGCGTTGACTTGGTTGGATGATTCTTCTATACGACCAATGATGAAATTGAAAGAAGTGGGAGGTGGAACTATATTGTAGGATTGAATAGAGCATGATTCTTTTTTTTAATTGTGATCCAGAAGTGGATCCTTGTATGCTCCTAAGTTTGCATTAGGCAATTGTTTAGGAGGTTCATAAGTGGTTATGTCTCTTCTATCTACAAGGTCTTGGATGCAATGTTTTAACCTCATGCAGTTAGACGTTTTGTGCCCTTTAACATGGTGGTATTCACAATAGGCATTCTCATCAAATCAAGAGGGTTTAAATTGATTGTCACCATAGGGGGCGAATGGGTGGCAACATGATCAAATCCACCTTGATGAGGTTTCTCAAAACATCTTCGATAGGCTCTCCTAGAGGTGTGAATCTCCTCTTAGGTGCGTTGTTTTGCTTAGGTGGTCCCTTAGGAATATTTACATTATTGCTTGTGGATGGGTTTGATGGTGTAGTGGTTTGTACATTTTGGACAATCTTAACTTCAGTGACTCTATGGTTAAGGGTATTTTTGTTTTTGCCCCAAAAGCAGGGTTTTTCATGGGATTGGTTGTTTTTGTTTGTGTTGGAGGCGTTGGTGTTGTTTTTATTATTATCGTTGATCTTTTTGTTGTTGTTATTGTTTTTGTTGTCATTGTTGTAAATTTTTATAGCTCCCTTAGCAATGAGGGCTCTCTCAATGGTAATTCCTTTATCTATAACCTCTTCAAAGGTTAATGCATATTGGATTTGTAAATAGAAGACATTTCTTGATTTAAATTCATCACAAACATGGTGACTAATTGCTTCTCAAGGATGGGCCAAGGGAGTTTGCTTTCTAGACTTCTCCACCTTTGTAGAAAGGCAAGGAAGGATTCCCCATTATTTTGCTTCATGTTTCAAAGGTCCGTCATAGATATTTCGTGTTCAAATTTGTAGGAGAAATGGTTAACAAATTTCCCTGTGATCCAATGAAATGTTTTAATGCCAAAGGAAGATGAGCAAATTATTGAGCAAATTGTTAAGATGAGCAAATTTCTGCATTAGGAGATTTTCTACCGTAGACTTCATGAAATGATTAAGCATGTCAAGCCTCATCTCATATCTTTGTGTTGAGGCATCAACACCATTTCTTTGGTAGGGGAGAAAAGATTTTCAATGAAGCTCCCTTTGAGCCAAAGCTCTTATCTTAGTTCCCAGAGGAAACATCTACACCGAATGTCAGTACAACCTCATCCTTAACCTCTGTTACATCCTTTTTTCTCTAGATCTTATCCATTTCCTTCTTTTGTGAAGTAACATCAATGGGTTTCTTATACCTTTGAGGGTATCTTTCTTCATTGCACTTAGAACAATTGCATATGTCTTTCTGAGCATTTCCACTCCTTCTTGCCTTTGATCTATAGTTAGCTGCTTTGTGCCCAAACTTATTACATGTATGACAATATCCATTAAATGATTGGGCATTGTTCCTGTTATACCTTGGTATTCTGCTTCTACACTCATTTGCTATGTGTCCCATCTTATTGTATGCAAGACATCTAATAGAGTTTTGACTTACTTTACTTCTACATTTAGCAGCTCTATGACCAACTTTATTGCATGTAAAGCATTGACCAGAGATAGATGGAACATTTTGATTCCTTCTACTTCTACATTCTATTGCTTTGTGTCCATACTTATTGCAAGAATGATAAAAACCATTGAAAGATGGGTACCTTTGAGAATTTGGTTGTCTGAATGGACGTCTTTTGGCTTTATTCCTTTGATTCTGGACCTGCTTGTCATTGTTCTTCTTGTTTTCAGTGTTTGATGTCTGTCTTGATTTTGAGCTTTTATCCTTTTCAAATCCTAATCCTTCTTTATCATTTGGATCTTTCTAAATTGCAATCAATTCATCAATCCTTGAAGTGCTCAACTTGAATTTTTCTTCATGAATTCTTGCCTTCTCCAGATCTAATTTCAGTGTCACAACTTCTTCTTCAAGCCTTGTATATTCTTCAAATTTTATTTTTACAATAGTATTAAGACATTCCTCAATTTTATTCCTTTCTTCAACTTGCACCTTCAAAACATTGATAGATTCATTTGTTTTCTTCAATTATTCACTAACTTCCTTATGGTTCTCATTAAATTTTTTGATTTGCTCTTTTAATTTTTTGATACAATCATTTGCTTCCTTGACATCTTCCTTTAGATCTTTGATTTCATCTTCAGTTCTTTCAAGATCTTCAAGAGAAACATTAAGTTCTCTAGCTTTGTCAAGTATGTGGTCTTCTCCAAAGAAGTTAGCGGCAGGAATCTCTTCCAGAGGAATAAGAAATCTTCTGTTAGCCATGTGTTCAATTTCCAAGATCTTCCTTGAGCAGTTAGGCTTCTTCCAAAGGATTTGGCTCTGATATGAATTGTTGAACACTGAGAATACTGAGAGGGGGGGTGAAACAGTATTTTGTTAAACCATTTACAAATTAAACTTTTAAACCAATCAATATACTTAAATGGAGTGAAGGAGATTAAGCATAAAACAAACAACCATAGCTCATAACACATGAACACCAGATTTACATGGAAAACCCAAGAAGGGAAAAACCACAGTGAGGATTAGCTCACAATATATATCAATAAGACAACCGGTTTAGGTTGATACAATTGGTGGACTCACTGTCCAAGAATGCTCACTACATGTGTCTCACTAACAAAGGACTCACTGTCTTGAAAGAAAGAGATAGAAGAGATGGCTCACTGCCAGGGTTGAAATGTTATGATTGCATCTAACATATATGCATGAAGTACAATTCCAATGAAGCTCAATATTCACTACAACATTAACATAATCTTCGCAGCACCACTGAAAGATAGTAGACACCTTCTGCTCACTACATCTAGTAGTCTAACACATGAAGGCTTGTACTGCTCCACTCACTCAACCACTCTATTACTCACATCATTTCCATCATGTGTGTACCCAATCACAACATCTTGACACTTATTTATACTCTCTTCAACCTTGAGAACATTCTCCAAGGTCAACATCACAACTTAACACATAAAATTCAAATTAGGTTTGGATCTAAACATGAAGGCAAACCACAACACACCTTAGCTTGGACTTAAATTCATCCAAGCATGCTACACCACACTTTCACAATCACCAAAGAAGCTTCGCAAATAGTACAAACATACAAGGTCAGCCAAACCTGTGTAATACAATGAACTTTTAAAGGTACATGCTTCCTTAAGACAAGTTACAACTTGCGGACCATACACAACACTTGAACACACTCTAGAATCTTCCCTAAACATCTCGAAGCAACCTGAAAACCAACAAATTCTTCCACAACAACTTCCACTTGAAGAAAGTTCACACCGGAGCACTCAACTAACTTTGTCATATACTACCACTCAAGAAATCAACTTGTGACCACCAAACCATGAACAACTTCAACCAGAAAAAGATATGATCCTTATAATAACAATTCCATAACTGCAAGACCTAAAACCTCTTTGCAGAGAAATATGGAGCAAAGATATTTCTCCTAGACATCTCTACAATGCTTAGAAACATAGTCCTCATTCTGGTGAACACAACTTCTTCTACACAGTGAATTGGAGCACAAAACTTGGATTATAACATCTCTTAACATCTCTTAACAACATATCAAAATGACAGGGACAGATCTTCAACATAGAGGAAATGTAGAGCAAAACCAGAACACTACTTTGTTAAGCCAGACAATCTCTTCAACACACTATTTCCTTTATTAACTAAATTTTCTCAAAAGCACTTGGAAACTAACCATCAGAACCATATTCTTAACATCTTTAGCATCTCTTCAAGGGAACCAAATCATTTTCAACAAAACAGCTCAACAAAACACTTCATGCACTTACAACATTCTCATCTCTATGCATCCAATAGACACCAATGACTACACAAGCTTGTTGACATCAATGACAACATCGATAGCACATACTTGCAACAAGACTAAGGCTGGGGTGATTTTGAAACTTTGATTTGGATGGGTTTTGAGATGAAATGTTTGGATAATGGTTTATTTAGATGAAATGGATGATATTGGTGAGTGCAAAGGTCCAAGATGAAAATCAAGATTCTTCTCTAAGGTCAAATAGATAATGAAGGATGATGAACTTGGATTAGGGTTTGGATGAGGTGAAAAACCTTTTGGGTTGGGATGGAATTGGAGTGAAAGGTTGGAGACAATAATTGATCTAGACTTGAGATGGGTGGACTAAGGTCAAGGGTCCAAGATCAAAATGTTTTTTCTCTAAGATCAAATGGACGGAATTGGACAAAGGATGGACTAGTTTGGAGATGGAAATGTGGGCAAAGGTTGGAATCAAATGGATGATTTGATTTTTAGTTGATTTTGAAAAGGTTTCCAAGTGCTAAGGTTAAATTAAGCTCAAGAACTTAAGTATAAATTGGTTGGTGGTTTTTGGACATAGTATGAAAATGGTGCTAATTCAAACCCTGAAGGTGCTAACAGAAGGATGAATAGCGCTAACAGAATAACATATAGTGTTAACAGGTGAACAGATAGTGCTAAAATAGAGGCACTAATAGTCGGGCAAATGGCACTAAATAGTGAACAAATAGCGTTGATTGACAGCGTAGAGGTTGGCACTTGATTGTTTTGATGGCAAACTTGGATTTTTTGGATTTTTGGTTCGAATGTTGGATTCAAGTGATGGCAAAGGTTCTTGGTAAGCATTAAATCAAACAAGAGAACATAATGGCTTGACTCAAGGTGGACTTGGATAATTGGTTTATACGGGCTTTGACAATGAAGACACACCATTCACATGAACATCCTGGTAATTAATCAAGTGGGATTGTCATACCTTGTAGATCTCACAAAATGGTCGTCGGTCAACCTTAACTCAATAGTGAACCAAGGTTCCCACCCCCATTAATACCTTCATGCCATAGCTTGGATAGATAGGGAAAATAAGGTCATGGACCACCTTACCCCCTTACCTTGGAGACATTCGTCTTGCCCAAGGTAGACCCTATCTCAAGTACAACGGTACGGTGAGCAATCTTCCCCTCCTACTATAGCAATGCACCACAAGGTATGATGGCCACAAGGTCTTAAACTAGGATATTACAAGCTTCTAGGGAGTCCTCTTCATACACAAGGTACATGAGGCATAAGATCGTGAACACTAGTCCGTTGAAGGGATGCGGCAAGCCACTTCACCTTGTGTCTGGAATCACCCGTTGCCCCAAGGCTATCCCAATGAAAACACAACTAGATTGGGGTACAAATTTCCTTCTCCCCCCTTTGATATACCCTACTGATACATGTGATTGAGGTTGTCCCTTGGGGTGATGAAATTGTTGCAAGTATGAGGTGAGCCAGTGTTGTCATTGATGTCAACATACTCATATTGCATTGACAAGAAGGATTTGATGAGCTGTGTGCTGAGGATATTGAGAAAATTAGCCTCAGTCAGGAACAGTGAAGAACAGTGATGAGAAGAAGGTAAATGTACTGTATAGGATGAGAACCGGAGGATGCGGATTAAAGGGTTAGTAGATATGAGTCTTGAGATGCTACAGCTAAGATTTCAGAGGTCCGCATGAAGATCTGAAGGAGTTGTGGCTGCCGGTATAGAACCGGGTCCGGCAAGTATCCGGAGGTGACAGAGGATCACAAAAAGGTCTGGTGAGGTCCAGAATTGTATTATCCTAATCTGCGGATTGGAAGGAGTGTTTGGGATGTCCTTGTGATGTGTCATCCTAATTTGTGTATGATTTGGAGGTCCGGAAGTACCTCTTGCATTATGACAGTGGCGACAGACTGTGTTCTTGAAGTTCCGGATGAGGAAGACAAGAGATCCCAGTAAGCAGAGGAAGTGCGGATGTATCCGGACATTCAGACAGGCTTGTGAAGGTTCTTGGATCATGTTTAGGTTGTGTTGTTGGTCCGCATTGATGGTAGAGCCCGGAATTGAAGTTATTCTTCCGGATGAAGTTCTTGCTCTGTGTAGCCGACCGGATGAGTTGTTCATCCTGCGAATGTTCTTGTGATGGCCGACCGGATGTGTTATTCATCTTGCGGATACTCCTATGGTTGTTTGCCGACTTAGATGTTTGTTCCTGAGTCGATGTCTTGTATAAATAACGGTTTGTAAGTTCATTTCAGTGTGCGGTGTGAGGATGAGTATGGTATAGCGAAGAAACGTGCAAAAGGCAGAGCAGAGATTGTTGGGCTTAATTGGAACTGATCCGGACATGATAGAGATGTCATTCTCCAGTTCAAGACTGTGATTTTTATCACTTTGTAGACAGTGTGTCTCCTTGTAGGCAGTGGGCCTCTTTGTGAGCAGTGTGCTCGGGCAGTGAGCCCTTATTGGCATGTGCCATTCATTTTTCTTTATTCTTCTAACAGAGAATAATTCTTGGGTTAATCACCCCGTGGTTTTTCCCTTAACTGGGTTTTCCACGTCAAAATTTTGGTGTTCAATGTGTTGATGCTTATCTGCTCTTGTGTTTATGTATTATGCTTCCATGGATGATTATTTGATATGCTGCTAACTAACAACAGAGAGTTAAGTGTTTGAATGAGAAGAAGTTTTATACAACTGATTCACCCCCCCTCTCAGTTGTATGCCCTAGATCCAACAGAAATTCCCAAGCAATCCTCCTAAGAAGAAATTATCCCTTGCTTTTGATCACCCAAGATCGTACTAGGCGCGAGGGAAGAGCATACGCAAAAGGATAACCCCTTCAAGATAACACTTAAAAAGCAATAAAGATTTTTGAGAGTAGACTTTTGATCCCCAAGATCACCCTAAGGTGCGAGGGGAGAGCATACGTCTACTAACAAATTAAACATGACAAACAAGGTTAATTCCCAACTAACTAACTTTAGTGCAACTAAGCTAGTAAATGAAAACAAAGTCTTGGGCAAATGAAACCTGCACCAAAAAAGTCAGTAGTCTGATAAACAGTCTTGGACAAATGTTTCTAAAACCTATAAAAATAGATTAGACCATGCACAAACTTTGAAAAATCTTGTCAGAAAATGATGCTAAAATAGAGGAATATGGTGCTGACAAATAAGCAAATCGCGCTAATACATAAACAAATAGCGCTAATGCAGAAGCATATAGTGCTAAAATAGAGGAAAATAGCACTTAACTATAGAAACAAAGAATTTTATACCTGTGTTTGTGGTAAAGAATGACGGTGCGATTCTAGGTTCGAATGGCGCTAAATCGATACAAAGACCTAACCTACACAAAACATAGAGATCTATCCTTTGAAAAATGATGAAATGAGTGGTTAGAGAGCCTGCAAAGTTAGTCCATGATATTCATCAGTAGATTTGTCAGTCAAAACATGAAGGTTTGTTAGATATGCAATGTAAAAATCAACCCTAGGTACCCCTTTTAAAATATGCCAAAAAAAATGACCATAATAACACTTTAGGACCTAAGGACTCTGTTAAAAAATAGAGAGCTCCAACCTGCAAACAATGGTGAGGAACACAAAATAGAGATCAAATAGTTTTTTTGAAGGAAAAAATCTTGACAATGTCGTATGAAAATGGTGCTAAAGCATACTCTTATAGCGCTAAAGCAGACTCTTATAGTGCTAAAGCAGAGGCAAATAGCGCTAATGCAGAAGCAAATAGCACTAATCCACAAGCAAATAGCATGATTGCGGGAGTGGATAGCACTAAACCAGACCTGTTCGTCAAGAAACCTTCACAAAAACTCAAATAAAAGTTAGTTTAGGACTAGTGGTCCCACCGGGTGTGCCAAATGAAGATAAGAAAAGATTTCAAAGACTAAAAATATGCAAAAGAACTCAAAATAAAGTTTTATACCTTCACAAATGCCTTTGAAGTCTCCTCACTCCTTGATAAGGTAGAGAGTGTGCACCCAAACACTCTAGCTTCACCCAAATGCAATGGTTGAATGTGGATATGCTCTCTAATTTCAACACAATTTTAGCATTATGATGGTATGATAGAGGGGATTTGGAGGCTATTTTGGCATAATGGATTTTCTTGAAAATGGATGATGAAAATGGCTTGGAGAGGGTTGTATTTATAGGCAAAATGAGGGGGATTTTAATCCAACGGTTGAGATTGAAAGCTGAGATCAATGGTGGAGATGAGATGAGAGGATGAAGGGTTGAGATTTGATCAAGATTGGATGGATGGGAATATTTTGCAATCTTTTATTCATTTTTGGGGAAGGCTTTGCATTAAATGTGATTAAGGCTCATGAGGAAATTAAAAATTAATTTCCTTGGGATGAGATGGAATTTAAACTTCCATTTTATGGGCGAATGTGTCAGATGTGACACTTGTGCATTTTTGGTACTCACATGTGTGAGTTTATTTCATGGAGAAGAGCTTAGCACGAAAATAGAAAGGTGAGGTGGAAGGGTCATATGACCTTTTGGATTAAAAGGTAATTTTTTATTTATGGGGTGTGAGAGAAGGTGTTAAGTGGGATTTGACCAAGTTAATCAAGGGGATTAACTTAATTAATATGGTTGGAGAAAATCAGTGGATGGGTTAATTGAGGGTTAAAATTAATTAAATAAGTGATTTATTTAATTAATTTTGGTCTAGGGGTCATATAGGCTAGGGTAGCTAATTAAATAATTGATATTTAATCAACTAGGCTAGGTTTAGATGGTAGAGTAGGGTAGATTAATTAAATAATCATGTTTTATCTAATTAATCAGATTTAGGAAGATGGATAAATTAACCAAATAAATATTTAACATATTTATTTAATTAATTGGGAGGATGTTATAAGGTGTAGTGATGAATTAATTAAATCATGGCTAGGAGTAAATTAATGATGGATGGCTAAGGGTAAATGGTTAATTAATTATGAATTTATTTAATTAATCGAATAAAAGGGGAAATTAGTGAAATGAATGATGCGGGAACATGGTTAAAGGAGTTGAGGCATTTTTAGGTGTCTATAGAGTTAAATAGGAATTGTAGAGCTATAAACATTACAATGTCTATAGCTCTATAAAGGATATAGAGGTTCTTAGCAACTACGTTGAAATCTTTTAAGTAATAAAAGTTTGATGGTTTTATTGTCTTTTGTTAAAATCACTCCTCAACCATTTTTATCATTCTTTAATTGGTTCTTGATTTAGTCATGTGTGGGAAGATCTAAGATTATTTGTATCTCTTTACATGATCTGTATTTTTTAATCTTCTTACCAAGTTAAAGTTGAGCATGGCTTCTTTTAATTCAGGTTACTTGGAGTACATTGATCAAGGCCAGAATTTCCATATTATTTTATAGTTCTTGAAGTTATAACATGATTCACATTCCTCTACCCTTTATGTTTCTATTCTGGCACAGGTTGGAAGCAGTCCACCAAAACCACATCCAATCAAATTACATCTAAACAATTTTCTAATATTTATATCTATGCATATTACATGTGTTGGTGTGTTGAAGCAACACATGTCTAACTTGTCTACAACCTAATCAATTTACATTTAGTGGTGTCCTCATATCCTATACCAAGATGGGAGCTTTAAAAAAGATATAGACATCCATTAAAGCATAAATGATAAATGAATCTCATTAGATATTATGACTTCCACTACCTTGGTAGACATATATGTAAAATGTAGAGGCACGCATAAGGTGCAAAAGAGTTTTGATTGCCAATTTATTAAAAAACTATACAGTGCGGTGTTTTGGGACCTCAATTTCATAATCCCCAACAAAATATGCATTTTCTTGGAGTTATATCATTGTACCAACATGTATAAACTAAATCTCTAATCTTATCTTACATAACATGCTCTTAAATCTCTAATCTTGATTCAGATGACACTTTTAAAAGTTTACTCGTAGTAGAAATTGTTCCCAATCCTTTATATTTCTCAATTGAAGGTATCACAAGTTAATTTTTCTTGAGTCCATCTATTATTTTTAGTTAGTACTAGCTTTTTAACAAGAATAAAAAGCATGGCTAGTGGAAAGACAAGACCATCAATAACAAAATGTGTATAATTCTCTTTTGACAATTCACATTTGATAAAAATGTGTAGAATTCTGTTACTAAATGTAAATATATAACAATTTCAGCCAATCCATACCACGGGAAGTGGTATTCCCTTAATCCTATAGTGTGTATTTAGGGTTAAGAGTAATCGGCTTATGGCTACCTAAACTCTTAAGTAAATTATATGGTCATTGTTATAGTATTATTTATACTTAACTCAACCTAGGTGATATCCAAGGCATGAGTAGGGTATATATAGCAGGTAGTGAGTGTTATTTGATGATCATATTGTGAATTGTGTTTTTATTGGAGATATTTGGAGGTTTGCCCCCTTAAAGTGATTTATTATTCTCAAGTATTATCAAGTATTTGTAAAATATTTCCTATTATATTCTTCTCTTGTGAAAGTTATTTCATTGCAAGATGTATTAAAGCATGATCTTAGTACTAGGAGGGCAAGAATCAAGACAATTTTTTCAGCTCAAGGGGCAAAATTTTGAAGTGCGTATATCTCAAATTGGCAAATTTTATCTTTATTTTAAAAGGGTTTTTCAAGTTTATTTTGAAATTATCGTAGGTTAGATTGAGGTCATTTGGAGCAGATTTGGAGGAGTTATTATGAAATTAGGGTTTCCACTAAATTTACTCCTAAGCCTGTCAATTAGCAAATTTCTCAGAGATTCTTTTTGAGAGGTAAGATCTAGGCCCAAGTAAGTTATAGTAAAAAAATTAGAACATTTGGATTTATTTTGTATGATTTATTGCAAAATTATTTGTATCCATCATGATGGAGCCTACGACAAGAGGCAAAAGGAATTTTGTCACACCTAAAAAATCTTTAAGTAGTGATGATCTAGGAATTGATGAGATTGGTCCCATAGATAATGAATCTACAAGGGAACAAATAAAGGAAGAAACCAATAAGGGGAAGGATGAAATCTTGTCAATGGATAGAAAAGCAAATGGAAGGGGTAGCTAAGATAAATGATATTGAGAAAATGATTGAACAAATGGTTTCTAGCCAAGGTTTAAGAGATTCCAAACATATGGAGTCACACAACAAGACTTAGGAAGAAGAGGAGTCTCCTATGGGGAATGGTTCTTTGGGGTTTGTGTCAAACCTAAATATGGATCATCGCCCAAGTAATTCTATGGCTAGGCATTTCACACCAAAGATGGATATGTGAAAGTTTGATGTCAAAGATGTGACCCACTTTCTCTACCAAATGGAGCAATTCTTTGATCTTTATCATGTTCCTTGTCAACAAAAGGTGGCAATGGATTCCTTATACTTAAATCCTAACCAATTCATTTGGTATCAATTGTTATGTGAAGAGAAGAATAAGAAGGGATTTGTTGTCACATGGTCTCTTTTTCAAGAGGAACTCACTACACATTATGGTGATAATCTTATGGATAGCTACTCCAATCAACTTACCAAATTAAAGCAAACAGGTACAATCAAGGATTATATTCATCAATTCCAAACTTTGTCTTTAAGAGTGGATAATGTGATAGAGGAAAAATTAAAGGAATTATTCCTAGGGGGTTTAAAGGACCACATTAGATATGAGGTATGCATATTCCATCCACATTCTATGTCCCAAGTAATAATTATGGTAAGACAGGTAGAGGAAAAGTTGGTGGACAATAGAAGACAGTTTTACAACCATAAGAGATTAAAGCACTCCTACATAGTCACTTCCTCGGCCTATTAGATTGACTCCACAACAAATTGAAGAGAAGAGAGTGAAAGGGTTATGTTGTGTTTTATATGTGATAGAAACTATAGTCGAGGACATAAATGTACTGAAAAGAAATTGTTCTACATTGAAGGGTTGAGTGAGGGAAAAGAGGAGGAAGAACCAATATTAGGAATTGGGAGACACCACACAAACCATTTGTTGTCATGTGATTTCTTGAATTAGCACATCAGAGACTCTCAAGGTAGTGGGGTTCTTGAAGAGAGAGAGAGTAACAATATTGATAGACTCGAGAAGCACTCACAACTTCATCAGCAAGAAGTTAGCTACTAATTTGAATTGTTTTATGTCCTACTTTAGAATTTTAGGTCCAAATTATAAATGGAGGTATTGTCAATCATTCGAGAAAATGTCATAGCACTAAATTAACCATGAGAGAATATAAACTTGATTGTCCAATGTTTTTTATTCCCATGGACCTGCAATAGATATCATGTTGGGAGTAGAGTGGCTCACTATATTGGGGACACTTGAGATGAACTTATAGTAGTTATTCATGTGATTTCACTTAGAGGGTAGGATAGTTGAACTAAGAGGGTTGCATGTAAAGTCCCTACAAATGGTAAGCTCTCATCAAATGCAAAAGATGCTTAACAAAGGAGTTAATGGATTTGTGGCCCGATTAGTAACCTATTATTCAAACATTCCTACTCATTTAGATCTATAAGTAAATATAGATAGCCACTTAGTGCTTTTTAGATATATGCTTAAGGGACTGCCTTCAAAAAAAGATTAGGATCATACCATTCAGCTAGTATCAGGGGGCTAACCTCCTAGGATTAGTCCTTATAGGTACCCTTATGTATAAAAAGTGAGATCAAAGAGATGGTTTAAGAGATGTTAGAGCCATGTATTATTAGGCATAGCCAAAGTATCTACTCTTCTCCTATGGTGATGGTATGTAAGAAGGATGACACTTGGAACATGTGTCCAAAATATAGAGAGATTAACAAGTACACCACCAAAGATAAGTTTCCTATTCTAGTCATTAATGATTTACTAGATGAGTGGAATAGAGCTATGTTTTTAGCAAAACTTGATCTTAGATCAGGTTATCACCAAATTTGAATTAAGGAAGAATATATTCCCAAGATAGCATTTAGGGCTCATGAGGGTCATTATGAGTTTCTAGTGATTCTATTTGGTCTTAGTAATGTTCCTACATTTCAAAGTTTGATGAATTCTATATTTAAGCCAATTTTGAGGAAGTTTGTATTAGTGTTCTTTGATGATATATTAATTTATGGTAAGACATGGGAAGACCATTTCCATCATGTAGATTAGGCATTACAAGTTCTCAAACAACACCAACTTTATGCTAATCCTTCCAAGTGTGCTTTTGGTCTCAAAGAGGTAGAGTAATTGGGTCACATAGTGTCTCAAAAAGGAGTAACATTTGATTATAACAAAATCAAGGCTATGATGCAGTGGCTTATTCCTAAAACCATTAAGAACTTGATGGGTTTCCTATGACTCACTAGATATTATAGAAGATTTGTGAAGAACTATGGCCACATAACAACACCCCTCACAATTCTATTGAATAAGGATGATTTTTCAGTGGAACAAGTTAGCCAATAAAACATTTGAGAGACTGAAGGAGGCTATATGTACCACTATAGTTCTATCCACTCCATCACCAAAGATTTTATTGTGAAGTGTGATGCTTCAGGAAATGGTATAGGAGCAATTTTTATGCAATAAAGTAGGCCCATTACTTTTGAAATTTGTTGGTCGAAGGGTAAGAATCAACTCAAGCCCATTTATGAGAAGGATATGTTATCTATTCTTCACGTAGTGAAATAATGGAGGCCATTTTTGATGGGTACACACTTCAAAGTTAAGACAAATCATAATAGTCTAAAATATTCTTGGGAGAAGTGTTTATCCTTTGAAGAACAACAAAAATGGTCACTAAGATGTTGGGTTATGACTTTGAGATCATTTATAAGAAAGGGAAGGAGAATATAGCGGTTGACACACTATCTAAGAAGGATGAGAAAGATGAGACATTATTGTGTACCATTTCAATATTACACGTAGATTGGGTTGAAGAAGCCAAAGCTAAGTGGTAGAATGATGTTACTACAAGGAACCTCATTCAATAATTGCAAGATGATCCTAGTAGTTTAGATAAGTTTTTTGGAAGGGAGACTCTTTGTGGTATAAAGAGAGATTATACCTATGCAAGAATTCCATCCTCAAACACAATATTCTCGAGGAGCCCCATGGATCTCTAGTTGGAGGTCATTTAGGAATTTCAAAGGCATATCATCAAATCAAGCAGGATTTCTTTTGGGAAGGGATTAAAGGTGATGTTAAAAAAATTGTGGCAAAATGTTTAGTATGTCAAAGAAATAAATGGGAGACAATTAAGACACCTAGTCTTTTGCAGCCCTTGGTTATTCCTAGCTAGTGGTGGAAGAGGTCTCAGTAGAATTCTTCATAGACCTTCCAAGATCTAAAGGTAATAGTGTCATCATGGCAGTAGTGGATCACCTCACCAAATATACCCATTTTATTGCATTATCCCATCCTTTTACAACAACTATAGTGGAAAAAGCATTTATGGAGAATATATAAAGTTACATGGTACCCTAAGGGTTATTGTTAGTGATCATGATACTATCTTTACTAGTAACTTTGGATAGATTTATTCTCTTTTTTGGGTACTCAATTTGCTCGTCGCTCTTCATACCATCCTTAGTCAAATGGGCAAATTAAGGTAATCAATAAGTGCTTGGAAGGGTATCTATGTTGTTTCACTTCAGACAAGTAGTCTCAATGGGTGGCTTAGCTACCACTAGTAGAATGGTTGTATAACACTTCCTTCCATAGTTCTTCAAAAATGTCCCCATTGATGGAATTCTATTGATACTAGCCCCCATCTATCACAACATCATTGAAGGTAAAACCAAGATTTCAGGTTGTTGAAGACCACATGAATCATCAACAACAACTACTTTCTAGATTCAAGGAGAATTTAGCCATGGCACAAAATTGAATAAAACAACAGGTTGTCCAATAATACAACAAAGGAGTTTTGACGTGGGTGATTGGGTTTTCTTGAGATTGCAACCTTATAAGAAAATGTCCTTGAAGCAACAAACAAAGAATAACAAGTTGTCACCAAAATATTAGTGTCCATACTAGATTTTACAGAAGATTGGCAATCTAGCCTACAAGCATGAGTTAATTTTCTAGTGAAATTTACCACGTGGGAAGATGAAGATTTTATGCAGAAGCATCCACAATTGATTAACATTGAGGATGATGCTTGTGTGAAGAGAGGGGCCATGCTACACCCTTACCATATAGTATGCATAGCATTATGATAAGTTAGTGTATGGCACCCTTAACTCTTAATTAAGTTATATGTTCATTATTATAGTATTATTATATATTTAAGTCAGCCTAGGAGATAAATAGGTATCCAAGTTAGCCTGGGTGATATCCAAGGCATGAGTAGGATACATAGAGGAGGTAGTGAGTGTTATTTGATAATCATATTGTGAATTGTGCTCTAATTGGAGATATTTGAAGGTTTGCCCCCTTGAAGTGGATTATTACTCTCAAGTTTTATCTTGTATTTGCAACATATTTATTATTATAGTATTCTCTTGTGCAAGTTATTTCATTAGAGGAAGACCCAAAAATGAGCATTAAAATGCCAGGAAACCACTTCCAATAGACAGAAACATAGATCTTTTAGACAAAACTACATAATAGTAATGCGAACTACAAAATCTAACAAAATTCCTCTATCCTTTATGTTTTAATGGGTGTCCATACCGTATTAAAAAGCTCCCTTCTAGCTTGGCTAGGAGTGCACCACCAAATGTGAAATGCTTGAGTCACAGTCAGGCTAGGTGAGTATTTCAACATACCAACATATTTTAATACATATACATATAGAAAATAGTTTAATTTTTTGCTAGATGTGATTTGATTGGACGTGGTTTTTATTTCTTTTTTTTTAATGAAAAATTATAAATGTAACCAACAAAATTCCAATAGGCCTATGAAAAAATTAAATTCATTATTTTTTAGAAAACAAAAACAAGAAAAAACAACAACATTAGAAAAGTGGATTAATTTTTTCCCTTGCATAATTTTCCAAGCAAATTCTTCAGAAAATGAAGTACCCAAAAACACTAGAGTTGAAGACTTTATTAGGGAGATTTTGTTACAGTAGCTTATACATTTCAAGGATTTGAAGCTTCATAATGTGCATACTTAGCTAGTTGTGTCAATTCCATAAAAACATAATGGAAGATTATTTTCTTTGTGATTTCAAGGCTAGGAACATGTCCATATCATCCTTGTAGTTTCCTATGGAATTTACTAAAGTGCCTCAAATTTCCAAATGTATACGATGTAAAACTACTTACCAAAGCATTTATGATTAATTTTCTTTGTAGCTTATATTATGTAGATGAGATTCAAAGATCATTGCATCTATTTTTTCTTTTATTAAACTTGGACTATGGTAATGAACTACAAAAAAAATGCTTTTTACACAAGTTATCCATGAGACCTAATATAACTAAGTTAAGGGATGTGCGCCACATGTCGGCATCTCCATCCACCTAAATATATTATAATATCATATCCCTAGTTACATAACACTTACACACTCCTACTTTACATTACTTACATGTATATCCTACATATCCGCATAGAGGTGTGTCATTTCCTAAATTACCTCTTTGTGTGTCAGCTCTATCCTCTGCATGCCCCTTGCGGTAACCTACGGTAGGTTATGCTGGGTGTCTTGTACTTTGCCAACATCATTCCCCCCTTTAAAATTATGTCTTGTCCTCAAGACATGCTCTGTTCAATTTGAAGGTAGGATGGTTTTGTATATCACTCTGAGCTAGGCTAGAGTTGTGTCCCATTGTTTCTTTGTTAATGTCAAAATTTGTATTTGGCTTTCTAACTGAATCTATGTATCCTCTACATCACCCAATGTAGCTAGTACCTATATCTTTTGTGTATTTTGTTTGGCCTCAGTAAACACTATGGTCATGGATGCTAGCCTCAGGCTTAACACCTCTCTCAACTGCTTAATTTGTGCTTTGATTTGTTCTCTTTTGATCCTAGAATTGTTGGAGTTGGGAGTGAAAGTAGTAGGCCATTGTAAACAAAATTGGTATAGTACCTTTGCCTCCTCCATGCCTTGATGGATGCTCTTTATTTGGGCTTCTGGTTTATTGTGTGCCTTGGCATATTTGTTCAATGCATCAACTAGCCTTTTCTTGTTTATTTGCTCTGTTATTCTTTCTTCTGCCTTATTCTCCAAGTATTTAGAGTGTTTTTTGAAGATTTTCATCAGTTGTTTCAGTTATTGTGTTAGCGGTAGGGTTGTATCCCTCTGAGCCTCTGGCATCTCATTCTGTATTATATTTACAATCTCTAGTAGTATTTCACTACTCTCTATGTGTTATTGCAAAATTTCTTCCATCATTGTGGAGTGGAAGATATCACCAAGTTGTAACTTTTGGATAGGTGATATACCTGGCAAGTTCACTTGCCCTCCTATTACTACCAATTGTAGTAGTTGTGGTGTCACCATAGGTTGCTTTTATTTTGTTGCGCCAGAAAATCCTTGATGGATTGAATAGGGGAAGCAGAGGAAGATGCATATTGAGTATCTTGTTGATTATCCCTTGTATCTAGAGCCTCTTCATCAAGTTGTTCGTTCTCCTAGTCTTTATTTGTGTTATACAAAGGAGAGATCCTTTGTTCTTCATTTTGCAGAGGATTTGTCTCCTATTGAGCTGCATTTTTCTTTGCCTCCTTCACAATGTCATAAATTTTCTTTGTTATCTCCTCTATTTCTAGTTAGATCTTTTCTCTAGCTGCCTGCTTCATATTCATAAGGGTATCCACCCTTTGCTTTGATCTGAGCTCTTTAGCCTGTAATTGGGCTAATTTGTCCTTCTCTACAGAAATGGAGGTACCAACTCCATCAATATCCTATTGTCTTAGATCTTCGTCTAATTTTAGAGATTTTTCTCTTCTTTTTCTCAAGGCTTATGCTAGGCTCTCTGGTAATTTTCCCAAAATCTCATCCATTGTTTTGTTTTATTTTATCATATATTTTATTATAGTTCTTTCAATTATTTTCTTGTTCTCAGCAGATACTTCATTGTATAACTCTGTTGTTTCTTGAAGTAGCCCATGACATTCTACCCCATTCTATATTGCATCTAAGCTTAGGGGTTCTTGTGGAATCTGTTGTTCTTTTTCTTTTTGTTTGTTTTTCTTTTGCAATTTGGATACTTCTTCCCCTTATTCCTTTTCTATCTCCTCTGTCAGATACTGGTTGCTGCAGATTCACTTCTCCCTAACCTCCTAGGATTTTGTGATGAAGTTGGCATTTGTAGAGCTAATGAGGTAGATTGCAGAGCTTCCACAGTGGCTTGTGAGATAGATGATGTACTTTGCAGTAAAGATGTGCTTGCCTGTGGTGGGATTTCCCATAGTTTATGCAATTTTTCTTTGTTTTTCTATAAATGCTCCTCTTCATTCTTCTTGTGCATTTTATCCATGATCTCCTTATATGTACCAAACCTTTCTATGGTAGCATACTTAGGTTTGCTGAGAAAAGTTTTTGCATAGGCATGTATTATTCTATTGTGACCTCATAGGGTAACCTAGGAATCTAGCATGTTCTAGGTTCAACTATGTCCATATAGGTATACCCTTTATCTACCATGAATGTTATGTGGTTCATGTGTTATTTTACCACTTCATAGGGTATTCTTTCTCTAGCTTGCATCTCTAATTGTAATGATTTAAAGAAACCCCAATACATGGTGCTGAAAGATTTTGCATCACTAAAGCTTCTAATGTGGTGTTTTATTTGCGTGGCAACTATGAGGTGTTATTGCCATACTTTCCCTTTGAATCCTGATAGTTCATTTAGGAAATAAAATACTAGATAGATGATTAGGGTACCATACCGGAAGTTGTAGTTGGACTCCTTGGTCCATTTTAAGTTATCCATCAGTTGCTCTTTCATCACCTCATAGAGGTTGAAGTCTTTGCCATCTTTTACCATTTGATATGTTGTATGTATTATAGTGGCAATCATAGTTCCTCTCTATTTGCATAATATACTTTGTAAGCTATCCCCATTGTTGCATACCGAACCCCTGGATCTGTTATATCCTTAACACTTAGGCTCCACCCATTGGGTTTTAACCCTATAAGCTTAATGATTTTATCATTTTTGATGGCCTTCATTGTTGGTACTAGTCCTGTTTAGTTGAGTTCAGTGATCTAGTAGGGTTTGTCTAAATATATATGAATTCATCATGAATTCTACTGAGTATGATTCAAACCCACTCATGAGCATCACTGAAGTTCAGATAATATTTCCACACATCAAGTTTCTTGGTAGCAATGTTTTGATATTCAACCAAGTACCCTGTATCACTGAGCAATGTATTTCTCAATTATTCAAACTTCATGTGATCGATCTCTAAGATTGTAGTATGGATGTATTTTTGAACGTCTTCTATGTATACCACATCTCCTAGTACCCCAAAGAATGCTCCTTCTTTATCAAACTCCATCACCTTGTATGGGAACTTCTTGTATTTGGGCCTTGGCTTCTCTGTCACATCAAGGAGCACTGGTGTAGCCATCTCTTCTTTATTAGCTTGTTGGCTAGGGTTTACTCTCTTCTTAGTTCTTTCACTTCGAAGCTAAAATTCTCAAAGTCTTTTGGATTCAAATGAGGTTTAGAGGGTGGTTTTAGGGTATATATAGCCCTAATAGTTACTTTATGCATTTATCTCATTTATCTGTTGTGTTTTTCATGGGTTTTTATATTCGTTTATGTTTTTAGATGTCAATGGTTAGATTATGATACACTATGTTACAATATAATACAATTGCTATGATAAATGTTAGAATTCTTCCGCATTTGATCTTTTTATCCCGGGGGTTTGTGATAATGTTTCAGACGAGCTCCATTGACATATTCAACTGCTAATTTGCCTTTCATATCTTTTAGTCTTATAGCCCTGGATTTTGCAATTTCCTCTATGTGATATGGTCCTAACCATCTTATTTTCAGTTTTCCTTATTTCTTAAACTTACTAGCATACAAGAGAACCAAATCTCCTTCTTTGAAAATTTTCATCCGTAGGTTTGTATCATGCCAAGCTTTCTGGTGCTTCCTTTTTAGATTCATGTTATAAGCTGCCACTAAATTGTTTTTGTCTATTTTCTCCAATTCTTCAATCCTTTATGTCAAGGATTACTCCACATTAAGCTTTAGAGTCCGTGCAGTACAAAAATTGGGTAGTATAAAATGTACCGGTATACTAGCAGCTAGGCCATATACTAATTCATATTGTGTGAAATTTGTGGTTCTTTTATATGTTGTGCAGTAGGCCCAAAGTATAATGGGTACTTTCAGGTCTCAGTCTGTTCTATTTACATCACACATTTTTGTCAATGTTTTCCCAATAATTTTGTTTAAGGCTTCACTTGCATCGTTTGCCTGTGGATGATATGGTGATCTTGTTGGCAAGAGACACTGTGTGGCTTCATGAATGTTGTCATTGATGGCAACAAAATCCATCCCACACATCCGCAAGACATGGTATGTCTATACTAGAAGTCAGTTTGAAGAATGTCTTGGTCCGGTAAACAAGAATAGAGCATGCAGCAAGGTCCGACAATCAAGTCTGGATCTCTCAAAGGAAGTATCTCAGCAAAGTGTGGACTTGGGGAAGTCAAGAGGAGTACCATGATTGATACATTCCAGAGATTGAGCCTCCGGTGATGAAAGAGTGAAAAGATATGAGCACCTAAGTGTTGGGTTCCTGTTTGACAGAGTAGACTAAGGAAGAACTGACCAGCAGAGCATCAGACCTTAATCCAGATGAGATATTGATGGTGATCAAGTTTCCTGAGGGATCATTCATGGTTGGTCGACATGATTAATGACTTCTATAAGTATCTCCTTGATACACATCACTTAGGAAGCAAGGATTCAGCCAACAGACCAGAGTTTGGAAATATCTTGAGTTTTTCGGATGCTGACTAGAAAGATGATTGAAATCATTGATGCAGATATATATACCAAATTGATTTCGGTATGAAGGTGAGTCTGGTGCATTGTGAAGTGTGAAGAAAAGCAGAGTGTAATATGCAAGCACTAGCTATACAGGTCTGGAATGTGACAGAACAACAACATTAGAACAAAGGAAGAATGAAGTGCAGCAGATCAGTATATTGAGCCTAACTAGAACTGAACCACAGCATATGTGGATGCTTCTCATCAGTTCAAGTACTTTGTTTCTTTCTATAAACTATTATAGGAAGTGAGCCTCTTTGTGAGCAGTGTACTCGGGCAGTGAGCCCTAATTGGCAAGTGCCATTTTTGTACTACCTTATTCTTTTAACAGAGAATACAATCTTGGGTTAGTCACCCTGTGGTTTTTCCCTTAACAGGGTTTTCCACATCAAAATCATTGTGTTATGTGTATTGATTTTATTTCTGCTTTCATGGTTATTCATTCTTATATAATTTGATGTTGCACTAGTGTTAAAGAAGAATAGAAAGTTAAAGAAATTTAGATAACTGATTCACCCCCCCCCCTCTCAGTTATCAACAATTGGTATCAAAGCTAAGTTCCTCCAAACAGAGCCTAACAGCTTGAGGAAGATCTGAGAATCTCAATGGATATGTATGGTATGAGGGAACAACTTTAGTCTACCTTAGATGATCTTGAGCAGTCTCACTCTTAAGTCAATAACTTGAAGGAAAGACTCAAACAAGCTGATGATTTCATAAATTAACTAAAAGAGAAACTGTGTATCTCTATGAAAAAGAGAAAGGAACTACTTCAACAATTAGCAAGTCAAAGTGAAGTCAATAATAGTGATAAAGATCTAAATGAGAAGAACAAGTTATGTGAGAAGCTATCAAAAGAGGTCATTATGGTAAGACATGAAATGGAATCAGGGGTTATTAAATTCACCCAAGAAATTGAAGAGAATAGAAAAATTGAAGATGATCTAAAACAATCTCTTAAGGAGAAATCTGAAGACTGCCACAAAATGGATAGAATAATCAGGCATCTAGAATTTGATCTTGAAGAAGCTAGAGATAATGAAGAACAACTTGAGAATCAGATTGACACTCTTAAAAGGGATCTTCAAACAACAAATGAATACAAAGAGAAATTCAAGATAGGCTTTACTCAACTTGAAGTTCTTCTTCAAAGCCAAAAGAGGATAGATGACAAGCAAGGCTTGGGGTATGAGAAAGGTGAAAGCTCCGGATCCAGTCAGAAGAACTATGGATCAGGAAATCCAAGGAACAGGCCTAGAAGACCTCTAGTAAGGCAACCAAATGCTCAAAGATATCCATCCTTTAATGGATACTACCACAATTGCAACAACTTTGGTCATAAAGCAAATCAGTGTAGAAAAAGAATGAATCAGACTAATTCATCCTTCTCTGGATAGTGTTTTAACTGCAAAAGGTATGATCACAAATCTCATGAATGTAGAAATATGCAAATAAACAATTCATTCAATGGTAGATGCTTTGCATGCAATAGAATGGGACATATGGCTAACCAATGTAGATCAAGAGGATACCAGTCAAATATGCAAAGAAATGTTGTTTGCTACAATTGCAATAGATCCGGTCATATTGCCAAATTCTGTAGAAGTAACAATTAGGACAAAAGGGGTCCAGTGCATCATAATCAAAACCAAGACAAAGGAAAAGGAAAAGTGAATGCGGATGAAATTCAAAGAGAGATGAACAAGATTTGGGTAAAGAAAAGTATAGAAAATGTTGGGGATGGATCCGCACTAGAATCTGGTGCTGATATTCCTTCCAGAAACTAAATAAATGAGCTCAGGCTCAGGGGGAGTCACAAAAGAAAACAATTCCCCCAGCCAGTCAATTGGTGCCTAAAATTGGTACATGGAAAGTTGCGGATTAAAGGGGCTCTCAGAGAAACATCTAAACAACCTTTGGTAAAGATATGAAAGATTCGCAAGGAGTTTGAAAAGGTTAATCATCCAAGATTAATTCGGTTTAACAATCATCCGGCAAAAGCAGGACCTTCATAGTTAGATCTGGCATAATTCAAATATTTGGATTTGCGGTTAGATGGACTGATTGGAGAAAGGAAGATGCATTGTAAGTTATCATTCTAGGTGCATCTCAGTGATCCGGAAAGATATCTCTCAAAACAAGGAGAACAAGGCAATCAGAATAACTTAAGTTGTGCATTTATTGCAAAATGGAATTAGGGTTTGCACATAAATAAAAGGGTTCTTTTGTTCATCATTTGCACATTTGCATTCGAGAAGAAGAGAGAAGGAGCTCTACAACAAAATTTTCTCGAACCTCTCAAAGGTCAACCGTAGAAGTCAATTCATCCAGCAATCCAATCTGGCTCATATCATGAACCCTAGAAGCGCAAAAGGTATTTTCTGCTCTTGAATATCTCTCTTCGAATCTTTTGAAAGATGGATACTCTGAATGTTGTGAAGATCACTGATAGGCTGCGCCCTAAATTCAAGAAACATCCCTACAAATCCCTAAAAGTTGATCCCCTAGGCGCATTTTCTAGTATTCCGCATGGGGTTTTGCATGTAGAAGATGTTAGGGCATACATTCATGTGAACATTGAAGAATTTGGGGAATCCAAGATGATGGATATCTACCACAAACAATTAATAGATTAATCATTTGAACTCAAACCTCAGTACAAAGCCATCCGGGATAAGCATTTTGGACATTGCATCCATTTCCCTTATTTTGCAGAAGATGAATGGGTCCGGTATCTTTTGAGTAGAATGCATGACAACTTCATGTGGTTGTTGAGGCTATTTAAAATCACAAAAGATGCTATTAGGGCAGTTACCAGATTGCACTCATCTGGTGGGTTACCTGCTCTCAAATCCGTCAAGAATCAGACAGTGAGTGAGGCAACCAGATCAAAATTTGACAAGAGAGCAATGACTATAGAAGATATCACTGATCTGGATATCAAGTTTGCATCTATGATAATTGGCTATAAGATATATCACTCCAGCATGGAGAATTCTGTATCTGAAACTGTAATTTATGTTGCTTATCAGATGTTAAGGGAGAATGCAGATTATGATCTTTGTGAGCTTCTTCTGAGCCAACTATTGGAAAACCTACAGAAGATCAAGAAGGACAAGAAGAACTCATTCAAGTATGGTGGGCTAATTCTATGTTTGTTATTTTACTTTATGAATGAGCTATCCAGACCCAGTGGTTGGATATGGCAAAATGATAGACCAGTAGCCATACAAATCAGAGATTATATGCATGGGCTTGGTGATGCCAAGGCACAGAATACAGCACTCTAGGGCTACTTCAAGAACTTTCAAAATATGATGCAAACCAGAGAAAGAATCCCCCAATCATTGGTTGAGAAGTACAAGGATACAGTGTGCTTTATGGTAGACACTGATCAATGCCTGATGGAGGCAGTGGAACTGAGAATATTGTGGATCATGCCTATGGGGTATGAGGTTGATGAGAAAATCCTAGAGCTACACATCCAACACCTGCTAAGTCAGCCCAAGGACCCCAAGGCAGAAAGGTTTGGAACCTTCCAAGAGCTGAGTGTAAAAGTTCATGTTGAACTAAGACAGCCTGAGATCAAGAGAAAAGTGAGAAGGGAAGTGGAAGAATTCACCAAGAGGCATGGAATATCAAAGGAGGTAGTTGATGCCAATAGAGAGAAGATGGAAAGGGCAAAAAAGAAAGGCAAGAAATAGAGAAAGAAAGTGCTCTGGTGCAAGCCCCCACCTAGACCAAATCCTCCAAAAGATCTGCACCTGCCACCTCTAAGAGCCAAAAAGCATCAAAACTAGAAGCCTAAACATCTGGAAAGGGAGAGAAGAGAACAAAGAAAAAGGCAACAAGATCCTATACAAGTCAGAAGGATGATGAAGAAACTGAGACTGATGAGGAAGTCAAGAAAATGAAGAAGAAGAAGAAGAAAGTATCTGGTGAATCCTCCACCAGTCAAGGCAAGGAAGAAAAGGCAGAAGAATTTGTTGAAAAGTCTACTCTCTACATACATGATATCATCAAATCAGTCACTGTGGATGGGAACCTGAAACCAATGACTGAATTTTATTATGAATATAATTAAGCTGACCAGAAGATTTTGCAAGATGCTACAGTTAGGTATCTTAACATCTATAATAAAGATTTCATTGAGATCATATCTCTAATCCACAAAAGCTTAGAGAAGGAACTTGAAATAAGAAAGAACAATGCTAAGGCAAAGGACCTAGAGATCCAAGAACAGATAGCTATTCAGCTCTATCCCTCCATCACTCCAAAGCAAATGAGCATGATCTTCAAAATTGCAAGGATGAGTTCCAGAGCAAAGCCAGAATGAATAAGCTTATGCTCGGAGAGATTGATCAGGTGGCTAAAGAGACCGAAGACATCCTTCGGAATACCTATAAAAGATTCAATATTCCTGTTATAGAGGACTTAGGTGATGAACCCTCTGTCATGGATGATGAAGGACTTAGTACATCAAAGGAAGATCCTACAAAGAAAAATGCAGAAGATTCAAAAGAAATGGATAAAGAGAAGACTAACGACTTAGATTCCTCTGTTCTGGAAGAGGAAGTCCATGGAGAAGTAGACACCTCTCTTTCGGATCCCCCAGCAAACTCTAAAATTGAAGGAAAAGAAAGAAAAGAAGAGAGAATCAATCAAGAAGAAGTGAAGGGAAGAGAAGAAGGTGAAACAGAGAAGACCACAAGTGACAGTGTTGAGGCTGTAGAAGGGAAGAAAACTCTGTCTCTGACAAGAGACACTGCAGAAGTAGTCAAAGACTTCCTGACAAAAAAAATGATGGAATTAGATGAACCAGAGCTACTTCAAGGACCATTCAATTTTGATTCCCTCTCTTTGGTATAGACAATGAAGGTAGCATCTTTTGCTCAAGCCAAAGCAAAAGAAAAGCTTCTGAAGTCTCACATGGAAGACTGTGAGCTAATAGAGATTGCATCCGGTATGCTAGAGAAAATCATGTCATCCTTCCAAAAGGATCCTTTAGCCTCCACATCCAGTAATCTAAAGTCTCTTGTTAATTCTATTAATACACATTTTGACTCTTTAGAGAAAGCAGCAGAAGAGAAAGTTCAAAAAGAATTTTTGGGTAAGAGATTCTCCCAAGTACAAGGGCTAATAATAAATGATAGGAGAACAATGGATATTGGGATAAAGAGCTTAGAAAATGCTCTTAAAGATGGCAGAGAAATATATAAATTTTGTTTATCCTGGTATAAAGTGACAAAGGATATTGAGAAGAAAGTGAAAGAGCAAGAGGATAAACTATCAAGTGTATCTCAAAATTTTGATCCTCTCACCACATCCATAATAAACTAGGAATGTCAGACTATTGCCATTCTAAATGAACTAAAGAAACTTGAAAAGGAAAGGAAGAATATAATAAGTAGGATGGGTGAACTTAGAGGGATAATTATCCCTAAATTAGAGGCCATGCATGAGGCCCTAACTAATGCTTAGACCATAGCCCGGACCGGTGATCCGACAAATCTAAAGAGGGCAGAAGCTTTTGCATTTCTATTGAGTGGTCACATCTCAATTTTGGACAGGATGAAGCAGAGTTGGGCAACAAAATTTGTCTAGTTGAAGACAACTTTTGTAGATATACTTCAGTATATGTAAGTATAACATGTATAGATACTTATGCGGCTAACTATAGTTGGATTTTTGGAAATTTTGGTGTGCGGATTCTACCCTTTGTCATTGATGTCAAAGGGGGAGTGAGGAGCAGTGAAAAATGTGGAATCTAGCTAAGAGGGAGCTCCAGAAAAGTGTACATTAGAACAGAGCATCAGCCAAGGGGGAGTGTAGTGTGACACTTAGTCATTTTTCACTAAGTGTTGCCATCAATGCCAAAGAGGGAGATTGTTGGCAAGAGACACTGTGTGGCTTCATGAATGTTGTCATTGATGGCAACAAAGTCCATCCCACACATCCGTAGGACATGGTATGTCTATACCGGAAGTCAATTTGAAGAATGTCTTGGTCTGGTAAACAAGAACAGAGCATGCAGCAAGGTCCGACAATCAGGTCCAGATCTCTCAGAGGAAGTATCTTAGAAAAGTGTGGACTTGGGGAAGTCAAGAGGAGTACCATGATTGATACATTCCAGAGATTGAGCCTCTGGTGATGAAAGAGTGAAAAGATATGAGCACCTAAGTGTTGGGTTCCTGTTTGACAGAGTAGATTGAGGAAGAACTGACTAGCAGAGCATCAGACCTTAATCTGGATGAGATATTGATGGTGATCAAATTTCCTGAGGATCATTCATGGTTGGCCAACATGATTAATGACTTCTATAAGTATCTCCTTGATACGCATCACTTAGGAAGCAAGGATTCAACTGACAGACCAGAGTTTGGAAATATCTTGAGTTTTCCTGATGCCGACTAGAAAGATGATTGAAATCATTGATGCGGATATATATACCAAATTGATTTCAATATGAAGGTGAGTGTGGTGCATTGCGAAGTGTGAAGAAAAGTAGAGTGTAATGTGCAAGCAACTATACAGGTCTGGAATGTGACATAATAGCAGCACTAGAACAGAGGAAGAATGAAGTGCAGCAGATCAGTATATTAAGCCTAACCGGAACTGAACCACGGCATATGTGGATGCTTCTCATCAGTTCAAGTACTTGGTTTCTTTCTATAAACTATTGTAGGTAGTGAGCCTCTTGTGAGCAGTGTGCTCAGGTAGTAAGCCCTAATTGGCAAGTGCCATTTTTGTACTACCTTATTCTTTTAACAGAGAATACAATCTTGGGTTAGTCACCCTGTGGTTTTTCCCTTAACAGGGTTTTCCACGTCAAAATCATTGTGTTATGTGTATTGATTTTATTTTTGCTTTCATGGTTATGCATGCTTATATAATTTGATGCTGCACTAGTTTAAAGAAGAACAGAAAGTTAAAGAAATTTAGATAACTGATTCACCCCCCCCTCTCAGTTATCAACAGATCTTTTGTTATGTGCTATCATGAAAGTTTGTAGTAGTTTCGCAATCATGTTATTTACAAAATGTTTTCCTTAGTCACTAGTGATGCTTAGTGGACATCAAATTCTAGTTATGATAGTCTCATACAATAATTTTGTGGCTATTTTTGTTGTACAGTCCTTAGTGGGTTGAACTTCTGCTCATTTTGTGAGATATTCTACTCTTGTGATAATTTATCTTATTTTTGATCATTTGGTAGGGAGATCTGTGGGTCCAATAAAATCAATTACCCATTTCTCAAATACGAGTTGTGCTGGTATTAATCTCAATGTCATTTCATCTTTGGCGGTAGGTTTACCCATTCTTTGAAAATATCACAATGCTTTACATATCTTTTAGCATCTTGAAATAAGGTAGGCCACCACAAGCCTACTATTTTGATCTTTCTTGTTGTAAGATCTTTGGAGTTGTGACCTCCTGCTACACCTTCATGTGTTTCCTTTAGTATGTCCTCTCTTTCATGTTCATATACTACTCTCCTTATTATATCATCTTTTCCTTTGATATGTAGTTCTCCTTCAATGAGTGTATATGGAAAAGCCTTCCGCATAATGATTTGTTTATCTTGTGGAGATGTATCAGATGGGAATTCTCCCGTGGCAAGTAAATATGCAATATATTTTAATTTTTTTGGTACTTTGTTAACCCTAAAAAGGTTTGTGCCAGGGAGTTCTTCTTGGTTTTCCGATTCGTCCCCTATTTCAATCCTAGACAAGAAGTGAGGAACTTGGTTTTGTTTCCCCGGTTTCACTTTGATGGTGAATTCAAATTCTCAAAATAGTAATAAACATCTACATATTCTCCTTTAGATGATTGGTTTGTTCAACAAGTATTTTAATGGTTAATTGTCAATAAAGAAGATGAACGTTGTGGATAATAGGTAGTGTCTAAATTTATGTATTGCATATACCATTGCTAGGGCTTCTATTTTTATTGTTGTGTAGTTTTTCTCAGCCTTAGATAATTTCCTACTAGCAAATGCTATAGGATGGTCTTTAGTCCCCTTAGGTTGAGCTAGTATTGCACCTATTGTTATTCCTAAGGCATCTACATGGACATGAAAGGGAATGTTCCAATCCAAAAATATCAAAATGGGAGCTTCAACATTTTTTTGTTTTAATATGTCAAAGGAAGATTGACATTGCTCATTCCATTCAATATTTTTCCCACTTTTCTTTTTGAGTAATTCCTCCAAAGGTGTTGCTATTGGTGCATATCCCCTAATAAATTTGTAGTGATACCTAGTGTAACCTAAGAAAGTTTTCACCTCTGTTGTTGTTTTAGGTGGTGGTAGTGTGAGGATTAGAGTTACTTTCAAAGGATCTACAATCAACCCTTCATTACAAATAATGTGCCCTAATAAGGTCCCAAAAGGTACCACAAATGTGTGTTTCTTTAGATTCAATGATATTTGCAAACTTTTGCATTTGTTCAACATGATCCCTAAGGTCTAAGTGTGGTCTTTCAACAATCCATAGATAGTCCAATCATCTAAATAAACCTCTAATAAATCATATATAAACTCTTTGAATGCATTTACCATGATTCTACTAAATGCTGTCGATGCATTCTTTAGTCCAAAGGGCATTACTCTATACATGTAGGATCCTAGTTTAGATGCTGATGTAGAGGTCTTAGGATAGGTTGAGGATTCCTTCTCTTGACAAGGTTTTCTTCTCACACTCAAAACCCAAATTCAAGGATCATCATGCAAAAGTGGGAACAACAGTTAGTTTTCTTGAAATCATCATGGTGAGGCTTGTTTGGCATCCCATATGACACATTCAAACCATTGGCTAAGGCTAGATAGGCTTTGAATTGGGATTTCCTTCTTTAGGCCACTAAACTCCTTGTAGCCCTTGAAATAGGAACAGTCGGCAATAACTCTTGATACATGTCTGCAAACTCAAATCTTAGACAATCCTAAGATACCCTTTTGGCTTCCCTACAACATATCCCAAATTGGTTATGGGTTGTTTCAGACAGTATAGTCTAACCTATAACCCCTCCTAATGGCCTAGAGCCCTAATTAGCCCTATTTTGTGAAGCAACCACCCTCCAATTTGATTAAAGTGCTCAGCCAATCATTTGGACATCTCAAGGACATGATAAAACTAAGGATTTCTTAGGTTTGGGGTCCCCAAAATGGACTGCAACTGATTGGTCTTATGTTGTTCCCTCACTAGGCTTCAATGCAACACCTAACACATGAGGATGTTAGGTTTCTTCAACAAAACTTCCTTCTTCTCGGATCCCCTGCCCAAATCTTATCATGACACATGAAAATAGACTTAGAACAATCCATTCCACTAATCAGGAGTGAGTCAAACCAGTGGAATGGAGAGAAAAGGCATAACTTCTATCAAAAACCCTAAGGTAGGGTTTAGTAACCCAATTTTAGAAAAGAGTAGAGAATTCAAATACAACGACGTTTCAAGACCTCCAATCACTTGCAACAAGAACTTAACTCATACCTCTAACCTTCCATAGCCATTGGCCTTATGACGTTTCCATACAGAGAAGTACCACGGGCAGGAACAACGAAAAATATAAGAATTTGACAAAAAATTGAGATTTCTCCACTTATTTCTCCTTCCAACTTACTGTCTTCTCTCTTCTACATTACAATGATCATTTTCAAGGATTTTTAAGCCTGCATGCATCTTGACAGACCTCTTGGAAGATAGTTTTGGTCGATGGGAAGGTATATAACTACTCTTCAACCATCGCTGCCCTGTTTTGTCAGCACTTGACACTTAATGACATGGATTTGTATTGTGTTTACAAGTGTCTTGTCCCTGTTTGGGATGCTTAGATTGTTTTTCCAAGAGTTACAAGCCTTTGACAAGGCATTCAACCCATGACTACCTCCTACATGCCTTAGAAAGGCTTACAAACATGACTGCCTCAACCATGATAGTAACATGATGAATTTTGGACATAGTCCTTATTATAAACATGAGAATGGTCTTCCAAGACCTTATTGAATAAACAAGACAACATGAACAACATGAAGACAAAACATAAATCCTTATGGTCTCCTTGGTGCTCCTACACCATACTCCCCGGGTGGGAAAGAACTCAAGTCTCTTGAGGAAGTAGATTAGCAACTGTGACACTGTGCTTCAAGATGTCTTCTTCACTCATCCAAGTGGCATCTTCAATGGGTAAGCCACTCCATTTGATAAGGAACTACTTGTAGGTCTTCTTTCTAGTCCTTCTGATGACCTTGGTATCAAGAATGCATTCCAACTTCAAAGGTTGGCTGGGAGGTAGATCCTTTATCCAATCTTCATCCTCTTGGGTTACATCAAGACCTACAACATTATCACCTTTGTATGGAAACAAGTCAGCAACATTGAAGATGGGAGAAATTGCCAAGCCTTGAGGAAGCTCAATCTCATAGGCATTAGGCGCAAATTTGTGCACAATCCGGCAAGGACCTATCTTCTTCATGAGGAGTTTGGTTCGCTGCCCCTTTGGAAGTCTCTCCTTCAAATGTGCCATGACCAAATCCCCAACCTTATATTGCACATCTCTCCTTCTCTCATTGGCTTTCTCCTTGTACTTCTCATTGTTCCTTTGAAGATTTTCCCTTACATTTTTATGGATGTCCTTCATGGCCAATGCAAAGTCTTCACCTTGAGCACTCTTCCTCTCCAATCCATGGAGGTCTCTCGATTCAAGAATACCTCTTGGGTGAACACCATAGACAATCTCAAATGGACTCCTTCCTATGCTTCTATTGGTGGAGTCATTATAAGCAAATTCATCTTGAGGGATGATCATATCCCATGCCTCTCCGTGTTGCTTTGTAAGACATCTAAGGAGATTTCCCAAAGACCTATTCACTGCCTCAGTCTGGCTATCAGTCTGAGGGTGATAGGCTGAAGTGAATGATAACTAAGTGCCCAACTTCTTCCACAAAGTACACCAAAAGTGGCCTACAAACTTTGGATCCCTGTCAGTCACAATGTTAAGAGGCAAACCATGAATTCTAACAATTTCTTTGAAGAACAAACCCGTAATGTGTGAAGCATCATTAGTGCATTTACATGGCAAGAAATGAGCCATCTTACTGAATCTATCCACCACAACAAAAATGCTATCAATGCCTCTTTGAGTCCTAAGAAGACCCAAGACAAAATCCATGCTAATACTTTCCCATGGCCTATGAGGAACATGAAGTGGCTAATATAGACCAGCATTAGATGAAGTACCTTTTGCTCTTTAACAAATACTACAACATTCAACAAATTTTCTGATATCTAATTGCATTTTAGGCCAAAAATAAAACCTTTTCACCTGATCCAATGTTTTGTCCAGCCCAAAGTGACCTCCTAGTCCACCACAATGTTTTTCCTTTATGATGTTCTCCCTCATGGAACACCTAGGAACACATAATTGGCTGCCTTTGAACAACAACCCCTGCTGCAACAAAAACTCAAAAAAATTAGAATGATAAGAGTTTGAAAACTATGAACAAACTTCATATACCTCCTTGAAATCCTCATCATCCTGATACATATGTTTGAGAGCATCAATCCCCACACTTTGCAACTGAATTTCTTGAACCACACACACCCTTCTACTCAATGCATCTACCACTTTATTGGCCTGCCCCTTCTTGTGTTTGATTGAAAAGGTATATGCTTGGAGTTGTTTAACCCATTTCATATGCCTGTGATTGAGTTTCTCCTGTGAATTCAGAAAACTAAGTGCATGATTGTCAGTATAAACAATGAATTCTTTAGGTAAGAGATAGTGCCTCCATTTTTTCAAAGCTTGCACCATTACATACAACTCCAAGTCAAAAGTAGAATACTTTCTCTTAGCATCATTCAATTTTTCACTAAAGAAAACAATTGACCTGCCTTCTTGACTTAAGCCAGCCCCTATAGCAAGGTTACTAGCATCACATTCCACCACAAACAACTTGTTAAAGTCAGGCAAAACAAGAATGGGCTATTGTGCTACCTTTTGTTTCAGAATTTCAAAAGAATCATTGGCTGCCTTTGTCCAAGAAAACTTACATTTTCTGCCCCCCTTTGATGGTATCCAAAATAGGTGCACAAATATGACTAAAACCCCTTATAAACTTCCTATAAAACATTGCCAAACCATGAAAACTTTTTACATCACCTGCTATTTTTGGAGTTGGCCATGACAAAATGGCCTCTACCTTTGTTGGATCCATCTTCAAATTGCCTTGGGAGATGACAAAACCAAGATAAGTCAGTTCTTCCTTCATGAAGACACACTTTTCCATGTTAATCATCAATTGTTCATCATGCAACTTATTCAAAACCTAATCCAAATGCTGCAAATGCTCTTCCGTAGTCCTGCTAAAAACAAGAATGTCATCCAAGTATACCACAACAAATTTGCCAATGAAATCTTGCAATACTTCATTCATGAGACGCATAAAAGTACTTGGGGCATTAGATAGGCCAAATGGCATCACCAACCACTCATAAAGACCCTCATTTGTTTTGAATGTTGTCTTCCATTCATCCCCTTGCTTTATCCTAATTTGATGATACCCACTCTTAAGATCAATCTTAGAAAAGTATCTAGCCCATCCCAAACAGTCCATTAAGTCCTTAATCCTTGGCATAGGGAACCTATATCTTATGGTGATCTTGTTAATAGCCCTAGAATCTATACACAACCTCCATTTACCATCCTTTTTAGGGGCTAGGATTGTTGAGATAGCACATGGGCTAAGGCTCTTTTCTTTCTCACCAATCCCTTATCCAACAATTCTTGCCCTTGCTTGGCAATCTCTTCATTTTGAGAAGGTGTCATCTTGTAGGCTGCTTTGTTGGCAAAGTAGATCCTGGTATGAGGTCAATTTGATGGCTTATGTCCCTAATAGGTGGTAATTCATTAGGCATCTCCTCTACCATGATACCTTTATACTTCTCTAACAATTGTTGCACCTCCTTGGGAACCTCTTCCTCACTAGGACCATGCAAATTAGGACTATTTTTAGGCTTCAAAATTAGGGCATACCCTTGGGTTCCTTCCTCCTTAAGGGTGTTTAGAAATTATTTACCACTCACAATCATGACACTTGACCCAACACTCTTCTCTACATTCTCATCCAGCAATGGATCCATTCTATACTTCCTACCATTCTTGGTTATGATGGAGTTAGTTTTACCATCATGTTGGGATTGAACATCATATTGCCATGGACATCCTAATAGCAAATGACAAGCATCCATGGGGATTATATCACACAAAATCTTGTCCTTATATTCCCCTATCTCAAATTCTACCCAAGATTGTTCATCTACCAAAATTTGTTGCCCTTTATTCATCCATGATACTTTATAAGGACTAACATGAGGAAGTCTTTTCAATTTCAACTTGTCTACCATTTCAATAGAAACCAAATTTTTAGTTGAACCTGAATCAACAATTACCTTGCAAATCTTACCATAGGCCTTGCATGTTGTCCTGAACAATGTCTTCCTTTGAGGGGGTTCTTGTGTTTGAGGCACCTTCAACATGGTTCTCCTCATCATCAAACTTTCTCCTTCATGGACTGGGGCTGCACTTCCAATTGGAGAGTTAACACTTTGGCAATCTTCCTCTTGGATCAACCAATTCCTTCTCTCTCCTCCACGAGAGCTTGAGGCTTGCTTTTCAAGACATTTGAAGGCTAGGCGTCCCACTTGGTTGTAATTGTAGCACCTTCCTGTGAAGACATTAGGACCTCTCCTTGGTCCACCAAATCTACCCCTTCCATTGAGTCTCCTTCCTCTAAAGCCTCCTCTAGAACTTGATTCTCCACTTTGTTCTTGGGAACTAGATTCCCCTTGACTCCTTTGTGACTGATTTCTGCCTTCAAAACTGCCCCTACCTCTGAAATTTCTGCCACCTCTTCCTCTGTTTTCCTGCTCACCTTTCCTCTTCAACTTCTCTTTAGCCCTCAATGCCATTTGAAAGCATTTATCCACAGTTTTAGGGGTTAGTATACTGATTTCATCTTGGGTATTAAAACTTAAACCATTTAGATACCTTGTTACCTTTTTCATCCTCCATGTATCCACAACAAAGAGAGAACTTATGAAACTCCTCGGTGTAGGTGGCCACATCCAAATGTCTTTGTTTGAGATTTTGCATCTTCTTGTAGATCTACACCTCATAGTATGATGGAAGGAATTGGGACTTGATCCTCTCCAACATTTTGTTCCATGAAGAGATCATGCTCTTCCCATTATTTACTCTCTCACCTCGGGTGTAATTCCACCATGTGAGGGCAACACCTTTGAGTTTAGTTTTTGCAAACTTCACCCTCTTGTTCTCAGGAACTTCTTTGAATTCAAAGTAGTTATTTAGGGCCTCAATCCACTCCATAACTTCATCAACATTCATCTTGCCACTAAACATTGGAATCTCCATCCGAGCCTCTGAAGAATCTTTGCCAATTGCCTTGATGGCTTCAAGGAAATGTTTCTGATTTGCACATACCTCTGCCTCTTCTTGATCTTCTTCTTCCTCCTCTTTTTCTTCTTCTTCATCAGAACCTTCATCTATCCTCTTCCCTATCCTCAGTGCCTTCAACTCTGCTTGGAGTGCTTCCTTGACTCCACTCTTAATCTTCTCTTCCATCTCCTTGAACTTCTTAACCACCTCAGTGGTCATCCCTTTTGGAGGCATGTTGCTAGCCTCTCCTTCACTCTCCTCTGCTGACATATACCAGCTCTTACACAGCCAAAAACAAAACCTTTTATGGCTCTGATACCACTATGATGTCGAGGTCTTAGGATAGCCTAAGGATTCCTTCTCTTGACAAGGTTTTCTTCTCACACTCAAAACCCAAATTCAAGGATCATCATGCAAAAGTGGGAACAATAGTTAGTTTTCTTGAAATCATCATGGTGAGGCTTGTTTGGCATTCCATATGACACATTCAAACCATTGGCTAAGGCTAGACAGGCTTTGAATTGGGACTTCCTTCTATAGGCCACTAAACTCCTTGTAGCCCTTGAAATAGGAATAGTCAGCAATAACTCTTGATATATGTCTGCAAACTCAAATCTTAGACAATCCTAAGATACCTTTTTGGATTCCCTACAACATATCCCAAATTGGGTATGGGTTGTTTTGGACAGTATAGTCTAACCTATAACCCCTCCTAGTGGCCTAAAGCCCCAATTAGCCCTATTTTGTGAAGCAACCACCCTCCAATTTGATTATAGTGCTCAACCAATCATTTGGACATCTCAAGGGCATTATAAAACTAAGGATTTCTCAGGTTGGGGTCCCCAAAATGGACTGCAACTGATTGGTCTTATGTTGTTCCCTCACGAGGCTTCTGTGCAACACCTAACACATGAGGATGTTAGGTTTCTTCAACAAAACTTCCTTCTTCTCGGATCCCCTGCCCAAATCTTATCATGACACATGAAAATAGACTTAGAAGAATCCATTCCACTGATCAGGAGTGAGTCAAACCAGTGGAATGGAGAGAAAAGGCATAACTTCTATCAAAAACCCTAAGGTAGGGTTTAGTAACCCGATTTCATAAAAGAGTAGAGAATTCAAATACAAAGACATTTCAAGACCTCCAATCACTTGCAACAAGAACTTAACTCATACCTCTAACCTTCCACAACCATTGGCCTTATGATGTTTCTGTACAGAGAAGTACCACAGGCAGGAACAACGAAAAACATAGGAATTTGACAGAAAACTGAGATTTCTCCACTTATTTCTCCTTCCAACTTACTATCTTCTCTCTTCTAAATTGCAATGATCATGTTCAAGGCTTTTAAGCCTGCATACATCTTGACAGACCTCTTGGAAGACAATTTTGGTCGATGGGAAGGTATATAACTACTCTTCAACCATTGCTACCATGTTTTGTCAGCACTTGACACTTAATGACATGGATTCATATTGTGTTTACAAGTGTATTGTCCTTGTTTGGGATGCTTAGACTATTTTTCCAAGAGTGACAAGCCTTTGACAAGGCATTCAACCCATGACTACCTCCTACACGCCTTAGAAAGGCTTACAAACATGACTGCCTCAACCATTATAGTAACATGATGAATTTTGGACATAGTCCTTATTATAAACATGAGAATGGTCTTCCAAGACCTTATTGAATAAACAAGACAAAATGAACAACATGAAGACAAAAAATAAATCCTTATGGTCTCCTTGGTGCTCCTGCACCAGATGCCAATGTTGTTTTGGGTTGATCATCTTCTCTTATCTTTACTTGATGGTGACCAGAAAATCCAATAGTGAATTAATAAATTTCTCTTCTGACAACTGACTCTAGTATCTCTTCTATGAATGATGTTGGGAATGGATCATGAATGCAAGCTTTGTTCAAATCTTTGTAGTCTCCACATATTCTTATCTCTCCTTATTTTTTATTTTATAGTACCATTGGATTAATCCATTCTACTTCCTCCACCTGTTTTATGATCCCAGTACTAACATCTTATCAATTTCTATTTTGATTCTTTTCTTCATGTTAGGATTAAGCCTGTATGGTCTTTTCTTTACTGGTTCAATTCCCTCTTTCAATTGTATTTTCATCGTTCCTACTTCTTTAATTCCTTTCATTTCAGTAAAAGTCCTTGGGAATAAGTCCTCAAATTCAGAAAGAATCTCAGTTACTTGTGCCACCACTTTCGCATCCCAATAGTCTCCAATCTTTGCTAGTTTGGGGTCACCTTCTTTTGCAATATTCTCTTCTCTTATTTTAAGAAGTTTATTGCAGTATTGATCCTTTTGGTTTAGTTAATATCTCTAGCTCTCGTTCTCCTTCTTGGACATCTATTTCTAGATCCTTAGTATCCTCATTATCCATTTTGGTAGTCTTCAAGCATTTTTGGCCCATATTCCTTGATTGTTGGTCTATTCACTCTACTAAAATCCATATCCCTTAAGTTCTCGGTGGTGGTGTATTGTGCTCTGATTCTTCTTTCTCTTCCTCTGTTACTTGTTGAAATATTATATCCTTTATTTTCTAAAGTGCATTATGTATAGATTTTGCTGGATTGCAGAAAGAAAACGTATGTATAAAGTCATGTTGTACTTCCTCCCAATTACTAGTTTCTTTTCTTCTTTCTTGGTTCAAGTTTGGGCTATTGGTGACAATGTCCAGTAGAATAGATGGGTGTATATCAAATTGCTATGTTCCTTTTTACTTTCCCATTCTATTACACAAGTAGTTAAATGTTCTTGCAGTGGAATTTGTCCTTCATACTTGGGCATATCTATTAATTATCCTTGATCTGGTAAATATCTCACACTGATAAGAAGCTTAAATGTGCACCAATCTTTTACTGAACCTTTATGAGTTCACCACCAATTTGTTGCATTGCATACTAGTGTATGTTGTATTGCCCCTATTCTTCTTTGTTCTTCCGAAAAGATTATCTCCATCTCATTCAAGTATAATTGTAGGTCTTTCACACCTGAGAACTTGGGTAGTTTGATATGGGAAATTCCTCTCATAATATGATTAATATGGTGAGATATCTTAGACTCCTCTATATTTTGGTGTTCATTGATGGCACATACCTTCTGCAGTGGATTTTCATTTAATGCAGAGGATTGCGGTATGTTTTCCTTACTGGTTTGAACCATACATATCCTCCTGAATCCTATCATTCTCTGGATTTTGAGCTCTGATTCATTTCTAATCCATTCTTCTAGAACTTCTTCACTATCAGTGTTGTCATTATCATTCTCTGCCTCTATTTCTACTCCTGAATTTGGTTCTTATTTTGTCTTATTTGTTTCAATCTTGATATTGAGTAAATGTTCTTAGGATAGTTGTCATTTCCTTCCGCATAATTGGATTCTTCTATATAGGCCTCTTCCATGGGTAATCCTAAAGGTATGTATACACTATTATTAGTATTCGCAAAAGATAATTCTTCTTTGCAGGAGTCCACTATGCCATTTAGATCCACAAACCATCTCAATCTGAGTAGTGCATTGAATGAATCTCCTTGATCTTTCATGGCGACAACCACAAAGTCTATGACCTATTTTATGCCCATCAGGTTTACCTCTACTTGTTTCCAAGTTCCAATAGTTGACATGCTAGATCCATGTGCCAAAGTAATATTGTAGGGTGTTTGAGACAATCTAAGTCTTCCTAGTTGTTCCTAAAGTTTCTTAGTGATCATATTTATATTTACACCCAAGTCTATCATAACAATTTTTTACCTTTTTGTGATTAATATGAGCATCCACCAATAGTGGTTTTGTCTTCCAATGTCTATCATTTTTTCCCAATTATTGGATTTGATTTCTTAGTATCTTCTCCTCGTTCCAATATTTTGCAAATTGCTTAAATTTCTCCAAAAGATTATGTTGTTACGTTAATGATGTGAACTCTTTGAGTGCCACAACTTCTTCTGTGAAGAATTGATTATCTTGCTTTTGTCTCTCTTGTTCTTGCATTACAATTTGTTTTTTTTTTGCATTGTATCATCATGTTATCTCTTAGCTGGAAAGAATATATCTTCCTCCTCACTTTCTTCTCTCTGTTTTAGTAGTATCATGTACTTCGATATTTGTACCATGTCTTGTGACCACTCTCTTTTGCTCAAGCCAATGCCATTATGCCCAATTAACATGCTCACATAGTGCTCATAGCTTTCTGAAGCTCAATCAATATCATCATTTTGCTCTCTTCACACCTTCCGCCATGTGGAGGACCCCGTTGTTGCAAGAGTGTGAATAGGTTGCCAGATACAAAGGATTCTTGAGGGTAGTATGAAGACTCATGCGTTGACCTTATTCCAGGTTGTTTTGAAATGCTTTCTGTGTAATTAGATCACAAAATTGCTCTTGAGGGAAGTTAGTTATTGCTTTACTCTTGTGTTTAGGGTGAAAAAGTAGGTTTCTCTTAAACAAGGTTAAGTCCTATTCTTTCACCTAACTAAACATTGGGAAGATAAGGACTGAGCTTGTGATCAAGCTACTGATCACTTGTTTATTCCCTAATGCTAATTAGGTATGATTCAGATGTATAGCTAAGGTTTTATCAAGTCTCTTTATTCACTAATCAAGTAAACCCTAATTACAACTTGTAACAGAAAATGATTGAATTCAAAGATGAAGCAGACAAAATAGATTATGGAAATATAAAGAATGAGGCTCAGAGATCATGCACCTAGAAATTGAGGACCAACTGGACTAGGGCACCCGCTCATTAGTCTCGAAAGTGTCTGGATCCAAAATTTCAAATTTTTCGTGACGACTATATCTGTAATATCAACCTTCTTGTAACTCCTTTTCACCGTATCCTACAAAACATGATTTGCACCTACAAAAGGAGGAGAAAGATGTTGTGGCTATATAGGAGCTTGCCTCAGTCAAGCCCCATTTTTGATATTCCTACCTCAACAATAGCCAGAGATAAAGATTTACAGAAGTGTGTGCAAACCTAATAAAGTGTATGTAGAAATATCAAACCCTAGATGTCTCAATCAAGGGAAGATCAATTACTTGCTTTGATTCAGTAAACATGAACAACTTCACCTCAAGGAGATGAAAACAAATGAAGACTTGCATGAACAAGAAGGTGAATCAAAAATGTCTGCGAAGGATCTCCAAGCTCAATGTTGGAGGCTTCAACCCTTCTCCCGATCATGCAAAAGGTGTGCAAACCCTTGGAAGAGCAAGATAGTATCAAGATCTTAATTCCTAATCTCCATCCATGGTCTCCATGATAGCAAATTCAAATAACTTTAAAGAGCTTCAATAAGTCACTGATCTTCAATGACAATTTCAGCACAGATTTGGCATCAAACTTGCATAAAAATTGTGTGTGATCAAATGATTTTCAGATGTCTTTTTATATCTAACTTTAGGGAAATTCAAAATTTGAAATATCATCTCAATATCACGTGAAAATGAAAATTTGAAAATGGAATCCCAAGGTGCTCGGCAGGAACTAACACCTCGCCAAGATTCAAAATCCTGAAAAATGGGATAGGACTAGGGCGCAGGTGCCCGAATCTAGGTCCCCATTTTCTGACTAGATCTGTATCTAGGGGGTCCTAGGGACCCATAATTCAAATTCTCTTTTCAGGTTCCATCAATAGCTATCTCAGAAAATGAATATTTTGCAACTAGACACTAGCTAATCAGGGTTTCGGGAAGGTCAAAAACAAAGAGGTTGAGAGGTCACCAAAGGCAAGGAGCTAAACCAAGGAAAATTGTACCATTCCATACAGGAGGACAATTTCCAACATAACATTTAGCCCCCACTTTAGTGGCCATATGACACTATGTGCATATGCAACTAAAGGAAAGTAAGTGCATCAATCATGAAAAGGATACCCAAAAGGATACTGTAGAGGAAGCCGAAGTGTTGTCATTGAGAAGGAAGAAGCCCCCAAGTCTGCAATCTTGCAAGAGCACAAAGTTAGGAACCGGAACCTGCAAAGGAACACTTGTCAGAAAATCAAAAATCAAATCAACCTGCAACCACCACCAATGGGTCAATACAAAAACACTAAGGAGGTTGAGTGATGAGACATGATGAGGGAGAAAATTGAGGGGGATATATGCCCCCCTTATTTCTGCTTACTTAGTCTAAAAAGGAGAAACAAGGAGATATCCACACACGTCGATTTGAAAAATGTGTTATGAGGGTTGTTTGAGGAAACAATGCTCAAGCACAACACATTGGGTGAGATAAGGAGCAAAACCAGGATTCCAATGCAACAAACAACATGGAAATTTGAGTTTGACAGCTCAAGATAGAAGCTCAAAAGTGAAAGAGGGATAGATCTTTTTTTACTGCTTATTATGTTTATGTGAGAGTCTAATATCTATCTTATTTTTTGTTTTGCAATCAGGACTGACTCTTGGCGAGACTTTGTGAGTCACGTCATAGCGGACATAGTACGTTTAGATGTATTTGAGGGTGCGGGTGGGGTATTCGCCACGACCATCCGCTAGGCGACATGTGGTGATATTTATCCTTTTATTAGGTATAGGATGACTATAGAGGCTATTCTAGAGCAATCTGCACAGGAGAGAGGAGAGTTACAACAAAGAGCTAAGTGCATCGAGATGAGCTTCAGGGGTAGTAGGATTAGACAGTAGTGTTGCCTACATCAGAGAGAGAGCTAGTCGTCAATGAGTTCTTATTGCTTGAGGTCCGTCAAGCGAGAGCTGACAGAGACAGGGCTCAGGTTGAGAGAGATCAGTACCATCATATGTACCCGGAGGCACACAAGGAGGTGATAGGGCTGAGAGGTGAGATCAGGGGGTTATGATCGCGAAGTGTCTCTGGGAGTCATTTGCAATCCATAGCCACACATGGTCAAGCTTGTGTCACGCACACACCACAAGGCCCTGAGGGGATAGGTGACCAAGATTCAGCTATGTGATGTGTATATATTATGTACTACAACATCCCATTTTGTTATGAGGGATAGTTGACTTGGATGTATATTTGCAACTGATCATTATATATAATGTTTACTTTTTGTCAATGTGCAATGGTTTGAATCTATCACATGTGATTTTTGTAGAATGCAACTGGTGATGAATTTCAAAGGCTAATATGGAAATGTAATTAATGCTAATGTGATATACTGATAATTCTTTTCAGAACATATAGTAACAACACAATGATTAAAATTTCACATATAACCCAAATTTCCATGCTATGTTCAGTTAATACAAAAGTGATCTAAGCAAAGAGTATATAAGCAAGATACATAATGATTAACCAAGCAAATATGTAATGTTAAATGAATTAATACAAAATAATATCTTGTTGAAATTGAAGCTAATCTATCTAATAAATTTGCTTTATAATATTTAACATTCAAGTCTTAAGCATGGAATTTCTTGAGGTGCACAACCTTAATAGGTTGCTTAAGCGGCGTACCTTGTTCATCAACTAGTTGATACGCTCTTGATCCAAAGGACACAGTTACTATGTATGGTCTGAGCTAATTAGGGTTGAACTTACCTTTTTCTCCAAGAGGTGCATTTATATTGCGTTGATTTTCATAAAGTACCAAGTCCCCAACGTCAAATGAATGTTGTATGACATGTTCATTGTATGATCGTTGTATGCTTTTCTGATGAGCCTTTGAGGTGCTCAAAGCGTTTATTCGTCTTTCATCAAGAATCTCAAGTTCTTGTAGTCTTTTCTCACATTTAGTATCATCATCAATAATGTCCCTTAGGGAGATCCTCAATAAAGGGATTTCTAACTCCAAAGGCATTATTGCGTCCGCACCATAGACAAGGTTATACAGTGTATTGCCAGTAGTCGTATGAATACTTGTCTTATAGGCCCATAATGCATAAGATAATTGAATGTGCTAATCCTTTTGATGTTTATTAATAGTCTTTCATAGAATCTGTCTAATAATTTTATTGGAAGCTTCTGCTTGGCCGTTTGATTGAGGATAATAAGGCATAGAGAAGTGATGTTGAATATGATATTTTTCGAGAAATTTCTTCACATATTTGTTCTTAGATGGTGTATCATTGTTTGAAATGAGCGAGGAACGTATTCCAAATCGAGAAACAACATTATCTTGTATAAACTGACAAATTATGTTAGCAGTCGTGGATCGCAAGGGGACAACTTCAACCCACTTTGTGAAGTAATCAGTGGCAGTAATGATAAATGTATGCCCTTGGGAGGATGGTGGGGAGATTTTACCAATTAGGTCCAAGCCCCAAATAGAAAATGGCCAAGGTGAAACTTGTGCATGAAGTTCTTGAGCGGGAGCTCGGATTAGGAATGGTTCCATCATGTAAATAATTGAATATGTAGGAGAACCATTCATCAATATATGTATTACCACAGAGTTTTGAATTCACAACTATAGGATCTTTGATTGTCGGTGTTTTAAGATTATGGATAACGAAAGTAAATTCCTCAGGAGAATCATCAGGGGATATAAAGGAAGTTGTGCTTACCATTGCATCTGCATGTTGATTGTCTTTCCTGGGAATAGATTTTATTGAAAATGATGTGAATTATTTTAAGAGAGCTAATGCAAATTCACGATACTAAGATAATTTGTCATGCTTAGTTTTATACGATCCAATTATTTGTTGTACGATAAGCTGTGAATCGCCATATATTATAATATTTTTTATATTAAGAGTCATAGCAGTGCAAAGTCCTACAATGATGGCTTCATATTCAGTGATGTTGTTTGTGGATTAGAAATCTAAGCTATACGACATAGGAATCGGCTTACCTGCAGGGGGTATTAATATGACACCCGCACCGGAGCCGGTTTGACATCTTGATCCGTCGAAATACAATTCCCATTTATCATCCTTAGTAATTGTTAAAATTTGGTCATCAGGAAATATGTCATGATTTTGTGTAGTAAAAGGTGAAGGATCTTCAGCTAACTGATCAGCTAACGCTTGCCCTTTTATTGCTTTCTAAGAAATGAACTTAAGATCGAATTCATTTAACAACATAACCCATTTAGCAAGACGACCTGACAAATCTGTTTTTGCAAAAAGGTGTTTTAAAGGGTTAAATTTTACCATCACATGTATTTCAGCATTTAGAAGATAATGTCTAAGTTTCTATGTTGCAAACACTAAAGCTAAACAATGCTTCTCAATAATAGTGTACTGCACCTCATAATCGAGCAAAGTTCGGCTGATATAATAGACAATGCATTCTTTGCCTTCAGCATTATGTTGTGCTAACAAAGCTGCTAGGGCATTATTAGATGCTGAGATAAACAATAAGAAAGGTTTATCAGGGACGACGGGTTGTAGAACAGGAGGATTAGCCAAATAGGCCTTTAAATCTTCAAAAGATTTTTGACATTCCAAGTTCCATTGAAACTTTGAATCCTTCTTCAGTAATTGCGTAAAAGGGTGAGTCCTATCCACGAGTTGTGAAACAAATCGGCGGATGGCCTGTATCTTCCCTTGCAAACTATGAAGTTGGGATATGTTCTTAGGTGTTGGCATATTAACAATTGCGTCAATCTTCTTTGTATCCACTTCAATACCATAGTTTGAAACAATAAATCCTAACAATTTTCCACTGTATACACCAAAAACACATTTACGAGGATTTAATCGCACGTTATATTTCCTGATGCGTTCAAAGATTTGTTGAAGATTCGTAGCATGATCTTGGCGACGAATAGACTTCACCAAGATGTCATCAACATAATCTTCTAAAATATTGTGCATGTAATCATGAAATATAAGGGTCATGCCTCATTTATAAGTAGCTCCTACATTCTTAAGTCCAAACGGCATGACTACCCGGCAAAATGTACCCCAAGATGTTATAAAAGTTATTTTATACTGATCTTGAGGGTTAATTAAAATTTGATTATATCCTGAAAAACCATCCATGAAAGAGAGTAATTCATGGCCAGCTATAGAATCGATAATCATATCAATGTTAGGAAGTGGAAAATCATCTTTCAAAGATGCAAGGTTCAAATCTCAAATGTTCGTACACATTATTATACGACCATCGGGTTTAGCAACGGTGACGATGTTCAAGATCCAAGGTGAATAGTCAATAGGGCGGATAAAGCCAGCTTGTCGAAGCTTTTCTATCTTAGCTTTAACAAGCAATGCAACCTTATGATTCATCTTACGAATCTTTTGTTTAAATGACTTAGCATCAGATTTTAAGCTGATATTATGCATTACAACCTGAGGATCAATACCAGGCATATCTGAATAAATCCAAGCAAACAATTCAGAGAATTCATGTAATAACTTAGTCATTTCTTCCTTTTCTTCTGTATGTAAGCAATCACCAATAGGGATAACTTTTTTAGTATTATCTTTCTCCATAAAAACATCAACAGTCTTTCCATTAAGTAGAGTACTGTGGTCTAGGAGATCAGGTGATTGTGGTAGATCTACGGATTCTTCATCAGACTTTAGAGTGGCATTTATTGTGCTAGTAGTTTTTCCAAAATATGCAGTATTGTTCAAATAATAAGGTAAGCCACATTTATGATGGTAACAAGGAATATTGTCATAAGCACTTAAGAATTCTATTATCTCTTCGTCGGTTGAAAAGACATCCAAAGGAAATGCTTCTGGAGGACAACTAGTGTCAATCATCTCAGGGAATATCAAGTTAAGTGTTGATATTGTATTCACATTAAGAGTAGGATGTCTACGGGCTTTAGATTCCTTGAAAGGATTATATCCAATGCCACTTGAGTAATCTCGCGAAGCAGATTCTATAGGGATTTTGATTCCTTGTTGATTAATACCACAACCATTACCTACATAATCGCAATTTTTATTAAGGATCTAAAATACTCGACCATAAAGAGAGCCATTTCTTTGGAAGAAGGTGGGGCTTCATAAGTATCATAATATGTGGTGTAAGTAAAAGTATTATCTGCATTTGTTACCAAAGAAGCTTTATGTTTATCATTCAAAGCATGAGATGATATTGATGCAATATTTGATGTTTCGGGGACGGGGTTTTAAACTTTATATTCTCCCATGGAAGAAGATGTAAAATCTAATGAACCCCAGTCATCACCAAGGAATGCATTTGATTGCTTAGACTCTTGCACACCATTGTTTGGGGCAAGAGAAGTTGACGAGCCAACTTTCAAATTGTTTATAATTTTAAGACAAATAACTTGTTTTTGTGATTCAATTTGCAAACAATTATCAGGTTCAAGATCAACATGAATAGTATGCAACTTATCTTTGAATATGTATTTAATTAAATGGTTTAAAGTAGAAGGGACTGCCCCCAATGCATGGATCCAAGGTCTGCCAAAAATCATGTTATAAGATAGAGAACAAGGCATGACATGAATCAGGGTAGGCGCAATCACAAGTTCTACTTGTACAGGTAGAGTTATAGTGCCCACAGATTGTCCTCCAACATTGTCAAAGCCATGAATACTTAACGTTTCCATCTTAATCAAAGATGTATCAACTTTGATCTTATGTAATAAATTAAGGCCATAAACATTAAGAGTTGATCCATTGTCAATCATAACTCTCTTAACCAGTGTCTTGTTGATTGTAACGAAGATAATCAAAGGATCATACTGATTTTGAACTTCAAGAGATGGAAACTCATGTTGTTGAAACAAAATGTCTGTCTTCATCTCATGCATACAATCTAATAGAGCTGCTACAGCATTTGGCTTGACAGCAGGTGGGATAATCACCTTTTGCAAAGCTTCTTGGAGCATTCCATGGTAAGTAGGCAAAGTTTGTATAAGCTACCAAAGAGATATCTTTGCAGGAGTAGCACGAAGTTGCTGTACAAGATCATAGTCTTGACCAACCTTTTGTGTTAAACGAGGTGCTTGAGGAAGCATAGGTTGAGAAGATGGTAAAGATATCAGAATGCTCGGTTGTTGTTTGCTTTGTTTATTATTCTGAGTGTTATATGCATGAGCAACCACATTATGAGTAGGTTGTTGTGAATTTAGACGTGTTATTTGTTTAGCATAGGTGTAAATGTGACCAGGAGGTCAAGAAGAAGGTGGAAGACCTCTAACAGTAAGCACTGGTTTAGAAGGTGGTTTAACCACATCCAAACATAAGGTGACCATAATTTTTGGTTTCCTAGAATCTTCCTTAGTTTTAGGAACATAAATTGCATTTACAACCCTTTGAAATAATGATAGTTTAGAAGTCGTAGTGGATTGTTCAATTGAGATAAAGTCCTCAAGGGCTTCATCTAACATATCAAAGTCATCACAACTAAACATCTCATCATATACATGAAAATCTTGCAAAAAATAATTTGACATTTTAACATGCTCTAATTAACCCAAGATTTAAATGTAAAATGATGTTGTATGCACTTTTTTCATATATAAAAATGAAACACTATGCAAAACACCAAGTTATAATTTCCAACTCTTTTAGTGAAAAGATAAAGAATATCATTCAAAATTCAATGCATGCACTTTAACAAAAGAGGGTTTGCAATATAAGTGTGTTTTAGGACAACAAACTAATTTAGATCTAATGTTTAAAAGGATGCAAATTCTTTAAAGCTCAGGTTCACCAAAATGTTTAGGGTGAAAAACTAGTTGTCTCTTAAACAAGGTTAAGTCTTATTCTTTCATCTAACTAAACATTGGGAAGACAAGGACCGATCTTGTGATCAAGCTAATGATAACTTGTCTATTCCCTAATGCTAATTAGGTTTGATTCGGATGTATAGCTAAGGTTTTATCAAGTCTCTTTATTCACTAATCAAGTAAACCCTAAATACACCTTGTGAGAGAAAATGACTAAATTTAGAGATGAAGCAGATAAAACAGATTACGAAAATGTAGAGAATGAGGCTCAAAGATCATGCACCCAGAAATTGAGGACCAACTGGACTAGGGTGCTCTCTCATTAGTCCTGTAACCTTTCATTTGTAAAAATCTTCTGCACCAGCTGCCAAATAACCTCTAATAGCTCCCAGATCTCAGAGAATCTCCCCAGTTGGACTAGAGCATCCGCTCATTAGTCCCGAAAGTGTCAGGATCTGAAATTCTAAAATTTCGTGATGACTGTATCTACAATATCCACCTTCTTGTAACTCCTTTTCACTGTATCCTGCAAAACACGATTTGCACCTACAAAAGGAGGAGAAAGATGTTGTGGCTATATAGGAGCTTGCCTCAATCAAGTCCTATTTTTGGTATTCCTACCTCAACAATAGCCAAAGATAAAGATTTGTAGAAGTGTGTGCAAACCTAATAAAGTGTATGCATAAATATCAAACCCTAGATGTCTCAATCAAGGGAAGATCAATCACTTGCTTTGATTCAATAAACACGAACAACTTCACCTCAAGGAGATGAAAACAAATGAAGACTTGCATGAACAAGAAGGTGAATCAACAATATCCACAGAGGATCTTCAAGCTTAATGTTGGAGGCTTCAACCCTTCTCCCGATCATGCAAAAGGTGTGCAAACCCTAGGAAGAGCAAGATAGTCTTAAGATCTTTATTCCTAATCCCCATCCATTGTCTCCATGATAGAAAATTCAAATAACTTTCAAGAGCTTCAACAAGTCACTAATCTTCAATGGCATTTTCAGCAGAGTTTTGGCATCAAGCTTGGATAAAAATTGTGTGTGATCAAATGATTTTCAAATGTCTTTTTATATCTAAATTTAGGGAAATTCAAATTTTGAAAAAACATCTTGATATTGTGTGAAAACAAAAATTTAAAAACAGAATCCCGAGGTGCTTAGTGGGAGCCGACACCCCGCTAAGATTTAAAATCCTAAAAAATGGGGCAAGACTAGGGCACGGGTGCCCGAGTCCAGGCCCCCATTTTCTGACCAGATCTATATCTAGGGTGTCCTAGGGACCCATAATTTAAATTCTCTTTTCAGTTTCCATTAATAGTTATCTCAGAAAATAAATATTTTGCAACTAGACACTAGCCAATCAGGGTTTTAGGAAGGTAAAAAAAGAGGTTGAGAGGTCACCAAAGGCGAGGAGCTAAACTAAGGGAAATTGCACCATTTCATATAGGAGGACAATTTACGACGTAACATCTTGATAGGGTGTTGTTAGCATAACATCTTTTCCTTTGCATTAGATTAGTTGTTTATTGCTTTCAATAGATTAATATTTTTCTCTAGATTAGACTATCATTTCCTTTCCTTAGAGTAGGATTCGAAAACAATTTTGGAAAAATACAAAAACATAGATTAACTTGCATAAAAAATCATATAGACTTGCATTCATATTTCCTTTTGTAGTAATTAGATGATCTTTACTTATTGAGAAAAGAACAAAAATATTGCTTGCATTCATATAGTTGCATACATTCAAAAACACAAAAAAAAACTAGGAAAACTTAGAACAATTAAACCCTTGGTTTCATCACAAGGTATTGCTAAACATTCATGTACAAGAGTAAACCCTTGGTTTCATCACAAGATAAATCCCACATACAAAATCACAAGTCAAACCCTAGGTCAAACTCTAGGCCAACTTTGGTCAAACACTCTACTTCTTCCTCAAGCATACGAATGTGCCCAAGAATTAGAGGAGAGTGGATTAGATCAATTCTTGAGGAATTAGAAGAAATCAACCCTAGACCACAACACATCCAAACAATTGAAGAACAACAACATATCCTCAAGGTTGTGCAACAAGACAATCAAATACAAGTACTTCAAGCCCACAAGGAAAGATTACAATATCCTAGGTTCATCAACAAACATAATAGCTTACCCACTAGGCATTGGAATCTAAGAAACCCAAATAGTGTTGAAAGGCACAAGACAACTGAGAGGGGGGTGAATTAGTTGTATCAAAAGCTTTAAATTCTTTAAAGCAAAATCACTTTTACATTCACTTAATCAAACTCCTTATTCTGTTATGAACATTAAACATGAATAGAAGAATTAAAACATGAACACATCAACACCACGCACACATGAACACCATATTTTTACGTGGAAAACCCTAAACAGGGAAAACCCACGGTGAGTGTTAGCTCACAATATAATGTAGTAACAATACTGAATATCAAAAGTGGCTCACTGCCCAAAAGAATGGCTCACTGCCCAAAAGAATGGCTCACTGCCAAGAGGTGGCTCACTACCGAGGGCTAGCTCATTGCTAGGGTTGAACTGATATATTAGCATCTACACCATGCCTAAGTTTAGTTCCATTGAAGAGCAATACAACTCCTATGCTCTGGTCTGCTTTTACAATTTAGTCTTTATCTTCGCATCTTCGCAACTCAACCCCCCAATCACGAATTCATTACATGCATTTATACCTATCATCAACCTTGGAATGTACATCAAGGTAGGCATTACATTCTATAACCATTGGAACTATCTCCAAGGTTGACATACATAAATAAATCAAATTAGGACTAGCCCTAAACAAACTTGTGGAGTAAATGAATGAAGGATGAACACATCATGGCTTATCTTGGACCCAAATTCATCTTCACACACTTACACATGCTTCTACAATCCATGATTCACCTCTGCAACAAATGTGACTAACCGGGTCGGCTAGAACTTGTGCACATATCAAGAACACTTGGAAACATGCCTTCAACACATTCTAGAGTCATCCATGAACAACATAGAGTCACTTGGGAGTCATCAAATCCAACCGCAACAAATCTCACTTGAAGACAATAAATATCACTTGAAGATACATCATAGACTGCTTCTCAACAGACACTGTCAAACTCTTCTAATCACTAACTTTCCTTCCGGAGCACCAAATGACAAATCCTTTGGAATGAAGATGAATAAGGACCTTATGAAATTAAGTCCAGAACCACAAACCCAAAATCCAATTTACGGAGAAATTTAGAGCAAAACACTTTCTCCTAGTCACTCTGCAAACCTTACCTGACACAGTCTTCAAACAGGTGAATAGAACTTTTTCTGCACAGTGATCCGGACCACCAAAACATGGATTTAGCATCTTCAAACACTTCACTAGATCATATCCAAATCTCATACTCTAGTCTTCAATATAAATAAAATGCGGACCAAAATGCTCAGACAGTGTTCTTTAATCAAGCAATATCAGATGCTATAGTTGACACAAATGACAACATAGACATGTTGACATCAATGACAACACCAGTTAGCACATACTTGCAACAATCTCCCCCTTTATCATTGATGGCAACATATGATGTGAAAAACATGTTCTACCATCAATACACAATTCTACATCAGAACTCCCCCTTTCTTTTTACACTTATGTAATCTTACTCCCCCAGAGTTTTTCACATGATTTCTCTCCCCCTTTAACATCAATGGCAAAGGGAATCACATCTCTTCTATTGCACATACTTGCACAATACTACTCTGATAAGCTTGAAATCATTTTTACTCCCCCTGAATGCAATCAATCATCTCAAACCACTACTTGTTCCCCCTGAGAGGTAGCCTCCAGTCATCAGTCCAAAAAGAGAAATGTACTTTGAAGCACATTGGACTGATGCATCTTCTTATGCATCTAGTTCAAGAAAGAAGGGGCAATAACCCCCAATTTCTCTCGGAGATACTCAAATGTGTCTTTTGGAAGAGACTTAGTGAATATATTAGCAACTTGATCTTTTGTAGGCACATACTCAAGCTTCACCTCATTTTCTGTAACTTTCTCCCTCAAAAAGTGATATTTGATTGAAATATTTTGTCTTTGAATGCATTACTGGATTCTTTGAAATATTTATGGCACTTATATTATCACATAGAATAGGAATTGGCCCATCATACTCAACTTTGATGTCCTTCAAGGTTTGCTTCATCCATAACACCTGAGTACAACATGATACTGCAACAATATATTATGCTTCTACAGTAGACAAGGACACTGATTCCTATTTCTTGCTATGCTAGGATACTGCCTTATCTCCAGTGAAGAATTTACCTCCACTTGTGCTTTTCCTGTCATCAACATATCTGGCCCAATCTGCATCTGTATAGGCAATTAAAGAAAAATCATTATTTTTAGGATACCACAAGCCATGATTAGGAGTGCCCTTCAAATACCTGAGTATCATCTTTACTGCCATCACATGTGATTCTCTAGGATCTGATTGAAATTTGGCCACAAGATAGATTACATGCATGATATCTGGTCTGGTAACAGTTAGGTAAATCAATCCTCCAATCATTGATGTGTACTTGCTTTGATATGCCTTAGAAGATTTATCATTCTTGCTTAGTTTACAACTAGTAACCATAGGAGTGCATATCGGTTTAGAGTCCTCCATTCTAAACTTCTTCAACAATTCCCTGACATACTTTGATTGAGAAATAAAAATGTCTTTGTCTATCTGATTGATTTCCAATCCAAGAAAGAAGTTCATCTCACCACACATAGACATCTCAAATTATTTTTGTATTTCATTTGCAAAATTCTTGCACATTTCTTCATTTCCACCAAATATGATATCATCTACATATACCTTAATAACTAGGATTCGATCTTTGCTTACCTTGATATACAAATTACTATCTACGGATCCTTTGCTAAAACCCAGCTGCAACAGATACTTATCTAATCTTGCATACCAAGCTCTTGGAGCTTGCTTCAATCTGTACAAGGCCTTCTTCAATTTGCATACCATGTTTGGTTTGTCTGATAGCTGGAACCCCTCCGGTTGCTCTATGTAGATTTCTTCTTCTAGCTCACCATTTAGGAAGGCAGATTTCACATCCATCTGATATACTTTGAAATTTTTGTGTGCTGCAAATGCCGAAAATAATCTAATAGCTTCCATTCTTGCCATCGGAGGATAGGTCTCTTCATAATCAATTCCTTCAACTTGGGAGTAGCCTTTACATACAAGCCTTGCCTTATTTCTCACAACTTCACCAACTTCATTCAGTTTGTTCTAGAAAACCCATTTTGTTCCAATCACATTCTTGTTTGCAGGTCTGGGGACAAGTTCCCAAATCTTGTTCTTCTCGATCTGTAGTAGTTCTTCCATTGCCTTGACCCAATGCTCATCATTGCATGCTTCATTTACTATTTTAGGTTCCTCTTTTGAAAGTAGATAGTGATTTACTTGTTCTTCTACAATCCTGCTTCTTGTCATCACACCTTTCCTTTTGTCACCAATAATTTGATCTTCAAAATGATCTCTTTGCACATACCTTGGAGTTTTAGGAATTCTTATTAGATCTTCAACTTGAGCTTCTTCTTCTTCTGGAGTAGTTTGTACTTCTTTCTGAACTTCCTCGTCTTTGCGCTTTTCAACCTTTTATGTATCAGTAGGTTCATCTGACTCATATTCATCTAGTTGGATGTCTTCGTATACCTTCACATTTGCACTTTCAATGATCTTTCTCAGTCTTTTGTTATAACACCGGTAAGCCTTGCTCTTGGTGGAGTACCCAAGGAATATTCCTTCAACACATCTAGCATCAAACTTTCCTAATTCTTCATCTCTTCTAATGTAGCATTTGCTTTCAAAAACCTTGAAGTATTTGACAGTAGGAGTTCTACCATACCACAGCTCATAAGGTGTCTTTGTTTCTTCTGCTTTGACTTGCACTCTGTTCTGAATGTAGACAGTAGTGTGTATTGCTTCTTTCTGGTATACTTTTGGTAGGTCTACTTCCTTGATCATTGCTCTGGCAACGTCTTGAATAGCTTTATTCTTCCATTCAACAACTCTATTTTATTTAGGAGTTCGGGGAGAAGACAAATGTCTCTTTATTCGATGTTCTTCATAAAAAGCATTGAACTCACTTGAAGTAAACTCACCTCCTCTGTCAGACCTTAAACAATTGATTCTCGAATCCAACACATTTTCAACCATAGCTTTGAATGCTTTGAACTTATCTAGTGCTTCTACTTTTTCTCTAAGGAAAGTAACCCAAGTCATTCTTGAAAATCATCAATAAGAAGCATAAAATACCTTTCACCTTGCATACTTCTTGTTCTTGTAGGACCACACAGGTCTGTATGCACTAGCTCCAGTAAACTAGTAGAGGATTGTTCTTTGCTTTCGAAGGTAGTCTTTGTCATCTTCCCAAACTGACATTCTCTGCATATAGCATTAATAGGCTTCATAATCTTGGGCAGGTCTCTTATAGCTTGAGCAGTGCTTATTCTTACCAGATTATCCTATGCCATAGCCAACTTTCATTTGTCTTAGCCAACAAACAACATTTTTAGCACCTTTCAAATGATAAACATTACCATGAGTCTTCTTACTAGCAACAATTAAGGTTCCAGAGCTATTTTGTATTTTACACTCATTGTCCTTGAACACAAGATTATACCCTTTGTCACACATTTTTCCAACACTTAAAAGATTATGCTTTAGGCCCTTGACATAAAGAACATCATCTGTATTATGCTTGCCATCAAAAGTGATAGATCCATTTCCACAAATCTTACCAGCTGCATCATCACCAATCCTAACCAGTCCTCCATATTTTTCAAACTTAACAAACTTACTCTTGTCTCCTGTCATGTGATTTGAACATCCACTGTCTATGATCCAATCATCTTCCTTTTTAACATGAAATGCAGACAACTCTCCTGAACTTCCTTCCTTCACACAGCTAGCAAGATTAGATGAACCAGGTTCTTCTTTAAGTGCAATAAACAAACATTCACTACTATTACCATCATCATAATTAGATTCATCATCGGTTACACCATCATCATCTCTAACATAGTAACTCTTTCTTACCATCTTTCCTTTACTTTCATTGATTCTCAAGGCTCTGTTAGGACATCTTGAAGCATAGTGATCAATTTACCACAATTGAAGCATTTAAAAGGTAACTTACCTTTGAACTTTCCTCTACTGCCCCTTTTTATTTTGCTTGCAAAATTGGCTTCAAGCTCTGCAAAGTCTTCATCATTTGATTCCACATCATATTTCTCTGATCTAGCAATCTTAGTTTCTTCCTTGGCCTTGAAAGCAGTCTCAGTTTTCACAAGGCCATCAGTAGTACCAAACTCTCTTATCTCAAAAGCAGTTAGTTTACCAAGCAATTGATCTTTTGAAAGCTTGCCCATCTCAAGTAACTCTTCAATGACAGATACCTTGTGACTATAAGATTTGGGAAGAGTTCTGAGTATCTTATTTGTAACATCCTCATCCTTTAATTCTCCACCAAGACCCTTGATGCTGCTGACAACTTCATCAATCTTTTGTAAATAACTTATTATGTTTTGATCTTCAACCATTCGCATGGTTTCATATGTGGTCTTCAAGTTCTACAATTTGGCCTTCTTGACAGATGCATCACCTTCATAGATTTTCTTTAATTTTTCCCAGATCTCATAAGCAGTTTCCATATTCACAACTATTGCCATTTCAGTGGTAGGCAGGGCATTTAATAGAGCATTTTTAGCATTATGATTAGCCTCAAAATATTTAATCTCTTCTTCAGACTCCAGACCATCTTTAGGTACTATGTATTTATCTTTAACCATTATCCAAACATGATAACCAATAGAAATGAGATAAATTTGCATTCGTACCTTCTAGTAGGCATAGTCAGATCCATCAAACTGAGGAATGTCTTTCTTGTGTGCCATCTTGGATCTACCTTAAGCTGTTAGGATTTCCTTTAAGGAACCTACTCTGATACCAATTGTTGAAAGGCACAAGACAACTAAAAGGGGGGATGAATCAATTGTATCAAAAACTTTAAGTTCTTTAAAGCAAAATCACTTTCACATTCACTTACTAAAACTCCTTATTCTATTATGAACATTAAACATGAATAATAGAATTAAAACATGAACACATCAACACCATGCACACATGAACACTAGATTTTTACATGGAAAACCCTAAACAGGGAAAAACCACGATGAGTGTTAGCTCATAATATAATGTAGTAACAATAGCGAATATCAAAAGTGGCTCACTGCCCAAAAGAATGGCTCATTGACAAGAGGTGGCTCACTACTGAGGGTTGGCTCACTACCGTGGTTGGCTCACTGCCAGGGTTGAATTGATATATTAGCATCTACACCATGCCTGAGTTTAGTTCCATTGAAGTGCAATACAACTCCTCTACTTTGTTATGCTTTTAAAATTCACTCTTTATCTTCGCATCTTCACAACTTAACTCCCCAATCACGAATTCATTACATACATTTATACCTATCATCAACCTTGGAATAAACATCAAGGTAGGCATTACATTCTGTAACCATTGGAACTATCTCCAAGGTCGGCATACATACAAAAATCAAATTAGGACTAGACCTAAACAAACTTGCAGACTAAATGAATGAAGGATGAACACATAATGGCTTAGCTCAGACCCAAATACATCTTCACACACTTGGACATGCTTCTACAATCCATGATTCACCTCCATAACAAATGTGACTAACCAGGTCGACCAAAACTTGTGCACATATCAAGAACACTTAGAAACATGCTTGCAAGATCTTCATTGTAGCTTGCAGATCAATCACATGCCTTCAACACATTTTGGAGTCATCCATGAACAACATAGAGTCACTTGGGAGCCATCAAATCCAACTGCAACAGATCTCACTTGAAGACAACAAATATCACTTGAAGATACATCTTAGACTGCTTCTCAACAGACACTATCAAACTTTGCTAATCACTAACTTCCCTTTCGGAGACCAAATGACAAATCCTTTGGAATGAAGATGAATAAGGACCTTATAAGCTTAAGCCCGGAACCGCAAAGCCAAAATCCAATTTGCAGAGAAATGCGGAGCAAAACACTTTCTCCCTATCACTCTGCAAACCTTACCTGGCACAATCTTCAAACTGGTGAATAGAACTTTTTCTGCACAGCGATCCAGACCACCAAAATATGGATTTAGTATCTTCAAACATTTCTCTAGATCATATCCAAAGCTCATACTCCAGTCTTCAATATAGAGAAAATGCGGACCAAAATGCTCAAACAATGTTCTTTAATCAAGCAATACCAGAAGATATAGTTGACACAAATTACAACACATACATGTTGACATCAATGACAACACCAGTTAGCACATACTTGCAACAAATAGGAGACACATCACAAGTTACTCTTTGGGTCATACTATTATCTCAACAACCACAACCATAGAAAGGGCTCGACAACTAGCAAACAACACAAGGCCCTAGAACAGGCTAATCGCTCTCCACGATGTTCTTCTCCTACGAGAACAAAACCACCCTTGGTGTTTCCTCTGCTCAACTGGCTCTTGCCACAAGAGAGGGAGTGGATTGGAGGTTGCCTATGGCAAGGAGAGGGTTCGTGTGCACATCAAGGCTGACTCACCCACGAGTCATGTTTCAAGTAACACAATGGCTAAAAACCATATTGCTTAACGAGATGAAAAAAGTGTTGTCACCTAAACACATAGAAGAACCTGAGCATGAAGAATCTCTCATGATGAAAATAGTGTTATTAAAACCAATCATGGAGGAGAACGAACCATTGCAAAGGAATACTTTTTTTAAAACCATAAGTAAATCGAGAGGTGAGTGATGCAAAGTTATAGTTGATAGTGGTGGTATAGATAACTTGGTTTCTAATGAAATAGTATAACATTTGGGATTAAAACAAAAAGAGCATCCAAGCCCATATCAAAGTTTTTTGTTACATAAGGGACATCAAATTATGGTAAATGAACAATTTTAGTGAGTTTGTAGATTGGTTCCTACAAGGATGATATTCTATGTGATGTTATGCTAATGGAAATCAATCACATCTTGTTAGGGATACCCAAAAATTTGATAGGGAGGTTGTGTATGATGGTAGAAAGAACATTTATATGATTGTAAAGGATGGGAGGAAGCTTACCTTAAGTTCATTGAAAGAAAGGGAGAAATGGACAACAATCCTACAATGTGTTTGAACATAGAAAAATAGTTAGAAAGCAATACAAGAAGTTGAGTGGTACAAAAAATGGGTAAATTGAGAAGTTCAAATAATGTGAAAGGAAGTGATGTCGAGTCTATGTAGAAATTGCCCAAAGAAGTGAATGAAGACTTAAAGAAGAACACCAATAATCACTAGAAACATTTAGATTTCAAGATTAAGTTCTAAAATTTCAAGTTGGGGAGTTAGTGTTTGCTCATGTATGGAAAGAGAGGTTCCTTAAAGGAGTTCATGATGATTTAAAATGGAAGTTACAAGGACCATGTTAGGTCTTGAAGAAATTTGCAGTGGGTGTTTATGATATAGAGATTTCAAAAGGAGTAGATGTTCCACCAATTTTTAATATGACAAACTTCTATCCTTGTTATGTAGGACAAAATAGTGAAGAATCAAATGAAAACTCAGATGAAAAAATGGATAAGTGATGCAACAATCACTTAAAAAGAAGTTAGAGGGAAAGCGCAGGTAGGATATGGGGAGACAAAGAAAAAATAGATGGATGAAGAGGTCATTTGGATCAAAAGTAAAGATGGAATTTTGGTCCCAAGTTTTCTCTAAATGCCCATGAGCCTCAAACTCATGGGACATTTTCTCTACCTAGCATGTTTGATGTAGGAGCATCTAGGTTCATAGGTAATCTCACATCACCAAAAGAATAGTAGTTGAGTTTATTTTCAAATTTTTGTTTTTTGTTGTGTGTTTGTCCTTTTGTCATTCATGATAACTTATTTGGTTTGAGAGAGTTGTAGGATGGTTTTAGGCTCTTATATGTTACAAAGTCAATTGCAACAATGATTACATTCATCATTATGCTATTTCAAACAAAAAAATAGGTTGTTAGAAATCTATCTTTTATAAATGGGGTTGCTTCAAAAAGTGTTGCAAGAGTTGTATGTGTAGAAATTGCAAAAACTACATTAAGCTATAGGAGCTGTGTGTTTACTTGCTATTTCGAGGAAGCTAAAAGAAGATTGCCAGTTCTCATGTTCTACAAAAAAACACTATAGTAGTGTTAAGAGTTATCGAGGTGTTATTTTAAACTAAAGATTAGGCTACTACATGTTTATCTTTTATTTATGGGGTTGTTATAAAAGTGCTTTAGGAGTTGTGTGAGTCGTATAAGTTGTGACAAGGACTATGAGTCAGCTACAAGAAGGCAACATGATTGATTTTTAGTGTTTCACTTCTCAAGGTAGTGATAATAATTTATAAATCTTTGTGTTGAGTTGTATGCTGACTATATGTCATACTTGCTATTGCTTTATGTAATATTGTTACTACTTTAGAAGGTTGAGAGATTATGCCTAGCCTCAACATTGGCTTACCTTTTGATTTTGTTTTCCATATGTCATCTTTCTAAAAGAGGTTTTATCTTATTATTTACTAACTTTGGAAGCGTAAGAACATATTAGATTATGTGTTATATATCCCTTTTAGTAATGTGGTCTACATGCAGTGTTCTATTCTACATTTTTTTGTTGTTTCCTTTACTCTTGGCCTTGATTTGAGGTAATTTGGTTTGCAAGAAAAAACTCATCACTCTAACATGGATATAACTTTTCTCATTCTTTGGAAGCTTGTGGAGATTATTTTATTTTTTCTTGTTCAGTTATTGCCTATGAAATATTTGTTGTTGTTTTCTTGGTCGCGTGGGGATTTTTGTCAATCTTCTTGGCTATTTAGCATATCATGGGTGCCATTCTTCATGATTGGGCATATGTAGTTCCCTCTAGTCTAGTGATAGGATCTAAAAAGAAGACCAAACATTTCATTGGTTGTGGCAGTTACAAGAAGATGGTTTGACACTTTAAAAAATATACATATAAAAAAAGAGGCTAGGAAAAAAGAAGAAGAGGAACAAAGAAAAGAGGGGAGAGGTCAAATAGAAGAAAATAATAGAACATGGAAGAGATCAATAAAGGTTGTGCAACAATAAATAGAGTACACTTTAGGTAGGGAATAGAGCTTGTAAATATGTGGGCAATGAGGTAAAATGCCAAAATATTGATTGTGGGTAAAATTGAACTAAATGTGAGGGGGACAAGTTCCTTGAAGCATTTGTAATTTATAAGAAAGTATATTGAGCTACAAGAAGGAAACTAAATTTTATTATTTATGTTGTTGCTTCCAATTTGTATATGTTTAAACTATTTTTACGAATGCTTACTAGTTTAGGCAGATTTTGATTAAATCCCCCTAAGCTAGACTACATTAGAAAGCTTTGCACTCTAAAATAAAATTTATTTGACTCAAGTACTCTAATTGTGTGAAAGACACGTCCTCTCCTCCTATTTTTCTTTTGGCTTCTTCCATCTACTTATTTCACATTGAAGATGACGTGAGTAATTCCTCAATTATGCTATGCACATATTTGCTCCCTTAGTGATATTTGTCTCTATATAGTTCTATTGGTGATAATCATATGGGGTTAAATTCATCAAGATAATATTTCCTCTAACACCTTTTCCCACATAGATTTGTAAAATTTATCCATAACAAATGTCTTTATTTCTTTGTTATTATTTGGACATCCATGTAAGTTGATGTTCCATTTGTTCATTCATTTGATGTTTTATTTCATGCAAGTCTTCGTTCTCTTGTTCAAAACTTATTCGATGACAACCTTAAGCCATTTATTTGCCTCCTATTCATTTTTTAGATATCCCAAGAGACAAACCATATCAATTATCTCAATAGGGAAGGTACCTATTTTGGTTCGAAGAACCTCACAAGGTACCGAAGCTTTTATTTTGAATTTGCTTATGATCAGGCATTTTGAATCCTCTCTATTTATCTCCATTTTATTTCTAAAATGCCGCTAGCCCAAAATTCACACCCATAAAGCACCACTATAATTACTAATAGACTGAATAGAATCTAAATAGTTGTCCAATCCCATAACTTAGCCTCTCTGATTCTATTTTATAATGCAAAAAATGCTCACAACCTCCCAATGTTCTATTCCTTTAGCAAGTTTCCCAACTAAGCTTATTGTTGAAGTCTATCCCAAGATATTTTTACTTTGTTACTTCTTCTAGGATACCCCCTTCAAAATAAAAGTTAAGCTAATTTTTTTTTTCTTTCAGTTGGAAAATACCATGATCTTGGTCTTGCTAGTGTTAACTTGCATACCCACCTCCTTACAAAAATGCTCTACGATATCTAAGTGTTATTGCAACATTTGAGTGGACATTGAAATTAAAATAAGGCCATCAATGTACAAAAGAAGCATCACAACATACTTTCCTTAAAGAACACCATCCCCTCCTTGTAGATTTAACTACTCTTCTAGTTTGTTGATATATAAACCAAATAAGGTAGGGGATAGAGGGCATCCTTGTTTAACCCAAATGTCACTCCTAAAACTTTCTAAAATGCATGATTAAGTTTTGATTTTTACTTGAACCCTTATAAAGTCTATGGAATGTTGCTCTATATTGCTCTTGTATGCCAAGCTATTTCTTTCTACTCCATAACTTAGTCCTAGGAACTCTGTCAAAACTTTATTGAAGTCTATTAAACAACAATAAACTTCCTCTTTTTCCGTCCATAACTTTTCAATGATATACCTCAAAACAATGCCATGATCTATTACTGAGTGTTTTGGTCTAAAACTTGCTTGCCCTTTTGCCCTTTTATCATTTTCTTCTACCCACTTGTTGATTCTATGCTCACCCATGCTTCCAAACAACTTTTTAAACAAATGATTGATCATAATGGTCTTGTAGTTAGAAGGATTGTTTGTCTCCACTCTTGGAGAGGCATTGCTAGACTAGTTGCCCAATCTCTTGGAAACACATGTTGAGTGATGTTGAATATTTTTTTAATGAGAGGGACAAGATTTTTCATTCCCCATTTTAAGTATTTTGAATGTGGCCCATTCATGTCACAAGCCTTACTTGTACCCATCTTCTTAATACCTTCCTTAATCCCCTGTAAAATAATTTTGTTGTTGCATTGACTATGAGGGGCTTTGTCCTCTAACTCATGTTCATACAATTGCTTTGCATATTCTAGCCATTAGATAGCTATAATGTTATTCTTTGTCAAAGTTCTCATCAAAACAATTTTGGATTATTCTTCCCTAGATATTTTAGTTCTTCACTTCTTGTATTCACAAACTTTTCCTTTTTAAGTTTTTGCTATTTGCTTGCATAAATTTTTGTTTGTCTCCTCTTTACTAAAAGAGCTCTCCTTGCAGCATTGCAATTTTCATCATACCAACCATGTGGTAGAAAACAACTTATTTTCTTACTATTTTTTACCCTTTTACATTTTTCAAATATCTTTGGAATTATATTTCTTAACTTGCAATTATAACAATTCTCTTGAATTATATCTTTCAAATATCCCTTGAATTATTTTTATTTATTTTCCTTCTCTAAATTTTTCACTTTAACAATTCTTTAAACAATTCTCTTGAATTTTGAATTAAACATTATTAGAGGTTATGATATTTTATATCAAGGTTCAACTACATAATTTTTGAGTCAAACACATGATCAATATTTTATGAGTAGTGGTTCATAGGGACCAATCTCTCATGACAATGAATGGTCCACTTATCACTCATCGCATTTAGGTGATGCTCATAGGTGTGAAGCATCGGAACTTCCCAGGAGGTCACCCATCCCAATACTACTCCGACTCAAGCACACTTAACCATGGAGTTTTGCCCCAACATCAAACCCACTTAACTTGCTACCCCATTTACAAAACCTTCAGCAACAACTATCATGCCTTATGAACCATTCATTGTTAGAGGTTGTTGATTAAACTGCCCATTTAACATATATTGATTTCTTTCTTACCACCTATAACAACTTTATACATAAAATTTTAATTCTGTAAAAAAAAAAATCCATTTAATGACTCCCCATTTATGGGGACGTCTTGATAGACGACACTTCAAATTCTGATCACGTCACGGAAAGCTCCCAAATACTGTACCAGTCGCACTCTGTCGACTTTAACCAGGAATCGAGGAATATCCACTTCGCCTTTAGATTTTACACGCAAAAACAAACAGGCACTCCCTCCAGGCACTCTCAAACCGTCCCCAATCCCCAAAAACAGAAGAATAAAATAAACATATACCAGCCCAACGGATGATATACTGACAGAGGAGAGATTTCCACAATGGTGTGCATATTCGCCCCCAACATCAACAGCAGCACAATCGGAATCGCCTGCACTTCAGGGCTGCGAAGGAGGCTTCTTCCGCGCAGATGCAAATGGCGGTGTTGTTGTTCGTCTCTGAGGGGCAAATTGGCTCGACGTTTGACGACCCTGGGTTCGAATCCCAAACCTCTTACCACCATCGCCGTGCACAACGTCGACGAGGACTACGACTTCCAACACTCCGCCTATCTGCCCGTCAAGAAGCGCATAGTAATGGGGCTTATGGCTGCCTTGTTCTGCGCGCCCAATTTCTACGTGCCCGTGCAAATAGCAAGAGCCGCGACGTCCAAACGCGTCATGCTCAAGGATGTGCAGAATCCCAGGCTTCAGGATGCTCTCAGGGCTGCCGTTTCAGGGAATCTGGAGGACTCCGAGAGAATATTTTCTGAGCTTATTGCGCAGGAGCCGGAGAATGCCAGCGTGTGGTCTAACAGGGGAAGCGTTAGGGTTTCTCTGAATAAATTTGAGGCGGCTGTGGAAGATCTGTCGGAGGCTATCAAGCTCGCTCCACAAGCCTCCGTTCCGTTTCTCAACCGCGCCATTGCCTACGAGGTACAGCGCCATATGACTCTTCTCTGAAGCTTCTAGGACGAAAATTTGTTTTATTTTACTTATTTTTGTCAATTTTGTTTTGAATCCTACCATAATTGAAGTTTTGCCGTTAGTTTGTTTGAAGAAATTTAGAGACAATTTTTATTGAACATTTTCTAATTTGGAAAATTTTCCTTTTGGGTAATCTTTGGATTAACTGCCCTTACAAAGGGATATCTCTTCACTCAAATTTACAAAGTACTACCACCTGGTAACTCCTGTTGGGTTGGGCAAAATGTTTGAAATTCAAATTTTCTGTCATAATTGAAGTTTTGCCGTTAGTTTGTTTGAAGAAATTTAGAGACAATTTTTATCGTATATTTTTTAATTTGGAAAAATGTCCATGTTGGGTAATCTTTGGCTTAATTGCCCTTACAAAGGGATATCTCTTCACTCAAATTTACCAAGTACTACCACCTGGTAACTCCTGTTGGGTTGGGCAAAATGACTCAAACTCTCTGACGAATGATTTTATTGTCTTTTTACAACATTTTGCTTTACAATTTTATATTTTGTTGAAATTTCTACCACACTTTTAGCTTTTTTTAGTTTATTTTAAGATATTTGCAGATTAACCAACTCCAGTTCTCTTTTGTGACATTCCCACTTTAACAAGGAGCTTGCCCAGCAAGTTTTGAGTATTGATCTTCACTATGGTAATCATTCCTCTTCTGTTGGCCTGAAAGAGCAAGTTCCAGTTCAAATCCTTAGAAGAAACCATAATAAATAGACGAGAAATGTAATAAATTTAGCTCACTAACTAAAAGTTTAAATCAGTGAATATGCCTCAAAGATATTTTTTACTTGTGAATGCTGTATAAATTTACAAGTTTTAATAAAAAATACAGTGCAATAGCCCTTGTAGAGGCTTTCGTTCCGTAATAATGTGTATCGTATTGCTTTTACTTTTAGCAACAGATCTATTGGCTTGCTACAAAAGTAATATTTTCTATATTTTTATTTTTGAGTTTCTTTTTCCCCAACATAGCTCTCAGTTCTCGCATCTGTCATTGACTATTGACTGATTTATTTATATCACTGTCATATATATATATATATATATCATATGACTCACCAGTCCTAGAAGAATGGTGAGGGGACTATGTGGAGGGAACCCTGCCATGCCTCCGTAAGGGCCTGTTTGGAGGAAGGACTGATCAGCACCCCTGCCATGCCTCCTTGAGGGGACTGTATGGAGGCCTTGTTGACAGCCTATATCCTGCCAAGCCCCCCCCAGGGACTGTCTGGAGGGAGAACTGAGCAACACCCTGCCATGCCTCCCTGAGGGGCCTGCATGCAGGTATTGTTGACAGTCTATGCCCTGCCATGCTTCTCAGCACCATCCTCTTCTATGACTCAGTTGAGTGATTAAACTGAGTTAACTGCATAGTAATAAATAGATGATCTTTCTATATGAATATTGTTTATGAATTTAAATGCAAGGAAAATCTTATCTAACACTAATATTTCAAGAGGTATATTTATATATCTATATTTTGTATATGTGTTTTCCTATGTCATGATTGCAGAATTAGAGCACAAGAATTATGCAATTTGAAGATAGTTTAAATGGTAATTCCAAAACCCTAACCCTAACTTGTGGCATTTGAATTTTTCTAGGGCAAATTAGGTAAGGGACATTACAAAAACCAAAGCAGCTGAATTCTAATAGCAGGACAACTGAACACATGCCATCCTTGTCAAGACAAAAACAGGGCTAGCATGAAGCTGCCGATCTTAAACAACTTTTAACATTGAACCAGGGAACTCAGGATAAGTTTCTTTACCCCGCTTGGCCATCCAGACCACCCAATTTTGCCTCAAAATTCCTCAGCAGCTCCAGCAAACCCAACAAAACCTACTCCACTGGAATTAGACCCAAATAAAGTATAGCTCTAAATTTAGTTGGTCACAACATTCATTTCCAAAGCTTGCTACAAAACATTTTCACACACAAAAATGGGAGCCGGCAAAACAAAAATCAGGCATAGCCAAAAGCCATCTCTTACTTTTCCCAGTCCTCCTCCTCACCATTATTAACAATAACAGATCAAATTCGGTGAGTCCAGCATACATATTGTGCTGCAAATATATCCAAGTGCTCAGTATAGCCAGTATATAGCATATTACATAAAAAAAACAGCTAAGTTACCGGTTTGGGTTTGGGTATGCTGGTATGGCAAAAAGAAATGGGGCTGGGTACGTTTTGGGTATGTCCGGACAAAAAAATATAAAAAATCATCAATATATACATATTTTAGCCAAAAAACAGGAATTAAGTTAAGATAACCACATATATACATGTTTTAAGTTTCTTTGAGGTCCATTTTAGGGTTTAGGGTCAGGTTTTTAGTTTGACCAATCATCCTATGAAGACCAAAACACAATTTAAAAAAATGAAAAAATAAAAATAAAACAGGCCCTGCCTGTACCCAGAGTGACTGGACCCGAACCTGAACTGGGAACAAACTGGACCTGGATCTGGGGGTTTCTCCCAGTGAACTGGTAACAGAGAAAAATAGACTCATTGGAAGAACATGGCTCTGTCCTTCACGAGGTTGCTAGGATTAGGTGCCATTGAACTATGAGCTAATTCAATGCTGATTTTTAAAATTGCTTGGACTAGTTTATCCTATACTTGCTGAAGAGGTTCCTGAATTTTTCATGCTACCAGAAAGATATTACCATTCAATTTCATTCTCCAGAAAGATATTGGCATTCAATTGGTTGGTATCTTTGTGCATTGCCATCGTGTTACTTGAATTCACAACTGGCTGTACTCCCATTGCCGGACCTGCATTCATCATACATAGGCAAGGAATGGATTGCCTTGGATTCTGCATTGGCTCCACAACCATACCTGCAAAATATCTAGTGCCCAGCCATTTTGAGATCTGGGCCATAAGTAGAATGCTGCTCATCCAAATGTAGGAGGACAAGGTGTGTGATACCCTCCTTTAGACCTGTGTGCAAGCAGCCTTCTAGATACATAGGGATCTAGAAAATGGTTTACTTATTCGAACAACAAAACTTAATCAAGAACAAACTAGAAAATACAGAGGATTTTGCACAGTGATAAAACCACTAGAAACATTTGAGTGGTGGGTGTTCTACTGACAGGGTGGTTTCATTTGTGTAATGGTGGTTTTATTTGTGTCTGGCAGTTTTGTTTGTGTTGTGACAGTTTCGTCTCATAATGGTTTTGTCTTGATAGATGTGACAAATATGCCCATAGGAAATGCAGATGCAGAGTAATGGCAGAAACTGACAAATCTTTGAGTTCTATGACATTTGGGAGTTCTTTACTGCACAAGAGGACATTTCCAATGGTCTATTTATGAGAGGCATAAGCTCAGTTGTAGGCAGTGTTTTGGAGAGTTCAGTTGGTTGTAGGAGCAGAACTAGTTTGGTGGAAAGAGGATGGGTGAGTGTGATAGCAACAAGATTATTGTAATAGAAATCAAATTTTCACAGTCCATGATAATTATATCTAAGTGTTTCAGGATTTAAGTGTGTAAAAGTTTTTCCCTCAATGTTTTGGATCACAGTCCATGATCCATCATCATTTCTTATTCTCTTCTCTTGCTCTACTTCCTGATGATGGATCATGGAGTGTGATCCAAAACGTTGAGGAAAAAACTTTTACACGGTTAAATCCTGAAACACTTAGATATAAGATTATTGTATACATGCATTCTAGAGTTCTTTGTAGCTATTTATGGATAAAGGAAGGAGAGGAGGCTGAGCTATTGCCACTTTCAGGTGTTTTTTCCCACATTAGGATTTCCAGGTTAAAATCTTCGTGTCAATCTTGTTTTTGCTTGATGTTTCTTATTGTTTTCATCTTGTTTCATGCACCTAAAACATTGTTTCATTTCCAACAATTAAAAACACTAATTTTAGCACTATAAACATTCAATTCTCTGTCAGTTTGAAGTTAATTCAAGTAGGAAAACATATACTTTTATTTTATAGTAAGAGTTGATTCATGGAAGATTACACATCATATTAGTATCAGAGCAGTTTAATATTTGGTTATCATAGAGAGTTGTGTGTGTTGGTTTGTATGCTAGTGACAAGATCTGAGAAAGAGGAATTGCAGCCTTATTAGTAACAGATCTCAACAAGGAGATGGAGTCAAGAAGTAAGGAAGATGGCTTAATAATGTGAAAAAACCCTTGGAAGAAGAGTTTCCTTTTTGGAAGCTAACTTGAAGTTCTTGACGATGAGCCAGGAAGCAACAAAAGCTCAGTGGTAAGAATCAAACGTTGATGGATAAGGTGGTGTGTGCTCTTGCTAACACGCTTGAATTGGCAGAAGAGCAGCCCCTCCATGAAGATGATGAAGCAAAGAATAAAAAATGGTACATGGATGGAGAGAAGCAGTCCCAGGTAGACAAAGGCAAAGCTAAGGTAAGGAATTCAATAGAACCCTCTTTCAAAGATGAAACAAAAATTAGATGTGAAATCTTTCCAAGGAGAAGTAGATTATCTCGCTAAGCTCATACACACTAAAATAAGCATCTACTTCTCCTTGGAAAGATTTAAGTATGATTTTGCTGTTAAACACAAAGGGACTTACATAGACTCTTCTCCTTTCATTCGACTTATTCCTCCTTTGATGTGGATGATGTATATACAAGGTTTCTATGATAAAGAAAATGAAAAAGGGTTAAGGGTTTAGAAGGCTAATCTAAGGACAATGAGATAATGAAACATGTAAAGATAGACAAACTCCTCATGAAACCAGACTTCGCTTCGCCATGAGAAGCAACAACTACACGAAGCTGGTGCAATCTTCTAAGGAAACTCAAGGATTTTCATGTTGTAAATCTCCAACCAAACACCCACAGCTGGCGCAATTTGAACAAGCATTCACAACCGAACTAAAGAGAATGAAGGTTCAGTCTAACTTTGCAAAGTGGGTTGCCTTCGGCAATACACGAAAAGTATGAACCAGAAGAATCCATCAAATATCTTTACGCATATTCATTACATCAATGCACTTCTCATCTATTTCTAAGCTATTTGAAACATCTCTTAATTCCATCAAGATTCAGGAAACCATGTTACTCCACAAGATAATACTTAACACCAAACAAGTAGCTCCAATGTCTTTGCATTAACTTTGAGGAATATTTACAACAATTTCAAGTTCTCTCAGAGAATTTTGAGAGTCTCTTCTATTCTACTCTTAAAATCTACTCTCTACTACTACTAATGATCTACTTCCTTACAAATGAGGCAACAAGGCCTTTATATAGAAGCCCAGGTTACAATGAATGGCTTAGATCAATTTGATAGCCAAGAGCTCAGATCATGCCACCTCAGAGGTAGTTACAACAACTTGCTATTTTTAGCAAAAAAAGAGAGAGGCAATGAAGGCACATTTTCCAATGTGATAAGGTAAGGCGAAAGCATTTAAAATATTCCTCCACATAGGAATCCCTTTGGCTTCTTTCATTAAATGATACATTTAATGCATTTAAAATAATGCGGCTAATCAAAATTGAATGATGTGTACTTGCCACATAGATGCCAACTCGGCATACTTTCAAAATTGTATCATCTTTGTGTGATGTATTCAATGTGATTGTTTGAACTCTTAGGAATACATCTTATAGGTCTTTGCCTTATTCATTCTTCTTGTAACTGGATGTATGATACTTGTTGCTTCACTTGTCTAACTTCATGATTTTTTCTTCTTCTTGTAGGTAAGTTGATGATCTTCCTTGATGCTTCTTCATGTGGAGTAGATGATGATGATAATGATGTGGCTTTCTTCATGTAGAGTAGAAGACTCTCTTGGACTTGAAATTGTAAAGTCTTGAAGTTTAGATGGATGAATGCCTTCGCTTGATGTAGATCTCTTGGAATGATGCCTCTTGAATGATTCCTTAGAGCAGCCACATGAGGTTTCCTTGAAGTAGAGTGGATGCCTTCAGAAAGTCTTGATGAAGATGATGTCCTTCGGATGGATGTCTTTTAGACAATCTTAGCTTGATGCTACTTGATGAAGAATTCCAACACAAGGATGATGAAGGATACCCTTGAAACAGCTACATGATGCCTTCTTCTTGAAGACTGCTTCCTGACTTTCCTTCCTACACGAAAGTGTTTCCAGCCTTTAGCTCCTGCAACACAAAGAAAGAAATAATATCAACCTTCTCGATAAACATGATAATATTTGATTTATAACATATAAGAATGCATTTCCAAGCCAAGCGCACTAGATGACAAGTTCTTGATCTTTATTGAAACTCTTAAAATTTGCATTCTAAACCACTATTTTCTCTCCTCTACAAGTCGCATTGGATGAAGGATTAAGATCCTCTTGCCTTTTAGAATTTCACTTTAAGACTTGATTCTTCGCATTAGATTACACCTTCGAGGCCCTCTTTGTATTCCTTGAATTAGTGTTTGATTTTCCCCTTGCATTTCGCATTGGATCAAGTTTTAAGATTCCTCTCAACATTTCGCATTGGATGAACTAGTTTTCACTTGCTTAAGGGAGTGGCGCATTGGTTGAAGGATTGAAATCCTCAAGTTCCTAGCGCATTAGATAGGCAATTTGAAGTCTTCAAAACAAGCTTCATTCTCCCTTCATGTATGGCGCACTAGATGAGACTTTTGATTTCTTCTTGTTGAGAGTTTTGATAAGGGGTCTTGGAAGTGGCGCATCACTTCACTAGGTTGAAATCTTCAAACTTTGATGTATTTAGATGGCCTTTACCTTGAAATGGATCATGCATGGTGTTGGCGCATTGGTTGAGCTTGTTGAATCCTCTAAAAACACATCTTACTCTACCTTGAAAACTTAGAGGTATTCATGAAGTTGGCGCACTAGATGACCTTGTTGGAAGCCTCATGATGTTGGCGCATTGGTTGGGGTCTTTAAGATCCTTTAAACTCAAACCTTGAAGGCTTAACCTTGGATCTTACCTTCCTCCTTGTAGGGCGCATTGGTTCAAGCATGGAGAATCCTCTAGATTGCGCTTTGGATAAGGATCCTTGAAACTTCATCTTGGAACTACTTGGGCGCACTAGATCAAGGATTGGAATCCTCTGGAGTTTAGCGCATTGGATAGGCTTTTAGAATCCTCTGATCTCATATTTGGTGAAGTGACTCTAACACTTGCATTGAATGTTTGGGAGGCGCATTAGTTGAGGGATAAAAATCCTCTAGTTTTGGGCGCATTAGTTCAAGTTTTCAAATCCTCTTCAAGCTAGATCCTTCTCAAGTCAACAAAACCTTAAGACTTCTTCTTCTTTCTTGGTGGCGCATCAGTTAAGGGATTTGAAATCCTCAAGTTTCTCTTCAAAAATTTAGATTACGGGATCCATCCTCTTTCCTAGCGCATTGGTTGAGCTTTTCAAATCCTCTGACACTTATCATTTTAATTCGCTCCAAGATTGGTTCCAAGACTTGTCCTTTCATTTTCGCACTAGTTAAAGGTATTGAAATCTTCATTTCCTCCTTCAAAATGATACTTTTGGCTTGGGCGCACTAGATGAGTGACTGAAATCCTCAAGCATTTTCGCACTAGATCAAGATTGTAGATGGGCGCATTAGATCATTGATTGAAATCCTCATGCTCAAGCGCCTTTTTCCTCGTGATTTTGCGCCACTTGGACATCCAGTCGCATTAGATCAGCTTTTTGAATCCTCTGGAATTGTCAGGTCGTTTTTCAGGATCGCGAGGGTAAAGGTATATTGAAAAATATATTTAAGTATAAGTTGAGAGATTATACTTTAAATATTTTTCAATATACCTTTCAGGATGTTTGAGATAGGTCCCGAATCCACCGGATTTAAGATGCAAAATATAGAATTTGGAGGATTCACCAGATTTCAGACTTAGCCATTTTTTCAGGATTTTCAGGATTTCAGGCTCCAGACTTAGTCATTTTTAGGATCTCAAACATACTTCAGGATTGATCTCAACATTCATTATTTGGATAGAATTTAATCAAGATTCTTCATTATTGCAAGTTGCTCTGCCTCCTAATCATGAACCAAAGATCATAGAAGAGGAAATCACTACCGGATCGGCAGAGGAAGATACTCCAGGACATCATCAAAAACTCATGCAAAGTATCAGAGCTCAAAAAAAGGGGGTCCCCATTTGCAATGGGGCGATGTGTGATTTGGTCACAACAGGGTTAAGTACGGGGTCAGCTAAAATGTAATGCATGTGGGCTTGCCATGGTAAGTGCTAACCAAACAAAAAGACTCATCTAAGCAAGTAAGGCATAATGTTTTACTTCTTTTGAAGGATAATGAGGATAGGATAGAATTTTTTTAGATGAGTTATTGCAGTCTTTTCAGAATGTGTTTTAAACTTCCAAAGGATTCGTCTGCTGCATGAATCTCCTCAACCAAACATTGGCTTGTACAGGCAATCACTTTTGGAGAGTAATGAAGTGAAAAAACAACTCTAATAGTCATTGGAGCTAGAGGCCATATACCCAAATAGTTTGTCATGTGGGTCACCCATTCTCATGGTATAGAAGAAAGATGGTTCTTGGAGAATGTGCATATATATATATAATAGGGCCTTGAACAACATCAACATCAAGAACAGGTATTCACTTCCATCGATTGATGACTTGTATGGCCAACTTCAACATGATTAAGTATTTAACAAAGTTGGATCTCAAATTTGGTACCGTCAAGTTCATATAGAGGAGGATGACATATGGAAGACAAGTATCAAGTCAAAACAAGGGGTGAATGAATGGTTAGTTTTTACTTTTGGTTTGTGTAATGCACTTGCTTCATTTATGAGATTGCTGAACAAAGCATTGAGGCCATTCATAGAATGCAAGAAGAACATCTTACTTATTAAGAGCAAGTCTTGCAAGTGTTGAAACAAAAACAACTTTTGTGCATTGTAAGGAAGTGTAAGTTCGTGAAGCAATCGTTAGTTATTTGGGGCATGTGGTGGAAATAGGAGAATTGAGAGTTGATTTATCAAAAGTTCACACCACTATTATTTGACCCATTTTCAAGAGTGCTAAGGAAACAAGGAACGTTGTTGGTTCAGTTCAATATACGTGGAAGTTCATTCCATCATTCTCCACAATAATGGCACCTTTGCATGTTGTTGTACCAATCAGTAATAATTTTCATTGGGGTAAAGATCATGCTAGTGCTTTTTATTCTTTGAAGCATAAAATGAACCATGCATAAGTAATTGCTCTTCATAATTTGCAACAATCATTCAAAGTAGAAACAGATGCGAATCTGCATTCAGAGCAATTCTATTGCAGGGAAGCATAGTTACCTGAAGTACCCTGACTGTCGGTACCTGTCTCCCATATTGGAAATGTGTCCCCATCTCAAAGATCCATATGAGGACATCTCCAGACATCAGGAGGCTTCAGATAAAGTTCCTTTACTTCTCTATGCGTCTCCTAGAAGCATCCCTTGGAAATTGTGAAACTTCTTACAGAGATTTTTCAGATATATCATATAAATTACACTTGGTTTTCGTAAAGTGCTGATAGGTGGTTGACAAAAGCTTAAAGAACTAAAAAAATATGCTAACAGACATATAAATTTTTATTTTTTTGCATAAAAATATGCAAGTTTTATTGTAGCAAAAAAAATTCTTATCTATCCCAAAGAGGTAACAGTAGGAAGAGAAACAATAATAAGGCGTAAGATGTGTACATGCACTGAAGTTTTATTCATTGATTGAAAAGATGGTTATCTCCGACAACCCTCATACCATGTTTTTAAACTAATGGTATTCACCTCCTAATCTCTGCCTGCCATCTCTAGGTGAGTATGATTTAAAACTTTATTTTTTATATCATGACAATGATTATCAAATATCAATATGATTAATCTAATGCTTTTTTTGACATCTAATTCAATACTTTAAAATGATAATTTTTTAATTTTTAAGCATTTTAGTATTTTAAATTCTTTAAAGTTGCATGTCCATTGTATGATTCTTTTTTTCTAAAAATAAATTATATATTTAATTTAAAAAAAATCGCCGTCTCCAAGTACCCATCTCCAACTTTTTGTTTTTGAAAATGGCATACTGTTTCCCATCCATGTCCTTCATAGGAGTACCAGTCCCTGTCTGTTGGTAACTAGGCACAGAAACAAGCCAGTTTGCGATCCTTTCGAAGTATTATCTAAAATTTAAGAGAATACTCTGTTCATGACAAGGAAATGTGTACTCTTCTGCATTTGCAAGTACACAATACATTGCAGCAAGCAAGATCCTACAAGCAGATGAAATTTCTTGGACAATTCCATTTGGTGATAAAGTACAATAAAGGAAGCACAAATGTAGTGGTGAATGTGATATGTAGGCCATAGTTGAAAAACTCGGACTCACTAATAACTCGGCTGACCCAATTTTTTTTTAAATTCGGACTTGGCAATAACCTGGGGAAAAACTTTGCAAATTTTCCGAATATTAACAAAACACATAAATTTGTAAAATTATTATTCAAAAACATGCATATTACTGAATTTAGGGAACATATTACCGATTTCCTTCATATAGATCAAAATTAGAGTTTTGTGGACATCATAGATCAAGAAACAAGTTGAATGCATATTGACTTGTTACACTGCTGTGAATTTTCAAAAGAAAATTTTTAGAGGGCCAACCTGATCAGATTATGAGCAAAACTGCTATATGTACAAGGTAAAATCACTGTTATTTCACATTCATTCGCCGTTTACAGCAGGTAACAACAGGATAAAGGCAGTTACAACAGCAAATAGCAGAGTAAAGGCAGTTGTTTCAGTCTTCTGGATGCATAAAGAGGCATCTTCTGCAGCAGAACAGCAGGAGCAGCATTCAAAGAGCAGAAAAAGGGCGTTTGGGGAGCAGTAGCAGAAATTTAGAATGATGGAATGGCAGAAATAAGCACCTATAACAGTCAGATCAGAGTTTTATGAGCAGCAGCGAGTAATTGATGAGTTTTTGACAAAAACTCACCAATTACTTGGCTGTGAGTTTTTAAGCTAGTTACTTGCAAGTAATTGGCTGGTTTTTCAACTATGATCCAGGCCGCCGATATCAAAGCAAATTTCAGTTTTACAACAGTTTCACAACTTAAGCCTTCAACAAAAGAGGCTTACAGAGGCATATGCTCAAGATGCAGATTTTGTTGAGATATATCAACATTTGAAGATAAAGCGAGAAGGTGTTGAACAGAAAACTGATTCTTACCTCAAAAATGGGCTACTCTACAAGTTAGACAAGCTGTTTGTGCCAAAGGAGGAAAGACTTTCACTCACTAGGGAAGCATGAATTCCAAAGTTTCAGGTCACTTTGTTGTCAACAAAATTATGGCTCACTTGCAAAGATATCTGTATTGGTCCAAAATGCAAGAAGAGGTCTCAAAAGTCATTAGAGAATGTAAATTATGTCAAACAAGCAAGCTTACCGCCAGGAAAGAAAGGTTGTACAAGGCTCTACCTCTACCAACTATACTATTGGAGAGCATCTCTATGGATTTTATGGGGTGTTTTCTTGTGTCTAAGCATGGACACAAATACTTGTTTGTTGTCATTAATGGATTCAACAAGATGTGTGCTTTAATCCCATGTAGGAATACAATAAAATGGTATGAAGCAGCTGAATTACACTTTTCTAATGTTTGATTGTATTTTGGCTAGCCCAAGTCTATTGTATTAGATAGGTGTTGATGTTTGTTTTTAGACAAGTCAACAATAGAGTAAAACACTAGAGTATCCCACTCTCTCTTGAATAAAGCTCTTCAAAGGCCGAACTATGTGATCCAGTGAAGTAACTCCAAGGTTCCTTTTCCTATGACTTATGGTGGGTTAACTCAGTGATTACATGTGATCTTGCTGATAATCACAAAGGGACTTACTCAGATTCTTCTTCTTTCATTCAGCTCATCTCTCCTTCGTTGTGGATGATATATGCACAAAGTCTTAATGATAAAGAAATATAAAAGGGCAAGGGTTTAGGAAACTAATCTAAGGTCAATGAAGCAATGATGATGTTTGAATAGACAAACTTCTAAAGAAACCTAACTCCACTTCACCAAGGATGCCTACAACTACATGAAGCTGGTGCAATCTCCTAAGGTTACGTGAATGGTTTTCAAATCATGAAGGTTCATATGAGCACTCATTGAACGGTGCAGCTCAAACAAGCATCCATAATCGAACTTAAGCAAATGTAGCTCAGACTAGCTTTACACAACCGATGAATGTTAAAAACATGAGCTAGGAGTTGATCAAATATCCAACACATACATGCATTACATCAAAGAGCTACTAATCTATTTCTAGTCTACTTTGAAACATCTCTCCATTTCATCAAGATACATGAAACCATGTTATTTCACAAAATAACACTTAAACACCAAGTGAACTCCAATGTTCTTTGCATTAATCTTGAGATTTATTTACAACAATCTCCAAGTCCTCTTAGAGAATTTCGAGAGTCTCTCCTATTTTACTCCTACTTTCCTACCAACTGAACTACTCCCTAATCATCTTACAAATGAGGCAACAAGGCCTTTATATAGAATCCCAGGTTACAATGAATGGCTAAGATTGATTTGATAGCCAAGGGTCTAGATCGTGCCACCTTAGAGGTAGTTACAACAATTTGTTATTTTTAGCACAAAAGAGAGAGGCAATGAAGGCACGTTTTCCAATGTGATAAGGTAAGATGAAATCATTTAAAACATCCCCCACATAGGAATCCTTTTAGCTTCTTTTATTAAATGGTACATTTAATGCATTTAAAATAATGTGTACTCGCCACATAGGTGCCAACTCAGCATACTTTGAAAATTGTAATACATCTTGTTGATTTAGCCTTGATCATTCTTCTTGTAAACTGGATGTATGATAGATGTTGCTCCACTTGATTTAACTTTGTGATTCCTCCTTCTTGTAAGTAAGTTGATATTGATCTTCTTCGATGCACCTTGATGCAGAGTGGAGTAGAAAATAGATAATGATTCCTTCATGTAAGAGTATGAGACTCTCTTGGACTTGAAACTGAAAGTCTTGAAGTTTTGATGGATAAATGCCTTGGACTTCTGATTTAATTCCATCAAGGATAAAATGTACTTGCAATATATTCCTCGGGGAACTTGAAGTAGAGTGGATGCCTTGTCTTGATGAAGATGATATCCTTCGGATGAATGTCTCCTAGATGATCATGATGCCAAAGAATCCCAACACAAGGATGATGAAAGATTCCTTGAAACTGCTTCATAATGCCTTAAAGCTATGACTGGCGAAGATGCAATGATGAAATGCTCCAACTTGATAACACCTTCCTTATGATAGAGCAGCTTACTTCCCAAGGAGACTTGAAGCTTAATGACATGAGGTTTCCTTGAAGTAAAGTGGATGCACTAGATCAAAATTTTGAATCCTCTCAGTACTTAGTCATTTTTTTCAGGGTCCTTGAGGGTAAAGGTATATTGAAAAATATACTTTTCAGGATGTTTGAGATAGGTCTCGAATCCACCGGATTTAACGTGCAAAATCTAGAATTTGGAGGATTCACCAGATTTCAGACTTAGTCAATTTTTCAGGATTTCAGGATTTCAGGGTACCAGACTTAGTCATTTTCAGGATCACAAACGTACATCAGGATGGGTCTCAATGTTCATTACTTGGATGGAATTTGATCAAGATTCTTCATTACTACAAGTTTATGTACCAGATGAGACCTCCAGTTATAAAGCAAAATCTTCTAGGAGAGACTTCTTGTTTAAATTGGCAGAGGAAACGAACCTAAGGCATCATTTAAGACTTCATGCAAAGCATCAGAACTCAAAAAAAAAGGGGGTCCCCATTTGCAATGGGGCGATGTGTGATTTGGTCACAACAATAGGGATTCAAGATATTTGGTGAAGATTTGGATCACCTTATGGAGCAAGATGGAAGTGCAAAGGAGCATGACCTTTTCCATTCTCAACTTGTAAACAGAACCTTGGTTCAGCTAACAAGGGGCTATAGAAACAACTAAAATTTTTCTTTATTTGTTGGGATATGAATGATATATATCAAACCCTAGCTAATGATTTTGCAGAGGAAGTTTATAATGTATTTATCAATATGAAATTCTTACTGGCTATTGCTGAAATAAATCCTGAATGTTTGCCAATATCATAAACAAAATAAGTATTCTCAAATCTGAAATAATGGTCCCGAATTATATATTTATTGCATACCACAAACAGCCATCTGATACAATATAATTGGCAGCTCAAATGATGAATGAAGACTGCTGAAATCGGAAATAATCTACAGCTAATCAGCAAGGATGCTGCGATTTTCCCAAGGAATGAAGCGGTGGAGTTTAGGATTGGTGGTGCCCTTCTCCAAACCCTCAACAACCAGATTTGGCAGCTCAAAACCCTACAAATATGCACCAATTTTTCCCTAAAATTGGTGTGGCTCTGTTCGGAGAATCACAGCCTGATTGTTACCCTAAAATAGCCCTAAAACAGCAGAAATTTCCACAGCCAGCAATGAAAATGATGAAGCACCCCTTCAACACAAGTGTAATTTTGATATCAATCAGAAATTTCAACGGTTCAGCCCAAAGGTGACTGCTGTATGAAATCACTCCAAAGGAATTGTGGGTTTCTGTCCTTAGGTTAATTGAACCGAACTCCAATGCTCCAACAAGGATTAGAAATCACAAAATAGAATGGTTGATCAATATGACTTCTTGCTTGGCATCTCTTAAATAGAGTTTCCCTCCCAAAGACATAACTCTTCAAATTTCCTTCATGACCCTTGATTGATATTTGAGAGGAATTATTTAAAATAAACTTTAATTATACGAGACCTTATTTTATATTTTAAGTTTACTTGATGCCTTATTTATTATAATTTCATTTTATAATATCACTTAAGCGGTCCCTTTTGTGACATTATGACCCTCTTAATTTATAATTATAATCACATTTCCCTAGTGCAAAATTCCCAAGGCCCACGGGAAATGCATGATGGGCATTTGGGTTTTAACTTGGCTTAATTTCAAAGAGGGGACATTACAATCAAGGAGAGTTGGAGGAGGATGTGGTGTTGTAAAAGAAAGTCAAGAGACAAGAGGGGGACTAAACAAGTCTTGTGATAACGACACAAGGAGAGTGAATGGTACCTCAAGGAGAAAATGTGGGAACTCTTCCCAATTTGTCTAAACGACTAAGCTTTTATGGGACCAAAACACCTCCTGAAAGGGGAGGTATGATGATTGATCCATAAGGATCCAAAAAATAATTGTCTTCAATAAACAGCAGAAGTCAATCATAAACATACCAGAAAATAGAGTGTTTTGCGCAGTGTGAAAATCCACAGATACAAAAGCCAAAGGGTGACGGTAGCATTATTGGTAGGGCTGTTTTGTTTGTGTTGTGGCAGGGATGCATGCCTCATGGCAGTTTCACATGCATCATGTCAATTTCATGTGTCATGATGTTGTGGTAGATGTGGTGGCTTGCTGGTAGGAAATAGAAAGGCAGAGTAATGATGAAAATGATGTTTCTTCCAGTTCTATCATGTTTGCAAGCCCTTTAGCATGCCAAAGAACATTTCCAGTGTTCTATTTATGAGATGCATAAGTTCAATTGTAGACAATGAGTGTTTAGGGAATGTATTGGAGAGTTCAGTTGGTTGTAGGAATATAGCAAGTTTGATGCAGAGGAATAGTGTATATGCTATACCTAGAGCTATTTGTAACTACTTTTGGCCAAAGGAAGGAGAGGAAGCTGAGTTATTGCCACTGCCATCTTGGTTTCCCCACAGAAGGGTTCTGATTTAAAATCTTTGTGTCAAGCCTGTTTGTAATTAATGTTACTTATTTGTTTCGTCTTGTTTCGTGCAATTGTGACATATCTAGCAACTAAAGAACACTAATTCCAGCTCTCTACAGTTTTAACTTTCAGTCAATTTGAAGTTAATTCACTTACAACCGTATTTACATCTGTAAATTTCTAATGAGAGTTGAATCTTTGGAGACAACAGATTATTTGTCTCTCTTTCACATCAATAACGTTTTCAGCTAAGTGTCCTTTACCAAACCAAAAGATGCATCTTGCACATCCTCCTTTAGTACCTTGATTAACATGGGGTCCTGAACAGAGCTTTGAGCCTTTTAAAGTTATCCTGGAGATCAACAATCCTATTAGCACTTCTTATATGCTCAATACTAACTTGAGGAGATACTGATAGGATTTGAATGGTATTCAAGATGACTTTGTTGAGCCTGGACTTAAGGCGACCTTTCTTCTTGACAGCACTTGGTACCAGTTTAGATTCTCCTTCTATCCTTGGCAATCTTTAGACCTGCATTCAAAATTTCAAATCCATAACCTAGTCTTCAAGGTGAAATCCAACATACTCCAAATTTTTGGAAAAACCATTGCCAGATCTCTATTGAGATGGGGCAATGGAGAAGCAGGTGGGAAGCTTTTTCTGCTTCGGAGAGACATAATACGATGGCTATCCCTGTTTATGCTTTTTTAGCTAGATTATCATGAATTTAAATTCTATTTCTAGCTGCTAGCCATAGAATTACTATGGCTTTAGACAGTCCTTTGACCCATACCCACTTGAGATGAAAGAGTATTTTCTTTGTGCGCGCTTCTTGTGCTACATTTCTCAGCAAGCAATTCATGTTCGAGATAAATTGTTTCTTTAACGTTTTAATACTTGCCTGTTTACTTTATATGGAAGAATATATTTAGGTAGGCATAATTGCTCATCAAAACCTTTCATGTATTATTCTAATTGTATCCAGGCACTTGGACGCTACCGGGATGCAATTGAGGACTGTAAATCAGCTATTGTCAATGATCCTGAGGTTAGTTATTTCTTCTATGTTTATATGGGAAATAAGGAATGATTGTCTCTATGGCAAGGTTCATTGTGTCTGCCTTGGTGTTGTTATTTGCACCTGCAATACACTTGCAACAATTGTAGATTGGAATGGCTATGGATGAATGCTATAGACTGTCAGGAATGACGTGTTGATGTTAGAGTTTAAATATGTTGTGTTGATTTATAATATAGGTCAATACAATGGCAGATTTGAATGAGACTTTGCACATTTACTACAAGACTCAATACCACTTGTGGACTCTAGTTGCACATATGGGAATAAATTAAGCTTGAATGTCATGAGTTTGTTGAGATTTTCATGTTTACATTTGATGTAGGTCTCTGCATGCTCTCTATAGAAACAGAAATACATATGCACTGTATAGGTCGAATTGTCTGTGGTGTGTGGTATTCACATATTTGAATTGGGAGATTATGATACGGAGGTTGACTTATTTAGTATTTTTCCTTTTGTGTATTTCACAGGAGTTTGCTGCATGGTACAATCTAGGGAATGTGGATGCTAAAGTTCAGGATTATGATGGAGCCTTGGTTGCATATGAAAGAGCTTCTACTTTAGCACCTGGCATTGCTGGTTATCGATTAAAACAAGCACTAGTTCTTTTTCAGGTACCAAATTCATAGGTATTATATAAAATCTTGTATTATCTGCATCAAATAACTATGTTGTTTAGTTTTAGTTGTGGGATCCCAAAGAATCCTGAGGTTGCAAGAATTTCAAGTACTTTTTTATGGGATACTAGTAACAAGAGTGAGGGAAGGGTATGGAAAAAAAATGTTCATAACTAACTAACCAATGTTGGTCATTGGGATTTGTAAATGCATTCATGTACAATAGTGTAAGATTCAACGACCATCCAAACACATGAGCCATAATATAGGTGAATGAAGACAAGTTACACAAGCTATAAGCAAACACAAATAATGTAGAATGCAAATATGTACTATTCCAATATTGAGGATGTGAAAAGATAGACAAATTGATTGATTGATTATAAAACAAAGGAAATGAACTACAATATAGACTCTAGGATAAACAAGTTGGAATGACAAGTTTTCCAGAGGAGTTGAGTTAGCCACAATGAACTGGTGGTTTGACTCAACATGAAGGAGCAATAAAGTCAAGTGAACTCAACTTGATGACAAGTGCTCATTATTTCCTAATTTACTTGTGTAAATAAAATAAACTACTTAAGTAAAATTAGTATGAGGTGCAATACATAAGCACACCAGCACCCCCCTTAAGTGCAACTTAGGAGAAATGAGAAATGGATCTTGGCAAAACAAGACATATTAGGTACCCATGTACAACGATAAACCCCAAGAGAATGAAAAACCCCTCCAAAGAGAGAATGAAGAGAGAGACTAGGTAGGCCCTACCAAATGTGTTGCCTCCTGCATTGGAGATGGAAGGATGATACAACAAGTTGATGAAGATCCATGTGTGTCGAACAACATTCCTTCCCTTAGGAAGAAGTACACCCATAGGTGCATGTAGAAGGTCTTACCAATCAATGAAGGAAATAAAGGGAAGAAAACACAAGATGAATGTCTCTGGTAACTGTACATCAGTCCCCAAGTCAGTGATGAGAGGTGCTAAGATCGGATTAGGTGTCCTAGGCCTAATTGAAGATGGTGAAGGGACAACACCTGCTGTGGAGTTGTCATCGAAGAGGAAGATCAAGCCCTCAATGGTGTTCTTTAGATCTGCAAGGTAGGACTCACAAAACAGATACTCAAGATTTACCAAGTAGTAGTACTCATCCCAATATACTGCCTCTGCAAGACAATGATGGTCCTGCTGCACCAAATCACTAGAAGCCCCATCCGAAGCAACGTTGAACTCGGTAAAAGTAAGAGATAATGGTGAAGGAATGCCAACACGTCTCTAGAACCTTAGTTGGTGAAAGGACATGAAGGTTCGGATGACCATACTGCATATCTCGAAAACTGTCCACACTAAGATGCTTGAGTATAAACATCAATCAAAGGATCATTAAGAGCAAAATGTGAGAAGGTATACAGTCTAGACTGATCATCTGCCTCCCCAACTGCAACAATGTCATTGCTTTGCAAATCTTGAATGAGCACAGAGTCAGGTGTGAACTCAACACTTTACCTGCCCCACTATGTGTAATCTGATAGATGGATAGGAGATTAGTTGACAAGGATGGAATGTAAAAGATATTTTTGAATGATCCTTCGCCCATGTCAACAGACCCTCTCCTACATAAACTCATATAATTTTTATTACCCATCAGAATATGAGGCATAGAACAATTCTCAAATGAATAAAACATATCCATCTCCCTGGACTAGAATTTGCAATGGCGCAAGTGCCTTACACTTATGATACTTTGACTTAGAAGAGGGGGAAGATGATGAATCTTTTGAGAAAGTTGAATGCAAGTTGATATTATTCTTCTATAAAAGATGCTTCAATTCGTCAGTTTGTTTTGTAGAACATTGATGTCCATCAGGTCCAATTCTTTTGCAATATGCACGTGTGGGCTTTTCCTTCCTAGACGAATCCCCTTTTGAGGAAGAGGATTCAGAATTTGCTTTAAAAGCAGATGAAGAATGTGTGCTATCTTTTTGTGCCTTTTTCTTTTTCTTCTTTTGTTTCTATTCAGGATCCTTTGATTGTTTTTGCCCTTTAGGTTAACTAACCATTAATGCATGTGGCTTAGAAGACTTCATGATGCCCATTTGAATTAATTTTTCTTGTTCTTGAATTAGAAGGTTAGAAAATGGATCAAAAGTAGGTACAACATATGTAGGTCCCATAGAAAGCCGATGGGTATGAAAGCTAAAAACAAAAACTGAATCCTCAGAAGTTAGAACTAAGCTTAAATAAAACATTCAGAATCAATTGTAAATCTTCTTTATCAAGGCTACAGTCCTTTAGCTGTGTTAGTAGTTGTTTTATCTTTGAGATGTAGTCTTGGATACAATCAAAACTGTTGGGATCAAGGTTTATCAAGTCATTATCGATTTGATAACCTCTAAATTTATTAGTTTTATCATACAATTTAGTAAGAGTGTCCCATGCCTGCTTAGGTGTTGAACATTTGTCAAGATGAAATTGCAGATCAAAAGATACTAATGAGCAAATATAACCAAGAGCTCTCTCACGGTTCCCTTTCCTACTCCTTTTTGTTAGCATGAGTAGGTTCAGGTTTAGTTTCAGCTACATATGTAGTACAATCTTTTCCCCTTAGATAATTCCATACTGATGTTTCTAGGTTGAATAATTATATGGAGTTAGGAGATCAATACCGGTTGCATGAACACACAATAGAAAGAACTGAAAGCAAGAAGACACAAGCACATCCTCCTCCATATTTACTCAATCAAAAATCTCTAGCACAAAAGGTGGCACTTTATCTTAATGCAATTACAAGAGTGAACAATAAGGAGAGTTGTAGTGCAAATTAAAACAAATCTGATCAAAATCAGATAGAACAAATTACATCAGATTGTAGGGCATGGAGAGTGCTTTTTGATGCCTGTAAGAAGCATAGTTCCATGAAGTTTCGGAACGGGGGGATGGGGGGACCAAGGACCTTGATTCTTGATTTGGGGATGGTGCCTAGCAGGGGTCTAGGCGTTGAGCCCCCTAGTGAGTTCGAGAGGTAGTTCCATTTTCCTAATTTTATCACTATGTTTTCTCCAACACCAAGTCCTCACTATTTCAGTATTTCTAACCAAATTGTCATTCTTCAGAGAACTAACAATGAAGCTGAAAATCAAAATTCTGATTGGTCTAAATGACGAGGGCTATGCAGTTTTTATAGCTTTTTTTGAGTGTTTAGGGTGTGGGTAGAGCCCATTAGACTATTAGGATCAGGGTTGGTGGCCCAAATTTCAAAAAAATGCCATTTAAAAGAACTACTTATCTAAAAAAAATTACTTTTTTAAAGTGCCAGATGTGGGGGACGGTTGTAAGTTTTTGGGATGTTCAAGGGACATGGCTGTGTTTCTTGAGGGTCTTGGAGACGTCCTAGCATCTCCTCAATGACCCCTTCAGGGGGGATGTCTTGAAAATGTCCCCTCTTAGAGGAAGATGTCTCGGGGATGTCTCTTGCTTGGTGGTGGTGGTGGGGGCACGACAGAGGTACATTTTCCTAGCATTGCACCTTGATTTGGGAATGGTGGCTAGTGGGGGCTTGGGAGTAGAGAAGGTGTAATTGGTTATCCAACAATGCTAAGAGCCTGTATGGTATTTGGTTGTCACCTACCTACACACTAGTGTCTCATCATGTTCACGATTTCAACTATTCAAATCACAATGATGAGGAAATAATCAGTTTAACCACTTTCTATTTATCAATTATCACTAGTCACTCTCCTATAGGTTAACTCCTACGATTGATTCTTTAAACTAGTACCTTACTTCTTCCTAGTCCGATCAAGCCCCCATAGCCCAGGACATTCCCCTACAAATATCATCAGAACTTGCATTGGTCATCTAATAGTAGATGATGAAGATGCCAACATTGGCAATTCTCCTTCTTCCCATGTGAGTGTTGATAGCAGATATATAAATCTGCTCTGGTTTCCTGCCTTGATCTTTAGCTTTAGTCTTCCATGCCTTATTGTTTCCCTTGGGAGGTCCTCTCCTCTCTTGGCTATATGTTCATACTTGTATTTTACTATTTTATGATGGGGGTTTATTTGCTTTGGGTTTACTTCCTCTTCTTGAGCTTTTATTATTTTAGCTTTATTCTTAATCAATTTTTCAACTCCTAGGGTACTTTTCTACCCTTTTTACTTTTCTATTTGTTGGTGTAATTATATATTTCACCTCATAATTAGGTAGTTTATTTTATATACTTAGGTAAATTAAGAAATAATGAACACTTGTCATCAAGTTGAGTTCACTTGACTTAATTGCACCTTCGTGTTGAGTCAGACCGCCAATTCATTGAGGCTAACTCAACTCCTCCAGGAAACTTGCTATTTTGACTTGTTCATCCCAAAATCTATATATTGTAGTTCCTTTCCTTTGTTTTGTAATCAATCAATCAATCAATCAATTCAACATTCGGTGCATCTTAGCTCAAAACCAACTGCACCATTGCAAATAGAAGGTGTCAAAATCCATAAATTGATTGTAAATTCATCAAATTTGGAGTAGGTAACTGAAGGCAAAAACATTAAGCCCTTGGCTGTATAGAATACTCCTTGGCATCTTGGTATATGTCATGTCCCTCCTTGAGACCGATTTTGATATAAATAAAAAGCGTCTTTCGACACTATATTTATATCTATATATTTAATAAAATAACAATATATATATATATATTATAATAATAATAACAATTATAATTAATTAGTTTTGATGAGTCCTTTTGGGCTGACCTAGCACATGGATACTGGCGCCATTTTCCACTCAAATCTGGGCCGACTTGCACTCCTATCCGATCTAACAACAGGTATAAAGAGAAGGTGGGAACATCATTGAAAACTATCCGATTTTATGAATTCATTTCGACAACCTGCTGATAGCAAATTCTAAGCACCATAACTGGGACGAAATCCTCAGTTAGGGCATCTCTTGGTAAGACGAAACCCTTACCTAGAGTAGTATTTATCTGATATATCAATCCATTGAGGGAGTTGTGAAAGTAACTGAAGTTTCTGCCCTTTCAGGAGGTCTGGAACATCATTTAGAGCAGCGAATAAGGAGAATCAAGAGGGTGACTACTGTATCACCCACATCCGCGTCTGGTTATTCCTGAATCGATTTGTTGTCTTGACACATTCGATTCCAGGGAAGCATAATTGGGCGAGCTGATCACTATATTCTGCCAGGAGAAGATCTCGCCAGGATCCAACGATCTGCATGCTCAAAGTCTACACGCCTTCACAATCCCAGCATACATTTGCCACAGATCTTAACGCTTTTCAAGATCCGCATTCACTATCTGTTCTTCTCTGGAACAGTGATTGGGAGGAGGATGGCAAAGAGTTTCCTTTATTCACTCTATTTCAGACTGTGTATTGTCTTAGGGTTTCAAACAATTGTAATATCTGAGACAGAATTGTAAGTCTGAGTGTGCATAACAGTCTGAATTTGAAACCAGATCGGGTACTATTGTTTTATAATTCTGAGTTTCTGATTTCAATACTCTGCATATTTGTTCTGCATGGTGATGCGTTGACTGATTTCTTATTCAGAAGTTGTTAGTTCCTTGGAGGATCATTGAAATTGCTGTCAAATCAAACTGTGAGTAGTTTCAGTTGCATAATCTCCTTAGGGATATTACATTGGTATCAGAGCAGGAATTCCTGCCAGCCTGTGAAGCATTGAAAGCTAACATCTGAGTACAGGGGCTACAATGGATACATGAGTGGAAAGAAACTCAGGAGAAAGAACATGGATTGGCGACCTAAGTTCTTACCAAAGAAAGAAGATATAGAGGTGCAAACAAGAGACAACAACTTTTGGAGCAATACTGTAGCAGCCTTAAAACCCTAAATTCATTTAGCAGAAGACGGCAAGATGATCCTGCTCGAAGGGCAGTAGAGGATCAACTGGAAAGAGATGAGCGCAAGCTTGCTGCCTATTGTAAATATGAATGAGAGTCGCCTCTTTAAAAATCCAATGTTACCTATGAAGAATACTAGGAGATACTCAAAGAAAACAAAAGAGAGAAAAAGAAGGAATTAATGAAGGAAGAATCAAAATCACAAGGAGAGGCTAAGGAGGAGATCAAGGAGCAAGAACCAAAAGAAATACCATTGACAGCAAAAGAGAAATCAGAATTAGAATCACATGAAGTGGCTAAACCCAAGGAAGAAGAAGAGCCGATATGGTGTGCTGAAGATGTTGCCCAAGAAACATCCATCCAATTTTGAGGTATGGAAGTAATTGAACCATGTGATAATGATTTGCAATGTATGGATATGATGGAACTATGTGAAGATGACATGCAAGATATTAGTTGTGCTGTTGTGAAGAATGATTTGACTAAGATGGAACCCCATGAGGAGGAATTGCAAGTTTATCAAGTAAACTCTATGATGATTCACACCAACTACATGGAGGTTGACCTGGAAACATTCAAACTCCTGTGTTCCAAGATCGATGAGCTTGTTGATGGGTTAGTTTGTAATCATGAGAAGGAGACTTTGGGGTTGCACATGATGGGTCTAGGAGAAACCAACATGGACAGTGAAGGACAATGGGCGCATTCACCAAGATGTCACCTCACCACACTTGAAGGACAAATGGAGATAGTTACTTTGATGCTAGATGATGGAAAGCAAGATAGAGGTCACTTTGATATTCAAGATTTTATAACTAAGCAGGGTGTAGTGTTTGTGGATCCAAGCTACATTTTGGATGGGATATACCACAATGGCGTAACTATTCCTTGCATCATGAAGACACAACTCCTTACCATCACATTGGAGGGACACAAGGTATGCAAAGATTTTTATATCATGGATCTAGAAAGAACCAGAAAAATTCTGGGCTTGCAATGGCTGCATCATATTGAAGAGTTAATTATGGGAACCAAGGGATTACCCTTAGGAAAGATACTTCATTATGATAGTGTTTGGTTTGTATTGGATATACTCCATAACACTCTCCTAAAGTGGTTACAGAATGAGATATTTGTAAAATGGGAATTTCTTGCTGAAGGTCACCAACTAAACGTGATAAGGAGAAGTATTGGCTGCAAGATACATGAACCTAAGAAAATGGTTTACGACTTTAGATCTGCTGTCTTCAAAATGTCCAGCAGTCTCCACACTTTCCTCGCAGCTAAAGATGAAGGGAGAAAAAGTTTTCAATCCATCATCCTTGCTGGAGTGTTCTCAGCTAGTACAGGAAATTTCCAATCATCATATCTTTACGTCTGAGTAAGGAAAGGCATGAGGACAGCCATGGCAAGATGCTGCAGTTGATTGTATCATGTTTTGAAGAGTTTCATTGGTCGAATATAGGGACAGCATGGGGAATTGTGATCAGCAATAAAGGACCCAGGATCGATGAGCTCGGATTCATATTATGCAGTTTTGGCACGGAGAGGATAAAATTTCAGGAGATGCCATTGCTTGAGGACAAGCAAAGTCTGAGAGGGGTGGACTGTCATGTCCCTCTCTGAGACCGATTTTGATATAAATAAAAAGTGTCTTTCGACACTTTATTTATATCTAGATATTTAATAAAATAACAATATATATATATATATATCTTGATGTTGTGCGTATGAGATCACACCTTTTGGGGATACTAGGTGCCACTACTCACACGGATGTAATGCTGTTTGAATGGAAATTCCAAGCAAAAAGTGACTGTTACAGCCACCTACCAATGCACCAACAGTCTGATCCGAACCATCTATACAGTGGCAAGGCTGGGAGCATTGTGGCAAGAGTCTTCGAAGTCCAGGGTAAAATACTTTGTCACGATAGTGTTTGGTCTATTTTGCATATGTTCATTATGGCACACCAAAAATGGGTACCCAGTGAGGTAATGGCAAATCAAGAACTTCTGAGTGAGTCATCAACTTAGCATGATAGTTGGGAGTTTTAGAGTCAAGAACTATGTTTGGATCATAATGAGGACTATCTTCCACCTCAGTGCTGCTGTCACAGTCATAAAGAAGGAGTGGAAGGTGCGTTTTCCACCTTTAGGCATTTGGGAATGATGCTAGCAGATTTCCAATCAACATATATTTACTTCTGAGTAAGGAAAGGCACGAGGACAGCCATGGCAAGATGCTGCAGTTGATTGTATCATGTTTTGAAGAGTTTCATTGGTCGAATATAGGGACAGTAGGGGGAATTGTGATCAGCAATAAAGGACCCAGGATTGATGAGCTCAGATTCATATTATGCAGTTTTGATATGGAGAGGATAAAAAGGAATTTCATTTGTAATTTGTACAAATTATTAGTGGCTTTTTACCCTTACTCTTCAAATTCTTGCTTCACACTGTTGTTAGGAATTTAGCATGTCTAATGTGCACTATTGACAATTCTTATAATTACTTGTTAATACTCAATTCAAATTTCTATGTGCTGGTACATGTTTCTCTTTGAATCTGCAAATATAAATTTTGCAGTTGACTAACCCGAAGAAGAAAGGAAATTAATAGGTGGTTTTTTTTTGTAAATATCCAATCTAAATTTACTTTTGCTCCCAATTTTGGAGTGAGAAACATTGTAACAAGGCTTCAGTTAGGAATTCAGGATGACTTATGTGTTTAGTTATAGCTCATATGTTTGGTAGTAAGTACTATATTTAGATTTCTATTCGCTAGTTCTTGTCTCTCCCTAATTTGCAAATGTAAGTTTTGCAGTTGAATAGACCCGAGGAAGCAAGAAAATTAGTAGAAGGTCTTGTTCGTAAATATCCAAACTATTCTGAGGCCCGCGCTGCTCTTGCTGCCATCCTTTGGAGTGAGAATCGTCGAAGTGGGGCCGAAGAGCAGTTCACACAGGCTACCATACAAGAACCACTGTATAAAAATATTGGGTATGCATGGACTACAGTTTGTGATTGGTATATTCATTTGATTGTATTTTCCATACTCTTAATTTTATCTAGTATTAAATTTAAATTTAGTTGTTTAGTAATATTCATCAGTAGAAGTGTGTTCATGCTCAGATCTGTTTCTATAATCAGATTATTGTTTGTGGTGCTATCTATAGGTGGTTAAATGCAGAGCTTCAATGGCCACCTAATATTGTTCATGCAATGGAGAACTTTCTTTCCATTGAATAATGTTCTTGGAGATAATCCAATATGGGGTGTCAGTGAAGCAGGTTAGAGGTTTAATGCTTCTATCTGGTTAGTCCTTAATATTTATTGGAATATGTTGTTTCATAGTAGAAATGAAAATACATGCACATGTCTCCTATTCTTTTAAAGTTGGAAATCTCTTCCTCTTTGTTTATGTTTGTAGTGATCCGTCAATGGCTATGGTAACTATTGTTGGTTATTGTGAACTGTTTTGTTATATGTAGGTGCATAGAGAGCCTCATTGGAGTATGCCAAGAAAGAAACACAGAACAAATTATTTTGTGCTACTTTTGGAAACATTCAAGTCCAGGGAGTGTTCAAGGAAGGAATAGCCTTGGCAGTTTGTTGTGGTTGGTTTCTATTGTTTTTGGAATGTGATATGTTGTACAAATGACGGAGGAGGAAAATACAGTTAATGCGTTTCCCAATCTTCTCTATCATAATTTGAAGATAAAATTTCAAATGTTTCTCAATCTACTTCTAGTCACATGTTTGTAATATATGTACAAAATGTAAAAACACTAGATGAGAGAATTTGGTATCCATGTTTCCTGTATGCTTTGCTGAAAGAAACAGCTTATCTGATTATGTCTTATGTATTAGTACTTGGAATTTAATGGTCTGGCACTGCAACTGAAATTTCACCCATTATTTGTTGTTTATCATTTGAACAACAGATGGTCTGGTGTTGCAGCTTCTTTTTAAGTAGATTGGCCCTTTTGGGATGTACATGTTCCACATACAGCCAAATTATTGAGTTCTGAAAATTGCTCTATGCAAGTGCTGTCACATTATGCTTAAAGGATTGCATATGCTTTTTTAGTTTGTGAAATGGACTTGAATTGTGGAACTTAAGTTTTTGATCTGCTGTAGGTTAGCATTCAATTGCATCACCCATATTTGTGACCTGGTTAAATGTAGGAAAATATGCAGGACCTCTTGGATTGGGTGAAGCACGTGAAGACAAATGCTAAACTTTAGGTATGAGAACCCTGGGGAAAGAGCAAACACCATGATTCTTACTCTTGTACCATGAGTAAATTGATGGGTCTACCAAGCGGAGTCTTTGTTTCTGTTCCTTTTTTATGACCTGCAAGAGGAACTAAGATTTTATATTAAGTATAGATAGAATTGATTTTTTAAAACTGTACACTTGAGCATTACAAAGAGCAGGTTTGGGGCATCTAAGAAAGTCTTTAGACATTCATCAGTGACAAACCAAATGCCTATCCTCCTAAGAAAAGCTTAATGACACGACAGAAAGCCATAAGCCTAGTGTAGTTAAGCTACCAAAAAGTCCTAGTATAACTTCAACCTAGAAAAAAAAGATTTCTGGAATGAGTTACCAATAGAGTTATGTTTCATCTTAAGTGATTTGCCAGGAATTTACAGGAATTTTCAGGTGCCTTATATTAATATATAACCTGATAAAATGGACTGAGAAGTCTCTGAACTTTCTTTCTACTTATTCCTTAGTCGTAGGCTTATTGGAGGAAGACAGTGGCTTATGAGTGAATTCTTTCTACTTAAAAGCTGATTACTGTGAATGCATATTTGATCTACTTAAGGGTAAGAAAAATTAGGCATTAAAGCTTACAGGTTCATCATGCACAAACCAATATTATAGATTCTACCATTCATACAATTAATAAAGATAATATAATAACAATGAATATTAAACATCAAATTCAAAATAGAGAATAGAAATTATGAATATGAACACATGTACCAAGCACCAAAATATTGTGGAGGAGGAATAATGGTCGGCTTACCTAGAAGATTGGTCGCATAAGCTTGGTAGGCTTAATTTTGAGTAATATATGGTAAACAAAAGACAATCAATCATGTTGAACAAGCCAAGAAATCATAAGGTAAATTTCACTTGAAGGAACTTCACTCCTTTCTCACTTCAAAGCAAACAAAAGGTAAATTTATTTAGAAGGCAACGGAAGTACGGTTTGATTTTAGATGTAACTAGGTGTGGCAAATCTCTTCTTTTGAGTGACTAAATATCAAGAGATTGCTTTTTCTTAGGATAGCTGTATATTTGCTTTAGTTGTTTAGGTGCCATATGCACAGAATGCGACATGCTGGAGAGTTTGTGGACACTAATAGCTAGCTTGTGATTTGATATCTGACCTAGTTATGAACTTATAGACTAGTTTGTTGCCAATCTTGTTCTTGTTTGTATTGTCACAGGTATTTATTAACTTGTTGGAGTTGGGGGTAAGGAAGTTCACAGTTTTCCTTTGGAGGTCAAATTCATTTCTTAAGCTTTTTGGAATTTTAAGTCCATTTTACTTTGGATATGTACCTTTTTGCTTCTGTAGTACTCCAATTAGTTAAATTAACCAAACACATTTATATGAAAAAAGTCGAGTTTTGGAACAATTAGAGAAAGTTAAATACATTAAAGATACTTTACCCCCCTATTTAAGGAAATTGACATACAAGTCAATCAATTATCCTAGGGTCTGCCTTGTCCAGGACATCCTTCCATACCAAATGGGTTCATAGTTTTCTATACAATAAACTAATTAAAACTATAATGCCATAATGGTCAATAACTTTGTTATATGATGTGCATATTTACCCTTTCTTTATACAATGATCAGAGGTGAAAAAGAGCGTGACAACTAATGACAATATAACAATATTTACATAATGAACTAACTACCTTGATAGTCATTTACCAAATTGAGTAATCATGATGAACTCAACTACCTAGACAGCCACGTGGATATATAAGTTGGCATTCGGTATTAGGTGGATATTCAATAAATTATCCACTATTACAATAGATTTGAAATGTCCCACTTTGGGAAACACAATGAAATTTTAGTCCTAATTTCTATTAGTCACATGTGGCTAGATAAGTAGGGATTAGGCATTAGGTGGATATTCAATAAATTATCCGCTATTACAATATAATAGCATTTTGTATAGATTTGAAATGTCCCACTCCGGGAAACACAATGAAATTTTAGTCTTAATGCCTATAGTTTCTAGAAGAATCTTATATACTAACATCCCTCTAGATTGAGTTGGGGAGTTGGGGGAAATAAGGACGAATCGCAAATTATATAGGACATTTTGTGGCCATGTTTATTGTGGCTTCCACAACACGTCTTTATTATTTTAAAATTGGGGATCATTTTGTTCAAATTTGTTTTGATTTTTGTCATTGGGTTTTGGATAGGCTCATTGTGTGGGTTTGTGTGGGTTTGAAGTCAATTTTACTTTGTGTTGTGATTGTCAATTTTCGCGGGGTCAAGTTTGAATTTTTAGTTTAGGTTTGGAATTCATGAAATGGCTTAATAATTATCTCTTACCCTCTACACATCTAAGTGGCTTAAGAGTGATCTACAGCGCAATTTCATCCTCTCATACAATTATGAGGGCAAAAAAACCTAGAACATGTCAAAAATATCATTAAAATATAGTTTTGAGCCTTAGATGGTGGAATTTGGCCTTCAAAAATAACCAAACGGTCTCAAAGTGGCACAAATGGGTCACTACAATGTGGTCCTTTTTGAGACCTTCAATTTGAAAAGAAAAGGGCTCAAATGGCTTTTTCGGATCAAAAGTTATGGCCTTCAAAAGTTTGTCTATTTTCCCCTAGGTGAAAAATTGGGCTTCTAAAGTAATCTTGCAATCGTTATGAAATTGCATGAAAGTTCCCATTCTCCCTTGCAATTGTGAAAATTGCATTGAAGTTCCCATTCTCCCTCACAATTGCAAAATTGCATGAAAGTTTCCATTCTTCCATGCAATTGTGAAACTACACAAAAGTTCTCATTCTCCCTTGCAATTGCGGAACTACATGAAAGTTCTCATTCTCCCTCGTGGATTACAAATGGATCTCAAAACTAATTTTAGGGTTGTGGATTGCGAATGGACCTCAACACCTTGATTTTGGGCTTGAACTACAAATGCACCTTAAAACCTTGATTTCGAGCCTATGAATCGTGGTCCCAAAACTACAACCTTGAATAAAAACTCCATCGTCCCTTTAGAGAATTTAATAAATGATTTATTGGCTATGTGAAAGGATTAGTATGAGTGTTTTGGATTTAAACATGCTTTATATTTTGGGTTTTGTTTAAAAGAATTTATGATACTTTGAATTTTGTGTATTGTAGGACTTGGTTAGGGCAATATTGGACAAATTTGACTTGTACTTATAAAAGGATCGAGAGCTTGAGAAGGATGCTAAGGATGGTGAAGAGGACTTGCAAAATGAAGGATGATGTGCATTTGTATGTTAAATTTTAGCTCAATAGTAATGAAATATTATAATTTCAAAGTGAAATTCATCTGACTTTTCATATTCTTTTGTACATTTGTCCTATATGGTCTATTGGATGGAAAACTCGTTTTCCCTACTAATGAAACCTATAAACATGTAAAGATTGGAAACCATATGAAAACTCCATTATGACTGGATAAAGTTTATTTTTCTATTTTCTTTCCTTTTTGTTCCTAGTTTTCCAGTCATGGGCTTTTAGTTTTTTCTTTGTATTGTTAAAACGTTTGAGTATTTGATGAACCCAAAGCATGTTTCATATCACCGAGAGTTTGCTGATAGCAATTTTTTTTGTGTGGTCAACTTGAACACCTTCGTGCGGCCTAGAAATGAGATATACTCCATGCACAACGACTGTGGGAGCTGTGTTTGCTATTTGCATGCAATAGGGCGATTGCAAATTACTTGTTTTGACAATTCTTCTTCTTTAGACAATTGCACCTTCTTTTGTGTTGGCTGTGAGTCTTTGGGTAAAGAAAAAGAATGGTTATAATTGGGTTTGTCCACTCACTGAGCGTTGTTGGAGAACAAGATTAGTTTTCAAAGAAATTTAAAATAAAGGTTTTATGGGCTACAAGATATATGCTAGGCATGGAAATTAATAGAGATAGGGCTAACATAAAGTTATGGTTAAACTAGAGGAAATACATTGATATTGTATTACAAAGGTTTAATATGCAGGATAGTACCACTGTAAACATCCCTTTACTGATAGGCACTAAGTTGTCTTTGGAACAATGTCCTAATCCTCAAGAGCTTTTGGAGGACTTGTACAATGTTTCTTATGCTAGTGTGGTAGAAAGTCTTATGTATGCCATGGTCAGTACTCAAATAGACATTGTCTAAGTAGTGGGAGTTCTTAGTAGGTTCACATCAAATTTTGGTAAAGAACATTGGACCTTTGTGAATAGGGTCTTCGGGTACTTGAGAGGAACTTCTAATTACTATATTTCTTATCATGGGATTGATAATGTTGGCAAGTTGTTGAATTTACAGGGCTTTGTGGATTTGGATTGGGATGGATAACTTGACAGTAGATCTACAAGAGGCCATGTTTTTATTCTATTTGGAGGAGTGGTAAGTTGGATGAGTGGAAGACAACCTAAAATTTCTTTGTTTACTACTAAAGAAGAGTATGTGGCTACAACACATGCTTGCAAAGAAGTTGTGCGGTTATAGAGACTAAGTGCTGATATTGGTTTTCAGAGCAAAATAATGACAATCAAATTGCAACTTGTTTAGCAAAGAACCTTATGTACCATGATCATACAAAGCATATAGATGTTCACTACCATTTTATTTAGGAGATGGTAGATGCTAAGAAGGTTAAGATAGAAAAAGTTGATACTTTGGTAAATGTAGCCGACTCTCTGACAAAACTAGTAAGTACTAAAAAGTTTCATTGGTGCAGAGATGCAATGGGTTTGTCCTTTCTCTATAATTAGTTTCTTACTAGTTTATTTTGTAATTTTCTTACGATAAATATCAAGTGGGAGAATGTTGGAACTTTGGTGTGCTATTCACTTGCAAAGAGTTCATGAGTGGAAGAATGTTGGAACTTTGGTGTGTTATTCACTTGAAGAGAGTTCTTGCTTTGTAGAAGTTAAATCTCAGGAAACATAATAGTATGTGGTAAGAAAAGTGATGCAACTTGGATCCTTTCCATAATACAATGTAAGTTTTTGATAAGATTAGCGACATAAAAGGGTGCCGATCCCATTACAAAACAATCATAAAGGCACACCAAAGTTCCATTAAGAACTAAAAAGCAAACACCAGACTAACTAACAGACATAGCCAAAAAAAGACCTAGAACAGAGACACCACAGACTGATGGTAGAACGACAACAGACAAAAAAACCACAGGTGACGACCAAAGCCCCAATGGCTAGTTAAACATGCGGTCCCAATCCTCGGCTAGAAACTGGTAGAGGTCCATGTACTCTTTAAGATCTTTATCCTTCAATCCCTGTGTAGCAAGCTTAACATCCTGGAGAATGGCTAGTGTCGTGGCAAATCTGTGCATCACTTTTGCTGCGAACCTTGCCAGAGTTTTGAATTTCTTCTCCAACACCGCAATCCTCACAGAGAGACTATCAATCTCTTTATCTTTAGCACCCGTTTTGCCCTTTCTCTTCATCTTACCCGACTCCTTCACCGTGTTTTCCAAGCTCATAGATTGGGAACCCTAAGCATTGAGCTTGGGGAAATTATTGGGCTCTTCCTTTGCTTCAGCCTCCAGATTGTCATTCTTGGTTTCCTTATTGACAGAAAATTCCCTGCCCATCAGTTCGGTCTCCGGCACAATAGTATCCATTTTGATGTCTTTGTTATAAAAAATACCTTCACCCTCACGGTCCATAGTTTCTTCCTCCACCTCAGAGGCTTCCTTCTTAGCTGCCAGCCGTGTCAACGGCACACGGGGTTTGCTTCTCATCAAGGTGTAGTCCTCATCGACAGTATTGTTGCTACCACCAATACCATCTTCAGAGCTAACCTCTTCCACCACCACAAAGACATTCTTTGCCTTATTCTCACTATCTGTACCACTTCCTTCTTTCAACCTACCCTTGTTCTTTTTCTGTGGGGTCACATGAGCAGATTCTCCAGGTAAAAACTTTCTTTTGACAAGGGTCTTCGTAGAGGACAAGGGAGTTTGGTCCCTGGCTTTAGGCTCTGGGCTTAAACTGATGGTTTTTTTCTTGCTAGTCTTTATGGACTTGGCATACTTTTCCGGAGTGACCTTCGTTATAATCACAAGGCTAGGCACCACAGGACTGGAATAGGGGGGCAGGGGAGAATCAACCCTAGTAGCCATGAGGGCTTTAGGGGGGAAAAGTGCAAGATGGAACTTATACAGTCTGAGGACAAGCCCCTGGTGGAGCGGGATGAGGGGTTTGTTGGGGTCAACAGCATGTTGTTCAATGGCCGAGGAAATAGAATTTTCTAGAGATGAAAGAAGATAAAAAGGAAAACTTATCACTTTGTTGCGGCGAAAATGATTGAGCAGATCAAAATGATAATGGAAGAAGCGTTTGAATCTATTTTCCAATGTGAAGTACTTTATAAGCATGTAGCATACCTCGTCCCACGGCTTGGGCAACATTTCACGATCAAAGCCCCCCTGCAGACTGTGAAGAACCTCCCCTTTCTTCAGAAAGCACGTCATTCCCTCAGGGTCAAAAACTTTGCTCTTTCTGGGGTGTTTGATGTTGTCCGTGGGCATCCCCGTCGCCAAACCAATCACCTCTTCATAAACTTCAAAACTAACACTGCCCACCTTAACTTTTCTATCCTCCCAAGAACGCAGGAACTACATCGAGAGGCTTTCATCATAACCCTATAAGCATTCAATGTAGGAGGCCACCCCGCCCACCTGGAAAATATGCCAGAGGGTTTTGTTATGTCTAATCTCATCACAGGATTCAGGCTCAATGCAAGCCCTGTCACCCTCTGTGGCTAAATTACCCCAATTTCTCTTAGGCAAGCTAACAATGCAGAAAGTAGTAGAAAACTTATAAACTTTTGAACTGCTAAAAATTTCCCAGTCCTCGATATTCATACTCCAACTAATGAGTATAATGTCTTTTCAGCCGCCGGGGGTGGCATACTTGCCTAAATTCACAATATGCGAACTATCACTCCTATTCCTGCCATGATAATCATTCATTAAATGATCATAATTAAGAGTTATGCATAGGGATGTTGGGCTGGTCACATGCCCATTCATGAGAAATCTCTCCTTAGGCGTCCACGTTTGACTGAGAACCACCCAAACTTTCATACCATGGCGGGTCCCGCCTCTGACAATTCTGAGTTGGCAAGCACCCGTCACCCTCTTCACATCATAGGATCTCCAAATTGAATGGGTATCGAGACTCGATCCTAGCTGGCCCCCAAAGTACTCTCTAGGTATTAGATCAATTATGAGAAGTCAAGAGCGGGGCCTAGCTCCTTTTCAAGAAGGTTTTGAATTTGGATGGGTAAATTATTTTTACTTTTCCAACATCTCCACTTGTCCAAGCTTTGTCCCAGGTTAGCCAATCCATTTGCCACTCTGTTACCTTCGCGGTAAACATGCCCAATTTCAATCTGTCTGAAACTAGATAGTAAGTAGGCAATGTCATCCGTGATATCCTTCAGCTTCCAACCGCTAGTTGACCTACCGAGAGCTGCCTCAATAATGAATTTAGAGTCTCCTTCCACTTGTAATTTGTCCATTCCTATAGAGAGCAATTTTGAGCCCCCACACCAGAGCTAATCCCTCCACCACATTATTGGACTAAATGCTAATGGGCCCGACATAAGTAGCAATAAAGGTTCCCTGACTGTCTCTGAATATACCGCCCCCACTGGCCAGCCCAGTATTCTTTTTTTCAGTTCCATTGAAGCTGAGTTTGGACCAATCTCTGGGAGGGGGTCTCCAACGGGTGTTTTGTCTGGCGAGTTTCTTGGAATTGTTAATCTTGGTTATATCCTCTGTCAGCCCCCAGTTTAAGGCAGTTCACACTTCCACCATAGTAGGAGGTTTCTTAGCCATATGCAGAGTACTATTAGACGTGTTCTCTGAGACCATTCTGCTAAAGGAGTGAAAGACATCATTAGTGGATCGAGCCTTATCCCTAAAGATTCTAATGTTTCTTTCTTTCCACACGCTCCACCCCAGGTGTGGGGGAATTTATCTCCATAGCTCTCTAATCCTGGGGTGCGAGAAAGGGGAACTCCAACTCTAGGTGAAGTCTATTAGATTTTCCGGGAAGACCCAATCAAGGTTTAGTTTCTCCATAGTTCTACCCCATAAATCTTTAGAAAATTCACAATGGAAAAGGAGGTGTTGAATGGATTCCTCAACTTTGAGATAGAGCACACATCTATTAACCAACTGAAACCCCCTTTTATTGAGGTTGTCAGTAGTGAGGATCTTGTTATGGGCAACAAACCACCAGAAGAAGTTTATTTTGAGGGTTAGCTTGTTATTCCAGACACTCTTCTAGATCCACCCCCTTGTTCGTTGTTAGACAACAAAAGGTAAGCAGATTTAACCGAAAAGTTCCCCTTTTGTTCCTGACCCCAGAGCATTTCATCCTCCCTAGGAAATATCAAAATTCTGTGCTTGTACAACTCCTCTTGCAAAGCCTGGCTCTCCTGATTCTCAGGAACATTACCCCAACAATTCGAGAGCATTTTCCAACCCCTTCAGTTGTGGGGATGGGAAGTAATGTAATTGCTGACGGTATTCCCAAAATGACAGACAACTCTATCTCTGATGGTTATGTTTTTTCTATTAGTCAAAGGACCCTCAAGCCAGTTGTCCTCCCAAAACCTAATTTTATCTCCCTTACCTAGCTTCCATTTTATGCCTTGGGATAGAGTATTTCTAGTTTTAATCATTTTGTTCCAGATAATAGAGCCTTTGAGGTGGCTCTCTCTGGCAATAACCTCTAATTTAACCCCATTTTGTAGATACTTGGCTTTCATGATCCGCACCCAGTCTTTCTCCTCCTTGAGGAAAGTCCAACCCACTTTGGGAAGTAAAGCTTTATTCATCACCTGTATTCTTCTGATTCCTAATCCCCCATGAGTTTTGGGCAGGCAGACTTTGTCCCATCCAACCAACGATATTCTCTTCTTATCTTCAACTCCAGTCCATAGGAAGGTTCTCTGGATTCTTTCCAATTTCTCCGCCATATATCTGGGCATTTTAAATAGGGATAGAAAATAGGTAGGGATGCCCTGCAACGAGTCTTTCAACAGTTAATGCTTACCAGCTTGACTAAGGAGTTTACCTTTCCATCCCTCCATTTTCTTTTGGATTCTTTCTAGGACAGTGTTCCACAAAGTCAGGGTCACTTCCTTGACCGTGAGGGGGAGACCCAGATAGGTGGCCAAGAGATTAGTCATGTTGCACTCAAGGATTTTTCTCACCCTGGCTTGCAGCCCCAAGTTCATGTTGAAGAAGAAAACATTACTTTTTTCATAATTAATGCACTGTCCAGAAACCTCTGCATAGGAGTTCAGCAAGTTTTTCCATCTTTTTGCTTCAATCACCGAAGCCACCCCAAAGAGCATAGTGTCGTCCACAAACTATTGAACAATAGAAGGACCCAAGGTGGAAGCTGCTTTAACCCCCCTTAGGGATTGGCTATCCAGGTGGGATAGGATGTTTCTACCCAGATCCTAAGCCAACATAATAAAAAGGTAGGGAGAGAGTGGATCTCCCTGTCTGAGACCCCTACCTACCTCAAAGAACCCTTGAGGAGTGCCATTGACCAAGACCGAGTACTTGACAGTGGTGACACATTCTTTTATCAGATTTAGCATTTTGTCACTGAAACCAAATTTCCTAAGGACCTTAAATAGGAAATCGCAGGAGGCCCTGTCATAAGCTTTAGAGATATCAAGCTTGAGAGCCATGTTCAGAGTATTACTTCTGTCCATTGAGTGAATGATTTCGTGGGTGGAAATTGCTGCATCCATAATCTATCTACCGGGGACAAAGCCTTTCTGACAGTCAGAGATAATGCTGTCCAATAGCGGTTGAAGTTTGAGGACCAAAGTCTTCGTAATGATCTTATAAATGGTGTTGCAAAGGCTAATAGGTCGGAAGTCAGCCATGGAATCCGTGTTGCTTTTCTTGGGGATAAGTGCAATGAACGTGGTATTGATCTGTTTAAGGATTTTGCCGGTCCTAAAGAAGTCTTTGACAGCAGTTGTGACATCATAACCTACTATCTCCCAGAATTGTTGGAAAAAGGTCGGGGGGAACCCATCTGGACCTGGAGCTTTGAAGGCCCCCATGGAGAACACCACTGCCCTCACTTCCTCCTTAGTAACAAGCTTCAATAGACTACAATTATCATCCTCAGTATGGATAGAGGGAATGCAATCCAATAGCATCTCAACCCGGTCATTGTCAGGCTTGTCTCTCTGCTCCTTCAAGAAGTTTCTGAAGTAACTAGAGGCATGATCTCCCAGTTCCTTGTCTTCAATAAATTCTTTGTTCCCCTCAATCAGTTTGGCGATTTTGTTCCTCTTTCTATGTTTCATAATAGACTGGTGGAAGAAAGCCAAGTTTCTATCTCCCTCCTTTAGCCATTGCACCCTAGACTTCTGTTTCCAAAAGATCTCCTCCCTTCTAGTAATGTTCTTAAGATTTTTGAGCAGGGTTTCCTCCATATTAAAATTACTCTCACTCACATCCCCCTAGCCATGTTGCTTTAAACTTCTATTAAGCTGTTAGAGATGTGTTTCTTTTGGTGCATCACATTCCTGAAATAGAATTTGTTCCATCCTTTTACCTTGTGCTTGATATGGATGAGTTTTTGGGTTAGCCTGTACATGGGAGATCCATGCACCGGGATGCTCCACCAATCAACAATGCATTGTCTGAAATCAGGGTGAGAGGCCTACATAATTTCGTATCTGAAGGGGAAAGGTCCCTTGGGGGCACCATCAACCCAAGACAGGAGGAGAGCATTGTGGTCGGAGATAGTGCGAGGGAGGGCAGCAAGGGAGGAACCTTGCACATCCTCCCAGTTAGCAGGGGCCAGAAATCTATCCAAATTGACTTGGATTAGCTGATCACCCCTTCTTCTATTGGTCTGAGAATAGAGTTGATTGTTCATCTCTAAATCCATTAGCCCAGTCTAACTTAGGAAGTCCGCCAGGTCCAACATACTATCCGAATAGTCCATGTTTCCTCCGGTCTTTTCTAAGGGGGATAGAGGGGTGTTGAAGTCTCCTCCTAGAATCCACAGGGTCCTTTTCTCAACATTAATTTTAGAGATCATGCCATCCCATAGATCCTTCCTGGTGTTGCTGGTGTTGGGGGCATATATGTTGATTAGCTTCCATTTTTTCTTATTCATAGAAAATTTTATTTCCAGACTGTGTTTGTCATGCGAACAGTAACTGCCCAAGATGTTATGTTTGTTCCACATAGTAACCAGGCCCCTTGAAGCACCTGTAGAAGGGCTGATAATGTAGTCTGCCATGGGCCAAATATTATTAGCAATCTTTTAAAAATTGTCTTCAGACATCCTAACCTCTTGAAGCAAGATGATATCCACCTTATTGTTAAAAATGCAGCTCTTGATCATGAGCTGTTTGTGAGGACTATTAAGCCCTCTTACATTCCAAGTGATGATCTTCATTTACGGTGTCTTCTGGAGATAGCCTCCAGCATGCTTTATCTCCCATTGGCTATTTCCTTGGTTGCCTCTCTATTTCTGGTTTCTCTCTGGGATAGTCTGCCTGCCTTTCCTTCTGTCCACACATCTGTTGATTTCTTGCCTTTGCCTTTCTTTTTGGGGGTAATCCATCCCTCCTGGTTACTGGGACTAGCCCCAGGAGAAAGGATCCTTGTGGGGGATAGGATGGATTTTTCTGTGCTTGGTGGAGTTGCAACTATAGACACTTTCATCCCCAAGATCATTGACAGCTCTCCAATAGCCACCACAGGCCCAAGCGCATCAGTCCTTGGCAATGGTGAAAAGTGATTGGGGGTGAGTATTTCACCTTCTTTTGTCTCAACCGAGCCCAAGGAAGTGCCCTTCTTCTGAGTCAGCTGTTCGACTTTGGCCACCCACAGACTCTGCAGAAGAGGTATGGGCTCATTGGTGGTAGTAGGAAGTTCACCTTGAGGGTTTCCCAGAGTCTGGGGCTTCGCCTATTGTTGTATCTTTAAAGGGGACTTGATGATATCAAGCAGGTCCTATTTGAACGGGTAGTCCTCCACAATATTTTCCTCCTTTGAGGCCTCTTTGCCTTTATGTATTTTTAATTTTTTACATTCATTGATAAGATGCACTTTTTTGGACCAATTTTGGCAAAAAGTGGTAGCATTTTCATACTTTAGATGCTGTTCCTGGCAGCCATATTTAGATTTTAAGTTAATGGTGTTAGGTAGAGCTTTATGGATATCCACACTAACACATAATCTAGCAAACACTAACTTGGTTTTATGTTTGGTAGTGCTGTCTAGAGCAATGAAACGCCCAGAGGAGTTCCCAATCCATGTGAAAATCTCCTCATCCCAGAACTCAAGCGGGAGTCCTGGGAGCCTGACCCAGACCGGAGCTGACCTGCTGAGCATAGTTGCGTCAAACCCTGATTTCCAACGCGCTAGGCAGAGCTTGTGCTTGCCATACAACCAAGGACCGCCGACCAAGATCATTACCAAGTCCTCCCTGGTGCTGAACTTAAAAAGGAAGAGACCACCGGTCATGGCGCTCGTAACCAAGATACTTTTTAGGTGCCACCTCGAGGCCACCAAGCGTCTAACCATATCAATGTTGGGTCTAAAGGCTTGGAACCTACCCACCAAGGATAATTCCAAGGCAAAGGTTATTTTATCCATCATTAGACCTGGGATCTGGAAGTCTGTTCCATTCACCTGCTCAGACTGCATTGGGGTTGTAATATCTTCGACATGGTTATCATTCTTCGCAAGCAAGGCTTGTTTCCAAGCCTTGGGATCCAACCCCGAGGCTGGAGATTCGAGCTTGGTAGTAAAACAGTAACATCATTAGCAAGAATTGCTTGAGGGCCCATAGGGGGGACAGGCCCCCCAGGGCCGACGACCTCCATGAGCGAAGCAGGTTCAAACACTGTTGAGAGTGGGAAAGTTGCAAAGTGGGAAAGTTTCTTGAAACTTGTAATACAATGTAAGTTAAGGCTTTGTGGTGTTGTGTGATAAGGTGTAGTGTGAATTAAATTTGTGGTTTAGCTTGGAGGTGTGTTTAACCTTGCTGAAGCTATGATAGCAACCACATGAAGTTTATCTTAAGTATCGTTATCGCATCCTATTCACAGTGTTTTGCATTGGTGTTAGAGTATGCGTGACATTGATGATGTGCATGTTGCAACTTCAAAAGATAGGTACATGATCTAGAAGGTGCTTTGGATTGTTGGAGTGTTACCTCTATCATCACAAGACATGAGAATAGTCTTGGTGTCACTAAAACACTATTACTCTACTTCTTCACAGTGTTTATTCTATACTATGGTTGTGAGGTCAATTACTGATGACTTGGACCAATTGTAGGAGTTTCTAAACCAAAATCCTTCTGTTGTTTTGGAACATTTCATGTGAATTACATGTGGTAGAGATGATTTCATGACATGGTCCCTATTCTATTGTGTGATGATTGGTATTCCACGTGCCATTAGGATGTGGAGTCAATTGGTATTCCATGGAACAACTTTGTCTACATCTACACCATGTCATATAAGGAGTAGGTTGATGAGATGATTATGAACCAATAATGTTGCAAGGTTGATGCTGGTAAATTTGGAATGGGCATGTGTAGAGGTTGTACACTAGATGTTTTTAGATTGAGGATAGTGACAAAGAATAACTAATTTCTATTTGGATTTTGTGTTTACAGATTAATACAATTGTTGGCTCTCTTTTGGTGCTGGTTTTTTCCCCAAAAGAGTTTCCCAAGTTAAACATTATGTCTCATGTGTTATGTGGATGTTTGAATCCTTGCTTCCTCCATTTTATTACTAAGTGACTTGATACAACAAATTTAATCTCTAATTTGAACACATAATTAATTTTTTGTTGCAATCATTTACCAATTTTTTATATCATGTTTCCCTTGCCATGAAGTTGCATTGATCGAGTCATGTTATTCTTGGATTTTGACCCATCACCTTTACATATGGTCATTTACATTCCCTTACTTAGCTTGATATACATTCACTACTCTATGATATGAAAGATTTCCATTATAGGTCCATTCTTGTTTATCTCCCCTCTCATTTCTCGATACCCCAATCTCATTAGTGATTATTGTAGGCTTATAGTTAGATCATCCTTTTATTCCCTTGTCAAGTCTGGAGTTCCAAAAGAAATGCAATTTTTACTCAATTATCTACTTATGCAATAACAAATGATGTTTGTACTCTCTTGGTCTAGCCTTTGGCGATGACCCTTGGTATCCTCCTAGTTGAATGGAATTAGGCTACATGGGTGACATCCCCACAAAAAGAGAAAAAAGAAAAGAAAAGCAAAATGTCAAAGCATGCACAATCAAATCAAAGAAAATCAAAGCTATATCAAAAGAATTAAATAATCTCAAAGTCTCTAAAGTAATGCATTTCCCTCACAAATATGCTCCACTTGATTGAGTCATCCCACTTCTTCTACTTCCTTTCTTTATTACTTGACCTAGAGGCTATCTTTCGATCTATGTCTAGGAGTGAACTATTAAGTTGAGGATGCCTTTTTATCCCTTTCTTATACAACTTGCATGGACTTATATGGGACTCTTATTGATAGGTTATCACTCCATCCACTTGTATATCCACCCTCGTAAGTCCATCCCCTCTTTCACTTGTCTTACTTATTCCCTTGAAGTCTAAAGATTACACATTGACTAGTCCATTGAAACAATTATGGCAAGCCCTACATTACTCTCTTTTGATATCTATTTCCTATATCCCAAACTTTACTATCACATATATATTCCACACATTACACCATCTTCTAGACACATGCCTTACATATGACTATAGTTAAAATAAATATCTTTACAATCTTGGTGCATAAACTTAGGATAACGTTGCATGACCTACTCAAATATGTTTTGACCCTTGCTCCTATGTCACTTATCTACTACCACCTTTTCTCATTGTCCTTTTTCTTATGACCTTATCATTGTTACCTACACATATTAGTTCCTAACCCTACTAAATTCTATCTCCATTACAATCCTATAGACTTGGGAGATTTCCCGTAGTCTCTCCTACCTATCATCCCCTTGGAAGGCATCTTTACTCTATCCCCATGGAATTTACTTATCATTACCATCATCTCATTCCATCTCTACTTCATTTCATGCTTACTTGCAATCTCTATGCCTTTTATCCATCTACCATCTACATTTCCTATGATTATTCCTCTTTCCCCTACCACTGGGGGTAACTTGTTATCCTTATCATCTTGAGGCCTTACCTTCATCCTACATTCCTATCTCATCAACTTGACCTTTCTATATTTTCCTTTATGGGGGCATCACTTTTATATTCCTTTCTTTCATTCCCATGATATCACTTGGGGACATCACCTAAATTTCCCCCCACCTTTCATTTTTTTATTCATCCCATCATCACATACACCTTGACATGCCATCTCACCACATCTTATCATTTGGGGGAATCAAATACATGTTCCCTACCTTGTTTCTTCTATTACCCTACCTTACAAACTCCTTGGCATATTTGCATTCTCCCCTTACATTTACCTTAATTTGATTGGCTCTACTCTATCATATCTACTCTATCACCAATCAATTTAAGGGAGGGAATATATCCTATAACCTACACTCTTTACATCATCATCAAGATGACACTAGAATCAAACAAAACTTGGGCCTAACTTGGCCTCTTTATCAATCAAGTGGCTACCATATAGTCATTGATGACATCATCACATTGTATCTATTTGGGTGACAACTATATATATTCAGTTGGTTCCCACATAATTGTTATCATGTTCTAGTGACCCAGTTACCCAATTTGCTTTTGTCCCTTGCACCTGTGTGGTTACCAAATAATTATTTATCAATAGCTAGTTAGGTGGCAGCCGTATATATCTGGGTGGCTACCACATAATTGTTATAATTATCATTGATTGTCATTATCAACACATTATCATTGACTTGGCATGATGCTACTTGGGTGACAACCTTATAATTGTTGTCATGAGCATTGTCCTAGCTTACACTTATGTAATCTTCACCTTTGTCAAGTTATCTTCCCAAGGCGAATCCAAGCACTATCATCTCACCTTTTCCTCTTGATCCCCTTTAATCGCCTTCAATGTTAGTGATGCTTCATTAGCCTCTTGTGGAGTAAGGCCAATAGTGTGTGTTCTTAGTCTAAGTGATGTGTTTCCATACTATTTCCATTATTAATGGTTATGTGTGTTTTCATGTATGTTATCTATGTTTTCATGTTATCTGTATGTGTTTCCATCTATAGTATATTGCGATGTTTCCATTTCATATACATATTGTTTAGTATAGCTCTTGTATTCATACAATGACTACTTTCATTAGATACATTGTAGGAAAAGGTACATGTGCTTGAAGAGAAGAACAAATAATAGAGATTTAAGACCGATATCCTTTTTTGTGTATCCTTTATATTTACATGATGATATATGTTTACTGTACTTTTACTTTAGCATTCTTCTTCCACTTTAGTGTCATCGATCTACTAAAGTGGGGTAAAAATGTAATAATAGAAATTGTATAGCTTACATCTTCTTTTATTACATAAGTGTACTCACTTTAGTGTCCATTTCCTAGTGTGTTTTATAGCCTTGTTTAGCCTATATCTCACTCCTCGATGATCACACAGACATGGGACAACTTCCACACATCCTAAGATGAGTCCCTTAGCCTCCTTTAGATAATTAGAGCCTCCATCATTAAATGCCACATGCACCTCTTACCTAAAGGGGTTGATTTTGGTAAACTTTGCCACCAAAATTAACCTGAAGCTTGTAGATGCCTTACCTACTATATTTCCAATAGTCACTCACCCAAAAACTACCCAAAAAAATAGTTTGGAAGTTTTTATAAGTTCATCTTCCTCCACCTTTCACTCATTAGTTCATAAAGCCCAGTTTATGCAATTGCCCTCTAAGTGTTATCCTTCCATCCATCCTCTAAGCTATCTATAGTTTCATTGTCAAGGAGAATAGGTTGATGTCACACCATTGAAGATCTTGAGCCATGGAAACTCTATTTGCCTTTTGATCAATGTCCTCTTGTTCTTACATTCATCCTTAGAATATGAGATTATTTGTCATTCACTTCCTCTCTAGTCCAAGCTATCAAACCCTCATTCACTCTCTCCAAATCTAAGTACATCTATCAATTGGATCCCAAGCCATATCTTGTGCCATCAAAACCTTGTCCCTTTCTTTATGATCCCTTATTTTTCATCTCCCTTGTTCACCCATCACCTTGTACGCACCACCTAGTCTACCTTTTGCCCCTAGGGTTTAGTCTATTTTGATCATCATTGTTGCACCTTGTCACCATCACATAGATCTGAATACATACAATTATCCTATTTCTACATGTGGATTGTTTTGGAAGTACCCATAAGGGAGTTGACTAAGGAAAACTCCCCTTTAACACTTCCGTTTTGTAGCATTCAAGGCAATTTACAACAAGATCTATGAGGATTCAAAATAGGTGATAGAAGAGAAAAAGTTATTAAAAGACATAATGAAGCTTCACCAAAAATTTTAGAGGACTTAGAGTAGGTGCTAGATCCGCCCCCTATCCCTACATAAGTGTCCAAGGATGGACATCGGCACCCACTTGGCAAAGGAGAGGTCCCACAAATTCCAAATATGGTCCAAAACTTCCTATAGGCACATGCATTCCATACACAATTGTAGAATTGGTCTTTAATAGGTGTATCTACTCCATTTTTGTGTTTTCATTTCCATTTCCATAGGCTTATTTTTGCATATTGACCCACTTCATCCTGTCATTTCTGTCTTTTTGTTGTTAACAAGGATTGTTGATTGTCAAATTTAGATTCTAGATCACAAGAACAAACTTTGGTTCTAGTTTTAGGTCATTTGGAGCACTTACTAGACTCACCCCTTTTGGGGCATCGCCCCTTCCAGTGAGGCCAACCCACCCCTTTGTTAGAGGATAGACCTTATGACCTCCAAATTTCTACATGACCTCTATACAAAAAATCTAAACCTTTTGCAACCTCTAATTCTAGATTTCCAGATGCATAATTTATATTTTACTCTGATTTCATTTCTTACCCCCTAGTTTGCTTTCTTGTTGCTTTAAAAGTTCAACCCCAATTTATGAGAGTTTCTATGAGGTTTTAGGAGAAGTGAGAAATCCATCAAAAGATCTCATGGAAGTTCTTGAGAAGTTTGAAAACATTTGGAGTAGGTGCCATTCTTGCCATTTATCCCTACACTGGTGGTCAAACCTAGACACCTATGCCACTTTGTCAACAAACAACTTGAATAGTCACCAAATTTCCTCAATATCATTTACCCCCCTTGGAGTCCATTTCCAACATCAAATTAGTCAAAATCCAAGTGCATCTCTTTCATTTATTTGTTTCTTTTCTCTAACCTAGTCTACTTACATGTTTCATTTCCTAGCTCTCATACAAATCTAATTAGATGTTAGATCTGATCAAATTTTAAGCATTGTATTCTGATATATGCATGTGAAAGATCTAAAGTATGAATAGTTTGTGCACATGAAAGAATAAACTCCTAAAACATAGACCAATTAGGACAATAGGGTTAATTTTTATTCTTTTAGTATATAATAATAATTTAACATTATAGACATGTAAACGAAAGATACACATCAAAGCACATACATGTGTAAACATCATATAATTGATTAGGCTTTAAAACATACATGCATCATGGAAATCATACATGTAACAAGGAACCTAGGTAAGCTATCAAATGAGTCAACATGGAAATGCATTCATTTCTTATGACATCATCATGTGATAAAGAGGAATAATTTTCATGAAGAAGCATAGAAGGATCCATGATAAAGTTTAAATCTAATGTAGAATTAGAAAATAAAAAAATGATTAAATCTAAAAATTGACTTTATAAATAAAAAACTAAAGCTGAAACCCTAGGGGATGTAAGATTGTTTGAGTTCACCAGTTTATGTATGGAAAATATTTGTTTCCCATACAAATAACATTGGATAATGCAATAAATCACACAATGACAAGGAATTAACCTAGGGTTATGATTTGAGATTGATAATGCTACAGAATCATGCTCAATAAATGTTGAAATTAATAAATAAAATAAATGCACTTAGCTTTAGATCCGATGCTAGTTGTATTGATAGATGTCGCCAAATGCTTCACTCCTAGTACCTTAGAATCTATCATACAATTGCCTTTAGATAGATAATTCCACTATCTGATGCATTAGGTCATTTCCATGCCCACAAAGATGATCTTTGCACATGCAAATCTAATTTTTGACGTGTAGAATCGACCTTGTTTTATGGATTTGATCTAACAGATTTTGAGTTTTAGATTCACTTTCACCTTAGTGTCTGGACCTATAATAAAACATTGGCGATGTTGAATAACACCTTTGGGAGTTTCCTAAGCAAATATCTTCTCCTTATGTCAAACCCTTGAATTCGATTTAATGGTTTTGGAATAATGATCAAAGACACACCAAGTAATCATGCAATATGCCTAGTCATTATAAATCTTGATATCATGTTGATTCAATGCTCTTCTAATAATGATGCAATATGTAATGGAGCCCTATCATAATGAATCATGAATTCTAAACGATGTCTATAAATTAGACTTTATCATTTTACACAACACCCTAACACATAAATTTAAATGTTCTATGCTAAAATTGATAGATAACTACTAAGGGAGAGGGGCCAGTAGCTGCCCACCCTAACTTCGTGCACGTCAAGCACATAGCTAGACATATCAAATTTTGATGATTTTTTTTTTTGGTTTTTTCGTATGCGACTGAAGAGCTTAAAGCTATTCTTTCAGCTTCTGGGCACTTATACATTTCCCTGTAGGACGTGTTATGTGCACATTGGTCGAAAAATGGTCATTTCAACATGTCGCCCCATACATCTGCACTGATGTGCCGGTAATCGCTCACCATCACATTTGTACACTTGTCTTAATTTCATTGGTTAATTTACAAATGTATTGGTGCATTTGTGAACATGTACAAATGTTGTGAACATGTATTGGTGCATTTGTGTTAATTTGTTTGGTTGCTATTTTACATGTATTGGTTCTTTTTAAAAATTTAATTGGGGGTTCAAGTGATTAAAAACATAGCAGTTATTGGGGCATGGGCAGCAACTGACCCCTCTCTCTTAGTACAAAGAAGGTTGGCCCCCAATTTTTTAAAAATGAAATAGATGTTTTCAAGGGCTGTTGTCTTTTTTAGAATAAGACAAGTCACTTCACATGGTCGAGTTTATAGGAATGCATGAGATGGTGATTTACTTCACACTAGCTTCAATGACTATGTTTATATGCTAGAAAAGATTCTTCAATATATCAAAATTTGGTAGATTCTTATAGGTATGTAAAGAATGTAAATGTTTGTGAATTTGTTTTTTTTAATCATTGAAAAGGAAACTATAATGGAATCCCTTTTTAGATAAATATAGCGTAAATAAATAAATAGTATTAATATTTCTATATTTTTTAAAAGTGTTGTTGAGAACAATAAATAGATAAATGGTATTAAAATAAACAAATATTTTGGAAAATGAATTAAAACAATAAAATTATTTAGTTAGAGAATTGTGACAAATGTTAGATGTCGATTTGTTAATAATGTAGGAATATCAGTGATGTTCGGATGAATACTTTAGAATTAGTGGATGATCTGTCTGTCATTCTAGATCACATCTGTAATTGTGGATTTGATTCTACAAGTGTGGATCCGATCTAATGTGTAGATCTGATCTATGCATGTGGATTCAAGCTTTGCTAATTTTTCATAATGCCAATTTTAGTTTGCCTTGATGTTCTCAATTTGTCCCCACATAAAAATTAGTTCTTGTGCTTGCTGGATTGCACATGGCAAGGATAATTGCTTCCCTTGTGCCAAACCATATAAGGATATTAATTCAACTACTAGATAAAAAATTGAGGACAACATGCTCAAACATGCAAAATGCCCTATATGCTTGTGCAATGTATATATTATGATAAGATGATCCTCATTATGAGTACAAGTAGTAAATGATAGTTCTTGGATATAAGGAATCTAGATATGCCCTAATGATCTAAAATAAATTAGGAATACACCTTTAAATATAATACCAAGAGTCACAAATGAAATGCTTTCCTAGCTTGAGCCAACAAACGACAGTAAGAATAAGTCAAGTCACTCCAAAATTGGCCCATTTGAATTTTAGTAGCAAAGGGCCCATTTCCACAAGTATGGAAATGATCAAGATCACTTTCCCTATGTCATGATATCCACGATGGCCTCTCTCTCTCTCTATAGATATATATATATATATATATATATATATATTTTCCCTATCTCTCTCACTTCTCCCTCTCTCCCTCCCTTCCTCTCTCTTTGTTCTTTGTTTGACGGTCTCTATCCTTTGTTTGTAATGTTCATTTATCTCTTGACCTCTCTCTCTATATATCTCTTTATCTATTTTCCCTATCTCTCTCACTTCTCCCTCTCCCCCTCTCTTCCTCTCTCTTTGTTCTTTGTTTGATGGTCTTTATCCTTTATTTGTAATGTTTTCAAGCCTTCTTTCAACCTAAGCTTGACAACACACATAGTAGGGAGGCAATGCCATATGAGTGGTCAATCAAACAATGGGTGAATAGGTCCGCCAAGATCTACAGTGGCGCATGATAGTGGCTAGACTAAAATGAATTTCCTTTAATTTGGTCGCTAGGGTGGGTTTTCCTACCCTCCAATGGAAGCACACCACAGTGTAGGTGTAGACTAAATAACATCCACACATTCTTCTTACAACACACAACCCCCCTAAAGACTACTCTAAGTATATTTAATAATTGCAATCCTATATTCTCAAGATGCCCTTTCACAAAGGAAAGATGTCCCATCTTTCATCACTCATGGGTGATTTACTTTCCTACACACACCTTTTCATATTAAGCTTCTTTCCGTGTATGTCAAGTGCCAAAATTTTGTGGATTCCTATAAAGTGTTTGACCACATGAAATAATGACACATCTCTTGGAATACAATTATTGAAACATACAAATGACATGGTTGACCAAAAGTTTTATATTGTTGTGAATTGAATTGATCTCATAAAGTAATCTATGGTTTAAAATATGAAAGATTTCTTAGACAAGGGTGCTCTTAAAATTAATTACATTCCAATTATTAAGTAGATCTATGGATTCAACCTAAAGAAATTTCTAGTTGTACACAAAATCCAAGATAGGAGGCATATCTAAATTTTACTTACCTTCCAAATATAAAATATATTTGAATAGTTTTAGAGTATATATTTGAACAATTAATATTATTTTAGGAAAGTATATGTAATGAATTAGGGGTATTTAGCTATTTAATTTTATCTATATTACTATAATAGATATAATTATATTATATATTATATATAAAGTAAATACAATCTAATTATATATATATATATATATATATATATAATTTAAATATATAATTTTACAATATAATAATATACTTAAATATATAAATATAATATATTTTATATCAAATATGTTTTTTTTTTTAATGCATAGGAAGCTCGTAAAAAATTTATCTTAAAGGAGGGAGGTCATGTGTGCACTTTTGGACATTAAATGTCAATCAAGTTGGAAGGAATCGTGTGGTGAGAAACCCTAATCAATCACATTAAATGAGCAAATCAATCATAATATTGAAAAACCTTCACTAAAATGGTATCAGACTATTAATTTGATTAGTCATTCTAACCATGGTTTTCTTTTGCAAGGATTGAATGAAGCCTAGAGGATGTGTAGAAAATCAAATTTCATAAAAGAAAGAACTTAGATTTAGAAAAGGATTACTATGAAACTCATCACAAGAAACCATTTCAAAAGTAAAGCTCAAAGAAAGTATGTCTTCCAAAGGCTTATCTATAGAAAATAAAGATATAAATTTTCGTTTACCACACCATGTTAATGTTGGAAACAAGGTAGATAACTAAGAGGGGGGGTGAATCAGTTATCTTAAATATTTTGACTTTATGTTCTTCTTTAACAATTAGTGTAGTATCAAAACATATAAGCATACATAACCATAAGAGCAGAAATAAAATCAACACACATAACACAATGATTTTGACATGGAAAACCCTGTTAAGGGAAAAACCATGAGGTGACTAACCCAAGATTGTATTATCTGTTAAAAGAATAAGAGGTACAAAATGGCACTTGCCAATTAGGGCTCACTGCCCAAGCACATTGCTCACAATAAGCACACTGCCTACAAGAGACTTACTGTCTACACGAATATAGAAGATAACCAAATGTTTGAACTGAAGAGAGACATCCACATATGCTATGGTTCAGTTCTCATTAGGCTCAATATACTGATCTACTGCACTTCATACTTCCTCTTCTTTAGTGCTGCTATTCTGTCACATACCAGACTTGTATTGTTGCTTCCGCACTTCTTTCTGACCTATCTCGCACACTATTTCATCACACACACACACACACCTTCATACCGAAATTCATCTGGTACATATATCTGCACCAAGGATTTCAACATCTTTCTAGTTGGCAACTGGAATACTCAAGATATTTACTAAACCCTGATCTATCGGCTGAATCCATGCTTAAAAGGTGATGCGTATCCAAGACATAGAGTTATAAGTCATCAATCAAGTTGGCCAACCATGTATGATCTCTTAAATAACTTGACCATCGTTAATTTCTCATCCGGATTAAAGTCTGATGCTTTGCCGGTCAGTTCTTCCTCAGTCTACTCTGCCTATCAGGAACCCAACACTTAGATGCTCATATCTTTTCACTCTTTCATCACCGGAGGATCAATCTCTAGAATGTAGTAGTCATGGAACTCTTCTTGACTTCCCCAAGTTCATATTTTGCTAAGATACATCCTCTAAGAGATCCAAACCTGATTGTCAGACCTTGCTGCATGCTCTGTTCTTGCTCACCGGACCAAAACACTCTTCAATCTGACTTCCGGTAAAGACATAGTATGTGCTGCAGATGTGTGGGATAAACTTTGTTGCCATCAATGACAACAATAATGAAGTCACACAGTGTCTCTTGCCAACAATCTCCCTCTTTGGCATTGATGGCAACACTTAGTGAAAAATGACTAAGTGTCGTAGCAAACTCCCCCTTGCCTGATGCTCTGTCTTATGTACATTTTACCAGAGGTCCCCCTTTGCTGGATTCCACATTTTCACTACTTCTCACTCTCCCTTTGACATCAATGGCAAAGGGTGAAATCCGTACACCAAAATTTTTGCAAAAATCAACCTATACATAGCCGCATAAGTATATATACATGTTATACTTACATATACTTAAGTCTATCCGCAAAAGTGGTTTTCAATTGGACAAATTCTGTTGCCCAACTCTGCTTCATTCTGTCCAAAATTGAGATGTGACCACTTAACAAAAATACAAAATCTTCTGCCCTTTTTAAGTCTTCCGGATCACTGGTCCGGGCTGTAGTCTGAGCATTAGTTAGGGCTTCATGCATTGCCTCTAACTTAGGGATAATTATCCCTCTTAGTTCACTCATTCTGCTTATTCTATTTTTCTTCTCCTTCTCAAGCCTCTTTATCTCATTTATAGTGGCAATAGCCTGGCACTCTTGATTCATTATGGATGAGGTGAGAGGATCAAAACTCTGAGATAAACTTGATAGTTTACCCTCTTGTTCTTCCACCTTCTTTGCAATGTCTGCTGTCACTGTGGACCAAGATAAACAAAATTTATATAATTCTCTGCCATCTTTAAGAGCATTTTCTAGGCTCTTTATCCCAATATCCAGATTTCTCCTATCATTTGCTATGAGTCCTTGTACTTCAGAGAATCTCTTTCCCAAAAACTCTTTCCAGACTTTCTCTTCTGTTGATTTCTCTAGTGAATCAAAATGAGTGTTGACAGAGTTTATCAAAGATTTGAGGTTACCGGATGGAGAGGCCGAAGGATCCTTTTGGAAGTATGTCATGATCTTCTCCAGCATTCCTGATGCAATTTCTATCAGCTCACAATCTTCCATGTGAGACTTCAGAAGCTTCTCTTTTGCTTTGGCTTGGGCAAAGGATGCAATCTTCATTGTCTGGACTGGAGAGAGAATCAAAATTGAGTGGTACTTGGAACAGTTCTGATTCATCTATCTCCATCAATTCCTTGGTCAAGAAATTCTTCATTGCTTCTGCAGTGTCTCTTGCCGGAGACTTCTTTCTTTTTGCAGCCTCAGTGCTGTCTACAGAGATCTTCTCTGTTTGTTCTTCTTCTCTTCCCTTTTTCTCTTCTTGACTTGCTTTCTCCTCTTTTCTTGCTTCTCCTTCAGTTCCGGAGTCTGCTAGGGGATCCAGAAGAGAGATGTTTACTTCTTCATGGACTTCTTCTTCCAGAATAGAGGAATCCAAGTCCTTAGTCCTCTCCTCACCTATATCCTTTGGCTCTTCTGCATTTTTCTCTGTAGATTCTTCTTTTGATGTCCTTAGTCCTTCGTCATCCATGGCAGAAGGTTCTTCATCTACTTCCTCTATGACAGGAAGATTGAATCTTTTGTAGGCATTCTAGAGGATGTCTTCTATCTCTTTTGCTACCTGATATGTCTCTCCAAGCATAAGCTTGTTCATTCTGGCTTTGCTCTGGAACTCATCCTTGCAATCCTTGAAGATCATGATCATTGATTTTGGAGTGATGGAAGGATAGAGCTGAATAGCTATCTATTCCCAGATTTCTAAGTCCTTAGCTTTAGCATTTTCCTTTCTCAGTTCAAATTCCTTCCTTCTCTAGACTTTTGGGGATTAGAGAGATGATTTCAATGAATGCTTTATTATAGATGTTTAGATACCTGACTATAGCATCTTGCAAGATCTTCTTGTCAGCTTCAATATATTCATCATAAAATTTAGTCATTGGTTGTAGATTCCCATCCACAGTGACTGATTTGATGACATCATCAATGGAGAGAGTAGGCCTTTCAACCAATTCTTCTGCCTCTTCTTCCTTGTTTTGCCCAGTAGAGGGTTCCCTAGATGTCTTCTTCTTCTTCCTAATTTTCTTAACTTCTTCATTAGATTCTGTTTCTTCATCATCCTTTTGGCTCATGTATGACCTTGTGGCCTTTGTCTTCGTTCTCTTCTCTCCCTTTCCAGATGTTTTGGCTTCCGGTTTTGAGGATTTTGAGCTCTTAGAGGTGGTAGGTGCTGAGCTCTTGGAGGATTTGGTTCGGGAGGAGGCTTGTACTGGAACACTTCCTTTTTCTACTTCTTATTTCTCTTTCTCAGCTCTTTCTAATTTTTCTCTGTTTGCATCAACAACCTCTTTTGAGATGCCATATCTTTTGGCAACTTCCTCTACTTCCCTTCTCACTTTTCATTTCATTTCTGGTTGTCTTAGCTCAACATGAATTTTCACACTCAATTCTTGAAAGGTTCCAAACCTTTCTGCCTCAGGGTCCTTAGGCTGACTCAGTAGGTGTTGGACATGTAGTTCCAGGATTTTCTCATCCACCTCATAGCCCATTGGCATAATCCAGAATATTCTGGGCTCTACTGCCTCCATTAGGCATTGATTAGTCTCTACCATAAAACACACTGTATCTTTATATTTTTCAACTATTGTCTGAGGAATTCTTTCTCTGGCCTGCATCATACCTTGTAAATTCTTGAAATATCCCCAGAGAGCTGTACTTTGAGCCTTGGGATCACCAAGCCCATACATATAATCTCTAATTTGTATGGCAACAGGTCTGTCATTTTGCCACATCCAGCCACTTGTTCCAGGTAGCTCATTCATATAGTAAAAGAAGAGACATAGTATTAGGCCACCATACTTAAATGAGTTCTTCTTATCCTTCTTTATTTTTTGCAAATTTTCTAATAGTTGGCTTAGAAGAAGTTCGCATAGATCATAGTCTGCATTTTCCCTTAGCATCTGATATGCAGTATAAATAGCAGTTCTGGATACAGAGTTCTCCTTGCTGGAATGATATATTTTGTAGCCAATTATCATAGAGGCAAATTTGATATCCAGATATGTGATATCTTCTATTGTCATTGCTCTCTTGTCAAACTTTGATCCGGTAGCCTCACTAACAGTTTGGTTCTTGACTGATTTGAGAGCAGGCAACCCACCAGATGAGTGTAAACCAGTTACTGCCCTAATGGCATCTTTTGTTAACTTGAATGGCCTCATCAACCACATGAAGTTGTCATGTATTCTACTAAGAACATATCGGACCCATTCATCCTCTGCAAAATAGGGAAAGTGGATGCAATGTCCAAAATGCTTATCCCGGAAGGCCTTGTATTGAGGTTTAAGTTTAAATGTTAAATGTTTCATCTATTAATTGCTTGTGATAGATATCCATTAGTTTGGATTCCCCAAATTCCTCAATATTGGCGTGTATCTATACCCTAACATCTTCTACATGTAGAACCCCATGAGAAATGCTAGAGAAGGCGCCTAAGGGATCAACTTCTAGGGATTTGTAAGGATGTTTCTTGAACTTAGGGCGCGGCCTATTAGTGATCTTAACAACATTTGGAGTAGCCATCTTGCAAAAGATTCAGAGAGAGATATTCAAGAACGGAGATACCTTTTTACGCTTCTAGGGTTCACGATATGAGCCAGAAAAGATTGCTAGTAGAATCAGATTCTACGGTTGATCTTTGAGAGGGTTGAAGCAATCTTGTTTGTAGAGCTCTTTCTTCTTCTCGAATGCAAATGTACAAATGATGAATAAAAGAACCCTTATATTTCTGCGCAAACCCTAATTTCATATTGCCATAAATGCACACCTTAAGTCATTCCAGTTCCTTTGTTCTGACCTTGTTCTGAGAGAGATCCTTCCAAATCATTGAGATGCACTTAGAATTATTCTTGGTGATAATTGACAATGTATTTCCCTTTCTCCAATCATTCCATTTATCTGCAAATCAAGATATTTCAATTTTGAATCATACCATATCTAATTGTGAGAATCCTACTTTTACCAGATGACTATCAAACCGGATTAATCTTGGATGATTAACCTCTTCAAACTCCTTGTGGATCTTTCATATTTTTACCAAGGGTTATTTAGATATTTCTCTGAGAACCCTTTAATCCGCAACTTTCCATGTGCCAATTTCAGGCACCAAATGACTGGCTGGGGGAATTTACTTTCCTTTGAGACTCCCCCTGAGCCAGAACTCATCTATTTAGTTTCCGGAAGGAATATCAACACTAGATTCTGGTGCGGATCCATCCCCAACATTTTCTATACTTCTCTTCACCCAAATCTTGTTCATCTCCCTTTGAACTTCATCCGTATTCACTTTTCCTTTTCCTTTGTCTTGATTTTGATTATGATGCACCGGACCCTTTTTATCCTGATTCTTACTTCTGCAGAATTTGGCAATATGACCGGATCTATTGCAATTGTAGCAAACAACATTTCTTTGCATATTTGACTGATATCCTCTTGATCTGTATTGATTAGCCATATGTCCCATTCTATTGCATGCAAAGCATCTACCATTGAATGAATTGTTTATTTGCATATTTCTACATTCATGAGATTTGTGACCATACCTTTTGCAGTTAAAACACTGTCTGGAGAAGGATGAATTAGTTTGATTCATTCTTCTTCTGCACTGATTTGCTTTATGACTGAAGTTATTGCAATTGTAGCAGTATCCATTGAAGGATGGATATCTTTGAGCATTTGGTTGCCTTATCGGAGGTCTTCTAGGCCTGTTCCATGGATTTCCTGATCCAGAGTTCTTCTGACCGGATCCAGAGCTTTCACCTTTCTCATACCCTAAGCCATGCTTGTCATCTACCCTCTTTTGGCTTTCAAGAAGAATTTCAAGTTGAGCAGAGCTTATCTTGAATTTCTCTTTGTATTCATTTGTTGTTTGAAGATCCCTTTTAAGAGTGTCTATCTGATTCTCAAGGTGTTCTTCATTATCTCTAGCTTCTTCAAGATCAGATTCTAGATGCCTGATTATTCTATCCATTTTGTGGCAGTCTTCTGACTTCTCCTTGAGAGATTGTTTTAGATTATCTTCAATTTTTATTTTCTTTTCAATTTATTGGGTGAATTTCATAACCCCTGATTCCATTTCATGTCTCACCATAATGACCTCTTTTGATAGCTTCTCACATAACTTGTTTTTCTCATTCATAGCTTCATTAGTATCACTGGCTTCACTTTGACTTGCTAATTGTTGAAGTAGTTCCTTTCTCTTCTTCACAGAGATACTTAGTTTTTCTTTGAGTTCATTTATGAAATCATCAGCTTGTTTGAGTCTTTCCCTCAGGTTATTAACTTCAAAGTGAGATTGCTCAAGATCATCTAGGGTAGATTGAAGTTGTTCCCTCAAACCATACATATCCATTGAGATTCCCAGATCTTCCTCAAGCTGTTAGGCTCTATTTAGAGGCACTTAGCTTTGATACCAATTGTTGGAAACAAGGTAGATAACTGAGAGGGGGGTGAATCAATTATCTTAAATATTTTAACTTTCTGTTCTTCTTTAACAATTAGTGCAGTATCAAAACATATAAGCATACATAACCATGAGAGCAGAAATAAAATCAACACACATAACACAATGATTTTGATGTGGAAAACCTTGTTAAGGGAAAAACCATGAGGTGACTAACCCAAGATTGTATTCTCTGTTAAAAGAATAAGAGGTACAAAATGGCACTTGCCAATTAGGGCTCACTACCCGAGCACACTGCTCACAAGAGGCACACTGCCTACAAGAGACTTACTGTCTACAAGAATATAGAAGATAACCAGATGTTTGAACTGAAGAGAGTCATCCACATATGCTGAGGTACAGTTTCGGTTAGGCTCAATATACTGATCTACTGCACTTCATACTTCCTTTTCTTTAGTGCTGCTGTTCTGTCACATACCGGACTTGTATTGCTGCTTCCACCCTTCTTTTTGACCTTTCTCACACACTATTTCATCACACACACACCTTCATACCAAATTCATCTGGTATATATATCCGCACCAAGGATTTCAACATCTTTCTAGTCAGCAATCGGAATACTCAAGATATTTACTAAACCCTGATCTGTTGGCTCAATCCATGCTCAAAAGGTGATGCATATCCAAGAAATAGAGTTAGAAGTCATCAATCAAGTCGACCAACCATGTATGATCTCTTAAATAACTTGACCATCGTTAATTTCTCATCCGGAATAAAGTCTGATGCTCTGCCGGTCAGTTCTTCCTCAGTCTACTCTGCCTGTCAGGAACCCAACACTTAGATGCTCATATCTTTTCACTCTTTCATCACTGGAGGCTCAATCTCTAGAATGTAGTAGTCATGGAACTCCTCTTGACTTCCCCAAGTCCGTACTTTGCTGAGATACATCCTCTGAGAGATCTGGACTTGATTGTCGGACCTTGTTGCATGCTCTGTTCTTGCTCACTAGACCAAAACACTCTTCAATCTAACTTCTGGTAAAGACATACTATGTGCTGCGAATGTGTGGGATAAACTTTGTTGCCATCAATGACAGCAACAATGAAGTCACACAGTGTCTCTTACGAACAGTTAAAGGATTGGTTGGGTTTGGAGTTCCAGATCACCTTGTGGGTTAGAAGTGGAAGCGTAAAGAGTCTGAGCAAGGCCCACCATACTTTTACTTTGAACATGTGTATAGTATGCCAAAAGGTATATGTGCAAACCATATCCTTATTTATGTATGATGTTGAACTAAAATTTGTGGATTCAAAGTACTTTTTCAGTTTCCAGTAGAAACATGGCTACATGCATAACCTTCTTATGAATAATTATTTTTAGATTTTGCCTTTACTACCCATGAAAATTGAAGATACATTTCCTAAAACACAAAATCATTGGTCATAATGAGATTACAAAACTAAGCTTAACTGCATAAACATAGTGGCAAAAAGTGTTCTATTGTGTCATAAACTTGGTGCTATGGTCAAGCATTCTAATGGAAAAACCTACATTAAAGATCAGGCTATGGTATTTTTACAATGTAAAAAATGGAGCTTGGTATGGGTTGGTCTAGATCATCGAGCTCCACTGGAGCCTCGTGAAATGGTACTTTTACAAAAATGGGGGGGGAGAGAGAGAGAGAGAGAGAGAGAGAGAGAGAGAGAGAGAGAGAGAGAGAGAGAGAGAGATCTTATGTTGCTTTCTATTTTTGTTGCAAGGTAATTCATGTGGATTTGAAATAAGATTTAAAAATTAGAAGTCATGGCCAACACTTTGAAAATTGAGATTGAGAAAGTAAGTTAAGATGCTAGATTTGTCATAAATTAATTTAAATAGTATTTTATTAAAAATATATAATATCATATTTTTATTTAATAATTTTTATTATATAGAATATCCATGGTGGCCTTATCTCTCTCTCTCAATGCCATATGAGTGGTCAATAAAACAATGGGTGAATAGGTCCACCAAGATTGTATATACGATTTTTTAATATATTGTTATTTTAAAAATATATTAAATAATTTACATTATAAAAAATGTACTATATAATAATAAATATAATTATATTAGATATTATATAATATGTAAAATAAATATAGTTAAATTATAAATAAATATTTAATATAAATATATGATTTTATAATATAATATTATTTTAAAAAATATAATTAATAATTTACATCATAGAAAATATACTATATAACAATAAATATAATTATATTAGATATTAGATATTATATATGAAATAAATATAATTAAGTTATAAATATAAATATCAAATACATAATATGTTTAATCTAAATATACAATTTTATAATATTATATTATACTTATAAATATAATATATTTTATATGGTATATAATATTATTTTATAATATTGTATTTGAAGTTGTTATGTTATTTATGTATATTTAATATTTATACATATTTAATATTATTATATATTTAATATTTAATATTTAATATTTATATACAATTTATATATAATATTAAATATCCCCCGTTCAAGGGGCTTCTTGGGATCATTGATTGGCAAAGTAAGGACAGAGGCCATGTGGTTTCCTCCAGAAACATGATGGATGAAGTTAAATTTTGACGGTGCGTGAAGGGGGAACCCGAGAAAATCTAGCACTGGATATGTTATCAAATATCAGAATGGAAGTATGATAGGGGAAACAAATAGGAGACTTGGAGTTCAAACAAATAACAAGGTAGAATTTTAGGACTTCTTAATGGGACTCCAATTAGGTCTGAATCTGGGGATAAGGAAGATGCATATCGAGGGAGATTCAATGCTTACTATAAATGCCATTCCCAACAAACTAGAAGCTTAACATGTTGATTTGAGGCTTAGAATTGCTTAACAAATTCAAAGACTTTAAGGTGATCATGTGTTTCGCGAAGTAAACAGGTTGGCAGATAGGATAGCCAATTCGGCCTTTGATATGAAGGATGAGTCTTTGGTGAGTTATTTTATGCTAGAATGGCAAAGGCTAATACCCAACCTGCCAAATCTCATTCAGAATGAAAGTATTGACATCAGAGATATTAGAAATCATCATACTTTGCCCGAGTAAGGATTTCGCCCCTTAAATTATTATGGCAGGAGAATTCAAACCAATTGAAGGTAAATCCATGCAAGCCTTTGGCATCCACGTGGTTGACACAAATGCCATCACAACAAGAGTTTGAGATGGCGAAGCATGGGCTAGCAAACATGCAAAAGAATCTCACTTCAAGATTTGCCTTGTCTGTGCATGAGTAAAAATTAAGAGGAGTGATGGCCAGAAGCATTTTTTGTACCTCTACTCATGTGATGAAGCCTGAAATTGGAAGTTTTAATTACCATATTAATTATGACATGGTACATGCCATTCGAAGATTTGGATAATATTAAAGAATGGTTTTGGAGAATCAATGTAGAGAGAAATGGATTCAACGGTCTATCTTGTGGGAAAGAAGAGGAAAATGGAGTTTCGTGGAGAGATTTCAAATACGAGATTGAAAAAGGTGTTCAAGACCAATTCTGTTGTGGTTCTCCATGCTGTTGGAATGGTTTTGGGGAACTCATTTATGAATATGAACTAGAGATATAGGGTGAATTTTGACATTACATCAATGTTCATAGCCACGATGTTAGAGCTCAGAGAATTGAAGGACACCATCTGAGAGGTGGTAACAACCTTAATTAAGCCAGTATGGATGGGAGGCCTACATAAGATTCTTGATAATGTGGTCCCAGGCTTAGGTTTTCATTCAGAACATGGGACTTGGCCTTCAATTCTCCCAACTTTCAATGGCCCCTAGGTGTCGTTCATTATTCCTATAGTTGGTGTCAATGAGGAAGATTGAAGGAATGAAGTCAATTGGGGTTTGAGCTTCTTGAAGGTTGTTGCTAGTGTAGCAGATGTGGAAAGGGTGGGTTGGACTGGAGTTCTAGAGACAGAGAATTTAGAGACCAAGGATAAAGAAGAGAAGGTGACAGATAATGAAGGACAACGTTAGTTTTTAGCATGTATTTTTCTAATATAGAATATGATAACACTGCTATATATGTATGAAAGTTAACATATATAATAGTAATCTGGCCCTCAGGATGAGTTGCCATGTTGAACTGTTAAACTTCTTTTGAACTTCTATCTGCTTTATGGGGTATGGCTCGCTTAATGCCAATTCAATGATAAAAATATAATACTAAATATATAGTAATATTAAATATGTATAAATATTGATTATTAATTATAAAATTTGTCAAATCCTTTCAACTATAAGATTATTTACATGTATGTCAAGTGAAGTTTAGTGGACACCAGTAAATGAAAGAACAAAGAATGAGGCAACGTCTAATGGAGTAAGATTATTACAACGTACAACATATAGGCGAGAATACAAATGTTCCCTGATGCGTATCGATGAACGAAGAAAAAATAGCTGTCTTTGAAAAAATACGTGAATAGAAACACACCAACGAATGAAATAAAATCGATAAATAGAAATAAAAACTAACAAATAGTGGAATACAACAAAGCATAAAATGGATGGTCGGGTTTCCTTTGATCATCTTGCATCGTTCTCCGAAGCCTTTCACCGTCGATCCTGTTGGCAAGAGACACTATATGGATTCATGATTGTTGTCATTGATGGCAACAAAGTTCATCCCACACATCCACAGGACATAGTGTGTCTCTACTAGAAGTCAGAATGAAGATTGTTGAGGTCCGGTAAACAAGAATAGAGCATGTGGCAAGGTCCGACAGACAGGTCTAGGTCTCTCAGAGGGAGTATCTTGGTGCAGTGTGGATTTGGGGAAGTCAAGAGGACTACCTTGAATGGTATATTCCAAGGATTTATCCTCTGGTGATAGATGAGGAAAAAGATATGAATAGTTGAGTACCGGATTCCTGAGTGACAGTGTGAATAGAGGAAGAACTGACTGACAGAACATCAGACTACTTTTCGGATGTGTTACTGATGGTGGTAAAGGTTATAAAGGCATGAATCATGTTTGGCCAACATGATTAATGATTTCTACAAGCATATGCTTGATCCGCATTACTTGATGTGTAAGGATTCAGCCGACATAATAGAGTTTGTGAGAAGATTGACTGTTCCGGGTGCCGACTAGAAAGATAATGAAATCACTTGTGCGGATATATATAGGATGGATTTAGTTGTGAGATGTGTTGTTGTGATATGTTATATGCGAATAAGAGCAGAGCAGAGCATAAGCAGTAAGAAAGATCTGGTATGTGAAAGGAAAGTAGCATAAGAGAAGAGGAAAGATGAAGTGCAGCAGATCAGTGTACTGAGCCTAATCATAACTGAACTCCAGCATATGTGGATGCTTCCAATCAGTTCAAGTATTGTATAACATTCTTTTGTAGACAGTGTGTCTCTTTGTAGGCAGTGTGCCTCCTTGTGAGCAGTGTACTCGGGCAGTGAGCCCTAATTGGCAAGTGCCATTTTGTAATTCCTTATTCTTCTAACAAAGAATAATCTTTGGGTTAATCACCCCATGGTTTTCTCCCTTAATAGGGTTTCCATGTCAAAATACTGTGTCATGTGTTTTTCCATTTCATGGTAATGTTTGCTTGTTTGAATTAATGCTGCATTGATTAATAAGAAAGTTCAGAAAGAAGAAACAATTAGGATAACTGATTCACCCCCCCTCTCAGTTATCAACAATTGGTATCAGAGCTAAGTTCCTCCTAACAGAGCCTAACAGCTTGAGGAAGATCTGGGAGTTCAAATGGATGCATATGGTTTAAGGGAGCAACTCAAGATTGCCCTTGAGGATCTTGAACAGTCAAACTCTGAAGTCAATGAATTAAAGGAAAGACTCAAACAGGCTGATGATTTCATGAGAGAATTAAAAGACAAATTAAGTCTCTCTATGAAAAAGAGAAAGGAGCTGCTTCAGCAATTGGCAAGACAAGGTGAAGAAAGTAATGCAAATGAAGAGCTGACTGAGAAAACCAAGTTATGTGAAAAATTATCAAAAGAAGTCATTATGGTAAGACATGAAATGGAATCAGGAGTTATAAAGTTTACTCAAGAGATTGAAGAGAAAAGAAAAACTGAAGACAATCTAAGACAATCTCTCAAAGAGAAATCAGAAGATTGCCACCAGATGGATAGAATTATTAGACATCTTGAATCTGATCTTGAAGATGCTAAAGATAATGAAGAAAAACTTGAGGATCAAATTGTCTCTCTCAAAAGGGATCTTCAAACAACAAATGAATATAAAGAGAAATTCAAGATAAGTTCTGCTCAACTTGAAGTTCCTCTTGGAAGTCAAAAGAGGGCAGATGACAAGTGTGGTTTGGGATATGAGAAAGGAGAAAGCTCCGGATCCGGTCAGAAGAATTTTGAATCAGAAAATCCAAGAAATAGGCCTAGAAGACCTCCGGTAAGATAGCCTAATGCTCAAAGATATCCATCCTTCAATGGATACTGCCATAGCTACAATCACTTTGGTCACAAAGCTAATTAGTGCAGAAAGAGAGTGAATCAAACTAATTCATCCTTCTCCAGACAATGTTTTAACTGCAAAAGGTATGGTCACAAGTCTTATGAATGTAGAAATATGCAAATGAACAAATCATTCAATGGTAGATGCTTTACATGCAATAGAATAGGTCATATGGCTAATCAATGCAGATCAAGAGGATATCAGTCAAATATGCAAAGAAATGTTGTTTGCCAAATCTGTAATAGGTTTGGTCATAATGCAAAAGTCTGCAGAAGCAAGAATCAGGACAAAAGAGGTCCGGTATATAATCAGATTCAAGATAAGGGTAAACAAAAGATGAATGCGGATGAAGTTAAAAATTAGATGAGCAAGATTTGGGTGAAGAAAAGTACTAAGAATGTAGAGATTGGATCCACACCAGACTCTGGTGCTGATATTCCTTCCAGAAACTGAAAAGTGAGCTCTGGCTCAGGGGGAGACACAAAGAAAACCTTATTCCCCCAGCCAGTCAATTGGTGCCGGAACCGGCACAAGAAGAGTTGCAGACTAAAGGATTCATTATCAAAACAAACTGTGGTTAAGATTTGGAAGATCCGCAAGATGTTTAAAGATCAGGGTTGATCCGGTTCTTCAAGTCACCCGAATAAGGCAAAACTGGAATAATGTAGGTCGAGCATTTATTGCTATCTGATATTAGGGTCTGCAGAGCAATATAAGGGTTTCTCATTAATCACTTGTTCATTCTACACTCAAGAAGAAACGAAAAGTGGACGAAATTCCTCAAGTTCATCGAAGATCACTTACAAAAGCCATTACTTCCAGAGATCAATCCAGCCAACTATGTGAAACTGAAAGGCACAAAAGGTATTTTTCGTTTTCAAATATCTCACTGCAAATCTCTTGAAAATGGGTACTCCGAATATTGTAAAGATTTCTGATAGACCTCACCCTACATTTAAGAAACATCCATACAAATCCTTGGAGGTAGACCCCCTAGGTGCATTTTCCAGTGTTTTGCATGGTGTTTTACACACAGAAGACATTAGGGTTTACATACATGAAAATATTGAAGAGTTTGGGGAATTCAAACTAAGAGACATCTATCACAAACAATTGATAGATGATACTTTTGAGCTTAAACCAAAATATAAGGGCATCCGGGAGAAACATTTTGATCAGTTCATTCATTTCCCCTGTTTTGAAGAAGATGAATGGGTCCGGTATGTATTGAGTAGGGTGCATGATAACTTCCTATGGCTGAATAGACCTTGCAAGATCACCAAGGAAGCAATTAGGGCAGTAACTGGTTTACATTCCTCCGGAGGAATTCCTGTCCTCAAATCTGTCAAAAACAACATTGTTACAGAGGCCACCAGATCAAGATTTGAAGAGGGCAATGACCATGGAAGATATTATTGACCCGGATATCAAGTATGCATCTATGATAATAGGATATAAGATATATCATTCCAATAGGGAGAATTCAGTATCTGAAACTACAGTATACACAGCCTATGAGATGCTGAGAAAGAATGCAGATTATGACCTCTGTGAACTTCTTTTGGGCCAACTAATGGAAAACATACAGAAAATCAAAAAGGACAAGAAGAATTCCTTTAAATATGGATGACTAATACTATGTCTATTTTTCTATTTCATGAATGAGCTGCCTGGATCAAATGGATGGGTATGGCAAAATGACAAACCGGTGGCAATACAGATCAGAGATTACCTGCATGAACTTGGGGATGCAAAGGCAAGGAATACAGCTTTGTGGGGTTACTTTAAGCAATTTCAGAATACAATGCAAATCAGAGAAAGAATCCCCAAATCAGTGGTTGAGAAATACAATGATACAATGTGCTTCATGGTAGATACTGATCAATGTCTAATGGAGGCAGTAGAGCCAAGGACAGTCTGGATCATGCCTATGGGGTATGAAGTAGATGAACAAATTGTTGAGCTGCATGTTCAACACATGCTAAGTCAACCAAAGGATCCAAAGGTAGAAAGGTTTGGAACATTTGAGGAACTGAGTGTAAAGATTCATGTAGAACTCAGAGAACCAGAGATCAAAAGGAAGGTGAGAAAAGAAGTAGAAGATGTGGCCAAAGGCTTTGGCATCTCAAAGGAGGCACTTGATGCTCACAAGAAGAAGAAGGAAGAGGCTGAGGAAGAGAAGAAGAAGGCAGAAAAGAAAAGTGAGGAAAGTGTTCCAGTAGAAATCTCCACCCAGACCAGATCTTCAAAAAGATCTGCACCTGCCACTGCCAAAAGCTCAAGGGCATCTAAACCGGAAGCACAATCATCCGGCAAAAGAGAGAAGAGAACAAAGACAAAAGCTGCAAGAGCTTATGTCAGTCAAAGGGATTAAGAGGAGACTGAATCTGATGAAGAAATCAGGAAAATGAAGAAACAGAAGAAACCATCCGGTGAACACTCTACCGGTAAAGGAGAAGAAGAGAAGGAAGAAGAATATGTTGAAAAACCCACTCTTTCCTTAGATGTTGTAATGAAAGCAGTCACTGTGGATGGGAACCTGCAACCCTTGACAGAATTCTATGATGCATATAATGAAGCAGATAAAAAGATTCTGGAGGAAGCCACAGTTAAGTTTCTAAATACTTACAATAAAGCTTTTATTTAAATTATCTCACTTATTCCCAAAAGCTTAGAGAAAAGACTTGAAATAAGGAAGAACAATGCTAGAGCAAAAGATCTAGAAATCTGGGAACAGATAGCTATTCAGCTATATCCTTCAATTGATTCCAAGATGATGAATATGGTATTCAAGGATTGTAAAGATGAGTTCAGGAGCAAAGCAAGGATGAATCAACTTATGCTCGGAGAAACTGACAAAGTTGCAAAGGAGACAGAAGAGATCCTCCGGAATGCATTCAAAAGGTTCAACATTCCTATTATAGAGGACTTGGGTGCAGAAATAGCTATGGACTTGGAATTCTCTGCTCTAGAAGAAGTGGCCCCTGAATAGATTAACATTTCTCCTCCGGTTTCCTTTACAGTCTTTGGATCTAAAGGAGAAGAAAAATCACAGGAGAAGGAAGCAGAGGTAAAAGAAAAAGAAGATGACAGTGCTAAGGTTGCAGAAGGAGAAAAGACTTCAGTAGAGAAAACCACAACTGCTAGTGGTGGGAATGTAGAAGGAGAGAAAACTCCAAAGGACAGCTCAAAGACTGCAGAAGAAAAGAAACATTTGTCTCCGGCAAGAGACACTGCACAAACTGTCAAAGATTTCCTAATCAAAGAAACAATGGAAATTGATGAACCGGAGCTTCTACAAGGTCCATTCAATTTTGATTCTCTTTCTCTGATACAGACAATGAAGATAGCTTCAATTGCAAATGCTAAGGCTAATGAAAAACTTCTAAAGTCTCATATGGAAGACTGTGAGTTGATAGAAGCTGCATCTGGAGTGCTGGAAAAGATCATGCCATCTTTTCAGAAGGATCCCACAGCCTCCTCTTCCGGTAATTTCAAAACCTTAGTCAGCAGTGTTAGTACACATTTTGATTCTCTAGAAAAATCAGCTGAAGAAAAGGTCCGGAAGGAGTTTTTGGATAAGAGATTCTTAGAGATACAAGGATTAATCACTAATGATAGGAGAAATATGAGTATTGGGATAAAGAGCTTAGAAAATGCTCTTAAGGATGGCGGCAAAATATACAAATTTTGTATCTCCTGGTCCAAAGCAACAGTAGAGATTGAGAAGAAAATAAAAGAGCAAGAGGATAAACTACTAAGTTTGTCTCAAAGTTTTGATCCTCTCTCTTCCTCCATAGTAAATCAAGAGTGTCAAACTATTGCAATCACAAATGCAATAAAGAATTTTGAGAAGGAAAGGAAGAACATAATTAACCGGATGAGTGAACTTAGAAGGATTATTATCCCTAAGTTAGAGGCCATGCATGAGGCCATAAATGATGCTCAGATTACAGCCCGGACCAATGATCCGACAGATCTAAAGAAGGCTGAAGCATTTGCATTCCTATTGAGTGGGCATATCTCAATTTTGGACAGGATGAAGCAGAGTTGGGCGACAGAAGTTGTACAGTTGAAGAACACTTTTGCAGACATACTTAAGTATATGTAAGTACAACTTGTATATATATACTTATGCGTCTAAGTATAGTAAATTTTTTGAAAATTTTGGTGTGCGGACCCTACCCTTTGCCATTGATGTCAAAGGGGGAGTGAGGAGCAGTGAAAAATGAGGAATCCAACTAAGGGGGAGCTCCGAAAAATGTATATAAAGACAGAGCATCAGCCAAGGGGGAGCATAGTGTAAACACTTAGTCATTTTTCACTAAGTGTTGCCATCAATGCCAAAGGGGGAGATTGTTGGCAAGAGACACTATATGGATTCATGATTGTTGTCATTGATGGCAACAAAGTTCATCCCACACATTCGCAGGACATAGTGTGTCTCTACCGAAAGTCAGAATGAAGATTGTTGAGGTCCGGTAAACAAGAACAGAGCATGTGGCAAGGTCCGACAGACAGGTCCAGATCTCTCAGAGGAAGTATCTTGGTGCAGTGTGGATTTGGGGAAGTCAAGAGGACTACCTTGAATGGTATATTCCAAGGATTTATCCTCTGGTGATAGATGAGGAAAAAAATATGAATAGTTGAGTACCAGATTCTTGAGTGACAGTGTGAACAGAGGAAGAACTGATTGACAGAACATCAGACTACTTTCCGGATGTGTTACTGATGGTGGTAAAGGTTATAAAGGCATGAATCATGTTTGGCCAACATGATTAATGATTTCTATAAGCATATGCTTGATCCGCATTACTTGATGTGTAAGGATTCAGTTGACAGAACAGAGTTTGTGAGAAGATTGACTGTTCCGGGTGCCGACTAGAAAGATAATGAAATCACTTGTGCGGATATATATATATATATATATATATATATATATAGGATGGATTTAGTTGTGAGATGTGTTGTTGTGATATGTTATATGTGAATAAGAGCAGAGCAGAGCAGAAGCAGTAAGAAAGATCTGGTATGTGAAAGGAAAGTAGCATAAGAGAAGAGGAAAGATGAAGTGCAGCAGATCAGTGTACTGAGCCTAACTAGAACTGAACTCCAGCATATGTGGATGCTTCCAATCAGTTCAAGTATTGTATAACATTCTTTTGTAGACAGTGTGTCTCTTTGTAGGTAGTGTGCCTCCTTGTGAGCAGTGTGCTCGGGCAGTGAGCTCTAATTGGCAAGTGCCATTTTGTAATTCCTTATTCTTCTAACAGAGAATAATCTTTGGGTTAATCACCCCGTGGTTTTCTCCCTTAACAGGGTTTCCACATCAAAAATACTGTGTCATGTGTTTTTCCATTTCATGGTAATGTTTGCTTGTTTGAATTAATGCTGCATTGATTAATAAGAAAGTTCAGAAAGAAGAAACAATTAGGATAATTGATTCACCCCCCCCTCTCAGTTATCAACAGATCCTCTGCGCCAACCCATATATTTCATTGAGGGAATGCCTTCAGCCTAACTACGAGAAAATATTTTGATCTTAATTTAGTTTATAAAAAATAGTTTAAAATATTAAGAAAATTAAAAAAAACTTAACTCACATATTTAAAATATACATTGTAGCTATGGATTTTTTATATTGATCAAATTTATCCCAAAGGAACTTGAATATAATACCTTAGTTACCTAAACTACAACTTATAGTTGCATCGTACTCACATGGAAACTTGTAACTATAACTTTAGTATTTATTGATTAGTTATTTTCTCTCTACAACCTTACCTTAAAATATAAGAAGATTATTAATATGAAATCAAACTTCACTATATAGAAATTTACAAATTATAAATTAATGAATATCATATAAGAAGACAAGTACAAGGATAAGATATTTAAATATAAAATCAAATTTTATTATAGAAATATGTATATTTTACAAATTAAAATAAGTTTATTCATTATGATAATTTGTAGGATCTTTTAAATCTATAGAGGGGAAAAGTGAGTGCATCCCTTGCACTTTTCCCCTTTTTTATTCACTTTAACCCTTGTCTTTAATACAATAGTCTAGTGGTTGATTTAAACATTTATGTAGAATAGTTAGCATTTCACATACAATAGTCTAGTGGTTGATTTAAACATTTATGTAGAAGAGTTAGCATTTCACTTGCACCTGAATTGAGCCTAAGCCCTACTCCCTAGTGGTCTAGATTGAGTCATTATCTTTGTTATTCCCCATCCTAGGTTACAATTGATGGGGTGACCTTGATCCTAGATTAGGAATACTAGGGTGACCCTGACCCCCATTTTCCAAACTCAAAATTAATTATGGACCCAAGCCAACTTGATCTCAACTTATCTACCAAAAATATTTAAAATTGAATTCTAGGGTTTTGTATAAAAGGATAAATCTCTAGACCATTTAGATTATCACATACCTAAGATAAAATCATATCATTCACATCTAGAGAAATCATTACATCAAAATATGTATGCATAAGGATAAATACCTCATATTTGCATTATGCATGGCATGTCTTTAATCTTGTTCAAACATTGTTGAATCACTATACAATCCTTGACTACAATCAAGACAAGTCATAGACTCCCCCACTTGATAGCAGATCCTACCAGTTCTTTTAAGCACCACCCACTTTAGATATGCATAGGTGGATAGGTTTTGGAAATAAAAAGAAACATATTTCAAGGCCATGAGTTTAGGGTCATGAGTCTATCGATCAGGACTACATGTGCAGTTTTTACCCTAGATAGAACATAATTTATGTTTTAGTATGCTAGATCCCTATTGATGTATATTTGAAAGCAAATTTCTAAGTTAGATAATAAAGTGTGCATTAAGCATGTCTTCAATCTTGTTCAAACATTTTTGAATCACTATACAATCCTTGACTACAATCAAGACAAGTCACAAATTCCCCCACTTGATAGCAGATCCTACTAGTTCTTTTAAGCACTACCCACTTTAGATATACATAGGTGGATAGATTTTGGAAGTAAAAAGACACATATTTCAAGTCCATGAGTTTAGGGTCATGAATCTATCGATTAGGACTACATGTGCAGTTTTTACCCTAGATAGAACATAATTTATGTTTTAGTAAGTTAGATCCCTATTGATGTATATTTCCTTCTTTGTTAATTTTAGCATATTTTTTAGTTTTTGTCTAGACTTGGCCCCTTTATCTACATTAATTTGGCTATTGATTGCCATAATTAATTTACTATCCTAGATATTTATTATAGGTTGTTTCTATCTCTACATAAATTGGTGAACTTGGTCTCTTGAGCTACTCTATTTTCCCTTATGGTTTTATTTTTAATTTTTATTTCAAATTTCAGTTATTTTTCCTTTTCTATTTTTTTAATTAAATTTGAAACTTATCTTGGTTTGCATATTATTGTGCTTTTACCCAAAAAGAAAGAAAATTCATAATCTACAAATAAATAGTTCTTTAAAGAAATATAAACAATAGTTATGGAATTCAAAATAAAAAATAGTGCCTCTCTCTAGCATATTTATCAAAGGAATTGCTTTACATAGTGATGAAGAGCCTATACTACCTAAGAATTCAAGGGTTGAGTATGAGGATGTTGAGATTCATGATTAGGATGAGGATGATCTTCTTGTGGAAGAAGATGAATTAAATATAATAGGTTGAGATCTTTTGCCTTTCTTCCACGCTCTTTACTTTTCTCTTATGTTTTCTCATACTCTTAGTCAACATGTGGATGATGCAAAGACACCTTTAGTGGTGTATGTTGACACAAGTGGCTATGAACATTTATCTTTTGGTTCATGTCACTTTTTCATTTATTTTCTATCCATTTTATTTTGTGTTTTCCATTTAGATTTGGGAAGATGCAAAGATATGGAGTGCTTGGAAAACACTTTCACCATATTGGCCAAAAATATATCTTGTTTGCTTTGTCGTTTTATGCCATTGTCTTTTTTTATGAGGCCGTGCTTGTTATGCTTTTCCTTCTATTTTTTATTTTGTTTCCTTGTGCCTTGTTGCTTGTGCTTTTATCCTCATTTCACCTTCTATATTTACACATTTTATCTTTGGCCTTTTAATTATCCCATGTGTGTTGTGTTTCGTCCACTCATCTTCTTCACATTTTGCTTTTATTTATGACACTTGTCATTATCTCTCCCACTCTATTCATGTGATATTTTCTGTTCCTCCTTAGAAACTTACATATTGCCTTGCCATGGTCCTTTCATGACACTATCTTTCTACAACCTACTCTTGCCCATGCACTTTTAATTACGACATATTTTGACATGACTATTCTGATATCTACATGATATACTTATTTTCTTACATGGTATTGTTAGGAAATGTGTCTCAACCTTGCATCCTAATGCTAAGAATACAAAAAAATGTAATTTTTGGGCTATAGAACAAAAAAACTCAATTTCTGGGCTATAGGGGTCATTTTTGGCCCTGAATTTTTTTTGAATGGTTCACTATTGGTTCCCAAATGTCTAAGACATGGACCTCTTCAAGCTCTACAATTTAGAAAAGAGAGGGGGCTCAATCAACTTCTTAGATCAAAAGTTATGGCCTCCTGAAGTTAGACCTCCCACATTGGAAATGTAAGAACATCTATGAGTTGTAAGAGGGAGTTACACTTGTTGACCAACTTATGAAATGTTATGACACACCATAAGGCATATTTGAATGAAGATAATGGATCCAAAATGTAGCACCGAAGTTGGTGAGTGGATTATGATGAGCTTATGGTAGATGAAAGGAAAATGCTTTTTTTAGATTTTGGACTCATCTTGGGGTTTGGGTGCTATATTTTGGGTGGTTTTAGCACATGGTTTCCTAATTACCATTTGGTGGTTTCATGTACTGTTCTCTTAGTTATTGGGTGCTTAAGGTAAAGGTTTTGATAGTGAGTTTTGTAGGTACTGTTATGTTGCTAGAATTACTCCAGATCTCTTGTTGGTCATACTCCTGTAAAAGTTAGACTCTACAAGTGTATTTTAACCTTTGACTACTAAATAATACATTGAGTTGCTTTGGAGTGTGGAGTTTTTACACATACCTCTTCTCATAGATTAGTTTAAAAACTGTATTATGCACCTTTACTTCCTTTCAATATTATATTGCACTACCATGCTTATGTTACCTTACATACTCACAATTTACATGACATATACCTATTCTTACATGTTCACATCTAGCACATTGGCTACTATTATTTATCATTTACCCTCACACTTGGGGGCTGGTGGTACCCTTTTAGGGTTTAGGGTTTTAGGTTCATAAAGTTATAAGCATTTTCCTTTGAAATCCATTAAACCTAAGTCCCTAAGGTCATGCGCTTTATTTCTAATTCCTTGTTGACTGCTTGTGGTAGGTTTCTAGTCCCTTAAGTCATGACTTTAAGCCTTTGTGCCTGTTTGGTGACCGACCCCATGTTCTAAGTCTTACCTCCTATGGCTCGTAAAAAATTAAACCCATGTCCTAAGTCTTCCCGTAGGTTATAAGACTTAATAGAATGAATATCACAGCATCGTAGCGCATCCTCAATGACGTCACCACCCCGTTGTGCAGTCGCGACATGGTGACACCTATCAAAGGATCTATGCTTACATCCCATTACATTAGGAATTTTGCACTAGCCAACCGTATGTTGCCAAATGTCAGTGTGAAAGTGGCCTGAGGGAAATTTTTAATCTAACAGTTGCGCTTCATCGTAGGGATATCTTGCCTAGAAGGAATCTTCACTGTGCGGTCGTGAGATGGCGACACATGGCCTCGTCTTACAAAGGAGTTCAAAAGAAAATGAAGGACGCTTGGAGACTTTATCGCGCCCACGTAGGGTAGGTAAAGTGGTGGCCCACTATTAGCTGCGACACCGTGAAGTGATGCCACGTGTCTAGGCCAGACAAAAGGTGATGTGGTTAGCGAAGGAAGTACATCTGATGTGGCTCGTCCTGATTGGTCGAGGGATTTTCAACTATGATGATTGAGATTTTCAAATCTCGCAGGTAAATGACGACCGTGGATCTTGCAGGAATGAACTCAAATCAACAACGCAGGTTTAAACTTTTGTGATGAACATTAAAGTCACCTTGTGACACGAATGAAAGGTTAGAGCTAAGTCTACCTCCATTAATGCATCAAAGGCTATGCTATGAAGCTTAAAAGGAAGAAAAGTATGGGCCTACATAATTGAAAGGAACGACCAACCACCACCTATCATGTATTGATGAGGCAGATCTCCTTCAAACAACTGCACATTCTCCAATGTCTATCTACTCTCTTCTTTTCTCCATGTACTAAATTTCTTAATGCCAAAATAGGCAGTGCATTGTATCAAGTATTCTCTGAAATGACAATGTAATTAATGATGAGTACACGTTCTTGGTCTATAAAAGAACTGTGTTACTCATTCTTGTGTTGTTGAATGATTTTGGAGTTTTTGAAGAGCAAATAAAATATAGGATTTGCTGGGTTGCTTCATTTCTTGTCCTGTAAGTCTATGAATTATGTGTTGAATGTATTTCTGCATAAAATTTGTTCAGTTTCATGTTGATGTAAATGAAAAATGCTATATGCATGTGTGTTGGTAATTGTCTCCATGGTTGTATGTGCTTTTCTTTTGAATCTAATAACTAAGGGTTATCTGAGATTCTAGAATGTAGGTTTACTGTATTGCATATTTAATCTTCTACTTCTGTTCAAGGAATAGATTAAATGTTAAAGGTTAAATATGAGGAAGAACACATTGCAGCATGGATATATGTAAGTAGAGTTAACAGGATACCATGTCTTGGGTGGTGTTTGTAAGATAGATACCAATCCAACCCCTTGAAACTTGAATGTTAGTTGAGTTTATGAGAATCATTCACACATATATGTCAGTTTGACTCCATGCCCTGAGATAAGCATCAGTCAGAGTTTGTATTGAGTTTATGAATCAAAACCCAAGTCTCACAACCAAGTATAAAACAAAATTAGAATAACATTTACAAACTTTTAGGATTTTAGGAGTAGTTTAGGTTCAAAAATCCTTTGGTTCACAACTAAAGCAGGGTCCAAAGCTAGCCCCTTTGCATTCATTGTACAGTTTTGGCCTGTATAAGAAAGGATTCATCTACTTTGTGTCAATACCTGGTCACAATCAAAGATTTATCCAATAGGTATTGAATAGGGAATACCCCCTAGGTTTTGTAGAGCCTGAAGAAGTAGAGGAGACATTTAGAATCCGTCTCCTGTACTGTTGGACTCTAACCTGAGGATCTTGTTGATAAGTGATGGCTACCTTGTAGAGAAACTTAGGAAAAATCAGCTAGAAAAAACCCAACAGATTTGGCGACTTTACTGGGGATTGAAAAGGAATCTAGAACTTAAGTTAAATCCTAGTTGTGGGTGGTTACTCAGAACAAAAATCTCCCAGCAGGTAAGATAGAAGTTGTATGCAGGGGAGAAGGTCCCTGCATAACCCTTTGTTCCAAGAATTACTGAGAAAGATGTATAGAAGAAAGGGAACTGCTCAACCCAATCATGAAGGCTCATCAAGCCCTAGGAATAATGATAATCCCCAAGATAATCCCAGGTCTTCTAGACAACAACCACAATATTTTTCAAACACAGAAGCTGAGATTCAAGATATGTATGAAAGATAGCAAGGTGACTGGTTGAGGATGAGATCAAAAGTGTTTCAAGAATGCCCTTTTTTAGATCCCCTTGATAGATTTGAAGACACAAAATCCCCAAAGGATACTGATAATCCCAATGGAAAAGGACCATCCTCTTCTATGCCAAGAGATGATGAGTTGGTAGAAGAAATTAGGAATCTTAGGGCAGAACTTGATTATTTATAGGCCCTAAGAATAAGAGATGATATGAAACAAAAAGTGCAAGCACTAAAAATGGCCCAACAAGATTCAATTCCCACCCTTAACAATGCAAATGTGCTGAGAAACTAACAAGCAAATGAGGTTCAGATCTAGCAAAATGATCAAAGCATCCTTGGAAATGATCAAGGACTTAACCAGCATGTGAACCAAAATCCACAAAATAATCAGAGACAAAATGTGACTAACAATAGAGTACCACAGAACAATTTAAGAAATCAGAATGTCCTTGGTAATGCAAATCAGAATGCAAATTCCAACCAGTTTGGTAGAAGACCTATGCTGTTAGATAGGTTCAGATAGTTAGATTTCAATGGTATTCCCGAGTACCCTAACCCTATTGACAAACATATAAGAGGTGAATTACCCAAGTTCTTAGGAAACAATGCTGTGTCAGGAGAGGATCATCTGAAGGCTTTCCAAAATGTCATGGATAATTTTGAGGTAGAGCACGAGGATGTTTTCATGAAATTATTTATGTAATCCCTGATTGATGAAGCTAGAGAATGATATAGAAATCTGCCTAATCAAAGTGTTACATCATGGGATGACTTTAAGAGAATCTTTAGAGAACAATATGGAGATAAGACTGACCCTAGTTTCATTATCAATGAGTTCACGGGTATTGCTAAGGGGTCAAATGAGCCTATTGTTGATTTCAATGCTAGGTTTACCAGAGTGTTGAACAAGTTGCGACTTCATATGAGGCTGAATGAACCAATGTGTATGGTGTTGTATATAAATGCCTTTGATGCCAAAACAACATATGAATTAAGGGATAAAAGTCCAACTAGTCTCAGGGATGCTTTCAGAATTGCAACAAATATTGAAAATAATAGGAAAGCATCCTGTAAGACAAATAGAAGAGATGATGTAAGGATTTTGTAGAATCCAAATAATAGGTCTTAGAATGTTCAAGGTAATGATGGTAGTTGTTTGTCATTGATGTCAAAAATGTATTGAGGGTGTTGAGTTGTTGTGCATCTTCACAAAGTATCATCAGGACTGCAGGACATTTGAGGATCACTTGCACTATTGACAAAGGTTGTTCATAATCATGCATTTAACAGTTGTTCACTTAATCGAGAACATCAATCAGGAGTTGTTCATTCAATCAGGATAAGTGTGTTGATCATGTCTTCATTAAGGATGTTGACTTGATAAGTGTATACCTTTCATATAGTGTGGTGCCTTCATATAGTATATGGCAGGAATCAAGTTGTTTGATGGTAAGTTGCAGTGCATTTATGTTATTATTCTTCTTGTTCTTCTTGATCATTTCTTCACACAAGATGTTGAGTTGATGCAAGTTGTTGGATTCAGTTGATAATGGTCACCATCCATGGTTGAGGAGAATTCAGATGAGTTCAATTTATCTCATTAGTTTGTCACATAAGGAAATAGGTAGAGGACATGAATATTCATTTAGTTCTTGATAATTCAAGTCTATGAAAGGAGATTTGTTCTTGCACAAGCTTATGGTGGTCACATTGTTGAGACAAAAGTAATTGATTCAAATGATTTGTAGTGATAAGTATGGTGATGAAATCATAGTATCTTGGTTGCTCTTGGTCAGGATAATGTCATGCTTAGCTCAGGTTGCTTCATTGTATTGTCTTCAAATCAAATTAGGAGTATAATGCTTTCATGATTATCTTGTGCTCACAAAGTTGATTATGATCAAAGTTTTCATAATTTATATCAGGACATAATTTTGTTGTTTTGGTGACATGATGGTGTTGCTTCATGGTTGAGTTAGGAGATGCAAATGGTTTATGAAAGCAGGAAGTGTTTATATCATTAGATGAAGTCATGTTGTTCACAGGTTGGCCACTTGGTTTCTGTTATGTTTCAAGATATTAAGGAAAAGGTTCTTGTGTTGAGATAAGATGATATGATTTGAAGTTTATTGAGTCTCAGGTCATTTTTGAGAAAGAGTCATCTTGGTTATGCTTTATTCATGATCATCATGTTTTTAGGATCTCAAGATGTCATTGATATATGTTAAGATATCCATGCTTCATGTTGTCCAAGACATATTAGATGTCAAATTTTTTTTGATCTTCATTACAGGTGTTATGTTGATTTTCAGTTTTGATACAAGACATGACAAAATGTTTCTTCAAATGTCATATGTTTGAAAGATATTCAACAATTGTTGTGATGGAACATGACTTTATAAACGGTGCATAACTGTGATCATGGAGTAAGTGGATGTCAAAGGAGGTAAATTACATATTCTGCTAGAATTCTATATCATGTGCAGAAAGATCATCAGTGGATCCTAATTAAAAGTTGATATAATCATGGAGGAACAAATTCACTAAAATCCTAATCGCATCATGCTCTGAAAATGCTTTAAGACTTTAACACTTATCCTCTGCTCGTCACTCTAATAGTTGCTTTTTGTTCTAATTGGTCAGTGACTTGTTAATGCAAGTCATATAACTTAAGTTGACCTGTTAATGGGGTATTAAAACATTATGGGGACCGGCCCCTCCACCTAATCTAACCTGCTTCATCAGTCATTCCATAAAGAACATGAGCGGGTAAAGCAAATCAATGGTCTTATTCAAAAGTAAAGTGGGCGCGAGGTCTGTAATCAATGGTAATATTTGAATTTCAATCTCTCCTCCCCGAAAATGCATATTGACGTGCATGTGAACGTCAAAGCTCGTTGTTAATTGCAGTGTGAAGTGATTTTTGGTAGTTTGAGGAGTCTTTTTGAGCCCGAATAGAAAGAGTTTTTTAAGGAGTTTTTAAAAGGTTTTTAGAAATATTTTATCAAAAGATTTTTCTAAATCTAAAACACAAGTATCCTTATCTCTCTCTCTCGGGATTTAAGGAGTCTATTTTAGACAATTTATTAAATTGGAAATTATTTTTTGAGAGGAGTTTTTTAAAGAATATGAAGAGTTTTTTTGTAAGTAAGATTTTTAGAGGAGAACTTGAAGAGATGAAGGTATAGAGAATTTGAAAGTCATTTGTGTATTGCATGAGATATTATGGAATGAATTTTTTGAAGAATGTTTATTTCTTGGAGAAGTTGTTTTTTGTCTTTTTGCAGGAGCATGTTGAAAAGATATTTTGAGATGAAATTTTTATAAAAGGGAATTTGAGCAAATTGAAGGCTCAAAATGTGAAAAGACTTATGCAACTAGAGGAAAGAGAATGGCCTTGAAAAAGATTGATTTTATTGCAAGATGGAAATGTTTATGCAGAGAAGAAGAAAATGAATAGTCATGGGAATGAAGAGAAAATTAATCTCTTTGCAGATGAAAAATGATGAAAGGTTTTGAAAAGAGGATAATGAAAATTTGTTTTGAAGGTGGAAGGACATTCAATTTGTATATAATGGTTTTTCAGGTGCATTGATGTAAGGTCTTTGAAGACAGAGATGAACCATACATATGATGAGTTCATAGAGGTTGAATATGTATAGTGTGTGTTGTTGTGCAGATCAACATGCAATGGTGAAGATAATGATTCAGATAAATGTGAAAACTAATTTGTAATGAAAAAGATATATTTCCTTGATCAGGTGAATTAGATGATTTCAAGGATAAAATGTCAAAGGATTTGAATGATGGAATATATGTTGCATATGAGTTGATTTGAATGCTGCAAATCAGATTGAATAGCAATCACTTCTTGCACATGAGATTTTTGTTTTGATTGATTGAGAAAAGCCAATGAGACACAGTATGCCAGTGAGGCTTATAGGTCAGTGAGACCTTAACATTTGTCAGTGAGACACATATTGTAGCCAGTGAGGCTTCTTTGTAGCCAGTGAGGCATGTTTTTTTAGTTAAGCCAGTGAGGCAGTTTTGGAGTGGTTTTTCTACCCCTGGAGGGTTTTCCACTCGTGCAAATCTTGTGTCATGATTCATATTGATCTTCTCTGTGTGTGTGTATGATTTACTTATGAGATGTTGTTTATATCCTCTTTTATCAGTAGTCTTATGTATATGTTTTTAATGATGTCTTCCTCTTTTGTCTTTTAAAATAAAGTTTGCAAAAGGTTAAAATTTTCACAACACTGATTCACCCCCCCTCTCAGTGTTGATTGTACTCCTATAGGTAATACTTCCACTTCTGAAGATAAACTAGATAAGTTGACATCTGTTGTTAAGGACTTAAGTGATAAGCTTGCTAAGAATGAAAAAGGGCTTGGTCCTAAGAAGCAGGTTTATTAGAGGCCAGAAAAGAGACCTCAGTTGCATGATATGCCACACAATACCAATTGGTACAATGGAAAACCCATTTCCAACAACAAGTCTGATCAAAGGTCTCAAAATGTTAAGGAAACTCCTGGTCTCCTGAAGAAGACTATTAATATTGTGAATGCTCCATGGTGTATAATTTGTCAAATGCCTCATTCACAGTCACAATGTATGATTACTGAGTCTTTTATAATGATGTTATTGCCTGTGACAAGTGTAATGAACCTCATTATGTAGAAAATGACAGTGTTACTATGCTCTTTGCAAGTGGAGATTACTCCTCCTTTGATGAGGCTAATATGGAACAAATGTGAATGAAGGTAGGTGCTATGAAGGTGAAATCTATCAACATGATTTTTCTGATGATGAAAATAAGGATCATCAGGTTTATGCTCAGGATTCCCATGTCCTTTTGGTTAATTTGAGGAGGCCTTCTGATGAAGAAATTAGATCTCTTACAGCTGATGTAGTAGCCCAGGTTAAGAGTAATTATAATCTCAGAAGTAATGCTCAGGCAGGAGATTCAGGCCAGCCAGGAAGCATCTTTGCAAAACAACCTTAGTATAAACATAAAGACCCTGAAACACAGAAAAAACAAGGTAATAACAGTAAGAAAGATACAAGGGATAAGTTGGGTCAAAATTTACTAAGAGTCCAGAAAATAGGGTTTCTCATAATGTAGAAAGGACTGAAAGTTCGCATGCCATAGATGACAGTCAGAAAACCACAAAAGCTAAGGTGGGACAAACTTGAGATAGGAGCAAGAGGCAAGCTCAAGCTACAACTCTTATACAAAATTATGCCCCATTTGACATAACTCAAGCTTTATCTCAAATGGAAGTCTCTATCCCATTAATGGAAATGATAAAAAATGAAGAATATAGTAATAAGGCATTACTTTAATTTCAGGGGTAGCTCATCAGGCAGAACAAAGTGTTGAGGATCATAGTAAAAAACAAGAGTTGTGTGTTGATGAGGAAGAAGTTCCAGAAGTTTATTTGGGAATGACAATGACAAAGTGCCCTTCTTAGGTAGAACCGTTTTATGTCTCCCTTATTGTTAATGGTAAGATAATCAAGAATTGTATGCTTGATTCAGGTGCATCAAAAAACATCATGCCTCTGGCTGCTATGCAACAAGTTGGATTAAATATAGACAAAGCATGTGGGAAATGTTATACAATGGATGCTAGAGAGGTGCCAGTCATTGGAATCATGAAGGATGTGAACTTCATGCTTGCAGCCTATCCAGAGAAAACTTATACAATGAATGTTACAGTAGTTGATATAAAGCCACAGTATGGCATGTTATTGTCTAGAAGGTGGGCCGCATTGATTGGAGGAAGTATGCAATTGGATCTATCATATGCCATGATTCCCATGAATGGTAAGGATGTTAAGCTGGTTAGAGAAGAAAGAGCACCTGACATAGTTGAGAATTAAGACCCAGAAGATCAGATTTGCTTTGTGGATACAGATTGTGAGAATTTCAGGGTTGTATCTTGAGATCAAGATGAAAGCAAGAAGGAACCTATTGATAAAGAGCTTGAAAAGAAGGAAGACCAGAACAACTTGTGGACCATGTACTTTGATGGTGCTTGCTCAAAGGAGGTCTCTGGTGCAGGAGTGGTATTTCTGTCTCCCACGGGTAAAATTCTCAAATTCTCCTTTTTGCTGAAGTTTGCTTGCACAAATAATATTGCAGAATATGAAGCTCTATTGTTAGGATTACATGTGGCTCTTAAGCATGACAGTAAGATGTTAAGGGTATTTGGAGATTCATAATTAATAGTTTCCCAAGTAAGTGATAAATATGCTTCAAAGAATAAAAGGATAAAACAATATAAGCATGTTGTTTGGGATACTATTGAGTTATTTGATGCATTTTCAATAAGATGGGTAGAAAGATAAAAAAAATGTCATGGTAGATTTCTTGGCTAATGTAGCCATTAGGCCAGATGATGTCACCTTATCTGATATTACAAATGTTGAAGTTAAAGTTAGACCTATAGTGCCAGACAACATATGTAGTTGGCAGGTGTTTGAGGATGATAAGGACTTGTTGAGATTCCTGTATTGCATAGATGAATATGAAAACCAGGAGATTGATTTCCAAAATTTTGTAGAATTTGTAGATGGAAAGGAGACTCTTTTGGGGAAGGAAGTAATACAGCTTAAAACAAATAAAATCCCAAGAGGGTTAGTAGCCTTAGAGAGAGCATTTGACAGTAGAGATCAGCTTGTTACAAAGACATCTCCTACAAACAAGGATGATTTGGAAGAGGTGAATTTGGGGACACATCATGCCCCAAAAAAGGTGTACATTGGTAAGTAGCTTAAGCCACACATCAGGGCAATGTTGATAACATTATTAAGGAAATACAAGCATGTCTTTGCATGGTCATATGAAGATCTAAAGGTGTATAGAGAAGATTATTTCAGCATGAGATCCCCCTGAAGCCTAGAGCTAAGCCATTTAGGCAGAAGCAGAGGCCTATCAATCCTACTTTGGCTCCAAAAATGCAGGAAGAACTTATGAAGCTTAGGGATGCTAGAATAATTAAGCCCATAAGGCACTCAACTTGGATGTCAAATCTTGTCCCAGTTAGAAAAATGAATAGAGACATAAGGTTCTGTGTATATTTCAAAAATTTGAATGTGTCTTCTTTGAAAGATAATTACCCACTTCCCAACATGGAAGCTATGTTGCAGAGGGTAACAGGGTGTGAACTCTTGTCCATGATGGATGGATTTTTAGGATATAATCAGGTGAAGGTAAAGGAATCAGAGCAATACAAAACTACCTTCACAACTCCATGGGGAACCTATGTATATGTAAGAATGCCATTTGGGCTGACAAATGCAGGTGCTACGTTCCAAAGAGCAATGGATGTTGCTTTTGCAGGATTGATTGACTCAATCTTGGTTGTGTATCTGGATGATTTAACTGCTTATTCAAAGGAGGAGCAACATTATATGCACCTAGAGCAGATTTTTATTAGAGAATTAGAATACGTCATTTCACTTAATCCTAAGAAGTGTGCTTTTGGGGTAGTTGAAGGAAAACTTTTAGGGGACATAGTTTCTAAGGATGGGGTTGGGATTGATTCTAAAAGGGTTGCAACAATTGACAAAATCCAAATACCCAAGACAGTGAAGGTATTCAGTCATTCTTTGGATAGATTAACTTTGTTAGAAGATTTATTCCTAACTTTGTAGAGATTACCAAGGGCATATCCAAGATATTGAAGAAGTGCGAGACTATAACTTGGGGAAGTGAAGCAATCCAATCATTCCAAAATATTAAAGAAGATATCGATACTGCCCCTATTCTAAAGTCTCCTAATTTTTCTAAACCCTTCCAACTGTTTTCATTTGCTTCGTTCCACACAATTGCTGCATGCTTATTACAGAAAAATGAGGATGGGTTTGAACAACCTATTGCTTTCTTTAGCAAATCATTGCAAGTAGCAGAATTAAAGTATGACATCATAGAGAAGCAAGCTTATGCTTTGGTTAGAGCAGTTAAAAGTTTTAGACCCTATTTGGTAGGATCTTAGATTATTGCATATGTGCCTCATGCAGCAATCAAAGACATATTCACTCAGCAGGAGGTGACAGGAAGAAGATGCAGATGGATAAATAAACCACAAGAGTTTAATATTGAAATACAGATTACCAAGTTGGTAAGGGGACAAGGCCTGGTTAAGTTAATGGCACAATCAAATCTGAAAGCATGTCAAATCAATATGGCCCAGGATGGAATTGTAAACATGTTAGAGTCAGAATGGTATAAGGATATTGTGTACTTTCTGCAACATTTAAATTGTCCAGTTCATTTGAATGATAGCCAAAAAAGAACTTTGAAGCTGTAGGCTATCAGATATGTTATTGTCCAAGGAGAATTATATTGGAAGAACCTTGATGGTGTGTTGCTTAAATGTGTGGATGAACATCAAGCTAAGAATATTTTAAATGACATGCATAAGGGAGTATGTGGGGGACACTATACTACCAAGACGATAGCTCACAAAATCCTTAGAGCAGGATATTGGTGGTCAACACTCTTCTCTGGTGCACATAAGATGGTAAGAAAGTGTGATCCATGTCACAAATTCTCAGGAAAGCTCAAATATGAATGTGCATTACCCCTTAAAACTGTAACAGTAGAAGCTCCATTTCAGTAATGGGGAATTGACTTTATAGGAGAAATCACAGAGAAATCAAGTGGAGGACATAGTTGGATCTTAGTTGCTACTGATTATTTTACTAAATGGATTGAGGCCATCCCAACTAAGAGGGCTACAAGCAAAGTAGTACTTGATTTCATTTTAGAGCACATTATTATCAGATTTGGAGTGCCAACAGAATTAGTCACAGACAATGTTATGTGCTTCAGGTCTGGTGAGTTTATTGACTTTTGTAACAATTATGGAATTAATCTATCCCATGCATCACCATATCATCCACAGGGAAATGGTCAAGTAGAATCAAGTAATAAGAGTCTCACGAAAATCATCAAAAGTATAATTGACAAAAATAAAAGGGCACGAGATTCAAAGTTAAAATTAACACTATGGGCTGATAGGGTGACAGTAAAGAAGGCAATTGGGAGGTCACCTTTTGAATTAGTGTATGGCATAGAGGCCAAGTTGTCGGTGAATAATCTCCCACCAGTGTACAAATTCATACAGGAAAATGATGAAGAAATAGAAGATCCAATGAGTGAATGAATACATCAGCTAGTTGCACTGGATGAGACTAGGAGAGAAGTAGAGAAGACTAATCTCAAGAAGCAATAGAGAGTAAAATATTTATTTGATAAAAGGACTACAGAAGGAAAGTTTCAAGTGAATGACTTAGTCCTTATGTGGAATGCAAGAGGTCAAGAGAAGGGCAAACATGGCAAGTTTGAAGCCTTATGGATGGGCCCATATCTGATAAGTAACACCCACAGAGAGGATTCTTATTTTCTCTAGGCCCTGAATGGTGAATTGTAGGAATTACCAGTGCACGGTCAATTCCTTAAGCCTTATTTCTCATGAATTATTTGTCCCTGTGCACACTGTATAATAGGATGTTTATAGTTTGTAAATATTGTATATTCTTGTACAGTCAATTTTTTTGTGTTTTGGTCTGGTATGCTCCCAGAGGTCCAATGGTTCTCGTTGCAATCTTGCATTTGCATGTCCCCAGTCGAAGCCAATGGTGGTACCCTTTTAGGGTTTAAGGTTTTAGGTTCATAAAGTTATAAGTATTTGCCTTTGAAATCCATTAAATCTAAGTCCCTAAGGTCATGTGCTTTATTTCTAATTCCTTGTTGACTGCTTGTGGTAGGTTTCTAGTCCCTTAAGTCATGACTTTAAGCCTTTGTGCCTGTTTGGTGACTAGCCCCATGTTCTAAGTCTTACCTCCTATGGCCCATAAAAAATTAAACCCATGCCCTAAGTCTTCTCATAGGTTATAAGACTTAATAGAATGAATATCGCAACATCGCAACACATCATCAATGATGTCACTACCCCGCTACGCGACTGTGACATGGTGACACCTGTCAAATGATCTATACTTACATCCCATTACATTAGGAATCCTGCACTAGCCAACCGTATGTTACCAAATGTCAGTGTGAAAGTGGCTCGAAGGAAATTTTTAATCTAACGGTTGTGCTTCGTCGCAGGGGTATCTTACCTAGAAGGAATCTTCATCTCACGAGTCGCGAGATGGTGACACGTGGCCTCGTCTTACAAAGGAGTTCAAAAGCAAATGAAGGAAGGACATGTGTAGGCTTTATTGCACCCGCGTAGGGTAGGTAAAGTGGTGGCCCACTGTCGGCTGTGACGCCGCGAAGTGATGCCACGTGTCTAGGCTGGACAAAAGGTGATGTGGTTAGTGAAGGAAGTACATCTGATGTGGCTCATCCTGATTGGTCAAGGGCTTTTCAACTATGATGACTGAGATTTTCAAATCTCGCAGGTAAATGACGACTGTGGATCTTGCAGGAATGAACTCAAATCAACGACACAAGTTTAAACTTTTGTGATGAACGTTGAAGGCACCCTGTGACACGAATGAAAGGTTAAAGCTGAGTCTACCTCCATTAATGCATCAAAGGCTATGCTATGAATCTTAAAAGGAAGAAAAGTATGGGCCTGTGTAATTGAAAGGAATGACCAACCAACACCTACCCTGTATTGATGAGGCAAATCTCCTTCAAGCAACTGCACATTCTCTAATGTCTATCTACTTCTCTCTTCTTTTCTCCATGTACTAAATTTCTCAACGCCAAAATAGGCGGTGCATTGTATCAAGTATTCTCTAAAATGACAATGTAATTAATGATGAGTACACGTTCTTGGTCTATAAAAGAACTGTGTTACTCATTCTTGTGTTGTTGAATGATTTTGGAGTTTTTGAAGAGCAAATAAAATACAGGCTTTGTTGGGTTGCTTCATTTCTTGTCCTATAAGTCTATGAATTATGTGTTGAATGTATTTCTGCATAAAATTTGTTCAGTTTCATGTTGATGTAAATGAAAAATGCTATATGCATGTGTGCTGTTAATTGTCTCCATGGTTGTATGTGCTTTTCTTTTGAATCTAATAACTAAGGGTTATCTGAGATTCTAGAATATAGGTTTACTATATTGCATATTTAATCTTCTACTTCTGTTCAAGGCATAGATTAAATGTTAAAGGTTAAATATGAGGAAGAACACATTGCAGCAAGGATGTATGTAAGTAGAGTTAATAGGATACCATGTCCTGGGTGGTGTTTGTAAGACATATACCAATCCAACCCCTTGAATCTTGAATGTCAGTTGAGTTTATGAGAATCATTCACACATCTATGTCAGTTTGACTCCATGCCCTGAGATAAGCATCGGTCGAAGTTTGTATTGAGTTTATGAATCAAAACCCAAGTCTCACAACCAAGTATAAAACAAAATCAGAATATCATTTATAAACTTTTAGGATTTTAGGAGTAGTTTAGGTTAAAAAATCCTTTGGTTCACAACTGAAGCAGGGTCCAAAGCTAACCCCTTTGCATTCATCTTATTGTTTTGGCCTATATAAGAAAGGATTCATCTTCTTTGTGTCAATACCTGGTCACAGTCAAAGATTTATCCAATAGGCATTGAATAGGGAATACCCCCTAGGTTTTGCAGAGCCTAAAGAAGCAGAGGAGATATTTAGAATCTGTTTCCTGTATGTTGGCCTCTGACCTGAGGATCCTATTGATAAGTGATGGCTACTTAGTAGGGAGACTTACGAATAATTAGCTAGAAAAACCCGAAGGGGCAACATTAGGGGCATCTCATTGCCTCTTGTTACACTATCTTTCATGATCACATTTTGATACCTTATCTACTGATTTTAACCTATGATATACATGTTACACTATGGCATGTTTATTGATCTTACATGATCACATCATTTTACATATTACTTTTCTCCTCTCCTTAAATTCATTACATCAATTTGTATGCAACCAATTTGAGGGGGCATATTATATCATTGATAATTTTCATGATTATGGTTATAATGGCTCTCCAAATGTCCTACACCACATTCTCATGGTTAGACTAGGTCCTCAAGTGTCCTACACCAATCTTGTATGGTTACAATGACTTGTTGAACATCCTACACCATTTTTTCTCATTGGGAGCATGATTATAGTGGTCCATTTATGAATCCTTCACTACCTCCTTTGCTAGTTAGAATGGTTCTTTAGGAACCCTACACCTATCTCTCACTCTAACTCTTTGAGTTATAGTGACTTCTCATGAGTCCACCTCTTTTATTTACACATTAATTTTTGGAATTGCTATGCAATTGTTGTTTATGCTCATTTTTTAGTATTTATTTAAGATGCTATAGATGAAATTTGAAGCATCCAAGTCTAAAGACGAAGCTACTATCATATGGGGAGAAGACAAAACATCATCCATATCCATATCATTTATGAATGTGCTATTCATTTACTTTCATGGTAGTTACTTTTTTACTTTCACGTGCATGATTGATAGTAGCTCACATGTAGGTCTTGAAGTGGGAGCAAAAATGTAGAGGTGAAAAGTTCATACTTGCACTTTCCCCCACTCATTTTGGACTCTCTTTGACTTTTTTCCCTTGCTCAATAGTCTAGTTCTTGATTTAAACATTTCTATTAGGAGTTGGCATTCAATTTGTACTTGAATTGATTATGAGCCCCTACTCCCCAATAGCCTTGACCCAGTCCTTATCTTTGTTGTTCTTAGGGCCAAGTAATGAACAATTGAGCAACCTTGATCTTGGATCAAGACTTTAAGGGTGACCTTGACCCTCATTTTCTAAATTTTAAATTAATTATAAGCCCAAAATGACTTGACCTCAACTAGTTGGTACTCGCTGACTCATGCACAAAATATTCAAATTTGAATGCTAGGGTGTTGTATAAAAGGACAAAGCCCAAGACCATTTAGATCATCACATACCTAAGATACAAGCATATGATAAACATCTAGTTCAATCATTGCACCAACATATGCATACATAAGAACAAATACCCGGGTATTTGCATTTAGTGTGGCATCACTTCATCTTGTTTAAACATTGTTGAATCAATATACAAGGCCTAACTACAATCAAGACATGTTGTGAATTTTCCCACTTGATAGTAGGTCCTATCGATGCTTTTAAACACCACTCATTTCAGATATACACAGCTGAGCAAGTTTCTGAAGTGCAAAGACATAGAGTTCAAGGTCATGAGTTCCAAGATCAAGGTCGCACAAAAAATTAGGTCTACAAACTTGCTAATCAAGGTTGTACATACAATTTTGACCCCAAACAAAACACAATTCATGTTTTAGTTTGTAAAAGCCCAAATGATATAGGTCTAATAGCAAATTTTTGTATCAGATCACAAAATATGCATTTCAACATAATATTCCTCATTACATATAGACCTAAGAACATCTATACTTCTTTGTCAATTTTAACATATTTTTAATACTTATCTAAATTTAACTGTTTTATCTAAATAATTAATTATTACCATAATTGTTTTATTAGCCTAAATATTAGTTGTAAAATATTTTCTCTAGAGTATTTTTACTTTACATTTTAAATTTAAAACTATAAATATCAATTTAAAAAAATAAATATACCTTGTATGTTCAAACTTTTCCAAACTATCCTTGTATGTTCAAACTTTTCCAAACTAAATTATCATATAAAAGTAATGAGTCAAATACTTACACACAAAGTTAGCAATCCGAAATTCATAAAGTTTTTGGGGTGAATAATACCTTTTTTAAAAAGCATCACTTTCAAATCCACCGAAGAATCTCCACTACTACATGCGTGTCGACCAAATTAGCCCATCGCACTATATGACAGGTAATAAGAAACCTAATTCAATGACAAATGGTAATTGATGTAATGGCCAAAGTTCGAATCACGCTATCAACAAGATTGAAAAGTTCCTTTCAACATGTTTACTTCTTTTTCCACTTATTAACCACCACACCATAGAAATGGACAAGATTTTGTTAAAGGTTGATGAGCATTGTCTTTTGACTTTTGTATAATACATACTTCTTTTGCCTTTTTTTTAATAAAAAAGTTATTATGTTAAGTGCCTTGCATGTATCTTGGGTGTGATCTCGAAACTGTGTCTTATGGCAAGAGCATGTGGGGTGGGGCCTTTCTCTATGGTTACAATCAAGGTTTAAATTTGACAGTCAACTTTGTTTGTCAAGCAATTTTTTTTATGACAGTTATCTATTCAATTTTGCTTTTAAAATACTATGATACATTTTAGTATAAGTAAATTATATAAAAATCAAATATATCTATCATCATAATCTTATATAAATTTTGACAGTTTGTCCAAAATCTCTCCTTTCATATGATATAGTCATTTCAAAATTTTAATTGTATTTTACAGCTAAAATGTTTAAATATAGCTATACAACTGTCAAATTTAAGCTTTGGTTACAATCTTTGTGGTAGTCTTTTCTTTAAGTTTAGTCTAGGTTAAAATCAATTTGTATATTAATATGTGGATTAATTAATTTAATAGATATAAGGATTTGATATTATGATAATTTGCAATGTGATTTTTTAAAATTTGTATTTAGTTTTATTGCAAGAGTATGTGGGGTGGGGCCCTTTGTGATCATAGGAGAAAGTGTCTATGGTTACAATCCTTGTGGTAGTCTTTTCTTTAAGGTTAGTCTAGGTTAATTCAATTAAATGTATACTAATATGTGGATTAATTAATTTAATAGATATAAGGATTGATATTATGATAATTTGTAATGTGATCTTTTTAAAATTGTATTTAGTTTTATGTTGTGGGTGTATTAAAAATTATGTATATATGAATTAGATTTATTTTGGGATCTCGTATAGTGAGTCATAGATTGATTTTTACTTCGGAATCAAAATATTTTGTCGACTTTGTGCAGGTATGAGTTGGGATCAGGGACAAATCCATGGTTATGGGTTTGTCCTATACCTATGAACTTGTACTATGAGATCTACAAACTTTGTTCTTCACTTCCCCTGATGATCCACTATCTTTTTTTTTTCTTTTGAATATTTAAGCGCTAGTGGTATTTATAAATACCTTGGTAGGGCCATCATTATGTCACAAGGGGACATGCTCTCCTAAGTCAACTTGCAAAAATGTGTACAATGATAAAAAGTAATAATCTTCAATCATGCATATATGCTCCTAAGATGTTCATGCATAACTAGATTCTTCTTAATGCACCAAATCTAAATGTTAAATATTTTTGCTCCTTAGAATGAGAGAGGACTCATGAATATCTGACCTATAAAATGAATGCATTGAATACATTTAAATAAAAGACATAGCGATACATCGCACAAATTTATTTTTAGTCAGCCATAGGTGATAAGGGTAAAGGCACGAGTCAACCAAAATTTGAGATTGAATTTTTTAATTTGGGTGAGAGGAGTTTGCGATCAAGAACTTATCTTAGGATATAAAAGAGGGTAGATTATAATTTAGTTAGTGTGTGTATGGAAATATGTGCATGCATATGTGTGATAAATAGGCAGATATGGAGAATGTATAGGGATGTGTAAACACATGGATGGGAATGAAGGGTAAGTGTTCAAGGAATATGTGTAATGGGCAAGTAGATAGCATAGGGCAAGGGACTTGATTATGCACAAAATTGTGTCATTGTCATATGTCTATGTATCAAGTCACTCTCCTCAAAATGGGCACAAAACTAAATAGGAAATGACATGTGTACATAACTTTCACCGTTACATTTTTCCCCTACTTTGAGGTACATGTGAATCCTATAATGATCATGCATCTTCAAGTATGTAGCACTCACAAACATGTATGTAAAGTAAATATTCATACATCAAAGGATATGGAGGGGGTCCGTGTAAAGCAATGGACCCTACAAAGATATGATAATGTAGGTCTATCATCTGTGTATGTACTCTCGAATGGAACTAAAGATGAGTCTTTATAACCATCTGCAACTATTTGCAAACCTAAACATGAAAATGTTAGTGATGTGATATGCCCCCAACAATTGGCTGTATTGATAGGATATAAGGAATTGTAGGAAGAGGAAAAAATAGTACATGAAAAGAAAATGTAATATAAGCATGTGTAAAATGACTATAAAAGAATATGTATCATGTAAATGTCTTGAAACATAAGCATGGTAAGCACATCAGTTGGAGATAGTAACAATGAATAACAATATTGTCCCTAGCATGGGTATGAGATTTTAATGTGGCCCTTAGTGGTCAAGAGTACTCATGTAAGTGCATAAAGAACTATGGCATGAAGTCGAAACAAGTGCATGAATAAGAACAAGAGGCATGAAGAAAAAAAAATACATAAAGCCACATCAAAAGCATGAAGACACAACAAAGGCATAAAGCTGCAAAAAAGGCATGAAGCTACAACAAATCCCAAGGTATAGCAATAGGAAGCACAATGTGTAAAGGAGGAATCAAGATGCCCCCAAATGTAAAGATATGTTTATGAAGGCATAGTATGTGCAAGGGGAAGGTGTGATGTCCCTAATGTGATAAAGTGGCTACTTAGGACATGAATGAATCACATGAGTGTGACAATGTAAGACATAATCATGAACACTCATATCAAGGAATAGGCCTTGCATGGGCAAGATAATGGGATAAGGTGCAAAGGTGTGTAAAGGGGAAGCATGTTGCCCCATGTGTAAATATGTGACAATAAAAGCTCAAGTGTAAAAGGGGGGATGCATGGTGCTCCCAATATAACTTGAGAGATGTATCAAAGATCATAATCAAAGTGTAATAATGGAACAAGATAGCCTTAAATAGAATGATAAACATCATGTGATAATCGATAATGTGAATCATGTCAATAGGTAAGTAGGAAAGAATGTGTAGAATCATATCTCTATTTATCAAGAATTTGTCTTAGGGTCCAAGAAGAAAATATAATATATGTGTATGACACATGGCATAAATGATGAAATCAATGATAAATAAGAACATATGTGGTCCCAAGATATGCCTTGATGTGTATAGATAAGTGTCATAAACCAATGTGGTCCTCCAAATATGTCATAGGTCAAAAGTGTCATAAGTGTCAAAAAAGGATTCTAATAAATGCACTATGCATGAAAAATAAGCCCAAGCACGTGCAACTAAAGTATCAATGTGATTAATGTATGTCATCATGATTATGATCAAAATAGTTAAAAACTAGAGGTAATAGGATGCATAGTTTGTAAATTGCAAGTTTTTAAAAGGGAGGGTGAATAGTAAAATATCACTTTCATTTGCATATTCACCCTCACAAAACTAGTATATTTAGACTAGAGCATTCTTAGATTCTATAAGAATGGTGGTCTAATGGAGCAACATATAGACAAAGGGTGAGATAGTGTGACTCTAGATTGAGAGTGGAGAGGCTTTCAACATAGTTAGTTACCCTGAAACCATAATTTTGTCAAACTTTTCAATTTTTTCAAAGTTGTTCAAAATATTTTATTAGTTAAAAATGATTTTTAATTGATTTTGCGGACCTGCAAACTTTGTACCTCTAGGCACAGACTCTTTTGGGATGGACTAGTCACCGAGTTGTGAATGCGTCCTTTAAGTTTATCCTGACACATGAACTCATCCTAATCCATCACAATGACACTTTATCATATGATTTGTTATTTTTTATTGATTTTTAGCATTGAACATGTTCTTACGACATTTATTTCCTTGTTTTTATCTAGTTGAAAGAACCTAAAAGATGAACCTTTTTAATGTATGTAATAACAAGATTTACATACCCTTGTTACACTTTTGTGTCCATTTTATCCCTTTGTCATGTGTGTGCTTTGAGTGTTGTTTTGACCCTTTTGCCTAGCCTTTATTATTCCCTAGCCATGTTCATCCCCTTTCCATTGTTGTTGTAAGCCTTGTTTAGCCTCCCTAAGTGTTGTATTTTATTAATTTTTAATCCCTTCCTATGAACTAACCCTTTATTTATGTTTCTGCTTGTTGTTGAACCCTTTATCCCCTTGTTAAGCCTTAAATTGTCATCCCTAGGCTTGTTTTATGTGTGATCCACATCTTTCCCCTTCCTAAAACATGTCCAAATGAGAAAATCATCCATGTGTACACCTATCCCTAGATGGCCACCTTTCAACATAAGGTCCCCTAGAAACTTGAGCTTGATTGTCATTTATGCACACTGCCCATAGTTCACCACCCTATAGGTCAGCCATAACTTTTCATCCTCACACCAAAACCTTTGGCGGAAAAGTAATTAATTATAAGACCTACCCACATACCAAGTTCCTTTCACTGAAATCTCCAAGCAAGTATATAAAAAGGAAGCACCTTTACCTTATTTTAACATAGGAAAAGTGAATTTTTTCTTTGGTCATCAAGGTTTTGCTATTTTTGCCCATGTATGGCATTGCTACAACATTTCAAAAATTCCTAGGTAGAGTTAGATTCAATCTCCTAGTCTTCGATACTTTTTATCTTTCTCATGGACATTGCTGCAACTAATTCTTTACAACAAGGTAGTTGATTTCATTGTATTTAAGCTAGGTGAGTATTTTCTTTTTATCAGTTTTCATGAAAATGGAAATGTTATTCTAAATTAATTGTAGGGATCCCTTCCTACCTCATTGCACCAACCTCCCAATCCATCACCATCCCTTTTACTTTCCATTATTGTCATTTTTCATCGAAACCTTTCCCCTAGCCCATTTGCTTTCCATTTCAAGAGTCTTGAGTCAAATTCAAGTGTTTTTTCTTCCGAACCTTCATCACCACCATTAGTGCTTTAGAACATTAGTCCCTTAAACCCTCCTATTTCATCCATCTTTTGTCACGCAAGCCCCATTTTCTCATTTAGACATGTTTTCCACCCTCCCTATTTAAGTGCAAGTTCCCTTTTGGCACACTTTGAAGGTCCTAGCCTTAAACTAGCCATTCCTCCATTAAAGATGCTTCAAAATAAGGTTTACACCTCTCATATGAGTCACCTTTAAAATCCCCAAACCCATTTTCCCCAAAACCAAGTGTGCTCCCTCAACCTTTCTCCCACCCCTACTTGCCTTATGGTGAACTCCCATGAACCCTAGAGCTTGAGCATGAAGGTTTAATGGCTATAGAGTGCTTCGGACTTTATTTTAGTTCATAGTTCATTACTTTACATTATTTTATATTAGTTGTTTCATGTGGATCCATGTTTGAACACCCATAAGGGGGTTGACTGAGATAGACTCCCTCTCTACCCCTTGTTTCTGTAAGGTCCCCATTAGGCGATTTGTTCTTGCAGGTCCATTTTTGAAGACTCTACAAATAGTTAGATAAAGTTGCAGAAAGAAAGTAACACTTAAATTTTCTATCCTAAGAACATAGAAATTTTTAGACTTCTACCTATCAAGGTCAAGGATGCTCTAGGTAGACTAGGCTACCCTGTTGGCTACTAGAAGTGGACTAGGCTACCATGTTGGCTACTAGAAGTGGACTAGGATACCTTGTTGGCCACTAGAAGTGGACCAATCCACCTATTTGACCACTAGTTGTTAATTTTAGGGCCTAGATAAACATATTTTCATCCCAAATCAACAACAAAGGTCCCCAACACCTATCCCAAGCCATCCATGTCAAGAAATCATCATTTTATCAAGGGAAATCACTCTATTTTATTAGTTTTATCTCAATTTTCATAAAAAAGCAGTACTTTAAGTATGCAGAAGGTTTTTAGGCCTAATCTGTTGATCTGAAGTTGAAAACTCTTGAGTGGTCTTCTCATGATGTCTACTAATAGACCTTCTATTTCCAAGTCTCCATAAATCCATCACATAGGTGAACCCCATCCATATTTCCAACTCACTCTCTTTGTTTCAATTACATGCATTAATTGATTTTAGGTTTTCTACTGATTAGGCTTCCTATGTTTGTCACATATAGGTGTACATCTTTAAGAGCTTGTAACAAATTATCACCCAGTTGTCCAGAAAGTTTTAGGTCACTGCCAACTACCTGAATAAAGCCACCCCTTGGACCTAGCCTTCTTGCAAGCAACTTGGACATTTAGGTACCTGGTCCTTATCTCCAAATGATCCCAAATTTTAGTAGGTGTAGAATCTAGTTTCCAACAAGTTTAGAATTGTCACTTTTTGATCCAGTTGCATCTTGACCCTCTTTTTATAGTTTTTCTGCATCCTAGCATAGTGATTTCAAGTTTCCTAGTTTTACATTCATCCATTAGCATAGATTTGTTTAGCATTCGATTGTGGCATCCATCCCATCTCATTAGTGGTTGTTAATTAAGGTTTGACTGGTTGGAGATGGACTTAGGTACCATAGTTTGCATTACATCTAGTTACCTTGACATAACCTCAATTTGCATCTAGTTACACAATATTGCACACACAGCCACACATTTACAAAAAGAACATTTCAAAATTTCTTTTTATGTTCTTTTTATGTAAAGACGTAGTTCCTTTTAAGTGTGATTGTGTGAGAAAACTAGTGCAAATTAATGTTACCTAAGGCTATCTCCAACTAGCTTAACACTAATTAACAATCATTATAGTTGGGACTAACAATACAAAAATAAATTGGACAACAACAAGCAAAAAACTACAAACACAAACACACAAACTAAACTAAGGAAGAGAAAGGGAAATAAATTAGAACACATGCACCTATAGCTCAATGTTATCATAAGATCTAGAATAAAGACATCTCAAGGACCTAGCAAACCAAATTTTGTCAAATTCTAAGTTTGGGACCTCACTTGGCCCTAGTTAACAAATTGGTACTATATGTTAGAAAGGTCCAAAAAGTCCAAGGATGCTTGGAAACACCCTCCTAAGAAAATGTTTGTATGGGCACTTGTTAGGGAGAGGGCCATAAAGTGGAGTAAAATAGCAAAATAGCTGGATGATGAGTCAAAATACACTTGTAAATTGGACAAAAGCACACACATGGAGAGATATACGTAAAAATTTGAGAAGTGCTCATTGGAAACAACAAATATGAACTATCAATAGACCTATAAACCAAAATTTAGTCAAATCAAATCCCAGTACAAGGCCATTGAGTTTCCTAGTGACTTGGTCCTCCTAATGGCCTACTATATGACCTAGTCCAAGGTGAGTGACTTGGCCTAGTATCTCAAAAAGTCACCAAAATTGACATAGAGGTTCTTAGTATTTCCAATAGTCTTTCCTTTCAGAACTTTTTAGGATTTTGCATAGATTCTATTGTATTTCACTTGCAAGTTAGAAAGCTATAAAGGAGACCTTGCAAAATAGATGGTTAAAGGAGAGTTTTCCTTAGTCCTCTTGTGAGCATTCAAGCAAGATCCACATGGCATGGACTATTGATAAAATGTCAAAATCTTACACTCACTAATTCCAAGTGCAAACACAATATTTTATTGCATGAAGTAAATGACAAGAAGGGTAAAGATACAACAAAGGTGAGGTTGGGAGAAAGATTGAAAGGTCAAAATGGACAAAAAGGTGAAAAAGGAACTTTTAAGAGAGTTGAGTCAAGGGGTAGAAAACATAAGTTTAGGAAAAAATAGTGTGGGTTTGTCAAGAAATTAGGAGACAAAAATGAAACTAGGTATTTTGGGGTTTCTAAAGGAGATAGAGGAGCTAGTGGTGGAAAAGAGAGACAAAAAGGAAACTAAATACAACAATTTTGAAGTAAAAGTGGACATGACTGATGTAACAAGGGTATGAGAGGGATTTGACAAGTGGGTGAGGGATTCTAAAAGAAAATGGAGGCAAAAATTAGTGCAAGACTCTCTTTGGCTCACAAAGTGAGAATGATTGATGTGAGAATGGAATGACAATGTTTTGGCAAATGGCTAAGGAAATCTAGAAGGAAAATGGCAACAAAACCTAAAAAGGGGTTCGTTATGACTCAAGAGGAGATAAGGAATGAAAAGAACAATACAATGGAAAGGGAAATGATTAGAAATGGATGGATAAGGGGAGGTGTGTGAAGGGTATAGGTAGATTATAGAAAAAATGGAGGGGGTTTGTTAATAAAACCAAATAAAAAACAATCTAAACTACTGCAAAAACCATGAAAATACTATACCAAAATGAAGAGATCTCTTGTAACTTTTGATGTGGAGCTCCTAAAAATTATTGTAGGCCCTAGTATGGAGGATGTCTCATGGTAGAAATATAGCAAACTCTAACACAAATTCACTCTTTTAGAAATATTGCTCAACCAAAGCTCTCAAGTGAAAACTTAATATCTGCTATGTAAAAATGAGGCAAAGGAGGCATGCTTTATCAAATGTTTGGAGGGAATTTGGGGAGGGAAACTAGCTTGACTTGAGCTAAGTTAATCAATTCATATCCTATCAAAAATTGATCTTAACTGGAGAAAAAGACTAAGGTGACTAGTAATCATCCACCACCAAGGATTTGTCCCTAAGTCCTAGGAGGTCCAATTTTATATGAGAGATTAAGGGTAAAGGGTGACATTTAAAGGTGGTGGTCACTACTTAGGATCAAATCTAGGATATGTGTTTTAAAATCCAAAAAGAGGTGATTTTGTACTAGACTTAAGAGATGAGATCTAATTGGTTGATTTGGCAAAAGGTCAAAATGATAGTTACAAGGAAGGAGTAAGGAGGACATGAAAAAGGGGAAAACACCTAGGGGAAGGATATTTAAGGGGTAAAACATTAAATTAAAATAAAACACATAGGAAAGGGGTTAGGATGATAAAGGGGAACTAGGAATAGACATATGAAGATGACAAGGGTCAAAACAAAGGAAGAAAGGGTACCAAATATACACAAGCTAAAATGAGTGTAAAATACAAGAAAGCAAATTGTTGAGTATGTTGGCAAGAGACACTATATGGATTCATGAATGTTGTCATTGATGGCAACAAAGGTTATCTCACACATCCGCAAGACATGATGAGTCTCTACGAGAAGTCAGATTGAAGAAGTGTTATGATCCAGTAAGCAAGAACAGAGCAGTCAGCAAGGTCCGACAATCAGGTCCGGATCTCTCAGAGGAAGTATTTCAGTAAAGTGCAGATTTGGGGAAGTCAAGAGGAGTACCTTGACTAATAGATTCCAAGGATTTAGCCTTCGATGATCGAAGGGTGAAGAGATATGAGCACTTGAGTGTTGGGTTCCTGTTTGACGGAGTAGACAGAGGAAGAACTGCACCGGTAGAGTGTCAGACCTAAATCTGGAAGAGATATTGCTAATGACTAAGTTTCTTGAGGTATCATTCATGATTGGCTGACATGATTGAAGACTTCTACAAGCATATTCTTGATTCGCATTACTTAGTATGCAAGGATTCAGCCGACAGACCAGAGTTTGAGATAATATTGACTATTCCGGATGCTGACTAAAAAAGTGTTGAAATCACTTGTGCGGATATATATACAAGATGGATTTAGATGTGAAGGTGTGTGTGGTGTATGTATTGAAGTGTGAATAAAAGCAGAAGAATAGTATAAAAGGAAGAAAAATAGGTTTGGAATGTAAGAGGACAATAGCACTTAAGGAGAGTAAGAATGAAGTGCTGCAGATCAGTCTATTGAGCTTAACCGAAACTAAACTTCAGCATGGGTGGATGCTTCTCATCAGTTCAAGTTTTCTTCTTGTAGATAGTAAGTCTTTTGTAGGCAGTGAGCCTCTTGTGAGCAGTGAGCCCTAATTGGCAAGTGCCATTTTGTATCTTCTATTCTTCTAATAGAGAATAATATCTTGGGTTAATCACCTTGTGGTTTTTTTCCTTAACAGGGTTTCCACGTCAAAATCATTGTGTCATGTGTATTGGTGTTATTTCCATTTCATGATTATGCTTGCTTATTCGATCTGATGTTGCATTAACTGTTAAGAAAGCACAGAAAGTTGAATTATTAGGATAACTGATTCACCCCCCCTCTCAGTTATCAACAATTGGTATCAGAGCCAAGTTCCTCCCAATAGAGCCTAACAACTTGAGGAAGATCTGGGAATTCAAATGGATGTGTATGGTATAAGGGAGCAACTTAAGTCTGCCCTTGATGATCTTGAGCAGTCAAATTCTGAAGTCAGTGAATTAAAGGAAAGACTCAAACATGCTGATGATTTCATAAAAGAACTAAAAGAGAAACTGAGTCTCTCTATGAAAAAGAGAAAGGAGCTACTTCAGCAATTGGCAAGTCAAGGTGAAGCTAATGATACAAATGGAGATCTGAAAGAGAAAACCAAGTTATGTGAAAAGTTATCAAAAGAAATCATCATGGTAAGACATGAAATGGAATCAAGAGTTATGAAGTTCACCCAAGAAATTGAAGAAAGAAGAAAATCTGAAGATGATCTAAGACAATCTCTCAAGGAAAAATTAGAAGACTGCCACAAGATGGATAGAATAATCAGACATCTTGAATCTGATCTTGAAGATGTTAAAGATAATGAAGAAAAACTTGAGGATCAAATTGTCTCTCTTAAAAGGGATCTTCAAATAGCAAATGAATACAAAGAGAAATTCAAGATAAGCTCTGCTCAACTTGAAGTTCTTCTTGAAAGCCAAAAGAGGGTAGATGACAAGTGTGGCCTGGGGTATGAAAAAGGTGAAAGCTCCAGATCCGATCAGAAGAATTTTGGATCAAAAAATCCAAGGAACAGGCTTAGAAGACCTCCGGTAAGGCAGCCTAATGCTCAAAGATATCCATCCTTCAATGGATACTGCCACAACTACAATAACTTTGGTCATAAAGCTAATTAGTGCAGAAAGAGAATGAATCAGACTAATACACCCTTCTCCGGACAGTGTTTCAACTGCAAAAGGCATGGTCACAAATCTCATGAATGCAGAAATATGCAAATGAACAATTCATTCAATGGTAGATGCTTTGCATGCAATAGAATGGGTCATATGGCTAATCAATGCAGATCAAGAGGATATCAATCAAATATGCAAAGAAATGTTGTTTGCCAAATTTGCAATAGATCCGGTCATATTGCAAAATTCTGTAGAAGCAAGAATCAAGACAAAAGAGGTCCGGTACATCATAATCAGAATCAAGATAAGGGAAAATGAAAAGTGAATGTGGATGAAGTTTAAAGTGAGATGAACAAGATTTGGGTGAAGAAAAGTACAGAGAATGTAGGGGATGGATCCGCACCAGACTCTGGTGCTGATATTCCTTCTAGAAATTAAAAAGTGAGCTCTGGCTCAGGGGGAGACACAAAGAAAACCATTTTCCCCCAGCCAGTCAATTGGTGCCGGAACTGGCACAAGGAGAGTTGCAGATTAAAGGGTTCATAAGAGAAACATCTAAATAAAATATGGTTAAGATTTGGAAGATCTGTAAGATGTTTAGATCAAGATTGATCCGGTTCTTCAAGTCATCCGAATAAGGCAAACCGGAATGACTTAGGTTGAGCATTTATTGCAACTTGGTATTAGGGTTTGCAGAGTAATATAAGGGTTCTTCTTATTAAACATTTGCTCATTCTACATTTAAGAAGAAGAAAAGACGAGCTCTGCAACAAATTTCCTCAAGCCCGTCAAAGTTCATTTGCAGAAATCGATTCATCCAGAAATCGATCTGGCTCACTCCGTGAAACCTAAAGGTGCAAAAGGTATTTTTAAAGATCTCTCTGCAAATCTTTTTAAAGATGTCTACTTTGAATATCGTGAAGATCACTGATAGGCCTCGCCCCAAATTCAAGAAACATCCCTACAAATCCTTGGAAGTAGATCCCCTAGGAGCATTTTCCAGTGTTCCGCATGGTGTCTTGCATACAGAAGATATTAGGGTTTACATTCACGCAAACATTGAAGAATTTGGAGAGTTCAAATTGAGGGATATCTACCACAAACAACTAATAGATGATTCATTTGAGCTCAAACCCCAATACAAGGCCCTCTGGGAGAAGCACTTTGCACAGTGTATACATTTCCCCTGCTTTACTGAGGATGAATGGGTCCGGTATGTCTTGAGCAGAATACATGACAACTTCATGTGGTTGAATGGACCATTCAAGATCACAAAAGATGCCATTAGGGCAGTTACCAGTTTGCACTCATCCGGTGGGATACCTATTTCAAATCAGTCAAGAATTAGACTGTAAGTGAGGCTACCGGATCTAGGTTTGACAAAAGAGCAATGACAATAGAAGATATCACTGATCCAGATATCAAGTTTGCCTCCATGATCATCGGATATAAGATATATCATTCTAGCAGGGAGAATTTAGTACCTGGAACTGCTATCTACACTGCTTATGAAATGTTAAGAAAGAATTCAGATTATGACCTTTGTCAGCTCCTTCTAAATCAACTCTTAGAGAATCTGCAGAAAATAAAGAAAGATAAAAAGAATTCATTTAAGTATGGTGGGTTAATATTGTGCTTATTCTTCTAATTTATGAATGAGCTACCTAGATCCAGTGGATGGGTATGGCAGAGTGACAGACCGGTTGCCATACAAATCAGGGACTATTTGCATGGACTTGGTGATGACAAAGCACAAAACACAGCTCTCTGGGGTTTCTTCAAAAACTTCCAGAACATGATGCAAGCTAGAGAGAGAATTCCCCAGTCTCTAGTTGAAAAATACAAAGACACAGTATGCTTTATGGTAGAGACTGATCAGTGCCTAATGGAGGCAGTAGAACCAAGAACAGTATGGATCATGCCAATGGGGTATGAGGTGGATGAGAAAATCGTAGAGCTGCATGTTCAGCACATGTTGAGTCAACCAAAGGATCCTAAGGTAGAAAGGTTTGGAACCTTTGAAGAATTAAGTATAAAAATCCATGTGGAACTCAGACAACTGGAGATGAAGAGAAAACTGAGAAAAGAGGTAGATGAATTTGCCAAGAGGCATGGAATCTCAAAAGAAACACTTAATGCACATAGAGAAAAGATGGAAAGGGCAGAAAAAGAGAAGGAAGAAGCAGAAAAGGAAAGTGATCCGGTAAAAGCCTCCTCCTGGACCAGATCCTCTAAGAGGTCTGCAGCTACTAAGACCTCAAAGGCATCAAAACCGGAAGCAAAATCATCCGGTAAAGAAGAGAAAAGAACTAAGACAAAGGCCACAAGGTCTTATTTTAGTCAGAAAGATGAAGAAGAGACAGAATCTGATGAAGAAATCAAGAAGATGAAGAAGAAGAAGAAAGTTTCTAGTGAACCCTCTACAGGTGAAGATAAGGAAGAGATGGCAGAAGAGTTTGTTGAAAATCCCACTCTATCATTAGATGATGTCATCAAATCAGTTATTGTGGATGGAAACCTTCAACCAATGACTGAATTCTATGATTATTATAATGAGGCTAACCAAAAGATCTTGCAGGATGCAGCAGTCAAGTATCTGAACATCTACAATAAGGCTTTTATTGAAATTATATCTCTTATTCCCAAAAGCCTAGAGAAAGAGTTAGAAATAAGAAAGAATAATGCTATTGCAGAAGATCTTGAGATCTGAGAACAGATAGCCATTCAACTATATCCTTCAATTGATTCAAAGCAAATGAATATGATCTTCAAAGACTGCAAGGATGAGTTCTGCAGCAAAGCAAGAATGAATCAACTTATGCTCAGAGAAACTGACAAAGTAGCAAAAGAGATAGAAGAGATCCTCCGAAATGCATACTCAAGATTCAACATTCCTATTATAGAGGACTTGGGTGTTGATCCCTCGGCCACAAGTGTTGAAGAAGGATCTACTAAGGTAATGACAGAAGAAGTAATGGACACTGGTAAAGATAAGGGCTTGGAATACTCTGCTCCAGAAGAGATGGCCCATGAACAAACAAACATTACTCCTATGGTTTCCCCTACCGACTCTGGATCCAAAGGAGAAAGAAAAAGAAGTGAAGGGAAAAGAAGATGACAGCTCTAAGACTGCAAAAGAAAAGAAAACTCTGTCTCCAGCAAGAGACACTGCAGAAATTGTCAAAGAATTCTTAAACAAAGAGACAATGGAAATTGATGAACTGGAACTTCTACTAGGACCATTTGATTTTGATTCTCTTTCCCCGGTACAAACAATGAAGATAGCTTCATTTGTTAATGCAAAGGCAAAAGAAAAACTCCTGAAGTCTCACATGGAAGACTGTGAGCTAATAGAAGCTACATCCGGTGTGCTTGAAAAGATCATGCCATCCTTTCTAAAGGATTCATCAGCTTCCTCATCAGGTAATCTTAAGTCTCTTGTTAGTTTAGTCAGCACTCATTTTGAGTCCTTAGAGAAATCAGCTGAGGAAAAGGTCCAGAAAGAGTTTTTGGATAAAAGATTCTCTGAAGTACTAAGTCGAATATCAAATGATAGAAGAAATATGGATATAGGGATAAAGAGCTTAGAAAATGCTCTTAAAGATGGCAGGGAAATATATAAATTTTGTCTATCATGGTCCAAAGCAACAATGGAGATTGAGAAGAAAATGAAAGAATAGGAGATCAAACTAACAAAACTTTCTCAAAGTTTTGATCCACTTACCTCATCCATAGTAAATCAAGAATGTCAGACTATTGCAGTCTTGGATGAAATTAAGAAGCTAGAGAAAGAAAAGAAAAACAGAATCAGCAGGTTAAATGAAATTAGAAGAATAATCATTCCTAAGTTGGAGGCCATGCATGAGGCCCTAAGTGATGCTCAAACCACAGCCAAGACAAATGATCTGACAGATCTGAAGAAGGCAGAAGCTTTTGCATTCCTGTTGAGTGGTCACATATCAATTTTGGACAGGATGAAGTTGAGTTGGGCAACCGAAGTTGTACAATTGAAAAACACTTTTGCAGACATACTAAAGTATATGTAGAGTACAACCGGATGATATACTTATGCGACTAAGTATAGATTAATTTTTGAAAATTTTGGTGTGCGGACCCCACCGTTTGCCATTGATGTCAAAGGGGGAGTAATGAGTAGTGAAAAATGAGGAATCCAGCTAAGGGGGAGCTCCGGAAAATATACATAGAGACATAGCATCAGCCAAGGGGGAGTATAGTGTGACACTTAGTCATTTTTCACTAAGTGTTGCCATCAATGCCAAAGGGGGAGATTGTTGGCAAGAGACACTATATGGATTCATGAATGTTGTCATTGATGGCAACAAAGGTTATCTCACACATCCATAAGACATGATGAGTCTCTACCGGAAGTCAGATTGAAGAAGTGTTATGATCCGGTAAGCAAGAACAGAGCAGTCAGCAAGGTTCGACAGTCAGGTCCGGATCTCTCAGAGGAAGTATTTCAGTAAAGTGTAGATTTGGGGAAGTCAAGAGGAGTACCTTGACTAATAGATTCCAAGGATTTAGTCTCTGGTGATGGAAGGGTGAAGAGATATGAGCACTTGAGTGTTGGGTTCCTATTTGACAGAGTAGACAGAGGGAGAACTATACCGACAGAGTGTCAAACCCAAATCTGGAAGAGATATTGCTAATGACTAAGTTTCTTGAGGTATCATTCATGATTGGCCGACATGATTGAAGACTTCTACAAGCATATTCTTGATCCGCATTACTTGGTATGCAAGGATTTAGCTGACAGACCAGAGTTTGAGATAATATTGACTATTCCGGATGCCGACTAGAAAAGTGTTGAAATCACTTGTGCGGATATATATACAAGATGGATTTAGATGTGAAGGTGTGTGTGGTGTATGTATTGAAGTGTGAATAAAAGTAGAAGAATAGTATAAAAGGCAGAAAAATAGGTTTGGAATGTAAGAGGACAGCAACACTTAAGGAGAGTAAGAATGAAGTGCTGCAGATCAGTCTATTGAGCTTAACCGGAACTGAACTTCAGCATGGGTGGATGCTTCTCATCAGTTCAAGTTTTCTTCTTGTAGACAATAAGTCTTTTGTAGGCAGTGAGCCTCTTGTGAGCAGTGTGCTCGGGCAGTGAGCCCTAATTGGCAAGTGCCATTTTGTATCTTCTATTCTTCTAATAGAGAATAATATCTTGGGTTAATCACCTTGTGGTTTTTTTCCTTAACATGGTTTCCACATCAAAATCATTGTGTCATGTGTATTGGTGTTATTTCTATTTCATGATTATGCTTGCTTATTTGATCTGATGTTGCATTAACTGTTAAGAAAGCACAGAAAATTGAATTATTAGGATAACTAATTCACCGCCCCTCTCAGTTATCAACATAGTCTACAATTTTTTATCTTACAAAAATCAAAGCTATAGATCTACAAGAACCTATAGGTGGTTAGCCTATGTGGTATGCTTATCGAGGATTATGTAGATTGGGCACTCCTAGAGGTGACATGTCTTGGACCCATTGTGACATTATTGACGCTATATTATGATACATGTATGCTCATAGTGCTTGTTAGGATTGAAGTGCCATCAACCTTGTAAATCCTATGTATTTAATTACTCATAATATTGTTTGTAAATCATTCATAAGGGATAAAGTATTCACCAAGTAGTGATCTTGTTTCAACTGCACTTTGGATCCTTGTAACTAACAAGGGGGTGTGGGGGGCTTCCCCTCCCGCAATCCTGTCGTGAAGGGGTCTAGGGGGGGCGGAAACAACTTCCTAACCCCCTTGGTGGGGCTTCAGGGGCAGCGCCCCCGAAGAGAAATTTTTATAAAATTGCCTTGGAAAATATTGTAATTTTATAGTCAATCTAGACCATTCATCATTAGGTCACAGATCTGACAGTAGAGGTTATGTTAGGGTTTTTTTTCCCTAGAAGGCAACACTCTTTTAAAGAGGGCATTGTATTACAACTGTGTATGAGTATTACATGCGTTGCTAAATTGAAGACCTAGGAGGAGATTGATAGTGTTGTATTGTAAACTTGATTGAAGTTAATATAGACTGACACATCTCTTCTTGTGTGGAGTTTTGTCCTGAAAGTGTTTCTCCATGTAAATACTGTGTTATGTGTTTGATCTCCTATTCCGTTATTTATTTGTGTTGATTTCATACTATCTCCATTTTGGTTCTGCACTAGATTAATAGTTACAATTGTAATCAAATTTCCATTCTATAGTTGTTCGCCTTCATTTCTAACAATGCTCACTAGGTGATGGGACTCAAACACCACTTGATTTGACCTCCCTAGAGGTGAGATGATAGTGAAAATTGAGGATGTATAAAGAATCTTACACATTCCTATGAGGGGGAGGAGAGTGGAGGCCTAGAGAACCACACTACAACAAGATCAATCGATATATTAGTGGTGCATGGGGTAGATAGGCTACCAACATGGTGGTGTGTCACTTTATAAGATCATGATGGGTATAATGTCTTAAGGGTACAAGTGGATTTAGTTCATTGTTGGTCTATTCATTCTTTTAGATGGTCAAGGCTCACATATAATATATGATATGATATAATTATATTAAGAGGGCGAGGAGCAACATACATTGTTTGTGTGGGGTTTATCTTCTAGCCTAACTTGATGAGGATCTACTTGCATTTAATGTTAATGAAGGAGCCATGCCAATTCAAGGGGAATCTCTACTTTAGTGTTGGGTCTATGAGAATATACATGTATCATTCCCATAGGATTGTCATTAGTCACAATAGGTCCATAAGTGGAATTGGTAGCTTAATGGGACACCATGGATATAGGTAGGTGGAGAGAGGGAGGACCATTAAAGTATGGAGGAAGGAGTTTGTTGTATTGACTCCTGTACACATCACCTAGAGGCCATACATATGCTTGGCCACGGATGTAGAACATAGATTCTAGCTATGTCATATTAGGTGGTTGAGGTTCATATATGGTAGGCATGGCATGGTGATGAATCTATTTGATTATGAGTGCATGTTATAATGGTGTGGTCTTTATTAGACAGTGCTTTCCTAAGCCAGTACTATATAGGAGACATCGTTGATAACCATTCCACTAGGGGAGAGATATAGGACCCCATCTATAGAGCAGTTAGATAGTGATGACAATTATGTAGTCCCCCCAGTGTAGACAATAGGTGTAGATGATAGATTGTGATGATTTAGGGGTCTCACCTGATTATGATGCATGGTGGATGAGAGAGAGACCACCCTATTTCTATCCTCTTGATGCACTAGCAGTTACACTCACACTCACACCCATAATAGGAGGAGTTGATAAACAAATCATATTAGACATCACTCCTTGTCGTCAGTGCCAGCCAATGTTGGTTGGTAGCCTAGAGATCCAAGTATATTAGTTATGATATTACATTTGAAATCATCTTTGCTTTATTATTGTCTATAAAAATTTAGCTAATAAAATATGTGATCATGCACAAATTGTATTCAAGTGGGTTGCACTCATCTCTCTTATGATTGAGCATTTAACCTAGGGTGTACTAGTTGTACTAGAAGAGTATATGCTTTGACCCCATCAATCAAATGGCCGTACTAGATGTTGCATCATATCATAGGAGCGAGCTAGATTTGAGGAAAAGAGATAAAGCTATGCAAGAGTAGAAAAGACTCTAGATAGACATAGATTTTATTTTCACATAGAGGGACATGATCAAGTGAGATGCCACATAGTTTAATGCATAGAGAGCCATGCCTACATTGTCAAATGTTGCCTTTGTTGTACATTTGATGCAACAACTAGATGCATAAATCACCATCTATGAGCAACAAGTGGAGATTGACACAATGCAAAAGGAGGTCGATCAACTATATGGGATGACTATAGTACTACATGATAGATCTTTATCCTAGTTTTGGATGAGAACATACAATAATGGTGGTGTGGGGGAGGGTTCATCAGGAGCACCTCTCCATGAGAGATAGCCTTATGTATTTTGTTGAATGTGTATTTTGAAATTTAATGTATATGGACATTTGATCATTTATATCATGAGACACTCTATATTTATGGCTCGACGTGTTTGACTATTGTGGTGTTATGTTTATATGTTACATGTTTAAATTTCTTCATTATATGCATATTGTATGATCTATGCTATGTTGTCCAGGGTTAATGTATATGTAAGATGTATCATGAATAATGCCACACATGTTATCTAATGTAATCAATGAACCCTAATAATGCCATGGATCCCTAAAAGGATAAATCAATGTATGAACCAAAAGGGGTCCCTAATCAATGTCACACACAATGAAGGAAAAAGAAGCCTCATTTAGATTAGGGTCAATTTCAATGTAAATTTATTTCTTTTGCATTGTCACTCTTCTAACCATCTAGTTATGTGTCCTTAGGTTGATAGCTTATTCTATGATATATTCTATGTCCACTTGGTTCAACAAATTGTTTATAAACTTGTTTATTCATTCCAAGTCTAGTTCCTCTATATCCAAGTTTTTCATAAGATTATATCCAAGACCATAAATTTGTCTAAAGGATGGCTTAGACATAGGTGATGGTGATGTAGAAGATCTGTATCACTTAAGATCACTTTCTCACATGTATAACTCCTTTGCATCCTTATATGCCCAAGGTGTTTTACCATAGATAAAAGGACCCATATTTAAAGATGAAATATCATAAGCCTCAGGATCCACATGATATTCACTTATGCCACAAGGTATAAAATCTAATGAACCCTATCATCACCATGTAAAGTGCTAGAATCATTTGCTAAGGGTTCATGTTGTGTAAAGCAATTCTTAGATATATCTATTTGAGCAGATGATGCTTAGTTGAATCCTTATCCTTGATTTAGAGTAGGCAACACCCCAACCTCTCTATAATTTCTATAGATACAATCTAGGGTAAATAGGTATGTGACAAATATTACCTTCATGCCAATATTTAACACATTTATGCAATGTAAAAGGAACTACTCTCATAGCATGCAACCATGGACGCACAAGAAAAATAGTATAATTTAATTTTCTTGGCATCATATGGAATAATGTATCTAACCTATGTGGGGCAACTTTGATTAGAATAATGGTGCCCAAAAAAGATCTACACATATCATCAAATCCTTTAATATTAAGATTTGATGGTCATGTTATGGACAAGTCTACTTCCAACATGTTTAAGGGTGCTGCCACAATAATGGGTTACACTTTCTGGGACATCCTAATTTTTGTTGAAATCACATATTTTTAGAAAATATAATGATTTAAGCCTTGAAAAGTTCCATTTAAAGGATTTTAATTGAAGAGGGTTTGATCAAACCCCCTTAGATTCAAACCCCCTTGGATATAACCCCACTAGTTTTAAACCATACCTATAATGGAGTTTCCTCTACACCTATCAAAATGCTGATTAAAAATCACTTTTGATTTACCTTTTGGGGGATCAAATGAATTCATTCAAAACTTATGTTTTGTAAGTATGTAGTCCTTATTATGAGCTTCCCAAAAAGTATAATTTTAAATATATTTAATTTGATTATTATATTTATTTTTTATTTATTGTGAATGTAGGTTTTTCAATGAACATCAAGGTCTTTGTTTCACACATACGAAAAAATAGGAAAATAGAGAAAAAAAATTCTAAAAAATTCAGGTCCTCTAGGTATTGATGCCCTTATTCCAACAAAAAAAATTGAATTATGATACATACAAATTTTTTTATGTTGGACAGAATACACCTATGTCTAAATTATAATTGGTTTGACTTCAAAACTTAATTAAAAAAAATATTCAACAAAACATTATGAAACCAAATGCATCCTCTAGATATCGGTGTTACCAATCTAAATTCAAAAGAATCAAAATTTTATCCTTTGTAGAAAAAAAGTTATGTGCGAAAGAATACACATCACTTTAAAAAAATGTTGTTTACTATTAAAAACTAGTTATCAAAGGAGACACAAAAAAATTTACAATTTAACTCCAATTTTTTTTTAAAATATATATATTTAGAATCTACAAACAAAATCTCACAAATCACTAGTTTGCATCATCTTCAAATTCCTAATGGTTTATCGACTATAGGTGTTAGAAAGTGAAGATTTAGTTCAAAATGTTGATTTCAATGTCGAGTTTGGCCAAAAAGTGTAACCCATTATTGTGAGATGACCCTTAAACAATCCTTAGTACATATGTTAAGGCTATAAATCATGACCCATTTCCTTGAGTCTAGATCCTTTCTATTTTTTTCCCTAGTGTCTGCATTCAAGTAATATCTAGTGTCAAATATTCTGCTTCTAAGTTAAAAGTCTACACAAGATGAACCGTATGTAAATATTTATGAAGGGAAATGGAATTGAAGCCACTCTTTAGATGTAGTTTCTTTGATGTTAGAATCACACTTTTAGGGATGATCGTTACATCTATGGGTTCACATTTGATGTTCTCTTATAATTCTTTGATTAGTCTTTGATGTTAGGAGTGGACCCCTTGGCAAAGAAATGATTGACTATTAGATGTAAAAAATTATTCAAGATTAACATAAGGGTTCCTTTGGATGAATAATGAATTACTAAGAATTTTGCCTTTAATTGATGCTTCCTTATCTTTGAATGTTGTTTGGAATGAATTTGTAGCTAGTTTGACTAGATTTTTATACAAATTAAAGTTCACATGTTAAATTTTACATCAAATCTTTGCATATTTTATTAATTTGACTCTGTCAAAAATGTTTAAGGCACTGATCATAATTAGGCTTTTGATCATGTTTTAAATCTTGAAAAGTATTTGGTTCTTTCTTAAGTTATTACTTTTCAATTATTGTATTACTAATTGACAAGAGTTTTAGGGAGGTTACAATTGAGTACCTCTTTGGGAAAGTTCATTGGTTTCATCTTTGTGAAAAAACCTTGTTAAACCTAGTTTTTCTATCTATTATTTTGAGATCATGATCTACAATATTAGTAGGCTAGTATGAGGGATAGTTAGTGATAAATTATTGTGTTATCCTCATGCTTATGATAGGGCTTATTTTTACAATCATGTTCCTTAATTTATCATGGGATTACCCTCTTTGGTACTATAGAACCTCAAGTGAAGAAGAGTCACCCACTCTTGATAATGGCCCAAATCTAGTTGTAATTTAATCATGAACTTTGTCTTAAGCCTGTCTTGGCTTCCCTAGAGTCAAATTTTAAGTGAATTTCTAGAAATATAGGTAGTGAGCTTAGAGTACCAAAACCTTTCTCCTTTTTAGTAAGCATGGCATTGACATTAAATGTTGTTATTATCTATATGGTGATTCCTATTAGGAATAATATTACAACTTTTATCCCACATTTCTAATGTCAAATGTAAACACCATGATTCTCTTCTTGATATTCAATGATAAATTTTACTCGCAAGAACACTACTCTCTTGGAAGTGATTTTAGTTGATGGAATCACTTATATTGCAACTTATAAACATTGATGGTCACTTGAACAATGCATAATCTTAAGGCCACATTTCCTAAATGTCATTATTTTCTACTTTTGTTCTCTATGTCAATCCTACATTTCTTAATATTCCTTTTATTTATAGTAAATAGTTGGGGGATTCTATAGAGGTCCCCGCTTGAGAGAATAAAACATAAGTACAATAAGTGGTTAAGATGTTGATATAAAGATATACAAAAATTAAAAAACTAGCAAAATGTTCCGTCACTTGGGGGGCTAAGAGCAAAAGCCTACTACCTAATGAATTACAAGAATAGATAACACCTATGAGTAAGAATATGTTGAAAAATGAATATCCAAATGCCAAAAACTATACTAAGGGGCAGTATAGCCATGAACATGTAGAACCCAAACAAACTCTATGTAACCCCACCACATATCATCGCAAAAACCTTAACTCAATAAAATCTTAGTAGGAGCTCAACATACACCCTAGTGTTCAAGCCCTAACGTAGCCTCTTAATTCCAATCCACTTTCTCCTCCACTCTATGGCCTTTCGGTCTAGAAAATGGATTTAGAGATAAAAAATGAACACCAAGAATGATCTTTTATCTTTTCTTAGCCTTGTGTCTCTTTTTTCCACAGAATACCAAGGAATAGTGTGACCACTAGTTACTTCCAAATGACCCTTATTGTGCGTGACCATCAAACCCAACAAGACTTTTCCCATGTCGCTGCATAATAAGCATGGAGCACAATGATTTCTTGTTGTAGGGAATTCAACTTCTCTGCCTCAACACTTGAATCACCTCCTTCTTGTGCCTCTAATGACCCTTTAAATATAAACCCAATATTTGCAAGAGGAATAACATCCTAGTCCTCAAAATGATTTAACAACATTTGTAGGAGCCAAACCCTAAGTGCAACATCCAAAACCCCAAGAACTAGTTTAGATATGAAATCTTGGTAGACCATAACTTTAGACCATAGAGAGCCCTCCAAATTGAGGTCAAACTCCCCCAACAAAACTTTAACAAATTCTAAAGTACTAGGAGAATTGTAGCATAAAATAGAGGCTAAATGACTACCCAAGACCACTCCTTTGTGTTGCAGATGCCTCCTAGACTTATCGTTATTGTACAAACCATGAAAATCTCAAGTACAGAAAAATAATCCCACACAACAACTACCTTCTATCCAACTAGCGGACATGAACCAACAGAGAAACATCAACACAAATAGTTGACCCCTGAATAAATAGGAATATCACACATGTAGCATCAATTAGGATACCTCCTCACACGTACCTATAGGACACTGTAAGATGTCCCTATAAAGCCTCCATTATTGAAAATAATGAAACTTAAAACATTCACTTGCCTAGATAATTCTGAGGACAATATAATAAATGACGAGAATTAAGAAAGATTATAACTCAAATGTTGTTCCAATCTCTCCCACAAAGTAGAAAGGTGGTTGAATAGAGGGTAGTTAGAAGTTCTTGATCAAAATCAATGTTAGTCAAAATGTTTGCCACAGAATTTAAATTATATCCATAGTGTTAAAAGCTAACTCTGGAAAACTTAGATCCCAACACTAAAGCTTCTTCTACATAACATCTTAGGCTTCAATTGGGACACGAATCTTTACACATGGCATTAATAATTAATAGTGAATCACCTTCTACTATAAGATTATGTATCCCTCTTGAAGCTACAATCACCATACCTACTACTAATGCTTCACCTTAATACTCCTTATTAATTTTTATTCTCAGGAAGAGGGAACCCCCATACATAAGTTCACCATTCCCCTTTCTCGAAACAAATCCTACCCAACATCTATTGGGTTCCCATGGGATGCATCATCAAAACCCAATTTCATAGAATCTTCAAGAAGGGGGGACCCATAGAGTTTGAGGAGCATTTGCTATGCCTTAACATCTTTGATTTCTTCTAGTGTTATTTTATTTTACCCCATGAACAAGGGACATTTCTTAATATTCTTACATTAAAAACTCTTTCCTGTTTACTTAATCTGTTGTTGTGGAAAAACATCTTATACAATAATTCTCATTTTATAATTTCATTTGTGTTTTACTTTAATGCCATAATCTTGCACAAAATTTCTCCGCACACTTAGGGAATCATTTGTAGAAATACCCTTTTTTCCATCCTTGTTTTAAGATTACTAAACACATCTTTTAAACACCAAAAACATACCTTAGGCTAACACATTTCTAGATTTAGCTCTTCTTTATATTATCAAAATTAGACTAACCTTACCTCATATTGATCACATCTCATCATATGCAATCAATTTGAGGGGCATATATCCTACCCTATTCCTTAAAAATGTTTACACACCATGAAATGGTTAGAGGGACATCTTTATAAGTCCTACACTACACACCCTAGTTTAAGTTACTCTATGACATGGTTTCTACACCTCATAATGGTTAAATTGACATCTTCATGGATCCTACATTGTGCAATGGTCAAAATGATTTCCTAATGGGTCATACACTAATCACATTAATCATGTATTGTATCCTTTGTTGGGGGCAACTTATAACCACTCCATGACAGGTGCTTATAGCATGATCCTCTCTATTTTCTCAACTTCTATTTATAGGTTTCATGGAGGATAACTTTATCTATAACTCCCATCCATATTTGATAAGATGAGATTGAATTTCTTAGAATTGTACAAAAATATTTATCATGACATTTTCACTATGTAGGCTAATTTCTCTCATTGTGTTTTTTACAGATCTGATGACAATGCTCAAGCAAATATAAGCAAAACAACATTAAGAAAAAATCTTCAATGTGCTTTAAATCAGGTATAAAAAATGCATGTTCTATTTTAAATTTAGAATACTTGATATGATGTAGTTCACATGTAAAATAAAGTGGGGGCAAAATCTAGAGATGAAAAGTACCTACTTTGCACTTTTCTCTTGTTTAACACTCAATTCTAGCACCTTTATTTAATAAGCATGACCATGACCATTTTTAGTTGTTTGGTATCATGTCATTAGGGAGGCAAGATTACTATCAGGATTTTGTTCTAAACACTCAAACTCTTAAGATTAAATAATCTTAGCATTTTGATTAGTAATCCAATTCCATGTTTCAGTTTATTATCTTCCGTCATAGCATGACATCAAGTAAAATTTATATTGCAACATACACAAACCCTAATCATCTCTTATTTCATTTAGCACATGTTTAATTTCAATCTTAGTAGCCTACTTCAATCTATCTATCATACTCAACTCCCATATATCTAAGGTGTCACTTACTTTTAATTAATTTTATACCATTAAATATTTTGAAGGGTCATTTTATTTCCCTTCCACACTACAAAATCTCTACTTAGCCATTATTTTATTTTACCCTCTTACTAGCCTCTATTGCAACATGGATGATCTATATCAATTGATATGTAATGTATTATTAGTCTTGTTTGAAAAAATAATTCAACTACTTAATATCTCCCTAAAGTTTTGAATTTTTTTTTTTGTAGTTGACTAAAGTTGTTGCATATTTTATGATGTAATGTCAAGTTGTTAATCTCAATTCTACATTATTGTATTTGCATTGAAAACAGATTCAATTGTCAAAAGTTGTATTTTCATTAAATATAAGGCGTCCCAAGTTTTAATTGTTGAAGTGATACGATGCAAATATACAATTGTTAAGCACTTAGAAATTTAAAGCTTCCAAAAGCCATGGGATGTCTTTCAACTTCTACTATTTTCTGTCTTTTAAAAATCTACACCTTCTACATTTTTTGTGGTGCAATTTAATTCTCTCATGTTCAAGGCACGATTTTGACAAAAGAATATTAGTGTTTGAAGATAAATTCCTCTTCTTCTTCAATTTCTTTGACGGGTAAGGAGAGATTCTTTGGTAAACTATTGACAACCTTTTTAGATTCTGTGGCAAATGCAAAATCCCTAAAATTGCCACCAATTTAAATTTAGTATAGTTGTGTAATTTTTTTTTTTAATAAAAAAGGGGTAAAAACTTTATTGAATCATAAAATCATTACAAAGCAGAAAGAAACACCCATAAGGGGCACAACCAAAAACAAGAATTAAGTAACACCCAAAAAGCTCCTCATATCCTCCATAACCCATTCTTCAAGAACAGGGGCCAAATCACCAGGAAGATTGCCCCAATCATCCACATTCCAAGTCTCCATCTACTCAGACTCCCACCTCGCCAAACCATCTGCCACCTTATTCCACTCCCATGGCGCATGACAAAAAGCAATAGAATCTAAAGCATTGCTTAGAGAAACAATTTGTTTGGCCACCACTGAGAATCTGATTCACAAATAATCCACCTCCAGCCAAGGGCACAAGCACGCTCTAAAGCCAAAAGAATAGCAAGAGCCTCCATGAGATTATTTGTATGCTGACCTTTATATATAGAGAAGAAAAAAATTACCACCCTCGAACTATCCCTGCCAATGCCACCAACTCCAGCATGGCCATGATTACATCTAGAAGATCCATCAGTATTGATTTTCAGCTCCCCCATAGCGGGAGGACACCAACGACTAGTACGACAGACCCTCACTCTCCCACGCCTATGCTGAACCACCCTCAAATGTGTCTGTCCACCCCCAGAGAGACCTAGGGCTTTAACCACATCACAGTCACCAGAAACAATAGGGACAGACAGATCACACTTAGTAGCCAAAGTTTCCTGCAGACCCCCCAGAATCCTCAACCAGAGTTGGCCAACAAGTAGCTTCTTGTCCAAAAAAATTCTACGGTTGCGCTCTAACCAAATATGCCAAATTATCAAACTGGGGCCAATGATCCAAGCAATGAGGAGAAAAGAGGTCTTTACAAGGGGAGGCCCCAGACTCCTCCAAAAATCCTCTAAAGAAGAAGCATGTCTACACGGTATACGTTAGAGATTCCACTAGAAATGCCAAATAACTTTTGGAAAGGAACACTGAAAGAAGAGATGGGGGATGCACTCCTCATGCCCACCACACAGAACACACTTAGAGGGCCCCTAAAACCCACGTTTCCAGAGGTTCTCCCAAGTAAGGCACTTCCCTTGAACAACTAACCATGAGAAGAAGTTACACTTAGGCCAAGCAAACTTATTCCAAACCTGTTTCCACCACGAGACCTCTGAGCTCCCAAAACATTTGCTTATCAAGAACTTGATAACCTGAGGCAACAGTAAATTTGCCTTTTGGATCAGGACCCCAAGCCAACACATCTCTCCTAGGAAGAGAAGTGCAGACACGCCTCGATAGGATCCCAGCAAGCTCCTGATAATCCCCAACTGCCCCACCAGGAGGCCACTCCTGTGGAACCTTCCATCTATACACACTAACTTGTCCCAAATTATGAAGAGTTTTAAAATCAGCAACATGGCACCACCTAGCATCAATAAAATGCCTACTCAAATTTTGGAGGTGGGGGTGGGTAGACAAAATGGGAGGATAACCATTCCAAGAATCATGCCAGAAGAGAGCATCCTGCCCCCCATTGCAAATCCAAAACAACCCTTGCTTGACCAACTTGGCGCCCCTTTTGAGGGTACTCAAAATCATAGAACCCTTCCCCTCCAAACTGAAGTGGGCAACATCCACACTCTCAACTGCACCCAGATACTTTGAGGTAAGAATTTTTTCCCAAGATTGATGTTGCTGTGAACACCACCGCCAATACAGCTTAGTTGCTAAAGCTTGTCCATTCAAATCAGTTCTACGCAGACCCAGACCACCAGCCTGCTTTGGCCTACAAATAGCTTCCCACTTATCCAAACTCCACTTCCTGTGAAGGAGGTTGCCAGACCAAAGGAACTGCCGAGACAAACTCTCAAAGTCTTTGATAAAGACGGAAGGTGCAGAGAGGACAAACATCTGTACAGAGGGAGAGCCTGCACCACTGCCTTTAGAAGAGTCATCCTACCCACATAAGAGAGCCACCTGTCAGTCCAATGACTAACCAAATTTTTGAACTTATCCATAATCTCCTGCCAGAACAATTTAGGAAGCGAACGAATAGCAAGCGGAATACCAAGATACACAAAAGGGAGAGTGCCAATCTGGAAATGAAGGATACCAACAATTCTCCTCTGAATAGCCTGCGAAGTATGAAAGAAGTAAATAAAAGACTTCCCCTCATTAACTTTTTGACCTAACGCAGCCAAATAACAATCTAGAATCCTGCACCAACCGGAAGCCTCCTCAACCTTGGCTCTGCCCATTAGAGCTATGTCATCAACAAACTACAAATGTGACTGAGGGGGAATATTGTTTCCAAAACTTCAGCCCTTAATCAAACCAGTCTCCACCTAGGATCTAATAAACCTCCCCAAACCCTCTGCCAATAAGATGAATAGATAGGGGGATAAAGGGTCCCCTTGTCTGAGCCCCCTAGAAGCACCAAACAACTCCATCGGCTCACCATTAATCAGCAGCGAAAAGGAAGGAGAAGTAACACAACTCTTCACCCACTCAATCCATTCACCATCAAAACCAAACGCTCCCAGAATCTTAAATAAGAAGGCCCATTTAACCCGATCATAAGCTTTAGCCATATCTAACTTAATAAACATAGCTTTCTCTTTAGAATGATCCATAGAATGAATCGTCTCAGCTGCAATGATGACACCATCCATAATCTACCTACTAGCCACAAAACCCCCTTGCTCTTTAGAAATTAACCTACTTAGCCAGGGTTTCAGCCGCTCAGCAGTCAACTTAGTAATAATCTTATAAACCACATTACATAAGGCAATGTGCCTAAAAAGATCTAGAGAATTAGCCCCATCCTTCTTTGGGATGAGAGAAAGGAAGGTAGCATTCATGGATTTCAGCATTTGTTTATTCATGAAAGATTCCTGAATGACCTCCAACAAATCCAACTTAATTACTTCCTAGAACTCCTGGTAGAACTCAACTGGGAAACCATCAGGCCCTGGAGCTTTTCCCTTTTTCATCTGAAACACAATAGTTTCAAACTCTGACAAAGAAATGGGATGAAGCAAAGAAGCATTCATTTCACTGGTGACTAAGGGTGGAATACTATTCAAAATATTAGCTTCATCCTCCTCCGCAGGAAGGGAATCCTTAGATAGTAGAATAGAAAAGAAACGAACAACCTCAACAGAAAGAGAAGCAGAGGAGGAGAGAATCTCCTCATTCGAAGACCTGAGAGAAGAAATGACATTACCTTGTCTCCTATCTTTTACTGAATTGTGGAAGAAAGAGGTATTCCTGTCTCCCGCTTGAAGCCACTCGATTCGGGACTTTTGTTTCCAAAAAATTTCCTCACGTAATTCCCATTCCTCAACTTCCTTCACAGTAGTAGCTTCCAGCAAACCCAGATCCTCAGTGAGGCCTTGATCACGAATCTGCCTGGTGATTGAGTCCAAATGAGCTTGAGCAGACTGTTTTGCATGGAAAACATTACCAAAGTGTTGCCTATTCCACCGTTTCAACCTATATTTCACATATTGGAGCCTGTTGGAGAAGGAGTACATAGCGGTCCCATGTGACGGCTTCCCCAAATTCCACCAACTAGGAAGAAGATCATGGAGGGAGTCATCTCTTAACCACATGAGCTGAAACTTAAAAGACTACTTTACACAATGCTGGGGAAGCTCAGCAATAAGTTTGATTGGCCAATGATCAGAATCTCGCCCATCCAAAATCTCAGAGCTAGTCAGCCACCTGTCCCCCAGCCAGAAATTGGACACCAAGAATCTATCCAGACGTTCAAAAATAATAGCGTCCCCACATCTCCTATTATTCCAAGTAAAGACCCCATTAATAGGCTTGATGTCAACCAAATTCAAGAGAGCCACATTAACCTGCAAGAGATCAGAAGAAGGCTCCAAGTGAGCAATGCCTCCCCTCTTCTCTTCCAAAGAGACAATGGCATTAAAATCCCTGGCTAAAATCCATGGGAGATAAGGATCCAAAGTCCTCACATATCTGACAAAACCCCACAACTTTACCTTGCCATGAAGGTCAGCCGGAGCATAGATGTTAGAAAAGAGTATTCTCTCTCCAGACTCAAGATGAGAAGCAACACAAGAAATCAAACCTCTGCAGGAGTACCACCAAATTGGCCTGACTCTACGTGGGTCCCATAAGCATGCAACCCCACCAGAGCTACCAAGAGCACCAACACATTGACACTAACCATGACTCCAAATCTTCGAAGCCACACTCATCATACTATCAATTGATAACTTAGTTTCCTGAAGGAAAACCACATCAGGAGAATGAATACGAACCAAATCCTGAATAGCCTTTTGTCTAGGGATGCTATTCATACCCCTCACATTCCAAGAGAGCACAATCATCGTTGGGGTTGGGAGAAGTGGGCATCATTAGTCCTCACTGAACCTGACTCAACCAATGTCTCACCAGCTCGCTTTACCTTTTCCAGGTCCTTTTTTCTACCAACCTTAAGAGGTTTCTCAGGAGCCCCTTTTTTGAGGGTTTTTGGATGCAAACCCAAGGCTAGGGAAGGAGCCTTACTTTTTCTAAGTTTGGAGTACCCCGCACTTCAAATAGAACACCATCAGCACTAGGAGAGCCACAAGAAGCCTCTGGCACCAAATCTAACGCACCTTGAATAGGAGCCAGAGGAGCCAATTCAATGTCCATCTGAGTACCCTGCTCACCAAGCTGATTTGAACTAGGAATCACATTAGGTTGATCCCCAGGAACAACCTCAGTAAAAGATCCAATTGTTGCCTGCAAGTCCGCCTGAAAACCTTCCTCCTGGACCAAATCCTCCAACACCTCAAATCAGTTAAAATTTTTCTCCTCCTGCCTATCCTTGAGGGATCTCTTCAGGCCTCGACCACAATTATGAGACTTAACCGGAATAAAACCTTCTTTATCAGCCCCGCCTCCCTACATGGGGGCTTTACCCTTGTCTGCTTTCAAAGCAGGCTGAGTAGGAGCATTACTTGAACCAACTGCACTAGAGGCTCGAGGACACCTCCACTGAAGATGACCATATTCATGACATAGCCGACACCTAAAAGGTAATGTCTCATAATCTAATGGTTGAGTCCAAGAGAAAGACCCAACAGTCATATCAATAGAGTCTGGAAGCGGCTGGCTCAAATCAATTTCAACACAAACCCTAGCATAAGAAAAAACTCTCTTATTCAAAGTTTGCTGAGAAGGACCAATAGGTTTTCCTAGCAATAGCGCAATTGACTGCAATATATCACTTCTCCAACATTCAAGCGACAACCGAGGAAGACGAACCCAAACTGGGATTCTAGAAGGTAACTCCTCTGCTGAGTTAAAGCTAGCATGCCATGGTTTGATGAAGAGACCCACTTGATTATAAAAATATGGGGCCCCTTCGAAGGCCCTATTCTAATCTGAGACACACGAAAAATCCACCATAAAGAAGTCATTTGCAGCCATCAAAATATCAAAATCTCCTTCCGGGTTCCATGTCTTACGAATCCATGTATCAATAAATGGGGGAGAAACCCTCATCCCCATGAACTTACAAATCAAAACATGATTGTAGTAGTAATTAATATCCTCAGCTACTGACTCCGATTGTATTACTAAAACCGACGGCTCATGGGCCCTCTCCAAGCATCCATTCACCTTTGGCAATTTAAGGGAACCATTTCGGACCACATTTGATCCAGAAGAAGACTGAATGGGAATACTGGCATCCTCCCTAGCCATGGAAGAAGCATGACCCACCATATCCAAAGGCACATTCGAAGCCATTTATACCAAATGAGTGAGGGCTCAAAATGCCCCCCACACCAGGCTGAATCCAAAGCAATGGCTCCAAACAGGCACACCACCACAAGAGACAACACCTCAAAAGAAGAAAACCCCCCCAACGTGCAGCAAACACGAACCAGAGGGCACACAATAAAAGAGAACCCAGAGTTGGAAACCCTTGAACCCAGCACACCACCACCCGCACCAAAGAATGCCTCACAGCCAGCTAAAACCAGAAAAAAGAAGAAACAAAGAAGTAGACCCGGTCCCCTTGACCCCCTACTGACATGCAAATCCCTTGTGCACAGAGAAAGCTCGAACCTGCAAGCTAGGGCTCGGGTGCCCTAGCTTTCTCTCCCACACATGCTATCGCCATCCCCTCTTTTCTCCCTATCCCATATAGTTGTGTAATTTTACCAGTGCTTAAAAAATATAAATTTCCCACTAGAAAAATTATATTCCAAATGTCCCAACAAAGATAATTTAATGTTTCAGAGAATATTTTGTTGGAGTACCCATTGATGATTTAATGTACTTGTTCAAAATGCTAGAACAACATTATTGAGATTTTGGCTCAGCATACATTTGTGAAAAAATAAATTTGAAAAAAATTGAGAGCAATTTTTGCAACCTACTAATGAGCACAATATTTCCTATTGAAAGAAAAAAAAAGATGGGCTACTAGATTATAACAATCTTTCTACATGTTAACTTCATTAGGAATTAAATTTGTAAAGGTGGAGAAGAATGTTATTTTTGTTTGGATTTTACCTATGCACATATTACAACATGGATGGATAAAGATGTCTCTAAAGTGAGGATAGTGGAAACCCATTTCATGTAAATGGATAGCACATATCCCATTACATGCAAATGAGTTATGGAGTGTTCATCAAATGTAAATGTTTACCTACATGATGAAAATCTAATTACAAGCTTGCAAAAATGGTCAACTAGATTGTGCATAGGGTGCTAACAAATTTTGAGCCTTGTACATTTCTTTCAACATCACATTATAGATTAGCATTCCATGGGCAAAGAAAATGAGAAATGAGACTTTTTTCATTAACTACTTCAAAATTTAATTGTATAAGAAATTGGTTAATTAAATATACCTTTATAGGAGAAATACACATTGTTTGGAACCTCTAGCAACAAATATACATTATTGACTTAAATAATTGCCTAAAGTGGCTCAAATAACTGTTTACAAGATGGTGTACATGCACTTTACTTGATTTCTTCTTTTCAATAATCCTACCAGGCTCTTTATTGAATTGGAAAACATAGGCTACTACTCTAATTACTTTTTGACATATGAGAACCTTCTACTAATGAGCATCTATTTATTTTAGAAATTAAAGGATTTTTTTTTGGATGTAGACAAAAAATTGAGAAGAGTTGAACAAATCTAACTTAGACCCCTTCTTTGCAATGTCACTCTATTGCCATATGATTAGTGCATGGCTCTTGGGCATGGTAGCTAGCTTCTTTGGCAAAGTATATGCCACAAAATGGTAGTATATATAATTTTGAGTGCCATTGTAATTACAACATCATTGGAACATGGATGCTTGTTCTTATACAAAACGTCTACAATAATTCATCAAGCAACAAATCATACTTCTATTTCTAAATTTAGATCAAGTTATTTCAAATAAAAAATATAGGCAACAATTTAAAGGTCCCTAAAATAGATGACCATCAAAAGACCTAGTTTCAATAGTTTTTAAGGGCATTCAATAAAGGAGTTCAAGCACAATGACTCTCCACTACCCAAAAAAGAAACTGGACGGTCTTCCTTGGTGATTAGTCAGATAGTAATCTGTCTCCAAGTGTTGGTGATTATCACGCTGTCCGTCTTCTTAGGGTGTTGGGTGGATAATTTTTCACAATCTTTCTTTAATTAGTAATGACATTAACTAAAGGAGCTCAAATAACCAACTATGTAACTTGTAGATTCATTCTTGAGAGCTTGGAGTGCATGTATATTGTAAAGCTAAATAGATGCCATTATAAAGTGTTATAGTAGCACATAAGTTTGTGCTATTTATGGTTATGATAGCAAACATAATTAGATCTTGATTCTTCTAAATTTCATTCAATTACATCAATATTTTGTTTTATTTCTAGCACAAAGTTCATTGTTTTTGTCTATGGCATTGGAGTAGTTGAGGTAGATGTTGAATTGTGTCACTGCCTAATGAAAATTCATGTTTTTCTAGGATCTTTTAAGAACAAGTTGTAAGGGTCCAATATATCATGGTTTGGATAAACATTTAGATTAAGTACATTTAGCTGGGGTTATGTAAGAGACTACTATGTATATCTTGATTTCTTTCACATCTTTGTTAAAAATAGATTAAAAGGCTAGTCAAAGTAGAGTTGCATCAATAAGTTAAAAAATTTTGGGTATCGTAATCTTTCTAAGTTATAATAACAAGCATTATTCCATGTATAATCATGAAAACCAGAAAGGATTTTTATGGGACTTGACACACGGAACAAAGCAACTTCATCACTCTTTGTCACTATCCTTGTTAGTATAGAACACCATTTCAATGTATTAAATATGGAGTTCTTGCCTAATTCATATTGTTTGTAAGTTGTGTCATTATCAATATTACAACCTATTAAATCTGACTTTGAGAATTCAAATTTCAAAATTCAAATTTTGCCGACTCCTTCCTATTTCACTAGTTGTTATGAGTTGACTTGGTACAATTATTATAATTGAACTAATTTAAACTAACCAATTGTTTTTAGTATTCTACATGTATAACTTAACCATGTTACTAATATATTAATTGATCAAATCATCTAATTTTCAAATATATTGGAATAACTACTAACACAAAACAAAACATTTTATTGTTTTTTAAGTTTAATGGTGAAATTTAATTTTGGGTTCATCTTGATGGAATGACATACAATTAAACATATAAAACACACTCTTGTGCAAAGTTGTGCTTGTTCCCTAAACCTTCATCCACTTTCATTTATTCCTCCTTGCACACATTTCCATGCACACCTTATCCTATTCACACATGCACTTATTCCTATATAGTCACCATTTATTATGCTTATCTTTGCACCTCTTCCCATACATTTATTTATCATCTCGATATCCACAATTTCATGTCCTAGGTCAATCTTGTAGCATGCGGGAGTGATCTCATGCCACATAGAATTGACCTCAAGAATTCAAAATTTATATTTCAAAATTTGCCAACTTGTCCCTAGATACACTAACTAGCTGCTATTTGACCCTTGTTCCACATAAATTCTTTTTAAGATGCATTTGTTTTTCAATCCCATTGAGGTATTATGGTTTAATAGTCTTTTTGATATTTCATTTAAAATTAACTAAACCAATTTTTCAAAGAGGAAAGAGATACAAAACAACACCTACCTGTTAAAGACATCAAATTTTCAGAGTCCACAATATTGGATATTGAGTATTTTTGAATTTAACTATGTAATATTTTTTTCCATCAACGTTTTGGATCACACTCTGTGATCCATCATCAGGTTGTAGAGAGCAAGAGAAGAGAATGTAAAATGGTAAATTGTAGACCACAATTAACTAAATAAATTGCAGACCACAACTAACTAAATACATTGTAGACCACAACTAACTAAATAGACGAAACTTTTTACATTCTCTTGTCTTGCTCTCTACATCTTGATGATGGATCACATAGTGTTATTTGAAACATTGATTACACAGTTAAATCCATAAACATTCAATATCCAACAATTACCTACTCATAGTTTTGAAATATAAAAATTAGAAAACGGTACTTACCTACCCCTACTTTGAAATATAAAAATCAAACAACAAAAAAAATATAAGATTATGACATTGCCACCAATGATAGTGGACATGGTTAGAAATATCATGTGAGACTGAGTAAAACTACCAAAAAAAACTAAAATGATTGAATCAAGTGTCCCTTGGACTGTCTTTGACCTCATAAACATTAAACACCTTCTACTCTATTCTATTATAAACTTAAAATCGACATCTCATTGAAAATCGACTAAACCAATTTTTCAAAGAGGAAAGAGATATACAACAACACCTAACTATCCCTAATTTTGAAATATAAAAAGTCATAAAATAGTACTTACGTACCCCTACTTTGAAATATAAAAATCATATAAAACATATAAAAATATATAAATCAAACAAACAATAAACTTAGACATTGCCACTAACCATAGTGGACACAATTATAAATATGATGTGAGATTAATGGATTTAGACCAAGAAAAATAAAATAAAATGACTGAATCAAACTGTCTTTGACCTCATAAACATTAAAAACCTTCTACTCTATTCTATATAAACTTAAAATCGACATCTCATTGAAAATTGACAAAACCAATTTTTCAAAGAGGAAAGAGATATACAACAACACCTATCTGCCCCTAGTTTTGAAATATAAAAAGTCATTAAATAGTTCTTACCTACCCCTACTTCGAAATATAAAAATCAAACAAACAATAAACTTCGACATTGACACTAACCATAGTGAACACAATTAGAAATATGATGTGAGATTGATAAATTGAGACCAAGAAAAATAAAATAAAATGAGGGACACAATTAGAAATATGATGTGAGATTGATAGGTTAAGACCAAGAAAAATAAAATAAAATGACTGAATCAACTGTCCCTTAGACTGTTTTTGACCTCATTCTATTATAAACTTTACTTTATATTCTATTATATTATAAACTTTAATAGAGCAACTTCTGTATTGTATTATATTTGCATTTCTTCAATATTTAAAAAAAAAAAAAAGATGAATAAGAAATTACCACGTACGGAAATAAATCAAACCAGCAGGTAATTATTCCCCCGTAAATCTTTGCTTAATCCAGTCTGTCTTTTGCTGTTGGGGAATTTCATAGGACAAAATCACGGAATTAATGTGCCACGTGTAAAATATTCACATTTTAATTATTTTAATTATTAATTAATTAACGGCGTTAACCATGCACTAAACTAAAGTGCAATTTTTTTTTGTTTTTTTTTCTATTGAAAAACACGAAGTGTGCCGTTTGTTTACACAGTAATGGACAACTCAGCTCCATTGATATTTTGTCTATGATGGGCATGTGAGACGAAGCAGAATTTAACTCGATGGGGTTTCCAAGGATAATAATTTTTTCAGGGTTGATGTTTTTTTTGGCTTCAACAAACGCGTAACAAAACAGGTGTGTTGATTGGGACATTTTGTTCTCTGCCTGAAATTGAATTAAATTATTAGCTTTTCAATGCTGCCATGGCGACCGCTGGAGAATCTTCGTACGAGGGTCTTTTTCAAATCTAGATTGGGTGGATGGGCTCGAGGTGGGAATTTTTTTTCTGTGGAATAAGTTTCTGATTTATGTTTTTTTTTTTTAAAATCTTTTTTCACTGCAAGAAATGGGTTGAGAAAAAGGGTTTTGAGTAGAAACAATGTTGAATCTGTAAAGGATTGGGGAAAGTTTTGCTGTTAGGGATCTTAGGGTTTCTCATTTGGTTTCCTTGCTGTTTGTTGATTATAATGCTGGGATTTGTGGTTGAATTGAGGTTAGTTCTACAAGAGGGATAGCGTTTTGCCAGCTCGTAGTTTGTACGAAGTGCAGGAAGATTGATGCAGAGTTTGTTTGAGTTGCCACAGGTTGTTTTGCATAGAAAGATGAAAGATTTGATGCTTTAATGCCGGGTTTAGTGGCGTTAAGAGTTAATCTTCCGTTATAGAGCCTCGATTTCTTGAAATTCTGGACGAGGAATGTGAAATCTTATGCTGGAAGATGGATTTAATGATGTTCTTGTGATTTTCGCTGTAGGAAGTGAAAATATGGTGGAAATAGTAAAATTTGGCTGCTGCAGTAGATCAGTTAGCTTTGGCTTTGAACAATCTGTTTTAAGGCTGAGACCTTTGAAGTAAACGGTAAAAGTCAGCTTCTTTACTAGATCGGTTAACAAGTTTTGATTTTGAAGGAAGTAGTAAAATCCAGCTGCTTTACTGGATTGGTTAACAGGGTTTTTCGTTGAAGGAAGTAGTAAAACTCAGCTGTCTTATTTGATCGGTTAACAGGGATTTGAAAGAATTAGTAAAATTCAGCTGCTTTAGTACATCAATTAACAGGGTCTGATGTTGAAGGATTTATTTAAGGTAGAGGGCTTAAAGGTGTTTAGGGATCTGCAGATTTAGATCATGTTAAGAAAAAATAAAGTTTGTAACGATATGAAAGGGGCAGCTTTCTCGGGATTGAGAGGGAAGCAGGTGTCCCTAACACTTGTTGCGCTGATCTGCATGACATTTCTTGTTTGGGGATGGGAAAGGGTTCCATTTTCAAATGTTTTCCCAGCGGTTGATAGCATTCCAAGAGTTGTTCGCCCTGACAATATGCAACAGGACAATCGATTAGAAACATTGTTTCCAGGTTTGTTTCTTCATCTCTTTCAGATGCTTTTATGTACAAAACGTTGGTTCATATTGCCAGGATAGTTTAGCCAATACTTTTCTGGTTGCTAAGTCTAGACTCTTACACTGGTTTCCACAATAAAGCCGCCAGGATAGTTTAGCCAATGTTTTCTTTGTGATTAAGGCTAGATTCCTACACTTGTTTTCGTAATAATGCTTCTCTCTGGTCTGTTTTACTCTTCAAGTGTCTTCTGTATGGTCTTTTGTATCGTGAATAAAGATCTGCAGTTTCAGTAGAATACATTTTATGTAATGCAAGGTTAAGTAGATAAGTGTAGTCTGAGTTATACAGCCTTGCATTCTGTAAGGTTTTGTAGATTAGTGCAGTCATATAGCTTTGCATTCTAATTTCTGATATTAATATATCACAATGATGTGCCTGACAATTAGTGTTTAATCATTTTTGCACCTTCTTGTAGATTTGTGTATTCATGCAACCTTGTATTCTGATGTATGGTATCAACGTGCCTGACTTTTTGTGTTAATTATTTCTTGCAACATCTTGCAAATCTATTGTTGTGTGAGCTTCTCCCAAGCGTGTCAATGAACTCATGTGCTTGACAATTAGTGTTTAATCATTTTTGCAACCTCTTGTAGATTTGTGTACTCATACGACCTTGTTATCTGATGTATGGTATCAACGTTCCCGACCTTTTGTGTTAATCATTTCTTACAACATCTTGCTAATTTATTGTTGTGTATTTGTTCATAAATTCTCCCAAGCATTCATGCTCAATGAGCTTTCTTGTTGCATCTCTGATCCATAAACCACGATGAAGATTCCAGACAATAAATAGTTCATCAACAACAGATTCTAATGAAGAAAATAAAAGACTGGAATTCAATGTGTGATGTTAATACAGAAATTGCAAGGAAATGAGAGTAAGCAATCACATGATCGAAGACAATTTTTTTTCCCTTGAGAACGCAATTTTCAGGAGAAAACTCCAGCAAAATGTGAGCCAAATTACTCAATCACTATCTCCAATGGCAATACAAATCTTAGCCCTCTTGAGTACACAACCAGCCTGATAAGAAATGTAGTTTCTTTTGCTTTTCCCCATCTTTTTCTGTTTGACCCAAGCACTGATGCAATTTTAGAACCATCTGTTTGAGGTTTCATCAGGGGAATCAGTTAGGAGTTATATGTAACTATTGGAAAGAAATTCCTTTTACTGCATGGGTTTCACAACCTCCCAGAATATTATATTTTTCCATGCTCATTTATTTCCAGATATACAAAATGTATTATGAATCAATGGAGAATTTTTATAATAGAACAATTGATAGGAAGCGGGCTTGAAGAACACATTGATATCATGTGCTCTCTCCCATGAAGATGTACACCAATTGTGAATCAGTTGAGAAGTTTTTATTAAGTATAAATGATGGGCAATGGATTTCGGGAGCATGAATTTTCTTGTTCAGACTTAAATTACCAATTGGCTCTCCAAAATATTGTGTTTAAGCAGGGCCACCTCTGGAAATACCTTCAGGTATTAAAAATTCTTCCTTTGCATCAGCTGGAGGATCTCCATCTATTTCAGCTGAAAAGTCACTACCCATGTCACTGTTTCTGCCTGACATGTCCAGCACAGCTGAGGAGTTAACATCTGATAGATCTTCTCCCAACTCAGAGAAAGATCTTCTTGGTGGAATTTTCAACCCAGAAGCAAATGACACCCTTCATTCCAGCTTATCTGAAAAAGAGAGTTCTGCAGTAGTTGGAGGATCAGCATCCATTGAGACAAAAGGTGAATTACGTTGCTCAATTGAAATATCAATTATAATGACTGGATGCCACATCTGATAATATCTTAGAGTTTAATCTCAAACTGACAATTTTCTTGGAATGGACACATGATCTAATGACCTTCTTAATATGAAAGAATTGCACTTCATCATAATAGTTAACCCAAATGCCAAGGTTTGATTTACTTATTTTGATAAAATGTCAATGGTATTCGTCCTTTTGTTTCAGTATGTGATTACACCATAGGAAAATGGGTTGAGGATAGCCACAGGCCCTTATATTCAGGCAAAATGTGTAAGCGCTGGTTATCAGAAATGTGGGCATGCAGGCTAACACAACGTACTGACTTTTCATATGAGAAATACCGCTGGCAGCCTGATAACTGTTACATGCCCGACTTTGAAGGACATGAGTTTCTTAAAAGGTATGAATAATCAACTTTTGATGATTCTTATTACATATTTTGCAATGCACATAAAGTCAGTAACCAGTAGAAGTTGCCAACATAGAACCAAAATAGCTAAGGGATGTATGCGTTCTATACATTAATTCTTGATCTGCTAATCTGAGGATCCTAATATGACTGATTACTATCCTTGTTGTCTTTGTAGAATGCAGAGCAAGACACTTGCATTTATTGGGGATTCACTGGGAAGGCAACAGTTCCAATCTATGATGTGTGTCATTACCGGTGGAAAAGATAGCCCAGAAGTTGAAGATGTAGGTAGAGAATATGGTTTGGTTCGTCATCGACATGCAATAAGGCCAGATGGCTGGGCATATAGGTTTCCTAAGACAAACACAACTGTTTTGTACTATTGGTCAGCAAGCCTCTGTGAAATTGAACCATTGAACCGGAGCGATCGATCCACTAACTTCGCAATGCATCTTGATCGACCTGCATGGTTTTTGCGTGAAAATCTTTATAGATTCGATGTTGTTGTTTTAAACACAGGGCACCATTGGAACAGAGGAAAATTAAATGCAAATAGATGGCAGATGTATGTGAATGGACAGCCAGCCAATGGCAAGTACCTGAGAGACATCAGAAGTGCTCAAAACTTTACTGTACACAGTGTTGTGAAATGGCTTGATGGACAGTTAAATAAGCATACTAAGTTAAGGGCCTTCATGAGAAGTTTATCACCTCGGCACTTCTTTAATGGGGATTGGGATTCAGGAGGTCGCTGTGATAACACAGCACCATTGGCTAGAGCGATTAAAGCTCCCGGGGATCGAGCTCATGATCCAGTCTCTGAAAATGCTGTAAAGGGTACAAGAGTTGAACTTTTGGATATCACTGGCTTTTCACAGTTAAGAGATGAGGCACATTTATCAAAATATACCCTCAGAGCAAAGAATGGTGCTCAAGATTGCCTCCATTGGTGTCTTCCAGGAGTTCCTGATACATGGAATGAGCTTCTCTTTGCACAGCTGTTTTTTCCATTTGGGAAAAATTTCTCAGTCAGTATGATATCATAGTACCATCATTCTTTCATTTTCAATTGCAATGGATTATAGTCTTGTCACAAAATTTTTGCATAGCTGATTGTACGACAAGTAGACCGTGCATTTGGAGAATATTTGTAACAGAATGTAGTAAAATTTCAAAGAAAGGTGGGCTGCTCGTTTGTCACATTGGACGTCAATTCTTTCATCTACAGAAGAAAGACGCAAGAACAACGAGGTGTCTTGTTGCACCCACCATTGTTATTTATTTATTTTTCTGATGCAGATGGAAAATGAAAATTTGTAAGTTCATTCTTGGCAAAAAGGCAATTTACCCTTTGTGCCATATTATTAATAACCAGATAATCATTAGAAGGTGCCTTTATTGACCTCTATTTTAGTTCATATTGTCAATGCATCTGGAAAGTTGATTCTGCAGTTCTCTTTTCACTATTTTTACATGATTCAGTATGCAGGTATGTGTTTTTACTGTTCATTTTTCCACCATAGACTCTGACATTTGTGTCAAGTGTCTTGGTATATGGAAACTGAGCTCTAGCACCAAAATATCTAATGTATTGAAATGTGCTAAAATATGACAGAAATGCACAAGGGATGTATGGTAGGCCAAGGTTTTCTAATCTTAATATGATAAATGTATTGAAATATGACAGAAATGTGATAATATAATTCGATAAGGACATTCTATCGTCTCTATGCAATAGAACTGATTAACCATAACTGCTGCCTCAATACATGGCCTCTTCTCTAATAACCCTAGGGTCAGGGTAAACCAACCCTCCAAATACATGATGTTCAATTAATAATCAATTATAACTTGTGTGGAAGTTTCTTTGATACGCCACCCGCTCTCCCTGGTATGCGTATCGCCATATCAGATACAGATACTGATAGACCAGCATGCACACGATCAGAAATATGTTTTTCTACACGATCATATTTACTCAAATAATCGCATTCATTCTAAAGTTGGAGATATATAAATTTTATTAATTGGTGATACTTTCTTTAATTTTTGACTTTTTTTGTTTTACTTTACATTGTGAACTTTTATTTATTTATTTATACATTTAACTTTAAATTTAAGTTTAATTTATTTAAATTTTATTAAGTTTAATATTGCTTATTATTAGATTGCAATTTTGTTAATTAAGTTTATTGTTTATTAAGTTTAATTTATTATATATAATATATTTGTTAAATATATATTATATTAAATTTGAATTATTTAATATTATTTATTGCTAATTTTGTGTGTGTGTGTGTGTGTGTAATATGTTGTATCTAGTCGTATCCATATTAGGGGTCTTGACAAATAACCGTATTCGTATTCGATGCCATATCCGTATATATATATATATATGGATACGACTAGATACAACATATATATATATATATATATATATATATATATATATATATATATATATATATATATATATATATATATATATATATATTGTATCTAGTCGTATCCATATTAGGGGTCTTGACAAATAACCGTATCCGTATCTAATGCCATATCCGTATCCAATACCGTATCTGTGTCCATGCAACTTTGGTGTAAGTATTTTTAAGAGATATATATATATATATATATGTTGTATTTAGTCGTATCCATATTAGGGGTCTTGACAAATAACCGTATCCATATCTGATGCCATATCCGTATCCAATATTGTATCTGTGTCCATGCAACTTGGTGTAAGTATTTTTAATATCAATCATCAGGATGATAAAAGTGAAGATTAGATCACACTCTGTGATCTATTATTAGGATGATAAAAGTGAAGAATGTGGAGACATTTGTTTTGCTACGCCCTTAATATTGGTGTACATAGGGTTATGAATAGTCGGCTTGTGGCTATCTTAACTCCTAATTAAGTCATGTTATCATTATTACATTATTATTTAGTTAGATAGGTCGGACTAGGTGTTATATAGGGGTGTGTCTATTCATCCTAAGCATAATTAGGTATATATAGGAGGATATGAGTCATATTTCATCATATATTGTGAAGCGTGTTCTCATTGGAGATATTTGGAGGTTGTCCCCTCGAAGTGGCCTGTTATTCTCAGTTATTATCAAGTATTTGTAGAATATTTCATATCATCTTCTTCCATTGTGCAAGCTATTTCATTACAAGTGCTATCAGAGCATGACCTTGGCACCGTAGAGGTAAGATTTTTTTCTCAACATTGGAGGCGATTTTGGGAAGAGCATAACTTTCAGATTTTAACAAATTTTTTAAAGATTTTTAAAGGGTTTTTGAAGAACATATTAAAGAAGCTACAATCCAGATTTCAGAGGAATTGGAGTAGCTTTGAGCGAATTGTTGTAGAATTACGATTTCTACACAATTTATTTGAGATCTACATATCTCTCACATCCTGTCGAATTGGAGCATAATTTGTATTGAGTTTTTGAAGACATAATAGAGGAGCCTACAGTCCAAAGTTTGGAAAAATTGAAGCAAAAATAAGCGAGTTATTGTAAAATTAGGGTTTCCAACAAATTCACTCTCAAGGCAGCAAATTTGCTAATTTTTTGGAGTTTTTTCTAGGTAAGTGGTATCTTGGCCCTAGTAAGTTACATTAAAAATTTCAGAGAATTTACATTTCATTTGTGTGATTTATTTCAAAAATATTGGTTTCCATCATGATGGGCCTTGCAACAAGAGACAAAAAGAATGCTGCCACACCGGGGAAATCCTCTGATAAGGATGGGGAAACAATAGAAGATAGTAATCCCAATGAGGAAATAAGTAAGGTCAAGGAAGAGGTTTCCTCAATTAAGAGGGAGATGTGTGACCTAAGAGGAGATATATCAGATATACGAAGCATGTTAAGCGCCTATATGAATGAACCAAGAAAGGAGTTCTCAAGCAACTAAGGTGAAACCTTCAAGTCGGCTAATAATGACACAAATTTTAATACTCCTATGGGATCTAGGAATTTTTTTTCCAAAGGTGGATATGCGCAAGTTCGATGGTAAGGATCCTCTAACATGGATAAACCAAATGGAGAATTTTTTTGAAGTACATCAAATCCCATATGGACAAAAGGTCATGATGGCTTCCCTATATCTAGAACCAGATCAATTCATTTGGTATCGTTGGCTTTGTACTCATCGGAGGAAAAAGGGTCTCACCGTCTCATGGTCAATTTTTACAGAAGAACTCCAAGCACAATATAGCAATAGTGTGACAGACAACTTCTTCAGCCAGCTTGCTAAACTTCAACAAACAGGATCAGTTAAGGATTATATTTAGCAATTCCAAAATCTATCCTTAAGAGTGGATACAATTACAGAGGAGAACTTGAGTGATTTATTCTTGGGTGGTCTCAAGGATCACATTCAACATGAGGTATGCATGTTTTGTCCAAATTCTATCTCTGAAGCAATGATTTTGGCGAGACAAGTGGAGGAAAAATTTTTGGCTAATAGAAGGGAGGAATTACCTAGTAACAAAGTTGACAAGGCTCTTACATCATCATTTACTCATCCTATTATGTTGACACCTCAACAATTGGAAGAGAAAAAGGCCAAAAGGTTATGTTTCAACTGTGATGGAAAATATCATAAAGGACATAAATGTGATGAGAAGAAGTTGTTCTATATTGAGGCTACCTATGATGAAGATAAGGATGAAGAAGATCCAGTGGTGGTGGTAGAGGACTCTAAAGATGTCCAATCAACTATCTCTTGTCATGCACTATCAGGGATTAATAACCCACAAACACTCAAGGTAAGGGGTTTCCTTAAAAAACAAATAGTGACAGTATTGATTGACTTGGGGAGTACACATAACTTCATCAACAAGCAACTAGCAGCAAAGTTAAATTGTTTTGTCTACCCTACCCCTGAATTCCAAGTTATGATTGCAGATTGTGGTACAGTCAATTGTTCAGGGAAATGCCATAGTATTAAGCTCACCATGGGAGACTACATGATAGATAGCCCTATGTTTGCTATACCCATGGCTGGAGAAGACATTGTTTTGGGAGTTCAATGGCTTACTACCTTGGGCACAATTGAGATGAATTTCTAGGAACTATTCATGCGCTTCTACTCGGGGGATAAAAAATATGAGCTACGGGGTTTATGTGCAAAGAGTCCACAATCGGTAAGTGCACAACAAATGTCACTAAAAGATGTGGATAAAGGTGTGACTCAATTATTGTCAATGGAAGTGCAAAAGCCAAAGATTCCTACTTCACCTTTCAAGAAAGTAGTTACAGTTTTAGATCACAAGAGGGAACCTAATTTGCATGGGCCTCATAAAGGTTCAACAAGGACTGACAACATCGACTTCAAATTGAGGTTTCCTAAATAAAAAATCATACAACCTTTCTACGATATCTCTATCTTGGAGAATGCTAGTAGACTCAAAAGTCCATCCACGACAATGTTACCAGAGCTTGATGAAGAAGGAAGAATCATATTGGAACCAGAGTGCATTATTCAAACACGCACGAAGAATATGAGGAATAGAACCCTCACTGAGTATCTCATTCAATGGAAGAATTTACCAGTTGAAGAGGCCACATGGGAGGATGAGGAGTTCATTCAGAAGAATCCACACTTGATTAGCATTGAGGACAATGCTTCTTTGAAGAGGGAGGGCATGCTACGCCCTTAATATTGGTGTACATAGGGTTATGAATAGTGGGCTTGTGACTATCTTAACTCCTAATTAAGTCATGTTATCATTATTATATTATTATTTAGTTAGATAGGTCGGACTAGGTGTTATATAGGGGCGTGTCTATTCATCTTAAGCATAATTAGGTATATATAGGAGGATATGGGTCATATTTCATCATATATTGTGAAGTGTGTTCTCATTGGAGATATTTGGAGGTTGCCCCCTCGAGGTGGCCTGTTATTCTCAGTTATTATCAAGTATTTGCAGAATATTTCATATCATCATCTTCCATTGTGCAAGCTATTTCATTACATATTTTGAAAAGTGATTATAAAGTTTACTCCAAAAATATTACACACATTATTAGAAACTATGAAAATATGATGATCTCAATTATAACTTGTTTTAAAAATTATTTATTTGATTTTTATTGTTTTTTTAAATATGAGGACTTTATAGTCGTAGAAACAATTCCAAGATGCACAATTTTTAGGTGTATTCGACAGGAGGGAAAAGATAATTTTTTTTAAAAAAAAGAGGGGTACAAATTTATTAATCAGGAAACTGCAAGTACCAAATCAGAAGGGCAACCGCCCCGAGAGACAACAGAGAACAAAAAAGGATCACTAGCACCACAACTAACCAAACCAGAGCCAGGGAACCTCCCAGCCCCAGAGTTCCAAGCAGGGACCATAGCTAACCATCCATATCCGTAGAGATCAAATTTTCTAAATGATGAACCCCATCATGGGACAATTGATCCCAACAACTAACATTCCAATCTCCCACCTGCTCTGAAGCCCACTTAGCCAAGCAATCCGCCACATGGTTCCATTCCCTAGGAACATGGACAAAAGGAACAAAGTGCATTGCATGACTCAATCGAAGAATCTGACGAACCACCGATGCCAGCTGCCAATGCACACCAACCATCACCCGCTCATTTAGTAGATTAACCACAATATGAGAATCAGACTCACAAATAACCCTACGCCATCCCAGAGTACATCTTTGTTCCAAAGCACAGAGAATAGCTAGAGCCTCCATAAAGTTATTAGTCTGATGCCCCTTATAAGAAGAAAAGAAAAAGAGGACAACGCCAAAGCTATCCCTACCTAATCTCCCAATCCTGACATGGCCAGGATTCCCCTTGGAAGAGCCATCAGTATTAATCTTAAAGATTCCTGGAGGTGGAGGTGACCACTTGCCCTCTCTCTAAACCTTACTTTTAGAAAGGCTCCTTTTCTTGAGCCAAGAAGAGCCAGAGCCTCCAACAACTTGTTAGCACTCATTTTGACCTGGAGGCTGATCTTTCATGTTTAAGGGGTTTCTTCATTGGAACCCTATATCTTCTTGCCTATTTTCCTAAGTGTTGAACCTCCTCGGCATTTTTCAGCTGCAGCATCATATTTTCTTTGAGGAGGAGATCATCATCATCATCTTGTCTTCGATGGTGGTCAGCATTATCATGTTTTCTGTCGACTTGCTTTTCATCGTCATCATCATATTTCAATATCGGGTGATGTTTGGTTATCATCCTGATCCTGCTGACGAGCTACAGTGTGCCCTGATTTGCTTGCGGGGGTGATTTTTCAAGTATCCGGTGATTTTCCAATTATCACCCTGCCCTTTTATGATGATGATGTTGCCCCGATCTTCCGAAGGGGTTATTTTCTGAGTTGATCGACCTAACCTATTTTTCTAAGGGTCATCATCATCATGATCACATTTCCAGTTATCGCCGTGTTGCTTGCGAGGGTCATCATATTTTCTGCCTGCATGATATTTCGCCAGGGTGATATTTTTTATCATCGGGTGATCTTGGTTATGATCATCCTGATGATGTTGTTGAAGAGTTCTAAGTGTGACCCGATATTCACTGGGGTCATCATATTTTGAACGTCAGGATGATCTTAGTCAATATCATCCTGATGATGTTGTATCACTTCATGTTCGTTGTTTTATCACCTTGATGATGCTGACGTCATTCTTACGTCAGGGTGATATCCGGTTTTGTCTGGTCTGCATCATGATATTTCCGAGGGGAGATATCCTCCTGCCGGCTTCGTGCATTATCTAAGTGGGGGGTGATCTTTTCAAGCATCATCATATTCATATATCGCCCTGATCTTATAGCGGAGCTACAGTGCAGCATGATATTTGTGCATCAGGATGATATTTCCAAATATCCGGTTATCTTCCGAATATCATCCTGATGTCGATATGATGATGACGTCATCAAGGTCCGGGGGGGTCATATTTCTAACACTGATCATCTTGTGGAGATCCCTCGATATTTGCAAACATGATGATGACGTCATCCGGATATGATGATGATGTCAGCAGGATATGATGATGACGTCATCAGGATGTTCATCGACCAGACTTTTGGTATAGGCTCAGCAGGAGGATGTTCTTCCGATGGATCAGGTTGTGCGGATGAAGGCAATTATCATGCAGGTTATATTGCGATATGATGCTGACGTCAGGGTGATATTTCAAGCGACAGGATATCATGCTGCTGGAGGATGATGATGATGAAGTCTTATACTAGTGTCGTCAGGAGCAAAAGCACCGACATCATATATGCTCATGACCTAGTATATAAAGTGTTAAAGAGGTTGCTGCGGGGTGCATGTGGGATAATTGATATCCTGCATTTTCGAAATATCATGATGATGAATCTCGGCAGGAAATGGTTGCGATGCAGAATTGATGTTCTTCCCGAGGCCGCGAGTTGGTGCGCCATCAATGGCGATTGTTGCAGAGGTATGGGCGATGGCGTGGGCGGATCTGGTACCCGATTGAAGGTGTACATCAGCGGACAGTGGCACAGGGCTCGAAAAATCTTCCTGTCTCCTCCCCTACCTGCTGCATTCATGTTTGGGCGCCAATCTGGTAATGCGTTGAGTGCCATTTCGCTGATACTGTGTATCTGGCGGGATTTTTGGTCAACCATGTAATTAATTGCTGAGCACCTACCTGGCTGTTATAAGCAGGTTGTGTTGCTCATTTGAAGGTTGTTGAAAGTTGGAGATTTTTGGCTCTGTAATTCAAAGCAAGCAGATCTGGTTGCTCTGTACAGCTTAACCTGTGAGTCTATGTATCTCTTGTTGTATGATTTGGCATGAACCCACTGATTTCATGATTGATATTATATGAGTAATGCTATCTTAGCATGTGTTCTGTTAATTCTGTCTCCAGTATTGCATGTATTCTTCTTCTGAATCTGGATATTTGGGTAATGTTTAGATTCTAGAGCATAGAATTCCTATGTTGAATGTCTGATCTTTTAACTTCTACTCAAAGGGTAGATTAAACTGTTTTCAGGTTGAATATTGGGAAGGGTATACTGCAGTAGGGATGCCATAAGTAGAGATAACTTAACACTCTTTATTGGGAGGTATCTGTAAGGCAGGTATCACATATATCCCCCTGAGATCCAGTTTTAGTTGTTCATGCTGACTATTCACAGGTGTATGTCTACTGACTCCAGGCCCTGGATAGGCACCAATCTTGCTTTGTGTTTGTGTTACAACCATGTCCAGCTTTGCATCCAAAATTAAACTCCAAATCAAAATCTAAAACAACCATTAGGACATTAGAATTAGTTTTAGGATCCTCAGTCCTCTGTCTACAACTGCAAATAGGCCCAAAGCTAGCCCCTTTGCCCTTATCTTTCAGTTTTGGTCTACTTACAGGAGGACTTATCTGCTTTCTGTCAGCATCCCAGCCTTGTATGCATATCCTCATGGATGTTGAGTAGGGAATACCCCCCTAGGTCTTGCAGAGCCTGAAGAAGAAGAGGAGATAAAATATAGAGTCTATCTCCTACACTGTTGGCCCCTGGCCCAGAGATCCTGTTGATCACTGATGGCTACCTTGTAGGGAAATCTGGGAATAAGCATCTAGTCTGGGAAAAAACCAACACAACTAATCTCAAACTATGCACCACCTGTAACTCCCCAATATCCAACTTAGTAGAGAGATCACATTTAGCCGCTAAAGTCTCCTGAAGCATACTAAGAATCCTCTGCCACACCTGCTAAACCTCCAACTTCCTCCCCTGAAAAATCCTCTGATTTCTTTCCAGCCACAACTGTCACAAAATAAAAGGACCAATATTCCAAGCCATTGCAAAAAGGAAGCCTTAGCTGGGCGTCTGCTCAAACTGCTCCAAAAATCAACCAAAGAAGAAGCGTGAACACAGGCCTGTTTCCAAGCACCCCACCAATGATGCCAAATCTCACGGGCAAGAGGACACTGGAAGAATAAATGGGCCTGACACTCCTCCCCACCATTGCAAAGGAAATAGATAGAAGGACCTTGAAAGCCCCTTTTCTACAGGTTATCCCAGGTGAGACAGTGATTCTGAGCAACCAACCAAAGGAAGTAATTACATTTTGGCCATCCAAATTTATTCCACACAAACTTCCACCAGGGAGAGTTCTTCACACCAAACTTTTGCCTATCCAACACCCGATATTCAGTTGAATACACACCTTTCGGATTAGGATTCTAGGCAAGGAAATCTCTCTCCTCTAGGGAACTGCAAATTCTACCATCAAGACTCCTAGTTAACTCCTCCCGATCCACCAGTAACCCCCCCAATGGCCACTCAGACATATCCTTCCATCTACAAACCTCCACTTGACCCACACGCTGAATAGATTTGAAATGCTCCACATGACACCACCCCGCGTCAAGGAATATATCACACAGGGACTGTAAATGTAGGTACATAGACAAGATAGGTGGGTACCCATCTGAAGAGTCAAACCAAAACAAGGCCTGAGATCCCCTGTTACAAATCCAAAAGAGCCCCTACTTAATTAAATTGGCTCCCCTTTTAAGAGTACTCCAAATCATAGATCCCTTACCAGAGGCTGAATCTTGGAACATCAACATTCTCCACGCCCCCCAAATATTTCAGGTTAAGAATCCTGGCCCAATCTTGATCCTGACAAGTACACCACCGCTAGTACAATTTAGCAGCCAAGGCCTGACCCGTAAGATTGGCAAGTCTAAGACCAAGACCCTCTTCTTGCTTCAACCTACAAATAGAATCCCACTTGACCAAACACCACTTCAAAGATTCTAAATTTCCAGCCCATAAGAATTGTCTAGATAAAGCATTAAATTCATCAATAAAGCTTGAGGGGGGCCCTTGAACAAAACACCTGTAAGTGGTAAGAGCTTGAATCACTGATTGTAATAGAGTAACTCTCCAAGCTGAGGACAACCATCTGCAAGTCCAATGACTAACCTGCTTACGAAACTTGTCCAAAATACCCTGCCAAAAACCCCTAGACAGAGTGCCAACATTAATGGGGATACCCAGATATACAAGAGGAAGAGTCCCAACCTGAAATCTAAGAATACCCACAATCCTGTCTTGAATAAACCTAGGAGTATTAAAGAAAAAGATGGACTTGTCTTCATTAATCCTTTGTCCAGAGGCAGTTAGATAAATATCCAAAGTTTTCCTTATGTTAATTACTTCACTGATTTTGGCTAAACCCATCAGAGCAGTGTCATCAACAAATTGTAGATGAGAGTGAGGAGGCAAATTGTCAGACCATTTCCAACCTTGGATCAATCCCTTGGCCACATGAGATTTTATGAGTCTCCCCAATCCCTCAGCCAAGATGATAAACAAGTAAGGAGACAAAGGGTCCCCCTGACGAAGACTCCTAGAAGCAGCAAACAATTTAGTAGGCTCTCCATTAATAACAACAGAAAAAGAGGTCGTCATAACACAAGTCATAACCCAATCCACCCAGTCAGGACCAAAGCCAAAAGTCAACAGAACCTTTCGAAGAAAAGTCCATTTAACATGGTCATAAGCTTTGGCCATATCCAATTTAATGAATGTAGCTTTCTCCTTGGACATTGCCATTGAGTGAATAGCCTCCGTCGCCACAACCACACCATCCAAAATTTGTCTACCAGCAACAAACCCCCCCTGTTCCTCTGAAATCAACCTGTTGAGCCAAGGTTTAAGTCTTTCAGTAATTAGCTTCGTAATGATCTTATAAACAACATTACAGAGAGCTATTGGTCTAAAAAGATTCAGTGAGTTAGCTCCTTCCCTCTTAGGAATAAGAGCCAAGAAAGTGGCATTCAAAGCTCTTAACATCTGCTTGCTCTTGTGCGACTCCCTAACCACCTCCAAGAGATCAAATTTTATAATTTCCCAAAATTCTTGAAAGAATTTAGCTGGGAAACCATCAGGGCCAGGGGGCTTCCCTTTTTTTAACTAAAAAACAACCTTCTCCAATTCCTCCATAGAGATGGCACAACAAAGATCTTCATTCATCTCATTAGACACCAAAGATGGAATACACTCAAGAACCCAATTTTCCTCCTCAACAGCTAAAGGGGAATCCTCAGTAAACAAAGAAGAAAAGAAACAAGAGGCCTTAGCTCCAAACTCACGCCCAGAGGACAACAAAACTCCTTGGGATGACACCAAGGAGGAAATACCATTCCCATGCCTCCTGTCTTTGACAACATTATGAAAGAAAGAAGTATTTCTATTGCCCTCCTGAAGCCAGTCTATCCTCGACTTTTGCTTCCAAAAAATCTCTTCACGCAACTCCCATTCAGCTAATTCCTTTAAAGCTTCAGTTTCTTCCTCGAGATTTTCCACAGTAAGCCCAAGTTCTCTAATTTGGCGAGTAATAAGATCAAGTTGGGATTGAGCAGTTGCCTTGGCATGGAAGATATTGCCAAAACAATGTTTGTTCCACCTCCTAAGCTGAAACTTCACATACTGCAACCTCTTAACAAAAGAGTACATAGCAGCACCAAAAGCCGTCTTTCCTTCACTCCACCATCTCACCATAAAATCCTGAGGAGAAGGTTCACGGAGCCACATCAGCTGAAACTTGAATGAAGACTTCTTCACTGATCCAAACCTAGAAATAGAAAGTTTAATAGGCCAATGATCTGAACCCCTCCAATCCAAGATTTCAGATGTAGTCCAAGCATTGCCAATCCAGAAAGTAGAAACCAAAAATCTATCCAACCTTTCAGAGATACAATCTGTCCCACATCTTCTATTGCTCCAGGTAAACAAACTGTTGGAAGGCATAACGTCCACAAGGTTTAGGCCAGAAATATTATCCCTAAACACCGTGGAGGAAGGATCTAATTTGTTCAAACCCCCCTTCTTCTCATCCAAACTAATAATTGCATTAAAATCCCCAGCGATAATCCAAGGAAACAAAGGTGCTAAGGACCTAACGTACCCAATATGGGCCAAGAGAGAAGCCTTTCCCCGAGCATCAACCAGAGCATACATATTGGTGAACAAAATAGTCTCTCCCGACTCAAAACTAATTGTAGCCACTGATAAAGAGAATCTACTAGAAATCCACCAGAGCGGAGTAATCTTGAGTGGATCCCATAAGCAAACAATTCCACCAGAATTGCCCTGAGCCCCAAGAGAGGAGAGGGGAGTAAACAAGCATATTCATATGCAACAATTTACTTAATAGAAAATTACTCATTTGATTTTATTGTTTTCTTAAATATGAATTATGTGCACGACAAAGTGGCTACTCCACAACCCACCCCATATCCATCATTAGAACACATTTTCTTATATTCTAATTTTCTAACGTCTTTTACACGTAGTAACTCTTTGTAAATTTGATCTATAAATACATGATAGATGCACCCTTGCACAACTCCATTAATACTGTACATAACTTGATCCATAAACAAGGGAGTATACTCTTCTCACATAGTCATTAATTGATGGAATTTAGATAAACTATGAGAGTTACAACCAACTAAACTACTTGCATGAGATTAAATTAAATAAGGAACATAAATTAATGAGAGATAAGACACCATGAAAATGGAGACAAAGTAATTAACATGGAGAAACCCCATGTGGGTAGAACCTCCACCAAAATGTGAGACAAACTCACTTGGATACTCCAAAATGACAATATTAGCCCTTAGGCTATTTAAGAGTCCTCACAAACAATTGAAAGCTCTCGGCAAGACCAATTTGCAACTCTCCAATGAACTCCCTATCTCAATACAGTCAAAATATGAGAACACTCACAAATAGCTCCCAATTGAGTTACAAGACTCTACAAGCTCCATCTATCCTTAATTCAACTTCAAACATCTTATTTATAGATTCTCAAGTATGAAGGAAGCTAAAATGGCCAACAAGGAGGAAGAGAAGGCCCAAAAATCAAGAATATGGATTACCAAAAGACATATGATTGTACAAACTGAATTTGTCATTTTCTATAGACTAGCAAATGATGAAGTCATTGCTTTCTCCATATCGACAAATGCATGTTTGCTACTTCCATGATGAAGTTGCTACTTCATCAACATTCTTTGACCTAATTCTTTTAGGAGCCATAACTTTTGCATACAAACTCAAAACTAAATGTTTTTTTGAAATATTGCACAACTTTTCGAGAGGAATCCAAAAATGTAATCATATTCTTGACTTTTGATTCCATATAATCATTATTTTGCTCTTGCAACACAACTACATTTACTAGGCCCATAGTTGAAAATGATACCCCTCAATGGATAGGCAAAAGTGTTGTCACCCATAATCCCATGAAGATTGATGACCTCAAAAAGCCTTTTTGCCACTATGATAAGCATACAAAATGAATCATTCTTGGTGACTTGGTATTTGTTCCCTCTCTTCTAGAAGATTGCTTTCCTATTAGACAAATTGGGCTTGCCAAAAACAACTTCACTAATATCCATAGGAGCAACATCTATGATAATTTCATCAACAAATTTACGAACAACAAACTTCAACTTATATTTCCTATCAACAAGAATTTGATTACCTTCCTTAATCCAATCCAAACCATAGGGTTTAGCGTGTTGAAATGTCTTCAAACCAAATTTTGTTACCAAGCTTTGTGCAATCAAATTAGTTGAAGAGAAAGAAGCAAATAAAGCATCAACCTTAACAGCACTGACAAAAATCTTAATGTATAATAATGCTTCTTTGGCTACCAAACCAACCTTCTTAGTAGTGCAAGAAAACTTATAGTCCACCTTTCAAGTGTGTTCAATTTCCTTAACTTCTTTATCCTTGTTAATGGAGAGATTATAATTTTTTTACCCTTATTTTTCTACGGATTCTTTATTGGATGTAATTTTCAACATGACGACTCTATATGACCATCCCTACCACAATGAGTGTAGATTATTTTAGTACTTGTGAAATTAAATGTCTTATCCTTTTTAATTGCTTTAACTTCATTAGACTTGGAAGAGTTAGAACAACTATTTCTCTCAAGATAATCAACATGAGAATATGCCTCATCTATGTCAACTGGCTTGGATATAAACACATGCCTACAAACATGAGTATATAAACCTCCTATTTACTTCATTTAAATTTCAACATCAAGTACACCATTACCCAATTGTATAACTCTTTTATAGAATTTATTATTTTATTCTTGTACACTTTCTTACTTAAGAAATTGCCATTCCATTTTTTCTTCCTTATGAAATATCAAATAAAATTATTTCCTAACTAATTGCTTAAAATGATCCCAAGAACTTATTGAATCACTCTTTTTAAGGCCATGGAAAATAAGAGACTTTCAAGCCAAGCGCATGTTTAGCCAATTGTAGTCTAGCAAAAGAGATCTTTTGTTCAAGAGTTAAAGTATGCATGCTAAAACATACCTCAAGTTGGGTTAGCCAATTATCAAGCATCTCCTTGTCCACATCACCCTTAAATAGTGGTATCTTGATCATAGATTTAGTTTTGAATATGGGCTTATTTGGTAGGCTCTTCTACAAGGTCCATAGGTGTTTGTTCCTTCCTCCTTGTCTTGTAGTCATGTTTTGGTGATTGTATGATATTATATATTGTTTTGTATTGGTTGGTTATTGCTTGTGGATACCAACATACTAATATTTGGATACTTGTATTGTATTTTGGATATATATATTAAAATTAATCTTGTATAGTGCTTTCAACTTCATTGTTTTCATTTAAATGTTCTAATAGTTGAGTTAATTTAGTAATTTCAATATTTATTTAATGAATGATTAAATCATGTATTGTATTATTGTGATGATGTTGTAATTGAATGTTATTAACATGTGGATTAAATATATGTTGATTGATTGATTTTATTGTGCTTCGACTATCGTTAGGTATTGGACAGATACACGTAATGTTTAACTTGAATGTGCATGCACAAGTAAAATCTCAATTGTGGTTAATTGGAGACAAAATACATGGTTTGTTTGACATTGTAAACCCATCCTACTCAATGTAGAGTACCAGGAAATGTGATGTTGAAACTCATAAAGCCTATATCCAAATCAATTACAATTCTAGATCTGTATTGTGCTAGCGCAATAACATGTTTGCATTCTTGTGTGTTTTTTATTACTTATGTGCATATTGGTTGATATAAGTGAAATTGACAAATGGCTTAGTGAAATGTTAGAATGCATTTGAAATGTTAAGGGGGGCGTTTGGGATTAATATGGGGAATTTAAATGGATTTTTTATTTATTTTTGGACTATAGTAGGAGAAAATGATTTTTTAGTGATAAGAAGAGATGAAAAATATTAATTAAATAATTATGAATTATTTAATTAACATATGCATTGGGTGGAATGGTGGAATTTATTTGATTTGAGTCAATATATTATGTTGATGATAACAAAAGGTGGTTGTGACCATTTTCGGGTGTCTAAAGTCCTAATAGTTTTTGGTACGATCATCTCCACAATCATTAGGGTTATTCCATAAAGCCAAATCAGCAAGTATCTATCACAATAAAAAGTTTTTATAACCATCATATACAATTGTTTTCCTATATTTTGAGTTGAGCACCAACCTATCTTGTGGGTAGGAATTATAAGACGTGGTTGTTTAATACATACAATATATTTTATGTTTTCCCAATCCTATGTATTCAGACAAAAAGAATTTTATTATTACACAAAAGGTTTCAGTTCAAGTTCTGGTGGAATAAAAGCTCGGTAATTACTCTAGGGCAAAAATCTCAACATTTCAAGGAATAAAAAGAATGAGTTTATTAGATAGATCACATGTATGTACTCATAACATACATAAGATTAAACCAATTTGTTTAATTACCAAGGATAGGATCCATTGCAAGCTTGCCTTTAGAATTTAATTCACTGAAGGTAAAATACATAAATCTTGGATTGTAAATTTAATTATTATTAATTTGTTCTTGTGTGAAATAATGATGTTTTTTAAATAACAATGATTGCTAATATTTAGGAATTGTGATGTTCTAATTTAATTTTTGAATATTTGGCAAAAGGTTAAGGGTGAGGTTTACTTTGGTTTTAGGTTATTACAATAATAGCCATGGGATTCAATGTGATCAGGGAGGGAGGGATTGGAGTTTATTTGTTAAAAATTCCAATGACTGAGTTAAATGGAATCTATTACCAAGGTTGTTGGCATTTGATTAATTCATATACATTTGATGACATAAAAATGTTACAAGAGGATGAAAAGTTGAATATGATGGGTGTGAAAGTATACTTCAACCTTTTAGAACTTAGTGTACTTTTTAAAACATATTTGATAAAAAGTATCATGTGCCAAAAATAGAGACCATAAAGCATGGATGGAGGGATGCTTGTTTCACACCTCTAAGTAGTCAATTTTTTATTGATTTAAATATTTGAATGGTTATTTGCAACATTAATTTCTTAATTACTAATATTTGCACCCAAAAATGCACGGGTAAACCAATTTTAACCATAAAAAGAATTGGAAAAAATAATGAGACATCAAGGAGCACAAGGACATGCATTAGCTTTAGGAGAGAATAGGTTTACATGAATTAGAATATACACAACTAAAAATTAATTATGTTGGAACACATTTCAATTTAATTTAATACTCTAAGCTTGAAAACTAAGACATTGTCCTAGCATTAAATAAGGGTGGGCATAGAAGATGTTGCGATGTTAGTCTACACACAATGATCATTCATAGGATCGCCATGAGTCAAGGCCATAAATACTCTAATCAAGGTTCTTACAAAATGTTGAGATCCCACCCATCAAAGAAATTGATTAGATGGTTTGGCTCTAAATGTTACCCGTCAAGTTTATAATTTTTTGATTAAAGGGTAAAAGGAAGTTTTAAAAGGACCTGAAAACCTTTTACAAAGGTGGGGCAGTGGAACTGCAACCAAGCTACCACGCACAACAATGACCCAACAACAAAAGGGTCACCCAAAATTTGAAAGCGACTGGACCCTTATGCAACAAGGGCTTCGGCTGACAACAACTGAACACCAGCCAAGTCACAACCAAGCATACCAAAGAAGGACTGATTGCCTACACAACCCCAAGCGTTGTCCTAGAATCTCAAGCACCCTTGACCCAGGTGTGGGACTCACAGGCCTGATTAGGAAGACCACTCTTCTTTGAAAAATATTCCATGAAAAATCATTCTTGAAAGTCCTAGAATGAGGAGAGGAGAGGAGAGGGCTAGCCTCCATCATCGTCTTGAACTGAGACCCCATAGGTTCAAAATCATAATCTAGAGAAACCAAATGTTGGACAAAAACCTTTGATAGATCAGAAGCAATGGACCCACCACCCTTTAGTGTTAGGGGTAGGGGGTCCAAAAGTGGAGTCACCAATACTGGGCCTTGAGAAGAAAATCCATTGGGAAAAAATTTATGAAGTCGCAACATCTCCAAGAGGATCCAACTTAGGAATAGGGGCCTCTGAGGCCTCATCCAAAGATATGTCTTCCTCAGAATCATAAAAATCACCAACAATCAAATAATCATGGAGGGCATTCCTCCACCAAGTTGCCACACCCTTCTTGCAATGAGAACGAGGGAACTTTGAAGCAAGGTGTCCAATAGCAATACATCTCCTATAGTGAAATGGGAGACCCTCATAATTGAGCTTCTAATTATGAGATCTATCCCCTACTAGCAGGACAATATCCCTAGGCAGATCCTTAGAGGTGTCAATGTCCACGAGAATATGGTCATAGGTAGTGTGGTCAAAGTTTGAAGATGTTGAATCCTCTTGTAGAAAATGACCGAGAGTGTTGCCAATAGATTCAAAACATGAAACTTCCCAAAATTGGAGAGGGAGATTGGGTAGTCTAACCCAAACCTACATAATGCTTAGAGATTATGTTAAAGAGTTGAAAGAGGGAGACCATAGTTTGAGTGAGGGAGTTTTGTACCCACATCCAAACCCCACCATCCAGCACCAACTTCCTCTCATCTTTCGATTGAAAGGATGCAATGAAAAATCCCCTAGCACAAGTTATAGCTCAATCCTACCCTTAGTGAGAGGCCTTGAAGATTCCAAAATCTATTTATTCAAATCTAAAAGGGAAGGCAAAAAGAGATTGAACCTGCAAATGAGGGCTCAACATTTAAAGTATTTTTCATTATCAACCACATCCTTTCCATAGACGATGACAAGGGAGGATTGAGAATAAGAGAGGGGGTGAAGTTTTCCACATAGAAGAGGATGAGTAGATCCCGTCAAAAGGAACGATCCAAGAGCACCAATAGAGACCCCCACCTTAGCCATAACCATGTAGGATTTAGGGGCATCATGAAACAACTCTCTACCATCCATCACCACACCAGGAGAAAGAGAGGATGCATGAGCAAAGGCAAATCGCACAACAATATCCTCACAAGATCCCAAGACAACAAGGACCATAGCATCAAAGTTTGCTCCATCGGCCACCAAAGGTGGGAACGCCTTACCAATCCCAAGTGGCAGAAAATCCACCTTGGACAGGGCAAAGGAACCATGAGTGAGCAGGAAGTTCATTTCAAATTCTTAGCTAGAATTGTTGGTTATGTGCATCAAGTTTACAATATTTCAATAGATGTAAGATGACAATAAATATTTTCACATTAAATGATATCTTGGCTCTCTATATAATGTTTATTTTGAATAGATTCTTTCTATATAATATGATATGAATTATGATGTCACAACTCTATATACAATGTTTTTTTAATACAATCTTTCTATATAAATTTATCTTCCCTCATAGTAAGAATGGTTTGCCTCTAGATATAATATGATGGTTATATTTGAATAATGTTTGCTTTGAATAAGTCTTTCTAAAATTTTCACCATTTTACAATTAAAATAGTTAGATACAAGTATTACGCCCACCCTATTTTAATTTTAAAATCTCATGGGTTACAACAAACTTTGTCTTGACTCTTAACTCCAAGATTGATAATTGTCATAGTTTTTCTTATCCATCCTACATCGTCTTTCCATTCATTTGTGGAATCTAATGTCATACCAATATCAAAGGACTGCCAACAAGGACATTAAATCTAAGATTTTATATATAATTTTTGGAATAATTAAACATTAATCAATGGCTATATGCCCTTTGTTTATTTTACAAGTTAATTTTGTTGTTCCTAGCCAATACACAATTTGACATGGCCAAGTTTATATAGACATTTACATTTATGATTAAGGGATTTATTGCCATGTTTATTTCAAGTGATGATCTTGGAGAACTCATACATTAGTAACAGGTATAGTGAGAAAATATTTATTTTCCCCTCATTTCTGTATCTCATATAAGATTGTTATTATTTTTTATTATAATAAGCAGCTTACTGGAGCTGAACCCATAACAACCAAGGTCCTAAGGGTAGAAAGGGCACAATAGAATAACATCCAAGATGAAAGAGACCAACAACCCAAAAAGACAACCCAAATAGTGCATTAGACGCATACAAACAACAAAAAAACTAGATAGGGGATCTAAACAACATATCTCGAACAAGCAAACCTAACCCCTTTAACCCTAGGGTGCAACTCACCAAGAGATTTGGGGAGCCCTTTCTTTCTGCGCTGAACCACAGTCCAAGAAACCTCAGAGTCAAAGACCACAGAGCAAGGCGAGAGGGGGGATCCTCCCGAACAGCATCAACCAAGGAAGGCACCAACAAGGCCGACCCAAGAGAAGGCACAACTAAAATAGTGACCGAAGAAGAAGAAGAAGCATGACTTGAAGCCTCCATGCGTAGAACTACCAAGTCAGGCTTAGGAAGAACTGAAGGAAGATCAGAAGCTATAGTAGTAGTGATCTGGCTCGACACAGAAGGAGCCAACGTGGGGGTCGAAAGAGGATCGAAAGAATCTAACAACACCATGGGGTTCGCAGTAGCCGCCACCTCCCCCACCAAAACCGTTTCAAGAGGGAGCTCATCCTCTCGAGAGGAGTCATCCCCATAGGAGGAACCATCCTCCTGGGAAACACTGATGGTCAATTGATTCACAAGAGCATCCTTCCACCAAGTTGCAGCACTTTTGCGGCGCGATAGAGGACAACCAACAACCATATGACCGATAGAAAAACAACGATGACATCTGAAGGGGATACCCTCATAGTACAACGGTTGTTTCCAAGGCCGATCCCCAACCATCAAAACAACATCTCCAAAAATGGGTTTGGAGATATCAATATCTACCAAAATTTGGGCAACTGTGGAGTGACCCATTGAAGAGGTAGTTGCATCAACTTTCAGAAAATGACTATGGCATTGCCAATGCCCTCATAATAGGAATTCTCCCAAAACTGGAGGGGGAGATTCGAGAGACGCACCCAAATTGACTTGATATTAAGTGGCTCGGTAAGGGGGTTGAAAGTAAGAGTCCAGGGTTTAATGGAAAGGGAATGTTCCCCCCACATCTAGACCCTACCATCAAGTACTAAATCTCGTTGCTCGGAAGAAGCAAAAGTCACGATGAAAAATCCTCATGCACTAGGAAAAAGCTCAATCTTACCAGTAAATAGCAGCTTCCAAGACTCTATGACCCAATTGTGGAGGTTGGGCACAGAGGGCCAAAATTCATTGAACTTGTAGATAACACATGTGTTGCGGTAAAACTCTTCATTTTCTGTGACCTCAGGGCCACATACCACAACAGGGGAAGTACGGGCATAGGGGATAGGCCAGACCCCCTCCCCCCGAAGCACCATGTGCACCCAAACTAGCCACAGCCACAAAAGACTGCCGAGGGCCACCAGGAGCACGCTGCCCTAGAGCAGACATACCGGAACCAGCCTCAACATGCTTGCAAAGCGAACCAAAATTCACGTTATCCTTAGGAATACCTTCCCGTTTGAAGCCATGGCCCGTAGCCCCAGCACCCACTGCCACAGCATCCACACCCACACTGCCCTTCGCAAGCTCTGAAGCCCCTACACGCACAACTGTAGAGCAAACCTGCACAAGAACGTCTAACGGTCGCTCCTGCTCGACGATATTCAAATTTCCTTCATCCCACTTCATCTTCTTGTCCCAACCCAATAATGACTTAGCTTGTTATTGTTACACACATGAATCTTATAATATATATATGTATTGTATGGCTTCAAGTAGTTATTCTATTAATTATCCGCCTAAAATTTTAAATATTTAGATGATTCTATAGAAAACAATGTTACATTCATTATGGATGTGACCATTGCAATAATACATTAAAGATGGTGAACTATGGTGTGAGTTCAATGAACTTCCCTCCTAGTAAATTTTGAACTGGGATAGTACTAAAAAGTGGGTGCATGTTTTGAGAACTAAACATAACTAGATCTAAATAAAATTGAAAAAAATAGACCAAAAAACTTGAGGTACCCATAGATTGTGACCAATTTTAATGGTTTAATTTCAATTAACGATGAGCATTCATTGGTTGAGAATCACGATGAAATCTGGTTGAAATAGACATTTGTTACTATATTCAAACACCATAAACATTGCTATTGTTTCTGGAAAAACTATGTTTGCTTTTTTGTCTCGCAAACACAGTTTTTCCAGAAACAATAGCACTATCATCATGGACTGTGGAAATATCATGTCTACAACCATAAACATTGTTGTACAATTCATTCAATGAATTACTATGATCTTGTGTCCCAAAATGGGGCCCAATCCAAGTATTATTTTGGCACCTAATTCTAGTACTATTCCATGGGGCAAAAGTAAGGTTAAGTTTACTTTAACTTTAGATTTTATAAAATAATAGTTAGTGATCTAAATTAATAAGAAATTGAAGATGATTATTGGAAATACACATAATTAGCTGAATGACAACCATTGTTAGGGTGGTGGTTGTCTAATCAATTTATATACATTTGATGACATAAAAATGTCGGTTAGGTTTGTTTTGTTTGGGTAAGCCTTATATTATTATTTTAATATTATAGATTTAATATAAGTAGACAAGAAGTGTTAGAGTAGAAAATAATACAATGGTATAAAACTATATAGTTTATTTTTCAAAGGACCGTTTGACAAAAAAGGCATATGCCTGATTAACCTCTTTAAGTATTCTATATTTTTTCTTGATTTGAAGCTTTGCATTATTGTTTACAATTTCTTAATTAATAAGAAGGGTTAAATTGATGGCTACCTTGGCAACTTAGTCATTCTAAATGACACATAATGCACATGGTTTTAAGGTGTATTCTACATATGCTTGGAAGTATTTATCACATATATGAATTTCTTTAAGTATTCTTGTCTATGTACAATATATCGATGAATTAATGAACTAATTGAGGTACTAACACTACTTGTTTTATACGAGAGTTAAAGATTGGTACAATTTTCATCTCTTGGTATATATACAATTTTAAATTTACTATAATTTGAACATTGTATTGAGTATTGCTTTATTTCAGTTTTTGGTTCTATAACAATGCATGATTAAATAACTTTTAAAAAAACTAAGAAAACTTATATCATTCTTTTTTTGAATTGGATCAATTAATTATATTATTTATTAGATTCACTTTTGATTGTACTTTTCTTAGTTCATTGTTTATTTAATTCATATAGTTCCCTGATAAAAGTTATGTATATACATGTGCAAATTACTATTTTTCTTTATCAGCATGGTTCTCATTAAGATACCATTATATATGTTAGTAATCATTTATGTTTAGGGTTTTAAGCCAGGCTCCTTCCCAAAAGTCCAAAAAATTCTAACACTTTCGGCATCTGCAGTTGTAAAAAATGCAACAAATCAAGTTAAGGTGCAGGTGTCTTTGTATATACAAGGGTATTTGTATATACATGCAGGTAAAATATGCATTGGCGGGTCAGAAATCTCCATCACCCTTTGAAAAAATCAGTTAGATGCATTTCTGAATGCATATCGGGCTTAGAATGTGCATATACAAAGGGGGAATCTTTCGCAGATTCCCAAGAATATTCCCTGTTTGTATATCGGGTTACATGTATATTTGGTTTGTATGTTCAGACATACAACGGCTATGTGCAAGAGAAAAGATACATTGCAGGCATATTCTAGGAAAGATTCGTTGTTTGTATGCAGAGGAAATATACATTGCAGGTATACAAAGGGGAGTGCACATACATTTGCTACAGTGCAGTGGCGGAGATACATGTGGTAGGGCCCGCAGGTATATAGAAACTGTGAGGCCTACCTTTTTACATTACTGTTCATGAGACTATTTGCAGTGCCATTATTATTATTTATATGTTGAGAGACTATTGATCTTGAATCTTGTTTATTAAACCTAAATGATGTTGAAGAAAAATAATTGTGCAATGTTATTAGATGTTGTTTTTAGGAAAATGATGAATGGATATGGATCTGTATTATCATTTCAGTATGTTATATGGTAGTATGTTTAGGTATGCATGTATTTTAATTGCTTCGGCTATGATAACTCTAACAGACGCACCGAGCACGCTTACGCGTGCGAGGGAGGTTTTCGGAGTAGATAGGGGAAATTTTTTTGATATTTCATATCTTGACACATGTCATGTGTGGACATAACATGCGTGTTTGCGTGTTGTGAATGCATGTGAAATGTGGGCATGACATTTGGTATCAGCGCCAAGTTGTTTCAAATACTGGGCTTGTATGAGCACATTATTACTTCCGCGATTAAACTGACTAGAGTCTACTTCATTTGTAGGATGCCTCCCAGACGTGCTCGGCAACCACTGTCCTATCGCACTCCAGCCACTAGGGTGCACACTAATTGTTCAGCTGTGGGACCGGAACAGCCAGTTCCACCAAAACAGCCAATTATACAAGTTTAGCTAGTTTTACAGGCACAACTAGTTCCTCAGATACCGCAGGCACCACCAGCTCCACCAGAAATGGGACCACAGATATTACAAGCCATACAGGCTATCTTAGTTAGACTTCCACCGGTTGTAGTTGAGTCGCACATAGAGCCACGTGTGGAGCCCCGCGTAGAGCCGCAGGGGGTACCACGTGTGGAGCCTTATGTCAAGTTGCCTGAAGAGGTTAATTCGGCCGACAGGGGCCGTAGCAGGAGTCCCACACATCATGCCAGGCATGACGAGACAGAGAGAGTAGCACATTTTGGTCCCAGGCCTTATGAGCATCATACAAATGAGCCTATCAGGGGGCACGGTGATAGAGGAGATCCCATTAGGGATATATTAAGGTTGAACCCTCCTACTTTCATTGGAACCACAGAGGGAGCTGAGGCAGAGGCCTGGCTTATCAGTTTAGACAGGTGCTTCACGTTGCGTCCCTAAGAGGGCAACACGAAAGCCCGTGTGGCAGTACATTTATTACGGGATGCAGCAGCTACGTGGTGGCGCACTGAGGAGTGCAAGCGTCACCTTTCCATAGACACCCTCTCATGGGAGACTTTTATTGAGCGCTTCAACGCGCGATATCTATCAGACCACTACCGACAGCATCGCATAGACGAATTCCATGATCTACAGCAGAGGGGACTCTCGGTGGCACAGTATGAGAGTAAATTTACAGAATTATCCAGGTATGCGGAGTATCTCCATGACGAGAAACTCCTGGTGCATAAGTTCATCAGAGGTCTAAACCATAGTATAGCAGGACCTGTTCGGATGGCAGATCCCCAAACTTTGAGTGATGCTGCCGAGAAGGCTTACATTGCTGAGGAGATTCAGGGACGGGGGCAGAATTCTCGCCCTCAGTTCCAGGATCGAGGTTAGCAGCAGCATCAACAGAATTTTCGTAGGCCTCCACAGTAGCACCAGCAGAAATCTAGTCCCCAACAGAAGGTTCAGGGGGGCCAAAACCATGGATGGCAGCAGCAGGGATCTTCTGCGGAACCCGCAAGGTCTCAGCAAGCAAACAGAGATTCACAAGGGCCCATTGGACAAACTGGACAGCAGCAGTTGGGTAGGACTCAGTCTGTACAGTTACAGGCTAGGGGCCTGTGCTATGTATGTGGTGGGGTAGGACATTTTGCCAAGGAGTGTCCACAGGGATTTACAGCAGGAGGACAGCCTCATGCCGGAGGATCCGAGTTGATAGTTGGGGATGTGGTTAGATCTCACCACATGATGGCAGCAGTTGACAACTGCGAGGCCGAGTATCAGACCCCCATCCTTGAGACTACGAGCAGAGGTAAACAGGCAATTGGCTTTGGAGCCAATACGCATAATTGACTCGTCAGACGCTGGGCCTTCGAGATCGAGAGCTAGACCAGGTTAGGGCCTAGTGGGATAAGTAGGATGTGGTCACTGCAACATGGGAAGATGCAACGAGACTGAAGACGCTTTACCCTCACCTCTTTGATGACTTCCAAGAGGAAGTACAATCTTAGGGGGGGAGGATGTGAGGCCTACCTTTTTACATTACTGTTCATGAGACTATTTGCAGTGCCATTATTATTATTTATATGTTGAGAGACTATTGATCTTGAATCTTGTTTATTAAACCTAAATGATGTTGAGGAAAAATAATTGTGCAATGTTATTAGATGCTGTTTTTAGGAAAATGATGAATGGATATGGAACTGTATTATCATTTCAGTATGTTATATGGTAGTATGTTTAGGTATGCATGTATTTTAATTGCTTCGGCTATGATAACTCTAACAAACGCACCGAGCACGCTTACGCGTGCGAGGGAGGTTTTCAGAGTAGATAGGAGAAATTTTTTTGATATTTCATATCTTGACACATGTCATGTGTGGACATAACATGCGTGTTTGCGTGTTGTGAACGCATGTGAAATGTGGGAATGACAGAAACATGTTTGTATATGTTTGACATACAAGGCACATTATGCATTCCTCACATATTCTTTGAAGATTCCGCAGTTGCATAATGGGTTTATATGTTGTGTTGTATGTTTGCGGTTGTATATTTCAATATACAACCAAATATACATTCCTGAGATACAATTCGGGCCCGACGGATAAATCAATTCCAGTGTATAAAATTTGGGGTCCGAACTTGTATATAAGGCGATTGTATATGCATATGTTCATGCATATACAAGGGCGAAAAGGCAAAATGGTGAAGGCGGAAAGTCAGCGATGGAGGATCAAGGTGCCTATGTGGCATGATATTATTGGTTCGTGACTTTTCAAAGGTGTTTTGAGCCGCAGATCACAACGATGGATTTTGGATCGACGGCCATGCTTTGAGACCGCAGCGAAGGTTTTTTCCTGAGTGTTTGAAGTTATTTTTTGAGCGGGAAACAACAGAGGCACGCTGTTGCTGCATTTCAGAAGGGGCTGTGGGTAGTTGAGGCTTTAATGGCAGATTGTGCAGCGGTATGGGTCGATGATGGACAGGTCAAACACCTTTTTTATGATGCAAGTCTTTGAGCGGCGGCTCAAATCCTTAGCATACCTATTCCTTTCTCTTTGTCCCTCTGCAGCATTCTATTTTGAGCGCCAATCTGATCATGCATTGTATCTGGTGGATTTTTGATTAGCCTTGTAATTAATTTTGCTGAGTTCACGGTTTTGCTATAAAAAGCAAACTGTGTTACTCTTTTGTTGTTGTTGAAGACCTGGGCATTTTGTGTAAATAATGAAGAACATGGCATGATCCTGGGTTGTTCTATCTCATTCTCGAGTTTATGAGTTGCATCATGAATGTATTTTGCACGTATGTTCAGTTTCATGTTGATATAGATGAAAAATGCTCTTATGCATGTGTTTATCTGTTTGTCTCCTTCGCTGCATGCATTTCCTTCTTTTGAATCTGGCTGCTAAGGGTTTCTCAGATTCTAGGGTATAAGTTTCTGTATCACATGCTTCATCTCTAACTTCCATTCAAGGAGTGGATTAAATTGTTTTAGGTTAAGCATGGAGAAGGTTGTTTGTCAGCATGGATCTCTGTAAGTAGAGGCAGCTAAATACCCATTCTTGGGTGATGTTTGTAAGGCAAGCATCAATCCAACCCCTTGAAACTCGAATGCTAGTTTTAAACCATCTGTTGCATACGTCTAGTTGACTCCTTGCCCTGAGATAGGCACCGGTCTGCTCCTGGGTTAGTAATTATGACCCAAAACTCCTTGTCTTGCATCCAAATCATCATATCCATCTTTCCATTATCCCAACCTGTTAGTTGTAGGAGTAGGATTAGGAACCCCTACATACTCTCATACCTGACTAGACAAATATGTCCAAGAATGTTGCCAACCTTGTGATTTATCACACAAATCTTGGTCCACACATGAGAGTATTCTGCCTATTATTACAAAGTTAAATCTTTCTGTCATTTGGAGAGTAAATGTCAAATCTTTAGCAAATAGGGATACCCCCCTTGGTGCGGCAGAACCAGAAGTGAAGGGGAGGCAGCTCACGCAACCTCCTGTAATCTATTGGCTGAATCTGCCTGTGCATTGGAATTGGCAAACCCTCTACCGATTTGGAGAAAATAACCAACAGAATTGGTGACTCTGTTGGGGATCGAATGTGAAAGTGTTATCCTACAATCTCTGGTGAGGTTTTGCCCATCCGAGTCACCAACAATATATATTAAATTTTGGCCAATTGTATTCTTCCAAGAAACTCTTCCTCTTTAAACATATTTTGAAACATAAATTATATAGTACATTTAAATTTAAATTTACCTCCTCTAATAAAGGGTCGGGTGTCAAGTATGGACAAGATGGTAAAATGATCTCTAAGGAGGAAGCTAATCAACTTAATTTTGGCATAGCTGCGCGAGGGGACCTGACTCAATTCGTGGTGTCTTTCAAGATCATCATAATCAATTGTTGTTGCTAATAGCTTTTGAATTTAGAAAAGAAATCAATAATCAAGTTGAAGGACATACAATACAATGAAAATTATAGAAAGGATGGAAGAAACTTGTAGTAGTGGGTGATTCACAAATTATCATAAATGCCCTAAACTCCAAGAAATTAAGATCTTGGAAGTTGAAAGGAATATTAGAAGAAACAAAACAATTATTTTAGTTATATGAGGAAATGCCATTTTTACATATACATAGAAAAGGAGATAAGGTGGTTGATTGTGCTACAAACATAAGTTTCGAAACAAACAAAATCAAAAGAGAGAAATATTATCTAGTAAAAAAACAAGTCTCATAAAATATTTAACAAAGCTTGGAAAGCCTGGTACTGGGCACCATTTCAAACAATTAAGAGTATCACAAAGCAACCTCTAGTTGAGGTATTCATCACACCTTATATAATGATTGCATTTAATATCACAACCCTAGGTGGTAGTGCCTTACACAAAACTTTCATGAAACATTAAGTTGCATGGAGTGTAACATAATAAACCATAAGTAGGGTAAGATTTAAGTCTCTTCTAGTTTAGTTCATTGATGACCATTGAAGAAGGTCATATAACAGAAAAGGTCAACTAAAATGACTATTCTTGCTTGAGTTGCAAGAAAGCAAAAAGCAAGATGCAACAAGCATCCAATCCTCCTCCACTCAGTATATTAATAAAAGAATTCACAACCTTATATGTGAATTTGGATTAACAGATGTGGGTTGCCACAAAGAAAATGGATGGTGTAGAAATTGGAAACATTTATAGACTTCTGATTGAAATGGTTTTTAACCCTAAGCAGTCTATTGGCAAGCAAAATATGTCCAATGTGCCTAAAATTTTAAGGTCATGTACATATATGTGTTAAATGAAGAAAACAAATAAAGACTAAAAGTAAATTATTAAATCGAACACATACACACACATAATAGATGCAAGAAAGAAGAACCAAGTTTTTTAACGTGGTTCACCAAATGGCTATGTCCACGTAGAGTAGGGGATAGCTTTGTTTCTATTAAATCCAAAATAATACTTTGTTACAACATATCACAGCTATATACTCATCCTACAACAATATACACTCCACTTCCCTCAATGTCTAACAATAGCCAATTAATAATAACCTCCGAAAGACACTATTTTTAACCCCAACATGGGAATACCAAAAAATAAAGAGAGCAGTGGTCGTTACATCAAGAGGGAATATGAGAGGTGGCTGAAGCGTTACACCAACAATAAAGATTGGACTACAATAAAGATAGGTGTTACATCAACAATCTCCCACTTGAAGTCTAATCCTGGCTGCAAGAGAGTTGTGCAGAGATAACCCCAAATCCAAACTTATTGTCACAACTTGACAATGCCAAGAGAAGTCCTACAAAACTCGAACTTCTCCCTTGGAACAATCTTCGTCAAAGCATTCGCCAGATTCACTTTCATGTCAATCTTCTTTACCTGCAACTTACCCTCTTCAAGTACATGTCGAATAAAATGATATCGCAACTCTAAATGTTTGGTTCGATTATGAAAAATAGAGTTCTTTGCCAAGTGAATAGTGTTGTTGCTATCACAAAACAGAGTAAAAATAGATTGCTTACACCGCAATTCCCCCAATAACCACTGTAACCATATCATCTCCTTTGCTCCTTCAGTTAGAGCAATGTATTCGGCCTTAGTTGAAGAGAGTGCAACTATCTGTTGCAAACGTGAAACCCAACTAATTGCAGCCCCAACAAATGTAAACACATAACCTATTGTAGACCTCCATTTGTCCAAGTCTCTGACCATATCAGAGTCAACATATCCCCGTAGCTGAGTATCATGTCCGCCAAAACACAAAACATGATTTGAAGTACCTCTAAGATACCAGAATATACACTATACCGCCTGCCAATGAGGTTTACTCAGATTGCTCATAAATATGCTCACAACTCCCATTGCATGGGAAATATTTGGATGAGTACAAACCATTGCATACATGAGACTGTCAACTGCAGATGAATAAGGAACACCCTTCATGTGTTCTTGGTCTTTGTCAGTTTTAGGACACATAGCTAATGACAAATGAAAGTGATTAGCTAATGGAGTGCTAACAGGCTTGGCATGCTTCATGTTGAACATGTCCAAGATTTTGTCAATATACTTTTCTTGAGACAATCTGATTTGTCTCTTCTGTCTATTGACAGGCTCTCATGAGGTCCTAATACCTTAATTGAAAAATATCAATTTATCGACTGGGGTAGTGTCCGAGGCTGTATGCAATAGAGAGTTTGGATATCTCATTGAGAAATAATTTTTTAGTTCCTTTAAAAGATTGAAACAATAGTTATATCCTTCTACAAAAAGCATTTGAATTATATACTAAAAAGCATGAAAACTCTATACTAGAAAGCATATAAACTCTACACTAGAAAGCATATAAACTCTTCACTAGAAATTCACAAATGCAACTTTACTCGAATTTTGAACAATGAGAAATTCTATACCGCACAAAACATTCTAACTTTAAACAACAATTTAACTAAGGTAGCTGCGCCGGAAACATTTAAACAACACAGAGAGTTCTTAAAAAGTAGTACACAACAGTTTAACAGAAGCAGATGCTCCGAAAACATTTAAACAACACAGAGAGTTCTAAAACAACATTTAAACAACACACCCTGCAAGTTCACAATAGAAAACTAAACATAAAATAACTTCAGTTGAATGAAACATCCACAGAAATGAAAGTACTTATCTATTCTATAGTCCTGCAAGTGTCCAGCTCTTGGGATAAATTTCTCTTTAACTCAGGTCACATTCGATCATTTCCATAGCAACATGGTAACTCTATTTAGATCTTTATATTTCAAAAGAAATTACTCAGAACAACACTATTTGCATTCATGGAGAAAATTGCAGTACATAGCTCTGATTATTTTCAAAAACTTAGGGATTGATTCCCATCCATCCATAGTATGATATTTATATCCATGTTTTAAGCACAAATTAAAACTAAACTACATTCGAACTCCTAAATTTTAGATGGCAGGAAAATGCCACTTGAAAAAATCTTATAACTGAAAAACATAATCTTAACTACTGATGTCTTTTAAAACATAAAGAGGGCTCCGAGTGGAGCCATAATGTCTGATGCAGAGCCAATACTCTGTCATACAAACTGATTGGCGAGAGGGTGGTCCATGTCTTGGCGATCTTCTCTTTATCGGCCAAACATTCCCCGTCGGCCACCTTGCTTTTTATCTCCCGACGTTCAACTCTCCTCGATGTATGTCTTCAACTTTGTATCTACCAAAAGATACATTCTTGATGTACATTCAGGATATACATTTGCGATATACAATTGCAATATACATTCAACCACACTCGTCGGCGGGACTCTTTGCATCGGTCAACCCAAAGTCTTTCCTGCTGATACCCTAAGCCTGTTCGATGACATGTATTTTCGGTGTGACCTTCCTCGTCGGTGAGTGCTTTGTATGTGCTCCCGATACATCGATAGAACAACTTGTATATACTTTCGCCGACTTGCGATCACCGGTTTCCTTCACCATCGCTGTTGGTCACCTCTTGCATCCAACACAATGTATGTACACAATGTATATTCTCAAGATACATTCAGAAGATACATTTGAAACATGCATTCAGAATATGCATTTGGAACATAAATTCAGAATATGTATTCGGTGAGATTGACCGTTGACTTTCCTTGTATCATACGAAATGCACATTCACCACATACAACCGCAATATGCTCTTGCGAGATACACATGAACATACAACTGCGGGATACACATGAAATGAACCCCGACATACATTAGCGATATACACACAGAATGTATACCTGACGAAACAACACGAATCTTCACCGATCTGAACCTCTGCAAACCCTGTAGCTTCACAGACCCGTTTCTCCAACAATCTAGCACATGACAAATGCTAGGATCTATCAATGCATCTTGTACACGATCCTGCAAACACAAATGAACAAAATGAAAAACACAAAAATGAACTATACAACCATTCCACCGATTTCGAAGAAATCTAACCGGTGGAATTGATTAAGAATCCATCTCGGCCACAAAATAGTAAATTGATTGCACGGAGAAAACCTAATGAAATCGAATGACAGAAAGATACACAGAACAAGACTTGTTTATTATGCCTTTCAGAAAATGTGCATACACAGATGCTCTGTTTCACAATCGCAAATAACACTAATCTCTGATCTCTATTACAACTTACTACGTCCCTTTTACATTTGATCTGTCTCTGGCTATTTATCTACTTGCCCAGAGTAGTACCATCCTGATAGTACCAACATGACTCCAAGTGGCTAGGAGACAACCGTCTAACAACCTCCTAACTGCCTAACAAACTTTGTGATTATGGTGCAGGTGCACCTAACCCACAGTGGCCTCCATGAGGCATTAACTGTTTAAAGTTCATTTTATTGTTTTCAATAAGGTCCTAAGTTGACCATTCATTGTAATAAGGTCTGTTTGACCAATGCATGCTATTTTTAGTTGTATTTAGGTTTATGTTGTAAGTCCCACGGGACACTTGTCGAGCTGTAATCTTGAAGGTTGCAGGTAGTTAGAGGTTGTTAGTCGGTTGTGATCTCCCAGCCACTTGGAGCCAATTCAGTACTACCAAGGGTAAGTGGATAAATACCCCAATGCAGATCGAATGTGATTAGTAGTTGAGATCATATTATATTCAGTTGTAGTTGAGTGAGAAACAGAGCATTTGTATTCACATTTTCTGGAAAGGTATAATAAAATTATGTGTTGTGCATCTCTCTGTCTTTCGATTCAAATTCATTGTACAATCAACTTGCTGTTTTGTGGCTGGATGGATCTCTTAATACATTCCACTGGTTAGATTCTTTGAATTGATGGATTGGCTGTGTACATATCGATTTGTGTTTTTGTGTTTTCTATTTTTTTTTATGTTTGTAGGATCGGGTGCAGTATGCTTTGAAAGATCCTAGCACCGTCATGTGCTAGGTTGAAGAAGTCAAAGATCTGTGTTTATCTAATGGAGAAATGGATATGAGAAGTTCAGGGTTTGCAGAGGTGCAAACAACGAAGATTTGAGTGGTTTTCCTGAAGGTGCATTTTGTGTATATATCACATTTGTATGTCGGATACACATTCTGTGTATATCGTTGTTGCCTGTTAAAGTTTGCACATCGCAAGGCATATCGGGTTTCACTGGAGGCTTGTATGTCTCGATTGTATGAAGTAGAACGTGAACATACAAGGGAAATGTAGGCTAAGAGGTTTGGCTCTGCATCATAGTGGTATCAGAGCTCAACAAAAGATTTGGGTGGAAAATTGAATTGAGGATCTGTAGGAGTATTGGCGTTTGGGTGTTGTCTGTGAATGTTTATGTCAGACAAAGAAAGCAATATCGAGGCGGAGAGGATGCCTCCCAAAAGCATGTCGCATGACGCCATCAAGAAGCTGATCGAGGAGATGCTTGAGTCCAAGTTGGGAGAGTTCAAGCAGACCAAAAGCAAAGATAAGGAAGCTGAAAGTGACAGCGATGAAGGCAATGCAGAAATTGCTGAAAGCAGTAAAAAGGCAGAGGAGATACCAGCAGAACAGAAGGCATTTTTAAATGCATTAAAGTCAATCAATAGGGACACCATAGATGGGTTACCTATGTATAGTGGAAATATGGAAGCTGAAGAGGTGATTGATTGGATTGAGGCATTGAACAATCATTTTGACTATAAAGAAATCCCTGATGATAAGAGGGTTAAGTTGGCAAAGGCAAGATTGCAGGGATCTGCTCTTGCATGGTGGAATTATGAACAAGGAGAGAGAGTCAAGGAGGGGAAGAATATGATAACCTCCTGGGAAAGGATGAAGACCAAACTCAAGGCACAGTTCTTACCCCTGGACTATGATGTGCAGATGTATAAGAAGTTTCATAACCTCAGGCAACGAGACCTTGATGTGAATGCATACACACAAGAGTTTCATAAACTTAGTCTCAGATCAAAGAGACAAGAAGAAGAGTCAGAGAAAGTGGCCAGGTACTTGAATGGCCTGAGGATGAACATCCAAGATGAGATCAACATTTTAGCACCAAAAACAGTGAATAAGTGTTTCCCAATGGCCTTAAGAGCTGAAGAGAAGCTGAAGAGAAAAGGTGAGCAGAACAATAGAGGAAGAGGTGACAAAAATTTTAGAGGCAGTTTTGGAGGAAGAAGTCCTAACCAGAGACCTAGTGGTGAGTCTAACCAGGAAGAGACTAGTAAAGGACAAGAGCAGTCTAATTTCAGAAGTGGATGGAAAGGAACAAGAGGCAGATTTGGAGGTGGTAGAGGTTCTAATGTTTTCACTGGGAGATGTTATCATTGTAATGAAATTGGTCATCCATCATTCAAATGTCTAGAAAGGCAAGGTTCATCATCAAGAGGTGATAGGACTAATGACAAGAGGGTTCAATTCGTGCAAGAAGAGGAAGTAAGTGAAAGTGTTAACCTTCCAATGAGAAGTGCAAACCCAGTTGAAGGTGGAGAATCATTGATGCTAAGGAGAACACTCTTGAAGACATTCAAGGACATGTTACAAAGGAGAGCACTTTTCAGGACCAAATGCAAAATCAAAGGTAAACTATGCAAGGTAGTAATAAATTTTGGTTCAACAGACAATATGGTATCTCAGGAAATGGTGGATAAGTTGCAATTGGAAAGGATTCCACATCACAATCCTTACAAAGCATCTTGGGTAAGTGATAGTCAATCACTTTTGGTATATGAACAAGCATATGTTGATTTTCAGATTGGAGAATATCAGGATAGAGTTTTGTGTGACATATTGCCCATGGAATGTTGTCACCTACTTTTGGGTAGGCCATGGCAATTTGATAGGAGAGCATTGTATGATGGGTATGCTAACACCTATATCATCAAGAAGGGTGGGAGAACTTTTGTGATGACACCATTGCAGGAGGATGCTGAAGCAAAGCAAGCAGCTAAGATTATTTTGGTGGGTAAGAAAGAGTTTGTGAAGATGCCTACAACAGAGTCAAAGGAAGTAGAGGATATCTCAAGGAGTGGAGATCACAGTTTGAAGAAGGGTTCAGATCTGACTGACAGAGTTCAGGTGGATTAGCCGAAGGTCCAGAAGCAGGTTTGTACACAGCCACAAGCTGATTCGAAAGACAAGGATGCAATCATAGTAGGGACTATTGTTTTATCCTCTAAGAGTTGAAAGGCAAGCACATTCTGCCATAGTAGTACATGAGGTTTCCAATGCCGATGTTCAGACAGAGATGATGGTCAACAAGAATGATCAACAAGGTGTGAGAAGAGCCTACAGTGCTAGGCATGAGTATTTGGTTACATGGCAATAGACTGCAACACAGAGCTCATGGGGCAGACATGAGACAACAGAAGATAAAGGTGGATTCAGTCAAAGACTTAACTCATGGGACATGAGTTCTTTTCAAGGTGGGGAGTATGGTGCAGGTGCACCTAACCCATAGTGGCTTCCATGAGGCATTAACTGTTTAAAGTTCATTTTACTGTTTTCAATAAGGTCCTAAGTTGACCATTCATTGTAATAAGGTATGTTTGACCAATGCATGCTATTTTTAGTTGTATTTAGGTTTATGTTGTAAGTCCCACGGGACACTTGTTGAGCTGTAATCTTGAAGGTTGTTAAGCAGTTAGAGGTTGTTAGTCGGTTGTGATCTCCCAGCTACTTGGATTAATCTCCCAGCCGCTTGGAGCCAATTCAGTACTACCGAGGGTAAGTGGATAAATACCCCAGTGTAGATCGAATGTGATTAGTAGTTGAGATCATATTATATTCAATTGTAGTTGAGTGAGAAACAGAGCATCTATATTCACATTTTCTGGAAAGGCATAATAAAATTCTGTGTTGTGCATCTCTCTGTCTTTCGATTCGAATTCATTGTACAATCGACTTGCTATTTTGTGGCCGGATGGATCTCTTAATCCATTCCATCGGTTAGATTCTTCGAATCGGTGGAATGACTGTGTACATATCGATTTGTGTTTTTATGTTTTCTGTTTGTTTTTTTATGTTTGCAGGATCGGGTGCAGTATGCTTTGAAAGATCCTAGTGCCGTCATGTGCTAGGTTGAAGAAGTCGAAGATCTGTGTTTGTTTAAGGGAGAAATGGATCTGAGAAGTTCAGGGTTTGCAGAGGTGCAAACAACGAAGATTTGAGTGGTTTTCCTGAAGGTGCATTTTGTGTATATATCACATTTGTATGTCGGATACACATTCTGTGTATATCGTTGTTCCCTGTTAAAGTTTGCACATCGCAAGGCATATTGGGTTTCACTAGAGGCTTGTATGTTTCAATTGTATGAAGTAGAACGTGAACATACAAGGGAAATGTAGGCTAAGGGGTTTGGCTCTGCATTAGATTACAGATCGACAAGTGTCCTTTGGACTTACAACATAAACCTAGATACAAACTAAAATGACACGCATTGGTCAAATAGACCTTATTACATGAATGGTCTTATAGGACCTTATTGGAAACAACAAAATGTACATCAAATAGTTGAATGCCTCATGGAGCCCACTATGGATTAGGTGCTTCTGCACCATACACCCCACTGAGAAAAGAACTCATGCCCCATGAGTTAAGTCTTTGTTTTGCTCGACCTTTATCCTCTGTTGTCTCATGTCTTCCCCATGATCTCTAGACTGCAACCTGCTTCCATGGAATCAAAGACTCATGCCCAGCTTTGTGTGCTCTACTCACACCTTGCCATGAGTGACTGCTTGCCACCAGACCTACCCTTTGCTTGCCATTCTATCTTACTATCATCTCTGTCTGAACACCTGCATGGGAAACCTTGGGTAATGCTTCTTGTACTGCTGCTATGGCAGAATATGTTTTCCTTTCAACTCTTGGTGGCTCTAGAGGACAAATAATGGTCCCTACTATGATTGCATCCTTGCCTTTCCAATCAACTTGTGGCTGCTTGCAGACCTACTCTTTGACCTTCTGCTGATCCATCTGATCTCCATCACCAAAAACTGAAATCACCTTCAAACTTTGATCCTTAGCAAATCCACTCCTTGAGGTATCCTCAACTGTCCTTGTCCCTTCTGCATTAATCTGCACAAACTCTTTCTTTCCCATCAAGATGACCTTGGCTGCCTTCTTTGCTTCAGCATCCTCCTGCAATGGTGTCATCACAAAAGTTCTCCCTTTCTTCTTGAAGGTGTAAGTGTTAGCATATCCATCATATAATGCTCTCCTATCAAATTGCCATGGCCTACCTAAAAGTAGGTGACAACATTCCATGGGAAAAATATCACATAAAACCCTATCCTTATAGTCTCCAATCTGAAAATCAACATATGCTTGTTCATATACCAAAAGTGATTGAGTATCACTCACCCAAGATGCTTTGTAAGGATTTTGATGAGGAATCCTTTCCAGTTTCAACTTATCCACCATTTCCTGAGATACCATATTATCTGTTGAACTAGAATCTATTACTACCTTGCATATTTTACCTTTGCTTTTGTAATTGGTCCTGAAAAGAGCTCTCCTTTGTAGCATGTCCTTGGATGTCTTCAAGAGTGTTCTCCTTAGCATCAATGCTTCTCCATCTAGAACTGGGGCTGCACTCCCAATTGGAAAGTTAACACTTTCATCTACCTCCTCTTCTTGCACATATTGAACCCTCTTTTCATTCTTCCTATTACCTCCTGATGATGAACCTTGCCTTTCTGGACATTTGAATGCTGGATGACCAATTTCATTACAATGATAACATCTCCCAGTGAAAACATTAGAACATCTACCACCTCCAAATCTGCTTCTTGTTCCTTTCCATCCACCCCTAAAATCAGACTGCTCTTGTCCTTTACTAGTCTCTTCTTGATTCTCATTGACTTGTCTTGTTGTAGGGGCTGATCCTCTTCCCCTTATATTGCTGCCTCTTCCCCTCATGGACTTGTCTTGTCTCCTTTTCATCTTCTCCTCAATCTTGATTGCCATTTGATAACATTCTTCTACACTCCTAGGGTTAGCCAAAACTAATTCATCTTGTATGTTCAATCTCAAACCAGCCAAGTATCTAGCAACCTTTTCAACCTCATTCTCATGATGACCAGACCTCATACTCAATTTATAAAATTCCTCAGTATATGCCTTCACATCCATTTCCTTTTGTCTTAAAAATTGAAGCTTTTTAAACATTTGAACTTCATAATCCTTAGGTAAGAATTTACCTTTGATTCTTGCTACCATCTTGTCCCATGAAGAAATCTTTGACTTACCCTGCTTTCTCCTCTCTGATTGTATGTAATCCCACCATACCAAGGCATGACCTCCCAATTTGGTCTTTGCAATCTTTACTTTCTGCTCCTCAGGAACCTCCTCACAGTCAAAATGATTATCTAATGCAGCAATCCAATCAAGTAACTCTTCCTCATTTAAACTTCCACTATACTTTGGAACATCAATCTTTACCTTAGGTTTGTCATTCTTGGCTGCCCTTAACAGTTTTGCAAATCTCTGATCTTCAGGATCCAGATCTTCATATACATCTTCATACTCTTCACCATCCCCTTCTTCTGGTTCACTTTCTTCCACTTCCCTTCTTTTGTTTGTCTCCAAGGCTGCAAGCCTAGCTTGAAGGGCTTCTGCAATCTCTTTCATCTCCCTCATCTCTCGAGCATGCTTTTCCTTCATCTCTTGCAATTCTCTAGTAGTGCCAGCATTTTTCGGAGGCATCTTGCTAACTTGTTACTGCAACTTCTCGATCCTTCTACTTTTGCCTTCTCAATGACAGAACCGAGCACACAACTGCCCAGACCTTTTGCTGGGCTCTGATACCACTATGATGCAGAGCCAATACTCTGTCATACAAATTGATCGGTGAGAGGGTGGTCCATGTCTTGGCGATCTTCTCTTTATCAGCCAAACATTCCCCGTCGGCCACCTTGCTTTTTATCTCCCCGAAGTTCAACTCTCTCCGATGTATGTCTTCAACTTTGTATCTGCCGAAAGATACATTCTCGATGTACATTCAAGATATACATTTGCGATATACAATCACAATATACATTCAACCACACTCGTCGGCAGGACTCTTTGCATCGGTCAATCCAAAGTCTTTCCTGCCGATACCCTAAGTCTGTCCGATGACATGTATTTTCGGTGTGACCTTCCTCGTTAGTGAGCGCTTTGTATGTGCTCCTGATACATCGATAGAACAACTTGTATATACTTTCGCCGACTTGCGATCACCAGTTTCCTTCACCGTCGCTGCCAGTCACCTCTTGCATCTAACACAATGTATGTGCGCAATGTATATTCTCAATATACATTCGGAAGATACATTTGAAACATGCATTCAAAATATGCATTCGGTGAGATTAACCGTTGACTTTCCTTGTATCATACGAAATGCACATTCACCACATACAACTGCAATATGCTCTTGCGAGATACACACGAACATACAACTATGGGATACACATGAAATGAACCCTGACATACATTAGTGATATACACACAGCATGTATACCCAGTGAAATAACACGAATCTTCGCCGATCTGAACGTCTACAAACCGTGTAGCTTCACAGACCTGTTTCTCCAACAATCTAGCACATGACAAATGCTAGGATCTATCAATGCATCTTGTACGCGATCCTGCAAACACAAATGAACAAAATGAAAAACACAAAAATGAACTGTACAACCATTCCACCGATTTTGAAGAAATCTAACCAGTGGAATGGATTAAGAATCCATCTTGGCCACAAAACAGTAAATCGATTGCACGGAGAAAACCTAATGAAATCGAATGACAGAAAGATACACAAAACATGACTTGTTTATTATGCCTTTCATAAAATGTGCATACACAGATGCTCTGTTTCACAATCACAAATAACACTGATCTCTGATCTCTATTACAACTTACTACCCCCCCTTTACATTCGATCTGTCTCTGGGTATTTATCTACTCGCCCAGAGTAGTACCATCCTGATAGTACCAACATGATGCCAAGCGGCTGGGAGACAACTGTCTAACAACCTCCTAACTGCCTAACAAACTTTGTGATTACAAATCGACAAGTGTCCTTGGGACTTACAACATAAACCTAGATATAAACTAAAATGACATGCATTGGTCAAACATACCTTATTACATGAATGGTCTTATAGGACCTTATTGGAAACAACAAAATGTACATCAAACAGTTGAATGCCTCATGGAGCCCACTGTGGATTAGGTGCTCCTGCACCAATGTCTTTGGGTAACCAACAGAAATAACATAACTTAAAACAGAGCCTTCAATTAATGCATGCCTAAAATTTCTGGCGCCCTCAACTTCTGGCGCACACGACCTCAGCTGCATGAAGTCCACTTCTCTTGTAGGCAATGCATTACCCTGCACAATTACCCAACTCTACATGCCATTATATCAACATTTAAAAGCTAATTTCAAGCAATTTAGGAAATAAAGATTTGTACAACATTTCATTAAAAATAGATAAATATTGCTTATAAAAACAAATAAATTTGCAAGGCTAGGGAATTGGGCAATGCAAAAAGGGTTATTTGTTCCATCAAAGAAATGTTGTTGATTATACCTCATCACCGTCCCCTTCCTAACTTTGAGCAAGTCCTCCTGCTCTCTGATGCATCCTTTGTCTTTCTGTCTCTCTTTTCCTATTTAATTCATCAAACTTTGAACTCAGATCATATATTTCATCTGCCTCCTCATCAATATGGTCAAGGACCTTCAGAAAGCCTTTGTGTAGTTTGATTCTTAGCTGCCAAGTATGTAGGTCCCTAGGATCTTGTTCTTTAACCACTAAGACTGCAGGGGGTGGCTGTAAAAGTAGTGGAGGCCTGTATCTCATCCCTATCAACTTAGTTTTTAGTTGCTGAAGAACCTCTGTCAATGCCTCAGCTCTTTTGTATGACCATCTGAGGTTAGTAGGGGAAATCATCTCTCTCCTTTTAAAATACATTGGCAAGGGGGTATACCTTTCTTCATAGGCATTCCAAGCTCTGTCAATTAACTGTGGTCCATTAATCTTGAAATCTTCAAAGTAGATCCTAATACTTTCATTGTATTTCTCTTTCATATGTTTATAACTCTTAATTCTTCTGAACTGGGCTTTGAAAGAAAAAGGCTTCTGATTGGTTATCTCATGTGTAGTCCCACAGTTCTCTCTGCATGAAGATATTCTCTAGTTCTGTCCTACCACTGAATTTGATTTTGCATATTTGACAAGAATGCCCTTAACTAAACTTCCCACACAAACAAATTGATGAAGAAATCATTAGGCTTTTTGAGAAACAGTTTACGAATGAAAAACTCACATAACAAATTTTTTTGCATAGGAGATGCTTCTTTAAATGCTTCAAGGAACTGCTGGTAATCAGGGTCATGTGGTAAATTGCAAGAGATTCTTGGGAGCTTCCACCTTAATAGGTGTTCATTAAGGAACATAGAATACAATCTGGATGGTTTCCTACAGGCCAGTAATAACTCTCCAATTTGGCATGCATCCATCTTAGCCTGATACAATCTATCATAAGATTCTTTCAACAATACTATTTCTTTCTTAAGTCTAGCATTTTCATCTCCAGATTGCCTTAAGAAATAGGATTGCTCCATCCACTTGGTTAACATGGAAGGAATGTGGATCTAAAACCATTCCATCTTAGTTGGTTCGATTTGAACCTCCTTTGATTCCACAATTGGCCTAATATTAATTTCCTATAAATCTTGCTCTAGTTCAACAGTTCTACTTACAACTTTATTTAGTTCTAATTTATGTTTTTCTTGCTCCTCTGCAAATGTCTTCAGACACTATTTCAAGTTGAAGGTTAGATTCTTAATTTGTCTATCTCTTTTAGATAGACTATCCAGATAATGTTTATCTCTTTCTTCAACTTGCTGTAATTGGGATTGCAGTTCTCTAATGGTTTGATCCCTTTGTTCCATAAGATCTTTTTGTTTCTCTATCTCCTGCTGCTGTTTGCTTAATTGCTCTTCATTCAATTGTATTTTTTTTCAACTGCATAATTTTTGCTTTTAATTTCTCTGTTTCCAGTGTCATATATTCACTTTTGTTATCCTCTGCATCTGTAGAAAGGGGGGAAATAAAAACTTCTGTTTCACTGCCAGACACATGCCCTTCATTAATTGCTTCTAATGGACCTTATCCTATGTCACCAACATTATTTAAGGGAGATAATTGTCTCTCCTCAGGCACTATATCGATTTCCTGAATGTTTTCTGGCTGTTGTGATGAAAGAATTGTTTCAACAGTCTCATATTCTTGACCCAATTCTTCTTTAATTAGGACATAATTGGGCATTTGTTCACTGATTCTCTCTTGTCCTTCTTCTCCCATTTCTTTTTGGTCCTCTTTAGATGGGTCAATTTCTTGTCTAGATTCAGGGGATTTATTACTCTCCAAAGTTTGAGTTACATTTGCACATGTTTGAGTTACAGTCTCATCTGGCTAGGTTACTTTTTCATAGGGTTGCCTTTCTTGTCCCGTCTTCTTGGGAACAGGGGGCAATTCACAGGCCGTGACACAGCTAGATTCAACAGCTAGCCATTTGCTTCTTCTTAGAGGAGGAGGCTTTTGCAGTTTCATTTTAGGCCTCTTCTCCTTTTTACGGGGCCGAGTATATTCCTCCTCTGAGTTTACTAAATCCACATTTTCTCATTTTTCTGGGGTCTCAGGTACATTATGATGCTTAGGCCTTTCTTCAAGGTCAAAGGGATTTGCTGGATTTTTTGGCACCTCGCCGCTCGAAGCTTGTCTATCACCTTGAGGTACAGGGGAGAGTTCTCTCACATTTTGGGTTGCCCTACCAAATGACTCACCTTCCTCAAATTGTCTCGGAGGTTCAGAGTTCTCAAACTTTTGCAGAAACTTTTGCCATTTTACATCTGGTTTTCTTTTCTTATGAAAATGATATTTGCAAATTAAATGTATAAGACCATGATGCTTCAAAGGCCTAGACCCTATCTTGAATCGTTCTATCATACTAACAAAGGAATCATGGAGGAAGGCAGGAATATTAACCCTTAAATCAGGGTTTTCTAAACCATGGCGCAAATGAATGAGCAGCCGAAAAGGGGGACCAACTACAGTGGCGCATTGCCCTTCACAGGTGAATTACTTAATAATCCATGCAACTGTTGTTCGCCATGGTTCTGCAATGGACATTCTGTGAAATCTATTGTTTTGCCCCCAGGTACTAGTAATGGGTGAGGTTCCCCTTCCCGTGCAAAAAGTTCTATCATTTTCTAATAGGAAATGTTTGTAGTTTCAGACAAATTAATACCTTCATTTCAAATACCAGATAATTTGGAGATAATTTGGGGACTTACCTTGAATTTCGTCGTGCACACAATTGATTGTCCATCTGCAAAGTTCTCAGCAAATTCCTTGACCAACTACGCATGGTGTCCCTCAAATTTCTTTATAAAGTCTAGCCACCCTACTCTCTGAAACAACTCTAAAATATTCCCCAATGCCAACAATTTATCTCATGAAGCTGGATCAGACTTGCATTTAGCTCCTCCCATTCTATTTGTTACTGATAATACTGCTCGATGTCTATTGAAATATCATGGCACCCAAAGTGATAAAACTACTCAAGAAACTGATAGGGAAATTAAAGGAAATGTAGGTTTTGAGGCCACTTGTACTTCGGTAATGTTGATTCAGGGTACTTGGCTTTGCAACAGTTAATTATGACATTGCATTGGATAGAGTGAATGAGCCACCACCTTCTCCAGTGAAGAAACAGTTCACACATTTGCCAAATTTGGAAAAGAAAAGGGTTTGTACCAATTTATCTACTTTTATTCAAAATAAATGATCTATTTAAAATAAAAGATGTACTTACCTTCTGTTTTGTTATTGATTTGAAATTCGCTTGTTTTTGCTAACGTAATAGCATCCTAGGTGGCAGTGCTAATTGGTTTGAATGGAATGAATTTATTATGATATGATGATGGGGTGGCTGAATTTATTATGATGAAAAGTTTTCATAATAACACTTATTTATTATGGTCGGGAATGACAAACTCATGATGGCTTTCATGGTGGATTGCGGGGTGAGAATGGTGTGCTTTCAGATAGTAGGAACATTTTCACAGACGGAAATCACAAGTTCACAATGGTGGAGGAAGATATCAAAGGAATAGATATGGAAGATATGAACAAGATTCTGAAGCATCATCGCAAGATGCAGTCGGCTGAAGGAACAAAGTTCCGAAGCATCGCTGAAAGATGCAATCGGAATACAAGAACAAAGTTCTGGAGCATCGCTGAAAGATGCAGCTGGAATGCAGGAACAAAGTTCTAGAGCATCGCTAAAAGATGCAGCCAGAATGCAGGAATAAAGTTTCAGAGCATCGCTGAAAGATGCAGTCGGAATGCAGGAACAAAGTTTCAGAGCATTGCTGAAAGATGCAGCTAAAAAGCAGGAACAAATTTCCTGAGCATTGTTGAAAGATGCAGTCAGAATGCAGGAATAAAGTTCCAAAGCATCGCTGAAAGATGCAGTCGGAATGCAGGAATAATGTTCCGGAGCATCGTTGAAAGATGCATCCGGAATGCAGGAACAAAGTTCTGGAACATCGCTAAAAGATGCAGCCGGAGTGCAGGAACAAAGTGAGGGTATGGATCTATTTAGACAACAAGTTCCAGAGCATCACTGAGAGATGCGCCAGAATTTGTAACACTTCTTCAAAGATGAAACCCTACGAAATAGAGATGAAATTTAGGCAAGTACAAAGATGAATATATGAATAATTATTCCTAAATGCATATACACACGCTAATTTTTTTTATATTTATTTTTTTCTTTTTTTCTTTACTTTACTCAGCTTATGGTATTGTTTCTACCAAAGCAGAATCAACACATTGAGTTTCTCCGTGCATTTCTACTAGCGAATAAACTCTTCTTTGTTGACAGGTTTATGGTAGATCTTGAGTCGATGTCCATTGACTAAGAGAGTTCAAGAATCACTATCAATGGGTTTGAGTTGCACCGCTCTGTTTGGAAATACCTTAGAAATCTTGTATGGACCCAACCAATGAGTTCTAAGTTTGCCTTTCTGGTCCTTGTATCAAGAATCAAACAGCAATGCCCAATTTCCCTCGTGGAATTCTCTTTCCTTGATGTGTTTATCATGCCAGGCCTTTCGTTATTATTGAACTGGCTCAGTTTGATGAATAGTTTCTTAGCGGAGTTCATCTAGTTCACTAAGCTGCAAGACTTTCTCTACCTGAGCCTGATCAAGGTCTAAGTCTAGCTCCATTGTTGTTCTAAGAGTTTGGAGTTCAAATTCAATGGGCAAAAAAGGTTTCTTCCCAAAGACCAATTCGTAAGGAGTAAGACCAGTGGTGGATTTCCAAGTTGTGTTGTAAGCCCAAACAACCTCAGGCAATTTTCTGGCCCAGTCCTTTCTGCCTGATGAAACTATTTTTGTTAGGATGTTTTCGATCTCCCTATTAGTGACTTCTACTTGACCATTTGCTTGTGGGTGATAGGGTGATGACTTATTATGTCTTACCTGGAAATGATCAGTGAATGCTAATAAAACTTTAGACATTAATTGAGGTCCTTGGTCTGGGACAATTGACCTAGGGGCTCCAAATTTGAGAAAAATTATGTTATACAGGAAGTCTGCAACCTGTTCTTCTCTAGCAACTTTCAAAGCTTGGACTTCTGCCCATTTGGTAAGATAGTCTGTGCAGACCAAAATATACTCTATCCATTGTGAAGGAGGATCTATAGGACCAATGAAATCCAGTCCCCATTTTTCAAATGGTTCAAAAACCACTGATGTTGCAGAGGCATTTTGTTGGAGGCCGTAGGTCTTCCCACTCATTGGCATTCATCACAACGGCGAACATAGTTCTTTACATCCTTGTGCATAGAGGGCGAATAGTATCCTACACCTAAGATTTTATGGGAAGTCCTTTTGGTAGAGTAGTGTCTGCTAGATGGATCATCATGGCAAGCTCTGAGGATGCTGTATGTTTCATCTGGTCTGACACAACATCACAGGACCAGGTCCAACCCATATCGGAATAACATGCCATTAATCCATTTGAAGTGAGCACTTTCCCAAATGAGGCGTTTCTTTTGTTTTGATGTAAAGTCTGGGGGAAGCTCTGTAGTGGCTAAGCAATTGGCAATGTCTGTGAACCAGGGTGTTTTAATGGAGATAGCGAATAAATTTTCATCAGGAAATTCATCTTGCACAGGAGTACAATCTCCATTATCTTGTTTTATCCAGGATAGAAAATCTACAACTACATTGAATTTCCCAGGTTTATCCATTATGGTCACATTGAATTCTTGGAGAAGTAATAACCATCTGATTATTCTTCCATTTAATGAGGGTTTGTTCATCAGGTATTTGATAGCTGAATGGTCTGTGAACACAATCACTTTGTATCTTGTAATGTAATGCTGGAATTTGTTTATTGCATGAACTATTGCTAGGAATTCTTTCTCTGTGGTGGTGTAATTCCGTTCATTGGGGCTCAAGTTTTTACTAATGAAATATATAGCATACTTTCCTCCATTCTCATCTTCTTGACCTAACACTGCTCCAATAGCATCATTGGAAGCATCAGCATAAATATGGAAGAGAAGTTTCCAGTTAGGTCCTCGTAGGACTGGAGCTGAGACAAGTTTTCCTTTAATAATGTCAAAGGATTTTTTACATTCTTCTGTCCAGGCAAAATCCACGTCTTTCTAGAGAAGAAAGAACATGTGAGCTACAATCTTACTGAAGTTTTCTATGAACCTCTGGTAATAACCAGCATTTTCTAAGAAACTTTTAACATCAGTTTGATTCTTTGGGGTTTCTAGTTGTTGTATGACTTCAATCTTCTTAGGGTCAACCTTTATCCCTTCAGTTGAGATATGATGTCCCAGCACTATACCTTGCTCTACCATTATTAGACACTTCTCATGGCTTAGAGATAGTTGATGATCTTCACATCGTTGCAATACTCTATACAAATTTTTGAGGCCTTCATCAAAAGTAGAACCATAGACTGTGAAGTCATCCATATAGACTTCTACACAATCGTTTACAAGTTCAGGAAAGATAGCCAAAACGACTCTTTAGAATGTGGCAGGAGCATTATAGAGCCCAAAGGGAAGAACTTGATATGCGAATGTTCCCCAAGGAAAGGTGAAAGTAGTTTTGTCCTGGTCCTCCGCCGCCACTTGTATTTGGTTATATCCACTAAACCCATCTAGAAATGAAAAATACTTCCTTCTTGCTAGATTATCGAAAACTTGATCTATGAAGGGTAGTGGGAAATAATCTCTGTAGGTTGCTTTGTTGAGTTCTCGATAGTCAATGCACACTCTCCATTTCCCATTTTTCTTTGGCACTACCACCAAGGGTGAAACCCATTTGTTGTCTGAGATAGGATAAATAAATCCTACCTGTAAAAGCTTCTCGATTTCAGTTTTGACAATATCTTTGAGGGTAGGATTGAGTCTTCGTTGTGGTTGACGGTTCGGTATAGATGTGGTGGGTACAAACACTTGGGTGAATTCCTCTCAAATATGTATAGTCCCAAGCAAAAGCTTTGGACCTCTTCATCAAAACATCGAATAATTTGAGCTCATTGGATTCTGTCAACTAGCTATTGATATTTAAAGTCTTTCCCGGTAATAACATGATAGTCTTGGTTCCAGGACAATTAGAGGTGACAGTGTGAACTTCCTTTGTTAAAGTGTTGAGAGGACAACTATGTGGTATGGTTCTATGGAGTCTGACAATATCTTCAAAGAAGTGATCTATTTTCAAAATGATATTCGCCAGGGGACAAGGTCGAGTTGTGAAGTTGGTATAATCATGTTCTTTGTCGTCAATGTGGATTGGATGTCCCAAAATTTCTTCCACTTCTAAAATCTCTTCATCACCTGAGTCTGTGGAAAGATCTTGGATGTTTTTTAATTCATCTTCCAATTCTTTGCCATGTTGTTTAATAACCACCATAGCGAGTGAAGCTAGATTCTCTTATTTGTCAGATTCGTCTGATTCATCAACCCAGACTTGGTTATGTTCTGCAGGTTGAGCGGGGGGATATAGACTTAAATGTTTGCTATTGGGACCATGTGAAATGATCATTCCTCCTGCTCTACAGTCAATCTTGGCTACAATTGTAGCTAACCATGGCCTACCCAATATTAACGAGTAACTATCTTTGGGTGTGAGGGACTGGAAGATTTGGAAGTCTACTGGATATTCCCAATCGTCAACCTTGATAGGGACATTTTCTAAAACACCTTTGGGAATGGCTATAGCTTGATTTGCCATTTGTAATATGGTAGTCATGGGGCATAAATCAGTGAGTCCAAGTTTTTCCATAACATCCATTGTCATAACGTTAATGGCTGCTCCCAAGTCCACCAACACATTAGGTATTGCTACGTCATTAATTGTTATTGTTATAAGTGGACTACCTGGGTCGCCATATTTTGGGGTCAAGGTTTTTCAAGCCAGAAGGTTAGCTAGATATCCATTGATGTGCACTGTATTAATCTGTTTCAGTTTCCTTCCTGGTGTTTTAATGCACAATTGTTTAACTAGCTGATTTAGTTTGGGAATTTCTTTAATTGCTTGTAACAAGGGAATCTCCATATGGAGTTGTTTAATTTCTTTCATCAGAGAAGTTTCGTTAGACAATGATTCTTCTGGTGGGTTCCTATGAACATTTTCTTTGAGACGTTCTAGAAAAGGTGCCTGGGTTTTCTTCCTTAGTATAGGATCCTTCTTTGGAGTAGTTGATGGTTGCTTGGCAACTTCTTCTTGAGATGGTTCTATGGTAGGTGGTGAAGTTGCTCGAGATTGTGTTGGGGATAATTCCTCTTGATTTTTTTTGGGGTTGCGCTCTATAGGTACAAGAAGAGTCTCTGGTTCTATGTTAAGTTCCTCCTCTGGTTCTTCTGTAACTTCAACAATGGTTGGTTGATTAAGTGTTTTTCTTGACCTCAATTGAAGGTTTCCACAATAGATAGCATTGACCCTTGCCATGTTATCTTGATCAACAGCATATATTGGGGCATTTTGATGTGTGTTCTTGGGATTAGGAATAGGTTGTGCCAGTAATGGTGGTTGATTAACTTATTCGTTCTGCTAAGAGTTTTGAGGAGCCGTTAGAAGGTTCTATTTTGGATTTGGCATTCGTCTTGGACCATTATAGAATTGGTTTGGTGGTTGGTTCCATTGTGCGGGTTGATTATGAGGGTGTCATTGCTGATTTAGCCATTGGGGATTTCCCCAAGCTTGGTTCGTCCATTTAGGTGGTCCCCAAGGTGGGTAAGATCCCCAACCAGGTGGTGTTGAAGGCCATGGAGTTGTTCACTATGTATTATTCCAAGTGTTTAGAGGTTGCCATGTAGGGTTGGAGTTTTGACCATAGGAGAAATTTCCTCTAGGTCTTTGACCTACAAAATTGATTTCCTCCTCAGTGTGAGATGGTCAATTTTTAGAATTCTTGATTGCATTCAGGATCTCACATTGATCAATGGCATGACTCTTTTCATAGATTTGGCAATTGTCAGCGTTATCCAAAGGACATTCTCTTAACAGATGCTTGTTTCGACACCTAGGGAAATAGATGGATAAAGTCTTAGGATTACGTGTTTTAGCCTATATTCCATCCAAAGTGGTGTTCAACTAAACAAGAATGTCAGTCTTCAGATTTGCTATTTCCTCTCGCAGTTTACCTATTTCATTTGAGCTCCTTAAAAGGCTAGATTTTTGGATACCTCCTTGAGTACGAGAAAATTATGGCATAACTCATAGATATCACCCAGTTCAAGTTGGGACGTGCATCTCCCTTTTCCATTAAATCTAAGCTCCTCCTAGCATCTTCATCAAGTCCTTTAAGAAATATAGTCTTTAAAATTTATGGACTTGTGGATTCTTCACCACATCATTTGGTTAGAAAGATAAACCTATCAAGGTAATCTTCCAGGCTCTCATCTTCTTTTTGTCTTAGTTTGAACAACTTCTCTTTCCTGTCACTAACCTTGCAATAACTCTTGTACTTGTCTAAAAAGACAGTTTCCATTTCATCCCACGTAGTTATTGATCTAGAAACTAGTCCCATGAACCAACGCATTGTAGCATCTGTCAGAGTGGAGGGAAAAACTTTAAGTTTCTGGTTATCATTCTTGTAGTCGTATGTTTGACATAAGACTTTAAACTCGAAGAGGAACTAGTTAGGATCTTCAAAAGAAAGTCCCTTGCAAGTTAGCAAGATGGATGGTGAAATGTTTTTCATTGGTGCATCGTCATCTTCGTTGAGAGAAATAGGGTAGGTAAAGGTTTGTGCTACCAGTCTTCTCGGGATATCATCATTATGGAGATTATTAGCCATAATCTCAAAAGGAGTGTTCTCTTCCTCAAAGACTGGGTCAATTGGTAAAACTTCTGGGGTATTTTGGGAGGTCTCAGGTTGATCCTGCTCGATCAATTCAAAATTTATTTCTTCATATGAGACTTCTTCCTCCCTATTTATGGTTTGAATTACTATTGGGGGGTTTTGGTATAAATCTTCCGTGTGGGACTCATTTCCTAACCTTGCAGAAAGAGAGGTTTGGTGATGATTTTTAGGTGTTTACTACAAGAGGTTTCCAAGCATTTCCCTAATAACACTTAGAAAAGAATATCGTTTCCCCGGCAACGGTGCCAAAAAGTGACAGGCTGTCGTGAGGTCCTAACACCTTAATTGAAAAATATCAGTTTATCGACTGGGGTAGTGTCCGAGGTTGTATGCAATAGGGAGATTGGATATCTCATTGAGAAATAGTTTTCTAGTTCTTTTAAAAGATTGAAACAACAGATGAAATGAAACAACAGTTATATCCTTCTACAAAAAGCATTTGAATTTTATACAAAAAGCATGAAAACTCTATACTAGAAAGCATGTAAACTCTATACTAGAAAGCATGTAAACTCTACACTAGAAAGCATATAAACTCTACACTAGAAATTCACAAATGCAACTTTACTTTGATTTTGAACAATGAGAAATTCTATACCGCACAAAACATTCTAACTTTAAACAGCAGTTTAACTAAGGTAGATGTGCCAGAAACATTTAAACAACACAGAGAGTTCTAAAATAGCAGTACACAATAGTTTAACTGAAGTAAATGCTTTGAAAACATTTAAACAACATAGAGAGTTCTAAAACAACATTTAAACAACACACCCTGCAGGTTCACAACAGAAAACTAAACATAAAATAACTTCAGTTGAATGAAACATCCACAGAAATGAAAGTACTTATCTATTCTACAGTCCTGCAAGTGGCCAGCTCTTAGGAGAAATTTGTCTTTAACTCAGGTCACATTCGATCATTTCCATAGCAACATGGTAACTCTATTCAGATCTTTATATTTCAAAAGAAATTACTCAGAACAACACTATTTGCATTCATGGAGAAATTTGCAGTACATAGCTCTGATTATTTTCAAAAACTTAGGGATTGATTCCCATCCATCCATAGTATGATATTTATATCCATGTTTTGAGCACAAATTAAAACTGAACTACATTCGAACTCCTAAATTTTAGATAGCGGGAAAATGCCACTTGAAAAAGTCGTATAACTAAAAAATAGAATCTTAACTACTAATATCTTTTAAAACATAAAGAGGGCTCCGAGTGGAGCCATAATGTCTTTGGGTAACCAACAGAAATTTAAAAAAACTTTAAAAAGAGCCTTCAATTAATGCACGCCTAAGATTTCTGGGGCCCTCAACTTTTGGCGCACTCAACCTCAGCTGCATGGAGTCCACTTCTCTTGTAGGCAATACATTACCCTGCACAATTACCCAACTCTACATGCCATTATATCAACATTTAAAAGATAATTTCAATCAATTTAGGAAATAAAGATTTGTACAACATTTCATTAAAAATAGATAAATATTGCTTATAAAAACAAATAAATTGGCAAGGCTAGGGAATTGGGCAATGCAAAAAGGGTTATTTGTTCCATCAAAGAAATGAGGTTGTTTATACCTCATCATCTATCCCTGATTATTGTCATGCCAAGAATCCTCTTGGCTGCCCCTAAATCTTTCATAGCAAACCGCTGAGCTAAATGTTGCTTCAATTCCATAACAACCCTCATGTTGCTACCTGTAACATACCAGTTCTTCAACAAGACTAAAATCAAATATTTACCTTAGATAAAAATACATAAGGTGAAAAATATTGAACTCCTTTTTTAATTTGAATTAAAATAATCTCAACGAATCAAGATACATCACAAAATTTACAAAATATGCAACATGATATAATTTACAAAATTGACATCCTGTCATTTCATTTGCAATACATAAGTGCACTTGGCATAAAGAATAGTTTTACCTCATCAGTTTGATTGTCATAAGCCATAACATGGAGTACACTACATTTGGAATGTTGATATCTGTCTTCACGAGCCTTGGCAAGTCTTCTGCTTTAGAGGGAGAGCATCATCCGAGTGCTTTACCTCCAACCACAGACCGACGGTCCCTCGCTCACCTTCCTATCTGGAAGTGGCCCTACCCTTCATGAAGGGTATAGATATAAGGAACTATCAAGTTTTTCCATTTGAGTCCTAGTGAGTTGTGTCCTACATAACTTCAATCGACCATACAACTCTGGATTCCTTCTAGCTAAGTATGATCATACTTATTGGTCATGCCTTCTAGACACACATCTCTGACTTGACTTGGAACTATCTCATCCTACAGTTTGACTTACTTCATTTAGTAACTCTAGACACAAACTTGCCTGTACGGTAAATCTATTCTAGTCAATCTGACTTGGGACAATCCTTAATCTAGGATATATTTGCATTATAAAGATTTAGGTATTTATAACCTTTTGAAGAGTTCCCTCATTGCATACTTGCAATTTCTAGGGTTTAAATTTTCTAACCCAAAGCATGGTAATATCAAAAGTCTTTGTTTTTCAAACACAATAACATAAATATAACAAAACATGAGAATCAATACCTCTAGTCTTTCCTAGACCACTAGGCATCGCTCAAAATCACATTTCATGTAACATCAATAAGCATAGTAATCGAGGTATATCCTCACCCATATTTAATATCTAAAAGAATACTATATTTTCTCAAAACAAGTCTTTTGACTAAGTTCAATCTATCAACCCCAAAAAGGTTTGAATTATAAGATCTAAGAAATACTTCTGATCTCTTGGTCTCCCTAAGTTTTCTGACTTTTGACATAAGTTAGGTCATGAACTTTTATATATAGCATCCTTGTATATATCTACCACATAAAACTTATCAATCATATTAGTTTACCACAATCATGTGAAATTGAATTACGAATCTCTTAACATGCCCAACCTAGGGTCAACTCTATCTTCTGTGCATTTAGCACTAAAATAAGTTCTATTGAACAAAATTATGAGATTTCACTCTCTTTCTCGGAATAACATAAGTAATAGTTGATAACTCAAAAAGGCTATCTAATTTCCACATTCTTGGTTTGTCTATTCTTCTGGATTTGTTTTACAAAAAGACATACAAAACTCAATTTCGCATAAGGAAATCTATATTCATGATGCAACATTGTCTCTTCGATATCATAAGGTTAATATGTCACTTAAAAGTTCCTTGAGAGAACTAGCAAGATTTCATCCATGGAACTATCATAGTCTTAAAAAATGACTAAAGGATCTATTCCTATTTTCTTTAGTTTCCCATTTCTAAATTGGAATCCAAGTTCAGTAATATGATAATACAACATAAGTATAGTGCATTCTAGTTTTCTCTAAACCTCTCAGGCACTATACAACCCTTGTTACACTAAAAAATATGAATACACCATTAATAAAACAATCATTCTCCCGGATCAAAAGTTATGGCTCTCGGAAGTTGACCTATTTTTGGAGGGAGATGCAAATTTCAAAATTAGGTTGTTGGCCGCCAAAAAGGCTATTAATAACCATTTTTGGGAACCCTGGGCGGTAGTAGAGTTAAGGGGGCAAGTGTAGAGTCAAGAATAGGCAGGAAAATAGAAACCCTAGTTGATTTGGGGTTACAGAAGGCTGATGATTCTAGAGTCTTGGGAGAGGTAGCTGTAGTGTGTTGCAGCCTGTGGAGGATTGATTCCTCTTATTGTAATTAAGCTTCTGTAATGTAATGAGTTGCCTAGATCAATAAAAGAAAGTTCTATTTTCTGTGTTCAATTTCTATTGTTGTGTGTTTTGTGATTTACCCCCTTCATCAAGTGGTATCAGAGCAAAGTTTTCTAAGTGTGTAGACAGATCGCCGACCGTGAGGCAGTTTGCACCAGGACCTGAGGTTGTGGGTTTGCTACGGAGACCAAGATGCCTCCACGAAGAAATCATGTTGGGAGGAATGCTTTGAAGGAAGAGGGTTTTAGAGCCCTACAAAGGCAAATCGATGCATTGCAAGAGGAGCTACGAAGAGGGTTTGAGCTGAGGACGAGAGAAGAAAGTGAAGATGAAGCTGAAGAAGAGCTATCTGAGGAAGAACAAGAAGCTGTCGGAGATCTTGCAGAAGTTAGGTTGGTGAGGGCCATTTCAAAGATCAGAAGAGGCCCAGGATCAAAGTTTCTACATATTCTGGAGATTTGAATCCATAACAGCTTATTGATTGGATCAATGACATGGAGGAGTATTTTGAGTATGAAGATGTGGAGGACCTAGATCGGGTTAAGTTTGCAAAAACAAAGTTGAAGGGCCACACCAATATTTGGTGGAAGGAGGTCCAATTAGAGAGGAATAGAAGAGGAAAAGGAAAGATCACCAGATGGGATCGGATGGTGGAGAAACTAAAGAAGTAGTTCATTCTTGTGGACTATGAGATGGAGTTGCTGAAGAAGCTGCAAGGACTGAAGCAAGGTAACAAGTCTGTTAAGGAGTATATAGAAGAGTTTTATAAAATTACTATCAGGACAGGTCATGCAGAGCCCAACAAGGAGAAGGTAGCCCGTTACATTAATGGGTTGATGCTGAGTATTCAAGAGGAGTTGAGCCTGGTCAGAATGACCACCATAGAAGATGCGTACCAGTTTTCCCTGAAGGTGGAAGAGAAGCTAAACAAAAGATTTGATAGCAAGCAAAGGGGAAGAGGTCAAGGTGGAAGGATTGGTGGAAGACCCTATGGAGGCCGTAATGAAGATCAAAAGAAAAGTGAAGAAGCAGGCACCAGTCGAAATCAAAGAGGGGATAATACCTACTGCCCTCGTGACCAGAACAATGGTGAGAAAAGAGGAAGAGCAAGAGGCAGACCTGGGCAAGGACCTGGAAGAGGAGGTTTCAGAGGAACCTGTTTCCAATGTGGAGAAGAAGGGCATCGAGCATATGAGTGTCCACAACATCAAGGAAGGACAAATAGAAGACCTAAAGGTAATGCACGAGTTGCCCATGTAGATGAAGATGCACATTCTGAGCATTCTGAAGATGCTGAAAGGGGAGAAACTCTAGTTGTCAGAAGAACCTTGCTGAATGAGGAGAAAGAACCCAATCAGAGGAAGAGTTTATTCCGCACAAGGTGCAAATGTGAAGGTAAGTGTTGTGATATTATTATTGACAGTGGAAGCACTGATAATCTTGTTTCAGAGGAGATGGTTGACAAGTTGAAGTTGACAAGAAGAAAGCATCTGCATCCATATCGGATTGCATGGTTGCAGAAGGACCATAGAGCTTTGGTCAATGAGCAAGTTTAGTGAAGTTCAAGATTGGTGACTACCATGATGAGGTGCTGTGTGATATCATACCAATGGATGCATGTCATATGTTGTTGGGGAGGCCGTGGCAGTATGATAGGAGCGTTGTCCATGATGGCCGTGCAAACACATATTCCCTAACAAAGGATGGACTTCGTCATAAGTTGAAGCCCTTGAAGGAGGTGGAAGAAAAGGTATGTAGTACTGCCAGAATTTGTTTGGTAGATGGTAGGAAATTTTTGGAAGGTATGAAGCATGAGCATCATTGCTTTACATTGATTCCTAAGATCAGTCAAGAGAAATGTGAAGATGTACTAGCAGAAGTCTCAAATATGTTAGAAGAATTTTAGGACATTATCTCTGATAATGTACCAGAAGGTTTACCACCAGTAAGAAAGATAAGTCATCAAATGGATTTGATACCAGGAGCTAGTTTGCCAAACAAGGCAGCCCACAGAATGACCCCTGCAGAGAATGAAGAGTTGAACAGACAAGTTCAGGAGTTGTTGAGGAAGGGATTGATAAGAGAAAGCCTAAGTCCATGTGCAGTACCTGCAATACTAGCACCAAAGAAAGATGGAGAGTGGAGAATGTGTACAAACTCTCAAGCCATCAATAAGATCACGATCAAGTACAGATTTCCATTGCCCAGAATGGATGACATAATGGACTGTTTGAGTGGAGCTAAGTACTTCACGAAGATTGACCTGAAGAGTGGGTATCACCAGATCCGTATCAGAGAAGGAGACGAGGAAGACATCCTTCAAAACTAAAGAAGGTTTGTATGAGTGGTTGGTCATGCCATTTGGGATAACCAATGCACCGAGCACATTCATGCGGCTCATGAACGAGGTACTGAAAGAATCTTTGGGAAGTTTTGTTATTGTTTATTTGGATGATATTTTGATTTTCAGTAAGACTTGGGATGAGCATTTGATGCATATCAAAAGAGTTCTAGAGAAGCTGAGGGAGGAGAAGTTGCTAATTAATCTAAAGAAATGCAGTTTTGCAAAGAAGGAGTTGGTATACCTGGGATTTGTTGTCTCAGAAGAAGGTCTTAAGATGGACCCATAAAAAGTAAGGGCTATCATTGAATGGCCTACACCAAGGAGTGCAACGGAGGTAAGATCTTTCCATGGTTTGGCAAGTTTTTTACAAAAAGTTTATCAGAAATTTCAGTAGCATTTGTGCACCCCTAACTGAGACAATGAGAGGGGATAGAAAAGAGTTTAGATGGACTAAAGGAGCAGACAAGAGCTTTGATACATTGAAGCAGAAAGTTGTAGAACAACCTGTTTTGGCACTTCCAGATTTCAATAAGGTATTTCAGATAGATTGTGATGCTAGTGGTAGTGGTATAGGAGCTATTTTGAGCCAAGAAGGTAAGCCCATTGCCTATTTTAGTGAGAAGCTTAATGATGCCAAGAAAAAGTATTTTGTTTATGATTAGGAATTTTATGCAATAGTTCAGGCTTTGAAGAAATGGAGACATTATTTGTTGCCAAAAGAGTTTGTTTTATATACTGATCATCAGGCTTTACAGTATCTTAATAGTCAAGGGAAGTTGAACCAAAGGCACTTAAAATGGGTTGAGTTTTTGCAGAGTTATGCCTTTATTTTGAAGCACAGGAGTGGGAAGTCCAGCAGAGTTACAGATGCCTTGAGCAGAAGGCAAAATTTGTTGACAGAAATGAAGATAGAGGTTGTTGGGTTTGATGAGCTCAAAAGTTTGTATCTTGAAGATCCAGATTTTGTAGAGGCTTGGAAAGCTTGTCTGGAGCCTGTTACTTTAGACAGTACAAAATGGTTGGATTTCATAATCCAAGATGGCATGTTGTTTAGAGGAAGCGAGTTGTGCATTCCAAGGAGTTCCATGAGAGAGAACCTAATTAAGGAGAAGCATAGTGGAGGATTGGCTGGACACTTTGGTCGAGATAAGACCATTTCTATTATTGGTGAAAATTATTATTGGCCACAGTTGCAGCAGGATGTGAGGAAGTTTGTGCAGAGTTGCAAAGTATGTCAGATGGCAAAAGGAACAAGTCAGAATACAGGGTTGTATCAACCATTACCTGTACCAGAGAAGCCATGGGATGATATTAGTATGGATTTTGTTCTTGGTTTACCAAGGACACAGAGAGTGCATGATTCTATTTTGTGGTGGTGGACAGATTCTCAAAGATGTCACATTTTATTCCTTGTAAGAAGACTAATGATGCTGTTCATATTGCAGAGTTATTTTTAGGGAAGTGGTGAGACTACATGGTCTACCAAAGAGCATAGTTTCAGATCGAGATACCAAGTTTGTTGGTTATTTCTGGAGGACATTGTGGAAGAAGTTGAAGACAGATTTGAAGTTTAGTTCTGCACACCATCCATAGACTGATGGACAAACTGAAGTGGTGAATAGGAGTTTGGGTAACCTGCTACGATGCTTAGTAGGAGATAAGCCCAAGGGATGGGATTTGATTTTACCACAGGCAGAATTTGCTTACAACAATTCTGTCAATAGGAGTACTAGTAAATCACCATTCCGGATTGTATATGGGAATAGTCCAAGAAATGCTTCAGAGTTAAGGAACCTAGACAAAGGAGAAAAGACAAGTGCCGAGGCTGAAGACTTTTCAGAACACATGAAGAATTTGCATGAAGAGGTGAAAAAGCACATTAATAAGATGAATATTTAGTACAACGCTAAGGCAGATCAAAAGAGGAGATATAAGGAATTCCAAGTAGGAGATGAAGTCATAGTTCACTTGAGAAAAGAAAGATTCCCAATTGGAACATATAATAAGCTGAAAATGAAGAAATTTGGACCATGCAAAATTTTGAAGAAACATGATTCAGGAAATGCATGAGGTAGAGCTGCCGAGTGGGATCAACATTTCCCCTATTTTCAACATTGTTGATTTATCAGAATATCATGAAGGTGGAACAGAGGATGGACCAACAGAAGAACAGTGGAGTATTCCGGCATCTACTTCAATAGAGGAGATAGAAGAGATCTTGGATAGTCGTGTGGGAAGAAGTACTCGGAACAGGCAATATGAAGAATATCTGGTGAAATGGAAAGGAAGACCTATTGAAGATTCTTCTTGGTTGTCTAAGGCAGAGGTTGACCATTTGGGTTTTCCTCACACAAACACCTGAGACGTGACAGGGTCACTTCTCAAATTACCCTGGGTGTTTGATGCAGGAGCATCCAATGGTGTAAGGGCAATCTTGCATCACCCAAAAAAAGATGTGTTTCAAAATTGTTGATGTTCTTTCCATTTCTTTTCAAAATTTGTGGTTCTGGTTCCATAATCACTTGAATAATAATGTACAACTTTCAGTTTTTCCAAACTGCTAAAAATAGTAACGTGCTATTTTAGAAAGTTTGCATTTGGGCACGGATTGAATTTAAAATTTACAGGAAGTTACATAACAAAAATATAAGACATTTGGCGAAGGAATCACACAAAGATCATTTGCGAGCTGAAAGATATTAAAGTTTTCGTTTCCTGAAAAATGCCTGAAAATTATTCAAACTTAGGTTTGAGGAACTAAATGGCCCCGTACAGGCTTGAAAATGGTCAGAACCAGCAAAGCTGGTTCTAAGCGCATAGAGCACTCCACGAGCTTTTCGACGCATAAAACGGTTCGTCAATCGGACTCCCGGATCAAAAGTTATGGCTCCCAAAAGTTGACCTATTTTTGGAGGGAGATGCAAATTTTGAAATTAGGTTGTTGGCCGCCAAAAAGGCTATTAATAACCATTTTTGGGAACCCTGGGCGGTAGTAGAGTTAAGGGGGCAAGTGTAGAGTCAAGAATAGGCGGGAAAACAGAAAGCCTAGTTGATTTAGGGTTACAGAAGGCTGATGATTCCAGAGTCTTGGGAGAGGTAGCTGTAGTGTGTTGCAGCCTGTGGAGGATTGATTCCTCTTATTGTAATTAAGCTTCTATAATGTAATGAGTTTCCCAGATCAATAAAAAAAAGTTCTATTTTTTGTGTTCAATTTCTATTGTTGTGTGTTTTGTGATTTACCCCCTTCATCAGATATCACGAAAATACTACTTCATAGTTGTTAAAAACCTAAGTGATACCATATTTCTGACCTTGAATATTCCCAAATGAGATCAATATCTTTATATTGCTCTTAAAGAGAGTATTTCTACCATAAATTTTAAGATCACACTAAATAATAACTTTGAGATATGGATAATGTGTTTCTAGACTTAAAGGTCTTCAACTACTAACACAAGGTAGTAATGATTCAATGTTTACTGGCCAAATTCTAAATTGGTTACTAGAGGTATTAGGATTTATACCCTCACTTGGATACCTAAAACCTTTCGGTCTCATACATATATACTTAGTCAAAGGCAACAAAACTATTTATTTTCATGTTTAAACAAGGTGTTAGAGCCTTTCGGCCTCTTATGCCTCTACGGAGATCACAACTCTAAACATATAAAGATTTATCAAGTCTTTCGACCATAGAATCTATCTTGAACTCTAAGGCTACCGACTTAGTGTTCACATCATTTTATCCCAAAAAAGGTGGCCTATAATTCTTCATCTCTAAAAGCTACCCGCACTTTGTGTGCCATGACAAGGTTAGATAAGATACTTATAATTCTATCCTACGAAAACATAATTACACAATTGTTATTGAAGAAAGTTTAATGTTTTTCTTGAGTTCAACTCTAAACTCTACTTGAGAGTATCTTTGCGAGCTTTTGCTTATTCGCAATCAAAGAATAGAATAATAGTTGAAAGGTCAATAAACATACCTTTGTATGTCGTACTATGGATATAATAACAGTAATACTCTTTACCACAGAGTTCTTTCCATGGTCGTTAAATGCCACAAAGCTTCTCTCGGAGGATGGCGTTCACTCACTCCTCTCGGATCGTGAGATATTAGTTCTCTCTTTCTAGACGGTGGTATCATGAATCACATGACCCCATCCTTTTTCATTTGCTGCGATAACTTGTCTCGTCATCTCCTTTTTCTAGTATTATATCCCTCAAAAGAGGTTCAAGAAAAGAACATTCTTTAGTACCATGCCTGAGATGGGATAGAAAAACTTCTGATATTCGCCATTCTCTCCTAAGTGATCACCAAAAAATGCTTCCCTCCCGATTCAAGCCTTCTATATCTTTAAACACTCTGCTTTTGGTCGTTGAGAAAAACCCTCCACTAAGGCCATAGGAAATTCCACCCCAACTTAGTTTCCTTTTTATTTGTTGCACTCATCCTAAAACTCTCCCTTTAACCGAAGTTGTTAGAGACAATCCCCTAAATGTTCCTAGTTGAGTGGGAGTGGCTGCATTGTGTAGTTAGTGAGCATAAAGGGGTCGGACATCTTAATCTTAAAAAGTAGCCCCACTCCAAACTGTCTCTCACAATACTCTTAACCAATTATCATTTCCACAAAGGCATAAATGATGAAGGTGGTGATGGTCAAATAAAGAGTCCTCGATAACTAAACTTTAATGTCTTCAATGAGCTACGACTCCACTACTGTAGTTAAAACTTAGGAATTTGTTTGTTACGGAACATCTCCATGCCGTAGGTATTTCTCCTCCTCTTATTCAAAACCCCATTCTCAATGAAATCCAACACAGTACTTAGAATCTCGCCAGCCACCGACTCGCTTTCCCCCAATCTCCCTTTTTCAAAATGTTTTTCTCCCCACTATATTCTCCTCCCATAAACAAGCCTATTCAGGCTCTTCACGAAGGCATGCAGCATTCTTGGAGGTAATGGTCGAATCTTAGCCTAAACTCATGCTACATTCGCATGCAAAAGGAGTGGAGCAGTCCTGGTCTTTGAAGTCCACACTCTGACTCCTCCTATCTTCAATTGTAACAACCTTCTTTATTGCTGGTTACTTCCACGATAGCCAACTTCTATCCCTTGAGATAGCTATATACTCTACCCTCAAAAATGAAAATTGTTCCTCCCTTAAAGGTTTCTCCTAAAGTCCAATAAGACTCCACTTAAGAGTTGAGAACATATATATGGATAACATCAATGCCAAAAACCTATCATTCGTTACATCCAAAAGAACCATCATAAAACCGCTGCATCATAGGCATAAACTTAGCCTAAATTCTATCTCTATTAGCATGCACTAGAAGTGGGGCGATGAGTCTTTAAAGACCACTTCTTCATTTAATAAAAAGCTCCTCCACTACGCTAGATACCCCCAATCAAAACGACCCACACCTTTAACTATCTTAATGTGAAATTTCACGTAGACCAAAGGGTTAACTTCACAATCACTCCCATCTTAACCTCCGTTAACGAGCCTAACAATATGCTAATTCACATGTAAGAGTGGTGGTTAGTTGATCTTACTAACCAAGCTCATACTCTCACTTAGCTCCTTAATGGTCGTGGGGAAAAATCCACTTATCAAGCAACCAGATGCTCTTTAGCTCGAGAATGTAATAATAATCTAAATTAAAACCAATAAGGTTTACAATAATGAGACGTAAATTTACGTACAAAAACTGACTGGGTCGAGATATTCTCGTCTTCAAGAATAGAAGAAAATCACGTCAATTCCTAGATTAGACAAAATATGAAATTCGACGTCAAAACTACTAACAAGAAACATATTATCAATTCTATCATGTACGTCATTGGACATGCAACACAATAACATTTACGACGCAATGAACGACGTTTCCGATAGAAAGTTGTCTTAGTCGCAAAAGGACTAATGTACAACCTTAACGACGTTGCTTTCCCCAAAATGACCAAGTTGACGTTAAGCGACACTAGAAAGACTCTAAACGACATCGACAACTTGTTGAGTCGAGCAATAAACTTAGACCAAAAGGGTCGAGTATCACTTACCCAACTTAATTAGGTTCACCAATTGTACCAACAATACTTAAGATGGTGACAAACTATACTTTTCCTTATATCTATTCCCTTCTCTCCGATGATGCTCTCCCTCCCTTTCTTGGAGAGGTGGAAACATGTTTTCCTGAATGTAACTTGCAATCATGTAAATGGGATTAGCATATAGTTAGTCCATTCATAACCTCATGAATAACAAATTCAAAAGTACATTCTAAAATCATTACATCACATGCATTTATTCACATGACTAGAATCTAGGAAACTAATGATTTATCCTGACATTATACCTTAATGCCAAATCATTTATCCATAGAATTTACTTCTATTTACATAAAAGTAAAAAGTAATTTCAAGTCAAAATTAGGGATGTGACATACATTCCCCCTTAAGATTCATCGTCCTCAATGATTCAATGTATCATAAACATAAGTAAGATAAAAAATTTGTTTAACCTTGCCATGAGTAACCTCTTCGTTTTGCAAGCAGCGCTTGGAATCCTCAAACTTTTAAAAAGCTCAATCATGACCACTCTTGGGTCCTATACCTGTAAACATTCTAAAAATATAATTGTCATCTGTTATATACTTTTCAAATATAATCATAAAGAGCATATGCCTCCTAGAAAAATAAAATAATTCTGTAATCAACCGAATTAATCACTTTGAGAGCTTCGAGGAGCCCCTAATATCTAGGAATTGATTTGGAATACATTCCATACTTTATGAAACTTTTCTTCTCTAACCGAGAATTGAGTTAGTGTACGATTGGCATTTACTTTAGTTTTCCTATCTATTATTAGCATCCACCAATCTTTTATGATCAGTTTAATTTGTTCATCCATTTCTGACAACATTTATGGACTAATGCTAATCTTATCTTCTAGCTTACCCAGCTTGTAGGAGTTTGACATCTTCTTATGTCCAATATTTCAAATGGAGTCATCTTAGTAGTAGAATTTATAAGAGTTGTTATAAAAAGTTCCATAAGAGGTGGATACTCTTTTCACATGTAGCAACCATCCACTTCATTCACAGGTTTACCAAGAAAATTTTACCAAAGTTTAATAACATTATGTAAGTATGGTACCTCCATAAGATACAAAGAGTAACATCAACTTTCACTCTTCTAGCTGGAAAGGTTATTCAACAACTACAAATTTCATTCATTTCATGCAACATTTAAATAAGCTGATAAGTAATCACAAGAGAAAGGATCAGAATTCCTTATCTAGTTCAACTGTCCTCCAAGACTCAGCATGCCACTGATGAGAGGAGAAGCATCACTCGGCTTTTTTTACCTCCAACCACGGACTTAAGCGATTCCCTCGCACACTTCCTACCCAGAAGCAATCCAACCCTTGAATGAAAGGTTGTGTTGGAAACCCTCTCAGTTGCCATCTGAGCTCTGGTGTGTACCCCCACTTAACTAATTTTGTCGCACTACCATGGATACCCTCTAACCAAGTACGACAACTCTGGTTAGCTAAGTGTCTAGAGTACTGTGAACTGACGAGTGCATGTGGTGGCAACGACACTCACTATGGCCATAGTTTTTATATAAATATACGTTTCGCAATGAACGTAGTCATGGTTCACCACCCTGCTCGACTTGGAGAGACTATTAACCTAGACTTATTGGACTACTCGTCCGCCCGCATACAATAACACATGATTCAAAAGGTGATATCAGCATAAGACCTCCTTCCGATAGCTTACATATTAATTATATAACCCTAAATGGGTTTGGAAAAAAATTCTATCCACACAAGGTTTCCTTCTTCTGTAGAGTTAAGGACATACCACGTGCATTTTCTACAATTTACTCCCTTACACAATCCATCATAGGCTGATCCGAGACATGATAGTGATGAACATTACATAAAACTTAGTGAACAACTGAAATGTTCTTGTATAGCCACCACAATAACTTAAATCAATATTCAAAATATAAACAATTTCAATTTCGGCAATAAATCAAAGAATGAGCTCATTTTCGACATTAAATCAAATTTTGACCAACTGGCCATAAAATAAACAATCTTCAAAATTCAATGGCTAGACCATTCCAAAATAAAGGAATAAAACAATGACAATCCTTGCAAATATTAAAAGGAGTTTTACCAATGATCTAAAGAAGTGTCAAAATTCAGAGGAACACTTATTATGCACCACATGACTGATTAAGTCACTAACAAGGGAGTAGATTGCTGCAATGCACTCGGGTTTTCCAAAAACTTACAGTGGATTAGAGTTAGTGCTACAAGCACAACAAATAAATAAGCCCCCTTAAGACTTTCATTATGCACAAAATTTTGCAAAAAAAATACATTTCCAAATCTTGAATTCATATAGACACTGCTCTACCCTAGCTCCTAGTCTAATTAGTAATTGATCAAGGTCTTACCTTTCTAGTGAAAGTCTCAAAATATTTCTGCTACGCAACCTCAGAAGAATTGTTTTGTTCTTGGAGTTTTAACTCCTCAATTGGTTCTTTCTTAACTACTAACTTGGATAAATACTGGGAATTAGTCTTCCTGACAATTTTATTAGTTATTCTCTTATGCCACTCTGACATAAAACCAGTTTCAAACCTTAGCCAATCTACTGAATGTTTAACAAATTTTCTCGTAATGGGCTCATAGGTCCATGTGTTGAACCTGGTTTGCTCTGATACCATATGTAACATACTCGTTCTTCAACAAGACTAAAATCAAATATTTACCATAGATAAAAATACATAAGGTGAAAAATATTGAACTTTTTTTTTTAATTAAAATAATCTCAACGAATCAAGATACATCACAAAATCATGATTTCCTTTCTGAAATATACAACATGATATAATTTACAAAATTGACATCCTGTCATTTCATTTGCAATACATAAGTGCACTTGGCATAAAGAATAGTTTTACCTCATTAGTTTGACTGTCATAAGCCATAACATGGAGTACACTACATCTGGAATGTTGATATCTGTCTTCACAAGCCTTGGCGAGTCTTCTGCTTTAGATGGAGAGCATCATCCGAGTGCTTTACCTCCAACCACAAACTGGCGGTCCCTCACTCACCTTCCTATCTGACAATGGCCCTACCCTTCACAAAGGGTATAGATATAAGGAACTATCAAGTTTTTCCATTTGAGTCCTAGTGAGTTGTGTCCTACATAACTTCAATCGACCATACAACTCTAGATACCTTCTAGCTAAGTATGATCATACTGATTGGTCATGCCTTCTAGACACACATCTCTGACTCGAATTGGAACTATCTCATCCTACAGTTTGACTTACTTCATTTAGTAACTCTAGACACAAACTTCCTTGTACGGTAAATCTATTCTAGTCAATCTGACTTAGGACAATCCTTAATCTAGGATATATTTGCATTATAAAGATTTAGGTATTTATAACCTTTTGAAGAGTTCCCTCATTGCATACTTGAAGATTCTACGGTTTAACTTTTCTAACCCAAAGCATGGTAATATCAAATGTCTTTGTTTTTCAAACACAATAACATAAATATAACAAAACATGAGAATCAATACCTCTAGTCTTTCCTAGATCACTAGGCATCGCTCGAACTCACATTTCATGTAACATGAATAAGCATAGTAATCGAGGTATATCCTCACCCATATTTAGTATCTAAAAGAATATTATATTTTCTCAAAACAAGTCTTTTGACTAAGTTCAATCTATCAACCCCAAAAAGGTTTGAATTATAAGATCTAAGAAATACTTCCGACCTCTTGGTCTCCCTAAGTCTTCTAACTTTTGACATAAGTTAGGTCATGAACTTTTATATATAGCATCCTCGTATATATCAACCACATAAAACTTATCAATCATATTAGTTTACCACAATCATGTGAAATTGAATTACGAATCTCTTAACATGCCCAACCTTGGAACAAATCACTCCAAAGATGCCCAACCTAGGGTCAACTCTATCTTCTTTGCATTTAGCACTAAAATAAGTTCTATTGAACAAAATTATGAGATCTATAACTTTGCATTGCCTAGTTTACTCTCTTTCTCGGGATAACATAACATACATAATAGTTGATTAATTAAAAAGGCTATCTAAATTTCCACAATCTTGGTTCGCCTATTCTTCTATATTTGTTTTACAAAAAGACATACAAAACTCAATTTCACATAAGGAAATCTATATTCATGATGCAACATTGTCTCTTCGATATCATTAGGTTAATACGTCACTAAAAAGTCCCTTGAGAGAACTAGCAAGATTTCATCCATGGAACTATCATAGTCTTAAACATCGACTAAAGGATCTATTCCTATTTTCTTTAGTTTCCCATTTCTAAATTGGAATCCAAGTTCAGTAATATGATAATACAACATAAGTATAGTGCATTTTGGTTTTCTCTAAACCTCGCAGGCACTATACAACCCTTGTTACGCTAAAGAATACGAATACACCATTAATAAAATAATCATTCTATGACTACGATAAATCCAATAATCGAAAAAGTTTTAAACATAGATCAATACTTACAATCTTATTGATCTTCCAAAGTTCTCTATCTCTCGTTTTAAAATAGATTATGAACTCATATGTGAGATTCACAGATATCACGAAAATACTACTTCATAGTTGTTAAAAACCTAAGTGATACCATATTTTTGACCTTGAATATTCCCAAATGAGATCAATATCTTTATATTGCTCTTAAAGAGAGTATTTCTACCATAAATTTTAAAATCACACTAAATAATAACTTTGAGATATAGATAATGTGTTTCTAGACTCAAAGGTCTTCAACTGCTAACACAAGGCAGTAATGATTCAATGTTTACTAGTCAAATTCTAAATTGGTTACTAGAGGTATTAGGATTTATACCCTCACTTGGATACCTAAAACCTTTCAGTCTCATACATATATACTTAGTCAAAGGCAACAAAACTATTTATTTTCATGTTTAAACAAGGTGTTAGAGTCTTTCGGCCTCTTATGCCTCTACGGAGATCACAACTCTAAACATATAAAGATTTATCAAGTCTCTCGGCCATAGAATCTATCTTGAACTCTAAGGCTACCGACTTAGTGTTCATGTTATTTTATCCCAAAAAAGGTGGCCTATAATTCTTCATCTCTAAAAGCTACCCGCACTTTGTGTGCCATGACAAGGTTAGATAAGATACTTATAATTATATCCTATGACAACATAATTACACAATTGTTATTGAAGAAAGTTTAATGTTTTTCTTGAGTTCAACTCTAAACTCTACTTGAGAGTATCTCTATGAGCTTTTACTTGTTCGCAATCAAAGAATAGAATAACAGTTGAAAGGTCAATAAACATACCTTTGTATGTCACACTATGGATATAATAACAGTAATACTCTTTACCACAAAGTTCTTTCCATGGTCATTGAATGCCACAGAGCTTCTCTCGGAGCATGGCGTTCACTCACTCCTCTCGGCTTGTGAGATATTAGCTCTCTCTTTCTAGACGGCGGTATCATGAATCACACGACCCCATCCTTTTTCATTTGCTGCGATAACTTGTCTCGTCATCTCCTTTTTCTAGCATTATATCCCTCAAAAGAGGTTCAAGAAAAGAACATTCTTTAGTACCATGCCTGAGACGGGATAGTAAAACTTCTGATATTCGTCATTCTCTCCTAAGTGATCACCAAAAAATACTTCCCTCTCGATTCAAGCCTTCTGTATCTTTAAACACTCTGCTTTTCGTCGTTGAGAAAAACTCTCCACTAAGGCCATAGGAAACTCCACCCCAACTTAGTTTCCTTTTTATTCATTGCACTCCGCCTAAAAATCTCCCTTTAACTGAAGTTGTTAGAGACAATCCCCTAAACATTGCTAGTTGAGTGGGAGTGGTTGCATTGTGCAGTTAGTGAGCATAAAGGGATTGAATATCTTAATCTTAAAAAGTAGCCCCACTCCAAATTGTCTCTCACAATACTCTTAACCAATTATCATTTCCACGAAGGCATAAATGATGAAGGTGGTGATGGTCGAATAAAGAGTCCTCGATAATTAAACTTTAATGTCTTCAATGAGCTACGACTCCACTACTGTAGTTAACAACTTAGGAATCTATTTGTTACAAAGCATCTCCATGCCACAGGTATTTCTCCTCCTCTTATTCAAAACACCATTCTCAATGAAATCCCACGCAGTACTTAGAATCTCACCAATCACCGACTCGCTTTCCCCAGATCTCCCTTTTTGAAAACATTTTTCTCCCCACTATATTCTCCTCCCATAAACAAGCCTATTCAGGCTCTTCATGGAGGCATGCAAAATTCCTGGAGGTAATGGACGAATCTTAGCCTAAACTCATGCTACATTCGCATGCAAAAGTAGTGGAGCGGTTCTGGTCTTTCAAGTCCACACTTTTACTCCTATCTTCGATTGTAACGGCCTTCTTTATTGCCAGTTACTTCCACGATAGCTGACTTCTATCCCTTGAGATAGCTATATACTCTACCCTTAAAAATGAAAACCATTCCTCCCTTAACGGTTTCTCCTAAAGTCCAATAAGACCCCACTTAAGAGTTGAGAACATATATATGGATAACATCAATGCCAAAAACCTATCGTTCATTACATCGAAAAGAACCATCATAAAGTCGCTGCATCATAGGCATAAACTTAGCCTAAATTCTATCTATATTAGCATGCACTAGAAGTGGAGCGATGAGTCTTTAAAGACCACTTTTTCGTTTAATAAAAAGCTCCTCCACTACGCTAAATACCCCCAATCAAAATGAGCCACACCTTTAACTATCTTAAAGTGAAATTTCACTTAGACCAAAGGGTTAACTTCATAATCACTCCCATCTTAACCTCTGTTAACAAGCCTAACAATATGTTGATTCGCATGTAAGAGTAGTGGTTAGTTGGTCTTACTGACCAAGCTCGTACTCTCACTTAGCTCCTTAATGGTCATGGGGAAAAATCCACTTATCAAACAACCAAATTCTCTTTAGCTCGAGAATGTAATAATAATCTAAAAACATATGTATTAATACCAATAAGGTTTACAATAATGAGACATAAATTTACGCACAAAAAGTGGCTGGGTCGAGATATTCTCCCCTTCAAGAATAGAAGAAAATTCTCGTTGATTCCTAGATTAGACAAAATATGAAATTTGACATCAAAACTACTAACAAGAAACATATTATCAATTCTATCAACTACGTCATTGAACATGCAACACAAACATTTACGACGCAAAGAATGACGTTTTTGATAGAAAGTCGTCTTAGTCACAAAAGGACTAATGTACAACCTTAACGACGTCGCTTTCCCCAAAACGACCAGGTTGACGTTAAACGACACTAGAAAGACTCTAAATGACATCGACAACTTGTCGAATCAAGCAATAAACTTAGACCAAAAGGGTCGAGTACCACTTACCTAACTTAATTAGGTTCATCAATTGTACCAACAATACTTAAGATGGCGACAAACTATACTTTTCCTTATATCTATTCCCTTCTCTCCGATGATGCTCTCCCTCCCTTTCTTGGAGAGGTGGAAACCTATTTTCCTGAATATAACTTGCAATCATGTAAATGAGATTAGCGTATAGTTAGTCCATTCATAACCTCACGAATAACAAATTTGAAAGTACATTCTGAAATCATTACATCACATGCATTCATTGACATGACTAGAATCTAGGAAACTAATGATTTATCCCGACATTATACCTTAATGCCAAATCATTTATCCATAGAATTCACTTCTATTTATGTAAAAGTAAAAAGTAATTTCAAGTCAAAATTAGGGATGTGACACTACCATTGACCAACATGTCATCAACATAAAGTCAAAGTATGACAAACTCACCATTTGCAAGCCACTTGAAGTAAAGACACAGATTAGATTCGCAACGAATCAATTTATGCTCAACCATGAAGCTATCAAACTTGCAATACCATTGCCTAGGGGCTTGTTTGAGCTCATATAAATTGTGCTTCAACTTGCAATATAACTTCTCAGGCCCCTGTTTTGTAAAACCTTCAGGCTGCTCCATATACAGATCTTCTTCAACATCTCCATGTAGAAAGGCAGTCTTGACATCGAGTTGTTCAAGCTCAAGATCCCACACGGCTGCCATACCCAAGACTGCATGAATGGTGGTCATTTTGACGATGGGTGAGAAGATTTCATTGAAGTCAATCCCCTTTTGCTGATCAAAACCGTTCACTACCAATCTGGCCCGGTAGCGATGTTTGCCTCCATCTTCCTCTTTTAGCTGATATACCCACTTATTCTTTAATGCTTTCCGGTTAGGTGGGAGCTTCACCAAATCCCTAGTATCATTGGCCTGCAAAGAGGCCATTTCTTCTTGTATAGGATGCATCCACTTGTCGCATTTGCTGTCATTGCAAGCATCCCGAAAACTTGTTGGCTCTGTCTGATCAGAGAGCAATAATTCATAGTTATCCAATTTAGCTGGAAGATTTTTCTACCTAGTTGACCTCCTCAATGGAGGTGCTTGCTGCCTAAAGTTACTCTGTTTTGATAAACTGCCCTGTTCTGGCAAATTCCCATGGTCAGGATTTGACTATGAACTTCTTAAATAATTTGGTGCCATACATGGCACAGACTGCGGTATAGTGACCAAGGGCTGCGTGGGAATGAATGACTCATTGAATGACTCAGTAATTACTAGATGTAATGGATGTGTTGTAGTGTTTAAAGGGTGTGTGGAACAATGGATAGGCAGTGATGGGCTTAATGAAGGTTGCGTAGAGGTAATAATAGGTAGCGATGAATTTAAAGTATGTGTATAGCCTCTAAAAGGCGTAGTCATTTGAAATGGCAGTGTTTGAATATGTGGTTGTTGCATTGGACATGGCTCTGGCAACATTGAAAGATCATGAGGCTACCTATCAATTTCAATAGACAACGTACCTCTATCAATTGGTTGCGAATCATACAAAGGTTGTCTTTCATTCCTAATAGGCAACATTGAGTTTTGGTCTCCCCTCGCAGTGGATGTATGGTCTCTAATAAGGTGCGTTGGGTCTTCAGTAGGCTGCGTGGAGTCTGGCACCAATCCTTGATCTTTTTTAGAAAATTGTGATGACTCATTTCTAGGCTAGTGGGAGAACAATGAAGACAATGCCCCATTGGTTTCCTTCATATGAATGCCTTTTTCAAACATATCAACCTCTATATGTTCATTTGAAGATGTCCCCTGTTTTTGTAAAGCTGGGAAAGCTTTCTCATTAAACACGACATCCCTACTGCGAACAAGCAGCTTGGCAACAGGATCCCATAGATGAAAACCATATTGTTCTTCACCATAGACAACAAATATACATATTTTCAACTTAGAATCTAACTTCGTCTGCTTTTCCTTAAGGACATGAGCAAATGCTTCACAACCAAAAACACGTAGGTGAGAATATGAAAACCGTTTGCCCAACCATGACTCTTCGGAGATATCAAAATCTAATCTAGATGAGGGGCTTCTGTTGATTAAATATACGGCTGTGTTAACCACCTCTGCCCAAAACTCCTTCCTTAGGCCTGCATTGGACAACATGCATCGAGCCCTCTCAAGAATGGTTCTAGTCATCCTCTCGGCTGTACCGTTTTCTTGAGGAGTGAATGGGACTATTTTAATCTGTCTAATGCCATTATCTGCACAAAAACCATCAAACTCCAAGGAACAAAACTCTCCCCCATTATCAATTTGTAGACATCTGATTTTATGCCCAGTTGATTCTCAACCATTGCTTCGAAAATTTTGAATTTTGAAAAAAAAAATTGATTTTCTATTCATCATGTATACCCACACTTTACGAGTACAATCATCAATAAAGAGACAATAATTTGTACCTCCAAAAGATGTTACTTCCATAGGTCCGAAGACATCGGAATGCACAAGCTTCAAGGGTGATGTTTTCTTGTCATGACTGGTCTTCAAGAAGTTGATTCACCTTTGTTTTCCATGGAGACAATGCTCACAAAGCTTCAAATCCACCGACTTCAAACCTGGAAGTTAATCCCTCCTTAACATAACTTCAAGTCCTCTTTTGCTCATATGTCCAAGCCTTTTATGCCAAAGTTTGGAACTGCTATCCACAACCAGCATTGCAACTCCCACTTTAGTCGTATTCTCTAGCATATACAGATTGCTAGATTTGTTTCCTTTTGCAATCACCAAGGCTCCCTTGGTTAATTTCTAAGAATCTAATGAGAAATTGATATTGCACCCTTGAGCATAAAGCTGACTTATTGATATCAAATTTCGTTTCAGCATGGGAACATGTCTTACATCCTTCAAAAGCCACTTGTTTCCATTTTTCAGTTGTAGCATTACATCACCTTTGCCTATTATTTCACATGCTTTGTTATCACCAAGAAAAACTCTATCAAACTGACCTTCTTGATAGTTTGTGAAAATCTCTCGGCATGGAGTAGCATGGAAAGAGGCACCAGAATCTAACACCCATGAATCCGTAGAAGTGTTGCTTATTGTTAAAACCAGAACACCTTCATCTTTGTCATATGTAGTGTTGGCTTCGTTATTGCTCACCTTTTCTTGTGCCTTTTTGTAATTCCAATAATTATTTTTTGTGTGACCTAATTTGCCACAAACCCAACAATCACCATTTCTGCCCCTGGACTTCGATCTTCTGGCAGATTTGGACTTTCTTCTATTATTACTTATGCCTCTACCTTGACCCCTTCCTCTATTGCCAGTACTTACAGCCGTCAAGGCATCACCGGATGAGGGTTCTTGATTTTTTCTCCTCATGTCTTCACTGAGAAGTGTAGCTGCAACATCATCAAATTTTAGTTTACTTTTGACAGCCACCAAAGTACTAACTGCCATTACAACCCCTTCCCAGCTGTTAGATAAAGAACATAACAACAGAATTGTTTTAATTTGATCATCTAAATTTATACCCACTGAAATCAATTGAGTGACCAAGGTATTGAATTCATTGAGGTGATTTGACATGATCCCACCTCTCATTTTTAAATTGTATAACTTCTTCATGATGAATACCTTGTTTAATGTCGATGTCATCTCGTACATGTCAAAGAGTTTATCCCATAACTCTTTAGATGTCTTCTTAGCTGAAACGTTGAAGAGGACATTGCTTGACAACGAAATAAAAATAGTGGCCCTTGCTTTCTTATCCAATGTCTCCCACTCTTCGTCCGACATCAAACCTTTTCCTTTGGTTTTCCCTACCAATGCGAGTGAGAGATCCTGCTTAATCAGCATTCCATCAGTACCTTCCACAGCCTAAAATTCTGCCCTGAAAACTTTTCAATCTTCCACTTATCTGCTTCATTCATAATTCTGGAAATTCTTCACCAATTTCCAACCAGCTTCACCACCGAGCTTCTTCGTCGAGCTTCAACACCAAAGCTCTGATACCAATTATTGAATGAAGAAAACAGATAAAGACTAAAAGAAAATTATTAAATCAAACACATACACACACAGAACAAATGCAAGAGAGAAGAACCAAGTTTTTTAACGTGGTTCACCAAATGGCTACATCCACATCGAGCAGGGGATAGCTCTATTTCTATTAAATCCAGAATAATACTCTGTTATAACATATCACAGCTATATACTCATCCTACAGCAATATACACTCCAATTCCCTCAATGTCTAACAATAGCCAATTAATAATAACCTCTGAAAGACACTATTTTTAACCCCAACGTGGAAATACCAGAAAATAAAGAGAGCAGTGGTCATTACATCAAGAGGGAATATGAAAGGTGGCTGAAGCATTACACCAACGATAAAGATTGGACTACAATAAAGATAGGTGTTACACCAACAATATGCTAATCTAACTTTATCTGGAGCTTCCTACTACACAAAAATCATGACAACATTGACATGGCACTATGAAGCAATGGAGCAAAGGCCAACTTCCATGCACATCTGGTTCTCAAAGGCATTGAAGTAATTCTAAAGGAGAAAGAAATGGCATCCCAACTTGGGATAAAAGCATTCTCAGGTCTTTAAGGATTTTTTATAGCTGAAACCAAGTAGTGTGGTATACAATATTCATATTGTTCTTGTGGGAGACCTAACATCGTAGAGGCAAGCAACTCAATTCAAACATGGATTAAACAACAAAGTGCAAACATTTGTATTAACATGGTGGACAAGTCAACTTTGATAGAGCATTTAAAATCCTTCAACCATCACATATGTATTGAAGAGGCTAAGATTATCGTAGAGGAGGATTACTACTTCAAGCATTGGCATAGGTAGGTACTAAAGATTGTCAAGTATCCACACAGTTTGAATAGAGATGATAAGCCTCTCGTGGAGATCAATCATCCATAATTTGAGGGTGGTCTCTCAACCAAGGTAAATAATGAATATATTAGTAAGTAAATAGTACAATTGCAACCAGTAGTTTACAACAGTTAGTTGTTAACAAACTACTTAGATTTTAAATGTTTTCTTATGGTAGGGCTCACATGAAACCATAGTTTGCAAACTCGGATTTGAAATTTTGAACTCAACAAAACTCAACAATTTAAAAATACTTAATTTTTTAAAAATACTCATATTTTTGAAAAGAACATAAATTTTATGCAAAATACAGCTACAAAATGTATCAAATGAGTTTGGCCGAAGTTTGGAGGCAATACCTAGTGCGGTCGAGGGACAACCACCCCATTGAGGTTGAACAACAATGTATTCCTTGTCGCAGTACAAGGCTGGGTTGAGGGGCGGAGCCCTTGCCACCAAGTCCAAATGAAGATCTTCAAAACCACACAAACCTTCATGGCGTATGCCATTTTCATAATTTTTTAAAAGGCAAAAAACTATTTTCATAACGCATTTTTTCAACATTTTTGGCTTGTTTTTGGCATGCAGTTGAGTCAAACCGTTAGACTCGCCGAGTACCCTACAAGTACTCACCGCAAAACTTGCACAAACTCATGAAAAACTCGGCAACAAAAGCTCGCAAGTTTACTTCACAAAAACTCATTCCAGGAAAAACTTGACAACACTCACGGAGTTTGCAAACTATGCATGAAACCATCCACATTTATGAAAATTGCCTATATTTAAGGAGATCTAAGACATTAAATTAAAAAAATTCTTAATAAAAATTTTATTTTCAATTTTAATGTTTAGTTTTTTTATTTTTTTGATGGAAACAAATGGATTATATAGATATCGGCATCTCTATTATTATATAGCAGATTATAATATTACGAAGATGTATACATCTAAATCAGAAGTCGTTTTTAATCCAAGCTACTACAAATAGGGGCATCTAATCCATCAAAGTCACTCAGGGGTCAAACCTAGCACAATTGCACCTCTGGGAAATTTAAAATTTGGTAGATGGAATAATCAAAGAACATACCATCATCCTCACCTACTAAACTCATCAGATTTCTCTTTATTTTAAAAAAACAATTAAATTTCAACCTGCAGGCATGTGCATTTATGAAGAAATTATGTTTAACTGTGATGTTTTTGATACATTGCAAACTGTAAAATTTTAATGCAATCAGATGCATGTCCACGTAGATGTCTTAATAGTGTAACAGGAACGGAAAACTCTTCCATAGGTCAATCTTTATTGTCCATCAAGCTTTATTCATGTTAAAAATGGTAAAAGATATTATAAAAACTTTAATGTCTTAACCGAAAAGAAACATCTACCCAGAATTTTACCTGTTGTAGGAAACATAATACAGTGAACTGTCCAACATAGCCACATGGTCTATAAGGGGAATAATGTTTACTAAGCTGAGTAAACCAGCCCTTGCCACAATAATCTACATGGTTTGGTTAATCTATGAAACCAATGTGACCGAATTTTTTTTTTTAAATGGATGAGAGAGCTATGGATGTTCTTAATTAAGGGCAAACATTTTTTATCAGAGTTATGAACTGGAATGAGAGGTTTTGAAAGAACCCCACCTTTTTACAAAGATCAGACAAAAGACATAAAAAATGCTCTTAACAACATCATAGAATGACAGCACAAAACAGACCCAGAAAAAACAATGAAACAACAACAGAACAGCAACCTCCAAACAGCAAAGATAAGATAACACAAACAATTCAAGGTGGATTAAAGCCAAGGAGGTATGGATGTTAAGTATTCAGCGATATAAAGATTGATGTAATTGTAAAGATTGACATTATTGTAGCCATCTTGTGAAAATGACCTGATCATATTCTATTTGTTTATCCAGAATCTTGGAAACACAATAGAAAAAAGAATAGAAAGAATATTTCTTACTCGACATAAGATTAAATAAAGACTAAGAACTCCACCCATTGTTCCTTATTAGTTGAACATGAAGAAAAACCAAAATAATAGATTTAAAGAGAACATACAGCCCTTGAACAAACAATTTGTAACCCCACACATGTAACACTTTACTAATCAAAGAAATGATAAATGACATACCAGCAAGCTAAATGATCCATACAAATTTGACCGTTTGAAATAATCAATCCATTATTATTTATGATAAGAAATAATAATAGTAAATGCAATTTTGAAGAAGTGTATATTGGTGGCAAATGACTTAGCATGGCTGGGATTCACCAAACTATTGTACAATCTTTTACTTTGGAAGTAAACTCTTAACAAAGTACAATCAGACAATCATTTATTTGATCTTATTGCACAAGAATTTAAGGCAGCATGGTTCACATCCGACTATCATGTCTTGTTCTCGTAAAAAAAATGAATATTGCAAATATAAATGGCCTTACCATGGCATCAAATTTGTAATCTTTTCTCTATTTTTGATGAGTTTCTTGTATAAGCTTTTGATGCTGCAGTCATTTAATTGAATACCGTGTCTATTTAAAGAACTGGTTAAATCAGGAAGATTGTTATTTATCGGTTTAATAAAAAGGGTTATTTTAAACAATAGAGATTTGTAAGCATATTTATTAGTATCCTTTTGTGGCAACATAATGGGGGTTGCGATAGATTTTTAGTTGAGAAATTAATCGTACCAATTTGCTCTGCATGCTACTATTTAGTTGAAACCCACCTAGGCTGCTTAATGCCCTATTGGAAAAATTGCAAGCGTAACTATTGTAACATCATATTGTTCTCAACGATGATAAAAAATAGGCGCATATCTCTTGGTGTCAGATATATTTTTTAAATATAAGTATCCTAGTAGCATTCGGAAGGGCAAGCCTAATTCTAACTATATTCTATAATTATATGAATTATTATAATTATATAATATAATATTATAATATAGATTAGATATATTATTATAATATATTATAATAATAATATAATATAATATTATATATTATATTATATAATAATTCTAATTATAATTATATTATATATTATATTTAGGATTAGAGTTAGATGTTAAAATTAGAGTTAGTGTTAGTGTTTAGGTTAGAATTAGGGTTAGGGTTATAAGAATAGAATTAGGGTTATGGTTTGAATTATGGTTAGAATTGGAGTTAGGCTTAGCATTAGTGTTAGGATTAAGGTTAGGTTTAGGGTTAGGGTTATAAATATAATTAGGGTTCAAATTAGGGTTGGAGTTATGTTAAATAGGGTTAGATTTAGAAATACAGTTAGATTGAGGATTCTCAGGCTTATAAAACAATGCTATGTGTAATCTTATGGTTGTGGTAAGAATTAGGGTTAGATTTAGAATTAGGGTGCCTATTTTAAGGAATATTTTAATATCGATGTTGAACCCTAACCCTAATTCTAACAACAACTCTAACCCTAATACTAACCCAAACCCTAATTCTAACTATTATCACTCAATATTGCGCCATTGCTAAGTTGCAGAACTTAGTATATCGGTGAAACAGGGAACTTTCCTAGGCTGTGGGTCACCTAAAGCAGGAAAGAACCTCCAGAGTAAGCTGGCTCTTATGGTACTCACCTAAAAATTATTCTAATGTTTTTCTGAGAAAAGGGGAAAGGAAAAATTGCATGAAAATGGAACCTACAACTAAGGTGATGCACCCAAATGATGTTCAAACCTACACAGTTGTTTTACATACACGATTAAATCAACAAAAAAACAACTTAACATGCACAACCCAATATGTATATGCTTCTGCATCAGTAGAAGGTTTAATGCCTATCCTAGAAGGAAAAAACTACTTTCACTACTTGGACTATTTGCAATTAACACAACTCACGACCTGCAAAACACATATATCTTCTGCAGAAAGGTGCTACAAATGAGACATAAGGACAAGGAAACAAAATAATTTCACAAGTACTTGCATCAATCACTTAAAAATGCACACAATAACATAGAAAATGAGAAGGCAAAAAGCTTATCTCTATTGATCTCCAAAGGTATACACGTTGTGTCTGTCTATAAATGAGTTACAATATCTGCCTCTAACTGAAAAGGACCTCCAAAGTCACAATGTAGCAAAAAGATGATCAGAACTGAGTACAAATGAGTCAAAAAGATGACTATATCCATCATCCAAGCAGTTGCACCAAAATAGGAACAAGAAACTGCTTTGGGCCGGATGCCTCCAAAAAGCCCCAAAAATAGCAACTGAAACTTCTCCAAAAGAGCTCCAAAGTCTGGAAAAAGTTAAATTTGACCATGTCAAACATTAAGGCACAAGAAGATGATGCCTAAATACTCTCCATCTCTCTAAAAAGCAAATAAAAGCTCCCTATATGCTCTCCCATGGTCGGCTAACTAACTCAACCAATTCCATTATGTTTGCAAAGCATATGAAAGCTCATAATGAAAGTATAAGGACATATATAAGGTATGTATCCCATTTTGCATTAAAATAGCAATGTGACTTAATGATTTATAACAACATCATTGAAGTCAAATGTTTTACATTTTTAAATCAAATGCAAAAAGAACTATGGGAAAACATATTGTTTGCTAGGAAATAGAACTTTAAGGGTCGTGGGTTTTAGTTTTTATTTGCAAAGTTTAAAAGAACGGCAAAAATTACCATCTTGCCCCATCGATCACTTAGGGTTACTTTGCCAACCCTAATACAAAACAGGGCAAGAAACGAAAACCTCATTTCATTTTGTATTTCACATTTCACTTGCTAGGTGCCGCCATGGTTCCCTATGCTGGAGGGTCGAGGATTTTCGGAAGATTACAGAGGCTTCTCCTTGCTTATACAAGCTTCCTATAAGTGGAATTTCTGCATTTTCTCTTTTCCTTGTGAAAACATGCTCAAATCGAGCTCAATTATGCAAAATACAGATCATTTGTTTCTTGAATCCCACAACTGTGTATGTCAAATGCAGGTTTCAAACTTAAAATGCAAGAAAACAATGACAAGACTTGCATCTCTGTGTAAAAAATTCAAAGATTTCCTCTATATTTGCTTAGCACCTCGCCTTTCACTATGTATTTGTTCTGCAGAGTAAAAATACAGTCTATATCTCATTTCATTGTATGATATCTCCCTCTGGTATTATATCACTCAGCTAGGGTTAAAGTTTTGTGAAAACCCTCACTCTCATACTTGCTGAGATAAACGAAACACACACTTCTATTTTTTTGCTTTATTGACAATCATAAAAGAAATAGGGTATGGACTGGATTTCTATGAATAACCCTCAGATATACTGGGTTTGCTGCTCATTTGCTATACATTACATTGCTCAGGTATGGCTAGGATTTCTATAAACCCTCTATCTACTCCTTCAGATGTTTGATGCTCAATCTTTAGAGTTGACTGTTGCTCTCATGATAGTCTCTACTTTTTGATGTTCCTTTCATCTTTGTACAGTCTGTAAACTTCTTTCTTGCCATGACTGTCCCTTCCCCTATTAAGCATGCTCTTCATAAACTTTGTAAAGTCTATTGGGCAGTAATGGATTTGGTAGGCTACAGGATTCAAGACAAAACATTTGAAAACAATAGCCCCTTGACTCTAAACCTTAACTCACACCGACCCCCATAGTCTTCTAAAACCTGACATAACTTTATCTGATTTATATTGACTTCAAGATGGTATATCAAACCTAAGAATTTGCCCCATATGCCTTCACTGACATTAATGACATCTCTGAGAAATCGAAACAGACCTTAAATACCTATATTAGTTGATAGTCTTCTCATGACTTTTGGTTGTCATTTTGTGACTATCTTTTCTTCCATTGTATACAGTCATCTCATGATTATTACAAATGATTGTCAGTCAATATCCTGTGACTGCCATATTGGTATACTCTTGTGCCTTACTTCTGTAGTTCATGACCTCACTTATATAGTTGACAACCCCTTCAAACAGGACTGTTCCTTATGACTATTTTAATGTTGTTTCAAGACCACTATCACAAACATTTTTGTGACTGTTCTTGTAGGGGGTAAACCTCTGTGAAACTACTCCTCATTACTTGGTATGACTATCCATTTGAAAACAGTCAAAGGCTACCCCTTATCACTTCAAGACTGTCTTTTCTTCCACTGTTGAACACTAAGCTTCTCTGCCTCTTATGATTGTCTTTGAATGCTTTGGATCCATGTGGTCATATCTACAGTCATCTTGACTGACTATACTCTTATCATATTGTTTTCTTTCCTCTGTCTGTAGTCTACATACCCTACAAAACTCCCAAACCTTTGTACTTTGTGCACACCTCTAGACAAGCTGATTGTCATCTATCTCCCTTGACTGTCCTACTCTTTCTTTACAAAACTATTGCTGACTGTTGTGTTGACCTCCACTGGTAACTTAGGCCTTCTATTTTGACTGTCAAAACAGTCAACACATGACTGTTTTCTTCATTTCTTGGCAGTCACCATTGGCTGCTCCTTTGTCACCTTTGAATAACTGTCTCTTTTCATCTGTAGTGCTCATGTCACTTGCATTGACTGCCATCTTGTATTTTCATCTGTGACCCTCCATCTGGAGTGTTGTCATCACTTATCCCTGCTTCTTACAAGACTGCTAGATCCTGCATTTTGGTGCTATTTTCTTTCTACTGCTTCATGTTGTTTCTATGACTAATGTTAGCTCCTGATAACTCCTAACTATGATGATTATCACATATACATATTTTATTCATTGTGCTTTTATGGATTAGTACATCAATGCATCTCTATAATTTGTTTTGATACATGATATTGTATACATCCTTTATGATTTTCTTAAACAAGCAAATGTCACCTATGACAGTGACTAAAGACTCACCATCATAAATGATGTGTGCTTGCTTGAGTGAAACATAAGGAGATGAATTACTTTTCTATGCCTCTTTAAAACACAACAAGACAGCATGCTGGGCTCAACCCTTGTGGGAGCCACATTTACTCCACATGTTGTGATATCAAATGAAAGATCATCCAGTAGTTAAAACTTCACCTATACCTGCACAGTGAACAAACATGTTAGATAAAACAATAAAGCTCTGAATATGATGGATATGATGATGATCTCCTATTTTTCTTGATATCTGTGATGTGTATAGCACTGTTTCAATGCCTTTATGAAAGTACATTATATGCTTGTTGAAACTGAGATGTATATGATGAGAAATCGTATCCGGAGCGTTAACACCAAATTTCTCAAATCTTGCAGTTATTTCTGAAGTAGCAACTAAAGGAGTTGAAGATGAAGCGGATCAATGTTTTTCTTTCTTGCCCAGACAATGATTGATGCCATTTTTCTTTATATGCTTTTCTTTTTCCTCAATTGTATAGTTTACTTTCATATTGTATTAGAAAAATTATTCCCACGGCTTGTGTGGGACATTATTCATTCATGATTATCAATAAAAGACAACAGTTATGCAAAGATTATGTAATCTTTCTTTTGTGTTCATTTGCAAAATTGAACTGTAGTTTATTAGATAATATCTCTGGCATATGAATGTAACTTTTAAAGCAGAAGTCAATGTGTACCTTTATCTCCTTCTGCAAACATATTCTCAGCTCAACCTAATTTAGTTGGAAGCTAAATTAGGTAACACTAACAATAACCCAAATTTAGTAACTCTAATTCTAACTCTAACCCTAACCTCAATTCCAACCCTAATTATAACCCTAATCTGATAATAACATTAACCATAATTATAACCCTAACCCTAACCCTAATTAAATATATAAATAATATTATTATTCATCCAAAGTATTTTTATAATGTATTATGCAAATGCTTATAAAATATTGTATTCCCAAACTACCATTCCTAAAACTAACACAAAACTAACTAAACAGTTTGATTACTAACACTAAGTCCTTAAGGTGACTTTATTACAAAATGTAAACCTTAATTTCCAACACCCCCTCTTTAATGTTTATATTACAAAAAACGTAATAGAAAACAAAATGTGTTGATCAAGCATAATTTACTCCTTAGAAGCTTCTCTTTGAAAAAGTTTTTGGACCAAGGAGAACTCCATCAAGTAGTTTTGTAACCCTCGTAAAGGTCTAGCTCCCGAGTTGAATTCTTGGATTCCCAGATTCTAGCCTCTCCAAACTCCCAAATTACGTATCTCCCAATCATTCGACAATTGTCCATGTCGAGCTACAACTTCATCAAGTTGTTTCATGACTCTCATAAGGGTATAATTCCCAAGATCCATAAACACCTGAACTATCTAGGTAACAATCCATGCTAAGTTTCATTTACACTAAATCCCTTTCTATCTTCAAAATGTGGGGTTCTTAATTTATGAATTTTTCACCACTGTTGACATCCAAAGAAAAGAATAGAAAAACACTAGTGCTTCTCAAACAATCAACCATCTCAAAGCAAGAAGCTAGGTCAAGATGGAGAAATTCCTCCAGCCTCCAACCTCCTCTTTGACCTACTTAGTCCTCACCCACTAGAGGTAGCACTACAAACTCTGAAAACCCAATCAACACAAACAAGATTTTCCAAGTACATTTGAAAAGCTCATAATGTGATAGGATGTTGGATTCCACCGAAAATCCATCCGTATAATTAAACTATATCTCCAACCAAAAAAGACCATAAAGAGCTTTGAACTTATAAACTCCAATAACATCAATATCTTAACAGTCCTCTCCAACCACACTACACACCCTCTTAAATAAACAAACCAAAAAATAATCTCATGCTTCTAGAATAAAACAACTTTTGATTTTTTAAATTGTAGAATATTTGGCTTGTATCTCCAAAAATACTTTCACAAATATTTTGAATAACCTTGATGTATACATAAAGTTTCCTCCTAGTGAATAATATAACCTAAAATAAAAAGATTATGCTCGGCTTTAAATACTTAAACCCATATCACTGTTTAACAGCACAAATGTATTTCAACACCCTTTTTAAACTTTGGAAACCCAGAATCGCATGCAACACATTATGCCACGACTCCTTTTCAGCTTCCAAAAAAAATAAATTGAATTCGGACTTGAATGAATGAATGAAAGTTTTTAATGACGTCCACAAGACCACAATCTATGGGACCCAGAGATAAAACAGGTCGCAGCAAACAAGGACACAAAGGAACCGCATGCAGCCCCCCAACTACACCTGGTTGCTCTCCATTTCGTTGTTGATCCTCTTTCTTCTGTTGTGAATCCTGCACAGGAAATTAGCCGCTCTAACTACTCTCTCCTCTTCGAACAAGGTTGTCAATGACCCCACATTTAGCACTTCAGTGTAGTTGATCCAGATGTCCTCAAACGCCTTACATTCCATGATGTAATGTCATTCCGTTTCCACTAAACCCGAAGTACAAAGACGACAAATCCTATCTACCCAAACTTCTTTGGGTGCTCTCCCACCTTCCCGTTTCACACCTAAGATGGTGTGAGCTAGTTCTAAGTTGGGCCATTATCATTTTAGCTTTCCACTTGACATCCGCACCTATGTAGTACTTCGGCTCATGGTCACAAGTGGGGTTAAAATATTTGACACAATGCTCTCTTTTTCGTCCAAGTTGTTTAGCCCACATGACCGCCTTGGCTTTCTCTCTAACATACTTTTTAATTTCCACATTTGTGTTTGGGCATTCATGCATGCCAATGCCACACTTACTCAGCCACTTTACATTTTGCTTCATCCAAGTGTTTTTCCTTCTGTTTAACTTCTCTTCTGTTGCAATATTGGGTCAGCGATGTTCCTCCATGTTCTCGATTCTCTTCGAATATCCTAATAAACAGATTATCGCCATCACCTCAATCGAAAAAGCCCCCGCTTCAGCTAAGACAAACTCATATGGAACTGTGCTTTTGATTTTGAAATTGCTTGTGATTAGATGCCTCTATAATCTTTCTATTTGTCTCCATTTTGTTGTCGATGTATTGCTGCCCCGCACTTCACACCCATATAACACCACCGGAATGACCAGCAGTCCAAAAAGACTCTTCTTTGTTTTCCAGTCCCATAACTTCGTCGATGTACATCTATTTTGCAGCATGTATAATGCTTTCCAACCTCCTTGTATTCTTTTTGTTCTGCATGTCTCCTAGCTAAGATTATTGCGAAAATCAAGACCCAGATACTTGTACATGCCTACCACCTCGAGGGAACTACCTTCGAACTCAAAATTTATTTGTTTCTTAGTTCTTCTCAAAGTGAAGATCATGATCTTAGTTTTAGTTATGTTCACTTGCATCCCCACCTCCTGGCAAAATAACTCTAGAGCTCTTAGGTGTTCTTGCAAATTGTGTTGTTTTGCCATCAATATAAGGTCATCCGCATAGAATAGTAGCCTCACCACATAATTGGCTAAATGGACACCCCCCCCTCCCATCTTTTCTAACCATTGCTCTAACTTGTCTATGTATAGCCCGAACAAAGTTGGGGACAACGGACACCCCTATTTGATTTCGATGTCGCTTCCAAAACATTTTGAAAGACGATCTTTTGTTCTGACCTTGGCTCAGGCCTGTTCGTAAAGTCTATGAACCGCTGCCCTGTACTCTCCCGGTATTCTCAACTCTTCCATTCTGCTCCAAAGTTTGTTTCTAAGCATCGTGTGGAAAGCCTTTTTGAAGTCAACAAAGCAACAAAAAACTTCCCCTCCTTGCTTTTCCCAAATTTTTTCAATCATATGTCTAAGAGTGACTCTATGGTCAATCGTGGAGTGCTTAGGTCTAAAACCCGCTTGCCCTTTCGCCCTCTTGCCCTTCTTTTCTGCCCAAGTGCTAACTCTTTGTCCCACCATGTTTCCAAAGAGCTTCCCAAAAATAGGATTGATCATTATAGTACGATAGTTTGACGGGTTGTTGACATCCCTGCTCTTGTGCAGAGAAATGACCACACTACTTGTCCAGTTTGTTGGGAAACCATGCTGAATCACCCTGTTAAATATCATTTTGATGTGCGGTGCTAAGGCCTCTCAGCCCCATTGCAAGTGTTCTGCTTGTAAACCATCTATGTCCTTAGCTTTGCCCCTTGCTAACCTCTTAATTCCAGTTGTAACGTCCTTTGTGGAGAAGAGTTTGGTCCTATTGTTGATTATTGGCGGGTCAGTTTTATCCTGGTCCCTTTCGTACAGTGTCTTAGCATATTGCAGCCATTGCATGTCACTGATATTACTCTCAACCTTGCTACTAATCTGCTGCAATTTTCTCCAAAAACCTCTTGGATTAAACTTTCCGAGAGAAATCAGCTCTTTCCTCCTAGTTTCCATGTATTCCTTTTTCGACCTCACCAATTTCTCATACATTTTTTTATTTGTTTTCACTCTTCCAAATATTTTCAATGTTCTTTTTGTTGTTTTACATTCCTCATCATACCATGGATTCGAGGGAAAGTTGTTTTTGAGGGCTCTTCTAGCCTTGGATCTTTTGCAAGCTAAGAGAGCTTTGTAAATTAAAACCATCAAATGTTCATTGTCTATTATGCCTTGTTTTTTGTTGGGGCAGCGAATATTCTTTATTTCCTACAGTTGTTTATCAATCATTGATTTAAAGATGTCCCGATTCTCGCTAGTGAGACGAATATTGCCTTGACAATCAGTTTTTTTTACCTATTTGAGCATTGTTATCCTGTTGTTCAACTTTTTGCATACTAAAATTTACATATATAGGGTTGTGATCAAACTTCATTTCTGCAAGACACCACCTGATTTCAATCTTTGATATGGTATTTTGTGAACAAATGATGTAGTCCACCATGCTTCACCCATTGTAGGTATGGCATGTCATGTTTCCTGAGCTCGGCTACGCTCTTATGCCATTGCAAATAATCAAATCATGGAGGTTGCACATCCCTAACAATTCTACTCCAAAAAGTGAAACACCACCTTTTGTATCTTGGGATACCCTTTCCCACTTTTGGTTTTCTTCTTCAATCCATAATGGGTTGTTATTTTGACCTTCCTCCATTTCAAGGTAGAGGTCCTGATTATTCGTTGTTCTTGCATTAAAGTCCCCGATTAGCACGATCTTGCCCATTGCACAATATGTAGTTATGTCCTTTTTGAGTGCTTCATATGGATCTTCCCTATCTAGGTTTTTTTTCTTGTGTGTTTTAGAACCATATGGGGCAAAGTAGCATGCTGCAAGCCAAACTATGGACTCCTGATTTGTAATCCTTATCCATATGTATTGATTATTTGTGTCATTTTCCAACTTTATGGTTCTTTCCCATTCCTTCTTTATCAAGATTGTCACTCACCCATGCCCTTTGCCGTTCTCGATTACCTCATTCCAAACTGAAATCTTTGTGTAACCTTCAAATTATGGGACTTTACAACCCTCATGCTCATGAGTTTCTACAAGAATTATGACGTCCTTTCCATCTACTATGGGCCCTAAACCAAGACCCCTCCTCCAAGGGTAGCCTCTACAGTTCCAGCCTACCAATGCGAGGTGGTCCTGGGGGGCCCCGCCTTCCTATTTATCATGGATAGTGTTGCCATTAATTTGGGCTTTGCCTCTATACAACCACGCCTCCTTTCCTGCATTTCATGTTGCTACAACCTTCTCCCGCTCCTTCCTCCTTTCCTCTAGTTGTGCTAGGGTTAAATCTTCGTCTATAAAAAATTATGTACCTTTGAGAAACCTTTTGTTTCTTAATATCTTGTTCTTATCTTCTCAGTTTTTCAATGTCGCCCTTATATTTCTGTCTTTTTCTCCCTTTGCCATTTGACCAATTTTGTTTGATGGTTGTATATTACCTGCCCATTGAAGTTTATCTAGTAAGAAATCTCTTACTACCCTGTTGGTTGCTTCTCCTTGTCCGAAGTCTCTCATCCCTTTTATTATTATGTTTGCTACCCTGTCTTGCCTGTCCTTTTCTTCCCACATTTGTAATTTAATTTGATTTTTTATGAGTTTTGTTTGTCTCTGTCTCCCCTTTTACCACTTGAGTCCATGACTTGGCCTCCTCAAGTTTCTCCATTAATTTGGTTTCTTTGATTTCCATGCTCACGAGGACTGATTGGATATTTTTGATATGAGGGATGTCGCTTTCTGTAGCTGTTTGATTTGCATTGTTGTTGTTGACTTGATTTATATCAAGTTTTAGCGCAAAAAACTATTGTTGTCCTAATTCCAACGCTTCTTGTAACTTGTTTACTTGGTCCTTGAGTGCCGTGTTTTCCTATGACAGCTTGAGGTTGTATTCTAAGAACTCTTGGAATTTTGCTTCTTTCACCTGATCTTTTGCCTCAAGTTTAATCATTCTTCCTTTCAAGGCCATTAACTCCATAACATAAAGATCTAAAAACCATGTTAAGGGAGTCGAAGTGGGACTGTAGGGACTGTCCCGCCTCTCTTCCTCTCCCTTGTTACTGTTGTCCAGTTGTTTTATGTCCTCCATCTAATTTAGCCCCTCAATTTGCTGCTCCGCTATCTCAGTTGTCCCAAAATGCATTTCTTGCTCCACCACCGAGTTTGTTAGAGTTTTGATTACCATTGGTGTTGTTTGAGTGTTGCATGTTACTGATGAAAGGGGTAACACAACAATAGAAATTGAACACAGAAAAATAGAACTTTCTTTTATTGATCTGGGCAACTCATTACATTACAGAAACTTAATTACAATCAGAGGAATCAATCCTCCACAGGCTACAACACACTACAGCTACCTCTCCCAAGACTCTGGAATCATCAGAGTTCTGTAACCCCAAATCAGCTAGAGTTTCTGTTTTCCCGCCTATTCTTGACTCTACACTTACCCCCTTAACTCTACTACTGTCCAAGGTTCCCAAAAATGGTTATTAGTAGCATTTTTCGCGACCAACAACCTAATTTCGAAATTTGCATCTCCCTCTAAAAATAGGTCAACTTCCAAGAGCCATAACTTTTGATCTGGGAGTCCGATTGACGAACCGTTTTATGCGTCAGAAAGCTCGCGGAGTGCTCTACGCGCTAAGAACCCGCTCTGCCTGTTCTGGCCATTTTCGGGCCCGTACGGGGCCATTTAGTGCCTCAACCTGAGTTTGAATAATTTTCAAGCGTTTTTTGGAAAACGGAAACTTTAATAACTTTCAGCTCGCAAATGATCTTTGTGTGATTCCTTCGCCAAAGGTCTTATATTTATGTTATGTAACTTCCTGTAAATTTTGACTTCAATCCGTGCGCAAATGCAAACTTTCTAAAAATAGCAAGTTACTATTTTTAGCAGTTTGGAAAAACTGAAAGTTCTATATTATTATTCAAGCGATTATGGAACCAGAACCACAAATTTTGAAAAGAAATGGAAAGAACGTCAACAGTTTTGAAACACATATTTTTTTGGGTGATGCAAGATTGCCCTTACACCACTGGATGCTCCTACACCAGTTACTTAGTGAAGTATTGCAACAAATTTTCGGTTTCCCAACTATTTTAGTTTCCTTGCTATTTTGGCTTGCCTGCGCTGTAGGATCCGCTTATACTGTTTTGCATTGACATGTCATTTTTTCTGCCGTGTCTGCCACTTTAGTTTGATGGTGTTCTTGCTTTATTGACTGCAGCAACAAAGCTTCTAGAGCTCCTGCCGTGACAAACGAAGAGTTCCCTGGGTTCTCCGAGGTGCAAGACATGTTAATACCATATGGGATTAGCATTCTTGCTTGCGGGTCCCTTTCTTTACCCTGTGTTTCCGCTACTTTTTTGTTTTGCTGACAGAGCATTGGCCAAATTCTCTTTTTCTATTTGTATGTTCCTCTGTGTACCTAGCAACCACAGGTTCTTTTTCATTCTCATGATTACTCGGAGATCCCCCTTTTCAGTTTTCGAAGTTGCTTTTGGTTAGTGTGCTGTGATAAGGTTTCCTTCCCCGTCAGTTTGGAGTGCTCTTGGTCTCAGTGTTTGTTTGCCTTTTTGTTTTTGTGTGGTTTTGACTGAAGTTTTATTTGGTTCTATTTTATGCACTGGAATTTGCTTTACTGTTGAAAATAGCCACATGCAGCCGACAAACAGGAAAAAGAGAGAAAAAAAATGTGATGGTCGCCTGTTTCACTAACCTGGGTCCCGCATTTACTTTTGACCTGAATATCTGCCGGCCTGGAGACCTAGACCGAAGCTGCACCGTTGTCGGCTCGAAAACAGGACCTGCTGCCTGCCTGACTGCTTAAGCTTTCCATTGCGGTTTGGCAGAATAATAAAACAATCCCTGAAATTATTCATTCCTTAGCTGCAAATAACTGGTAAATGCCCCGTGATTTTCTGCAAATTCCTCCAGTGAAGCTGCCAATTCAAGTTTGACACATCTAGAAAGAGGCTCAAATATTTGCTGTTTGTTCTAAACAGCAGCGTTTATGCACTTTTCTGTTTGTTGGAACAAATGAGACTCAAATAACTGCTGTATGGGACAACGCACATACACTCAGAATCGTCGGGAATGAACCTTTCAAGCTCTTGTGAATGAATCTACACCTTACATTGCTCGGCAAACAAAGCCGCATCAACTCTTTATTCAGAAATCATCATGCCAGCAAGGAATCTCACATTACTTTTGTTTTTGTGCTTTCCAAATCCCCTAAGTGGACTCCTCAACCAGGGACAAAACCGCTCTGATACCATGTTGAAGAAATTGCAGTCATAACTATTGTAAAAACTAAACCATATTGCTCTCAAAGATAACAGCAAAATATGTAAATGATGTTATTACTCATTCAGGGTACCTTTCCAATGTATTATGCAAATGCTTATAAAGCATTGCATTTCCGTACAACTTCCCCAAACTACCTTAAAGGAAACTTGGTCCCAACTAAACCAAAACTAACTAAACATTTTGATTACTAACACGAAGTCACTAAGATAACTTTATTACAAAATATAAACCTTAATTTCCAACATGCAAGTCCATCTCACAGAACCTGTGTAATAGTAACTGTGAATATTAAGGCATAAGTAGTTATTTAGTAATAGATAAAACCATTAGTCATTTAACAACAGGCTAGGCTATTATGTTTCCTTTTTGGAAAGCCAGACGCAGAATTGCACTATAGTTACACTGGTTATCTGTCATTATGAAAATCATGTAATTTTGATCCCTAGATGAAGAAGCTTTTGTTCAATTTCGTCGGTTATAGTTCACTTGTTGACAAAAATATAGAAAATATACTGCAGCATATAACAAAAGTGTATGTTTATTAAAATTTAAGATCTAAGTAAATCCTCATCTCTCAAATCATGATATATTCATAGGTCAAAAACCAAGTAAAAGTGAAATAAACACTAAGACATTGCAACAAGGTAGAGCAAATGAAGAAAAAGTTGGAAGAAACGGTCAAGCATTTATGTTAATAGTTTATTGGTGTACAATGAAAAAGATAGATTTGTGGCTCCTAAAGAAATTGGTTCCATGTACCAAAAAATCGACTCCATTTACACAACAGCAGCAGAACTCAGTTCCTTCTGCATGTAATGAAGGTACAGCGTTCTCATTTTTTATCAACTATAGCAGTTCCAGTCTCATCAGGAAACCCTCCATTATTTCAAAATTTTCAATACAACCATAAGGAATGGAATGGATAGACAAGCCCAATTTTGAGTATTGAACATCTCAAATTCCAAAGAATTGCATCAAATTCACACGATTCCTAGGTTCTTCCAATGGAGAACAGATTTGTTCTAGTCAAATTTCTTCTGTTTTTAATTACTTCAGTATACGCAATAACCCAAGGCCAACAGCAGTAACAGACACAACAGTTCCTGTATCAACAACAAATATTTAGTTTCATGGAAGGAAAATATTGAAATACTCAATCTTTGCACCTTTTTCTACTTTTGTTTCCCTTCATTGACAGTACATATTAATGCACAATGCGTCCAGAGCAAGAAAGTAATGCATAGACCGACCTATACAGTATTTGATCACTTCATACTTCCCAGCTTCTAGTTGCGTCTTTAAGGCATGAATCTCCTGTTGATAAATAACTTGAGAAAAGGCATAATAAAAAGACTCATTAACCCATGAAAACCTTAGGCTTACCCTATTAAGCTTATTTGTAAGATCTGAAGTTTCTGAGTTCTGCTTGGATAGCTCTTCTCGTATGTGACTGAAAACAGAAGCAACATGTTGGTATAGATTTTCAACAAGAATACTTAAAAGTGTTAATTGCTTCAACAAGAAATAACCAATACTCTATAAAATTCAGAATCTGGGAGCAGAAACATGAGCCGTGTTAAACAAAAATAGAAAAGAACCCCTTCATTAAGGATCCACAGTCATTCACAATCAAGAAACTGACAATAACTTGATTGCATAAATCAAGGTCTTCCATACATACCATACCAGCACATATGAAGAGCTTATACTGCTGTCAACAATAATCATTAGATGTGAAACATGGCTGTTCAAGTTGTAACACTACTCAAATTTCGTAGTAATTTTAAATATTCTGTTGCATGAGATCATCATAAAAGTGGACACTTTGGCCAACGTTCTCTGCTAAATAAATTAAAGAATTGATGTCTGAACTTGCTCTGCAGATACTATGTGTCATTCCCTCAAACGAGATTGAAAGAAGAAAGAAAACTATGGTTCTTCACTACCACTGCCCCAATTGGGTTTCATGAATATCATCACACCAGACAGATCAATATAAGTCAAAAGTTAAAAAAAGATAATCTGCCGCAACTAGATAATTTATGGTATCTGGGTCAGTAGTATTGATATCTCTATTTTCAGACTGTTTGCTCTCTGTTCAGACAAAAATATTGTTTGGTTCCAGGAATGTCAAACTATGAGACGTCCCTTGAAATGCCAACAGCACATTTAAATGACAAACAAAATGATATAATGTCCAATATAGATTCTACTAACAAAAATCCAATAGATGCAAGGAGCAGACATGTGTTGAATGTCTGAACTATTTTTATGCGGGCAATCTGCCATCAGCAAGTAAATGCCATCAAATTCTACCCTTTTACCCAAGAGCAACCAGTTCATAAGCATTTTAGCACTTCCATATTTATGGGCTTATTCACATATAGTATCTGCACATTCAATTCTTACCGAGCAATCTTGTCGCAGATAAACTGCACCCAAATAGTATTCATAAAGTTGATGGTTGCATCATCACAGTTTCAATGTCAGGCAGGGCTGTATTAGTTTGTGAGGCATTTACAACTCTCATAATATGATAATACAGTTAACCTGACAGAATATTTAGAAAATTTCTTGCATCTCTTTGTACTGACCCTCTCAAATAATTGTCGAGAATGCTGGCTCTTGTACTGCACGTGGCTATGATGTAGACTAGAGCCTTCCCATCAACTCCCTTCTCTTGGCTCCACTGGCAGTTCTTTTGGGTGTACAGCTCTTTTTCTTCTCATTGGCTACAATGTAGACTACAGCCTTGCTCCCCATCAACTCCCTTCTCTTGGTTCCATTGTCAGTTTTCTCTAGCATGCAACCTTTCTTTCACAAGATTGCATATACTCTTTGTATATCTTCTAATCCAGCAGCTTTTTAACTTAAAAATTCTAGAGCATTTGGTTGTTCTTGTGATGACACTTCATGAGGGGCATTGGCCAGGTTCAAACTCCTGCTGATTTTACAAGTGATATCAATAGCAGCATTGGTGTTAAACAGGGTTGTCCACTTTCACCTACTCTAGTTGGTCTCTACATAGATGAATTAAAGAAAAAATTCCAGGAAAATAGATGATGGTTGTAATCTACGATTATGATATAATCATCACTATTTTATTATTTACAGGCCACATACTGTTGCAGATTTACACCAACATCCTGATAATCTGAGCTCATTTTGTAATGTTCATGGTCTACTTGTGAACTTGAGTAAAAGAAATGTCATGGTTTTCAATACAACTAAGAAGGAAGCATAGGCAACTAACCTTATTCACAAAGTTTGGTTAAACTGGTTTCTGTTGATGCGTGTTTTATGACTGCAACAAACATTAGGATAGAGGCACGGGGTGTATCTATCCTCTCTTGAACAAAGCTTCTCAAACGCTGAACTAGGTGATCGAATGAGACTGCTCCAAGGTTCCTTTTGTGTCAGGTCTTGACGTGCATGGGAAAAGCTCTGTGGAATGATGTGATTTGCTGGTAATCACAAGGGGGACTTACGTATCGGACTTAGTGGTTTCTATGCCCAAGGAAGGAAAGATTTGGATTTCATTGTGGGTTCTGGAGGCTAGGTTCAGATTCCTCCACTTCGGAGTTGGATTTCTCAATCTATGGCAGAGGTGGAATCTAAGTTTAGCTAGTTTTACCTAGGCAAGCGGGGAATGATTTCTCAATAAGCTCTTAATGATCTATTCCTAACACATATTTAAAAGAAAATGAAAAAGATGGATAAGGGTTCAAGAAGCTAAATGATGGAAAGAACTATTGCTGGAGATGGAAACTGTAACCAGGCCCCTGCTTCGTCATGAGGCAACAACTTGGACAAGGATGGTGCTATCTTCAAAGGAGGAATGAGGATTTTCAGACTGCTCTAGCATGGAGTAGAGAACTAAAACTTGTAAAACAATCGAAGTTAAGCTTGGAACAAGTTCAGACTAACCATGCACTATGATTTGCAAGCCACAGATCACAAATGGTATGAACCAATAGTTTCAATCATTTACCAACAACAATATTTTCCATCACACTATCTAATGAAAAGCTTGAAAATAAGATAAGTAACTGTTGGCAAGAGACACATTGGAGTTTCATGATTGTTGTCATTGATGGCAACAAAGTTCATCCCACACATCCACAGGACATGGTATGTCTCTACCGGAAGTCAGATTGAAGGGCTTTCAGGTCCGGTAAGCAAGAACAGAGCATGCAGAAGGTCTGACAATCAGGTCCGGATCTGTTAGAGGAAGTATCCTTGGAAAGTGCGGACTTTGGGAAGTCAAGAGGAGTATCTTGACTGATAGATTCCAGGGTTTGAGCCTCCGGTGTTGAAAGAGTGAAGAGATATAAGCTTCTAAGCATTGTGGTCCGGTTTGGTAGAACAGACAGAGGAAGGACTGAAAGGCAGAGCATCAAAAGTTATTTCGGATGATATGTTGATGATGATAAAGATTCCTAAGGTATCATTCATGATTGGCCAACTTATTAGACAACTTCTATAAGTTTATTTTCGATCCGCATCACCTAGGAAGCAATGATTCAGCCGACAGACTAAAGTTTGGGAAATATTGACTATTCCGGATGCCGACTAGAAAAAGGATGAAATCCCTTGTGCGGATATATATACCAAATGGATTTCGATGAGGCAAGTTGTAGTTGAGTTGTGCAGCAAGCGAAGAAAAAGAAAAGAGCAGAGTGAAAGCAGTAAGGAATGTCCGGTATGTGAAAGGACAGCAGAACAAAAGAAGAGGAAGGATGAAGTGCAGCAGATCAGTTTACTGAGCCCAAATCGGAACTGAACTCCAGCATGTGTGGATGCTTCACATCAGTTCAAGTATCTTATTATTCTTGTTACAACTTGTAAACAGTGAGTCTCTTGTGAGCAGTGTGCTCGGGCAGTGAGCCCTAATTGGCAAGTGCCATTTTGTATTTCTATTCTTCTAACAGAGAATACAATCTTGGGTTAATCACCCCATGGTTTTCTCCCTTAACAGGGTTTCCACGTCAAAAATATTGTGTCATGTGTATTTCCATTTCATGGTTATGTTTGCTTATTTGAATTAATGCTGCATTAATTATTAAGAAAGTTCAGAAAGCTGAAATAATTAAGATAACTGATTCACCCCCCCCCCCCTCCCAGTTATCAACAATTGGTATCAGAGCCAAGTTCCTCTCAACAGAGCCTAACAACTTGAGGAAGACCTGGGAATTCAAAATGGATGTGTATGGTATGAGGGAGCAACTTAAGTCTGCCCTAGATGATCTTGAGCAGTCAAATTCTGAAATCAATGAATTGAAGGAAAGACTCAAACAGGGTGATGATTTCATAAATGAATTAAAAGAGAAACTAAGTCTCTCTATGAAAAAGAGAAAGGAGCTACTTCAGCAACTGGCAAGTCAAAGTGAAGCCAATGATACAAATGAAGATCTGAAGGAGAAAACCAAGTTATGTGAAAAGTTATCAAAAGAAATCATTATGGTAAGACATGAAATGGAATCAGGAGTTATGAAGTTTACCCAAGAGATTGAAGAGAAAAGAAAAACTGAAGATGATCTAAGACAATCTCTCAAAGAGAAATCAAAAGATTGCCACAAGATGGATAGAATTATCAGACATCTTGAATCTGATCTTGAAGATGCTAAAGATAATGAAGAAAAACTTGAGGATCAAATTGTCTCTCTTAAAAGAGATCTTCAAACAACAAATGAATATAAAGAGAAATTCAAGATAAGTTCTGCTCAACTTGAAGTTCTTCTTGAAAGTCAAAAGAGGGTAGATGACAAGTGTGGTTTGGGATATGAGAAAGGAGAAAGCTCCGGATCCGGTCAGAAGAATTTTGGATCAGAAAATCCAAGGAACAGGCCTAGAAGACCTCCGGTAAGGCAGCCAAATGCTCAAAGATATCCATCCTTCAATGGATACTGCAATAACTTTGGTCATAGAGCTAATCAGTGCAGAAAGAGAATGAATCAGACTAATACATCCTTCTCCGAACAGTGTTTCAACTGCAAAAGGTATGGTCACAAATCTCATGAATGCAGAAATATGCAAATGAACAATTCATTCAATGGTAGATGCTTTGCATGCAATAGAATGGGTCACATGGCTAATCAATGTAGATCAAGAGGATATCAATCAAATATGCAAAGAAATGTTGTTTGCCAAATTTGCAATAGATCCGATCATATTGCCAAATTCTGTAGAAGCAAGAATCAGGACAAAAGAAGTCCGGTACATCATAATCAGAATCAAGACAAGGGAAAACAAAAAGTCAATGCGGATGAAGTTCAAAGTGAGATGAACAAGATTTGGGTGAAAAAAAGTATAGAGAATGTAGGAGATGGATCCGCACTAGACTCTGGTGCTGATATTCCTTCCGGAAATTAAAAAGTGAGCTCTGGCTCAGGGGGAGACACAAAGAAAACCATTTTCCCCCAGTCAGTCAATTGGTGTCGGAACTGGCACAAGGAGAGTTGCAGATTAAAGGGTTCATAAGAGAAACATCTAAATAAACTATGGTTAAGATATGGAAGATCCGCAAAATGTTTAGATCAAGATTGATCCGGTTCTTCAAATCATCCGATTAAGGAAAACAAGGCAAACCGGAAAGACTTAGGTCGAACATTTATTGCAACTTGGTATTAGGGTTTGCGAAGCAGTATAAGGGTTTCTACGATCAATCATTTGCTCATTTTACACTCAAGAAGAAGCGAAAAGAAGCTCTGCAACCGAAATTCCTCAAACCCATCAAAGATCATCTACAAAATCCGTTTCATCCAGCAATTGATCCGGCTCTCTCCGTGAAACCTAGAAGCGTAAAAGGTATTTTCCGTTCCCAATATCTCTCTGCAAATCTTTGAAAGATGACTACTCCAAATATAGTGAAGATTTTTGATAGGCCACGCCCTAAATTTAAGAAGCATCCATATAAATCCCTAGAAGTTGATCCCCTCGGCACTTTTTCAAGCATTCCGCATGGGGTTCTGCATGTAGAAGATGTTAGGGCATATATTCATGCGAATATTGAAGAATTTGGGGAATCTAAGATGGCTGATATCTATCACAATCAGTTAATAGATGATTCTCTTGAGCTCAAACCTCAGTTCAAGGCCATTCGGGATAAGCATTTTGCACAGTGCATTCATTTCCCCTGTTTTGAAGAAGATGAATGGGTCCGGTATGTGTTGAGCAGAGTACATGATAACTTCCTATGGTTGAATAGACCATTTAAGATCACCAAAGATGCAATTAGGGCAATAACCGGTCTGCACTCATCCGGTGGGATACCTGTTCTCAAATCTGTCAAGAATCAGATAGTGAGTGATGCAACCGGATCAAAATTTGACAAGAGAGCTATGACAATTGAAGATATCACTGATCCGGATATCAAATTTGCATCCATGATAATTGGTTACAAGATTTATCACTCCAGTAGGGAAAATTCAGTATTGGGAACTGCAGTTTATACAGCTTATCAGATGCTAAAAGAAAATGTTGACTATGATCTGTGTGAACTTCTTCTAAGCCAACTGTTGGAGAATCTACAAAAGATCAAGAAGGATAAGAAAAATTCCTTCAAGTATGGTGGGCTGATATTGTGTCTATTTTTCTACTTCATGAGTGAGCTGCCCGGATCAAGTGGTTGGGTTTGGCAGAATGACAGACCTATTGCAATCCAAATCAGAGACTATTTGCATGGGCTTGGAGATGCCAAGACAAGAAATACAGCTCTGTGGGGATATTTCAAGAACTTCCAAAATTTGATGCAAGCAAGAGAGAGAATTCCCAAATCTCTAGTTGAAAAGTATAAGGATACAGTTTGTTTTATGGTTGAAACTGATCAGTGCCTAATGGAAGCTGTGGAACCAAGGACAGTCTGGATCATGCCGATGGGGTATGAGGTGGATGAGAAACTTATGGAGCTGCATGTCCAACATATGCTTAGTCAACCCAAGGATCCCAAAGCAGAAAGGTTTGGAACCTTTGAAGAATTGAGTGTAAAAATTCATGTGGAACTTAGACAACCGGAGATAAAGAGAAAAGTGAGAAAAGAAGTAGAGAATATTGCCAAAAGATATGGCATATCAAAAGAAACTCTTGATGCCAACAGAGAAAAGATGGAAAGGGCAGAGAAAGAGAAGGAAGAAGTAGAAAAGGAAAGTGATCCGGTAGAAGCCCCCTCTCGGACCAGATCCTCTAAAAGGGCTGCACCTACCTCTGATAAAAGCTCAAAGACATCAAAACCGGAAGTCCAGACCTTCGGAAAAGGAGAAAAGAGAACAAAGAAAAAGGCAACAAGGTCCTATGTTAGCTTGAAGGATGATGAAGAAACTGAATCAGACGAGGAGGTGAAGAAAATGAGGAAAAAGAAGAAAGTATCTGGTGAACCTTCTACCGGTGAAGACAAGGAAAAGATGGTAGAAGAGTTTGTTGAAAGGCCCACTCTGTCCATTGATAATGTAGTTAAATCAGTCACTGTGGATGGGAACTTGAAACCAATGACTGAATTTTATGACTACTACAGTGAGGCTGATCAGAAGATCCTGCAAGAAGCCACTGTCAGGTACCTTAACATTTACAATAAAGCATTCATTGAGATTATATCTCTAATTCCAAAGAGCCTAGAAAAAGAACTAGAAATCAGAAAAAACAATGCCAAGGCCAAAGACCTTGAGATCAGGGAACAAATTGCTATTCAGCTCTATCCCTCAATCACGCAAAAACAGATGAATATGATTTTCAAAGATTGCAAGGATGAGTTCCGGAGCAAAGCCAAAATGAATCAGCTTATGCTTGGAGAAACTGACAAAATAGCTAAAGAAACTGAAGAAATTCTCCGGAATGCCTACAAAAGGTTCAACATCCCTATCATAGAGGACATAAGTGATGAGCCCTCTGCCATGGGCGACAAGGAAGAAACCACTGAGATGGTAGTAGAAGAGGTAAAGGAGACAGGTGAAGAAAAAGGTATGGACTTAGATTCCTCTGCTCCAGAAGAGGAAGTCCAAGGAGAAGTAAACCTGAATTCTCCTGCAGTCTCCGGATCTAAAGGAGAAGTAAGAACAGAGGAGAAAGGAGAAGAAGTGAAGGGAAAGGAAGAAGGTCAAACAAAAAAGACCACAAATGACAGTACTAAGGCTGCAGAAGGGGAGAAAGTTTTGTCTCTGGCAAGAGACACAGCAGAAGCAGTCAAGGACTTCTTGACCAAAGAGATGATGGAATTTGATGAACCAGAGTTGCTTCAAGGTCTATTCAATTTTGATTCCCTCTCTCTGATGCAAACCATGAAGCTAGCATCCTTCACCCAAGCAAAGGCAAAAGAAAAAATTCTGAAGTCTCACCTGGTAGACTGTGAGCTCATAGAAGCTGCATCCAGTGTTTTAGAGAAGATTATGCCTTCCTTCCAAAAGGACTCTTCTGCCTCCACATCCAGTAATCTCAAAACTCTTGTTAATTCTGTCAGCACTCACTTTGAGTCATTGGAAAAGTCAGCTGAGGCAAAGGTCCGAAAAGAGTTTTTGGATAAGAGATTCTCGGAGTTACAAGGCATAATAACAAATGATAAGAGAGTTTTGGATATTGGAATAAAGAGCTTGGAAAATGCTCTCAAGGATGGCGGAGATTTCTACAAATTTTGTTTATCCTAGCCTAAAGTGACCAAGGATATTGAGAAGAAAGTAAAGGAACAAGAGGATAAACTGTCAAACCTCTCACAGAATTTTGATCCTCTCACTCTATCCTTAATAAACCAGGAATGTCAAATTATTGTAGTCATGAATGAGATTAAGAAACTTGAAAAGGAGAGGAAGAACATAATAAAGAGGATGAGTGAGCTTAGAGGGGTGATTATCCCCAAATTAGAGGCCATACATGAGGCCCTAACAGATGCTCAGACCACAGCCCGGACCAGTGATCTGACAGATCTCAAGAGGGCAGAAGCTTTTGCATTCCTACTGAGTGGTCATATCTCAATTTTGGACAAGATGAAGCAGAGTTGGGCAACACAAGTTGTACAGCTGAAGACAACCTTTGCAGACATATTACAGTATATGTAAGTAAAACCTGTCTATATACTTATGCGGCTAAGTATAGTTGAAGTTTTGGGCAATTTTGGTGTGCGGACCCTACCCTTTGCCATTGATGTCAAAGGGGGAGTGAGGAACAGTGAAAAATGTGGAATCCAGCTAAGGGGGAGCTCCGGTAAAGTGTACATTAGAAGAAGCATCAACAAAGGGGGAGTATAGTAACACTTAGTCATTTTTCATTAAGTGTTGCCATCAATGCCAAAGGGGGAGATTGTTGGCAAGAGACACATTGGAGTTTCATGATTGTTGTCATTGATGGCAACAAAGTTCATCCCACACATCTGCAGGACATGGTGTGTCTCTACCGAAAGTCAGATTGAAGGGCTTTCAGGTCCGGTAAGCAAGAACAGAGCATGCAGAAGGTCCGACAGTCAGGTCCGGATCTGTTAGAGGAAGTATCCTTGGAAAGTGCGGACTTGGGGAAGTCAAGAGGAGTATCTTGACTGATAGATTCCAGGGTTTGAGCCTCCGGTATTGAAAGAGTGAAGAGATATAAGCTTCTAAGCACTGTGGTCCGGTTTGGTAGAACAGACAAAGGAAGGACTGACAGGCAGAGCATCAGAAGTTATTCTGGATGATATGTTGATGATAATAAAGATTCCTAAGGTATCATTCATGATTGGCCGACTTATTAGACAACTTCTATAAGTTTATTTTTGATCCGCATCACCTAGGAAGCAATGATTCAGCCGACAGACTAAAGTTTGGGAAATATTGACTATTCTAGATGCCGACTAGAAAGAGGATGAAATTCCTTGTGCGGATATATATACCAAATGGATTTCGATGAGGCAAGTTGTAGTTGAGTTGTGCAGCAAGCGAAGAAAAAGAAAAGAGCAGAGTGAAAGCAGTAAGGAATGTCCGGTATGTGAAAGGACAACAGAACAAAAGAAGAGGAAGGATGAAGTGCAGCGGATCAGTTTACTGAGCCCAAACCGGAACTGAACTCCAGCATGTGTGGATGCTTCACATCAATTCAAGTATCTTATTATTCTTGTTACAACTTGTAGACAGTGAGTCTCTTGTGAGCAGTGTGCTCGGGCAATGAGCCCTAATTGGCAAGTGCCATTTTGTATTTCTATTCTTCTAACAAAGAATACAATCTTGGGTTAATCACCCCGTGGTTTTCTCCCTTAACAAGGTTTCCACGTCAAAAATATTGTGTCATGTGTATTTCCATTTCATGGTTATGTTTGCTTATTTGAATTAATACTGCATTAATTATTAAGAAAGTTCAAAAAGCTGAAATAATTAAGATAACTGATTCACCCCCCCCTCTCAGTTATCAACAGTAACTTCAGTAACTTTATGATATGCTTCAAGAAATCAGGAAAACCATGTCAAAAATCCAAAGAACTACATAAACACCAATCTTCAATTGCTTATATTATTGATTTGGAAAGTCTGTATACAACAATCTTGCTGATCCTTGAAGTTTTAGCTCAAACAAAATAGTACAGAAATGGAACTAGCTGCTAAGTTGCTCTAGGAGCATGAAAAATCAAAGAAGCCCCTTTCAAATGAGGCACCCCTGCCTTTATATAGGCAAGCAAAAATAAATTAGGTCAAAAGGAAATCAGATTTCCTTGGAATATGTGCCCAGGACTGAAACCCTAGAAGTGGTAGGTGGGGTCATCAGAAATGACAAGTAGGTGACTGCCACCTGTCCTAGACGTCAGGTTGACTAGGACTCCTGGATAGGACAGTCCTGTCTGTCTGGGACTTCCTCCTGCTCCTTCGTCTTTGCTTCCAAGAACCTAGTCAGGACAACTTCCAACTCCTCCATAGGAATGCTAGGCATGTTCTCAATCCAGAACTCCATGACGGACACGGTAGTGGCACATGCAGCAAGGATATTCTCCCAATCCTCCCTCAGCGCCTGGATATTGTTTATGAAGATCAGAAATGAGGACGCATCCTCAAGATGGGATTCCTGGGTAGGATAATCAGCTTTGAAGTATATGCTCCGCATCTTGCCTTTCAACTCCTCCAAGTCAATGACTCCATCCAGTGCTACCTCCAGATCAAACCAGGCCTCTAGGGACACAAGGATTTTGTCCTGGATCTCCTTCAACATGGCGTGAGCCTGGGTAGTGTCGCCTTCAATCTTCTCAAGGTTATCTCTCTTCATAACCAAGGCAGAATACCAGCTGAGGAAATCATATACTGAATTTGCATGTATTACTTTGTTCCTCACCAAGTCTGGCTTCCGAGTGTTCATTAGTGCCTTCAGTCTAGGGATGGTTTCCTCCCGGACGACCGTGAATTGCTGACATGCTTCCAAAATGGCCTGCGTCCTATCCATGAGTGTAGAAACTCTCCCGTTCACATGGACTAGATCCTCCATGAACTTGTAAGCTCTATCCGAGACCTTATCCATCCACTCCCTCGCTGCGTGACCAGCTGATCTCAAAACTTCGACCTCAGCTAAGGAATCCTTGGTTATGCTTGCAGGTTGGACTGTCGCTCCTTGGGCAGACAGCAATGGGCCCATGAGCTGCTGGATGTACTGCCTTAATTCACCACTCTCCTTCAGTTGGTTCTTCGTTTCTTCTTCCTTCCTCAACCTTTCTCTAATGGCAGCAACGGAATCCCCCAACTCCTCCATTTCTTGATTCTTTGTAGTTGGTCCAAGGTCGACCTTCACCACGTCAAAATCCTCAGGACTGATGTCTTCCTTTGCCTCGCTTACCCTAGGAATTGCTACCTCTACTCGGCGAGACCCTGATTCATCTCTTATGATCTTCGAAAACTTCTTTGCCTTCTTTGGATCTGCAGATTTCCCTATCCTGGCCAGGAAATCACTAAGTTCTACGGAAGGATCATTCTCTTGACTGTCTTCTTCAACCTGTCCTGTAACCATTTGGGTTTTGCGGATGGATTGACTTCCCTTCGTGGCTCCTGCGACCGTTGATCAACTTGTGGTGTGGATATCGGTACTTCACCGGAATTGAACTCCTCGTCGAGGAATTCCAAATCAGGGTGATGGAGTATATCCTCAAGTCGGACCTCTCCCGGATCCCGCGGTGGAGGGTTAGGATGATTTTCTACAACCAAGCTAGGAGTTCGCTCTTGGGCAGAATCCATGGACTCATTGTCCGACCTCTCAGCTTGCTCATTCAGGATCATTTCCTCCTCCACGGGCCCTTTATCCTTCGTATTTTGCATGTTGTCACCGAAGAATAGATCAACCTCCTAGGCGGAAGAAGTGCTAGCGGAATGAGGCCTACTTGCATTTTGCTCCTCTTGGTCAGGCCTGCTGATTGGCTCCTTCCCAGCCTTTACTCTCTTTGCCGGCAAACCTTCTGCAATTCTGCTCTTGACCTCATGCCTTCCTATGCTTTGTTCCTTCGCGGGTGTTCCTTCGATTATGTCTTCCTTGGAAGACTGAGATTCCAGATCTCCCATCAGATTATAGGTCGGAGAGATGCCTTTCTTATGCAATTTCTCCGTCTATTGATTTATCCATTTCTGTGTCCTTGTTAACACGGGTGCCATTAGTTCATCCAAGTGGGTGACTTCAGGATCAGACCAAACCAGTAGTGGAAGAGGTTTATCCTTCTCCTGTTCGAAGGCAGGCTGGACCTGCTTCCCATCCTCGTCAACTTGGTCCGGAACTGGAAAGATCTTTGTTGCCCTAATCATGTCCACTGATAGTCAGGAATACATCCGCCTCCGAATCTCAAAGTCATCTTTAGCATTTGCCCAGTGATCCTCCAGGTGCACCTTATGTCTATGCTTCCTTCCACACGCCACTCAGGTGGTATTGAATGGATCAAAGTTAGCCCGCAAGGAATGGGTCACTAGGTTGTAAAATTGCAACTCCTCATTGGACCTTTCCGCGGCTTGGAGGGAAGGACACTCCTCGACTGCATCTTCCGTCTGGATCGGGAAAGCAATTCCGGCCTTCTTCTTTTGGACTTTATCATATGCTGAAAGTTGCCTTGTTACTTCCAACAGGACCATCTTGTCCGAAGGATACCTCGGTAGTCTGTACGGGAAGGCAGAGAATCCTTGTACCCGAATGTATGTGAACTTCGAAAACTGAATGAACCAGGATCCATACGTCTTGATCAACTGCTTGGATTCGGGTGACAATCTTTGGTGAGTGCCTCCTTGAAGGGTTCTTGTGATGTGCATGGCGAATGCATCATTATATCTTCTGAAATGGTTTATGCTTTGGAGATGGAGCTGCGGATAATAGTCATAGACTTTGACTTGTCCTTCAGAATTCTCGATGCGTCCCCTCCATGACAGTCCCCTGTATCTATTGTTCCTTGCCAACATGTAGATCACGTAAGAACTCATGTAAAACGCCTTAGAATCCTCCAAATTCCGGAACTGTTCATCAATGCTATCGCTGAGGATTCGGGCCCAGTCAATCATCTTCGTCCCAGCGGTGACCTCGATGTAATAGAACATCCATGGCTCGAAGGTAGAGGACTGAGGACTTCCCATGATCCTGTTTAGCATGACGACAATGTCTCCATGCTCCTGCTTGAAGTCGGATTTAAGGAGTGTCCTTGGCAACTTGGAACGGTGAGACCTCTTCTTCTGCATCTAAGATTTGTTGATGATCCCAAAACAGGTTGCCGGATCGGCCTTGAACATGTTGGATGCTTCCTCCTTGCTTGTGTACTCAATGGGACTATAGACAGGAATGTTGAATGCTTCGGCAATTTCCTCCTTGGATAGGTAGGCTATCACAGTGTCGTCTCGGTCCACAATCATCTGACGTTTTGGATCATAGTGCATGAAAAATTCCACAATTAGCTCGGGACAAGGAATGGCAGGCGAGAAACATGTGGCGGGCGGAAGTCCACTTCAAACTATCTTTGTTGCGAGCTAGGATGGAGGACGTCCATCCACTCCATACATCCGCTCCCTGATTTCTTCCATGCTTGATGGGTGGATGTTGGTGTCTCCCACGTTTGCCCATTTTGAGATGATCCTGGATTCCGGAAGTGCTCCCTTGAGGACGTTCCACATTTGAGCTTGCCTTGAAGAGCCGGTCTTGGTGCTTGCCATGTACCTGTGGAGTCAAGGATAAAAAGGTACGTTGTGAGATTTTGGAGTTTAAGAGTGAAGGATGATCAATGAGGTTTTATTCCCACCACTAGGAGTAGATTCAATGGTTTTATGCATGTAGGACTAAAAAAAAAAATGATAAATGTTAAGTGCATAGGAAGGAGAAAACAATAATATTCTACGTAAGAAGAATTATCCTATGCATTCACATACCTTACCTTGCACAAGGAACTTTTGACTCTCAAGAAAATTTCTGATTTTTTTTTTAGATAGATTTCTGACCTTCTAATGGATTTTCTGGGTTTTGTGTAGGAATTTCTGGATTTCTAATGGATTTTTGTCAAGAAATCTGCCCTTGGAACGTTCAGAAATTTCAGTCTTTGTGAAGAATTTGTCTTGGAGGATGAATTTCTGCCCTTGGAAGATGAATTTCTGTCCTTGGAATGCTCAGAAATCTGCTTTAAACCTACAGAAAAATCTGCCCTAATGAAGAATTTGGCCTTGGAAATGCTAAAATCTGAAATCCTCCTTGATGAACTTTATTCTCCAAATGATGAAATCTGCTTTTTGATGTTGAAATCTTCCTTGGAATGCCTTCTCGTTTTGGCTAGGACTGAAATCTGCTTTTTGGTTTTGAATTTGTGTTTGAATGATTTGAAAATGACTTGGGCGCTCCCTTATAGAGGCAACTAGACTTGCTCATGCCACTTGGCCGACCCAGGTAGGAGGAAAAATACAAATGAACCACAAAAACCCCCCTGGCCGACCTTCCTAGCCGCCATAGTGTTTTGTCTTTTCCTACAAGGCGGTGGCGTGGATTTCCAGGAGTCGGGGATTCCATGTGGTTAAGGATTCCACCTGTCCTGGAGCACATATTCCAGGTGGGAGTGGATTTTGCGCTCAGGACAAAAATCCTCCTGGAGCGCATAATCCACCTGGTCATGGATTGTGCGACTAGGGACAAATTCCTTACTGAGTCTGGATTTCTTCTCTTTTAGATTTGCTTTCAAGTTCTTTTGTCAAAATTTTGCTAAGTCTTGGAAATTTTCTCCTATGGAATCTCATCCAGATGGAAGGTTACGATTTTGCACTTGTAAACAGGAATCCACTCATGTTGCATATTCCAGAGGGAACTGGAATCCTATATGGCGCATTTTCTTGCAGGTCCTGGAGTCCTGTTGTCCAGGTCGCAAAACCCACCTGGGTCAGGAATGTGTAACCTGGACAGATTTTCTTCCTGGGCACATTTTCCTGCAAGTCCTGGAGTCCTGTTGTCCAGGTCGCAAAACCCACCTGGGTCAGGAATGTGCAACCTAGACAGATTTTCTTCCTGGGCGCATTTTCCTGCAGGTCCTGGATTTTGCGACTTTTGCCTTGCATGTTCAGTCTTCAAGATTTTGGCTAAGGGTTTCATCACTCTGTGTTGGCAAGGGTAGATTTTCTTTACTTTGATCAGAGGATCAATTAGTTGAGATGGGATCTAAAACAAGTTCCTCCATCCCCTCAGGGAGTTCCAGACTCCAAGGTGAAATTCTCCAACAGACAGGGAACATTTCATGCAGGTCACACATCCGGACTGGATCAGGAATGCACTGGAATCCTGTTGTCCAAGAGCGCAAATTCCACCTGGGTCAGGAATGTGCAACCTAGACAGAAAAACCTCCAGGAGCGCAAATTCCACCTGGGTCAGGAATGTGCGACCTGGATAGAAAACCTCCAGGAGCGCAAATTCCAATAGGGTCAGGAATGTGCGACCTGGACAGAAAACCTCTAGGAGCGCAAATTCCAGTAGGTACTGGATTTTGCGACCTGGACAAAAACTCTCCCGGGCGCAAATTCCACCTACAACCGGATAATGCGACTTGGACTTTTCATGTCTAGTTTTGACTAAGGATTTGTTCTCCTGTTTCAAGTTTGCAAAGGGTGAACTTTAGTTTGCTTCATCAAAGGTTCAATCATTAACATGGAATCTAATAGCGAGGTGTTCATTCTATCCCTTCAGGGAATTTCAATCTCCATGGTGAAATTTTCCAATCAGACAGGGAATTCTTCATGCAAGCACTTGCAGACTGGTCCAGGAATCATCCCCTGACAGGTTTCAGAATCCACTCCGGGCAAGATCTTTGCAACAGGATTGGCTTCATCCCGGGGCGCATAATCCAGTAGGTACTGGATTATGCGACCAGGACAAAAATCATCCCTGGGCGCATAATCCAATACCTACTGGATTATGCGACCAGGAACAAAATCCTTCCTGGGTGCATATTCCAATTGGTACTGGAATATGCGACCAGGAATATTCCTTTGCAACAATCTACACTGCTTTGGGAGGGGGTTTTTAAAACACTCAGATGATTCGTCTTCGAAAATGCCATAAGTCTTGAAACCTTGTTCATTGAAATTCCTCCGTGTCATGGTCTTGGATTGAGTCCTGGATCAAGATTGAAAAGGACATCCCTTGGATTGGACTCACCGGAGTAAGGCTGCAAGCCCAGGAACTGAGTTCCATGCCGAGAGTGGAGAGGGTTCATTACTTAAGATGGAAAGACAAAACCTTCCCAAGGACTAGCCAAGTCTGCCAATTTAAGGTTTCAAACTTATGCAGGGGGGGGATCCTTCATGTTCACTTCTTCGAGCACCGGTAGGTCAACTTCGCTAGGACTTCACTTCTTATCTGAAATTATGCTAGAAACTACGGGATCAGAGCAAAACTAGCAACTAGGTCAAAAGGAAGGGGGACCCCATCTGCAATGGGGTGATGTTGTAAAGAGGTCACAACAGTTTCCTTCTATACTTATCTTGGTGTGTCTTTTATGGACCTCACCTGAATATGCTTCACGCTACAAAAGAGAGATTATGCAAGAGTTATGCTGCACTTGATACATTTGAAAGGTAATGCTTTCAGCTCCAATTTCATGATGCTAAAGCAAAATTGTGCATCTCCTATACTCTAGTTTCACAAACAATTTTCTACAACTATGAGGTTTGAGCTAATAGAGTTCTCGTTTCCATCTTCCCAAAACTTGGTGGGTAATATGGTCAATTCCACATGCAATTATTCTGGCTGAATTTAGCATTCATCTTCTTTATATTTCATGTTATAATGTTGTTTCATAGAGTGATGTATGGCATATACAACAATTGCACATAATAGATATCCCTTCAAGGCTCTCCAATAATTCATGAAGCCATGTTTGGTATGCCCAGCGTATGTCTTTAATGTTCCTCACATGTCAAAAAGAGATATCCAAAGAGGCATAAGGGATGAGATCTTTAAAGCTTACATAATGATAAAATCAACTTGAACAGAACCAATAGAGGCATATACAACAATTGCACATAATAGATGTCCCTTCAAGCCTGTTCAATAATCCATGAAGCCATGTTTGATATGCGCAGTGTATGTCTTTAATGTTCCTCACATGTCAAAAAGAGATATCCAAGGAGGCATAAGGGATGAGATCTTTGAAGCTTACATAATGATAAAATCAACTTGAACAGAACCAGTAGAACCATTGTCAATAAAAATGCATCACTACTTTGAGCATTATCTCCAAATTGAAGATGGTAGCATTATTCCTCCCAAGTACATTATGTTCTCATTTAAACTAAGATTCCCCTTGGGCCAATTTGCAGTTGTGCTCTCATCAGTCGAAGCATCATATTTCTAGATATCAATGTATTTGCACACTTTGCGACAATGAACCAGAATCAGATGAGCACTTTGTATTTAGGGGTCCAGTATATTATGAGATCTGTGGAAGGTTTTATTGTTTCTTCAGAGAAATTCAACACTCTTTATGAGTTCTTATTCATTATGAGGATCGGTGATTCTAGCACTATTCATTAGAGAGACGACTCAACAGAATTGGCCTCCTTAAGAGTCGTCAAGAGGATTCCTAGTCTCAACCTTCACCTTCCTATTCATTCTTCAACCTTTATTTAGAGGCGCAAACAGGTTCATTGCTTCTCCCAGCAATTGCAGTTTGTCAAGCATTGGATCTCAAGAACAACATAGCATCTTGACTTGAGTTCTTGTTTTTATCTACTTCTTGTTTTTTCATTCTTTCATTTCTTTTCAAAACTTGTCTATGAAGTGCAATTTTCTTTCAGCCCCATTAACCTGTTGCGGTTACTTGAAGACAATAATATAAATTTCAAATTTCATTTGGATTCTTGATGAGAAACACATTAAGTGATTGAAAAAATGAATAGTTGTAATTATAGAAAGTGTTAGATAGCAAATAGCATTTGTTTTTTGTTTTTTCATTTTGCTTTATCCTCAATCTATTTTCAAATCTTGGATGAGTTGTATTTGAAAAGCCAAGTGTGCATGCTACGTACGCCACTTATGCTGCTTTGTCCTTTAAACTCCATCTATTTATTTTTGGTACAAGTCAAAATTATTATGTTGAATAAATGAAGAATTAAGTGACGATCAGATTTTGTTTCACTACAAAGGAATCTGATGTATTAGATGCTGAGATCCATGAATCATTCATGGCAAGTCATGCGAACTTAAACTTAGCTTCAAACTTAAAGAGATAACAGAATAGACTTCAGAGATTAAAGCTATGACAGTAGATATGTGTAAGTCATGCAAACTTAAATTTATATTCAAACTTAAAGAGAGAACAGAATAGACCTCAGAGCTTAAAGCAAGGACAGTAGATATGTATATATAACTATGACTATAGATTAATAATTATCATGATTCATAACCATATGATACAAATAACAGAAAATTTTTGGGTGTTTTCAACATGTGCTTACTTCTGGTATAAGACCATCTGCTGTTGACAAAAAATATTGGATATGATTAACAACCCGATTTCTCATACATTGCAGGGCCATTAGAGGAAGCCCTGTGTAGTTCTGAATGGTGTTTAAACCTGATTTTGGAGTTTCCTCTTTGGGAGGCCAGATTGCACTGGTGGTTTGTTGAGGCACTGGTCAGCAAATTGAGTTTGACCTCAGTCTGATGTGAGTAGTAGCCATGCCAGAACTTTCAGCTGGGGCTTGACATTATGTAACCCGAAATCAACCCACTAGTTTCTCCCATGGAATCATCAGCCCATTTCCTCAGCTCGTCTCTAAGCATCAACTAATCTATGAAAGCAAGTCTTCGCCTCTGTCATTGGTTGTTCAGGACCAAGTGCTGAAAGCATTTGTTAATGACAATGTGTTGCAACAAATGTTCCCCATGACATTGATGAGAATTTTAATTCCCGTCCATGGATTGCAAAAGTGGGACAATACTCCTGAGTTTGTAGAAGATCCTTTGAGAGCAAGGGCCTCCTCTGTGTCGCTGATTTGTGGCAGTCAATCCTAGCGTCAACTAGGTTGGAAAAACCTCTAGGACTAATGCTTCCTTCTCAAAATGAGGGCTGGACAAACCATTTGAAAGGTAGAGGAGTGGGAGGGGCTTCTGGGATAAGGAACCAGAGGGCCTAGATGACCAAGGATCTGAAATTGCATACAGGATCAAGACAAAGGAGCAAGACCAGCCCTTATATTATGAGTGTCATGTAACACAGCAGTTACGGTGGTAGCAGATGTACTTGGTAGAAGCTGAATGGAATGCTTAAGGATGCTGCATGGGTTACAGACGTGCATTCTTTCTAATAAATTTTTATAGGGTTATTTTGAATTGCAGGCTACCAAACAGGACTTACAGCATGAAGCTGAAGGTTGAAATATGGCTGCATCTTTGCCTTAAGCTCCTTCCTTAGATAGATTTTATAAATCTTAGGTTTTGAAGAATTTCATTTACATTTAAAGAACTGCCGTAAAGGATTTATAGCCAAAGCCTTCAACCTTGGACTTCTTCAGAGAGGAGTCATCCCAAACACCAGCTGTATTCTCTATGCAATTATATAGCATGGAGAAAGGGAGGGTGGATCTCCACAATGCACATCGGATCACTGATATATGTCGGCATGTGGAGTGTCGGATTAAACAGCTGTGTGAAGCACGAATGGACATGTTGCGGGCAGGTGAAATGAAAATAAGGATTTTCATTTAATAGATATTGAAATCGTGAATGGGGTAAGTGAGCCTTAAAAGGCAGTCAGTTAATTTGTAACCTTATAAATAGTCAAGGTTCAAAACCTAAGAAGATATAATAAAGAGAAGCCTAACTTGGTAGAGCCAAAAGATGGATTAAGGCCTAGTAATTTGTAATGCAAAGAACAGATAACAGAAAAAGTTTGTGTGCAAATTTAATGGGGGTGTGCTCGACATTAACACGGGTGAGCTCCTTGGGTTGAAGAATAGTTTAGAGGGGATTAACAAGCATAAAAAGAGCTTTGGCTTGGGAAGTGGAGTATGACCTTGTCTAGTGGTGTTTACCAAAAAATGACTACATATACTCCTCAATTTACTCTGACTGGTCATCATAATGTTTTATTTTTAATATTTGCAGGAGCCCAAGCTTACTCCAAGGTAATTGAGGCTCTCAGACCATTGGGACTTGTAAGCTGTATGATTTGCAAGGTGAAAAGCCATCTCAGTAGTTGCACCCAACCCAGTGGACCTTGATCTCATGATGTTAAACATTACCGTAATGCATTTCAAGTATGGTCTTTCCTCAATCTATATGGAGAAGACATCAGTCAATCTGATTAGAAGCTCCTAGTCTAGACCTAACTTGGTACCTAGTTTACCTATTATGTTCACCATTCATTTTCATATATTCTTTCATGTGGAATGATAATTTTTAGAATCCCTCTAACTCTAGGAGTAATCAGTCAATAACCAAACCCTAATTGCCAACAATATTGTTCAGGATCCCAAGGTAATTACAGGGCCAAATCTATATGGTTAGCAATGTGGCAACTGCAGACAATTACTCATTAATAAACGTTTTGTAACTAATATTGTTATGTTGTTGATCAATTGTCAACTTAGGTAGTCAACTTCAAATGTTAGTTATGAATAGTTAAACCAATGGTTGTGTCTTAAGTTTTAACCAGCAACCATAGCAGCAAAAATATTTCTCACAATTGACTTGCAAACCAAAAGATAAAGATATTTTCAATTAATAGAGAAATTAAAAACACTGAAAATTTCATAAAAATAAAGAAAAAAAGCTGTATTTTAGTTTCATGCCAAATAGGTATTGAATTGTGATTTTGCCTGTGTTCCATGGGGACGCGTTCCCCGCCCCCAAACCCCCATCCCTGTCCCCAATGGCATTTCAGGTATGGCAGGACGGCGGGGTACAACCCAAAAAACTGCAAATCTCTGAAACGTTTCGGAAACACATATCAGGAATAGGAAACACCATCGGGACGTTTGGCCATCCCCAAGGTGCCCGAGGATGTTTGAGACGTCCCTCTACCATCCCAGGAACGGCCAAACGTCCCCAACAGCAAGGCAACATTTTATAAAGTTTTCAAAAAAAAGATCACAGTGTGTAATGTCACCTAATGTTTTGAGATTTCCCCTTGAATGGTGGCTCTCATTATTCAACCAAATAAATAAAACATGCAACATAGATCCAAATCTCTGCATCAGGGCAAAGTTGAAAAAACTTTAAAAACTTTAACGTGTCGAGTTCATAAAAAGAAATAGAGAAAAAACAGTGGATACGTTGGAAAATTGCAAAAGTTATCTATTATTCTATGTAACGAACAAACAGTGGATACGTTGGAGCTTTAAATGTTCCCAAATTATAAAACAATATATCAAGTGTTTAAAGGTAAACGGAAAGATAACTCAATAGTACTCTCTCTCTCTCTCTCTCATCAATTTTTATAGGGTTATTTTGAATTGCAGGCTACCAAACAGGACTTATAGCATGAAGCTGAGGTTGAAATATGGTTGCATCTTTGCCTTAAGCTCCTTCCTTAGATAGATTTTATAAATCTTAGGTTTTGAAGAATTCCATTTACATTTAAAGAACTGCCATAAAGGATTTATAGCCAAAGCCTTCAACCTTGGACTTCTTCTAAGAGGAGGCATCCCAAACACCAGCTCTATTCTCTCTACAATTATAGCATGGAGAAAGGGAGGATGGATCTCCACAATGCACATCGGATCACTGATATATGTCGGCATGCGGAGTGTCGGCTTAAAAAACTTTAAAAACGCATTGAGTCCATAAAAAGAGACAGAAAAAACACAGAAGAAATCACCTACTGAATGTAATGGTTGCCATCATTTACCTCCTGCTACATTGGTTTATTTCCATTGTTTTAAAAAATATGAATGATGATCCTGCCATAAAAGGAAAGACAAGATGTTTGTGGAAAATTGCAAAAGTTATTTATTATGCTCTCTCTCTCTCTCTCTCTCTCTCTCTCTCTCTCTCTCTCTCTCTCTCTTCCCCGAAACATTGTGGAACATAGGATTTTGTAGATAAAACTAGGATTAAAACACAATTTTCTTGGCCTCGGGGTTCGTGCCCAAGTCTGTAAAAAATTGGCAATCCACTTCAGATCACATTGCTAACCAACCCAAGCCATGGTTATTTGTAATAACTCACAATTTTTTCCAGATATTTGCTACTATGGGCAGTCAATATCCTAGTTGCAAGTAGTGTGTCTTTAGAAGAGGTGACTAGAAATATGGAACACAATTCTCAGATGGACCACCTACAGGAGCATGAATACTTAGGTGAGCTAGAAGACCCAAGTGTATTTGATAGTGGATTAGTGGCATTATTATGTGAGAGTTTTTCATTCCCGAGTGAAGATGTCAATTGATCAGTATGTGCAATGGTTATGGAAAATATCTAATAGGATTTGTTTGCGATGCTATTGCTTCTTGAATATCAGCAGTCTAACAGTGTCTAGACGTTTGTCCTGTGTATTTTTATTTTTATTTTTAGCTTGTGGGAGAATTTGTTAGCCTTGCATTTATACTTTTGCTAAGTGCTCTATAAAAACAATCATTTTGTCCTACTCATTTTTCTAGACTGAAAAAGGGCAAGAACTGGGCTACTCTGCATCCTCATGATTTGATGTTTGGTAAATTTTCTGTTAAATTTTTTGGATCCAATGTCTTTGGCAGCATATGGAGGGCCTAGGAGAGTGTTGAGCATTTGCTAAGTAAGGAAGAAGCCTTTTCCAGGTCACTGAATGTATTCTATGCTTTTAGATCTGTTTGGTGGAACCTTGACTGGAAGAATAAACCTTTGGCTCTCACTCAAGGTTGTTCTGCCAAACAATGGGCCTCCAAGGGAATCTATGATTTTGCAAATATCATTGATAATGGTCTGATTAAGGAATGGAAGAAGTTACAGAGGGACTATAGTGTTCCTGATAGTCAGAGGACATTCTTTGTTCTGAAAAAAACTTTTTATGGAGTTAACTTCCCGGTCACCTTGAAGTTTAACTCTAAAATTCTTGACAATATCAAGTGGAAAGATGGTACTATTTTTGGTAAAATGACTTCAAAAACTTTAGTGTGGATCTTTAGTGTGGACTTGGTGATCTTCACCACATATTGTACTTATTCCCTTGGTTTCTTTTGGTAGAAGACCCCTAATATTAAAAAAAATGGGAGGTGGAAGAAGAGGGAGGACAATTGAGAATTCATCTAGTGCAAGAAGCAAAAATCTTGGAGACCTCAGAAGGGCAGTAGTGCACCTTTACAACTATGCCAGAAGATATAGATATGCTTTGGACTACTGCTAGATTGTTTGATCGTATATGCATAAGGCCCGTAGAAGGGCGTGATTGGTGACATTAGTCTGTCAGTTAGTTTAAGGGTGAAAAGTTGTAGAGTGCATCCGACAGCTGAATAATTTCCAAAATATTGCTATGAATAATGAGAAATAGGGAATCCCAATACAAAATGTCCATTAGTAAACTATAGTATTTTCAAACATTCTGGAAGAATTAATTCTACAATTATAGGCTTATAGGACCATCAATCATTTTGTTAGGAGATGACAAGTGACAACAACCCTTTTTTGAAAAAGTGAAGACCATGTCAATGATAGTCAAGGTAAAGTAAGGTCACAAGAAACCCACTCATGGACTTGTTATGAACTATTATAGTAAATTGTCAAGCGTGGTTATAACCAAGATGGCAAACATGCAGTAATTCATGTAGCATTCCTTATTTAAGATTGTCTAGGATTAAGCTAAGAGCCAAAGTCATATTATGATTCAATATTTATGCAGCCATACTAGACAATCTTGAATCATAATATGACCCTGACAAATGAATTATGGAAGGAAAATGAATGGACATATCCCTTCCTCAATACTGAATAGCTAGAAGAATAGATATCACAACTATAGAATATGAAATGATTTATTATCTTCTAGGTCCACCTCAGGTTGTACCAAAACAAGGTTGTCTTGTCACTTTGTACGTTCATCTGGTACCATTACATAAGCATTTTGAAAAAAATAAAACGAAAAATCTCATGATTGTCTTCTTCCCATACCTAAATCTAACATAGGCATATCACAAATTCTCAAAACCCACTTAAAACATATTTTCTGATCCTGTAATCCCCATTTCAGGATTGTCAAAATTAAATCTTCTCCATAGATTTTCTTGATGGACACTATGGCATCACAATGGGGCTTGCTGAGTCCATAGGGTATTTCACATTACATGGACTTGTTACATTTCACTCCAATGTCCACAATGTGTTCCACTTTATACAAGGGCCTTGGACATTTTGTAATGTCCCCTTGTCACAAGCCAAAATTTCTCTACCTTGTTCACAAATTTCAACTTGCAAAAAAAGAACATTAGTACATTTTTGCATTTAAAGCCACATATATAATTTACATAATCACGATGCCTTATTCTTTCTATGATCAAATGTCAACTCATAACTTTAGTTCATCATTGATTACTATCAATACATTACTATCATCAATCTATGATTACTTTCAATGCATATTACTATTGCTAATCTTATGATTACTTCAATGCACATTATCTTTCATTTTTATTTCACAAGTTAATCTTATGATCACTATTCATATGCCTTGCATATCATTAACATTTCACATGTTACTTTCATGATCATCATCAATATGCCTTGCATATTCTTATCATGACATTTCACATGATCTATGATCTTCATCAATACAAATTGCAATCTACTTGGCTATATGTCATTTGTTAACAACCTATGGGAGATTAGAGGAGAGTTACCGTTATCCACCATGGGGCTCTAATGTCTCTATTCTTAGACTCAATGCGATATCCTTAATACCTTAGAGTCAAGGCCTCTATGAGACTCATTGGTACTCTTATGATGCCTTACATCAAGTAACCAAGGCCTATACATCACTATCCTTGCACTATGGGTACCTTATACCTCATATGACAAGGCCTCTGTGATACACATCCTTTGCACTATGGGTACCTTATACCTAATGTGACAAAGGCCTCTATAATACCCATGAGTGGCCTCTTGGTACTTTTCCTTTCATCTCTTATATGAGGTTAACAAATCACAAAATATTATGCATAATTGTTTACAAGTTATATCATTTGAATTATTGCATACTAGATACATTATAAAAGATCATTCTATATGACTGTCTACATGTTCATTATTCATGATGACTATGTATACATCTTATCGTCATGAATAATGGAATGTTTACATCATATTGCTAAGAATAACTGTTCATAAACCAAAGTTATCATAATCGATATATTCATGAGTACATGCATATGACTGTCATAAATAAATATATTCTTGAATGAATGACAAAGAGCTATAAGTAAATCTGCATACCTAATCATGTTAATTCGATCGGAATTATCGAAAGAAGATTAAGTTAAAGTACTTACCTGCTGTTAGTAATTCTTGGACAAAGCTTTCTGCAAGATGTTGATCAGATATAATATGAAGATGCTTACTTGCTGCTGTAAACTGGACTGCAGCCTTGAAAGATATTCTTGTATGAATTAATGATAATGTCACTTGCTTGGATTGATGCTTTTGGAGGATAAGAATTACTTGCTGCTGCTGACGTCTGTACCTTTCAAATATTCTAACGTATTTTTCCTTGTTTTCCAATGATGCCTTTGGTTGTCTTAGACTCCTCCTTTTATGGCCTTGGGGAGTCATCGGGTGGAGACTCTTGGCCATCGTGCCTTTTCATTAATTAATTAGCCGATATGCTTTTTATATGTGAGTATTATAGTGCTCGGAATTGTCTCACGCCGTAAAAGTAAAAAAAAATTCAGGCCGGAAAATTTTCAAAACTCGTCGGTTGTTCCTATCGGCGTATTCCTTGATCCTCCTATGGGTGCAAGTGCTAGTTTATAATTGCATTCGTCCATTATGAGGATCGGCGGTCTTTGCTAGTCTTATTCGATCCACATTAAATTGGTTTGTATTGCCTTTAAATATGGTTTTGTCCTTTAGTGCCAAGTCATAATCAATTTGTCTTATTTGATTTTGTCTTATTCTAGTTTGTCTTTTCCTCTTGCCATGAAATTTGGCTAAGTTATGAAATTGAACATAAAGAGAGTTTATTATCATAAACATATGAAACCTTCAAGATCATACTGAGCCATTATAAACTAGTCTTCTTTCCAATCTTTAATTGGAAAACTTCGAGCTATTATGGGCTGGAATTGAGGGATATGACACATTTTCAATCGTGGCATGTGACGAAGCATGCATGCAATAATTAAAGCCAGCATGTTCAGCTATAGATCCAAACTTCACAGCTTCCCACTTTAAAAGAGGTCACTGCTCTTCTTCAATGGCAAAAAACAAAGAATTAACTACTCTAAATTCGCTATAACCTAAAGAATTGTTGAATTTTTCAGCTCGAGGAGGAACTTCTGCACATTTTCAATGTGAACGTGCTGGAAGTGGTTCAAGTTATTCTATTTTGCATTTCAATTAAGTGAAAAAGTGAAAGTCTTTTATTTATCTAATTAAGTCTAATAAAGTGTAGATATACATTAATGATTTAGCAAGGTTGCATGGAGACTAGTATTGATACTGGTACGGGAGACTGGTACCGGTACCGATACGTATGTTTTTGAAAAATAGGAGACGGGTGTACTTGGAGACACCATTTTTTTAAAAATATAATTTAATAATTTTATTAATTTATTAATATGCTAACATTAAAATTGAAAATATCATGACATTGAACTTTTAAAACAAGAGAACTGGTAAAGTTTAAGTTTATAGCATACTTGTAACAATTTAATATAGCTTACTGTATATATATTACTTATAGGCTTATAGCTTACTTGTATCAATTTAATATAGCTTAATGTATATATATTACTGTAGACACTAGTATTGAGGTTTGAAGTTCGTAGGAGTAAGAATCCACTGAGCTTGTGAGAAAACAGCGGAAAAAATTAAAGGTAGAAAAAGAAAAAAAATGGAGACGCCTTTTTATTGATGCAGGGTACTTGGAGACGAGTGGGAGACTCGACCAGAAGTCTCCTGCAAAGGGAGACGTACCCAGTCGAGTCTCCGAGACGAGAGACATGTACCAGTCTTCGAGACGAGTACCAGGGGGGTCGGAAACGGGTCTCCGTGCAATGTAGTGATTTAGACTTATCTTCCAACTCATCTCCTTTTAAGAGGCAAGGAGCTTTTTGAAGATTAGATTTGTAGCTAAATAGTATAAAGATAGGCGCAAGATAGAAGAAAGATAATATAGTGATAAAATACTGTGCAGCTATTTTTTGAGAACAATTTGTAGAGGTTTCCTTGTAAGTTTTTCGAAGGAATGAAAAATTGATTTGAAGGTGTAATTATATGTGTATGTGTTTTTGTTATTGTTGTTTGGAATTTAACTATTGTGCAATTGATGAAATGTTAAAGAATTAATTCTTGTTCGAAGAAAATTAGGACATCAATTGTCTACATTGAAATTTCTTCATGGTATTAGGATAGGAAGCAGGAAGAGGAAAGTCGTGAGGGTTTCGGCAACAGTTTTTACACAAAATCACATCATATTTCTAAATAATTCCACACAGGATTTCTTCTTCAAATCATGTTGTAAATCTTCAAAGTGTGGTGTCTATTTTGTGAGAAAATTTGCACATGATTTAAGGAAAAATAGAGTCGTTTTTTAAGAAGAAATCACCTCATTTTTTTAAGGAAAAACACCCCAGAACAGAGAAAAAAATCATGGGAGGAAGTAGGAAAAAATTGTACCGTTTTTTTTCACAAATACAGTTCCACGATTAGGGTTTTCGTAGCCTGTGGCTAGGGCATTTTTTTGCAGGTAATTAAAAATCTAAAGAGTAATTTACTACTAGGATTTTTCTGCATAAATTTTTGTTTTTACAAATGGCATCACCTAGCCTCAGGTTTGAGGATAGATTGGAAGGTGCATTAAATTTCTTGCCTCGGAAAGTCAAGGTGACTTTGTTGTTGGAAGAAAATGATCTTTGGGATATTGTCAAGGATCAGGTTTCTCTACCTTTAGATCCGAAGCAGTTGGCAACTCATAATAAGAAAGAGGTAAAGGCTAAGCGGATGATTATGGATGCGGTAAGGATCATCTAATTTCACATTTACCTAAAAAGAAAACAGTCAAGGAGATATTCGATGCTCTGGTTAGTCTTTACCAAGGTGAGAACATAAACAAGAAAATGATTTTGCGAAATAAACTCAAATCCATAGAAATGTCTAAAATGGATACAATTACCAATCACCTGATGAAGGTCACACAACTTCATGACCAATTTGCAGCAGTAGGTGAAAAGGTTGAAGATGCAAAGCTAGTGAACTTAGCATTGAATGGTTTCACATCTTCATGGCAAGCATTTGTTCAAAGTATTTGTGCCTGTGAGAATCTTCCTTTTGAAAGACTGTGGGATGACTGACTCTATCCGAGAGGAAACTCGAATGGAGTCAAAAGCCAACAAGAAGGGTGGTGATGATAATTTAGCTCTCGTTGGACAGACCAAGAAAAGTAAAGGAAAAGGGCCCAGTAAGGGTAAAGGAAAGGAATGAGGATTCATCCTCACAGCCAGGGAAGGACTTGAGTAAAATCAAGTGTTTCATTTGTCATAAGTTTGGTCTACATCATAGTGTCCAAAAAAGAAGGCCAAAGGGAAGCAGCAACAGAAGCAAGTGCCAACCTCTGCACAAACTCGGATGAATAAGTTTGCTGCCAAGTTTGAGAAAGATTTCTCAATGGTATCTTGTCTTTCTACCAACACGATTTCAAAGGATGCTTGGTATGTGGACAGTGGGGCATCTAGACATATGACACCAACCTGGCAATGTTTTACCAAACTAGAAGAACACAACTCTGGAGTTCATGTTGAGCTTGGTGATGATGCCAAGTATCCAGTGGTAGGAATTGGTACAATTTCCTTTCAACTATAGTCAAGTAACTCTTTAGATTTTGATGATGTTTTATTTGTTCCTAGTCTCAAAAAGAATTTGTTTTCAATTTCGGTTATGGAAGATAAAGGCTATGCAGTAGAATTTAAAATTAGCAAGTTCTTATCAAGCCGAAAGAATCTAGCCTAGATATTGCACAAGTTATAGAGGTTAGAGAAGGCAACCTTTATAGGTTACAAGGTGAACCAATTCTAGCCTTGGTTCACAACAATGACAATTTGTGCGAGTTATGGCACAAGAGGATGGGGGCATCTGCATCACAAAGCATTGCCTATTCTGAGGGAGACTGTCACAGGTCTTCCAAAATTCAGCATTGAACAACAGGGAGTATGTAGAGGATGCACACTTGGCAAGCATGCCAAGGCTACTTTCCCAAGCAGTAAGCATAGTTTAAAGGAAATTCTAAACTTAGTGCATTCGGATGTTTGTGGACCGATGTCAGTAGCATCAATTTTAGGAAGCATGTATTATGTTTCCTTTATTGATGACTTCTCTCACAAGACTTGGATCTACTTCTTAAAGACCAAGGATGAGGTCTTTAGTAGGTTTCAAGAGTTCAAAGCTATAGTTGAAAATCAAACAAGGAAGAAGATCAAGGTCTTGAGATCGGACAATGGGGTTGAGTATACCTCCAAGGAGTTTGAGGGTTTCTGCAAGGAGGCAAGAATTAAGAGGGAGCTAACTATTTCGTACAACCCACAGCAAAATGGGTTGCAGAACGGGAAAATCGATCTATCATAGGGGTTGTTAAGGCCATGATTCATGACCAGGACCTATCAATGTTTCTTTGGGCAAAAGCATGCAATACAGCAATCTACATCCAAAACAGGTGTCCTCACAAGATCTTGGAGGACAAGACACCAAAGGAGGCATTCACTGGTGTGAAGCTAGAGGTGGGTCACTTTTGCATTTTTGGTTGTCTAGTTTATTTTCATATACCCATAGAGAAGAGTGCCAAATTGGAACCTTCCAGTAGGAAGGGTTTATTTGTGGGTTACAGTGAGACTTCTAAGGCCTACAGGGTCTGTATTCCAAATCAAAGGAAGCTTGTAGTCAATAGGGATGTAAAGTTTGAGGACTTTGCATCCAAGAAGTCTCATGAACTCATTCTTGTAACTAAGGATGAGAAGCACAAAGCTCCAAAGGTTGAGTCTATCTCCGAAGATACTAGTTGTTTTTAGTTTAGAACAACAATCTTCAGAAGAGACTTTAGCCCCTTCTGCTTCTGTTAGGAGACCTCGATGGTTCACACAGACATTGAGGGATGCTCAAGAGCAGGTTGAGGCTCATATGAGCACATTCAGACAGAGCAGGCCTCCAAAGAAGTTTCCTAACTACAAGGCATTAACGAGCAGCATCATAGATTTAGAGCATTCCAACTTCTAGGAAGCAATCGACCAACAGGTTTAGAGGGATGCTATGGTGTACACCTCCATCGTGAAAAATGATGGGACATTGTGCCAAGACCAGAGGGGAAATCAATTGTGAGTTCCAAGTGGCTCTACAAAATCAAGCATGGTGCAGATGGCAGCATTGAAAAGTACAAAGCGAGGTTTGTGGCAAGAGGGTTCTCCCAGAAAGAGGGAGTAGACTATGAGCAGACATTCGCTCCAGTCGCCAATACACTTCCATTAGAACGGTTATGTCTTTAGTTTCATTTATGGGATGAAAGATACATCAGATGGATGTTAAGACAACTTTTCTTTTTGGTATCATTGAGGAAGAAGTGTATATAGAGCAGCCTCGAGGCTTTGAGGTAAATGGGAAGGAATCCCATGTTTGTAGGCTTAAGAAAGCCTTGTATGGACTCAAACAGGCACCGAGAGCATGGTATTCCAAGATAGATGGATAATAGCAAAGTATGGGCTTTACCAAAAGTGAAGAGATCTAATTTATATTATATAATTGTTGGGACCATAGTTCACAGACTCGGCGAGTACTCGCGAGTTTTTATGTGGACAAGTTTTTCCCAAAAACTCGTAGCGAGTACTTACCAAAACTCGGCAAGTCTGTGCGAAAAACTTGTCGCTTGTCATGCACACACCCAACACGCGGAAAAAACAAGGAAAAGAATGTGGAAAAAACGCAGTTTAGGGTCTTTAAAAGGTCCATTCGCCCCTCCTCACCACACACAACAGCAAGCAAGCATTCTACACCTAATTGGGAAGAATTTTTAGGGGATTTGAAGAAGAAATTTCTGCGATTTCAGATTTGCATCCGGTGAGTTCAATTTTTTTTTTCCTTTTTTTTCAAGCATTTAAATTTGTAAATCGTTTATAATTGTTTTAGCATGTCAAATTCACATATTTTATTGGATTGAATTGATTCAATTCATCTAAATTTGTGGATTGATTTAAATGTAAATGATTTATAGTGATATTTTTCAATTTTATCAAATTTAGGGTTAAAACTTAAAAGATGATATTTTTATCATTTTTTTTAGTTTTCAATTTAAATGTAAATGATTTAGGGTTAAATGATTACACTTAAATTTTTTAAATGCGTCTAAATTTTACATTTTTTTAAAAAATTTCATGTTCAACTTCAAATTGCTAAAAAAAATTAATCACTATTTTGTCGTTCTTATCGATATTGCAAGTTAATATATAACCACAATGGCTTTCGGCTCTGCATTTGATTCTACCTCGGCAAGTGCAAGTCGTCCAATTGGAACTAGACCCGCTAGAAGCCGTGACCCCGCTTGGAAACATGGTATAATGGGACCAATAGCAGGGTTTGTGATTTGTACCTGGAGCCAGAAGAGGCTTATTGGGGGCATCAATCGCCTCAAATACCATCTCGCAGGCATTCCTTGTCTTGATGCCAAGCCGTGTGGAGAACCCCCAGAAGAGGTGAAACAAGAGATGATGGCCCTTCTTGCAGCAATAGATGAAAAGAAATTGGAGGGGGCGAAGGCACAAGCAACCATACAAGAAGCCATTGCTCCGAATTTGTCAACAAAATTTGATGTGGATACGCAAGGTAATGTGGGCTCTAGTTGTGGTCCACGCATACGTAGCTCATCCATCTCAGCCTCATGTAGCTCGAGTCGAGCTCAGACAAGGGTTTTTTGTGCCTAGAAATGTACCAAGAGCACAACCTTCATTGGAAGCTACAGGGTGGAACAAGGAGGTACACAAAGAAGTAGCTAAGGCATGTGTAAATTTTTGGTATTTCAACAATCTTCCCCTCAACGTGGCAAGGAGTCCATATTGGGAGTGTTTGGTGATAGCATTGACAGTTGCAGGGAAAGGGTACAAGGCTCCCTCTCCAAATCATTTTAAGTGGTAGGTTGCTCCAAGAGGCTATTGTAGATGTGTTAGTAAACAGTTTTATTGCTGCAAAAATAAGTAACTCGCCCAACAGGCAACAACAAAGTTCACCAACAAATGGAGAAATTGTTGTGGATTCAACAATTCTCCTCTGCGTTTGAGAGGGGCAGCCCCCTCGTATGATGGGGGTTTTTGAGGTTTTGAGTACTTTTAACCAGAAAGTACAAAGAGGTAGGCGAAAAAAGGACGAGAGAAGAAGGGAAAGAAATTACACTGTGAACATAAGAAACACAACATAAATTCCGAGAAAGCAAACGAACTGAAAAGAGAACAAAGTCTCCCAAAACCTGTACACCAAGAGCAAGTAGAAGAGGTCATAACATGAATGAAACTGATCAGACATATGAATAACCAGCATCAAAGAAGAAATGATGAACACAAGAACAACATTCTTCGTTAAAAGTCAACATAAAACTAGAGCCCAAAGTCTCCACGATTTCCCTTATACAAAGCTCTTGATTACACAGGGCAGCAAAAAGATCCCCTTACAAAGACAGCCAATATGTTTTATAGAACTCCTTGGATGGGAGTCCAAGAGCCATCCCCCCCTCAAATATTACAAAAAGAAAGAATAAATCAAAGAGTTGGTTGACTCTTGGCATTCCAAACTTCACCATAAAGTAATGGATTGTCCAGCATATATTCAAAAGGATACAAACACATTCACCGGCCAATTCACACTTGATACCCAAGTGCTATGGTACCTTGATTGCATTGGGAAATTCTTCCTACAAATGGATACAAATAGTAAATCCTCATTCACTGCTACTAGCCTGATTCTTCCATCTCATGATCACTATCATTATCTCCATCATAGCATTCTTCATCTCGCTAGATTTGCTTGTCTTGAGTTGTTGGTCCATGCGCTCCTTAGGATTCAATTCATCTTCATCAATATCAGGTATAAAGAAGTCAGGTGACACTTCGTGCATCTGTACACTTAAAGCATGTTGAATGGCCCTTAAACTCTCAAGATCCTGATATAACTATTGTCAAGAATTTCATTACGAAGCTCTGTATCAAGAAATACCCCGGTTCCTACTGCCCAGCAACGACCAACATTCTCTTTTGTGTATCTTCCTCCCTCTTGAAAACTATCTTGAAGAACCTCTGAAAGCTCACTGTTATCACTTTGTCAGCATAATAGAAAGCTTCTTTCCACAACGTTCCTTGTTGTAAACAAGCATGTTCTGGAATCCTTAATGGGTAAATCTCTTCATCATTGAGCAAGTCTATTCTTCACATGAATCCGCAACACTATTCAACATTTGAAGTAGGCAATACTGCTGAAATCTAAGGATATAGCCAACGCTCCATCCCTTCAAGTCAATTTACATAAGGTGTTGGGCATGCAATCGGAGCTCTCCAGTTTTATGAGGTCTCAGTGGAGATATGATGAACCCACCATCTACTTTCGCACAGCACAAAACCCAATATACTGCACTCCAGCTGCAACAGCAAGAAGACCTTCAACAATCACTACTCCATAAGCAATTGTTTCAGCTACATTCTCTAGTTCTTCTGGTGTTCATTCATCTTCCTTTCCACGCTCGATGAGTTCCTGCTTGCTTCGGTTCTTGGCTTGTTGAACACAATAACTGCAAAAAAAAAAATACAAGTCTTCCTTCTATGCAACATGCCCATTCACAAATTGCACGCCTTGTCTATCCTTCCACACTTTACAAACATTTCGCCAGAGTATTTCCAACTATAGTATATGACAAAATTTTATTTTGTTGTTGCTATCTGAGAGCACTCTAGCACAGGCCGAAAAGGATGCTGAAGAAGGTTGCGGAATATGGCGAACTTTGTGATATTAGGCGTTACACATACCAAATTATATCCATTTTGCACATATCCAGCAATCATTGAATTCCAAAAGATAACATTTCTCCTTTTGAAATTGTTTTATTGTTTTTTTTAATATTCAAACCGCGACCTTCTATAATTTATGTTAAAACGCTTAAATTGTGATCTCAAAATAGAAGCTGAAGCTTATCTTCAACGGCATTCAAACTTAGTATGCATTTCTCTAAGACAATAAAGATGATTGGGTATGGCTCGATTGCAAATCTTAAAAGTTTCGAATACCTTTGTGAAAATCCTGCCATCACTATATTCCATGAAATGTTTTGCATATTTTAAGAAGGATGCGACCTTTTGTGCTCTATGCTTCCACACTTTGCATACTTGTCAACTGAGTGCATTAGCTTGAAAGCTTCTAAAAACTCTTAAACAAATTCATCCTGTGCAGAACCTGCAATTAAGACATCTTCCACATTGTTTATTCATTCACATTTTTGCATGTGTTGCTCAAGCACTTCCAACCATAATATCGAACAAAAATGATTTCTAAGGCTTCCCGTTTTAGCACAAAAGGATGTTGGCGAAGAATGTGATTAACTTTGGAGTTTTAATTTCCTATTCTTATAATGTTTTGATATCATGCCTTGTCTCATGCTCTCCACAACTTGATAGTATGACAGAAACCACATCATCACATCACCATCTCCTCATACTTGTGATTGATCTGCTCCCAGCACTAAGGAAGTAACTTTGTTTCCGTTTGGATCTCCCTGACATTCTTCTTTGCTGCTCATCAGGTCGTTTTATTAAGTTGAACAGCGTATGTGTCAAGGAATCACAAGTACCACTGTCAGGATGGCGTTTTAATTGCACACATTATTAAAAGGAGAAGTTCCTCTGTCATTTATTAAAGCGTAAGGGACAATCTTAGGTAGACCATCTGCAAGAACCTGAACTGTCCCTAAGCTAATGTTTGTTTAAGGCATACTGTTCCAATCTATCCGAACAAATTTATCATTATTCTCAGAATTTGAATATTCATCTTCCACTGCATTGTCATCTTCTTTTTTTATGACATTAACACCATTTACAGTGACAATTGATGAATTTATTGCAGTGATCTGTGATCCCTCAAATTTATCGGCTTTTTAGTAGACAGGATTGCCAGCACTGAATCATCTGAACAAGCAGACACCTCTCTTGTCATGGGATTAACTGCTTTGTTCTTCGTGTATTTCCACCTCCAAATTCTCCACATTCTTATCCTCAGTCACCTGGTTAGCACAATCATTTTTCACAGATGGATTTTTCTCATTTAAATTTGCAGCTTCCAACTTCAGACTTTGAAATTCAGTCTTACAGGCATCTAATTCATCTTCATACAACATTGTCAAGGATTCACCCTTAGGGTTATCATGTCCCAAAGAAGCTCTAGAACTCTCCAACTGCAGTTTAAGTGATGTGATTTCAGATCTGTAGACATTGATTTCCTTTCCTGCAAGTTCCAACGAGAGCTTTAAATTTTGGATCTGATTTTCTTTGTCTTTTATATATTTTTGAGCAGATTCAAATGACCTTCCTAGAGCATTTATTTGGGCATCTGCCAGCTCCTTGCTTTTATGCAGAACTTCCTTCTCCTTTTGGTATAAACTAATCTCTTTCACAAGAAAATTTCTTTCTTGTATAATAACCATTCTCTCCTCTCCTGCCTCTGCACTTAACACAACTTTAAATACACTTTTTAGACAATTCTATATATATGGCCTCAATTTCTTGAATATGGTAATGACAAGACAATTTTACATTCAACTCAAAGGAGATAAATAACGCATGTAGGGTATGAGTTGACAATATGCAATGATTTGGAAAAGGGGGAAGTTTAAAATTTTACATGTTCAAAAATTTGGATAACAAGATGCAAAACAAATTATGGAAGATCAAACGAAGCAATGGCGAAAGTTTGGATGCACAATTCTTTCAGATGGGTGGATAGATGGAAAGAATCATACCCTCATCAACTTTTTAGTGGCTTCAAATGGTGAGTTAGTTTTTTTTAAGTCAATTGATGCCTCCAGCAAAATAAAAAATGCAGAAAATTTGAGCTTGATGTTGGAGGAGGTTGTTTTAGAGGTGGGCATACAAAATGTTGTCCAAGTTGTTACTGACAATGTAGCGGCATATGTGGTCGCTGGAAGATTGCTTCAAGAGAGGCATCCAACACTTTTTTGGACCCCTTGTGCACCTCATTGCCTTGACCTTCTTTTGGAGGACATAGGCAAAATTGATTGGGTGAGACCAATTGTAGAAGATGCTAGAAATATAACAAAATATATTTATAATCACCCGTGGGTTCTTAGCTTGATGAGAGATCACACCAAGGGGAAAGAGATTGTGCGATCGGGTGCTACAAGGTTTGCAACTAATTTTCCAACGTTGCAAAGTATTTCTAGTTTATTGACTGCCTTGAAGTAGATGTTTGTGAGTCCAACATGGCTAGACTCAACTTATTCAAAGAAAGCCGATGGAGAGAGGATCACAAAAATAGTTTTTGATGATGTTTTTGCAAAGAGAACTCTAGAGATTGTCAAGGTAACTTTAAACTTTCAATTGAATCCTTTCTTTTTAAAATTTAAAAATATTTAGTTTCATTGTAAGTACTAAGTTGTAACTTAAATTTGTTTGCACTTTGTACTTTGTAAATTGTATGTATCAGAGCCACTAGTGAGGGTTTTGTGCTTGGTTGATGGGGAGCAAAACCCATTGGGATATATTTATGAGGCCATGGATAGGGCCAAAGAGGCCATCCAAAACTACTACAAGGTGGATGCAAGTAGATTTGCCCCTATTTGGGAGATCATTGATCGGAGGTGGAAGAATCAACTCCACCAACCCATTCAAAAGCAGGGTACTACCTCAATCCCAATTTTTTCTTCTCTGATGGCTTCTCAGACGTTACTGGTGAGGTTATGAGGCCTATCCACATGCATTGTGAGGATAGCACCTGAGATTGAGGAGAGAGACCTCATCATGTCTAAGTTGCAAAATTATAAGCAAACTAGGGGGAAGCTCTTTTCTTCACCATTAGCTATATGAGGAAGATCCACTCAGACACCAAGTAAGAAAAAGCAAAGTCTTATATCTTGCAAGTTATAAATTACAATTATTAATAGAATATTCAATATTGTTTATTTACAAACTCATGAATATCTTATTTGTAGGTTCTTGGTGGGAAGATTGGGGTGGAAATACCCTAAATTTGCGAAGGCTAGCCCTCTGAATTTTGTCTCAACCTTGTAGTGCTTCGGGTTGTGAACGCAACTAGAGTTTGTTTGATACCATTCACAAGAAGAAGCACAATAAATTGACTCAACAACGCCTCAATGATCTAGTCTTTGTGCAATACAACCTTCAGCTTCGCACAAGAAAGTTGGAAGACAAATCAGAGCAGCCTACTGATTTGGATGAGATTGATCCATACAATGATTGGATCGTGCAGGATGATGAGCCCTCCTTGTTTACAGAGGATGACATTGCCGATTTTGAGAGGCAAGCTATGGAGGATGTCACTGCAACAGAAGCACGGGAGATTGGATTGTCATTGGATGACATTGCTATGGCAGAGGAGTCATTGCCATCTAGCAGCAGGGTGGATCCAGAACAAGCACAGTCTTCTAGGCCAAGCAGGGAGCCACAACCAAGTGCGAGGACCATACCGTCTACCGCCCAATATTTCACTAGGTTGGGGAAGAGGAAATTGTGAAAAATTGTAATTTTTTACTTGCCTAGATATGTAATTTATGATGATGATTTTCAAAGACAATCATCATAAATTCATAATAGTTATCAGTTACCAACTAGCTATTGTATCCGGCTTCGCATGATGATGCGATTTTGTAATCCATATGTATTCAAGAATCAAATCAAATCTAATAGAAAACAGTTCCTCATGGTTTCTTATACTCATTTGATACATTTTATAATTGTGTTTTTAAGAAATTTAAGTATTTTTTTAAGTTGCCAAGTTTTGCCGAGTTTTTGCCGAGTCAAAAAAAATTCTTGAGCAAGGTAAGTATGCAGTTGAGATCCTAAAGAGATTCTGGATGGAGGATTGCAAACCTATGGCCACACCTATGATCTCTAATTTGAAGAAGGTGACAATTTTAGATTTAGAGTTGGTGGATCCCACATTGTATAAGCAGTTAATAGGCTCCTTGATGTATTTGGTCAACACTAGACCAGATATATGTTGCGCAGTTGACACCTTGAGTCGGTTCATGGTGGGTCCAAGGCAGGAGCATTGGATAGCAGCAAAACATGTCTTTAGATATTTGAGAGGCACGGCGGAGTATGGTTTGAGATATCTTGAAGATGGTGAAGTGAAATTACAAGGGTATACAGACTCAAATCGGGTAGCCAATACAACAAATAGGAAGAGCACCTCAGGGTGTTGCTTTAGCTTGGGTTCAACGATGATATCCTAGATCAGCAGAAAGCAAACTTCTGTGGCACTTAGCTCAACAAAGGCAGAATACATGGCAGCCAGTACTACCAGTTGTGAGGCCATTTGGCTTCACAAGTTACTTGCAGGATTGTTTGATCAAGAATTGGATCCCACAGTCATTTACTGTGATAATTAGAGTTGTGTCAAACTCTCTGAGAATCCAATATTTCATGACAAGTTCAAACATATAGAGATCAAATATCACTTCATTCGAGATAGGATTCAGAAGGTAATAGTTAAGCTCCAATATATTTCCACATATCAACAGATAGTTGATATTCTAACCAAGCCTTTAGCAAAAGGGAAGTTTGAAGCATTCAGAGACAAACTTGGATTGGTGCAAAATTCCTTCCTCACTAAGAGGGAGTGTTGAGTTTTTTAGCTTGAAGAGGAACTTCTGCACAAGTTCAATGTGAACATGCTGGAAGTCGTTCAAGCTATTCTATTTTGCATTTCACTTAAGTGAAAAAGTTAAAGTCTTTTATTTAGCTAATTAAGTCTAATAAAGTGTAGATATACATTAATGATTTAGACTTATCTTCCAACTCATCTCCTTTTAAGAGATAAGGAGTTTTTTAAAGATTAGATTTTTAGCTAAGTAGTATAAAGATAAGCACAAGATAGAAGAAAGATAATACAATGATAAAATACCATGCAGCTGTTTTATGAGAACAATTTGTAGAGGTTTCCTGTCATGTCCCTTTTCCCAAATTAAAGATATTAATAATATTAAAAATAAAAGTGTTTTTAAACACTAACAAAAAATTAAAATATATATATGTAAAAAAATATAAAATATAAATATAAAATTCAAATAAAAGTATTTTTAAATACTTGGCAGGAAATTAGGACCCAAGGACCCAAATTGAAAAGGGGTATATCAATAAGCTCCAGTCTTCATTTCAATCATCTGATTTTCATTTTGAGATTCTTCATTTGCAGTTCAAGTTTGATCATGTATTCAAGGACGAAACCCCTTGACTGCAAATCTGATTCAAGAGGTTAGGACGAAAACCCTTACCTCACTAGGCAATTCTATATAGGAATTGCAGTTGCGCTGATTAGTGATTAGAGCATTTGCAAGCAAATCAACATTTTAGGGTTTCAAGATTGTTTGAGAAGTATTTACAGCATTATTCTTGTGTGCCAGCATTAGAAGGAGAACTCATAGTACTCACAGAAGATATAGCACATCACCGCTCCATTGTGGATCCATCTATTTGGGCGGAATCTAAAGTAATTCACAATTCTGGGTGATATTTCATTGTGAACGGCACTTTCCCAGTTACATACATCCAGCAGTGGGAATTGTGGCTTGACTTTGGTTCACATCCGAGTACCTACAGCGAGTCACCGCCTCATTTGCGAAGCAAATTGTAATCGCTGGGAAGATTATTGAGGGTATAAGCTGGTTCGATACAAAGGGTGGCTGCGGCCTAGAACTGTCCTGTCGCCTCAATCTTCGGAGCAATCCCAAGAGATATCACTGCCAACGATACATATCTGTAGTGACGACTTTGGTCTAAGATCTGGGCGCGCATCACTCAGCATAGCATTGTGAAGCAAATTAACATTCGGTGAATCACAATTCATCACCGCTCTACATTATCCGTCGCCAAGAAAAGGATACACATAATAGGCCGCCATCTTGCCAGAGGTCGGGATTTAAGAGAGAGTATACATACATCCGCGATCCCATAGGTGGATTCCTCTACATACAATCACCTGTGACCAGCATAACAGCTCGCGCTACGTACACCTAGGCGAGTAAGGTTCAAGCAAATCATCTGGCAGTATAGCAGCTTACCAAGGACAATCGCAGTCCACTATTCATTGAATTCATACAATGAGTGATTCTTACTCAGAGGTTTCAATTTGGATTCAGCATTGTAATTCATCTATTTGCTTGTCTAAGCCTAAGCAGAAATTCATAGACTTGGGCTGATCTGTGTGTAATAACTTGTTGATCAATAAATAAGTTGATGATTTCTAGTGAAGCAGTGTTCTGTGTTTCAGATTTGGTCTTTGTTGAGAAATATCTTGAACAGCAATTAAATGTTATTGATCTGAGTATATAGTTAATCCATTTTAGTAGTATTCGTGGCTCATATCTATTTCAGTCTGAATCTAAATATAGAGAATTTCAAGGGGAAATTAACCAGGGACATTACATTTCCTTCTAAGTTTTTCGAAGGAATGAAAAATTGATTTGCAGGTGTAATTATCTGTGTATGTGTTTTTGCTTTCACTAATTGGAATTTTAACTTTGTAATTGATGCAATGTTAAAGAATTAATTCTTGTTCGAAGAACATTAGGACATCGGTTGTCTACGTTGAAATTTCTTCAAGAATTACTAGTGAGACTGGAGACATTTATAAATTTAGTATATACATGCCATCCAAATAACATCTCCCTTAAAGTGAGCTACCGTGTTCGAATCTTTTCAGTCATCTTGAGTCACAGAACACAGTCAGTTATCCTACTGAGGTCACTCTGCAGTTGTACCACAAATATTTGCTCAACTTTGGTTGTACCACAAATATTTGCTCAATTAATATGGTCTCAGTTTTTTATATTTACAACTTGTAATCCTTATAGAATGTTCTTGAGGCTTTCATTAATGACTTTAAGCATCTTATTCTTAGCATTGTCATTTGTTGTTGCATTTAAAGTATTTATCAATGTCTTGTGCATTTATTGTTTTATGCCGTCTAATATGTGTTATAACAAGGAGCTTCACGTCATAAGGAATATATATTCACCTTTTAATGCTTATCGAGCCTTATCCTATTAGCTCAATAAGAAGTCACAAAACTGATCTTATTCAGTGATCAGATTACATTCATGTGTGCATAAGATAAATTTCCATCTTTATTTATTGTCAGCTTTAACATCCGAATATACTCACCATCATAACAATTTCATAAGCCAGCTATATTTATCTTTCCTTAAACACTACCCACAGAACACTTTGGGTCTTCCTTGAAGACTAGGAATACATGTAAATAGTTATGAATGATCATAAACTAATAAATACCACTGAAATCTCAACCCAAAAAATATAGATTTAGTTGCCTCTGCACAAAATGTCCTTGATCTCCTCTATCATTTGATAATTTTGATGTATTGAACTTTGTCTTTTCTTGACTAAAGAGTTGAGCATACAGAATAGGTAAATTAAAGGAATTAGAGAAAAGGGATAGCAGGTTGCTATGACAAGCTAAGGGAAGCATCAGCATGACAAATAAATCATGAGGAAAACAATCTATTGACAAGACAAATGCAATTAAATAACAGATAGAATCTAGCATGTACCTTACCCCTTTTCCAGATTCAAATCTAACCGTTGCCCAGCAGTCACTTTGTCAATTTCATATCTGCAAATTTACAAAAAACAAAAGTTTCATAAGAGTTTCAAATCATTGCCAGAAGACAAAGGGGAAACAGAAAACACAATATAAACAGTGCAATAGTAAACATTTTCATGCTAAAGCTTCACAAATGAAAGCATTTTTAATTCAAGCATTAAAAATGTGATCAGCCTCCTTAAATAACTTACTGAATAAACACACTGAACACCCAAAAAACAAGGGAACTGAAATTAGGTAACAAACATGACAAACCACATCTTGCTAAAAAAACAATTGATCCTCAAAAACAAAGTTGAGGACCAATGCACACAAGACTTCAAATGCCTGAAAAACATGAGCTTCATAATAATCAATGTGATAAAAAATGCAGAAGAAGTCTGAAAACTTAATATGAGCAAAGCAAGTGAATCTTACTTGAGTTCACTCCGAAGTTTTTCAATATCAGTTCTTAATCTTTCAGTTTCCCGCTGGAGCAAGGAGAAATGATGATCCTGCATTGGCCGAACACTAATGCATTTGTTACTGACCGATAAACATGGTGACATATTGTCAACTTACAAAGTTAAATCCACGTCATTAAGTATCAGTAATCAGATATTGACAAGACAGATATCAGTCAAGTGCTTTAAACAGGTGTATAAGGTAAGAACAATGCTAACAGCATGGAGGAGCACAAATTATTATTAAATGATGAAAGACATTACCAATCTTAGCTGCCATGCTTAAGGAAACTCAAATAATCTTTTATGTGCATGGTGCTAAATGCCCTTCAAAACAAATTTGTTGGCAACAAAGTCACCAGGCAACTCTAGTATAGGGGCAAGGACCTAAGTTGCCGAATCGGGTACCAGTACAGGTACCAGTTCGTGGGTACGGTACACCGGTATGGCAAAACAAAATTGGAGGCTAGGTAAGTTTGGGTACATCCATACAAAAAACCATATGAAAATCATAAATATATACATATTTACAGCTTAAAAACTATATACTATTTTAATTTTTAACTATAAGTAATAATACTATATACTATATAATTATAATTTAATATAAATAAAAATATTATATACTATTTTATTATTTTAAATGTGTAAATACTATATAATATATACAGGTTTTTAAATTTTAATATTGATTTCCGCGACTAGAATTTTAATATAGTATTTATTGTGTATTCTAAATAATATAGTAAATTTTATAATAGTAAATAGTAATACTATTAAAAGACTAAAAGTTATAAAATTTAAATCATTATAAAATGAAAAAATTAAAACCAGTATTAAAATTTAAAAACAATGAAATTTTTAACTTTCAAAATTTTTAAAAATAAAAATTGCGGAGTCTGAGGGCAGGGGAGAGGAGGATGAAAAATAAGGTTAGTCAATGCAATGGCCGCAACATCTGTGATGTGAATAATAATGTTAGTGGTGAAAAATAAGTGAAGGGAAGTCGGCAAGTCGGCTAGGGTTTTTTTTATTTTCGAATGGAAAAGTTAAAAAAACATCATGAAAAATCTCGTCGGGTCCTAGAATCGCGTCGAAACAGTGTAAAAACTCCACATGGGGAATCTCACGGAATCGTCGAGCGGAGTCATGGGATGTTTTAGGGTGCAATAAGCAAAATCCGGAGCGATTCTGTAGGGTTTTTCGATGGTACTCGATTCTGGGACGTATCGTACCAGGAATCGGCAGGGTGAAGAGCCGATTCAGCAACATAGGCAAGGATGCAAACAAACATACATATTTATGTATGATGTATACATGTGTGTGTACATATATACATGTATGTATATGTGTGTGTACACACACACACACAAATATATACATATAGGTATTGTGTGTATGTATATGTGTGTATGTACACACATAGACACACAATACATATGTATATATATATGTATGTATATGTATGTATGTATACATATATATGAATGTGTACATACATATATATGTATGTAGATATATATATGTATATACATGTATATTATATATGTATGTATGTATGTATGTATGTATGTATCTGCACCCTTATCCTTTCACTCACACACCTTGATTTGATTGGGTTCATGTCCCTGTACCAGTACTCCGACTTCTTCAGGTGTCTATGGTTGGTAACTGTGTCAAGAGTTTCCAAATGAAGATACATTAAGCAGTGGAGCAATTTATGTTTGCAGGCTTAGAAGACCTAAACAAGTTAGGAAAGTAGTCTAAGATGTAAATGGGAAAGTTGTTCATGAGTACTTCCTTGTAATGTATTTAATGTAATGTGTACCACATTTTTCTAATCCACCACAGATTTAATGTGTATCAATAAAGTGTAATATTTTAAAAGTCAAGCTAAGGTATATGGTGTGAATTTTTGTGTAAGATTGGAAGTCATCTTATGCATGTTTGTGTAGGAATATTTATCTATAGTATCATATTAGTAATAGCTCATAACTGACAATCTTAAAAACCCCTAAAAGGATATTGTCTAGTTGTCTCACTAAAATTGCAAATATGCATACAACAAAAAAAGTGATACAATGATTCCTTTTCAAATGAACAAGATTCAAAGCAATAACCTAAACTAGCTCGCAATTAACAGAGATTTGGTACAATATTGTAGCTTGTAACATTCATAAATAACTCCAAGGAAAGATTACAACATCAGACTACCTTTCTCACTTATCCAAAAGCAAGAAGCCTGTGTCTCTATAAAGAGAATATAAACGAGTCTAGGTTCAGGAATCAACAAAAAATGTAATAAAGCAACAAGACAAGCTTTAAAATAAAATATTCTCCAAGTTAAGCTTGAGCAAAATTGCCAATAAAAAAAATGAATGAGTATGAAAAAAACATGCTCCACAAATCGTGCATTATGGAAAAAACCCATGACAAGCAAAAAGAAAGCATGAGACCATTGTCAAAGGTAGTGTCAAAACTTGTGGAACTTAGCACTAAAAGAATATCACCAATGGGCAAAATCACCACCAAAAATGATTGGTGTTACAATGAAACCTTCGAATCAAATGTCCACTCATTGGATGAAAGATAAAGTTATTATAATCATAGCAGCAAAAATCTTTTGAGGAAACAATCGGCAAACCAAAAGTATAAGATTTTTTCAAAAAATCGGGTAAAAATTGGGAAAAAATCGGATTATAAAAAAATATCGAAAAATATTAATATTAATATATATAATATTAAAAATATTCATATTATATATATATAATGAAAAAAAAAATGTATATATATATATATATTAACATTATTAATGTTAATATATATATTATGAATATTTTATATATATTATGAGGATATATATATATATATATATATTGCAAAGATGTATTAAAAATATATAAATATTTATAATTTACAAAATTTTAAAAATTAGAATTTCGTTTTAAATACTTATAATATTTTTCTTTCAAAGGAATAAAAAAATAGAAATAAGACTGATTAAAATGAAAAGAATTAATTTTAATTTTTTCTATTAAAAAAATTATTTAGGAAGCTAGTTATCTATATATCGATTTATTAAGGGATTTTGTTGACTATTTGCCTAAACTCATAGAAATTTCCGCTAAAGCAAAGAAAAATAAAAAATACCTGGAAATCGTGAGTTCCAGAAGTCCAAAACACAACCCAAAAATTTTAGCCAAAACACGACCCAAAAATCGCGAGTTGCAGTCGTGTGTCCAAAAAACCCTCTAAAATGACGAGTAGCAATTGCTCAAACACGTCTATGAAAATCGCGTAGGTAAAATGGTTACAGAAAGGTGAAATCACCCGGCTAAAATGCGCAGGAAACTAGCACGTGGGTCAAGGGCAAAAGAAATCGCGTTTTTTTGCGATTTGAATGTGATTTAAACGTTTAAAATTTGTTGAAAACCAGCTAAAAACCGGTCAACAATTTTAACCCTATTCCCATTTTTTTACAGGATAAAAATCGGGTTTCAACCCGATTCGCGATTTTTTCTATTCGATTTTTGCTTCTATGAAATTTATAATGCTTTGGCACTGATTGAAAAGTGATCCCCACAAATCAGAAACAACTACCTTAAAAAAATTTCCCTTGCTACCAAGATAAAGTTCATTCGGCTTGTTCTTTCATTAGCAGCATCACACAGTTGAAATCTTCATCGAATGGACATAAGAGTGTGTTCTTGCACATTCATTTGCAGGAAGAGATTTACATGGAGCAACCTCTTGGATTTGTAATGTCCCCTTTTTGAGCTTAAGTGTTTTAGTTGAGCTTGGTCTTTGAAGGGTTGGAAAATGGAATGTTGCTATAGGCTTGGAGAATGGAATGATGGATTATGATGGCTCAACTAATTTTATTTGACGAAATGAAGTATTTTGGCTTTTGGGATTTTTATATTATTTTTAGAAAAGACAAATATTAAAATATTATGCCAAGAGGAAAAACGACCCATTTGGAAAAATGAAAAAATTGGAAAATGGTGGAAAAAAGGAAATTTGATGCAAAAAGTGATTTATAATATTTAATTATTAAAATATTATAAAATATCCTCCAAAATCAGCGTTCATGAGGAAAAAGAGAAAAAATAAGGAAAAAATAAAAAGGATGGCAAAAGACAATAACTAATATTTTATTATTTAAAATATTATTTTATTAAGCCAAAGGTAGCCGCTCAAGAGAAAAAAGAAAAATAATAAAATAATATTATTTTATTATTATTCATGCGGGACGTCCAAATTAGAGGAAAAGATTAAAATAACAATATTTTTATTTTCTCTCTCCAAACCGCCCAAATTATGGAAAAATAAAATAAAAACATTTTATTATGGCGGTGGACCTCAAATGATATTAAAATATGTTGAAATTGGGCGCCCAAGGTGAAAAGGATAAAAGGAGATGTTTGGAGGTCATTTGGCATCATTGAATCATTTGGTTTTTCCACTCTTTGGAGATTTTCTCTTGGCTGTAACAAAGTTTCAGCATTATCTAAGGATGAAAACCCTTGGATTTGTGTGGTTTGAACGAAAACCCATCCCACTATGAGAAAAGGATTCACCTAGGATCCATTCTTGAGCATATTGCAGGTTTTTGAGGAGATAAAGGCTTCAAATTAGCTAGGGTTTCAATGGAGATTGTATGTTCAGCTAGGGTTTGAAGACATCAAGCATATTTGAGGCATTCACATTCAGATTTGAAGGCAATTGGAGGATGATTTCACTATTTGGATTCATGGGCATGTTGTGCTGATGATTCTATATGTTTCAGAGGCTTCATTGGAGGTGGAATCACATATTTTGCAATCAGAAATTCATATCAGACCATTGTAATTTCGTATCAGACCTCGGATCGGTGCATTTCCAGCCATGTTTTGATGTGGGTTTGTCATATTTTCATCATAGGAGTCGAGCGCTTCAATTTGGTATCATTGGACTAGGGTTTGGTGGAATTTCCAGCATCTTTTTGTGAGGGTTTGTTCTTCAGATTTCATATCAGCACCTACAGTTTGCAAATCAGTCCCTTCATCTTGGTTTTGGCTTCATTTCTTCATCTGGATTGATCTTTTCTAATGCGGCCAGCATTGGAGGACATCATTGCATCATTGTTGTACCATTGTTGGATGATTTGGTTCATGATTTGATCATATATGCATGCTTATGTAAGTCTGATATAAAAATCAGACCTTCATCATTTGTAATCAGCCAACATCTTTTCAATAAAGTGGCCAAGATTTTATCCGGGTATGTTCTATTGTGATATATCTTGATTTTTGGATGTATGTGTGAGCTTGTTTCAATTCATTTCAATATTGTTTTGATATCATATGAATGCCATATTGCAACCTTTCAATCTACATATCATATCAAACACATTGGTGACAACAAAACATCAAAACCCTAAGTGAAACTTCAAGAAAACAAATCAGAAAATTCAGGCCAGCAAGCAAATTTTCATTTCAGATCTAGACAGGGTTCTTACATTGTGCACATCTGTTTGCAGGAAGAGATTTACACAAAACAACTTGTTCGGTTTGTCCAAAGTTCAGATTCTTCACTTCTATGCTGCCTCTAGAAATCTATCTATGGACTCAAGCAAGCTTTAAGGGCCAGGTATAAGAAAATGGATAAGTTTCTTATTGGCTTAGGCTTCTTCCAGTATCACTTAGATATCAATGTCTACATTCAATGTGTTAAGGGTGCCATCCACAAATGATTGCCCATGTGAAGCCTAGTCTTATGGATCTGTTTGAGATGACTTATTTGGGCTCTTTAAAGTTTAAACTATATGCTTGTGATCTTGAAGCCTTCTCAATTCAACATTTTAAGAGCTTTTACCTTGAGTTGCTCAGTTAGTGTTCTCACAGTGATAGCACAGCAGTGACAGCAGATCCAAACCTGTGTGCAGCTGACAGATCAGCATGGGGAGAATGTGGTTATATAGGGGAATAAGGCCTAGCTATGTAGCGAATCTTCTTTGAGATAAGTGCCAAGTTAACTATTTGAGACTTGAGTGATTTGTGGATGTAATTCAATCTCAGCTATTTTGACTGGGAGGTATTAGTTGTTAGACAAATTGATTGATTAATCAGTTAATCTGAGTGTCACTCCAATGAGTTGTAAGCTTAACTGAGAGCATCACTTGACACCTCTAATAGTTTCTCTTAGTTAGATTCTTAGTGCACTTGTCTATTTAAAGAGCACATATTCTAATTTTAATTATGATGCATATACTAAAATTCACTCCACTGCAGTGTACTTCTTTTCGGTTTTAATGAGAAGACAAATGCAAATGAGAGTTTAATATTGTGTAATCGTTGTTCACATTTTTCAGCAGTATGTGTTTGTGGATTGGCATAGTCAAATATTATTGTTTCGATTGAAGTTTTTGTGTTTTAACCTACCTAGTTTTAGGACTAAATTTTCTTAGTGCAGAATATACTTACCATGGTCTGAAAATTAACATGGTATCCACATAATCTAAAATCTTCCAGATCCGTGTATGGAGTGGACTGCTGCCTATGAGAGGAAGTTGTCAAAGGATTTCAGCGGGTATGATGTCCTTGCTTCAGGGATTGTAGCAATCCAGACATGTGAGAGGTTGTAGATCTGAATTATTCCCGGCTGATCTATTTAGTTTTAGTGAATTCTAGGAGCTACAATTATGACTAGTTTCAGTGTTAGAGAGTGTGACCATATAGAGGGTGTTTCCAGCTGTACACCTTGGAAGTGCAAATTGCAAATGCTACGAGAGGAGGTCGATCTTTAGAGTTTTGTGGAGATGAAGTTTGCAGCTCCCACTAACTCTATTCAATTGGCCAAACATAATAAAAAGTCAGCCAAGATGAAGCGAATAATCCTAGATTTGGTGAAAGACCATTTGATCCCTTACATCGCAGAGAAAATGGCAATGAAGGAAATATACAATGCCTTGATCATTCTATACCAGAGTGTGAACATTTCTAGGAAGATGTTGCTAAAGAACAAGCTCAATGCCACATGAATAGCAATACAATCATTGTGGCCAATTACCTTGTGAAAATCACTTAGCTTTGAGATTAGCTCACTGCTATTGGGCTAGTGGAGGATGATGAGTTGGTGCCCATACCTATAAATGAATTCTCTCTATTTTGGGATTCATTTGTTTGTGGTGTTTGCGCTCATGAGAAGCTTCCCACTTCTGAGAAGATTTGGGATGATTTTATCCAGGAGGGGACCAAACAGGAGACTATTTCAGCCAAAGTGGAAGAAAGTTATAACCTAAACCTAACCCTCATTAAGAAGACGAAGAAAGGTGGTAAGAAACGAGGACTTGGAAAGGGTCAAAAAGTGAAGCAGGATTCCAATTCTTCTCAACAACGGAAAAAATACTTGAGCCATATCAAGTGTTTCAAATGCCACAAGAATGGCCATTCTGAGAAGAAAGGTGAAGGCAAACAGCAGCAGAATCAGTTTGTAGGGAATGCAGAAGTTTCAGCAATGGATGAGCTTTCAGCCAAGCCTAAAATGGCCTTCTCCATAGTATCGTGCCTATCCACTAACATTGTTTCTGGTGTAGGGCGGTATGTGGATAGTGGAGCATCGAGACATGTGACCTTCAATAAGAAGGCTTTCAGCAAACTTCAAGAATAGAAGGCAGGTGTACAAGTGGAGCTTGGTAATAATGCCACATATCCAGTTATAGGGACGGGATATGTTTCCTTTCGCATGCCTTCAAGTGTCTTATATGTTCTTGGCTAAATTGTCGGTCCCGATACAAGGATGGGTATGAGTTTGGGTTCGAGTATGTTGGTATGACATTTTATGCCCAAGGACGAGTACAAGTTCGTGTGTGTGTGTACAGTAATACTCAATATAACTATAATTTATAATTTTATAATTTATATATATATGGTCTTGATACGAGGATGGGTGTGAATTTGGGGTTCAGATATGTTGGTCCGACATTTTTTCCCCAAGAACGAGTACAGATTCGTGTATATATATATAAACAGTAATACTCAATATAACTATAGTTTATGTATATTAGAAATTATAAAAACAGTAAACTCATAATTGCCAATAAACAAATTATTTAAATATCTCATAATTTGCAAAAAAGAAAATACTCATAAATTCATAATTTAGTGATTTGTCAAATGTTAATACAAAATGAAAATTACAATCACTATTTAATAATCTCCAAATTCCTCTTCATCGAGAGCATCATGATCAAAGTCAACATTTGGTTGAATTTCATTTGAACCACCATCAGCAACAATGCCACTCCCACTAGCCATGTCATATGTAGAAGTTGCCTCATCTATAGAGACTTCGGCAAGCTATGCAATAGTAGCATCTAAGTCAGCACACTCAGGAGTTAGATCACAATTCCTCGTCACACCCTCGTAATCAGGTTTCTTATGTGACAAGAAATGCAAGTTGGAGTGCACAAAGACCAAATCGTCAATTTTTTTTGCACCCAATCGGTTGTGGTTAACTATGTGGATAAAGGAGTATGTACTCCAATTCCGATTAGCTGAAAAAGAACTCACAACCTATTGAAATTGCATAGAACATTTACAATCATAAAACATAAATTATAATATATGGTAGCAAAAGAAAATGAGGAAGGTAAAAAATAAAAAAGATGCATACTAGAGATAGAATTTTGATCGCAAGAGGCTGCAAGTAAATAGAGCCTTAGCCATGTATGTACCACCATTCATGAGTATCTTTCTTGTACTTGTCTCGAAGAGCACAAATATCATGATTCCTTGAAGATATCAAGTGGCCAAACTCACTCAAGAAAATACTCTGTATATCTACATCTAGGAATATTCTTCTGAATGCGATCTTATACCCAATAGCAACCTCTTTATCTTTATATGGTTCCACCCTCCTCGGCAAGGAAAGTATCTTTGTGATATAATATTTTGGGGAGAAAGCAAATGCTAGGAGATGCAAGGGTGTGGTCATCTAGTTCCAACGGTCAACAATGATCTTTTGCACTCTTTTGAAAAATGCTTTTGTGCAGTCATGCTCTTTGGCTTCTATTATGGTCCTTAGTTTTTCAACCATGGAGTCCATACCATCATAAGTTTCACCCAAACATGGTCGAGACTCGATCCTATCAGCATACCTAATCATATTCATGATGGACTCAATGAAACTCATAACATATTCCACACGAGCCCACCACTCATCATCTAGGATCAATGCTTTGACTTTTTGGGCTCTCTATGTATTTGATTGTCTAAATACACTCCAAAGAGTGTTTATGAGCGTGGCACTCAATGGCTCTCACACCTTCACAAGTCGTCTCATGACAATTGTGTGATGCAAAAAGAGTCTCGGCAACCTAACATGGTGTAAAAAATAAAACAAATTAAAAAGTAGATGACATCAAAAAATTTAAAAATATACTAAAACAATTACCTTCAATAGCTCCAAGTTGGAGAAGGTCCTAAAGATGGCTTGTTGCATGATGATTTTTTTTGCATTATAACCCCTATATTCAAATTTGTGCGGATCTAAGTCAACAACTTCATTGTTTGGTTTACTATGTTTCATTTATAGATGATTCCTCTAGAAAAACCTAGATTTACTTCATGAAGACCAAAGATGAGATCTTGGGAAAGTTCCAAGAGTTCAAAGCTCTTATGGAGAATCAAACAAGTAGGAAGATTAAGGTTTTGAGATCTGACAATGGAGACGAGTATACCTCCAAGGACTTTGATGCCTTTTACAAGGATGCAGGGATCCAGAGGAGCTAACTATGACTTACAACCTCGACAAAGCGGGGTTGCAAAGAGAAAGAAAAAGTCCCTTATAGAGACAAAAAATGCCATGCTCCATGACCTAGATTTACCCATGTTTCTTTGGGCAGAGGCACGCAATTGTGATGTTTACATTCTAAACAGGTGTCCTCACAAAGTGTTTAAGGACAAGACTCTAGAGGAAGCTTTCACATAGGACAAACCTGATGCTTCTCATTTTTTAGTGTTTGGGAGTGCTATCTACATTCATGTGCCAGAGAAAAAAGAGGAAAAAGCTTGAACCCTCCAACTTGAAAGGCATGTTCGTGGGATCCAGTGAGTCATCCAAGGGTTACAAGGTCTATGTTTCATCACAGCAAAAGATAATAGTGAGCTAAGACATGAAGTTTGATGAGGATGTTTGGTCCTCTAAGTCTCAAGGGCCTCCTATGAAGGTTGAGGAGGGTGAATAGATTGCTGTCCCAAGTGCTGATACACAAAGCATAGCAATACCAGATGCAGTTCAGCCAAGATCCAATGCAAGAGTGGGTACCTCATTACCTTCTAGTATAGCCGAGAAGCCTAGACAACTTACTCAGACATTGCAAGAGGCATAGGAACAAGACAGATCACTAAATACTTATTTCTAGGTGATTCATCCCCTTAAGAAGTTTCCGAGTTATGTTGCATGTCTTCCATCGTTGATGCAAAGCCTTCCAATTTTGAGGAGGCAAATTCAAAGTGGCTATAGCAAGATGCTGTGGCAGAGGAGTATCACGCCATTATGCAAAATGATGTTTGGGAGATTGTGTTACAACCAAAAGGGAAGTCAATGATTGATTCCAAGTGGTTGTACAAGGTGAAGCATGCAGCAGATGGGAACATAGAGAAGTACAAGGCCGAATTCATTGCACAAGGGTTCTCCCAAAGAGAGGGAGTTTACTATGATGAGACCTTTGCTCTACTTGCAAGATGTACTTCTACGAGGATAATTATGTCTTTTGCATCTTATTTTGATTGGTCTTTATATGAGATGGATGTAAAGAGAGCTTTTTTTTAATGGCAAAATAGCGGAATAAGTGTATAACAATCAGCCTAGGGGATTTGACGTGCATGAGCGAGATACCCATGTATACATTTTGAAGAAGGGAAAGAGAAAGAGAGGAAGCTGAGAATTTGCCACTTCCAACTAATTTTCCCCACACAGGGTTTCCAAGTTTATTCTTGTGTCATAATAGTTGTGGTTGATGTATTTTGTTGTTTTTTATAGTTGTTCCTTCTTGTTTACCTAATTAGAGTGCTTATTTTCTTCCAACAACTTTAAGAACACTAATTCTAGCACAACCACATTCTATCTCTGTTAATTTGAAGCATGATTCAAGTAGGATGACATAACAATCTGTTAATTTCAGGCATTAGAAACTTGGGATATTACAAATCTTATTGGTATCAAAGCCATTAATTTTTGGGCATCATGGATAAGATGTCAATTTGTATGATAATGACAAGATCAAAGAATGAAGAATTGCAGCCCCACAAATCAGAGATTTCTCCAGGAAGGTAGAATCAAGAATTGAGGAAGATGGCCAGAGAAAATGAAGAGAATATTGCAAGAAAAGTTGCCATGATGGAGTCAAAACTCGAATATATTATAAAGTCTCACGACAGCAGTATCAAGCAATAAGAGTTCATGGCTACGAACCAAGCATCTATGGACATGGCTGTTCATGGTTTTGCCTCGAAACATTGGGTGTTAGAAGAGCAGCCTCACAAAGAAGAGGAAGACAGAAAAGAATGCATGGATGAAGAAGAGCAACCTAAGAAAGACAAAGGTAAAGCAAAGGCAAAATCCTCTGACCATGCACCTTTCAAAGTTGAAATAAAGGTTGAAATCAAGGCTTTTGAAGGGCAAGTAAATTGAAATAATGGATAAATAGTTGAAAACTTGAAACTAAAAGGAAGTTTATTTTAGTGCACATAGAGTTGATGAGGTACAAAAGATCTTTTCTACATGTCTCAAAATGGAGGATTGTTCTCTAATTTGCTAGAAAAGCTGCTTAATTTCTTCATAAAAAAGTAGCCAATTGTAAATAGTTGGGATGAATTCGAAGAATTGTTAAGAAAAAAAATATAGCCTAGTGGACAAAAAACTAATCAAAAGATTAGGCGGCAATATTTTAAGCCATATTTTACATATGGTCGTGGTCAAAATGTGCAAGATTATCCTTCAGAATTCAGTAGACAAGTCATGTTGATGGGCTTGGACTGGAATTTGCAACTATATGAGCCATCCATGTTGGAAAAAAATGAAAGACAACTACTACCTGTTGTGACCAAATCACACATCGCCCCATTGCAAATGGGGACCCCCTTTTTTTTTTTTTAAGCTCCGATGTTTTGCATGAGATCTTAGATGATGTCTTAGGTCCAGTTCCTCTCTTAGAAGATTTTTGCTTCATAACTGGAGGTCTCATCTGGAAAATCAAGAATCTTGATTAAATTTCATCCAAGTAATGAACAATGAGACCCTTCCTAATGTATGTTTGAGATCTTGGAAAGACTAAGTCTCGGAGCCTGAAATCCTGAAATCCTGAAAAAATTGACTAAGTCTGAAATCTGGTGAATCCTCCAAATTCTATATTTTGAATGTTAAATCCGCTGGATTCGAGACCTATCTCAAACATCCTAAAAGGTATATTGAAAAATATTTAAAGTAAATATATTTTTCAATATACCTTTACCCTCAAGGACCCTGAAAAACGCCTAACTACTCCAGAGGATTCAAAAAGTTGATCCAATGCGACGGGATATCAAAGTGGCGCAAAATCGTGATGAAGGGCGCTTTCAATTAGAGAACAAGATGTGGATCTCTTGCGCTTGATCCAATGCGCCCAAACCAAAGCGCCATTTTAGAAGGTAAAGTGAGGCGAAAAAGTTAAAATTCTAGAGGATCTTGAACACCTCAACCAATGCACTAGTCAAGAGGATCTCTTGCACCCCATCCATTGCGCCAAGAGGGAAGGGAAAATTCTAAGTGTCAAAGTGTAAAGTTTTTTGATTTTCCAGAGGATTTAAAATCTTCAACCAATGTGAAAATCAAGAGGATTGTCAAATCCTCATCCAATGCGACCTAAGGTGAAGGAGGGGTTTTGGTTAGAATTGTTACATTAAGAGTTCAGAGGATCTCAATCCCTTGATCCAATGCGCCCAAGAATGAGATGATTCCTTTCAAGTTTTAAGGCATACTTACCAGAGGATTCCACACCTTGAAGTGATGCGCCAAATTGAGTGGAATTTTAGAGGATCTTAACACCTTGAAGCAATGCGCCCATGTTGTATGAGGAGAGTTTCAAGTTTCAAGTGCCATTTTGATGACGAATTCCCCTTCTTCATCTAATGCACCAGCCCCTTGAGAATGAAAAAGTTGGATCAAAGCAAGTTCAAGAGGATTTTGAAATGCCTATCCAATGCGAAAATCCAGAGGAATTCTCCTTCTTGATCTAATGCGCCAACACTCAGAAGTCTTTCAACTCTCAATCCACTGCGACCACTTCAAGAGGAATACAAAGTCAAGTCTCAGAGCGAATTTCTAAAGGAAATCAAAACGTTGATCCATTGCGCCACCTTGTAGATGAGAGTAAAGTTAAGTTTTGAAAGGAAAAGAAGTGGAAATCGAATCCTTGATCCAATGCGCCCTTGTGGAGGGATAAAGTAGAGGATTCCAAACACCCCAACTAATGCGCCTCACTCTAGAGGATTCCAAATACTTGAACCAATGCGCCAAAGGGGGGAGATAGGATGAAGATCTCAATATAGGCAACTAATGCGCCAAAGGGAGATGAGGGAAGATTTCAAGACTTTGATCTAACCCGCCACATGTAAAAGGAGATCTCTTGACCCTTATCCATTGCGCCAACTTATGATCCATTGTGCTAGTTTTAGAATATTTCAAATATTGCACCCTTGTGGAGGGATAAGGTAGAAGAATTCTAAAGGGCTAACCAATGCACCAAGATGGATGATAGGCAGTTTCTAAGGGTCAAAGTGTAAATTTCATATTGTTTTTAGAGGATCTTGAAGACCTCAACCAATGCGCCACTAGATAGGGTGGTCTAGTCCAAGATTTTAGAGGCAAATCAAATGGGTATTCAACAACCTTGATCTAATGTGCTTAACACCTTTCCAGAGGATTTGAAATCTTGAAGCAATGCGCCAAGATGGAGAGGCAACTTCTAAGTGTTAAGTGCAGGTTTTATAATGTTTCCAGAGGATATCACAACCCTCATCCAACGCGACAGAGGAAAGAAGTTCATTTTAAAGTAAAAAACAAGAAGCAATCAAAATAGGCATCCAATGCGCTAAACCTAGAAGGAAGATCTCTTACACCTCAACCGGTGCGCCAAAAGTGAGGGTGAGGGTAAGGTTTTAAGGAAGATTCAACACCCTTGATCCAATGCGCTCAATACAAGGGGATTTCAAAACCCTCAACCAAAGCGACCAAGTTAGAAGTGATTCAAGACTAATTTGCAAGAATATAATATACATTTTTAGGAAGATCTTGAAGTCCCATCCAATGCGCCTAGAAGGAGGAGAAGAATTCAGGTTTGTAAGAAAAGATCAAGAAGAAATCAAACCTCTCATCCACTGCGCCACATGTGGGAAGGCTTTGATACACTTTGAAGGAGATTTCAAAAATATTATCTAATGCGCTTGAGGAAGGAAAGGGTTCAATCCAAATTTCAAAGACTTTTTCAAGGAGGATCCAAAATCCTTAACCAATACGCCTAGATAGGGAGGTCTTTATTGATCGTTTGAGATGAAATTCTAACCGGAAGATGAAATTGCTAACTAATGCGCTCTCCTTAAGGATTAAAAATAGTGGTTTCGAGTGAAATTTTAAGCAAAGATCTAATTTGGCATCTAATGCGCTTAGCTTGGAAATGCATGAAGTTATTTTTAGTATTATCAAGGAATTGATGTTGTTTCTTTATTTGTGTTGCAGCAATAGGGATGAAGTTAAGGAATGATCAAAGGAGCTAAGGGCTGGAATCACCTTCATGCTAGAAGGGAAGACAAGAAAACATCCATCCAAAGGACAAGCATCTGAAGTCACCTTCAAGTTGCAGAGGAGGGAGTAACACTATTCTAAAGGATCATATCTCAAGTCCTCTTCATCAATGACATCATGAAAGATCATACTTCAAGTTTCAAGACTCATCAAGCTTCAAGTCTCTTTGAGAAGTCAGGAAGCACTTCATCCTCAAATCAAGCAAGGGCATTCATCTATTCAACTTCAAGTTCCTCTTGAAACTTCAAGTCCAAGAGAGATCTCCTACTCCAATACATGAAGGAAGCATTATCATCATCATCTCCTACCGCACTCATCAAGAAGCATCGAAGAAGATCATTCATACCTACATCCTATAAGAAGAAGAAAGTATTATAAAGTTAATCAAATGAGTAACAAGTATCATACATCCAGTTTACAATTCAAAAAACAAGGCAAGATTTACAAGATGTATTCCTAAGCATACAAGTTCAAGAGTAATCACATGGAAGACATCACATACAAGATGATGCAAGTTGGGAATCCATCAAAGTTTCTAAGGTGGCACCTATGTGGCATGTACATGTCATTATCCAATTACAATCAGCCACAATCATTTCAATGGCATTAAATGTATCATTTAATGAAAGAAGCCAAAGGGATTCCTATGTGGGAGTCGTTTTAAATGATTTCATCTTACCTTATCACATTGGAAAATGTGCCTTCATTGCCTCTCTCTTTTGTGCTAAAAATAGCAGTTTGTTGTAACTACCTATGAGGTGGCACGATCTAGACCCTTGGCTATCGAATTGATCTTAGCCATTCATTGTAATCTGGAGCTCTATATAAGGCCTTGTTGCCTCATTTGTAAGGGAGTAGTTGAGAGAGTAGAGTAGGCAATAGTTTTTGTAGGAGTAGAATAGGAGAGACTCTCGAAATTCTCTGAGAGGACTCGAAGTTCTTGTAAATATTTTTCAAGATTAATGCAAAGGACATTGGAGTTCGCTTGGTGTTTAAGTGTTGTCTTGTGAAATAACATGGTTTCTGGTATCTTAATAAAGTGGAGAGATGTTTCAAAGTAGATTAGAAATAGATTAGAAGTTCTTTGTTGTAATGTATGTTGTAATTTGATTAACTCCTAGCTCATGCTTTTAACACTCATCACCCGTGAAGTATTGTGTAAAGCTAGTCTGAGCCTTATTTGTATAAGTTCGATTGTGGACGCTTGTTCGAGCTGCGCCATTCGATGGGTGCTCATATAAGCTTTCATGATTTGAAAACCATTCGTGTAACCTTAGGAGATTGCACCAACTTCATGTAGTTGTAGGCATCCTTGGCGAAGTGAAGTTAGGTTAATCGAGGAGTTTGTCTATTCAATCATCATCATTGCTTCATTGACCTTATATTAGTTTCCTAAACCGTATCCTTTTTTCATTTTTATCATTAATGCATTGTATATATGTCATCCACACTGAGGGAGGAATAAGCTAATGAATGAAGGAGAAGTTTGTGTAAGTCCCTTTGTGATTATCAGCAAGATTACATGTAATCACTGAGTTAACCCATCATGAATCATAAATAAGGAACCTTGGAGTTACTTCACTGGATCACATAGTTCAGCCTTTGAAGAGCTTTATTCAAGAGAGAGTGGGATACTCTAGTGTTTTACTCTATTGTTGACTTGTCTAAAAACAAACATCAACACTACCCTTTCTTGAAGACTTGTTCTTGGAAGCACAAGGAGTTGTAGGAGGCATAACATTGTAGAAGAAAGTGTAAGAACTTCAACTAAATGCACAAATAATAAACCCAGAAATATTCCAGCAACAAATATTTTTTTGTATTTTATTATATTTTCTTCAAACAACACACATGCAAATATAATTTACCGGTCTGATACAAATTACTAGGCACACCCCACATGCAAATCTGATAACACCTCTGATGACCCTGATGACACTCTAAAACTCGATCTGCTCCTTGAGGGTTTTTGTCCCCAAGATAGTCTGATTGCCACGCTCGAAGGTTTTTGTCTCCAAACTGTTGTATACAGTCATCACACTCTCAAGAATAAAATTGTTGTTTTTTGTTTTTAAATCTGGGAAGTACCCTCTCTTTTCCCCCTACACTTCTTATATTCCATGCTTTCCTTTTTTCCATTTCTCAATCATAGGCGATCCTAATCAATTAACTGACAAGTCTGAGCTACTATATCTGATCCATTCCTCGTCATACTAAATCTGATCCAGATAACTGGCAGTTACAACAAGGGCTAAATCTGATCCATTCCTCGATCATACTAAATCTGACCTAGATAACTGGCAGTTCCAGCAAGGACTAAATCCGATCCATTCCTTAGTCATACTACATCTAACCTAGATAACTGGCAGTTCCAGCAATGACTATATCTAATCCATTCCTCAATCATACTAAATCTGACCCAGATAATTGGCAGTTCCAGCAAGGAATGCCCACTCCAACTCAACTGCCTTACTCCATTAGTTAACTTACTCCTCACTTAAGTAACTACAACCTATCTATCTGCTATTTATATGCTGCCAGCCGCTCACTCAATGCTACAGATTAGAGGAGTGGACCCCATGTTCCATTAATGCCAAAAAGGGAACATTACAGAAAGTCAGAGAGACAAGGAGAAGATTACAGGTGTCTTAGGAAATCAATATCAAGGAAAAGACACCAAAGCAAGAAAAATGGTACCTCAAGAAGAGAGTTGAGGAAAGCTTCCCACATCTCTTAAACTACTTAAGTTTTGTGGGACTAAAAGCCTACTGAAAAAGAAAATATGATCCATATGATTCAGAAGACTTTTCACTTCATCCAACTCAGAATTCCATTAAAAATAGAGTTAAAATAGAGCATTTTGCGCAGTGACAAAACCGCCAAATATGGCAAGGGTGGCAGTTTCATTTTGTCAAGGCAGTTTCACAAATCATTGCAATTTTGTGTGTATCGTATTGGTTACAGGTCACGACGGTTTCCATTGTGGCATAGCTGCATAGCAGTTTCTTACTGATAACTGTGGCACTTTTTTTCTGTTTCAAACAAAGAGGCAAAGCAACAGAAAAAATGTCAGTGTCTCTTCATGCTCCTTTAGTGCATACACCTCCAACACTTCTACAAGTGTGGTTGCAAGATAAGAATAAAAGAGAGTGTGAGAAGAAGAATTGAGAAGTTCAATTTATTGTAAACTTGTAGGAGTAAGATTTGCAGTGCAAAGATCAGTTTCAATGGGCATAGTACTAGCAATATCATTGTAGCATGCTCTATCGAAAGTCTTTGTAATTGTTTTGGTTAAATGAAGGAGACAAAGATAAGTGTTTCCATTTCTAGTTGGTATGCCCCATTTCTAGGTAAAATGCTTATGTCATATTTGTTGTACTTGTTATAATTTGTTTTTTTCATGATTGTTCCATCTTGAATATGCAATTACATTATTTGCTTGCTTCCAACAACCTTTAAGAACACTATATCTAGCTCAATCTACATTCTATCTCTATTGATTTGAAGTACAATTTAAGTAGAGCAAGATAGAAATCTACCAATTTCAAGCAAACATAAGAAACGTTGAGAGAGAACAAACCACAGCTTGATCTTCATATTTCTTGAACAGAAACTAGCATTTTAGTTTTACAGCCCATGTACAGACTCAATCTTCTTTGAAGATATCACATGGAGGATTGTATACCAGACCCCATGCCCTTATAACACAAGTCAAACTTATAGCTATGATACCATACTAGAATTTTGGATCCTTTCTCATACACAAGATTCAAACCAACACCCTTAACTAGCTCACAATAAACAAAGATCTGATAAGAAAGTGTACAGTGAAACTTTCATCAAAAAACTCATAGGAAAGATTACAATATCTGTCTATCTCTTGTATATCCAAAACCAAGAAGCCTGGGAATTATATGATCTTGGCTGGAAGAATGATCTCTGCTAGGGTTTTTTATTTTTGTTTCAGTTTTCTCTGTTCAGCTCTCTCTGTTCTTGCTCCATTCTTCTAGTTCACTCTCAATGGGTCCAAGTAGAGGGGATCTATCTCCCCATGCTCTTTCAAAAATGTAGTTACAGGATCTGGATCTTCGGTTCGAGATAAGAAAATCAATGCAGTGACGGCGGTCAGTGGCAAGTGTAAGATTGATCAGTCCAAACACAATTCGAATGAATGCATGCCAGTTCTGGAAGATTCTCCAATCATTAACACTGATGTTCAGGTATTCCGAAAGAATGTGTCTACCTTGCATGGAAGAAGCCTAATCTATAGCTTGGCATGTTGTTACCTCTCAAAGATTTGTATCTTTGGGCCCGAAAGAATTAGAAAACGAATGGCAACTATAAACTAAGAGCTTGTGCTAGAGGATATTTCATTACTCTGTTTGTTAACAAATCTAACAGAGATGCAGTTTTTGGTAGAGGTCACCACTTTTTTCGGAATGCAAGACTCATTATAAAAAGCATTGGCGTGTGGGTTTCAAACCCTCTAAGGAAATGCCCACTACAACATCAGTATGGATTCGCATGTATGCCCTCCCTCAGGAGTTTTGGTCTCCGTCTGTTTTTGAAATGATCACCAAATCCTTGGGGTCAGGTATTAACATCTCCAAGCCTTTCCATGGTAAGGGTCTTTTAGTTTATGCTAGAATATGTGTCGAGCTTGATCTACTTGTTCCCTTCCAAAAAGTATTACCTTGAAAGCAAGAGAGGTGGAGTGGAACCAAGAAAAGCTTGCCTTTCAAATGTTGTGGTTGCCATGAACATGGGCACCTTATCAAAAAATGCCCAAATCTTCGAGAAAAAATGCAAACACAAAATATTTAAGAAGAACCAAAGAAAGATTGGGAGGGTTTTATCAAACCTAAAAAGAAGCATACGGCCAAGAACAATAATCCAGACAATGAAGGGAAAAATCTTGCTTATCCAAAAAAAGGCTTCACAAGATGGTATGGAGATAATTAAGGAAACACAATTTAAAGAGATTGGATCTGAAGGTCCGAAGGATCTGCTTAAGGCCTACAAAATCAAAGGAGATCTAGAAAAGTTGGTTCAAGACCCAAAAGTTGAAAAGGATTCTTTGGGCTTGAAGATGCAAATAATAGGCTCAGTCCCCCTAGGTATACTTTCTAAAGTATGGAACAAGAGAAACTTTGTAACTCCTTAACTCTTCAAGAAGGGTCCAGCTCATAACCAGAGGTTTGGTTGGTGGCATAGCTATTATCTAAAATAGGCAAGAGATCAATCTACAGAAAATGCTTTCTACAAATTTTTGGCTTGCTAGTTGTTGTACCCAATTGGAAACTCAATTGTGTTACATAGAACTCCTTCATTGTCCATTTACTGGTCATTTGTGTGTAAAAGTTAAAGTCCAAAATATTTGTCTCCAGTCAAGTGATTGGCTATCATATCAAAGTCCAAAAAATTGAATTGCTAAAAGTATTGTGGATTGTCCATCGATTTTGATTTTAATTATTAATTAGTAATTATCTTAAAATTAAAATTATTATTTAAAAGCTAAAAATCAAAAAATATAAAATATAAAAATTATTTTTAATAATATTAAGTATTAACTAATTATTATTAAAAAAAATTAAAAAATGGAAAATTAAAATATTGCTATATAAGAGATGTCACTCGCGAAGACTTCTGCTCCTACGTCGTTGCTTTCTACAACACGTTCTATGCCTAGGGCTCCACCTCCCTCCCTTTCATCCATTGATTTTTCATCGCTTACAACTCCTCTAAATTTCCATAGGTTAAATTTCCTTCTAGTTCGTCTGGGATTGAAAATCACAAGACTTCAATCCGTAAAGTTTCTCCAGCGGGTGCTAGTGTTCCAACGAAAGAGAAACGCAAGTCTTCTACAAGCCACAGTTCGGGTAAGGCTTTTTTTGTCTCCCATACGACTATGGCCGCTCCTTTTGGCAGCTCAATTCTTCCTTACCCGTGTGATGAGTAGAACCCATCAAATGCCTACATCGACTACCCTAGGACGAAAGGGGAAAAAACTACAAAGGTCTCCTCATGCCAGAAAGGGATCTGCACTAAAGGTATACATTTATTTGATAACGAAAATTCTGTTGTTTTTGATCAAGCGCGGGTTAAGCTAAACAAGTCAAAAGGGGGTCGTCCCTTGGTTACAAACCCTCCCATTGTCAATCTTGGCAATGAAGCATTGGAAGGTGAGGTTGTGGTTGAGCTTAACAAGTGGATCATAGAAATCTGGAACCTATCCTTGATGGTGAGATATGCATTGGTCCCTACACCAAAGGATGCTTCTTTGTGATATGTGAATACCCTGAGGACAAGGAGTTGCTACTACAAAAGGGTCCCTGGGTTTGGGACAAGTCTTTCTTGAGCATAAAACCATGGTTTCCTAAATTTGACCCCTTCACTGAAAGTTTAACAACTCCAATCTAGGTGTGATTACCCAACCTACCATTGCATTTTTGGGGCTCTTCCTACTTGTTTTCAATCGGCAACTCCATTGGGAAATTTATTACGAGGCTACTTCTAAACCCGATTCCTCTTTCACTCTCCACTCCTCCTTCATCTTTGCTCGAATACTGGTGGAAATAGATCTTTCCAAACCCTTAACACTAAAAAATGGAATTAAGGTCAAAACCAAGATATGGAAACAAGCAATCAATTATGAAGGCATGGCTTTCCAATGCTACAACACAAGGCACAAGGCGAATGAGTGTGGAAAATTTTCCTCCTCAGTGAAAAAGGCATCTCCTCCAAAGCAAGCAACTTGGTGGAAAGGGGCAGATCTTAGCCACCAACATATTTTTCCCACTACTAAAGATGATGTTGACGATGGTGATTCTTTGAATGCTAAAACGCCATCTGTCTCTCTTCAAAGAGGTACGATCCCAGAGATGGTGGCTTCCTACCCTCCAAACACAAAAGAAACAAAACAAAAAGAGGCCTCTTCCTTGGCGGAGGATCCTTCACAATGCATTATGCTCAAATCTGAAGCTCTACATGGGGAAAACACAAATCAGTGGACAACGGTCAAGCAGAAAAAGAAATCAGCAGGGGATGAGAAGTGTAAGATGACTCTACGCTCCCATGTTAAGATAGGAAAGTAGGGCCCTCAAGGTAATGTTTTATCTCCAGTCATAGTAGACATGATGAGATCCTTTGATGCTCAGCTGATTTAGGCTTCTCTCCATCATTGGCGGATTGAGTTTTCAGCATTTTTGATAAATTGTTATGCACCCCTATTTATGGGTCTGATACAGAATCTCTTTTATTTTTAATTTTAGTTTTATGGGAGTGGTCCCCTAGACCACAATTTACTGACCAAAAAAAAAAGCTAACAACCATACTCTAAAGACTTACCCTTTTTTTAGAGGAAAGTTGCATCCGAAAGGCACCAAAGTCAATCCAAGAAAAGACAAAAGGAAATCAGATAAAAAAACATAAAAAAATAAAAAAGACTTTTGCCAAAGAAAATCAACGACCACGTCTGGAAAGTGACTCCAGCTCAACACATAAGGTTAAAGGCCCAGTCAACAGTCAGCTTTAAGTCAGCAGCAGCCAATGAAGAAAAGAAAAGAGAGGCACAACTTTTGGAGTTTTTTGTCTCTTCTAAAATATGCAGCCAAGCTGATAAAGTTGCGCCTAGGATAATAAAAAGAGGAGAGGCACACATTTTACTTTTTAGACACTCTCTGCACTTTCTAAAAAGTGCACCTCAGACAAGGAAAGCGCGCTTGCTGCCAAGCATACATTTATTAAAATTTGTCATTTTTTTTCAAAACTGCTGCTAGTTTCTAAAAAATGTGCCTAGCTGATGGGACAAAAAAAAAACAGGCACACTCTTTATTAATATTTGACATTTTTCAAAAATTAAGAAAAAACTACAGTCAGCATAAAAATGTGCCTGTGTGAAAAAGTAAATTGAATATGATGCGCTTGAAAGTATTTAAAAACAAAGATAGTAGGCCTAGTCAGCAGATGTAGAGAAAATACACAGCAAATGTTGGTGAAGGATGAGCAGTCTACTACAGCAGCAAGAGTGTAGATTTTTGAAAAAAATCAGACACGACTCCTTTGAAATCTTTACAAAATCAAATCAGTCCAAGTAGAAGCAGTTCAAGGAGGATTTACAAATCTTCAAGGAAGCATATTTGTAAACAAATGTTTGCGTGAAGATGGATTATCAAAGCAGAATATTCAAAACCGTAATTTTCAGTCAAAGTTCAATCCAAATCAATCGAAGAAAAAGTTTTCAAATTCAAAGCATCTAGATGTTTTCTAAAGTTTCGGAGTGTTTCCGAAGGATCCACCATCAAAGTGTCAAAGTGCATTTTTAGAGCTTCATCAAAAGGTTTTGCCAGACTTCATTGAAACAGAGGATTCGCCATGAAAGCTTCACCAGAATCATCCAAAGTCACCTTCCAGACAAATCTATTTTTAGCCTGCACTAGAAATAGCTCATCACCATTTTCAAAAACAAGAGCATATTCTGAGTTCGCAATTTTTTACCAAAGCTCACGATATTTTTAGCGTTCGTTATTTATAGCTTGGAATCAGTTGTTCTTAGATCGTCTATCTCATCATGCGAGAGATGAGTTGTCAATTTGATCGACAATCACATGTTGCAATGTTAGAATTAGTGGGTGAGATAATTTGTAATAAAACTTGCACGTCATGCAAGCAGTCATAGTTAAGGTAAAAGTGCAGTCAATTTATTTCATTTATTTTTATGCAGCTTTGTAAACAATATATAAGTGTCATTTTGCACTTAATTTCAGCAATGGTAATCCTCATGCCTACATTACGCTAAAATTGCTATTCATCAACTATTTAGTGTCATTGTGATTTTGCTATTTACTCAATGACATTTATTACACCTATCTTGCTTTTGAATGTTTATTGAAATGTCTTATTATGTGTGCTATGGGATAAATTGCTTTGGCAAATTTGCAAGCTTTGTATTGTAGGTGAGCTCAAAGGTGTAGCTCGTGACTTTGTACCAAGTCTTACATTTGATTTAACCATAGCATTCGTGTTTATGTGTTCGCCTATTCAGCTTCGTGTGTACTTACCCTACTCAGTCTCTATTTTTAATTGAACGGTGTAAGCATGTAGTCGTAGGATTTATTTTAAGTCAAAAAACATAAAATCCTTTGCCTAATATTGAAAAAGCATCTTAGCCTTTTATCCTAGGCAAAATCAAAAGATACGCATTTACGTTTTATTTAGCATGAACGTGAACCACCCCAAAAATCATTGTAAAGATTGTAAATTTAAAGTACATATCGTCCAGTTTTAGGTTAGTTCTTAATTTAGAGGGAATTTGCCTTTCTAATTCAAAGAGTGGTTTTACTACACATCTATTCTATTTTGTGTCGCACTAAACGATGCGAATAAAAGCGCTAACAGTTTTTGGCGACTCTACTGAGGAACGACATAAGACTACCACCATCTTATCCATTGCAACATTCACATTTGGCACAAAGGTTCCACAGTTCATGAATATTTTTCAGAGTAGGAAGAAAAGTTCCTCCACTCAATGATTGATCAAAAGAGTAACTGCATCAACAACAATCATCCACCTCCATTGTTGCCATGGAGAAACTAGACTGGCCCCTTAGCATTGACAGAAAATCATGAACTTCCTTGAGGATCAAGGAAGAATTTTCCCCAATTCTATGGTGATGGCAAGTAGCATCCTAATGAGCATATTTCAGCCTTTACCACCGCATGTGGAATTATGAGCATAGCACATGAAGATGTTGCAATTCACTTGTTTGTGGAAACCTTGGAAGATGCAACAGTTGATTGGTTTCACCACCTTGCTATCAATTCAATCACGAGTTGGGAGTTAATGAGTAAAAAGTTTCTTGCACGTTTCAAGTCGGCTGAGCACAATCATATCTTGCTTGCACAACTCTCAAATGTTAAGAAAGACGAAAGTGAACCAATGCAAGAGTTCGTTGCAAGATTCAATCGTCTAGTTGTGAAGATTAATGACACTCTAAATTCTTCTTCTGAGATTTTTCTAAGCTACTTCATAAATGTTCTATCTTCGGAAGTTGTTTTCTTTCTCAAGCAAAGTAACATTATAAAATTATGGCATGCTCAAGAAAATGTCATTGAGTTGGAGGATCATATGATCACTTCAAGAAAGATACAAAAAGATTCAATCAGGTCACTGGTTCCTTTGAACGTTGAACCACTTCAACAAGATCCACCTCCTTCAAACAAAAGTGTTGCTTTCATCAATTATGTCAGTGATAGTTCCCATGTGTCTACTTCATCAACAAGGCAAGCCACAAAAGTGTCCTCTCCTATACACACATATTGCTTGTTCCATGCAACGAGTGAACACAATGGGAAAAGTTGTCCTAAGATGCACAGATTCACACAGATATTGAGAGCTTCAAATGAAAGTCGAGGATTTTGGGATGATCTTGAACGTCTTTTAGATGAATCCCATGGCGGCTCTTTGATGCGATATACCCAATATGAACCTAATAAGGTAAGAAATAATTTTCATAATCATATGATGAATGACATTATGTGCTCATATAACTAGGAATTGCAATCAAACCAAGAGTATCCATTAGAAGCAGACATTTTGCCTTCTTGGCTCAAGTTCTTTGGCACTGAGGAAGGGTTGTTGTGATGCAGGAGCATCCCTGGTTCAAGAGCAATCTTGCATCAACCAAAAAAAAAACATTTGCATTTCAGTTTGTTTGCAGTTTGTTTCTTTTCATTTTCCAGTTCAGGTAGTTCAGTCAGAAGCAGTTCCTGCTTTTGGTCCGGCATTTCTCCACAACTGCATTTCAAATCTTGTGGAGCTGGATTTAGCACCTACATTCATTCATCTACATCATATCCAGAATTCAGAGATCCGCATGTCAATACTAGAAAAATATCGCTATCAGAAGTTGACTGTTTCTCAGAGCAAAGAATCCTGATATTCACTGGCAACCAGCTGAAGGAGAAACTTGTGGAAGCATTTCCCGATCTTTGGAGCCTAATGACACATCATTCAATGATCTTTGGTTCGTGGCCGACATTCCTCGGAGAGCCGCACCTCATTCCATTCATTTTCCGAAAGTGTTCTATGCATTTAGGCCCGACCTATCTGTGTACACACGTTACACCTCTACTTTGGAATTTGTGATCTTCCTTGGCCGACGCGGAGGAATCGATTGGTCCGGAGATGATATATATTGATGTAATAGATCCTTAGGAAAGCAGTTAGCAATTGATTCATAATTCTTAGTTTAGATTTTGTGCGAAGGAACTTCAAAGCCTTATCTTGCGCATGTATGTAATCAGGCCTATGAGCCCTAATTGTAAGCCCGCATGTTGCCAACCGATCTCTATTTGAATTCTATGATATACTGAATGACTGAATCTGGATTTGTTCTATTTCTTTGAGTTGTTTCCGTTGTGTTTACTCTTGCTGCACGGCCCGGACAGTTCATTCCATGAACCCTCCTATCGTGACTGCACCAAGTGGTATCAGAACAAAACTTTGAATTTTTGGGAGCGAATTGAGCGAAGTTGGTGAGGGAATTCCATAAGATCTTGTTGTGGACAGATCACCGAATTGAGGCAGGTTACCTGTGTTGCAACCGATCGCTGATTGTGAGGCAGTTGTCACCTTGTAGCCCGATCACCGAACCTGAGGCAGTTTACACTTGATCCTAGGAAGAATGCCGCCGAGGAGAGTTGCTGCTGTTGGAACAATGGCTAATAGAATAGATGAGATGGAGATAATGAAAACAATGCAAATTTGTTTGGATGTTGTTGAAGAAGATAGGCGAAGAGGATTGACACCGAGACCTAATGTTGAAAGTGATAAGGAAGAAGAATTTCAATCTGTTGAACAAACTGGCGAAACCCTAGAAGGTGATGAAGAAGAATCAGATCAAGTAAAGATGTTGCGAGCTATTTCAAAGATTGGAAAGAGACCTGGACTTGATGTGCCGAACTATACTGGTAATCTGAACCCTGAAGAACTGATTGACTGGATAAATGACATGGAAGAATATTTTGAATATGAGGAAATTGAAGATCCGGAGAAGGTGAAATTTGCAAAGACAAAGTTGAAAGGACATGTTGCTATATGGTGGAAAGAAGTTCAGTTGGAAAGAAATAGAAAAGGAAAAGAAAAGATTACAAAATGGGATAGGATGGTGACAAAGTTGAAGAATCAGTTTATACCTGCGGACTATGAGTTGGAACTATTGAAAAGATTGCAAAACCTGAGACAAAAAGAGAAATCTATGAAGGAGTACACTAAAGAATTTCATAAAATGATCATAAGGACAGGACATAGTGAAGCAAGCAAGGAGAAAGTGGCTAGAGGAACTAAGTTTGGTAAGGATGACATCTTTGGAAGAAGCATATCAGTTTGCCCTGAAAGTTGAAGAGAAGCTGAATAAAAGACATGATCAAAGACAGAGAGGCAGAGGAGGTAAATTTCAGAGAGGCAGAACTTATTCCGAAGGAGACAGATCACATCCGGAGCAGAACAAGTTTGACAGCCCATTTAGGAAGGATGACAGAGATAACAATGCTTATTGGAGAGATGACAGAATTTTTTACCGGAGAGGAAACCCTAGTGCATACCAGAATGAAGGATACAGAAGAGAAGGAAGAGGATTTGATAAGAAGACATTCAGAGGTACTTGTTTCAAGTGTGGAGGTGAAGGACATAGAGCATTTGAGTGTAATCAGGGTAGTACAAGTAAGAGGACAAAAAATAGTGGAAGAGCAACCTATGTTGAAGAAGAACCTGTTGAACTAGATGACCAATGTTCAGTTGGTAAACCTGAGAAAGGAGAATCATTGGTGATGAGGAGAGCACTATTTCAAATAGAGACAAATGAGGAACCGCCACAGAGGAAAAGCTTGTTCAGAACCAGATGCAAATCAGGAGGAAAGTGTTGTAAAGTTGTGATTGATAGTGGTAGTTCAGATAACCTAGTTTCAGAAGAGATGGTGACTAAGCTGAAGTTGGAAAGATTGAAACACCCTAAGCCATATCAGATAGCATGGATTCAGGATGATCATAAGGTACTGGTGAGTGAACAATGTTTGGTGAAATTTCATATTGGATCTTATCATGATGAAGTCTTGTGTAATATTATGCCTATGGATGTATGTCATATCTTGTTGGGTAGACTTTGGCAATATGATAGAAAAACTATACATAATGCGAGAAAAAATACATATACTATAACAGCAAATGGAAAGAGAATTACTTTGATTCCTTTGGAGGATGATCCTAAAGATGTGGTATGTGGGAATGCTAGAATTTGTTTGGTAGATGGAAGAAAATTTCTGGATGGTTTGAGACATGAGAATATGTGTTATGCCTTGATTCCTAAGAAGCCTGAAGCATTGAAGAAAGAAACTGAACCGGAGGAGATAAGGGAGTTGCTGACAGAGTATGAAGACATCATATCAGATAATGTACCTGCTGTATTGCCACCTATAAGGAGTATCAGTCATCACATGGATCTTATACCGGGAGCAAGTTTGCCTAATAAAGCAGCGCACTGGATGACACTGACAGAGAATGAAGAATTGAATAGACAGATACAAGAGTTGTTGAGGAAAGGTTTAATCAAAGAAAGCTTGAGTCCTTGTGCAGTACCTACAGTTTAGCACCGAAGAAGGATAGAGAATGGAGGATGTGTATTGATTCCAGAGCAATAAACAAGATCACAGTTAAGTATAGATTTCCTTTACCTAGGATGGATGATATCATGGACTGTTTGAGTGGAGCAAAATATTTCACAAAGATAGACTTGAAGAGTGGATACCATCAGATCACAATCAGAGAAGGTGATGAATAGAAGACTGCTTTTAAGACAAATGAAGAATTGTATGAGTGGTTAGTGATGCCTTTTGGATTGACAAATGCACCGAGTACTTTCATGAGATTGATGAATGAAGTCTTGAAGAAATTCTTGGGTAAGTTTGTGATTGTATATTTGGATGATATTCTGATTTTCAGTAAGACAAAAGAGAAACATTTGTGGCATATTAGACAAGTTTTGCAGAGGTTGAGAGAAGAGAAATTGCTGATAAACATCAAGAAGTGTAGTTTCATGAAGGAAGAGTTAGTATACTTGGGCTTTGTGATTTTTGCGGAAGGATTGAAGATGGACCCTGAGAAAGTGAGAGCAATTGTTGAATGGCCTACACCAGAAAGCATTGGAGAAGTTAGATCATTTCATGGATTGGCTAGTTTTTACCGGAAGTTCATCAGAAATTTCAGTTCAGTTTGTAACCCTATGACAGAGACAATGAGAGGTGACAGAAAGGATTTCAAGTGGACATCTGGAGCAAATAAAAGTTTTGAGTTGTTGAAGCAGAAAGTGACAGAGCAAACTATTTTGGCAGTACCAGATTTCAATAAGGTATTTCAAGTTGATTGTGATGCAAGTGGAAATGCAATTGGAGCAGTATTAAGTCAAGAAGGTAGACCTGTAGCATATTTCAGTGAGAAGTTGAATGATGCAAGGAGAAGATATTCAGTTTATGATCGAGAGTTCTATGCCATAATTCAAGCCTTGAAGAAGTGGAGACATTACTTGTTGCCTAAAGAGTTTGTGTTGTATACAAATCATCAAGCTTTGCAATATTTGAACAGTCAAGGTAAGTTGAATCAAAGACATATGAGATGGGTAGAGTTCATGCAAAGTTATACTTTTGTGTAGAAGCATAGGAGTGGTAAATCAAATAAAATTGCTGATGCATTGAGTAGAAGAAGAAACCTGTTGACAGAGATGAGAGTTGAAGTGTTGGGTTTTGATGAATTAATGAACATGTATGAGGGAGACACTGATTTTGCAGAACCTTGGAAAGCATGTAAGGAATTTGCTGTGACAGATAGGAGTAAGTGGTTGGACTATTTCATTCAAGAAGATATGTTGTTCAAAAGAAGTCAGTTGTGCATACCTAGAAGTTCAATGAGAGATAATTTGATCAAGGAGAAGCATAGTGGTGGATTGGCAGGACATTTTGGCATTGATAAGACAATGGCTTTCGTGAGTGAAAACTACTTTTGGCCTCAGATACATAAGGATGTTAGGAGATTTGTGCAGAGTTGTAGAGTTTGTCAAGTTGCAAAAGGGAGTAGTCAAAATACTGGATTATATTAACCTTTGACGGTACCGGAGAGACCTTGGGAAGACATAAGCATGGATTTTGTGATGGGATTGCCTACGACACAGAGAGGACATGATTCAATATTTGTAGTGGTTGATAGATTTTCAAAGATGGCTCATTTCATACCTTGTAAGACAACTGATGCAGTGCATGTAGCTGACCTATTTTTCAAAGAGATTGTGAGATTGCATGGATTACCTAAGAGTATAGTTTCAGACATAAACACAATTTGTTGGATACTTTTGGAGGACACTTCGAAAGAAGATGAAGACAGATTTGAAGTTCAGTTCAGCTTTTCATCCACAGACAGATGGACAGATAGAGGTAGTGAATAGGAGTTTGGGAAATTTGTTGAGATGTTTGGTTGGAGAGAAGATAGGAAGTTGGGATTTGATTCTTTCACAAGCAGAGTTTGCATACAATAATTCAGTAAACAGGAGTACCGGAAGAACACCTTTTGAGATTGTTACCGGAGTAAACCCTAGAGGAGTGGCAGAATTAAGAGATATCAACTTGGCAGAAAAGAGGGAGTGCAGAAGTACAAGAATTTGCAGATCATATGAAGATAGTGCATAATCAGGTTAAGAAGTGTTGCTTCACCACTCTCTGCATGGTGAAGGTTTTATTAGAGTAGCACAACGTCGACGTGGTGGTTCTATGCTAAGAATAACTTGGGACCCTGGGATCATTTTTGGTTTTAGTTGGGTTCAGTCTGTTGCTTGGAGGTTGTATTAGCATTGCTTGAGGACAAGCAATCTTCGGGAAGGGCGGACTGTAATGTCCCCATTTTCGGATTCTCTTGCAGATCAATCAGAGCGGGCTTTCTAGGTTGGTGATAGCATAATCAAAGGAATATTTCGATGTCACCAGGTGTCCACGTGATCCAATGAAGATGGTTGACACTTGCCAGAGGGATTTCGAACAACTTGTCCGTACTTACTATTTATAGTAAGTGCTTGCATGTCATTAATCTTTCTGGGTTTTTCTGGGTTTGTTCTCTTTGATCCCCAGTGGTCACTGCTATTTTTAGTAAGTGGCAGTTTGGTGATGTTTGAGCGACTTGGCAGTCAGCTGTTGGCTCTCATAGACATTGCACTGAGCTCAGAGTTATCAAATGGTTTGTGGATCCAGTTCGCACCCTCTGAGTTGGCTCAGTTTGCTTATGGTCGTTACTATTTTTAGTAAGTTCGGGATTGGCACCGGAACGGGATTTTGAGAGTGGGTTTGGATTCGTCTTGTCAAGACCTTTGCAATGAGCTATAGATCATTGGTTTCCGACATCATCTTGGCCTCAGTTTTAAAGTCCGTAAATTAAACATTATTATTTAATATTGGACCTTAGTGCCTAGGCTCAACAACTTAATGTTGTTTTAAAAGAAGGGACTTTAAGGGTGATGTTGAGAAAAGAATTAAAGAGAATTATAATATTTTAAAATGTATTTTCCCTCTCATGTTTTATCCCATATGCAAGAGGATTTTAGAGACTTCCAGTTGGAAAAGTATAAAAGGAGGAAAAATGCTCTCATTTGGATATGCTTGGATTATTATTTTCTTCTCTTTGAGATTTCCCTTGATAGGGTTTTGGAGCTTGGCTCTAGGGTTTGAGGATTCAAACCAGAGGCTCTTGGAGACGAAAACCTCCCTGAGTAGCGATATCCCACAGGTGTGAAAGATCACCCAACGGTGCCTTCTATGGTGGATACATTCAGTGTTCACAAATGTGCTTCAATGGACTCCGATTGGTGAGACTTGTTGGTGCTTATTGTAATATCTTGCATAGTTATTTGATATTTGCCGATATTGAGTGACAGATTTCAATAGTTTGTGAAGAGGAGCCATATTATTTGCTGATAATATTTGTATGCACATTCTATATCTTTGTATGGAGTTTTAATTGCATTTCCAGCCATACCCACTTGGTGGTCCATTTCCGGCAGTTGTACCAAGTTGCATATTTCCATATGGGTATGTGATAGTAATTGTTTATTGGCTATTCTTCTATCTGGGTCAGTGTTGGTTTATGCAAATTCATTGTACTTTTTCTGGGTTTTCTATATATGCTCTATATTGTATGCTTCGGCAACACATCTGCAGGAAAATTGAAAACCCCTTCTGCATCTTCTATCTATCTGAAAGACCACAAAAATTAATAAAATAACACATAAAAAGATCTTTAAAAAAATACAAGTACGGCACATTACAGTATATCACCTATTTTCAATATTGTAGACCTTTATCAGTATCATGAAGCAGAGTTCAGTGACAGCATTGAAGACTTGAAGAAGCAGTTACCACAACAAGCACCGGAGCAGATTGAAGACATTTTGGACAGCAAAATTTGGACGCAGCACTAGAGGAAGACAATACAAAGAATATCTTGTGAAGTGGAAAGGCAGACCGGAAGAAAATTCGTATGGATTTCTCAAGCTGAGGTAGACCATCTTGGTTCTCCCCTAGCCCCAGCAAAGTGAGGGACTCACTTTTTTCAATAATCCCGGATGTCTGATGCAGGAGCATCCCTGGTTCAAGAGCAATCTTGCATCAACCAAAAAAAAAAAACATTTGCATTTCAGTTTGTTTGCAATTTGTTTCTTTTCATTTTCCAATTCAGGCAGTTCAGTCAGCAGTAGTTCCTGCTTTTGGTCCGGCATTTCTCCACAACTGCATTTCAGATCCTATGGAGCTGGATTTAGCACCTACATTCATTCATCTACATCATATCCAGAATTCAAAGATCCGCATGTCAATACCGAAAAGATATCGCTATCAGAAGTTGACTGTTTCTCAGAGCAGAGCATCTTGATATTCACTGGCAGCCAGCTGAAGGAGAAACTTGCAGAAGCATTTCCCGATCTTTGGAGCCTAATGACACATCATTCAATGATCTTTGGTTCGTGGCCGACATTCCTCGGAGATCCGCACCTCATTCCATTCATTTTCCGAAAGTGTTCTATGCATTTAGGCCCGACCTATCTGTGTACACACGTTACACCTCTTCTTTGGAATTTGTGATCTTCCTTGGCCGACGCGAAGGAATCTATTGGTCCGGAGATGATATATATTGATGTAATAGATCCTTAGGAAAGCAGTTAGCAATTGATTCATAATTCTTAGTTTAGATTTTGTGCGAAAGAACTTCAAAGCCTTATCTTGCGCATGTATGTAATTAGCCTGTGAGCCATAATTGTAAGCCCGCATGTTGCCGGCCGATCTCTATTTGAATTCTATGATATACTGAATGACTGAATCTGGATTTGTTCTATTTCTTTGAGTTGTTTCCATTGTGTTTACTCTTGCTGCACGGTCCGAACAGTTCATTCTGTGAATCCTCCTACCGTGATTGCACCATGTTGGTGGAAGACAAATCTAAGAAAAATTTTGTGCCCCCAAAACCCTGTTCCCTTGCCTCGAAAACTTAGAGAAAAACTCATGAATACGAAGTTGTTTCTCATAAAATCTTCATCTGATGCTCAATGCTATATCACACTATATATAGCTGTCCCCCCAGCATCCCTAAAAATTAAGAAAAATTTTGTGCCCCCAAAACCCTATTCCCTTGTCTCGAAAACTCAGAGAAAAACTCATGAATACGAAGTTGTTTCTCATAAAATCTTCATTTGATGCTCAATGCTATATCACACTTCTCTTTCCAAGAGTTGCACTCTCTATTATTAGATATCATTTTAGAAAAAAAAAATTGAATAGTTTTTTATTTTTCTAAAATGTAGATCTTTTACGTTTGAATTGTAGTATAGCTTAGTTCTTATTAAGATATTGATTAGAGTTATACTGGGGCGATTTTTCAGTGTTTATTTATTGTTGAAATGCTTTAAGGTATTTATTAGTATTAGTTATTGGGGCACTGTATGTATCATTAGAAAAAAATTGTCATTTTATTTTCAACAGATTTTATGTTTATATCAGTCAGTTGTACTTTGTTATTTTTATGTTCTAATTGCCCCACATATATAAAACAAAATAACTAAAGAGTAACATAAGCTATAAATAATCTCTAAGACATTAGAGTGGTTCATATTTTGGGTGGAAATGTTTTTGTGCCAAAGATACTGGATACTCAAGGCACCCTTGTCATATTCATATCTACATATCTAGCTATGAATACTTTACGAATATGCATGCAATACACCAAATATATACAGTCATATTCAAATACACAGAATTAATCCAAGTCATTTTTAATCATTAGGATAGTGCTTCGAGGGGGGAAAAAGATATTATTTCATATATCCAATCACTTATCTCATATGTTTACTTATAGTGAGTAAAAATCTGGCTACTGTTTGTTTTGTGTAAGTCATTTATATCTAACATTAATAAAGCTTGCCTTCCAATAGAAACAAAAACAGTAGAAAAGTTACTCATCCCATCCAAAGAACTAATAACATCAATAATTAAATACATTTGAAGCCACTGAAATTTTAAACTTTGTAATATAATAATAGAACTCTAGCAAAAGAGATGGAGAATTGTCCAGGGAGCATTGAATGAGTGGTAAATGCAAATTATTGCCATGACGATGTCCCAGGTTCAAATTATCAACCCAAGAACTGCTGGGCTTGCCCCCTGATCAAGGTAGCCATGTTAAAAGCACAAGGGTAAATAACATGCCCAAGGACTGAGCCCCTGTTTGTGTTCCAAAGTTGAGGGAACCATTGTAAATTGTAAGCCCTCATTAATCAACAAAATAAAAGAGATGGAGGGTAAAGAATGAAATAATACCAATAAGGTATATAAAATAAAACCCTGTAAATGAAGAAAAGCATTAAATGGCACCAGTATCAAATAATTTGTTTCTTACAAACATTTGTCAATAAGATCAATACTAAATGTTATGAAAGTATAAAACAGTATCCCAAAAGACAAATATGAGAAGTTCAGCATCTACAGAAAATTTTCTATTTTATGTTTATTATATATCCACATAGGGAAGAATTACTTGTTAAATTCTAAACTGCAACAATATTTATAAATATTGATTTATGATTTGGATATCACTGGATAACAGTGATGGAATTCTCCAATATGACAGCTTTTTGAACTCGTAATGTGTGCCATAAGTTTCACCTTTCAGAGTATAATGAATTGAATTTTCAAGGACTAAAGGAATTTTATTCTACTTTTCTTGATGATATCCTTGTTTATATAAGAGCTAGGTCAGACTGTTTAAAGTTTAAACCACTTCAATTTGTTTTACAGCTCAGGTGGCTAAATTCATTATTTACAAAAGAATCAAAAAGTGATTTTGCAAACTGATAACTTGTATTGTCTGGATACATAATGAGTAAGGAGGGTGTCAAAGCGAATCCAGCTAAAATTTGAACCATCCTTGATTGGCCTGCTTTGAAGAATGGTTAAATTGAGAGAATTTTATTGGCTGTGTATTTTCTTTAAAAAATTATCAAGGGTTTTGGAGGCCTCATTGCAGCCATCACTGTTCTTTAAAAAACGAACAAATTAAACAGGCAAACCAATAGAAGGTGCCTGCCAAGGAATGATCCTGCAAAGGGAGAATTAATTCTAAAAGGTGAAGAAAGCATGCTCAAAAGCTAAGAGCCTAAGAGGAATGTGCATGCATAGAAGGCGCTTGATGCAAGAGTGGTGGTTTTTGTGCAATAGAGGGTGTTTCATATAGAACCTAAAAGGCATTGACAGCTCATTTGTTGAATGAGACAACCATGCAAGAAGAAGGAGGGGGGTGTGTGCAGCACCCCCCTGAAGGTTCCTTCCATGAAGCAATGACACGGTGAGGATTGGACCAGAAAAACAAGATCATTCCAATAATCTGAAAGGTAGTCAGAAAGCAAAACGTAGCTTTCCTCAGAAGCTACTGAATGATTGCTTGGAAGCTCGGGAAGGCACTCCCATTCTAGAGTTGGATATGGATCAGCTGGAAGATAATATGCACAAATTGGCCACAAAGGAGCTCATTTGTAGATTCTTGGGCATGCTATTATCTATGGAAGATCTGTACTACTGAAGCAAAAACCACCGAAGGACCTTAGGAGAATATGAGATCTGATCCTAACCTCCCGTACATTTCATAAATAAGGCTAATCATGAGCAAATGTTTTAAGGAGGCCCTTGGTTCTACAGAAATGCCAACCTGTTCATGGCGTACTGACACATAGGCTTCAAACCTACAAAGGATATGCCTTCCAGGGCCCCAATATTGGATCCTGTACACCCTTACAGATGAACTATGGTCAGAGCATGTATTCAAACTGGTCGGTGAATTCCTTTAAGGTTACATCTGTACCTCTCATTTATTAGGAAAAAGACGATCGGCAAATTACACCAGAATATGAGTGGAATTAGAACTAGATCAACCTCTGCCTATAAGCCATACTCTTAAAGCAGGAAATCTAGAATGGATTCAACTGATTGATTTCACATATATTCCATTCCACTCTAGGAGTTGTCATGAATATAGCCACCTGGTTCGTGAATGCCCAATGGCTATGAAAAGACTGCAGCTACCACATGCAGAGGCATCAAAAAAGAGGAAGATGAAGGTTTCCCAAAACCAAAAAGAAACATACTATTAAAACAAAAAGGGGTTAAAATAGAACACAGAAAGCAAGAGCAAAAGAAAGGCAGAGAGGTCTTAGGAAAATCCAAAGATCCACAAAGAAAGACCAACATTGAAGATCTAGAAAGAAATCCACTTAAGGAAAAGAATCTCCTAGAAGGATAAGAATTTAAGAAGCCATTGAAGAAATCTTGAATCTGGAGCTGAGAGTGTATGAAGGAGACGTATCCAAGAAGATCGAACATGTAGAGGAAGAGGAAGAGGAAGAGGAAGAGGAAGAGAAAAGAGAGAATGGTAATCAAGAATTCAATTTAAATCAAACAGAGAAAAAAAAGGAGTTTGATCCAAGTGAAAAAGCAGAAAAACCCAACAAAATTATGCAAATTATTAGAAAAAAGAAATCTGCAGACACTAGGCAAAGAAAAATAGGAAGAGACAGCACATGTTAAAATACAAATGGAGAACATTTTAGGGGAGGAGGATATCGATTTTTTGCTCTGCATGTCAAGCTAGGGCGTTCGTGCCCTAGCCTGTTCCTCTAGTTTTTTCTTGGCCGTGCGAAGTGTGGGGAGTGCTTGCGTTTTGGGGAGGTCTAGGGTTGTGATTTTTATCAGTGCAAAGTTTTTTCATCTGCATCGGTGTCTCTTTCTCCCTGAGCGTGCGGGGGTTTTGTGCTTGGTTGGAGGCTGCGGGTGGGGTTTTTGTGCCTGGTTGGTTTGGGTCTACAATTTGAAGGTAGTGCTGGGTGGTGGGTCGGTCAAACCCTAGTGGTGGTTTTTTTTTTCTCGGAGGCCTGCATGCCCGCCTTGGGTCTCGTTTAGTTTCAATGCCGATCGGGGAGTCTTCAGGGGCTAGTCCCAAGATGGATTTTCGATCAGCAGCGAGTGGTGCGAATTCTCCTTCGCATGCTTCGAAGGTTTTTAATAATAACTTGTTCTCACCAGATCCGGGGTTGGTTGGTTCGGGTTTGTCTAGTGATACACGGACTACGAAGATCAATGGATGTCTTGAACGTTGTGAGGAGAGGCCAAAACTGGTTATCCCGCTGCAGATGATTGCGGAAGATATTGACTATTATTCGAAGCATGCATTGCTGTGCAAGTTTATGGGGATGCGTGTTTCATTACAATTTCTTGAATCATGGGCCCAACGGACTTGGATGCCACAGGGAGAAATGGAGGTTATGCTTTTAGCAAATAACTATTTCATGGTTTCATTCAATTGCTTGGCGGATCGCAACAAGGCCTTTGAAGGAGGCCCCTATTTTCATAATCAGATTGGGTTATTTATTAAACCTTGGCATGCGGGCTTCAATCCTACTGAAGAGCTTCTGAATCGGGTTCCGATGTGGGTTCGGCTTCCGAGGTTTCCTGTGGAATGTTGGCGGGATGATGATTTACACTTGCTGGCTTCGATGCTAGGAAAACCAATTGGTGCTTCACAGCAAACTCAAGTTAAAAAGGTAATGACTTTTGCTCGTATCTGTGTTGAGATTGATTTAAGTAAACCTTTGCCAGATTCGGTGGATATGTGTGCGGGTCCTTACTCTTGAGTGCAGCAGTTGGACTATGAGACTCTTCCTTTTCGATGTCGTCTTTGTCATGAATATGGACATTTGCAAAGGAGATGCCCAAAGGCTAGGCCTATGGATTCCCAACCTTGTCAGCCTCCCCGCAATCCCCCTAGGGTTGAAAAGGGGAAGGAACCCATTCCTGGTGATGTGGATGGGGCTGATGGTTTCGTTCCTATAAAGGCTCGAAACAGGAATCAGGGTCAAAAAAGGACTTTGAAGGAAAGGCAGGATGAAGATTCTTTCAACAGATTTGAAGTTTTAGATGATCTCAGCCAGCAGGAAGTGAATCCAGGCTTGGTGAATCTGGATCAGGGTGTTTTGGGTACAAGACAGGAGGACCTTCTTTCTGAAGCTACTCAGGTTTTGCAGGATAATAGGGCATTGCAAATGGACACAGATGTTCAAATGGAAGTTCAGGTGGAATCGGTTCCTATTATATTACGGAAGAAGGGTGGTGAGGATGGATCTCCTCTTGCTTCGAATGCAGGTACTGAGGGGGTGAAGAATAATAAGTCTTCTTCTTCTCATTTGGGTCTTCATCAAAAGGATCCAAAAAAAGGGGCTGGGGAGAAGTCTTCCAAGCTTGGTAGAAAAAAGGATTTGGAAAAGATTAAATTAACAGGGGAAACTTTGGTAGAGTCAGGGTCTGTTAAGACTCTAGATTCTTGTTTTTCGAGCCCCTTGAAATGATTGTTCTATCCTGGAATGTAAGGGGCTTGAACAGTGGCCCTCGACAAAAAGTTGTTCGTGATTTGGTTAGAAGTCAATCTCCTGATGTCCTTTTCCTGCAGGAGAATAAGTTATCAGTGGAGTGTATGTTTGGTTTAGTGCCTAAGTTGTGGGGGAATGGAGAGTGCCAGTGTATTGGTGCTCGAGGGTCTGCTGGGGGAGTGGCTTGTTTATGGAATCCTCGGAAGATCCGCCCTCTTTGGTGGTTGTCCTTTCAGTCTTCTATCTCTATGATTGCGTCTTGTTTTGAGACGGGGGAATCTGTTCTCTTCTCCAATATCTATGCGCCTACTGAACTTCAGGGTAAGCAACTTTTGTGGTCCCATATCCGGTTTGTCCGAAGCATGGTTCCTTTCCATCCGTGGATTATGGCTGGAGACTTCAATGCTATTTCTGAGTTGGCTGAGAAGCAGGGTGGTATTGCGAGGCTTGAGCCTTTTGCGTTGCAACTTCATGATAACATCTCAGCTTTAAATCTTGTTGATATCAAGCCCATTAATGGCCAGTTTACTTGGAACAATCGGAGGATTGGGAATAATTGCATTGCGGAACGACTTGACCGCTTTCTGGTTTCTTGCTACTAGGTTGGTGGGTTGTGGTCTTCTAGCTCTGAAATTTTGGATTGGAGGGGCTCAGATCATTGGCCTATCAAGCTAGCTATTTCTTCAGCTCGTGTGCCTCGGTCTCCTTTCAAGTTCCAGCTTATGTGGTTGCGTGACTCCTCTCTCCATGACTATGTTACTGAGTGGTGGAGGTATGGTAGACCTGCTTATGGTACAGCAATGTATACTTTTGCTAAGTTACTTCAATTTGTCAAGTATCAACTTAAACGTTGGAATCGGCAATGCTTTGGAAACATTTTCCATGCTAAGACTGTTGCCCAAGCTGAGTTGGATGGTATTACGAGGTTGATCAGGGAGGATGGAGTGACTGAGGACCTGCTGCGAGAAGAGACTAGGGCTTTGAAAGCACTGGAAGAGTGTGAGCTACGAGAGGAAGTTTTTTGGAAACAAAAGGCTCGGATTGAGTGGCTTCAGGAAGGGGATAAAAATACTGCTTTTTTCTTCACCTTGGTGAAAGCCAGGAGACATGGCAATTCTATTTCTGCTCTGGTGAATGACAAGGGTGAAACTCTTTCTTCTTTTCATGAAATCACACGTGAAGCTATGCAATATTTTGCTTCATTATTCAGGGAGGACTCGCAGGGGGGTTCTGATGAGGAAGCTCAGGTACTTTCTTGTATCCCTTCTTTGGTTTCTAGGGAGATGAATGAGCATCTTATGAGTGATATTTCGATTGAGGAGCTAGAGGGGATTGTGTTTCAAATGAAGAGGGGGAAAGCTCCTGGCCATAATGGTTTCCCAATTGAGTTCTTTCAAGAATTCTGGGAGATTATCAAGTTGGACTTGTTGGCGGTTGTTCAGGAGTCTCATAAGAATAAACAGATGTTACGGGCTTTGAATTCTACCTTCCTTGCTCTTATCCCAAAGTGTGATGGGGCGGATAGGTTAAGTCAATTTCGTCCTATCTCTCTTTGCAATGTGATTTATAAAATTATCTCTAAATTGATTGCTGATAGGTTGAAAAAGTGGCTTAAAGTGCTGATCTCTGAGGAACAGACTGGTTTTGTGGTGGGACGGCAGATTCTAGATGGGGTTGTTATCGCAACTGAAACCATTCACTCTATGGCCAGTTCCAAAGATAAGGCGATGTTCATCAAGCTTGATATGGCTAAGGCTTATGACCGAGTTCGATGGTCCTTCCTTCGAAAGGTTCTTGGTGCTTTTGGTTTTGGGGATGAGTGGATTTATTGGGTTATGAGTTGTGTTACTTGGGTCTCCTTCTCTGTTTTAATAAATGGTGAGCACTCTGAGCTTTTTGGTGCCTCTCGGGGTTTGCGGCAGGGTGACCCCCTCTCTCCTTACTTGTTTCTTCTTCTTGTTGAAGGTCTGGGACGTTTGATAAGAAGGAATGTGGAGTTAGGTTTCATTCAGGGGTGGGGGTGGGGAGGTGGTTTACCTCCACAGTCTCACTTGTAGTTTGTAGATGACACTACTTTGATGGGTATGGCTACAATTAGGGAAGCTTCAAATTTGCGCAAGGTGTTGGATGTTTATTTGTAGCTTCGAGCCAATTGATTAACGAAGATAAGTCTTCCATCTTTTTCTTCAATACTCTGGGTTCCATTCAGAGGCGAATTGCTCATATCTTGAGATTTCAGACTGGGGTTCTCCCTTTGACCTATCTTGATATTCCCATCTCTGTTGGAAGACTACCCAGGGATTCTTGGCAGAATATTCTGGATAAATTTCGTGTGAAAGTTAATCATTGCACCCATCGTTGGTTGTCCTTTGCGGGTCGTGTTCAATTGCTCAAGTCTGTGGTGCAAGCCCTCCCCATTTATAGATGTATGATTCAGGTGGCCCCTTTGGGTTTTGTTAGGGAATTGGATTCCTTAGCAAGACAATTTTTATGGGCTGGTAGCTTATTGTCCTCTAAATGGAGCCTTGTCAGATGGGACATTGTTTGTAGCCCGAAGCAGTTTGGCGGCCTTGGGTTAAGGCAGTCGTCGTTGTCAGGGATGGCGTTGGTTGCTAAATTGTATTAGCGGTGGTGTGTGGAGCAGGATGGGATCTAGGCCAGGATATTAACTCAGAAATACTTCCCGGGGATCCCTCATATTGACATTCCTCATTATCCCCTGGTGGGGAAAGGCTCGGTGATTTGGAGAATGCTCAAGAAAGGGGCTGCTCTGGTCAAGGATGGCTTATTTTGGATTTGTAAAAGAGGGACAAAAGCTCATTTTTGGTCTGATTCTTGGGATGGTTTTCCTCCCATTGTTTCTCAGTTTCCTAATTTGGTGACTCTGTGCCAGAGGTTCTGTGAGGCAGGATGGTCAAGGGTGAGTGACTTCAAGTCCTTTTCTTCTCATGGGCAGTTGGTGGTGGCGAGATGGAAGAATCCTGATGAGTGGCCTGTTGTTGGTATGGAGGAGTGTGCTGAGCTTCATAGTATCCTTTCTCGTAGACGTTGTAGCTCCCTCTAGGAAGGGGATGTTCTTTCTTGGTCTCCTAATCCTAAGGGTGTCTATACTGTTGCTTTTGGATATCAGGTGTTGTTATCTCATCGGCTGGATGGGGTGGAGGTTCACTGGTGGAAGAAAGTGTGGAATAAGCTTTCTTGGCTGAAGTGTAACTGCTTTATTTGGACTTTGGCTTGGAATAGGAGCTTGACATGGGATAATATTCAAAAGCGGGGTTTTTAGGGTCCTATGTGTGTTTTGTGCAGATGTGGAGAGGACTCCTCTCACTTGTTTTTCCGTTGTCCCTTGACTTTGCAGCTTTGGCATTTTTGGTGGAAAGTTTGGAAAAGCCCCTGTGTTCATGCTTCCTCCCTAGTGGATTTTTGGAGTAGTCTGGGTAGACCTCCTTCTATGGCCTCTTTCTTGCAAGATGTGTGGTATGTTGGGCCTTCCTTCATACTATGGCAGATTTGGTTGGAACGGAATCGAAGAATATTTCAAGGTGAGAAGCTGTTGATTCAACAAGTTTGGCACAAAATTATGGGTATGATTCGGGAGACGGTGGAAGCTAAGTGTGATGTGGTGTTCCCTTTGGAGAAAGGGGATGCTGAGCTGGTGGATAGATTGGGTATTCAGGGGTTGTCTCCAGCTTCTGCTTGTGTCAGGAGAGGTAGGCGGGTGAAAAAGAAAGTTCAAAGGGTGGGGAGTTGGCTACCCCCTCCGGCTGGCATTCTGAAGTTCAATACTGATGGTTCTTCAAGGGGCAATCCTGGGCCTCCTAGGATTGGTGGGGCTGGCAGGGATTTTTCAGGATCGGTGGTTATTTTCTTTTCTGTTCATGAAGGATTGCAGACTATCAACCTTATGGAAGGTTTGGCGATCCTCTACGCTTTGGAGAGGGCTTATGCTTTGGGATGGCGCAAGGTTATCTGAGTCTGATTCACAAATTTTGATTAATTTGCTAAATAAACAGAAGGTATCTGATGTTAGTTGGCAGTTGGCTATGATGGTGCAGCAGATTCTGCAGATAAGTTCTTTGATGGAGATGGTGTCTTTTGTCCATATTCCAAGGGAGTGGAATAGGGCAGCAGATTGTTTGGCTAAGTGGGCTTCTGAGCATTTAGATGGCTGGAAGATTGATGAGTGGGAGCAGGTTCCTCATGAGCTCTGACATGACTTGGAGAAGATTCTTGCCGAGGATGGGAATGGTATTGGTGAAGGATGATGTTGTTTCATGCTCTGTATGGTTGTTTCTTATGGATTCCCGGGGCCTTGGCCCTTTGATGTTTTGTAATGCTCTTTTCTGAATTTCAATGAAGTTTTTACCCCTTTTATAAAAAATAAAAAAAAAAATACAAATGGAGACCATGGTAGAAATAGCATAAGGATCCCAACCTTTGTTGGAAGAATTGCTCAAAAAGAGCTTAAAATGCAAGCCTACGTTGAATTTTGAGGGAATCCAAGAAACTTAATTTTCATGTATGGAATTGCTTGCATGCATATAGAAAAGTATGCATGCACAGTAAAAGCTAGCAATATCTAAAAAGGAGCTGTGTAAATGGCATGCACTGAAAAAAATCAAAAAATTGCATGCATGCTTTTAGTTAAAACTGCCTTTTAGTGTTTACTGTTTACTAATTAGTAGATAGCATTCTGTTTGCAAGTATTAAATATTTGTTTTATGTCTCTTAATGTACTTGTGTGACTTGATTCCTTTTTTGATAATATACTATTTTAACCATAGTAGCATAATAGCATTACATTTCATGGCATTGACACAGGAAACTGAAAGTGTAAATGGAATTCAATTACATGGTTTTAAAATGGAAAAAGAACAGCAAATTTTACTGTAAAACCCTAAACCCTAAAACACGGCAGTTTTTTTGAAAAATGGTGGAAAAAAGAACATGAAAAAAGCACAGGTTATTGAATAACCCGAGTTTTTTCAAAAAAACAGCTGGGGTTTGTCCTGGCATGGCCCAGGCACAGGGCACCAATTAAACACAGTTAATCGCGCTTTATTCCCTTTTTTACTTCTATGATTTGAACCCATGTCAAAAAAAAATAAGGCACCTTCCAGCAAATAAAAAAGGTAATGGCTCACAGCCCTATAGTTGCATTCTAGATTTTTACAGCCATTTGCAGGGGAATATGATGCATCAACAAATCACATAAGAGCAGTTACCATGCAAAATCAACACGACCAATTAATTTTGGAAGTTGAAAAGTAAAAAGATGTTATTATGTATCTATGATATGGAAGTGTTACCTCTTATGCATGCAATGAAAAGTTCAAGCAGCATTTAATGGGGAAACACTTGCCCATCCAGAAAAACCGGTAATCTTGAAATAGTTTTTAATTGCAGAAGACCTTGCCTGAGAAACAAGAAAAGCACGTAAACAGGGCACAGGGTATTGCCTTCGAAATATTATACCTGGCTGTTGGAAACGTCTATAACTGAACCTAGATGGAAAGATAAATAGCTTATTGGCTGAATGGGCCAAGCATGAGACTGCTGCAGACTGCAGATATGGTACAAGATCCAAAGAAGGCATTTAAATATAGCAGCATATACACATTTCCAAGTGATGTAATTCTATAAGAACTAAATATTCACTTGCATGAGCACCTAACTCTAGGTTCAAAGATAATGTCTTAGCCGAATTTAGTTTTTCACCTATTGCTGGTCATACTCAGTTCTTCAAGCCTTACTACAAGGGAAGAAGTAAATTCTATGATAGAATCATAAATAATGTGTGATGCACTTTGTTTCTTCAGGTGAGGTTTACAAAAGGAATTAAAAGGAAACATTTAGACGCCTATGTCTGCTTCAGCCATCCCCCATTCTCAAGCAAAAATGGGATTCTATTAGGGTGGATTTAATACATGTTTGCCCCGAGTGAGAGAAAAAAAATTATGTTTAACATTGTGGTTGATAGACTGAGTGTGCTCATTTTATTGTCATAGATTACAATGATAAGGCCTCACAACTTGTTTTGTTGTTCGTGCGAACATACAGAGGGTACACTGAATTCCAAATAATATTGTAGCTGAGTGTGTACAATTTAGATTTCTATTTCTTCATTTCAGATTCAGATTTTGCAGACCTAAGCTTTTTTATCAAAGGTTTACACTTTACAGCTGTTATAGCAGGTTTGCATTTGGGATCATAACATTTGTTCCCAAATCTCTTGTACCATGGGACTGTGGCACACAAAGTGTTAACCCTAACTTAGAAAACACAACTGAGCTTCAAAGTGGGATAACATTCACATTCAATTAAGCCTCTGCTTCAAAATGTATCAACATACAAACCACCAGTCAATCGGTACATCCTACCTCATTGCAAATGGCTATTACAGAAACTATTAATATAGGGTTTCTTAAATCACATGTAAATAATAATAATAATGATTTAAATATTGGTTGTGTAGTTGTTTTAGGTTTTCCAGTTAATTTTCATATAAATGATTCATCAAGTTAAAACAAATATTCGATACTGAGTTGACCCATGAATGTGGATTAAAAAGTTACCTGAGAGCTCTTAACTTCTCCTTTGTATTTTGATAAAGCTGCTTCATGAAGCATTTCACTCTGCAGATGAAAACTATATTGTGTTGTATTATACGCTAGTATGTGATACAATATAGAATAAAGACATGTATAACTATAGACTACAATCTAGAAAGGCTTTCCCATCAATATATACAGCTCTACACAAGATATAAATGAAAGGAATTGCTTTCAATCTTTTTAGCAAAGGCCAAATGTCTACAAGTAGTAACATAAAATGGTTTAAAACATTTAATAGACTTCTTACAAAGGGTTAATAAAAAATTTATACTAGAAATATTAAGAGTCATATAAGAAATCCTAGAAGAATACATGACAATCTCAAGGTTTTGTACAATATTTATTATTATCTTCTGCTCATAGCTTAAGCTAAAAGAACCAAAATAAATTCCAAGGATGAATAATCTGCAAGGTTCAGAAATATTAGTTCCAAGACTAGTTCCATATCTAGGTTTAGTTTCAATAAAAGAAAAACTTATCTTGCCTTTTCTATAAATAACAATAATGCAAAGAAGCAACCGTTCTCATTTCAAGTAGTTTGAGAACTAGCAGTGTATGTCTCAAAAGCTACTTTAATCCTTGTGCAATACAAAAGTACAAAAAATCAAAAGGATTCCTAGTGGCACAGTTAGAACATAAAACTTAGGACAAAACAGTTACATTTACAGTCAAAAGGCATGTTTTTGGAGTACATCTGGCAACCAAAAATACAACAAAGTAATGACATTTCAACAAACTATGGTGGTGTGCTGTCATGTCCCCTTTTTCAGATTAAAATAATTAATAATATTAGTTAGGCCTAATAATTCCTAGTTTTTAAGGCAACTTAATAATATTATTTTAATTAAAATAAAAGGTGTTTTTAAACACTAGTATTAAAATTAAAGTATTTTTAAATACTTGATGGGAAATTAGAACCCAAGGGCCCAAATTGAAAGGGTATATCAATAAGGCTCAAATCTTCATTTCAATCATCTGAATTCTTTGGCAATTCATTGTGAGTTCAAATTATCTACCTTGCATTCAAGGACGAAACCCCTTGGCTGCAACTCTGCAAATTAGGAGGACGCAAACCCTCTTGACTCACCAAATTAAGAGGTTAGGACGAAAACCCTTACCTCTTGCTGGGCAATTCCACTCAAGGATTGCAGTTTGAGCTAATTGAGATCTTGTTGGGAATTTTCAGGAATTGCTAGCTGATCATTGCTGCAAAATTGAGGATCCACATCTTGGTGCACCGCCATTAAAGGAAGAGTTCATCACAGTTGTTGAACCAGGCAACAATTCTACAAGAATAATCCATCATCTGCGGCCTGTGTACTCAATATATACCCCATCATTCATATTTTCTTTGGTGCGCCAGGCTGGGTATGAGATCGCCCCATAATTTGGCCTGCATCTTGCAGTAGAAGACCCGGAACATTGCAGCAAGGCATTTGTTATACTGTGGCAGACCAGAGTCATTCATTAAGGGGGTCGAACAGTGTGAGTCAACCTTTACCCAGCTGCCAAATTGCACTCTTCTAATTCGCCAACTTCATCGCTGGGCAGGAAGGTCATATTTGCAGCGCAAATCTAATCAGAATCTCACATAAGAGCTGGATCTGTGGCTTGCCATACACACAGTTGCATATTTGTTGTGGACCGTAGCCACCATTCCACAGCACAACCTAGCTCGATCCATCCATTACTGATCGCTGCACATTACGGAGGGATCGGGATTGGTTAGCAGGTGAACAGTGAGGCGGATAGCACAGAGTTTGAACTTTGGAAGGGAGGCGGTAATCACCAAGGGTCACTGTTACTCAGATTTGGGACTCAAACTTCATCTTCAAAGAGGAGTAACTAATAGAAACAGTCGGAGGCTTCTCAGGATAGACATAAAACATAATCAACAGGAGTCTTGCTCAGATCTGGGTGGAGACATCCCTAGACAGAGACCAAGGCATTAGTCCACCTCCTAACAAGCGATCAGGTTCCCACTGTAGATTTAATAATTATCAGTCTGAAATAAATTGTGTTCTTTTTAAGGATTGTATTTCCATTGAGCAACTCAAGGAGTTGATCTCAGTCAATTTCAATAATTGTAATCACTTTTCAGACTCTCTGGTGAATCGAATAAATTGGAAATTTTCATATTTCATTTGGCTGTTCTGGAAATTTTTAAATTTCATTTGGCTGTTCTGAGAATTCTGTTTGCACTTTGCAGTGGATAATCTAGATTCTAGATAATTTACTGTTTAATCAAGTTCAGAAAACAAAATTCAAACCCTTAGCTTGGTAGGAACATTACATGTGCTGTTATTAAGGCTTCTAATATGTTATTATAACATTACATCTTTTCTTCGTAAATCCCGCTGGAGACTGGCACCACTCACTCAGAACTCAATATATGATATGAATATTACATGCTAAGTAAATTCATCACCATCCTATATCTTTTTATATTTCATATATATTTATTGCATTGCATTGCATTGCTTACCTGTACCATATGAAAATAATGAAACCACAAATCATTTCAAAACATTCTAAAAGCATCACGCATTTGACAGAGTGCATCAAGCTGCTAGAAGCTACAACCATGACCATAAGCAGAGAGGGTTTAATCAAAGGCAACTTCATTACAACCTATAAAGCATAGACTGCACCAATGAAATAGATCGAAAAGAATCAACTATGAAGATACATTTTAATAAATCCAATGAAATAAAGAGTGAGACTTCATTCTCAACATGCTTCGCTGACTGACGATGACTCCTCCTTTCTCCCGGGATTTAGATGGAATCAATGTTAACGAAAAAATCTTGAAGCAGATTCAGCTGCAAAGATTAATCTGAGAACGATGCTCTCTTACACCATACTTGTATGTCTTAGAAACTGAGGGAATTAAGTATCTTTTGGGAGATGAAAAGATTCGGAGACAAATCAAAAGGATTTTTCTTTTAGGTGGTAAGCAGCTTCTGAACATGCATAGTGCACATGGTTCTGCTCTTACCCCAGAGCACACTCCAAAATCCCGAGGAGAAATGCAATTTTTGGAATCTTTGTCAAAGCCTCAAGGTGCGGAGATTGGAAAAGAAAAAAAAATTAAGGCATTCCTTTTGGTCAAGCCACAATACCAAACTGGTTAAACTGTCACTAGAAGACTGACAAACCAGGCCAGATTATTAGATATTTCGGTATTCCCTTTGTTATTGATGTTTCCTGAACTAGCGAATGGAGATTGACATCAGATAAGTGTAAGAAAATTATTGATCCATGTGGCACATCAACCCAGTAAGTATTACAGAGCACTGTTGTTAAGCGCAGTGTCTACAATAGAATTATTTTATTTTCCCCTTGCTCCCCTTGTGAGAGCAAGTGTCAGAGCCTATTTCCAAGTATAGCATTCAAAACTGAAGATTCAATTATTAACAAAAGAAATTGGCAAGTATAGCTATTATCTAACCATTTCCATCAGGAATTTGAGGGCTCTCATGATGTGTGGTGTCTAGCTGCAAGACATAATTCAAAATTTCCTCTCCTAGATAACAACTAGGTAAAATCACCTATTTAGTACAAATATATTGTCAAAAAATAAGTTGTATTTTAGAGGAAGGACATATGCGAGAAAGAGAAAATACTCGGAAAGATTGACAGGCTTTGAGTCATCATCAAAGATTGATAGGAGTAGATATACCTATTTACATAGAGCTTTACAAGGTAATTCCTCAAAAGTGCCTCTCAAAATTCACATGGAAGTTTCAAGACCTGTTCAACTGGAGATAGCATATGTGAAACCCTTCCACTAGTAAACCACAAAAGGTCTCAAATAAAAAAAATTAGGCACATATTGCACATGTCCTCTCAGTTGAACCAAAAGTGGAGAATCTAAGGCCCTAAGGAGCAATGGTGGTGTAAGGCCAAATCATATGGAATGCTAAAAAAACTTTCAAAAATAGAATTTCAGGTTTGCCATGCCTTGAAGATTGACGAAGACAGAGTTCAAGGATGATGCTTGCATTACATAACAACATGAAGAAATGGTGTTACATATCTCTTTGCAGTGCACTGCGGCAAGAGCCTTTTGATTCTCAACCCAGAGAAAACATAGAAAAATATTTGTAGGACCCTTGTCTTGGAAAGGGGATTGACTTGGAAGTCCTTTCATAATAAAGGCAATAGGAAAAACAACGGAAAACTGTGCAACTTGGAAAACTACCTTTTTGAAAGATTACTTTCACATACAGGTACGAGACTTACTCTTTTTGGAAGACCTCAAAGGCAATATTATATCTAGATTAAAGCTTTCAAAAATTATCTTGATGCTTTACAGGATGGAAAAAACTGAGATGCTAGCTTGCCTTGCCTTTGTGGAGAGAGCAACATTTTGGAATCAGAAACTCTACTGAGATTGAATTTCCTGACTAAGCCAAGGCAAATATTCCATGTATGCCAAGAAGGTAGGATGCACCGCAAGTATTTGAAGGTTTTACAATGACTTTTGTTGCAATATCAAATAATATGACAAATATGATATATCAAACCTCCTACATGACTAAAACCCATATGGTCAACACCCCTTGATATTAATTGTTGTTCCACCTTTGAATTCAAGCCAACTAATTTATTGCTCTACCAAATTTTCACACAATCCTTAGCTATGATCTCAAGTCTATAACTATGTCCCTCTCTAATCAGTTAATCCTAAAATCATCACGACCTCCTTGTAAACCCCAAGCTGGCAACAATATAAACGTATGTGATCTTCTATAATCTTCTATGAACTAGTTTCAAGTAACATGAAAGACTGAAGCTGTACCTAGCTTGGGGGTACTGGACTCCAGTCCTGGGTAAACAATTGGTACAAAGTCTTTGTGAACCTACATGATTCATGGCAGCATTCTTCTGATCCATTTTGTTACTGGTGGGGTGAATCACCCTACCACTAAAACGATTCACCTCACCACTAAAACAGATATTTGTGTGGTCAGAAGAAGACCCATTGTGCAGGCTCGAGGCCTTGACAGTTCAATGATAAGACCACAATGGTTAGAAGAAGACCAGCAGCGGTCTACAATGAATGAGCACACCTTGTTCCCACATCAAACCATGAGGTCTTTATCAAAGTTGTATCACTTGATTATTTACTTCCTAAAAGGAAACTCTTCAGCCTTGGATGTTAGGAGAGCTTCATCCTTCTTTTTGCCAATACTTTGATGCCTCCAAGGACAACTCTCCACAATCCTCTCAATATTGCAGATTCTCCGTTTGATGCTGAAGATGAGTAAGGGGTTTTATTTCCCTCTTCAACTCTTGTTAGGTATCTTTTCTGTAGAAGTAGCTCATTTCTCTTAATTATCTATTGGAATTTGAATCCATATAGCTGCTCTAGCATAGCTTTATAAGCTTTAATCTCCATTTGCAGTTCACTTCTTTCTGCAAACCCTCTTTTTCTTGATTTCTTAGATAAGAGATCGTATAGTTGCTCCTTTAACTACTGTTTCTATCAGATTTAATTTTGAGTAACATTGACCTAATTTGGTCCATTGTGGACATTTATATGGTTCGTCTGTTCATTCTTTTCCGAAATGAAATTATTTGCTCTTTCTTGTCTCCAACTTGTAAGTCAACAATCTCCATGTAAATGAATTACTAAGTGCAATGCTTTCTGGTGTAAATGTCAGCCTCTTGATGAGTTACAAATTATACCCCAATCTTTCCATCCAATGCCCTGTTATGCTATGGATGACCATTTATCTTCCCTAAGTTCAGTCATGAAAACCTTCCAGACAAAATGCATCTAACCTCCTCATAACTGAGATTCTGTAATGTCCCGTTTTGGCCAATCTAATATTTTCCGGGAATTTGATGAATGTGTGAAAAATATTTTTATTAAGGGAATATTAATTAATTAAATATTAAATAGTCCTAAGTTATCTCTAAGGATTAATTATATTTAATTTGATTATTAAGGTTGGACTTTGGAATTAATAAAGTGACTTTATAATTTGTCAATTGAAAATAAAAAGAGGGTCACTTTATATGAGCAGGAAATTAATAAAAGAAATAAAGTTATTTCTCTCCAAGAAGGATTTAAAAGGAGTTCGAGAGCAAAAAGCAATTCATTCTTGTTTTGATATTTTCTAGAAGTCTCTTGGAGACCTTGAACCTTTGGTTCTTTGAAACCCTAGGAGGAAAACCCTAGAGGTTAATTGACTTTGGAAGTAAAAGATCTTCCCTAGTTAATTGCAGGTGGAATCATTCAGATTTCACACTTAGTGCTGAACGATTTGTGCCATTTAATTTGTAGTGTTTGGTTATTATTTTGTGGAGATTTCCAGGTGTGCGGAAAGATATATCATTTTTTAACAGGTTCTATATATTTGCTTTAGGAAGGTTCCATTGCCAAATTTACGTGATTTGTAAGAAAATATAAATTTGGAGGTTCTTTTTGAAGGATAGCATTGAAGATTTTATTAAAAAAATATAATTAAGTCTGATGAGGGTTATTCCCTAAATCTCTAGCACCAAGTTTGGAGGAGTTACTAGTGTTAGCGCCACATTTTGAAGGACCAAAATATAGCTGTAGCTTCCCTCAATATAGCCACAGCCTATTACATGAAGAGTCACAGCTTTCAAAAGGGACGTGGCCTTCTAAGGAAGTGACATAGCATATGAAGGAGTTCAAATCACACTAAATATACTACCATAGCTCTTTGGGGAAATCGCATCTTGTATTTGGAGGTCAAACTTTGACTTGGGAGGTAGTGCTGGGTATCTGTGATGAGACGTGGATATTAATGATCTTTGGGTGAAGCGCATTCCAAAAGGAAGAAATATTAATACTTTTTGTTAAGCCTCTTCAATGTCTTACGTAGGACTTCTAAGGTGGGAGCAGCCATAATAATCATATTTCATGAGTTTGAAGTGATGTGTGGAATTTTGGTATGGATCGTGGGAGTATGGAAATGAGACGCTGCCTCTAACAAATAACTTTAGTCTTCTTGGTGCTTGACGCCTATCCTAGGCGTGCTTGGCATTGCTTTGGGAGAGATAAGAAGGGTTGATGTTACATTAGATGTTAAGAAGATGAAGTCTGCCGTTATATATTTCTGTCCAGCATTAACAAAGGTTGAAGAATTTTAACAGCTGTACCAGCACTTGCTAGAAGTCTTCGGTAATCATTTGTACAAGCTTCCAAGACTCATTTGAGGTTAGAAATTGTGAATCTCAGTTGTTGTAATTCTGATTTTCTTTATATCAGCAAACTGTGTGAATTGAGTCTTCAAATCTCTGACTATTGGAAGATTGTTAACTGTTTGACAAAATGTCACATACTTATCTATAAATCTTGAAATGCATTTTTTTAATGATTTATGCTCTAAATCATATGGCAATCTGATCTACATCGAAACAAACTGATAATACTGTTTTGATAAGTGAAATGCAAAATGTTTGACAAAATGTCAATGTGGAAGAAATCAGAAAACTTGTGGTTTTGAGCAAAAAATTTGAGGGTGGTTATTCCAGATTCATGTACTATGTATTAATTACTTGTCAATTGTGGGTAGTTGTTAGGAGTTAGTTATTAGCGGTTGTCGATGGTTGTGTTATGTTTGGCAATTCTCAAGTACTTTAAAATTTTAAATAGGCTTCTCATACTCAGGGATGGCAGTCTGATTTGGTACACGATCCTCCCTGGTCTACAATTGGACTGTACAAACACTATGTTTGAATAAAGCATTCATCAATCTTCATCTACAGTTATTTAGTATGTACTGTTATATTCCATTTATATGCAATAGGTAGTGTTACTATTTGGCAGTAAACATTTAGGGATGTTGCCTATAATGAAGTCAGGTTAGATTCATAAAGAACCAACATCGATCAATACTTCTTGACAACTACACTAGAGACCAACAAAATCAATGCCCTCAACCCCAAACAGAGGCGGGAGAAATCAGAGCGTAGTCAAGGGGCAGAGCATGAAGTTAGACATTCCCTACAACTGGTGGAACAACAAGAACGAAGGATGATGCTACAGGAAGCAGTCACCTCTAAAAATGCCTCAGTCCAAAGTGAAAACCGAAACAAAAATCGAAGTCAAAGAGTAAGTCAAAGCCACAATCAAGAGCGCAACTATCATAACATTCAATCGACTACAAATATTAAAATGGAAGAGCAGGTCGAGATCGCCAAACATCTTCCCCTGTTAGAAGAAGTGCGGATCTCGCAGACCAAGTTCAGTATATGAAATTGACAAAGCCTTCTCTATACAAAGAAGTCTTTGTCTTGAGACAAAGTACAAGGAATTCTTCCCAGACGAAGAGAGAGAAGCATATGAAAGCAATCTTCGAGGCATCGAAAAGTTGTTGATTGAAGAAGAAACCAAGCCAAAAACACCAGGGCAAAGGATTGGAGTGGAGAAAAGAGAACATGAGGGTGATACAAGTGTGTAGAATGTTGAAGTCTCCAAAAAAATTGAGGATTCTCACATGTTAGAGAGTACCGGAAGAGCACCAGAACTTCCAAATCAGAACTTCTTGAGGAGCAAGTTCCAGGCACTCAGTTCGCATCAAGGACAAACCATAGTAACTCTACCAACAAGCTCAAGTTTAGAGAGCCAAAAGTTGCCTAAGTTTACAAGAGATGGATCTAAGAATCCAATAGGACACTGCAATACCTGAGAAACCATTTGGGCAACAAATGAACAAAATGACAAATCATATTGGCTATGGTCATTCCTAGCCACCCTTAGAGGTGTGGCAATCGATTGGTACACAAAGATTGACCCAGCCAACCAAAATACATGGGAGAAATTGTGAAAGAATTTTGAAGAATAATTTAGATTGCTCTGGGATGACAATGAAATTGTTGCAGAAATCTACAACACTCAACAAGGAAAACATGAAAACATAAGAGCCTACAATCAGAGGCTCAAGGAATTGTTAGTAAAATTGGAAAAAGAACCAATCGACAGATTAAAGAAAAGATAGTTCATCAAAGGTCTCATTCCTTCATAAGGAAGAAAATGAAAGTGTTGCCACATTCATCATATGCAGAAGCATACAACAAAGCGATGGACATAGAAAGTGAGGACAAGATGTCTTCAAGATCCAAATGAAAAATTAATGAAGATGGTGTCTTGAATGCAAGCAGTGATAGTGGATTATGGTCAATACAAGCATTTTGGAGAGATATGCTCCATATGATGAAGGAGTTGAAGACAAACAAAGAATCCAACAAAGATCCTAATGTAATGTCCCCTTTTAGGATATTCTCGATTTCTTTACTTGCATACAATAATATCACTAGAAAGGGACATTAGAAATATTAAAGATCAATAAATTAAGATAATATTCAGTTTAATTCATAACACAATCCAATATCGACTATGTTCAAGTCTTGATTCTTACTTCCTTTCTAATCCTCAACCTTGGATGGGGAATTACTTGTCTAGGGCGCGCTAAACCTTCTCCAATGTAATTGGGATGGGATTACTCCGCTTCTCCCTAACAAACTTGTCTAGGGCGCGCTAAAGCATCTCCAATCCCATCGGGATGGAATTACTCCGCCTCTCCATAACAAAACCACCTACCCTAAAGTTAGAGGCAATAGAAATAACTAAGTATTAACTTGACTATGTTCACATCTCAATCTTATCTCCCTTCTAATCCTCAACCATGGATGGGGAATTACTTATCTAGGGCGCGCTATACCTTCTCCAATGTAATTGGGATGGGATTACTCCACCTCTCCCTAACAACCTTGTCTAGGGCGCGCTAAACCATCTCCAATCCATCAGGATGGAATTACTCCGCCTCTCCCTAACAAAACCACCTACCCTAAAGTTAGAAGCAATAGAAATAGCTAAGTATTAACTTTACTATGTTCACATCTCAATCTTATTTCCCTTCTAATCCTAAACCATGGATGGGGAATTACTTGTCTAGGGCGCGCTAAACCTTCTCCAATGTAATTGGGATGGGATTACTCCACCTCACCCTAACAAATCTTGTCTAGGGCGCGCTAAACCATCTCCAATCCCATCGAGATGGAATTACTCCGCCTCTCCCTAACAAAACCAACCTACCCTAAGGTTGCAGGCAATAGAAGTAAATAGGCAACAAGATGAACATACCATTACTTAATATATATATATATAGCAAGTTTCATAATGTATATATATATACACGTCTAATGATAACCTTTCCATTATTTGTCATTACTTAATATATGGCATTCATCATCATAAACATCAAGTTAGATACATCATACCAAGTATATAGTTCTTGCCTTTGTATCCTTGGAGATTTTTGACTTGTAGTAGTATGAATTTAGATCAGATATATATATATATTCCCCCTTTAAATATATATGTTTCTACTTAACTCAAAAATCTGTTTTCTATATTTTCCTTCTCATTCCAATTATCCTCTACCTATTTATACCTCTTAACAAGGTGTCTTTTTGTGAGAGGATATGTCTATTATTAAGGGAGTGTCTCTTCCCTAAATCGTAACCTTCCATAACTTTGTATTACTTGCAAACAACACTTAGTATCTATCCAACGCTGCAGCCTTAGTCTTTAACAAAATACCAAGCGCTGCCTTTGATATCATCAATTATGATTGCACCTTTTGGTAATATAATCGCTGTCCCTTTATTTAATATTAATTGTTGCTATTCATACATTTGCCCCTCAATTGATAATCGCCGCAGCCTTAATAATATGAATCGCTGCTTTGTTTAAGACTTGTCTTTATTACTTTTTGCCTTATTCCATCGGTCCTTATAATGATGTTTATATTTATTTTATATTATTATAATAATATTTAATTTATTAATATTTATATTTATTTTATCATTATTTATATTTTATATTTAATAATATATTATATATTATATTATATTTAATAATATATTATATTATAATAATATCTAAATTAATAATATTTATATTTATATTTATGTTTATTATTTTATAAATACAAATATATATATTAAAAATATTTGTATAACAATATTATTTATTTTATATATACATTTATTATTTGAATTGACTATATTTCACGAAGCAATTTTATCATGATGTTTAAATCTTTAATTTAAACAGAGCCTTAGTATCGGGACATGACACCTAAAGATTTATGGTGCACAAATTGTAGAGCAACAGGCCACACCAAAACAAATTGCCCTAACAAGATTTCCTATGATATTTGTCAAATAATGGACCATTCAATTAAGGAGTGCTCATATAATTTGAAAAGCAAGAGCACACAAGTACTCGTTAGTCTTTAAACAAGGAGAGCAATCTACTCTACCATAGCCACAAAATAGGAATGCATCTCCTAGCAACAATCAGAATCCAAGAACCAATAATAACAATGGGGGAGGTAGGAGACAAATACAATATGACTCCAAAGGTAGGCCTATCATACAATGTCAAGAATGCAATGAATAGGGCCACTTGACAAGGTACTGCCCAAGAAGTCATGGCAAAATAGAACTACTTTGTAGATGGTGTGCACCCAATGACCATGATGATGTTGGATGTCCAAAGCAGAAAGCGAGCATCAATATCATTTATGTAGAGAGAAATAACAAATTATTAGCCATTACTCAAGCCCAAGCAAAGAAGGTTGTGTACCCAGACCCACATACCAAAAGAGAGAGACTTCCCAAAGCAAAAACTGAGGTGGATCATGCAATGACAATGAACGTCGCCACTCAAATGCACATGTAAGTATGGTAACAAATCAATTGAAATCAAATAAAACTATTGCAAGGCAAGTACTTCCAACCACCATACCAATTAAAGTAGTGGATTAATTGCAGAGTATTCCCGAACTTAGAAATGCTATAACTAATATTATACATGAGAGGGATGGGATGGTGCATATGACCGCCCATTTAAAATCTAGAAATAATGATGACCCAATAATTGAACCTCCATTGTTGGGAGATCTAGATAATTGATTTCATGCTTCTTACCGTGAATTTGGCAAGGAAGCCTGCAGTAGTACATATGGAAATTCTCAGAAGGAACTTGACAAATACAATTATTGATAGTGGGTCTAGCATGAATGTACTTCCAAAAGAGATTTGGCGAAACCTAGATAAGTCGACTATTTGGCCACGAACTTTTCATTTGGTAGGAGCAAACCAACAAGGAATGGAAGTGCTTGGAGTCCTCATGGGGAAAAAGGTAATTATTGGAACTCAAGCATTTCTACTTAATTTTGTTGTCATCTCATTACACAAGAAGGCATACAATGCATTGTTGGGTCAAAGTTGGTTGGTAGCAGCCAAAACCCACAATTGGAAAAAGAACATAATCTCCATTGAAAACAAAGGTCATAGGTATATAATTGATCTAAAAAATCAAGCAATGAGTGAGGAATTAGCTTCCTTGGATTCATTAGATTCTGACTTCTAAGAAAAGCGGATAGAGAAGCATGATAAAGGTCCCATGGAGCTGAATGCCAAAGGAATCTTGGAATTGCAGTCATGTTCAAATGATGAAACAAACTCCCTTCGTGGCCTATTCCACTAGCAACTGGAGGACTATGAAGTATTTTCATTGAACTACAATTTTACTAATGCTATGGAGATTAATGAAGAGGAACATGGACTACAAGATGACAAAAAGCAAATGAAGGAACTATTTAAAATTTAGGAATCTTAGGAGAACAATTTGAATTTTTGAATGGTTCAATTGTAACAAAGGACATACATGGTTCGAAGTTTAAAATATTCCATCCAAGACAAGAAGCTATTAATATGTTCAATTACACGGGCCCAATTGAATTATCTAATATAAACTCAATGGACGACAGTATGAGTAAAAATGTTCAAGTTATTAAAAAACTTTATCTTGAACCAATTAATACATGTGTGCTAACAAATGTTATAAGGGACCCTACCAATGTTGCATAAATCAACAAATCTGGCAAAGTGAAGTTCGGGAAATTAATGAAGTCAAAAGAATAAGTACAATACGGGTCCCACGTGAAAAAATAAAGTAAAAAATAATAAAGGAAAGGTGTTTTGCAATGGGTAGAAAAGATTCATAATAAAATTCAAAATTCCTACACCATGTGGCATATTGAAAAAGCTTACACCTTACGGGCTATTAAAAAGGTTGCCAACATACCATTCTAAGTATACCATATAGTCAAAGAAGGGAGTTGAAATTTCATCCATACGCACTGTGATCATACACCCAAGCAATTGTTCCACCATACAACCTGAAAAGTTTTTTGGGTCATATATGTCTGTCGTATGATTAGAGAAATGTCTTGTTTAAACTTTCGCTGGATGGTTTGGGTTATCTGCCATAATACAACACTCTTTTGGTCCTACCAAACCTCATGCACACACCATACAATCTAGTGATTGTCCTGCAATAGTACAACCATCTTAGTATGCATCTTGCAATGTACACTCATGTGAAGGTTCTACGTACGCCCTTAGGTGCCTTCTATATCTATTTGGTTTGTTTCTCAATACTATGTCGTACGGCCTAAACCATAGAACCTCACTATATGATTTCTTGCCTTGTATGACTCCACCGTACTCTACTGTCAAGATTCTACTATACTATCAAATAAATTGCTTGTTGTCATATGCCCTGTAGCAGTATGCCACAAAGGGGAGGCAAGTCTTTTTCTATTTCTTCTGCTACAGTACGACCATGTGATGATATTCTTATTGTACAAACATATGGTACTCTTTTTGTTGTATGGTCTTCTACAGTAAACATCTTTTTGTTGTTGTGAAGGAATGGTAGTCATTATAGCAGGAAGGTGATCTAGGTAAAGGCAAATCCATGGCGTGTGGGGCGCATGGACAATGTTTTCATGATGGGGATGTATCTAAAATGCTAGGGCGCTCTTTGCAAGCTCACCAAGTTTCAAATCACTTTAACAAGCCACACAATCTTTCTATCATACACCATCCAATTGAGCCACCCTACCAATTTTCAGCCATAAAGTCTAGGTACAACGATCAACTTGCTAAAGCATTTTCGGAGTCAAGTGCACATTCAGACTTGGCGACTTGTTTTTAAAATCCTTGTAGGCAATTTATTAAATTGTATGGCCATTGGCGAGTACATTCTCCGTACAATGCCTGTGTTCTAGATGCGTTGATGATCAAGGTGTACCTACTAAGTTTTCCTTTCTACTTCTAATTGAAGAACCCATTGCCAATTTCAAGTTGGCTATGCCAAAAGCTCCATATTCTATGGCTCTCCATTAGCACTTCGTTGTGGAATGTTTAAGTTATGATTTTGTTGTCCTAGTTGAATGAGTGAAACATCTGCAATCAGAACCTTCCTTCTCTTTAGTACCACTAAACATTTGGAAAGAGTTTCCTAATATTATGTGATTTGTATTCCATCTATTCTTTGCTTGTCGGCTAGGAATCTGCCTTTTCTTTTTTGGTAGAGTGATGTAGTTAGTGTAAATGACTTTGTAATGTTTGTGTCTAACTGTATTAATTACTTGTCAACTTATGGGTAGTCAGTAAGAGTCAAATGTTAGTGGTTGTCGATGGTTGTGTTCTATTTGGCAACCATCAAGTACTTTAAGTAGGCTTCTCATAGTCAAGGATGGCAGTCTGATTTAGTACTTAATCTTCCCTGGTCCACAATTGGATTGTACAAGCACTACCTTTGAATAAAGCATTCACTAATCTTCATCTACAGTTATTTTATATTCCATTTATATCACAATAGATAGTGTTATTATTTGGCAATAAACATAATGCACATGAAAGAATGAACGAATAGAGCACTATCTAATTCAATCAAATTAAGCTTAAACTAAGCTACCATAAAATCATAATTACAAGACGCATTGAAAACTTGCCAAAATCGGGAAGTCCTATGGCGAGCAAGTCCAATTGAGGCCCAGGGACTCAAAATTGGGTCTACGGCGAGTCTAGTCGGACTCACCGCATCTCATATGCAAAACTCAACTATTTAAGTGCAGCAAAAAAATGGGAAAAAAAAAAGCAAAAGAAGTAATAAAACGAAAACCTAAAACACTCAAAAGGACCTTAACACTTCAATATGTTATTCATTTCATTTGCAAGCATAAACAAGCAGAAAAAATGAGCATTGAAGCTAAAAATACAATCAATTGAAGCATAAACCAGCAAATAATGATTGAATTGAACTTGGGCAGGTTTGTAGCAGCCCTTGCTACATCTAAAGGAGCTTATGGTGCATTTAGAAGAGCCCATGGTTAACTTGGAGCAGTCCACAATCAATTTGGAGCTAATTTGAAGAGGTATTTTCCTATTTTAGATCTTTTTCTTTTTGGTTTTTTTTTTCATTCTGTATGTCTTATACATTTGTTTTGTTTTTTTTTCATTTTAGATTTTCATGGAACGAGAAACAAAAGAGGGAAAAATGAAGAGACCTCATTTTTAGCTCTTTTTTTCTTGTTCCAGAATGGATTTTTTTTGTTTTTGGTCTCTTAATATCTACAAGCCCTAACTGTTTTTTTACTTTTTCTCTTTTTATCTAGAAACCCTAAATGTTATATAATTTTTCATTTATTTGTTATTGCAATGTACTTAAAATTTTTAAATTATTCTAACATAAGCCCCACTTAGAAAGGACGCTTGTTGGAAACATGCCATCCTAGGGGCTAAGAAAAAGGGAATTGGTTTGCAAATTTTGCAATATAAAAATTAATGGGGATGCTATTAATTGATTAAAATATCACCTTGCACAAATGCCAACCTGAGATGTTACTTTGTGCCCAAATGCACCTATTGATGTTGTGCGCAAGGTAAAAACTCAATTAGAGACCTTTGAAAAAAAAGGAACTAAAAAAATGCAAAAAGACAAGATGCCAGCCATTCGAGGAGACTATTCTTCTTCAATGCCTCCATTCCCTTTGACTTCAAATACTAGTGGAAGTGCTAGTGTTGAGCTTGGAGTTCATGGATCCAAATTAGATTCATATATTGTACCACGCACTACTTCAGGTTCCCAACCATCACTTGAAAGCATGGGTTGGAATAAGGACAAGCATCAAGCAACAAGGAGTGCAATAGGAGACTTTTAATTCTATTGTTCCATTCCACTTCACACAGCAAGATAAATCCTTCTTATTTTTGTTTTAAAATGAGTTTTTTTTTTGTCTCTTAAATTTTTTAATTTAGGAGTTTTTCGAATTCAAATTCTATATTTTAGAAAAGAAAAAAATTATTTTCTTTGTTTTAAGTCTCCTTATTAACAAAATCTAGTAGATGCCATTGTCATTGTTGAGGCGACGTTCAAAGCTCCTAATGATGAGGAGATGAAGGGCTCAATTTTGAGTGAAAAGGTGGCAAATGTAAAGGCCACTATTGACGAGCAGCGTGTGATATAAAGTAGGAAGGGTTGCATCATTATGTCTAATGGTTGGATAGATAGGAGGAATAGGACATTATTGAATTTCTTTATTTCTTCCTTAGGTGGCTCAGTTTTCTTGAAATCTATTGATGTTTTAGGAAAGATTATAAAAATGTTGATTTCATTTGTTAGATTTTAGAGGAAATCATAGCCAAAGTGTGCGAGGAAAATGTTGTGCAAGTAATTACAGACAATGCAGCAAATTACGTCTCTGCAAGTAAACTTCTCATGGAGAAGCACCCATCCATATTCTAGACTCCTTGTTCCGCTCATTGCCTTGACTTATATTAGAGGATCTTGGCACTTCCATGGATGAAAGCAGTTGTGAAGCATGCTAAAAACATTTGCAAATACATATACAACCATGTTTGGATCCTCAACTTAATGAAGCAATACAGAGACAAGAAGTTGGCTCATTCTAGAATAACCCATTTTGCAACAAACTTTATCATGTTGCAATCTTTGCTTGAATCAAAGGCTATGCCATGTCCCCTTCTCAAACGTAAGTTTTTGAAAACCCTTAGCCTATCTCTTTATTTTTCCCATAGGCTAAAAGGGGTGGAATCAGGGAAATATTCTTAGTAATTAAACTTAAGTTGTCCAAGAAGTAACTTTAAGTCATAACTTAAAAGGGACAACTTTTGTTTTATTATTATAAAAGTTGTTTTAAAAAAACAGTGAGTTTATAAAGTGACGTTAGGGATGGGGTCCAAAAGCAATATCATTTTATAAGGATTCAAAAGTCATTTTTTAAAATATTAAGTTTGAGGGAAAAAGGTGATTTTTTGAAAAAGCAACGAAAAAGCAAAAATCGTTTTTCGAAAAAGCAACAAAAAAGCAAACAATGTTTTTTTAAAAAGCAATGAAAAAGATATAAAAGGAGGTTTTGTCTTCAGAAAAGGGTTATTGCTTATTCATTTCATTGCTTTGATGAAAGAATGTGAGTTCTCTCTATTTGCCTAAGGACGAAAACCCTCCTAGCTAGTTTGAGTGGTTTCATCCAGAAATCACCTGTGAGCTAAATAGTGGAGTTTGATTTCCAGTTTCCCAATTTATTTCTATTATGGAGATTTTGATGTGTTTCGAGTGGCGGGTAGATGTGAAGTTTGTCTATGTGCTGATTTTGTTGATGTTCATAAAGGAAAGTACAGGTCGTACCATCCCAAAACCAGGCCGCACCTTTGTTGCTGTTGATTTTAGCATGTGTTGGGCCGTACCAATTACTGAGTTCACTTATTATTGGCTGCACTGATTTCTTATTCCATTGGTGTTGTTTTTGCTAGCCGTACAAGAGGTATTTGGAGGGCATGTGAATGAAGGACTAAATCGCTGCAGATTTTATGCCCAAAAACCATTAAAATATTGGCCATACAAATGGAAGGTATTGTTGTACCTCATTTCTAGTAATCTATACTTTTTTTGGGTGTGATAAGGAAGGTCGTACTGCTGCCCAGGAGGGACGAATAGGTTTGTTTTTGGTCTGCAGCAAGGCAAGTTGAATTCTAGCAGACATACATGTTAGTTTGAGATTGTACAAGTGGGTCTGTTGACTATACAGTTCAGATTTTCAGTGTTTCTGCAGAGAACAGTGATCAATTTCAGTTTTGAGGATTGTTTTCAGTCCTTTGGGAAGCCTTCATTAGGAAATTGGGTTGTGATTCAGAGTGCTCCAGCTTGCCTAGCTCATGTGAGTTGATTTTCACTTGATTTTCTGAATATTATACACTAATCTCTGTGTTGCAGCAGTGTGGTTGTCTGATTTGAATAATATGTCAGTGTGTTGCAGTTTGTTTCATTTCAATAATTATTGTCAATTGTTCATACTTCATATCTTTGTAATTCTGGATGGTAATACCGCTAGAAAGTGATGCATGCATGTTTATCACATTGTAAAACTGGATGGTTTACCGCCAGTTAGTTGCATCTTCATACCCTGTTTTGGCATGGATCAAGTTTGCTAGCAATCAGCCAATTTGGCTTGATCAAACTTGAAGGAATCTACCAGTGGCTTTGCATCCAAGCATACTTGTCTACCAAAGAGGTGTCGATTTGGGTCGGCTCTGTCGCCTATATGCTTCCGGTTGGCTTGCCGCCTTTTACATTTCAGCAATGCATTCAGTAGTTAGAGTGTGTGATCCAAACACTGTATGCTCTCACCTTGCCCACCTCAGGGATTGGGTGATCAGAAAGTGCAAGGACTTGCATTTGCATCTCTCTATATTGTAAAAAATTCAAAAAAAAAAGTTTGGGTTATTACGGTGGTATCAGAGTTGGTGGTCTTGTCAGTCTGTTCAATGAGCTAACCCTTTGATGCAGTACAATCCACATGCACAGCAATAATAGAGAGTTCAAATATCATCAGAGGGAAAAGAAGAAAGAAAGTCAAAGGAAAGAAACAAAATTTGAGACGGAAGAGAACATGGGTGACCATGAAAAGAGAGAAGAGTTAAATCTGCATGAGAACATCAGTAGGAGCCATAAGGAGTTGGCTAAAGAGATTTGAAATTCTATGAGGAAGTCTATGTCTAAGATAGCACGAGCTCTACGAGATATAACTTGTAATCTAAATGCCTCCCAACTACCCCTAAGACAGAATGGTGAAACAGTTAATTCCAACAATAACAATAATGACAATAGTCATAATAGAACCATCATTGATCCTACAGTTAGACCTTTTCAGCCTAGGTTCCTAACAAGAGAAGAAGAACCTAAGAGAGGAAGAGCATCAAAATCAAAATCGAGGAGGTAACTATATTGAGTATCTACATGAGTATGAAGCTTTAGGGGATGAATTTCATGCAGCCATGTCTTTACCCGATTTCTACAACTTACAGTTGAGGAATAGACCTTGGAGAGAGAGAAATAATCAGGATTTGCAGCGAAGGTTGGGTAAGCAGTCCATACCCTCCTTTGATGGTTCTAAAAAGTGTTCAGCACATTCGTGGATTCAAAAGTTGAACACCTACTTCTCTCTTCGTGTTCGAGGGGGATGCTATCAAATATGCTACTCTTCATTTGGAAGGAGTTGCGCATGAATAGTGGTACCACGGGCTAGTCACGCAAGGCAATGGATTGATTGACACCTATGCTGATTTCAACCAATGAATTATTGAAAGATTTGATAGAAAGGATCCTAAGATCCACTTCAGACAACTGACTCAGTTGAAGCAAGGTGGTTCAGTAGACAATTATGTAACAGAGTTCCAACGACTCTCCGTTATGGTTCCTAACATCTCTAAAAGGAGACTTATTGTTCGTTTCATAGAAGGATTGGCAGAGCCTCTAAAAGGTTGGGTAAAAGCCTTTGACCCACCTTCCTTACAAGATGTTATCAAAAGGGCATTGAGCATGGAGCCTTCTATTCCAAAAAGTAAGTTTATTCAAAGAATAAACATACCAAACAGCAAAAGAAACCTTTCCAAAAAAAATGGCCAAAGAAAACCAGCAAAGAGGATGAGGCTAAAAATGAGCTTCGAAGGAAGCTGTGTTTTTCTTGCAAGGAGCCTTGGGAACCAGGCCATAGATGCTTGGGGAAAGTCCAAGTTCATTACATTGAAGTTGTGTTTGATGTAGAATCTGAACCTGAGAATGAGAATGAAGAGGTTTTGTCAGAACCTGAGAGGCAAGATGGCAAAGTAGTTGCTAAGGGTACCTTTGCCACTTTATCTAGTACTCCAAAATACACCCCTTTCAGAGTTCGTGTGTAATATCCCAAATGGGATATTACGCAATACTTCTGATTTTTCTGCCCAAACCCTAATTCTGATTTCTGATTTTTATATTTTCAGCTTGCAATACGTATGATAATCCCATAAACATCATGCCACAATATCAACAAGGAATATAACAAATGATTCGCCCAAGTTCATAGACATATTACACCATGAAATACACATTTGCAACCATCATAGATATCTTCAACATGAATAAATAGGTCTGCTGCTATAAATCTGAATATATGCAGTCTTCAAATGCAAATATTTAGCTAGGGCAAACAGCCACAAGCCTTACAACATATCAAGAACTAATAGCAATGATTACATACCAAATATAAGCCCAAAATATGCATGAATCATGTCTCCAAAGGAGGGCGCACAAGGCTGAAGGTCTGCTGTAATAATTTCTTCTGTAACCCTAACCCTAGCAGCCCAAACAACTCCAAAATCTGCTCTTAGAAACAAGTGGCTCCTCCTCAAGTAGGTGCGCTCCAGCCCTAGGGGCAAGATGCCACCTAAATGTGCTCTCAAAGCTGATGTATATCTGCCCAAATGATGATGAAGTGCAATTGGATCCCCGTCACAAAATCCTCACAAGAAGAAGCTAGGGTTTTGTCCAACTCCTCCCAAAAGACTGGAGGTTTTCGTCCCAAATCCTTCTCCAAGAGATAAACTCCAAATGTCAGATGAATTGAATGATTGAATGATGATTTGCAAGTGCCAAATGAACTTGTATTTATACACAACTTATCCCTCCTCAACATGGCCGACCTAGGGCAATTATGTTTTGCTTTTTGAATAATATTTTCCCTCCAAGAGGGCCGACCAGCCTCCAATCACAAGAGCACCTAGATCAAATCAAATTAAAGATTTGATTATTATTTTGTCTTCTTCAAGTGCTAGCATAGGAATATTATATCTTATTTCTTCAAGGTGTTAGAGAATATTTTATTCCTTATCACAAGTCGCCCAAGGTAACAATAGCCCTCCAAAGTGATGTATACAATGTGACCATGAATGAAAGTGTAAACAAGGCGCCCTTCTACTCCTTTTGGCATGAATGAAAGCATCAACATGGCATCCATACAAATATGACAAGTCATCACCCATGACATCCTCCAACAGTCTCGGAGCAGGGTGAAAAGCCAAAGTCAACTCTAATGGTGACCATTCCAAAAATGGGGACATTACAGTCCTCCCTTCTCGGAATTGCTTGTCCTCAAGCAATGGCTAGTGTGTACACTGTGAGATAGTGTCAAGTGACATGTATCTCCATCTGCCCGCATGCCCAGTGGTCGTACAAATCATCCACTGGTGGTTGCATTTTCCAAGAAGAAATGGAAGAATGCAATGCAAAGTGAACTCCAACAGCTGAAACCATACACCCTCGAGTCCAATTAAGCACCATTCTACAGAAAATATGCCCGCAACCACAAGTGCAACAAACCCTAAAGTTCCCAAGGTGCCACTCCTCGAGAAGCAATAGCTAGTCCAACCAAAGCCTCGAAGAACAAGTGATGAAGAGTGTGGACCCTGAAACACAACCACAAGTCTCCAAACTTCTGCTGCGTCACTCTAATATAATCATCAGCAGTGCTACATGAAATGTGAAGCAACCCATCAACACTCCAACGAGGTGATATACCACACATACCTCCACCTGGATCCCAAAACATCCTGTTATTACATCCGGTAATCATGAAGAGATGGTAGCATCCCACAGTGCTAGTAACCTCAAACCAACCTCCAACTCCAGTCAAACTCCCGTGGATGTGCAAAACTCCCTTCATAGGTGCAAAATAATATATATCAGCTCCTCCTAGGTTGCTGATGTCGATCAGAACAACGACCTCCCAACTGAAAATCAACTCCATGTGGCTATCAATAGCCCCTCTAATGACATGGAATGATAGAGTATCATCCATATGCCATCCTCTAATGATGAAGGGGAGGTCCAAGCCTCTCCAAAACACCCCAACAACTGTTGTCCTCCACCAACTCAGTATGAGATCCATGCACCATGAAACAAAATAATCATCTCTCGCCCAGATATACCAAAGAATCCCATGTACTAGGGCTGGAATGTTAATGACATCAAGCACATCTCCAACTCTGGTATCGCATGCCAAATGCAAAGTAAACCCTAGTGTCTCTAAAATAGAGATGTAGGCAATATCATACCTCGGCATAAGAATCATCCATACCTCTGAAATATACTCCTCCCATGCAAGTGTCTCGGCAATCAATCTCAGACATAGGACAGCCTCAAGTATCACCCGAGAACAATGGAGTCGTGTCATAATATCACTCTACTCTATACCCCCTTCATGAATGATCAAAGAATCATCCCTTATGACTCCCCCTTCAGGTGCAATCATGAAACTAGCGGCTGCTCCACTAAGTGTGGACTCTACAACTCCCAGCTCCTCGACTGCTTGAGCCTTCAAGGAGCCCTCAATATCAACTACATCATGATGTAAATCAGATATAAGGATCCCTGACTCATACCTCTCTACCTGCTCATCCAAATCTGTATGCTTCACCATGATATCTTCTTCACTTGGAAGAAATAGAGATTGTAGATGTATCTCCTTCTGCTCCCTTGCCTGGTCCAACTGTCGACACTGTTCCTTGACTCCCTGCAAGTGTAATCTCGCCTGGGCAGCTAATGTCTTTGCCTTCCTTGCCCGCTGCAACCAATCCTCACATATGTCCTGATCACCAGTGTCTATCTCAAAGGTCTCCTTCACACTGTGCTCCTCATGTGAAGTGGATACCCTGAGAGAGGCAGGGTTGTTGTGAATCAGAAAATCAGATGTATCCTCATACCTTACCTTGTCCTCTCGCTCCTCCATCTTCTCTTTAACCTTTGCCTTATATCCTCCCATGAGTGCGGATCCAGAAGGGGCCTCTGGCTGAAAATCTCTCGCCTCCAATCTAGATTGGACCTCCATCCTCTTAGCTGCCATGCTCACTGGTGTGCTACTGCTACTGGCCTTTAGTATAATTTGCTTGCCATTCGAAGTGAACTCCAGCTCCATCTTGTTGAAGTCATGTATGTATCACCCAAGAGACTTGAGCCACTGAATGCCCAAAACGACCTTCGTTTCTCCAATGACGACCATAGAGAACTCATCCTCAAAAGTGTAGTCCTCCAACTGAAGGCTAAGATGAGATATCTTCCTTGTGCAGTTCATCTTGAACCCATCTGCCAAGAGGGCATTAAACCCTAGAAATTCTTCTACTTGCAACCCTCTCTTGACCACGAATCCTTCATCAACAAAATTATGTGTAGCACCACTATCTACCAAACAAGATACTCTTTGTCCTTTGATCACAACTCTAATCCTAAAAGGATAATGCTTCAGGACACCGGAAAGAAATGCAATAGTACCTTGTGTGTCATCGTTCTCCTTGTGTCGTACCTCCATGTCTTCCTCCGGGCCAGTGTGGCCAACTTCTTCTTCCTCATTGAAGAAAACCTCAATGTACTATGCGTTGGCCTTGCCTTGGCATTTATGTCCCGACGCCCATGGCTCCCTGCAGGTGAAACACAACTTCTTCCTTTGCATCTCATTTCTTGTCTCAAAATCCAGTAAGGGCCTCCTTTGCTCATCCTTTGAAAAAATCTTCTTCGGTTCCTTCTGAAATGTCTTGCCTTGGAACTTGGATTTGGACGGTGCTGAAAACTTCATTCCTTGAGCCCTCTTGATTGCTTCCCTTAGTGTCGGAAGATCCAAGGCTCTTACCCATCCACGAATCGGCTCCTCAAGTCCCTCAATGAAAAGGTATGTCAGTCGTGTCTCCAAAACATTAGGCACCAATACGGCAAGCTTCTGAAACTCCATAATATATGAGTCCACGGGACCACCCTGTTTGAGTTGTTTCAATTCTTTGAAGAACTATTCCGGATTTGCATCATCGAATCTATCAATCAACCTTTGTGAGAACTCCAGGTATGTAGTGATGCGATCATGTCCTTGAGTCACCAAGCCGTTGTACCACCAATCAAGTGCATCGCCCTCCAAGTGTAATGTGGCAAAATGTATGGCATCTCTCTCGGTCATGGAGTTCAATGTTAAGTAATTGTCTAGCTTTTGATTCCAAGCCCATGCCGTGGTTTTCCTTGAACTGTCGAATGGAGTGATATTGACCTTCCCCAACTTCTTTTGCAACTCATGATTTGTGTGACGGTGGGTCCTCCCTTCTACAGGACGGTCCCGGTTCCTGTATTTGACTTGGTAAAATTCGTCCCATGGCAAGGTTGCTTTGCATTCGTTGCTTAGTGCCGACCACTCCCTCCAATAGTCCTCAAAAGTTTCTCCTTGAGCTTGTAGTTCCTCTTCTATGACCCTTGGCTGATCCAAAAAGGTAGGCATGAGTGGCCTCGGTATGGAGGAATGAGATGTACGTATCGGAGTATCACCTTGATTCCCGGAAGAACAAGCACCATTGTGCCCATTGTGATGATTGCCTCTATCACCACCATTGTTGTTGCCTCTCATAACTTCACGCATTTCCCTCATAAAATTGTTTATTGAATAAATTAGTTCCCGTTGTTGTCTTGCAAGACCACGGAATAGCGCCGTTGAGTTTTGGTTGTCATGATTTATTCATGATGGCTTTCATGGCCTTGGTCACTCATGTTGCCTTCTTCTGTAAGTGATATATCTTCTGTCTTCAAAATTCATGAGCCAGCATTAGATAGTCCCCTGCTCACAAGCTTTGTATGAATCCCGCAGGTTGGCAAGATCAAGGCTTTGATACCACTGTAATATCCCAAATGGAATATTATGCAATACTTCTGATTTTTGTGCCCAAACCCTAATTCTGATTTCTGATTTTTATATTTTCAGCTTGCAAATACGTATGATAATCCCATAAACATCATGACACAAAATCAACAAGGAATATAACAAATGATTCACCCAAGTTCATAGACATATTACACCATCAAATACACATTTGCAACCATCATAGATATCTTCAACATGAATAAATAGGTCTGCTGCTATAAATCTTAATATATGCAGTCTTCAAATGCAAATATTTGGCTAGGGCAAACAGCCACAAGCCTTACAACATATCAAGAACTAATAGCAATGATTACATACCAAATATAAGCCTAAAATATGCATGAATCATGTCTCCAAAGGAGGGCACACAAGGCTGAAGGTCTGCTGTAATAATTTCTGCTGTAACCCTAACCCTAGCAGCCCAAACAACTACAAAATCTGCTCTTAGAAACAAGTCGCTCCTCCTCAAGTAGGTGCGCTCCAGCCCTAGGGGCAAGATGCCACCTAAATGTGCTCTCAAAGCTGATGTATATCTGCCCAAATAATGATGAAGTGCAAATGAATCCCCGTCACGGAATCCTCACAAGAAGAAGCTAGGGTTTTGTCCAACTCCTCCCAAAAGACTTGAGGTTTTCGTCCCAAATCCTTCTCCAAGAGATAAGCTCCAAATGTCAGATGAATTGAATGATTGAATGATGATTTGCAAGTGCCAAATGAACTTGTATTTATACACAACTTATCCCTCCTCAACATGGTCGACTTAGGGCAATTATATTTTGCTTTTTGAATAATATTTTCCCTCCAAGAGGGTCGACCAACCTCCAATCACAAGAGCACCTAGATCAAATCAAATTAAAGATTTGATTATTATTGTGTCTTCTTCTTCAAGCGCTAGCATAGGAATATTATATCTTATTTCTTCAATCACAAGTCACCCAGGGTAACAATAGCCCTCCAAAGTGATGTATACAATGTGACCATGAATGAAAGTGTAAACAAGGCGCCCTTCTACTGGCATGAATAAAAGCATCAACATGGCATCCATACAAATATGACAAGTCATCACCCATGACGTCCTCCAAGAGTCTTGGAGCGGGGTGAAAAGCCCAAGTCAACTCTAATGGCGACCATTCCAATAACGGGGACATTACATCGTGGAATCCTTTAGGGGCAAAGAATGACAGTGTTGATTGATGGTGGGGCAACCCACAACTTCATTGATGAAGGTTTGGCGGCCAAAAGAGGTTTTAAGTTTGAAGACTTTGAGGGCTTCAATGTGATGGTAGCTGATGGTTTTACTATGCCTTGCACGAAGAAGATTTCTCAGTTGAGATTCACTTTGGGAAACCATAAGATGACGGATGACTTCTATGTTGTTGGCATACGAGACACTGATTTGGTGTTGGGAGTTCAATGGTTGCATTCCCTTGGGAAATATTCTCAAAACTTTCAGACCATGGAGCTCAAATTTCGTGTAGATGGGAAGAAAGTTGTCCTCCATGGGATGTCAAGTGGAGCCCCAAGAATGGTTTCATCCAAGAGAATGGAAACAACTTTCCGACATGGTGAGGTGGCTTGGGCAGCCCAATGCTTCATTTCTACAAACACTTCTTCAGAAGGAAAGAGATCATATCAGGTTAGCATCCAGTCTCTTCTGGATAAGCACAATAAGGTGTTTGATGAGATACCTCCAGGAAGGCCTCCTGATAGGGATTTTGAGCACATAATTGAGTTAGAAGAAGGTGCAGAACCTATAATCACCATGCCTTATCACCATTCTACAAGGCATAAGGAAGAGATTGAAAAGGCTATCAAAGAACTTTTGGACATGGGACACATTAGACCCAGTTCAAGTCCTTTTGCCTCATCTATAGTTTTGGTGAAGAAAAAAGATGGAACCATGAGGATGTGCATAGACTACAGAGCTCTGAACAAAAGGACAATCAAGAATGGATATCCCATACCCAAGATTGATGAGCTGATTGATGAACTTCATGGAGCTATCTATTTCTCAAAAATAGGCCTTAGATCCAGATATCATCAAATCAGAGTTAGAGAAGAAGACATTCGCAAAACAGCCTTTAGGTGCCATTATGGGCACTATGAGTTCTTGGTTTGACCAATGCACCAACTACTTTCCAGTCTTGCATGAACCAAGTGTTCAATAAGCAGTTGAGAAGATCTATGTTGGTTTTCTTTGATGACATTCTCATTTACAGCAAGACGTGGGAAGAGCATCTACGGCATTTAGACGAAGTTTTGGGCATCCTTGAAGCGCAAACCTTGTTTGCTAAGGAGTCAAAGTGTGAATTTGGGTTGACTAAGATTATGTATCTTGGACATGTCATAAGTGCCCAAGGAGTTCAAGTTCATGCTATATTGGAGTGACCTCGCCCAAAATCATTGACTCAATTGAGAGGTTTCTTGGGTCTCTGTAGTTACTATAGAAGATTCGTCAAAGGTTTTTCACAGTTGGCTGCCCCATTGACCAATTTGACAAGGAAAGGAGCTTTTACATGGACTAGCGCAGTGTAGCGAACTTTCGATAAGTTGAAGGAAGTGATGAGTACTTGTCCTGATCTAGCTGTTTCAAATTTCTCTCTTCCCTATAAGAATTATCAAACACAAAATGATTACCAAGATATTCGATATTAACAAAGGAGCGAAAGCCTCTTAAATAAGATTATAAATGCTTTATCCAAAAAGGACAAAAGTGGCAACTAAGAGGATAAGACTAACAACTAAAAAGAATAAAGAATATTCCTAAAGTCCATCCTAAAGCTAATTGACCATTATAAATACTACTAACTACACCAAGCTTATCCCGAAATTTTACATATTTGTCAAGACTCAAAGACTTGGTAAGAATGTTTGCAGTTTGATCCTCAAAAGGACAACACTGCAACATAACCGATCTATCTTCTACAAGTTGTCTGATGAAATGACAATGTAGTTTCACATGTTTCGTACGCTCATGGAAGACTGGATTCTTGGCAAGTTTTAGCACCCCTTGACTGTCACAAAACAAGGGTGAAGGCGCTAAATGAGGCATTTTCATGTTTGAAAGCATCCTTCTGAGCCATATTGCCTCACATGTTGCTTTTATTGCTCCTCGATATTCTACTTCTATCAAGGATAGAGCTACTGCCTACTATTTCTTGCTGGTCCATGTGATTGTACCTGTGTCAAGGCTGAAAACATAACCAGAGGTGGATTTTCTGTCATCCACAAAACCTACCCAATATGAATCTGTAAACCCAATCAACCTAGGATCTTTGCTTCTGTTGTACAGAATGCCAAAGTCAAGTGTCCCTTTCACATATCTCAACACCCTCTTCGCTGCAATCCAATGTTCTACTTTGGGTGCTATCATGAATCAAGATATGAAACTCACAGCATAGCTCAAATCAGGTCTAGTGGTTGTAAGATAAATTAAGCTCCCCATTAGTTGCCTGTAAGTTGACTCATTGATTGCCTTAGATTCAGTGTTCGCTGAAAGTTTCAGCCCTTTCTCCATAGGTGTTGACGAGACTTTGCAATCTGTCATTTTGAATTTGTCGAGTAAACTCCTAGCATATTTGGACTGTGAAACAAAAATGCTGCCATCTGTTTGCCAAACTTCTCCACCTAGGTAGTAATGTGAGAGGCCTAAATCAGTCATGTCAAAAGTTGTACTCATATCTGATTTTATCTTTTCAATTACATGTGCCTCACTACCTGTAATAATCATGTCATCTACATATATGATTAGAAGGATGATATCATTACCACTGCTTTTGACGTACAGATTTGGATCCGAAGGACTCTGCCGGAATCCTTGTTCAACCAAATACCTGTCGATTTTGATGTACCATGCCCTGGGTGCCTACTTCAAACCATACAAAGCTTTCCTCCAAATCTCCAATGAGAAAAGCACTCTTTATGTCCATTTGATGGATTGTCCAACCAAACTGAGTTGTCATGGCTAGGACTAATCAGATGGTGCTCATCTTTGTTGTGGGAGCAAAGGTCTCTTCATAGTCAATGCCTTCTCTTTGTGAGAACCCTTTTGCAACCAATCGAGCTTTGTACTTGTCAAGAGTACCATCTGCTTTGTACTTGACTTTGTACACCCACTTGCAGCCAATGGGTTTCTTCCCTGATGGAAGATCTGAAAGATCCCAAGTCTTATTTTTCATGAGACTTTCATGTTCGGTGGCCATGGCCTTTTCCCACTCAGGTTTTCCTTTTGCCTCCTGAAACACCTGTGGCTCATAAACTCCCTGAATGTTAGCCACTAGAGCAAAGTTAATTGTGTTATGCTTGCTCTTGCCTCTTGATGATCTACCCTTGATCATTTCACTTACTTGAACATCGCCAATGGTGCTTTCCCACCACTTTGGTCTCTTTTTAGAAACCTCTCCATCCAAATCTCTGGTATCACCATGACTTGGGCTGCCTATTTCTGTATCATCTGGATGTTGATCCAAGTTATCATCAGTGAATTCAAGTACAATTACCTGCCTAGGAAACTCCTCATGCTCAAAGGAAAACCACCTGAACCTCTGCCTTGGTGCGACCTGATAAAGCGACTGAGAAAAACTGAGAAGAAGAAACGTAGTGTCTGCCAGAACTCCGCCAAAAAGAAGCACAATTTCATCAAAAAAAACCTAAAAAATTGTTCTGGCTAGCGCACGACCTTAGAAACGGGATTTGGATTATGATTAATCCAAAAAATTAGACGCAAATACAATTAATGCAGGCATGATTTCTTGCAGAAAGAATTCCACGAATTTCAGAGAAGAAATGACGCGATTTCATGCCAACAAATCCGTCATTTTGAGGGCAAGGGGCCTGGCTCAATTGGCGAGCGCTTCCTGTGGTAGGCACGAGGTCACGAGGTCCAGTCTCCCCCCTGCCCACCTGATATTGTAGCCGGTTCATAGCTCCGGTCAAAAGCGTTAACCCATGTTGAATAAAAAAAAAATCCGTCATTTTGAAGAAAAAAATGAGGTCATGATTTTCAACTTTCAAAAATCCACGATTTGTCCTTGCAAAAACCCTAGATGATGTACAGTTCCGTACTATTCCATACTATTTCGTACGACGTCCTTTTGGTATGTTCACTATGTCACAAATGTTCCTCAAATAATCCCTGCCAACGGTAGTCCCTAGATTTTCACGCATTCATCGATCTCGAAGCTCAACTTGGGCTTTGGGACCATATAAGAATTACCAAACACAAAATGATTACCAAGATATTCGATATTAACAAAGGAGCAAAAGCCTCCTTAAATAAGATTACAAACGCTTTATCCGAAAAGGATAATAGTGACAACTAAGAGAATAAAACTAACAACTAAAAAGAATAAAGAATATTCCTAAAGTCTATCCTAAAAGCTAATTGACCATTATAAATAAAACATTACTTTAATATTCCCTCTGTGCTTGAGTGTGATGCTTATGGTGAAGAGATTGATGCAATATTGATGGAGAATAAGCATCCAATTGCTTTTGAGAGTTGCAAACTCAAAGATTGTGAAAGAGGGTTCTCAATCTATGACAAGATGTTGGCCATTTTGCACGCATTGGCCAAGTTCAGACAATATTTGGTGGGTAGTAGATTTGTGGTTAAAACAAACCACAATAGTTTGAAGTATTTCCTTAATCAGAAAGATCTCAATGATAGGCAACAAAAGTGGGTTAGTAAGTTTCAACCTTACGATTTTGAAATTGAATATGTCAAAGGAAAAACAAATATAGTTGTTGATGCTTTGTCACGAAAACCCACTTTGTGTTCCATGGCTGAAATTTTCGCTGACTGGAAGATTCACATTATTTGTGAATACTCTAAGAATGGCTGATATTTTGGAAGGAAAAATGCAAGATGACATATATCAAGTGGTAAATGACCTCATACTCTACAAGAATAGATCATTCCTTGTTCTTGAATCAAAGATGAAAGAGAAGATTCTTAATGCAGTTCATGATACCCCCTTGCTTGGTCATCCGGGATATTACAAGACCTACAAGCAGATTAGAGAGAGGTTTTCTTGGAAAGGACTCAAAGATGATGTCCTCAAACATGTTAGAGAATGTTTAGTTTGCCAACAAAATAAGGTGGAGCAAACTTTTCTAGCAAGCCTCTTGTAGCCCTTACCAATTCCAAAGCAAAAATAGGAGAGCATTTCCATGGATTTCATCACTGGACCTCCACGAGTTCAAGGTAAGGATTGCATATATGTTGTAGTTGATAGGCTCACAAAATATGCACATTTCTTTGCAATTTCTGTTGAGTTCAAAGCACCTCAAGTAGCTGTTTTGTTTTTCAAATAAGTGTTTAGACTTCACATATTGCCAAAGAATAATGTGAGCAATAGGGACAGCAGGTTCCTTAGTATGTTTTGGTAAAAACTCTTCTGGTTGACTGGTATGGAATTAACTCCTAGCACAAGTTACCATCCACTAATTGATGGGCAAACAGAGATTGTCAATAAGTGGGTTGAAGGTTATTTGAGAAATTATGTCGCGGGACAATAAAAGGCATGGATTAATTGGCTCTATTTGGGAGAGCACTGTTACAATACTACTCATCACGTGTCCATTGGTATGACTCCTTTCAAAGCACTATATGGTTATGATGTCTTATCTTTTGTGGATTTGATTTTTTCTGACAACGGGGTGCCAAGAGCAAAGAACATGGTTCGGCAAAGTCAAGAGATCAAAATCAACAAAAGATGTATGTTGATCGACATAGATTGGAAAGAATTTTTGAAGTGGGTGACATGGTTTATTTAAGATTGCAGCCTTATAGGCAATCTTCCCTCAAGAAGAGTGGAGTTGAAAAGCTCAAACTGCGTTTCTATGGTCCATATAAGGTATTGCAAAGGATTGGTGAGATTGCCTATGAATTGGAGTTGCCAGAACAAAGCACAATTCATAATGTGTTTCATGTTTCGTGCCTCAAAAAGGCACTTGTGTAGCATATCACTCCCTCAGCAAAGTTGCCTCCACTTGATGATGAAGGCAAGTTGATTTTGATTCCCGAAACTATTATGAATGTGCAAGAAAAGAAGTTGAGGAATAAAACCATTTCAAAGTACTTGATCCGTTGGAAGGATCTTTCACCAGAAGATGCTACATGGGAAGGGGAGCAAATTCTGCAGCATCCAAACTTGCCATTGCTTGAGGGCAAGCAATTTTGGGAAGGGAGGATTGTCATGTCCCCTTCTCAAGCATAAGTTTTCCAAAACCCTTAGCCTATCTCTTTATTTTTCCCGTAGGCTAAAAGGGGTGGAATCGGGGAAATATTCTTAGTAATTAAAATTAAGTTGTCTGAAAAGTAACTTTAGGTCATATTTTAAAAGGGACAACTTCTGTTTTATTATTATAAAGCTTGTTTTAAATTAAAAAGTGAGTTTATAAAGTGACATTAGGGATGGGGTCCAAATGGAATATCATTTTATAAGGATTCAAAAGTCACTTTTTAAAATATTAAGTTTGGGGAAAAAGTGATTTTTCAAAAAAAGCAATGAAAAAAGCAAAAAAGTGCTTTTTCAAAAAACAACGAAACAGCAAAAGTGTTTTTTTGAAAAAGCAACGAAAAAGCTATAAAAGGAGATTTTGTCTTCAGAAAAGAGTTATTGCTTATTCATTTCATTGCTCTAATGAAAAAATGTGAGTTCTCTCTATTTGCCTGATGACAAAAACCTTTGGTGAATCAATTTTGGGGATGAAAACCCTGCTAGCCGGTTTGAGTGGTTTCATCCAAAAATCACCTATGAGCTGAATAGTGGAGTTTGATTTCCAATTTCCCAGTTTATTTCTATTATGGAGATTTTTTATGTGTTATGAGTAGTGGGTAGATGTGAAGTTTGTCTTTGTGCTGATTTTGTTGGTCATGAAGGAAAGTACAGGCCGTACTATCCCAAAACCAGACCACACCTTTGTTGCTGTTGATTTTAGCATGTGTTGAGCCATACTTGCATAGTACAAGGCATACCTATTGCTGAGTTCACTTATTATTGGCTGCACTGATTTTTTATTCCATTGTTGTTGCTTTTGCTAGCCGTACAAGAGGTATTGCTGAGTTCACTTATTATTGGCTGCACTGATTTTTTATTCCATTGTTGTTGCTTTTGCTAGCCGTACAAGAGGTATTTGGAGGACATGTGAATGAAGGACTGAATCGCTGAAGATTTTATGCCCAAAAACCATTAAAATGTCGGTCGTACAAATGGAAGGTACTGTTGTACCTCATTTCTGGTAATCTATATTTTTCTTGTGTGATAAGGAAGGTCATATTGCTGCCTAGGAAGACCGTACAGGTCTGGTTTTGGTCTGCAGCAAGGGAAGTTGAATTCTAGCAGACATACATGTTAATTTGAGGTTGTACAAGTGGGTTTGCTGGTCGTACAGTTCAGGTTTTCAATGTTTCTACAGAGAATGGTGATCAATTTCAGTTTTGAGGATTGTTTTTAGTCCTTTGGGCAGCCTTGTCAGCAAATTGGGTTGTGATTCAGAGTGCTCCAACTTGCCTATCCCATGTGAGCTGATTTTCACTTGATTTTCTGAATATTATACACTAATCTTTGTGTTGCAGCAGTGTGGTTGTCTGATTTGAATAATATGTCAGTGTGTTGCAGTTCATTTCATTTCAATAATTATCGTCAATAGTTCATACTTCATATCTTTGTAATTCTGGATGGTAATACCGCCAGAAAGTGATGCATGCATGTTTATCATATTGTAAAACTAGATGGTTTACTACTAGTTAGTTGCATCTTCATAGCCCGTTTTAGCATGGATCAAGGTTGCTAGCAATCAGCCAATTTGGCTTGATCAGACTTGAAGGAATCTACCAGTGGCTTTGCATCCAAACATACTTATCTGCTGAAGAGGTGTCAATTTGGGTCAGCTTTGCTTCATGTATGCTTTCGGTCGGCTTGCCGCCTTTTACATTTCAGCAATGCATTCAATAGTTAGAGTGTGTGATTCAAACACTGTATGCTCTCACCTTGCCCACCTTGAGATCTGGGTGATCAGAAAGTGCAAGGACTTGCATTTGCATCTCTCTATTGTAAAAATTTCAAAACAAAAATAGTTTGGGTTATTATAGGCTGCCTTGAGGCACATGTTTCTTAGTGAGTAGTGGTCTCAATCTTCATATACTAAGACCACTATAGGAGTTGATGTGGTTGAGTGGATTTTCAATGAGCAAAACTTCTAGCTTCCAAGAAAGGAGATTGTAGATGTAAATTCATATTTTGTTTCTATTTTTGTTCATTTTACTTGTTTATCATTTATAGTACTTTTATTTGTTTATAATTTTATGTTCCCTTCTTTAATCCATTATCCAACTACTTATTATGTTAATGTTTAATTGTAGTTCACAGAGCCTTTAGTTGTCCTCCTTAGTGTTGTTGATGAAGAGAAGCCTGCGATGGGATATGTGTATGAGTGCATGGATAGGGCCAAGGAGGCTACCAAATCTATGGCGGGCTTGAGGAGAAATATCATCTGATATGGGATATCATCGATCAATGATGGCACCATCAACTTCACAGGCCCTCATATGCAATTGCTTATTTCTTAAATCCAACGTTCCTATTCCGCTAGGATTTCAAAGCCAATGAGGAGGTTTTGAGTGGGCTCTACACAGACATAGAGTGGATGGTACTTGATCCTCAACTTGGAGCGAAGATCATCTTTGAGATTGAGATCTTCAAACTTGCGCAAGGGGACGTCTTTGTTGTGCAAGGGAACCTCTTTGTGCGAGATATACGTAAAGCAACTTGAACAATATTACAGCCAAAAAAAAAAATTATTGAGGGCATACTTTAAGTTTAAAACTATGAAGTTGAACAATGAGATTAATTTCTTTTTTTGTCATTTTACATGCATGGTGGGAGAGGTTTGGTGCTGAGGTGTCAAATCTTCAAAGGAATGCCATATGTGTCTTAAGCCAAACATGTAGCGCTTTGGGATGCGAGCATAATTGGAGTATGTTTGAGCACATACACTCCAAAAGGTGCAACAAATTGTCGATGCAAAAGTTCAATGATCTTATTTATGTTCATTACAACATTTGCCTTTGTCAAAAGCAAATCTTAGGCTCTAACTTACCCCCCATCACATTAGAGGAGCTTGATCCACAATCAAAGTGGATCACCAAGGCTAAGGATCTTGTCTTTAGTAAGAACAACCTTGCATAGGTTGATTAGGTTGATCTTGAAGTAGAGGTAGTACCCATGGCAGAGGAGAAGGAGAAAGCACAAGCAGATCCCTTGGATGTTTGTGGTTGACAAACAAGCAAATATCATGGTTGCATCATCATTGAGGACCTATCTCAAATGCTAGTGTAGGACTAACCATAGAGCTACAAATGTTGGGTCGAGTGATGAAAACTCCTCCCAGCCATAGTTATACTTTTGATTTTTTGTTGTCATGCCATGGATTTCATAATCCATGAGTTTTGTATACCTAAAACACTTGATAATATTTATATATTTAAAAATGTTGTTTCCTTCAACTCAAATCTGCTTTTGTACTCATTTGATCAATATATACTTGTGTGTGTGATCAAAGTAGCTTATATTTGATTATGTCCTTAAAGTTGATTTAGTGAAGGGTGCATAATAAAAGGTTGAAATCCTTAAAAAATCTCTATTATTCATGGTTTTTTCAATTTGTCGAGTCTTTGCCAAGTCTGAGTGCCGAGTCTTGTAACTATGCATAATATATCATGAAGTTGCATTTATACAAAAATAAGAGCAGATTTAGATAAGAACTCAATCTCTTGAAATAGAATGATTTTCCCAAAGCCTATCTAGACAAAATCAAAAAAGAGAGCAAGCTAATCCAAGAGTTATCTAAAAAGAATATTTAGAAATAAAATGCATAATAGAAATACTATCCACCAAAGCAAGATGAATATAACCTAGGGTGTAATAATGTATGATTTACATCAACTCTTCCCTTAAGCAACTTAGGTGGGTGAAAATGATAGGTCCCGACAACTATGTCGTGTTAGGTACCCATGTACAAAAATGTATCCCCCAAAAAGAGATGCCCCCCAAAGAAGTAAAAGATTATGAGCACACACTTATACTGAGAGGGGCGGGTGAATCAGTATAAGACAATCTTTTTACTTTTTCAAATTAACAACCACAATAATATCAATCACACAACATTTAAGAACACAAGATTTACATGGAAACCCTTTCGGGAGAAAACCACGGCAAATGATTGCTTATATAAAATTCTCTTACAAACTTTATAGGCACCAACCTACAGGAGACACCAATCCCCGTTAATCTTTGTAGGCACCAACCCACTGGAGACACCAATCCCCACTGCTAAGCACCAACTTAGCAAGAGACACCAATCTCTTCTTTTGGTGGGCACCGACCTCCAACAAAACTAGGTTCCACCTTCTGAATGTTGCTTCTTCCACGGATGACGGTCAATTCAATCTTCTTCATAAAAGTCTTCTTCTTATTCATTCCATAATTGCCTTTTTCTTATTTCAACATATATACTCTCCTTCACAAATCAGCATATACTCTCCTCAAATCTCCATATATTCTCACTCGTGCATGCTCCATGATTGATTTATCTTTCATTGATTTCTCCTCCTTGAATGATCTCTATATTTATCTTATATCTTAATTTTCTCCACACATATATCTTCTTGAATGATCTTCCCTTTTTATGTATATCTTCATTTCTCCACTTGCACTCATTCACAAATCTGCTTGCATTTCTTTTACTTATGTTTCTGCTCTAAGTCTGCTCAAATTCACATGAATATCATCGCAAAAACTTACATCTTTAACCTTCACCTTATGTTCTTTTTATACCACTTCACATGCCTCTTCATGAAGGGAGGCAATCTCTTCCAAAAGGGACGACTTCATGGAGAGTGGCATCAATTCAAGGAGCAGCAATCCTCTTAAAAGTAGGCCTTAATAATTAAATTAAATTTATTTTGCTTTCCTCAAGGGAGGCGACTAAGAAGGGGGGTCGGCCTCAAACAAGTTTTATTTATTTTTAATTCTCCTATAATAGGCGACTACTCCAAGGGATGTGTCTTGTTCAAAGAAGCACCTATTCAAATGTGGTGACCCCTCAAAAGGGGTTGGCCATGAATCATGATTAAGGATATCTCTATTTGTAAACCAAATCCAGCGCTGCCATTAATGAAGTCAGCCATCCTTAGCCATCCTTTGATGATCTTAATGAAGCGATTTGTGGCCTTTGGCCTTTGATGATTTTCCTCTTCCTTTCTTTGACAATAATGACTTTCCTTTGACATCAATGACAACAATTTTCCAACAAAAAAGAGAAGACGCATCCTGCCCGCCTCCACTCCCGCCCTCCCCCCTCCCCCCCCCCCCCAAAGAAAAGAGAGAAAACCCTTGAAGGAACTACTTCCCCCATGCTATAGAAGATAAAGAAAGGTCGAAGCAAATAGTCTCGTAACGAGTGCTATAGTAGGTCCCCAACATCGAGCAATGCATCTCCCTTTAGAAAGAAATAACCCTCATGATAAAAATATGTTGATTTTCCACTCTAATAATAGAATGAAGAGAAACAAGATGAAGATCTCTAGAAAATGTTCATATTTCCCCATGTCTATCCTGAAATGTGACTAAATCTAATCAATAGATTCAAGTACAACTACAAGATGTGTTTTCATGAAAGCATGTAGAAGTGAAGGAAAGTGAACATAAGGGTTTATATGTACCCTCATTACATTCAAAGAAGATTAACCTTTCGTAGAGATATCATCAAAAAGGAGAACAATGTCCTCGATAATGTTGTCAAAATGCCAAAGGTATATATCCCAATGAGGTGGAGCATGTAGACATGTATGAACTTGTTGAAGAGAGTCATCGGAAGCATTAAAAGAAGCCCTGAGCTCTGTAGAAGCATTAAAAGAAAAAGGAATCTTTATAAGTAGTGTTTACAACTTCTAATGAATAAAGGTCAACTGAGGAGTCATCACAAATAGATTGAAGTTCTAATGGATCTCCAAACAAGTTATCACAAATATATGGAATCAAAAAGACATGATGTTTCCACAATCCATTATAGCTATATAAAGAGCTTCTAGTAGAAAACTATGTTCAAGCTTTTGAATCAACATCTTAAATCACACTCCATGATCTCATTTCCTCATCCTGACGATGGATCACAGAGTGTGATCTGAAACGTCAATCCATGAGCTCAAACATAGTTTTCTACCAGAAGCTCTATATATAAATTTATGGAAGTCATAATGGATCTCCACACAACCAGTGAAGAGCAGACCAACCAATAAAAGCATACTCTAAGTACTCCATGTGATGTAAGAACTTCTTAGAAACAATGAGACATACATGTCCGTAGACTTTGTCATTGTTGTTAAATAATTCATTGTTCTAGAAAATATCACTTGGCTTGAGAATGAGATCAAGGAGAGGGTAGAAGAGACTCCTTGAGGCAGTGATCTTACATATATTCTTGCCATGACTGATAGTTCTAGTGATTTAGAATAACTACAAATTTTAGAAGTTTACATTTATAAACCTATGATGGAAACTGTAATGTCCCCTTTTGTAAATGCCCTAGTTTTTGCCCTAAATTCACAATTCAACGCAAAGCAAGAAATGAAATAGAGTTAGCAATATCATTTACCAATTTAAATTGTTGAACAAGCTAGATCCTGGTTAAGACCCTGCAATCATGTTAGATAATCATTGAAAGCATAATCCATAAAATAGATCTTTCCTACTAGGGTTAGGAACATTATCTCAATCATATGATGTACCTAATTCATTAATGGAATCCGACCAAAAAGGTTTAGGATAAGGGGGTATGATAGGGTGCCTGAAGCAATCCTCTACCCTAGGCCCAAGAGCGGATATACCATCCCTCTTGGCCATCATGTGGCCCTTGCCATCCATATAAGGGGGTGTACCTAGTGAGGTGTCCTATAGCCATTCCCCCTCATCTTACCACCCTTATTCTCCTCCCTATGTTTGGGACTCCTTAACCCAATAGCCAACTATGGCAGAGGTTTAAGGGGAAACTACAATAGGGTCTCCGGAGTATCCTTCCCTTCTAAGCCCAAGGGCAGGCCATACCTTGCGCCCCCTTGGCCTCATGGAACTATCAATCTTCCACCATGAGGTGGTGTGCTTAGAAGAGGACCATCCAACCCCTTCCTTGTATTTCCTCATTATTCAGCATTTAAACAAATATATGAGGAATCCAGTTTGATCAACAATTACATCAATAAACATATCTAGATTCATAAGAGATTATACATTAATAAATATATCATTATACACAACAATCATGATAGAGCATACATATCCTTCATATGCGAGTAATTATGCATAATTAATAATGAGTTCAATACATATATTAACAAGCACAAAGTATACACGTCATACACGAAGCATACACATCATACACGGAGCAAACATATAATTATTTCAGGATTCTTATATGACTTCCTTCCAATGAAGATAACCTCCTTGATTGCTAATTGATATCTCAAATATTTGCTGATTTGATTGATTCAATAATAGAATTATAGAACGATAGAATGATAGAATAATAGAATAATCGAATGATAGAATGATAGAATAATCGAATGACAGAATGATAGAATGATAGAATAATAGAAGGATAGAATAATCAAGTGATAGAATGATACATTGATAGAAGAGTAGAAGGATAGAATAAAATGATGATATAATAATAGAATGATAGATATAACGATAGAAGAATAGAGTAAAGGAATGATATAATAATTGAATAACAGAATGATGGGACAATAGATTTATAGAATGGCTACAATAATTAATTCTCTGCATATATTTATCATTGCTGGTATAAATTCCTGTCTTCTGTAACTGTCAGTGCTGTTTGGCTTCCTTGTTTATTTATTTCTGAGTATGCCTACTTGATTCCTTTTATGTATTTCTACACTAAATTCTCAGAAGTAAATCATTTTAATTCCTTTTTTCTGCCCCCCTTCATTCACGTATCTTCCACTTCTTATATCATTCCAACAAAGGCATACATTATGAATGGACGTGTTTCTTCATAAAGAGACCACCTTTCAAAACAAATCGTTCCTCTTCATAACAAAATTACTGCACTTCAAAATAATATTTATCCTCATAAAATAGATCGCTGCAACCTCATATCTAATCGCTGCCTTCCATAATAAATAATCGTTGCATTTGTTATTTATAAATCACACCTATGTTGGAAACTTGCTGGTGTTGTCATTGATGTCAACCTCTAACAGGTAGTTCACTTGGTTTCCAAGTGCTTTTGAGAAAATTTGAAGAAGGTGTGCAGTGTGACAGAGTTGTGCTCAGTGTTGTACTCCGCATTTCTTCCTAGTTGAAGATATGTTTGTGCGGTTTGGAAGTGTTGATCAGAGGTGTTAAGAGGTGTTACGTCCAAAATTTGAGGTTTTGGATCGTGCGGCAGTAGAAGATGTGTTTGACAGAGTGTTTGCCTATGTAGAAAACTGTCTGGGAGAAATGAGATTGCTCCGCATTTCTCCGCATTGAGGTTTCTTGTTATGCGGATCTGGGGATGTGCTTCTACAGTCTATATCTACCTTTCCTTGAAGTTTCCAGCGTTCGGTTGCTCCGCAAGATCTGTTCTTGTGTTGGTGTCCAGTGGTAGTGGATCCTGACGTGCATAATGAAGATATTCTTTGTGTCAGATGATTGTGGCAGTGTTGCAGAGATTTCTGATGATGTTGAATGTTGTGGAAAGGTGTGTGGATGTTGTGGAGTGTCTCTCTGTGGTCCGCATGATGTGTTTGGACTTGGAGAAGCGTGGATGTGGTTGTTAGCTCAGGTTTGGCCGACCTGGCTTGTTGGCACCATTTGCGAAGGTGCCTCGTGGATTGTAAATGTGATGAGCAGCTTGATGATACAGATTTGAATCCTAGTTAACCCTTGGCATGGTCCACTTTCACTTCTTTCCACCACGGAAGTGTTTAGTGCCGACCTAATTGGTGTTGCATGTTTGAGGTGTACATGCTTCATTAGGACCGACCTAATTGAGATAGGTCTTGGTTGTGAATGGTATAAATGCAAGATAAAGTTGTGTGGAGCAATGTAGAGAAGATGTTGCGAATGTGAATCAAGGGTAGTGAGTTGTGTGCGATCTTAAATGCTTATGACTCCGAAATGCAGTGAGCATCCATGTGCTTGAAGTTGCTGGAGATAGTGAGCCAAAGGTTGCGGATAGCAAGAAGTTGCAGTGGTGGATCTCTCCTGTTGCTCTAAGATAGTGAATCTCTTTGTAATAGTTTTCTTCTATTCTTCTCTCTTTTGGACAGTGAGTCCTTCTGGGCAGTGAGCCCTTGGCAATGAGCCTTTCTTTTGGGTAGTGAGCCTGTTTGATTTCGGTGTTGTTATTCATATATATATGTGAGTTAATCCTCACCGTGGTTTTTCCCTTCTTGGGTTTTCCACAAAAATCTGGTGTTCTCGTGTGTTTGGATGTGTTTGCATTGATGCTTCATATGTTTACATTATGTTAATGCATAATAAGAGGTTGATGTTTGGAATTGCTTTGAGGGTTTAATGTTTTAATAGACAACTGATTCACCCCCCCCCCCCTCCCTCTCAGTTGCCCTGTGCTTTCTAACAACCTATTTGTCTTAAATAAGACCTTTGTTTTATTCCATAGTGGACGCTCCATTAGAGGGAAGTCGGCTAGTATTTTGAGTTGGCCTTAAACCTTTGTGCTTTGAATTTTATTTAAGCACTAAGTTAAAATGAAGTCTGCCATTATTTGAGGTCGGCCATACTTATAGCACTTGTTTTTATTTTAACTTTAAATCTTTTATTTAAATTTTGATTTTCTACTTTGGGAGTCAGCCTTCAGTTGAGGAGTTGGCTATCTTTTAATCCTTTAACTAAGGAAGTTGGCCAGCATAAAAAAAATGGAATATTTCATGGGACATAACAGAAAGCCACCCAAAATATGAGGAACTTTATTTCAGTTCGAGATTACACAAACCCCTTTAATATAAATTTGCAACTTGTACATCAAAAGTTCTATAGCACCAAGAAAAGTATTCACTATACTGAATTAGAATACGAACAAACAAATGTTATCAATGTGACGTCGCAAAGAAAATTATGCACTTTAAAAATAGCACTCAAAAAAGAGTTTGTATGAGCCCAAACAAACCTCTGGAAGTTCCAAAAATGAGAACCATTCAGCAAGAATCTGATAAAACTGCAAATTCTGAAAAATGGGAGCACAAATCAAAAAACATAATAATACCACTACATAGTCACCAAAAAAACAACCAAGGTAGAAAAAAATTGACCCCAATCGAAATCCAAATGACTGAGAATAAGCCTTCTGAATTTTAGGTGTCAAATCAAAATGCAAATCCCAGCAGACAAAGAACACTCAAGCAAATGATGACTTCGTTAACATGTACAAACAACTGATGTGGCAGGTCATATGGTGAACATTTAGTTGATGCATGCGGATCTAACATGACTGTTGCTTGTGCAGGTTTGGATCTAACGTGGCTGCTGATTGTACAGATCAGCGCTTGCATAGGTGCAAAAAACTCTCGCCTCATAGAACATGTCATATGGATTCCAGCACATAGAGGTAAAAAAGTTTGGGGGCCTAGTCAAAGTTCTTGGATTTCAACAATTTGACAGGCCTTCCTAACGTTTTTGGGTTTTTATGAATGCAATGGCACAGTCTTTCTTCCCTGGAGGCTTCCTGCAAAAGCTGACTTCCAGATAACATAATAACAACACTCTAAACCTTGTAGGAAGAAACAACTTTATTTTGCACAAATAAATAGAGTAAGCATAATCTAACTTGCAGAATTAAATCTAATTTAAGAGTAATGCAAAAAGAAAGACTAATACACACATGAAAGAATAAATGAACAGAGAACTATCTTATTCATCAAACTGAGCTTAAACTGAGCTACCATAAATTGCAAGAAAGTTGTGTTCTATAGAAAATACAATAAGAGATGAGGATAAGAACTCGGTTTCCTGAAATAGACTGTTTTTCCCAAAGCCTATATAGAGAAAATCAGAAAGCAAGTTAATCCTAAGATTATATAAATGGAATATCTAGAAATAAAATGCATAATAGAAATAATCTCCACTTCAGCAAGATAAATATAACCTAAAGTGTATTAATGTATGATTTACTCCAACACAATTAATTTCTTTGGTCATTCATGACCATTAATATAATTTTTTTCTTTCAAGCCATGTGGTACTATTGGTTCCATTTTCTGACACAGAGACCCAAAAAATTGATTGTGGGATATCCAAAGTTGGCTAAAAGGTCTTAGTTAAAGGTCCTTGACTCAAGCACCTCTACTTGAAATCAAGTCATTCATGGGCATGAGGAGACGTCTATCCAAGGAACCTTGGTATCAAAATCGAAAATGTGCATCCCTTATACTGAAGTGATATATTGCCGTGCCCTTGGAGCTACACAAACACCTCCCAAGTAAAACAAAGCAAAAAGTGCTTAAAATAAGGTGCAACGTATCTCTTTTGATAACCTTGGCCGTGTATTTTCCCTCTTACAATTTCTAGCACAATCATGTAAATAACAGGAAAAGGTTCATGAAGAAATTTTCCTTATAGCCATGATAATCTTGGTCGGTACCTTTTTCTACCAGGATTCTACAATTTCAGAATTTCATCCCTCAATTTTGAACTAGCTTCCACCAAGATTTTAAGTTTTTAAATTTAGAATCACCTTGGTCTGTGTTCCATGAGAATTTTCAGGCCTTGTCATCTTCTCAATTTTCCTTGACTTTGTGAGTTGAAATTTTCTAACAAGCATGCAATCAAGGTTTGTCTCTGCAGCACACCGTGTATTCCATAATATCCTGAACTCCCAACTAAGAAGCCCTGCTCTTAAATTTAGCCAGAATGGTACAATATGGTTATAAATTTTTGGTAAGTATATTGTTTCCCACTCGTCTATGAACTCAACTTTGAATCAAGGCCATGTTCTCTAACAACATTTCTCTGAGGTCTGAAGCTTAAACTGCATTTCATGACAGCTAATTATCATTTTGTCCCAGGTAAGTACAGCTGAGTGCTCCATTTCTTGTTTGGATTAGAAGAAGAGTATAACCGCTATAAAACCATAATAAAAGGTGTTGTAATGGGATTAACCTGGTAAATTCCAGTGGACAGGGTCCGCCAAATAGGTGGAATAAAGTATGTTATAGAAGAAGCTAGTGTAAGCAACAAATCAGAAAGCAGAGGAAACTTATGTTCATTCACACAGAGAGAGCAGTGTTGCCATCAGGAACATAACAAAAATTGTATAATATAAAAATATGTACATGGCAAATATCTGCAGAATGTGAATCGCTTTCCTTCAGTGTATGCACCCTTAGTAGGGGGCAATCACAATGCATTGATTGAGACAGTATTAGTGGTTTCCAGTTAACCTGTAGGACAAGTTTAAAAGGTACCGGTTGTCATTGTCCACAATGTCTTGAACTCTATTGTATTCTCTATTGAAGGAGCCTATAGAGTTTATCCATCTTTAAAAATAGTTGTACGGTGAAACCCTACCTTAATATTTAATATGTTATATCTCTTACTAAACCGTTAAGCAAATATATTCTATTCTACTACTTTTGTTTTTCGGGTATTGGTTCAGGATATGTATATTGTAGTCAATTCAAACTGTACTACTTTAGTATTTTGGTTCTTAACAGCCATATCTACAGTTTCATTCTCTAGATCAGAGTTTATTGTGCATAGCTACTTTAACATGGTTATAAATATTATAACAAATTAGGAAGATAATAATCACTCTGACCTTCTTGGTCTCTACAAATCAGATTACAGTTATTTTAAAAAATTGCAAGCAAGTGCTAGTGGGTTGACAAGATCACACGATTGGATTATTGTCATGCCTCTGTAAAACCCACCATGCCTAACACGGTACACAAATGGCACATGAAATATACGCTCTCTATTGGATGGATAAGATCACCAAAAAGTGCTCTATTTATTTTTTCCTCTTTTTCTGTCCTAGCGTTCTAAAGTTCCTTACCATGGAGAAACAAACTAATGATCCTCGTGTGGCATGCAATAGTTATTTACCATGGATAAACAATCCAATGCTCCGAATGTGGCTCTCAATAGTTTCTTCCCACAAAGAAACAATCCAATGTTCCTCAAGTAGTGCATGATACTTCCTTACCGCAGAGAACAATCCAGTGTTCATCGTGTGAGGGGTGATAGTTCCTTACCATGGAGAAACAACCTAATGCTCCTCGTCTGAGGCATGATAATCCCCTAGCACAGAGAAATAATCCAATGCTCCTCATGGGGCACATGACGAAAACTAAACATCAGGGTAACTTTCACCTAAGCCCAACTAAGCTTTGACCCATGCAGGGCTGCTCATTACTCCACCTTATCCCAAAAGTTAATAGTGCAAACTAAGTGATCTTACACTAAAATATTATACTGCCTATCAGTTCCCCATCTCCTCACAGTCACCGTGCTTAATTCAAATACCATTCATAGGGCCGTGGGGATACTTTTAGGCATCCCCATTTCAGGTCATCCCTGCAAGATTGCTTGGTGGAACATAGTTCTTTTAGAAAGACAAGTTTGGATAATTTGAAACCTACCTTGAGCATTTCTTCTCTGGAGACAAAGGAGTGAGCAATGGTGTTCAGACTGTCCTGGAGAACCTCTGTCACAACAGCTGTTATTGCTTCTGCTTGTTTCTGTGTCATGCCCTCTCCCTCCAACCTCTTTACCTTCAAATTTTGTAAAAGAAAAAAAAAATTAACAATGCGTATACAACAAGACCCACTGAAATAAATTAAACATTCATAGGATGAGATAACAGAAGATAGTTTGAAGAAGCAAAGAATGATACTAACTGGACCATACCAGGGCCATGGTGTCGACCAAGCAGGCTCTGTTACCAGGAACCAGCTCTGACATTCGACGAAATCGAAGCCGGCATATTTTCCCAGGGAGAATTCGCGGATGCATAGCTTTTCAAATTCACTTGATTGATCACTTCACTTACTTTCTGTAATGGGTATTTATGATTTGGTTATTGTTCGTGCTCCCCATGTATCTCAGCAATAGGTAGGCGATATTTTATATTTTCGACTACAGTCTGGAGTATGTTGGTTATTCGTAATAGACGTGCTTTTGGGGTTATGTATCTTTGATTTTGTTTTGTTTTGTTTTAATTTTAAATTTTTATGCTTTTCAGTGGTATTTTTGTTTGTTTATAATCAATACATAACTTTCTTTTCTTTTCTAACAAGTGTAATAATGAAACTTATCTTTATAGTATTGTAATAATGAAACTTGTCATCTAATTAGAAAATAATTAAGTTTAGAACAATTATAATTGCATTAAAGAAGCCTAAACCTTATTATTAGTCCCTGTCATAGGCAAGATTACTTATGCATTCATTTGATGCAATTATGTCAATTCAGTTGACCAATGAGAATTAAGTACTAAATTCATTTGGCAAATTCCTAAAGTTGAAAGTTAATTTTTTTATTTAATGATTTAATAAATGCAATTTATATGTTGTGCTATTGGTCAATTGGATGAACAGTAATGGTGAAAAATGGAATTTTTTATTTTTTAATTATATTAAAATTCAGTTGACCAATGAGCATTGAGTTTTAAACTCATTTGGCAAGATCACTATAGTTAAATTAATCTACCTTTCAAGTACCAAGTTGGCATTGTGACAGAGTACTGGAAACTAGGTGACAATTCATCGCATTTGGGCGAAGCGTGCTCCATTATGACGCTGCTATAGAGAGTCGTCAGCCGTTCACATTCGCCGACCACTTATGTTCCCCTGTTCTGCCCTCAACTTTCAAGCAAACACTTGATATTTCTTTTACCTTTATGCGTGCGATTGTCCGATTGTCACGCCCTCCTTGTTGGTTTATTTATTATTTTACTCAATTGTAGATTTTATTTCTTTCCACTTCAATTTCACCTAAAATTTAACATTTCTGACCTCAACAACGCTAGAGCATAAAAAGACATTGAAATTTAGCAATCCAATATATGTGTAGATCCAATTGCGGTAGGAGGCAAGGAAGAAGAAAGGGCAGAGGAGGAGGATGTGGTAGTAGTATACAAAACCAAGTTAGTGCAGTTTTTAGGGCGATCCATTCCCATTATTCTTCAAAACGACAACGAGCCTTGCCCTCTCTTAGCAATATGTGAGTTTCATTCCATAAACCCTAACACTTTCCTTCTTTCATTTCTTTCAATTACAAATTTGTCTTCAATTTCGCCTTTCTTCCACCATACACTCTCTATCATTTGGAAAATATTTCCTCCATTTATACACTTATTGAAAAATATTTTCCATCTTTGATTCTTTTTACTTCTGGTTTCTTCCCAGAGTTCTTTGATCAAATAAAATTGCGGATTTATGATTTGGCTACTCTTCCACTCCCAATTTATAGTTTTGGGAATATCTTCACCACAAAATGTATATTTTACTGAACAGTTCATCAAATTAATTGTGTAAATTTGTTCTGCATCAATGTTTTAGATTGATTATTATTTTATTTTACCCTGATAATATATTACTAAATATAATTTAAAACGCAAATGCCCAATAAATGAACTGTAAAAAATTTACAAACTCTGAAAAAATTCTAGAAATTCTTTTACTCAACTTGATAGACTATAAAAGAAATCATGAGTACTGATAGAGTAGAGTGACGAGATATTGAAAAAAATATAGTTTTAGTTTATACACTAATTTCTCCTACAAGGAGGATACAAAACTTGGTTGATTGATCTAATTTCTCTTGTAAGGAGGATACAAAACTTGGTTGATTGATCTAAACTGGAGGAGTCATGGTGACCATGCCCAACAATCTGTTCTTGGGCATCGGCCAATCGAGCTCCGCAGCTACCAATTGGGTCAACAAAAATGTGGCTGCCTTTTTGCCTAACACCAACATCACTGCCATTGTTGTAGGAAGCGAAGTGCTTACTACGCTTCGCAATGCCGCGCTTGTCCTGGTTCCGACCATGAAGTTTCTTCACGCCGCACTGGTGGCAGGTAATCTAGATGGGCAGGTCAAGGTTTTGAGTCGCCAAGTGAAGGACATGATCGAGGATCCATTCAACTCCTCCTGGAACCATGTCCTAAAACCCATGCTATCACTAACACTTCTGAGTTACCCCACCCACCCGCAAGGATTTTGGCGGTTAAGGGCTTCAGCAGTTGTCAATTCAACAGGAACTAATAAAACCCCTTTTTTATGATATACCTCTCGTGTAGGAGAAAACCATTCACCATATTTTAATATTTTTATTGTCTTTTGCTCCACTGTGGAACCGCACTAAAGTGTGTTGAGCTTCCTGGGAATGCGAGAAGCGACCCCAAATTCACTGCAAGCCAGCATTTGAACTCGATACCCCTACAGTGAAGCGGTAATCACTTGAATTGTCTAATCTAAGCAGCAGCACATTTTCCTTCATTCAATCAGAAAGCCTCGTGCAAGAAGCCTTCGCGCAGTGCATGCGGATTGCTTAGTGTTGTCGTGCAAGACGTAAATTTATTGCTCTCCGCCTGTGCAACCACAAAATTAAAATGCCTACACGCCGAAAGCTATGACACTTCCATTTCTGATGACGGCAGCCAGGGCATAGTAAAGCTTTGAAATCTTTATGCAGAAGAATGCAAAGACATACTGGTGGATCTTCACTTATCTTCCATTTTGAACTCATCAAACCCTACGAATTTAGTTTCTGTCAATTGCTCATTCAAGGACCCCGTCTCGCAGCAAATCCTACAAATTCAAGAAGAGTTTCTATCAATCTTGCGTCCGAAAGACACCATCGGAGCTCTTGTCGCCCTAAATTTGGACATACAAAAGCAACAAATGCATCTTCAAACAGCTCAAGCCATTGACGATGCCAAACTCCTAGCCGATCGTGGCGAGATGTTTGGTGCACAAGAAATCCTCCAAAATGCTAAAGCAAACCTACAAATCTTCGCAACTTCAGCTCAAACCTCTGACTGATCAATCTACCTCTCCCTCGAATCAGAAATCACTGAGCTTCAAGTCATAATGGCCAATAGGGAGACCTACAAACATTCTGGATGGGTGTTTGTTCTTTCTTCTCGTAGCTCTCATTTCAACCAAAGAGCCACAACCCGTAGCAAAAGCTTTGAGAATTACAGCAAAGAATACCAGACGTTGTTAATGGCGGACATGGTTGTCCGCTCACAAAACCTAGCGCAACCTGAACTTATTTCCCCTCCCAATCCGAATGCAAGCTCTAGTGCCTCTACTTGGTGAATAGTTGAAAAGCTTGCCAAGGTTGCCCTCGTGAGAAAGTCCTGCACCAAAGTTACTGCAAGCCCGCATTCAAACTTGATACCCCTTGCGGTGAAGCGATAATCTCTTGAATTGTCTCTCGCAAGCCCGCACATCATTCTCTAGCTCCTTGTAGGGACGTGGGGAAGAGTCTTCTGCTCACCGCAAAGACCACACACCTTCTCACAAACCTCTGCGGGAACGCAGTTATCTTCTGGAATGCTTCCTTCCTCTGCCTACTTGGTCATCTTCTGAGTCTTCAAAAATGAGAAGCATTCAATGTCGAGCATATGATCTTCATCTGGTAAGATACAATCATGATCCAAGCCTAAACCTGATCCAGTTACAGCTTTCAAAAAGAAATAATTCATTAAAATCTAGTTCACCGTTAAGACATTATAATTGCAAATTAGATAATTTTATATTAAATTTATAGTATATAAATAAATATATATACTAATATACATGGTTTATAATATAACAATATAATAATATAATATTAATATAAATTATTTCTATGATTGATTTTAATTTGTTGTTTTGTAACTAATTATAAATTAATATTATAACTATATTATTATAATTAATCATAGATTATTTTAATATTATTTAATATTTAGTTAACTATAGTATATACATATAATATTAATATGTAATATTAACCTATTACTTTGTTTAAATTATTTTCTCATAATATACTAAAACAATATATTGGCACCATGTGTAAATGTCATATGGATATGCATGTCAGTGGTTTTTCATAAGCATAATCTGGAGTACATCATTTTTTGCATTGGCTTGTTAAGGTATTACAAGGATCAATAGATTAAAATCAATCTTTTTGTTTAAATATTATTTAATTAAATTATTTATATTTATTAGGAAATATTTTTAAAATGATGTTTAAATGGAGTTAAATTCATTAATTAGTATTTAAGGGAATGGAAAATTGTCATAATGGAAGTGACTACTGAAATGGAGATAAGACGGTGTATGTGTATGTTATCTAGAAAATTGGGAGTTTGTTTAAGTTAATTGTCGAACTAATTAAAATTACATCATTAAAATAATAATAATAAACCTATAAGTGGAAGTAAATACAAACTAATTAAAAATGAAAAAAAATTCCATAAAATAGAGAATTATGGAGAGAATATAAGGGGAGTGGAGGAGACATTCAAAGGAAGATGGGGGAGAATAAGACCCTCAATCAATTAACCAATAGAAATGTATCTCCTAAATCCAAATCAAATTGTAGATTAAAAAAATTGTTTAATATTTTTGTTTTAAAAAATTACATTTTTAACAAAATTTAATATAAATTTATATAAGAAAAAAATGCTCTTGATTAACTTGTTTAACAAAAAATCAATTACAAGTTAAAGAGTTTTGAACACAATAGTATGTGAAAGCAAGTACTAACTAGTATATTTATATTTAAAAAAATATATCTACAGTACGCCGAGAGATATCTTCCAATTTCTTGGCATTTATAAATTACTTGCAATTAGAATATTTGATATGCTCACATGAGTTAATTTAAAGAGACTATGCTGCAAGACTTTTCATATTCTTCAAACGTAATAAAGATTTCATTCCATAAATGCCCAAGTTTTTCTATTTTTCTATCCATTTGGCTTCCACGAATTTATTTATTTTTTGTTTAACGTGATAAAGATTTCACTCCATAACTGCCCAAGTTTTTCTATTTTTCTATCCATTTGGCTTCCACGAATTTATTTATTTACACATTTTATGAATTTTGTTTACATGGAATCTGAATCTTAATTGTTTAAGGGAATCTAAATCTTTCAGCCCTTGTTGTGAGTGTAGAATGCCTCTCGGCATAATAAAAGAATAAAATTTACAAAATCAAGTTAATCACTAGTTATGTGATTTTGATCACAAATTTGAAACTAAATTTTTTATTGATATTTAAAATATTAATATTAAAATTAATATACATATAAAATAAATAATCATATTAATATTAATATAGAGATTATATTAAATTAAATTAACATAATATAAATACATTACAATGATAATTCAATTTATTTGTATAATCAATAATTTAACATAAATATTATTATTGATATATTATTAATTATATTATTGTATTGATATTTAAATAAGAAATTTATAATTAATATATACAATGAATAAAAATTACATATTAATATAAATATTACACAATATAATATATTAATATTTAGATCAGTATAGTGAACGGGGTTGTGCTTGAATGGCAAAGACCAAAGGTTCTCACGATGGAGATCCAAGTTTGAATCCCCCAAGTAACACGTGGTTTCTATGTGGCTTCTAAGTTGATTAAGTGGGTTAAGTGGATATGTTGATGGGGAGGAGGTCCCCCTTGTGACCTCCAATGCTTATGGATCAATGATAAGGTTCGAATCCCCCAAGTAACATTGGTGGCTTATGTGTGGCTTCTAAGTTGAATTATATATACAATGAATCAAAATTGAGGTCCATACTTGGCTTCTAAGTTGAATATGTTGTTGGAGAGGAGGTCCAATAATATATATACAATTAATCAAAATTGAGGTCCATATGAATCAAAATTGAGGTCCATACTTCCCTCCTAACTGTGTTTTTAATGTTTGTTAAAATCCTCTCATGTAGACTTGGGAAAATTTAAAATTTGTTCAACATGAAAAATTATACTCTGTTTTGATTGGTTTACTCTAGATAGATTAATCACTAGATTAAAAAAACTCATTGCAATAGCATTGTTCGAAGGTAGGTACTAATAAAAAGAAGTGGTATCGAGTGGGATGAGTCCAATGACTAAAACATTGATCTTTTTAAAGGAGTTGAGAGAATATAATACAATAAAATAGAAGGTATTTAATGTTTATGAGACTAAGGATATGTTAAGGGATAATTAATTTATTTATATTAGCTTTTGACATTGTTAATCATTTGTTATTTATTTTGATGATGAATTATCTTACTTTCTCAACTTTCTCCTCTTTAATAGATCATATAAAGAACTTATTATAAAAGTACCCACTCATTTGATTTGGATGTCACTATAAGCTTTACACTCTAAACTAAAGTGTTTCTCTAACAAAATTGCCTCGGTTGTACAAAAGATGCATTCTTTTTCCTCCCATTCTTCTTCTTGTCTCTTCCATCTACTTGTTTCACAACAAAGATAGTGTGGGTTAGTCCTCGATTAAGCTATAAGCATCTTTGATCTCCAATTGATATTTGCCCATACATAAGCTTTTTGGTGATAATTATGTATGGGGCTAAATTCATTAAGTTAATATTTCCTCTTTCTCCCTAACTCCTTTTCCCACATATACTTGGAGAATTTATCCACAACAAATGTCTTTATCTCTTTGTTTTTTTTGTTATTTTTTAGACATGCATTCAAGCTGATGTTCCATTTGTTCACTCATTTGATGTTTTGTTTCGTTCAAGTACTCTTTCTCTCATTCAAAACTTCTTTGGTGACAATCTTAGGTCATCTATTTGCCCCGTCTAGCCATATTTTTAGATATATTCTAAAAGATTAACCATGGTAATTGCCTCAATAAGGAAGGTACATGTTTCTACTAAAAGAACCTCGTGGATACATGAAGATTTTCTTTTGAATTTACCTATGATCAGGTATTTTTGAATCCTCTCTATTTGTCTCTGTTTTGTTTTTGAAGTGTTGATAACCCATAGTTCACACAAATAAAGCACCACCAAAATTATTAATTGCTCGAATAGAATCCAAATAGTTTTCCAGTACCATAACTCAGAATCTTTGCTTATGTTTTGTAATGCAAAAAGTGCTCTCCAACCTCCCAAAGTTCTCTTCCTTCTGCAAGTTTCGCAACTAAGTGGTAGGAAAGGTGTCTCAACCTTACATCTTAATGTTGAGAATGCTAAAATATAATTTCTAGGCTATAGAGGTTATTTTTTGCTACAAAAATTATCAAAATGGGCTTTAATAGGCTGAAGCAAGTTACAATGACATGGAGCTCTCTGGGATCTTCAATTTTTTAAAAATGGGCTCAATCAGCTTCCCAAATCAAAAGTTATGGCCTCCAGAAGTTAGGCCCCCTACATCAAAAATATACGAACATCTATGATGCATAAGAGAGTTGTGAGAGGGAGTTACACATGTTGACCAAGAATATTCACCAACCTATCGCATGTTACTATGACTGTCATAAAGCATCATTGAAGGGTTTGGATGAAAGAAATTGGAGCACCCAAGTTGGGAAGATAACTATGGCATGTTATTATAGATTCATATGACAAGTGTAAGGAATATGTTATATTTAGCATGATGACTCTTCTTGGGATTTGGGCACCACTTTTAGGTGGTATTATCTCATGGTTTTGTGAATCCCTTTTGGTGGTTTCATGTATTTGTTTCTCTATTTATTGGGTGCTTGGATGGAGTTTGCATAGTGTATTTTGTAGGTATTGTTATGTAGTCAATATTACTCTAGATCTGAGTGTTGGTTTTGTCTCCTATGAAGGCTCCTTGCTTGGATTGTATTGTAATTGATATCGTCATTGATTAATACATTGGTTTAGAGTTTGGAGGCTAGGTTTTTCCCCAAAAAAGTTTTCCTAAGATACATCATTGTGTTATGGTGAATGATTTTATTGTATTGTTTCTTTCCTACAAATTATTTTAGATCATATTTTAAGTTCATCTCTCCTTTTAGATTAGTGTATGAAGTGTTTCCACACCCTACCTTCTTTTCAATAAGATTTTTGTTGAAGTTTGTCCCAAGATATTTATACTTTTTTACTTCTTCTATGAATACCCCATTCAAAATAGAAGTTAAGTTGGTTTTTTTCAATTGGAAAAGACCATGATCTTGGTCTTGGTGTTGTTAACTTGCATACCCCACTCCTTGGAAAAGTGATCTAAGGCATTTAAGTGCTCTTGCAATCCTTGGGTGAACCTTGGAATCAAAATGAGATCATCTTCATAAAAAGAAGCCTCACAACATACTCTCCCAAAAGAACACTATATGTTCCTTTGTTGATATGTGCCAAACACAAGGGAAAGGAAGATATGTGTTGTTTCTTTCCTATAAATTATTTTAGATCATATTTAATGTTTATCTCTCCTCTTAGACTATTGTAGGAAGTGTTTTCACACCTTAGCTCCCTTTCACTAAGCTTGTTGAAGGACCTATCCCAAGATATATGTATTTTGTTACTTCTTTTGAGAGTAAGCCATTCAAAATAGAAGTTGAGCTAGTTTTTTTTTTTTAGTTGGAATAGACAATGACCTTGGTCTTAGCGATGTTAACTTGCATACCCCACTCCTTGAAAAAGTGTTGTAAGGCATTTAAATTCTCTTGTGGTCTTTGACTGAACCTTGCAATCAAAATGAGATCGTCATCACACAAAAGAATCCTCACAACATCCTCTCCCAAAAGAACGCCATCCCCTCCTTGATTGATATGTGCCGAGCACAAGTGATACATAGAGGATAATCTACAATTATTTAAGAAAAACTAAATTGCTCAAATAGGATTCCAGATCGTAGAATATAAATTGAATCTTGAAACACAAGATGTGGAACAATTATTACATATTCAAATCGTAAGAGATTAGAAAACAAAACTATTTTTGTTCAATAGTAGACTAGGATATATTACATATGTGTATAATACACAATTAGGCTGAGAATGGAAATTATCATAATCATAAAAGGGGTAATGAATCCAATTTGATTTACCTAGACTATAACAGATTTGATACTATATACTTGAAGCATGTCAACATCCACTATTATTTGCTTACTAAAAGGTCAAATGGTTGATTATATAAAGAACATTATAGAAAAGTGGTTACAAACAATTCAACTTTTATAGTGGTTGATGGATCACCTTCTTGTAGGTGTGATAGTCAATCTTCCAACATTAATGTTTTGGCTTCTGTTAGTTAAAATTTCACTTTTACAATCTTTAGGCAAGGTTATGTGTATGTGACATGTGTGCAAGGATGGAGAGTATGTGGAGGTTTTTGTGCATGGTATGAATGGTGCCAAAGTGTTGCTAAAGGGGATTAATGATGCCTTGGTTGTCCTTCCTAAGGCCTCAACCTTCAGAGTACATTTGCTTCGACAACTTGGAACCAATTCCCTTGTGTGTTTTTAAAACTAACAAACAAGTAAATTGAATCAAATTTTGATCAATGACAAGGGCTTACCAATGTATCATTTGTCATTATTTGTGCATTACAAGTTGATGAGGCTATGTTTTGTCCTATTTCTCTTGCTTTAGTTTATGCTTTTCAAAGACATTCCCAGACTTTTACATATAATGTCTATGCCTATAATCATCCTTAAGACATTGAAAGCATTAAGATTGGTATATAATATGTTGGTAAATGAATGTGTATGAATTGATGATTGCTCATGAAATATGATAGTATTTTCTGTTAATTTTAATCGCTGTGATGTATAAATATCATGTGATGAACTGACCCCTATGCAGCAAGGACGTGGCTACATTTCATGAAGACCACCTATCAGCTGCAGCAAAGGAGGTTCTCTCATCTACAACAGATGATGCAGTTACCCACAATGAAAGGAAAAGGACTCTGAATTGATTGGGCATGAGTTAGCCATAACTCCTTGCTCTTCGATGGTTATCCTTCGACAATTGACACAGTCATGAATAATGAAGGAAGCTCATATCGTGTTCCATGTTCTAACTCCTGTTATGACTTGTTATGACTGTTTTCATAATGACTAGGAAGAATTATAGTAGGACTTTACTATGTACATCATCTTTTTGGTAGTTTAGTTTCCTATTCCTAGTTTGATTAGTAACAATGTCTTCTCCCTATGTTGTTGGAGAATGGACAATTATGGTATTTATTGCTTAGCAGTTTTGTTCAATTAGGAAAACCCGATCTTGTCTATATATGTTAGATTTCATATACAACAAAGGAGGTTAGGCAGAGATTGCGTTATCAGAGTTATTATTGTATTTTTCTCAGCATTCAATAAAGAAACACATATTTTGAATTTAGTCAATGGTTTAAGTGATATAGTAAAGATCTAGTTAGATTTAGTGGAGATTATAGTCACTCAAGCAAGGGGCACTTGAGGTAACTGTGTCTCTCTTATATGTTCATGTGTTTAGCTTATGTTTATGTGACTAATGCATGTTGTGAGGAGTTTATGTCATGTGGATTAATTAGATATTGATAATATGTATTGTTGGGTTAAGGTGATCACCGACTTAGTTATTAAATTGTTCCCCTGTTTTGATTTACATAGATTGTTTTGATTTACAGCCAACTGAGTAGCGTTAGTTATTTCTTATCAGCATTACTTACTCATAGTACTTGTCAATTCTTGCAAAGTAGAGTTTGTTCCTATGCATAAATTCTAGATTACAATTCAGGAATCCTTGACTATACACATAGTATGGGCACCATCCAAGAAGAATACGATTCCTTGGTTTGACAATTTAAATGTAACACATTAAAGCCAGTAGGTTGCTTGACATAGGATCCGTTGGTCCATTGAGTTGTGTGCATACCTTTTCTGCATCAATGCATTGGTTAATAATGGAGTTTGATATTTTTGGTGCCGTTGTCGGGGATGATGCTAAGGTTTAGAGTTTTTGAGTTCTTTTTTATTCATGCTTGTATTTGCTTTCATAGGATATAAGATTTCTTTTTCAGCAATTAGGATCACTTAGATATTCAATCTATTTCCAAATTATCTACTAACACTGTGCACCTGATCAGATCTATCAGCTTACGCATCATTGCATGCGGCGGCCAAGAGACTAGTTGGGGAGATTTCTTCCATCCAGTTCAACAAAAGAAGGAGAGGACCAATTTGAACCATCCCTTAAGTTGAAGGATGTTGCAGATTTAAAAGACATTGCCACTTGGCATCAAGACACAATGGTGGAAGAAGCAGTAGAAAATCCAACTGAGCTAGTTACCTTTGCATTCCCTATTATAGACTAGGCAAGAGCCGATACCCTGAAGAACATTACTCCTTCGACCCTACCAAACTTTCATGGGTTAATCACTGAGGACCCATATACCTTTATTTTTGAGTTTAATGTACTATGTAGAAGCTATGACTATACTACAAATGCATATAGACTCAAACTCTTTTCGGCCACCCTCAAGGATGCAGCCTTACAATGGTTCATGGGGCTGGGTCATAATTCAGTAACAAACTAGGGTACCATGAAGGAGAAGTTCTTGCAAAAGTACCTGGACTATTGTCGTGGCAGAGATATGAAAGGAGATGATATCTTTAGGATGTCACAAAAGGAAGATGAACCTCTGGAAGACTATGTTGAAAGATTTTAGTTTTGCCTCAAGAAGTCAAGACAAAACATGCTCTGTCACTCAAGTTGGTCTTCCTAAGAGGTGTGAGTAAAGAATGCATGGATGCACTGAATTTAATTGGAGCAAGGGACATCTCTCAACTCAGGTTTGATGAAATTTGTCAAATCTGCAGAAACCATTCATGTTCCACCTTGAAGAAAAATAGAGGCTTGAGAGCCCTGCCTTCCACCAAATCATCTACTGGAGTCTCCAGAGTAGAGTTCAACAATCTACTATCAAACATGAAAGAGGACATCATAAGTCATCTGACAACACAATTGGACACTCTACACATAATGAAGAAGTAAGAGGCAGCAAAGGCAGCTCTGTTTGAATATTGTCCACATTGTCGACAAAAGAAGACCAACTATAAGTGCAAACGTATTGCCAGCATTTATGAGGAAAGGAGTGAGAAAGAAGATTTTTGAACCATTGAAGATGAAGAAGGTCAAGTGTTTTACATTGCACAATGTAGGCATTGGCAACAAAGACAAGGTATGCTTCAAGACCCCTTAACCAATAATATGTCATTTCCATCATATGCTACAAACATCCCTAATTGGAACAATGCACCTTGGTATAACATGCCACAACAACAATGGGCAACTATGCCACCTAGCTAGAACCAACAATAGGGGGTATGGCCACAACATCCATTTCAAACCTCAAATTATAATCCACAGTGGTGGGCCAATCAAAACCCATGGTCACAGTAGTGGCATGGAAATCAACCTTGGCAAAATTCAAATATGAACTACCCGCAGCTACAACAAGCTCTGCCTCAACAACCTGCCCTTATGCCAAATGCAACTTCACCCACTCCTGTTCTGCCTAGAGCCACTCAATTTCCAGCCCAACCTCCACCTAATCCTAATAATAAGCTTGTTCAACAAGCATATACTAATGAATCCATCCAATACCCAACTTATATGGTTGAGGTTAGTGATGTGCACTTGCGCTCAGGAAAAATGCTTGCTGGACCTTCATCCCCACTATCACTAAACTTGTTGATGAGGAACCAACCTCCATCACTAACACTCATTTGAATAACCAGCATAGCCCTTCTAAGCAAACCCTTCCACAAAAAGAAACCATTACTAGGAGCCCTCCATTTCCAAAGAGATTAAACATGCAAGCACCACCTCCATCTGAACCCGACTTTGATTTCGTTAAGCAATTGAAAAATGTCTGTGTAAAAATTCCCCTAATCCAAGCTATCAAAGATGTACCCATATATACCAAGGCTATAAGGGAACTATGCCTTAAGAAACCATGAAGAAAGAGAAAAGATTCTTAGACAGTACATGTTATAGGACAACTTGTTGATATCGTGTTATGTAACTTGGCTGTCCCAAAATATGCAGATCCTAAAAGCCTTATAGTTGATGTGAACATCAATGGTACCCTTATCAAAAACACCTTGATTGACTTGGGTGCAACCATAAATGTAATGACAAAGGAAATAATGAATAATCTTCGGTTGGTTAACTTAAGACCTACTCCAATAGTATTACAGTTGGCAAACATGTCAATTGTCAAACTTGAGGGGGTCATTGAAGATCTTGTGATTACATCAGATTCATGGGAATACCCTGCATACTTTATGGTCTTGCAGCCCAAGGCCAGCCTAGGAGGATATCCACTCATCCTAGGGAGACCATGGTTGGAAATAGCAAATGCCTTCATAGGATGCAGGTCTAGGAATATTATAATTTGCAATGGGAATATAACAAAGAAATTGGTCCTTTATCCCCCAGCACAGCCTTTTGTTGACATGGAACAAACTATTTGGCCAGACCTAGAGGATACTGACCAATATTCTCTTCAAACATTAATGACAATTGAACGAAGTCCATTATTGAATATAGATGATGAAGATGAAGTGCTTTCCAACGTGATACAAAACACTTATGGAAGGGACCCACAACAAGACCCATGTCTAGTATGCCTTACTTGCCCACTACACAATATTCTGTTGTCAATCAATACACAAGCCTATGCTTCCACTACCCACATATTTCATCATCTGTCGCCCCATAGTTGTAGCCTCGATTTATCAGGACTGGATCTTGCCTCCGTCATGGCATTTCCAACATTAGTTGACATTACATGAAGCATGACACTTAATATAAACAGTGAATTGACAGTTGTTCAGAAGACTAAACAGGTAAAAATGTTGCAAGCTCACAAGACAACATTTGCATGGGACTATCATGATATGAAGGACATTGACCCTGACCTCTGCATACATGGGATATACATCAATGAGGGATGCAAGCCAGTTAGACAATCTCAGAGGAGAATGAACCCTGCTGTAAGAGACATAGTGAAGAATGAATTGCAAAAACTAATGGATGCAAGATTCATTATCCTATATTAGATAGCCAATGGGTATCCCCACTAGTCATAGTACCAAAAAGGGAGGTAAGTGGTGAGTTTGTGTAGACTACAAAGATTTGAATACTACCACTAGGAAAGATCACTTTCCTCTTCCTTTCATTGACCAGGTATTAGACTCCTTGGCTAGGAAGAAGTTTTTTTCTTTCCTTGATGGATTCAGTGGTTATAACCAGATCAAAATAGATCCTGAGGACCAAGATAAAACTACATTTACATGTCCATGGTGGACTTATACCTATTCAGTCCTTCCATTTAGACTCTACAATGCACCTGCAACATTTCATAGGGTTGTTTTAAGCATCTTTTCTAATTTTGCTCATGACTCTATGGAAGTATATATGGATGATTTTACCACTTATGGAGATTCTTATGAAGAGGCACTGAAAAACCTTGAAAAAGTACTCCAAAGATGTCAAGATCATAACCTATCTCTTAGTCATGAAAAATGTTTCATGATGATGGAATATGTTGTGGAGTAGTGCTTGGCCACTTTGTATCCAAGAAAGGAATTCAAGTGGATCCAAATAAAATTGAAGTCATCTCCACATTACCTATTCCTCAAAAATAGAAAGATGTTAGAAGCTTCCTTGGCCATGCAGGATATTATAGAAGATTCATAAAGGATTTTAGTAAGATAGTTGCTCCCCTATTTGTCTTACTCTCTAAAGACATGAAATTTAATTGGACAACTGACTGTCAGAAATCCTTTGAAAATCTAAAAGAATCATTGACAAAGACACCTATACTTATAGGGCCTAATTGGGAAGTCCCTTTCCATATCCATACAGATGCCTCTGACTTTGTTGTAGGGGTTGTGTTAGGGCAGAAGGAAGGAAACTTGGAATATGCAATTTGTTACATTAGTAAGAATCTACAAGGTGATGAACTCAATTATATTGTTAAACTACATAGAAGGAAATGTTAGCTGTTATTTATGCAATCAATAAGTTCACGCACTATATCACTAGGTATCCTATTTTTGTTCATACTAACCATGCATCAATAAGGTGCCTGATGAATAAACTAGTGGTAAGTGGTAGATTGGTTAGATGACTATTGCTACTTCAGGAATTTGATATTACTATTGTAGACAAGCCCGAGAAGGCCAATTTTGTTGTTGATTTCCTCTCCAAGCTAACTACTTGTAATAAAGATCTAGTTATTGATGATTCATTTCCAGATGAGCACTTATTTGAACTGGCTGTGCAAACTCCTTGGTATGCAGATATAACAAATTATCTAGTTGTAGGGAAGACACCTCCACACCTCTCACCAAGGGAGAGGCGCCACCTAGTTGAACACAACTTTTCCTATTCTTAGGTAGCTGGTTACCTCTTCTACACAAGCCCTGATCATGTCATACGAAGATGTATTAGAGAAGATGAAGTATATGACATTCTCAAGGCATGTCATGATGAACCTTGTGGAGGACACTTTGCAGCTAAGAGAATAGTAGTAAAGGTCTTAAATATTGGATACTACTGGCCAACTTTGCACAAAGATACAGCTCTCTATACAAGAAGATGTGACTATTGTCAAAGGATGGGCAAACCTACAAGAAGTCATGAGATGCCCCTATAGCCACAAATGGTGATCACACCATTTAACAAATGGGGCATTGATTTTATTGGGCCCATTGATCCTCCCTTTGATAATAAGGAATACATGTTGGTTTGCACTCATTACCTAACAAAATGGGTGGAGGTGAAAGCTCTAAATGTTTCCAGAGATAGTAAAGTTGCCACATTCCTATATGAAGAAATATTTACAAGGTATGGAGTGCCAAGAGAATAGTTGCAGATCAGGGCCCACAGTTTACATTAGCCCTGATTGCAAATCTCATTAAGGAATATGAAATAAAACATAAAAAATCCACTCCCTATCATCCACAGTCAAATGGCCAGGATGAGGTCACAAATAGGGAAATTGAGACAATATTAACAAAGACAATTGCATTACACATAAAGGATTGGGCAACAAGACTCTTAGAAGCATTTTGGGCATATAGAACTACATGGAAAACAACAGCAGGGTATACATCCCATGAACTGGTCTATGGTAAGAAGGTTGTCCTTCATATTGAGTTTGAATACAAAACATTAAGAACTGTCATTCAACTTGGGATGGATCTATCAACAAATCAATAAGAAAGGTTGCACCAGCTTAATGCCTTAGAGGAGCTAAGGATGGAAGCAATCCACCACACTGAAATAATCCAAAAGCAGAGAGTCAAATGGCATGACTAGTACATCAAAACCAAATAATTTCAAGCAGGTGACAGGGCCCTGCTCTATGACTCTAGGTATAAAGACCATAAAAGCAAATTGAAGACCAGATGGTTAGGTCCTTATGAAATCAAGGAAGTTTTTCCCAATGGTGCAGTCCAACTAACAACAATTGATCTAGTAAGATTTTAATTAATGGTTAATGGACACTGTTTGAAATTGTATAAAAAGCCATTGGATAAGGCTAGCTTTCTCCAACAATTAAGAGAACATATGGTACCCAAGTTCCACATCAATCTACATCAGAGGAAGCATGCATATCAGTCTCAAATGATCCTAACACTCCAGCAGCAGATCAAGCCACCAACTTATCTACATTACCTCCTTAGGTATGATTTCCATAAACCTTGTACATAAATAAAATATTAAAAAAAACACAAATAAACATTCAAGCTCCATTGAATCAGCTCCTTCTCTCTAGTTGAAGTTTACTTTGGCTGCCAACCACTTTACTGAAGGGACATGTAGCCAAAGGCTATCTATTGTGTTAAGGGATGTGTACAATTACACCCGCAACAACTACAATGGTCATCATTCCTGAGGGACCTGTAGCTGCTGCACCTGCAACCAAAGTACATGGGCCCTGTTCACATCATGTTTTTGCTTGCGTGCATGCGACCACTCTGGCATGCAATACCTTTTTCTCACAGCATCTACATGCTGCCATTTTCTACTATCCATTGTACATTATAACTACGTGTCACAACAATAACACACATTCATTCCACACACTTCTTCAACGTCAAATCCATTTGATTCACTTCAGCACGTTCATTGAACACATCAACTCTAGCCACCATGTCATCATCTTCCCATGCAACATTTACATGTTCGTCATCCTCCAAAAGGTATTTATCTCACTACAACCATTTATTAACATTTAATACTATTTATTTTATGGCAATCTTTCTTCACCAATCATTATTTCGACTATTATGACCAATTCAAATTGCTTTCAAACCTCTCTTCTGTACCTTTAACCTGACATCTCATTTGAAGACAAATTCCACCTTAGTTGGGGGGGGAGAAATTCCATGCACAAGAATTATTTCACGTGCACTGAAGCCTCTCCCTTTATAATTATGACTATTCGCGCCGCATACCATACACAATTTAACATGATAGTAACTTGTAACAAGTGACTGGTAAAAGCATTGGCCGAATAACAAGGGATTGAATTGAGGGAATTGAATTTGTAGAGTGCAATTGGGTTCAGTAGTAGAGTTTTATAGAATATCACAATGGGTGGAGAACCAATTAGGAGAGAGCCTATTGATCATGCATCATTATTGACTGATTCATATTGTAGGCCTATCTTCCAGCAAGCAGGGTAGTTCGATTATTTTCTTAAGCTAACAGAATATAATAAAGACATGACTTAGTAGTTTGCAAGAACATTCCAAAATGATGAAGCTATAGTCAGAGGCTTGCGGGTTGACACGTCTATAGCTACCATTGCCGAGGTAACAGGGTTACGGGCAGCTGGAGAAGAGTTCCCTATGAGAACTGACGCTATTACAACAAGGGTTGAATTCATCCAACCAAGAGAACTTAGAATAGAATCTACATCATAAGATACTAAATGAGTCTCTTTACCCTGGTTATGGGCTTTTGTTGCTACCTATATTATTAGATATCTTACCTGTGATGGGAGACAATCTTTGTTTTATATTGTGCATTTCAAACCTTTAAGTCATCTCCATCATGGGAGGGTTGTGAATGTTCCACATTTCTTGTTCATGTGCTATTGATAAAATGGAGTTTATCTATTCAATGCCCTGACATTTCTTGAGAATATTTTCTTGAAATTAATCATATTGATGAGGGACCTTTAAGGATTGAACCAGAAGGGGAAGAAGAGGCACGAGCAGAAAAAGTATAATCAAGGGAAGAAGAGGAAGCACCTACATCCTCTCCAACTAGAGGCTTCACCTACCCACTGCCATGCAACTACTATGGAACACTCAGCTCCAAGTCCTGATAACCCTATGAGTGAACTTGCAAGGTGTAATGTCCCCTTTTAGGATTTTCTCGATCTCTTAACCTGCACACAAGAATAACTACTAGAAAGGAACATTAGTACTATTAAAGATCAATTTAGTAATGAAATCAATACATCATAATCATAATCAATAACAGTGAACGAGAATATAACATTATTGGAGAGAGCATATACTCAATTGTATTTCTTCATACTTTAATATACTTATACTCGATATGTCTTTTGCCTCATGATATACTTTGGGAATGACGATCGTCGTGCCCGGTCATTAATCTAACCTAATCATTAACCCTAGCGGAGACGGGGTATATACTCGTTAAGACACTGGGTAACAATGCTCCATTGCCATAGGCCCAAGGGCTTCATTGCACACCCGACAATTCCTCACCACTTGGCTCAAGGGCTTCATTGCACACTCGGCAATTCCTCACCCACTTGAGAGTTACCTATCGTGTAATCTAACCGGTACTGTTCTCCACTGCCATAGGCCCAAGGGCTTCATTGCACACCTGGCAATTCCTCATCACTTGGCTCAAGGGCTTCATTGCACACCCGACAATTCCTCACCACTTGAGGGTCACCTACCGTATAAGACTTAATAATAATAATAATAAATCGCCCTTCCTTAATGATCCAAATATCCTCATAGGCATTAGACAAGATTAATAATGCGGCAAGATACATAACGTCCCTCGTATATCATGGGCAAGACTAAGTATCGCTACATAAGCATAGATAGATATATACGTTAGAAATGTCATACCGATTCGTAGATTTACTCTCCTTAAGGATATACAAGTGATCCTATGGATCACAAATGATGATGATTGCCTTGATTTCTCATTAGGTTGCTATTAAATCAAAATTCTTTATGCAATGATCTATATCAGTTTTGATAGGATATCCACCTCTTATGGATGGATCCTCATATGGCAATCTCTACCTAGATGGATTAGATCATAAATATATATTATTTTTCCTTGCTGATATAAAGTTATTCCTTTATTACTCTCAGCAGATATATGTATATAGATTGTTTGTTCTTCTCAGATTATTCATTATATCTCTTATTGTATCTCTACTGCTCTTAGATGATTTAATATTACTTCAATTGCATTTACCTCCTGCCTCCTATCGATTTCCCTAAGATCCTTTTATATCTTTTAAAATGCCTTACCATTGGTAAGGGATATAACCCTTCCAACGGTCACAACTTTCCTTAAAAGGTTTCATTGTTTTTATTAATAGCATGTCTTTTATTAATGTGATCGTTGCCAGATTGCAGCTTTATTAAATACCATAATAGCTACCTTTTAGACTTGTTCGCAGCCTTAGAAGATAATGAATCTTAATTTTACATTACTTTATACTCTTTAAGAGATATTCGTTGCAATATAGTATTTCCAAAGTCTTAGTTTATAAAGTATTATGATTTATGACTTTTAGACTTTATCATCAGCCTTGATGGCAACCAACAATTATAGATAATAATATTTAGTATTTATTTTGTATTGATATTTATAATAATATTTAATATTGATAATTATATTATTATATAATAATAATATATAATATTTATATTATATTGATAATTATATCTATAATAACATTCAATTTATATTAATAGTATTTATATTTGTAATTACATTCATTTTATATTAATATTATTTATATTTGTTATTGGTACTTATATAATTAATATATCTCGATGTGAATATATTATATATTATATTATATTAAAATATTTATATGATAATATTGTTTGATGTAAATATGTTTGATTTACAGTATAGATTTTAATAATTGATTCAATTATAAAGTATCGATATGGGGACATGATAGCCCTCCCCACTCAAGATTGCTTGTCCTCAAGCAATCACAACGAGTTCTTTCATTACCTTGCACTTTTAATGTCTACATTCCGATGTGTTGAGACGAAATCATGGTTTTGGTCCAGAATGAACATGCTTTAGTGAAGAGAAAATGATTGTGATTCATGAAAAGAGAAGATAATGCTTGAAAAGTATAGGTAAGTATTTGTTTGATGTTTGAGTAACAATGGTGTGATTGAGATAATACAAGTATCATAGGTGAGGAAAAAACTTTTCAATGCTAAAGATGATTTTGAGAATGCTGAGATTCCAAGATTCCAAGATTCCACTGAATGATGAAGACATCTTGAGAACTTGTAGAGATGAATCTAATGATGTTGTAGAGAAGGTAATTTCAAGTAGGACTTGATTATTTCACAAGTCATAGAGTGTATAATGATGATAAGATAGTGTGGAGAATGATCCTGGGATTTGTGTGTTATGGGCCCACAATATAACTTAGCATAAGCTTATGTAACAATTTGTCAATTTTATCTAAATTACTCCAATCACTAATCTAATTTGGTTCAGAAATTTACTAGATCAAATTTGTAGTTACAAGGTTGATCCGTGTATCGTCATTGTTTTGTTTTTTTATGAGTGTGGGATAAGATCTTATGTGTAGATTTTCATTTGAGAATTGGAAGTCAACTATTATTCACAAGATGATAGGATGACTACTTTGACACCACTTGTAATGTCCCCTTTTAGGATATTCTTGATCTCTTAACTTGCACACAAGAATAACTACTAGAAAGGAACATTAGTACTATTAAAGATCAATTTAGTAATGAAATCAATACATCGTAATCATAATCAATAACAATGAACGAGAATATAACATTATTGGAGAGAGCATATACTCAATTGTATTTCTTCATACTTTAATATACTTATACTTGATACGTCTTTTGCCTCATGATATACTTTGGGAATGACGATCGTCGTGCCTGGTCGTTAATATAACCTAATCGTTAACCCTAGCAGAGACAGGGTATATACTCGTTAAGGCACTGGATAATAATGCTCAACTGCCATAGGCCCAAGGGCTTCATTGCACACTCGACAATTCCTCACTACTTGGCTCAAGGGCTTCATTGCACACCCAACAATTCCTCACCCACTTGAGAGTTGCCTATCGTGTAAGCTAACCGGTACTATTCTCCACTACCATAGGCCCAAGGGCTTCATTACACACCCGACAATTCCTCATCACTTGGCTCAAGGGCTTCATTGCACACCTAGCAATTCCTCACCACTTGAGGGTCACCTACCGTGTAAGACTTAATAATAATAATAATAAAAATAAAAAATAAAAAATAAAAAAAATTGCCCTTCCTTAATGACCCAAACGTCCTCATAGGCATTAGACAAGATTAATGACACGGTAAGACACGTAACATCCCTCGTATATCATGGGCATGACTAAGTATCGTTATATAACCATAGATAGATATATAAGTTAGAAATGTCATACCGATTCGTAGATTTACTCTCCTTAAGGATATACAAGTGATCCTATGGATCACAAATGATGATGATTGCCTTGATTTCTCATAAGGTTGCTGTCAAATCAGAATTCTTTATGCAATGATCTATATTAGTTTTGATAGGATTTCCACCTCTTATGGCAATCTCTTCCTAGATGGATTAGATCAGAAATATATATTATTTTGCCTTGCTGATATAAAGTTATTCCTTTATTACTCTCAGCAGATATATATTGATTGCTTGCTTGTTCTTATAAGATTATTCGTTATATCTCTTATTGTATCTCTGTTGCTTTTAGATGATTTGATATTACTTCAATTGTATTTGCCTCCTGCCTCCTATCAATTTCCCTAAGATCCTTTTATATCTTTTAAAATGCCTTACCGTTGGTAAGGGATATAACCCTTCCAACGGTCACAGCTTTCCTTAAAAGGTTTCATTGTTTTTATTAACATGTCTTTTATTAATGTGATCACTACCAGATCGCAGCTTTATTAAATACCATAATAGCTACCTTTTAGACTTGTTCACAGCCTTAGAAGATAATGAACCTTAATCTTACATTACTTTATACTCTTTAAGAGATATTTGTTGCAATATAGTATTTCCAAAATCTTAGTTTATAAAGTATTATGATTTATGACTTTTAGACTTTATCATCAGCCTTGATGGCAGCCAGCGATTATAGATAATAATATTTAGTATATATTTTGTATTGATAATTATAATAATATTTAATATTGATAATTATATTATTATCTAATAATAAAATAAAATATTTATATTATATTGATAATTATATCTATAATAACATTCAATTTATATTAATAATATTTATATTTGTAATTACATTCATTTTATGTTAATATTATTTATATTTGTTATTTAAACAAAGGTCTCCCACATCTGCAGCTTCACCAGTGTCAACTCCCTTTCTGTTAGGAATTTACAGGTAGATCAAACCAATTCCACATAACCCAAAGGAGATAATGATGCATACAATCTTACAGATTTACCACAATGCAAAGATCAATAGACAATCAACAAGATAACACAAGATATACCCTGGGAAAACCCTCATTGAGGGGAAAAACTCAGCCTCCAAAAGCATCCATACTCAATGTATTATTCAACAATAAGAAATTACAATACACTTACAGCGTCTCCATGAACACCTCTGAAACATCAAGCTCCTCTACTACAACCTCCATGTATTCAAGCATGAATCCACACATCCCATGCCATGCTTTACAATATGCACTCTCAAGAGAAAAACTCAATACAATGATAGCCTCTCTCACAACCTGTAAAATAAGAGCCAACCCTAACCACTAACCTTGTACTTGCTTTTATAGACTCAAGATGACACAAATACAACCTGTGGTATTGGATAAAAACAATGTGACTCAAAACCATGAGTACAAAACCATTGACCCCAATATTTAATTATTTTGCACAAATAATAAATATTTGCCTTATGTCTCCCAATATTAAATACACCTTTTACAAGTGATACCAAATAAATAATAAATATTTAATGTGGCTAAACACATCACTTAAGATGCACCACAAAAGAATATTTATTTTACATAATTAAAATTAATTAATGTTATGCAAGGTGAACAACACCCTTTTCCCAACATTCTCCCACTTGTTGTATACATTGCATAAGGGTCAATCAATGAAATACATCATCATAGGCAAACATGAAACCACATGAATCTCCAACATGCTCTCGTGCTCCATCAAGATACCTGTAAAATCAAAGTAACCACCATCTCGAGCAAGAAATCCTCTCATCTTCCAATGTGCCACCTATGGAAGAAAAGGAACATGCCAAAGTGAAGATGCACCAATCCAAAGAACACTAGCATCAAATCCAAGTGATAACAAAATCTCCAAGCAGCTATCAAAGGTAAAAACCCACATGACTGGAAATAGCACCACAACATATGCTAATACATCCAACCATCCATACCTCATAGGTATCAACAACATCAGTAAACTCATGCCAACAACATATCAAACCCATATACTGCAATAATAAGCTCCATGTATAAAACCTGTCAATAAAGAATACATGTATCCAGGAGCTCCCACTGCATGGGTAATGTCAAATCTGAAAATAGATCCAAGGCATACCAAGTCTACCAATCAACACTCAAACCAAGGTGTGGCTAATCAACAAGCCAATGTAGTATCAAGAACAATCACAATGATCCACACATGCAAGATAAATCACTGCATACTCTCTCACAACATGTCACCATAACTATCCCAAGTCCAACCATATCAACATGACCCTCCAGGAAGTAGCCATAAGACAAAGGGAGAAAACCTATAAATCATAATGTCCTACGAACACCTCAAAGTGCAAAGTTGTGTCAAGTATGATCTCCTCTGCAACCCCAAATGAAAAGTCTCAAAAACACCCAATTATTCAATCTCATAGATCAAATGAACACATATATCATGTAACCAACGTGGGTGTAAGCTCTCTAACCAAAGTAGATCAAACTCATAACCATTCCATAACCAGGAATAAGCCCAATCACATCTCCTAAACTCCTCATAATGGAAATCATAAATCAAACCATATGAACAAAGAGATAACCATGCCAATGTCCCTCAAATGAACCCTCTAGAACTAATAACCATAGCTCAAGATCCATAACCATGAGAAGATAAAACATAAAACAAAATGCATCTAAAAGGATGGGCAATACCTTATAGATGATAAACCACCGAGTAGACCAAGAGTGGGGAATGAGAATGCCCCTCCAGGATACACCAATTCACAAAGACTCTCTCCAAGAACAATCTCCTCTAGGTCCATAACGAAATCACGTCCATAGCTAGGTGTAGGCTCCTCGATCTATCTGTTGAAACCTCCAATGAGTAATTGTCTCAACAAGTATCTCTAATCCTAAGAGAACTCCAACCTCACCTAAATCTCCAAGTATCCAAGAGTACCTCCATGATCAATCCATGCTAAACTCCAAATCCAACATCGCACTATCATGAAGCTCCCAAGCACATGATCATTGTACTCAATGCCAAGAGATCCAACAAGATCACTATCAATGCTCCTACTGCACATCTGCATAATCAATAATCCCATTATGACATCATGATCTAACCATCTCCTTCTAGGAGATCACATGCATCAATGCACACATGCTGTCTCAAGAGAGCCTGTATCATGTCAACACTCTAACACGTGATCAAAAGTCCATCAAGATACAATAACAACATCTCTAAATAAAGGATCAACATATCAAACTGACAAGACATAAACCGATACCTCAACCAAAAATTCAAAAAGAGTCCACCATGGTAAACAAGGATGTCAATGTCTCCAACAACATGAAGATAACCATCTACTAACAATAGAACTCAGGATGTCAAAGCACTCTCACTGAAACAAGAATCATAATCCAAGAGCCTCTCCAAGACACCCACAACCACTGAAGAAGATCATCCATCACTAATGATGAATCCATATCACTACTAAAGCTCCCACTAAATTGTGACACCGAGTTATACATGGCAACAAAGTAACCATCTCCTAAATGAAGATCATCCATGGCCCCAACACAATCAAGGAATCCTGTTGTAACATCAACAACTCCCAAAAGGTAAAGTAAAACCATGATCTCCAAACTAAAAAGATAAAACCATCACTGTTAAAAGCTCACATAAAACCATGTATCCAAGCTATCCATGACATTATGATAAACATGCTATAAGTCCCAATAACTGACTATCCAGGCAATCTAATAATCCATCCTCTCATCTCAATGCAATATACCAATGTACAAATGACCACAGATAAGGCCAACTAACAAAGTTTGCATAGACACTGAATCAATCTCGTGGATAAAGACAGTCAACATATGAGTCATCTCACTATAGCCAATGGGTAGCAAATCCACAAAACTACATAACCAAAAGATCCAAAACACATGTAACATGCAAACTCATCATCACATTAGTATCGTGCAAACTGAGATATCAAAGAAGACAACCTGTAGACTCCAAGACTCAAACACCAAATGAATGCTAGATTTGATTTTCCAAACAAGTCCACAACACAAGTAACCATAGTCAAGGAACTACTAAGCATCAAGGAGATAAGAACAATCCCCTAAAATAACACCACAACACCACCTGTAATCATGAATCAAACATCATAGCCGATACCTGTCAACCACATACATGATCATGTTGTGTCAATGCAAAAGTGTACCTGCATATCCATGACACCATAATCGTCGTCAACACTGTACTTGTATTCAACTCCCACTGAAACGAGACTCCAAGTCTCACACGTGTATTAATCATGTCCTCAAACTAGAAGACAACCTGTGTACCTGTCTCCATCAAAGCTCAAACTCTAAAAACACCTGTAAACCTGTAATTGGAAGCACAAATATGAAAACCTACTATACCATGCTGATGGTCACATAGCAACATCCACTCCCACAAGTTTGTGCCCAAAAATCTATCTGAATGCACTCATAATTACACCCTAAATATCTGGTTCCCACAAGTGATCAAACAATTATCAAACTCTCTCTACACACCAAACTGAAAATCTACACAATCCAATCTATAGTACACAGTAATAGCTCTCCAACACCTATCTGAAATCGAAAAACTGATTACGTATGCAAAAGTTATGAGCATAAAACTATCTCGGAGTAATGTTTGGCTTCAAGGCACCAAATTCTGACACAAACAACAAAATCTGATCACCAAACTTGCATCATTGCTCAGTTCTTGGAGAGACCTTTCCGACGCCTATAAGAAGTCAAAAATCTGACACTGTGGATGAAAGTTATGCCCCCCGAAAGAAAATGCCATCCTAGGGCTAAAAGTGGACCCCTGGCGGGACCCTTGTACCCTACTGACGTCATTGTTGATGCAAACAGCTGACTAAGCGAATGACTGGGCGTACTATGCCGATGTGGCATTAACTATATGGGTTGACTATTGGCATCATAATTTCTTTGGCCAATGGATAAAAAAGTGTTTTATTTCACCGAACCCCAAAAACATATTAAGGAGGTTTAATAAAAATTTAATATAGTCTGAAATTAAAAAAATGTTTTTCCAAAAAACTTCACTATCATAAAAATTTGTTTTGACTACTTGTTTTAATTTCTTCGCCACCATTTAAATTTTCCGGCTGTCAAATATTAAAAAATTTCGCCACCGTTTAATTTTTTTAATTTTTTTCTACTTGTTAGGAATTTATAGGTAGATCAAACCAATTCCACATAACCCAAAGGAGATAATGATGCATTCAATCTTACAAATTTACCATAATGCAAAGATCAATATACAATCAACAAAATAACACAAGATATACCTTGGAAAAACCCTCATCGAGGGAAAAAACCTAGCCTCCAAAAGCATCCATACTCAATGTATTATTCAGCAATAAGAAATTACAATACACTCACAGAGTCTCCATGAACACCTCTGAAACATCAAGCTCCTCCACTGCAACCTCCATGTATCCAAGCATGAATCCACACATCCCATGCCATGCTTTACAATATGCACTTTCAAGAGAAAAACTCAATACAATGATAGCCTCTCTCACAACCTGTAAAATAAGAGCCAACCCTAACCACTAACCTTGTGCTTGCTTTTATAGACTCAAGCTCACACAAATACAACCTGTGGTATTGGATAAAAACAATGTGACTCAAAACCATGAACACAAAACCATTGACCCCAATATTTAATTATTTTGCACAAATAATAAATATTTGTCTTATGTCTCCCAATATTAAATACAACTTTTACAAGTGATACGAAATAAATATTTAATATGGCTAAACACATCACTTAAGATGTACCACAAAAGAATATTTATTTTACATAATTAAAATTAATTAATGTTATGCAAGGTGAACAACACCTTTTTCCCAACATTTTCCAGAGCATTCACCCTCGCAGACCTCTAGACGCACAAAGAAAAATGCAAAGCGAAAACTACAGCCTGGAATTACCAGCTCACCACCCACAGCACCTAAAGCTTCCCAAAATATTCCTTTTGCTTCAAAACCTAGTAAGAAGAGAAAAACATCCTCTCTTCCTCCAGAGCCAAAAAGAAACAGAAGGTTACCACTTAATCATGTAGGCGCTCAGGACACTTGAAGGAGAAAGGAGTTTCAGGAGGGAAAACCCCTCCTAAACAAAATAATGTGGTCAATGTGCACAGTAATATAGACTTCGAAAGGGAGCATCTATTTGTTGATAGGGAACAGAGAAATGTGGGCCACACACTTATCTTGAAGACTGACATACAGTCAGAAGAGGAGGACTTATACACAGCTATGAAATGACACCAACCTCTCCTGATATTGAAAACCCAGACTTGTCAGCTTCTCCAAATGAAATTCAAGTAGAGGAATTGTTGTTGGATTCTGAGGAGACAACAGAGGAAAAGAAGGATGAACTGCAAAAAATTGCAGAATTGGAAAAGCAGTTGAAGGATTACCAACAAAAAGAAACATGGTTAAATAAAATAGTTAAGAGGTTGGAGGATCAACTGCAAGTTTACCAGCAAAAGGGAAGTGGACTAGATCATTTTACCCAATTGGCCATTATAGAAATTAATAGAAGGAATCTAGATCTTGTGCAACAAGAAGAACAACCAGAGGAACCTGCACCATCAGCCTTGTTAACAATTACCTTGTAGATAAGATAGATGAATTGGTAAAAGAATAAGATGAATTAAAGGAAAAGCATAGCAAAGAGATTGAGGTTAAGAATACAGGAAATAAAAAGGCTAAAATTCAAAATGGATAGGATGGCGGATATGACTATCCAGTTGATGAGGTGTCGGCCACCTGCAAGGGTTTATGCCCTCTATCTACATGAGCAATATTTAAGATTTTAGTTTAGCCAGCTTTATAGTGATGCCCCTATTTCACTTTTTACACCTGCTTTATTTTTAATAGCCTACCAACAAACTACCCTTGAGATGCAGAACCAATTATGTGAATTCTATTTGCATGAGTTAGCTATTCCATATGATACCAATTGGAATCCCCTAGTTGTTATTGGGGATGTGCAGTTGAAGACCCTAGCATCATTCATCCAGAATGGGCATAGGAGAGGAACTCTACAACAATAGTATAATGAGAGAGAGAAATTGATCCCTCTAGAAATAAGGGCAGAGGCCCCATATCCCAACAAGATAGTGGTAGAATAGATTAATATAATTGAACATGCTAAGGTGGAAGTGAAACTCCTAGATTGTAGGGCAGAGGATTACAAGAAATTCAGGGAATTAGCTGAGGAGATTGGTAAGGAGGCTTTGGGTTTTTCAAATGGTAGGTGGAAAGAGTTGACACCAACATTGCAAAGGAAAGAGCCTCACTCAGTGTTTAATCTCTCAATAGCAATCAACAGGGCACAAAAATATATTAGATCAGCTAATGAACATGGAATTACTTGGCTGCCTTTGGTGTTTCATCCTCCCTTGCTCCTTTATCCAATTCCACATTAGTTGGAACAGAGGACAAACTAGGTAGCAGTACGGGCTAGGTGGAACAGATTGGCAAAGAAGAAGGGTTTCTATCTCAAACAAGATAGAGGAGTAGAAGAACCTACATATTACAGGGAGATAGCTCTTCAATATAATCAGAGGCCTGGTTGTTGGAGGACCATCAACATGTTTAGTTGAGGGGTGTGATGAGGCTATGTCTTGTCCTATTTCTCTTGCTTTAGTTTATGTTTTTCAAAGACATTCCCAAACTTTTGCATATATTGTCTATGTCTATAATAATCCTTAAGACATTGAAAGCATTAAGATTGGTATATAATATGTTGGCAAATGACTGTGTATGAATTGATGATTGCTCATGAAATATGATAGTATTTTCTATTAATTTTAGTATTTGTGATGTATAAATATCATGTGATGAACTAACCCATATGCAGCAAGGACGTGGCTACATTTCATGAAGACCACCTGTCAGTCGTAGCAAAGCAGGTGCTCTCATCTACAGTAGACAATGCAATTATCCACAGTCAAAGGCAAAGGACTCTGAATTGATTGGGCATGAGTTAGCCATAACTCCCCACTCTTCAACGGTTATCCTTCAACAATTGACATAGTCATGAATAATGAAGGAAGCTCATATCATGTTCCATGTTTTGTCCCCTCTTATGACTGTTTTCATAATGACTAGGAAGAGTTATAGTAGGACAGTACTGTCTACATCATCTTTATGGTAGTTTAGTTTCCAATTCCTAGTTTGATTAGTAATAATGTCTTCTCCCTATGTTGTTGGAGAATGGACAATTATGGTATTTATTGCTTAGCAGTTCTGTTCAATTAGGAAAACCTGATCTTTTCTACATATGTTAGATTTCATATACGACAATGGAGGTTAGACAAAGATTGTGTTATTAGAGTTATTATTGTATTTTTCTTAGCATTCAATAAAGAAACACAGATTTTGAATTCAGTCAATGGTTTAAGTGATATAGTAGAGATCTAGTTAGATTCAATGAAGATTACAGTCACTCAAGCAAGGGCCACTCGAGGTAATTGTGTCTCTCTTATATGTTCATGTGTTTAGTTTATGTTTATGTGATTAATGCATGTTGTGAGGAGTTTATGCCATGTGGATTAATTAATATTGATAATCTATATTGTTGGGTTAAGGTGATCACCGACTTAGTTATTAAATTGTTCCCCTGTTATGATTTACAGCCAACTAAATAGCGTTAGTTATTTCTCATCAACATTACTTACTCATAGTACTTGTCAATTCTTGCAAAGTAGAGTTTGTTTCCCTTTCAATAGTTTGTTCCTATGCACAACTTCTACATTACAGTTCAGGAATCCTTGACTGTACACATAGTACAGGCACCATCGAAGAAGAATGTGATTCCCTGGTTTGACAATTTAAATGTAACACATTAAATCCAGTAGGTTGCTTGATATAGGATCCATTGGTCCGTTGAGTTGTGTGCATGCTCTTTTTGCATTAATGTATTGGTCAATAATGGAGTTCGACACAAGTCTTGACTAGGTATAATGGCATGTTGATGTCTACTTAATCAACATCTAAAATTTTATGCACTTGGATTTGAGTTGTGTGAGTTCCTCACCTTTTTGTGGAGGGATATTATTTGTAGCTTCTACATGGCTTGAGTACCTCTACCCTCAACTTTAGAAAGACATTATAGTATAGGGTTTCCAAAATGAGCATTATGCATCAGGGGAACTATTAGTCGCTCCATGCTAAAACTAAAAAATGTCTCCTTGACCTAGAGAGCATCTTGTACAACTATTAATTTTGGTGTTGGAAACGTTGGACCTCCTTGAACATGCATTTGTTCTCATTCAATGATACTAAAGTGGATGCTTTCATCTAGGAGTTAGTTGTCTTTTTATTTGTTTACCCATCACTACAGCAATGGAGATACGAGCATGTGTCTAACACTAATTCTCTAAATTAGCATGGATTCTAATGATAGTTGATCTAACAAACTCTCAAACTCCAATACTCGTGATTTCTATTAGGCCTGACAGATGCATAGAGGATAATCTACAACAATTCTAGTGAAACAAAATTACTGAAATAACATTGTAGATTGTAGAATATGTAATAAAATTTCTTAAAACATAAGATATGGAGTGATTATTGTTATCACCTGAAATTGCACCCTTTGTGTTTTTTTTCCTACATAAGAGAGATTGTATTATATTATATCAAAGAGAAATTTATAGCTTGCTTTGTCAAAGTGACAAAGTTCATTTGGCTTTTGGTGGCTATCACTGTATACTGACTAAGAAACCTACTCCATACAACTGATAACCGTTCAAAAAGACTTAAATTGCACCCTTTTGTTGGAGCTTTGACAATTCCAACAATTTCAGAGTAATGTGGGATTGGTCTCAAGGTGTGGGACCTTTGCAGTTGAGACCAAACCTCTAGAGAAGGTTGGTTCCTCTTTTTGAACTTAAGGTTCAAAGTAATTGACTAAACCTATGTTAATGATCACCAAGGAAAATAGGAAGAAAGAGACTGAAATTGAGAGGGAGGTGATACACCAAGATTTAGGGTGTTTAGCTACAACTGACCTAACACAACAATGATCTCAAATATTGACAAAAACTCACAAACTTACAACTTTAGCAAAGGTTTGAATTAGAAACCTATAACTACAGAAGGGACTATTTTATCCATAGAATAAGCTTACAGGTTTCAAGTAAACACAGAACAAAAGCATAAGAGGCAAAATATCAGTGATTGTATTGATCATGAAGGCTAAATAGCCATTACAATAGAAAAATAACTTGTTATAGATAGGTGGACACAAAATAACCATTTACATTCATTGGTGAACCACTATCAGAGACACAAAGGCTTAGCTTCAAGCACAATGCATTAGATCTGACTGGCTCTTGCAAATGTGCTACAAGGTCTGTGACAACAAATTACCTAACCAACGTAACAACCTAGAAGAACAGCTAAAAAAATTACATCTTTTTTACATGCATATATAGCTTTTTCAAATCATTGTTGCAGTCATCGATGTGGAAAGAGAAGTCAACAAGAAAGAATATCACCCATATTGCAATAACTTCATTTTGACGTTGTTGGAGCACGGCCACATGGCTCTGCCCATGAAATTAGTTGAAATAGGGGATCCGTCCATGCCATGAGTACAATAAATTTAATGTAAAGGAGCTACAGTGGTATGGGGAGGTGAGAAATCCATCTTCCACAAGCAATCGAGCTTTGAAGAAGCATTAATAGAGACCAGAAGGGTCACTGGGCAGTCTCGTTGCATTTTGAACAATAGAAAATGCCCTTGGAAGGCAAAAAGGTCAGGCCCCGACATATTGGACTTCCTCCGATCAATCTTCCACTGATCAAGCTTTGGAAACGTGAAGGAGGAAACCCCAACCTTCGAAGTCCAAAAGAAGAGAAATCGTCGGGCTTCAGGGGTTAGGCCTTCATTGGTACATTATTCTTTGAAAAGAGGGAGCGCTCGAACTCTGCCTCTGCAACACTTAACTAATGTGAAAAATTGACGGAGATTGGGCCTTCATCCTTCATCCTTTCGCCTTCCAAAAGGAAGAGGAAGAAGAAAAACTTTAGCCTCCACGACTGAGTAACAGTTGAAAAGATTTGGCAGAGTTTGGACTTCAGACCCTCTGCCTTTCAGCTTCCTCGAGAAAATGAAGAAGACAAGAACCCCAAGCTCTACAATTTTAAAAGACTTAGCCATTTGAAGAAGGAGACAGCGGAGGTTGGGCTTCGGGCCTTCTGCTTGTTGCTCGTCGAAAAGGAGGAGGAAGAAGAAACCCTCGAAGTCTGACATCTGGCACACTTAGAACTTTATACTTGTTGGGATTCGGAGAGCAAACCTCCAACCTTCTACCTTCCGAAAGGAAGAACACGAAAGAGAAAACTTTCAACCTCCAAAAATGAACTTAGGAATATTTTGTAGGTCGGCGACTTCGGGCCTCGGGCCTTCATCCTTCCGACTTCCGGAAAAAAAGGAGGAAGACAAACCTTCCAACCCTTGATGCCTGAAACACTTAGGCGTATTTGCAAAGGAACAAAGTGGAGCTCGGAGCTGGCAATTATGGCATGATGAAGAGGTGAAGCCCAAACTCTAAAACTCCAAAAACACTAGAAACACAAGGAAAACTTAGGATTTTGGGGACTTAGTCAGTTTGGGTGGTTTTCTCTTGCATTCCAAAAGGTGAAAACACCAGGATTTAATGGATCCTTAGGCTATTTGGGTAGAAGGCAAAATAGGATAAAAATTATTACGCATTCAAATCATAAGAGATTAGAAAAAAAGATACTTTTATTTGATGGTAGAATAGGGTATAGCACATATGCATACAATGCACAACAAGGTGATAATAGAAATCATTATGTTTAGATTAGGGGATATCGCATCCTAATTAATTTGCCTATACTATAATAAATTTGATACCAAATGCTTGAAGCACGTCCATATCCATCATATTCTAATTACACATTAGGGTTAAGTGGATGAGTATATGAGAACATTACAAGAAAGCGGTTACAAATAGTTCACCCTCTACAATAGTTAATGGTTCACCTTCGTGCAAGTGTGACGATTGATCCAACAACATTAATAATTGGTCTTATGTCAGTTAAACTTCTAGTTTTATAATCTTTAAGCAGGGTTGTCTGCATGTGACACGTGTGTAAGACTAGAGAATATGCAAAGGATGATGTGCATGGCATGAATGGTACCAAGTGTTAAACGAATCAACACAAGTGCTTGCATGGGTTTGTGAAGGGCTACTAAATTTTGTGAGGTGATGCATAAACAATGCAATTGATTGCGTGATGTCATGAAGGAATCTTTGAGCTTGCATGATGTTGTGGCATGACATCCACTTGCTTGCACAATGGCATGAAGTGTTTTAGATGTTTGTTTAGTAGTACAAAGTATTGTGAGCATTGCATGAGATTTCATCTTAGCACATAAGAGGTATGAAATGTTTATCTTATTGTTGTACTAGTGTGGAAGTGTTTTACAAGGGATGCATTCGATGCAAGATACTTTAGAGATCCTTCATGTCATATGATGTCTCAAGGTGTGTGATCAAGTGAAATATTGAATGAGGAATACCAACTGTGAGGGCACCAATATAGGGGTAAGCCATTCCAATGGCAGGTCAAATTGAGATAGCACAATGGTTTTCATGTTGTGTAAATTACACTCGCATTCTATTGTTCTCAATTTTATTACACTTGTTTGCTAATCCACAAAATACATATTAGATTGCATAGACATGGCATAAAATACTCTAACTATAACCAAGAACTATTAAGGGTACTACAAATAGGTGGAGCCCTTGAGGGACCCCCTTATGTTAAGATCATTAATCACCCCTTCAAGAGCAAATGGTCCCCATTATATTTAGTTTTTTGGTTCTTTGGTGATGGTGTTGAATCGATGCTCCTATTTTAGATACTTGTGAGTGCCAAGGGATGTTCGTGGTATCCCTATAAACACTAAAAAGGAGGGTGTATGTCTATCCGTCCTATCTCCTTAATGGATGTATAAAGACTACTCAAGAGCATGAGAGGAGATTGTAGAAAAAATTGATACCAATGTTGCAGTGATACTAATACTAGGGTAATCAAATCTAAATGCCATGAAGATGATGTGATGGCATAGATTCTAAGGTATACCAACCAAAATTGTGTGAAGATAATACTAATGATGCAATGGTGTATATTATAGGGTAGAACAATTAGAATTGCAAAAATTTATCCCTAGGGTGACCCAATCCTAATATTGCTTAATGTCAATGTTGTCTAAAGCACACATCTAGCTTGGGTGAGTTTAGTGTCCATCACAAAGAACTATATTGATGGTGTGAAATCATAGAGGTGATGGTGCTCTAAGCTGATAGTAATGTATTGGTAGTTGTTTAATAGGATGTGTCATTATCAAGCATGTTACCAATGTGGAAAGCTTTGCACATGTAACCATGTTATAGAGACGAGGTGATCATTTCCCAACTATGTTGGTCCATCCACCCATAATATTAATTCATTGAATGTGCAATCCTTCATTCAAAAATGTTTGAGAACTAACAAGTATACTGTGAATGGTTGGTTCTTCCACAAAGACTGCAAGGATGAATATCCCAACACTTTTTAGTTATATGACTATGTTGTGATAATGGTCGCTTGTAACTAAAGTGCGTGTTGTTCATCTTCATCAAAAAGTCCACACATGTCATGATCAAACCATGTGATTTTATTTCATAGGAGGAGGTGTATGCCATGTTTGGAACTATTATTTTGTTGGGTGTAGTTGAGAAACGTCCATGCATGTCTATCATTTATTCCTCATTGAACATCATTGAGGGGCTTGTGCATTGAGTGTTTCCAAGATGTTCGTGCAACTCTTTATGATCACGCAAAAATATGTGGGGTGGAAGTACTCAACACATAATACTTGAACTTCTTGTTGCATACCTTAATATGTGGAAGCATCATTTGTGCTTGATTGTGGGGAGAAGTGTATGAAACCTTCCTTGCTTGTGCAACAACTACTCTAACCTAGAATAGTGTTGCACGGTCTCATCTTCATCTAGAGGGAATTCGTGATTCCTTGGTCATCCTTATCGAGGCCTTGTCCTTCACAGCCCATTTTCTTTAGTGGCTTGGAACCAATTTCCTTTGTGTGTTTCTCAAAATTACCAAACACATATATTCGATCAAACTATGAGAAATGATAAGGGCTTACCAAATTCACATTTATCATTATTCATTCATCTCAAGTATTGACTGGGACCTATGGCATGTTGATGGTTACTTGATGAAGCACCTAAAACCATGTGCTTTTGAGTTGCATGAGTTCCTTTTCTTTTGTTGGGAGCTATTGTTGTAGCTTCTACATGGCTTGAGTATATCCACCCTTAGGTTGAGAAAGACCTTCCAAGATATGATCAATGAAATAAACACTATATGCCATGAGACGTGTTAGATGCTCCATGATAAGGCATAAGGTTTTGTCCTTGCCTTTAGAGCATCTTGCAATTATTGATTTTGATGTTACAAATGTTGGACCTCTTTGAGTAGGTATTTGTTCTCATCTAGCAATACTAAATGGTAAGCTTTTATCTTGGGGTTAATTACATTATTACTTGCTTTACTTGTGATTATAACAATGGAGATATGAGCTCATGTGTGTTACTGATTCTTTGACTTAGTGAAGATACTAAAAATAGGTAGTGTGACAAACTCTCAAGATCCAATCTACAAACAAGGAGGTACTCCTCACATTATTCTTAGAAATAAATACTTAAAGAGAAGACTCTTCAAACCTTCAATACACACTCTTCAACTACCTTCAAAGGATGTCAAATTAAAAAACAACGTGCATATCAAGGAAAACAACTTATAGCATCTCAACAAATCAAAATTCCAAAAAATAAACAAACACAACATGTGAACAATCTAGTTGCTCTATACAAAACCCAAAATTGGGTGTAAAACAACATATTTGGAGAGTAAATACTTCATGTTACACTATCAAAATGTTGATTACAAATGTTTACATGGCCTCCTCAACATCCACAAGATTACTGATGGGTTGAATTATTGACTTATTTTTATGCTATTTTTATATGTTTTTAAGAGCTTTCCATATGATCCTGCAGATACTTTACAAACATCACCATTACTATATGTTGTTTCTCATATACTTTTCAAAGAATTTAAACCTATGTTGATAATATATGGAATATGGTGGTTATATTATCAAGTGAATGATTTAAATTATAAGTATGCATGTAATATAAATAGAATCCCATGGTTTAAATATGAGAGTTATTTTGTGTGCATATGTTTGGAGAATTAACCCTGTGCAGCAAGGACGTGGCATTAAGGACAGAGCAATTGCAACGAGTTGCAGGACAGGGGAATTAAGTGAAGTGCAGTTTGAACACCAAAAGTGAAGATAGATGGAGGAATCTGTACTGTCGTGGATTGGAATAAATGAAGAAAGGAAGACTTGTTCTAAACGCAGTCTATGAGTGTTTTTTCATACAAACTGTTTCATGAGAGTTCTTGTTTGAACAAGACTTTTCTTCTTTTGATCAGTTAGATTAATAAATCAATCATGCAACTTGTATCCTAGTATCTAGGGTTGAATTGATTGAGGATTAGTTAGTGGTTGCATAGAACTCTCCCGATTTTGTATAAGTTAGAGGGATGAGTTCGTTGCTAAGTTAGTTGCTTTCACTTTCCAGTTACTTAGACGTTACTCTATTTTTCAATATCAGTTATCCAAACATGTTTTGATTTGAATAGAATCTGAGAAGATTCTATTTTTGATATGAATTGAATAAAATTTGATGTTATGAGAATGCATGAGAATCTGAAGTAGATTTGGTTTCCAAATTAAGTGAGATAGTTCCCTGAGCTGGCCACTCAGGGTACTAACCCTCACTTTGTATATTTCCTTATTTATTTATGCATTCCTAGTTAAAATTGTTTTTTCTGTTATTTCATCAATTGCATTGCGAGGCAAGTGAAATATCTTAATTGCTATTTCCAGTAGTTGTGATTCATGAACAAGTGCACATTTTGAGTCCTCTAGAGGTTAGTGTTAGTTCTTTTATCATTCTGAATATTCTGAGTTAATTATGTAATTCCCTGTTGAATATAGTTATCTTCAGCTTAGGTACCCGTAGCAACTAGATTTTAAACTGTTTTTGTTGTTCTTACATTTCTGTGAACTTCAGTAAATTAGGTTAATTAGAATAAGTCTGTATGAGTTAGTTTAGGATAGAAATGAGTCTTGAAGGCATATATAGTGCAGGCATCATCATAAGCTTACACTCCTTGGTCGATAATTCAATGTAGGAATGCAATGATAGAGTGGATTGTTCAAATAGGTTTACCCCTGAATTTTGTTTAAGTCTGCAACGCATTAGTTTTCCTCTACAATTACACAACAAATTTGAATCTCCTAACCCACCTACAATACTACAATCACCATGAAAGACCATCAACAACACTCTTATAATAGTTATATATGGACTAAAACCACCAATTAAATGAGATCCAACTTGACATGAGTTGTGGGAAAGAAATATATGACCTCCCTTGAGTCAACCCATCCTTAAAAATGAGAAACCAAACAATAATTTGGAATCTCAAAAGATGAAAATCCTTCACATTCCACATTATATTTACATAATGGCAAGATCATCAGTTCCACTAGGTGTGAATACACATTCATCACGATAATCACACAATAATTGTAGTATTGGATCATTCACTGTGGTATTAGAGAGCTTTTCATGGTCTTAAAAGATTTTACCATTGTAGGTGGATCTCAAGTTTGTCGTGGTCTTTAGGCATTAGTTGTGGTAGATGGAGAGTTTGCCATGCTACATGGAAAGTTTGCTTCTTCTATAAATTGGTGAAACCATAAAAATAGGTTGTATGAGTCATTCTAAGGTATACAACTTTGATCTAAAGGAGTTTTTGATATGTCTTATACCATTTGTGGTCATCCACGCAACTCCTTTTTGTGAAACAACCCACCCAAAATTGATAGTCTATCCCCTAGCTCCTTGTCAACACCAACCAAACATGAAATACCATGACCCAATGGTCCATTAGGCATTGTCCTAATTTTTGAGATCATAGCTAACCTAGGGTGACCCCATCAGAGTAGTTCTTGATTTTAATGTTGTCTAAAAAATCCATCTAGCATGACAAGAGTCTAGTGTCCATTACCAAGAACTCTATTGATGGTGGGAAACCATAAAGGTGATGATTCTCTAAGCTAATAGCAGTGTATGCATATATGTGTAATAATATGTGTCATTATCCAACGCATTATTGACATGGAAAGCTTTGTGCCTATATCCATGTCACAAAGACAAGGTGATCTTTCCCCAACTATCTTGATTCATCCACCCATAATGTTATTTCATTGAATGTGCAGTCCTTTGTAAAAGAATGTCTAAGAGCCAACAAATGTATTGCAAATGGTTTCTTCTTCCACAAATACCATGAGGATCAATATCTCAACACTTTCTAGTTGTATGACTTATGCACTGACAATGATTGTATGTAATTGAAGTGCGTGGTGTTCATCTTTACTGAGAATTCCTTTGTGTTAGAATTGAGGGTAGTGATACAAATACCACATTCCAGTATCACTCGAGCCTAACTAATTTTCACAATACATAATTTAGATTAGAGGTGAACACTAGACAATAACATAATAATGACTATAGTGTTATTTTAATATATCTAATGCAAGACATGAGCAACATAATATTAGAATGCTTAAGATCTATAAGACTCTCTCACACTTCTTAAACCATTACTATGTCTCTCATGAAACTCAAATACAATGTGTCTATTTATAGCAATAGATGTAGGTCATGTTGGCTAGTGTGAATAGGTCTAAGTTTCCATAAGAATAGTATTAGGCATGTGTCATGTGCACTTACCGACCTCCATCTAAATAGTGATTAACCTCCATTTGAATAGTGGCTAACCTCCATCCGCATAGTAGAGGGCTTGACATGTAAATAACACGTGTTTGCACACATTAGAAGTGGATGAAGGTCACTCACCACTTTGAATGTTAATTAGACATGTGCTTGTACACTTACAAATGGATAGATCCATTCTTTGCAAGTTGCGTGTGATCACTCAATTGTAGTTTAGTTTATTCACCTAAGTTAACCTTATAATGGTTAATCTTGTCAAATTAAGCTTAACATTATTTACATTAACACTTCGCATCTAGCACAATTAAATCATGTTCTGATCTTATGTAGGTTGAGGTGTATTCCATGTTTAGTGTTATTATTGTGTAGGGCATGGTCGAGAAGCTAACATGCATCCCTATGGTTTCTTCTACATAAAACATACAGTTAAGGGGCCTCGGATTGCATATAACTAAGATGCTCACACAAATTCTTTCCAAACATCACAAAGAGATGCAAGGTGGAAGTACTTATTACAAATTACAAATGAAGTGTGAAGTGTGGTTTATAAATTATAAAATGGGTTTGATTTGCAATTTGTAATTTTCTAAAATAGGTTTCAAAGGCGAAGTGTTCATTGCAAACTGAGGTTCACATCCGATATGCAATTTGAAATTATAAATTACAACTAAAGTGCAAATTGTGAATAGATAGAAAAAATATTTTCAATTTATACACTGGATTTTGAACTTAGTTTGCAAATTGCAAATTATAAACTACATTTCATTTGGGAAGTCTGAGGGAAATCTAGGGCACGAAAAAGTTTCAAACACAGTACAAAAGGACACCCTAACCAGGGATTGTATGCAACTTCAAAGATTTTAAATGCCAAAACCTAAATGCAAACGAGGTTTTAATAATGCATTAAGAAACTTGCGATCTATAGTAGGCAAAATCAATTAATTAAACAAATACAATGACTCCAAAACTCAAAACCCTAAAAATCCCAAACCTACTATTGGTGAAAAATCATATTTCACTTTTACATAAGTTAATTAGGGAGATTCTTTTTAGGATAATGTTTCCTTTCTCATACTAGAGAGATTTATGGTGAGTGACCTAAGCTTTCCTTTCTCACTTTGTCCCTATTTGGCAAGTGGTTATATTTAAGGAAGGTTAGTTGTCTTTCTTTTTTAGTGCTTGAGACATTTATGGCATGTATCATCATCTGCCATTTTTATCTCTCCCACTTTAGCAAGTGGTTGATTATTTATGTACCTCCAGTATTATAAATGTAAAACATATATTCGAATGCATTTGGCTTGTGCATTATCCTCTTGCAACTCTCTCTTGTAGAAGTTTTCATATAGATGATCCTAGCTCCTGTGAGTTCTTGTGTGACTCTAACATGGTATCAAAGCTCCGGATCTGTTAGTTTCTTCTCAAATTGGAGAGAGTTTTAGCCATCAGCATTTAATATATGCATCTTGGAGCAAAACAGACCTCACGGTTGTGCTCAGAAGGGGTCAAAACCCCTATTTTCATATAAGGCACTCTATATTTTGCTGAAAAAAAGTTTTGGGCATTTTTTTGGGGTTTGGTTTTTTGTGCAGGAAAAATCCGTACAGCTGCCTTGATTTCAGTGCCAGTTTTTCTGTATAGCCGCCTCAATTTCTATGCTAGATTTTTGTACAACAGCCTTGGCGTGTGTGCCATTTTTTAAAAATTGCCTCGATTTATGTGTCATTTGATTTCTGTCTGCCTTGATTTTCGTGCTGCCCCAATCTCTAAATCTGCCTCGATTTACATATCGCATTCATGTGCATGCCTAATAAGGAAGTTTTCTTCCAGAGGTCATAACTTGAGCATACAGACTCGAAAATTGGCAAATGAAAAAGCATTGGAAAGCTGGTTCTAAGCACTATCCAGTAATGCTGGTCTCTTTCCCAGATTTTTATGTTTGAAACCTATTTTTGTTGTTTGAAGTCAAGGCATCATTTTTGGCTTCCGAGCTCCGTTCTTTCACCCAGAATCTTCGTTTTTCGAAAACGAACAGGCATTGGAAAGGTATCAAAGAGCTCTACACAACCATCTATGTAATTTTTTTAGATTTAGCCCCAGGTATCTTTTATTCAGTTTGTCGATTTTATGGCTTCTGTTGGATATCCTAGACATGCTGCCTCCTGGAAAGGCTCTGTTTGCTTTGATAGGCTTCATTTATCAGCATAAATATATTTGCATGTTTTGATCTCTATTATTTTGAGGAGGTATCATGAGTTTTGCCACTCATCCTTCTGTGGTCAATCTGACTAAGGACAATTATGAGTCCCGACAAAGAGGCATCCTGACACATCTCAGGTGGCTGCATCTTTTGCCTCATCTTTATGGGATCATACCTGAACCAAAGACACCTATGAAGAAATTTGTTTGGGGTAACAATCGAGATCATGTTGTAGGTTTAATTTGTACCACTATTGATTATGTTATTGTGTGTGATCTTCCCATCTATGAGAGCACATGCACACTTTGGACAAAAATTTGGGAGTTGTATGGAGACCCTCATGTCTCACCATTTCCAAATGATCCTACAGCAGATTGCCTCATTCCACTTGATGATGCAAATAATATACCTTATGATGATGATACTTTAGAGGAGCTTGAGTATATGTCATGTTTTAAATGTTCAGAGATAGAGACCTCTCTTGCTCCCTCTTCTCCTCCTATTGAGATCACATCTTCTTCATCACCTGTTGCTACGTCAGAATTCAATGTTGCGTCATCATTGGCTTCTAGTAATTCTGTACAACAGGTCAATATCAGTCTTTCAGATCTACCTCATTGGGATTCCTATCTTGCAGACATATCATCTCTGTTTGTGGAGTCTCACATTGCTGATTTGGAGGACACATTTGAGGGTTTATCTCTCTTGTTTGATGCTATCTTAGGTGGCTTTGCATCACCACATTCATCTTCTATGTTTTCAGATGCAATTCAGATCATATCCTCTCCTGGTTCTTCTCTAATTGGGCAGCCAGTTTATGTTTTAGAGAAGACATATTTTCCCAGTATGAGGTCACTTGAGTTGCATTCAGAGGCATACATTTCGATATGGATTCCCTATTCATCCAAGATGTGGGAATGGCTTCTACATTCACCGGTGGATTTGTTTCTTCCGAAAGGGAGAAATGTTGTTTACAAGCAGTGATTGGATTATGTCTTCAAGATCTCTTCATTAGTTCTGGATCTTCTTCTTGGAGGGGATTCATATTCTCTATTCGCTCTCTCTTATGGGGGGCACTCATGATTGTACTCTTATGATGGATTCATTCCATGGGGGGTCTTAGTGTCCTTCTTCCATCACACGTTCTTGTACTTTCTTTTTTGTTTTTTCTCTCTTTTGGAGAGGAGTTTTCTCCCATTGGGTTTTTCTCCTTTTCTCCACCTTATGAGAGATTCTTGTTGTTCATGGGTACCTAACATGGCTTTGTTGCTGGGACCCATCTTTCCTTCTTTCTTTTTAGCTTGTGTAATCTCCCTAAGTTGCACTTATGGGGGGGGGTGTTGGTGAAAAATCATATTTCACTTTTACATAAGTTAATTAGGGAGATTCTTTTTAGGATAATGTTTCCTTTCTCATACTGGAGAGATTTATGGTAAGTGACCTAAGCTTTCCTTTCCCACTTTGTCCCTATTTGGCAAGTGGTTATATTTCAGGAAGGTTAGTTGTCTTTCTTTTTTAGTGCTTGAGACATTTATGGCATGTATCATCATCTGCCATTTTTGTCTCTCCCACTTTAGCAAGTGGTTGATTATTTATGTAACTCCAGTATTGTAAATGTAAAACATATATTCGAATGCATTTGGCTTGTGCATTATCCTCTTGCAACTCTCTCTTGTAGAAGTTTTCCTATAGATGATCCTGGCTCCTGTGAGTCCTTGTGTGACTCTAACACCTACAACATAGCAAAAATAGGGGAGAAAAGAGAGAAAAGTGGAAAAATATGATAGGAGGAACAAATTGACATTAAATACATTTTGATGATCAAAGATTATGGAGTGTCATTGGTCGCAAAGGAGTTGGATCACTAGAAGATTGTAGAGAGAAGAAAAATGGTCGGAGAAATGAGGCAACACGAGGTTTATACTTCTCCCACATGTGGGACATTAATTCTCACCAACCTTATCCTTTGGAGATTTGAAGGGAATTTGCGTGAAACCATTCCTTCGACCCTCAATATTTTGATGGGGTTTTGCATAACCATCGGCTTGGAGCCCAGACTATAGAGGAGACTTTGCACATACTTTTAAAAATTAACTTTTGATTACTAGAGCATAATATTGGATTTATTATAGACAAAATCCAACAACTAGACGAGATAAAACTCAAAACATGGAAAAATCACAAAGGACTATTTGAAAAAACAAATCATAAGAATAAGGGTCCCCAAATTTGAAACACTTTAAGGGCATGTTGTGGAGGATGCAATACCAACCTACCTCATGTTCTACTTCATTGATTAGGTAGGTTTCTCCTTATTGCTCCTGCGTCTCTTATAAATCCTTTGGGATGAGGATGTCTTCTGCCAAGTATTATCAAAGAGCTCTTCCTTTAACTAGCTTTATAGGCTTTACATCTATGTTGTACTCTGGAATCTTTGTGATCTAGCTAGCTCTTTTTCATTGATCTCTCTAGCATGAGTGTATTCTCTTATACTTGGGTGAATAACCATAGCAGTGATCTTGTCAAAGGAGATCGAATGTCTAAATTTTTAAGTCCATTCACCAAGGCATATGTTTATTTTTCTAAAAAAATGTACTTTATCTTATTGACCTTTAATGTTTGACTAAAGAAAGCAACCAGATGCTCATTTGTATCATTCATCCCATTTCTCTATGTAAGCACTATAGTAACGTTGGTCGAACCAACATAAATGAGAAAATTCTTGGAGAAGTCAGGGTTTATCAAGACTTGGGCCTTGGAGATGGCCTCTTTGATATGTTCAAAAGTTATTTTGCTTTCTTTAGTCCATTTAAGCTATTGGTCCTTCTTTAGCATGAAAGTGATGGAGCACACAATTCCTACAAAGTCTAATATGAATTTCATTACAAAATTAATCTTTCCCAAGAAAGATTGCAAGCCCTTCTTGTGTTGGGGAAGCAAGAGTTCAAGTATAGCTTGAACCCTTTTAGGATCAATTGTAATGCCTTCTTGAGAGACCACATGCCCCAATAGTTTCTCTCAAGGGACACCAAATATGCATTTATTTAGGTTAAGAGAAATTCCAAACTGCTGGCATTTTTGTAATATTTTTTCTATGTAATCAAAGTGATCTTCCTTATTTTTTGAGAACATAGTCAAATCATCTAAATAGACTATAACAATTTCATTGATGAGGTCCTTGAAAGCAATATCCAATGCTATTTGAAATATTGCCCCAACATTTTGTGGTGAATGTTGTCTTAAGTTGGTCCTCCTCCTTAACTAGTATTTGATTGAAATTAGAGAAACCATCCAACATTAATATAATCTATCAAAACCCACCATAGTTTGCAAGATTTAGTTCATTCAAGGTAGGGGTAGTGATCTTTGAGAGAGGGTATGTTAAGGTCCCAAAAATCAATGTAGAATTGAATTTCTCCATTCTTTTTTCTAACAAGGACCAAATTTGAACACACAAATTGAATGTTTGATAGGATAGATTATTTTTTACTTGATTAGTTTAGATAGTTATTACTTCATCATTGGTTCTATTTTTGAGTTGCATGGCCTTTGTTTTTGTCTTACTGGTTTGATTTAAGATCATAGTTCAACTATATGTTGTATGACTTCCTTATTGTATCCTTTCAACCCCTCATAATCCCAAGCCATGACCTAGTCATATGTGGCACATAGATTAATAAGGCATTCTCTTTCTAGTGCAATACACACCTTGTTCAGTTTTAATACATTCCCAAGAGTCATTTCTACATCTCTATAGTCTTTGTTGCTAGTGTATATATTTCTCTTGTCTCTATATGAATCATATAGACGAAATATGCTCTCCAAAGTGATCATTCCCTTGGGCAACTTATTTCCTTTAGCTGAAGGATCTAGTCTACATATGCTTCTTCCACTTTCGGCCCTAATTCCTCTACAAACTCATCAATTCGTTGTATAAAATGAGCAATTCCCCCATCATTTTGGAATACCATCCAATGAGACTCATTATCTAGCATAGTGGGCTTGATTATCATTTTAACACAATCCTCATTTCTCAACAATTCCCTCACTAGATCAAATTGTGAACTAATCAATGATATTATGTTAGCCTTTGCATTGTATATTCTAGGAATAACTTGAAGGTTAAGGGTGTCAAAGGACTCTAGTAGATCCCAAACCTGATGCTTGCATGCTTTCGTTAGAAAATTATTTGTCAGCACTGTGATCTCACTTATTTAATTATCAACTCAAATTTTCCATAGATATGTAGTATCTTGACACCTTTCTTCTCAATGTATAACAAACCATGGATTGGTGCCTCGTATTCACAAATATTGCTAGTATAGATGAATTGAATCTAGTAGGATTGTTGATATTTTTTTCCTTGAGACGAGATCAAACATACACCAACTCCAACTCCAATTTTATAGTTGGTGCCATCAAAGTAGAGCTTCCATATCCCGTCTCTATTATCCTTTCCCCTTCATATTTTTGGGATAGTTGGGGCTTCTTCATTAATGATATATGTTCCTAGGTTAGTGCTACCCATTTTTGTTTTCCAGCTCAATCAAGTGGAGCTGGTTAAGTTTATAGTTTTAAGGGGCACATGTTTGTTATTAGTGAGTGTTTTGCCAAGAGAAAAATGCCATAAAAGAACTTCAATTAAATGCAAATTGTTTACAATCAAGAAGAACCATAAAACATTGCATATTTTGAAAGGCTTTTTCATTATTCATGAATGTCAAATGAAATGCTCCCACACAAGCTGTAGGAGTAACTGAAATAGGCAACATAAAAGTAAATTTTACTTTTGAAAACAACGAAATGCATAGGAAAAGAAAGAGGATCCGTCATTGCCTGCGAATGATGATTCCGTGGTCGAGCCTACTGCTATCTTCCTCCATCCGTTTGAGCTCCAACGTACCTAGAAAATAGTTTTTGTTAATGCTCAGGGTCCCAAATCTTTTCATACACAATCAGAATTATCAAAAGTACCATCTACTTTTATGTAGCAGCAACATCAGTCATCAGATATCAGCATAAGAGAAGTTAGAACGAGCAGACATAAGTGCTACATCAGAAAGAGATAGTCCCATACAAGTCACCTCACATCATAAACAAAGGTACATTTTTTATCTAACATGTTTGCTTCTTGTGCAGGTATGTAAGAAATCAATTTACAGATTCATCTTTTATGAAATAAGCATGTGGAGAAAATGGGCTCCCATAAGGGTCGAGCCCAACATGCTTAGAGCAATGACATTAATGTAGAAATATCCAAGATGCGTAACTTTTTCAGCCATAATGAATGATCAATCACAGTGGAACAACGAATAGAACAGTCATGTTATGAAAAATAGCTAAGGCATTTAAAGATGACAGGTACTTTTCCATTCTTTGTCATGAGTGAAGTGTGATATTATTAAACAGTTCAAGACAGTCCATGTGAGTCAAGTACATTGAAGGATATAAAGCACAGTAGTAGAGTGACTTGCATCATGAACACCAAGTACCAGAGGAACAAATGACATCTGTTATATGTTACATTGCATTCTTATTACTGCCATATCTCACCAACATGATTAGCCATATTATGAAGAGCAAAGAGAGTGATCAGTGTTGCTACAGGAAAAGTGTTGCTACAGGAAATAGAAACATTCATGTTTCTACAAAGATAAAACTAAAACAATGAACTGCATAATGCCATATCAAGATGTTGGCGACCAAAGACACATCATGGAATAGCTTATAGGCAGCAAGGGAGTTCACCTTGTGCATTAACAGTTAATTGAATAAACAACAGAGTCTTCAAAGAGGAGTCAAATGAAATAACAGAAGCTTATATATCTTGTCCATATATAGGAGAAGTAAACAAAGAACAACTGGTATTTCATTACTTACCAAGTGGATTTACTTGGAACAAGAGCAAAATTTTTATCAAAGTGATCAAGACATCCAAAGATGACAAATGGTTTGTTGGAAGAGAAGTGATTACCGTTGGTTTTTCATCGATTACAGTTCCAATCATGCTTATGTTTTATGCCTTGGGAGTTGAATCAGATCATGAAATGATGCAAATGATAGGTAATGCAGTTAGTGATCCTAAGAAAAGCGAGTTATTGATGTCATCAATTTATAAGATAGAAGCAAGCTAAAACTATATTATGAGTCTCATAGGAACAACCAAGTATTAATGACTGGTAAAAGCTCTAAAAGGTAGCAAACAATACATAGTAGTAAAGAGATCAGTGCCAAATGCCAAATGCCTAAGTGGGACAACCACCAGAAGAATATGATCTAAGTGCCATAGAAGATACATGCAGCTACATCATAAAGCAACATGTTCAGGTGATAGAGCAGCATGGTAAAGACTATTTTCAAAGATAAAAGGGAATGAGCAATGATTCTATTCAAGAGATGTCAACATGCAAGGACAGGAGGTACAATGATCAAACCAATTGGAGCAGCCTTAGAAGGTTTTTCTTCCATCTTTTATGATTGAAGTATCATTTTTTTCTATCCCGATATACATCATAGATAGAACAGATGCAATCAAAGGTACAGGTATAGCATAAGGAAGATTGAGATTGCATCATGAGGATGCCATGCCTTCTATGCATGGTACAAATCACATCTCATCATTATAAAAGTCACATAGAAAAGATTTGCTACAACATTGACATAATCCATATTCAAATGCAAACCATGATCAAACACAACCATATACCAGAGGAATGAATAATGGAACAGCAATGTAACAGGAATGCAGTTTTGGAACAGCAATGTAATAGCAATGGAACAACAATGAAATATGGCACATCATGTGTGAAGTTTTGGAACAACAATGTAAAAGGTGCAGGTTTATAGGAAGATGCTATCATTCATCAAGTGACCGTCTCATATGGACAAGATCAAAGAGCTTCAAAATGCATAACGAAGACTACCTACAAGGAGAGAGTTTTTTTTTAACCCTAGTAGGTATGTAATGACCTCACAATACTTGCCCTTATAACTGCAAAGAAGGTTAACTTTTGACAGAGATAAAGGAGAAATACAGTGGAAGTAACCCTAGCTAGGTTAATACGAGTAAAACCCATTTTTACATTGGAGCAATAGAAACCAGAAATTGCATTATGCAAAGCAATGAGATATCAAGTTTTGTGCAAACCCAGAAGGTTTTTTGCTCACGGCCTGGAAGGAGACAGCCTTCTTTTGAAGTTTTGTTAAAAACCAGATGAAAGATACAATGCTTTTTTAAGTTTTTTGTTGTTATAGGAAAAAGCCATGAGAGTCTTGTGTCTACAATAGAAAAATACATGGTCTTCATATGAAGCAAGAAGACAGGAAAAATAGTGTTCAAAACCCTAGGGTTTTCTTTCATATTTTTCTTTTTATACAGTGAAATGAAATTTATTTTTGCAAACCACAGATCAAAGAGGAACAATGTGTTTTTCCAGAAAAAAGAAGATATCTTTCATCTATAGAAGTAAAAACCTAGTTTGTATGCATGAAGTCTGCTATCAGAGTGTATGTTTCTTGCAAGTCCTTGTTATGTTTTGCACAGACAGTTTCAATGGCCATAACGACAATGAAAAAGAAGTATATTTTCACCAGTTGAAGGTCATACAAATAGTGAATGCACAGGAGTGTCTTCTTCTTACAAGTTTTTTGTCATGGGTCAAGCTCATTTTGAGCCAAAGTGCAGATGTAAAGAAAATTTGAAAATTTTTTGAGCTCGTGCGAATATACAGAATACTCAGAAATGCCTCAAAATTGAGCCTCATGCTACAACAAACAAAGTTTTTAAAACTCATTTCAAGCAAGAATACTCAGAATGCCATCAAATCGTGCCACAAAAAGGCGATATGTAGCAAAAAATCTCAAAAAAAGAAGAGCAATCTACAACAGAAAATGAGTTACCTTTTTCTCTGTCATTTGCTATGTGAAAAACACATATCTCATAACTCATGCTTCCATGGCGGCCCCAACAAAGGAGGAGAAGTCACATACAAAAAAAGAATCACAAATGCTCAGAGATAGCTACATAGGCCGCAACCATAATGCTCAGAAACTAGTCAATAGAAGCAAAAGATAGCTTCGTCAAACATGCGAGTTACTCACCTTGATTTCCCTGTCAAAAATCTAGAGAGAGATGCCTGAGAAGGCCATTGAAATGGCAGAGGAGAGTGGAGAAGCATCGAACCCTTGCAGGTATGGCGGCAGCTCGATAGAGCTCACAACAGAATCAAAAAGTTGAAATGAATTGAATTAGGGTTTCATGCCATATATTGTTATGATCGAATGAGCAAATTTTGTCACCTTTTGACTTGTAAATTAAAATCATTGCTATCCATTCGAAGCCCATGGTAAAGACTTGCAAAAGTCTTTAGAACCTAATGATAACACCAGTTTGTACGACAGGGGCCTGTGAGGCCATAAACTCCAAGCCTTTTCATTTTCAATTTTTTGCAAAGGTCAGAGAAAATAATCATGTAAAGTTAAGGCTTTAAGCCTTTTTCTATCTTTTTCTTTTGCATAGAGATCGACAACATGACAGCATAGGGTGATATAAAAGGTAAGTGATGAATAATAACATTTGGTGGGAGCTATAAGGTAGTATTGAGATATGATGCCTATAAATGCATATGGAGGGATAAGATGATGCATAATGCATAATATTGTAATTACATATGTATAAGGCTTTTTGTGTGCATTATGAGTGATGGATTAGGCATGATGATGCATATTGTGAAACATATGTAGTGCATAGGGAGTAATAAGGTGCTTTGTGAAATATTTAGGCATAATGATGCATAAATTGCATATGGAGTCATGAGGATGAAATATGATATATAACTATTGTAATATGGCATGATGTTTATATCTTGGCCTATGCATGGAGAGGACCCATATGTAATGCATGTATGTATGCAAGGGAGATATAAGGAGTTAGTAATTGTTTTAAATCTTTTAAAAGACAAATGCATCCATTTTGCATGACCTTACAACTTACAACAATGTAAACAAAATGATAAAGTAATATAATTATAAATTACTTTATTATTTTGGTCACAAAGTTGTAAAGTCAAAATAGAGCAAAATTGTAACTGCAAGATGAGGATGTATTAAAGATGTGGTTAGTGAGGGTAGTTAAGTATTTATGTGCAAATATCAAACATTTATGGATGCTGCAGGAGAGGTTGACAAACAGGGAGAAGAGTTATTGAGATATTTGACTTGATTTTTATGGCCTTAAAGAGCATTTAAGGGCATTTTCTGGAGCTTTTATGGTGGGTGATGACATGCCTTGACTTTTTCTTCATTGGGAACTCATTTTGGAGGACTTTAGACAGATATTTTGAGAGCTTTTATGAGATGCATGACCATGGAGGTTTCTTGTGCTTATCTTCTTACAACTGTTTGGAGAAGTATATAGTCTTCTTCCTTGTTGATTATTAGAGAGTTCTGGCTATTCACTGCACTGTATATTATAATTTTCTGAGTTCTTTTGCAGAAGTGAATAGTTTTGTAACCCTTTTGGCATATGGAATACAAAGAACACCTTGGATACCATTGATAGTCAGGTTTTGCCTTCTTATTTTTGCAGTATTGTGTATCATTAAGTGATTGATCAAGTCATTTGTGGGGTTATTTTTTCTCCTTGTGATTTTGTCTTATGTTCTATACCTTTTCTTCAAAAAAGTATGTTTATGTAGGTTGCAAACTGTGTCTTAAAGTGGTATATGGATTTTTAAACTGTGAAGTTAGCTTCCTTTTAAAAAGTTAATGCATCTAGACCTCTTTGTGAAGTATTTTTGCAAAACATATAGTAATAGGTTGTGCATGTTTAGTTTCTGTTTTTTGTGGCCAAGTGTATGCAAATCTGAGTTTCATAAACCATATCAAGTTCAGAGTATCACCCTTGTTCTCATTTTCTAGTTTTACCTTTTATTTTTAAAGCATTCCTTTTCCCTTTTCCTCTGCAAATCCAATAGTTTCTAGGTGATAACCAGCTAGGAAGCCGGCCTTCTCCAGAGGTTCTTTCCATCATAGGTGACCCACAGGCTTGGAAAGATCCCATGTTTCTCCAGAATGCTAAGTTCTACAACTTAGCAAGGGTGCAAATATGAGAGACAACAGTTAGTTTCTTTAAACAACCCATAGATGGCATTTTCTTGATTTTCTATTACCCACCGTTGATCACACTCTTCTTCTAAAACTCGTATGGGAATATGAATTTATTCATAGGATTTAGGAAAGCAGAGTTCATCTTCAGTAACAAAATAGAGATTTGGTTCATTTGGGATCATAGGCTCAGTTTCTATGTGATGCATATTGAGGGGCTCATGGGGAATTTTCATTCTTGCTCTGTACCTAGTTTTGAGCAACATGTGGCTATAATCTAATAATAAATACCCTCTTATTTTTGTACTAAAATCTCTAGAAACTGATGCAATCACTGTACGAGGGTCCAAGAAGGACTGTCCAACTATGTAGCCTATCCATAATAACTCAATCATAAACCACCATAAAACATATAAATTCACATGAAACACCACATATCATTAAATAGACAACTTGTAGGATTATCATAGAGTTACAACCAAAAAGTCTACCACAATGGGCCCTCTTACATGCTAGGCCTTAGCTATTTTATTACTACAAGATTAACAAGATTACACAAATGAATACTTACTGCTATGGGTGTCTACACTCTCAGGCCTCTCACTATGGAAACACCACTTCTATACTCATTACAAGCGATCGCATAATGATTTCCAATACAATACAACCTCATAATTTTACCACAAACATGCCGCATGGGCCACACAACGACTCAAAAATAGATACTTTAATTCTCACCAATAGACAACATTTGTACATGCCACATTGGATACTTTTAGATTGTATCCCACATCATATTTCCTAGTTACACACTCTGTCACTCAAATCTCACTCCCTCGCCACTGAACTTACCTTCTACACTCTACTCCATCCTCACCTTCTTTGCTTGCCTTTAACTAATTCAAACCCTCTATTTATATCATCCTCAAGATCCTCACATGATCTACGTTGGCCTCAGACATAAAGCCCAAAACCACATGAAACATGTCGCCAAATAACAATAACATACTTACAAATTACAACTATCAGATAGTGGATAATCTCCATACAATACACCACAGACTTTCAAAAAAAATATTACATACTTCTCAAATATTCACCTTTTGCACAAACCCAAAATAAACCTTTTGCAAAAAGAAACAGTTCTATTTGAACACATTGTCAACCCATGTACACTTCATGAATAAAATTACCACTTTATACTTATCCAATCAACCTTATATTTCAATAGAAGAAGAAAAACCTCACACAAAACTATCACCACAACTGCAAAAGATAATTCCTAAATGTAGTGAAATGCACTAACTTTTACCAGCATAGACTATTACCCACAAACTTATACACACACAAACTATCAAATTAGACCACAAATTCCACTTCCTTAAACATGATACCACAATTTTAGGATGCCGGGGGATGCACCTACATCAAACTCTTGGGGTAAATAAAAAATGAGTCCTTCATTTTTAGGATAGTTCACTGCTTCTGCCTAGAGATTCCAATTTGTTGCTTCTTCAATTCGCTCCTCCCACCTCCTTGAGTATGCCTCAAGTGGCCCACCCTGAGTACTATTTTCTCCCACATTACTTGTCACTCTATTCCACCAATCATCCTCCATACTATTTTCCTTTGGCTTGTATTCAGTCACAACCCACCTGTCTTTGTCAACAACCAATCCCTCACATCTATCAACCTCCTTTTTGGTTGTTGCATACCCTTCTATTATGCTTTCCTCCACCTCATGTTCCTTAATATAGTTCCTCATCCTCTTGTTCATCTATCCTATCCTCTTGATGTTCTCCTTTTGGCGATCCCCATTCTCGTAGCCTTTCCTCTACGCTACTTCTTTTGCATTTGTTATTCTACCACTCATTCCAGCAATGTTGCACATCTTCAAAATCAACACATACCATCCCTCCCCAACACACACATGCCAATATTGTTGTAAAACTATCCTTCACTTACCCTTTGCAACATTGACTTATGTTTTTATCCATCCTTTCGGATCATGTATGTGTTAACTCTCCCATCGTACACTATTTCCCTATCAAACTACCATGGTCTTCCTAATATAAGATGGCACACATCCATTAGCACAATGTCACATAACACCTCATCATGGTATGTCTCTATGTTGAATCTTACCTAGCATTATTCCTCCACCAAAATCTGATCTCCCTACTATAAATAGCATATCTTGTATGGGCATAGATACCTCATCCTTCTCAAACCCCAAGTTGTCAACCATATCCACAAACACCATGTTGTCTATGTTGCCACTATCCACCGCCACCTCATAGCATTTACCACCTACCTTACATCTAGTCTTGAACAAACTCTTTCTTTGTGTCAGCTCATCCCTCTTGTTGTACATCAAAGCTCTCCATGGAACTAATGAATCCCCAAACTCAGGATCCCTCTTTGAAGTGTGTAACCTCTCATCCCCAAATGTAGCTCTTGCACTTCCTCCACACTCTTTCCTTAGCATTTGAATGCTTTGTGTCCTTCCTCTCCATAGTTGAAGTAGGTTCCCCTAAAGGATTTCTACCTCTTCCTCTTATATTCTCCGCTACCTTGTTGAGAATACCCTCCACACTCCTCTCGAGCCTCTCTGTGGTGAGTATCTTCTACTCTTTCATCTTTTTGGTAGCTTTAACCATCCTCTCTGCCTTTGTGATAGCTGCTACAATCATATTCCCTATTACCATGATAGCTCATATCATCTTCTTTCTAGTTGTGGTACTGGTTACCTCTTCCTTGACCTCTTAGGGTTGCTCCCCTATCGCCGTATCTCATCATATTACTCTGGTTCTTCTCTTCTCTTCTCTTCCTCTCTGGTAGTTTTGATTTTCTTCCTAATTTAGTTTCTTCTCTGTAGTGAGAGTCAACTGGCAAGTCTCCTCAATCGTTTAGATATTCCACATATCCAACTCTCCTTGGATGGATTCCCTCAATCCATTGACATATTTAGCTACCTTCTTAGCCCCTTCCTCATGATGTCCTGACTTAATCATAATCCTATAGTATTATTTGATGTACTCCTTTATATTTGTATCTCTCTACTACAAATTGTGCAACTCCAACAATTCCAACTAGTAATTTACTGGAATGAACTTGGATTTCAACTTTTCTGCCATCTAGTCCCACTTTTCAATACAAGGCTTCCCTTTTCTATTTCACTCTATCTAGACTTCCTCCCACCATATTGCCGTATGACCTTTCATCTTGGTCTTCACAAATTTTACCCTATTCGGGTCTGTAATTTCCTCATACTCAAAATGTTCCTCGAGATCAATAATCTAGTCTATCAACTCCTCAGGATCCAAGTTCCAAAAATAGTTCAGAATGTCCACTCTACTCCTCTTGCCAATCAATTATGGCCTTCATCATCCTCTCTTCCTTACCCTCTTCTCTTCCACTTGACTCCATAGGATTTGCCTCCTACTCCTCAACATTTTCCTTAGCCTTAGAGTCAGGGTTCCTTTAGCAGTCCTGCTCCAACGCATCCATCCAATTTTGCATAGCCTTCAACATCTCATGCATCTCCTCCATTCTACCTATAACATTGATCATACCTCACCCCCTCTTTGGTGGCATCTCTAAGTTGTAAATATGTCCATAATTACCCCCTTGTAAACTACCTCACAATCGACACTTGGTCTACAAACCTCTGTGGACTACCACAAATCTAAACTTTATTTAATTCTTACAAAGTGCAAACATATAATTTGGCATTCCTCCATGGCTTACACCTTCATTTACCTATCACCAGAACTGCTTATGCTTATGGGACATCATTGCCACAACTTTTGTTTTGCCAAACTCACATGCTAAAAATGCAACTAGGTGCACTCACATCCATACTAGTTTTACTCCCTTAATCCAACTTTTCTTTGATACTAATTGATGCTGTCACGGTAGGACGGTCTAAGTAGGACTATCCAACCATGCACCCTATCCATAACAAATCAATCATAAACCACTGTAAAACACATAAATTTAGATGAAACACTACATATGATTAAATAGACAACTTGTAAGATTATCATTGAGATACAACCACAAAGTCTGTTGCAATGGGCCCTCTTACATGACAGACTATAGCCACTTGATTACAACAAGATTAACAAGATTACATAAATGGATACTTGTCGCTATGGGCATCTACACTCTCAGACCTCTAACTATGGAAACACCACTTCCAAACTTGCTACAAGCGATCACATAATGATTTCCAGTACAATATAACCTTGAAATTTTACCATTCTACAGCTCTACTCCGTCCTAATCTTCTTTTCTTACCTTCAACCAATTCAAACAATCTATTTATATCATCCTCAATCTCCTCATGTGATCCATGTTGACCTCAAGATGGTGCAAAGCCTGAAACCACATGAAACATGTCACTGACTAACAATAACAAACTTATAAATTACAATGATCAAACAATGGAGAATCTCCACACGGTACACCACAAACCTTCACAATAGTGATTACATAATTCTCAAATATTCACCTTTGGCACAAACCCAAAATAAATCTTTCACAAACATAAACAGTTCCAGCTAAACACATTGTTGACTCGTGTACCCTTCATGAATCAAATTACCACCTTCTACTTATCCAATTAACCTCAAATTTCAATAGAAGATAAACAAACCACATATAAAACTAACACCACAACTGCATAAGCTAATTCTTCAATACGATGAAATGTGCTAACTTTTACCACCACAGACTGTTAAACATAGACTTACACACATAAAAACTATCAAATTAGACCATAAATTCCACTTCCTTAGACATGATACCACATTTCCAAGATGCCCATGGATGCACCTGCATCAAAAAAGGCATATGCCAAAAGTAACAAGAAGTTCAATTACAAATATGTCCTAGAGGATTTCAAAATTGGGGTAGGCATAGAGAGATAGTTAGAGGTTTTTTAGTACCCCCAATACATTGACTAGGGCTCCATCTAGCTAGACTACTCTCTTTGTGGTAGGCTCACATGTTAATCCTAATGCATCAACAACTTTCTTGGGCACGACAAAAGTACTTGAACCGGAATCTACCATGCAATTATGAATTTATATATCTTTGTATATGAGATTAAGGTAGAAAGTCTTAGGTTTAATACAACCTACCTCATTTCCTACAATTTGGAGAACGTCAGATTGCTTTGGAGGATCCTCTAGTACATTCTATAGCCTAGTATTTTGTTTGCTTGATGTCTTTTGCTTTGTTAGGGCCTCCTCCAACAGTTTCATTTGTTCCAACGTTGAAAGAACTTCTTATAGTGGCATATTTGTTGGAGCAGCTAATATCTTAATGTAAAATTCAAAATAACTTCCATAAATGAATATATGCATAATAAGCAAATATATATCTCAAAAGTGAATGGAAATTTACAATGAGCTCCTTATATAAGTAGGAAAAGGAGGTAGGAAGGTAGGAGTAGACAACTAACTAACCCTCCAAGAGTGTGACACGTGTTAAGACATTTGAGACAAGTGTGAGGACATTTGTAAAGTCACTATGAAGTGAGACAAAAAGGTGAAAGTCCCTAAACTAGTGTGAATAGGACTTTCCTAGATGGGCTAAAAGCTAGCTAGTTATGTAATGTCCTTATTTACACCAACACCCTCCATGAAGTGCAACTTAGGGAGAATAGATGAATAAAGAAGGGTCCTAGCTATGAGGCCATGTTAGGTACCCATGTACAAACAAATTCTCACAAACAGAGTAAAGGAAAAAACCAGTGCGAAATAAAACTCTCCAAAAGAGAAAAGATGCATTAAAATGTTCAAGTGAAGAAGAAAGAAGGAGGACTTAACATGATCCCTAAAACTACTTCTAACACTAATGTATAATAAATGTTCCCCCATAGGAGAGAAAAGATAGAAGGTCTAAGTGACCCCTCTGCAAAAAGTGAGAAGGAAAGAACCCCATGCAAGGAAATGCTCCCTCCCAAAACGAGGATGAGAAGAGAAGCCATGTAGCCTCCCCTCAAATTGCCCTCTGTAGTGCCAGTAGGTGCTCGACACTAGATGTTGAAGATGATCCACAATCATTGAACAACATTTCTCCCCTTGAGAAGAAACGTAACCATAGATGTGTGCAAGATATCTTTCCATTCTAGATAGGAATATGCAGGAAGAAGGATGGATGTCTTTGAATTCTACACATGATCCAAAGACAATGACAAAGCCCAAGATGATGTCTTTGAATGCTGCTCAAAGATCTCCAAGCCAATGCTAAATTGTGACAAATGTTGATATGATAAATTAGGTACCATAAAAGATTCAGGTATAATAACCATGGATGTATGGTGCTCACCATAGGCAAGACAATTGGATCGGTGAGAATCCAATACTATTGCAGAGGATGTCAAAATAGATGATAACTAAGTTGGATATGTGGACTCATGTATATTTTTAGAATTTGTCACTATAGAAGCAAATGTAGATGGAGAAAGAACAATCATATCCGAAGAAGATGATGGTGATGCAACTCCATCAAATTTGTCATCAAATAGAAGACTAATGTCCTCAATTGTGTCTTCCAAATTTGTAATGCAAGACTCTACAAACAAGGATGATATGTCTAGTAGAAATGTGTCCCAATGAGGTGGATCTAGAAAACTAATATCAATATCGTGTTGCAAAGAATCACTGAAAGCCATAGATGAATCACTAGATTCAAATGTAGCAACAAGTGATAATGAATGAGATGAAATCTCAATGCAAGTCATCGAACTACATTGTTCATCCCCAAATGTTGTTGTTGTCTCACAAGATGTCTGAGTGAGACCATATGAGGATTTTGCAGGTGCTGGATTAGAATGATCAAGTAAAGCATTTTTATGATATAGAATAAATTGCTTCAATTCATCAAATTTTCTTTGAATACAATCTTCTTTAGTATGCTTTTTCTTCCCATAATAACCACATTTGACTTTCCATTTATTAGGAGGATTATGTAGAATAATCAAATAGAAATGATTTAGTGTGAGGGACATGATATCAAAACTACCAAATGTAAATTTAGAATGACAAGATTACCCCTCAAAATGATTAGTGCCCCCCTAGAAAATCAACAAGCTTTGATTACAATTTTTACAACTTGGAAGCCTAAATCAACTGTTACTCATGGTGATTTTTATAATTTTTGAAAAAATGGGCTATTCAAATCTAAAAATTATTCATACAATTTAAATCCTTGCAATTTTCTATTAAGTTTCAAAAAAATCTAAAATTAGATATCAGGGGTGAAAGTTATGCCCTGTCAAAATTTAATACAAAAAATGGACTTCAGAGGCAAAATTAGTAAAAAACAACACAATTGGGAAAAAAGAGGTTGCCACTGTGTAGTGGATGAAATCAAATTTTATTGAATATAAATTTGCAAAAATCCTACTGCCAGATTGTAAGTTATGATGAAAAGAAAATATACCCCCTTTGCAAGAATAATTTACGGCCCGACATTCTGTGGTAGTTAATAGTAAATGCTAGGTGTTAACTAATAGTTAACATTAAATGTTATGGTTACAGAAAATATGGTGACTATTGGTAGTTAGTATAAATTGCTTGTAGTTTACTAACAATGACTTGACAGTTAGTTGATCGCGACCTTGGCGATTTAGCAAACCTAATGGTGATTAGTGGTTTGGTGACAACTAGTTGCTGCACAGCTAAGGAGTTGCAATTGAGAAAGGTATTACAAACTCTTGAATCCTAACTTTTTTAGATGAGCCAACTGGTGGAGAGATTATAACCTACATAAAACACAAGCAATTTTCAAAGCAGAAAAACTCCATTTATGAGTGAAGTCAGTGCGATGGGTGATATGATGGTGTGGCAATGGAGGGGCACCCACGATGTGATTGGAAAATCCTATGTGAACTTTCTAGGTGAAGTCATGAAGGAACAAGGTTTTGGCTGAATCATTGAGGCCCAAATCAACCTCCAACTTGATCGCCATGAACCAGATAATTATCAAATCGACCCACCAAAGCAAATATTCAAACCCTAATTGTGAGCTATGAACAACCATGAACTAATAAAAAAAACATTGACCCTTCAAACTAGATAACTCTAGTGATGACGATAGTAGAAGACTAGGTCAAAAAACATGAAATCGCCAAAAAATGCTTCAAATAATTTGGCAACTTGAACAAAGAAAAATTGCCCCAAAAAAAATTGCCTCCCAATCCAAAAATATCCTATATAGTACAAAATTTTGTATAGGGTACGGTTGTATGGCTGTATGATACAGGGACTAATTTTTTTTGCTTATGTCAAAATTTGATGAAACGACGGTCTATTTTAGCTTTCTCAGGCCTTCCAAACTTAATGGTGAGGTCCATTTGGCTCTTTGAGACACTTTTGATAGGGCTATGTGCGGGATTCACTTAAAAAAGGGAAGGGATTTGCAATTCATGGCTTTGATACCATGTTGGAGTAGCCAAGATATGAGTGTAAAATCCAAGATAACTTCCATAAATGAATATATGCACGATAAGCAAATATCTATCATAAAAAGTGAATGAAAATTTGCAATAAGCTCATTGTATAAATAAGACAAGGAGGAGGTGGGAAGGTTGGAGTAGACAATTGACTAACCCTCTAAGAGTGTGACACATGTTAGGACACTTGAGACGAGTGTGAGGACATGTGTAAAGTCCCTATGAAGTTAGACGAGAAGGTAAAAGTCCCTAAGTGTGGATTAACTAGCGTGAATATAAAAGCTAACTAGTTAAGTAATGTCTTATTTACACTAACAATATTGACTATAGATCTCTTTAGCTAATAAAAAAATGTTGACGGTACTAGTGGATTCTATCGGTTGTTTAACATTTAGTGCCCAATGCACTTTTGGCTTCTTGATGAGGGGAGGAGATGTTTGTTTATATTTTGGGGTGGCTTCAGGAGCTCTAGTTGTTCTAAGATTATTTAGTTCGAGGCCTCTCATGGAGGTTGGTCTAGAAGTGGATGTAGTTGGTACTCTAAAGAGCAAAGCTTCTTCTATCTTCTGTATGTTGGATGCAATCTACTTTTCTAGGCTTGTTCTTCCATTTCCCTTTTGTTTGCCCTGGTGTAGTAATCAGACCAAACCTATGGCCTTAAGTAGCTTGTTGTAGGTTCATTGAGAGTATAAGTTTGACAATCCTCCCATGTAACCAAATTTTGTTCTAAGCTATATGAGCTCTAGTCAACATGTGTTTCTTGTGCTTGGTTATCTAAGCCATTGCTTTTAGCTTTGCCAAAAAGATAACTAGTTGGAATTTGATGACCTCGAGGATAAGTAGTTGGAGTATAAAGAGCCGGATTGGAATGAGGCCATAAGGTAGGTTCCTCAACATAGTTATTTTGCACAGTAGCTAGCCCTCTCTTGGGATTGAAAGGGATTTATTGCAATGGTTGCTCCACTGGTATTAACAAGTTTTGATGACATTCAGGTGCTCTATTTGCTTGAAATGTAGGCCTCTATTGGTAACCCTGATAAGATTGATAAGGTTTATAACCTTGGTTGGCTTGGGGAGCATTCCACTTCTACTAGAGGATGCTATTGTTTGAAAATGAAGGGCTTTGGTAACCCTATCTTTTTAGAGTCGTGACCTCATTAGTCATGTTTTGAAGGATGTTTCACATCTCATCAAGCTCACTAGTTGTTATTGATTCAAAAAAATTATATTATGATGTTGGTCTGGGAGCTAGTGTTGGTATATGATTAAAAGATAATTGATGGGTTATTAGCTGAGCATTGAGATGGGATTGATAGGGAAGTATTTTATAAATAAGGGCATTGGGGATCTAGGAGCCAATCTACTAATTTCAATTTGGTCATTCTCAATAGTTATAGCTATATCATAAGCATTTGGAAAGGTAGGTTCTACTTTAGACTTTACCATCATAGCAATCTTAGAATTTGTTTGTTTCTAAATAATAAATGTAAGTCATACCTAATAAGGATGTACTTCATATGGGATTCTCTACCAGGTTCTCTGAAACCTGCTATTAAAGTCATCCATCATTTTAATGGGGGCCCTCTTTATAGTTGTTAGTTGTTCTAATAAGGAGGAAGCATCATCTCTTTCTCTGAAATTGTTTATTACCACCTAACCTAGTTGGTCCCAATCACCAATCGATAGATGGGCCAGAGATTTGTACTAGTTAAGTGCCTTTCCTTTGAATGAGGCAGCCAGAAGCCTCAAGGTTGTACTTTCTTCAATGATGTTGTGGACTATGCAATGGTTCATCTTGTCATGTAAACTTGTTCAATAAGAGTGACTATATTTTCTCCAGTGACATGTGGGAGAAAGTGCAAGGTAACATTTGGAATAGCTTCCCATGTTATAAGAGGAGTAGCAGGGATAAGAGGACCTCTATTGTTCCATGTTGGAAAGACTCTTGGTGGTGGTGGAGCTTCCACGTTATGATTTATTTGTGATGTATGTGAATGGATTTACAATGTAGATTATCTTCTTTTGGGAATGAAGACAAGGGGTTGCACTAGGATATGTGGGTTAGCTCTTGCCGTGGACATAGTGGAAGCTCCCGAGGTCATAGATGTATAGGTTGCCTCAAATAGAGTCACCAAGTGATGAATACAATGCTTTAAAAGTAGAAGACCAAGGATACACCAATACTTGGTCAATGGTTGGTTTGGGTCCCACCAAGGGTGCCGGAAAGTTGTTGATGGTCTAGGCTATGTTTTCAGGATAAATACTTAGATGTATCACACATGATCGACAACAGTGGAAATACTAGTTGATGTGGAACATAACCAATGGGTCAATCTATAGGATTAAAAGGCAAGTACCTTATCTATTCTAACTTATGACTAATCTATGGGGGGTGAAAAGGGAAGAAGTGTTGAAAGTAAATAACGTAAATTAAAATTCCATAAGCCATAATAGAATTCCTCCAATATCCAAGACAAAGCTTTGTAACTCACAGTATAATAGTTAATAGCGATCAAGCAAACAACACACATATGTATGTTTGAGCTCTTGAAATTTGTTGTTGAGTTTTATTAGTTGTGTTCATACCTCCATACATTATCTTGACCACTACATATTGGATACGAGGAATTATTTGCACCTTGACTAGAGTTTTATCTCCTTTTAGGGTTTATCCATGTCAAAAAACTTGTCTCAATCACTGCCTTGTGGTTACTCATTACCATTTCATGTTTCCCATGCTCCTTGACGTTATTTAGATGAATATGCATGACTTCCCCATGTCTAATGATTGTAAACACTAACTGTTAGTGCCTGAATTGACTGACAGTTTTTGAGCAATTTTCATGCAGGCACCTTCCTTAAAAAAGTTCTAAGTGTTGGACCTCCTCAGTATTTTTCAGCTGCATCATCATATTTTCTTTGAGGAGGAGGTCATCAGCATCATATTTTCTTCGATGGTGGTCAGCATCATCATGTTCTCTATCGACCGGTTTCTCATCAGGATCATCATGTTTCAATATCGGGTGATGTTTGGACATCGTCCCGATCCTGCTGATGAGCTACAGTGTGCCCTGATTTGCTTGCGGGGGTGATTTTTCAAATATCTGGTGATCTTCCAATTATCACCCTGCCCTTATATGATGATGATGTCACCCCGATCTTCTGAGGGGGTTATTTTCTAAGTTGTTCAACCCGACCTATTTTTCTTTAGGAGGGTCGTCATCATCATCATCATATTTCTGGTTATCGCCGTGTTGCTTGCGAGGGTCATCATATTGTCTACCTGCATGATCTTTCGCTGGGGTGATATTTTAACATCGGGTGATCTTTGTTAAGATTATCCCGATGATGTTGCTGTAAAGTTCTGAGTGTGACCCGATATTCATCGTGGTCACCATATTTTGAACGTCAGGATGATCTTAGTCAATATCATCCTGATGTTGTTGTATCACTTCATGTTCGTTGTTTTATCATCCTGATGATGCTGACGTCATTCTTATGTCAGGGTGATATCTATTTCTCTGCCTATCTGCATCATGATATTTCCGAAGGAGGGGGTGATATTTTCATTTTTGAATATCACCCGGATGTATGTTTGTTCCAGCGTCATGATGATGCTGATATCAGGGAGATATCCGCCTGTCGGCTTCATGCATTATCCGGTGGGGGGTGATCATTTCAAATATCTGTCATATTCATATATCACCCCGATCTTATAGCGGAGCTACAGTGCAGCATGATATTTGTGCATCAGGATGATATTTCCAAATATCTCGGTATCTTCCAAATATCATCCTGATCTCGATATGACGATGACATCATCCGAATATGAGGAGGTGCGCAGTAGGCAGATATGCTGATGACATCAGTAGGATATGACGGTGACGTCATCAGGATGTTCATCGGCCAGACATTTGGTATCGGCTAAGCAGGAGGATCTTCCTCCGATGGATCAGGTTGTGTCGATGAAGGCGTTTATCATGCAGGTGATATTGCGATATGATGCTGACGTCAAGGTGATATTTCAAGCAACATGATATCATGCTGCTGGAGGATGATGATGAAGGTTTATACTAGTGTCGTCGGGAGCAAAAGCACCGACATCATATATGCTCGCGACCTAGTATATAAGGTGATGAAAAGGTCACCGCGGGGTGCATGTGGGATAATTGATATCCTGCATATTTGAAATATCATGACGATGTATCTTGGCGGGAAACGGTTGCGACGCACAGTATTCTGCATTTCCCAAGGCCGCGGGTTGGTGCGCCATTAATGGCGAAGGTTACAGAGGTATGGACGGATCTGGTACCCGATTGAAGGTGTACATCAACAGACAGTGGCGCAGGGCTCGAGGTTTCTTCCTGTCTCCTCCCTTACCTACTGCATTCATGTTTGAGCGCCAATCTAGTAATGTTTGAGCGCCATTTTTCTGATACTGTGTATCTGGCGGGATTTTTGGTCAACCATGTAATTAATTGCTGAGCACCTACCTGGCTGTTATAAGCAAGAAGTGTTACTCATTTTTGGGGGTTGAAAACTGGACATTTTGGCTCTGTAATAAGATACAACTGGTTTTGGTTGCTCTGTGTAGCAAAACTTGTGAGTTTATGTATCTCCTGTTGTACGATTTGGCATGAATCCACTGATTTCATGGTTAATCTTATATGAATAATGCTGTGTTTGCATGTGTTATGCTGATTCTGTCTCCAGTTTTGCATGTATCTTTCTTACTGCAATAGGGATGCCATAAGTATAGACAGCTTAACACTCTTTATTGGGAGATATCTGTAAGGCAGATATCATGTGTATCCCCCTGAAATCCAGTTTTAGCTATTCATGTTGATCATTCACAGGTGTATGTCTACCGACTCCAAGCCCTGGATAGGCACCAATCTAGCTCTGTGTTGAGGTTATACACCATGTCCAGCTTTGCATCCAAAATTCAAACTAATCCATCTCTTCCTTCCATCTGTTAGTTGTAGGATTAGGAGTAGGAAACCCTTGCATGCTCTCATCCCTAACCAGACATATATGTCCAAGAACGTTGCCCACCTTGTGATCTATCATACAGATCTTGGTCCATACATGAGAGTATTCTGCCTGTTGTTGTCAAGTTAGATCTTTCTATCTTTGAGCCAGTCAAGGTTACATCTTGAGTTATAGGGATACCCCCCTTGGTGCGGCAGAACCAGAAGTGAAGGGGAGGAGCTCACGCAACCTCCTGTATTAGTTGGCTGAATCTGCCTGTGCATTAGAAGTGGCAAACCCTAATGCTGATTCAGAAGAAAAACCAACAAAATGGCGACTCCCCTGGGGATTGAGGAATGAAAAGTAAAAGTACTATCTAATCATCTCCAGTAATATATATGTGACCCATCCGAGTCACCAACAAAATGGCGACTCTGCTGGGGAGATCAATGTCATATCCATGAAAGTTTGAGTCTACAAGATTAAAAAATTAGACCTGGAAACTGTTTGTTGCAGCAGAGAAAAAAGGTTGTATATGTGACTCTGCTGGTGGATGACCTAGAAAGAAAGAAATCAATTTGCAGCTTCAGCTTCTTTGAAGCTCATTCCTCTTCAAGGAGGTGGCGACTCTGCATCAAAGAACCTGATAAAACAACAAAATCAGTCAGAGAAGAATTTTCAGCTCCTGCAACATATCCAGGTATTTCATATTGTTTGACAGACTCCCTATTTGGTGAGATAGCACTGGTTAAAAGGGAAACATTGGTGAAAACAGAGCTTGCATGCTTTTATTAGAACTTACCCTGTATTTCAAAGGGCATGCAATGTTGTTCAAAAGACTCATTTAAAGGACTTTAGGAAAGTTTGAAAAAACAGTTTGAATTTTGAGTGCCTAAAGTCATTGTTAGTATAAAATCTGAGTAGAGAGGAGGGTTGCAAAAACATAAAGGATGTATTATCTGCCTATGCACCCTTGTGAAGTGTCAAATGCAAAAATGTATAACAGTCAATCCCAACCATGTAATAAAAGAAGTTTCAACATAGATAGATATAAGCCCATAAATTTTAGTGGCATTTGTGGCTATCCAAATGCTTTTCCACCTAAAATCAGAAGATATTTGCCCAAATTTAGTGGCGCAAAGCATGAATCAGTTGAGAGACACTTGCAGCAGTTTATAAATGTTATAGATGATTTCGAGATTGACCGTGAAGATGTAGTTATGAGATTATTTGTTCAATCTCTAGAAGAAGATGCAAGGGATTGGTTCTCCTACCTTCCAGCTCGCTCTGTCAGCTCTTGGCATGGTTTTAAATCTGCATTTCTAGTACAGTATGGTGAAAGAGTTTCTGAATATGCAGCTATTAGTGACTTCATGTACATCCATATTGAAGAAGATGAGTTGATCCCAGCTTTTAACCTCAGATTTATGAGGGCATTGAATAGAATTCCAGAATGTATGAGACCTAATGATGCAATGTGCTTAGTCGTCTATTTGGGAGCCTTTGACAAAAAAATGAGTTATAGATTGAGAGACAAGGAGCCCACCACATTGCATCAGGCACATCAGTTTGCAATAGATATTGAAAACAATTGGAGGTATGGAATTCAAAAGGGTTATTTTTCTGAAAATTTTTGTTCTCCTGCAGCCCCCAATGTTGATGAAAGTTTTAATTCAGGAATTGACAATGAATGTCATAGCACTCACACCCCTGTTGTCCCAGTTTTTGCATCATTCCAAGTGGATGATGTTTCTATTATAGAGGAGGATGTCCTTTTTTGCCCAGCAGGTGAAGTTGAAAATAATAATTTTTCAAGTAATATTTGCATACCAGTCCTAAACAAAGAGCCTTCATGTTTAAATGATCCAGTTGTGCAGAGTTGTGATCATATGGATCAAGAATCAATATCAGTTTCATCAGGAAGCATTGGAGGGCTGGAAAATGATGCAGATTGTTCAACTTCAGAGTGCATTGAAACAGCAGCAATCTTGTATGCGGGGCAATTAGATGATAAAAATGATATCCATGACCAGTGCATGGATCAGGTTTATTTTTCTTATGACTCTGGATCTGATAGTAATGAAGAAGAATTGGAATGTCATGAAGAAGAAGCAGAGGCTTTTGCAGTGAGTGTTAATCCCCTTTATGATGAGCCTGCTGATGCATATGATGTTGTGAGTCGTGACCTTCATTGGTGCATGATTAACCCTTTGTTTGAAGATGATGATACTGATTTGCAAACTGTGAATAATGAATGTTCATCATCACCTGATTCAGACATGTGCAACATTGGGTGTGTGGATCAGGTTTTGTTTTCAATATCAGTAGATATTAGGGATCTCATATTTTCTGAGTATTTTGAATTGTTGGATCAGCTGGATGAGTGCCTGATAATGTGCAGCAGCCAGATAAATGATAAAGAGTGCCAAGAGCAGTATGATGTACTGTCTGAGGGACATAACATACATGTGTTGCCTAATGTTGAAGAATATTATGTGTATGGTTATATGTCTAATTCTGAAATCCAAAATGACAGAGCTGAAAATGATGGTGGCAAGCTTTCAAAACTGGTGGAATATCTTTTTAAGCAGATGACATTATGGGCAGATTATGCCAATCTTTTCAGTTGGGATTGGGATATTCCAGTTTGGAATCAGGCATTTGACAAGAAAAAATTATGGTTTTTCCTTTTTGGCTGCCCAGGGCCGCCAAAATAATGTTTAAAAATAATGTGTTTGGTGATGCAAATCAATATAACATCATGACTCTGTGCCCAATGGATAAGGGACTGGTCTGCATCCCAGAGATCTGGGGTTCTCGCTGCAGTCTTCCACCTGCATGTCCCCAGACAGAGCCAGTGTTAGTGCCTGAATTGACTGACAGTTTTTGAGCAATTTTCATGCAGGCACCTTCCTTAAAAAAGTTCTAAGTGTTGGACCTCCTCAGTATTTTTCAACTGCATCATCATATTTTCTTTGAGGAGGAGGTCATCAGCATCATATTTTCTTCGATGGTGGTCAGCATCATCATGTTCTCTATCGACCGGTTTCTCATCAAGATCATCATGTTTCAATATCGGGTGATGTTTGGACATCGTCCCGATCCTGCTGATGAGCTACAGTGTGCCCTGATTTGCTTGCGGGGGTGATTTTTCAAATATCTGGTGATCTTCCAATTATCACCCTGCCCTTATATGATGATGATGTCACCCCGATCTTCTGAGGGGGTTATTTTCTAAGTTGTTCAACCCGACCTATTTTTCTTTAGGAGGGTCGTCATCATCATCATCATATTTCCGGTTATCGCCGTGTTGCTTGCGAGGGTCATCATATTGTCTACCTGCATGATCTTTCGCTGGGGTGATATTTTAACATCGGGTGATCTTTGTTAAGATCATCCCGATGATGTTGCTGTAAAGTTCTGAGTGCGACCCGATATTCATCGTGGTCGCCATATTTTGAACGTCAGGATGATCTTAGTCAATATCATCCTGATGTTGTTGTATCACTTCATGTTCGTTGTTTTATCATCCTGATGATGCTGACGTCATTCTTATGTCAGGTGATATCTATTTCTCTACCTATCTGCATCATGATATTTCCGAAGGAGGGGGTGATATTTTCATTTTTGAATATCACCCGGATGTATGTTTGTTCCAGCGTCATGATGATGCTGATATCAGGGAGATATCCGCCTGTCGGCTTCATGCATTATTCGGTGGGGGGTGATCATTTCAAATATCTGTCATATTCATATATCACCCCGATCTTATAGCGGAGCTACAGTGCAGCATGATATTTGTGCATCAGGATGATATTTCCAAATATCCAGTTATCTTCCAAATATCATCCTGATGTCGATATGACGATGACATCATCCGGATATGAGGAGGTGCGCAGTAGGCAGATATGCTGATGACGTCAGCAGGATATGACGGTGACGTCATCAGGATGTTCATCGGCCAGACATTTGGTATCGGCTAAGCAGGAGGATCTTCCTCCGATGGATCAGGTTGTGTCGATGAAGGCGTTTATCATGCAGGTGATATTGCGATATGATGCTGACGTCAAGGTGATATTTCAAGCAACAGGATATCATGCTGCTGGAGGATGATGATGAAGGTTTATACTAGTGTCGTCGGGAGCAAAAGCACCGACATCATATATGCTCGCGACCTAGTATATAAGGTGATGAAAAGGTCACCGCGGGGTGCATGTGGGATAATTGATATCCTGCATATTTGAAATATCATGACGATGTATCTTGGCGGGAAACGGTTGCGACGCACAGTATTCTGCATTTCCCAAGGCCGCGGGTTGGTGCGCCATTAATGGCGAAGGTTACAGAGGTATGGACGGATCTGGTACCCGATTGAAGGTGTACATCAACAGACAGTGGCGCAAGGCTCGAGGTTTCTTCCTGTCTCCTCCCTTACCTACTGCATTCATGTTTGAGCGCCAATCTGGTAATGTTTGAGCGCCATTTTTCTGATACTGTGTATCTGGCGGGATTTTTGGTCAACCATGTAATTAATTGCTGAGCACCTACCTGGCTGTTATAAGCAGGAAGTGTTACTCATTTTTGGGGGTTGAAAACTGGACATTTTGGCTCTGTAATAAGATACAACTGGTTTTGGTTGCTCTGTGCAGCAAAACTTGTGAGTTTATGTATCTCCTGTTGTACGATTTGGCATGAATCCACTGATTTCATGGTTAATCTTATATGAATAATGCTGTGTTTGCATGTGTTATGCTGATTCTGTCTCCAGTTTTGCATGTATCTTTCTTACTGCAATAGGGATGCCATAAGTATAGACAGCTTAACACTCTTTATTGGGAGATATCTGTAAGGCAGATATCATGTGTATCCCCCTGAAATCCAGTTTTAGCTATTCATGCTGATCATTCACAGGTGTATGTCTACCGACTCCAAGCCCTGGATAAGCACCAATCTAGCTCTGTGTTGAGGTTATACACCATGTCCAGCTTTGCATCCAAAATTCAAACTAAACCATCTCTTCCTTCCATCTGTTAGTTGTAGGATTAGGAGTAGGAAACCCTTGCATGCTCTCATCCCTAACCAGACATATATGTCCAAGAACGTTGCCCACCTTGTGATCTATCATACAGATCTTGGTCCATACATGAGAGTATTCTGCCTGTTGTTGTCAAGTTAGATCTTTCTATCTTTGAGCCAGTCAAGGTTACATCTTGAGTTATAGGGATACCCCCCTTGGTGCGGCAGAACCAGAAGTGAAGGGGAGGAGCTCACGCAACCTCCTGTATTAGTTGGCTGAATCTGCCTGTGCATTAGAAGTGGCAAACCCTAATGCTGATTTAGAAGAAAAACCAACACTAACTATTGCTCATTCTAAGGTGGTTTTGAGTAGTCAAGAAGTGGAAATTTGAAATTGGTGAGACAATTAGGAATATCTTGACCAGTTTGTAGATCACTCAAATCTAATACTAGTTTTAATGGGCTCTATCAATATTGACCATGTTACCTTCATGCATAAACTTTGCACATTGATGCAAAACTTGTAGAACTGCATTACATTGCTTTATTCAAGGTCTACCAAGTAACACACAAAATCCATCCGAGGATGGGATCATACGATATAACACAAGTAGCACTTTAGGACTAACCTTCAAATATAAAATGATGCGTCCCAAGGTTTCAATCAAAATTCCATTAGCCATCTTCAACTATACTCTATAATGTGCATACTCTTGATGCTTAATATGACTATTAAACAAAACCTCTTGAATCTATATATAATACTAGCATGCAAGATCAATGAGAAGTTGAGAAGTATCCCTAAGATTGTTAATGACATATAACATACCATAATAATTATTTTATGTGATTTCATCATCTGAAAACATAATCAATAGATTAACATGAGAGGAAGAGGATGTATCTCTAGAATGCATTGTGCCCACAAAAATATCTATATGCAAGTGTGCATGAGAATCAACATAACAATCATCCATAGTATCTCTATCAACATATGTATGATCCATAGCAAGATAATTTATTCATTAGATTTATTAATGTTATGAGCATGACTTGGAAATGGATTAGTGTAAATCTTTGAATTTTGATTACGGGGGAAACTAAATGATTGCTCCCATCATTGACACCTTCTATATGAATTGTATTAAATTTGGCACCTTATGTTTCAAAGCCATGCAACCTTAAGTATAACGTTCATTAACTCTATGGAAGTTACAAAATGCACTCTCATTATAATTCTTAGGTATCCTCCTAGCTAGATCTAAGAGACATATAGGTGGAAGAGTAATCAAATTAGAGCTCAATAAACTTTGAAGCACACTTTCCAAGGGCTCTTGTAACTTAGTAAATTTCCTAAAAGTATAAGGCTTAAAAGATAGTACATCGAAAGTATTAGCTACAAGATGCACATAATCATTTCCATTTGAAAAAGTATTAAACTTTTGGAATTTGGAGGAGTAAAAAGATATTGAAGAGACACGAGAAGATGAGACATTCTTAAGCACATAGGATGCATTCAATTTAAGATTCTTGTAATGAATAAACATTTCCACAAAAGAAAGAAAACTATTCAATTACACACTATTGTTGATAGGAAGAAAGAGTCCTTCAAGAAAGAGTGTTTGCAATTCATTATCATCTAGTTGATGCTTTGTTTTACCACATATTGATTAGAATCAAATGACATAGTCATTAATAGACTCATTATGTCTTTGGGAACATTTAGTTAAATTAATTATAGTTATTTCAAGCCCATATTAACATTGTCTTAAGAAAGTTGTGGCTAACTCATCAAAAGAATGGATGAAACTAAGAGTTGAATAGTAAAACCATTGAATAGCACAATCTTTCAAGGTTCATAGAAACAATTTAGTTAAGACTTTATCTCCATATGAAAAATCTTATTAGACATCATTAAAATTTTGTAAATGGACATTAGGATCCGAATTTCCATGATATAACTCAAATCTAGGTGCAAACAAGCTAGTGGGAAACAAATATTTAACAACCTCAAATACAAGTGGTGTGTGGTGTGGAGGATTGTATGTAATGTAATCTTTGCTAGTAGGCATAACATCTACTTTCTTCTTAAGTTGATGAAATACCTTCGATAATGTATCAAAGGTAGATGTGGGAATACCAGTGGAATGAGGAGCATGGAAAACAATGGAGGATGTGTAAAGAGGGTGGGGGTAATAGATGGTTGTCAGAAAATGTGTTATCCACCTTGCATTCCTACTGTTTATATTTATTTAATTTGTATTAAGTACGTGCCCACATAGAAATAAGCATACCACTTTGTAATTTGTACTTGACAAGTCGTAAGTAGAAAGTCATAAATGTGACTTTAACATTTTAATGTGTGAAAATGTTACTCTGAGAAAAAGAGCATGAATAAAGGGAGTTAAGTGTGGACTATTAAATCAATAAGGCTCTTTGGCTGAAGCATGAGACCATCGTGCTGAAAAGGTGCTAAAATTTTGTGCTTGATTTGGGCAATGAATTTGCCCATGGTTTCAACACATGATATTGGAAACTATCCTTTGATTTTGGTTTTGGACTTGCTTGCATATTAGATGTACGTGTTGGTGGTAAGGGGAAGTGGCCACAAGTAATATAGGTTTATGCTACTAGATTTCGTATGTTGTTAGATTGTTCACATGATGTAGAGCATGTGTTAAAGACATTGGTTTTGGGCGGATTGATTCCATGAGACCAGTGGTTGTAGATCTCCCCATTCTCCTAATAGAGCATCGATACTCTGTGAATGCATTGTAACTATTTTGTTATTGAATAATACATTGAGAGTGCTTTGGAGGTTGGTTTCTCCTAAAAGGATTTCCCAAGGTATATCTTGTGTTATGTTTTTTCTCTACTATTAGCTATATAACTATAACCTTATTTGTATTGCTTCTCTCATCGAAATAATGTAGGATCTATTTACTCTACCTTTACAAGCTTAGTTTCCTTTCATTTGGTATCAAAGATTAGTTTCAAGCCATTGGTACTAATAATGTTACATGAATAATTCCTTTTAGTAATGACATGCCAGTGGAAGGAGAGGCCACATTATAGGGTAAAGTGGTCATAGGACGAGGAAGAGTAGTGGTGTGAGAAACATAGGTGTAGGGGATGAAACTAATAGGTAGATGGCTATGACTAGATGTGGAAGGATGATGGTTCAATGGAACTCTAGTAGAGGGAAAGGTGGTGGCGGCACTAGATGTAGGAATAGAAGATGAATGGGTCACACTAGGAGTGGTAACATGGTGGTAGAGGCCATGGAAGTGGTAACTATACGATGAAGGGTAGGTGGGTGGCTAAGGGAATACACCATTGGAAGAAGCCACGCGAGTTCTAGTATTATGAAGTTTATTCATGCCATAAGGAACACCCATTGAACACCCACTAAAATAGTAGATAATCATTGAGGAGATTTAACACAAGTAAGTGCATAAACGAGTGTTTGTCTTATAAGAGATAAATCTTGATCAGCAACATATATATTATGATCACAGTCTTGGTGTTCTTCATGATCCCCAAATTTGTTTGCAATATGATCATTATTAGGAACATCACGATAAATAATTTTTTCAATAGATTGAGCCATATGAGGATTGAAAGAGGACTTCTCCTTAAGGGAACGTGAGGATGTGAATGAGATCTTGGCATGCAAATAATTCTCAAAACCCTAAAGAATAAACTATAGCAAAAGGAAAGTAAGATCTAATTTAAAATCCAAACAATTAGCAAGCACTCCAATCTAAAAATAAATCGACAAATAAAACCCCAAGGGTGGGAAGGGTGGATGAAATAAAATCTCATAATAAAGTGCAAAACCTTAAAGAAACTTTAGCCATGAAGTGCAAGTAAAGGGAGTCCAAACCCATGTGAGATTTGAAAATAAATTTTATAGTTAGAAAAAAATAGATCTAAAACCCTAATGAAGGATAAACCCCAAGGCTAAACCTTAGGTCATGAAGAGAGTTGAACTCACAAAAAATGTAGAGGCAAAAACACCACTTACATAAAATTATCCAAGCTAATCAAACAATTAAAGCAATTATATGATAATTAACCTAAATAGATGAGTTGGGACTGATAACTGAAATTACTAAAATTAAATGCGGTACTTTGCTAGATTCTAAAGATGGTAAAGCGATGCTAAAGATGAAATAAATAAATTCACTAAGGTATTGAAAATTTAGGGCCTAATTAGACAAGTGTCTTAGAATTATAACCTAACTACAATTTGCTCTAGTTCACCTGCGTGAGTGCAAATTGGAACCTTGCGAGTGTGGACTCGAACTTGATGCACATACTTGAACTGTTAATTATAAGACTGATTCAACAGAAAATGGACTATTGGAATTTGCTTATCTTGATATCCCGATTTCTAAATCTTCATAAGGACCGATGGTGTTTAGGAACATCTTTGGGGAAGTGCTGAATTGCGAGAGTCATGTTCTCCTCAGTCAAACCGCTAGGATGACTGATTCAATGGTTTCAAAACAACGATTGAGGACAAGAACCAAGCATATAATGGACCTAGGATGAGTGATGCTATTGTAATACTTTGATGATACTATTATATTCTTTTTATTCCTCTTGCAAATCAAACTCTATATATGCTCAATAAGAATGCCCTAGGTTGTCATGGATGAATTTTAAATGAATGAGTGAATGCCCTTAAATTCAACATAACACTCAAATCAACATAAAAAACATGTACTAAGTCGACTCACAATGACTAGTGAAATGGTTGCCACTATTTAAATTTGAATTTTGATTTTTAAAAATACAAGGTTCATATCTACGACTACATAAATGACCTAGGTGTCTACACTCATGGATTCAATCCAAGATGATGAATATGGGATCTAGGGGTCAAGACCAATCTCTAGAGTCGAGTGATAATAAGATCAAAATATAATAAGGTCATGAATCGAATTTCATGCAAGAATATGGCACTTATAAACTAGACACTCCAATCACCCCCCAAAAAGAGAAAAGGGCGTACATATCTGATTTTCACCATTACAAGATTATAATATCCGATTTTCACCATTACAAGATTATTATTATTATAAATTTTAGAAAAGGGCTTCTTTTATTCTTGTTCACAAATAAAAAAGAGAAAGACAAAGATAAAAAGCTAAGGAGTGGTCTAAATCAAATGCATCCCCATCTCATGCCATAAAATTGAAGTTACGGTGAAAAATCCATTGTTTTATTTTTTTATTTTAAGTTGTAATCCGTTTATTTTATTTTTTCCTCACAAGTCACATGTAAAAAGGTTGACACAGAAAATTCCAGTTTCTCCAAAATAAAACAAAAGCAAATAAAAGCTGTGAACAACTAGAGGTCAACAAAGTTATTATAAAAGATAAAAAGGAGGGCAAAAGTGGCGGAGCAAATAAAAAATGCCCGGCGAAAAGATTCCTGTAAAAGGCGAGTAAATACAAAGGAAAACATTTATTTTTTTTCAGTGGAATTGCAGGGGGATCTGCATTAAGAGAAAATATAGCATTACAGTCGGTAGTCGCCATGAGCTTCTTCGGCTTGGGTAGGTAATCATTATATCTTCATCAATTCAATTATTAAAGTTGTCCAGAAAAGGAAACAAAAGAAGAAATGTTCATAATCATCTGTAAGGTTTAGGAATTGAATTTGTGGAAATATGTCCACATTTGCCAGTTGTAAACTGAATGCTCATAAGGCCTCTAATTTTAGAGCAAATCAAATCAGTTATTGTGCACAAACACAACCAATTTCTCAAATTTTACAAATCAGGTGATCTGTACAAGCAAACCCAATTTCTGAAAATTTATGTTAGTTTTTTTTTTTTTAATCTTTATTTGTGAATGATAAAGTTTAACATCTCTTTTGACGCTCTCATGAATTGGGTTTCTTGACCTTGTAAAGCCCTGCTTGACTAGATCTAGATGCTTAATTGGGCTATTTAGTTTCATTGGATCTGGAATAGAAGCTGAGCTATCTTATAATTATATATTTATTACTACAAATCAAGATGGGAAGTTCAAGTGGTTCAACTTCGTTGCAATTTCATGAAGTTCAATGGATGCCACTTTGCACACATGATAAGTGGTAGTTATATTTGTTGCTGGCAACCATCAGGGGTTTAGCTATGTGAGAATCCCCAAACGTTAGCGTGAAATATCCCTAATGTCTATTTGTTATTCTGTCCTTAATTCCCACTTACAAGGCAATTATTAACCAGCAGAATTAATCTTAGAAATACTGTTCAGGGAATTTCAAATCATCATATAACAACACTGTTAACATTCAATTATTTCCACAGATCTGAGAATCAGATGTTTGGAAAACATTTCCAGAATTCAACAAGTTTAAAATTTCAGTGGCTTCAAGCTGCTGTCAAACAGAATTTGTACAGACTGACTTACATATTAATTTTCGGCTGTTTCCACTTCCAAATCGCAGTGTTTATGGATGGATGACTGCGCTCAGATTTGGTAGGCCTAACCTTATCAAATTGATGCTATGGAAGATAACGAATTGTGCAAAATCCGCTCGGGGTTTGGCTGATTGTTATGGTGGAGTTCGCCTGCTGCTGGATGCAATCTTCCACTATCCTTAGGGTATTGAAACGGACCCTTTCTCAAGCGCTGGTAACCCACTGTGTCAAAGACACCCTAATTGCCTAGGGTTTGGGAGATCTCTGCAGTGTGAAATGTGTTCAACTGGACCAGCCGCGACCTCCTACAGGCCAGTTTTGACCAGCGATCACTGTTCCGATCGACTACCAGATTTATTAGGGCTGCTTGTAGTGATTCTGGTCCTGGTGAATGCGGGTTTCGGATTCAACAATGTGGTGCTTTCTCACTAATATGTATCCCTGAAGCACGACAAATTACTTGTTCCTGGATGGAGGCTGACTTCTTCTTGTTTCACTCCAAAATTCACCCTCCTCCACCTATAGATCCACAAATAGGATAAATTAGGCACTTGCTGTAGAACCTGAATTGGTACTGCCTAGCTGGAGGTGAGGATTGGCGTCCTATCTCTGTGATGCAATGCTGAGTAGGGCGGAAATCAGAGAAGGGTATCGTCTGCTCGATTTGCCAATCTGCAACAGGGGTTTCGTCCTTAAAAGATTTTTAGATCAATTTGCAAAATCACTTCTCAAAAACTGGATACTCAAATGAAGAAATGAAGCTTGTATAAATACCTCTCCAAGATAGGTCTCAAGGGCCCAAAATTGAGTGCCTCAATTAAAAATTTGAAATTTCCATTTATTTAATTATACTTTATTATTATATTATTCATATATTTATATTATATATTATATTAGTGTTTATAAACACTATTTTAAATTAATAAATAGGGCATGATCATAGGCGGGAAGAAGGGGACATGACAGTGTGGCTTGATTGCGTGTGGAATCAAATACTCTAGTCTTGTTGATGGCATTGATTTGCATAATGCACATAGATAAATTGTGGATTGGGATTGGTGCGAAATGTTGCATTGATGCAATACTGCACACAATTTTGTTTGTAAGTGTGAATCTGAAAGAGGGTTGCTATATGTGTTTTGGATTTAGGATGATGATTCTTTCACAATGTTGGATTTATGTATAACAATAATTGTCAATCTTATATGTTAGACTACCTACTAAAGTAGGGAAACATGAAATTTTGGTAAGAAAGAAAAAAAGATTTTACTTGCCTTTTTGAAGAAAATTTGCAACTATTCAGCTTGACCCGCTGAACATCCACTAAGCCTCAAATCCTTCAATTAAAGCTTGTAAGAATAGAGCTCATCCTTTGTCATATCATGAATTGATATTTTCTACACCCTAGAGCAAGCTTTACCCACCAAAAAGAATAATGTCTCCAAAGAGGAAACATGCGACATTGTTAGATGTAAATCAAGGAATGGGTCCTCAATAGTGCAAAATACTAATTTCAATATGTATGGAGGGAACTATGAGATACATATCACGAAGAGAGCACTTTTAATCCAAAATTAAATGTATTTGTAGGGCTTATTAGATACCCCCTAGAGACTTTGGAGTGAAAGCAATCTTGGATTAGGTAGGTGTACTTGTGAAAATTATAGACCCTATCCAATCTCAATTTTTGTTACTTGAAAGCTATGGTCAAATTACATTAATTGTGGTTAGGGCTCTTTTGGGGATCTCATGTGTCTTGTTGAGAAATCTTATTTATGTCTGGTAACTATGGGAAGGACCCTTTTGTGGGTGTTACAAGTCTTGTTGAGAAATCTTAATTTATGTCTAGTAATGACATTGGGAAAGGTACCTAGGTAAGGACCACACACACCATCACAATTATACCATGCAAAGAAAATAGTTGTTGACCTGGTTGGGATTGGTGAGCATCATTGTTTAGTTGGCCAAATGTGTGACCAATCTGGAGGGGACATTGCTAGAATCACAAATTACAACATAAAGAATCTAGATAACTACCCATTCATCGCCCTTCAACCCATGTATGTGCCTTTGTAAGCTTCTCAACTTGGGAATGTGTAAGATCCTCATCTAAGTAAATCTTGTTTGATATTTATATGGAATACTTTGGTGAGAGACTCTTTGCCCTTAGATGCTAGCTACGAATTAGGATATTGAGGACTCAACTAGTTCTTAAAGGGAGACTATTATACATTCCATGTTTTATGTGCTATAGATATATTATCGGCATCATCAATTTATGCATTAGTGTAAATGGTCCCTTTTGTTGACTATTATAAATATATTCAAATGTGGGTAAAGAAGTGAGAATTTATAATTAAATGCTAAATATCCGTCATTTTATGGCTATGGTTGTATGAATATCTATCTTGTAGGTTGAGCTTGTGGGAAGGAGAAAATGTTGTCAAAATCTTTGAGACATATATTGATATTTTCTTTGGATGGACATTTTTTGTATGTTTGTGCATGATTGTTGTAAAAAGGATCTATCTATTCTTTGGAAATAGGTATATAAGAAACCTAGTTGTCAAGATCCCTACAAGATTTGTCAATGAAGCTATGATGTGTGGTACTTGTTCATATTCAATATCTTTTTTTTTTAATTTATATCAGGTATGAGTATCGTCTCATTAATGTTTTTATGGTGTATAGGAATCAAAGGACATTCCGCCCTAAGAAAAGTGCTCCATCGGGAAGCAAGGTTTGTTTTCTTCCAATCATAGTTATCAAATAAGTTTGTTTTAGCTTTATAGAACTTGTATGCATATATTCTGCTCACATTGTATGGATGTGAATTGTTCACATAGTGAAGTAAGTTTGTTAATTTATTTGCATAAATTACCTATTGAAATTGAGACACAAAGAAAGAGCCAAAGGCTCCAACACAACAATCAGTCATTCATCTTCAACACTCAAAAATGATTACATTCTATGGCTTTATAAAGCCATCCAACTTGCTATCTTCCCAAACCACTAACTATAAACTAACACAACTAATAACTAACTAAAAACTAACATCTAATAAATTAACATTAACATGTTAATTTATTATTTATTACATTATTCTATGTCATGCACTAATAATTCCTAACACCCCCCTTTAGTGCTAACATATGGACTTTATTCTGGTGCTACAATATCAACAATTGGCCTATCTCATATGTACCCCCGTTTAGTGATTTTTTTCTTTGGATGTCGGTTCTACCAATAATGCATCCAATTACAATGTTACAAATACAAAAACTATTACACCCTTATGGCTCCAAAATCCTTATTTCTCCATTTACATAATGTTGAAAAAATAATAAAATATCACCTCTATATTTTGCATCGAATTGCTCAATAAATATTAACTGCATTCTCAAACGATTTCTGGGTTTTGTTCTCCTCTTTATCAGCTTTACAAAAAAAATTAAATTTCTAAATTTAGCTACAAAATGAGAACGATATCGCAGTTTTAGTGAGACTGATATAAAAATCTTTCTGCAACACCAAAGATTTCTGCAACTTGGAATGTATAAATTTTTATTTTTTTTGATTTTTTGATATGAAATGAACAAAATGTAATGTCCCCTTCTAGGCTCATGGTTAGTCCATCATAGAATTCCGGTGGACTAGCCGTTTGGCTAAGTTATAAAAATGAAATATTTAAAAGGGTCACTTAAGTTACTTTTTGGAGCGCTCACTTTGGGAAATATTAAAAGTGAATTTAAAAAGAAATGTTTCCTTCCAAAGTGAAACGTCCCTCTTGGAGAGTTTAAAAGAGGGAAAAGTGCCTCATTTGAATTATGCATGCTTTATGATATCTCCTTTTTTTGAGTTCTGCTAGAGTCTGCTATTGGGGAGGCTTGAGGATTCAAACCAGAGGCTTGTGGAGACGGAAACCTCCATAGGTAACGACATTCTATAGGTGTGCAATACCACCTAACGGTGCCATCGATGGTGGATGCATTCAGTGTTCACATTTGTGCGGGATGGAGTCCTTGTAATGAGTTTTGTGGATTCATTGTTCATAACTTTTGCAGAATTCGTGAAGATTGTCTATGCAGATTTGAACGACTGATTTCATGACCGTTTAGAGCATAGTTTATTGAGGGTTTGGAGCTGGTATATATTGCATTGCTGACCATACATAACAGCAGCAGGCCAATCCATGTTGACCAGTTTGCTCGCAGATATAAGGAGTTTTTCAGCAGCGTTTGATGCCTTTTTCACCTACAGCCAGCTGTACATTGTATTAGAGGACGTGGGTCTTTGGAGTGGCTTCTCCAACATTGTTAGCAACCATTGTAGTGACTATTTGAGGCGTTTAGTGCCTATATCTATGCTGATAACACTTGTGTAACCAATCTTTATCATTCCTTGGAGTTTGAAGCATTTCTAGCCATACCCATTAGCTGGTCTGGCGACAACATAAAACTGAAGTTGTATTTCTGCATATGGGTATGCGATAGAACCCCTTTATTTGTTGATATATGAATTGGGTCTTTCATATTTCTCTTGTATTCATTGTATATTTTCTGGGTTCGCATTCTATGCTATAGTTTGTATGCTATTGCCACACATTTGCAGCAAACTGAAAACCCCTTCTGCATCCTTCTGTCTAGCTCTGAAAGAACACAATAAAATCATAAATCAGCACATAAAAAGATTTTAAAAATATACAAACAGGTACGGCACATTACATTGGTATCAGAGCCATGATCTTGCCATCCTGTGAGGTGAAATAGACATGCAGAAGTGAAAATGAGATATGCGACCGACAGATAGATATTCCTTCAAGAATACCAGAGCAAGGCAGGGAACACAGATTCCACGGTTGTTAGTTCCAAAAAATCCAATACCCATAACAGATCCTTTTGAGTCAGACGCAGAGATAGAGGTAGCCGCTGCAGGGGACGATTCCCAGGGTTCACGGACAGACCCCTTTTCTGGAGAGTTACCTCCATTTGCAGAGCATACAGGGGAAATGGGAGATACAGAGGTTGAAGAACCAAGCACACAAGATATCCTCAACGACTTGGCTAGAGGTCAGCAACAAATCGTGGCTAGCTTGGACAGGTCTCAGCAGGCACTTGGGAGGCTTCTTGGCCGATTATTTCCTGAGCTGGAAGAAGATGAGGAGAATATAGGTCGAGACAGATATAGAAATGACAGGAATGGAGGCAGGAATGACAGGCATGGAGATCGGCATGACAGGAATAGAGACCGAGGAAATGGAGATAGGAATGGTGACTGAAACATTGGTGATAGAAATGGGCACAGGAATCATGATGGAGAGGCTTCGGTGAATAACCGGGGTGCTACACGGCTCACGGCTGCAAATAGACCAAGCATTCCGACTTTCAGGCCGAGGGACGAGATACCAGACAGGGATTCTACACAGTTGGAGTTTTAGGAAGAGATCTTTAGGGATTGGCAAGCTTCTAGCGAAGGGTTTAGAGCAGAAATGTCTTTTAGAGACTACTCAGATCTTCGAATGAGACACAGACCCAGAGGGGGTAATAGACAACAGAACAATGAGCTACAGAAGGTCAGCAAGATGACCTTACCCTATTTTGATGGTTCGGGAAAAACTTCAGCAAGAGCGTGGGTACAAAGGTTGGACAGTTACCTTCAGATCAGCCCCATGCCAGAGACAGATGCCATCACATACGCTGCCTTACACTTGGAGGGTAGTGCGCATAAGTGGTGGAGTAATGGGAAGGTGACTCTGGGACATGACCAGATCACATCCTACGTTGAGTTCACAACCAGACTCATAGACAAGTTCGACAAGGACCCTGAATTGCAGTTCAAGGAGCTAGCACAGTTGATACAGAATGGATCAGTGGACGCGTACATTTCAGAGTTCCAGGATCTCTCAGTCATGGTTTCAGATATATCAGAGAGGAGGTTGATCTGTTGATAACTGAGAGGGGGGGGGGGTGAATCAGTTATCCTAATTATTTTCCTTTTTGAACTTTCTTATTAATTAATGCAGCATTGAATCAAACACAAAAACATTACCATGAAATAAGAAACACATGACACAGTATTTTTGACGTGGAAACCCTGTTAAGGGAGAAAACCACGGGGTGATTAACCCAAAGATTATTCTCTGTTAGAAGAATAGGGAATTACAAAATGGCACTTGCCAATTAGGGCTCACTGCCCGAGCACACTGCTCACAAAGAGGCCCACTGCCTACAAGGAGACACACTGTCTACAAAGTGATAAGAATCACAGTCTTGAACTGATTGGAAGCATCTACATATGCTGGAGTTCAGTTCCGGTTAGGCTCAGTACACTGATCTGCTGCACTTCATCTTTCCTCTGTTCTTTATTCTGCTATCCTTTCACATACCGGATCTTTCTTACTACTGCTTTGTTCTGCACTTATTCGCATACACCATCACACCACTTCATATGTTCACAACTAAATCCATCCTCTATATATATCCGCACAAGTAATTTCATCACCTTTCTAGTCGGCATCCGGAACAGTCTAGTTTCTTACAAACTCTGTTCTGTCGGCTGAATCCTTGCTCACCAAGCAATGCGGATCAAGCATATACTTGTAGATATCATTAATCATGTCGGCCAAACATGATTCATGCCTTCACAACCTTTACCATCAACAGTAACACATCCGGAAAATAGTCTGATACTCTGTCAGTCAGTTCTTCCTCTGTTCTCATTGTCTCTCAGGAATCCGGTACTCAACTATTCATATCTTTTTCCTTGTCCATCACCGGAGGCTAAGTCCTTGGAATATACCACTCAAGGTAGTCCTCTTGACTTCCCCAAATCCGCACTGCACCAAGACACTTCTTCTGAGAGATCCGGACCAATCTGTCGGACCTTGCCACATGCTCTGTTCTTGTTCACCGGACCACAACAATCTTCATTCTGACTTCCGGTAGAGACACACCATGACTTGCGGATATGTGGGATGACCTTTGTTGCCATCAATGACAACAACCATGAATCCATATAGTGTCTCTTGCCAACAATCTCCCCCTTTGGCATTGATGGCAACACTTAGTGAAAAATGACTAAGTGTTTACACTATGCTCCCCCTTGGCTGATGCTCTATATTTATATACAATTTCCGGAACTCCCCCTTAGTTGGATTCCTCATTTTTCACTGCTCCTCACTCCCCCTTTGACATCAATGGCAAAGGGTAGGGTCCGCACACCAAAATTTTCAAAAATTTTCTATACATAGCCGCATATTTACATACTCACATATACTGAAGAATGTCTGCAAAGGATGTCTTCAATTGGATCAGTTCTGTAGCCCAACTTTGCTTCATTCTATCCAAAATTGAAATGTGACCACTCAACAAAAATGCAAAAGCTTCTGCCCTCTTGAGATCTGTCGGATCATTTGTTTGGGCGGTGGTCTGAGCATCACTGATGGCCTCATGCATAGTTTCTAACTTAGGGATTATAATCCTTCTAAGTTCTCCCATCCGGTTAGTGATATTCTTCCTTTCCTTCTCAAGGTTCTTTATTTCATTCAAGACTGCAATAGTCTGACATTCTTGATTTACTATGGAGGAAGAGAGAGGATCAAAACTTTGAGATAAACTTTGTAGTTTGTCTTGTTCCTCTTTTATTTTCTTATCAATTTCTGCTGTTGCCTTTGACCAGGATATACAAAATTTGTAAATGTCACCGCCATCCTTAAGAGCATTTTCTAAGCTCTTTATTCCAATACTCATATTTCTCCTATCGTTAGAGATTAATCCTAATACTTCTGAAAATCTTTTATCCAAAAATTCCTTCCGGACCTTTTCTTCAGCTGATTTTTCTAGAGATTCAAAATGTGTACTAACACTGCTGACTAAGGTTTTGAGATTACCGGAAGAGGAGGCTGTCGGATCTATCTGGATTGATGGCATAATCTTTACAAGCACTCCGGAAGCAGCCTCTATCAACTCACAGTCTTCCATATGAGACTTTAGGAGTTTTTCATTTGCCTTGGCATTTGCAAATGAAGCTATCTTCATTGTTTGTACCGGAGAGAGAGATTCAAAGTCGAATGGGCCTTTTAGAAGCTCCGGTTCATCAATCTCTAAAGTTTCTTGACTTAGAAACTTTTGGACAGTTTGTGCAGTGTCTCTTGCCGGAGACAGATGTTTCTTTTCTTCTGCAGTTTTGTCCTTAGGAGTCTTATCTCCTTCCACATTCTTACCACTTACAGTTGTGGTTTTCTCTGTTGGATTTTTCTCTTTCTCTGTATCCTTGGTGCTGTCAACCTCTTTTTCTTTTTCTGCTGCTTCTTTCTCCTGTAATTTCTCTGCTTCTTGGGATCCGGAGACTGTAGGAGAAGCCGGAGAAGAGATGTTAGTCTGTTCAGGTGGCACTTCTTCCGGAGCAGATGATGCAGCTGTTTCTGCACCTAAGTCCTCTGTAATAGGAATGTTGAACCTTTTGAATGTATTCCGGAGGATCTCTTCAGTGTCCTTGGCTACTTTGTCGGTTTCACCAAGCATAAGCTGATTCATCCTTGCTTTGCTTCTGAATTCATCCTTGCAGTCCTTGAATATCATGTTCATTGTTTTGTGATCAATTGAAGGATATAGCTGAATAGCTATCTGCTCCCGGATCTCAAGATCTTTTGCATGAGCATTATTCTTTCTTATTTCTAATTCCTTTTCTAGGCTTTTAGGAATTTCAGAAATAATCTCAATAAAAGCTTTATTGTAGATGTTCAAGTACCTTATTATGGCTTCTTGCAGGATCTTTTGATCTGCCTCGTTGTAGTCATCATAAAATTCAGCCACCGGTTGAAGGTTCCCGTCCACAGTGACTGATTTGACTACACTGTCTAGAGACAGGGTGGGCTTTTCAGAAAGTTCTTCTGTCATTTCTTCCTTGTCTCAGCCAGAAGAGGGTTTACCGGATCCTTTCTTTTTCTGTTTCTTTATTTCTTTCACTCCTTCATCTGACTCAGTTTCTTCTTCATCCTTTTGGCTTTGATAAGCTCTTGAGGCTTTTGTCTTGGATCTTTTACCGGATCCCTGGACTTCCGGTTTTGAGCTTTTGGTTTTGATAGGTGTGGATCCTTTAGATGATCTGGTCCGGGTTGAGGATTCCACCGGAGCACTTTTCTTGCTTTTCTTTTCTGCCTCTTTCTTTTCTTCCTCAGATTTTCTTCTCTTTTCCCGGCTGGCATCAAGTGCCTCTTTTGAGATGCCTAGGCCTTGAGCAATGTGCTCTACTTCTTTTCTCACCTTTCTCTTTATTTCAGGTTCCCTGAGTTCTACATGTATCTTTACACTCAGCTCCTCAAAGGTTCCAAACCTTTCTGCCTTAGGATCTTTGGGCTGACTTAGCATGTGTTGAACATGCAGCTCCACTATCTGTTCATCCACTTCATACCCCATGGGCATGATCCAGACAGTCCTTGGCTCCACTGCCTCCATTAGGCACTGATCAGTGTCAACCATAAAGCACACTGAGTCTTTGTATTTTTCAACAAGAGACTGGGGAATTCTCTCTCTTGCTTGCATCATGCTTTGGAAGTTTTTGAAGTATCCCCATAGGGCTGTATTTCTTGCTTTGGCATCCCCAAGCCCATGTAGATAGTCTCTTATTTGGACTGCAACAGGTTTGTCATTCTGCCATGCCCATCCACTTGATCCGGGCAGCTCATTCATGAAGTAGAAGAATAGACATAATATAAGAGTACCATACTTAAAGGAATTCTTCTTGTCCTTGATTTTCTGTATATTTTCCATTAATTGGCTTAAGAGTAGTTCGCAGAGATCATATTCTGCATTCTTCCTTAGCATTTCATAGGCAGTGTATACTGCAGTTTCGGATACAGAATTCTCCCTGCTGGAGTGATAGATCTTGTATCCTATTATCATGGATGCATACTTGATATCCGGATCCGAAATATCTTCAATGGTCATTGCCCTCTTATCGAATTTTGATCCGGTGGCCTCAGTTACAATGTTGTTCTTGACAGATTTGAGGATAGGTATCCCTCCGGAAGAGTATAGACCAGTTACTGCTCTAATTGCCTCTTTTGTGATCTTGCAGGGTCTATCCAGCCATAGGAAGTTGTCATGCATCCTGCTCAGTACATACCGGACCCATTCATCTTCTTCAAAGCAGGGGAAATGAATGAATTGGTCAAATTGTTTCTTCTGGATACCCTTATACTCTGGTTTAAGCTCAAAAGCATTGTCTATCAGTTGTTTGTGATAGAGATCTCTCAATTTGAATTCCCCAAATTCCTCAATGCTTGCATGTATGTAAACCCTAATGTCTTCTGTGTGTAAGACTCCGTGAGGAACACTGGAAAATGCTCCTAAGGGATCTACCTCCAATGACTTGTATGGATGTTTCTTAAATTCAGGTCAGGGCCTATTTGAGATTTTTACTATATTTGGAGTAGCCATTTCTTCAAAAGATTTGTAGCAAGATATCGAAAGTGGAAAATACCTTTTGCGTCTTCGGTTGCCCGGAGTAGCTGGATTGATTTCTGTATGTAACGACTTCGGCAGGAGATCTTCAGTAAACTTGATGAATTTTGTTGCAGAGCTCCACTTTTCGCTTCTTCTTGAGTGCAGAATGAGCAAATGATTTTTGAGAAATCCCTTATATTGCTCCGCGAACCCTAATATCTGTTTGCAATAAATGCTTCACCTATATTATTCCGGTTTGCCTTGTCCGGATAGCTTGGAGTATCCCGGATCAGTCCTGATCTATGAACATCATGCGGATCTTTCAATCATGAATAAATCGAGATGACACATTACCAGAACATCCCAAACATCCTGTCCAGTCCGCAAAGTAAAATAATGTACTTCCGGATCTCTCCGGATCCTTTTGTAGTCCTCTGTCATTCCGGAGCATCTCCCGGAACAGGTCTTTACTTGATCGATCACAACTTCTTTATATCTTCATGCGGACCTCTGAAATCTTGTCTGGATCATCTCAGGACTGGTATCTTCAAACCCTTTACTCCGCATCTTGTGCCACATCCGGCACCACTTGATTGGCTGGGGGAACAGGATTTTCTTTGAGTCTCCCCCTGAGCCAGAGCTCACTTTTTAATTTCCGGAAGAAATATTAGCACCAGAGTCTGGTGCGGATCCAACCTCTACATTCTCTGAACTTTTCTTCACCCAAATCTTGCTCATCTGATTCCTAACTTCATCCGCATTCATCTTTTGTTTACCCTTGTCTTGATTCTGATTATACACCGGACCTCTTTTGTCCTGATTCTTGTTTCTGCAGACTTTAGCATTATGACCGGACCTATTACAGATTTGGCAAATAACATTTCTTTGCATATTTGACTGATAACCTCTTGATCTGCATTGATTAGCCATATGACCTATTCTATTGCATGTAAAGCATCTACCTTTGAATGATTTGTTTACTTGCATATTTCTGCATTCATGGGATTTGTGTCCATACCTTTTGCAGTTGAAGCACTGTCCGGAGAAGGATGAATTAATCTGATTCATTTTCTTTCTGCACTGATTAGCTTTGTGACCAAAGTGGTTGCAGCTGTGGCAGTATCCATTGAAAGATGGATATCTTTGAGCATTGGGCTGTCTTACCGGAGGTCTTCTAGGCCTGTTCCTTGGATTTCTGATCCAAAATTCTTTTGACCGGATCCGGAGCTTTCTCCTTTCTCAAATCCCAAACCATACTTGTCATCTGTCCTCTTTTGACTTCCAAGAAGTACTTCAAGTTGGGCAGAACTTATCTTGAATTTTTCTTTATATTCATTTGCTGTTTGAAGATCTCCTTTGAGAGAGGCAATTTGATCCTCAAGTTTTTCTTCATTATCTTTGGCATCTTCAAGATCAGATTCAAGATGTCTGATAATCCTGTCCATCTGGTGGCATTCTTCTGATTTTTCTTTAAGAGATTGTCTTAGATTGTCTTCAGCCTTTCTTTTTTCTTCAATCTCTTGAGTAAACTTTATAGTTCCTGATTCCATTTCATGTCTTAACATAATGACTTCTTTTGATAACTTTTCACATAACTTGGTTTGCTCAGTCAATTCTTCATTTGTATTGCTTTCTTCACTTTGTCTTGCCAATTGTTGGAGCAGCTCCTTTCTCTTTTTCATAGAGAGACTTAATTTGTCCTTTAATTCTCTCATGAATTCATCAGCCTGTTTGAGTCTTTCCTTTAATTCATTGACTTCAGAATTTGACTGTTCAAGATCTTCAAGGGCAGTCTTGAGTTGCTCCCTTAAACCATATGCATCCATTTGAACTCCCAGATCTTCCTCAAGCTGTTAGGCTCTAATAGGAGGAACCTTGCTCTGATACCAATTGTTGATAACTGAGAGGGGGGGGGTGAATCAGTTATCCTAATTATTTTCCTTTTTGAACTTTCTTATTAATTAATGCAGCATTGAATCAAACACAAAAACATTACCATGAAATAAGAAACACATGACACAGTATTTTTGACGTGGAAACCCTGTTAAGGGAGAAAACCACGGGGTGATTAACCCAAAGATTATTCTCTGTTAGAAGAATAGGGAATTACAAAATGGCACTTGCCAATTAGGGCTCACTGCCCGAGCACACTGCTCACAAAGAGGCCCACTGCCTACAAGGAGACACACTGTCTACAAAGTGATAAGAATCACAGTCTTGAACTGATTGGAAGCATCTACATATGCTGGAGTTCAGTTCCGGTTAGGCTCAGTACACTGATCTGCTGCACTTCATCTTTCCTCTGTTCTTTATTCTGCTATCCTTTCACATACCGGATCTTTCTTACTACTTCTACTTTGTTCTGCACTTATTCGCATACACCATCACACCACTTCATATGTTCACAACTAAATCCATCCTCTATGTATATCCGCACAAGTAATTTCATCACCTTTCTAGTCGGCATCTGGAACAGTCTAGTTTCTTACAAACTCTGTTTTGTCGGCTGAATCCTTGCTCACCAAGCAATGCAGATCAAGCATATACTTGTAGATATCATTAATCATGTCGGCCAAACATGATTCATGCCTTCACAACCTTTACCATCAACAGTAACACATCCGGAAAATAGTTTGATACTCTGTCAGTCAGTTCTTCCTCTGTTCTCACTGTCTCTCAGGAATCCGGTACTCAACTATTCATATCTTTTTCCTTGTCCATCACCGGAGGCTAAGTCCTTGGAATATATCACTCAAGGTAGTCCTCTTGACTTCCCCAAATCCGCACTGCACCAAGACACTTCTTCTGAGAGATCCGGACCAATCTGTCGGACCTTGCCACATGCTCTGTTCTTGTTCACCGGACCACAACAATCTTCATTCTGACTTCCGGTAGAGACACACCATGACTTGCGGATATGTGGGATGACCTTTGTTGCCATCAATGACAACAACCATGAATCCATATAGTGTCTCTTGCCAACATGATCATGCTCTTCGTTGATGGGTTGTCTGATCCTTTAAGGGGATGGGTGAAGGGTTTAGACCCTATGACATTGCAGGAGGCCATGAAGAGAGCCCGTGATATGGAATTGTCCGTATGGAGGAGCAAATTTCAAAGTAAGAACTTTCAGCATAGGAGAGATAAGGAAAGAGATAGGAGACCGTTCCACAAGGACTCGGGACACCAGCCACATAAGAGTTCTTCCTGGATTGATAATGATCAGCTGAATGACCTCAGGAGGAAGAAGCTTTGCTTTCATTGTAGAGAGCCTTGGCATCCTAAGCACAAGTGTGCTCCCCAAGGGAAGGCAAAACAGATTGAGTACTTCTCAGCAGATGAGTCTGTGGAGTCGGACACGCATTTAGAGTAGCATACAAAGGATGATGATTCAGGGACAGATGTTGCATCTGAAGTACCAGATAAGGATAATGATACCTCCCTACCCACTACCCACATTTCTAGCATTCAAAGAGAAGGGTCATTCATGATCCGAGGAGTATTGGGGGGACAGAGGTGCATTACCTTGCTAGATACAGGTGCCACTCATAACTTCATAGATGAGGGCTTGGTTGCTAAGAGGGGGTTACAAATAGAGGAGTTTGCGGGATTTAAGGTAAAGGTAGCCGATGGGTTTGTACTCACTTGGACTAGGAGGATTCCCAACTTGACGATCCAGCTAAACCATTATACTTACCAGTCAGAGTTTTATGTGGTTGGCATGGGTGACATGGATGTTGTGCTGGGAATGAAATGGCTTCATGAGATAGGGGAGTTCACTATCAATTTGAGGACAATGGAAATGAAGTTTGAAGTGAACGGAGTTAAGCATGTGCTCAGGGGAATTTTAGATGGTGGATTGAGAGTTGTTTCTCTCAAGTGAATAGAAAAATTGATTCGCCATGATCAGGTACAATGGGGCAGTAGAAATATTGGTGATGCTAGAAATTGCGGAGCAGCAGAAACGCGAGTATCCACTTGACATATAGGCTCTTCTAACTAAACACACCAAACTGTTTAGTAATATTCCACCAGGAAGACCGCCTGACAGGGGTATCGAGCATGTGATCGAGTTGGAGGGTGCAAAACCGGTGATCCTCACACCATACCGGCACTCGAAGAGATCCAAAGATGAGATCGAGAAAGCTATCAAAGGGCTTCTCGCCATGGGACACATAAGACCAAGTAAGAGCCCGTTTGCATCATCTGTTGTGTTAGTAAAGAAAAAGGATGGGACTCTTAGGATGTGCATTGATTACAGGGAACTCAACAAGAAAACAATCAAGAACAGGGATCCCATACCCAGGATAGATGAGCTGATTGATGAGCTACACGGGGCCTGTTATTTCTCCAAGATAGACTTGAGGTCTGGATACCATTAGATTAGGGTCAGAGATGAGGATGTGGAGAAGACGACATTTAGGTGTCACTATGGGCACTTTGAGTTCCTAGTCATGCCATTCGGCTTGACTAATGCACCGGCTACTTTCCAGTCTTGCATGAATAGAGTCTTCAGAGAGCAGTTGAGGAGGTTCGTCTTGATATTTTTTGATGATATCCTGATTTACAGCAAAACATGGGAAGAGCATGTGAAACACATTGACATTGTGTTGAGTATTCTGGAGAGGGAATCTTTATATGCCAAGATGTCAAAGTGTGAGTTTGGGATGACCGAATTGCTATACTTGGGTCACATCATCAGTGCTGGTAACGTGAAGGTAGACTCGGAGAAGATTCGGGCAATAGTAGACTGGCCGCCACCCAAGAATCTTACTTAGCTGAAGGGATTCTTGGGTTTATGTGGATATTACCGCAGGTTCGTGAAGGGGTTTTCAGTCAGCTGCTCCCCTCACAAATTTGACTCGCAAGGATGCATTTAGTTGGACAGGGGGTACACAGGAGTGCTTTGACCAATTCAAACAAATTATGAGTACATGCCCTGTATTGGCCATGCCAGATTTCAGCAAGCCCTTCGAGTTGCAGTGTGATGCTTCAGGGGAAGGCATTGGTGCGGTAATTATGCAGGCTAAGCACCCTATAGCGTTTGAGAGTAGGAAGTTGAGGGGTGTGGAACGCAGCTATAGCATTTACGACAAGGAGATGTTAGCCATAATGCATGCCTTGGCTAAGTTCAGACAATACCTTGTGGGCAGTAAGTTCGTAGTCAAAACAAATCACAACAGTCTGAAGCATTTCCTTGGCCAGAAAGACTTAAACGAGAGGCAACAGAAGTGGGTCAGCAAGCTACAGGCCTACGACTTTGACATTGTGTATGTCAAAGGAAAGAAAAATGTTGTTGCCGATGCTCTATCTAGGAGGCCCCATTTATGTGCACTTGGAGCCATTATGGATGATTGGAGGGAAATGATATCAGCTGAGTATGCAAAGGATGCATGGGCTACGGGGATAATTGATGGCACCATCAAGGATGACAGGTATACAGTGGTAAATGATTTAATCATTTACAAGAACAGGATTTTCTTGGTGACAGACTCTCAGATGAAACAGAAGGTTTTGAGGGCATTTCATGACTTGCCGATGGCAGGACACCCGGGGTACTTCAAAACTTATAGGCAGGTTAGAGAGAGGTTCACCTGGAAGGGCCTCAAGACGGAGGTGATGCAGTATGTGAGAGAGTGCCCGATATGTCAGCAGAACAAACAAGAGCACTCATTCCCAGGAGGTTTATTGCAGCCCCTACCCATTCTTGAAAGGAAGTGGGATAGCGTTTCTATGGACTTTATCATAGGTTTACCAAAAGTCCAAGGTAGGGATTGCATTTTTGTGGTAGTGGACAGGTTGACAAAGTATGCACACTTCTTTGCCATCCCTACCACTTTGGCTGCAACACAGGTTGCAGAATTGTTCTTTCGTGAGGTATTCCGACTCCATGGGTTGCCTCGAAACATTGTTAGTGATAGGGACAGTAGATTCCTCAGTAATTTTTGGCAGGAGCTCTTCAGGTTGACAGGGACAGAGCTCACCCCTAGTACGAGTTACCACCCTCAGACGGATGGTCAGACAGAGATAGTTAATAAATGGATGGAAGGATACCTCCGAAACTATGTTTCAGGGCAGTAAAAGGCATGGGTTAAGTGGCTTCACATGGGAGAGTACTGTTACAATTCCACATACCACATGTCTACTCAGATGTCACCATTTATGGCCCTGTATGGGTATGAGGCACCGAGCTTTGTTGATTTGTTGTTTGGTGATAGCAAAGTGCCGAAGGCCAAAGACCTTCTCCAGGAGAGTCAAGACATCATGAGGTCTTTGAAGGAGAATATACAGAAGGCTCAGAATCAACAGAAGCAATATGCAGATCAACAGAGGACTGAGCGGTCTTTTGTGGTTGGTGACATGGTGTATCTCATGCTGCAACCCTATAGACAGTCCACTCTCAGAAAGAGTGGGGCAGAGAAGTTGAAGCCACGGTACTATGGACCTTTTCGGATTTCCAAGAGAATTGGGGAAGTGGCTTATGAGTTGGAGCTTCCAGTAGGTAGCAGGGTACACAATGTATTTCATGTATCTCGCCTCAAGAAGGCGTTGGGGCATAAGGTGTTACCATCAGCGGAGTTGCCTCCTCTTGATGAAGAGGGGAAGGTGATACTGGTACCCGAGACTATAATTGATACCAAGGAACGTAATTTGAGGAGGAACATCAGAGAGTACTTGGTTAAATGGAAGAACCTGCCCATGGAGGATGCTACTTGGGAGAATGAGCAGATATTAGAGCATCTTGACTTGAGATTGCTTGAGGCAAGCAATCTTGGGGAGGGCGGATTGTAATGTCCCCTTCTAGGCTCATGGTTAGTCCATCATAGAATTCCGGTGGACTAGCCGTTTGGCTAAGTTATAAAAATGAAATATGTAAAGGGGTCACTTAAGTTACTTTTTGGAGTGCTCACTTTGGGAAATATTAAAAGTGAATTTAAAAAGAAATGTTTCCCTCCAAAGTGAAACGTCCCTCTTAGAGAGCTTAAAAGAGGGAAAAGTGCCTCATTTGAATTATGCATGCTTTATGATATCTCCTTCTTTTGAGCTTTGCTAGACTCTGCTATTGGAGAGGTTTGACGATTCAAACCAGAGGCTTGTGGAGACGGAAACCTCCATAGGTAACGGCATTCTATAGGTGTGCAATACCACCCAACGGTGCCATCGATGGTGGATGCATTTAGTGTTCATGTTTGTGCGGGATGGAGTCCTTGTAATGAGTTTTGTGGACTCATTGTTCATAACTTTTGCAGAATTCGTGAAGATTGTCTATGCAGATTTGAACGACTGATTTCATGACCGTTTAGAGCATAGTTTATTGAGGGTTTGGAGCTGGTATATATTGCATTGCTGACCATACATAACAGCAGCAGGCCAATCCATGTTGACTAGTTTGCTCGCAGATATAAGGAGTTTTTCAGCAGCGTTTGATGCCTTTTTCACCTACAGCTAGCCGTACATTGTATTAGAGGACGTGGGTCTTTGGAGTGGCTTCTCCAACATTGTTAGCAACCATTGTAGTGACTATTTGAGGCGTTTAGTGCCTATATCTATGCTAATAACACTTGTGTAACCAATCTTTATCATTCCTTGGAGTTTGAAGCATTTCCAGCCATACCCATTAGCTGGTCTGGTGACAGCATAAAACTGAAGTTGTATTTCTGCATATGGGTATGCGATAGAACCCCTTTATTTGTTGATATATGAATTGGGTCTTTCATATTTCTCTTGTATTCATTGTATATTTTCTGGGTTTGCATTCTATGCTATATTCTATATGCTATTGCCACACATCTGTAGCAAACTGAAAACCCCTTCTGCATCCTTCTGTCTAGCTCTGAAAGAACACAATAAAATAATAAATTAACACAAAAGATTTTAAAAATATACAAACAGGTACGGCACATTACACAAAATGGAGTGAAAACTATGAAAAGAATGAACAAGATGGAGAGAGGAGAGAAACCAAATGAAGGAACAAGATGGAGAAAGAAGAGAAACCAAATGTAGATGGATGATGAATGTCACAGATTTGGACGTGGTCCGCACTGCACCTCTTTTGACAAAATGAAAGAATGAAATGCATATGGATGATGAAGCCAATAGATTTGCACGTGGTCCGCATTGCTCCTCTGTTGACAAAATGCAAGAATGAAATGCAGATGGATGATGAAGCGAGCAGATTTGCACGTGGTCTACATTGCTCCTCTGTTGACAAAATGCAAGAACGAAATGTAGATAACGATGACTTTTGTATGTGGTTCTCATTGCATCATCATTGAGCACCGCTTTGGAGAAGGAAAGACGAGCGAATGGAGGGCGACCAAAGAGATCCAAGACACCTGCTCTAATACCATATTGAAAATATGGCACATGAAGAGCCTGAGGCTCAAACATGAAAATATTTGGTCATTCATCTTCAACACTCAAATGATTACATTCTATGGCTTTATAAAGCCATGCAACTTACTAACTACTCAAACCACTAACTACCAACTAACACATAACTAATAACTAACTAAAAACTAACATCTATTAAATTAACATTAACATGTTAATGTATTATTTATTACATTATTCTATGTCATGCACTAATAATTCCTAACATTACCATCAGATTTGTTGCAGAGCAGATTTTTATTATGAAATAAAGGTTTTCCTTATCCAGTCATATCAACTCCTATCTATTCTTACTTTGTTAAGTTTCTCTAATACATTTTTATGACTACCGAGAAATTAGGGAAATGCCATAAAGTATGGCAATGTAAAATCTTTTCTAAGATCCCCTAACTCATTATTTTGTTCATCTCATCTCTCATTCTTTATAACATTTTTCACTGACTTGCACTATCTCAATTGTTGAGAGCCCCTAATTCACTAATGGTCCATGTCATATCTCATTTTTTATAACATTTTTTGCTCACATACGCTATCTCAATTGTTGAGGCTACCTTTTTTTCTTGTTTGATAGCATTAATATGCTACAATAAGAGAAAATTTGATAAAATTGGCCATCTCCTTATTGGAATTTGTATAATTTAAGTCCACATTTGGTTCAATACAATTGCTATCCATGGTTGTAAATCATTTTAGTTATTTTTTTTGGTTCCGTAAGCGTTGGAGGTCACAAGGGGGACCTCCTCCTCATCAACATATCTCAACATATCCACTTAACCAACTTAATCAACTTAGAAGCCACATAGAAACAACATGTTACTTGGGGGATTTGAACTTGGATCTCCATCGTGAGAACCATATGGCCTTTGCCATTTAAGCACAACCCCGTTCACTAAATCATTTTAGTTATTATCTATAATGATAGATTTTAAATTTATTCTCTCGTCCCTTTTATTATAATTTTTAAACTATAGTTGATTATGTTTTTTTCTTTCTAGGTTACCGAATCGGTAGAAAACTAGGCCGATTCCAAGTATGAAACGTTCCACAATCGGAATCTAGAACAATGTGCTTGCAGGTTCGGGTAGGGTTCGCATTTTTTCTGTCAGAATTGTGTGGTTGATGATGTGGCGATTCCATTGTGTTTTTGTTGCAAGATCAAAAGCATGCATGGATTTCAATGGGTTTTTTGACTTGTTGACCTCCCTAAAACCCTAAATGAGAGCATTTCACTCATTTCGTGAGATTTATGCACCTTAGGAACAAAGAAACCCATTGCTGTTCAAACATGAATATGAAGGAGCAAACACTCTGCTGCCTGAACACCACTTCAACAAGCCACATGAACAAATAATAGCGCCAAATAGCAGAAAAACGACACCCATAGTTGATGAAATGTTTTTCCATTTTTCTCATAATAACATTAATATTTGATCAATATCAGCAAAGGATATCAACTATAATATTGCTAAGGTTTTAAAAAAATATAAATACCCAAACACTTTAAATACCCGCTATCTTCTTAAACCACAATAAATTTAATATTTAAATACAGCGCTGCTAGCAACTATAATATTTAAAGTTCTTTAAATAGTTTTTTGTGCTTTACCCACATAAACTTCATGGTGACCAGGAGATACCATATGAACTATAATATTGCGATGGTTTAAAAAAAATGTAACTTTATCGAATATAGATAAAAAAATAATCCATATTAATCTGGTATAGATAGGATTATATTAATATAATTTTTTTGAATATAGTAAAAAAAATAAATTTAATACAGTATAGCATATTAATATAATATAGTTTTTAGGTTGTAAATATGTATATATTTATAATTTTGTATGTTTTTAGCATGGACGTACCCAAAATGTACCCAGCCTCCCCTCGAAAAAAGCCGTACCAGAATACCATATCTACGTACCTGTACCTGATTACGATTCCGATTCACTAACTTATTTTTTTTTCAATATGCAAATATGAGTCCATTATCTTTTGAGATGCTAAATGACAAAAAAGGTTACCTGCAGCTCTTTTCTGTACCACAGAATGAAAGAGCATTGATGTTGGTGCTATCTGAATGGATTTAAGATTTATGCCCTTGTGTGTAATGTGTTACAGAAGGTAACTCAGTATCTTTTTATTAAAGAATTCGTTATTTACAAAGATGAGCAGAAGCTCAATATAAAGGATACAAAGTCTAAGAATAGACAACTACAGGCTGTAAAAAGATTACAGCGAAGCAATGCATAAAGCAAGAATAAAGCAAGAGAAAATTAGCGACCATTATAGTAATACTAACGGTAGTTTTAATACCCTCCCATAATGGTCGATCTGTCAACTAGACCAAGATGCTCACGAAATTTGACAAACTTATCTAGGGGCAGAGATTTGGTAAGAATATCTGCAGTCTGGTCTTTTGTATGAACATACTGTAATACAACAAATCCGTCTTCAACTAGTTGGCGAATGAAGTGACAATGAAGATCAACATGTTTTTTCCGTTCATGAAAGACAGGATTTTTGGCAAGTTTCAATACCCCTTGATTGTCACAATACAAGGGTGAAGGCCCGGTAGGAGACATTTGCATGTCTGAAAGCATTCGGCGAAGCCAAACGGCTTCATAGGCTGCTTTAACAGCTCCCCGATATTCAGCTTCTGTCGATGAGAGAGCCACTGCCTGTTGCTTCTTGCTAGTCCATGTGATGGCACCTGTTCCCAAACTGAAAACATACCCAGAGGTAGACTTTCTCTCATCAATCGATCCTGCCCAATCGGAATCTGTAAAACCAATCAGCTGAGGGTCTGTACATTGGCCATATAGAATGCCAAAGTCAGAAGTACCTTGCACATATCTCAACACACGCTTGGCGGCAACCCAATGTTCAGCTTTAGGAGCTGTCATGAAACGAGAGATGTAGCTGACTGCAAAGCTAAGGTCAGGTCTAGTGGCAGTAAGATAGATGAGACTGCCCACTAATTGTCTGAATGCGGATTCATTCTCAACAGGAGAATCGGAAGTAGCTGAGAGTTTCAGCCCTTTTTCCATGGGAGTAGAAGCAGGTTTGCAGTCTGCCATCCAGAATTTTTCCAACAAACCTCGTGCATACTTTGACTGAGAGATGAAGATGCTGTCAGGATGCTGCCAAACCTCAATACTGAGGAAATAATGTAGGAGTCCCAAATCGGTCATGTCAAAAGTTTGACTGAGATCGTGTTTGATCCCCTGAATCAACTGCTCAGAACTGCCGGTGATAATTAGATCATCGACATAGATGACAATGTAAAGACTATCATCAGCATATTGTTGGACATACAGATTGGAGTCGGAGGGGCTCCTCTGAAAACCACGATCTACGAGGTACTTATCAATCTTGATGTACCATGCCCTTGGAGCCTGCTTGAGGCCATAAAGAGCTTTTATCAATTTACACAACTGGTGTTCTTTGCCTACAACCTTGAACCTAGGAGGTTGCGTCATGTAGACTTCTTCCTGTAAATCGCCGTTGAGGAAGGCACTCTTAACATCCATCTGATGAACTTTTCACCCAAATTGGGCTGCCAAAGCAAGAACAAGCCTAATGGTACTCATTTTGGCTGTAGGAGCAAAAGTTTCCTCATAGTCAACACCTTTTTGTGAGTATCCTTTGGCGACCAACCTGGCCTTATATTTGTCGAGAGTCCCATCAGCCTTGTATTTGACTTTGTAGACCCATTTGCACCCAATGGGCTTCGTCCCAGGAGGGAGATCAGAAAGAACCCAAGTATTGTTCTTTAGAAGGCTTTGGTGCTCAGCATCCATAGCCTTTTCCCATTTAGGTACACCTTTGGCCTTAGAGTATGTTTGAGGTTCTGAAATGTTGTGAAGATTTGCCATGAGAGCAAAATTGACAGTATTTTGTTGCTTGCTCTTCTTTCGAGCAGATCTACTCTCGATGAGTTCATTATCATGAAGAGCACCGATTGTTTTGGCCCACCATTTAGGCCGGAGAGCAGATGAACCAGTATTTGAAGAACAGATATTAGCATCACCAGGAGCAACAGGAACAAGATCAGGAGGATCCAGAATATCCGAAGGAGAGGCGGATGGTGGAACACCATGCTGCAGTGTGGGCAAAACTGCCGAAGTCCTCTCATCAGGTGGAGCGAAAGGAATGTGTACACCAAAGTCTGAAACCGTCAGGGGCTGATCCTCAGGATGAGGAGAGGAAAAAGATAGCACAAAGGGCCCAGTAGTCTCATCAACGACTACATCACAACTGAATATGAGACAATCAGTATCTACATCAATCAGTCTGTAAGCCTTATGATTTTCACTGTACCCCGTGAACATGAGTTTCTGGCTTTTGGTGTCCAGTTTAGTGCGCTTGGCATTTGAAATCCAAACATGAGCAGTGGAGCCAAAAATTTTCAGATGGGTGACGTGAGGCTGACGTCCAGACCAGGCTTCCTTAGGAGTCATTTTTCTGACCGCATAGGTGGGAGATTTGTTCAAAAGATAGACAGCAGTGTAGACTGCTTCAGCCTAGAACTTCTTAGGAACACTTCGATTTTCGAGCATAGAACGTGCCATCTCTGTAATAGTACGATTACGACGCTCAACAACACCATTTTGTTGGGGTGTGTAGGGTGTAGTATGCTGATGTTTGATGCCATGTGTAGCACAGAAATGGGTGAAGTTAGAGGAACAAAACTCCCCCCCATTATCAGTCTGAAGAGAGACAATTGGACACCCTGACTCTTTTTCCACCAAGGCTTTGAACTGCTGAAATGTGTTGAGCACATCGGATTTCCTTTTTAGGAAATATACCCACATCTTTCTGCTGAAGTCATCAACAAAAAGTAGAAAATATCTGCACCCAGTGACTGAAGAAGTGTTCATTGGCCCACAAACATCGGCGTGAACCAACTGCAAAACCTTGGATGCTCTCCATTTATCACCATTAGGAAAAGGAGTCCTATGTTGTTTACCAGCTTGACATGCTTCGTAGATGCCAGGAAGTTGAGTCTGAATTTCTGGAAGACCACCAACCAAATTCTCCCTAGCTAACTGAGAGAGATAGTGCATGTTGAGATGCCCATACCGTTGATGCCAAAGTTTACTAATGGAAGTGTTCCTGGCAACCATAGCTCGCTCTGGAGAATCCCCAGAATTCATGAGTCTATATAGACCATGATCCTCAAGAGCCTGAGCAACAGTGATGCAGGTCTCACGATCTACTATCTGGCATGAGTGCATACTAAATACAACATCTAGATGAGGTGAGTGTCGCATGATTTGATTGACAGAGAGAAGGTTCAGCTCCATGCCGGGTACTAAGTAAACATCAAGAAAAATTAGATTTCTCCTTCTAGACTGTATCTGAACAGTGCCTTTTCCAGCAACAGCATATTCTTCACCTCCTCCAAATATGACAGAATCTTTGAACGGCGTGTACTCCGTGAACCAGTCTCGCCAATGTGTAAAGTGACGAGAGGCACCTGAGTCAATGTACCAGGCAGAGGATTTGACATGATCTGCAGGGCGCTTGGCCATAAAGGCGTAGCCCGCAGATTCCATTGGTTCAGGATGCATGACAGAAGATGTCGTCGGGAGATATTTTGAGACATAAAAAACCAGATATCGGAGAATAGATAATAGCCAAACGGCAAAAATCTCAATCCATGGAAATTGACTCGACAATTCGAACACGAATTTCGAGATGAAATAAAAAAAAAAAAATTCCTTAATATCTGCTAATGATAGAGGAACCCAGAGCACAAAACCGACGGTTGAGTGAGGAACTAGATGAGTTGAGATGCTGAAAGCGCAAAGTAAATAGCTACAGGTCCAAATGGGACCACGAACAAGGTAGAAAAGGTCACTTGAAGCAAACCGTTTTGAGGCATACAAATGGTAGAAAAAAAGGTAAACAAATGCCAGAAACTTCAAAACACGACCTCCAAAAAACACCAAAAAATGCAACCTCCAGAGATAAATCCAGCAAAGAGAATGGAGATTGCAAGCAGAAAACGGGATGGAACCATTGAAGGAAAAAACACCTGTAGCAAAGTCACGAGTTTCCAAAAATCGTGACCACAGAGGCTTCAGCCAAGGCGACAGATGGAACCCGCGATTTGAAGAAAAACGGGATGAAAAAAGTGTTTAGAAATAACTCTGGAGTGAAATCGCGATTTCCAGAAACCCTTAGCAACGAAAAAAACAATCGTGACCCAGAACAGACAGACGACTTTTAAAAAAGAAGCACCATTAGATCTCTAAAAAACCCACGACCTCTCTGAAAAACCCTCGAACCAGAGGCTTTGAAAAAAATCGCCAGATTCTTATGGAATGTGAAGAGCCCAGGGAAAGTTTTCCCGCTCTGATACCATGTTATAGAAGGTAACTCAGTATCTTTTTATTAAAGAATTCGTTATTTACAAAGATGAGCAGAAGCTCAATATAAAGGATACAAAGTCTAAGAATAGACAACTACAGGCTGTAAAAAGATTACAGCGAAGCAACGCATAAAGCAAGAGAAAATTAGCGACCATTATAGTAATAGTAACGGTAGTTTTAATATAATGGACCCCTCTTTGAGACCTAGAAGAGATGGGCACCAAGAAACAACATCATCTTAATGGATGGCATGCATTATACAATATTATTGGTCTTAGAAACCACACTGGTAGGGAGGCGAAATGACAAGCTTTTCTTGTGTTCTGCATAATAATAATCATCTACCTAGCTTTGAGTCTCATGTCATCCAGCTTACAAACTGCAAGCAATTGTTTTTTTGCAGTTTTCTTGATCTCTCAAGTTATTGTCAATCATCACACATTCTCTAGGTTTGGGAAAATCCATTGGGACAATGGTTTTGTGCCCAATGCCTGTATTTATATATTATTATATTGTGATTAGATGCAAGCTCCCTTCCCAATCTCTATCATTAATTTTGTACAGCTTTAATCATTGACTGTAAGGTCTTCTTTGTTGCATGCTTTCTTCACTACTGAATTGATTGTCAATTGTCAAACATTGTCTAGTGACGTGAAACTCCATTGGGACAATGGCTTTGTGCTTGATGCCCATATGAGCTAGAAGAGGGTGTGAATTGTAGTGAATTTTTATGCATACATTAACACATGCAAAATCTTTTTTTCTTAATCTTATAGGCTTTAAATCATCAACAGCAAGGTTTTATTAGTTGCTTCAATTTGTTCATTCATGTGCATGTAATATGGACTTGAAAATTAGTGTGAAATTCCCACATTTTTTTGAAGAAATGCATCTTATATTACTCGAGGACAAACTATTTACATCAGTTGAGCATTATGATTACAAGAAAAGTCTCACCTTACATAAGCAAGAAAAGAAGCAATCACCATTTCCTTGCTTAGGATGCTAAATATTGCCTTTGACAACATGCCCACCATGGTGAGTTGCCAATCTCAGAGGGCACTCAAACTTTTGTCATTTGATTATATGCTCGGACAGATACTTGGCACTGCTTGCGAAATTGTGCTTTAAGTTACCCATTTCATTATTTACTCTGTTGCCAACATTATATATCTGCATCAGAATGATGATCATTCCTCCACTCCTGAATCTGATGCAGACTAGCATTTTGTTTCTCTCTTATCTAGCATTTGTAGGCAGTTCAGTTTGACAAGGCATCTACTTCTTAACAAACTGTTTTTAGTCTATGGCCTTTGTATATGGTGACTTGTCTAGGGGCCGAACTCCATTGTTTGACTTTTCTTAGTTTTGGTTGGTGGAGTTACACTTACCTCTAATAAGCTGTTGTAACTTGCTGTAATTCTGAGCTCCAGTGACCTGTTTTGATCATTCACGGGCATTAATAGAATTTATGTATTTCTTTCTAAGGCAAGGGCTGATGTTATAGAGTAAGAAAAATAAGTCATATTGGTTGTTGGGGAATGGTAAATGCTTGAGAGTTAACGAAAGGTCCTAAGGAGTATGACCTATGACTTCCTTTAAAGCAATATTACTGATAATTTGTGACTCAAATATGTTTGACAAGTGGATAGAAAGTCATCTTGAAAGGCATGTGTTGATCTTGTAAACTTTCCTAATGTAGCCATCTACAATGTTATATCTACAAGGCAACTGTTTGACATTCAAAACATATTGATATTATGTTACCTTAACCCCCACTGGAAAGTTAACAAATGTGTAGAATTTACATTAACATCTACAGGAATCATTCTTCACATGACTATCTACAGGAGTCATTTTTATGTTAATGGACATTCAATCATTCTCTGTTGGTGCATTTGCAAAACTTCGGCACAAAATTGATGGATTGCTTTCCTAAGTATTTTGGAGGTAGCCTTAAGTATTTCAGAGAAAAGGCTTTTTAGAATGTGGCCCTACTTTCTCAAGCATGTCATAAAATTTTCTTCGAAAGTGAGTCCGTAGATGTGGACATGTGAAAAGTCTCTTTGGTGAGGACTGTGTACTCCCTTCAGGTGGGATGAGGGTCACACATTGATATGTTGGCAGTTCATAGAGACAAGTTGATTCATAGTGAACAATTAAGGTGGATGGATTGTGGTAGGAAGTGCACCATTGATGCTTTCTTGCTAAGTTTTTGCAGGAACCATTTTATGTACACCATTTTTCTTACAATAATCCAACTGAAGAAGCTTTCTTGAATTAGATGGCTGGATTTTGGAGCTTGTGATGTTTATGAGATGATTTATGTACCGGTGAAATGAAATTGTTTCACATTCAAGTGGCATGGGATTTCTATATTGTTTGGAAGTTCTATGAGTAATTCACATTGGATGTCAAAATATGTGCAGGCCTTGGAGCTTTCAAGGCGGTTCAGTTTTTTCTATTTTGCTATGATGGCATATTTGTTCTTTAATGTTGAATGCATTGCAGTATGCTAGCGTGAAACAAACCAAGACATTTCTTCTTGAGAATGATATTAGGCTTCAGCTGTGGCTCGCGGTTTAAAAATTAAAAGCTCAAGAGAGTTGCACAGAATTGCATTTTATGCAGGACTCTGCAACAACTTATTATGGGAAAGGACAACAACTTATGTGAAATGTTCTTTTTAAGATTAATACTTTTATATTCCATATGCAGTGAGAAGATTCAAGTCAGAATAAAACTGCAATGGTAGAAAGGGTATATACTATATGCCATATGGTATTTACATAATAACCCTTCGAAGTTCACTGTGAATGGGGACAACAGGCTTTCATATTTCGACGACCATTGGGGAAAGATTGTGTTTCTTATATTATGTCCTTATATTCAAAGCCCGCATTTGGTGATGAAACAATTCTAATGAAGTAATATTGAGATTGTTGTAATTGAATCTATCCACTTGGATTAATGCTTTTAGATTATAAGATGCCAAATTCATTCTTTTTACTAGGAAGTAGGAACTGTCAATAGAAAATGATTATAAAATATCATGGCCACTTAAAAGAAAATAAACAATTTAAAGTGAATAATCAGAGTTGAGAAATTTTGAACTAAATTGGGGAAGTTTTTGGGGACTTCGTTATGTATTACAAATACTGTAAATGTTCTAAATTGTTTCTGATTTGGAGGCTTTTGGCATTGACCTTTCTTATGATGTCATACTGGCCTACAGGTTTAGATTTAGTGCCTTGAGCATATTGTTAAATGACTTCTTGCGAGTGCAAAGACAGTCCATAAAGTCTCAACTATCCACGGGCTTTGTAATTATGCTAAAATGATTTAAATAATTGCAACATAGTCATGGATTTTGAGACTTCATATGTATCTGTTTATTTAATGGAAAAAGTATTATTTTCCTCAACCGGTTACACTATTTTCTTTTTGTAGGATGCAATGTAGTCTGTAGCAAAAGAAATCATTACAAGTGAAAATACTTATAAATTTAGCATTTCCCTACAGGGTGCACAGCTTCGCAAGCACATTGATGCTACTTTGGGTAGTGGAAACTTAAGAGAGGCAGTTCGACTTCCTCCCGGAGAGGATCTAAACGAGTGGTTGGCTGTCAATAGTATTTCTCTTTCCTATTCTCTCTCTTGCTAAATATGCAATAATATGAAAATTAAAGATCATAAAGCAACAAAAACACAATTGATTTTCAGTGCTTCTTTGAAGATTGTATTTCCTAGTGTTAATTCAACAATGCATAAATAGGATAAATGGAAGAAACAAGTTTGGTTTTAATGTTTATTGCATTTTGTATATGTGTTATATCGGTATTATTAAAGAGTAAGACATGAAAGGTTTTGCTTATTTCTTCTAGTCAATAGAACAGAATTTCTGATTATATTAGTTACTAATTTCTGATTATATTAGTTACTTCTATTATGGCATTGGCCATGATTTCTTCCAAATTCCATTTTCACTTCTTTCAATGTTGTGGAAAGAGTAGATAATAGTGGCATCAGCTACTCAAGCATCTAGCTGTTTTACCTGAATCCACTGAGTAATCAAGTTTTATGTAAGTGAGGAGTGATAGGGGATAATAGAAGTGCATGCATAGTAAACCTTAAAAGGAAATGCCTTGCCCTCCTGTGATTCCAAATCAAATCCATATGCAATTCTATTAAGCAAAAAAAAACTCTGCACAGAAGCTTTGAGTGAGTACCAAACAAATACATTGATCCAATTATGACAGAATATTTGAGATTCTGATCATGCACAGTTAGAAATACAGAATGAATGGTTCTATGATAAGGGATTTAGTACTAACGTATTGTATGTTTAATTTGAAGTAACTTTGTTACATTCCTGCACATAATCTGACAGTGTAGCTAAGATGGAAATGGACTGTTTTCTCTGAGATTCTAGAAACAATGATATTAGTTGAAGTAGCTGAAGTTAAACCTGAATTTTGGCTGGAGTTAGTCATATCATCTTACTGATATTTTCTTTATTTATTCAATGCAGCGGTGGACTTCTTCAATCAGGTGAATCTGCTTTATAGCACCTTGACAGAGTTTTGTACACCAGAAAACTGCCCAATGATGTCTGCCGGGCCAAAGTATTCATCATATAGGCTTGATGTTTCTCTACTGTACATGGTAGCATTAGAATGTTGGTGTATTTTAGTTTTACTATTGAATGGAGACTTCATTGGTAGCAACATATTTTATAAAAGCATTCTTCAGGGCTTGAAAGCCAATAAATTTAGAGATGGTAGATCAAGATAACAAACTAAGGAGTGGTCATGAGAAAGCAGATGAATGCAAAAAAGAGGAAAGAGAATATAAATAATGAGAGATGATAGGGAAAAAGTGCTTAATCATTTTATAATTATTGCTTTAAGAAACTGGGAGAACTGGTGGAGGCCTCAAATTCTGAACTTTGATACAACTTGTTGACATGGGTTCTTTAGGAATTTTACTCGATACTTTGTTTTGGGCTTTAGTGAGCTGCCTACTGTTTGTAGGTTCACTGGAATGCTTACATACCCATAGTCTTCACTCACAATACATCCTTAGTTAAAAATAAAAAAATTGTATTCAATTTTTCTGCCTTTTCTCCATTTATAATAACAACAAAGGCTAGATATAAGATGAGATGAGATGACACCTTATGTTGAAAAAGGTGAGCAATAAAGACACATCAGGTATATGAGAATCATGTTCCAGTTAGGTTTTGGTTGTGTATAAAGATGCAATAAAACTTGATTGCCTGCAGATATTCAATTATTCTTAGATCCCATAATAACCATATTATAACTCATGAAGAAGCTATTTGCATGCTTAAAAGTTAAAGCAATGGACGAATGGAACTTGTAACTTTGTACTTATGAATTTTCGTACTTAATGACCAAAGTGGGATCTTCAATTGTGGTCTTTTTAAATGCGAATAATACACATAGACAGAGTATAAATTGAGGAAAGGAAAGAAGAGTATACTAACCAGGAACAAGGCTAACTTAAGCCAGGTTGGTTGTTTAATTACCTAAGGAAAAAGCAGGTGGGTTAATTAATCACCCTGAAAGGAGACTATATAAAAAAAATGAATGGGAACAGAAGTTTACATTTCTGTCAAAACTATGCTATCTTTCAAGTATATTAAATATATTAGATATCCTTTCCTGTACAGGGGCCTTTTCTATCTTTGAAACGGTCATTTGTTCTTTAATTCAGACTTCTAGATATCTGGTAACTTAGGCATCAAGACTCTTGTTGATTGGAATTGGGTGATATACATTCAGGAATGATGATAATGGATCTCATTTTGTATTAACTTAATAACTGCAAGAAATATACCACATATTTAATCACTAACGAACTATTGCTTTGCATGCCTGGATTTATATATTTAGATTAATTAATAATATTGTTCTTATTTGCAATTTTTTTTTGTGCATAGCATGAAATATGTTAGTGTTGAGCTGGGTGAAGATTAGAAGATATATATGCCATCTATTTTATGGATTTCCTGTTGGAGTATAGTCCCTTCTATAGCTGATCTTTCTTAATGCTGCACTAAATAGGTATGAGTACCGATGGGCAGATGGTGTTCAAATAAAGAAACCCATAGAGGTATCGGCACCGAAGTACGTGGAATATCTGATGGATTGGATTGAAGCTCAGCTTGATGATGAATCAATTTTCCCCCAAAAACTTGGTAATTGGTGCTCTCATTTATCAGCTTCTCAAGGAAATCTTGTACATAGTTGCCTTTACCTATCTCGAATTTGCAGTTATAGAGCTGCTCTCATATTTTTGTTTATGAAATAGGTGCACTGTTTCCCACAAACTTCAGAGATGTTGTTAAAACAATATTCAAGCGACTCTTCCGTGTATATGCACATATCTACCACTCCCACTTCCAGAAGATTGTGAGCCTGAAAGAAGAAGCACATCTTAATACCTGTTTCAAACATTTCAGCCTCTTTACATTTGTAAGTTCTATTCATGTTCTTTGTTTACTTATTTTAATTGTTTACAATACAGCTAAAACTTTGATATTAGTTTTCGAATGGATTCGAGGCTTCTGTTTTTATTGTCATTTGAAAAATGGAAGAACATTTCCTATTTTTAGTTAGATGATTTACTTAATTGGAGTTAATTTCAGCCCATAGTATGTTTTCTTTTGACTTATACAGTTCAAACTGTTTTGAGGGTGTACTTTCTCTATTATGATTCTTGTATTGCAATGTCATCTCTCATTTCAAATTTAATGGTTGGATCGAGCCAAGTTGAAGTAATACTGTAATAATAAATATATCTCATTAACTAAGCACCTTTCCTACATAGTATGGATTGAGTGGTTCCTTAACATTTGAATAAGAATGATGCTATGAAGGCCATCGAGGAACTAGGTTTGTATGATCTAGAAATATCTGGGCCTAGGGAATGATTGATAGACCTCCTTTTTCTCCTAAGAATATGAAATCCATAGATTGCAGAGTCGGCAAGTACTTGCCTGTTTTTTGCTCTGGCAAGTTACTGTTTTTTTCGTGAACACATTTGATACATTTTGTAGCTGTATTTTGCATAAAAATTATGGTTTTTTTTTTTTGTAAGTTTTTTTTTTTCAAAATTTTAAGTATTTTTTAAGTTGCCGAGTTTTCGCCGAGTCGCAAATTTTGGGTCTGCCGAGTTTTTGCTGAGTCCAAGTTTGCGAACTATGATGAGACCATTTTGCCTAGTTCCATAAACATGACCAGAGGAATGGGATGAATCATAAACAGCATATATAGATTTTTTCAATGCATTCATTCACGAGGTCCTATAAATAATATGATTGATTTGGTTTGGATCCCCTTTCTAAAGTTAGGAGTTTCCCATCATTAGTTTGTTTAGTCGTGGGGTGCCATTCATTGGTGTAAAGTGCCATGCGTCAGATCCATAAAGCAGCAGGCATGATATGAAGGTGGGAAGGGATGCCCGCCAACCATTGATTTATTCAAGGGCTTAATCTATTTTGTGCAATCTGATTCCCCCACAGTTCTTCTTTTATCATCCATTCATGTTACTCATGATAGTACTAGGTTTTACTTTTTTCATTCCATGGCGTACCTTATTCTTTAGTTTTTTGTGTGAAGCTAGATCCTCTATGTAAGTTGTGAGGTGTAAAGCAAGACCATCCACCTCTATGCTTTGTTATCTTAACACATCATTATGAGAATAGGATCATCTATCGGATACAAGCTCTTCACTTTTGTTTTTCAATTGGTTGTAGAGTTTCCTCTCTTCTTGACTTCTTTTGTGATGTCTGTGGTCATTCATATTTCCCAGTTGTGCTTGTGAAAGAGGGAACTCAGAAGAACAATGTCCCATGGTTTGGGTCACATTGCCTTTTTTCAGATTGGTTGTGCCTTAGAAGAGAACTAATCAAGGAGCTTCATTCAGGCTAATGGGCTATGTCAACTTGGCTGGGCATATTGTAGTAGTAATTTCTGCATCTCTATTCTAATTCTTTTGTTTCTCATACATCATCTTCCAACACTTGAATAAAAAGGGCACTCAATAGATACTCGTGCTTTCACAGTTACTCAACTATTATTTTTGAAATGCATTTCAATCGGGCTAATGGGCTATGTCAATTTGGCTAGCCGTATTGTAGCAGTAATTTCTGTACCTCTATTCTAATTCTTTGTCTGGCATACAATTTCTTTCAACACTTGAATGAAAAGTGCACTTGATAGATACTCATGCTTTCACTCTTTTTTTTTGATGGTTGAATTGGGCTTTAGGGAGCCGCATCCCATATAAATCACCAGAAAAGAATTTCAACAGGCTTCTCATAATATATTGAGGCCCATTATATATTACTGTATCATAGTCTTTACATTTCATAACTAGCTTATTTACCTATGCCATTGATTGGCTACTATATGCTGGAAAATATTTACATATGCAGTAAGACAAACATATTCATTCTTTGCCACCTTCTTCCATTGTTTCCTCCTCCGAGCTCTCTGTTTCTAGCTTGTTGGCCCATTCTACTCCATTAGCACCCGAAAGCCCAACCATGATTTTCAGGAAGTCTAAACCCCACTTCGCCTCATTCCTTCTCTCCTCTCGAACACCCACCACCGGAATCACGAAGGGAATCCAAGGGCCATTATAGGCCGGTAAAATTGCAGGCCAAATTCCCTTTGTGGGATGGAACCTCAAACCAGGGACCGCTGCATCGAGGATTCCATGTAGGCCGCCTCTCTACTTTGCCCTTATCAATGTAGTAGCAATCTCCCTAATGCAATCCATAGACTCCCTTAAATCTAACATGATTGCTAAAAACATTGACGCATTTTCCGAATTAACTCTGTATTTCCTTTTCAAATTTAGGAAGGAAGAATCAAGAACCATACCGACAGCATGAAGCCCTATTGAGGATTTGATTTTGAAGACTTTCTTCAATCTTTTCTTTGAAATGTCTCCATTGAACGCCATTTGCCGTTTCTTGCCCTGTAGCCAAACAGTCGAGTCCATATTTGCAATGAGCATAACTCCATCCAAACCGAGCCTTAAAACTCCCTCTGCGCTGGCATTCATTGCAAGGTGAAGTATCCATGAGGTGTAGGACTGATTCTAGCTCCTCCCATGAGCCAAGGTACCATCGCCCGTTGTCATCCTTCTCCAATGCATTCTCGATAATGAATTGAGATAATGTGAGTTCGTATGAGAAACTTACCAAATATTTCTGCCAAGAACATTACTTATCATCATTGCCTCAACACCCTCCACCTGTTTTGCCTCATTGTCCCTCGGCTGCTATTAGGACTTTGATGACTCAACCAACGAATATCCCCTTTCCTCCTTGTTCTACGGTACACTCTTTTTCCTTATAATCTTGATGTAGGAGGGTATCCATTTCTGGGATTAATTTTATTCATTCACCTATTGAGGAACTCACAAAAACCTCATCTTTGATTTGGAAAGCCTAATTAGCTATTCTATCTGCTATCTTATTAGCCTCCCTGTATACATGATTGACTTTGTATGCACTGAACTTGTCCAAAAGTTCTTGGCATCTCCTTAACAAGTTGTTCAACTTCCAATTTGTCATTTCTCTACTACAAATGGCGTTTATAGTTAGTAGAGAATCTTCCTCTATATGGATTCTCCTTGCTCCCATTGCCGATCCTAACTAAAGACCCAATATCAAAGCCTGAAATTCTGCTTCATTGTTTGATTGAATCCCTAACCTTTTTTCTGCAGCCCCTACTAATCTGCCTTTGTGATCTCTCAGAATACAACCTACACTTGCCTCCCCTGGGTTGCCTCTCGAGGCACCATCAAAATCCACCTTCAACCAGCCTTGTTCCGGCGGTGTCCATCTAGCTTCTGCTCTTTACTTCTTTCTCAGATGATCTTGAGCAACCCCATTAACAGGGGGCAAATCTAATCCCCTCCATCAGATCCTCAATACTCCATCCCAATCTGTAATATAACACCCCTAATGTTTTTTTGAAAACAACACTACTGAAATGAAATGCAACAATTAGATTCTTCCACACCTTTCTGATCACCTAGTTCCCGTTACGGGCAAGCTGAGAGCATACACGTGTTTCAGACTCAACAATTAAAATATTGTTGCAACAAATAACAACATCCACTTATTCAGTGGGTAAACTGAAAGTAAAATGCAAGGCACATCCACTTATTCAGCGGGAAGCCTATTACAATGAAACCACTTGTTTAGTGGGGTGAGAAACATGTAACAAGAGAGACAATTCCCACTGGTGGTAATACCATCCAGGGATTACAAACATATAATATTCAAATATTGCAACAAAAATATAATCACAATGAGAAATAGAGGCTGCAATATCATCAACTAATTCTGATTTTTCTATCTGATCACTACTGCAACATAAGAAATCTATCTAAAATCACCTCAGAAAATGATGGAAAGCTTGAATCAATAACCCAAACTTTAATAACAATGTTTTACCACACCAAAGTTGTATTTGGAAGTCTGAATGCACTGGAACCCACTGATAATCTTTGCTGTTGCAGGTCTGAGTCGTTGTAGCAGCACTGTAAAATCATAACAGCAGCCCTAAAACTTTGAACTCTCCTTCACACACCATGAAAACCCACTTCCAAACAGTTTTTACCACCTCTACTATCCTTGGCGCCAACAACAAGCATTTTGTTGCAATGGAATAGGGGTGGATTGCTTTCCCCGCTCACACACCCTTCCTCCAGCATATATGGCCTTACACCAGCAGGTACAACCAGAAATATGCAGTGTTAACTAATAAATTCACTCCTAATCTGCAATATAAATCCCCTTCAACCCTTGCATCTTGCTCTGAACACTTATATCAATCAATACTTAGGGCTTTTAAGATGTCTGAGCATTATATGATGCCATTGCAGCTGTACGGCCTGCTATAATTTGCATTATAAACTCCAAAAGATATCAGCATTAATATAACTGAAATTACCACACCAAATGATCATAAATGCATACCAAAAATATCAGACAATCTGATTAGTAAACTTCAATCTCCATTTTAGTCCAAATGTGATTTCTTTGTGAAACCACCTCAATCAGCTAGGGAGGATCTTCCACCACAGAAATTGATCTTCTCCAATAGGGTTTTCGTCCTTAAGAATGAATGGAAGAATTCGCAGGTTCAATCGAACAACATAACAATATCAAATCAATAGCATCCTCAACAATGAGCTCTCAATCCCCTTATAAAGGCACTTTTAGGTTACACGGGAATTATTTCTTTTGAAAATAATAAACTTTTTCACTTCAATAATTCTTCCTTTTCCCATGCCTAGGCGCTCACTTTAATGTGCCTAATCAATTAATATATCACTTTACCTTTCCAATGAGCTATAACACTTAAGTCACCTTTAATTATTTTCAACCTTAGGAGACTTTAGCGGAATTAACAATTAAATAGCTCAATTAACCACCTAACTTACGGAAAATCCGAACTGTAGCAAATTATAAAATAAACCATACCAACATGATCCTGAAGGTTTGGAATGAAGAATGACGCCAACTGGGTGACTTACTATAAATAGACGGCTTCTCCAAGAATTTTGAAGAGCAAATCGGGAAGCTGGAAATGCTTCGGAAAGCATCACTGTGATCCTGAACAACAACTGAGCTCAATGCCAAAGAAAGGAACTGAACCTGTGCTCTCCAAGAAGGTTGGAGTTCTCCCTTGCACACCAATTAGCCTATGGGAAAACTCAGAAATAGACTAATTGTTCATGACTTGGCTAAGCGCCAATTGGGGACATTACACACTTGGTGAAGGATTTATTTTTCACTTTCTGGTTCTTGACTACATTATTAGCCAACTCAACAATGGCTTGCTCAATCTTCCTCCACAAAATATCTGCTTCCATCAATTTATCCTCAAAGATATGTCTATTTCTTTCTTTCCATAACTCCTAGATGAGAATGGATGGACTAATAACCAATGTTCCACGGAGTTTCTTGAAGGGGACGGGTCTCGGGGACGGGGGGACAAAGGGTCTAAGTTTGGGGACGGCGGCGGGGGGGCTGCGTTGATATACATATGGTACTTGAATAACTAGTTATAAAAAGATGTTTAAGAATAACATTTCAAATGGCAAATTAGTAAACTAGCAAAATTGCAAATACTAACATTTTAAATAATTGAATACTATTAGTCTATTACTAAAAGACAAATGAAATTGTCGAATCTGACAAATGAAATTGTCGAATTTGAGATTTCTTAGTTTCTATTATATCGAAAACGAAAAATATAACATGTCAGTGATGTCACATCATAATAGCATATCAATGTATCATAAAATCTTAAAGATGGTTACAATCACAATGAGTAGCATATAATGATATCAAAATAAGTACAAACTACAAAATGCAAAAATCAAAATGTAGTGAAGGGAGGCCTCTAATCGTCCCCAAACTCCTCATCACTCGAACTACTGGAATCCTCGCGGTCAAGCTCTACCAAACTAATACCAACCAGCCTTGCATCTGAACTCACTCTTTCACCCGCTTTTCTCACTGGTTTTCCTCTTCTTCACCTAGCTGTTGCAAAACATGAAATGGCATATTGAGCAAATAAAATGAAGAATGAGAGTCTAATGAGAGTTTTTAGCTTTGAAAATGGTCAAACACCTTAGGGTTCGGACCTGGGCTCTAAGTCCAAGGAAAAAACAAAAATAAATAAATAAAAAAATGCACTTTTTCGCTGCCCAGCGTGGGGGACACCCAGAAGTCCCCGAGACTCTCGAGGGACGTCCAGAAGTCCCCGAGACGTCTCGGGGACGGCCAGAAGTACCCGCCGTTTCTCTGAAGTTTCCGGCGTACCGGCGGCGGTGGGGGGACGGCGGGGGGACGTCTCGCAGGAGTCCCCAAGTCTCGGAAACGTCCGGGACGAGGGGACGGGGGGTTTTAGGGGGGGGAGGGGTCCCCGTGGAACACTGCTAATAACCCAAAGACAGGAAAATAAAGCCTTTTTATGTAACCCGGGCTAGGAGTTAAATTTTGTAAGGAGATCTCTTGGCAAAGCACTTTTCTAATTAAGTTTCTCCAACTTTTTCCAATAGTGATTCGCAAAACTGCAATTTCTTAGAGTGTGATCTACCGATTCCTCCTCTCTCATACAAAGGCTACGTCTTAAAGGTCTTGAGAACCCATACTTTCTTAATCTAACTCCAGTCAGAATTCTATTTTGCAATGCTGCCCAAGCAAATGCCCCTGCTTTAGGCAGGCATTGTTTGATCCAAAACAAATGTGTAGGCCAATCTGCTTTTGTTGTTGCATCTTCCTCCACAATATAACCAATCTTAACACTATATCTCCCTGACTTAGCCCCACACCATATCACCGAGTCCTCCCCCTTTGACAAGCAAACCTTCTTGTTCTCCAAAGCCTGTTCCAATCTTCTCTTCTGTTCATCTGGGAAGTCTAAATCCTTGTAAGATCTCCACATCCATTCCTTCAAACCATGTTCCTCTATGAGATAAACATAATTTCTCACCTTATCTCCCCATCTCTGCGACAAGAATTCCTTTGCTTTCTGAATGCCCACAATCTCCTTCAAAGTTGGGAGCCCGTTCCAGGAGTCCTCCCAAAAGTTTGCTTTCTGTCCATCCCTAACCTCCTAAGAAACATGTTTGGTGATGAGATCTCTGTAGCTAGCAATAAAATTCCATATGGCAGATCCTACAGGCAGATTCTCAGAGGTTAAAATTCTTATGGGATCTGCCGAGTCCAAATACTTATCTCTCAATATTCTGGCCCATTTAAGATGGGCATTGGCATACAAATTCCAAACCAGCTTAGTTCCAAGAGCTTTATTGAATGTTGACCAATTTTGAAGCCCGACCCCTTTTTGTTTGTTTTGGTTGACATATTTTATCCCAAGCAATCAGAGGGAACTCTTTACTTTCTTCTACCCATTGCAAAAGAAGTTTCTCATAATCTGATTCAAGTTATCCCCTGTCTTTTGGGGATCTTTAGGCAAGTCATTGAAAAGATAGGGATGGCAGATAACACCGCTTTGAGCATGGTTATCCTCCCAGCCATGGATAACCATTTTCCTTTCCAAGTGGCTATTTTTGAATTACAGTTTGTAATCAGGTGTTCCCAAAGACTAGCTTTACTTGCTCCAAGAAACATTGGGGTCCCTAGATACTTCCTTGGCAACTGTCTTATTTTTAGTCCCAATCTAGCAGCAATCTCCTTCTGCTTTCTTATATTTGTGTTGAAGAAAAAAATTTCTGATTCACTCCAATTAATGTGTTGTCCCAAGGCTTGACAATACTTCTCTAATGTTTCCTTAATCACCCTTGTCTCCCCAAATAGGAGAGTGTCATTAGCAAATTGTTGATGAGTGACGGCCTCTATCTGAGGGGCTATCTTAATGCCTCTCCACCTGCCTTGACAAGCTTCTTCTTGTATGCTTTTTCCGAGGGCTTTTGCCATTATTATAAATAGTGACGGAGATAGGGGATCCCCTTGTCTGAGTCCATTGGAAGATTCAAAGAAGCCTCTAGGACTACCATTCACCAGAATGGAAAATCTTGGAGAAGAGATACAACATTGTACCCACTGGATCCATTCAATGCAGAACCCAAACTTCTCCAGCATTGCTACCAAAAACTCCCTATTGACTTGGTCGTGTGCTTTCCTAATATCCAATTTGATGATCATTCTCTTTGCCTTACTTCTTTTCATTGTGTGGATGGCTTCATGGGCGATAATGATCCCATCCGCAATAGATCTGCCTGGAGTAAAACCACTCTGCTCCTCTGAAATGATGTTGGGCAGTACCACCTTAAGTTTGTTGGCTATTGCTTTAGATATAATCTTATAGACTATGTTGACCAATGAGATTGGTCTAAAATCATCCATTGACTCCACATTTTTCTTGGGAATTAGGGCCACAAAGGTGTTGTTTAAGGCTTGAAGCATTATTGACTTCCTTCTAGATTCTTTTGCAGCTAGTACTACATCAGTTCCCACAATGTTCCAAATTCTTTGATAAAAGAGGTCATGAGAACCATCTGGATCAAGAGCTTTGTCATGTCCCCATTTCCGGAGTGATCACCGATGGAGAATGGAGTTAGCCTATCCTCATTCCCGTAGGCTAGTTCGTCAACTCAAGGGAATATTCTGGCGAAGGTGACAGATGAAATTAATGCACTTGCATTAATTATTCAATTGAAAATAATTAAATAATAATAATTTATTATTATTTAATTAGAGCGCCAATGGAGAAAATAAATTAAATAATATTATTTAATGTGAGCGGAAAATAAATAATTGGAGCGCTCAATTTTGGTGTGGGAAAATAAAATATTCAAAAAAATAATAAATAGGTCTGGACTTATTTGAGCGCCCACATTAGAGTGATGTAAAAGGACAATGAAATAATAAAATATAGGTCCTCGCTCATAGTGGAGTTTGAAATAAAATATTGGTTCTTGTTGCACATTGGAGAATGAAAATCCAAATAGGTCCTAGCATTGGATCAAGCACAATTGGAGGGAAATTCGCAATTCAAATCTTTAATTTGAATTGGCTATAAAGGAAGGATGGGTGCTTCATTTTCGATCATCACGATTATTTTGGAATTTTCGCATTTATGCTGGGCATTTGCTTGCTCGATCTTCCAAGGACGAAAACCCTTGCGGAGAGTGGTGAAATTGGACGAAAACCCAATTGTCATCCTTGAGGCGGATTCGTACAGAGTTCGCACTTGCACTTCATCGAGGTTCTATTGAGCTCATAGATTTATCTATCGAGTATTGGTCGGAGACCGTTGCTGGACTGAAGCTTGGAGTTCACAGTATCATCATTAAAGGTTTCGATCAAGTATGGCATCGATTTGAAGGAAGATTCATGGTGAAGTCTTTCGTTGACTTGTCTAGCGCCACTATTGCAGAGAAGTATATTTTGATTGAAGCGCCGAATGACAAGAAGATTCAAACATTGTTAAGTGTTGATCAGAAGATATTTGCACGCTGAATATTTTGAGGAAGATCTCATCACACCGAGTTCGGAGTTTGAAATCATTGTTGAATCCATTGTGGTTGAAAGCATCGTAGAGTCACCATTGTGCGCCGAATGTAAGTCATTCTTGCCACGGAACCTCTCATCATCGAAGGTCTGTGTTAGTTGATATTCCTGGGCGCCAACCTTTCATATGGGATATCAAAGTCGTTATGGTCAACACTATGTCTCCGCATTCATCTGAGAATTGGAAGTGTATAAATTGAGCACAGTCTTTAACATCATTCCTAAGATCCGATTGCATTGTTGGGAGCCGAGTGACACAAGGAAGCGTGGAGATCGCCATCGCAAATCACTTGAAGACTGTGGCGATCTATGGTCTTGAAGGCCAACAAACCATAGAGATAGGAGTCGTCTATGTGTTAAGAACTGCTCAACACGGGTGAAGGATCGAATATTATTTGGAGACTTTGATATCATAGTATATGACGAACTAAGTTGATGAAGCTCCGCTTACATTGTTGACTTGGGTCAGCATTCTTGGGTGGTCGTGACCTATGAGGAGGCGGATTAACATTCTATTGAAGCAGCGAACTACATAAAAGAGTCTCTATACTTCACACACAACAGATCAGAGTAATAGATTGATCGTTGGCATCCATTCTTGGTATGTTACATTGCATTTTCTGAATTTTGCAACAGAATCATATGCTTGTACGCTGGCTATCATTGCCATCATTGTTGATGCCATAAAGAACTTGTAAGTCTAATTTTGTAACAGCAGCATGCTGAGTTGTTCCACATTCATGAATTGTCATTGTAATGCTTGTTGAAGGCTGCATATATTTACATTGCCATAGATTTGCATTTGTTAATTTATAGATTTTGTGTCGGAGACAAATTCGTAAGTTGTATAAGATCTATCAAATTCATGATGTAATTGAAAGATCCAAATAATATCTCATCAAATCATAGAATGGCACATGACAAGCTTTGTCGAGGGCTAGTTGGGAAGTAGCCCTTTTGATCTACTCCTCCGTAAACTGTCCCCAAAGAAAGGCATTTTGCTCTTGGGTTATGATTTTTGGGATTCTATTTAGGACTGCCTCCTTCATCTCACCATCTGTTATTTCTCCATTGTTCAACAACTCCTTGAAGTAATTAACCGCCACTTCCCCAATTTCTTCAATTTTGCCCACTGTGGATCCATGATTGTCTTTGATAGAGGAGATTCTATTTATACTTCTTTTGATCTTTGTGGTATTGTGAAAGAATTTCGTATTTCTATCTTTTAGCCAACATTCCCTGGACTTTTGTCTCTAGAAGATCTCCTCTCTTGCCAAAACCTCTTCGTAATTATGGTTCAGTTCTTTTTCTTTCTCAAATCTAACATGATCCATACCTTGCATTACAATTACATCATTCAGATCAGCCATTTCTGATTTGAACCGCAACTTTTCCTCAAATATATTTTTAAAGTGGGTTTTATTCCACTCCTTCAATTGTATCTTTATGAAGCTCAGCTTTTTGTAAAGAGTAAAAAGTTTTGTTCCTCTGCAATCTGGAGCCTGTGACCACCACTTGCTGATTTTATCTTCTATTTCTGGATCTCTCAGCCACATCTTCTCAAATTTACAGGAATTTCCTGCAGGTCACATATCAGGAGCTATGTTGATTTGGACTGGAAAATGATCAAAACCCGAAGCATGGTGGATAGTAGCTTCAAACAATAGGGAGGAATTGGACCAATCACCCCCAACCAAGAATTGATCCAATCTTTTTGCAATATTTGTAAACCCTTGCCTCCAATTTGTCCATGTGAATACTCCATTTTTCAGAATGATGTCTTGGAGATAGTTTGCATTAATGAATGCTTGGAAATCAATTTGGACCTAGTTTCTCCTTGACATGCCCCCCCTTTTCTCTGTGGAATCTATGGTAGCATTAAAATCTCCCCCAAAAATAATGCTCTCTTCTTTTAGTGTTTGCATGATTGTGGAAAGTTGCTCCCACGCCAACCTTTTCTGGTCTATTCTTATTGGCCCATAGACATTGATTAGATAGCAGTTGTGGTTCTTTGTTCGTGACTTGATTCTGTCATATCCCAATATTAAGGCATTGTTTAAATGAGAGATTTAAACATTATGATAAGATAGAAAAAGTCGTTTTTGATTAAATGATATTATTCAATATACTTATTGTACTTATAAATAACCAATATAAATAAAATATAATATTATCAATTTTAATATTAAATATGATATATATTATATATAAACATAAATATAGCTATAAATATTATTAATTTAGATACTATCATAATTATCATATAACATAAATATTAAATTATATATTATTATGATTATGGTTATTACTAAGTTGCCGATCCTGGTATGGGTTCAGATACGGGTACAAGGTTCAGGTACGCGGATACGGCAATTTTTTTTTGGCCCCAGTACGGTATGACAACATATATATGTATATATATATAGATTAATAAATATTTATATTTATGTATATATATTATATATATAAAATAATTAATTTATATATAACTATATAATATATAATAAACAACTAAGGCATTTGCTGTAGCTCAACTAATCCTCTTCTTCTCCCGAGTATTACATAAGAGTAAATGAACATTTCTACTATGCTGGAGATAGACGAGAGACTCCCCAATTTTTGTCTTTTGCATTGGCTCTCCAAATTTAATCTTAACAATAAAATTTCTCTTCAAAAATAATTAAAAAAAAGACATTTGGCCTTTTCTGCATTTCTGAGGATGCCCAATGAGGATGCCTCAGATCCTTTATATATCATTTATGTTTTCTACATGTGCACAAAATTTCTCACGCAAACTACAAATACATGCAAAATATCTGTCCTTGCCAACAAGATTTTCTTCCCTTTGTATTTCAACAATCTTCTACACCGGTTCCTACCACACACTAACTGGATTTCTCTCATTCAGTGTCTCTTTGTCTGCTCACCTTTATTTCACATCCTTAATTATTGGGCACTCTCATTCCCATAGACCTTTGCCTTTAGTCATTTTCTTGTGGCCTCATACCATATTTTAAATGAAACACCCTAATTGCAGAGAGACAAAAATTTAACCATAAAATGCAGAATTAATAAGAAAGTACAATGTCTGAATTGTCAATATATATCCAAGAACTTCCTAAACTATCTTTAGAATATATATTTTAATTTTTTCATGCATTTTCACCCGGGGTTCGCCCAGCGTCCGCCTCGAGCAACCCCGGGTTCCCTGTGGGTTCTTCTGTGAAGAATCCACAGGGAACCTGGGGTGCTCGGGAAGGACCCTGGATGAATCCCAGGGAGTACTAGACCCATACCAGGACCTGAAAAGAACCCATACGGGTACGGGGACCATTATTGAAGAACCCGGTATCTTAGGGTTATTATAATATAATAATATATATGGCCAAACTTTAAATAAGACAAAAGAGTGCCTTATCCTTATAAAGTCAACTTCATATGTTACGAATGGGTAAAGCAGCTATTATTAATAAATAAGTAAGCAATTATAATATATCATACGGAGTAGTTTAAAAATGAACAACGATGGTAACAAACGGTTGTCACTTAAGGTCAGCGGTCATTATAGAAAGTGGCAACCGTTGATAAGAAACGACCAATGATGATATAAAAGAAAAATGGAGGGGATCGCACCAAGGGAAAAAAAAGAACAGAGATCATTTTCCTTTCAAAAAGGAGTGAGCAATTCATTCAAGCAGCCAGCGATTAAATAAAAAGAAGAGACCTCGATTATGTTAAGTCATAGTCTAAGCAAGAAGACTCTAATATAGAAGCAGTGATTTTACATGATTTAAGATTATGAAGACAACCATTCATAGCACTGAGTGGTTCAAGTCTATGATGCAGCGTCTAGGGCAGTCCCTGTATTTATATGTTTGGGCATCATATTTGACACTTGATAAAGTCTGATTTTATATCATTGTTGGGAGATAAAAAGGCATTTAAAGCATTCCATGTTTGAAGTGATTGAGAGTTGTCATTTCTGTACTGCATCAATGAAGTTTGATAGCTGGGTACTTTCATATAGTGTTAGCAGCGATCCAGGTTCTCATTTACCAGCAATAAGACAAGGCAGCAACAAATAAGGAGGAAGCATCAGTTCTTAACGATTAGTTATCTATCAAGAGCATTCCACAGCAAGGTGCTGCAGGTAAGTCTTTACTCTTACTCATTCAGTTCATCAATTGTAAGATTATAAATAATTAAGTTAGTATGAAGGAACAAGTGCATAGATGTTTATTTCTGTTCAATAAATAATTGATAAGATTTAAATGATAAGGTAGGATCTATTAGATGTGTTTGAGAAATTAAAATAGATGTTTACATATGTGATAATGAATATGCATAGAAAGAATGAATTAATATGATAAATATGTATATAAGGATGAACATGATCAATAATAATAATGAAATGTGATCATGCATTAGATCATATGAATATATGATGGGCCAATTATGATATGAGGCCAAAAATGATAAGACGTCATAATGTCAACAAGGATTTAGAAATCATAGGATTGTGCTATATCCAAGAGAAGGATTAGCCTCATCATTAATCGTCTTGTTATCCTAGGTGTATGGGTAAGTTAGGAGATTGTATGTTGGACCTAGGTAAGAAGAACACTGTGTGGGTGTGAAGTCCCTTGAGCCAAGAAACGAAGAACACTATGTGGGTGTGAAGTCCCTTGGGCCTATGGTCATGATGAGCTCATCAATGTTAAATGTGCCCAACGTGAGGTGACTCTTGGTGGGATGAAGAATGTTGTGTGGACATGAAGTTCCATCAAGCCAAATGGTGAAGAACTCTGTGTGGGAGTGAAGCCTCTGAGCCTACATATGGGATGGTTAGTGTCTCCTTAATGAACCATGCCTATGGAGTTAGAGATGGATTAATGATAGGGCGACACATGATCCTCTCAAAGATAGAGCATAAGGCCTTTGATCATGAATATGAATATGGATATAAATATGAATATGAAAGTGAATATAAAAATGATTATGAATATGAAAAATGGGATTATGAGATCATTAGCATAAGGACATAAGTATGAAAGGATATTAATTAGATAACTAGAATAATGATATGAAATGGAAAATAGAACACTAATGTTCTCTTTTGTAAGTTGAAATTGTGCAAGGTCAAGGAAAAATTTTGGCTTACTAGAAGGGGACATTACAGATTCTATAAATCTGCCATGCCTCACTAGACTGAATTTACACCACTTTCAAATTGTAAGGATTCCATACTAAACCTGATCCCCCCTAGGCTCCTCTCACGGGAACAAACAGCCCATGCCATTGTTTCCACTTCTTCATAAGGTTGCTAGCTTCCTTCTTAGATAGCTTTGTTTCTTGAAGTAAAACTGCATCGGGTTTGCTCAAATCAATTTGACACTTGAGCATGCGTCTTTTGTTATGGACATTCATGCCCTTGACATTCCATGTAAGGAGCCTCATTGCTCCTTGGGACGGGTAATGCCCTACTCGGATCTGAGTTTCATCTGTCCCTTGGCTTTATCTGCTATCTCCAACCTCGCCCAATTGGTCTTCCCACCTCTTAGTGATTTTTCTCCCAGTTTTGGCTTCTTAAGTTTTGATTTTAATTGAGATATTGTTCTTTCTTCTATTTCCCCTAATTCCTCATCCGTGTCATAATTCTCCTCTTCTGACAAGTTTTCCTCCAATGAATTAGATGCAGTGTTTAACTCCTTTATGCCAACCTCATTCGTGTTGCAACTGAACAACTGCAATCCAATGTCAAAAATAGATCTCCCATCTTGTTCCCCAACCAAAGTCTGTGATCCGCTCTTATTATCTATCAGAATGAGAGGAATATCCTCTTCCTTCCTTACCTCTTGTAGAGGTTTATCTCTTTTTCAAACAAATTTCCTTCAAGGTTATTCTCCTCATCTTGTTGTTTTGTCTGATCTTCTAAAACGAGGACTTCCAAAATAGGATTTCCTTGCTATCTTCCGATACGAACTGTTGATTCCTTTCTCCATTTTCCTCCTCACCATCCATTGTATCAATCAGTTTAGGGATGACTGCCTCTAGCTCTTCAGGAGGTTTCGGAACCTCACTCCCGTTTGGGAGATCTTCCACTTCCTCTTTTTCCTTATGCCCTTCCTCCTCTCCTTTCCCATTTATTTCCTTTATGCTTTTTTTGTTACAGTCTTCCTCCATGTGTCCTTGTAATTTGCATTCCTTACATATTGGTGGAGTTTTCTCCATTTCCACCTTTTGTCTCCATATGCCGGCCTCTGTTCTAATTTCAATTTCTTTGGGGAAGGGGTTTTTCAGATCTATAGCCAGGCACATCCTAGCATACATCCCAAATTCTCCTTACATAATCTTATCATCAATCTTGATAAACGCCCCCAATTTCTCTCCAATTTGTTTCAAGATCCTGGAATCCCAATACTCCATTGGCAGATTATATGGTCTAATCCACATCGGGCTAATCGCTATTTCATGTTTGACCGGATTGAAATTATGTTCCCAATCCTTTAAATATAATCCAATCCCCTCCATTAGATACGGTCCCTAATCCATGATTTCCTTCTTCCTTTCCGTCGATGAAATTCCACAATAAAGAATCCTTTGGGCAAGGATTTAATCTTAATATCGTTTTCCCAATATTTTTGACACCATCGAATGATTTTTGCCCTAGCTGGCCACTTGCCTGCCCATTTTATGAAAAAGGCTCGGGAGCTCAAATGCGCTACCGAATTGATCAAATCAATGCTATCTAGAGCGAATAAAAAAAAACACTTGGTTGGGAGTTTAGAACTTACAGGTATTGTGTTTGCCCCTGTAGCTGGGTTTTTTGGAATCCATATCTTATCTTCATGGCTTACCTCTCCTTCTACCCCAAATCGATTTGACGTCCTTCCTCTGCTCCTCCATACTCCTTTGTTTTGCTTCCTCCAAATCCATTGTTGTGCATTTGGCCGCTCATCTCTAACACCCCAGTCGCCTTCCCGCCATCCGTATTTTGTTTTGCCTTCTGTCCTTTGCCAATCTTGAGTTGCAAAATCTCTCCTATAAAAATTTCGGTACGGAAATTGGAGGTAAAGTCCTGCAATTGTTGATACAATAGAGGGCAACCCCGTGAGGTTTGAACCTTGGTTGTTGGCACTATAGGCAAGAAGCCCCACCATTTCACCACAGGGTCTTCTCTAGGTAAGGTCCCTCAATTGTTGACGCAGTAGAGGGCAACCCTACGAGGTTTGAACCTTGGTTGTTGGCACTACAAGCAAGAAGTCCCACCATTTCACCAAAGGGTCTCCCCTTGAAAATTGGAGGTAAAGTCCCTCAATTGTTGACACAGTAGAGGGCAACCCCACGAGGTTTGAACCTTGGTTGTTGGCACTTCAGGCAAGAAGCCCCACCATTTCACCATAGGGTCTTCCCTATGTAAGGTCCTTCAATTGTTGACGTGGTAGAGGGCAACCCCGCGAGGTTTGAACTTGCATGGAGACTTGAACCACTTTAATTCTGAGCAGATTGTACTCAACCTTGCTGAGAGTCAAAAAGATCTATTTAAACTCTTGCACACACTTCCTATTCTGTATTATATCATACTAAACTCCAATTTTATGTTAATACATCAAAGATTCGGTGCATGTTTTCTTAGTGGCATTGCTCTCTCCTAGAAGGAACAGATTAGGTAGGAGAGAATTTCATTTATAATATATGACACACAATATGATGGGAACAACAACATTCATATTACAGATATAGTACATATTTCCCTCAATTGACATAAGGGCATTTATACACTCAGTGTCCCTAGTTGGCTGAGGCCATACGTGACCTTTTGTTTCAGGCATTCAACCTACACCTTGAGCTACTTTGCAACCTCAGCTTCAACTTCCTCCTCCCATCAATCGATGTCATTCATGCATTCAGCCAATAGGTCTAGAGTTTGAAGGACACTCAACCAGTGGGAGAGGGTACTTACAGGATCCCGACATCAGTTGAGGGAAGTTCTTGACTGATGGGGAGAACAAGTTGAGGGAAATTGACAAGAGGGAGAGTGACTTTAGGTGCTCGACTGAAAAGTCCTTGTATTGTTTTCTTCTACTTTGGTTTGAAGCATTAGAGTAATAATGGGATAGATAAGTCAATCATGTTGATTGGTGAGCCCAGTGATAGAAGACTATATAGCTCGGTTTGGAGGCAAATCCATGCTTGCAAATATAGTTTCAAGGATAGTAAGAAATTTCTGTCATTTTATGAGGTGGAGCAGCATTGCTCACCGATGGCTGCTGATGTTCTTGCTGTTCTTCATTCCTAATACTGTTTATCCAACTTTGCTTATGCAAGCTGAAGTCAAGTCTTGAAGGAAATTTGAAAAGACTCTGGCTTAACTTCAACAGCAAGTGTATATGCTTTACATTTTTCTAGCAAAGCAGTTTCTGTATGTGTATATGTGCACATCTGTGGCTTCCTTTTTACAAAAATATTTGAAGACGCACATCTGTGCCTTGAGAAAGTTTTCTGTTGAACTCAGTAGTCCATTATAGATTTTTTTTTTCCAACCTAACTCTTGTATGAATGGTATAGAAAAGCATGACCAAATAATCTCTGCTGAGATATTTATCCAGCGACCAAGTTTTGTACCTCTTTTAAACTAGAAACTGCCCTCTGGTACTTGGGTAAATTGAAAATTCTTATTTGCTATCTAATTATAATTAAAATATGTTGGAAGAGGGTTAGCTTGTTGATTACTATTTCCTAATATTGTATCTGTATTCTCCTGACCTGCATCATTTTTTTTCAAAGTTTGGTCTAGTATGTTAGTGACCAAGCTAGTTCTTCTTGTGTTGGTCTTCCATGGTCAGAAGGTGCCCTAAAGTAATGATTGTTTTGCCTGGTATTATTTTGTCATGCTTTATTTAATTTGTATTCAATGATCGATACTTTCATGATGGATATACTAACTTTGTAGAGATATCTTTTCCTTCAATTTTAACAGGAATTCCATTTGATTGAGAAAAAGGAGCTTGCACCCCTTCAGGATCTGATAGATTCCATTCTCATTCCATACTAAACAAAGTCAGCATTGTAATTTTAGTTTCTGCCAATTTCCGTACTTGGAAATATTCAAAAAGTTGTGAGGTTGTCATTCTCAAGGAATGCACTTACTGGTAAGTTGGAGATATGTTTGTGCAATAATGTATAGCTTATTGAAGAAACCTATAGTTTTTAATTGGGTGCGGTTTCAATATGACTTTGTTTCACCAGTGATCCTATATAATAAACTCAGTTCTATATCCAAACTAGAGAGTCAATTTTCTCTAGATTGCCCAGTTTGATGCATTCACTTATAAAACTGGCCTTTGTCCCTGCCATCATATTCAAAAATCCTTTGTTTTGTACATACATATAACAGACGGAAGTGGTAATATGTTGTGGTTGAGGTTGATATTTAATATTTATATATCATATGTTGGCTAAAAATGCGAATAAAATTTGGGTGTAATTTTTTTTATCATGATTTCAAGCCTAGTAGTAGCATTGATCCTTTTTATTCTGTACACTTGTTTGCTATTGAAAAGAAATGACTTTAGTCACTTAGTGTGACATGAGCACAATTTGGTTTGTGAGTTTGTAATCTGAAGAGAGATGACAATGTTTTTCTTCAAGAATGTCTTTCTTCACTCTTGATTTTACGCATATACAGTTGCATAAGATACTACTTGTTAATCCCATGCCCAAGATTTGTGGAATATATTACACCGCTTAAGATACTGCTTGTTCAGTTAATTTCAAGCTCAACATTTTTGTTAGTATTTGAGTGCTTCATTGGCATCGTTCTAATCAATTCCATCTGCATGTTATGTTCAGAATCACCAAAACACACAACTAAATTACCTGAAAAGTAAATCTTGCATTTGTCTCTGATCCCAGTTTTTCCTTAATTTTAAATTTTCTTTTAAAGCATGTTCTTATTACCTGGCAAAATACTTAATTCTATAAAAAGAAGACGTAAAATTGAATGCACCACCTTCAATAATCATGAGAAACACTCTACTACTATATGTATGAATAATGCTGTCCTTTAGACATAGCTATGGAGAAAAAACAGAGCATGCGTTCATATTGTATCATAATATATCTAGGCCACACATGCCAAACATAAATTCTCGAGGTTACATCCCAAAAGATTATCCAATACATCTTTAATGTTAGTACGTGTATTTCAGCAATCACATGTCCAGGAGGAAATATCTAAAAGCATTTAATGGAGAGTGTTCTACAGTCTAACGACTTTTCCCTCTTCTGTAATATCCCGCTTAAGTTTTTAATATATATACTAAACCCTAGCTTCACAATTATAATAATTTGCACAATTAAATATTTTCTTTAAAGATAGTGATCAGATTTGCTCATGAACAGCAAATGTTATTAACTGGAAATTTTTATCGATGTTTATTAGAAGATCAGTCAAATCAGCCCAGTGGGAAATCACTCTTAAAGAATTGTGGGTTTTCGTCCTCCAATTCCATAGAGGGGTTTTGTCCTAATCAAATATATAATATATTTTCCATGATGCTCCGTCTCCTTGCTTGGTATCTCTTAAATATCTTAAATAGACACAATTCTTTACATGCCCCTTGATATTATTAAAAATAAATTTAATCATAGTTTTTATTTTATAATATTAATTAGCCGATAGGCTTTTATATGTGAGCATTATAGTGCTTGGAATTGTCTCACGCTGTAAAAAAAATTCATGCGGAAAATTTTCTAAACTCGTCGGTTGTTCCTATCGGCATATTCCTTGAACCTCCTATGGGTGCAAGTGCTAATTACCCTCTTTTTGGAAGTGGCTGTCGTTAATCTAATGCGATTTCTTTCACCCTTTGAACTGTGCCAATTCTTTCAATTTCATAAAAGAGCAATGGCAGTGACTCTTTAGCTACGATCTCCTTTCTATTTATTTGAATCTTTGTCTTGTCTTTACTGTCAGCTCCCTTGAATGTTGCGATTTATTTTGATAGTTTAATTTGTTTTTTCTGCAATTGTTTTGCCCCATAAGTATTCAAATATTGTTGAATATTTAATCTTCAAATTGAATTTGTTGAAGCCCAGTTGTAATTCTGGAATGGAATTACTAAATCAATTTTTTTGTCTAGGTTTAACTTTGAAGAGGGGACATTACAATCTGTCGTCGAAATTGTTTGTCCTCAAACAATGTTGGTTTAACTCTTACTCCTTCAGACTGAATCATTTTGCTAATAGTAGGATCCCAAATCAATCTTGGGAATTTGCAATTCCCAATCTTTGATCTTTCGTCTTATGCAGTTGACTTCTGTTGTGCCGCTCTGATATAATTCAGAGCATTGAACATCTCAACCACCACCGACACACTCATTGAGATTGTCGATGGATAACAATATTCTAATATGTTGCAAGAGTAGGTTGTTTCACTCTTTGAATATGTGACAAAGTTCACCAATTTTACATTCAAACCCCTCTCGTTCAATTCTAGTTATTCTTGATTGCCTTGTAATAATATCAGAGATCTTATCCATTTTTTTATATAAAGCGGTTTTGGCATCTCCAACCAAAAAACCCTTGTTACATACTTTATCACTTGATGGTGTTCCATTGACTAAGCAATTTTGAAGTTTCTCAAGTGCTGTCTTAGAAGAAATAATGGTTTGTTTCTTGTGGGTACAATTCAGTAGATGAAATATCTTGTTTCTGTCCAGATCTCCATAATAAAATGAACAAGGCAAAGAGGAAAGCACACTCCTGTGTGGTATACCAACTTTCTGTATGTAGAATTGAGAGCTCACTTGTAGGATATTTCTCTTGACATGCTCATTCTGGTGCTCACAATGAATTAAACAATATTTGTATGCATGTTGATCGTGATTTTGTGTTACAACTTGAGGACTAGAAGCCAAGTGAACAACTACAAAATGAGTGTAATCAACAACATAGGTAGGATGAAAACTAAGCACTTGACATAAATGATCAACAACATTTCCTGATTCTTCCATCATAAAATGTTTCATCCTTGGTGGTTCATTTTGTCGGAGACAAGGAAACAATCAGCTGCACTTTGGATAAAAAATAGCTATGATTATCAACAAAATATTGCATTTCACAAGGTAATATGAGAGAACATTGACCTGTAATGCTACCTTAACTCCCTGCTTCTTAGCTAATACACCTTGCATTTCCTTATGGTGGCCAAATATGATTCAGATGTAAATATTTGAGACATGATTTGCATAAGCTTTCTGTAACCTTTACTCTTCAAATTCTCGAGGATGAAATTTAAACTTAGTACATTTCACTCAGACCCCCGTAATATTGCAACTGAGGAAGGTGTTCCATAAAAGTTTCCAGGAAGAATGGATGCCAAAGTATTTGTATGTTGTGTAAAAGCTGATGCAGAAGTATTTATTTCAAACCCAATGGTTGAAGCAACTAGGTGTCCATTTAGTTGACTTTGAAAGCTCCAAGCAAATAAGTATCTATCACTATTAAGCATGCAAGATAGACTGGAGAGTATCTCTCTTGAAATGTCCATGCAAAATGGCTTGCTGAAATCCTTAGCAGTTGCAGTCATCATGTATCCGTCTTCTCCACTCAAGGAAAGCTTGCTTCCTACAATCTAATTGCACTGAAGCCGACCTACGGTAGTAACATTAATTTCTATATCATTCATGAACATCTGGTTGTCTTTTCTTTCTGCTGGTGTAGACATTGAATAGTTACCTTCATGTGTTCTAACCGGATCCCATATGCACGAACAACTTTGAATTTGAGTCAAAGCATCTATATGCCCTATATTGCAAGTTGTATCCTTCCCTTTTTGATTTCTTTGTGTTTCAAAATTACGTTAAAAAATTCCATCCATTAGGTCGTTTAGCCCACGTTTAGAACCAACAAGCTTACCTTCCTTGACCTTTAGCCTTTTCGCAAGTTGTTGCTCCATTGCTAAATCAACAAAATTTGTCTTTTGCTCCATTTTTAGATACTTTTCGAACTTTGTCATAGGTTTCTTCAGAGATCGTATATGTGTATTAGCATGTTTAGGTTGCTTATCTTTTAATTTGGACTTCTTTTCAGTAGCCACATCTGAAGAGTCTTTTTTAACATAAATTCCATCATTTGCATGTGCTTGTGAATCTAGTTTCTCTTCCATCTCTTTTGCACCAATAGTAGCTGCAGATGCAAAACTCTCTTCATTGTACGCAACATCACACATTAGTACTAGATTCTCCCTAATGTCTTCTCCTTCTCTACATCTATCATGACTAATGTTTAATGTCTCCTCATACTTTAAAATATGAGCTTCCTCGCTATCTTGTCTCTCAAATGAACTATTGTCAGGTTCAAAGTTTTCACACCAAAGACTAATTTCTTTTGTTCACTCATCATTGCCAAGGCTTGTGTTACTGCTTCTCGTAGTCATGATTGCCTTGCTATGATATGAAGCTCTAACTATTGAGATCCCAATATTATTTGTTGTGTTGCAAGAACTCTCACTAAGATCATCTAGACTCTCATGTTTATTGTTGCCCACTAAATCATTTCCACTATTCATATTCATGAAATTTGTGAAAGACATTGCCTTTTGGATCTCTATAGGAAGATTTCTATAATCTGCATAACTGACATTGATATCTTCTTGTATCGAATTTTGAAATTCCATTACAGGGACTTCTCTACGAATGAAAGTGGGACGTAGAGGTCTATCAAGAAACTCAACAACTATTCTTTGTGTGATTGTTTTGGTTATTGCTATTGGCTCCTAAAGTGCTTGCCTTACTATTCTTGTTGGCGTGAACAGGGGTATTTCCTATCCAATTTTCCCTTTATAGTGTGAACAAGACACATTATCTAATTAGTCATTAGTTAGGACCTATTCACATATGTTCACATGTTAAGTTGACTTAGGGCTCTAGGAATCTTTCTAGATGTTTCTAGTACACATGTGATCTTATCCTCTAGTTGTCACATGTCATAGGATTAAGACACTTGTCATCATCCTAGTTAGTCCTACCTCTCAACCTTGCCTTTATAAGCAAGGTCTCTCATGTATATTTTGTATGAGTGTGTAATAATATCATTATTCTATTATTGCACCATAATGTAGTAATTCATCCTCTTGCTGCTCTCTTGTGGAAGGCTAATCTTGGTTTTGCAGGTGATCTTGGGTGCTTGAGTTCATTGGACACTCTTACATGGTATCAGAGCTTCAGATCTACAAGCCCCTTCTCAAATATGAAAGATAATCAGGGTTGAGCTTTTGTTGGGTGCATTTTTTTTTTCAAAAATGACCCTGCCATTGAGTTTAGAAGGCTAAACAAACGAATTTTGATATAAAACACTTCATATTTTGGCTTCAAAACAATTTTGGCCATTTTTGCTAGGACTTGGAAAAAATCGTCAGAAAATTCTATATGGATCGTATGGATCCGTATTGTCATATGACCCTATTGTTGTCGCCTACGTCATCACCCAACCACAGAATCTTCCTCGGCCTTATTCGTGAGGTAAAAAATTTGACCGTTAGATAATTTTTTAATTTTCTAGTTATTGTTTTTATTTTGTGGACTTTTGGCAGAAAAGGGTACAAGCGTACCCTGTCTGCAGGGTACCCCTTGCGTAGGGTACCTTTTAGGCTACTCGTGAGCGCTATGTGGCAGGCACATGCCTTGCTAGATCCCCTGACTGGTGGTCTAAAGGTTCGCGGCGACCGTGAAAAGCTCGATCGATGATCCAATGCTCGACAACAACAAAAATCAACATAAAGGTCCCTCTGATGAATCTTAAGGGAATATTCTGCCACTATCGTCAAAAAATGATCATTACCATCGTCAAGCAACTCTTGCCACTAATTTGGCAGTTTCACGACTGTAACAAACATTTTTCTCTTCAAAAGGGCAATTTTGACCAATCTAGCGACGGTTTTGAAAATTAAAGAGAATATTCCGTCTAATCAAGGTATATTCCATCATCATTTTTTTTTACGTCAACATGATGTTATTGGATCCTTGCCCTCATCCAGCCCCCCTCTCTAGCCACATTCTGGTTTTGACAGTCCAACTTCAGAGGGCTGTATCTTAGTCATTTTGACTCCTTTCGATCATTTTTTTTAAAATTTGGGCCAGAATTTCGCAAGCTCCGCAATGGTGCAAGCAAAGTTTGATTTTGGTACCTATTTTTTCTAGAAATTATAGATTTTCATCACTATTGTTGCACAATTCTCGTTTTGGAAACTTCTAGGGCTCTGTTTGGGCTCATACGGTAACATTTTTGGGTGATTTTTTGAAAGTGCATATTTTTTGAGTACTTAGATCTATAATAAGATTGATCTTATTTTGGATCAAAATTGTACTATCAGTTTATGGCCTAATTTGACATTTGCATGTACTACAATCACAATACCACTTTGTTGTTTTGACTAGTGGCAACTGTAATCGCACTAAATATAAAGTGCCAACATCATATATTGCTAGGGGGTTCTCAAGATTGAGTGAAATTGATGGGTAATCTCGTGAGTTTTGATCTCTAATCATTTGAGGAGATATCATAGGTTTTTCTATTCATTCTTTTGTGATAAATATGAAAAAGGATAATTATAAGTCTTAGCAAAAAGACATCTTCACACATTGCAGGTGGCTCAATCTTTTGCTTTATCTTTATGGACTTATTCCTGAACCAGATACACTTCAGAAGAAAAATGCATGGACAAATAATAATGATCATATTGTATGATTGATTTGTTCTCGTGTTGATTATGACACTATGTGGGCTATGTCAGACATTGAATGTCCACACACACTTTGAATTAAAATTTGGGAGATCTATGGAGACCCTCATATCTCTCCATTCCCAAAAGATCTTGCTATGGATTGCCTCATACCCTTTGATGATGATACAGAAGATAAGCTTGAATATCTATCAAGTCTTGATTATTCAAATGACACAAAGACTTCTCTTGCTTCTCCTTCTCCTCCTATTGAAATCACTACTCCACCATCAATTGTTGCTACTTCAGAGTTCAAAGTTGCTTCTTTGAGAGCTTCTAGTGATTTTTTGTAGTAGGATAATTTCAGGCTTCCTAATCCACCTCATTGGGATTCCTATTTATTAGACATTGCATACTTGTTTGTGGAGTCTTACATTTCAGATTTGGAGGACACATTTGAGGGGTTTCTCCCCTCTTTGATGGCAATGATGTCATCACATCTTAAGTGTTTTTAGATGTAGTTCACTATCCTTCCTCTCCTGGTTATACGTCATTGATTGGGTATTTAGTTCCTGATTTGGAGAAGACATCATTTTCTAGCATGAGGACACTAGAGTTGTATTATGAGGTACACATATTGATTTGGATTCCCTTTTCATCCATCATGTGGGAGTTGATTCTACATCCACCATTGGATTGGTTTCTTCCCAAGGGGAGAGATGTTTGTAGGTAGTGGATTGTTTTGTCTTTTTCGAACATTCATTGGCACATGAGCTACTTCTTTGTGGAGGGGATCTACCATCTCATTCTATCTCTCCAATGGGGGGATTATTCATTGTATATTGGTGACATAAGTAGTCCTTGGGGGGTCATGTCAAGTTCTCCTTCTTTAACTTTATCGTTTTCTCTTTTGGAGGGGTTTTTTCTTACGGGTTTTTCTCCTTTACTCCGTTTGTGAGAGATTTTTTGTACATGAGTACATAACATGGCCTTGTAGTTGGGCCCCATCATCATCCATCATCTGTCATTGCATCATTGCATATTTGTATGCTTTCTCATTCTCCCTAAGTTGCACTTAAGGGAGGGTGTTGGTGTGAACAGGGGTATTTCCTATCTGATTCCCCTTTATAGTGTGAACAATGCACATTATCTAACTAGTTATTAGTTATGACCTATTCACATATGTTCACATGTTAAGTTGACTTAGGGCTCTAGGAATGTTTCTAGAAGTTTTTAGGACACATGATCTTATCCTCTAGTTGTCACATGTCATAGGATTAAGACACTTGTCATCATCCTAGTTAGTCCCATCTCTCAAGTTTTTTTTTATAAGCAAGGTCTCTCATGTACATTTTGTATGAGTGTGTAATAATATCATTATTCTATTGTTGCACCATAATCTAGCAATTCATCATTTTGCCGTTCTCTCTTGTGGAAGGCTAATCTTGGTTTTACAGGTGATCCTGGGAGCTTGAGTCCATTTGAGACTCTTCCAATTTCATCTTCTAGAAACATTCATATCATCCTACATCATGTGGAGCATTTGACCTATATATCTAACATAAGGTCAAAGTTACTTTCAAATTTATCCACAGGATCATCCCCTAAGGGGTTTTTTCCTCTCTATTTGCCATATTCACTTTTTCTATCATTTGGATGCATATGAAAAGAGTCTCTGCATTAGAGAGTTAGCTTTTCTTCCACAGGTTGGCAAGATCCAGCTTTGATACTATTGTAATATCTCACTTAATTTTTTTAATAAATATACTAAACCCTAGCTTCATAATTATAATAATTTACACAATTAAATATTTCCTTTAAAGATAGTGATCATATTTGTTGATGAACAACAAATGTTATTAACTCGAAATCTTTATCAATGTCTACTCAAAGATCAATCAAATCAGCCCAATGGTGGTTTCCGTGTGAAATCACTCTTAAGGAATTGTGGGTTTTCATCATCCACTTCTAGACCTAGAGGGGTTTCGTCCTCCAATTCTAGACCTAGAGGGGTTTTGTCCTCAAGTTGGTTAAACTGTAGTTCTTGCTCCACAAGGAGTAATAATCAAATATAAAATGTATTTTCCATGTTCCTCCTCCTTGTTTGGTCTCTCTTAAATACCTTTTTCCTCTAATAGACACACCTCTATTAGGATTAAAGTGCCATCAACCTTGTAAATCCTATGTAATTAATTACTCTTAATATTGTTTGTAAATCATCCGTAAGGGAAGATGTATTCACCAAGCAACAATTTTGTTTTTAGCTACATTTTGGATCTTTGTACTTGATTGGGGGGGGGGGCTTGCCCCCCTACTACTATTGTTAGGGGGTCCGGGGTGGCGATAGCTTCCTAGCCCCCTTGGTGGGGGTTCGGGGGTGGCGCCCCCGAAGAGATTTTTTTTTAGAAAATTGCTTTGTAAAATATCGTAATTTCATAGTCAATCTGGATTGTTCATGATTAGGTCACAGATCTGACGGTAAAGGTTATGTTAGGGTTTTTTGCCCTAGAATGCAACACCCTTTTAATGAGGGAATTATATTACGGCTGCGAATGAGTATTACATGCGTTGCTGGATTGAAGACTGAAGAAGAGATTGATAGTGTTGTATTGTAAACTCTATTGAAGTTAATACAGACTGGTGCATCTCTTCTTGTGTGGAGTTTTTTCCTAAAAGGGTTTCTCCACGTAAACACTGTATTATGTGTTTGATCTTTTGTTCTGTTATTTCTTTGTGTTGATTTCATACCATCTCCATTTGGTTCTGCACAGTTAAATATCTATAGTATAGTTGTAATTAGTTTTCCGTTGGTAGTTGTTTACCTTCATTTCTAAAAAAACTTTTCACATGCCCCTTGATATTATTAAAAATAACTTTAATTATAGTTTTTATTTTTTAATATTAATTACCCCTTTTTGGAAGTGACTGCTTTTACTTTTAATCTAATGCAATTTCTTTCATCCTTTGAACTGTGTCGATTCATTCTATTTCATGAAGTCATGGTTCAATAAAGAGTTGTTTTGATGTGGTGGTGACTTTTTTAGCTACGATCCTCTTTCTTTTTATTTGAATCTTTGTTTGGTCTTTATTGTTGGCTCCCTTGAATGCTATGATTTATCTTAATCGCTTAATCTATCTTTTCTATGATTATTTTACCCCATAAATATTCAAATATTATTGAATGTTTAATCTTCAAACTAAATTTGCTGAAGCCTAGTTGTAATTCTGGAATGGAATTACTAAATCAATTTTTAGTTTAAGTTTAATTTTGAAGAGGGGACATTACATCTTCAAGATGATCCTATCTCAACAATCGGTAGAAGGGGAGACTTGCAAGCCTTTTATTGAGATTGAACACCATCTCTCTCTCTAAAAAAAGTTTGCTTCCCCTTTAAAGCACATTAATGTGCACACGGATATGAATGTTGAAGTTAAGAGGCACATGGACACATTTAATTACAACTAATCCATCCGCAATTGATCATGGGAGGCATAAATTTGGATACAAATTTTGAGGGGAATTATTTTGTCATTGCGTTTGGAAGTGTCTTTGACATGTTAGACCTGATAGTTTGTTTTTAGAGTCATCTTTCATCTCTTTCACTATGATGTGTAACTAGATAAATTGTTTTACCTCAAAGCAACTTGCATGGTGATGGTGTGGTTTGAAATTAGGATGCACTACAAGAGATCTTAGAACAATTATTCATCATTTCAATTGTAATATCAAAGATCATAACACAATGATTGCAAGTTATAAGTTAAACTCATCTATATACTCGATTGTGGTGGTAGCCATTTCTTTGTCACCTTATGGCATTGTGATTTTCCATCCCTTTTAAGCTAAACTCATTACACAATGATTGCAAGTTATAAGTTAAATTCATCTATATACTCGATTGTGGTGGTAGCCATTTCTTTGTCACCTTATTGCATTGTGATTCTCCATCCTTTTTAAGCTACATTTTTTGTGAGTAGAGCTTTGTTAAGGTTTTTTTAGATGAGCATTTCTCTATTATATGCACATAAAGTGTTATCAAAATCTTGCAAATTATTTTAAAAACTTGTGTCAACATTTCTCTATTAGAATATAAGGCTTTCCTTTTGTAATAAAAGTCACCATAGTGACTTAGTGGTGTGTAATAGTATTAGCTATTTTTAGTATTTAGAATCATGGACAAGTGTTATGCTTATTTATTGTCAGTTACATCTCTCAAATTCTATATTGTTACATCATATAGATATGAAAAAATCATTCAAGGAAATTTGGGATAATTTATATAAATTGTTAGGAGCAAAAATGAATAAAGAAAATCTTCTCTAAAGTTTCAACTATTCAGATTCAAGATGGCTAATAGAGTTACCATGTCTAGCCATATAAGTAATATGCGATCTCTCATTAGATAATTAGTAGATGTCAATGCTATGGTAGATGATGAGGATGCTAAAGCAGTTTTGTTAAACAATGTTCCTTCTATTGGCATTTGTCCAAAAATTTGCAAAAATCCTAAGTATGGTGCCTCTTTGTTGCCTTGGAAATATTTTTGCCCATCATTGACAACCGATTTGATAGATCTTAAATGAGTTCCCCTTGGTCAAATTTTGTGTTGAAATGATGTTTTTCCATCCCCATGCTTCTATCATATGTTGAAGTTTTCAAAACGTCCAAAAGGTTCTAAGAGTTAGGTAGTTTTGTCATTTTTGGGTGTTTTTGTGGAATTGTGGACTTTCTTGGGACAACCGAACATGATTATTTTCACTTTCCATCCGATTGTGACCTTTGGTCTCACATGAAATCCCTGTAGATTTCATCTTTTCCTTCACTTATTTCATTTCCCTTCATTTTTCCAACTTTGAGAAATCTCAACATGCAACCGAACATTCTACCCTTTGTTCCATATTTTGTATTCACCTGCTTTTCCACGTGAAAGTTTCATGGAATTCTTTTCGGGCCTTTGTCTTTTTCACTTCATCCATTTCCTCCAATCTACAAAATCTCGCTGGGGTACTGTACTTCATTTTGCGACTTTCAATATCCACTTCCTATATTTGGTCCTACATAAGATTCGCACATTTATCCTATTCAAGCCTCCCATCCCCTTTTTCTTTTACTTAGCATTTTGCAAAATTTTCTTGCCAAATTTCATATTTTCAAGCTTCAATATCCACATCTAGTTCCTCCTTCCGTTCTTGTATTTATCCTGACCCTCATCCTTTTCCACAAATTCTTTTGTTCACCTTTCATCCTGAATTTCAGATTTCCACTTCCAAACTGGATATGTTCACCTCCCATCCTAACATTCTATTCCACAAGATTTCTCTACATTTATCCCACTTCCAACATCCAGTTCTGGGTCAAATTCCCTCAAAATTCCCACACCTTCATATTTTCCGTTCCCTCATCTATGCAAACTTTCCTCCTTGGACCTCAAGATTTCTTGCTTTTGCCTCATATGCTAACTTGATGTCCATTTCTGTAACTTTTCCCATATCCTCTCCACGCATTCAAAACACTCGTTTTCCTTCTTTGTGGAAATTCAATAGACTTTTGGATTTCTTTCATGCGTTCCCACATCTAGTCCTATCTCATTTTTTGCATTTCCTCCAATCATTCAAATAAATCATTTCCTTCTATTTGCAGAAACTCGATAGCCTTTAGGATGTCATTCTTTTCTCTACTTCTCACATCCACTTCCCACCTATAGTTTTGCAGTGTTTTTCCACAAAGTTGATGTCCTGTCCTGTGTCAAATTTCCACAACTACTTCAAAATAATTCACTCACCTCAACTACTCCCCTGCACAACCCAAGACTGACATTAGTAGCCTCCAATGGATGTGAAAAGATAGAGGATGGCCTCCATATGCCTCATAACACCAATGGACCCCTCAAGGATGCAATTTGGGTACAAAGGCATGGGTCAATGATCTTAATGGGCATGGTTTTTAGGTGTGTGCCATGTGAAAGTGACACAATCAAGCACGGGCGATCATTGCACTTACAGATGATCAAGGTTTCTTGTCAAAGACTGCTTGTTGACATTGGAGAAGGTATATATTGAAGTTTCTCATTCAGAACAAGGGAGATGGAAAATTGGTTGTAGAGAAAAACAAAGAACAAATTCTAACTAGTAGGGTTTTTTTCCAACAATGGTTTTAGGGCAATTTCAAGTGTAATTTTTCTATGATAGGGTATTGTAATATGAAAGAATGATTTAAATGTGTAGATTCAATGTATTTTTGAGTGTCTCCATGAGCATTGTATGAATTTTTTTATGTTTTGGCAATTCACCTTAACCACATTTGCTAGTTTAAGTGTTATTCTTGGCTAGTTTATCAGCTGGAAGGCTATAAAAGTCCCTGTAAATCTTTTGCAAGATATCTTATCAAGATAATACAAAATAATTGTGAGCTTGTTTATGGATTATTAAGGTATTTTTTAATTATATGTTCTACAATTTCATGTATTTGCTTGCTTATATGCATAGAGCATAACTTATGTGTAGAATCTTCAGGTATAGTCTTTGTTGATATCTTGATTAAGGTATCATCTTATGGATTGAAGTGTCCCATTTGGTTGATAACTTAGACTCTACTACCCTCACTAGATAAAGGCACCCATTTGCTATATGTTCAACCTTCTTTCTCCCCAACACACCAAAACATAACAAAACCAAATCTTTATCTGTATCTTGTGTTGTTTGTTCCATCCACTTCCATTTCTAGATGTATGCATATCATTAGGGGATATTAAAGCAACATCTTTAGACTCTTTACATGGTTGTTTATCTTCTTCATGAAGGTGTAAGATCCTTGTATATTTCAAACCAACATATAGGTGCTTAGTGACAATAAAATTAGATTTTCCTCTGCATTGGGTATGGTTTGTTTTAGGGTTTAGTTTCATGTTGTCATCTATTTTGTCCTCACGCACCTTAGGGAATACCCTCCTTGGTCTAGTAGAGCCTAAAGAAGAAGAAGGTCTTACCCATCTTATCAAATTGGTCTATTGTTGCCTCATCTTGATCATGAGTTGAAGGTCTTTATCTTGAGTTTGACACCCCTGGCACTGAAGGGTTGTCTTGCTTTAGGGATATAGGCACATCAAATTTGAGCACCAACATATTGGTGTCATTGTGAGGAGATTAAATTCTTGTTTACTATCCTGAAGTTCTGTGCTGATAAAGAAAGTTTGTCTCTTCCCAAGTGAAGAGTGGTGACTCTATTCAATTGAACCCGTTCAAAGATCAAAATGAAGAAGTGAACATGGAAAGAGGAAGAAATTCAAAATATTTCCAAGAATATGAAGGAGTATCAACATAAGTTAGAAGACAAAATATTGCCTTGAAAGTAAGAAACAAAGGTATGTCTACAACACTTTCTCCTCAAAGAAATGATGTTGGTCCTTTTTTTGGAGAAAGCATGTTTGTTGACTTAAAGGATCAATATCCCTATACTTCAGATGATTCAAGTGACAAAATGATTAGAAATGATGGGAGAAACCATAGACATGACTATGGTATGCTGAGAAATACAATGAATATGAATCTTCCTAATCCTTCACATGTAACAACCACTAGAGTAGTCCCACACCCTAACTCTCCTACATTTACACATAGATATGAACTTGAGCAAGACACTGCATTCCATGATGCCAATGCAACCACATAATCAGAAAATAATCTTAGAGAAAGAGAAATTGATCAAAGATTAGATTTGCTTGACCACCTCACGCAAAGACAAAGGGAACTTAAAGCTGAGATTGACCTGTAGCAAGCCCAACTTGCGGAGAATGCCCAACAATAAAATCAACAATCATGCTCACAATGTTCCTAATAAACTAGCAACAAATCAAAAACATAACTAGTAGCTACATAATCAACCAAATGTGAGAGCCCATTTTTAGAGACAAGCTTAGAGGTTCCCACCATCAAGACAACCCTTAGGAATGGAAAGATATAGGCAGTGATAGTTTTATCGTATCCCTATTTATCCCAATCAGATACCTAATCAAATTAGGGGTTAAGTACCAAAATTCCAAGGTAACAATTAATCAAAGATTAGATTTGCTTGACCATCTCAGGAAAAGACAAAGGGAACTTCAAGTTGAGATTGACCTATAACAAGCCCAACTTGCTGAGAATGCCCAACAATAAAATCAACAATCATGCTCACAATGTTCCTAATCAACTAGCAACAAATCAACAACATAACCAATAGATACATAATCAACCAAATGTGAGAGCCCATTTTCAGAGACAAGCTTAGAGGTTCCCACCACCAAGACAACCCTTAGCAATGGAAAGATATACACAACTAGAGTTTTATGGTATCCCTAATTATCCCAATTAGATACCTAATGAAATTAGAGGTTAAGTACCAAAATTCCAAGGTAACAATGTTGTCACTGGAGAAGAACACCTTAGGTGCTTCATTAATGTAATTGTTGAATATGAAATTGAAGATGAAGATGTCATGATGAAGCTATTTGTGCAATCTTTGGAAGAGAGTGCAAAAGAATGGTATAGAAGCCTCTAGGATAGTAGTATTGACTCATGGGAGGAATTTATAAGAGTTCTCAAATTGCAATATAGGGATAGGATTGACCTTAAGTTTTCAATTCATGAGTTAACAACTGTCAAGAATGGTATAAATGAAACTGTTGCTGAGTTCAACAGTAAATTTGTCATGAAGATGAGAAAGGTGCCTCCCAATTTGAGACCTAATGAATCAATGTGTTTAGTTCTCTATTGTGGAGCATTTAATGCTAAATTGGGATATTGCCTCCATGACAAGAAATCTCAAACCCAAAGAGAAGCTTACATCATGGAAATCAGTATAGAAAGCAACATGAAAGCATCTAGAAAACATATTAAAAGGGTAGATGTAAAAATCTTAAGGCCAGATGCAAGTACTTCAAGTAAACCTCTCACTATTGAAGACAAGCTAATGGGGTCAATGAATGATCTATCCTATAGGGTTGCCAGAAATGAGAAGGGGTTACCTTCTAACAATGTTGCCACTCACTTCAATGAGGGCCTAATGTTACATAATAGGCCTTATAATATTGATTGGTCTAAGAAACCAGGGTAAAATGATAAAAAAATGATTCCTAGGTAGGGAAATCAATGACATTAAGACAAAGATACCCTTGATCCTTTGAAGAAAGATCATGTGAGTGTCTAAGAGGATTCATTGTGACGTGAAGCATGCTATTTTCCTCATGATCTAGTAAATTGTGTTGTTGCAATTGCATCTTTTGAAGGAGAAATAATTCCCCAATGAAGATGGTACCCTAGAATACTACAAAGATGTTGATGTGGACTAGCTTGATGCATATGAATGTGATGAATTCTGATGTACCCTTCCATAATTTACTTGGAAGAGTTAAGTTTGAGTGAGGACATAATATCCTTAGCTTCATTCGATACCAACCCCATGAGCTTAGTTACCAGTTTTCCCCTGTATTGAGCATTTCCAGAGCATGAATGAAGGGTTGTCGCGGCATCGCATGGTTTGTAATTGACAGGTTTTGATGATCTTACGATGATGTGATGAATATTGAGTATTGATCAATAGTTGGTGGGCCCAAAACATTATTTGCTGAGCTATGTGTCTGCTCCTTGTTTTATTGCGGGAGTGCCTTGTGAGAAGATGCTAAGGGATATTCCTTATGCTGGTGCGATGATATGTTTGAGTGATTGGTGGGTCCCATCCTGAGGAGAATGAAGTTGGCACCTAGCGCGTGAGCACATAGGAAGTAGCGTGGGTCCCTCTTGGCCCACAATGGTGTGATAAGGTGACTTGTGGCTTCAACATATGTGAAACATCCTTTGTTGGCATTTTCTGATTGGCTGGTGATCTCCAGATTAGTTTTCATGCATTTGTAATCACTGATTTGTCCTAAATCAATAGATGAAATTCAGACTCTGGATAGCAAACATGAAATCGAAGGGTAATCATAGTACGGTGGATTTGACCTAAATTCTTGAAAATATTAGTTGTTGCTCGAGTATGCAAGAAAGTGATTTAACAGTAGACACAACTCTCAAGAGATTCTTGATGCTTAGTTAGATGTTGGTATGTGAGCTTGGCCTTTGTTGTCCGTGTGGAGAGGCATTTCTGGACATGTAGTAATTAATTCATGCCTCCATTTCATGCCTGAAAGGATTGCGAATGAATTCGTAACAATAAATTCAAATGTGTGGACAACTGGAATGGAATAAATTAAAGACAATTACTCGCACAATGAATCTCTGCTCATTTCTATAAATGAGGGCATTTTTTAATGAATTATTCACATCATCAGCTACCATGAGTACTATGCAAGCTTTATCTTTTTGTTTCCTGAAGAGGTATGCCTCTATTTTCTTGGCTGCAGATTTTCTCTTTCTGAATTAAGGAAGTAAGTACTGCCTAGAGAATGGGGGGAACTGGAAAGAGTAGGGATTTTTGTCTGCAACAGTCTATCTAGTTTTCATGAACCTTCGTAGTATTAAATTATTCTTGTGAGGAATTGGACAGACCATCCATGCCATGGTTTGATGCCAGGGGTCACAACACAGAAGTAGGACTCTGTTCACAGAGTCAGAATTCCTAACCCAGACAAGTATGATGTTTCCTAGTTGTACTCTGAGGATGCCTCAATGTTTCCAACTTTTTTATCTCTAGTGAATGAGTTTTGAAGGGGTAAGGAGTTTGCTTACCTTCCCAGCAACCTTTCATATGAGCCTAAGCACTGGATAGAAAGTGGGTGCCTATTTTTTATTTTGAAGGAGGATCTTCAGTCGGCCAGAATTTTCTAGAATTTGGAAATGGCTAAAAGAAGGCACTCGCCAATCAAAGCTATGATGTAGTTTCCTAGGTGCAAATATTAAATACATTATAACTAAAAATTATACTACGAAAATCTTAAACTGACATAAGATGTCTATTTATAGGCTCTCAAGTGTCGTAGTAAAGGGAGCGACATCTGCGAAGGGAAACACAATGATCAGGTGGATATAGAAAATTTATTTTGGGCTATGGGTATAAGGTATCCACATCTTGGGGAGTAAGTTTCTGTAATAGATTGAGTGCATTGTGGATATTGTAGAGCAAAAGATTCGTCTGCATATGTATAAATCCTTCTATGACAATTTTCAATTCAGATTGAGTTATATGAATAACATCTTATGTGTGTATTTCTTGCAATTGTCTCCTTGAATGTATGCATTTATTTTGTGGATGAATGAATCAAGGGTTATGGATTTCACCTGTACACATTTGTTGTATTGAATGTTCTATTTGTTGCTTCTGGTCAAGGATTGGATTAAAATGCTTTAAACAAGACATAGGAAGTGATGTATTGCATTAGGGATCATTGAAGAAGAGTTGCAAGAAACACTTTTTCTTGGGTATGTCATTGAAAGTCACTGATATAAATGCACCCTCTAAATTTGAAGTTCAATTGTTATAGAAGTAACATTTGTAAGGTTGAGTCTTGACTCTGTTACCCTCAATAAAGCATCGATCGAGAAATTTGCTTGCTCCAAGGTCCATAAAGATTGCAATTACAAAGATAAATCATTTTGTGTTCATTTTTCATTTGTTGTAATTTAGGGTGTCTTATTGCATGTTCTCAAAATCTGAACATAGAAGATAATCCAAGAATATTGGCCAGTCTAGGATTTATCTTACAACTCTTGGTGTATATATGAGAACATTCTGCTTGGTATTGAAAAGATAAAATCTATTGATTGTGAATAAGGGAATACCCCCTTAGGTGCAATAGAACCTGAAGTGCAGGGGAGATAAGTGTGGATGGTTTCCCACCTTGTTAAACAATCTCCCACTTTGTTGGCCAAGTCTCTTCTTGAAATTTGAGCATAAGAAGTGGCAAACCTTTAGGATTCAATGCATGAAGATTTGAGAACCAACTAATTCTTTCAATTTGATCATGATAACTATCAAGTTTAGTATGAGTTGGCAAGCCATGATTTCAAACACCTTAAGGAGCTCATGCAACAAAGACACAAAAGAGCAAAGCCTTCAACTAAAGACATCAAGGCTCTTACTGATGTAGCCATCATGCAAGTGCAAAGTGAGTATCAACTTAGAAGTAGATAGGTGAATGCCAAAAATGACATTGGAACTGCAGTTATACTAGAAGTATCGAGCACACCTGTAGATAAAGGAAAGCAAAAAATGCACACTAAGAGTAAGAAGGACACTGCAGAAAAGAATATGAGTAAGACTATAGAAAGGCCAACACAAAATAAAAGAATGTCAACACTTGAAGCTACAATGCAGAAGAAGTATGTTCCAAAGAGTAAGCATGCAAACATACTAGTGAGCCATGATAAGAATCCCAAGGTGACATAAGCAGGTGGCAAGCCAAATGAGTCAAATAAAATTTCACATGAAAGGCAAGATGCAACTAAAGAAAGTGGAAACATCAATGATGGAAAGAGTGTCATTATTGATGGCCAAGGAATGCCTTTTATCCCTGACACTCATGCAACAGCTATGCCCTTGTCCACTCCTTTGCTTGAATATGTCCCCATTGTCATGGCTCTTGCTTTTAGAAAGTCCAAGTACTAGTGAGGGAATTGCTTAGAATCCCTAAGCATAAAGATATGGTCTTGTTGTATATCAATGCCCCAACCACATTTGAGCACCCTACAAATTCTTTGAGTGATTTTTTAGATGATACACCCGCTGAGACAAATTCCTAGGAAACACCTGAATTCTACCTTGGCATAGTCTCTATGAGTAACCAAACAATGGTTGATCCATTTTATACCTCATTTATGATAAAAGGGTGGTTGGTACACAATTGCATACTGGATTCTGGAGATTCAAGTAATGTAATGTCATTAGAAGTCATGCATCAATGAGGCTTGAAGGTTTCCAAGTCTTATGGAAAATGCCATGCAATAGACTCCAGAGAAGTCAATATTATAGGAGTTGTAAATGGTTTGGAAGTGCAACTTGCTACATATCCTGGTAAATGTTTCACGATGAACATAATCATTGTTGATTGTCCAACAAAGTGGGGTATGCTATTGTCAAGAAAGTGGGCAGTTTCAATAGGTGGAAGCATCCAAATGGATATGTCATGTGCAACTATACCATTGCATGGAAATGGGGTCCAATTGCATAGAGAAAAGAAAATTTTGTACATTGCAAAAAACCTAGAAGAGGCAAAGAATGAGGTGCATTGTATAGAGAGTGAGGTTGGGAACATGATTGGGTATTGTGATGATGATACAAACAACTTTATTGATTCTACCTCATGCCCTAAACCACTTTGTCCCAAAAATAATGATATATGAGATATATACTTTGATGATGCTTTCTCTAAGGATGGAAATGGTGTAGGTATTATTTGGTGTCACCAAATGACACAAATTACATGTTTACTTTTAGGTTAAACTTGGTTTGAATATGAGGCTCTAATACTTGGTTTGAATATAGCCTCTAGGTATGGTATTAAGTGCTTAAGTGTGCACAATGATTCTGAACTAGTAATGTCTCAATTTAGAGGCTCATATGTGGCCAAAGAGAAAATATTCAAAATGTATAGGAATGTTGTATGGGATGCTATAGAAATGTTTGATGTTTTTGACATCAAGTGGCTAGATAAATCTGAAAATCTTATAGCTAACGCTCTTGCTTTCATGGCTTCACATTTTGATGCCTCTTTGACATCACCCCACTACACACAGTGTAGAAATTCTCACTAGGCAAAGCATTCTTGATAATATATACAGTTGGCAGGTATTCAATGATGACAAGCAGATTTATAAGTTCTTGAACAACATAAGTGATTTTGAGAGCCAACTCATTGACTAGGAATCTATGATAGAGGTTGAATTTGGAAAATAGACCTTGTTTGGAAATGAGGTCATTCAGATCAAGACCAATACCATTCCAAGGTGTCTTGTAGCACTTTAAAGGATGTTTGATAAATGTTAATTTCTACAAGACGATCAACAGGTCAATCAATGAAGATGATGTAGAAGGTGTAAATCTAGGCACTAAAGCGACTCCAAAGATGGTTTACATTGGTAAGAAGTTGAAGCTAGTAGAGAAACAAATGGTGATTGCATTGTTTAGAAAGTTCAAGAGGTATTTTGCATGGTCATATGAGAAGCTAAAAACCTATAGGGAAGATTTGTTCCAACACACTATTCCCTTGGATCTTGGTAAAAAATGTTCAGACAAAAATAAAGGCCTATCAATCCTACGCTGGCCCCTTAGATGCAAAAGGAATTGATGAAGTTGAAAGAGGGTGGTATAATGAAAGCAATCAGATATTCATAATGAGTATCCAACCTTGTTCCAGTAAGAAAGACAAATGGAGACATAAGGCTTTGTATAGATTTTATAAATCTAAAAATCAAGTTCCTCAAGGACAATTACCCATTGCCTAGCATGGATCATTTGTTGTAGAAAGTGACAGGGTCTGAATTGCTGTAAATGATGGATGGATTCTTAGGTTATAATCAGGTTATGGTCAAGGAGTATAAGAAGCATAAAACAACCTTCACCACCCCTTAGGGAACATTTGTTTATGTGAGGATGCCTTTTGAACTTAAGAATGCAGGAGCTACCTTCCAAAAGGCAATGAATGTTCTCTTTGTAGGTTTGATAAATGAGATCATGATAGTGTATCATGATGATTTAACTGCCTATTCCAAGGATAAGAATGACCATTGCAACATTTGGAGCTAAAATTCCAATGATGCTTGGATTATGGGATTTCCCTAAATCCTAAAAAATGTGTATTTGGTGTAGAAGAAGGTAAGCTCCTTGGGCATATAGTATCTAAGGATGGAGTAAGGATTGATCTTGAAAAGGTTAAAGAAACTGATCTCATTCCTCAAACCAAAATAGTTAAGGCAGTGTAGTCCTTCTTTGGGCAAATAAACTTTGTTGAGAAGACAAAGACTATCTCCAAGGTGCTCAAGAAATGAGAATCAACCAACTGGGATAAGGAATCAACTAACTCCTTCATGGACATCAAGAATGCACTCAAAAGGGAACTGGTATTGGCAATCCCTAATTACTCAAAACATTTTCAATTGTTCTCTTTTGATTCCTTCTACACTATTGTTGTGTTATTTCAAAAAAATGTTGATGGATATGAACAACCTATTTCTTTCTTTAGCAAGTCATTGCAAAATGTTGAATTGAACTACTCCATCATCGAAAAAAATGCTTATGCTCTTGTCAAGGCTGTTAAAAACTTCAGGCCTTACCTCATTGGAGCTAAAATCATTGCCTATGTGCCTCACACTTCTATAAGGGATATCTTTTTTAAGCAAGAAGTTTCAAGAAAAATATGTAGGTGGATCAACAAGATTTAGGAATATGACATGGACGTGCAAACTACAAAATTAGTTAGAGGTCAAGGCCTATCCAAGCTAATGGAATATACTAACCTAGATGTAGTAGAAATGCATCAGGTAACCTATAATCCAATATTTCTCCCTTTCTCTTTGAAGGATGATCCATGGTACAAAGACATAGTTTTCTATTTGGAGAACCTAAGTTGTCCTCCAAGACTAAATGATCATCAAAGGAAAAACTTAAAGTTGGAAACCCAAAAGTATGTGATGCTATAAGGCCAACTAATTTGGAGGAGCCTTGATGGATTACTTCTCAAATGTTTAGACAAGAGCAATCTATCAAGGTCATAAATGAGTGTCATCAAGGGCTATGTGGAGGACATTTCATGTCAAAGACTACCACTCACAAAGTGATTAGGGCAAGTTACTGGTGGCCTACATTGTTCAAGGATGTGGCCAATTTTTTTAGAAAGTGTGATGCTTGCCAAAGATTTTCAAGCAAGATGAAGTTTGTAGGTGCACTCCCCTTCACATCCATATTAGCTGAGGATCCATTTCAGAAATGGGGTATTGATTTTATTGGGGATATTGTTAAAAAAACAAGTAATGGGTACAATTGGATCCTTGTAGCCACTAACTGCTTCATCAAATGGTGGAGGCCACACCTACCAAAAATGCTACATCTAAAGTAATTATTGACTTCCTAATGAATAATATAATCATAAGGTTGGTGCGCTTACAATGATAGTTGCTAATAATGTAATGCATTTTAGATCCCATGACCTTCTTAACATATTCTCTAAGTATGGGATAGTTTTAACATGTTATTCCCCTTATCATCTACAAGAGAATGTCCAAGTTGAATCTAGTAATAAGTACATCATGACAATCATCAAGAAGACACTAGATTTGAACAAGAAAAGATGGGATGATAAGCTTAAGTTTATTGTTTGGGTAGACAAAATAACATATAAAAAGACTATTGGTAGGAGCCCCTTCGAGCTATTTTATGGAATGGAGGCCAATATGCCAATCAGTCTTGAATTTCAGTATACAAATTTTTGCAGCAAATTGAAGGAAATGAAGATGATGCCATTTCCTTGAGAGTGCATAAGTTGACTGAACTTGAAGAAGCTAGAAGAACTGTACATGAAAGGAACCTACTGCAACAATAGAAAGTAAAATGTTTATTTGACAAGAAGGTAGTTCAAAGAAGCTTTTAAGTGGGTGACTTAGTCCTTGTGTGGAATGCAAGGTCTAAAGATAAGGGCAAACATGGAAAATTTGAGGCCTTATGGGTTGGACCTTATCAAATCACATACAAGTACAGTTAAGGTACTTTCTACCTCAAGAGTTTGGATGGAGGATTCATGGACCTTCCAGTCCATAGTTAGTACCTCAAGAAATACTTCTCTTGATGGTATGAGGCTCTCTTTGGGCCTATGCATTTATCTTTTCCCTTTGTGTGTTTCTATTTTATCTTTTCATTGTCCTTGCCCTTCTCCCTTTTGTTCTGGTTTGGCCCTTGTCTTTTCCCTTTATTTTTCAACCCAACTATAACTGGACCCTCATTGTGCCTACAAGAGGTACACATGCCAACCTAGAGCCAATGTTTCCACATTCCTAAAAATTTGTAAAAATCCTAAGTATGGTGCCTCTTTATTGCCCTGGAAATATTTTTGCCCATCATTGATAACCAATTGGAGAGCTTTTAAACAGGTTCCCCTTGGTCAAATTTTGTGTTGAAATGGTGATTTTCCTTCCCCATAGTCCTATAATATGTTGAAGTTCCCAAAAAGTCCAAAAAATTCTAAGTGTTGAGAGTTTTTTTGTCTTTTTTGGATGTTTTAGCAGAATTACAAACTTTCTTGGGACAACTAGACACGATTCTTTTCACCTTCCATTTGATTTTGACCTTCATTCCCACATGAAATCCTCGTGGATTTCATCTTTTCCTTCACTTCTTTCATTTCCCTTCATTTTTCCAACTTTGTGAAATCCCAACATGCAACCGGACATTCCTCCCTTTGTTCCATATTTTGTATCCACCTCCTTTTTCACGTGAAAGTTTCATGGAACTCTTATCGAGGCTTAGTCTTTTTCACTTCATCCATTTCCTCCAATTTGCAAGATCCCGTTGGGGTTCTGAACTTCATTTTGCGACTTTCAATATCCACTTCCTACATCGGTTCCATGTAAGATTCACACATTTATCTTGTTCAAGCTTCTTAATTGCCTTTTTCTTCTACTTAGTGTTTTACAAAATTTTCCTACTAGATTTCATATTTTCAAGCTTCAATATTCACATTTGGTTCCCCCTTCCTTTCCTACATTTATCTTGACCTTTTTCCTTTTCCGCAAATTCTTTTGTTTGCCTTTCATCCCAATTTTTAGATTTTCACTTCTAGACTAGATATGTTCACCTCTCATCCTAACATCCTGTTCCACAAGATTTCTCCGCATTTCTCCCACTTCCCAAATTCAGTTCTGGGTTGAATTCCCTCAACATTTTTGCACCTTCATATTTTTCTTTCCCTCATCTATGCGGACTTTCCTCTTTAGACTTCAAGATTTCTTCCCTTTACCGCATATCTTTCCCAATGTCTAGTTTTGTAACTTTTTCCCGCATTACCTCCACACCTTCAAAACACTCATTTTCCTCCTTTGTTGAAAACTAATAAACTTTCATATTTCCTTCATGCATTTCCACATCCAGTCGTGCCCCCTTTTTCTACATTTCCTCCAAACATTCAAATCACTCACTTCCTTCTATTTGTTGAAACTCAATAGCCTTTAGGTTGTCATTCTTTTCTCCACTTTCCACATCCACTACCCACCTGTAGTTTTGTATTGTTTTTCTACAAAGTTGATGTCTTGTCTCGTGTTGATTTTTTGTAGCTTCTTTAGAATACTTAACCCACCTCAACTACTCCCCTGCATGACCTAGGACCACCAATAATAGCCTCCAATGGACATGATAAGATGGAGGATGGCCTCCATATGTCTCATAACACAATGGACCCATCAAGGATGTGATTTGGATACAAAGGCATGGGTCAATGATTTGAATGGGCATGGTTTTGCAGTGTGTACCTTGTGAAAGTCACACACACAAGCATGGGTGGCCATTGCACTTGCAGATGACTGATGTTTCTTGTGCAAGATTGCTTGTTGATGTTGGAAGAGGTATACATTGAAGTTTCTCATTTAGAATGAGGGAGATGGAAAATTGGTTTTAGAGTAGAATAAAGAAGAACAAGTTCTAACCAGTACGGTTTTTTTTCTAGCAATGGTTTTAGGGCATTTTCAAGTGTAATTTTTCTGGGTTTTCTCCCAAGGGCTATGATAGGGTATTGTAATATGAAAGAATGATTTAAATGTGTAGATTCAACATATTTTTGGGTGTCTCCATGAACATTGTATGATTTTTTTGTGTTTTTACAATTCATCTTAACCGCATTTGCTAGTTCAAGTGTTATTCTTGGCCAATTTATCATCTAGAAGGCTATAAAAGTCTTTGTAAACCTTTTGCAAGACATCTTATCAAGATAATACAAAAAAAATATAGCCCTGTTTATGGATTATTAAGGTATGCTCAATTATATGTTTTGCAATTTCATGTGTTTGCTTGCTTATATGCATAGAGCCTAACTTATGTGTAGATTCTTCAGGTATAGTCTTTGTTGATATCTTGATTAAGGTATCATCTTGTGGATTGAACTAGTGTCCCCTTTGGTTGATAACTTAGACTCTACCGCCCTCACTGGATAAAGGCACCCATTTGCTATATGTTCAACCTTCTTTCTCACCAACACACCAAAACATAATAAAATCAAAACTTTATTTGTATCTTGTGTTGTTTGTTCTATCCACTTCCATATCTAGATGTATGCATATCATTAGGGGACATTAAAGCAACATCTTTAGACTCTCTACATGGTTGTTTATCTGCTTCATGAAGGTGTAAGTGTTGGAATTAGACCGGACAACTGAGAAGGGGGGTGAATCAGTTGTCACACAATTTAAACTTTTTTTGCTTTTAACCTCCTTTATTATCTTACTACTAGATTAGTGATGTAAACATTAATGCATAGATCAACAACATAAGAGAATAAACATAATCAACACACTTGACACCAAGATTTTGACGTGGAAACCTGGTTAAGGGAAAAACCACGGTGGGGGTTAACCCACAAAGATTTGTACCCTGTTAAAAGTACTTTAGAAAAATAGAAGGCACATGCCTTTGGGCGCACTGCCCAGAGCTCATTGCTTAAAAGAGGAGGCTCACTGCCTACAAAATTAATTTAGAATAGAATGAATTAACTGAAAAATAACATCTACTTCATGCCTGGTTTAGTTTCAATGAATGCTCAAAAACTTCTACTTTGCCCCAGATTCTTCTTTACTAACTTCACACTCTATACTGCTCTCGCTCCTTTTCTTCTCTACTCTACTTCTAATCCTTTATTCAGATTTAATATGTTTTTCTCAAGGATGATGTTTTACAACTCTCCAACAAGTATTTGTACACTTCATCCATCGTGGAATGATCAACAAGGTCGGCCAAACTTAACGCGGATCTTTACACTGTCAACCAATCATAGATGAGACTTGAATCTTCCTCTATTAACACACCATGCTTCATAAAATGATCTTTAGATCATCTACAACATGCTAGGAACATCCGGTCGGCCAAGACTGGGAAGAACAACAACAACCAAGAGGAAACCTTCAATCACGAGCTCCTTTGTCAATGCAGACCATCAACACAACAACCACATGATCCAGAGACCACCATAAGCACAATTAAGTCAACAGGAACAACCACACCACTTCGCATCACCAGAATCACTCGCATCTTCACACTGAACCTCAAGAACACACACTACCATGACTGTCATACTAGAAAGATTGCTTTCGGATCTCCAAACCACGAGCCACTCGAGTTGAGGGAACACACCAACATCCCAGACATGCCTCTAGATCTGCAGATCACAATATTCTCATACTGGACCAATCCAACCAACTTCTTGCCACTCTATCATCACAGAACAACTGCAGAAACCTAGTCTACTCAGAGGGCTATAACTTCGCCAAATCTTCATGTGGACCTCTCAAATCTCAACTGGAACAACAATAGACAACCCTATACAAACCCTTTAATTTGCAAACTCTGATCTTCACCTTACTGGAAATACTAATCACTCCTCTGCACTGTCTTCACTATTTCTAAAAGAAGGATATGTTGACATTAATGACAACACATCAGGCACATATTTGTAACAATCTCCCCCTTTGTCATTGATGGCAACATATGATGTGAAAAACTGATTTAACCATCAAGACAAGAACTTCTCCCCCTTTCTCTTGTCACACCTGCAACCACTTTCTTCACTACTCCCCCTTTCACCAGTAACTACTTACTTCCAAGTTTTTCACATGACTTCTCTCCCCCTTTGACATCAATGGCAAAGGGCGCATATTTGCAATCATCTCTTCCCCTTTTTATTTCAGACTGATCTCCAACGTTTACATATTGACTACTCCTTAGAGTAGTATTTTCTCAACATCAATCTGGATCTCAAGATATGACTAAGAATTCCATCGAAATGATGCACCTTAGTGCATCTTAGTTATGATTCAGAGGGGTAATAACCCCTAACTTTTCTTTGAGATGTTCAAAGGTATCCTTGGGAAGAGGCTTAGTGAAGATATCTGCAATATGATCTTTGGATGACACAAACTCCAACTTGACTTCATTCTCATTTATCTTCTTTCTCAAGAAATGAAATTTGATAGATATATGCTTTGTCTTTGAATGCAACACTGGATTCTTTGAGATACTTATTGCACTAGAATTATCACAAAAGATTGTGACTGGCTCCTCAAACACAACTCTGATGTCCTTCAACATTTGCTTCATCCACAGAACCTGAGTACAATTATTTGCTACTGCTATATATTCTGCTTCTGCAGTAGACAGAGATATTGCCTCTTGCTTTTTTCTCATCCAAGAGACTAATCTCTTTACCAAGAAAAAGGCACCACCACTAGTACTCTTTCTGTCATCCACATCTCTTACTCAATCAACATCTGTGCATGCATGAAGAGTAAAATCATTGTCTTTTGGATACCACAATCCATAATCAGTTGTCCCCTTGAGATATCTAAAAATTCTTTTGACTGCCACAACATGGGATTCTTTTGGATCAGATTGAAATCTAGCAACAAGTCCAACAACGTTCATGATGTCAGGTCAGGTCTGGGTCAGATAGAGTAATCCTCCAATCATTGATCTATACCTTTTCTGATTTGCCTTGGGTGAATCATCATCTTTACTTAATTTGCATCTGGTTACCATAGGTGTACCTACTGGCTTTGAATCTTCCATTCCAAACTTCTTCAGCAATTCTTTCACATACTTGGACTGAGATATAAAGATACCTTTGTCTGACTGAACAATTTGCAGACCTAGGAAGAAATTCATCTCTCCAAACATAGACATTTCAAATTCACTTTTCATTTGGTCAGAAAATACTTTGCACATACATTTATTTCCATCAAAAATTATATCATCAACAAAGACTTCAACAATCAGGATGTCCTCATGATTAATCTTGAAGTACAAATTACTATCAGCAGTACCTTTGCTAAAACCTATCTTAATCAAATATTTATCCAATCTTGCATACTAGGCTCTTGGAGCTTGCTTGAGTCCATACAAGGATTTTCTTAGTCTACAAACCATGTCACCCTGATCAGACAACTGAAATCCTTCTGGTTGCTCAATGTAGACTTCTTCCTCCAAATCTCCATTTAGGAATGCTGATTTGACGTCCATCTGATACACTTTAAAATCTTTGAAAGCAACAAATGCAAGAAATAATCTGACTGCCTCTATTCTTGCCACCGAAGCAAAAGTTTCTTCAAAATCAATTCCTTCTACTTGAGAATAGCCTTTGCATACCAACCTTGCTTTGTTTCTTACCACTTCACCATCTTCATTTAGTTTATTCCGGAAGACCCATTTGGTTCCAATTACATTTTTGTCCTCTGGGCTAGGAACAAGATCCCAAGTGTGGTTCTTTTCAATTTGCATTAATTCTTCTTCCATTACTTTTACCCAATTTTCATCAGTGTAGGCTTCATCAACTGATTTAGGTTCAATCCTTGAAATCAAACAAATTTGTTCTTGATCTTCAACAACTCTTTTCCTAGTTTGAACACCTTTATTTCTATCCCCTATGATTTGATCTTCAGGATAATTCATTCTTACATACCTAGGGGTTTTGGGAATTGCTTGGGCTTTTGTTTCTTGAGCTTGTTCCTCAACATCTATACTAATTCCTTGAGTCTCTAGAGTTTCCGGATCAATCTGCATCTAAGTCAAAGTTTGAACTAACTTTCCTTGACTTTGACTTTCATTTTGATCATCTGAATCATATCCGTAGAACCTGGAATATCCTTCCTAGATCTCATCAACTCTAACATTAGCACTTTCAACAATCTTTTTCAACCTCTTGTTAAAGCACCAGTAAGCCTTACTTTGAGTAGAGTATCCCAAAAATATTCCCTCATCAATTCTTGTATCAAATTTGCCTAAATCTTCATCTCTTTTGATGTAACATTTACTACCAAAAACTCTGAAATATCTCACAGTGGGAGGATGACCAAACCATAGTTCATAAGGGGTCTTAATAGAATTGCCTCTGATCTGCACCCGGTTAAGAGTGTAGACAACAGTACTTACAACTTCTCTTCAATAAACTTGAGGAACATTTGTTTCCATCATCATGGTCCTGGCAACTTCTTGAATGGTCCGATTCTTTCTTCCACAACTCCATTTTGTTGGAGAGTCCTAGGAGCAGATAACTGTCTTTTTATGCCATGCTTTTCACAGAAAGCATCAAACTCATGGGAAGTAAATTCTCCACCTCTATCGGATCTCAGACATTTTAATTTTTCACCAATTTCATTTTCCACCATCACTTTGAACACCTTGAATTTTTCAAGAGCTTCTAGTTTTTCTTTTAGGAAGGTTACCCACATCATCCTAGAGTAGTCATCTATTAGCAACATGACATATCTATCTCCTTGCACACTCCTAATTCTAGCAGGACCACAGAGATCAGTATGTACTAGTTCCAATCATCCATTTGAGACTTGTTCCTTACTTTTGAATGAAATTTTTCTCTGTTTCCCCAATTGACATTCTCTACACATGCTATTAGGTTTCACAAGTTTTGGAACATCCCTCATAGCCTAAGTGGTACTTATTTTGACAATATTATCAAAATTCACATGACACATCCTCCTATGCCATAACCAACTTTGATCTATCTGAGAAATCAAACAACTTTTTCCAGAGCTACTTGAATGAAAAATGTTACCTCTAGTTTGAGTACCGGATGCAATTTTAGTTCTGGAACTCTCCAAGATTCTGCACTTTCTGTCTTTGAATCGAAGATCATAACCTTGATCAACCAACTGTCCAACATTGAGAAGATTATGTTTTAGTCCTTCCACATACAGAACATCATTTGTGCTATTCTTATCATCAAAAGAGATGGATCCTCTGCCATGGATTCTACCAGCTGAGTTATCTCCAAATTTCACAAGCCCACCTTCATAATTTTAAAATTCACAAACTTACTCTTGTCTCTAGTCATATGATGAGAACATCCACTATCAATCACCCATTCATCTTTCTCAACAACCTGAGTAGCCAAGGCACTTTCCATATTTGCATAGCTAGCATATTCATTAGACATCGAATCTTCTTCTTTAATGGTAATGAACACCCAATCACTTTCAAGGGAACGTCCATGATCAGATTCATCATCTGTGACTCTTTCTTCACCAATTTCTTAGACATAGTAACATTTGTTCTGATTTCGATATCTGTTAGGGTTTGGTTTTGAAAACCTCTCCGGACATCTTGAGGCAAAATGACCAATCTTATTACAAGCAAAACATTTTAGTGGCAATTTTCCTTCATACTTACCGGATCCTCTTGGTAATATTTTGGCAAGAAGAGCTTCAAGATCAGCAGTTTCAAGTTTAATATCTTCAAGATCCTTCCTTGTCTTTACTAATCTGTTTGATTTTGTAGAAGAGCTTTCACCCGGATCATATCTTTGTTTTCCATATACACTAGCCTTAAATGCAGATTCAGACTTGGGAAGAGAATCACCAAACTCACTTAATTCAAAAGCTAAAATTTTGCCAACCAGATGATCTCTTGTAACATCTAAGACAGTCCTGATCTCCTCTATAGAAGCAACCTTATGTTTGTATGAATTAGGTAAAGATCTGAGAACTTTTGATACAATCTCTGATTCTTCCAAAGTTCCACCAGCACACCTGATACCACACACAAGTTCATTTATCTTTTGCATGTAGATTGTGATGTTTTCATCTTCGCTCATCCTCATAGTTTCAAATTTTCCTCTCAGACTTTGTAGCTTGGCACATTTGACATATTTATCACCTTCATACAGATATTCCAACTTTTTCCAAATTTCATAAGTAGTTTTTACACCAAAGACTTTTGTCATTTTAGAATCAGTTAGGGCACTCAACAAGGCTTCTTTATCTCGAAGGTTATTTTCAGCATCTTTGACTTTATCTGGAGTTGAAGGACCTTTCTCCAGAGGTTAATACTCAACACTGGTTATCGCCCAATAGGCATCGCCCATGCATTGTAAATGGCACTCCATGTGATTCTTCCAAAGAAAATAATTTGTTCCATCAAATCTTGGACTATCCTTCTTGTAGGTCAACATCCTGGATCTCCTCAAGCAGTCAAGCTCTTATAAGAGGATTTGGCTCTGATACCAATTGTTGGAATTAGACCGGACAACTAAGAGGGGGGGTGAATCAGTTGTCACACAATTTAAACTTTTTCTGCCTTTAACCTCCTTTATTATCTTACTACCAGATTAGTGATGTAAACATAAAAGCATAGATCAACAACATAAGAGCATAAACATAATCAACACACTTGACACCAAGATTTTGACGTGGAAACCTGGTTAAGGGAAAAACCACGGTGGGGGTTAACCCACAAAGATTTGTACCCTATTAAAAGTACTTTAGAAAAATAGAAGGCACATGTCTTCGGGCGCACTGCCCAGAGCTCACTGCTCAAAAGAGGAGGCTCACTGCCTACAAAATTAATTTAGAACATAATGAATTAATTGAAAAATAACATCTACTTCATGCCTGGTTCAGTTTCAATGAATGCTCAAAAACTTCTACTTTGCCCTAGATTCTTCTTTACTAACTTCACACTCTATACTGCTCTCGTTCCTTTTCTTCTCTACTCTACTTCTAATCCTTTATTCAGATTTAATCTGTTTTGCTCAAGGACGATGTTTGACAACTCTTCAACAAGTATTTGTACACTTCATCCATCTTGGAATGATCAACAAGGTCGGCCAAACTTAACACGAATCTTTACACTGTTGGCCAATCATAGCTGAGACTTGAATCTTGCTCTATTAACACACCATGCTTCATAAAATGATCTTTATATCATCTACAACACGCTAGGAACATCCGGTCGGCTAAGATTGGGAAGAACGTAACCTTCAATCATGAGCTCCTTTGTCAATGCGGACCACCAACACAACAACCACATGATCCAGAGACCACCACAAGCATAATTAAGTCAATAGGAACAACCACACCACTTCGTATCACTAGAATCACTCGCATCTTCACACTAAACCTCAAGAACACACACTTCCATGACTATCATACTAGAAAGATTGCTTCTGGATCTCCAAACCACGAGCCACTCGATTTGAGGGAACACACCAACATCCCAGACATGCCTCTAGATCTGCATATCACAATATTCTCATATCAGACCAATCCAGACCAACTTCTTGCCACTTTGTCATCACAAAACAATTGTAGAAACCTGTTCTACTCAGAGGGCCATAACTTCTCCAAATCTTCATGCGGACCTCTCAAATCTCAACTAGAGCAATAGTAGACAACCCTATACAAACCCTTTAATCCGTAAACTTTGATCTTCACCTTACTAGAAATACTGATCACTCCTCTGCACTGTCTTCATTGTTTCTGACAAAAGGATATGTTGACATCAATGACAACACATCAGACACATATTTGCAACAGTAAGAACCTTGTATATTTTAAACCAACATATAGGCTCTTAGTGACAATAAAATTGGAGTTTCCTGTGCATTGGGTATGGTTTATTTTAGGGTTTAGCTTCATGTTGTCATCTATTTTTGCCTCACGCACCTTGGGGAATACCCCCTTGGTCTAGCAAAGCCTAAAGGAGAATAAGGTCTTACCCACCTTATCAAATTGGTTTGTTGTTGCCCCATCTTGATCATAAGTTGAAGGTATTTATCTTGAGTTTGAAACCCTTGGCACTCAAAAATAGTCTAGCTTTAAGGATTTGGGAACATCAACTTTGAGCACAAATACATGTTCTATATTCAATAATCATTTTTTACTTTTAGTTAGATGCCTTCTCAAACTTTGGAAGATATGATTTCAACTCTCTTAGCTAAAGAAATGAGATCAACTGTAGGAGATACATAAGTTGATCCTCAACATAAGAGTGCTTTATACTCAAGAAACAATCATCTTAGATAAAAAAAAGACAAAGAGGAGATTGATTATTACTATCACAAGAAAATAGGTCATAGCTTGGAACTATGGAATTTGAGCTAGTGATGTTTTAAAGGTAAATCTTATAGACAAACCAAATGAAACTAGTGTAGTCATTATTGAAGATCAACTGGATGTTGGCAATGGTGAAGAGTTAATTAATGAAAAATACATATTTTAAGAAGTCCACACTTTGAACATAGGAAGGGATATATGTTTAGATACAACTCAAGACGGATGGCTACCCAATTAGTTTGGGAGTTTGTAATCTTGGGAATTATACCCTTATGAGGGTCATGAGATAGCTTTATGAAGCATTGTGGATGTAACTCGACATTGATGGTTGTCCAATAATTTGAGAGATTCATAATTTGGAAGTTATGAGGTAGCTTGATGGAGTTCTACTTGATCCAAGAACCATTTTCAAAGAGAAGCCTCTAAAGAATATATGGTTCTCTTTGGTTTTGATGTTTTAGTTTTTAGTTGGTGCATTAATATGTTTTGATTTTACTTTAGTAATCCTTATGAGAGGGTGTTAGAATAGAATATAAGGCTAACCTTTTGTAATAAAGTCACTGTAATGACTTAATATGTTCTTCTTTTAGTTTAGTAAGCCTTATGAGAGGGTGTTAGAATAGAATATAAGGCTAAACTTTTGTAATAAAGTCACTATAGTGACTTAATGGTGTGTACTAATGTTAGCTATTATTAGTATTTAGTATCTGGACAAGTGTCACATTTATTTATTGTCAATTACATCCCTTAAACTCTATATAAGAAGATGAACCTCTTTGTAATCATCACTCCAATATTTCCTAATATAATATATTGCATTATTCTTTGATACCTCAAATGTGCTTATTGCTCATTTTTTAATATTATTTTTCTTTCTCTAGTCATAGGCTGACATTGTTACTCCATCCTTGTTAAACTTTGACTAAGTGTCATGTACATAAGGATAGGATATTGAAAGGTAAATAATTAACATGAATGAAAATGTGGGACAAAGACTTTATTCTAAGAAGCCAACATGAACTAGAATATGGCAACCATATAAGTGTGTCATTCAATGAGATGGATGCACCCATTAACACATTGAGCACCTCAAAGAATGGAAAACATCTCTTGAGAGTGTGATTGGTGTGATGTTGCATTCACTTTTAATATCATTTGTTTATAGACCCATTCTAGACTCTACAAAAATAAGTGGTTCATTTATATGCTTATTGGGATATTCTCCTAAGGATTTCATAGCATTGTTACTCATTTCTTAACATTTCATTGATTTGTTCCACACCACTACTAATAGTAGCTTCCTATTAGTAGATAAGATCTTCAATAGAGGTTATCATCCACTCAAAATTGGTCTTTATACAACATTTCTATAAATTGTTGGCAATTTATACCTATCAATAAAGTTGTCTATGACTTGTAACATGTTAATTCCTAACCTATAAACTTTTTATGTTATAATTTAGAAACCGACCACAATTAAATTGCTTTCTTACTTGCTTTGCAAATGAAAAGATCTATCCACTTTAGAGAAGGAATTATTGTGCTCAAAACAAAAATAAATAAAAAAACTCACAACATGCTGATTTTTATCCTAGAAAACCCCAATGTGTAGGAAAAACTAGTCTCATGGTAGTGACAATTTGCCTTACTACCATCCTTTATTAACTTGGAAATAAAGGGTTACACAAGAGGGCAATCTTGCCTTCTACTTCTGCGTATTTCTCACTACCGTGAGAAAAAATCTAAAACTTATAATAATTCACAAAATTCTTTGACTAGTAGACATGCTTTGATGCTTGCATTACATGTCTATTTATAGATTTTCCCAATGACAATTGAGTCTTCTTATGCTCAAGGAGGAATTCAATAATCACCAGAAAATATGATCACTTGTTCCGTTCAAATTTTGAGTTTTGGCATGTGTACTGTTGGTGGATGCTTCCATAATTGCAGTATACTCTAGGGCACTTCTATGAGCATGGTATAGTTCTTGTGTTTTCTATCTCTACAACATTGCTCAACACTTGTCCATACATCTGAATTTATTCTTCTAATGAAAATTGCTTGTTCTTATACATTTTCTAGATCCATTTCACTAGTACAGAAGCAACAATATGTGATTAAAAAAACTACTAAAAAGTTCTTATAAATGACTAAACTTGGTCACGTGACCATTAGCAGTTTATTGTCAGTCATTTAGAACGCGACCAAATTTATGACTAAACCAATTTTAGTTATTTATTTGGTCATTTTGATTGATCGATTTGGTAGTATATTTAGTCGTTAATTTAGTCATTGATTTAGTCATATTATTCACCGAGCTTGGTCACGTGACCATTAGTTGTTTATTTCTATTCATTTATTTGGTTGTTTTGATTGATCAATTTGGTAGTATATTTTTAGTCATTGATTTAGTCATATTTATTCATTGATTTCTGTCAATTGGTAGTATATTTATTCACTAATTTCTGTCAATTGGTAGTATATTTAGTCATATATTTTTAGTCATATTTATTCACTAATTTCTATCAGTTGGTAGTATATTTAGTCAATTGGTAGTTTATTTAATTGTTTTTGTTCACCGAGTTCTACCTAAAAGTGTTGCAAATGAGACAATGCTTTTGAGGTTTAAACATAAAACACAGAAAAACATAATCAATCATTCATTTGCACATAATGAAACAACTATTAAGAAGGAAAAATATTGAAATTTTATTGGCAAAAGGTATTCTTACAACAGATACAAGACAAAAATATGTGTCTTTGCTTTGAAAAATGTGTTACAAAGTGTGTTTCTCAGTGTTGTGACTAAGAAAACTGAGTTACAATGCTCTATTTTTTGCTTATACAGCTCCAAAACATGAAAGAACTACTTGAAAAATGAAGCCTAAGGGTCCTATGAAAGACTCCTCTGTAGACTTCACACCATGAATACTGGGTATGGACTGAGAACTATGTTCTGCATATACCTTGACTAATAAGCTTTACTGAACATGACAGTGGACAAATCCAAACCAATCACAAACATTTATCAGTGGATGAGCATCTGGAAGTCTTCCTTCCATAAGAAAGTTCTTTGTCTTTTCAACATCATAGAAGTTTGACTCTCTGGTTACACGTTCCACCTCCTTGATTTGTCTAGTTTAGGTTGTTGTTTCAATGTATTTGAAGTGAATGTCGGGATCCTCACTGCCAATGACATTGAAAATATAGTTTACCATATAAGTACAAGGTTCCCAAGCTACTACAAAATTACCTCCTCAAATAGATCAATGAATATCAGTGACAAAATGATACAAGTGACAATCCAAAGTCAAATCATTTGGAGCTCAAATATGCACCCAAGAAGAAATATAGCCCTTCATAAGACTTGAACTGTTCAAACAACTTGATGCATGAATCTACACCCAATACAGGCACTACAAGAAATAATCATATAACAAAACATATTACATTGAGAGCAATAGTTTAATAGTCACCTCAACTTCAGAGTTCCATATCAAAAACCATAATCTATTTATCAATAGGAAGAAGATATATGAATTTACAACAACTAGAAAGCAATTACCTGAATAAAGAGATCCGTGATGACATTGTAATCAACTAGACAACCACCCTCCATTTAAGACATCATCAGTGCAAAGTTTACAGCGCCCTGCAAAATTTACTCAATAAATAAGACCTCTCTTCAAAACATCTTCAAATTCAACATCAGAAATATATTTCTATCAATTGATAGTACCTAGGGATCAGAGCGCAAAATTGTCTGGAGGAGGAACAAGTAATCAGGAGTGTACTGAGGACATGGTCCATGTGAGATGCTGTCAATAGCCACCCATCCAAAAGGGAAAATAGTTGCTCAAATCAGTATTATACACAAAAACAATAAAAAAATGCATGAGAACAATCACTAAAATTTGAAATAAAATGCACATCCTGTTTGTTTGGCATTCTTGGGTAGGATCTTTCATGAGACAATGTCTTTTCAAGTCTATTACAAAATGTAAGAAAAAACATTAAATTCCCTACAATAAGGTAGACAATCTTCATAACACTCTTAACCAACAACCTCTATAATGTTACTCATGTTTGGAATTTGGAAAATTGGTTAAAGAACCAGGCATTTTGCCATTTTCTTACCCCATGTGAAGAAAAATGAACAAAAGCAAATCCTTGGCTGTGTTTCTTCTTGTCTGTATTTGATTCACCTATGCTTAGAGGCATAGCAAGGTCTACAGATACAACTTCCTGAAATGCCTGAGATCACGTCCAATAAGAAAATTGAACATCAATTAGAACTGGATAAAAGCAAGGTCTACATATACAACTTCAGGATAAAAGTAGTCTACCAAATCAAAATTAGCTAAACCCAAAGACACCACAACCAACACAGAATTTTTAATTTTAACGCAACACCACAAGGTTTGTTGTTGGGCCTTGTGGTGATGCCGGTGACACCCACATCACTGCAAGGCCCAACAACAAACCTTACGGTGTTGCAGTGTTGTGGTGGACGCCTCATTCAAAAGAGAATTTGTGCATAAATTCTTTATTATCGACTTAGCTCTGCAGATTCTACATATTAACTCTATATATCATACAATATATTTACACATCTTAAAAATCTGTAGGTTGATATTAAATCCATTGAGTATACAATATGTGTAAGCTTGGAAAATCTGTATTGATTTTAACATAACATATTTTACAATGTGTACCCAACTCAAAAAATTAATTCAGTTTGCACAATGTTTACGTGCCTCAGAAAATTAACTTATGGTTTCCACAAATGTGTATGCTTAAATTTGTTTTACATTGATATCATACTACAGATTTTACATATTCTCGAGCATTGATGTCAGAAAAAACAAATTTTGTAGAATCCAAATCATGTGGATTCTATGTCAACCAATATTGTTGGGATTTTATATGCATTTAATTTCACTTGATTTAAGTGTACTTAATATCATGATTGTTATCACAAGAAGGGCGGTCATAACCAATATTAAATTTACATCCTTAGGACTACAGGTCCATGAGTCACTTCAATCCCCATTTTGATGGAGTTAAGCTTGCTTCCCGTTTCACAAGGCTAAAGGTGTGTGGGCCTATGATTGTGGTTTGGAACACCAATAGGGCCTTTGATCCTTTTATAGAAGGAATTTATAATTATGGAATTCGTCTTGCTTGCCTTTGGAGAAATAAGCAAGCACCATGTGTTGTAAGAGTATACTTTGGACAGGTTTTTAGAAGAAACTGAAGATTCTCATAGAGTATCTTCACAATGAAAAGGATAGGCCCAACTTCACTCAAGGATGCACCATGTGTTGTAAGAGTGAAATGCTTGCTTAAGGGAAACTAAATTCAAAGTATATGTGTGCTCTTAGGATGGTTGTAAATGAAGAGCATATGTACAATTTATGTTTTTGTGGTTGTTGTCAGAACAACATTGATTAGTCATGGGTAGTTGGGGATGATACTGTACACTCTATTTTTGGTTGATTCTCAGTTGCAAAGTCTATAATTTGAAACACATTTCAAAAGTTCTCTTCAAGATCTCAAGAGATTGAGGATGAGGATGAACCTGTAAGTATTGCATTATTACTTGATTACAACAGTGTTATCATTTTAGTTTCTCCTTTCAGACAACTCAAACCATATATCTAAATCACCCTCTCATCAAATTACAAGGGGAAGCTCCTTGATATCCAAACTATCCTTGACACTAAGCTATAGACAAAATATACAGTTATTCACACTATACAATGTTTCTTTAGGGGGTTTGTATAAGTGAAACAACTATCTGCATGTTTTTTTTATCTCAGGTACAAGCACAAGATTGATAAATCTTGTCTTACAAGCAAGATTTTTAGATATAAAGAATGAAATCAACTAATCTAAGCACACGTATGACACCACTTTGCTACTGGCTAAAACATTGACCAATAATCTAATGCAACCAAGATTTCAAATGAATAACACTTGGATCATTAACAACACATGATCTCAAGAATCAAACACTTATTCTGCATGCAAAGCTACAACTTACATGGATAGATATTGCTAACTTATATATTCTGTTATATATTTCAATACATAAATATATTCTATATTTACTGTGTACCTGATAGGTACACTACATATAGATTGAGTCAAAATCAATGTAGTGTCTTCCAAAAAGTTTTGTTAGCATTACAGAAAAATCTGAGCTATATCTAGAGTTACAACTTTGGAAATCTATGGGTTCACCGACTGATAAACTTGTCTATTTTATGGATGCACATGATGATATCCTAGTAGTTGAGCTGTTGTCAGAATTTATTGAGTAGATTCCAAAATATTTAGTTAGCATTATAAAAGAGACTGAGCTATGATCAGGTCTACAACATTTACAAATATGGGTTTGCGAGCTGACAAACACATCAAATGAGACACAAACACCATGATCTACATGATAAGTCACTGCCTTCATTTGAGAACATTGAAGCCATTTATTAATTATAGAGAGAAATAAACACTTCAAGCTGTCATACCATGAGTTGGGGCACCTTCACCATTTGTGGTTTTGTTATTTTAAGTAGCAGAGCCTTTTCTTGGTTCAAAACTGTCTTTAATCTTTGTTGAATATGTGCCACCATATAGAATCTGCAATATTTTCAAAGACATGCTTTCAGTTGGGCCTGTAAGATGAGTTGTCATAGAATGACTTCCAGTATCATTCCATCTCATTGAATCTATTCAACATGGCCACACTTTGACTTTATTAGTGGCCTTCACTGCATTGCAATGACTTGGTACATGTTTACCAGGAAAGTACAATTTACAAATAGGGACCATGTCCCTATCTCAGCTTTACCCACAATTGTTTGTGACTATATATATTATAGCCATATCCTTATTGATTTACTTATGTCTACTAATTTTAATGGCGAACACATCCCGTACCAGTACACATGCCCCGATGCCTATAGGTATCTATGTTTAGAATGTATTAAAGGCTCCAAAATGGATTCAAAACTCTGAATTTGCTATGTCTGGTCTAATGCTTGTGCCCGGGACTTGCTAGAAGCATATGAATTCCACATACAGTTTGTTGGTCACAGAGTTGTAAGCACCAAGGTGTCAACTTCCATCAACAATAGGAGAAATTATGAACATATAGCAATGTTATTTGGCATCAAACATAATTTTTTGGTTGTAAATTGTAATATTTTGACAACACCTTTACCCAACATCTGATCATCAAGGCATTTTTGGTTATAATGAAGTCCACATTTGTGACTTGAAGGCCTGGAAGATGGCATTGGGTCTATCAAGAAAATTAAAGATGTATGCATAATAATTGCAGAAAACAAAAACAAGACACAATAATTAAAAAAATATCCTACAACACAACAAGAAAATGGAAGGTATGTGGCAATAATTGTAAAAAGCTTTGGATATAACAAGAAAATGAAAAATGTGTGCCTCTTTGTACCAAGTTGGCATTGAAGCTAACAATAAACATTCTTATTCAAATTCTGGGCATCATGAACTATAATGGATAATCCAAGAATCCAAGTGGAAGTGTGGTTTTAGTTGATATATTGCACTATAGACTTTATAGTGGTGATAATATGAAAACAAAACCTAGAATAATTATTACCAACAACAGGCACCTAATTGTATGCCAAGTTCAAAAAAAGACAGAAATTAAAACTCTGATGATTATGATAGTTGCCTCATCCTCATACTATTGAGTCCTTGCATTCCAGCTCAAAGAATTTAACCATACTTCCCATGGAAAGTCATTAGATAAACAATCATACAAAAGAAGAAAAGGATAATCCATGCAAGATAGAAAAAAAGATGATTGATTGTGTCAACTAAAGAGAAACACTTCATTAAGATGTTTTACTTTTAATTGAACTTATCAAAAAGTTGCCTCAGATCAATGTATGTTTATAAGAAAAGCTACACATAACAAAATAAGGGAAATATATAGATAAACATACCTAGTTTTCAACAGAATTGACACTGGAAAGCTATGACTTTCATTGTGTTCTCCAACCTCCCGAACTCTTGTAGAAGATAATATTACACTTGAAACACTGAATTAAGATTCCGACAAGAAATCATCATTGAATATAGATCATTGACAAATATAACTCCAGCAAAATTGATAGCAACCTTGCTGCAAAACTACAGACAGGAGTCTAATTCAATAGCAACTCTTTGGTAAGTTTTAGATAGGAAATTCTTATGGTCGACTATGCCAGAAAACAAAGGCAGTTTATATAGTTTTGGCTATTCTCCCAATATTCAGACATATACGATGAAAATAAAATCAAATTGGAAACAATACAACAATAAGGGAATTGACAACAGACAAAGAGGGATTACAGAGCGACCATTTGCAATTATCAGAAAAGAACTTCTTTTATTGATTTCTCCAGTGATCCTTTACATTGCATTCTCCTTCTACATTACATTCTCATTCCCCGTCGGGCCTCCTACTTCCTAGCGCTACCTTTTCTTTCATACATAAGGCAACAACCATCCAAGAAAAATAAACACTTCCCCTTTCAATTCAACTATTTAGAATGGTTTACAACAACCATTTTGACAAATGTCGATGATCCATGATGATTGTTAAACAAACTACCCCACAGTGAAGAGAAATATGTAGTTGTTCCTGTCCCTATGGCGACAGGAAGTGCATCGAAGATGTATAGATAGTCACCAAAGTAGAGAAAACAAAAATTGTTAAACAGAAAACATAAAAAACTAAATATTGAGAGAGAGAGAGTGTGTGTGATGCTTCCGCATCAAGAATACACCAATTTTCAACCAAGAACATGGCAACATTAAAGCCCTCACAGCCATTGGAGTCTAAAAGCCCTATATATCTGACACATCACCATTAGATGTGGAGACAAGATGAAATGATATGGGTGTTTTCTAAGAAACAAGCAAATTTTGTCATGCCAAGTTTACATTTAAAATTGCTTGATCTTATCTTTCATTATACTGCATGCCTACCCAGACAAATCTTGAAATTTTTAATCTTAAGATAGTATCTACAAAGAGCTATGAAACTAACATCAGAAAGAAAACTTACATGCCTAAAAGCAAGAAACTTGAATATACTTGTTTGTAGTCATGTGTTCCAAATGGAAGATGATTTTATTGATCTTCAAAGACAACTTAATCAAGAATATGAATGATATGATCTCTTCATGTCTCAACAATAAAACATAGGTTGCAGAATAAAATTTGAGAAAACAGTATAAAAAAATACACTTTCGATAAGAAAACTTAGTCCTTGTCCTGCCAAGGTAGCATTTCACTAACAAATTGTAGGCTTCACTGCAGAAACTTAGGCATTATTAGTGCACACAAAATTTACTTTCCATTCTACAAGATTAAATTCCAATTAGAAAGTGCAAATTGCACTTCAGAAGTCAATCAATGATGTTATTGTACAAGAGCGAATGTATTAAGTACATGTTGCATATTTGTAGATGGAACACAGAGGGGGAATTAATAACTTTAGCATGTTACAAGGATTGGAAGCGCTAGTGAAGGAGGATGTTCTTCCACTCTACTTCACGCCTTTCAGTTATTAGTCAACAATGGACCATGAGTCCATCTTTTTATTGTCCTTCCCACCTTTTGCTCAAACATCCCCATGTTATTTATATGCCCTAAATAATACATTAAAACTTCTGTTCTATGCTTTTAGGATTTGCATGTACAGTGCTTTAGTTGACCCAAGCAAAAAAGGGTAGGTGCCATTTTTTCTGAGGAAGAAAGTATCACAGGCAGTTTTTTAATTGGAAAAAGGGAACTCCTTTTGATGGACCCTTGATAGGGAAGAGACTACATTTGATTTTTGACAACTTTGAGATTTCTAACTTAGAACTTATCAAAAGCATACTGGAAAAAGAGTAATAGATCCTTGTCCAAGGAAACAAGCAAACCAAATTTTCTGTTGCAGATTGCTTTATCTCCAACTTCACAGCACAAATTCTGAATAAATATTTATTTGTGTAGGTGGCCAATGCTCCAGTCCAGGATCAATACTTGAATGAGCAAGATTTGATTACTGATTAGCATGTGTGCAAACACGCATTCAATTCAAGTGTAAGGATTTCCCAATGAGGAGGAAAACTGGGTTTATACTTATGGGAGCCAAGCTTCCCATGACTGGTTAAAAGGATTTCATTTCCACATTTTAAACTCTGGAAGATAATTTTAAGGTTTTGAAGGATGATTTTATTGCTTTCTTAAGATTTTGATGATGCCAAAAGAATTATAGCAAACAAAGAAGGCAACCACTTCCTAGTCGATGATCTACCCATATCAGAACCCTTGCTTCCTTCCAAATTGTTATCAGTGACCATTAAGGAAACAAAGGAAAGGATGTGAATTCAGCATCCTTTTGATAAAATCCCTCCTCTTAAACTCCTTGTATTTGACCATAAGCTATTTATCAATCGGAAGAAGATATATGAATTTACAACAACTAGAAAGCAATTACCTGAAGAAAGAGATCCGTGATGACATTGTAATCAATTGGACAACCACCCTCCATTTGAGACATCATCAGTGCAAAGTTTACAATGCCATGCAAAATTTACTCAACAAATAAAACCTCTCTTCAAAACATCTTTATATTCAACATCAGAAATATATCAATTGATAGTACCTGGGGATCTGAGTGCAAAATTGTCTGGAGGAGGAACAAGTAATCAGGAGTGTACCCAACCTAATGTAATCACTAATGGATGTAGGTATTGGGATGAGGATGCAGTCCTCATTCCTATACTGAAGTTTCCTTATTTATAAATGGATGGAAATAAAAATAAATTCTTTTACAATTATTAAATAGAATTAATCTATTAGACAATCCTTTGACCCCACTTAATTTGTTGGACCCAGAGTTGCATGCAAACGGATGTGGTATCCAATTTGGATATGGTGAATTTTCAAGATACCCTAATAGAGAGACAATTAAATATGAGGCTATATTTAATTATTTATATATCTAAGCCTATAGAACATAACTTTGAAAATAAATGAACATAATTTTTGACTTTGGCTTTGGAGGGAGAATCTACATGAACATCTTTCTATGCAAGTTTTCCTTGATTTTTTGACAAGACAAGGAAGGAACGCTCAGTTTATGAAGTAAACTACAACTTTGCAATGGGAAAAACTGCAGGTCTGCATCTATTCGATTCCTTTTTTACATGGTTTTTCCATATTGAGGGAGTTTCTCCTCTTTTATGCACGAGTTAGGGTTTGTCTTAATATGTATGAGGGGATGCATGATGGAGAAAATAGTGACTACATCCTAAGCCTGCATGTTTTATATGAATAATGCTTGAATAGAAGTAGGTATTCATAATGTACCCAACAGAAGCAGCTCTGAATAGGTAAAGAGTTCAAGTTTTTATGGAAAGGTAATGAAGTTTTGGGATGTGAGCAAGGTTTTTGAAGAGTGATAGAGTCTCACATATTAAGATTAGTTTGAGGAGCATGCAACAAATTTGAAGGTCTTGTCAAGAAATACAAATGAGAGTCTCATTCAAAGGGCAGATCGAGCATTGGCAGTCTATTTATGAATGATCTTGTTGCTTTCAAATGGTTGTCTCTTCATTATGGCAGTTAGAATTTTCAAGAGCAACAAACAAACCTAAACAAGACAATTACAAAGGGTATTTAAGGGTGTCAGTGTTTAATAGCAATGGTAAAGAACAGTGCCAAACAAAGTGGTCAACCAAGGGTTTTCAAAGAATGAAATTCAGCGTAAGAGGCAATGCATTTTTCATGGTGTAAGGCAAAGAAGTGCAGTCATGTTGTTAAAAATAATAATCCTTAGTCCTGGTCTTATCTATGCTCACATTTGTTTTTCTATCTATAGGATATATCAGTTAAATAGCTTTTGTGAAAGCAGTAGCTTCGAAGCTGGAGCAATTTGAAGGGAAAAAATGGAATAGAGAGACTGTTGTGTGAAACACCATTTGAATAAAAGATAAAGACAACCTATAAAATATAAAACCAACTACTATTAATGCTTGAATAAGGGACAAAGTATCTCCTATTTCATTGCTTTACTAGTGAAAGAACAAACAACAATAATTACTGCATTCCAAAATACGTTATTAGAGTTCACGTAGGAATTTTATACATTCTTACATTTTGCATAAAATCACTTATGAAATCCTTATATAACATCACATAAACTCATTCATCTCAAGGAATAAGAGTATAAGTTGTAGAAAAATATGATTTACATACCTCGCTATAGAAGATCTCAAAAACAATCACAGAAGTCACACCTCTTGTTATTTTCATCTACATAGATTGAGCTACCCTGTCTTCCCTCTCCAAGCCTCAAGATTTGTTAGTTTCCTTGCTCAAACAGTCTCCTTTAACTAAGTCTCCACATGGAAGCGGAGCAGATTGTGAAAGGAGAAATGGCATGGAATGGTGTGGCAGAGAAAACATTGAGGCCGTGAACTCCAAAGAGAGCAAGAGGGAGTCAATCTGTGATGTGTGAATCTCATGAAGTCAAAACTGAAAGCCCCCTCCATTTCGTGCCCATATTTTCTTTTTTATTTTCTGCTATTTCCCCCCATTTCACTTTTGGCGCCCATATTTTCTTTTTTATTTGTGTGACTAATTATTTAGTCATTTTTATTTGTGTGACTAATTATTTAGATGTGTTTTTTAGCTGATGATCAAATTATTCATTTATTTAGTCATTTATAACTGTGTTGCAAAAAATTAGTAGAATTTAGTCATTTTTAATTGTCATGACTAAAAGTTTTAGTCACGTAGTCATTTATTTGCCAAATTCTACTAGTGTTTGGATCACACCTCCCTTCTTAGAAAGCTTTTGGTTTCACAAAATCTTAGTAAGATATCAAGTGAGGACAAAGTTCTACTCTCTCCTTAGAGTGCTGCCTTGCTTGGCTGATCTTCAGATCTTTGAGTGCAATTTTCTAAGTTTCTTGTACTCTATTTCTTATTTCTCATCTTCTTTTAGAGTACCACATCCTCATTGAGTATTGATTTTCCTTCCACACCCAAGTCTTCTAAAGAGGGTTGCACTTGTTCTTCATCTTTATCTAGCATGAAGGGCTCATAAAGTTGCATGTACTCACAATTTTCAACTAAGTGCATCTTTATTGAAGGAGGGAAACCAAGTTTGAATGCATTTTCACCTATGGTCTCCAACATTACAAAGGTCCTTGAAAGATTCCTTGCCCAAGGAAATCCAAACTTTGTCTCTTACCTTGTGTTTGTGTTCCTTTCTATGCCGATCATCATTTTTTTATATAATTGTTGTGTTCTTTCCAATTATTCTTTTACCTTGAGTTAGATTTTCATAATCCTCAACAAATCTAGATGCTTTATTCACCTCATTCTCTTTCCCTACTTATTCGTATTGCTTATCAAAAGCTACATCAAGTGGACTAGAGGACACATATCCTACGCATGCTTCAAATGTTGACTTATTAGTAGAAGACACAATGCTCTATTTTAAGAATGATGAATGTATAAAAGTGAATCATCACATGTCTTGGGGTACTTACAATTATACCCTTGGCGAGTTGCACTAGAAAGTCTTGTTGACTACTTTTGTTTGACCATATGTTTATGGGTGAAAGGTTGTGATTTTCTTTAGCTTTGTGTCAATTATGCTCCATAATGTAGATCAAAACTTACCAACAAATCATGTATCTACATTAGAAATTATGGAATTAGGAAACCCAAAGTGTACCCATACATTGTTAAAGAACATTTCAATTGCCTCTTTTCATGTGATAGTCATTTTATAAGCCATTAGAATACACATTTTACTAAATCTGTCAACTAACACAAATAAGTAATCATGCCCATGTATATTCATTGGAAAACCTCCTATGAAACCATAGAAACGCTTTCCCATGGTCTTGTGGGGTAGGAAAAAGCATATAAATTCCTTCTTTCCTTGTTTTGGATTTGCTAGTGCAATGCAATTTACAACTTCTAATAAATCTTGTTACCTCTTGCTGCATTTTGGGCCAAAACACATACCCTTATAAATGAGCCACTATTTTTCTCATGCCAAAATGACTTGCCACTTTGGAGGTATGTGCCTCCCTCATCAGTAGAAGCCTTAGTGCTCTTGACAAACATACTTTTCCTACCTTGTATAACAACTCATCTTGTAGATAGAAGTATTCTTCACTTTTTACATTTTCCTATGATAGAAGTTCTTTTATATTTCTTACCAAAATATTTATCATGTGCATATTCTTCCAACATAAGCCTCCTTTGTGAAATGCTCCAAGTGAGTTACCCTATCCATTACTGAAATAGATGGCCTAGACAACATATTTGGCACAACATTATTAGTCCCTTTTTTTATACTTAATTACCAAATGAAATTGTTGAAGAAAATCCATCCACTTATAGTGTCTTGCTTCTTGTAATTTACTTTGTACTTGCAAATATTATAGAGGTTGGTGGTCACTATGCACAATCATTTTTTTACCTTATAAATAGTGTCTCTATTTTTTAATTGCTTGAACTAGTGCATATAACTCTCTATCATAAATGATATATCTTCTAACTATGAAATAAAAACCTCTAAATGATGACACATAAATGTACCACCTTGAAGCAAGATGACACCCATTTCATATTGACTAACTGTAATGCCCCAATTTTTCACCCAGGACATTAGCTGAACAAACATCAAATGGACAAATATTTTGCATTTGCAAGTGCGACATTCACATGTCACATTGCACTCACACGTGCACAAGGTATCATAACAAGTACAAAAACACCTAAGTATACATCACCATTGCACTAAGCAAGGTGGTAGAAGCAGAAGGCTTCACTCACCATGTAACAATTCACCATGATGACAAAGTGAGAGGTGGAGCTCACTCCATGAAGAAGATCAGATACACATCCATGACCTCGCCCCCTCACAAACACACAGAGTAGGATGAGGGTGACAACTCCCTCAATCCATTCCATGACTACACAAGACATCCCAACACAAGGGAAACACTCACCCACATGATGGTTCAACTAGGAGGTACAAGCCCTCAACCAATTGGAAAGGACACTAGTTAATTTCATTCAAAGGTATGCTTCCCAATACAAAAGAGGGATAAATTTCAAGAATATGCATCACATCATGAAGATGAATACATGGATAGACTCAGGGGGACAAAAGAACAACTTTTGTAAACAAGTTTCCCTGGAGGACAAAAGTGCTAGAAATAGGCACTAGAGATAAGCCCAGACACCTGAGTTGGGCCCCTCTGTTCAGGACACTAGAGCTTGGCATTGTGGTACCTAGACACTAGCATTGGACGCTATAGTCCTTGGACTCCAACGCTGGGCATTGTAGTCCTGACAGCGTCCAAAAAAGTTGACAAAATAAAAAATAAATAAGAACGCAGAACTTCCTCTAAGTCTCACCAAAGACTCTAAACATGATTTAGACACTTTAGAAACACCAAGACACTTAAACTAATACCAAACATGAAAATAAGGCATTAAGCCAACAATGTCCACATGACAAATAAGGTAAAAGCGTCACAAAATGTTATGCATGTTTGACACCAACATCGACACATGCCAAAGGCAATCATAGGATCCTCGCCACATATGTGGGAAGAATATGATCCAATACTAACACATCCATTATCATCAATTATGACATCATATAATTCAATCTAAACATGATAACATAAGTAGATTGCAACAAGTAAAACATTCAAATCATGCCAACATCCTCACAAGCCAAGGCGTGGAAATATACAAGATGATAACAAATAATTAATACATTTAAAGGGTTCCATCCTAAACATGGATGCATCATAACCAATATCATAAAATACCTCACATCATCATTGAAAACTTATTACAATGGTCTCAAATACCAACTTTACAAAGATTTACAATATACAATAATGAAATGCTACAAGTGCATAAACACCATAAGTCCAGCACGCTCTCCAAGGTGCTACAATAGGAACATAGCACGACATACTCAACCTACATAAAGGACAAAAAATCCATCTAGCACCCAAAGATCATCGGGATAAGACCAAAGGGGAAATGTTGGTTGCCTCCCAACCTTATTGCCATCGTCGAACACAATAGCTATCTATGCCACTCTAGGCAACCCCCAAACTACAGAGAAGACAATCATGGCAACCTGATATCAAACCATCTCACACAATCCAGAGTATACATGGCAACATATGGCATACACGCTAATCAATGCACACAACACACATGTACAACTACCAATCTAATGCATGCAAGTAACACATGGCACAACTACCAAACAATCACGTACAAGTATGAAAGGCTCACACAAGCCAACAAACATAATAGAATGACATCGCAACATTCAAGTATAAGGGATATTATCAGACCTTCAATGCACACCAAACAAGTCATAAATCATAGACCATTTAACACATATATAAGCATGAATTAGGCATCTCGATGCATATGCAAATGCTAGGGTCACATCCTGTCGAATACAATTCTGACTGTGAGCAAGGAAGAGAGACATAGTAGTCAAGACAAGGAGTGTCATTACGAGGGATTTACAAACTCGTAGAATAAGAGTAGTCAGTCTCCCTATCAAGGGGTCTACTCGAGTATTAACCAACTCTAAAAGTCGTGACATACTTTCTCTACCTAAACTAGATCTAGGAAAGCATCACCAGTTTGGTGTAGGTATCTTATTACATTTTAATTACCCAATGTGATTATGGTTAAAGTTAATTAAACTCCCCACTCACTATTTCCTATGATCTCTTTGTATTGTGGTGCATGGTGGGAGCCACTCCTTTCTTACCCTATACCTCTTCCTACATGTCCATTTCACCAATTTTACAAATTGGGCATGACACATAAAATGAGGCGATAAAAATTATGACATGATATAAAAAGATGCCATAAATAAATTCATAAGGGAGACTACTCATCCCACATTTCAATTCATTCAAATTGAGCTTAAAATCCAAAATCTATATTTTTCCACAATGCATAAAAACCATAAAACCCCTAATTTCACCATTAAAGGTTGCTTTCTACCTTGGATAAATTTATAACTTCAATGTTTCAAGCTCAATCAAAGAATAAACAACAACCCATTTTTGCAAATGTGAACAACACTCTACTTATGCAATAAAATTGAGTTGGCCATTTCTAAATAAAATTTTCCATAACTTTGTTTGTTTTTGCAAGTTTCCAATACTTAAAACACAAGCAAATAAACAAGTAACAACTACCATTCCTTTTCAACATTAGATTCTATCAAATGAAGCCATAACAATCCACTCATGGTGGCATGGAAAAGGAAGAACAAAAGAATTTTATACATAAGAGGTGGGAGAATCCTACCTTTCCAACAAACTTGAAAATCCAAGAACAAGGGAGAATTTTTGAATGCAATCTTCTTCCAAGCCAATTCAATCCTCCTCCAAGCAATCATCAAACCAAATCCCAATCCAAGGAAACAAGAATTCTCCATTTCCCATCCACATAAAATTCTTTTCCATCCAAGCAAGAAGAAGGTTTTTAGAGAGAAAAAGCCAAGAAAATAGAATGAATGCAAATAAGCCTATTTTTTTCTCTTTATACCAAAAAGGCCCTAATTTCATTTTCTTTTATATTTCTATTTTCTAATTCCCAAATTACCTTTTTCAAACAAATAATTTTTGAAATAAATAGAAAATTAGTTAATTAAAAAAATGCAATTATTCCCACTAGGTAATTGCAATTTAACTTAACTGCATTCCGAAAAGTCCAAACACTCATATTAAAGAATTCAATTTTCTAAAGTAATGCAATCAATCGTTTCGAAGGAAAGTTATTAAATTTTGGAAAAGAACCAAAATCACTTTAAATTTATTCCTCTAGCATAAAATAATGCAATAAACATTTTTCGCTAAGATAGAATTAATAATTTCTGACTAAATCATTAAAATATTTTGAAAACACAGAAACCATGTTTTTGAGATAATTTAAAATATAGTGCAAAAAGATAAGGAAACACATGTAAAGGACTTCAAACACACATTACATGTTTCCACAACACAAGGATAAGGGTGAGATGGCTAAGTGCCCCATGCCAACCTTCTCCACATTTCCCACATTAGTCAAACACCTATAATTTGCCTATACACTCAAGTCAAACATCAGGCGTACCTGCTCCACATATAATAGCCGAAGCAACATAATCCACCCCAACGTGGTGTAAATCATACATGATATAAAATCATCACATCTAATGTAATCATCTACCACTAGCATGATCCAAGAACATGATGCATAATCAACAACATTTCACAATGTTGAAACAATATAACAATCACAACTATAACAAATTGTTACGTCGTAAAATGTCCCCCTAGGACTTTTACCTCCTAAGTTTAGCTCCTGGGTCCCTTGTTTTTAGTCTTGCATGCTTAATTTAACTCCCGGAACAAAATGGCCTGAAACCCATGTCAGATGGGGCTTGAGGGACATTGGAGAGCTTAACCCTGCCCCAAAATAGGTCCCAGGGCTTGGGTGCTCGCGCCCTTGTCCTTCCCTATTTTGGCAGGATCCCAAACTTTTATGATGGTTTATGACCGTTATAAGGTGTTCCTTGTCGACATCTTAAGTTTGAATTACAAAATTAAAGCAGGAATGCATTTATAAACATGTTTAGGACTTCATTTGTAAACTAGAGATGGATAATGTGAACTTGTGATCTTATGCTAAGGATATTCAAGGTGTTCATTATGTTGCAGAGCAGTCTTGTGTTGTTATTGTTGGTGTTTACTTCCGAATCAACAGTGGGTTTGCCAGTTCCAAAGCACAGGTAGATTCGGCCAACTAATACAGGAGGTTGCGTGAGCTGCCTCCCCTTCACTTCTGGTTCTACCGCACCAAGGGGGTTATCCCTATAGCTAAAGATGTAACACTTGACTCACCCAATGACACAAAGATATAGCTTTACAATAACAGGCAGAATACTCTCATGTGTGGACCAAGATTTGTGTGACAAATCACAAGGTTGGCAACATTCTTGGACATATTTGTCTGGTTATGGATGAGAGTATGCAGGGGGTTCCTAATCCTACTCCTACAACTAACAGGTTGAAAATATGGAATGATTGTTTTGATGGTTTGGATGCAAGACAGGGGGTTTTGGGTCATAACTACTGCACAAGGGCAGACCAGTGCCTATCTCAGGGCAAGGAGTCAATTAGACGTATACACAAAAATGGATTGCACTATGGATTCAAGTTTCAAGGGGTTAGATTGATGTTTGCCTTACAAACATCACCCAAGAATGGGTATTTAACTATCTCTACTTACAGATATCCCAGTTGATATACAATCTCCTCCATACCCAACCTAAAACAATTTAATCCACTCCTTGAATGGAAGTCTAAAGATCAAGCATGCAATACATAAATCTGTATTCTAGAATTTGAGGAACCCTTAGCAACCAAATTCAGAAGAAGAAATGCATGCAACAAATGGAGAGTGATAGCTAGACACATGCAATAAGCATTTTTCATATAAAACAACACTGAAACTGAAAATGTCTGCAATGTACATTCAGGTGCAACTCATAAACTCCAAAGAGATACAACCACCAGGAAATGCTCTATTTTTTGTTATTTACACAAAAATGCCCAAGTCTTCAACAACCAAAAAAGAATAGCACAGTCTGCCTTTATACCCAGACTGTGTATTCAGCGAAATTTACAAGGCAAATCAAAATGTCGCTAGATTCAATGCACCTTCAGATTGGTGCCCAGAAATTGAATGCAGCCAGGGAAAACAGAGGAGAGGGCATGTGAGATCAGGATCTGCACTGCCACCAGAAGATTTTCCTCATAAAAATTGGGTTGGTAACCTGTCACTCCATCGATCATCCCTCTATGTACCGCCATCAATGCCTAGCTACCCGCAGCTCTGAAGACGCAGCAGCAATGTGCTCCTTGAAGTTTTTTCCTGCCCAAATGGCTGTATATGCACAGGAAAATCCATTGCTACTAGTTTAAAACACGGTCGTCGATCCTACTTCCCTATCGCTGAGATGAGCGGCTCTGAAATACATTGAAAAGTCATCAGCCAGTGATAACGTGCCACATAGGCACCCCTTTGCTCCTTGACTTTTCCATCGCTAACATGCATTTTGCCCTTTTGCCCATTGTATATGCAAAAGCATATACAATCACCTTATATACAAGCCGGACCTCAAATTTTATAGAACAATTTGAAATCGAGTTCCGTTCTGACTTGTATGTCCCCCTTTTGCATATCGCATTGCACATACAAGTGCAATGTACATTCACCTCATACATACAAGGCGCAAACTTCAAAAATTATGAAACACACTACATCCGTCATGAAATCTGGCTTGCATCTTAACCTTTGTATCTTTGCAATGTATATCGGCACATACAAGCACCCAATATACATGTTGCGGACCCCAAACCTTATTCTCTGCATTTGATTTTCAATCGGGTCCGGATTGTATATTTTCCTTTGTATATCGGCTTGTATGTGTAAACATACAACGCAGATATACATACAAGGTGCGGACTCCACGTTCTTATGAATTGGATTGGAAGAACCCTTTGAAACCCAGCTTGTATGCTTGCCTTTGCATTTGATTTTCAATCGGGTCCAAACTGTATATTTTTTCCTTGTATATCGGCTTGTATGTGTAAACATACAACGCGGATATACATACAAGGCGCAGACTCCATGTTCTTATGAGTTGGACTGGAAGAACCCTTTGAAATTTGGCTTGTATGTTTGCCTTTGCATTTATGCGCGTGCATGTTGACTTGTATATTTGCCGCCAATGTACATCCTGTTTTGCATATCCACGGGCCCCACCAATTGTATCTTTTCTTTGCATGTTTTCAATGTATGCGCCCAATGTACATTTTTCATTTGTATGTCGAATATACAAACGTGAACATACAACCCCCTTACATACAAGCAATGAATCTTTTTGGAATATGCGATATACATTCTTTCTTGTATGTCCGAAAATGCATATTTTCCTTTGTATGTTGCGCATGTATGTGTGAACATACAACACAATATACAAGCAAACCCTTGATACATATGTAGAATATTCTAGGAATCTTCAATGCATATTCCACCCTTGTATATTTTTCATTGCACATTTCTAATGCATGTAGCCGATGTATGTTCAGACATACAAGCTCGATATACAAGCAGAGCCGATATACAAGCAGCGAATATCCCTGGGAATATGTGAAAGATTCCCTCCTACATATGCACTTTTTTAAGCCTGATATGCATTCAAAAATGCATATAACTCATTTTTTCAAAGGCCGATGGAAATTTTGCAAGCCCACCAATGCACATCAGCACTTGTATATACAAAGATACATGCATTCAACAGATTTTTGCATTTTTTTCTACTGCAGAGGCCGAAAGTGTTAGAATTTTTATGAATTTTATGGAGGGTGCCTGCATATTTAAATGCTTGAAACCTGAATACTCATGCAGGCACCAACAGTTATTGTGTTTATTTGTTGCAGATTTGGCTTCATCAATCCATCTCCTCACATCATAAATGAGCTTCATCCTTCCATGAGGGCTACACCTCCAAGGTGATATCTATTTGTGCTTTCAATCAATCATTTATCATTTGCTTTTGCCTCTGTCTTGTAAGGATACACACTCTTTATCAAACAACAGTGTTGGAAGGCTTGAATGCCATTCTGGGGCTTGACTGAGGCAAGCTCCTAAACACCACAAACCCCAACCCCTCTCCTTGTGATTGTTGGTGACAAGTATTGAGTTTTGTGGAATGGAGTTGCAGAGGAGTGTGGCAGAGGATAAAGATTCTAGATATGATGAAAAGAAGCAGAAAAGTGCACTGTCGAGGCTTGGGCACTAGTCCCTTTGCCCTCTGGGTTTTAAGAGCTGAAAATCTTTGGAATAGGGATCATTAGTAGCAGGAGTCTGGAAACCCTCGAAGAAAATCATACCTTGGGCTTGGGTGCGAGTCTCTTTGCCTCGATTGTTTAGAATCCTGAACTTCAAAAATTGTTCAGTAACTAATCTCCATTTAACATCTCTGTGTGTGAGCATTTGTCGGGACTCATTTGTTTGCTTACGATTTTACATAATTAGGGTTTTGAGCATAATTAGACATTAAATTAATACATAAAATTAGTAAATTCTAAATTTCCCTATCATTACAAGTGACAACCAACCTGTAGGTGAATCCTTTTGCAAAAGTTGTGATTCAACTTGGTTAAACATCCTTGAATGTGTGTAGTGAAAGGAGGATCTAGGTATATCACCAAACCAACCCTATCCCCCTTTTTCCTACTAAACATTTTGGTGAACCCATGTTTTTATTGAATTTTGCACCTTGCTGAGTGTTGTACTTCAGATTTGCATTCATTCATTTCATCATTTTCCTATCACATTTGAAAATCTACAAAAAATTAAAAATTTGAAAAAAAATTGGCATCTTAGGCTTGCATTAGAGCATAGTTTGCATCAATTTCATTTCATTTCATCTAATCTCTGATTTTTGCATAAGATTTGATATAAATAATCATCGGCATTACATTTTCATGCTTTATTTGGTAGAATTTGCTTGAAATTCTGCATCTTTTATATAACCTAGTCTTTGCAATAGCTAGGGTTTGTGGTTAAAATCTTGTTTTAGATTTTACTAATCCTTTAAACACTCTTTTAAATCTGATTTCTGATTGTAGTGTTTCATCATAGTGTGTCTTTGCACTTAAATCTTATTTTTTGCATTTACACATTGTGTATTTCAACAACTATACCTTCTTCCTAGGATTTGTTTTATTAGTTTGTGCATTGATTGTTGTATGTTGAACAGTATGAGTCTTATAACCCACTGCCCTAATAGAAATATCCCTTTAAGGAGAAGCATTAGATTAATGGGTTCTAGTGCTCCCGATAGCAACGGTGTTCCTACATCAGAAAATTCATTGAACACCTACTTTACAAAAGCAGAAACACAAACTTTGCAAGATATCATGCCTCCTATTGTTACAATGGAAGAACAAGTATTTCATGATGTTGAGGACCCTATTAATGTGATAACACATATACCTGATGAGAAAATAAACAAACTTGATAAGGAACTAGAAGAATTTCAAGCATTTGTAGAAAAAGAAAGAGTAGCAGAAGAAGTTGTGCCTATTTTTCACAACATAAGATAGTTGATAAAAGAAGGACAAGATGGTGTTAACATGCTTCGAGGCTTAATGCATATAGTGCATCATAATGTTATGCTGGTGATTGAATGTGCGAATATTATTAATAACATGTCATCACTGACTCATACACAAGTATCAGCACCTATACTGACTATTGGAATGTCTACTTTTACATCATTAATTTTGACTACTAATGCACATGCTTGTAGTAATGCCACCACTAGTATTAGAGTATCTAATGGCACTAATTCACAAAATTACAAAGCTGTAGGATTCAACTATCATAACCAACCACCTAGGGTGACTTCTTTCATGAATAATCACTCTCAACCACCACTCAATCCCACGTATTCTCAACCACCTTTCACCTATAGCTATTCTCAACCACCTTCCACTCACAATTATTCCCAGCCACCTTTTGTTACCACTCATAATCAATCTCCTCAAAATTTCATGACCACGACTTCAAATTCTCAAACCGCATCTCCTAATGATGCCCTCCTAAACCAACTCTTGCAAGGCATGACTTCTTTACAACAAAAGGTGACGAGCTTGACAAATTCTTCACAACCTAATATACCAACTTATCATGCCCATAATCCTCTATCTTATGCAATTTTGAGAACTCCTATGCCTAATAAGTTTGAAACTCCTTGCTTTGAAAAATATGGTGGAAAAGATGATCCTAATACTCATGTGGTAGCATTCACAACTATGTGTAGTGATTTCTACTTTGAAGAAGACTTGTTAGCAAAAATTTTCTCGCGATCTCTCAAAGATACTGCTTTAGAATGGGTTTGCTCTTTACCTGCAAATTCAATACACTCGTTCTCCCAGCTAGTTGATCAATTTTTACAACATTTTCAAGCAAACATTAGACCTCAAGTCTCATTAATTGATTTAGTTCATTGCAAACAAGGTTCGAAAGAGAAGTTAACTGAGTTTATCAGTCGTTATCAAGCTCTTTATGAACAAATTCAATACCAGATGAATGATGAGGATGTTTAGAAGGTATTTATCACAAATGTAAAACCTAACATCCGTGATAAGATCCTCTTGATGAAGTATAACTCTTTTCAATATTTATGCACAACCCTTCCTGATTACCAACTTTCGTCTAGTCAGTATGAAAACCAAAACTCATTGGCTCAAGTTGGTCAATCCACAGGTGGACCTTCACAAAATAACTTTAAGAGGAATAATAATAAGAGTTTCATCAAGATTAATGGACAAAATTCAAACAATTTTTTGCAAGTGTTTGCTATCACTAATCCAAAGAGGGCACCATTTTAGTATCGATAACAACAAAGACAATTCACTCCGATATCTGACTCCTTACATTCTATCGTGAATCAAGCAGTGAGTAATAATCTCTTGAAGCTTCCTCCGATCAAACCATTGGATAGTAGTAGAATGCAAGGACCTCACTTTGATGCTAATGCTTTTTGTCATTACCATCGACAACAAGGGTATGATACTGAATGGTGTATGCGTCTTAAACATGGAATACAAGACCTCATCAAATCAAATGTTATATAGGTAAGTGGAGTGAATGATAATGAAAATAAGTTGGTTGCTCCTACAAATCAGAATTTACAGATTTTTACCAATCCATTTCCTAGACATAATCCAAACAACATAATGGAACAAAATATAGTAGAAGTGGAAGATGATTATTTGGATTATGATGAAATAGTGGGCAGATAGAAGTGGATAAGGAGAAAATTGAAAGTTCACCTCGTCCACGAAAAAATGGTATTTATGCTAAGGTTCCTCGGCCGTTATCCCTTCAAGGATCAAGAGTTAACCAGCATGCATTGGAAGGACAAATTGAACCACCGAAACAAGAGATTGTGACATAGGAAAAGCTTGCTAGGGTGGAAGATAGTCCATTTCATTGCGAAAGACTAACTCGCCAGAATAAGAAATCAAAGGATCAGAAAAGCACAAGGCGGTTATCATCAGTGGGAAATAGTAATGATTCCCCTCCTCACAAACAACAGAGGATTTCAAATATACAACGATTTGACAAACAAACACCAATTGGTCATCTCGAAAATACGAATCAAACAAATGCAAACTGTTCACACTTTTTACAAAACTTGATGGAGCACCTTTTTAAGATGCTCACATGTTTGAACCTTTCATAGCGACAGGTAAGTATTTCTAACCTTGGTGGTCACATATGTCATAGCATCATTTGCTCGTTTATGTGACCTCTCCTCTTGTGTTGTGTTCCCCCTGTAATGTGTTATGTGTTGTTTAGGCCTCCTAGGATGACCCTTGATACTCTTGTAAGTTCAAGGATATCGGGAGATTGCCTCTGTTATGAACATTCTTCTATTTGTATCATCATTATTCTATCTTGCTTATCCTCTATTTTTATTGTTGTGTGTCGTGCCTTAGGGGCATAGCATTGCAGTTGATGACCTGGGAGCATCCTCCTACGTGATTGTTCCTAAGGCACTTGTTCTCCTCTCTCATTTTATTGTTTACCTTCCTCTAGTGATTCTACCTAGTTGGTGGATGACAAAAAACAAACAACTAAGTGATACGAATCGCGTGTCCCTTCAACGAGCAAAGCAAAAATGGACCTAGTCCATACATGACGATGGGGTTGATTTATATATTCGATGCTTGGCTAGTAGAATCACTCTGTGTGATATTTGATGTTGTCTTATCTTTCTAACAAACCATTGCAATACATCTGCTCCATGCACTTTGTTTATCTTGACTCGAGCACCTTGGTTACACTTGGTTCTGAGACCTCTGTAGTATAGCCCCACGGTTATACTTGATTTCTAAATTCGTAGTATAGCCTTGGCTCTTAATTGTTTGCATTGATTTTATCATGTGATGTGGTTATTATCTTAAGAAAAGATTTCTTACCTCTCTTATTGATTATCATAGAAAAATGTATGCTTGTGGGAACATTCGGTGATCATGAGCACATGTCACCTTTGGGGGCATGGGCTTTGTGAAAACTCTTCTTCCCTTGTGTGTCTTCTCTCTACCTTAACGTGCTTGATATCGATACATGATATCAACCACCTTAAGGTGGGGGCATATAAAAGGTAAGTTGTTTGATGATTTTGGTACTAACGAAGCGTGTTTGTAAGCCCTCTACGGAGGCGGGATGTTATATCTCCGACGTGAGTGCACATCTTTATCTATATTGCAATAAAAAATCCCTCTGCGGAGGTGGGATATTGTGCATATCCTTTTATTCAAAAGCCCTCTGCAGAGGCGGGGATGGTGTATCTCTTGAGCTAGTGCACATCCTTTTTATTTCAAAATTCCTCTGAGCAAGCAGGGTTGGATCTGAGACTATCCTCCCTTAAGCATGTTTTTGGCGGTTGTTGTGGCATAAGCCAACCGTTAGGTGTGCCTGTAGCGTGTTTGAGATGATCGGAACTTAGCAATAAGCTCCTTCCATCACCTTGTTTGTCGTGTTTAAGACGTATAGTATGTCTTTGGCATGCTATATGGCGCTCGTGTTTTTCATGTGTCTTCCGTGTGTTTTCACCTGTGTGTAGTTTCAAGGGTGTGGTGAAATGCCCCTCCTACACTCAAGCTTTGTATGGCATGTTTTCTCCCAAGCATAGTCTCAAGGGTGTGGCAAACTGCCCCTCCTATGCTTTGGGTCTTGTATGGTGTGTTTGTTCTCAAGTGTAGTCTCAAGGGTGTGGAGAAATGCCCCTCCTACACTTTGAGATTTGTTTGGTGTGTTTTCTCCTCCTTATGTAGTCTCAAGGGTGTGGTGAAATGCCCCTCCTACATTTTGGGGTTGTGTGTTGCATTTTTACTTTCCATGTATCTGAATCTTTATATATGAAAAAGAAAAAGAAATATCACTGTATTTATCATGTCTTGCGTGACTGCTCTTATGTCTTCATCATGTATTGCATGTCTTCAATGTTGTCTTCTCTGTGTTTTGTGTGCTTCCTACTATCTTCATTGTGTTTTGCGTGTCTGCGATGTGTTTTCTGATGCTTACCTAAGACTGGGGGATAGAAATAGTTCCTCAATCTTGGTGTATGCATCTCTTTTCTGTGCTTGGCGCGTTTGTTGTGTTTTGACTGTACTTTAATGCATGTATGGGTCATAAGATCATACATACATTAAAGTGGGGGCTAAATGTTACGTTGTAAAATGTCCCCCTAGGACTTTTACCTCCTAAGTTTAGCTCCTGGGTCCCTTGTTTTTAGTCTTGCATGCTTAATTTAACTCCCATAACAAAATGGCTTGAAACCCATGTCAGATGGGGCTTGAGGGACATTGCAGAGCTTAACCCTGCCCCAAAATAGGTCTTAGGGATTGGGCGCTCGCACCCTTGTCCTTCCCTATTTTGGCGGGGTCCCAAACTTTTATGACGGTTTATGACCATTGTAAGGTGTTCATTATCGACATCTTAAGTTTGAATTATGAAATTAAAGTGGGAATGCATATATAAACATGTTTAGGACTTCATTTGTAAACTAGAGATGGATAATGCGAACTTGTGATCTTACGCTAAGGATATTCAAGGTGTTCATTGTGTTGCAGAGCAGTCTTGTGTTGTTATTGTGTTTGTTTGTTGCAGATTTGGCTTCATCAATCCATCTTCTCACGACATGAACGAGATTCATCCTTCCATGAGAGCTACATGTCCGAGGTGATATCTATTTGTGCTTTCAATCAATCATTTATCATTTGCTTTTGCCTCTATCCTGTAAGGATACACACTCTTTATCAAACAACGGTGTTGGAAGGCTTGAATGTCATTCCGGGGCTTGACTGAGGCAAGCTCATAAACACCAAAACCCCCAACCCCTCTCCTTGTGATTGCAGGTGACAGGTATCGAGTTTTGAGGAGTGGAGTTGCAGAGGATAAAGATTCTAGATCTGACGAAAAGAAGTGGAAAAGTGTACTGTCGGGGCTTGGGCGCTAGTCCCTTTGCCCTTCGGGTTTGCATAGTTAAAAATCTCTGGAACATGGATCATCAGTAGCAGGAGTCCGGAAACCGCCGAAGAAAATCATACCTTGGGCTTGGGCACGAGTCCCTTTGCCCTCGACTGTTCAGGATCTCGAACTTCAAAAATTAGTCAGTATCTAATCTCCATTTAACATCTCTGTGTGCAAGCATTTGTCAGGATTCATCTGTTTGCTTACGATTTTGCATAATTAAAGTTTTGAGCATAATTGAGAATTAAATTAATACATTAAATCAGTAAATTCCAAATTTTCCTATCATTACAAGTGACAACCAACCTGTAGGTGAATCCTTTTGCAAAAGTTGTGATTCAACTCAGTTAAACGTCCTTGAATGTGTGTAGTGAAAGGAGGATCTAGGTATATCATCAAACCAACCCTATCCCCCTTTTTCCTACTAAACACAAATATAGTGAAAACGGTGAAGCTGAAACACTGCAATGATCTAACATACATAATCACAACATATGCATCCCATAATGCATAGTTTCAAGAAAAATGCCAATGCAAAACCCCATCGGAAACACCTCAATGGTCATCCAAAATACACCGTTAGAACCCCTCGACAGTACAATAGGCCTCATCGACAAGTTCAATGCAATGGATCAAAGCACGGGAATCACATAATACACTGAAAAACACTCAATATGTAACATAATCATATGAATCAAAAAGCACACTAGACAAACACTAGGGTGGGCATTACACAGTTTTTTTTACCTCAAATGACTTTGTATGTCAAGAAGAGCTAAACCAAGAGCATTACTTATCTTATATTTGAATGCCTCAAAAGATTTATCATGTTCATTACCCCAATTAAAGTTTCTTCCCTTAAATGCAATTTGATGTAAAGGTGTAGTAGTGTAGGAAAAAGAAGGAATAAACTTTCTCATGAATTGTGCAGCTCCTACAAAACTCTTAGTTTCTATAGCACTCTTTGGTGTAGAACAATTTACAATTGTTTCAACTATAGATGGGTCTATTCTTAATTCTTCTCCTCGTACAACATGCCCTATATATATTAACAATTCTTTACCAAATTCACACTTCTTTAGATTGCCTAGTTATTATTTTAGCTTTTGCAAGACTTGTTTGATGTAGATTATGTGTTCTTCCCATGTAGCATTAAATATTAAAATATCATCTAGATAGACTATCACAAAGATACATGTGAAATTCCTTAAAACATCATCCATCAATCTCATGAAAGTCGCAGGCACATTACTCAAGCCAAAAGAAGGTACTAACCATTCATAAAGTCCTTGCTTAGTTTTGAAAGTAGTCTTCCAAGTGTCCTCTTCTCTCATTCACACTTGATGGTAACTAGACTTGAGATCCAACTTAGCATGTCTAAGTTGATCTAACAAATTATCTTTCCTCGAGAGATGATATCTATTCTTAATAGTAATCTTATTAAGAGCACTATAATCTATGCACATTCTCAAAGAACAATCTTTTATCTGCACCATCACTATGGGTGATCCACAAGGTGAAGTGCTAGGACAAATCACCCCTTGCTCCGATAGCTTGTTAATCTTGTTACTCTTTAGTAGGGATTGCCAGTACAAGCCAATGTTCGATAGAGGAGAATTTGGTAGGAGTTGAATCTCATGCTTCAACTCCCTTCTTGGTGGCAACCCTCTCAGCTCTATGAATACTTCCTAAAAAGATGACAAGACTTCATCCAAGCCTTTCAAATTTGAGTTCTAGTCATGGTAGAAATGCCAATCCCAATAAGAAAGAGTAAACAAAATTGTTTAGTTTCTTGAATCAATTTGATTGCTTGATTAACACTTATCATAACCACTTTAGGATTCCTTTAGTACCCTTTGATTACATGTTTGACCCCATCCTTGACCCACCTATACTTATTATCCCTTTTCATGAAAACTGCATCCTTGACATAAAGATACAATCCACCAAGAATAATATCAAAAGCATCAAGGGGGATGCCATCAACCTCTATTTCATCTATGTATCATGCAATTACCCCAAATTTACTAAATTTTATTCATTTGTATTCCTACACCCCTTTTCACCCATCCCAAGAGGTATGGATGTGGATGTTCCTCTATTTTTAGCCCAATCCTTTTAACCAATATTTCTGAAATAAGATTATACTACGATTTTGGATCTACCAAAGCATTAATTCTATTCTTTTTAACTTGTAGCTTCAAAATGAAAAGCTAGTTCATCTCTTCAAGTCCATTTTCCTTAATGGCCATGCATCCAAGTTTGTCATCAATATTTGAACTATCCTTTATCTTTATTTCACCTTCTTGAATAGTTAGCATTGATTTTTATTATTATTTTCTTTAACTTTATTTGTATTCTTACGATGAAGTTTCCAACACTCTGAATTTACATGTCCATCTAGATTACAATGAGTGCCTTTTGCACAACTCTGTTAGTTTTCTTTGCTTTACAATTATTTTTATTTGTATTATCTGAATTTAGTTGATGTAGTTTAGGATGAAGTTTCCAAACACTCCGAATTTACATGCCCATCCAGATTACAATGATTTTTTGTGTCCTTTTTATCATCCTTTTGCACAACTCTGTTAGTTTTCTTTGCTTTCCAATTATTTTTATTTTTCTCTTTGAATTTAGAAGACTCGCCTTCATACCTCTTCTCCTCCTCTACATAGTGTGCTTGGACACATGCCTCATCCAAGTCCTTCAGATTGGTAGCCACTACTCTCCTTCAGATGTGAGAATGGAGTCCACCAAGATACTTTGTCATCATGTCATCCTCATCAAGATCCATGCTATTTGCCATAGTTTTCCGGAACTGTGTAATGTAATCCTGTACACTTTGATTGCTATGTTGTTTGTAGTACATCCATTTTATTCCCTTGCATTTAATTCCTCCACGGTTGGAGTTTGAGCTCTTGTTGTCATTGCTATGCAAAATCCTTCTACACATCCCACAAGAAATCAAACAGCATCGTCCAACACCTGTCCCTGCATTTAAATTCAGTCTTTTCTTCAAAATTTTCTATTCTCATACATTTTCCATTACCCATTTGGGTCAATTCCTCCAAGGAAAACCTGCCGAAGGTTTATCTTTTGAGTGATTGGAGAAAGACAATTCAAATAGATCTAGGACTTGTTCAAGGAATTGCTTCCATGGTATATCTCAAACGTCTCGCCTTGAAAATTCCATTGAAAAATAGAGACAAACAAGTTTATGGTAACACAAGCAAGGGAAGCATTAAAAAACTAGAGCATAGGGTGAAGAATATAGTAACATTGCCCCCAAAACTGCAACTGTTGCCTTGTCATGGTGACTCACAACAAACAAAATTAATTGGAGACGGTTGGCCAATTACATTGCATTTAAAACAAGGTTTTGATTAAATGTGCATCGGTAGACCCAAAATGTTTTAGTCGATCTGGAGTGAGTAGCCCCTAAAATGGTGATGAAATTAATGGTGTGACACGAATACCAAATACAGAGGTCACAAACAGAAATTTAATTTCCTTAACACAATGCAACTCGCCATGTTAGGAAATCAGTATATTTCTTCTTTCATTAGCCGATAGGCTCTACCTATTAGTGGGAGCATGACTCCTGGAAAACTGTCTGATCGCCATAAATGTGTCTGCTCTCCAAATCTTTCCAATTGTGATATTATCTTGAATGAATGAATGAAGGTTTTTAATAACGTCTATGAGGGAAAATAACTTATGGGACCACGAGAAAACCAAACATGCTGTTAAGCACAAGAGTCCTAAACAAGCAGGCCGCCCACACAGCACCTAACTGATCTCTCTTTCTTTTTGGATCTTGAGGAATTTAATTCCACCTGTGATTATCAACAAAAAGCCTAAATGGGGGCTAATATCCTCTCGAGAGCAAAGATTCTTGATTGCTCAGTTAAGGACTAACTCTCATCAACCCTCATGTGTGAAATGAGGAGGTGAAAAAGACCAAAAGAGGGTGTGATTTTTCCACAACTGGGACAATGGAATCAGAAAAACACTTTATTTTAGAGTGTGATGCCTACAAAGACATGAGGACCAAGTATGCTAGTGTCTTGAGAGCTCTTTTATGACTCAATTATCCAATGAAAGAACACTTGAAAAAGTGGGAGACTTCATTATTACTTTGAACATAAAAAATGAAATACCTAAAAAGAAAATGACAAGACTGGTTGTTCCATAGACCTTCTTTAACCCCTTAAAAATTAATCTATTCTATCATATTCTATTCTATATTGGTTTATCCAAAAATTCTTTGTCGGTTATTTGCAGTTGAGAAAGTCTCCCGTTTCACCCCTCATAAAATACAAGGAATCTCTTACTTAAGCAGGTGGCTAAGAAATGAATCTTGTTCGAAGAGGTTGATCTATGAGTTAGATGAGTTGGTAGTATGGAACACGCCATTCATTATTAGGGTTCACGGAGTAAATAACAGGACAAAATGTTTTATATGCTATTTACTTAGAATATCCCTCCCTTCACATAAATTTATGAGGATAATACTTTGTATATCACTTCCTTTGCTTCCATTTATTGATTGTTTTTTCTTCCTATTTTTAATTTTATTTTAACTTTTTTAATGATTTTTTATTTTATTTTAAAGAATAAATAGTTTATTTATTTAGAATATTTATTTATTGATTGATTTTCAAATTTTCTCTTTGTAAAGTCTTTAATACTTATATTTCTTAAGTGATGGACGGTGAGACGACACATATCCATGTAACTAGTTAGTCATGTGTTGCCGAAAGCCAATTAAACTTTACTAAAATGAAATGTAAAATGCTTCGTAGTGCCTTGTTAATCAATCTCTCTATCTATAAAATTTATATGAACAAGTCATAATAAATGAAACATATTTTGAAGTTAAACTAAATTTAATTTTAAATTAAATAAATGAATAAACAAGTAACTTTTTATTTATTTACATTACTCATTTGTTAAATTAGAATTTTGACATTGATTTAAATAAACTCCCACTTATTTATCGCTCTACCTCACCAAGTCCATTCATATCTGTATGGTTAATAAACATCTTCAAGGAATAGTTTTAAATATTATTTAATCAAATAACTTTCCTTAGGCATTAATTTTTAATGCATATAAAATAATAACATGAAAATTCAATAGAGATCTTTGATTTAAATGTTATGATGTAACCATCATTTACAAAGCCTTATTTTTGAATGCATAACATTTTATCTCAATCATTTCGTGTGCAAATGATAATCTAGACAATCAATTCTAGAGAATTATTTATAGACAGTACAACCTTATAGGATAAAATGAAAAAACTATTCAATATTGTAAAAGCTTAAAAGATAATAGAATCATTCTTGAGAGAGGTATAGAGAGAAGGAAGGAGGGGGAGAGGGAGAGAGGAGGGATTTTTTTTTCTTGCATTTTAAATAACCTATTGGTAAAATCGTTGTGCATAAACATGGTGCAACCGCTAGTGTATATTTTATCTTCATATGTGATTGAATGAGTTATACGAGAATTATTTATAGGCAGTACAACCTTATATGATAAAATGAAAAAAACTATTCAATATTGTAAAAGATTTATAGATAACAGAATCATGTGTGTGTGAGAGGGGGGAAATGTTTTTTCTTGCATTTTAAATAACCCATCAATAAAATCATTATGCATAAACATGGTGCAACTGATAGTGTATATTTATCTTCATATGTGATTGAATAAGTTCCACTTTTTCTTTCCAATAAGCTTTATGCATAATAGTCAATTTTGAATGAATTTGAGTACGAATTCAAGGATTCTTAAGTGTTAATTCTTTGAAAAGTCTTGTGGAGAAGAATAATGATAACAAACTATATTTATACTTTACATAAAAAGTTAGCATAATAGTGTAAATTCCAATGAAATTAATTAAGCATAAATTTCATTAAATTAATTAATGGTAGTTGGATTGATAAATTTGATAATTGCAATAGTTATTTTAGAAAAGGAAATATGAAGGAGGATAAGATATCTTAGCTCTAAATTCAATGTTGAACAATTTTGATGTAACCTTAGAATCTGGGTGATGTCAACTTTGAGAAAGGCACCTCTCTATTAGTGAAATGGCTTGGGACCTGTGTTGAATATATGCCTTGTCTGGGATCAAGTTTGTGGCCATAGATTCCTCATCTGAGTCAAGACTCAACCCTATGCAATGTAAAACTTTGCTATATGATTCACTTGATTGATCTTCATCTACTTTGCTTTCTCCTAATATTTGAGGGCTGGCAATATTTATAAATACATAGAAAGGGTTTTTGTTGTGTTGCAAGGAGATGTGTTCTCTTAGGTCAACCTGGTGCAGGAGCACCTCGAGACCTAAGAATCAGGAGGATTCCATGCATATTATGTTCTGTCCAACGTGTCATGTTTGTAAGGCCTTAGCGCCATATTGAATCATACTTGGCCGAGTAACGGCATAATGTTGAGTCTGTATACGTGTCCTTAAAGATTGTAACCAAACTGTGTGGGTGTAACTGAATGGCAGAGGTGATTGTAGGGTGATTCGCCTTCTATCTTATGTAGCTGCCAACAAGAGTCTATATAGTCGGTCTGTGTTCGTTAAGAAAATAGATAGAGAGAGAGTGAAATGAACAGACACAGACAGAGAATCGATTTGTATATGTATTTTCTAAGGAATAAGAATTTATGTTCTGTCGTGTATATTTGAGTAAGGTTTTGTTGCACAGGATGTAGATCAGAAGCATTCCACTAGTTGAGATTTCTTCAAAATCAGTGGAATGACTTCCTTAGGAGTAGATCGTGTTCCATTTTGTTGAGTTTTTGTTGTTTCTGTGTGAGTTGTTTGGTTACAAAGTTGTAGAGGTTGTCATCAATGTAATACAGCCCCTCGGGGAAACATTTGGAAGTCATACCGATCATCGGTGTCTCACAGATAGAAGACGCATCGGTGAAGGACGACTTTAGTCTCACCGAAGATAATATATATTAGAGTGACAACACCATCGGGTAGATAGCTTGGATTTGGGTCGACAGTGGTGATCTTGCCGATCGTGGCATATCAGGGTGACAAGGGGTGAGTCACACCGAAGACATTAGCATCGGTGTATCAGCGAAGCAAGTCTTATCGTGGCTGATAATAATAGTCTCACCGATGAGCGAAAGTCAAAGTTGACGCTAGAGGATCAGGGCATTAGCCGGACGGGTATCCAAGTCTCACTAAAGGCGAAGACATCGGCGTGTCGGTGAAACCAATCTCAATATGGCCGATAAGAACAATCTTGCCAATAGGCGAGTAATGTAAAGACATCCATCGGGGAGAGTAGTGAGATCAGAGTGATAAGTTTGAAACTGACTGATGGTATTGATCTTGCCGATAGTCAAGGTTATTGGACCTCACGTCGGTGTAACTACAACGGTCAGAGTGATAAGTTACAAGGTGGCCGATGGGGTATGTTTGACCGATAGAAAAAGATGAAGGATAGATCGCCAAGACATAGGCCACCCTCTCACCGATCAAGTTTGTTAATCAGTTGTACGATCCACTATGCGCTCTGCATCAAATTGGTATCAGAGCTGGTGAAAGGTCTAGGCAGTTGTGTATTCACTTTCTGTCACTAAGAAGGCAGATGAAGAATTGAAACAAAACATTTGGTTGGTGACCATTTTGAAAACAGAGATCATGGAAAGTATTTTGAAGGCTGACAGTAGTTGCTAGACTGTTGTAGATGCTTGTGCCATCTAGTTGCGAGGAGGAATAGGATTCTTGTAGTGTGTGGGCAAACGATGATGAGGTCTGTCAAGACCATTCACCAATAGAGATTTGGCTGGAAGAGGGTACAGAGTGAGGCCACTGCGAGAGAGAGTGGTAGTGCATCTCCAGGATCCGTTGTTGGATGAGAGGAATGGGTCTGTAGCAGCGTGTAGGATGGACATTTGATTGAGCATTGTGTTGTAGTCACTGAAGCTTTGATCAGTCTGAGAGTACTCCATTGTTAGGAGTAGAAGGAGCCTGAAGATACTTTGAAATGTTGATGGTGGTTTGCCATTGTTGGTTGGTTGGTCACTATTCCATTGATGTGAAGATTTGAAGCCTGGAGCTGAAGAGACAAAGTGAAAGATGAAGCCAGACAGAGATGCAGGAAAAGGTAGTTTTGTTGTGTAGGTACATTTCCAAGGGACTTAGAAATCTTTGTTGGTTGGTTGTATGGTGCAGGAGCACCTCGAGACCTAAGAATCAGGAGGATTCCATGCATATTCTGTTCTGTCCAATGTGTCATGTTTGTAGGCCTTAGCGCCATATTGAATCATACTTGGCCGAATAACGGCATAACGTTGAGTCTGTATACGTGTCCTTAAAGATTGTAACTGAACTGTATGGGTGTAACCGAATGGCAGAGGTGGTTGTAGGGTGATTCACCTTCTATCTTATGTAGTTGCCAACAAGAGTCTATATAGTCGGTCTGTGTTCGTTAAGAAAATAGAGAGAGAGTGAAACGAATAGACACAGACAAAGAATTGATTTGTATATGTATTTTCTGAGGAATAAGAATTTTTGTTCTGTCGTGTATATTTGAGTAAGGTTCTATTGCACAGAATGTAGATCAGAAGCATTCCACTAGTTGAGATTTCTTCAAAATCAGTGGAATGACTTCCTTAGGAGTAGATCATGTTCTATTTTGTTGAGTTTTTGTTGTTTCTGTGTGAGTTGTTTGGTTGCAAAGTTGCAGAGGTTGTCATCAGTGTAATACAGCCCCTTGGGGAAACATTTGGAAGTCATACCAATCATCGGTGTCTCATCGATAGAAGACGCATCAGTGAAGGACGGCTTTAGTCTCATCGAAGATAATATATATCAGAGTGACAACACCATCAGGTAGATAGCTTGGATTTGGGCCGATAGTGGTGATCTTGCCGATTGTGGCATATCGGGGTGACAAGGGGTGAGTCACACCGAAGACATTAGCATCGGTGTATCGGTGAAACAAGTCTTGTCGTGGCCAATAATAATAGTATCGTCGATGAGTGAAAGTCAAAGTTGACGCTAGAGGATCAGGGCATCAACCGGACTGGTATCCAAGTCTCATCGAAGGCGAAGACATCGGCGTGTCAGCGAAACTAATCTCAATATGGTCGATAAGAACAGTCTTGCCGATAGGCGAGTAATGTAAAGACATCCATTGGGGAGAGTGGTGAGATTGGAGTGATAAGTTTGAAACTGACTGATGGTATTGATCTTGCCAATAGTCAAGGTTATTAGACCTCACGTCGATGTAACTACAACGGTCAGAGTGATAAGTTACAAGGTGGTCGATGGGGTATGTTTGACCGATAGAAAAAGATGAAGGGTAGATCACCAAGACATAGGCCACCCTCTCACCGATCAAGTTTGTTAATCAGTTGTATGATCCACTATGCGCTCTGCATCACAACCCCAAGAAATATGTACAAAAGCTTGAAGACAATAGACTAGGGCGCTATAATGATATATGCAGATTTGTTACTCTTTGTAGTGCACCAAATCCATATGTTTTGCTATTGACTACTCCTTTAATTCTCTAGAATGAGAGATGATACTTGAATATGTGTGGATGTGAAATGAATGGAATTAAATGTCTATAAATACTAGTGTATACCATCAAATTTGTAAAACATGTATGTAACTCAAGGTGGGAAAACAAAGGGGGCTTGTTGGCTAAATTTTGATTTAAATTATATTATTGAAAGGGTTAAGTCCATGATTACGGGTTTGACCTCATGACTATAAAATAACCCTAGGTGTGTAAACAATTAGATTTAGGTGGCTAATGACAGTATTAAAGTAGGTGTATGTAAGTATGATAAATACGAGGAAAATACAAATTTATTGGAGTATGTGTGTATAAGGGTAAGGTAGGGGCTAAGTGCATAGGAATATGTGTGCATATGGATGGGTAAAGGCTAGGGGAATGAGCCCAACTTCACACAAGATTGCACTATTTGTTGATACATACATGTATCAAGACATTTCCTCAAAATGGGCACAAAACTAAATGGGAAATGGTATGGGCATGCAAATTTCACCATTACAAATATATATTTTAATTTTTTTGTTAATTACTTGATTAGTATTTCTTACAAATTAGTTAGTCAATCAAAACAAAATAGTCTTTTATTTTAAATAGTATTTTTAATTAATTTCTTAATAAATTACTAAAAAATTAGTTGATCAACATGAATGAAATAGATATAAAGACAATGAAACTTGTTTTTAGTGTTTTTCAATGTATATTTCTCAATTATCCACAAAAATTAGAGCAAAAAATAATCCTATACACTAAAACATTGCCTTAGTGAGTATGGTTCCAATAAAAATAATATATTATTGAAGAGTAGGAAAACACACCCTTCAAAATATCTCGAGATAAAAAATTAACTTTAATTCAAATCCTAGATAAATAAGATTTGAGTCTACACATGCACTTAGATCTGATAGATCTAGGACCAAAGTTAAGATAATTGAATTTAAACTTGTGTGTACCTTGAAATTAGAGAGAAGACTAATTTGACAGTGACAAAAGATAGATGCCTAGAATTTGAGATTGAATTTGGGATTAATAGGCTATGGCAAACGCACTAAGTTGTGAATTTTGAAATTGTGTATAGTTTTGGATCAAGGCCATGAGAGCAACCTTGAATTTTTGGGTGGCCTTGACCTCTAAGTTGTTAGAACTTCAATATCTACAAAAGGGTTCATTTGATGTTTGTACCTACAATTCAAAGACTTAGTGGTGCTAAGAAGTATCGTTGGAACTTCTTATGGCAATGAGGGAACCCTTGAGATTTCCTCAATTATAGTCAAGCCTCGTTGATCGATTCTTGATTATTTTATGATAAACTTGAGATAATGATGCAATGAATGCCTAAGATTGCAGTGTAATGCATGCTTGAGTAGTAGACTGAGTGCATGAAAACTAGGGTTTTGATATCAAGCTAATGCATGAACTAACATAACTATTGTGACTAATGCAAACACAAATCTATGACAAAGGCATATGTGAGTTTGTGTATTTTAGTGCATGACAATGATTAAGATTGATAGATTTTGAAGCATCAATGGATACAAATGACCTAGGGGTGATGTTCTTTTATATAGGTTCTAGGTGTACAAATTTAAACTTTATGGCACACATGACAATGGGTAATAGTAGGATTAGGTTTAGTCGGCCAATGGCCACAAAAAAAGTGAAAATTTTCAAGTGGGAAGGTCAAGGTTGTCATAGCATCCTCAATCTAGGATAAAGGCTACATGCATGATTTTGAATTGGGTAGAGAAAGTATTGATTTGAGAACTAAAACTGATTTACATAGAGGTAAAATGGTATTTCTGAGTGATAAACAGAGTTTGGGGTTAGTGGCTATGCAAAATTGGACAAAATCATGTGCTAGGACTATGCAAAGTGTATAAAATGAGAGGGGAAAGTTTAAGGGTGTGCATTTTTCACCTCTAAATTTTGCCCCCACTTTGGTGTGCATGCGAGTCTACATGGGCAAGCATAGAAAAGTACAAAGAAAAATACTAGCACAACTGGATGTAAAATAGTTGGAGTAATATGCAAAGTCAACTTGTGAATTGCGTATAAATTGAGCATAATTACTAATAATATGACCTCTTGATTTTGTGTGTATCACAAAGGGGTGCACATAAATCAAGGAGAGAGAAAAATGGGATAAAAATTGAGCATGATAGCATGATAATTTGGATATAGAAAACTGAGCATAAACATGATAGATAAACTAATGAAAATCAAGTATAAGCATGATAATGTAAGTATAAATATGTGATAAGGAAATTAGAGGAAAAAAAAAAAGATGCATACTTGAGATACTTACCTATGTGTGATCACTATGTATGTAGATCAAGATAAAAGATGCCCCTACTTTTGCCCCTAAATTAGAGCAATTTTGAATGCAAGTAACATGCAAAAGTAAACAACAACCTTGCCCCTCAAGTGATAAGATCAAGTGAATTGAATGGAATAACATAAAATAACACATTTAGTAATAAATATGCACAAACTTATGTCAAACGAGAACTACAACTTGAATTTTTTCCCCAATAAGACCTGGGTCAACCCATAATACTGTGTTCCACTTTTTGGCCAAAGTGGGACATTGAAATCAACATTTTTAACCAAAATTTCATTTTCTAACACCTATAGAAAATAATCTGTTAAGAATTTGAAGATGATGTGAACTAGTGATTTTTGAGATTTTGTGTGTAGATTCTAAATATTTTTTTTTAATTAAGAAATAATTTGTGAATTTCTTTATGTAACTTTTAATAACTTATTTTCATAGTTAACAACATTGTTAAAAAGTGATGTTTATACCATATAGCATAACTTTTTTTATAGGAAGGACAAATTAACGTCATTTTTTGTTGAAACAAGGACATCAACACCTAGTGTGTAGATATTTTTCAAAAAAAAAATTCTCTATTTTTTATTTTTCCGCGTGTGTGGAATAGAGACCTTGATGTTCAGTGAAAAGCCTATGTTCACTAGAAAATAGAAAACAAATATAATAATGAAATGAAATATATTCAAAATCATACCTTTTGGAAATCTTATACTAAGGTCTACATACTTACAAAATAGAATTTCTAAATGACTTCATTTGATCCCCGAAAAGGTGAAGCAAAATTGGTTTTTTGTCAGCATTTTGATAGGTGTGGAGGAGACTCCATCGAGGCTTGGATTTAAGACTAGGGGGTTTGATCTAAGGGGGTTTTATCTAACCCCCTTCAATTAAACCCTTTTAGATGGAACCCCTCAAGGCTTAAATCATTAATTTTTCTAAAAAACACGTGATTTCAGACAAAAATCAGGATGTCCCATAAGTGGGACACACTATTGTGGAAGCATCCACATTCCTCTTTTATACCATGATGAATAAGTGAAGTAAGATACAATAATGTCTCTCTATAAATAAATATGTCATGTAATGATGGAAATTTGGATGTAGTCTTTGGAGAAATCATGTTTGCTTGCTTTTGAGATGTAGCCTTAGATGTTTCTTTTGTAATCTCATTTGGATTCTCATTATGTACCTTTATTTCATGTAAGCATACAACCATATATTGCTCCATTGATATTTACTTGTATGCATACCTTGCCTTAATTTTCATCATGTGTGCCATATGATGTGCTATATGTAAACACAATTTAGTCTACACAAACACAAGTTGTTGTATCACTAGCCTTGGAAGAATCCTTCCAATCATAATGAGTTGCTAAAGATATATGTCCATAATCATCAATATCCTCAACTTGTATCACATGCTTATCAATAAGATCCTATATTTTATGCTTGAGTGTAATGCATCTACTTATAGTATGTCCAAGTATCTGATGATAGTCACAAAAAATAATTAGCATAAATTATTTTGGCACATGATTAGATGTATCAACATGTTTTATGGGAGGCAACTTGATAAGTTAATATTGCAACAATTGATTCAATCCCACATGTGGAGGATCTCCCAATCTAGTGAACTTCCTTTTGTTCTTTGCTTGTGACTAAATGATGTGATTGATGTAGTCATGGTAAGGGGTCGAATGAAGGGATTCCTTAGATCACACAAACCTCAAATTTTGACAATTAAATTTTGACAATGATAACACAAAAATAATTGAATTAAGATTGAATGAGGAAAACACAAAAATGGGTACATAACATTGCTTCTTATTATAGTCTTCAAAATTGAGAGATTAGAAAGACTCCCAAATGAGATATGAACAACAAATAACTCTTCACACACATAGGTTGCAACAATGCCAATCTTCTCTTCGGATCAATGATGCATATTCTTACTCTAGTTTCCAAACCTTGATGACATTGAATCCAATAAATAAAAGGCACAAGTAGTTAAGGAAGTTGAATGGTTCATCTTCTTCATAAGTTGATTATTTATTTGTGATGCTTCATTTTCCTTCTATTATTGATCTAAACCAACATGTGAATCACACTTATCTTTCCCTTCACACGAGTGTCAATGATTGCATTAGATGTTGTAGACCAAGGGAGCATGCCATCACACACGTTTCTTCATTACACAAAGTTGCACAAGATTCAGCTTACGTGCAAGACTTCTATTTGTAGGTGACGTTCATTTTTATTAATAGTTCCAAGTGACAAGCTCCAACTTCTCTGTAAGGCTTCAAGCCTTTATTACAATTACTCTACACTAATGCACATGTGCAAGGTTTTTGCAAGCCACTTATTTTTCTATTATGGTTTTAGGTGACATAGATTGCTCATGTGCTTGGATGATGCAATGTTATACAACCCAAGTAAGTGAAATTAACCACGAGCTCTTTCTCATGCACATTCCATTAGGTTTGCTACTAATTTTCCATACTTAGCAAGTTTAGATGTACTCAACCATGTTGCATCTTCAGTTCTCCATGGTTCTTCCATTTGATTAGATATTCCTATACTTGTTCTTACATGCCTTCTTGATTTTGGTATCAATGATCTACTTAACCTCCTCTCACACTTTCTCAGGCAAGTCTTTTCTCAATTCCACTTCTTTATAATCTTCATTTTCCCTATCTTTATCAAGTTGTTCTTCAATATAATAGTACAAGTTGGAAATATTGAATATAGGTGATATATCTATCCCTTTTGACAATTTTATCTCTTATGCATTTTTGCAAATTTCCTCAATTCTTTACATGGTCCAATTTTCATTCATTTCAACATGTTATATGTTCCTTTTGTGAATCTTTCCTTGTGTAGGTGCATCGAGACCATGTCACTATCTTAAAATTCTAGTTCTCTCCTTTTCACATCTATGCATTGCTTGTACCGTGCATTATTATTCTCCAACTGCATGTGCACTTTCCTGTACACACCATGTGTGCACTTTGTAAAATATTTTGCTTATATGCTCCTCCTTTTTCTCTTTGTATATGGTACAATTCTATGACACCTTTTAGATTCTACCCATATACAATCTAGAATGGGGTCCTTCCAGTACTTCTATTTTATGAATTATTAAATGCAAATTCTATTTGTGCTAAGATTGAGTTCCATAGTCTAGGATTCTCTCCCTCTAGACACCTCAATAGATTTCCAAGGCTCATTTTAACCACCTTTATTTGACCATCTATTTGGGGATGATATGCCAAAATAAATTGAAACTGATTGTTTAATTTTTTCCACAATGTTCTCTATAAGTGTCAAACAAACTTGAGATCCCTATTAGATACAATATTGAGAAAAAACTAATGTAGCCTTGCTATTTCCTTGAAAAACAAATTTGCCACTTGCATAGTGTCATTAATATGTTTACAAGATAGAAAATGCATCATTTTGGAAAACTATCTACTACAACAAAAATAGAATCATGAACCTTTTGTGTTATAGGTAACCCAAAAACAACGTCCATGCTTAAGTGCTCTCATGGCTTGTCAAGTGTTGGTAAAACCTTGAAACCTGACTTTTTCCTTTTGCCAAGTGGAAAATCCTACACCCTTGCATATATTTTGCACATTCGTAGACATGCTTAATGCTAAAAATAACCTTCACTTAGCCATGACATTGTTTTATCAATGCCAAAATGGCCAAATAATCAACCACTATGCTTCTCTTTGATTCAATTCTCACAATGATCCTTTGGGTATGCACAACCACACTCGTTTGAACAATAATCCTTCTTGCAACAAGTAATCTGACCATAGTGTTCAATCAACACACATAGGTTTTGAACATGCCTTACATCATATCCTCCACCTACAACTTTATCATGGAACCAAAGCCCATGACCTCCACACAAATCTTAGTCAATAAGATATGTCTTCTACTTAGGGTATCAACAACTTGATTATACTTCCCATTCCTATGTTTTAAGACAAACGAGTAACTCTGTAAGACTTCCACCCATTTTATATGTCTTTGATTCAACTTGCCTTGACTATTTATGAATTATAACACATGATGGTTTGTACAACACAAATTCCTTTGGCAATAGATAGCGCCTCCACTTTTTTAATACTTGCACAATAGCATAGAACTCTTGATCATAGAACAAATACTTCTTCCATGTGTCATTTAAGTTTTTGCTGAAGTATGTAATAGGCTTACCTTCCTGACTCAACATTGCTTTGATGGCTACACCACTCACATCACAATATAATTGAAACACTTTGTTGAAATTAGGCAACACTAACACAAGCCACTCCATTACTTTCTTCTTCAATTCTTGGGTTCCATATCCAACTTCTATAGTCCAAACAAGCTCCTTCCTATCACCCCTCATCACCTCTATAATAGGTGCACAAATCTCACTAAAGTTTTGTACAAACTTTATATATAATCTTGCCAATCCATGGAAACTTCATTTCTCAAAAGCATTCTGTGGTGATGGTCATTCAAGGACAAATCTCACCTTCTTAGTATCCATATTCAACCCATCTTGAGATATCACAAATTCCAAGTATGCCAACTCTATTTTCATGACACTACATTTATTCAAATTTACAAGCAACTTCTCTTTTTAAAAACACTGTAACACTTGTCTCAAGTGCACCATGTGTTCTTCCTTTGAATTGCTAAAAATTAGAATATCATCTAAATACCCAATGACAAACTTACCAAAAATGAATTTAGTACTCCATTCATCAATCGCATGAATGTCCTTGGGTGTGTTGGTTAGACTAAAGGGCATAACCATCCACTTGTATAATCTATCCTTTATTTTGAAAGTGGTATTCCATTTGTTTCCTTCCCTAATCCTTATTTGATGATATCCACTTTTTAGGTCTATATTATAAAAATACCACATGCTCAACTCAGGCAATCCATTAAAATGTCCATCCATGGCAATGGGAATCAATACTTAATGGTGATTGTGTTGATGGATTTGTAATTAATGCACATCCTCTACTCTCCTCCTTTCTTTGGCCATAGCACAATAGCTACAATGCATGGGATTAATCCTTCTTTCATTATCCTCTTGGCAAGCAATTCTTCAACTTTCTTCTTCACCTCCTCATTCTCTTGTGGTGTTAACCTATATCTAGCTTTGTGTAGCAAATTGGATCCAAGAATCAAATCCATCCTATGGTTTATGTTGTACATAGGTGGTAAACCATATGGAATATCCTTCGACATGATATCATAATATTCACCCAACATCATCTTCACTTTGCTTGACATTTCTTCATCTACACCTTTTACACTTACAATTGGTATAGTCTTAGGCACGAGGACAAAACTTACATGCCCCTCCTTAGCTTCATTTAGGAATTGCTTTCTTGTTACCAACAACACCATCAAGATACTCTTGACCTCTACGTCTTTATCCTTTAAAAGATTTAGATTATGCTTCTTACCATCCTTTCATAAAGTATAGGTATGTTCTCTTCTGTCATGCAAAGATTTCTTGTCAACTTGCTAAGGCCTACCCAACAATACATGGTAAATGTCCATTGACATTTAATCACATAGAATCCCATCTTTGTATGTTCCTATCTTAACCATGCATTATTCATTCACCAACAATTGATGTTCCTTCAACATCTAAGGCACCTTGTGTGTATTTTGATGTTCAAGCTTCTTCAAACCAAGTTTCTCTACCATCTCACTTGATGCAGGAGCATCCAAGGAGTATCGGCAATCTTGCATCACCAAAAATATTTTAATTTCTATTTATTTGTTTTCAATAAGGTTTGTGGGCTTTTGAAAATAATATTTAAATTTGCAACAAATATATTTTCTTGGGTATATTAATAAATGTAATTTTGATGAAAAATACCCTAGTAATTTGTAAATTCCTCCATTAGTGGGGAGAATCTTTCCTAGGTGCCCACTTGGAGATATGCATTAATTTATGTTTGGTGGGGCTGATTTGGTGGGAAGATTCCGTCATAAGTGGGTCAGCAACTCCTATTTTTATTTCCAAAATTGTAACCTCCAAGAAGGGTGTGGATTTCCAAGAGTTGGTTCCAATTGATGGTTTTTGTGAAACCATAAGAAATTTTAATGAAACCACGTGGGCCACAAGCTTTGCATGTTGTTGCATGTCTGGGTCATAATTATGAAACCCAGTATCGGTAAAATGGGCATAAATTTCTCATTTATGATCAAAATAGAAAAATTCAAAATGTTCTGGAAAGCTGGGAAGGAGGTGCACAAAACCCAGAAACTATTTTAGAAAATTCTAAAAAAATAAGGGAGCAGTGATAGGATGAAAATGGCGGGTTTTCTTGGTGGTTTACTGGAGGTTGTTTTGAGAAACCAATAGTGGTTTCTTCTCACACAATTTCTATATATTGATGCTTGCTCATTTGGTGAAGAGGGGATTTGGGAGAAGAAAATTTAGCATACTCAAATGCTACCAGAGTGAGTCCAGGATGTTGTGAAAGTATTTTGTTGCAAATGTTATATGTATGAATCAATGAAGCTCATAAGCTTCAGGCTGATGTAATGAATTTTCAGATTTAATAAAATCAATGTTGCAGATTTGTCTTCTATTTTTTGTTGTTCACTTTATTTGTAGCCTTCTTGCATAGGCTATTGTGTGAGTTTTTATGTTGCAGATTTAAAAGGGAGAGTGTCCCATTGCATCAGTGGTATCAGAGCATGTTGTTCTTGAGTCTGTAGGCATATCGCCGAATGTGAGGCAGCTTGTAGTAGGACATGTGGTGGTGTGTTTGTGATTTGTGTGTAGACAAATCACCAAATGTGAGGCAGTCTATACCTGAGAGGTTGAAAATTGAGAGTGTGTAGCAAGTGTTTGACAGAATGCGAAAGAAGAAAGGCAAAAAGTTTATCATAGTTGTGTATGTAGGTGAACAGGAAGGAGAAAATATTGCAGAAGTATGCTTTGAGGAAGGCATAGAGAAAGAGGTTGAGAAAGAGGAAATAGAAGAGATTACAACAGTGATTGAGGATGAGAAGAAGGATGTAGTTGTTGCAGATCATGAGGTTGCAGCAACAAGAATGAGCATGAAGAAGATGGGGTAGCAGACAATGGTGACAAAAATGTTGCAGAGAAAGAGGTAATACATAATATGTTTTATTTTTATAATGAAGATGAGAGTAGAGTGTATGAAGATGAAAAGGTTGCAGTAGATAGTGAGAAGATAGATGTTACAGCAGTGGTGACAGAGGAACAGGTGAAAGAGGTAAAGCTATACCCTTATGAATTTGTGAAAGTTGATTTGCATGTTGAAATGAATAAGATAATGAGTGTAGAAGAACAATTGGTAAATGTAGAAGAGATGGTACCATTGGATTTTGTTAGTGCCAATTTGTATGTAGAGAAAGATTGGTGTGATATTGCAGAGGATAGTGCAAATACATATTGGTGGAGGAGGTCAGATTTTAGTGTTTCCATGTTTAGAAAGAGGGAGTAGAGCAGAGTTGGTGGAGGAGTACAGAAACTGTTCCAGTCAGATGCTGGAAAAAGAGGAAAAAGAGAGCATTTTTGCACACGTATTTGTGAGTATATGCTCACAAACTTCTTACCATGAGTGTCTGATGCAGGAGCATCCAAGGAGAATGGGCAATCTTGCATCACCAAAAATATTTTAATTTTTGTTTGTTTGTTTTCAATAAGGTTTGTGGGATTTTGAAAATAATATTTAAATTTGCAACAAATGTATTTTCTTGGGGTATATTAATAAATATAATTTTGATGAAAAATACCCCGGTAATTTGTAAATTCCTCCATTAGTGGGGAGAATCTTTCCTAGGTGCCCACTTGGAGATATGCATTAATTTATGTTTGGTGGGGCTGATTTGGTGGGAAGATTCCATCATAAGTGGGTCAACAACTCCTATTTTTATTTCCAAAATTGTAACCTCCAAGAAGCGTGTGGATTTCCAAGAGGTAGTTCCAATTGATGGTTTTAGTGAAACCATGGGAAATTTTAATGAAACCATGTGGGCCACAAGCTTTGCATGTTGTTACATGTCTAGGTCGTAATTATGAAACCGAGTCTCAGTAAAATAGGCATAACTTTCTTATTTCTGATCAAAATAGAAAATTCAAAATGTTCTAGAAAGATGGGAAGGAGGTGCACAAAACCCAGAAACCATTTTAGAAAATTCTAAAAAATAAGGGAGAAGTGATAGGATGAAAGTGACAGGTTTTCTTGGTGGTTTAGTGGAGGTTGTTTTGAGAAACCAATAGTTGTTTCTTCTCACACAGTTTCTATATATTGATGCTTTCTCATTTGGTGAAGGGGGGCTTTGGGAGAAGAAAATTTAGCATATTCAGATGCTATCAGAGTGAGTCCAGGATGCTGTGAAAGTATTTTTTTGCAAATGTTATATATATGAATCAAGGAAGCTCATAAGCTTCAGGTGGATGTAATGAATTTTTAGATTTAATAAAATCAATGTTGCAGATTTCTCTTTTATTTTCTGTTGTTCACTTTATTTGCAGCCTTTTTGCATAGGCTATTGTGTGAGTTTTTGTGTTGCAGATTTAAAAGGGAGAGTATCCCATTTCATCATCACTAGAAAAAAGATTTTTAATACTACTACTATCAATGATTACCTCACAACACTTACATCTAGATTTACCCATGGTTTTGAACAAGTTCTTCCTTTGTGTTGGCTTGTTTTTTGCTTTTAATGCCTTCAAAAATACCCTCTTCATCATGAGAGCTTCACCACACTCTAGTTCTTCTGTGTAATTGACTAATGCACTACTTTCTACTTCAACTTGTGCAACATGATTGCTAGCCTTTCTTTTATGCACAATGTTATTCTATTCCACATGTGGGCACTTGAATGCTCTATGTCCTACACATATGAAGCATGTTCTAGTGAAACCTCTATCTCATCCACATCCTCTTCCTCGAAAGGATCCTTTTCCTCTTTGTGCATGCTCCTAACCATGCAATGAGCTTGCTTCTCCCTCATGCATGTATGTGTTGACTTTATTTTGTCACTATGCATCACACCTCTTTTTCCTTACATGGCACTTTGTTGCCTTCAACACACATGGATAAGCTTCTTCCATCAACTTCGTATTGATCATACTAAACTCATCTTGAATGGAAATATAGTTGATTCACATTCCTTGAGGCTTTCCTCTATGCCATCTTCTATATGACTAACACAAATGGTCAATCTAGAATATTCGTCAGTATAGTCTTTGATGTCATCCTTTTTTCTCAAGTTCTATAATTTTCTAAAAGATTCATCTAATAGTCTATAGGAAAAAACTTTTCCTTTAACTTGGTAATGATTCTATTCTAAGCTCTAATTCTATCCTTACCCTTTCTTTGGGCCTATTTGTTTGGATGTGATCCCACCACAATGATATACACCCCTTCAATTTGGTACAAACAAATTACACATTTTAGGGTCTTCTATGGACTCATACTTAAAGTACTTATCCGATTATGTAATCCAATCTATTAAGTCATTTGGGCATTGGAATATATCCATGCACAATTTTTTGCCTATCCTGAATATGGCTCTCAAAAACCTACCCTCTGTTGAGTCTTGATCAAATTTGTCCATGTGCACTTTATTTTCCTCATGGTCACACAAATATCCATTTTCTTCTCTTTTCCAAGAATTCTCTGTAGCTTCCAACCTTGTTTGGAGATCTCACATCAAGTTTTCCAAATTTGCCACTCTTGGTGGTCGATTTCTTCCTCTTCTTCTTCGAAGAGGAATCCCTCTATTTGCCATTCCATTTCCTCAAATAAATTTTGCAATAGAGCTATACTTACCAAACTTTCTACCCAATAACCTCTATGTTGGAAGATGTCTTCATTGCTTTCTACCCACACTAGCAAATGTGGAAAACAAAATTCACTTTGTAGGTTGAACCTACTTTGATACTAAATGATGCAATCATAGTTAGGGGTCTTAATGAAGGGATGCCTTAGACCACATAGCCCTTAGAGTTCAACAATAATAACACAACAAATTATCGAACTAAGATCAAATGAGGAAAGCATAAAAATGGGCATAAAACATTGCTTCTTATTATAATCTTTGAAATTGAGAGATTACAAAGATTCCCAAAGAAGATATAAAAAACAAATGACTAGATTCATATGCAAAGGTCACAATAAATTGAGTTTTCTCTTGTGCTCGACAATACATATTATTACTTTGGCTACCAACCCTTATTGACATTCACTTTGGTAAATGAACAACACATGAATTAGTTAAGGAAGTTGAACAATTCATCTTCTTTGTAAGCTAACTGTTTGTTCATGAAGCTTCATCTTCCTTCTGGTATTCATCTAAACCAACATGTGGTTGATTCTTCATCTTTTCCTTCATGTAGTGTTAATGATTGCACTAGACGTCGCAAACCAAGGGAACATGCCATCACACAAGTTGCTCTATTGTGCAAGATTCAACTTATGCACAAGAATTTTGTGTACATGTGACCTCCATCTACTCAATAGCGCCAAGCATGCAAGCTCCAAAATTTATGCAAAGCTTCAAGGCCTTCTTGCAATTACTCTACACTACTACATGTGTGCAAGGTTTGCACAAGCCACTTATTCTTATATTCTATTTTTGGGTGATGCAAATTGCTCATGTGCTTAAATGCTCCAATATTAGTGACCATGATCAACAACATTAACATAATGTGTAACCTCGTGCTCATGTGGTTGCTTAGGTTGGATAGTAGGATAAATATATGAGACCACATGATAATCAAGTACAATAGATGATTTGAGGCATAAGAAGAGACACAATAGCTCATAAGGGAATTGCTATGACCATTTAAAACTGTAGTATCATAACCACTTGATGTTGAAAGATTAGTATCATCCTACAAATGCTCATTAGGACTAAAAGTGAAATGCTCCAAGAAAGTATATACAATATCCATGAATGAAGTATAAGAAGCCTAATGTGAATCAAACCATAATAAAGTGTTATTAGCTAAAGTTTCACTAAATGGTTGCATTAGAAACTTATTCTCATCAACATGTGCATAATATATAAAGAAAATTTTTTTACCATGTAAATATGCACCTCTATAATATCCATTTCTATCAAAGTAAATGCATCAAACACTAGGTCTCTAATAATATGAGCAATATAAAGAACATAAACCACATCAATATTAGTCACTAAAACATCATTATGAAAAACATCATATAAAATGTTTCCATCAAGTAAACAAGACTAACTAAGTCCTATTAGATAAATCATCAAGCAATAAGGAATAATCATCATTGCGATTAATTGTAGCATTAGTATCACATGAATCATAATCAATAGAAGTGAAGGCTAAAGCACTAAATGCATCATGGAAATCATCGGTTATATCATCATCACATAAGGAAACATCATCACAAGAGGTGATGCATCATCATGAAGAAGCAAAGAGGAAGGATAATCATCACACAACTTACCACCCTAGATGTATTAAATGAATATAGGATCTAGATAAGAGTTAAATTATGTCATAAGCCACAAATGGAGTCTCATTGTTACAAAGCACAATAACATAAGAAGTGAGCTTGGTTAGGAAAGGGAAAAAGACATCCATGATAAGAATTTAACAATGAAAGTACACAAGGATGGAATCAAGCCCTTATGAATGCAAATCGAAAAATATCATATTTGACTCCAAATTGGAACTTTCTACCCTAAGGGATAGGCATGTAAGCTATTGGTTCACCAAAATAAAGGGTAGGAAAACACAACCTTTGAAATATCTAGAGATAAATAATTAAATCTTATTCAAACCCTAGATAAATATGCCATGAGTCTAGACACATACCTATATCTGATAGATCCTGAATTGCAATTAAGAATTGAATTAAAATTTGTGCATACAATTGGAGAGAAGTAGGCTAATTTGAATGTGATAGGAGGAAAATACCTAGAATTTTAGATTGAATTTGGGAAGAAGAGGCTATGACAAATACACTTTGTGAAATCTAAACTAGTGCAGTTGTAGATCAAGGATGCAATGACAACCCTGATCCTCCTAAGTGTGGCCTTGACCTTTCTCGATGACCTTAACCTCTAAGTCTTTAGAACTTTAGTAACTACAAAAAGAGGTTGCCTTGATGTTTGTGTTCGCAATTCAAACACTTGGTGGTGTTGAGAAACATTGTTGGAACTTGCTATGACAATGGGGAATCCTTAGGACTTCCTTGATTACATTCAAACCCTATTGATCAACCCAATGATTTTGTGATACTTTGGAAGATAGACCAAGCAACATATGCAAAATATACATAAGTAGATGACAATGATGCACTATAATTGTAACGAATGTTGAGACATTGATGCACTGAATGACTGAGATTGAAGAGTGGTGAATGCCTAAGTAGTAGATTATTGAGTGTATGAAAGCTAGGGTTTTAATATTGCTAATGTAATAACTGATGTAGTTGTTGTGATTGATGCAAAGATAGAGCTATGATAGAGGCATTCCATGGTTTTGTGTGTTTAGTGTATGCTAGCAATTATGATTACTGGATTCTAAATCATTAGTGGATGTAAATGACCTAGAGGTGCCATCCTTTTATATAAGTCCTAGGTGGACAAATTTAAACTTTTTTGGCACACACACCAATGTGTGACAATAATATTAGGTTGAGTAGGCTTAGGCCACAATGAAAAAAAAATGCAGGTGAAAGGGTCAAGGTTGCTCTAGCAATCTTGATCCAACATTAAGGTCGCTAGAGTTGTCTTAACTTGGGCAAGTAATGTACTAATTTGAAACTTGGAATTGATTCGAGCAAAACTAAAATAATATTTTTGAGTGATTAATAGAATCCAAGGTGAGTGAGGACACCAAATTAAACAAAATCATATGCTAAGACTATGTACTTAGCAAGTATTCCTAAGAAATTCACTATGTGATTGGCTTTGAGGGATTGTATTATGATGGATTGAACCAAATATTGTTTATGCTATGATGTCTTGATCTCATTATAAATTATGCTACGATAGATGAATTTAATGTGAATGATGCGTGTATACACTTTTTACCTCTACATTTACCTAGAAAATATAGTATTAAAGATTAAGAATTGGTAGAGAGTATGAATCCCACAAAAACCATACCTGATTCAAACTTGAGGCTTGAAGCTCCAATTAATTCCAAACATAAATTTGGGCTTAGAGGCTGAAGATCACACTCTTAAGGTAATAAACTCTAAGTTTATAAGATTTTATTTGTGATGATAAAGGAAGTGCAAAATTAGGATATTACAGTAAGGCATCAGGATGTTTATTTGTCCAAATTCTCATGGTTGGATCGCTCCACCGAGTTCCCTATTTACAAAAACTCTGGGATTCAAATCTTCCTCAATGCATATGAAGGCTGATTCGTCATTTTGGCATCCTCCTCTTCTCTCTTGCTCTTAAAAAATATAATCCAACTGTTCACTTCGAGTACAACACAAAGTCCAATGAGAGATGAAATGGCCAAGCTATAGAGCAGCTTAACATTGGACAACCCCATGAGATTAATCCCCTCAAACACATTCACAATACTTATGATAAGACAGGCATACCCAACAAAATGGTGGTATGATTTCCAATATTTTCTGAGCTTGTGGGTCTTGTTTGGACGGAAGAGGAGAGCAAATATTTGGAGAGTGCCCAATGTGAATATTATAATCCCAAGGTTACGATGGAAATTATGTGAGACTCCTTGGGATAATTTGCCTAGCCTTATTCCAATAGCCCATCCTGCTACTCCAATGCTATATCCTGTCATTTGTAGTCCCACATGAATGTAAAACCAAGCTGGATTTAGAGATTCAAATTGCCCAAGATAACGAGCAGTTATGACTCCAAGGAAGAGGAGAAATCCCCATGAAAAACTGTTAAGAATCCCATGTATGACCCTCAGTTTTTGGCCTGTAGAAATAGTATTATCTGCAACCATAACAAAGGAAAAAGAAAAAACAAGCTGCCATTAATCAGATTTTATTGAGATCATAATATAATTTGATCCCTAGAAAACCTTAAATCTAAATTTTCATTAATCATATCATATCAAGGAAAAAAGGGTGTTACTCATATCTCAAATTGTGTTACAATGTTTGCAAGATTTTATGAAGCTTATGGAGAGAGACACAATGTGCTAGGAAAATGGAGGAGACCATTGTGCAGTGGCAAGGCTTTGCTATATTTATTATAATTTTTGCCGGGGTTTCTCAGGTTTAGTGTTGCATTGTTACTCATTGAGTTGCTCTGCCAAAATCACTGAGAAAGTTCTTGGAAAAAAAAAAAAAATTATAATAAGGTCTTGGGATCAACTATGTGATCTATAGGGTAGTCTTAAATGTGGATGTCATCAAATTCTGTCAAATGATTTTCCCACAATCTTTTTCCAGTACTTCTAGTTTTATCAGTCAATGATTCATGGTGCATTCTTGCTATCTTTTAAGTGTTGATATTTCTATTATAAACTTTATGCTTGGCTTGATTGATGAGTTTTAGTTTCTAAATATTTTACTGTAATTTCCCCCCTGTAAGTGGAGTGATATCTGAATTACACTCCCTCATCACACAGTAGTATTCACTCTTGTTGAAGTATTGCCTCTTCTTAAGTTCAGATGGATTCTATATCTTTCAATGGGTGCACAGAGTCTAGGGTGTGGTGATTTCTTTCAGGGACTATGAGATTTTGAGATTTTATTAGTGTGAAAATTCAAGAGTTTTGGCTGTTTAGTTGGTAGTTAATTTGATGTTATTTTAAGTAATGTTTAATTTAGATTTTGGAATGTAATTCTATTTTATCCAATACTTTATCAAATTGTTTTAATAACTATGGTGTGCATTATTTCTTTTATAAAATAATATAATAAACTAATTCATCTTTAAAAAAAATTCACACTATTACACTCTAAATTTATTGGAAAGTGACCAACCTGACTCAAACTTGTAACCAATGATGTGTTAGCCATAAAAAAAAAATCCATCCCTCTTAAACTTCCATCCCATATTCAAGGGAAATTAATATAATAATAATAATAATAATAATAATAAATTACCTTTATCTTTTATCTTCATACTCAGACAGTAAAGAGTAGCCAATTTTGAAATTTCAAAAAACTAATAGAAAGCACATTATTGATACCTTGTGTGGTTCTCACAGACCCAGACACCATTTCGACTGTCTTTGTGCACTTGAGATCTTCAACACTAGTCCCATGAATTCCTGGTGAATTGCCCTGCACAGACATTCCCCTGTTCCAAACATGGTTAAGAGAAGTATGGTTAGAACCCAGTTTGAGGGTGGCAAAGATCCTTGCAGAAGAAGAGGATGAGCTCAAAAATACAGAGCTTTTAAGCACACCAAAATCTGTATCTGTCTGGTTTGGAACAAGGGCAGCCTGCTGGGTTTTGACAGCATTGTCCAAATAATAAGGCAGAACAAGGCTTGATCCAGAGGGGCCCCTGAAGGCTATTAAGGCTCTGGTACCCACCATTGTATTGGGAGCCACAGGATTGATCCCCCATCCTATCCATCCTGAGGGGGATATCATGTAACCACTGAAAACTATGTCCAAAGTCTTGTTGTGAGGAAATAATGTCCAAGCAATGGAGGCTCCTTGAGCTTGAAAATCCATACATTGTTGGTAAGATTTTTCTCCCATTCCATTTAAACTGAACTCGGTCTTGCAACCTGCACCATCTGTGATGCTTGTAGACACAAGAAGCCAAAAAAACAGCAAATTAAATGCTAAAATTATCTGATCAGAATTTGAATCCATGGTAATGGGAGGAATAGTTACTTTGTTTCAGATGAGATAATCATAGTGGGTTAGTGGGGATTGTTTATACGGTTGGTTAGTGGGTGCAGGTGAGAAACATTCTTGGCTACAAAGCAAAGCAAAGTGGTGTCCTGGAGTTGTAAGTTGACAGGGATTTTTTATAGGTAGTGGGACAGGCACTCAGGTTTCTTCTTTCTTACTCTTTGGATAGTAAAACAGGTTTGTTGGAATACCAGAATACAATATTAGAAATGTGTCGTAACCTTCGGTTCACATGAATTACATAGGCCAACTTAATTTTGTGTCATATATTTGGCTTTTAAGCATGGATATTCTAATCTGGTTTATATTTTTAAAAGTATATAATTTATTATATTGTTCATTAATCATATCATTCCATTGACATACGTTTCACTTGTACCTTGTAATTTAGAAAATAAGTTTAGTTAAGAAAGTTGAGTTCTTTTTATATAATTAAATTATTTGTAGTAGATATAAAATTTTATTTGACCTTCTTTAACTTAAAAATGTAATTTTTGTTATTAATTGAATTTTATTCTAACCTTCTTTGGAAAATGGTTTACATGAAAATGCATTATTAATATAATGGCAATATGCAGATGCGTAGGTTGGACATTGTCTTCTTGTTTAGGTCTCCATCCAATGATAACACTTGGACAAGAAGTGCTTTCAAATGAAGAGAATTGATTTGTAATTTTAGTTCTTTTTGGCCAAGTTTAGTTGATTTGCATAGACATGTAAAAAATGAAACTCTAGCATCAAGGATTTAATTGAAATCTATCCTAGTGCTCAATGATTTTTTGTTCTACTATGTAAATATTTAGAAGATAGATCTTTTATTTTGGAAAGGGGCCCTTGGTTCTAGGATAAACATGTTTTGTTGGTTAAGCTTTGGTTTTTGGGTTTTAACCCAATGACAGAAACCTTTTCGGTTATGTTGATATGGGTTAGATTGCTTTATCTTTCCCTTCAATTCTAGGTTGATCTTTGCTTCATGGCATTAGCAATGCTCTAGTTAGGTAAATTTGGCTCTAGACTAAAAAACTGATGATTTGATCCATTCTACATTAGCAAGAATGTAGTTCGAGATTGAGTTTTTGAAAGGATTGTTAGATGAGGTATGGCTCAAGGTAGAGGATTGTGTATGGAATCAAGTTTTGGACTATGAAAACATTCCATTTAGACATAGAAGGTGCTTCCAAGTTGACTCTATTGCTACTAGTTGCAACATTGGGAAACCAAATTCTTCCAAAAAATCTACTTGGTGGAAAGGTAATTGTTTATCACATTTAACTGTGAAGTGACTAGAACCTAGATCTTTTAATGATTTAGATAGTTCTTTGGACTCTTTGAATCTAAAAAAGGATGGTGGCCCTTTGAAAAAACCTACATTACAATCATAGGTTGGGTTTGTCCCCCCCCCCCTCCTAGATATGCTAATATTGTTAAGTCTTTGGTGGTGACAACTATTTTGTAGGCCATGGAGGGTGCTCAGGTGGATAGTATTAATGGCAATATTCGCTTAACTTCTAGAAAACATCAAGGTAAACATATATCCTCTATATCTCTTATTGGTGGCTACATTTTTGTAGTCCACTTAACTACTTTTCCTTCTTCTGCAAAATCTCTAGATAATTAGAAATTAACTATTTCTCCTATTGGAGGCTCTCTAGCTATTGCCCCTCACTCCCCATTTCTTCCCCTTTTAGCATTAGCAAGAGCTCTTGGCCATTAGGTTTGACACATGCTAGGGAATGGAGTATTGGAGTGAATATTTTAGATTCTCTTTTGGATACTATGAATCAATCACTTCAGCTTCTCTCATTTCATTTGAATATGAGGATGAAGATGATTTAGTAGGGTGGATGAAGGTTCATAACTTAGAAATGCTTTCCCCAAAAAATAATCTTTGGGACATATCGTTCTTTGATATCATAGGATTTTGGGTTTGGCATGATTGCATGGTATGTATTGGTGCCTTTTATGGACTGTTATGCCACAGAATGGATTGTTATAACAAGTGTTTTGATCTTTTTATAGTATGTATTTCTTATTTTCATTATGGATAAGGGCCTTTAAAAGACCCCCATATCTTAGTAAAAAAATGTTTTACTTTTAAATATGAAATTAAAAAAATTACTTAAAATTTTATTTTTTTTATCTCTTTAATTACTAAAATTATACTTTATTAAATTATCTCTTAACTAAAAAATACAAATTTATTCAAAAATATTATTTATTTTGATATTGACAAAGTTCACTTAACTCTTCCAAAAATTTATTTCAAAATATAAAGTATCTTATATTCTTGTAGAAATGAAATAAATTTCTTTACTAAAATTATGTTTAAGGAATATGACAAACAATATAATCCAATTAGTTCCTAATTTAATAGAGTTTTGACAAATCAGATGATATAAATAAGAAAACTAGGAGTTAAAAGAAATCAAAGTACTCAATTGATTTTGACACTTGATAGATAGTTATTCATTGTTTTGATTATAACTTGCAAGCTATAATTTAGAATTGCTTACTCTTGGATGTATTGGAAGTAGAATAGTGAATTATTAATTAGGTTGTTTTTAAAATTTGTCTTGATTGAATTTGCAAGTGCATACATGAGCGCTATAAGATACAAAATTTGAGGATCTAAATCCTACATAGAAATGAATGACTCATGGATGTGAACTTGTTGAATATGATTCACATGTACCTACAAACAAAGAATCACATATATGTATAGACCGATGATAAAAATGGTGGTGTTGACAAGCACGTTTGAAGAGCTTGCTTGTTATGTACCTAAAGATATGATATTATAATGTATATAACTGGATGGAAATGTTGACATGTGGCACACATCCTTAAGTTAGTTATATTGGGTCATGAATTATATTAGGTAATTAGGAGGCCTACATGGCTTTAGTGGTTTACTTGTAATGCCACAAGATTACTCTCAAGATATTAACAGACAAAAATGAGACGAACAATTTTTTTGCGATATAAAAGTGGTATTAAGAAAGCCACACTACACTCCTACATGCCCAAGGTGTCATAACAACCTGTAATGACACACTTCGCATGGACACCAATGCACGATGCAAGGTGACACAAGTGAAAGACTTAAAAACACCATGGTTGGCACAAAAAATAAGACAAGGAGGAGAGTCAATATTTCCAAGGTCACTAAAAAACCCTTACAACATCCACGTACAAGATCACACCTCTGATATTTTAAAGTTACAGAAGCAAAAAGGTTAAAATTGCTAAAGTTTGGGTTTCAAAAAGGACTTACAAAAGTTTAGACTTTTCCCTCGGCCTTACAACTTGACTTTGCAGTTCAGACTTGCATTTGAAGTTTCTTTTCTAACCTACAACTAGTACAAGCACTAACTCAGACTTCAGCATTGGGCTTGCACTTACAACTTGTAATACCCACTCAGTTTCAAATTCTAGAAAACTTTGCAGTTTACATTCTACAAGGTGCGAAGAAACTTTGATCCCTAGGGTTTAGGTCAACTTTGGAATTTGGCGTCTAACTGCAACACGATTTCAAACTTCAGGTCTGGAAAGCAACTTATAATATGCAATGCCTAGCAAAAGTATGGAACAAGAGACCATTAAAGGTTTGGGCTTCAGAGACTAATTGCAATCTATAATATGCAATGGGGCTCCAAACTCTAAACCTCCCATGCCCCAAGAATATGGAAGCTAATTGCAACTTGCAACATGTTCTATGTGATGAGATTCTAAACTCTAGCCCTCCTGCACTTCAGGTTTCAAAGTTTGATTGCAACTTGCAACTTCAGACTGGTAAACCTATTTAGCATGCGATTTCAGACTATTTTCCTAACCTACAAAAATAGAGAGTAGGAAAAACACTTAAGGCATAAAAACAACAAGGTCTATTTTCACATTCATCGAGGCATAATTCCTTGGTTTTGTGTTGTTAGAAAATAGTTTGGACCAATCATTCAAGAGATCGTGGGGTCCAACTTGGCCACACAATGATCTCCTAAAAGGCATGATTCCCAAGGAACAAGGAGAAAAGTGACACTTTCTCCCAAAACACAAGGGAAACTATTTTGCAAAATATGACAAAAGTGCTACAAAGCGCTATGTATGTTTGACACTAACATCGACATGTGCTATAAACAAGGATATGATCATCGGCATCTATATGGGTAGAATGCAATCCAAATTAAGGCATTTATAAACACAATTACAACATTATATAATTCAACCCAAACATGCCAATATATTATAATTTCACCATTACAAACATGCTAACACCCTCACAAGATGAGGTATGGACATATCTAAAACAACATCAATAAATTATTAATTTAAAGGGTCTCTTCCCAAACATGGATGGATCATAACATGCACATTATAATACAATAAAGTACAACTATGCACTAATTACAAAGGTCTCACAGACCCAATTTACAATAATTATAATGTACAACAATTAAGAGATACTAGAGCATAATATCAAGAGAAAATCCAACATGCTCTCCAATGAGAATCCTCCAAGATCACCTATCCCCAATGGTGGTTTAATGTCACCCAACCATGTGGTACCCTCAAGTCCACCCCACTATCTTGATCTAATTGGGTATGAGAACACTCACACTAATCAATACATACAACATCACATGTGTCAACTCACGCCAAATTGAAGCATATAAGATAACATGTGGCACACATGCCAATCAATGTATATACAAATAATCTCAAATCACATCAAATACAAAATCCAACAATAGGGAAGGATGAGGATCCTATCTACAAGACAAGGAGTGGTCAACGTAGTAGCATGATGGCCATGCAGAGTTAAGTAGAAATAACATTACTCAACGACATTTACCAGCTCCTAGAGTTGTGACATGTCCTATGTGAGTAATATTGAATCTCTGCAAGCATCCAAATCATAGTGTGAATATCTTTATTAATCATTTTATTATTTACTTAATGAGATTATATTTTCACTTGTTTAAAACTCTCCATCGTCCTCATCCATCTAGTCACTTTGAACTATGGCAAATGGTGAGAGCCCAATCCTCTCCTACTCTATACCTCAATCCTAAAAGTCCAACACTCCAAATTTACAATTTAGGTGTGACACACAAATCAATGCAAAAGGTCATGGAACATTGCCTAGTGATAAAAAATCACATCTACATGAGGATTCATCTTACTCAACAAAATAATTCATCTATTTAAAGTCTAAAATGTAATTTTCTTAAATTTTCAAAATTACCAAAACCACAAAACATCCCTAAATTCTCCATTAATAGAGTTGGGATGCAATCTCAATTTTTAAACTTTTGAATTAAGAAAAATTTCTAAATTTCAAGTGCACTCTTTTGATCCACAAATGCACAACACTCCCATGTAATCAATTTTTCCAAAGACTGAGAATTAGGGATTTCAGAAAATTTTGCCATAACTTGGCCTCAAAATGCATGTTTTCAAAAAACATAAACAAATTTAATTTCTACAATTTGAAATCTAAATTGTTTCTATCGAATGATGCCATATGCCTCCAGCTAACATGGGCATGGCGAAAGGAAAGGATTTCATTTACAAAGCAAGTTTAAATTACAAAAAAATACCTTCCTTCTCAAGTGCAAAACAATAGAGGAGAGGCTCTTTTCATGAACACGCACTCCAAGCAATCTTTTCCTCTCACAAGCAATCACCAAGCTCAACCAAAATCACTCAAAGCAATCACCAAGATTTTACACCACTCATTTGTAAAAATTCATTTTTTCAAAAGGAGGGAGAAAAAGGGTTTGCAAGCCAAGATGCAAAAAGAACAAGTGAATCGAAAAATAAGCTTTTTCCTTCCGTTTTTATATAATTCTCTAAACTCCTTTTACCTTTTTCCTCCTTTTCACACTTGAAAGCTATTTTCAAAATACCTTTTTGAAAATTAGATATTTTAAATAAAATGCTTGCAATATATTTTTTCTTTTAACCACTTAGCAATTACCTTTACACAAATTTAAATAAAGCTAATGCATTCAAATAGCTTAATATTATTTTCCTTTTACATTTTCCATTAAATTAAATTTCTAACAATAATACAATTTTATTTTCCTTATGCAAATTATTCTAATTACATAAGACGATTAAATTCACTTCAATTTTCTTTTCACCTAAGATAATAAAATAATATAGGTTTTTTCCACTAAAGAATAATTATTATATTTTTGATGTAAGCATTAGATATTCCACAAACATGGTAAACATATATTTCAAAGTAAATTTAAATGTAATGCAAAAGATAAATAAACACATGTAAAGGACTCATACACACTTTAAGGGTTTCCACAACATGGAGACCCTAGAATTGACACTGATTCAGATCTAGGTTTACATAGGGATTCACAAGACTCATCTCGCACTCGAATTGAGTGAGATAGAGGTTAGTCACACACATGTTTAAATATCCAAAGAAGACCATCTCCAATATAACCATTGTTGGGAAATAACCCTACACCTGCACACTTAGATGAAATATCAGGCATACCTGCTCCACATAATAATAGTTGAAGCAACATAATCCATCCAATGTGATATAAATCATAACATAATATCAAATCGTCACATCTAACTGTAAATCATCTATGACTAGGATGATCCATCAACAAGATGCCTAATCAACCATAATTCATAATATTGAAACATACATAATCATCATGCAACTATATTGAATATAGTAAAAATAGTGGAGTTGAAACACTGTAATGATCTAACATACCAAGGCACAACATAAGCATCCCATAATGCAGTCATAAATACAATGCCAATACAAAACCTCATTGGAACACCTCGATGGTCATACAAAGTATCTCCATAAAAGCATATAGAATACACCTTGCTGGCACAACAAACCTCATCGACAAGTTTAATGCAATGGGTCATAACACAAGAATCACATAATATGTTGATGAAACAATCAATAAAAAATATATCATATAGATTGAAAAGCATGCAAGGAATACACACTAGTGGACATTACATTACCCTTTGTTTAGTGGTTTACCCCTCCATTACGTTATTAGGAGGAGATCTATAAAGAAGGTGAATATTATTGTTTAGGAATAGGTGATGAGTATGGTATTATGTTTGGGATCTGTTGGAGATATAGTGTGGAGTGGCTTCTTCTATAAGGAGTATTGTATGGTGCTACCCTACCCAAAGGGTTTATTCTATTTATGCATATATTGATTATTAGGCCATCTTGACCCATGAACATCTCTTGGGTTCTCTATTCTACATTACATTATTGTAATTATTATGTGTGGATCTTATCAAGTGGCATTAAAGCTATGGTTAGGCAAAGGTGAGGACAAAACCCCAATTTTTGAAGATTCACTTATATATTTCAAATGACTAGGAATTTTTCTATAATTTTTTTACTAGAGTTGGAGGATCAAATAAGGAAGCTATAGTCCAAACTTTAGCTCTTTGTGATCAACATTAAGTGAGTTATTGTAATTTTATGTTGAACATATGGTGAAGAATCAAAGAAGGTTACATGGATAGCAAAGGGTGCAAGATAAAGATATCCACATCATTGTGAGAGGAAAGAGTCATGGAGGCATGATATGACACAATCAACAAGCCAATCACTATAGATCTACATGGAATCAAAGGAGAAATTACAAAAATTAGTGGCATCATAAAAGTAATGGCTATTCATGGAAAAAAAGAGGATGTACTATGATGAAGAATGAAATTAGATGGGTGTAGTGAAGTGCAAATCAAGTATGCAATCTAGGTACCATCAAGCTAAGACCACCACAAAGATCACCAATGGATTGTTGGATGATAATACATGGCACCATATTTGTAATGACTTGCAACAGTCTTACTATTTGACTTATTATCATGGTTCAGGGATGGAACATGTTAAAGAGAGATGGTATGCTATGTACTTGGGGATATATTATAATGTATATAAGTGGATGGAGATGTTAACATGTGGCACATATCCTTTAAGTTAGTTATACTAGGCCATGAATTATATTAGCTAATTAGGAGGCTTCCATGGGTTTAGTGGTTTATCCCTCCATTATGTTATTAAGAGGAGGTCTATATAAAGAAGTGAATATCATTGTAAGCTGCATACATGATGAGTGCATGATATTATTTTTGGGATCTCTTGGAGATATGTCATGGAGTGGATTCTTCCATAAGGAGTATTGTATAGTGTTACCCTACCCTAAGGGTTATTTTTATTTTTGCATATGTTGGATATTAGGGTACCTTAGCCCATGAACATCTCTTGTATTGTGTTAGATCTATCTTATACATTGTTTTATAACCATTATTAAAAGTGTGGATCTTATCAATGTAATTGGTACACATTTTAGAAAAGTATTATACCATCCATAGGGAATTCTTAATTTGATAAAATTTTATTAAGAAAATGGAGAAAATTTGAACAATATGCCATGACCCATTTAACAATTTTTAAGTACTTAGGTGATTACTGATGCCAAATATTTTAGAAATGAAGACCATAAATACGATATAGTCACAATATTCAGAGATAAAAAATGGTAGGGTTTAGTAAGGTTGTATGCTAAATACTTGTCTTTTCCATATATATCAAAAAGCATTTCAATTATGATCTTAAATAATATGGAGAATTGTTACTTGTAAAAGTAAAATGCAACTTTGGCATAAATAGATCTATGCTTTCGCTTTGAGAATTTTAAAGTTGTAATCCATTTTCTCCCATACTAAGGAATCAAATTTGACACTAATAGTCATATGGCCATATTTATTCATTTTTCCCTAAAATATAAAGGAAAATTGTATCTCATTAAGGGGAACCTTTTTTGTAGATCGAGGAACCTTTTTTTGTAGACCATGAAAACTCTATAGGATTGTAGTTTTATATATACTTAGTCTATAATATTTTCTTTTTTAAATAAAGTGTACCTTAGCATTTGAAGGGAAAATTTGAATGGATAACCATCTCAAAGATTCTTTGCTTGATTTGATCCTAATGATGAGATGTACCTTGGACCCATCTAAAAATCCCTTGAAAACATGAAAAACATTTTTTTAATATCATTTTTTTAGTTAAAATATTTATCTTTTATATAATTTTTAAGTGTTACCTCTAAAATTTGAAAATAACTTTGTCATCCTTAAACCATATACTTGCATGACCTTGTTCTAGAAACACTTTAAAAATCACCTTTCCATTATCCTTCGATTTATCTCCATACCTTGTTACAAAGTTCTTGTTTTGGTAAAGGCTAGTAGTATGCTATCAAAGGTTAACTTACCAAGTTGGACATCTATTTGTTGAGCTAGGCGAAACATGATCAATGCCTCATGAAAATACTTATGCCTTTGGTAAGTTGCAATGAGAGAATTCCAAAATATGCCAAAACTATAAGACCATCCACCAAATTTTTGCACTTGGCATACATGATGATAAGCTTATTTTAAATAATTATGCATATAATATATGCAAATGAGTGGATTTATATTCAAACTGTTGACATACCCTATTGAAATTACAATGCCAAGTGATTGCGATATTATTGTTTAGAAAATAAATAACATTTTTGTAAGATTGCACATTAACTTTAAATACAAATACACTTGTCGAAGAAGTTGTGGAGATATTTAAGCAAATCTTCTTGGGATGAATAGAGGAAAACTTGTCCACATGTATGATAAATGTATAATTTTTGTATAGTATGTAATACACACACATGCTCACATACTTATGCATAAAATCATTTTAATGTGGATTCTCAAGATGAATCTCATATACCCCAAGGGATAGATAATAGAATAACACCATGAAAATCATCAAATTTAACCTTGGTTTTGAATTAGGCAACATGAAAAGAAGACAAAAAACCAAAATGTACTTAGCCTTGTATATGTATTAATCTTTTTTTCTCATCTCAACACATCTTATCTATTCTTGCAAGTATAGATAGACATTTGGATCTATAATAAATAGACCTAGAAATTTTGTTGCAAATAAAAATAACACCATTAAACACAAAAATCTAAACAAGTTCTTCATGAGCTATTGTACAAACAAGGTGTAGTTGCTAAATGTGGCCTAGTCAAATTGTTGGAATACTATAGGGTTTGATCTTACTCATAAAGTACCTCTTAATAAATAAGTACAATTATGTTGTTCCTAAGCACACATCCAAAACTCTAAGCAATGGTTTTAAGTTTGAATGATTTACAAAAAAAATCAAAGTTTCTTGCCCTTAAAACTATGCAGATTAGTTAATGACTTCATTGCATGCAAGCATTAATACATATTATGACAAACCTCAAGAGTACCACTGCTGTCTATATAGATTCAAAGTGTAAACTTTTAATGTCTAAATTACATGATTAACATGCAAATAGAAACTTGATTGAGCATATTTTTAAGAACCCAATTTAAATATCGAACCCTCATGATTATAGAAGTCATCTGGTCACTTCAAAAGTCATACAACCACCAAAAAACCCAAAGAACCTTACATTTAGGACCACAGACAACAATGCAAGGAAGAAATCCCATCTCAAGCAGTAAAGAATGTTAAAAAACATGGATAAACAATAACCTAGTTTATAAAACACATTGATAAACAAAAAACTCACAGTTCTGCACAGTGGTGGTTCATAGCCTTAGGAGGATTCAAAATTCTCACCTAGGTCAAGTAGTTGTAGAAGAAGGTGTGCAAAACAAGCAAGGGGCCTGCATTTCCACCTTCCATGGTTCGCAGTAGCCGTCAGAAGGTGAGAGCTGAAGTGAACACCTTCTGGTCCATACAACAACGAGCATTCGTGAAGATGCTCGCCTCAATAGTGGGGTGCCAATGATAGGTAAATGATTTGTACGAGAGCATTGAACTCTCCATCACTTAGAATTCACGTAGCATGTTGAACAGATTAATGCGGACGAGAGAGAAGTAAATGTGGCAGGTGAGAATAGAAATAGGCGGTGCTGGGTTTGAAGTGTTAGAGTGTTGGAGAAAAATGTGGCAAACTATTTTATGCCACGCGACATGCCTACCACATAGCAATAGTAATTGGATAATACTCAGCGATCGTCATGAACCATCGCCGATCAACCTTCAAAAAGGCTAAAAAATTTGGGACTGCTAAAGACATTAGTTGTCCACGTGGCAAAAAAAAGAACCCCTCCAAACGAGATATTTGACCTCTCCACATAATTTATGACCTAGCGGATGCAAATTTTTTTACATTTGAGTGACGTGGCTCTCCAAGTGGACCTCGAAAGTTAGGGTGACCCACTATCCTAATCCTCTTTGTCAAGTTTCATTTATTTATTATTGTTTGTTTACATTTAATTAGCCTAAATATTTATGCATGGTTGTTTTATTTCCTTAAAAATTTATAAAATTTAAGATTATATAAATAAACATAAATATATAAAACCATTATAAACGTGAAGACATAATTAAAAATATCTTTATTATTTTTTGTAAAAAACATAAACTCTCATCCTTTGTAAATTAAAGTTCAAAATATTACAAAGAGTCACTATTAATAGTAAAGGCTCATAGAAGTTTATATTTAAAACCAAAGAAAACTTGCCTAACTAACAATGATAACTTACTATAACAAAAAAACTAAGTAAATGCTATATGGTTAGCCTAGAACCATCAAAAGCCTTCAGTTTAATTCCAACACTTCCTTCGCCATTATTCTTGAGTTGTTGGCACCTCCTTCTATCAGAAGCACCCTAATCACACTCACTAGCACCTTAAGAGTTTTGTGGGCTTGTTCTAGGTAGGTTTTCTCCAAAGGAAGAGTAGAAAGATAGATTAGAGTCTAAAGATGCTCCAAATTAACCCCAAGGGAATTATCTTCACTCCCATGGATTAAACTACTTTACATCCACACCACTTCTCTCAATAGTAGTTAAAAATGTGCCTCTAGTTACCAAAGTACTACATAGGCACTTGACCCCTAAAGTCTTTACCTGCCATCAGAAGAGATTGCTTGTTAAAAGCCTTTGTTTCCCTTACAACCATGTCTATACCACCACAAAATTCCTCCCTAATGTAAAAACCTGCTAGAGCTCTAACTAGATCCTTGTCCTTAAGTAGGTCTAGTAGGTTGGAAATGAATATGAAGGAGATATTAGGATTAACCCTACACTTCGAAGTATCAACTAAAAAATACTTCTATTCAAAAATCTTACCTAGTTGTAGGTCTAAGACGGACCCATAGAAAGACATTTCACACTTCCTCCCAGTGAAATAGAATTGTGGGTTCACTATGGCACCAAACTAGTTGAGGGCTAAAAACCAAGGTTGAGCTTTTCTTTTTGAGAAATAAACATGTCCATGTCCTGTACATACATACCTTCGCTCGAGAAACCATCATACTTAACAACACACAACATGCTTTAGAATGAGTAGGGGATATTTATCAATTGATTTGCATGACATTCCATAAAGAAGAGAGTCCTTCCCTCCAAGAGCCATGAAAATCAATTATGACATCATAGTCCACATCAATGTCATAATTTTGGCAAGGATGTCAACAACTTTGTTAGCCTCTCAATAACAATGATGAAAAGAAAAAGATGCCAATGAATCTAGTAATGGCCACGCTTTTCTCAAAATGTTTTCAAGCTTCTAATTCAGGGAACTTTTATTTCATATGGCATAGAAAATCACCATTTAGTCCCCTTCAATGATCAAAGGAACATTCCCACATTGCACAACCAAACATAGACCAAGAACTAATGCCAAAACATCAACCTCATCATTTGAACCGATTTTTAGTTTGTAGAAGGTTACTTAGATGAGACCCAGAATAGTCTAATTACACACTCAGCCCTATACACCCTTAGGTTATACTACAAGGTACCATCAAAATTTAATTTAATAAAACCATAAAAGATAGGAAACCACCTTATATTAACCCTTACAAAATTACACAGATTTAACCTTTTAAACAGAGGAATGAAATATTTATTTTGAAAATTAATTAATTGAAAAAATATAAAATATTTAAAGCGAAATACATTTTTTTATAAAATATGTCAAAGGGCCCTTGGTCTATTGGTGAAGTTGAAAGGATCTCAATGAGCCCACCAGGGATCAAGTCTTGCTAAGTGCAAGGTCCCCAACATCATAAGGGATGAGGTCGGGATCATGCCCCGGGCGAATTTGGTAGAATGGATACCCCTCAGTCCTTGGCTCTTAACTGAAGAGGTTCAGCCTAAGGTTTCTGCTCTCATATCAGATAGCAAAAACGATCTTATGGATGATCTCCATAAAAAAAAAAAAATCACGAACATTTTTGAGACAGGGATAAATTACTGCTCAATGTATTCCCAAACAAAGTACAGCCCGAAGGCCCCCAAGGGATTCCCTCTTTTCATATAGGGATAAGCATAAACAGCTTGCAAATTAGAGGATCAGTAAAAGAGCAGCGTACAGAAGTTCCACAAAAGATTCCGTCTTCTCTGGGTATTCCCTCTTTCGTGGTAACGTCCTCTGGAAAAAGTAGTCTGAGGATGAGAGGGATTGATGTGACGTTCTCAGGTTTTGTGGACTTTCCTTGTAATTGACGAGTTTTGCCTTCCTCCACGTACAAACCATTATTCTGTAAGGATTTTCAATTTGAAAGACGAATATCCATTTTCATTGAAACAAAAATCAAGCAAACCGGATGCACATTGCTTTTGAATTTACAGTCAAATGTGCAAGCGGATAGACATTGCCAAGACCCTCTTTCGTGGTAACTCTGGGAAAAAGTACTTTATTAATTTTGATTAACACTTCTTATCCGGGAAGTTGAGTGGAATTCATGGAATGTTCTCTTATCCGGGAAGTTGAGTGGAATTCATGGAATGTTCTAAGTCAGGTTCTGTCCTCTTTCCTTATAGGTTCTGCCCTCTTTTGTTTCCAGATGCCGCTAGGACCCTTCCTCTGCAAACCCTAACTCTATAAGGACTCCTCAATTTGAAAGAGAAATACCCATTTCATTGAAACAAAAATCAAGCTGCAGATTGCAAGTTATGGATGAAGGGTTGTCCAATCCTCTCCCATGGTAAGTATCAGCTTATGAATTCCCAAATTAGCCTATGATTTTGTAAGACAAGGAATAAATTAATGCTGAAGGTATTCCCAAACAAAGTACACTAGTTATTACCCCGAAGGTCCCCATGGTATCTCTCTTTTCATATAGGGATAAGCATAGACGGATTGCAAATTACAGGAAGAAGATAAAGAAGATCCCTCTTTCGTGGTAACGTCTCTGGAAAAAGTAGTCGTTGAGAGGGATTGATGTGACGTTCTCAGGTTATGTGGACTTTCCTTGTAATTCACGGGTTTTGGCCAGATCCATCCAGAACCCTTCCTCCCTGTACAAACCATTCTGTAAGGATTTTCAATTTGAAAGACGAAGACCTTATTTGGTGGTAACTCTGGGAAAAAATACTAAAGTATTAATTTTGATGAACACTTCTTATCCGGGAAGTGGAGTGGAATTCACGGAATGTTCTGAGTCAGGTTCTGTTCTCTTTCCTTGTAGGTTCTGCCCTCATTCGTTTACAGATGACGCTACCTAGGACCCTTCCTCTGTAAACCTTTACTCTATAAAGACTCTTCAATTTGAAAGACAAATACCCATTTCATTGAAACAAAAATCAAGCTGCAGATTGCAAGTTATGGATGAAGAGTTGTCCAATCCACTCCCAAGGTAAGTATCAGCTTGTGAATTCCCAAATTAGCCTATGATTTTGTAAGACAAGATAATTTACTTCTGTTGTCAGTTTTTAATAAACTCAATGAAACTAATTTGCTTTTTAGCAACTGAGATGAGCTTAGTGGAAACTAAAATCCGATTTTTTGTTAGGTACTCATAGGGACATACAATTTGGGCTTTCTTTCTGAAATTTGAGGCATTGACTTCCATGGTTCCACATGGTGCTAATATGTTGAATTGTTGTTTCAGCTTTGCTACTGGACAGGAGCTTCCAACTTTTCTTGCTTTGTGCGGGATCCTGCACAAGGCTTGGGAAGAGATAAGCAGAGCTTCCATAAATCATGTAGAGACTTGTTGTGAACGAGCACAAAAGTGTGGTATATGTGACCTTCCCTTCTCTGTATACAGAAGACTTCATTGTCAAAGAAAGTATGGAGATTGCATGATACAGAATGAGTACACAGCCTTCTCTCACTGCCTTAAGGGCAATGACGATCAGCCTGCTCTTGTTCACAAGGGAGCTCTTAGGCTATTCCTCCGTATCCTGGAAAGTTCAGATTTCTACAGCCGGGTAAATATACCCATTAATCTCATTCATTTGTCAGTCTCATAGAATCTCTGTTTTTTTTTTAATTAAGCTTTTGGGGTTTTATTAAGGGGGCCCAACCCTAATCAGAACCATGATAACAAGCAACATTTAGAACTATAAGCCTGTATAACAACTGAAGTAAAGAAACATAGCAAGAAGCAAGTATAACAATAAAACTAGACAAGTCAGGACAATAGCGAAACCTAGGTCTTTTTAAAAAAAATTAAGGCTGGAGGCTCAATAGGAAAGGATGAGAGATTAACATCCATCTTGTTTTCCCAAATTGTATTCATTCAAGGATGGCGAATGGGGTAAGCGGGAAGGAGGAGCAATGGAAAAGACGAGGAGGAGTGTTAAAGAGGAAGAAAAAATTTAAAAAAGTCAGGAATGAAGAATGAATGAAAGAAAAAAGTCAGAAATGAATGAATGAAAGAAAGATTTTACAACATCTATGAGACCAAGCAGCCTATGGGACCCAGCAAACGACCCCTCAAGACATTTTCAATTTCTTTTCCAGGTCAGATCTTCTTCTGCCATGAATCTTGATCAATAAACCTGCTGTATTGTGAAGGAGATACAAAACAAATAATAACAATAATAATAACAAACTAAAAACAATACTAACCACTATATATATCATTTGTGATATTATTAAAATGGGAAGTTGCTTGGAATGTTAATTTCCACATTACAATTGTTAATCTCAAATTTATTTGTTGTTCAACTCCTTTTATCTCCCTTGTCAGTTCAAATATCTTACAACGAAAACCCCTGTGGCGTCACGTCGGTCACGCATTTAATTTTCAGTATCATCCGATTTTTGATATGATCCAGGGTTTGATTTGATGTTAAATTATGTAAAAGTGATATGATATGATGTTAAAGTATTCGAACTTCTCAAAGCGATGGTGTGTTCCCTCTATAAAGTGAACTGGCCTAACAAGTTAAATCGATGGTCGAGACTTCTCGAATCGGAGTACAAGACAATGAAATTGATCTTCACCGTTTGTTTTGTTTCGTGGTTTTGTGCTGATTTCTATTTCTTTTGGGGTCTGTGTTTTGGTTCACTCTACTTAAATATCATCCACTTCAATGGTCAAACATTCCATAATAATTTTACAACTCATTCACAACAAAAAGTGGTAAATATTTTTCCTAATATTATTAGTCAAAATTAACTTTTGACTATTGAAATGGATGATGGAATGCCTTTAATAGAAGAAGAATGGGAATTGAAATCCGATAATTCTATGTTATAGGCACCCCAGCAGTTCCACCGATATACAACGAAGGGGGAAAATGCTTGAAAAGTTTTCCGACATCGGTTTTACTATCATCTGAGAAATGTTTGGAATGCCACTCACCGGTGTAATTACAAGAATTAAATTCTAAGTTTCCTTGCCCTATAACGAATAGCATTGGTTCATTTATTTTATATTTTAAAATATTAGTTTTTCATGACATTTTAATTGTATGTTTTTTAAATAGATTTTATTGGATATAAATAATTATAAATGATATGTTTTAAAATTAAATAACTATTATATTAAATATTATAAATGTTTAATTAAATATTATATTAAATAATCTAAATTAAATAAATATTAATAAATTGTTAAATACATATATTTAATATAATATTTAATTTATATATTTAGCTATTTCTATATAGAAAATTTCATATAATATTAATATATTTAATATTTATATATATTTATTAATCAATTATATTTATTTTATATATAAAATACCATATAATTATTATGTCTATTATATACTCTATAATATGCACTATTAAATATATAAATAATAGAATATATAGTTAACAAATATAAATATAATATGATATATAATTATATGGAATTTTTTTTTTAAATATAATATATTATAATTTATTATATTTAGGTCATATTATTTGGTCTAATAAGTTTTTAAAGTATAAAAAAATCATATAAAAAATTAATTATATATAAAACATATTATTTAACATATTTTTAAAAATAATAGTATATTGGAAATTCATATATTCTTGATGATATTTATTTTTATATATTTATTTGAATTATATATTATAGTTTTATTAGATATTTTAAATATAATATAGTTGAGAAAGAAATAGACATATTCATTCTAATGGTGGTTTCGTTTTGTAAGGATTGAATAGAGAGAGTGAAGTTAATATATTATATAAGAAATATATTTACTTTTATTTTATCATTAATATTTAAGTATATATATAAATAGGATATACATATAATTTACATCATATCAAATATAAAATACCTGTAGACACTAAAAATTGTCTAACTCTTGTTTACACGAACTTGTATATGTTCCCCTAGGTCCTGGTTACACAACACATTGTTGACATGAACTTGTATATGTTCCCCTAGGTCCTAGTTCATCTAACCTCATCCCACTTAATCTCATTTATCCCTAGGTCCTAGTTCATCCCATCTTAATCATCTTCCTGATTGATTAAATAAACCCACTTTATTTAATTAATCCCACTTGATCACATTCCAATTAACTAAATAAATCCCATTTGTTTAGTTAATAATCCCCCTTCACATGTCTCACATAATTCAAATTGAAAATTTGAATTATTCTCTCACCTTTCGTCTCATTGTGACACATGTCACATGTCTCATCATCCACTTAATAGGCCTTCACATGCCAAACTAATTCAAATTTGAATTAGATTCCCATCTTAAACCCCTTTTCATGGACCTCTTCCACTACCTATCTCCTCCTACTTGATCGACACCTTAGCTTTGCTCACTTGTAACCCGTTTGCCATCACTATATTATCGACTTCCACCACCCTTCAGTCTTCCACTAGTCTCTATCATCCACATATCCCAATCTCGCAGACCAGATCATTGACTTTGCTCTTGTAGGTCGACTTCATGACTACTGTGTTTGTAGCATCAATTTCTTGTTATTGCAGTGTTGAAACCTTAGGCTTGGCCATTATTTCCATCACCGATCGGCCCTATGATTACCATCCCCACTCATCTTATTACTTTGTCGCCCTTGGATCTTTGCTTGGCGCATTTCCATTGTCTAACAATTGCCACCTTTTGTTGGTTGGTCGCTGCCATTTAACTTGAAGATGTCGCTTGCTTTATCTCCTCGCTCCAAACCACCCGTCGACATCTGCTCTCCATCCGTATCCCTCGACCTCCACTTTATCCTCTACAGAAGTCACCAACCCCATATCAATTTGCTTGCATTAATGCATGGTCTTCTTTGGTCTCCGCAGAACTCCTATCTGATAGGTCACTGCCTTCTTTCTGCCTCTCTCGGTGTTATCCAACAATTATGTGTCTGACCGACCCCCTCAGCACCACTCGGGAGAACTCGACCCTCCCTCACCGTCAATCACCATCCAAGCCTAAAGATCTCATATTCTCTACTAACTGTCACATCCTAAAGATCCCATATTGATCTCCAAGCTTTAGTCGATCTCTGCCTTCGTAAACCTAATCGCCATCGATCAATATCTTCGTTGCCACTATAAGAACGCCCAATCACCGCTCGGAAGTCACCTATAGTCCAGTCGCCACTCAGCTATCCGCCGCCCATCTCAAACTTCATCGCCGCCACTGATCCTGTCGATCACCTCTACATAGTTTTGGGTCGATTTCCACCACTCAAGTCTCCCTATCGCTGTCGACAAAACCCCCTCCGCCGCTGATTCCTTGGCCTACTGCATCTCATTCCTATCGACAGTTAGGTTACCAAAAAAAAAACCCTAACTTACCTGTGTAAAGCGCCAACCACTTTTAGGCCCCGTTACATGCTATTGGGCTTTTAAGCCCTATGGACAATAAAGGCTAGTCACTTTAACTAGAGTGGGCCACTGACCCTCTAAATTATTTCTTTTTTAAAATTTATTTACCTTTTTTTTAACTTGACCAACCCCTAGTCATATGACCGACTAGGGGCCCAGTATAAACTTAACCGCCATAGTAACATTAACCGCCTAGAGGCAACTATGTAATGTGACCACATTTTCAAAAAACCGTTAGCAGTTACTGTTAAGTGCCAGGATCCCTTTTTTGCCTTCATATACCAAAATAGGCTATTTTTTTCAAACTCACAACTTTTGCATACAGGGGTGAAATCGAGCAAACAAGGACTCGTCGGAAAGAGGATTCAGAGTACTACATAGTGGTGAAGACCAGATCAAGTGATTGTACCGTTTTGCAACATTTTAGTCAAAGCTCAACTTGCATTTAAACTTCAAATGCACATATCTTGAGATTTTTTATTGGTTTTCAACGAATTTTTTTTCAAAGTGCATAGAATTTTGCGTAGAATTTGTTCATGCAATCCATTTTTCTGTATCAGTCCATTTTCATCATATTTCTCTTTTTTGCATAATCATTCTTCTTTGCAAAGTTACTTGGACTTTTTGATTTTGGTGGCTTGTAGGAGCATCAAAGGGGCTAGAACAACATCAGAATCACCATCTATAGCAACTTGGGACAACGAAACAATCAGGGGTATCCATTTCATCATTCATCTCTTTCATTTGATCAATCAATCTTATTTGCAAACACATTTTGATTTGGGCTCATAAAACGAACATTTGTCTTCATCACATATCAAAATTGGGCATAAAATCAACAAGTGTCTTCACCACACATTTGGACTTGGGCTATAAAAAGAATCATTGCTTGACTCGTCTTTCACACATTTCAATTTCTAAGGGTTAATTTACAAGTGTGAGTGTGAGTCAAGTGTGTGTGTGTGTATGCTCTCTCCTCACACCACAAGGTGATCTTGGAGATCAAAAACACCTCACTTGATTCGCTTTTGTTTACCCTTCTTAGGAGGCCTGCTAGGAGATTTCATCACCCCTAGGGATGACCTCATTCGAGGCTGAATTGAAAGACACCCTCATTGAGAGTTGGAATCTTGTCACTCTTGGCTAAGCCCCAAAGAACTTTATACCTTTGGGAAGTGAAGGTGAAGGGTGGGTTACCCCTTTCTCCCCACTGTGTGGCAGGATTTCGCTTTCAATTCCTAGTCATCCTTGTGTAAACATAGCCCAAAACTTAATTGGCCATACCCACTCAAACTAGACATTAGGGCTTGTTGATGTGTCTTCCACATGGGCTTGTTTAATCATCATTACATTTCATTTTCAAAATCTAAAATTGCTTATGTGTCTTGCGTGAGTGAATCATGTTTGTACATGTGTGATCATTTGATTGAACATTGCCAAATCAAGCTAAACACCAAGCACATAAAGACAAGTCATCCAACTGATTCCTCCCAACACATTCAAGTCTAATCACATTCATCCTAATCACCCATTTTTAGCCACTTCACTCCTAATCACATCCTAGTCACATCTTCATCATTCATCCTGTTGGGACCTGAATTTTTTTTTTAATTTTTGCAAAAAATTTAGGGTTCCCATAATGTGCAATCTGACTGCATTACTCAGAAATGCCCTTGAAAAATATGTAGTTGTGTTATAGAGAAGTTTGATGAGCAATCACTGAGAGAAAATAAACTCGAAGACTCCATTCCTATTGAGATAGGAGGGCATATATAGCATCAACAAATCTCTTCATCTGTTCTTTTACAGTACCGATTTTGATTTCTCAATTAAAAGCTACTAGCAGATTAACACTGATGAGGCCAGAGATAAAGAAGATTACGCAGAGGATGAAATAGATCATTGGTCCACAAATGATTGATGAGGCAAAGCAGTGCACGAAGATTTTGTGCAAAAGATATAATGTTACTCCGTTCACACTATTGAAAGGATTGCTCATTAAAGCCCCTAATTTCATAAGTTTTCATCTAGTTATTACTAATATAGTAGAAAAGGTTTCTTCATTTAAACGAGGGATGGCATGCCGAGTACTCCAAATGGTCTATATGTTCTTCCTGCATTGACAACATTGAGTCTCCTGATAATTGTGAAGTTAAATATGCAAGAAGGTCTTATGTAGAGTCCAAATTGAGGGGTTATCTGCAATTCCAAGCTGTTGTTGTAGAAACTCAAAGATAAGGGTTTAAGATTGTTTTGCTTCTGTGGCTTGTCCCGTTACTCCCATTCAACATTCGAAATTATCTTCTCTCTGTGATAGATGTTGGTTTAGGGCAATACATTCTGGCTTCCTGGATTAGTATAATGCCAATCACCTCTGCGCTGGTGTATGTCGGAACTACCATCAAGAATCTTTCTGATGTCACTCATGGTTGGCGTGAAGTTTCTACAGCGCGATGGATATTGCCGATTGCAAGCTTACTGGCATCAGTAGTTCTTATCATTCTGGAAACTAAAATAGCAAAGAAATCAATAGCCAAGGCACCAGAAGAGGATGGTGGCGAGCTAGATGCTATTGTTCCAATAGGTAATGTTATTAGAAGTGAAGATGGCACAGATGTTCATCAACCTCTTTTAAACAAAGTTGGGCTCATAATTGAGGATGCACATTTTAAACATGAATGTATTTGGCATGGTGCAAATTCAAGACAATTTGTCATTAAAATCTGGGAAGAGAGCCCAGAACTTTCTCACAGACAAGCAAGAAACCCTAGAAACTCATCGGCAACAAAATAGCTATCGGAGTGAAATTTTTTAAATGTGCCGATCTTATGCTTCTGGCCGATGGACACCTTTTCGGGGAGACAGTTACTATCGGCAGAGACTATTTAGATCACACCGATCTTATACCTCTTGCCGATGGAGCCCCGTAAGGTACTATTAAAGAAAAAGTAAATATTTTCAAAAGGTACCAGCAAAAATGATAATATGTGGTAAAGGGGAATTTCACGTTATTTCAAGGGCAGAATATTTTCTAGAAAAGTTAGGAGGGTGATTATTTTAAAATACATATAATGTATTTTCACTCGGATGGAATTTTTGTCAAACAAAAGTGAAAAGCACAAACAAATAAAATTCGAAGCAAATTATTTGCAAACCAAACCTTAAAGAAATATTTTGCCATGGAATATTTTTCACCGAGAAAGTAAAGACACGGATGATGATTTTCACTCAAATAAATATCCTTGTGAGATAATAGTGGAAAACATGCTGGGAAATATAATCAAGAAATAAATAGAGATTAAACTATTATGTGAAGATCAAAAGGCCAAATTAAATATTTAATTATTGCCAAAGGCAATTAAATAAACGAAAGGTATACCAAAGGTTACAACGGAAAAAATAAAGGGTTGTAACCCTAGAGTCCAAAGGATATTTATCAGAGAAGAAGAATCGAGCAGGAGAGATCATCAGTAGATTAGGATCAAGAGTAGATTAGAAAAAACATCAGTTGGATAACTGGATGGATTGACCAGTTGCCAAAATAAAATATTATGTTGTACATTGTAAAATCTTTCGAAACTGTATAGTGGAGAAAATGTATAAATAAATGATTTAATATTGGTGTCTATTGTTTGTTGAGCTGAGCAATTATTTGGTTGTCTCCATACTGTTATTTCTTTGTTATTTGAACCTGAGTTTCCAAGTTGATATTTCAGTTTCATCGAGACACACTTGTTGTTTTCGTGTAATCAAATTAATTGGTTTCCATTAAAGATATAAAATCCTTTTGATTGATTACAGTAACCTGGAGGTAGCATTTGGATAGGTAAGAGCAGCCCTATAATTGTCAAGATTGCCATACTGTCTCCAACTCGATATTGTCTTGTTATTCAAATTGAGCATCAACTCCATTTGTCAATACACATTTGCTGTCATTGTGTGATTCTTTTGATCGGTTCCTTCAAGCAAGGATTAAAAAATCCTTTCAATAAGTCACAGTAACCTGGTAAGATTCGAGTGGATCACTAAGTAGAGTTTGTCAGTCACATTCTTGCACGTTTATACAAGCTATAAACAAACACAAGTGCCAAACAATTAGGATTGTAACCTATAAGTAAATCATATATCATATACACCTTGACTCCATTAGCCCAACAGAAATAGGCACTGGTCATACCAATTCCATTTTAGGATTCCATAAAATCTCATTCAAACAATTACATCTCAGATCTTAGTATTAGGAGTAGGAGTAGTTTAGAAGCTTGCATCTATTACATTTTATGCCATTGTGATAGATTTACTAATCCAATCAAGTCATATAGTGTTAAGTCTGCTTTAGTTACAAAGGTACACCCACCTAGGTTTGCAGGACCTGAAGTGTAGGGAGCTAATAGCTCTGTCAATTGGTCCAAAAACGTTGCAAATCCAAACATAGAGTCTGGCATCCTCTTAGGGTTAGCAACCTGCATTTTTGGGAACTAACACATCCCATCACATCAACATCATCCTAGTCATTACACATCATCCACTTATTCAAAGTCAGATCACATTCCAACTGATTTCATCCCAATTCAAATCCAAATCAATCCAATCAGAAATCAAGACCTTAGTTGATCATCATCAATCGCTATCCAAACTTTCTTGAGATCATTAGACTATCTTGAGTAAGTCAACCAATCAAATTAATCCAATAAACCCTCTATTACTTAAGTGTCATTAGTCTACCTTAAGTATAGAGAATCAATCTAATCAACCCTCTTACTTGAGATAATTAGTCTATCTCAAGCATAGAGAGCCATCCATCAAAACAAAACAAATCAAATCATCTTAAGGTCTTGAAGTTTGATCCCAATCACTCCACATCAACATCGTCCTAATCATCATCACCATAGTCCTCATCATCCAAGTAAAACCCTAATCATTTCTAGCCATTACACATCATCATTCCACCTAGCCAATCAATTCTCCACATCTATCACTTGTAAACATGGACAGGGCATTTCTAAACAACACCTATGAGAATGATCCTTATGGCACCAAACGAATGCTTCACCAACTTAGGCAACTTGGTTATATAGAAAGGAAGAAGATCCTGTGTCACCACAACATCAACAATTCCCGCAACATCAAGTCCTAGGCCAATATCAACGACCCCACATTCCATCACAAGCCCAACAAGCACATAATTCAAACACTAATGCCGCCACATCCATACCACAAATCACCCTCACTATTCCTAGCAATACCCCAAACGCAAGTACTTCCATAAGCCTACCATCCAACGATCCTGACTCCATTGCCATCATATCCCAACTACTTTCTCAACAAACTTCCAACATCACCCAATGTCCGCAACAATCCACCTCACAAAACCTTTCACCTACAAATCCTACCAGGCCACCTCATCACCAAACCTATCCACATGGCAATCAAATGTCCTTACAAGAACAACATGCAAGTCCAAATGGACCTATGTACTTAGATCAAGAAAGTCCAAGTCATCTTATGCAAGACCTAAAATTCGTTGACAAGGGAGAAACCAACCTAGCAATTATCTCCTTTGAGTCACCGTCACCATCCAATCATATGCCAACACATAAGCCAACTAGTCCTATCCTAACACCTTTATCAAGCCCTTCATTGCCTTCATCACCTTCATCCCCATGTTCCACTAATCCTTCATTAAAAGATTCCATGGAGATACTTTTAGAGAAATTGGTCCAAGCAAATTTGATTGAGCTATACCTGTTGAAAGCATATTCTCCATTTATGATTAAACCTAGAGGGTATAATGAAAACCATTATTGTGCATACCATAGGTATAGGGGCCATACCATATCCACTTGTGTCCGATTTCAAAAATTGGTCAAGAACCTAGAAGATTGTGGTAAGATTGTCTTGGATAAGACCAATCCTTCTAATTCCATTATCTTTCCATCTAGCCCAAATCCTAATCCCATTATCCGTCCAACAAATCCTAATCTTAAGCCTTCAACTTCCATTATTATCATCCATCCCCTATATTGCCCATTCACCCATACCCTTGCAAAGGATGTGATCCATTGGCTACTAGCAAGGAATAAAACATTGCCATGTCATCAAACACCTATTCTTGATCCCCCCCATGAGTCTTTAAACACTTTGTCTAGTCTTCTAACCCCATCATGTGATCTACGAGCTATCAAGCTTATTAAAGAGCCTTCCACTTCCATTCAAGCAAGTCAAGAGGTATGTCAAGAGTTTAATCCTAAGCATCAAGAAACAATAGCCCCTAAATCTAATCAAGATCAAATCACTTCCATTTATCCTATCCATAACATGTACCTTATGTATGATCATGATGATACCTATGAAGAACCTATCCATGAACAACTTGATCCTAGTCATGCCCCCACAACTATTCATGAACAAGACACCCAAGACCTACATGCTCCATCTAATGGAAGTCTTGTTGACTTACTTGAGCATTCACCCCGTTTCATGGCCTTCATTCAAAGCAAAGAGACCTCTCCACCTAGCCATGATCCCACAATATCCACTTGTCATGATGAGACAATTATCCCCCAAGCCAACATAGAAGATCAAACAAATAACTTGGATCTAAAAGAGCATGATCAAGATCCTAATGATCCTTCCACATCCACCATTGATCCCATTTCAGATCCACCATATCCTACTAGTCTATCCACATTCATTCATGAGTGTTCCTCCTTAGAACACCAACAACCATTGTCCACTTTACCTTCTCCATCCAATAATCAACTTAAGTCTAGTGTCCAACCTACACCTAGTCCTATAGTCAATCGCATGCTCCAAAACATGAACTACCAAGGCAAAGGTTTAGGCTTACATGAATAAGGCATTTTGGAGCCAATCCATGTCAAGGTCCCTTATCGCTCATTTGGCCTTGGATACACACCCCAAGGTCAACAATCTAACGATGTTGGTACTTCCTCTACACTTCCTAAATCCACTTCCTTCCATCACAAATCCCATCATATTCCTAAAACATACGTGGCCATTCCACCCCCATCATCCTACAAATGTCAAAAGCATGCGACCATTCACCTTTCGCCATCCACTTTACCTCCATTGCTTCCAACTCCAAGTATCCCTCCATCCACTTTACCACCATTGCTTCCAACACCTAATTATCCAATTATCCATAAATCCCCTAAAATTCCTAATCATGACCAACCAATGCACACATTGTATAAACAAGAAGCTTCCACTCATTCCATCCGCCACATGGGATTCAAAAACAAATATTTGGATGCCTCCTCACATAAAACCAAAAATCCTAAGGGCCCTAATGCCTTAGGGTACAAATGCAAAGAATCAAACCAAAATCCATTCAAAAAGCTATCCAAGCGCAAACCTTCACAAGAAAAGTCCAAAAGCAAAATAGTTTGGGTCCCTAAACAAAAATCAATCAAGTCACATGAAACATCCACTTCTCAAAAATCCGAACCATCCTCCTCCATTCAAGAATGCCATTCCATTCAAACATTTCAAACATCCCACATGAAAAGCAAAAATTAGAAAAATACTAATTCCTTGTGGGTTCCAAAAGTCCTAAATCATCCATCTCCTAAGCAAACATCACCATTGCTTCCTACACCATCCAATCAAAAACTTCCATGTTTAACACAGTGTGTGCAACCGTTGGTCATGATCCCATTCCCACATACCTTCATCGCTCCATTATTCACTCATTATCCTACATATCTTCCCCATCATCTTCCTATGGTCCATACTTTTGCATAAGTCCCATTATATTCCCCATCATAATCCACTTTCACCCCTACATAATCCACTTTTGATCCCTCCATAATCCACATCATAATCCACTATCTACCTGATCCATCTCACTTTCATGCCATCTCCCTACCAACATTGATGAGCACATTTGACATGGTCCATGCGACATTCCTCTCCAATGGAACTATCACCTTTCATGGCACTAGACACTTGAGTCCCTCTCGTCCATATCCACCTTCTTCCATCCAAAAAGTCAAAAAAAATAAAAAATAAAAATAAAAAAAGTAAAGATAAATCCCTTCATCCAACGGTGAAAACCTAGCAAACGGGCGCCTTAAATAAGTACCATGATGAAAACCTGGCAAACAGGCGTCATGTGTAGGTTGATCTTCTATCCCACTTACACTTGGGGGCATCTTGTCTCATCCTACATATCATTTTCATATCCTATCCATTGCATACACATTCCTATCATATCAAACCCATCCATAATTACTTCCTCCTTTTGATCTTGATAAAGAAATGGGGGCACAACTGTTGACAAATGTTTTGGGTATCTCTTGACATACCTTATCTTGACATTATCCTATGGTCCTTTCCAATCCCATCCTATCATTATCCCCTAGTCATTCCCATTTATCCATCTTATCCAATCCATTCTATCATCCTATTGTCATAAGACCTTGTCATGTAACAAACCTAAGTCTACTACCTAGAATGGGGCATATTATTCCTATGCGACATAGTCCTTGGAGATCACATCCTTGCTCTTTTACACCTATATCTATTTCACTCCATAGCCATCCTTTTATCATATTCATTTATCGTGATCCTTTCATCCATCCACTATCGTTCATCATTTTGTCCAATCCCATTCATTCCCTTGCATCTAGACTTGGTTCCCCTTGTCATTGGTATCTAGCACAAAGGCTACCCAAATTGTAAATCCATTGACATTCCAAGCTATCCCAAAAAATACCAAAAAAATCAAAACATTTTAAAAGACAAAAAAATCAAAATATGTCAAAATATCCAAAAAAATTAGAAATTCAATCAAAATCCAAGCAATAAAACCATTCCACATCAAATCATCAAAATCACATTCTTCTAATCAAATCAATCCCAATCATCAAATTCATCACATCATCAAAATCAAAACAAGTCCAATCACATCATCAAATCAAGCCAATCTATCAATCATCCAATCTATCAAACAATCAAAAGCAAATCAAATAACATCATTCAATCAATCCCAATCAATCTATAATCACATCACTCCAATCCATATCATCATCATCAATAAAACACAAATCAGAACTACATCTCATCTTTATCGTTAGGTGCCTTAATCCCGTGGATACGGGTATGTAGGCAATCTAAGATACGAAAGAAGTGCCTAGATTTAGGCATAGACGATAGACTTCTTCCATCCTTCTTCTAATCTTCACCAATACGATTTTCCTCTTTCTCCTCTCATCATTTCTTCTATCATCTATCTTCTACATCATTAATAAACGACTTCTTCCAATCAATCTATCATTCAATCAATCCATTTCCTTCAATCAAATCATCCATTTATATCAATTCAATTTACTCCAATTCACTTCTTCCATTCATCCTTATCAATTCAATCCAAACAATGATCCAAATGCAAGTCATCCTTTATCCATACCAATCAAGTTAATCAATCTTATCAAATTATCCAATCACATCAACGGTCTTGATCCTAATCTTGTTGTAAGCCAAATCAATGATCATCATCATCATCAATGGGATATATCGTTCCCACATCCTTGTGTTGATCTAGGGATATATTGTTTCCCGCAATGCCAACACTATCATCAATAAATCACTTAATCATTGGTTTACAGCTTGACAGGGGCAATACCTTGTTTGTTTTTGAGTCATTTGTGCATGCTTGCTTGCTTGTTTGTGTGTGTTATCTTTTTATCTTGCATTTGTATCAAATCCGAATCAACCCAACTAATATTCATATCTTGTATCTAGACAAGGTCGTATTATGCTGGGGCACGAGACACATCGTCACCTTGGTCCTTAAACCCTGGTGCATAACGTCTTGTGCTATATCAAGCACCATGGTTGCTCACTTTCATTGCAGCATAACGCATCCTTCCCTTTCTTCTATCCATTCCCTTATCTTTCTTAGCTAATCCATCTCATTTCGAGAGCCTACCCGTGTTTGTCCAACCTGCCTATCCTCTCGAGGGGGCATCATCATCCTATCATTTTCCTCTATCCGTTTCCTTAACTTCTTTGAAATGATGTTACTTGACATAAATCTTATCATGTCGCAACATCATCTCAAAGAGGGGCAAATGTAGACACTAAAAATTATCTAGGTCTTGTTTACACATGAACTTGTATATGTTCCCCTAGGTCCTAGTTTATCCTAGTTCATCTAACCTCATCCCACTTAATCCCATTTATCCCTAGGTCCTAGTTCATCCCATCTTAATCATCTTCCTGATTGATTAAATAAACCCACTTTATTTAATTAATCCCACTTGATCACATTCCAATTAACTAAATAAATCACATTTGTTTAGTTAATAATCCCCCTTCACATGTCTCACATAATTCAAATTTGAATTATTCTCTCACCTTTCGTCTCATTGTGACACATGTCACATGTCTCATCATCCACTTAATAGGCCTTCACATGTCAAACTAATTCAAATTTGAATTAGATTCCCTTTATTCTTCATCGCACACTTGTCATGTGACTACAATCCCTCTTTGAGTGGGAAACCCTAATCCAACCCTAATCGATCTCAACCGTCCATATCCTCCAACATAATTGTCAATCTCAATCGTTCAATCCAATCAGCCATATCCTATAAACCTAGCCTCCTCTAAGCCATTTGCATATAGAATCTTCTTCTAGTATTCTTACTTTGCCGATTTTTCCTCTCAATCTCTCATCCACCTATATTTCATCCATCCATTCATCTATCAATACCTATCCTATCGTTATGTTGCTGAATCAAGCAATCAACATATCAATCTTTGGGTAAAGCTAGAGTGCTTTGGGTGCGGCATTCTCAACCCTATCAATGGATCGTGAGTCGACATTGAGGTTTGCATTCGTTTAGTTTGCATTGGTTATCATATTCCTTCATGTTGATTTTTTATGATTTCAATACCTAATAAATATATAATATGAAAGAGTTTCCTATATAAAATAGACATAATTATGAGAGAGAAAGGGTGGGAGAAAGAGCTAGAGAGAATAAGAATTAGAGAGGGGGAGAGAAAGATGAGAGAGAGAGAGAGCCACTACCCTCATGAAGACTCATGTTTCACTTAGCTCTTGGTGAATGAGGTTCACCAAGAATGAGAGGGGAGGGTAAATCTTAAATTTGATTTCCTCATATCTCTTTGTCAAATGAATAAGCTTTATGTAGCCATAAAGTGGAACAGAGAGAGCAGGAAAGAGGGGCAAAAGGAGAAAGAGAGATAGAGGAAGAGAGAAGGGGAGAGAGAGTGAGAGAAATAAAGAGAAATGGACAAATAGGGAGGGAGACAAAGAGACAGAGAGAGATGGGGAGAGACAAAGATGAGAGAGAGAGAGAGAGAGAGAGAGAGAAGTGAAACCAACATGAATACTTTACATTAAATAATATATTAAATTAAATAACAAACATATATAAATCTTATGTATAAAATATTTAACTAACTATAATATACAATATATAATGTATATAAATAATAAAAATATTAAACATATATAAATATTTAAATTAAAAATTAAATAATGAATATTATAGATTTTATATCATTCTATGTTTATCAGAGAGAGAGAAGGGAGAGACCCTCAAAAGAAGAGAGGGAGGAACAATGAAAGAGGAAGGCAGAGAGGTAGAGAGATAAAGAGGGATAGAGAGATAGAGAGGGAGGGAGGAATCTATAGAACAGGGGAGATGGAGATATAGAGACAAAGGTAGAGAGAGAAGTTAGAAAAAGAGAGAAAATAAAGAAAGATATATATATATATATATATAGAGAGAGAGAGAGAGAGAGAGAGAGAGAGAGAGAGAGAGGATCACCTTAGTTCCTAACTACTTATTATCATGGAAGAAGATAGAAAGGAGAGAGAGGGAGAGAAAGATTGAGAGAGGTAGATAGAGAGGGAGAGAGGCAGAGAGAAACAAGAAAGACAGAAGGGGAGAGAGATAAAGATAGAGGGATAGTGAGAGGGGGAGAGGTAAGTAAAGAGACATGAAGAGAGATATAAAGCGATAGATAGAGAGAGGGAGAGAGGGAGATATAAAGAAATAAAGAGTTAGAGATAATAGAATAGAGACAGAGAGATACAAAGGAAGGGAGAAAGAGTTAGGGAGCAGAGAAGTGGAGAGAAAAAGGGGGAGAGAGATGACTTAGAAATATAGGAAAAGAGAGAAATATATAGAGGAAGAGAGAGTGTGAGAGACACAGGGAGGGTAAGAGAGAAATAGAGAGGGAGATTGATAGAGAGGAATAGAGAAAGAGATATAGAGTAGGAGAGAGATAAGTGATATAGAGGGAAAGAGAGAGAGTGAAAGACATGGAGGGAAGGAGAGGAAAATAGAGAGGGAGAGATAAATATATAAAGGGAGGGATGTTGACAGAGAGGAAAAGAGAGATATTTTTGATGGCCTGTCTACCCATCTTCCACATGTCGGTTTCTATTTTTCCCTTGTAATGTTTAATGTTAAGATTTACTAATTTGTGTTTAATGCCTTGGTGTCAATATTTAGGGTTTTGGGTTCACATTTAGGTAACTTAGATTTGAACTTTAAGGAAGAGGAAGGAGAGGGGAAGAGAGAGAAAGAGGGAGAAATATAGATAGGAAGATCTATAGAGGAGAGATAGGGAGAGGGAGAGGGAGAGGGAGAGAGAGGATTTCATTGTGTGATAGACTTAGGGCTATGGTCAAGCATTCTAATAGAAAACCCTGCATTAAAGATCAGGCTACGATACTTTTATAATGTAAAAAATAGAGCTTGGTATGGGTTGGTCCAGATCATCTAGATCCACTGGAGCCTCATTAAATGGTAATTTTTATGCCAACAATCCAAAGACAACATGTGTCCATTAGGAACTACACTTAAATGCTTCTTAAGGACCTAATAATTCACCTTTAAGACCTCTTTAGGGTACCCATTGTACACTAAAGTGTAGCTATCTCTAACAATAGCAACATCCCATCTCCAAGCTTCATTGATTCATACATGACATGATCAATATAATTGGAAAGAATGCCACTTATTGTTGTGGCTAAAAAATTGACATTTGCAACACTTTGAAAGTCCAGCTAATGGAAATACTACTTTAAACCAACGATTGTTCAAGTATCCCCTCATTTCACCACCATCCCAATAACAAATGATCGATGTTTTCAAACATTTTGTTGGAGTGGACTACCACTATACCAGCCATTCAGAAACATTCATGATGATATTGGTTCATTAAAACAAGATATTGCAGCCCATTGGGAAAGACTTTCAAATAGCTACAAAAGGATACCTGATTTCTACCATCTCAATATCAAACTCAAATGTATAGTGCAACATAGCTTAACATTAAATATGATTTGGGAAAATCAACTCTTCACAATGCCTTGCAATGTTTTGTGAAGATTGGCATTTCTCTCTTCCTTATTATAGCATCTACTTTATCCATCAATGTCTAGAAAGATATAGGATGAAAGAAGGGAAGATAGAGAGGGAGATATAAAGAGAAATAGACAAATAGAGAGGGAGACAAAGAGATATTTATAAAGAAAGATAGAGAGATAGAGAGGTAAATGGAGATAGAGAGGGAGAGATTGATATATGAAGGTAGAGATATAGAGAGATAAAGAGGGAGAGAGAAAGAAAGAGAGATGGTAAGAGACAAAGAGACATATATAAAGATAGAGAGATATAGAGAGATCAAGAGAGAGAGTGAGAGAGGGGTGAAGAGAGAAAGAGAGATAGAGGAAGAAAGAAGGGGATATAGAGATAGAGGGATAGAGAGACGGAAATAGAGACTGAGAGAGATAAATAGAATGGACAGATAGAGAGGGAGACAAAGAGATAGAGAGAGATAAAGATGGAGAGAAAGAGAGATAAAGAGGGAGAGAAAGGAAGAGATATATAGAAATAAATGGGTGCTTAGTATTAAACCACCCCCTGGCTTTTTAAAATATAGCATGCTTATATACATTTTTTATTTGACAAAATACAAATCGAGCTTGATACAGAGATGAAGAGAGAAAGATAGCTAGTGAAAAAGAGAGAGAGAGGGGAGGGGAGGGGTAAAGAGATACAAAGGGATAGAGAGAGGGGGAGATAGAGAGCTAGAGAAAGAGATAAAGAGATAGATAAAGACAAATGGATAGATAGATAAAGATGAAGAGAACTTGAGAGAGAGAGAGAGAGAGAAAGGGAGTTGCCATTTTTTTCGTTGTTTTCCATTTTCTTTCACCTTTTCTAAACTCGTCAATTGTTCTCACGTCGGGGAAAAAAATCATGTCAAAAAAAGTCTTATGTCATTTAAATGTCCCCTGCCAGATACTCTGGGATTTCTATTTTTAGTGTTCAAACGCCACAAACCATGGGGTAAAGATGCTCTAAGTCTTTTTGAAAAACTATTTCATATACTATTCTTTTTTTTAATTAAATATAAAAAATTTGATGTGCTTTAGTCAATGATGTTTTTTTAAGAAACATATGGTTTTGTTATTAAAATTAGGTTTTTGAATGACAATTAATACAATTTAATTAATTTAATTTAGAGTATAGTTACTATTATATGAAGAATTTAGAAACTTGGAAATTACAAGAAATGAAAACATTCATTAATTGGGGTAGTTGATAGGTAAATGCCTTCACCAAAGTTGCCCAAAAGCTTTTTAGTGAGGTCTAGCCGTGCATTAAATGCAACAAATTATCTTCACTTATATATAAAATCAATGAGAACAAATAACTTTATTTTTAGTTATGGAATAAATTTATATTAATCAAATTAGTTATATATATATATAGTAATAGTACTTAGTCAATAATTTATTACTATTATTTTATATATACTTGTTAAATATAAAATAATAGTAATAAATTATTGACTAAGTACTATTACTATATAAATCAAATCAAAATGATTCTAAAATATAGTAATACTAAATTCAAGACAATATTTTTTATTTAGTTAATATGATAACCTAAATTAGAGATTTTTATACTAATTATTTTTACATAAACTAATTATGATTAATTGTAGGATAATCTATTTTACTTTATATAACCTTATATAATCTAAGTAATATATATAGTTAATAATAGAGAGAGAGAGAGAGCATGGCTACATGCATAACCTTCCTATGAATAATTATTTTCAAAATTTACCTTTACCACCCATCACAACTGAAAAAACATTTCCTAAAACACAAAATCATTACCCGTTATGGGATTACAAAACTAAGATAAATTGCATAAACATAGTGACAAAAGTGTTCCATTGTGTGATAGACTTAAGGTTGCGGTATCATTCCAATACTCTTTCAATTTCCGCGTACCCATTGCACACTAAAGTCCGATTGCTATTATTAACTCTTACAAAATTACACATATTTAACCTTTTAAACAAATGAATGAAATATCTATTTCAAAAATTAATTAATTGAAAAAATATAAAATATTTCCGGAAATATACTATTTTATTAAATATTAAAAACTAATAAACCAAAAAAAAAATACGGACATTTAAGACATTTTTGAGACAAGGAATAAATTAATGCTGAAGGTATTCCCAAACAAAGTACACTAGTTATTACCCCGAAGGTCCCCAAGGAATCTCTCTTTTCGTATAGGGATAAGCATAGACGGATTGCAAATTACAGGAAGAAGATAAAGAAGATCCCTCTTTCGTGGTAACGTCTCTGGAAAAAGTAGTCGTTGAGAGGGATTGATGTGACGTTCTCAGGTTATGTGGACTTTCCTTGTAATTCACGGGTTTTGGCCGGATCCATCCAGAACCCTTCCTCCCTGTACAAACCGTTCTGTAAGGATTTTCAATTTGAAAGATGAAGACCTTATTTGGTGGTAACTCTGGGAAAAAATACTAAAGTATTAATTTTGATGAACCCTTCTTATCCGGGAAGTGGAGTGGAATTCACGGAATGTTCTGAGTCAGGTTCTGTCCTCTTTCCTTGTAGGTTCTGCCCTCTTTCGTTTACAGATGACGCTACCTAGGACCCTTCCTCTGTAAACCTTTACTCTATAAAGACTCTTCAATTTGAAAGACAAATACCCATTTCATTGAAACAAAAATCAAGCTGCAGATTGCAAGTTATGGATGAAGAGTTGTCCAATCCACTCCCAAGGTAAGTATCAGCTTGTGAATTCCCAAATTAGCCTATGATTTTGTAAGACAAGATAATTTACTTCTGTTGTCAGTTTTTAATAAACGCAATGAAACTAATTTGCTTTTTAGCAACTGAGATGAGCTTAGCGGAAACTAAAATCCTATTTTTTGTTAGGTACTCATAGGAACATACAATTTGGGCTTTCTTTCTGAGATTCTAGGCATTGACTTCCATGGTTCCACATGGTGCTATGTTGAATTGTTGTTCCAGGTTTGCTACTGGACAGGAGGTTGCAACTTTTTTTGCTTCGTGCGGGATCCTGCACAAGGCTTGGGAAGAGATAAGCAGAGCTTCCATGAATCATGTAGAGACTTTTGTTGTGAACGAGTACGAAGGTGTGGTATATGTGACCTTCCCTTCTCTGTATACAGAAGACTTCGTTGTCAAAGATAGCAAGTATGGAGAGTGCATGATACAGAATGAGAACACAGCCTTCTCTCACTCGCTCAAGGGTAACGACGATCAGCCTGCTCTTGTTCATAAGGGAGCTCTTAGGCTATTCCTCCGTATCCTGGAAAGTTCAGATTTCAACGGCCAGGTAAATATACCCATTATCAGTCTTGTAGAATCTCTGGTTTTTTTTTTTGTTTTTTTTGTTTTTTTAATTAAGTTTTTGGGGGTTTTATTAAGGGGCCCCAGTCCTAAGCAGAACCATAATAACAAGCAACATTTGGAACTATAAGCCTGTATGACCAACCCAAACCAGGTGGAATAGCACAACTGAAGTAAAGAAACATAGCAAGAAGCAAGTATAACAATAAAACTAGACAAGTCAGCAAAAAACCAGCATGGACAGCCCTAACAGGCATAGCTGGACCAAACTGAGCGTAGCAGCGAACCTACAACACTATGGAATACCAAAAAACTAGCACCCAACCACCAACATCGGACACCACAAGGGCCCTGCTTCAAAGGTTCTCCAACGCTCCCCACCGTGCTACACCAGTACCACCCATGACTGAACGCCAGTGGTCATTCACTCTATTTGAAACCCCCTTGCCACAAACAGCCACCGCCTGCACAAGCACTTGCCCAACTGACTCTTCCAGTTCCTCAAATTGTACACCTTTTATTAACTTTGCACCCCTCACCAACCTCTACAAATTTTCATTTTCTAGCTATGGGGGAGAGTCCGCTCACCATCTCCAGCAGGTCCTTGTTATAGGAGACAACAAGATGTGTAATAACCAAATGCAAATCCTGCATGAAATATGTACTTACATCACGATTGAGGGCTAAAATTTCGTCTCTCATGGCCTTGATTTCGAGGGCTGCCATCACATCCTGAGGCTGGAGAAAGCCCTGTTCCTCATTAATGGTCCTTCCAAACAGTCATCTTGCGAATGAATCAATAACTCTTCAATACTCATATGAACCTTAGCAGTCTACCCCACCATCCTCAGTTTTGCCTTAAAATCTGCACGTATTGAAGCTCTAGACTCAGCTAAATAAACCATCACCAACCATCAAGAAGAGTCTACCACTTAGCTTCATTGCTTGTTTTATAACCCATATTCTGTGAACCCCCTGTCAAGAACTTCTCCACAATATCTTGTAAAAAATACCTAGCACCGGCTAGGCCAGGGTTACCTCTGGAGGCACTGTCAAAATCTAGCTTACCCCTCCAATCTAGAGCCTCCCATTTTTCATTTCTACTAGCATTCTTATGGACTATTAACCCTCGAACATGGCTTGTAGAATCTCTGTTATTACATACCAAAAAATATAATTCTCATACCCACTTGCAGTTCCAAATCTAAGTTTCTTTTAGTTGATGTCTATTGTCTGTAGGATAACTGAATGGTTAGAATTTAGACTAACATCCTAGGGTTCTTCAATTCTACACAGATGTATTAGGGCTGGTACACATCCATAATTTTTTTTTCATGGAATATAAAGATTTATGCTAAGAAACTTTTTAACAAAACTTGCCAGGTATTCTACAATCACCTATAAAACCACTGGACTTGTTTTATGGAATTGTTTACTTTATCCTCAAGAAAATTTCTCTCCACAAACTATTGACCTTATCTTTGACCAACGTTAGAGCCATAGAAGAAAAGGTTCTAGATGATATTTATTATTTATCATCACTCCCTCACATTCAAGAAATCTGTTACTCGAGAATTGAAACTCATGTCCTATGAAAGCAGAGATCCCAAGAAGCACTTAGCATCCTGAAAAACACTAATGATAGACACTGATGATATATGTCATGTTGCTCCAAACTCTACACAAAGCTTTATGATTATGAATGATATTTCACAATTATCCATACCTGTCTTAGTGGTCAATTTTTTTTACTTTTGTTTGCCATGCTTAAAATTTTTGCAATTACAAGTTTTGTATGTTTATAAAGCAATTTCCCCATATGATAAAAAAGAAAGAATTGGTCTCTAATTACAACTGGAATTGGAAATCAATCATTGGTGTTCTTAAATCCCATATAACCCAGCTTAATTGTTTGTCCCAGATGAGCAGTTTTATGAGCTTAAAAAGAGAACAAGCCATTGTGTTTGTGGGTCATTCCCTGGGAGGTGCTGTGGCAACCTTGGCAACGATCTGGTTTCTGGGAAAGAGGATCAGACAAATATCTCCTTTTTGCATTACATTTGGTTCTCCTCTTGTGGGAGATGCTAGACTTGGGGAAGCGATTGGCCGAGAAGATTGGTCAGGATTTTTTTTTAATGTGGTCTCCAAGTATGATATTGTTCCTCGGATGCTTCTTGCACCGTCCGAATCAATTGCCCAGCCTTTGACTGTAATTTTGCCTCACTGGGGGAGCATAATGGGCAAAGCTTCCATGGTAGTATCACATCCGCCTGATCAAGAGGCCTGCAAAACTCTTCTTAAAAATGTCCTGCAACACATATCTACAATAGCAAGCAATTACACTGAAGAATCTGGTCTTAGAAGCATGTATAGACCCTTTGGTACTTATATGTTCTGTTCAACCCATGGCGCCGTTTGTATTGGAGACCCTGAAGCTGTCTTGAAGATGCTGCATTTTACAATGCAGTGCAACGAAGGAAAGACTTTTGATGAAATTGCAGATGTCTGTATCGCGGAGCACACTGATTATGGCAACATGCTGGAGTATATCACTGAACACCTACTTAACACAATCACAATGGGAATCGCAAATCCCATTTCAGACTCTTCCTATGAGATGGGGATAGCACTGCAATTGGAAGCAATGGGTATTGGGGCCCAGGTAATCTCATTATTTCTACTTATTTTGTGTATAGATCATAGTCACATTACGCAGGCTCTGCAAAACATACATACAATTTTCAAAACCTGAATTAAATATATTTATTAATTTTTAACAATATGTAAGGTAAATGGAGAGGAATTCCCTTGTGGACAGCTCAAAGGAGGTGGGTCTCATATACCAAATTGCTGTCTGGATTGGCCATGACTTAGAAAACAACCTTGGCCTTTTAAACCTTGGTCTCATAAGCGCAAGGTTATTGTTGTTTTGCTGAGTCTTGCCAGAGTTTAGACTGGCAGTCTTTCTGTGTTTTTGTGAGATTTTTTCTTGTGTGCAAATTTTTTGGAGTAAATTATGTAAGTATTTTTGGATCACACCCTGTAATCCATCATTACGATGATAAAAGTGAAGATTGCAGAAACTAACCCAGCCTTTATAATGTACAAGCTGTCCAGAAAGTGGGGTTTATGTCTCAGGGAGTGTGGGGTAAAGGTAGTTATAACTTATAATAATAAAGTAAAGAGAAAAGAAGAGGATAAAATAATAGAAGAGAAAGATTGAAAATGAAAATCAAGTTTAATTATAAATAATAAGATTTTTACTAAGAAGAGAAGTTAATTATAGACAATAATACTAAATAATGATAATCAGGTTAATAATAATAGTAATATTAATAATAATAAAAACCAGGGGGGAATGAGAGAAAAAAGGGGTGGGGGATGGAAGGACACGTGACAACAAAGGGAATCATGAAGAATCTGGAACCTCTGGATCTGGGTTTCATTAGGGAGTGAGTGATAGGATGCCACACATTGAACTCTGTAAAGTTTAATTATGCAGAGCACATGAACTGTGAGTATTTTATTAGCATGTTTTTCCGTGTTAGAATTCTGATAAGGCTGACTAGAGAGAGCAGAGAAAATACTAACATGAATGGATATGCACCATGGACTATTGAGATATGGTGGAGCTTCCTTTCCGCAACGTTTGCAGGGGTGGTGGTTTGAGATTTTACCCTTTATTTTAAAGGTAACTTGGCTTTGGCCAGAACCTGCTTACCAACCACCTCTCCTCCAAACCATTCTTTTGAGTTTGGGAACTTAATAACTGTGTGATCACATCAAGAACTCAGAAATAGAATCAAAGGAATATGCCACACACGGATCAACAGCTTGTAATTAAGACTCAACCTCTTGCAGACCTCTTTTAAATTGCATTTTATTAGTTGTTGTCATTTGCCTTTAATTTGGCTAGATTTTGTAGCTGCTTAGTTTTCAGCACTTTTGTAGCTGCTTGGTTTTCAGCACTTCTCTGGCTCAGGTTTGTCTCCTTTGTTTGGACACTTACATTGGTGACTTTTGATTTTTAAGCAGAAAGATCATGCGTCTCTTGCCCTCAAAAAGGTGGATGGGAAGAAAGGCACTATTGAGATGAAAATTGAAGAACTAAATGCCACGTTGAGCAAGAACCAAAGTGCTATGGCAGAGTTGGAATGGTATAAAGGGCTCTGTAAGGTCAAAGGCATTGGCTATTATGATTATTTTAAACATCAAAACGATCAGAAGAATTTGAGAATAGAAATGTTTCGAATATCTCTTGGAACATTCTGGGATTCGATTGTTGATATGGTGGAGAAGCATAAATTGCCCATTGACATCCAATTCCAAAATAAATGGATCAATGCTGGCACTGCATACAGAAGACTTGTGGAGCCTCTGGACATTGCAGACTACTATGGCAAACAGAAGGGTAATGACAGCTACCTTTCACAGGGGGTTAGACCACACCGTCACATAGTCCTGGAAAAATGGATGAAAGAAAAAGAACAAACTCGCATTGGAAGAGATCAGAAGCCTCGTACAAAGTTTGCATCCTTGACTCAGGACTCTTGTTTTTGGGCTCACGTAGAAGAGGCTTGTAAAGCCCTAAGGAATCTCCAACAAGAACAAAAGCAACATGAGGTCATGAATACCCAACTAAAAGAAAGCCTTGAAAATTTTGAAGATTATGTGTGGAGCATGATCAAAGATCGCAGTATTTCTGTTGAGGTGTTCTTGGAGCAGAGTAGCTTCATGCTATGGTGGCAACAATACAGGCATCTTCAACTTCAATCTGAACAGTGGAAGTCAAGCTCTTCTTTGTTGAAGTTCATGGAAGATGAGAATTGGAAGCTGGAAATTTAGAAGAAATGACATTTTCCAACTGTGACCAAGATACTTGTATGGTTTCTAATTTTAATGCTTTCTTCGTGATTAGTTTTCGACTTTCATGTTTACCCAGATCCCACTACTCTTTATTGTATAAGGTTAGAAACATGTATATGACACCATTAGCTATAGTGATTGTAGAAAGTTAGAAACCAAGTCTAGTACGCCATTAGCTATAGTGACTTATGATAATCATTTTGCAGTTTGTCAAAAACACGTATGCTTTGCAAACTGTTTTGTTTGATGTTTAGAAGGTTTGTAATGAAGGTTTTCAAATATTTTCCTGTGCTAACAATCTTGTGTATTTACTTAATTTTATGACAATCTGATGTGTATTTACTTAAGTTAATTTTTATATGAAAAATTATATTTGAAGTTGTGTCTTGAATTTTACAAAATACAATAATACACCAATTTTTAATGCATTGTCAGGGGAGTATCTTGGCATTAAATAATTTCAAACTAATTAGCATTTAAACGCCTCTTTAGTTTTAGTCTTTTAGACGTTTTCATATTGCTTTGGACTGAAACCTAAATAAATTGATTCGAATATTTACTTAAATTACAGGTTTTTATTTGCATTGTTGTACATGGCAAAGTCTACTATAAAAAAGATTTTAGTTTTTTCAATACATTGCATATTGCTCGGTAAATTATATACGTTGCTTTTATATCCACAAATAATCTGCGTGTACCATTACTTTATATTGATTGGCTTTTATCTTGTAGTTGTGTCTACTAAAGACTACTTATGGTATAATAAATTATAATACATATGGGCACTTGAATGTCCAAATGCATTAATAACAAGAAAATGTAATATAAATAAAAAAGAGGTTTTAAAATTGAAATATGCAGATTTATCTTAAAGAAAAAAAAATAAAGATACAATAGATCAATAATCAGTTCTTGGACAGCAGAGTCCAATCAAAGCCATGAGTAGGTCACATACATAACATAGAACCATCGACTATAAATCCAGAACATATTACATTTTGATGCTCAGAACAATGTTCCAGGTGGGCTCCTTGTCATTCTTATAAATGAGACTGTTTACTATACTGCTCATTCTTCAATTGCAGGAAGTTTGCCTTGTTGATCTGACCTTCATTGTGAAGTCTCTCCAAGAGTGGATAAAACTTTGACATCATTGATTAGTTGTCAACTTTTTGTGCTAGATATTTATGGTCCTTGGATAATTCAGCGAGTTGAGTTTGCAGTGATTCCAGTTGGTTCTTCAGATCAGCATTGCTTTTGAGGGTATCCCGCAGCACCCTGGTAAGATTGGCCATCTGCAAAAGGATGATGATGAAGAGACCATGCAAAACAACGTCCCAAGGTGGAAGAGATTTTGAAAAAAATGCATTACATCTTAAGTGCCATATATATTTCAGAATGCCTTGTGTAAAACAGAGATGATGTTATGGGAGCATTGGATCCGAGTAAAGCTGTTTAACACTTGATGATGCAGTTAAAGACAACAGGGAGGGAGGAAAGCACGACTTGCTAGATTTGTTGAGCTTGCTTGCAGACTCAAAAGGCATGCTTGATTGTTTCTTTCCTCAGGCAGAAGGGGCACTTGACCAACTGAGAGTGAAGGAAGTGCAGACATTCTCCCGCAAAGATCTTGTAACGAAGGATCTTCCCAGGAATTGTGCTTGAGCATGTACTTTAGATTTCCCAATGGAGTGGCTCAGTTTGCACCACTTGGAGGCACATGAGCATCTGGCTCAGATTTGCAAATGGAGTGGCTCAGCTTGTATCACTTGAAGACAGGCATACTGGTTTATCACTTGATGTTAAGTCTCATCTGGATGCAGATTGGGAAGAAGCCTGTTGAAGATGGCTTTAAGGGGGGAGAAGCTAATCTTGCAACTAGCGACCCATCTCCAATTTTTGTAAAAATTGCACGAAAGAGGTGAAGTCACATAAATCTCTGAACTCATGAATACCCTTTATGAACAGCGGTTTGCTGCAGAGTTGTTTGTAGAGAGCAAGGAGGAGATCATCTACTCGCACAAGTCTGTTTCACCAAATGGAGGTAGAAAAACTTAGCTTATGTCCCATGAATAGGTCAGGCCATTCCAAGAAGGGGGGAACTAATTGCCAAGCCTTCCATATGCTGTTGAACTGAATTGAATCATGGGGTGTGAAGTGTTGTGCCATAATAATCTTGTCTTTCCATCCTACTAACTCCCAAGACCCTTTAGCTTTGGCAGTGAGGTGTCTATGCCTGACGAGTGATTTCCATGGGGATAAACTGTGCATAGCTCTTACAATCCTCTTATCTACCAGACGAGTGCCTTGAGTGAAGGATCTGTGATTCTTGGTTCTCCTTTTCCCATAGGCTGAATTTAATGAAGCCATGAGTACACATGCCACCCTCTCTTCTGACCCCCCATTTAGTCCAAAGGAATCCTCTGATCTTTCGAGTGAGTTTCTTGTAATAGGCTTTTGAAGGGAGTCAACATGAAGAGACGTATACATGGCTGGCCATGAGAATCTTGTTAGCAACTTAGATATGCCTGACCATTGAGGCGAATCGATGGGTCTAAGATATCAACTTGGATTTCAACTTATTCAGTTACCATTTCCACATCTCAGACAGGGAAACTCCAATGCCAAAGGGTAATACCAGATAGCTTGCCATGCTTGACATGTTTCCGTTGGGGGGGATCTAGAGAGGAGGGTGTTATCCATATTTTGTTATAGGTTGATCTGCAATGTTTTAAAAGGAAAAGTAGTACACTTATCACCTGAGAACATTTAAAAGTAGAGTGGATATGGACATGATCAAAGTAGAGGAATTCATAGAGATAATATGAGGGAACAAAACTTTATATTGACTCCTTTATTGATATTATGTATCACAATGTGTTTTTTTAAAATTTGAATTTTATTTTTTTTCTTTTATGCTCTATATTGTAGTATTTATTAGTGGAAAAAACAAAAAAAAAGAGCTTTGAAAGCAATGAGGACCTTTCATTTTTTTTGTTTTGATGAAAAGCATTTGGAGATAACAGACAAGATGAAAGAAAGCAAGGTATGCTAAAATGCTTCTTACGCCAATCTAATGAAGAGAGTATTGTGAAATTTTTAATCCTTACAGTAGCAAAGAAGAATATATACAACATAAAACATAAAATCAGAAATAAACAAATAATACCACAACCCTAGATATTCGTGGGAAAAACCCTTTCCGGAGAAAAACCCCTCTTTCCAAAAGCCTGCGCAATGTATTACAAATCCAAAACAAGATTACATACACTTGTAGAGCGAGTTTCTTACATGTGTACAACATTTAATTCTTGAAGCAATTCGGGCAGCATAATGGTGCTTGCAAACTCAACCATACAAACTACTCCTCGGGCCTCCAATTTGTAGATTTTCGGCAAACATGAAACCATTTGTGGTTTACCAAACCATGTGCCAAACCTCATGAGGTGTAGTGCTCAAGATAGGCAAGATTTCAGTCCAAAATTAGGCTCTCACGTCCAAAGTAAATTCTCCTATTTTTGACCTTTACTATTGTCATAGAATCTGTCATTACATGTTTAAAAATAGCCTTTCCATAATATACCATTAAGTGGGCATCTTTTGACAATCAATATACCAATTTTCAAGACACCTACATGTGACAAAAGTGCCAACTTAAAAACAAATGCCCATTTTTTATGGAGCACATGTATTAAATAGTGCTGAAAAATATTAAAAAAAACTTAGAGAATTGACAAGATTGAGACATCTTAATTCCCAACACAAAAAATCTACAATAAGAGCCTTTCTTTCTTTTTTTCCTTTATTGATAAAAGTTTCTGGAGACAACCAAGGGAACCTGAGCCCTGGCTCAAAGACAAGACCTACTGCCCAAACTCATGTCAAATTTGCCAGTTCTTCTTGTGTTCATAGGACTATGTTGTCGATCTTTGGATAGCTATTTTTTTTTATGAACGTTAAAAAAGTTTTGGCCGTCCCTGCACAATAGGGGAACGTCAACACTCAAAGAGAAGACCTGCCCAAATTCATGTCAACTTCACCGCTTCTCTTTGTCCGGGCCTATTTTGTTGATCTATTGATAACTAATTTCTTTTATAAACGTCAAAAGAGTTTTGGTTTTACGCAAATGAGTTTTCTTAATATGAAGTGTTGGCTCTAAGTTTCTAATACTTTCCACGAGCTTGCTTGCCTTACTAATTTAGCTTCAATTCATGATATTTGGTTACCTAAACAATTATGCACACGAAATGCACCATGCATAATTGTGCCCATGGATGGTTAAACGTAATAAGGAAATAGACTTCCATTTATAAAATAGCCCCATTTATAAGATGATAATCTCCATGTTACAATATATTATCTTTTTATAGCCCTTAATTTTTTAATTAATTAGACTAGAAAATCATCTTCTAATGTTTTGTTTGTTTGTTTTTTTGGCAAATGTGTAGAAGACAATAAAATCCATGTCATATATAACTATAGTTAAGTTTTTTAAATAAATAAAGAGGAGTGAGCTTTTGTCTTTGAGTAATTGAAGGGTTCTCAAAATGTAAGGATTAGAACCTAGGCCTTGCCTAAGAACTCCCTTGGAATGGGGAAAATTGCATACCTAACATTTTCTCCCTTTGTTTTGGGCTCGCTTTAATTTGTTTGTTCCAAGTACAATTTCTAATGTATAAGTGACATATTTCTACGTAAAAGTTGTCAATTAACTAAAGCTTTGATTGAACTTGACTCCATTCATTTTAAGGATTTGGATTCAATTTGGTTATATTCCATTCCTTGACCCAGGTCATTTCTATAAGTGTGGATCTAACTTGGTTGAGATATGCAATCATGGTTTTGACCCTAGAACTTTTAAATTCAAATTTTAAAATGGGCTAAAGCCAATTCCCTTCCTATTAGTAGTTACTTATTGACTTAAACATAAAATGTGTGATTTGCACTCTAAGGTGTTGTATAAAAGGGCAAACCCTAATTCACTATTAGCTATTCAAGATCCATCAAGCATCTTTGAGTCCCATCATTGCATTATCACTTAGACGACAACATAACACATAATTGCATCATTAGCTAGCATCAACATCATAGCAACAAACTATGCATATTGCATGGTTGCTTGACATGTTTTCAATTCTTGTTCATATTGTTAAATTAGATCAAGTAATTTTAAATTAGATCAAATAGTTTGACTAAGGAGAATAACCTTGCATAGAAAACTCTTAATATCTATAGATATTGCAAAGTTATTGATATTGATAAAAACAGGTTTTTGAAAGGGCTTGGGCTCTTTTAGAAAGAAACAACCAAAAGACAGACAAAACGCGTACCATGAGATATGGGACAAAAAACAACACAAAACAACAAGCTTGTTGAACACAAGACAAAACAAACTACAAAACCACTGTAGATAGGTTGTTGTAGCAAAGAAGCGAGGGGTCAACAAGCTACACAATTCTAGACCCCAACCTTGTCTGTTGCACACTCTTAGCCTGGGTATGAAAAATAGATACTGAATTGGGGAGATCTTTTTCCGTCTTTGGATGATGGTTCAAGACACACCATTATCAAAATCTTTAGATTGAGGAGAAAGAAGAGGGGAATCCTTGAAAGTCGCCATAACCCTAAACCCCTCCCTCAAAGAGGAAGAAAGGAAGTTTGAAGAATTAGGGAGCCGCACAGCCTCTGAAGGTCAAGAAAGCACAAGGGACCCCCCACAAACTGCTCGGGAGCAGAATGGATAGACAGAAACTTTGGGGCTGCATCAAACCTAGTGGGAGCAACCATCAAAGGAGCCACATGATCCACATCATTTGATGCATGAGGAATTGAACTCAAAGGCGTGTCGTCCCGTGAGTTAGAAGCTATAGAAGCATCAACAGTCAAGTGGCCAAGAAGAGCATTCCACCACCACAAAGTTGAACCCACATTCTTGCAATGAGAGTGAGAACAAATCAAAGCTAGATGACCAGTAGTAAAACATCTTCTACACTGAAAAGGAATACCCTCATAATCAAGCGACCGTGTCCATGGCCTATTCTCCACCATCAAAATATCCATAGGGAGTGTCTAGGAGGTGTCAACGTGGACCAGAAGGCGAGCAAAAGTAGTGTGACCAAGGTTTGTAGTGATAGAAACAATCATTTAAAATCGTCCAATAGCATTATTGATGGCCTCAAAGCATGAGACCTCCTAGAATTGGAGTGAAAGATTGGGCAGTCTAACCCAAAACGACATAATGTTTAATAGTTCTATGAGAGGGTTGAAGGATGAAAACCACGACTTGAGTGAGAGGGAGTGTTCACCCCACATCTAAGACCAACCCTCCAACACTATAACCCTATCTTCTGCTAATTGAGACACCACTATAAAGAAGCCCCTTGCACAAGGGAATAGTTCAATTTTGTCTTCCATAAGGGGCCTCCATGACTCAAAAACCCACCGATGCAAATTAGGGAGGGAAGGCCACAACCAGTTGAATATGTCAATCAAGCTACAATGAGCATAATGAGCCTCATTTTTATCACATCATGCCCACAGACCACCATGCGGAAGTTTGAGAGTAGGCCAGTGTTTATCAATGCCACATTGGGGGGGCAAGTAGACCTCTTCCCAACCATGGCCGCATAAGATAGGTTGCGACCTGGTCCTTCCATGGATGCAATGGGCACACCATGACCTTCATTCACTCCAGTCACAAGACCAGAGCCTGTAAGCACCAAAATCACGCACAACCTCCACGAGGACCCCTATGATGATTCATAATCCTTGTCACATACATGTAAGCATAAAATAACATCCTCTAAGCAGCAATTCTCTTGGTGACGTGTCTTTTCTTCCTCATTGTGTTGTTTCCCCTTTGTCGATTTCTCTCCCTTTGCTTTCGACCTTTTTCGACACTGTCAATTTGCATTTCCTGTGTTTGTGACCCTGTTCCTAAGCCTTGTATGCATCTTGGAGGTGAGTTTTCACCTTAGTGTTTTTCATTCACTCCACCCCCTAGAGGCCTTCTAGAGGTCCTCCCTAGCCATCTCCCGCTTTGGGTTTTCAGTTTAACTCAACCAATCCAAATCTCCCCTAAGAGATCCTACTTTTGCAAGTGGAGAGTTGGATTTTTCACACATGACCGACCTATTTCCGGAGGCAGATCCCCTCCTTTTCACCTCCTCTTCCATCTCCCATCATGCACTTCAATCCAGGTGTCCTCTAAGGGTCGCCCCCAGGCGACCCTAACTGGTGAAAGGGGCGACCCTGTCATGTTTTTAGCCGCAAAAAAACTCAAGTTTCTAACTTGAAAAAACTCTGTTTTCGCCAATTTTTCTTTTTGTTTGCATGGTTTTTCATGCCAAATATAGAGTTAACTATTTCATGAACCTACACATGCATAATTAGCTCTATTTCATCTTTAATTAACAACTCATGCATTCTCACGCATTCCCATGCACTCCTTCTTCACTTCTTCTTGAGTGATAAGTTTTTACTGGGTAGATCACTCCAATTTTAGCCCAGATCACTCTTGAATCCTCCAAGTTAACTCTCCAATCAAATTGAGTTAACTCTTCTTTTTCTTCACCTCTCATCCCTTCTCCCAACCTATAAATACCCCCCTCCCTTAAGCACAAAGAGAGGCAATTTCATTTGTGCACACAACTTTTGCAAGTTATTGCTCTCCAAATCAAGCATTTTCATGCTCATACATGACATATAAGCCTTTTGCTTTCATTTGTTATCTCACTTAGCTTTTCTAAAAGATCATTTGCGTCCATACGCTGCTCATATCAAGCCACAATGTTCATCAAAGCTCTCATTGAGCTCTCTTTGCAAAGCTTCAAAGCTTCTTTTGCTTCCATTTTCATCTTGTTGCCAAGAGGATCACCCCGCTGCTACAAGAGGATTCGAGGTTGCCATTTCAAGGATCTCTGAGGGTAGTGGAGGCTCATGCGTCTCCAGGTTCCTTTATGCTTTCTTTTTATTTCATAGTAATTAGATAATCAAAACTTTGCTCTTGGATAAGTAAAATACATGTTTTCTTTTGCTTGATAGGCTAAGTAGATTTGCATGGTTAAATTAGTTTCTCTTTCCAAGTTCATAGATTAAAAGCAATTTCCTTTCTTAGATTAATTGATCCATCTATTCAGAAAACAAACAAAAACATAGATTACAGTTCATTAGATAACTTCATCATAGTTTGCATACATTTTCTAATTCCTAGATTAAAAAAAAGCACTTTTTATTTCTAAAAACATAAAAAAGCACAAAAAGAAGTTTTGCATTCATTTAGGCTTGCATTCATAAAACCCAAAAAGAACAAAAACATTAGCAACATCGAGATCTTGCAAACCCTTGATTCCATCACAAGGTCAACTACAGTCAAACATTGATCAAAACCCTCGATTTCATCACAAGGTCAAACAAAGTCAATGCATAGTCAAACCTTAGGTCACACAAACCCTAAGTCAAACCCTAGGTCAAGTCAAGGTTAGCTCACAATCACCTATCTCTTGTCTCGGCTCACGAATGTGCCCTGGATTGAGAGGTGAGTGGATGAGGGCAATCCTCAACGAGAGAGGAAATCCACCCAAGACTGCAACAAGACCCACTAGTCATTCAACAACAAGAAGCACTTAGACAACTCCTAGTACAACAAGCATTCATCCAATAGTTTGAAAGACAACGCCAACTTGAACAAAGCATCAACGAGAACAATAGCTTACCCATGCAACGGCGGAATATCAGAAACCCTGACAGGAGAACGGTGACTAGTGACCCTTCGGGTCATATAGTTATATTTACAACCACGGTCACAGAACACTGTATCTACACAAGCGCACAACACAGGCCCCAGGACATGCCGACCCCTCTCTGTGAAGTTTAGCTCTCCAACGACCCAGACCACCCCCATGTCTCACCTCCTCTCGACTGGCTACTTCCACGAGAGCGAGAGTGACATGGCGGTTTGCCCTGTGGCAAGGAGGGAAGGCTCTGTGTGCGTGCCAAAACTGACTCGACAACCCCAGGCCATTGACTCGCGATTTTGAGCGTACAAAGCCTGCATCACCTTCGCTTGATACAAACATACTTTGAATGCAAACAAAGACATGGAATTTATCTTGGAAACCTTGGTTTGGAGAAAGCCATATTGAAAGAATCAATTGATCATTTATAGATACCATAAAGTTACAAACAAGTTTTTGAATGTTAATAGTGTGCAAGTCATTTCTACAAAGAAAGGTCATTTTTGTAGATCCAAGGTTGAATTTGCATGTGTGGAGATCATTTTTTTAGCCAAAGAATTAAACTAGAATAAAGAACATATCATCTCACAGTCTATTACAGTAGTACAGTTCTGGATTTGATCATAGAGCATCATTTTGGATCATTGAGCATAGTCTACAAGTCACACATGAAGTTAAGTTCTTATTCCTTCTTTGTCATTTTCAAAAGTGTGCTTATCTTTAAGTTACCATCTCAACTCATATATTATCGTTATTTGATTTATTGCTTTATCCCTAAAAATTTATGTATGGTGTGTTTTAATCCCTCACATCAAGCTATATTGACCAATTAACTTAACACAATAGACTAGAGATATTGTTTTCTAGCTATTACATACCTCTAGAATGTAAAGAAATGTCATATGTAGAATATAAAATAAATTCAATAATCATTAGCATTGACTATCTTAAGAAAGATATAACCAATATTAAAGCTTAATTTATCCATTATCTTTATTCACACAAGGACTGTGCGAGGGAAATAAAGTGCTACCTTATGTCCATACAATGATCTAGATCCAATTGAAATGATCAAACACAATCAACAATGAATTGGATCTAGGAAAAAACCAAGTAACTAATACAATTGAAGGAAAACAAGATGCTTATTTATTTTTTGACATGGCATTAGTTTAAATTTGTCATTGACTACTTGATGCACTATGATACATGATCAAAATTAGGTATCAAAATATGGACCAAAGGTCAGAAGGATGTGACACAACTTTGCTAAGATATATACTATTGTGGACAAGGACATGTGTGAACTCATCCTAGACATGGTTGCACCGTGTGGATTAATTTGTGTGATGCAACTTGGTCTTCTACTAATGTGGCCTTTTAAATTTGCTTCCCTTTGCTTTTGACCTAATTTTGAATAAGATTGTGCTTAAAAGGATAGTGGATTTTGCTTCAAGATGAGAGGAGGAATCCTAAGATTGTCTTGGTACTAGTCAAGCCCCTAAAGATTAACATGTTTCCATAGACATGTGATGCATGCAATGTATATGCCAATCTAGTAGACTAGGAGATACAATGCCTAAATTCTAAATCCACTTTGGATGTTTTGGAATTGAATATTTTTTAGATTATTATTGCTACATGATGGCTCTAATTATCTAGGAGATATCTACAAATCTGTGTCCGTAGTTGCTCAATTCAAAGTTTTTGGCCTGTGACCCGATGAGATAATGACTAGTTTCTAGAAGGATGGACTTTGGAGCATGTGGTTTGAAATTTAAAGGAGGCGAAGTGGGTTGTGCCACATGACCTAGTTTAGAGTGTTAGATGGCCTAGGAATGTGAACCAACCTAGATCAAGGTAGTTTGTAAGAGTATTTAGCTGATGGGTTCTAGGTAGGAGTCAATTTGTTTGCCAACAAGTCAAATTGAGCACTATGATTATGTATTTTCAACATGTGTTGAAAGTGGCACTATACAAGTGCAAGGTATGCACTTTTATCCCTTACAGTTTGCCTTGACTTGTGTGCATATGAATTTACATAATCATGCTTGTTAAAGTAAATATATAGCAAAAATTAAACAAACATGAAATGATATTGTGGCATATCTTCAAATGATGCTTTGATATCTTCGTATACCTATAAAAACATGTCATCCTTTGTACCTACACAAATAAATAACTATTCTAAATCAAGTGTTAGTGCTAAAAATCCATGTCATTCATAACATACAACAGGTGTGAAGCACAACTGTACCATAATGTTAAAGTTGGAGCAATGTGCTCTGAGACATAAGGTGATGTGGAGTTGGAACCATTGTGTCCCTGGGAAAGTATATGTGTGATAAAAGTAAACTAGTGTAAATGACACATAGGTGATGTGGAGTTGGAACTAGCATGGTGCCCACAAAATATGTGCATTGTAATACATGTAAAAGGGATCACGACACATAAGATGATGTGATGTTTGAACCAATGTGTCCCCCACAAAGTTATGCTTGACTACCTTGTGAAATTGGTGTAAATGGGATCTTGAAACATAAGGCAATGTGGAGTTGGACCTAGTGTGGTCCCTACACAATATGCACATGACACCATGTAATGATATCAATCGCATCAGACAATGTTGAGTTGGAGTCAATATGCACTCCACCAAGTATGTACATGACACCATGTAAAACTAGTGTTAATAGGATCATGATCCATAAGGCAGTGTTGTTGGGAAAGGTGTGTTGTACACCTTGCATAATATTTTTTATTAAGATAAGTAGCAAACCAAGGTGTTGATCCCTTTACACAAAGGCCCCTAGGGCAGAGCAAAACAAGTCACAAACATGCCAGAAACAACACAAAGACAACAAAAAAACAACTAGGTAGTTGCAAACCAAAACAAGGGATCTAAACAACACCAGATCCCGAGGGCATAAATCTAACTCCCTTAACCCTTAGTTGCGAAGCAGCGACAAATTTGGGGAGTCCTTTCTTCTTTCTCTGAACAACTATCTAGGAAAACTCTAAGTCTAAATCCTCAGAGTGAAGTGAGAGGAGGGGGCCCTCAACAGACACCACAACCAAAGAGAATTCATGTGCTAAGTCAGAAGTTGGCATCACAGAAGATGAAGTAGTGACCGACAATGTAGTAATCCAACTCGTGGCGGACGGGTCCAATAAGGGAGTCAAAGGCCCAATAGAGGCGGCCAGAGACGACAAGGGTTAGGCAAACCCGACATGATCAGCAACAACAGTCCTATTCGCCATAGGCTCCACAAGGGGAGCAGGCAACAAAGATTCATGTTAATAATGTAAAATAAATATTTAGTTGTGGTGCATCTAGAGATGCGGATACCACATGGGATAGGCATTCTTGGGGACACTTGTATGTTGTATAGGACATTGGTTAAATATTTAATGTGGGAGTTTCTTAGGACAAAATAGTTGGGGGTCATGGTTTAGTGACCTCATGGTTTATGGTTAATGTAATAACACTTAGTGGTTTTGTGCAAGCTTGTTCTATAAAAGTAAGCACATGAGTAGTTGTTGGGTTTGGTTGGATTCGGAACCTCTTGTAGGTTGCATATGTGATTACAAGAATCATGGATTAGGGTATGTGGCTACATGGTTCTCATTTGCTTGTTTACATGGAGGAGTGCAACTGAGTTGCTTGATGCTTGAGAGGCCTTAATGGAAACTCTGCAAGTGTATTTTAATCTTATTCTTGAGATAATACATTGAGTTGTGTGGATGCTTTTAGAGGTTGGGTTTTTTTCTCAAAAGGGTTTTCTTAGCGTACATATGGTGTTATCTTGTGGGTATGCTTTGCTATTCTTTTGCATTGTGGATTCTGAATACTTGTTTTCATTATCTCTCATAGGTTATGTGGAATTAGTAAATTTTTCCTGTGTTTTCTTTTCATTTGGTATCAAAGCCTAGTTTTTCAGGTTGCAGGAGACATCTTCTTGATATTGTTAACCCTTTGTTCGAGTGGAAGCTATGCATAGTTGAATCCATTGTTTTGTAGGAAAAGAATTGAAGACATTTCAAGGTTTTAGATTTGTTTGTAGATTTGGGGTGTTTCAGATTTGGGTTTTTTTTGTTGATTTAGCAAATATTTTTATGGGTTTTTATTTTGTGAGGGTTTTGGAGAAGTTTTGTAGATGGCTTGTTGGGCCAAAACAGACCTCACCATTAGATCTAGAAGGCCCAAAAACCTATAAATCATTATAAAACTTGATAGAATTTGGAGTTGTAGATTTGGCCATTTTTCAGGGTTTGATAGAAATTTGGGCCATATCTGTTCATACAACCATACAGATTCATATAGAATTGTAATGTCCCTTTTGGAATATACCTGATTTCTTTGCCTTAAACAATAATATTTACTTCAAAATGATAATAACTTTATCAAACATTAGAAATTCAAGATAATAATCAAATCAATAAATCATAACACAATCCTCAAAATTAATCAAAACGTGAATTTTTTGGAAATTAACTTGCCAAGAGCATGAAAGGGTCCCCGTACCTTCCAACTCCTAGCCCTAAAGCATGAAAGGGTTTCGTCCTTCTAACTCCTAGCCCCAGAGAATGAAAGGGTTACATCCTTCCAACTACTTGCAAGACACTTCCTCAAATTCAAAACTGATTGTTTGATGAATTTTCTTGATTAATGCTGATTGATATTTCTTGATGGATTGACAAGTTAATGTTTGAATGGAGTTCAATAATTTATGCTTGAATGGGTAATTTCTCTTTGCTGTTGTAATTAATATTCGTATTGTTGATTGCTTTAATTCTCCTTTGTTGATCTTTCCTTTAAATGAATAACATTTGTTCATTCACTCTTCAACTTAGACTTGAATGAGACTTGATTGATTATGTTTTTCCTTGCTTGCCTAATTCTTCTTCGTTGATCTCCCTTTTATATTTTACATTTTCAAGAGACATGATTTCTCATAAGGCTATGACCTTTCCTAATGAAATCTTTATTTAAGCCCCACTTTGTTGTATAATACTAATTATAAGGGGAGCGCTCCTTAATGTCTTGTGATTCCCTTGATTCTATTTTAATTTGTTACCCCTTTGTCTTCTAGTGCCCATGGTTACTGTTTTGTCTTATTATGGCTGAGGCACCTTTGGATTCTTTTGTTTAAGAATTATTCCTTTTCCTTGGTGGGGGCATGACAAGGATCTACATAGTCACTAGATCTACTAGTTCGCAACATATTCTACCGAATATTCCTCCTGCATCATCATTAGGTACGACATAAAAAAATTGAACAATTTTATTTGTCTGCGGGTACATTTTGGCATCAATATCATATAGTCTTATATGAGTGTGTATAGGCATGGGACCCATTGATGTCATCTCCTACGTAGGCAGGGTGCAACCCTAGTCATATTGACGACCAATTGCAACGGTTTGGGTCTTAGTCCCCATAGAGTGTTGTTCAAATAGCCCTTAGTCCCACAGGGAGTGGGTGGCCCCAACTAGCCTTTAGGGCTTGGGTGTGCCTAGTGCAATGCCACCTAGATTTTCCACTACCACTTGGTGGTGCAATTCACCTATGCCACCCACTCACCGCCACCACTGGACTGCCACCAGTCTGTCACCTAAATAGTATTGGGGCAGTTTGTTTTCAACACATAGAGATGCTATTTTATTCAACAGAGCATAACGTTTGCACATGGCATCCATTTTTTAAATTCTTATGGTGGATGGAAAGCTCTCTTTGGGCATTATGCAATGATGTTAGTGGCTTTTCTAGAAATTTCTATTTATGACATAAAATTGTAGTTAGAAGTTGGTTTTGCTCTCATTTATTCAACAAGTTATATCTTGTGCCCATGGTATCTAATTTTGGACTTTTTATAGGCGATGGAGAATGTTCTCTAAGTGTTAGAAATGAAGGTAAACAACTATCAATGAAAATTTGATTACAATTGTAATATAGATATTTAACCGTGCAGAACCAAAATGGAGATAGTATGGAATCAGCACAAAGAAATAATGGAATAAAAGATCAAACACATAACACAATGTTTACGTGAATAAACCCTTTTAAGAAAAAACTCCACACAAGAAGAGATGCATCAATTTGTATTAACTTCAATAGAGTTTACAATACAACACTATCAATCTCCTCTTCAGTCTTTAATCTAACAACGCCTGTTTTTCCAGTCTCAACTTTCTACTCTACTTATTCACAGTCGTAATACAATATCCTTATAAAGGGGTTGCCTTCTAGGGAAATAAAAGTCAACATAACCTCTACCGTTAGATCTATGAACTAATGATGAACGATTCAGATTTACAATGAAATATATATATATAATGTGGCTTTCGGGGGCGCTACCCTTGAACCCCCGTCGTGGGGGTCATCCCCCCAAGCCCGCAAGAGGGTACCCTCCTACACCCCCTGAGAATGAAATGTGCTCCATAACCAACATCTATCAAGTACCGGGATCAAACATGCGGCTAAAACAAGATTGCTACTTGGTGAAACCTTTCATCCCTTATGGGTGATTTACAAACAATAATAGGAATAATAAATTACATAAGGTTTACAAGGTTGATGGCACCTTAATCCTAGCACTCTCTCACTTGACATCATACATTGTAAATACAACCATAGAAAACATAAAGCAACTAAGTACTAGGAACAAGGCCCATGGCCTTTCTGCAAAACATAAACTTTTATGTGTTCACAGGTTTAGTAAGTGAATCTACAACATTCTCCTCAGTGTCAATATTCTTCAACTCAATTTGATCATTAACAATTATTTCACGAACAAAATGGTATTGAACATCTACATGCTTAGTCCATGGATGATACATGGGGTTCTTGGCCAAACATATTGCACTTTGGCTATCACAACCAATCTAAATAATCTTGCAATCAAAACCAATACCTGTACACAATCTTCGTAACCAAACTACATCCTTAGAGACATGAGTAGCAGCCACATACTCTGCTTTAATTGTGGATAAAGCAATGGTGGGCTACCTTTTACTCATCCAACTCACAACTCCTCCAAACAAAGTAAACACATAGCCACTAGTAGACCTTTGACTATCCAAGTCACTTGCCCAATCTACATCAACAAAACCCTATATGTGCAATGTCTTATCCACATTGTTAGTACCAGAATAAATCAAATAGTAATCAGAAGTACAACACAAATATATTAACACCCTCTTTACATAGTTCCAATGTTGTCTACCAAGGTTAGACATAAACCTGCTCAAAACTCCCATTGCTTAGGCAATATCTGGTCTTGTGCAAACCATTTCTTACATCAAACTTCCTACATCACTACCATATGGAACATTAGACATATCCTCTAAATCATCTTCATTCTTAGAACACATATTTAATGAAAGCTTAGTATCAACTGGTAAATGAATTTTAATTGGATTGCAATCCTGCATGCTAAATCTGTGCAAAATAGTATTCACATATTTACATCGTGACAACCAAAGGTTTATGTTACCTTGATCCCTTTTGATCTCCATTCTTAGAATATACCTGGCTGCCCCTAGATCCTTCATGTCAAATGCACCTGAAAGTTGAGCTTTCAACTCATTGATCATACCTTTGATGTTACTGAAAAATAACATATCATCCACATACAAGGCAATAATTAGAATATCATCATCAATACATCGAATGTAGACACAATGATCCTCTTCACTTCTAACAAAACACAATTTCAAAATAAATGAATCAAACTTATGATACTACATTCAGGGGGACTATTTTAAACCATAAAGAGATCTTTTTAACTTGCATACCCAGTGTTCTTTCCCTTTTATCTCAAAACTTGTAGGTTGTTACATATAAATTTCTTCTTCTAGATCTCCATGCAAAAATGCAGTTTTAACATCCATTTGCTCAAGTTCAAAATCATAAGTTGTAGCAATGCATAAAATAAATCTAATAGAAGATAATTTAGCAACAGGAGAGAAAATTTTGTCAAAATCAACTCCCTCTTTCTGGGAGCAGCCCTAGGCTACTAGTCTAGCCTTGTACTTTAGTAATGAACCGTCTACTCCAAACTTCTTCTTGAAGACCCACTTACATCCTATGCCCTTTCTTCCTTTGGGCAAATGTACAAAATCCCAAGTGTCACACGAGTCTAAAACTATCATCTCCTCTTGCATGGCTAGCTGCCAAGACTCACTATCATCTGCATGAATATGTAGGATCTAGGTTCATCATCAGTACTCAATAAAGTAAATACACACTAGAAATGTGGTGGGCTATACCTATCAACTGGGTTCTATTGTCTTATAGATCTTCTCAAGGGTGGAGTAAGAGATTCTTCCTTGTGTTCTTCTATATGCTCAACTTCTTCTATAACAATAGAGTCTTCCTCATCTAAACTTTCACTTGAATCTTCTTCTTCTTCTCCATCCCCTAATCCATCATTTTGTTCGTCTTGGTGTAAATCAAAATGCACTATCCTCTTCCTTTCTTTTTCTTCTGGTTGTACATGATCAGAAATAGCCCTAAGTTCCCTAAAAATCACATCTCTAGAAAAGATAACTTTTCTGGTTAGAGGATCTCAAAGATTATAACCCTTTACATTCTCACCATATCCAATGAAGATGCATTTATGTGCTTTTGGATCCAACTTAGATCACTTTTCCTTAGACACATGAACAAAAGCCTCACAACCAAAACCTTTAAATGTGAAATAGAAGGTTTCTTACCTATCCACGCTTCATAAGGTGTTGAATCAAGAGACTTACAAGGAGATCTATTTAACAAGTAACAAGCAGTACTCATAGCTTCTGTCCAAAAGCATTTATCCAACTATGCATCACTTAACATGCTTCTGACTCTTTCCATTATTGTTCGGTTCATCCTTTCTGTAACACCATTTTGTTGTGGTGTATATGGAGTTGTCTTTTGTCTTATGATACCTACATGCTTAGAGAACACATCAAATTCCTTAGAGTAATATTCCCCTTCATTGTCAGATCTTAATATTTTTATCTTAAGTTCTGATTGGTTCTCTACTAAATTTTAAACTCTTTAAACTTAGTGAAAACTTTGGATTTATGCTTCATAAAATAAATCCATATAAATCTAGATACACCATCAATGAAGGTAACAAAATAATGAGATTTTTCAATAGAATCATTATCCACAGGTCCAAACACATTTGAATGAATAATTTCTAACTTCTCTTTTGCTTTAATGTTTTATGAAGAAAAAATGTTTTGATCTATTTTCCAAACACACAATGCTCACAGAAATTAAAGTGCTCATCAGAATAGGAAAAATCGTCCAAGCAATTTTTATTCATAATTATTTTCAAAATATTTTCACTTGTGTGGCCCAATATGTGATGCCACAACATACATTTATTTGCAGTAGTTTCAATTACATATGTGGAATTACAAACTGCAGTGGCATCAAGCCTTAACAATGTTCCCATCCTTGTTCCTCTCTCTACCACCAAGCTTCCTCTCACCATTCTGCAACCATTCTTATTAAACGTTACAAGCATTCCTGAATCATTCAAATTTGAAACAGAAATAAGATTTCTAGCCAATCCAAGAATATGTAAAACACCAGGGAGGGTTTTGATTCTCACATCACTGAAACACAACAATATCTTTCCCCATCCAACAATCGGATATGTAGTGTTGTATCCAAGGTAGACATTACCTCCATCATATTGCTCATATGTGGAAAACCATTCTTTGTGCAGAGTCATGTGATATGAGCATCATAAGTCAACCAACCAATGTTCATTAGCAACAATGTTACAAGAAGAAAGTAAAACCTCATCACCTGCATCCGAGGACTTTTCTATAGAGAAATCCCACTATTTCTTCTTGTTTCTGCATTCCTTCTTAACATGCCGTCTTTTTTTGTATTTCTAACACTTAGCTTTGTTCTTCTTTCTAGGAATCTTAGATATGCCTTTAGATTTGTCCTTAGGCCCCTTCTGATCCCCTTTTGGTCTTCTTTCCTTAGATTTTTCCCTGACATTAAGAGCACCCATCGAGCTATCCATAGCCTTCTTCCTCATTTCCTGTGACAACAAAGTTACAATAAGAGCATCCATCTTTGGATCTTTGAGATTAGCAATGATAGCAAGAATGAAATTCTCCCAAGACTCGGGTAAATAACAAAGAAGCATAATACATTTATCTTCTTCCTCAACCTTAACATCTACAAAGGCTAGTTAACTTACAATCAACTTAAATGAATTTAAATGCTCTGCAATAGATTCACCTTCCTTCATTTTTAGAGAAATAACTTATGCTTTAAATAAAATTTGTTTACCAGACTTTTGGCTTGATAGATTTCACCCAACCGTTTCCATAACTTTTCTTCAACGACATTCAGTAGGACCGAATCTACAAGACACAACCGGATTGTACCCTGTGTCTTTTTATCCATCTTGTTCCACTCATCTTGACTTATTGTATCAGATTTCTTCTCTTTTGTTACAGCCAACCATTGATCTCTTTCTTTAAGTAAATCCTCCATTTTCAGATTCCACAACTCATAACTTGTTCCATTAATTTTTTTCGATGTCCAATCAAGATGCAGATGCAGTCATGGTTTCTACACAAAATCTGCAAAACAAATTCAACTAGAACTCCCCCTATAGCTCAAAAAACCCTTGCATTTCCACCCAAGACACAAAACTGGCCAAGATTTGATACCAAATGTTAGAAATGAAGTTAAACAACTATCAATGAAAATCTGATTACAACTGTAATATATATATATTTAACTGTACAGAACCAAAGTAGAGATAGCATGAAATCAACACAAAGAAATAATGGAACAGAAGATCAAACACATAACACAGTGTTTACATGGAGAAACCCTTTCAGGAAAAAACCCCACACAAGAAGAGATGCATCGGTTTGTATTAACTTCAATAGAGTTTACAATACAACACTATTAATCTCCTCTTCAGTCTTCAATCTAGTAGCACCTATTTTTCTAGTCTCAACTTTCTACTCTACTCATTCACAATCGTAATACGATATCCTCATAAAGGGGTTGCATTCTAGGGAAAGGAAAGCCAACATAACCTTTACTATCAAATCTAGGACCTAATGATGAACGGTCCAGATTTTATATATATATAATGTGGTTTTCAAGGGCGCTACCCTCAAATCTCCATTGGGGCGTACGATCCCCAGACCCCTCGTCGGGGTCATTCCCCCTAGACCCCACAGGGGGGTACCCCCTGCACCCCCTGAAATGAAATGTGCTCTATAACCAACATCTGTTAGGTACTAGGATCAAATGTGTGGTTGAAACAAGATCGCTACTTGGTGAAACCTTTCATTCCTTATGGGTGATTTACAAACAATAATAGGAATTATAAATTACATAGGATTTACAAGGTTGATGGCAACTTAATTCTAACACTAAGCACTTCGCGATGGATTAGGTGTTTAGTCACTTGGTGGACTCTAGAGTGTTTTGTACTTGTTTGGTTACCTGGTGGAGGTAGATATTTAGGGTGTGATATCTTTTGCATCCAGATGAGTTTTTTGACCATTTTTTATAAGTGCATATTTTTTGAGACTAATATAGTGGTGTAGTTAGAAATGGGATTGTATGCCTCTTGTTATGGCTTTATAGACATCTTGAGATTCTAGATCTTGATTCAATGGTAGTTTTTTGCAAGTGCATTGAGGGTGGTGATCATGGTGTCATGGAGGTTCTTGTATGTATGGATATTTGTCATGACATGGTCATTTATGTAGATACATAGTCGATGGTGATGGATTGATTCTTGGATTGTAGGTGCTGGTTTATCTTCTTGGTTTGGAAATCATGGTTCTACTTTACCCTTTGGAAGTTGTTGGTGTTTCAGTTGAGTATTTTGATTGTGTGTGGGCCATGGGTGATCTTTAGTTAGGAGATAGTTATCACAATGCCATGTGTAGATAGGTATCACAATTCAATGGGAGCTTTGACAATGATGTGGATTTTCCATTTAGTGATGGATGATCTTCTGTAGTGGTTGTTGGTGTCATGAGAAGCTCTTAGATTTTGCCTCTTGTATGTAGTGGGAGTTCATTGACATCTTTAGTTTTATTGACAAGGGATGCTTATCTTCATGTGGTTTGGAGTTGTTAGCTTGTTACCATGGAAGACTCTTGGAGTCTTTGGTTGAGGTGTCAGTTATGGTTTTTCAGTCTGATAGATGATCCTTAGTTTAGAGGATGGATGTTATTGTGCCATGGTGAACTCTTGATTACCAGTTAGAGTTTTGGCATGATATAGGTGCTCTTAGGAGAAAAAATGATCTTCTATTCAGGGGATGTAAACCATAATGTCATGGCAAATTCCTATATTCTGCAAAGGGAACTTTGGTGGTGATTTGTGGTAGTCTTAAGGTATTGAGTATAGTGGTCATTTTGTCTTGCGAGCTTCAGGATATTCTAGTGATATAATTGGAGTTCAGTTGGCATGAGATGGTTGGTTGGGTGCTCGTTGATGTTGGATAGACTTGGGTGAGATTGAAGATCTCTAGCACTTGGAGATTGTGTGTTGAGATGGTTACTCTTGATGAGGTTTCAATATGAAGATCGAGCAACCTATACTTGGAGCTAGATGTGAGTTCATCATGGACCCAATGAGGAGATTGTTCGTGGAGAGAGTTATTTTGGCTTGGTGCATTTTAGAAGGATCAATATCATTCCCCACTTTCAATCCACTTGACGGTGAATCATTTGATAGGTATTGCTCACCTTATTTTCATATGCATTTTGTTTCATGCTTTATCTTCTCATGAGGACGAGTCTTGAGCTATGGCTGTCAGTTTTAGAGGATAGTTTTGGAGGGCTGGTTTGAGGAGTAATTGGGTTGGTATATTTTTAAGTTGTCTCCTTATGCATATGAATTTGTTATAAAGATATTTTGTTGAGGAGTGTAAGGGATGGTTTTGGGCTTATTCCCTAGTTTTGGGAATGTTTGTTAGTTTGATCTTCCTTTGGTTGAGAGGCTTACATCCTTTCTAGTTTATTGATATATTGTTGTGTTTGACCTTAGGGTTAGACGGTTGGATGTTGAGAAGGCTTTTCTATTTGGGGTTTTGGAAGGAGATCTAACTTGTCATAGCTAGAGCACTTAGAGATGTTGGCAAAAGGACATGCTATGTGGTATGGTTTGTAGGTTTTCTCTCTATGGTCTATTGTTTCTTCCTGGAGGTTCGTATTCATATGATATTGGAGTTGAGGTTTGTGTGGATCTATTATGATCACTATGTTTGTGGTCATTTACTTTTATTGCACCTCATTTTTTTAGTAACTGTATGTGGGCTATTTAATCTCTATCTTTTGTGATGTGGAAAATGTGGGATAGCTATAGAGATCAATGGTGAGAGAGTGAGCAAAAAACTATTTGGAGGAAGTATGCTCTAATTTGTAGCTATTTAGTTGCAATTTGTAAATCATTGTGTGTGTTATTTGATATTAGATGGTTTTGATGACATTAGCCACACCCTTTTATGTGAGTGCTATTGGTGGAATTTTGGATGCTTTGATTGATTTTAGACCAAACATTACCCATGCAGTGGGAATTCTAGGATGTATATATGTCCTTTGTTGGATGTTTTTATTATACTATGGCGTTGAAGGTTTTCAAGTCATTTTGTTGCATGTTTATGTGTTTGTTACTTGGGAGGACTTATTTGTGCAAGATAGTGTATATACAGGGACTTATGATTGTGGATTGAGTTGGATATGTTGATGTAGAATGTCTACCTATGATGATGAGTATAATTTTTTTTTGAGGTATGGTTGTTGGATGTGTTAGAAACTAGTTGTGGTTGCTATTTCAGTTGTTGGTGAGTTCTTGGCAGCTATTTAGGCTTTTTTTGTTACCATTGGATTTGGTGTTTGTGTTTCGATATCAAGTTGAGGTAGGATTTAGTAATATTTATATGTGACAATTAGTGTGTCATCACCTTTGGATATGATCTTATCTTTCATGCATTGGCATGATGGAGGATGAGAGGGTTCTTGACTGAGATGGTGGTCACCTTGGTCGTTATTGCAAGTATCTTGATGGAGCACATGGATTTTTAAATGATACATGTTGGCTATAGGGATTTCTCCCTTGATGATTGAGTTCATTCTTTTGACCTCTTATGCAAGGTGTACAAGTGGGAGAATGTTAAGAAAGGTGTGTTGTACACTTTTCATAATGTTAATAATGTAAAATAAATAAATAATTGTGGTGCATCTAGAGATGTGGATACCACATGGGATAGGCATTCTTGGGGATACTTGTATGTTGTATGGGGCATTGGTTAAATATTTAATGTGGGAGTAATTTAGGACAAAATATTTAATTTTGGGGTTATGGTTTAGTAAGCTCATGGTTTTGAGGTACATGGTTTATGTAAAACCACCTAGTGGTTTTGTGCAAGCTTGTTCTATAAAAGGAAGCACATGTTGGTTGTATTCAGCATCTCTTGCAAGTTGCATATGTGATTATAGGAAGCATGGATTAGGATGTGTGGCTACATGGTTCTCATTTGCTTGTTCACATGGAGGAGTGCAACCAAATTGCTTGATGCTTTAGAGGCCTTGCATGGAGACTCTACAAGTGTATTCTAATCTTACTCTTAAGATAATACATTGAGTTGTGTGGTGATTTTGGAGGCGGAGTTTTTCTTGAAATGGTTTTTCTAGGGTACATTTGGTGTTATCTTGTGGGTATGCTTTGCTATTCGTTTGCATTGTGGATTCTAAATACTTGTTTTGCATTATTTCACTCATAAGGGTTTTGTGGAATTGGTATATTTTTCTTGCAATTTCCTTTCAAATGTGAGATTGGAACTAGTGTGCCCCCCATGAAGTATGCATGACATCATGTAAACCTAGAATAATATGCCATGGTGCATAAGGCCTTAACTTTTCTAGTTTGTTAATTTGGTGGAATTGACTCGTTCAATTTGATGACCTGCCTCTTGCACTCATACCTCAGAGCCCATCTCTTTTGCAAAGCATTTGCAAATTCAATGACTTGTGGGATCTTGCCACCTTCTCTTGGAAATTGTGGGCTCAACTTCAATAGTAGTTTCATCTTCAACTATCTAATCACACTAACCTATAAAAACCAAGATCACATTTTCCCATCCCTGCTAATCAAATTCTCTACTTCTCATCCTTGTAACTTCCTCAAATATTGGAGGTGGCCCTTCAATTATCCTTTTTTACACTTCCCTCTTAAGTGCATTTACTACTCCTCTTCCCATTGATACTTGTCTCAATGTCAAGTGGAGTTGTTCCTTTTTGGCCACTACCTATTCTACCCTTAGTTTTTGTCTTTGGAGCATCAAGGCTAATGCTCAATCTCAATCGACTACATGGAAACCCCTTCATTTCAACCTCCCTATTGGTAATTACTTTTAGTTTCTTTTTAATACTTTTCTCTATTGTCCCTTTTGTCATAAATGTGATTTATGTCTCCTTTGAATTTCACTCTCGTCCTCTATCCCTACTATCTTTCTCTACAAATGATCATAGAAATTTTTGCTTCTTGGTATCTCCATTTCATGTAATGTTATCTTTGAGCCTTACTTACAATTGATCTTCAAATTTCTTTGGAAACTATGGTGTCTTGCCAATACCTATTACTCCCTTGAGGTGGAGTTACATATGCTCTTTGTTATGTTTTCTCTATAGATGAACTTTTCTAGGCTTGTTAAGGAAAACATTGCATCTCTTGAAGACCTCACTATGCAAATCACCAAGGTTAAAGTTGAGCTATAGCCTCTTAAATCTAAACAAGATATATGTGATGTGAAGATGCTGGCCCTTGCTAATAGCACAAAGATCTCTCCACTCTTGGTGACAACCTTCATGGAGGGTTTCTTAAAACTAAGTCAATCATCACTACATTAAGAATGTCCAAGCCACAATCAATAGGTTGGCTAGTCCCAAGGGTCTTTCCATGGAACAACTAGTTATTAAAGACTTCAAATGGTAGTTGGTATGGTTGTTGTTGTGGTTATCCCCATTTTTTCTTATGCTTCTCTATAGTTTCTTCTATTCCTCTACGTGTTGCAGTGTTCTTATGTATCTTCTCTTTAATGGTACACTATGTATAATGGCACACTCTATGTCTGATCTCCCTTGCTTGTCTTGTAATATTTTGTGTGCTTTAAACACTTTCTCTATTTTGCTTTGTTGTTGATTTATCTATATAATTAAAACTATATTCCAATAAAACAAAACTAGGAGGCCCCAATCCAATGGTGAAGATCACCAATATTGGCCATATGGGCTTGTATATGTGAAGAAGGGAAGTTGGATTTTCATTAATAGTTGGCCCTTTCAAATATTTATTCTAGAGAAAGTATTTCAATATTTTGGTTTGGGAATCATATTTGTTTAGCTTTTGTTCTTTCTTGACAACATTGTTTGATTTATTTGTATTTTGTAAATTTGTAGTAATCTCTTTTAAGCCACTTGGTGAGTTGAGATTACTAACATTAGGATCATGTACTTGATCTTTTCTCACACCCAATGGAATGAGAGCAAGAGGAATATTCATATTGGGTTGAGCTCTTTCCAAACATTTGTGCTCTTGGATTTTCTATTTTTTGAATGAATTGTATAATGTGTATTGCAAATCATTCCTTTCTTTAGGTGCCTCTTTTGGTTTTTTGATGAATGTGTTAAATGTAAAATTTTCATTGTCTAGAAGAGACTTGTAATTGTCCTTGAGATAGTGGTTTTTTTCCCCTTATGAATGGATTTAATAGATTGGTGTAATATAGAGAAAATGGCTTAGTATTGTTTTATTTGAGGACATCAAAATACCATGCTAAATATTTTTGAAATTGGTATGATATGAAAAATGTAGGCTCTTCTCTTGTATAAACTTGTAAGTTTAAGATAATACATCCTAATGTTTCTTGCATTTGGCCATTAGAGAATTTAAGAGCCATGTTGTAGTAAGCATAAGTATCATCATGCAAATAAAGATTGTAGAGAAATTTTCCATGCAAACATTGAAGTAAGATCTAGGATTTACCGTGATTCCATCAATGGGTTTTATTGAATATATGATCCCTTGATATATAAGGGCTTGTGATTGATCTGAAAAGTTGATTGTTGAAGTTAGACCTTGTAGTTTATGTCACTAACATTTAGTTTGTGAAGTCCTAGAGCCTATAATGAAGTGTTGAGCTTAAGTTCAATGGGTTTTGTTAGTGGGAAGATTGTAATTTGGTTGGTTTCATGTTGGTAGTGGTCTAAAACATTGTGAGGATGAACCTGATTTAGATTGTAAGTGACAAAAGTTTGTGTTTTTTGTCTTATGGAAAACTTATCAATTTCCATAGTTGGTGATGTTGTAATTGTCACATCAAATTCATGATTGCCATGGCAAATGTTGTGTTGAATTCTCTATTTACACCATAATAAACAAACAGCATATCATGAGGAGTGAACAACATACGACAACAAATGTATAGATGAAGCAGTGATTGAGAAAATGCCTCAACAATTCAGTTTGGTGGAAACAAGAATTTTATTTTCATACAAATACTAATGGAGTTTGAAATGCTTCAAATGCGATTTTCTCTTTTTTGGATATTTAACCTTCCTTTTCTTGGTTTTGGGAGGTTGTTGGAGTCAATACAGATGTTGTGGAGGCTAGGGGAAAATAGCACATTAGAAGCAAATGGTAGTGTTGAAATCTTCATGTTTTGTACTCTTGAAGCATAAGTAATGAGAATGAGAGATGTTATTGGGCATTGGAATTGTTTGTAGGTGTGTGGGAGCTTTTTTGTGTGTGTCAAAGCTATGTATAAGCCTTGAGACATGTTGCACTTGTAAAAGATTGAAACATAGTGATGTGAGTATCTCCTAAGGCTCATTCTTGTAGGATTTTTTACTTAGTTTGGGTTTCTCCATGGTATATGGTGTGTTTTCTATCATTATCTTATGATGTTATCACTTATTTTATCTATTATTGCTTTGTATTTTGCTAATTGGATAAATGAGATGTGTGTGTGTGTGTGTGTTCCATAATTCGTGTAGAGAAGGGTATTGTTGGAGGTGTTGTAAGTGTTGCATATTTGTAAGTTGGTGATTGCATGGAGTATAAATCTAGTCATTTATGGAACAATAATAGTTCTATTCTTACAAATATCATTTTGCATAAAGATAATTGTAGGAGAGTAAAGTGTGCTAGGTTGTTCAACAAAATCTACACAACCTTCAAATGTGTTAATGAAGATAACAATTTGCCATCTTGGGATTCTTCTTCCTCAATGACTTCTACATGGTTTGCTTGGTCATGTTAGCAAAGGGGTTGGTATAAATTTGTAAATATTGATTTGGGGAAGCAATGAATTTGTTGTCCCCATTGTTAACCTCTTAAATGTGTATCATGTATTGTCATTCAAGTCTTCAACCTTATTCTTCACAGTGAGGAATTTATGAATTGTAAGGCCATTTGCTTGATGAAAGTCTCAATATACATAGTACCAAAGTGTTTGGGTAGATGGCGAGAAGTGTCCAATGGTTGAATATGTTGAAGATCTATGTTTAGGAGCAATAAACATGTATTAAATACGATCTTATGTGCTAATATAAATTGGAAGTAAAGCTTAAACCAAATTAAAAATGGAAATGGAAGAAGCAAGAAGAATGACACAACACATATACTAGGAAAACCATTATATGTAAAAGACAAAGCTTAAAATGCAAATCTCACTATATTAACCCTAAATAAGTCTTACAACACATTGGGAAAACCCCACAAATTATTTATCAATAATGTCAACACTCAGCCAATTTCACACTCTAAACCTGTAATACCACCCAATACAATGCCAAAGCTTTACCTCAAGGCCTATATTTATAGGATATGATTCACCTAGGAAACCACTTGTTGTTTCCACAAAACCATAATATTTCAAAGGGGGCATCCAAGTCATTGTTAATCAAACCATTCAAACCCAAGAGTCCCTTCATGCATGTAAGTGTAAATTCCACTATTTGACTAGTCAACAAGTCAAGCTAGGTGCTCCATTTGGAATATGTAACTCCTCTACCAAGATGTTCTTCTTATTCCATTATGTAACCCCCATTTCAATTGTTTATTACATCCATCATGATATAGTTACCAACCAACCTAGTGTGTCATCTAAGGAATCTTGAGATTCCTCCCCAGTGTGGTGCATCATTCCATAAGGGGCCAATTTTATAACACATACATTGATTAAATATTACAAGGACTTGCAAGGTCCAAAACATCTATTCTGAACATTATCCCACTTGTTATATACAATGCAAAAGAACATAAGGAGTCAAACAAAGAACTACTAGGAGCAAAAGTGCTCATAGCATCCCACATGAAGTAAACTTGACTATGCTCACTAGCTTAGTGAGAGAATATGCAACATTTACTAAGTGTCCACCTCGATCATAACCCTCATTATCTCCACCATGTCACAAACAAAATGGTACTACACATCAACATGCTTTATCCATGTGTTAAAAGTAGGGTTTTTAGCCAAGTTGATGGCACTATGACTATCATAATTGATCTTCATTGTCGTATTTTTAAAACCACTATCCAAGCACAACCTTTGTAAATAGGATGCTTATTTACAAGCATGTGTAGAAACTATATATTCATTCATATTAGTTGAAAAGGAAATGCCTTGTTACCTTTTACTCATCCAACTAACAACTCCCCTAAATAGGTATAATACATATCCACTAGTAGACCTTCTACTATCTGTTGGGATTAGCTAAGATCAACAAGCAAGAATACAAACACAAGCTATTTTCACATAATAAACCTATTGGTATTTCCAAAAGATGAATAAGATGTACAAAAGAGCCTTGAATATATAAGCAATGTAGAGGAGGTAGGAAGGTCGAATACAACGATTGAGCAACCCTCCAAAGGTGCAACACTTATCTACTCAAATGATACATGTTTGAGCAACTAGCAAGTTTGCATGCAATATGTGTCTCACAAAGATGAGTACACATGTCTTCACCACATGATGTGGGACAAAGTCTAAAATATCTAAGTAAACTTAAGCTTAGTGTGAATAGGACTCACCTAGACAAGCTAAAAACTAACTAGATAGATAAAGAACATTTAAGTACAACTTAGGGAGTAGTGAAACAATGATGGGTCATGTCTACTAGGCCATGTTAGGTACCCATATACAAAGTGTTATGTCGGAAAAAGTAACCTTGGGGGCTTTTTCCTCTTAAGGTTTAGCTCCCGAGTCCCTTAGAATACATTTAGAGCATCTTGCATGATTTTGATGACTCCCGATGAGAAAACCCTGAAGTTTCATAACAATTGGGACTCAGGGAGCACATTTATGATAAATCCTACCTGAAATAGGGGGGAGGACTTGGGCGCCAGCATCCTAGTCCTGCCCTATTTTAGGTCAAGACCAATTTCAAAGTGTCGGTTTATAACCGTTATTTAGGTCCTATGCCGACACGGTAAGTTTGAATTACGAAATTCTTAGCAGGAATGTTTGTAGTTGTATATATAAGCATGATTAGTGATTCATTTGTAAACTAGATGAAAATTAGATGGACATTTTGATTGACAAAGCTTTTGTGAAAGTGATTCAAGGCATTCATAGTGTTGCATAGCAGAATTTGTGTTGTTCTTGTGTTTGTATTTGCGGATTTGGCATCCATCTCATGGCATGAAGAGCATCTTCCTTCCATGAGATCTTCACTACAAGGTGATATCAATTGTGTTTTCTATCATTTATCATTAAAATTTTGCCTCTATCCTGCAAGGATATGCACTCTTTATCTGACAATGATGTTCGGAAGACCTGAATGTCTCTCCAGGGCTTGATTGAGGCAAGCCTCTAAACACCACAACCCCCAACCCATTTTTCTGTGATTGAAGGTTACAGGTTGCAGGAGAAGAAAATAGGGACTTGGACTCGGGTGCCCACTCATTAGTCCTCTGGATCCTGTAATAGGAAAATCTCTAAAACAACAGGAATAGATTGCAGACAAGATTCCTAGATCTCGACAGAAACTATGGCACTGGACTAGGGCGCCCACTCATTAGTCCCTAACTTTACCATTTTCTGAACTTTGAAATCTAGTACGCATTTGATTGTCATTTGATATCTCTGTGTGCAATCATTTTCTGTAATTTGTATGTTTGCTTCCGAATTTGCATAATTAGGGTTTTGAGCATAGTTGGGCTTAATCGAATAACAAAATCATACAATCCCAATCTTCCCCTATGTTCCAAGTGACAGAAGGTCTGTAGTAGGTTCCTCTACTTGGCTGAAAGTCCTTGAATGTTTAGTGGTGAAAGGAGGATTAACACAAACTATCAAAATCAACCCTAAATTAATCCTCTTCACTTTTCATACTAAACACAAAGCAATCTCTCATAAGGTGGAGAAAGAAATAAAACCCAGTGGGAAAAAACTTTCCTCCAAAAAGAGATAAAATAAGAAAGTGTACTAGACACTGTAGAAAATACCGAAGGTGATAATCCTACTGTGAAAAATCTCTGGAAGCCTTCTGGGAAGCAGCTCTGAACTCTGATGTAGCAATAGGTGATGATGACAGTGATGTCAGGTTCCAGAATCAGGATCCATGTTCTAGACTCAGGGACTACAGATGCAAAAAGAGCATGACCCTTAAATGTTTTTGGTGTTGTATCTGGGGTTGATGATGACTCTTGGTTAGATTCATGATTCTTTATATTATGCTTTTCAAGAAGATTGGTAAGATGATTGATCTTCTTATTCAAACATTTCCGCTCACTGTGCCCAATTTTCTTGCAATATGTACACTTAGCTTTTTCTTTCATAGAGTTTCCTTGATCTAAAAATCTTTGAGTGTTTGATTTTGAGGATTCATCTTTCTTATATTTCTTGATTTCTTTGTCCTTTTATTTTTCTCCTTTGTTATTTTTCAAATTTCTAGCAACAAGAGCATGAGGTTTATAATTCTTCATGGTGCCCATTTGTATCAATTTATCATTTTCCCTTGTTAAGTCAACAATGAATTCATCCAAAGTAGGCATTTTCCATGTTTCACCAAAAGCCCTTTTGGTGGTATAAAAAGAAGACACAAATACAAAATATTCAGGACCTAGTTTGGAAAGCATAGAAAGTATGAGTTGGTCCTCTTTTTTTTCTATCCCACATTCCTTTAACTGCAATCTCAATGATTTGAATTTCATGAAATAATCTTCTAAGGTATCAAAATATCTAGGGCTCAAAGTAATGAGCTCATTTTCTAACTCATGACTTTTTAATTCATCAACCTTCCCAAAGAGTTTTTCTAAGGCTCACCATACCTCATTGGGTGTTTTCAAGGCTTTAACATGAAACAAAAGCTTAAGAGATAGATTTAGACATAAGAACTCAAAGGCTTGATCACACTTATTAAACTATTTTTCTTTGTCTTTGATGGCATTTGGCTCTTTTTTCTGTGGCCATAGTCACTCTATATAACCCTTTATCCTTTAGCATAAGTTGAATATTGACTTTCCATTCATGATAGTTAAAAAGTATTAAAGGTTTGATAGGACAATTTGGCTCCATGCTTTGCTTAAATTATTTGTATATGTGTTTAGAAATGCAGAAAGAAAAATATTGAGGGAGCAATGGAAGTGTACACAAGACACAACTCAAGACACCCCCTGTAATTCAATATTTTTATCCCCCCTTAATTTTGGCACTTTATAATAGTAGTGCGTCAAACAAGTCTAATTGGAACAAAAAATGACACTTTATAATAGTAGTGTGAAATTGTTTCCAACAAATTAGGCTCAAAAAATTATTCTTCCAAAAAATGTGGTACTCATTTTTGAGTTGCCAATCAAAAGATACATTTATTTTACGAGTTGCTTACTTGTTGTACAAATAAGGGAAAAAAGTTTGAGAAAATGGGAAAGTTTCCAAATATTCTCGACGTAGATTTTTTGGTGTTAGAACTAGCTTCTCGTCAACTATAAGAATGTCAAATTCTACCTCCGTGGGTGAAAGTTATGGCAAAATAAAAAAACAGGCCCTCCTTTGGCAAGTTGAGAGCATCCGGGGGTCTCTGTTTGACATAAAAAGTGGGCTTTCTAGCAGGTAACTAACCTCTAAGGGTTAGCATTTGTTGCTAGTAGTCTGGTTTAATCCCCGGAGGTTACATTTGTTGTTGAGGTTTACATAAAATTGTTAATTGTTATGGTCGCAGTAAATGTTACACGAAATGTTAAAGTTACAAAAATACAACTGTAATTGTTACAAATATACTTGTGGTTAGAAAAGAGACTACCCATAACAAAAATGTTAAAACTAAATGTGGCATAAGCTACAATCTGAAATTAATAGTTAACATTGACGCCACAAGAAAAATGCTAGGGTTTTAGGTGACCAAAAAAGTCATAGAAACCATGACCTTGGCAGATTATGGCGGCCCTAAATCTTCAAAACTCCTGCAGATGAAAAACCACGATCCAATGGACACCACGGCCTGGACATTGGAGTGGAGTTCTTTGTGTGATGGCGTCTTGGCGGTTGAAGGGGATCTGCAACATAAACTTTGATCGGTGTTGAGATGACGACCTCAACTTTTAAATTCCATTAAACTGCAAGCATCAGGAAGACCATAGTAATGCAAAGAAATTTGGCGATGAGCGTAGAGACCGAAATGACTATAATGTTGACTGGGTTAAAACAAAATAGCTACCAAAATGGAAAACCTCGACCTTGGCAGAGTATGTGCCTTTGCTGGTTATAATGGCGACCCAAACCACAGCCTTGATCTTTATTTTTTTAAGCAATGACCAGCACAAGCGTGACCAAGCTCCAGTGATCAATGACCAGAGAATGTTGATCTGCAACAAATAACCTCCGTGCAATGTGGAAACTTTGTGAAAAGGTTGCCTAAAGATTTGGATACAAACACGCCATATGTGCACAAAAATTAGGGCAATGAAAAATTGCCTGAACTAGGGCCAAGGGATGGCCAAAAAACCTGAAAGGCAAAGCTCGATGTTGAAGTAGTCACTGGTTTAGAAATGAGCCCAAAATAGGATGCAGGGGCCGAAACTAGAGATTTAAGCCTTGGAGAACAACAAAAAACCACGAACCAGGGGATGAAAACACCCAAAATAAATAAAAAATGCACCTAGATTAGCAATAAATCGATCAAATAGAGCCCTCAAACCTGCAAAATGTTGATTTTTAAAAACAAATTTGCATTTTCAACAAAAATTTCCATACAATTCCAACAAAAATTTCTATTGGATAACATAGTTAAAAGCTTCATTGTTCATAATTGATATATTTGATATTGAATATATAGATACTTCTTTTCATTCCTTGTTCTTTGGTTTCATTACTTTAAAGTTTAAAAGTAAGGATATTCAATTATGTCGGATTACTTTATTCAAGATTTTAATGCATTTGATGAGTCACTTAGTGGTGATGATTTTGATATGTTAGATGAAGCCTTGGATGACTTTATCTCGACGAAATCATCCTCTACGACTCCTAAACCATCTCTATTTCAAAGAATCATTAATACAATTTATGTTTCTTGTTCTCCAAAGGAACCTAAGAAGCCTAAAATTGTTGTGCATCTTCGTAATGATGATCCTAAATCGCCTATTATAATAGGAGGTTCTCCAAAAACACCTAGACCTTCTGGTTACATCTTAAATTATGCAAAACAAATTACTGGAAGTCCTCTTAATCAAAATGTGTTGCAACAACCTATTCATCAAGAAGTTGCTCACACATACACCACTCGAAGTAACAAACAAAAGAAATAAATTCAATTTGTTCCTACTTCTCTTCCTCCTTCTCAACCTATTCTTCCTCAAGCACCTCGTCTTCCTACTCATAATGGTAAAGATTATGATCTTGTTGAGTAGCTTTGTGCTACTCCAACAAAGATCTCTCTATGGGAGTTGATACAAGCATCGCCTACATACCACAGAATGCTCCAAGAAGCTTTACAAAAGGTGATTGTCCCACCTATTGTTCAGCCAAATGATGTGGCAGCGCTGTTAGATTGTATTCATGTGACTAAATCAGATATTATATTTCAACCACATGAATTACCTCCCATAGTAGTTCAAAACCAAAATGAGTCTCTTATGATATATGTCATCATCTATAGAAAAAGAGTTAGACGTACCATGATTGATGGTGGATCAGGTCTTAATTTCTGTAGCATAGACCTATTACATAAAATCAATGCTGATACCTCTCTTATTACACTTGATAAACTTAACATTCGTGGCTTTGAGAATGTTGTTAGACAATCATTGGGTACCATCACCTTACCTCTTAGGGTTGGTCCTGTGACTTTGCCTACCCTTATCCATGTCATGCCTAATTCTCTTTCATATAATTTTCTTCTCGGTAGACCTTGGATTCATGCCATGGGGGTAGTCCCGTCTACCCTTCATCGATCAATAAAGTTTGTTCACAATAATCAACTTTATACAATTGAAGTTGATCCGACATCGTCCAATTGTTTACAAACTAAAGCTAAAACTAATCAACACTTCTTTTCTCCTTCTTATAAGATCAATTCTTCTCCCTCAACTAAGGAGGTTATAGTAGAATAATCTAATTCACCTTCACTCTTTGGCGTGATTGGGGTTCGTTAGACTTTACACCAACCTTTGTGGGGGAGTATAAAGTCCCACCTTCAAATCTGAAGAGTCCTAAGGTGGCCTCGAACGATCTCTACTCCTATATCACCTAAAATATCTTTAAAAAGCAATAACGATAACACTTATTCTTATACTACTGAATATGAGACCTATGGGTTGCCTCCTTCCTCCTCATAAATGGCATCTATCTATGGTCGATGGTTTCAAATCCTCTCTCGATGTGGATACAACAGTAATGCTTGTGGTATAAAGAAGCAAGGTATTAAAGTCCCTTTGGAGGCTAATGCACATTACTCCTCATTTGGAATTGGATACAGTCCTTTAGGGCCCACTAAAGTCGCTCATCGTCCTCATCTAAATGTTAACACAATCTCATCATCTACACTTAAATGGGTATATCCAGAATTGATTGATACAAATCATGATATTCAAGATATCCCCTTGGATACTTTTTCGATAGATGAAGCTTTGGTTGAATTCTTGGGAGCTTATGATCACTTGCCTCATTATCATCATGATCATGGACTTCCTTATTGTTTAAATGTGGAAGCATACTTTGGGAAGGACATTAGTTTATCTGATGATACCTTGGTAAATCATGAGTCACCTTTAGAATCCCTTCATCCTCATGACATTCAAGACCGTAGTACTCTCATTAATGGAAAAACTATTGATCTCTTGATGGATAAGAATGATCCCAAAAAAATCATCCCTGTTGGAAGTTGGTTAGATACAGAAGAAAAATAAGAAATCACATCTCTTTTACATGAATATCTTGATCTCTTTGCTTGGAAATACTTTGATATGCATGGCATCGATCCTCAGGTGGTAACACATAATATTGTTATTCATCCTAATGCTAAACCGGTTAAACAAAAGATACGTAAGATGAATCCTAAGGTTGCATTGTTGGTCAAAGATGAGATAGAGAAGCTTTTACAAGCAGGCTTTATCCGCCCTATTGACTACTTACCTTGGATCTTGAATAGTGGGGTTGTTGCTAAATCCAATAACCATATTCGAATGTGTAATGACTTTCGAGATTTGAATAAAGCATCTTTGAAAGATGATTGTCCTCTTCCTAATATTGATATGATTTTTGATCCTATTGTTGGCCATAAGTTACTCTCCTTTATGGATGGTTTCTCTGGTTATAATCAGATATTCATCAATCCTCCTCGAGGAACATTTTGTTGGGTGGTCATGCCATTTGGATTAAAGAACATTGTTGCGACTTATCAACGGGCTATGACACTTATCTTTCATGGTTTCATGCATAACATCTATTGCAAGTATGTGCCTAATCAATGTTGTCATTGATGTCAACATATTCTTGTTGTCATTGGTGTCAACTGTATCATATTCCATTACATGTTTAGAAGACTTGTATGTTGAGGAGATTGAGAAAATTAGCCTCTCCGGAAGAAACAAGTAAGCCACAGAGAAGTGTAGTACAAACAGTGAGTCGTATGCTGAAGAATAGTCCGGTAAATTGCTCTGCATTTGTTCCTACTTGAAGATCGTGGCCTGCAGATTGGAAGTAAGTTAGAGGTATGTCTGAGGATGATACATTTCAAGTCTGAGCCATCCGCATGAAGATCTTAGTGAGTTGTGTTCACCAGAGTGAAGCCTACTTTTTCTGTAAGTTTAGTTGAGACAGGAAGACAGTATTTGGCTCTGCATTCCTCTGTAATAAAGTATTTTGCTATGTGGTTCTAGAGGGAAGTCTGGGATGATGATAAGTGCCTACAGTTGCAATGGTTCGTGGTATAATGGTCCGCAAGCTATCTTTCTTTTATGACAGTTGAAGACAGAGAAGCTCATGTGTTCTGGTGAGAAGATTCCTATGGATAAAGTGGTTAAGGTTCGTGCGGTTACTCCTAATGGTTATAGCATGCTTTTGGACGTCTCTTAATCATGTTCCTATCTGGTCTTTGGTCTACATTAAGAAATTGAGATGGTGTGTGAATATTGTTCCCAGATAATGTAGCGTGTAACTAGTCTTGGCCGACCTAGTTGATCCCAGTGATTGCAGGGATCTCTAGAAGATTGTGTTTGAGTCCCAGCTAAGGCATGGCATGATCCACATTTCATCCCCTTTGCATGATATTGCAATAGGTCGGGACCTATTTTGTAAATGTTTGTAATATTGACCTTGGAGATTGTTCCAATGGTTGATGCCGACCTTGATGATCATTCCAAGGTTGATGTAGTGTATAAATACTTGTAGTTGAGTCGTGGAAAACTTGTCCTTAAGTGAAAAATGAGAATATATTAAGAAAGGTCCAAAGGTAGAGCAGAGAAGAGGCAGGGGAAAGAAGAGGAAGAGCTAAGCTAAGGAAGAGTAGGACAGAGGAAGAGTAGAGCTGAGGAATTATTTATTCACAATAAAGAAAGGTGTTGATCATGGCAGTAAATCTGGTAGTAAGCCACTAGTAGGGTTTAACAGCCCTTATTGTAATCTTGCTAGGTTTAGGGTTGAGGCAGTGAGCCTGCTAGACCTAGTTGTTCCTCATGGTGGTAAGTCAGTATGTTTAGGCTTGTGGGGTGACCAAGCCTGAACACCACTATTTCAAGATTACAATATATATTGAGAGTTAATCCTCTCCATGGTTTTTCCCCACCTTGGGGTTTTCCACTTAAATCTGGTGTCTCTTGTGTTTGATGTTGTTAAGTTTCTGATTTCATGCACTCATTGTTAAATCATAATAATTGTGGATAAGTGATGAATGTTTAATTGCAGAAAGTGATTAAGTTTTTGTGACAACTGATTCACCCCTCCCCCCTCTCAGTTGTCTGGCGCATATCAACAACATCTTAGAGGATCATGTTGATGATATTCTGGCCAAATCTGTTTTGCGCCAGGATCACGTCAAAATTCTCCATCAAATCTTTGAGCACATACAAAAATACAACATGCGCTTAAATCCTTGTAAATGCGTCTTTGGCATTGATAGCGGTAATTTATTGGGATTCATTGTTTCGCATCGTGGTACTGAAGTTGACACGAAAAAAATTGACTCTATTGTTAACATGCCATCTCCTAAGAATGTTTCACAACTTCATAGTTTACAAGGAAAGATCCGGGCTATTTGCTGATTTATTTCACAACTCATGGATCAGACTCTTTCTTTCACACAATTACTTAAGAAAGAATTTACCTTTAAATGGGATTGTGATTGTCAAAAAGCTTTTGATGATCTCAAAAGATATCTTGGAAATCTGTCTATTTTGCAACCGACTGTCTCTAGATGACCATTCATTCTTTACACATCGGCATCCCCTAATGCTCTCGCAACTTTGTTAGCACAACATGATGACGACAGCAAAGAATGTGTTGTGTTTACATTAGCCAAACTTTGCTTGATTATGAAATGTGATACACTGCGATAGAAAGGCAATGCCTAGCTCTTATTTTTGCGACACAAAAACTAAGACATTATATCTTGAACGCTGAAGTTAACGTAATTGTAAAATTTGATCCTTTAAATCATATGTTTGCCAAAACAGATCTTTTAGGATGCTCAACAAAGTGGGTTATGTTGTTAACGGAGTTTGACCTTAAATTTGTCTCCCAAAAAGTAATTAAAAGACAAGTGTTGACCAACCACTTAGCGAAAGCTCCTTCACCATCACTTTCCTAAACTAAGAATCTTTTCCCGATGATCAAATCCTTACCTTGGACATTGATAATAAGTGTAAATTATTCTTTGATGGTTCTAGATGTCGAACTAGCTCTGGTGATGGTGTTATACTAGTACCTCCTTCAGGTAATTTGATTCCTCTATCTTACTAACTCAATTTTCTATGTACCAACAACATTGCAAAGTACGAAGCCCTTATTGTTGGATTGCATGCCAATTTGTCTCTTAACATCAAACATATTTCAATATTTGGTGATTCTCAATTGATCATAAGAAAAGTCACTGGATCTTATCAAGCAAAGGAAGATAATTTATCTTAGTATCGAGACTTGACCTTGTCTTTGTTAAAGAATATCTCATCCTACACAATTGACACAGTTCCACGAAAGGACAACCGACATGTAGATGCGATGGAAAGCATTACGTCCCTCCTATCCTTCAGTGGTTCTGAAGGGAACTATAAATTCATCATCCATAATTTCACGATACCTTCAATAACGTCTGAGATTGCCTTTTGTGATAATGTAGAATCAAGAGAATGGTACTCCCATATATTACAATATTTGCATGATGGTACCTTTCCTAATCCAACATCCAGAGGTGATCGAGTTCGCATACGCAAACTTGTCATGCGTTACATCATCTTATCAAACATTCTAAATCGACGAAGTTACGAAGGTCCCCTCCTTTGTTGCCTTAATAACTCTGAGATCTTGATTGCTCTCAAGGAGGCACATTCAGGTGCCTGCGAAGGGCATTTCGGTGGGAAATCTCTTGTTCAAAAATTGCTTCATATGGGTTACTATTGGCAAGACATGGAACGTGGTTCCTTTGCCTTTGTCAAAAAGTGCCTGCAATGTCAACAACACAGTAATCTCATTCGAGCTCCTACCCAAGAACTTCGTGCTCAAGTTTCACCTTGGCCATTTTCCATGTGGGGCCAAGACCTTATTGGAAAGATTTCTCCTCCTTCTTCTTAGGGACATACATTCATCATCATAGCTACATATTACTTTATGAAGTGGGTTGAAGCGATTCCTCTTTGATCCATGACTGTTGAAGTAATTTGTCATTTCATTCAAGACAACATAATCTCTTGATTTGGTATTCCTTCTACTTTGGTTTCTGATAATGGTACCTCATTTAAGAACAAATATATCATATTCAACATCGCTTATTTATGTTATATTATCCTCAATCAAATGGACAAGAAGAAGCCTCTAATAAAGTAATTGGACAAATTCTTTAAAAATTTGTTAACAAACATCAAAAGGATTGGCATACTCAATTATCTTATGCATTGTGGGCTTATCGAACTAGTATTCGTACGGCTACGGGTGCTACCTTGTATGACCTTGTGTATGCGCCGATGCGATTATGCCTTTGGAGTTAGAAATCCCTTCATTGCAAATTTCTCTCAAAGGCATCCTCAATGAAAACACTCAAAGGGAATTACAGTATCAACAACTTGAAAGGCTCTATGAACAACATATAAATGCTCTTGAACATCTTCCAGCTCATCAAAAATCCCTACAATGCTGGTATAAATCACAAGTTATTAACCGTACATTCGATAGAGATTGGTACTCTATGAAAATCAATGCAATGTAAACGCACCTCCTGGAAAAAAAGGGAAGTTTAGCCTGAATTGGCTAGGACCTTACATCGTCATCAAATCCTTCGGATCAGGTGCATATAGACTGGCCAATGAGTGAGGTACGCCTCTTAAAGATCCTATTAATGCTAATCATTTGCGTAGATATTATGCTTAAATTTAGTTTTCATTTGTATGCTATCATTTTATTCATAAAAGCAAATTTTTGGTAGATAGTAAATTTAAATTTCCTATTTCATTATTTGCTTCATTCTTGACAAAATATCTAGTTTGTCTCGATGTCCTTTGAGTAGTTTTCTTAGATTAGGGAATTACTTAGTTATTAGCATACAAATAGATAGATGTGCATCATGTTCAATAATAGTTGTTGAATTTAATCTAACAATGTTACAACATTGTTTCATGAGATCACAACTGAATTAGTTCATCACGTGTGTACATCTTATAAACACCTAATTAAGCATACATATGTGTGTTTCATTAGAGCATGTATCATTTAAATCATTGTTGCATTTGTTAAACAATTACGATTGTTACACAAATTACTTTTAGCATTTAATTTGGCATACATGTATAAAACAAATCTAAATCTTTGTTGCATTTACTTTTCCAGTAGATCACAAGTGACATCTAGAGTAAGCATGCTAAACCACAATAGTTTAAGTACATAAGTTCACCACTACATCAAAATGTGGTGAATCCAATAATAATACAATAAATCCCATCATTGTGCTAGACCGTGATACCCAAATCCCTCAGGACTTGGAGGTGCCTGAGTGATAGATGTCTACCTATGTGAAGTTGTAGATCGTGAGTGAATCCTAGAAGTGGTCTACACCTGTAAGATCCTAAGCGCACCTCGGAGCTCCCCTACCTCCTCCCTAGCCTCTTGGTATTCACATTGGAGTTGATCTCTCTCAACTCATAGCCAGTCCACCTCAGCCTGTACATAACTCAGTAGACCGCACTCAGTACCTGATGTCGCCATGACTCAATGATGATCTAGCTATGTTTAGAGAACATCTACTCTTTGAACTGCCCGGTCTCGCTTGGCTACTAGTTGATCTCTCGCAGCTGCTAGCTGATCCCTCTCCAGTACTAGTTGATCTCTCTCAGCCCATCCTGCCTTGTATGCTACTCTAAGCTGCGTGATAGGATCAAATAAGTCTATATACTAGCATGCCTCATTTGGTGGCCTGTAACAAGCATGCACTGGATTTTGTGTCAACTTAGTGGGTATCATCGATGTTATGACACAACTCACAAAGCATCGCCATGCGCTAGAACCAACTGCAAAGTGTATAGGTAATCATCATTTCAGCACCTCAATCAAATCAATATTATGCATCTTAAGCTAGTAAAAATAATAAATTACAATCATCACCTGGATCACCCTCCTGCCATGATGGATCATGTGATACAGTGAATGTGCTGGTACCCACAGTCATCCCAGCCGCTAGGGGCATCGTAGTGGCACCACCACTCGACTCTCTGTGCTTGAAGTGACACTGTGATACTTTGACTACGCGTCATGGTCGTAGGCTATGAGCTTGAGCTTCAGGCCCCTCCTCATTGACATCTACACTACCTGCCAGTTGGCCTCGTCTGCCTCTCCTCATAAAATCAGGGAGATCCTTTTCAACATCATCATCAATGTCTCTCTCTACCTCTCCCTCCTCTGACTCCTCTCCTCACTTTACCTAGGGTCTGGGATTGCTAGAAGGATAGTCGTCAAGGAAGATAGGGCTTGGGCGTGCTATCTCCCACCATGCTTTATATGCTAGAGTCACTCCTACATCGTCAACTCCAGAGACTGTATCATCATTAGGACCACTCAACACTACATCTGCGATGGTGATTCGTGCCCTATCCTAGGGCTACACACTGCAAAGTGATGATCTCACGTAGAATGGTCATGTGGCGAGAGCCCCTGCACTTGTCTAAACTACCTCATCACCTTGTCATAGTAGAAGGCTACTACGATGCGATCTCGACAACTGGTCAACAACTGATCTCTCTACATCCTCACTAGCTACCTCCTCTAACCCATCCATAGCCTGCACTGCCTGTATGGCCTCCATGTGATGGCCTTTGACTATAGCATGTTGAATACAATCCTCTAGAATAATAAATTACCATACCTCCACAGTCCTCTCAGCTTGTAGGCATGTGCTCGTGGGTTGGTCCTAACTGTATCTATTGGATAACACATTGTCCTCGTGCATGTAATATGCTTGAATGCCCACACCTATAGGAGTGTGTATATAATCAAGCTATGTGTCTCGTGATGAACATAGCAACCTAAATCATAGTATAAGTGAGTCAGCATACTCTGTCCCCAAGAGTATACTATCCTCTGCTCCTCCATTGCTCTAATGGTATGGGCCAATCCCCCATGTAAGTGAGTGCCTTGCCCATCCGGTGTGACAAGTGTGATGGTAGCGATCATGATGCGATGGATGGCAGGTATAACTGCTGCAACCTACTCTAAGTATCTGATATCGATGTGTCCTCGAGAGCTCGATGGTACTGTGTGTCCCAGACAGTATAGCTGGCTCGCACCAGCATAGTCCTCAGACCTCTACTTTATGATCCTAATTACCTCGCCACGCACAGGTAATCGTAGTATCCTGTACACATCCTCCAAAGTCATTGTCATCTCTCTTGTCGGTAGATGAAACGTCGATGTATCTGTGTTCCACCACTCCATGAGTGCCATCAACATAGCTCGGTGGTATGTCATTGTGAGCATAGTATACACCCACCATAGTCCAACATCTCACAGATGTCCCATCTCTGTATCTGAAAGTGTGCTCGATCGACTACGCAATAATGTGAATAGTCGACCACCGGCATGCTCTCGCATACCCAGGAGATCATGTAATAGGAAAAACAAGACTTACATCAGAAATTAACTAAGTATATTCATCAAAAATTGACAAAAGTAAAGAAAGCCTGGTCCTGGGACCTAGGCGCCCTAAGAGGTCTAGGGCACCTAGGGAGGACCAGGGTGCCCTAGAGGGTCTAGGGCACCCCAGGAGGACAATGGCACCCTAGGACCTACTGAAAGGTGTCACTGGGCCCATTACTGCCTTGAAATTTTAAAAATGGCATTAAAATAATCAATTGCAAGAAGGATAGTAGCCTACCTCATGCTCGTCAAGTCCCTATGTCGCTCGACTCCATAGCACCTCTAGCCTCAATGGTCAGTACAGCCTTCAGCTTGGCATGTTGGTTCTCCTCTTTTCTCCTCCTCAAAAACTAAAAATGACAATGGAATGGTAAAATGTGGGAACCAAGTTTTACTATTAATAGTAAAAAGTGGAACTCTTGATTACTATCTAAGGTCAAAAATTCGCTTTTTCTCTAGACATCTCTTCATATAAACATTGACAACTTGGGCTAGCGACCTTAGATTCAAGTGTCATTCATTGCATTGGAATCCTAGCTCTGTTGTTGTCACAACCATATGATTTGTGTCTCGGTGTTATTCATTAGAATGACCCTATCAAAGCATATTCAACAATCTTCTCTCTCTAGAAAGTTGAAGTAGAAAGATCACCACCCTGTTTCTACATCCTAAAGAAGCAAGCATAAACAAAGGGGGGCATATATCTACCCACAAATTTCACTCTCATCACCTTTCCCCTTTAGAGTTTTTCAGACTAACACGTACATCTGTTGGTTGCAGGTTTATCTTATCTAACGTTGTGGTTTGCAGGATCATAGATTAGGGGTTTCACACTCTTGTTCGACAATGATTTGCATCCTCTGCAGTATCCTTTTGATATCCTTTTTGCAATATGTGTTTTACTTTACTATCCTTTAGCTTGCATATGCACGTAGTGTCATATGACCGCTAAAGTGGGGCCTAAATGTTGAGTCATAAATTGTGTACACTTGTGTGTAGGCACAATTTCACCATGTTTAGCTCCTCCCTTTTAGTGGTCTCAAGCCTAGTCCTTTTTAGGTCCACCCTTAAATCTCTCTTTTAATCTCGTTTATAGAATAATTCGTAATCGTGATTAAAATTTTGTCATGACCTCGAAGGATAAATGAAGATTTGAAGTTAGCCTTGCATTTAGTACAAATCTAGGCCTTGAAATGACCTCGGGCCCAGGACGCCTGAGCACCCTGGTCCATTCTGTGCCTTGGAGGATGATTTTTAGTCTTGAGTTTTCCTTAATGTTGCTTAGGCCAACCCTAAATCCAAATTTGAATTTGAGTGCTTTATGTCGGCATTTTGATTTGAATTACTCTCTTTCTATAAGCCTTGTATAAAGGTAAGTGAATGAAGTCATTTTGAAAGAAGATTTTAAGCACTCTTGATGTGAACAAGTTCTATGTTGCTATTGCTATCTATGTTATTGTTTATTGCAGTTTTTGATCAAGTGGAGGTCTCTTTCACTCTTGGAAATATTTGAATGAAGGCTAGGACATGAAATCTTGAGTCTATCTCATGAGCTCCTAAGTTGGAGCACTTTGCATGATTGGGAGAAGGGTTGGAACCACCAACCTGAGTTCGGCTTTAGTACCCTCCAAGGGTATGGTTGCATTGCCTTCTTATTCTACAGACCTTCCATGAATCTTTATCCTGGAGGTGAAATTGTTAGCTCCATTGAGTGAATCATCATTTACATCATCCCTCTCTATTTGCTTGAGTCATATAGGGCTAGGGTTTGATATTATTTGGTTAGATCTTGCATGTTACTGCTCACACATAGATTTTCTGAGCACACACAACATTTGGATTAAACCTTGGCTATCCATGAGGTAGGAATACCAAAACTGGGCTTGACTTAGGCAAGCTCCTATATAGCCACAACATTTTTCCTCTTCTTTCTTGTGTGTAGATCTGACAAACAAGTTTCGGAAGGTGACAGGCTCGAAGACTCAAGAACTTGCAGGTACAGTCCCAATAATTTTGACAATTTCTAAAAACCCTAAAGAAGGACCAGGGTGGCTGGGCGCCCTAGTCCTATGACTTTTCATCATCTGGTCCAAGTTCTGAATAATCTCCTTACCTCTGTTGTTCTATTTTCTGCTCTGATTTTAGGTCTAATAATCATCTATAGCTTGATTTGGCTTAAATTAAGATTTTGGATCTTATGCCCTAGCTAGATTGGTTGGATTTGGTTTGACACTCATCTATATGACAAAGAGGCAGAACCCCTATATCTTAAGCTCTCCCTCATGGGTAGAAGCTAAGCTCGATTTTTGTCTCAATGTTTTGTAGAAGAGGGTTTTGACCTAGTTTGGCTCCTAAGGCTAGATCTCTCTTTTCTACCTAACAGTAACTTCTTCTTGCAACACCTCTTGTTGTTTATCCTTTTGTTCTTCTTGAGAAGTAGCAAATATCTAAACATTCTTTGTCAGGACTTCCTACTATGGTTCTACTTGATGATCCTCTTGTTGTTTGGCATCCCCAACTACCTAAGTCTCTATAATGTTCACCTGTGAGGGGGGAGGGATTGATACATGTGGAAGAGAAAGGTGAGGTGCATGAGGAGGAGACTAAGAAGAAGGAACAATTGTAGATTTTTCTTGTATTTTTGGGGTCCTTGCCCTCCTCTCTATAGTGGCTCTTCATCCTGGGCCTCTTCCTCTTCTAGTATTATTTCAACTAAAGAAACATGCTCTTTTCTTTTCTTGGAGGCTCTTGTCTCCTTATTTCATCAAAGTTGGGCTCCTCTATTATTTCTTTTCTTTTGGTAGACTCAAAGAACTCTCCCTACTCAATTGCTACACCCTTTGACTAAGGAGTCACCATTGGTAGTGTTGGTTTTTTCCCAGAATGGATGCTTATTCCCAGATTTCCCTACAAGGTAGCCATTAATGATCAACAGGATCTCTGGGCCAGGGGCCAACAGTGTAGGAGATAGACTCTATATTTTATCTCCTCTTCTTCTTCAGGCTCTGCAAAACCTAGGGGGGTATTCCCTACTCAACATCCATGAGGATATACATACAAGGCTGGGATGCTGACAGAAAGTAGATAAGTCCTCCTGTAAGTAGACCAAAACTGTAAGATAAGAGCAAAGGGGCTAGCTTTGGGCCTATTTGTAGTTGTAGACAGAGGACTGAGGATCCTAAAACTAATTCTAATGTCCTAAAGGTTGTTTTAGATTTTGATTTTGATTTTAAGTTTGGATACAAAGCTGGACATGGTTGTAACACAAACACAAGGCGAGATTGGTGTCTATCCAGGGCCTGGAGTCAGTAGACATACACCTGTGAATGATATGCATGAGCAACTAAAACTGGATTTCAGGGGGATACATATGATACCTGCCTTACAGATATCTCCCAATACAGAGTGTTAAGCTATCTATACTTATGGCATCCCTACTGCAGTATACCCTTCCCAATGTTTAATCTGAGAACAATTTAATCTACCCCTTGAGCAGAAGTTAAGAGATCAGACATTCAACACAAGAATTCTATGTTCTAGAGTCTCAAACATTGCTTAAATATCCAGACTCAGAAGAAAGATACATGCAATACTGGAGACAGAATTAACAAAACACATGCTAACATAGCATTTCTCATATAGAATTAACCATGAAATCAGTGGATTCACGCAAAAACGTACAACAAGAGATACATAAACTCACAGGTTTTGTTGTACAAAGCAACCAAATCAGCTGTATTGTATTACAGAGCCAAATGTTCAACTTTCAACAACCTAAACAATGGTAACACAGTCTGCTTATATCAGCCAGAAAGTGTACCACAGCAATTAATTACAAGGCTTTTACAAAAATTTGCTAGATACAGATCCTTCAAAGGAATGGCGCTCAAAATTTATTGCTGCAGAGATAGAAAGTAGACAATGGTGGCCTCGAGCCCTGTGCCACCATCTGGAAGTCCTCACGCCAAAAAATTGGGTACATGACTGTTCAACAACTCGCCCATGCCCCTGCTACAGTCGCCATTGATGGCTCAACCACCCGCGGCCGCTTGAAAACCGTCACAGCACTTCAAAAAAGAAAATCCCGCAAAAACGCGTTTACCACAGGTTCAAAAAATGTAGGGAGATTAATCCCACATTGGTGCCGCGGAGACAACTTTATCATTTTAAAAACACGGCCGCATGTATAACAAATGTCGAGCACTTTTTCCGCGCTCGACACATAAGCCTTTGTCCAAAGCCTATCGCCAAGACCCGAGCCATTGGCACACTCCCAAATCCTCCTGCCGACATCAATAGTCTCTCCGATGCCTATCGCAATTCCCTGTCGGCCAGACTACTACCATTGGACTAGCCAAAAGCTTCCCCAGCCGATAGACCAACTCTCCCCGATGACCAAGCAAAACACACTTGTCGCCAAGATATAGACCATTGGCCAAGCATTCCACAGCTCATCCGATCTACCAAGTCTCTCCGATGGCCATCAAAACACACCCTCGTCGACCAGAGACAGACCATCGGCACAACAAAAATCACGCTTGCCGACAACACAACTCACACCGATAGTCACCTTCAAAACCTTCGTCAGTGAGAATACCTCCGTCAGGCTGACCAAAACTTCCTTCACCGATTGCACACGTTACACCGATGAACACAACACCCAAATCCTCATCGGCCAGAGAAACGATATCGGCAGAGGTCAAAACCCCTCTGTCGATAGCAATAGTCTCGCCGACAGTCCACTCCATATTCCCCTATCGGTGTGACCCACACCGATGACTCCTCATCGGCCCAACACTCTCCATCAACGGATACTCCAACTGCTAGCCCGATAGCCCATGTCACACCGAAAACACTCCCTTCGGCCAGACCATCGGGGTGACCTCCCTCTATCGGCGAACCACAAAATACACTAGCCGATAATACAAGTCTTGGCGATGAACACACAAATTATCCTCATCGGCGAGACCCACGCCGATGACATCGCATCGACCAAACATCCACTGTCGGCCGAACAAGAAACTGCTTTGCCGATAGCATAAAACACACCGATGGCACCATCAGTAAAAACAAACCCGTCGGGGAACCAAAAAAAACCCTCACCGATGACAATCATTACGCCGATAGACCTTGGCCTCCCCCTTCTGTTGGTAGGAGTAACTCCGTCGGGCTAGCCAAAAACTCTTCGGCCGATAACACCACTCACGCCGACGAATACCTGAGATACCCTCATCGGCATGACCACTGCCATCGGTGGAACCACAATCTCCCACGCCGATAGTACAAAGTCACAGCGATGAACAAAAAGCCTCACTCTGCCCCCTTGTTGGCTAAACACATGCTCATCGGGAAACCAGAAAGAAGATACGCCGATGACAGAAGTCATCCCGATGGCACATCACCACCACATTGGTGGAACCGAAAATACTCCAGCCGATAGGCCAAACTCTTGCCGATGGACAAGAAGACCTAGGGTTTAAATGAAGAAAACCTCCAACATGCAGAAACAACCTCCAGGTCAAAAATAAGTACCAACAGGTAGATGCACATCATCCATTGGAAATGGCTTCTTTAGCCATATTTTTGTTCTATCAATCACCACTTGTATCCTAGCCTCCACAAAAGCATCTTTTCTAGAAGATCAGTTGATTCTATCCATTAGTTGATTGAAGCTTTTATCCTTACTATAGGAGGGGTCCAAGACCTTTCTATCCTCTTGAATACCCTTGGGGACACTATCAATACAATTATTTTTATTTGAGGAATTGCCATCTAACAAAAATCCCTAATTCTCACCTTGTGCTCATTAAGGTAGTCAACCCAATAGTCTTCAATTTTGGCCTCATGTTTAAAATCGAGCCTATTATTGGTCCAATCTTCCTTCTAGGATTTAACCTAGTTCAAACCTAATTTAGGTCCATAGTATAGATCACCATCTTGTATTATTCAACTTTAGCATGGTGCATACTAGAACAAGAGTAGGCTCTCACTAAAATGGGAAATTAGAAACCAATTTTGTGCTTACTAGCTATCATCTTCTACACCTCCACCAACTGTATGCAAATTTCCAAAAGGATGATCATATCACCTGGGGTCTCAAGGTAGATTGTAAGGTGCCTTATGAAACCCTCGAATCCTAATGCATGTGAATGTTTTGAATTGGATGAACCAACATCCCTAGTTTTATAGTTCTTGTGTTACCTCTAGGGACAAACTTCTCCAAGCATCTAATGATAGAGAACATAAAAGAATAATTTACCCTGTTGTAATATTTGCAACTTTCCTTCAATTTCAATTGAAAGTAATGATCATAGACCATCATTCCACCAAGCTACATTTTCGCCACTTGAGTTAAACCTGGGAAGTTGGCATTGCGGACTAGCAAGTATTCTAAATAAAGTCATAAAAATTATTGGTCTCCTGAACCTCAATCAACTGGGTGTGCAAGTGATCACTTATTAATGATACCTAGACAATTCTCTTCTTACCAATAATGGACAACATAAAGAACCACATCCAAGGGTAGAAATTTCTAGCATTGGGTTGTCCAACCACCCTACTCAGTAAGGTGATGGCATCATGAGCATCCTCCTTGAACTCACTTCTGTGGATGACCTTGACCATCTTGGTGGCAAACTTCCTCATGATGATCAACTAGTTGTCGATGATGTAGTTGGCTACCATTGGAGTCTTCATTTCATAAAAGTTGAGGGTCCCCTTCATGCCTACTTTTTCATATTATGTGTAGGTGGGAAGGCTAAAAACCTTCTCAATAATAGTTGGATTAATATCTAGGATAGTTTGGTGGGCTAACCAAACACTTTTCCTCTCTTTTGATCATATCTCTAGGCACAAGCTAACACTAGCTTTGGAGATTGCAAGGACATTGGGAATGCAACTTCTTGGACTTGGCCACTCTGGGCCACGTTGTGGGTAGGGATAACTTTAATAACCCCCCCCCCCCTTGGAGAAGGTGTATAAACCTGGCAAATCGTGTATACTTCCCGAGAAAAATATTAATTTTATTGGCGAATTTTTTCATTTTTTCAGGAAAAAAAAAATCTTATTTGGCGAATCTTTTGTAATCTCTAGAGGTCTATGGAAAATCCTGGTGAATTGTAATTTTTTTAAAACCAATAAAATATTTTCATTGGCGATTAAAACCTATTTTTAAACCAATAAAATATTTTCATTAGCGAATTACAACCTATTTTCAAACCAGTAAAATATTTCTGTGGGCAAATTAAACCTATTTTCTAAAAAAGAAAATATTTTTGTTGGCGATTAAAATCTAATTTCAAACCAAAAAATATATTTTCATGGGTGAATTAAACAAATTTTCAAAGCAATAAAAAAAATCATTGGCGAATTTAAATATAGTTTCAAACCAATAAAAAATAGTGTGGCGAAAATATCATTTGTTCTATTCCGGGACAAATTTACACATCAAAATTTCTTCATAAAGTGTCCGGAATGGGGACAAGTGTCAACATATTTATTATGTCTCAAGCAAGATGTCAGCGCAAAATAATATAACAGATGACTGTTCGATGAATTTTTGATGGACGATTGTAGTTGCATTCTGGAAGAAAATGTCTGAAACACTAGACCAGCGACTTCAAGCCTCCGAAATAACACTTGAACCATTAGATTTCCAAATATCAATGGTTGACATTTCATATGAGAAACCCTCTACGTAATCTTATGTTGACTTGCTACCTCTAGTTGCCGGTTGTTTAAGTTGAAACCTGAGCCATCAAAATCATGTTGTTTACCAGCCCCTTATACCTAATCTTGTCGATCACCGCTTGGTGGGGAATGGGTTAACCTAGTAGGCTAGCAGGGTCCACTTTTTAAATGCTTTAGCAAATATTTCAAAGCATCCCTAAGAGACCTAAAGGGTGAACTATTACATATTTAATTAAGACACATGGGAAATTCCTCAGCAAGATGTTCTAATCTTAGCCATCTGATGTTGAAGAATTTAAGCAGACAACAGATGGCTTGAGAAGTTAATATGCGAGCAGGTTGTTGGTCAGTTAAGTCATGACTTCATGTCCTAATATTTATAAGTTGACCGGCCCCTTAATCTAGGATTCTAGAGGTTACTCGCTATCATCGGTTGCAGGAAGGGCGTAATCTAATGGTCGCGCAAGGGTGCATGAGGAATATGTCAGGAGAGAATATTCGTTGCGCAGCTGCGACAGAATGACACATGTCAAAGAATCTAAGCTGGCATCCTATCCCACTAAAGACCATGCATCAACTAAAGACTTGATCCGACGGTTGCGCATCATCGCAAGGAGAATCTCACAAGATGGAATCTGCGATGCGCAGTCGCGACATGGTGGCACATGGCATTCTCTTGTTTGAGAAGTGAAAGGTGGACATGTGGAGGCTAAGGCACGCCGGCGCGGGGTAGGTAAGAGGTGGGCCATCACAGGTTGTTACGCTGCAAGGTGCTGCCACGAATCTGACCTATACAAAAGACTTGATCCAACGGTTGTGCATCGTCGCAAGGAGAATCTCACAGGATGGAATCTGCGCTGCATGGTTGCGACATGGTGACACATGGCATTCTCTTGTTTAAGAAGTGAAAGGCGGGCACGTGGAGGCTAAGGCACACCAGCGTGGGGTAGGTAAGAGATGGGCCATCACATGCTGTTATGTTGCATGTGCTGCCACGTATCCGACCCGTACAAAAGGTGACATGTTCCAATTGGCAACGAAGATTGTCAAATCTAGTCAGCCAATCAGGACCGTGGATTTCAGAATGTAAGAAAAAGATCAATGGCCCAGATTCAAACTTTCAAAAGAGAAAGATTTCCAAGTGCTTGTAGCACGAAGTTCATTAATACAGAGAATTGTGCAGGAATTCAAGAATTAAGGTATCCTTAAGAGCGCGATAGCATTCAGAGCAAAGAAATCATCAAAACGAGCAGGAAAAAGTGATCTCAATCTTCTGCAAGCGCTGAAAACCAGTAACTGTTCCTCCTCTGTGCCTGGTTTTTCCAACTATATAGTATAGGTTAATTCTGAAGCTTTTAGGGCCGTTGTCAACCATAAAAACCCTAAACTACCTTCAAAAAAGCAAAATGAGTCAATCAAGCCAACCTTCCACTTCAAAACGAAGCTTAGATGAGGATCATATGATCTAACTCCCTGGTTCCTGATGCAGAGGCATGGAGGATTCACCCAAAGTCACAAACTTCAAACAAAAGACTTATCTCACAAACTTCCACTATGCTTTGATGAGAGCAACAAATAAGGTAAATTTGACATAATTTTTAAAATACAACGCAAAAACCATGATCTAAAACCTGATTTGGATACCCATTATCCTCTTACACAACATATCTCACATGCAACATAGGTTGTTTTTGAAAGTATGCTTCAAAATGGACTGTTATAGAGAAGGAGACCCTAGTAGATTGCAGACTTGCCCTCACCAAAAATGGCATAACTCACTTAATTTTTAATAAAAATTGCCCAAACAAAAATAATATGAAACTAGACTCATATGCCCATCTTTTCCCATTAGTTTCAGACATGTACTTGATCTTTAAAATCCTTACCATTCCAAACAAGATGACAGTTACAGTAAACAAAACTGGAAGTGTCCATCACTAAAATCATCATAATTTTTACACAACATAATAAAAATTGATGCAACCAACGCCAAAAGAAAGAAGACTCCGAGATCTTTCCAGAAAAATCTAATTTTATGCCATTTGGTATACCATACAGAGCCGTACCAGCCTCGGGAACAGCAAAAAATAGTCAAAAAAATGTAGAAAATTAAAACTTTTATTTCATTTCTCTTCTCTAAACTTCATCTCTCCTTCAATGACCTTATTACATCATTAAAATACCAAAATTAGATTAAAACCAAAATTTGCCTCATGGAGGCTTAAAGCTAGCAAGGTGCTCCTGCACCATACTCCCAGAGAAAATAAAATTCAAGTCCTCTTGAATGCAAGTCAACTCTTTCTTCCTAGTTCTCCAATTCTTATGCAACATGTCCTTCATCTTTGCAACTATCCCTGGGTCCTTCTTCTTCTTCTTTTTCTTATGCCATCTCTTATTCAGCATTCTCTCAACTTCTAGGCTCCAAAATTTTATTTCTTGTGTATATGCCTTAGTAATATCATCTATGTCTTCACTGATAGCATTTTCATCTAAAAAGGAAATCATTTCCTTAGATGTTTTGGAAACATCTTCTTCACCATAATCTTCATACATTGTAGGCACTTCTTCTTGTTCTTTATAACCTGCACATACATAATCCAATGAAATATTAGAAATAAAATATTGAGACCTTGAGGTCTCCTCCTTGCTTCCCTGCACCATGCACTCTACTTCAAACTTGTCCTCCAAGGGTTTCCTTTGATGAACAACATCTTCTTATTCCTCCATCATAGTTATTAATTGCTTAGGACTTTCATATACAAAGTAGTATTCCTCTTTGTCCAAACTTGTCATCTCCTTCCAAAGGATTTGATCAATCTCTTGATGTTGCACTTCAGGGCTACATTCAACAACTTCCTCTTTCATAACTATTCTTTGTTTTCTTCTTTGAACTATCTTCTTAATAGGCCATGATACCTTCTTTTTTATTGTCAAGTGCCAACTCAGTGCTCTTTTGAGCAACTGCTCCATCTCATCTTCCATCCTTCTGCTCATCTCTTCCATAGCTTGCCTCAGTTCTCTTATCTCGTTCTCAACCTCTATTTGTCTCATCTTTTCCTCTTTCCTCTTGCTGTCTTTTTCTTCTTTCTTCTTCTTTTGTGAACCTTTAGCCTGCAAGTACCTTCTAAACAAATCCATCTTTCCTCTAGCAAGTCTCTTTCACCTTGCTTCTTCTTTGTCTTTGCCTCACCTAGGTCTCTTCTCTTTTTCTCTACCTAGTCTTTTGGCAACCAGGTTCTCTTTTCAACCTGCAAAAATAAAAACTCACAAAAACTAAACTCATTTTTGCCCAGACCTTCTAATCTCTAATACCAATTTAATTCAGAGGCATGGAGGATTCACCCAAAGTCACAAACTTCAAACAAAAGACTTATCTCACAAACTTCCACTATGCTTTGATGAGAGCAGCAAATAAGGTAAATTTGACATAATTTTTAAAATACAACTCAAAAACCATGATCTAAAACCTGATTTGGAGACCCATTATCCTCTTACACAACATATCCCATATGCAACATAGGTTGTTTTTGAAAGTATGCTTCAAAAATGGACTGTTATAGAGATGGAGACCCTAGTAGATTGCAAACCTGCCCTCACCAAAAATGGCATAACTCACTTAATTTTTAATGAAAATTGCCCAAATAAAAAGAATATGAAACTGTTTCAGACCTGTACTTGATCTTTAAAATCCATACCATTCCAAACAAAATGACAATTACAGTAAACAAAACTAGAAGTGTCCATCACTAAAATCATCATAACTTTTACACAACATAATAAAAATTGATGCAACCAACGCCAAAAGAAAGAAGACTCCGAGATCTTTCCAGAAAAATCTAATTTTATGCCATTTGGTATTCTGTACAGGGCCGTACCAGCCTCAGGAACAGCAAAAAATAGTCAAAAAATGCAGAAAATTAAAACTTTTATTTCATTTCTCTTCTCTAAACTTCATCTCTCCTCCATCTCTCCTTCATCTCTACCTCTTGCACGAATTTCAAGGCATAAATAATGTTTTTACATCTATTTTTTTGTTCCATCACTCCACTGATACCAATTTGATGCAGAGGCATGGAGGATTCACCCAAAGTCACAAACTTCAAACAAAAGACTTCTCACAAACTTCCACTATGCTTTGATGAGAGTAGCAAATAAGGTAAATTTGACATAATTTTTAAAATACAACTCAAAAACCATGATGTAAAACCTGATTTGGATACCCATTATCCTCTTACACAACATATCTCACATGCAACATAGGTTGTTTTTGAAAGTATGCTTCAAAAATAGACTGTTATAGAGATGGAGACCCTAGTAGATTACAGACCTGCCCTCACCAAAAATGGCATAACTCACTTAATTTTTAATAAAAATTACCCAAACAAAAAGAATATGAAACTAGACTCATATCCCCATCTTTGCCCATTGGTTTCAGACCTGTACTTGATCTTTAAAATCCGTACCATTCCAAACAAGATGACAGTTATAGTAAATAAAACTGGAAGTGTCCATCACTAAAATCATCATAACTTTTACACAACATAATAAAAATTGATGCAACCAACGCCAAAAGAAAGAAGACTCTGAGTTCTTTCTAGAAAATCTAATTTTATGCCATTTGGTATTCTGTACAGGGCCGTACCAGCCTCAGGAATAGCAAAAAAAAAATTATTTCATTTCTCTTCTCTAAACTTCATCTCTCCTCCATCTCTCCTTCATCTCTGCCTCTTGCACGAATTTCAAAGCATAAATAATGTCTTTACATCCATCTTTTTTGTTCCATCACTCCACTCTCTTTTACATGCAAAAGAAGAGGCTAAAAATAGCCAAACCACTAACACTACTCAACTTAGAAAGTACTAAACTTAACCAAATCTTAAGACTCCACTACAGGTGACCTCTAAAACATGAAGAGTGGTCTTACATAGACCTTTATTACAACAATAATAAAATAAAACTCCTCCAATATGAGAAACTACCTCTTAAACTCCCTATGACCCTTCATATTCATCTTTTGCTTGCCTTTTTTTTGTATTTTTTGTAATATTGACAATTTTACAATTTTTTGCAATCCTTTACAAAATAACTTTAAATCCCACTAGAACCTAATCAAATGCCTCTACTACATTTCCAATGACCTTATTACATCATTAAAATACAAAAATTAGATTAAAACCAAAATTTGCCTCATGGAGGCTTAAAGCTAGCAAGGTGCTCCTGCACCAGTTCCGCTAGAACACCTTTGAAATTACATAGCCCAGGCAGACTTGAGGATAAATTTCTTGACTACTGCTATAATTGTTAGGACGCCAAATTACCTGTCCCAGGTTGGATCCTCTTTGAGCATTAGCATAAGAGGATGAACTATAAGGCCCCTATCTGTCATGCCTGGAGATATGATTTAACCAAGCTCATGTGTTCCAATGTTTTCCCCAACCCTGACTTAATTAGGTCAACAGCATTAAGGTATGATCCAGCCACTAAGACAGTAATAGTTGGAAATGGTATAAAATTTATCAAGCTTACCAAAGAATACATTACCATTATATCCAACTTGGACCCTACAGCCAGCAAACAAATTGACCTCAGGGCTTTCAAGAAAAAACACCAAACTGTGAAACAACATTACAGGGAATATAACTTACCAAAGCATAGGCCAAGGGGTGTTGGTGGGAAATTGGTAAAGATTTCAGATGATGAGAAGGAGCCTTTTCATTGCAGTATGTTTAATGAATATTTTATCAGAACCTATCACAGTCTATGTCAAGTATTAGGTAGAGATGCTTTAGATAGAATGTTTATTTCTTTGATGATGATGGTTGTTGCTATTCAGAAGCCAGATGTCAAGGAACCATATGATTATGCCACTTTCATAGCTAACCATATGCATGATCAGATGACAAGGATCAAAAATAATTTGTCTAAACCAAATGTCCATGTTGAATTCACATGGTACTCCTTGTTGTTCCATATGTACTTATTTGCTTTATCAGGAATGTGGCACCAGAATCTGCATGTCAAGGTTTCAGATGCTCAAGGGAACAAGTTTCCAGTGCAAGTATGGACATGTATGTGGGATATGCACTATGTCACAGCAGATTAGGTCATCTTTGAAGAATATTTTGTGAGGAGAATCCTTGGATTTTTGGAGCTAGAGGGTGAAAGGTTGCATCCTGATGTATTGGATTTCTTACGACCTCTGGACAGGATTCTCCACCTTGGAATTGATCATAATTGGAATGATTGGTTCTTTCATGAGCATACTACTTGCATAAGGGTCTATGGATGCCAGACTGCACCTCACATACTGCCCAAATATGTGCCAAAGAGGGTGGCATTTTTAGAAGTTATAAGCCAATTAAGTGATTCTGACAGGGAACACTTTAGGAACCACAAGAAGGTTCATTCTTCCCTTCTTCCATCAAATTTTGTGATTTCGCGATCCCTGATAAGAGTGGGTTGGACCAAATTTATTCAGTTATGCAATGTTTTGGAATGTATTTGGAACAACCAAGGTATTTGACCCTGAGGGCTTCATCAGCAAAACCAGAGTCAGCAAGGGAAGGTTCAAGTACTTTCATCCGGTGGATTACAATGAGGACATTGCCAGGAATTATTTTACAATGTATGATGTCCACCACTTGAGGATCAAGTGGGATACTATCATGGCCAGTGAGAAGATGAAGCAAAACATGAATACTGCATATCCAGGTGCATTTGCAGAAGTGCAAGACCCAATCGAGAGAATTGAGAAAATGCTGGATAATGCAGAACAGTTGATTGCCTCTGCCCCTGCAGGAGAACAGAGATATGCTTATGAGCCTAGCAGCTCAAGTGGAGAGTATGATGCAAAGAGGGAATCAGTTGGCCCCTCCCCTACCAAAAGGGCCAAGATTATTGATTTGGAGAACCCAGAGCAGATAGAGGTGATTGACCTAGAGGGGGAGGAAGAACATGCACAAGAAACTAGCCCTCATTCACCCGATAGACTGAGACCTTATTCATCCCTAGAGAATAGGGCGGTGAGAGTAATGAGGAACCCTACTATTGATATTGAAGATGTTAGGGTGATGGCCTATGACAATTTTATGGAGGATGATGAACTTGTCAACACTTCTGAATTTAGGAGCTATGTTTTGAAAGTGAGGAGTGAGGAATTTTAGAAGAAAATTGAAGATGCCAAGGCTGGAGCAGACCCAAAGGAGTATGATGCTATTACTCAGAGGGTCCTAAAAGAAGTACATCATTCTATAAGTGCAATGACTCTAGAGGAAGGGAGAGTACTAGTGGCAAAAAGTAATATTCTAATTCTCCCTCACTGGACTCTATCAGATTCCATTGCATTTGATACAATCACTAGAGATGATTCAGATGTGACAAGGGAACAGATTGAAAAGGCCCTCTCTGGTGCAGCCTTCAACCCTAAATTTGAAACATTGGCAATATGGGCTCTAGCCCCAAACAACAAAAAGCCTAGGGTTCAATTAGGAGAGCTGATAGGGGATGTAATAATAAAATCTTGAGTATATGATACCCCTACTCCTCAAGTTGCAAGCCTAAATGTACAGACTGCACAATTTGCAGAAGCAACTGCTAACAAATTGCAAAAGGATTACAATCAGCTACAACTTGATTATTCTAACATAGTTGCAGAGATAAACATGTTGAAGCAGCAGCTGTCATTGGGAGCTAGTACTTCAGCCCATCCTCCAGTGATCCCAACTACAAAATCTCTTCTAGTGGATACAGAGCCTCTCCTTGCAGAGATTAGAGAGTTGAAGGAGGATAATAGGAGATTGGAGGAGGAAAAGGATAACAAGGTTAAAGAGGTGGTCATCAACTTGATCAAGAATAGGATGACAAACATTTTGACCAGAGTTGAGGAAACTTGGAAATCCTACTCATAGTTGAGACCAGCCTATGAAAAGCATGAGTCTGACAAACAGAGACTATTGAGCTTAAAAATAAAGTGGTTACATAGAACTGAACAATTCAAAGAATTTTTGAGGTGTGCCAGGTATGATACAAATGCACCTACTGATCTACATTCGGTGTTTAACATGTTGAAGGATTTTCAGGATGTGACTAGTTTCCAGTTGAAATTCAATTCAATTGTGAAAGAGAGGTTGCAGGGTTTTGAAAGGTTGGACACTAAGTGGTCACCTCCCATCTTGGAGGGTGATGGCAAAACAAAAGACTTGGACAAGTGGAGAAAGGAGCTGGTAGACAATATTTATCAATTAATTCCCACTTGTTGTGATGCAATTGCAAGTGATCCAACTATGCAAGTACTGAGCTTATCGTTGGAGAAACTGCACACTCTTGAAAGGGGTTTTGATATATTCTGTAACCAAGTAAAAAGTATCCTAGATGCCAGGTATGTTAGCCATAATGGCAAGATTACAGAAATACTTTCATTCCCTTGGCCGTCAGAGGGGACATACGGTGAGTGGAAGGAGAGATATGGATCTAAGGATTGACAAGCTTTTGTTCTCTGTATCTGTAACAATTTAAAGTACAAATTGTACAATGTATTCAATGCTAAGAGCATGTTCCTAATCTATAAAGGAACTGTCTTGCTCATTTCATAGGGTTGGTTGTTGAAGACTTGGCAAATTTTGGAGGAATAATAAGATACAGTCTTGCTGGGTGGCATAAATTTACCAGTTTCATGTTGTTTTTAAATGAGCAATGCTTCGTTGCATGTATTTGGTTATCTATCTCCAAGTTGTGTGTGTTTTTCTTCTGAATCTAAATAGCTGAGGGTTATTCAGGATTCTGGAACATGGGCTCTCTGTGTTGAATGTTTAATCTTCTACTTAAAACTTTTGTTCAAGGAACAAATTAAATGTTCTGGGTTAAGCACTGGGAAAAAATATATTGCAACAAGGATATCTATAAGCATAGGTGACTAAATACTCAGTCTTGAGAAGTATTTGTAAGGCAGATACTAGAAAATCTCCTTGAAATCTAATTATTGATTTAAAGTTTATGTTTTGATGATTATTGTACTATTCATTTATTGAATATATTTGATCTGAGATGACTTTTGTTGAAATTAGAACAAAAAGAATTACTCCCTCTTTTTATAGTATTTAATATTAATTAAAAGTTTAAAATTTATTATATATAAAATTGGTCAGATCTTACACATCAATTTACAAATATTGTGCTATTGTTAATTCAAAATTGGTGACATGTATCATGGATTGCATACAACGTACAACTATGTGGAACATAGCTTGGAAACACTATTAAGTATTATCTATATACTTATTACTTATGTCAAATCAAGCACAAATATTTGCATGCAGATTAAATTCACTTGAAAAAATATATCAAATCACTTAAATATTGGCACTCTTGGAAAGATATCCAAACACTTCGAAGCCCAGCGCCATTAATGAAGCTTGGCTCTATTTAATGGAGCCCAACGACGCCTCATAGTCATACCAAAGTTTGAAGCTAGCTTGATGGTTAACAAAGAAAATGGATACGCCAATTTGCATTATAGCGCTGCAAAGGCAAATTGCTTTCTTGGGTTTCATAATAGGCTCGAGGCTTAGAGCTATAACGAAGCCTCACAAAATTGTCCATTTGCACTTCCTGGAGTTGGAAGCCATTAAAATGGTGCTTGGGAGGGACTTTTTAATAGATAGGAAAAGATACCGTGTGAATTCCGACATAGCCTCTTGGTTCTTGGCATCATTGCTAGACCTTGGAGGTTTGAAGGTGGGAATTCTCGAACTATTGCAAGAAATTTTCAAGGCAGTTTTTCTAGGCAATGATTTTGAGGTGGTTGTTGGGTCAAAGATGGGTGTGGGGATTCCGCGGTCTTCTGACCTACCAATGGTGTTACTTGGGGGAGAGATGGTTGTGGGGATTCAATAGCTTCCCTTTCTACTGAACATGACAGATGGTGCTCTCACCTGCCACCATCATTGGGCCACCATCGGTCTAAATTTTTTAAGGCGCTCTCAAGCTCTCGTCATGGACCCGAATGCGAAATGGGTGTTGCACTTCACATACCTAGTGGAAACAAGAGATTTTTATGGTTTCCCTTAGCCAGTGGCCTAGTGTTTTGAACTTTTGATTTTTTCTATGTAATTTTGATGTAATATATTATATTATCATGGGAAAGAATATGTATGGGAATTTTTGGTAACATAATGATATGCTAGGGGCGTAGCTATCCCCCAGCTGTAACAATTTTTTGAATTAATATCAATGAATGAATGAATGAAAGTTGACGTCCACAAGACCAAAAACTGTGAATAATTTTTTATTAATATTAAATAGAATGTAATTAAATGATAAGTGTGACTGTAATTAAATGAAAAAAGAAATGAAGATTACATTTATTGTTTATATCATAAAATACTTGACCATTCGATGAACATTTGATGGATGGTTGTAGTTACATTCTGGAATGAAATGCACGGAACGCTAAGCTTGCGAACTTAAATCTCTGGAATCACCCTAAACCGTTAGAATTACAAAGATCAATGGTTTAGAGATTGCTATGAACTGTCAATGTAGGACAACTGTCAGACATGTACTAATAGTGTAGTCCGGAAGAAACACGTTGACTTGACATTTCATTCACTAAAAAATTCACTTTATAAAAAAAAAGCAAACTTTTTAGTTTCTACTTTTTACTGCTAAGTGATTTTATTTTTAAGTGAGGGTCGAGAGGGTCAGCACACGGGGAGATTTCATATTGTTTGTTGCAGTGTACCAGGGAGATTTCAGATTGCTCATTGCAGTGTCATTTCCAACAAAGCCAGTAAGACAAAACATAGAATCCCTAGGCTACGTTTCATCATTTCTTAAAATCTTATTTTGTCAAACTTTTTTCTTAAAATCTTATTTTGTCAAACTTTGCATTTAGGGTTGAGAGACTTAAGAAAAATTTCACACTGTATAAGCATGTCTACCACCACTAGCAGACCAGACAAAGTTTTTGGGAAAGGCAGAGCAAGTACAGCTCGAAAAATAAATTATTCTAAATTGCTTAAAACCTCAGGTTTGATTGATGAATACCATGATATTTATGATCCTAACATGTATGGTAGATTTACCTCATAACTCAGATTTTCATGTGAGAATAAGGCTGCCAAGAAAAAGAAAGTTGATAGTATCAGTGCACCGTGGGTTACTAGATTAGGGCGCATGATGTTACATGAGGTTTTCCCTTGCCCAAAATTTATCATGGTCTGCGCCCACAATTATGATGGTAACAAAAGAGCAATTGTAAATAAGGATACCAAAGAAGAAATTTTATCCATTAATGCAAAAGAATTTGGAAAAGTGTTGGGGTTTACAACCAAAGAATTTGGAGACGTCCACATTGACCTAGAAAAGATTGCTAGTGATTATGAAGCAGTGGATGAAAGGAGAAAAAAAGCTTTCCTAAATAAAATAGTTCAAGAAAAAAACATCTTGAAAGATAACCATAAGCCTCCTTATCCTTTGAAAATTTTTAAATCATGGGCGCAGGATACTATTTCCATGCTAGCATTTTGCCTCGGACTGGATAGCAATGGGGAAGTGGATGCAAGCCTCCTTGAAATGGTATATAATATCCATTATGGTAGTGGTGTACATGTCAAATATAAATTTATTGAGCACATTGTAGAATCCATTCATAAACAATTTTTAATGATTAAAGGAGGTTCCACCAAGACATTTAGGTTCACAACCTACTTGTGCTATTTTTTTCTATTCAAATTTAGTAGAATGTTTCAGACCAACAAACTTCAGATTCAGCCCTATAGTAATGCTAAGGAAAATAAAATGGCTCCAATATATGATTGGACCACTAAGATAAGGATGCATGATTCTCAAAGGAACTACAATCATTTTGTAGACTACTTTTTAGCTCCATTGCATCAAGCAATTACAAATAGTCCAATGCCTAGATTGCCTATATCATGTAGATATTTCATTCAACTAGGAAAAGAAATACAATTGGATGATTGGTACTTGTTGGAAGAATATATTGTGCTAAGATTTTATGGATCAGAAGTAGAGCCATACAAATTTCCAATACATGTGATAGAAAGGGTTTTTACATTGGAATATGTAAGGCAGATGCAGGGTACTAATGAACTACACTTTATCGGTCAGCAAAAGAAGACCTTATTTCCTTCTTTACCTTTTTCATGTGGAGGGTTCACATTTGAGAGAAAATCATTTAAGGTGGCACAAGATCTTTTGAATTTTTTTAATTTTGATGTTGTCTGTCACTGGCAGTATTATCCATGTGACACCATTAAAACAATGATTGTGGCCTATAGGAATGTTGCAAGTAGAATTCAACATCAAAGTAAACCCTTGCTTAAAAACTTGAGAAACAAGGATTCCTGGGATGAGGTCAAAATAGCAATGGAGAAAACTGCTGCTGAGAAAGGTATTTCTTTTGAACAGTTGTCAGCAAAAATTATGGCATTGAACCAGGTCCAAATTACAAGAGCACCAACAGAGAATGAAATCAGGAGGTACAACAATTTTTATAGAAAAAGTGATAAACCATCTATTAGACCAAAAATGCCAGATTTTCTAGATGAGTCGGTTACAAAAAAATCTTGGACACGATCAAAAATTGCTGCATTTTGGTCTATGAGGAAGGAGTTAGGTGAACCAAGAACTGATGCAGACTATGGAGAAGTCGATGAAGATGAAGAGTTTAGCAAATTGTGGAATATAGAGCATCCCAATAAATGTGAAGATGAAGAAACTGAAAGTGATAGTGATGATGAACCTGATGATGATAGGGATGAACAAAGCAATTCCAAACCTGGTTTAAGTTAGGACACAAAAAAATCATATACTTCAGGAGCAGTCATAGCTGAAAAGTTGGGTTATCGAGGTGGTGGTTTGGGGTCCCAAGGACAAGGCATTTGGAAACTAATAGATGTAGTCACCACTGCCAAAAAACCATTTGATAAACGAGGCCTTGGATTTGAATCAGCTGATAAAATGCACCAAGGTCATACAAATAGAACTGAAAGAATTGATTTTGTTACAGATTCAAATCCTAATCCTCATGGTCAAATGCAATCACAACATGGACATGCCCATGGTGGAGAGTCTAGTGCAACTGGTACTGCCACTGGTGGAGAACTTAGTCAACACATGTGCTACAACAACAGGTCCAACAACAAATTACACATAAGAGGACACCAATACAAGATACCACACAAACACTCAGTGATCAAGGGACACAGAAGAGACAAAGGATTATGGCAGGTCCAACTACCAGTTCCACTACAAAGGAATTATTTCCAGGCACTTCCACAGTTAGTGTGGCTATAACAGAAATTGCAAGTACTCCTATTCCTTCACCATTCAAGCATTCCCTTATTCCTGCGTCCCCGAGTTTTGATTACATTCAAGAGTTTAAAAAGAAATCAGAATTGTATAAAAAGGAAAAGAAGCAACTGATGGAGAGTGTGTCTGTTGTAACTTCAGATCCCGCAACAACCATGATATTACCCACATTTGACACAAATACAAAAATCATGGAGTAAACAATTGTTGTTCCCGCAGTTCAAAATAAACCAGAAAATTAGATGAATCGATCTAAATTTGAGGTGAGCAATTTGCAATTTGATTTTTCTGGATTAAAAAATACTGACAAAATTAATATATCAAAGAAGAACAATTAATTGGTGTAGACATCATTGCTAAAGCATGATAGAGAGAAAAAAAGTTGCAGAATCAAATTGAAAAATTACAGGAAGATTTAGCAAATGAGAAACCAAAGAGGAAAGCAACAGATAACAAGAGTAATGAATTAGAAAGAAGAATAAAAAAATTTGCCTCTACATCAACAAGCAAAGAGGATAAACAAACAGAGGTGGAATTGAATGGATTGAAGCAAGAGTTAGATGAGATCAAAAAGAAATATAAAGAGGAAAAATCCACTTCAGAAAAATTAAGACAAAGCATTGGGAAAGCAAATGAATAGTGGGAACAAAAATTGGAGAAAGAAAGGCAAAAAAATGAAACATTGGCCGCAAAGCTTATGGAAGCAAAAAATGAAATAAAATCTTGTCAAAAAAAGTTAACTAAATTTTGTAGACAAACAATCAGGCACATGAAACAAAAGATCTAGGAAGAAATAATGCAGAGGTTTGATCATTTGTGTGAATTCTTTCAATTCATTGATGCCATGAGACTACATCTTGATAAGCTGAGCAAATATTTAATGGACAACACAAATGTGCAACTGCAGGCAGAAGAGAAATCTGCAAATCAAGTTCTAGAAATAGTCTACAAAGCCAATGACAATGAATTGATTTCAAAAGGCATTACTAATTGGATTGAAGCTGCAATGAAGGTGACATCTATCATTAAAAAGTGTTCAAGAATGCGTGAAACAACAGAATTTGTGATTGAGGCTGCAACAAAGATTAAGAAGGACGATGAAAAGGTAAAGAACTTGACAAAGCTTGGTTTGCCACAGGGTTTTGACACAAATGATCGATTCATTGGAAAGGATAATTTTGGAAAGAAGATGGAGGATGCAAGGAAGATTGATTTGGACCAGTTTCCTTGAAACCCAGATGAGGCAAACTTTTTAGATTTCATCAAACAATTGATAATCTTGAATGTATCTTTGGCTAAAACATTCAAGTCAGACCCAGGATCCAAATTGAAATTCGATCATACATTGTTAACAAAAATTCAAGTCAGACAACATCAGCTAGAAGAAATGACAATTCCACCACCTGAATAGTGGAATTTGCTAAAAAAGTTGTTAGAATGATTTGATATTGATATTATGAGTTTCCAAGTTCCAACTCAACTCTGTGCAGAGTTGTCTTTGAGCAATATTTTGCATTGCCTCTATGTACTCCTTCATTTGAAAATCAATAGAAAATTCAAATTCAGTAATGTGTTGATGTTCAATTATGTGTATTATTTATTTTATCAATTGAAAATAAACTCTGGTTTCAACTACTAAATACACATTCAACGATTGTTGATGTTCATTGTTCTATATCCTACTATTGTTAATATGTTAAGCTAACTTTATTTACCATATCAAATAAAAAACCAAAATTCTACTTTACTGCAAATTTTATGTTTTATGCACAAATCAACTTTATCTTTAAGCATTGAGTTGAATGATGAATCACTGAGTACATGTAAAACTTATCAATATGACACAATTAAAATATGAAATAATTAATAATATGTTAATGTATTCAATTTGATTCACAATTTCAAGGAATACAATATAAAATATTATCAACAACAGTTTTGGAATATAATTCATGAAATGAAGTATAAATACCTGAAAACTGCTAATTCACTTCCATTTCCCAAATCAAGTCAGGATCCTCAAACTGAAGTTCAGATAAAGAAAAAGAGTCATCTTGATTCTGAGTCTCATCTTCATTTTCTTCGTCTTGATTCTGAGTACCAAAGTCAAATTCATCAGTCATTGTGTCATTGTCATTTTCCCACCACTACCAGCGTTTGAACTTTAAGTGTTGCACAACCCTCTTCTTTCACATATGGACTTCTAGATTGTAAGTGCCCTTTCATAAGGAAATTTTTTGACATTATACGCACTTCCTAACACCCTCAAGCAATTTTCCAAATTCTTGTCTAGTTTGTTTCTTATCTTTGATTTCAAAAACCCCAATGCACTAAAAACTCTCTCATCTTCCACCAAACCCAATATCATTGTTTGACATAAATCAACAAGTTTGAAATATTCTGATATCAAATCACGCAATATTTCACTCTGACCCAAGTTTTTCCAGGCCTTTGTTATTGATCCTGCTTCGAAGGGATTCTCCATGGCATTAAACTGGTCTATCACACCTGACTACATTGTCCTTTAAGCTTATTTTCATCTATAATTCCTTCTATTTTATGTCCATTGCATTCTACAATTTTCGAAAAGAATGCAGTCAAGTTAGTTACTTTTTTATGAAAAAAGGTTGGGCTTTCTCGGTGGCCTTGAACCCAAAATTGAGGATACACAATAAACATGGCATCAAGTATTTCATCTCAAGGGAATCGATTATAAATCTCTCTTGAAAGATTGCTTGCAATTTCCTTCAAATTACTACTAACAGATTCAAAAATGCCATCAAAATCTTCCTTTCTAACAGGTACTCTGATAGAGCGCCTGACTGTCTTACAATGGTGCATTGGTATCTCAAATCCACGTACAAAGACACATAACTCCCCGCTTGCATTAAACTGTAAATAATTTTTAGGATGATTCAAATCTGTAATTATTTGCCACCTATAAAAATTTGGGCTTTGAGAAGTTAGATCTAGATATAGATTATCGAGGGCCATGCATGTCATTCTACGTAGTTTGGTATACTCGTAGATATACATAGTTCTGTCTTGGGCTTTCTTCACAAGATTGTTCATTTCATCTAGCATGGGGAGAAGACTAGCTAAAGTTAAGAGTGTCTCTATATCGCTTAACCTATGTAAGAGGTCAAGAGCTTTGTCTACTGTGTTGCGATGCTCATACATTGTTCCAATCAAGGATGGATATTCTGAAAGAACTCGTTGCATTGGTCCATGCAAGGAGATCCATCTGGTATCAACATCCTTAAGAAGTTTGTTTCTTGCTGTTATTCCCTCAACAAAATTTTGAAATTCCGCAAAATGTTTGGGACTTCGGCAAAAGTATGCATGGATCTCGCGGACTAGATTTTCAACTTTTGATACTGTAGGAATCTTGCTTACAATTTTAAATGCTAAATTCATTTTGTGGGCCATGCAATGAATAGCAAGCATGTATGGTGCACAAGTAGTTTGTAATTTTGTGTAAAGATTGGTCCTCTGACCTTGTATTATTGCAGCTCCATCAGCTCCTACACACACCAACTTTTTGGCAATTGTCAAGTCATCCATACCTACAATTTCATTCAAAGACTTCTTAACTAGTTCAAATAGATTTTGTGATGTTGAATTGTCCTTCATTTTATGAACACAGAGTAGATGAGCTCGGTGGACATGTTCTTTTATAGTATACACATGCATATAGACCCAAGAAGTATTATCTACCACAGTAACTTCATCTAAAGATAATGCAATGAAGTTTGACTCTTTTACATTCTCCTTTAAATCTTGCTTTTCCACCGTAGCGAAACAGTTTTCCCATTCCCATCCAGCATTTATTGACCAATGTGTGCTAGGATAGTGAGGAACACTCAAAAAAGATAATAAATTACTATACTCTGGGTAGTCTGTCATAGGACACCTTCTGGACAAAATATGAAAAACAACACTCATCTAAACAATTTTTGCCAGTTGTGCTCCTTCCATTGCTTTTCCAAATTGAGCCTTGATTTTACCTCCACTTGCAGCAAGCTTCGACATTCTTTTCTTATGATCATCATATTCCACGACATACTTCACATGAAGACATTCTTCCTTTGATTTTCCTTCTTACTACTGATGTTTCCTTTCTGTCTATGATTTGTTTTTCATAAACTTTACCTATATGTTTTTCTATAGTGTCAAGCTTTAGCTGCAATTTCTTGTCTCTTTTACATTTCCAACTACAAATCACATACTTGCATTCTGTTGGTTGTTCATCTTTGTTTGCTTTCTCCACTAGTTCAATGAATGGGTACTTTAACACCTAATAAAGTTGAAAATTCCTTGACATTTCCCACTTGCGCCCTAGTTTTGAATCTTTTGATTTGCCTTCTGAATCTTTTGATGTTCCTTTTGAATCTTTTGATTTGCCTTCTGAATCTTTTGACTTTCTTTTTGAATTTTTTGATTTGCCTTTTCTTTTCTTCTTGCCAACATCATCTACAACGCCAACATTTTCTTTTTCATCCAAGTCGATTATCTCAATCTGGCTAACCGGGGTATCCCTTGGAACATCTTCTGCGGTATTGCCATCCTCATTCTGGCTTACCAGGGTATCCCTTGGAATATCTTCTGTGGTATTGTCATCCTTAGTCTAGCTAACCATAACCAAGGTATCCCTTGGAACATCTTTTGCGGTATTGCCATCCTCATTCTGGCTAACCAGGGTATCCCTTGGAACATCTTCTACAGTATTTCCATCCTCATTCTAGCTAACCAAGGTATCCCTTGGAATATCTTCTACAGTATTGCCATCCTCATTTGACTCAATGGCAGTCCCACCTTCTGGTGGTGGTGAGTTATTGTGAATGGCTTCTTCATCATTATTTGGTGCAAGAGTTGATGGTGTAGCTCCATCTTGATTTGATGGATCAGAAACATTGCCAGTTCCAAAGTAAGATTGTATACTAACTCCACCTTTTTGACGTTTTGATGGCCTCCTAGTCCCTTCACCACCCTGAGGAGTCTTACCCTTGTCATAATTGCGACTCGACATCTTGATCTGATCTCCCACTTCGAATAAAAGCTAAAAAAATGTCTTCTTGTTTAAGGACATACTCATAGAATATAGATCTCATTCCCTACTAAATATCTTCTTTAAGATTGAATCAAGAATGGAAGAGGGATAAAGAAATCTTAAAACACTAATACTATGAAGAAATGATTATTCACCTTTAAGTTTAGGTTTTCACTGACTTGCTATTCGCTAATGCAGGAATGCCTGTGTTGTAAGTTTATAACTTTGCCTATGATCAACTTCAAGGTGCCAACTCTAACTTCTGAAATCTGAATTGAGAGCTCACAAGTTCAGAACTGAACAAAATGTGTAAGAATAAATCAGAGTTTTGATTATATTTATATCAATCCATATTTGGCAAATTCTGTGGGAATTCTATATGGTATATCAAAAAGATTTGGTGAATCCCGCGTGATTATATAAGGAATACATTTAAGTGTCGGCGAATCAAACCTCGACAGACTACATACATTGAAATTTCCAAGGCGAATATGGCCCCTCATAATCAACTACTTGTAAATTTTAATTGGCGAAATGGGTCCTCACGCGCAGTGACCATGTAATGGGGTTGCCGAAATGGGTCCTCACATGCAACGACCATTTATTGGAGTTGGCAAAACGTGTCCCGATACACAATGTTGTTTTAATAGTATTGGTGAATATATAGGTGATTTAGTACTTGCATCTAAAATTCCAGGTGAAAATATTAGTCGGCCCATTTGAAACACGTAGTTTGCTATGGCAAAAATCTTACTTCATTGATTCTCATAAAATAAATCGATGGAAAATGTATATGGATTCGACCGATAATACGTAAAAACTGGGCAATTTGACCACCTTGTTGGATGCGATTTATTTGCCAATTCCAACTTGGCCGATTTGCGATATTCGCCACTAAAAAAATCTCTGATTGTGGGCCTCAAAGGTCCTGTCCCCTTACCTGTGAACTCTTTATAGAATCTCTTGGACATTTATGTGTCCTAGGTCTATATCTCCAACGACATTCCAAGGGGAGCACATCAAGAAGTTGGATGGTATCCCTTTTATTTGTACTTCATTTCTTTGATTGGTTGCTCCCCTTGCATAGATACTACCAAGAAAACTTAAGAACCATTAGATAGTTCAAAGATAATAATTCTACAACTCTGCTATAAGAAATAAAAGATAAATCATTATGTCAAAGGAAAATCCAAAACTCTAAGAGGTAAACATTATAAGGCAAGCAAACTTCAGGATCCCTAAATACTCTATGTTAAATGTCTTAATCAATTTGGCTCATGGGTTAGAAATCCTTTAAGGATTAGTCAATGTTTCAATAGAATGCCTACCATATATTTAAACACAAAGTTCTAGCCTAACAATCAAGGAAGCAAGCTTTAGGATCCTAGAATGATAAGCACTTGGTATCATGAAACTAGGAAATCTAAACTTCGACAAGAGCTAGAATACAAAAGGTAGGGTCACTCTAGGTAAGTTTATTAAACATTTTAGCATCCATGTCCAAAATAATCAGAGAGAGGAGATCAAAGTTACTCTCCTTGATATACCAAAGAGAAAGCAAATAAAGGCAAGGACAAACCCATGAACCTAAGAAAGTAAACAATATAACGTGTTAGAGTTCAGGAGTCAAAGATACTACTTAATATATACCGAAAGGTATCCCAAAATGAGTATACTCAAACCACTGATCTCAAAAAGAATGCAAATAAAAATAGTAGGGGATCAAGGTTTAGAGATACTCCTTAACCTTTACCAAAAGTCAACTTATTAGAAACATCCCCGCATCTCTAATTCTGAAAAGATGTGAAGTTGTGTACATCTATTTGCAAACACATAAAAGAGCAAGATAGATTAACTCTAACGTAATCCATTCACAAACATATGTAACATCGACATTAGAATAAAGAAAGATCAAACATGAAATAAAACACACAATTATCACCCACAAGCCTCCTTGTTGCATACATGTGAGTGTGGTTATGTCCAAGGATTTTGTGATTGGGATGAAGCTATGTTAGTGCTCACACTAGTAATATAACATTACATGAACTTGTGACGTCTAAATGGCTTATGGGAGGTCCAATTTATAGATTTTTGGAGATATGCATGGAGGGCTAGGATTTCCCTAAGAGATCAACGACTTAGATTGCTTGAGAGAATGGGAGGCATGAAAAGCCTCCAAGTGGCCCCATGTGAATGGTGGTCAAAGGGAGTTTCAAGATTCAAGGGGAATCAAGGTTGGAGATTTTCCTTGGGTGGAGTGGATGGTGAGATCAAAAAGTAGGTTTTTGGAGGGATGTGAAGATCTTTCTCATTCCCAAAGTACCTAGGATGTACAAATCAAGACCATATCTTTGACCCCATATACATTTTTGAGACTTGTGCAAGATTTACCTTGATTAATCATGTTTTGGAATGTGCAATTGATTATGGAAGGTTAATGATGTGAATTTGACAACTAATAAAAAGTGGACAAAATAAGGAATTGAATAAATATTTAAATTTATTTAATTTTTGAGATGGGATGAGACATACTTAGATAAATAAATATTTGAATTTATTTATTAAGGCTATACTATATAGGAAGGTTAATTAATTGAATAAATAGTCCCGATTTTATTCAATTAATTGTGGGTGAATAGTGGATGAATAGCAATTTTATTAATTAAATAATAAAAAATATTTAATTAATTTTGGAAGGAGAAATGGATAGTTAATCAAATAACTAGGAATATATTCAATTAATTATAAAGGAAGTATCAAATGATGTTTGAATGATGGTTGAAATGGTGATGAAAGGATTTCAAGTGTCTACCTTTTGCCCCTATTTGAAATGGAATTAAAATAATGTCATTTCAAAGAAAATGAAATATAGTGCTTGTTGATGAGGAAAGGGTGATAGGATGCCCTAGTCAGTTGGAAAAAATTAAGAAAAATGAAGAATTATGATGGAGGGATGATGCCCCCTTGAGAGGTCAGTTAGGTGGAAAAGAGTGCGAGTGATCTCTCAAAGGAAGAAGCAGATAGAAAATTGGATAGAGGAGGAAAAATAAGGATCAACGGAAGAAAAATGGAGAAAAAAGGATGAAAAATGAGGAAGTTAGGTCAAAATGAGTGAAGAGGGGCGAAAAATGTGGTGAGGTGAGAAAATTAGGGTTGAGGGGTGTATAAGCAGGGCTTAGGGGGTGAAAATAATTCATTCTCACTCTCAAGCCTTAAGATTTTCTTATATCCTATTAGAGAAGGAGCATAGAGTAGATGGAGAATGTGCCAGTGCATAAGCATTGGGCACAACAGGTCAGGTTGTATAGGTAACCGATGGCAATGGGGATATCGATATTTATGATCTTAGCCCTCTCTAGGATAGGTTAGGTGCATTTATTGCTGATGGTTTAAAAATTACAAGAACATATGTGTTGATTTGTGAAGGTCTTATATCAGTGTGCATGTGAGGTGCATGAGAAAGTGTGTGAGATGGATCAGCGCATGTGTGTGATTTAGTGCATGCATATGCAAATCACTGCACATGTGAAAACATGCATGGCTTTTGGACGGGCACATGCATGCTTTGACGTATGAATCATAAATTGGTGCATCCATAGAAAAATGAAGCGTGGATGTGAGAATGGAAAGATTAGGGGATTTGGACAAAAAATGATATGGTTTGTTGCTAGATGCGGGAGTGATTACAGCCTCTGGTGATGCGGATTGGAGGTCAAGAGTGCTTTGACTCACAAATCACTAGGATGAGCATGATTGACACTGTTTTGCCTTAGTGGGGATATGGTAAGTGGTTTGATGCTAGTTATTAGGGCACACATAGTGATGCTCATGGTGTTGGCAAAGAGATGGCACTCTGAGACAAGCACATTTCATCTCCTGATAGGGGAGATTATTGTGACCCTTGAGGATGTGTTGTAGATATTGTAGCTGCTAATCAAGGGTCATAGATTATATTACAGGGAGACACAATATGACGCAAAAATGCTTATATTATTTAACAGATCTGATCTACCTAGGCAAGGGATGAGCTTGGATTTGGATGTAGGCATAGGGATGGTGGAGGAGTTGTCTCTCATCATGACAAACATTGTCAGTAGCATATTACTACCTGATAATACCTAACAATTCTTCTTGATTGGCTTGACATGATGTGTTAGTAGACATGATATATCCACAGTCCATGATAAAGTTAAAAGCTTCTAGAAACACTATGTTTTTCTTTTTTGACAGAAAAAAGCAAAACACGGTGTTTCCATAAGATTTTAACTTGATGATGTGTTAGTGACATGAGAGTTGATAACTAGGTGTTTAGGTGGGGAGCTTGTGTGTTGGCGCAACTTTACATGGACCTACATTTGGTTACCTACAAAGGGGGAGGAGCCTGGGATAGGTGACATTGCTGCAGGTTTGGGCTTGGGAGCATATTGTAGTGCTCAGGGTGATTGGCGATTGTGATGAGAGGTAGGTAGATGAGCCCTATACATTCTTCTATGGGAGATGCAGAAGGTACAACCATGTGGGTGACCAGGATTATTAGTAGTAGGTACTGGATGAGTTGCAAGCAGTGATCTAGAGGTCATACATGGAGTGTGAGGTGTGGCATGATGATGATCAGACATTCCCATTTGTTTAGAGGTCACACTACATTATTGGTCGATGATCATTTATCATTGATAGATATAGGTCTGACAAGGTCACCAGATTGTTTAAGATCTGACAGGGGATCCTTGTAGAGGATGTGCATGTGTTTGCATAGGTATCCCATGAGGATGCTATAGGTTGGGGTCACCATATTGATTCTCTAGTATCACAATTAGACTAGATACACAATATGCCCATGCCACAGTAGAGGAGGGTGTATGTCCCATGATGTGATGGTAGGATCACTGGTAGCTTCTTAGGTTGACCATGCCTTATTGGGTGGATGCACAAAGGTTGATACGTGAGGCCATGCAGGAGGTTCATCAATGAAGGCATGCAGAGAGTGTTGGGAAGGTATAAAGGGTAGAATTGCAGGAGAAGGAGGGGATGGACAGGTAATGCCTCAGTAGGCACTTGGACACATATAGGTACAACAATAGGTAAAGGTACAACCACCCCAACAACAATAGCAATAGGTACCACTACCACAAGGACTACCTCAAGGAGGAGAGGGACATGGAAGACTATGGGCATTGATCTCCAAGAGGTGTAAATCTTGCAGCAAGAGGGAGGAAGGGATCCCTAAGAGGACCTAGAGGTTAGACTAGGGACTATACTACTAGAGTGTAATGCAACAATGGAAAATTGGGACACATCTAGGATGGAGAGGGATATATTGCAAACAAGACTAGATAGTCTCTAGACTAGTATGGATGGTGTGTCTGCAGAGAAAGATAGATGGAGATGGATGGGTTGTAGGCTCAGCTATAAAGGTCACATGTAGATACACAAAAGCTCCATGAAGAGCATGATCAGGTGAGAGCAACACTAAGCAAGACAACACTAGGCCAGATAGTGGTTGATGCATAAAGGGCCATTGTGGATGTACTATGGGCTAGTACGAAGGCTATGTATTACCACTCCTTGTATGAGTTGACAGTGCATATGGATTAAAGAACAACTTCTTATGTGGAGCATACATAGAGAAAGATTGCGAGTAGGGAAGGTAGTAAAGTAGCATTAGGATCAGTGAGTATGAGACCAGCACCTCCTCTGCCTCTATGTCAGGGTGAAGCATCATTGGGCTCACATAGAGATAGTGCTAGGAAAGCCTAGTAAATTTTGATGTACATATTTTGATTAGGATGTATTATTTTGTGATGTACATTTATTTGGTGACACGTGACATTTGATGTATACATGCTTTGCAAAGCTCAATGTAACCCCTATTTTTTATGAGACGTATATGACGAGATAGCTATACCATGTTTTTTGTATATATTGTATGATGGATATGATGATGCTATGTGGTGATTTGATTATGCACATCTGTATAAATGATGTTGTATGCTATGATGATTTAATATATGGTGTGCTAAATGTGATGCTTCTATTGATGCATTTATTTGTGTTTGGATTCCTATCCAGATTTGCATCCCAAATCCTGTCTCAAAAGTTGTCCTAGTTTCAAAAAATGATTCCTGTCCTGAACTAAAGTCTAGATTTGGGTTAGACCTAGGATGACTAGAGTGATCTATATGTGTCCTAAAACCTATCCAGAAGTGGCACAGGACTATGATGGATGAATTTTAGAGTCCATCATCTCTTTTTTATGTCTTGCGATATCTTGTGAGTTTCTTTGAGAATTGTTATGAGGTAGTTAGACCTTAGTTTTCTCTCTTTCTAATATGGGGCGAAATTGTGAATTTAAATCTTTGAGAATGATATATCTTAGACCGAAATTACGAAAATGATTCAATGATTAAGAAGATGTCAAAAAGGGTTCATTGGATTGAAGACTATCATTTTGTCTGTTTGAGACTTGTCTTCAGAATTAATATAATTTGCTTTCTTTCTATTATGGATGACCGTTGATGATTACATCATTGTTGGATGTGGTTTGGTTGAATTGTAATTATATGATGCATTCTCTACTTCTATTATTTTTGTAAGTTGATCTAGAGAAAGAGCGTGGACGGGTGCCAAATATGAACTAAATAGAGAAGGGTAGGTTTGTGTTCCTCCAGCCTATCAGTCGTCAATGGCATAAAAGATGCTTTGGCCAAAGCTTTTATAAATCAAATTAATTATTTGCACTGATTTGATTTAATTACTCTCTGCCATATCATGATATAGGTTCATTTACAATTGTTTTTATATTGTTAAATGTTAGAGATATCATGCTGCACTAGATTCCTTCACACATGTTGGCTTTAGTTTGCTAGACCCCTCGCAAAGGGTCGTGCTTCTTCATTTTGGAGTAAGACTGGGGAGGCGTAAGCCTTGTAACTGGGCAGTTAATCGCCTTGATGATGTTCTCTCTCCACCAGGTTCAATGGTGATATTGTCTGGTGCAACGTATTGTTGTATAATGTTGTAAAGGACATACTCTTATTTGTACTCTAAGCTAATGGTGAGTAGCTTTCATAATATTCTTGATTTGAATATATATTGACATGAGAGAAATTTGTTTCATAATATATTGTATTTTTGGAATAAATTTTAATTTGTTCCCTTTTCAGTATTATTTTATTTTGGTTTAATGGAGTGGTCTTTACATGTGGTATCAAAGTGATTTCGGGTTTAGCAATTGGGCCTCGAGTCTTCTACACTTAAGGATGCATTATAGTAATGCAAACTTGTCATATGGACTGATAGTACAATTGCATTGGATGATTTGAAGACCCTTGTTTTAGGGTCGAAGATTTATTAAGTGAGTTGGAATCTTGATGGTTCAGTTTAGGACCTAGCAAAGGAATAGACTTTGTCAACTGTATTTGAGAGTGCTCTAGGTTTAGTTCTAGGACCTTGAGTCTTTCCGCTAAGAGTATTTATACTTGAGCACAAGCATTAATACTTGATGGAAGCTAAGAGGGTTAATCATGAGGATAAAGAAATTTGAGTAGGAAATTAATGGTGTTAGAATTGAGATTGAACTAAGGATTTTGAGTGGATTGCTCAACCATTGGAGATGGTGTGGAAGTATGGTGAAATGTTGAGTTGAGAGATCTCTCTAAAGGTGTGAAAGTAAAATGAACTGAATTCTTGGAGAAAAAGAAAGACAAGGGTAAAATGTTATCAAATCAACCTTGAGGAATGTAGGATAAATTTTCTTAAGGGTCTTTTGTCGATGATCTACAATTAGGAGTTAATTGGACGAGTCTTCTCCTTTTGTATTATTGCTAAGGTAGAAAATCTTGATGTTTATGTTATTTAGGATATTATGAAATCTTGTATGTTGTGATTGCTTTGTAATGATTGTATTCTTACTTTGTGTGAGTGATGCGCTTGTGTATTCCTACTTTGTATGCTAATAATATATTTTTATGATGTGATTATCTCTATATAGTTGAAAATGATATTATGAGTTCAATATGTACTTAATTTGATTTGATTTTTAGATCATCAGGACGATGATTCTTCCAAGAGGGGAAGGATGTCACAACCCTTATTTTTCCTAATATTTAATTTGAATTTTAGATAATATTATTAAATATTATTGGGATTAATTAATTGACTTGATGTGGAAATGGCAAGAATGACATTCTCTCAGTGGAGACAGTATTGTTGAGGAGGGGGCGTCTAGCCGATTGACGATGAATTGCATTAAAGGGATCTACACACACCACATAGATTTCATATAGATTAAATATTGCATTTAGAATAATTATTTAGAAGACAAGATTTTTCCAATTATATCTAGTCACAATGATATATTTATTGCATTATTTTGAATTATTATTTTAATATGTTTTAATATCAAGTTAGAAAGATTCCTTAAATGCTTATTAATATTTGTTTGAGTTAATGGATTCTATTTTGGCCTCATGCAATGGAGTGGCAGTTTTATGAGGGAATCTTGCAAAAGGATTTCTTTTCAGTTTTCTAAGTTTGATAGGCTAATAATAGAAAAATGAGAGAAAGTGGGAAAGGTGGAGAATTTGAATTTCATTGCAATTGCTATTTTATTTTTGAAAACGTATGATCTTAAAGGATGCTCTATAGGAAATTTGAGGAGATCCTCGTCTAAAACAATACTCCTATTCAAGACACTACGACAATTACTATTGCATGTTTAAAATTCTAAAGCACCTGTGAAATCATATATTTGAGACCTTCTTCAGCTACCCAATCACAACGAGTTGGATCCTGTTATCCAAGAAAACTGATTAGGCATTTGATTTTTCTTTCAAGCCATAGATGAGGAAGTTGTGAGTTATCTGGACCCATTTCTTTACATATGATTTGATTTCATTGTGTTTATTCAATAGAAAGATTTTGAATTGGTTGTCTTAGTTATCTAGGTTGATATCTTGTTATATTAATTTCCTTATTATTTGATATTTGGGGTTTTGGCCTTCAGGAGTCAATTTTTGTTTAACCTTGTCCAGCTCTCATATTTTGGGAATGAATACCCAACCTGTATCTTGATTCCCATGGTCATTGCAATCTTGATCATTTTGATTTTCTCTTTTTGTAAGGTCCTTGGTAAGATAATTTCAGAACCACCACGATATCTAAGCAGCTCTTCACCTAAAAATCAGTTAGGTGCTTTTACTCGTTGAACATCTCCTCTAGGTCGAATCATTTTGGGGCACAAGGGTTATTATTAGGGATGTAGGAGTTAACAAGTAATCAAACCATTATCATTAGTGTATGGCCTTCTTGTCGTATGATGCGCCATTATTAAGAACCGTTTAGTTCTTTCTTGAAGATTACTAAAGCCTTTTCAACAAATTATTTTTGTGCATAGCCTGCTATCATTGCACTCCAAGAAATCGCATGGTTTTAGACTTTTTGCAAATTAGTTTGTGTGCATGTCTACCCAAGCACTTGTGCCATCATTTCTTAATGCAAGCTTGCTAGTTTTTCCAGTGATCATTTCTTAGGCTCTTTGTCAAACTGCCTTGTCAGTGCATCGACATCTAGAATTTTCTCCCAAATCCCTTGGATCCCTTGCACCATTAGTGAGTCAAGAGTTTGTGATGATGGGTAGTATTGAAGAAAAACACATGTTGGTAATTGTAATTAGAACTTGAGATATCCTCACCTCGACAAGATATAAATCTAAATCATAGTCCTTTGAAACTCCAGTTGAGGGATGGGACCATGTCCTTGATAACATAACAATATTTTGAAGATAACTATATATAGCTATACCTTATCACTAGGGATTATGATTTTGATTGCCATTTATGGTGGTTTGATTGTAGTTTAAAACCAACTTGCATTATATCAGTTGACTATCTTCTTGTGCAACTTTTCTTGACTGCATGAATGTGTTTATTGGTGCATGTAGAATCTTTTATGAATAAAGGCTTGTCTTTGTAGTCTAAAACATCTCAACCCTTGTAGCAAATAGTTATTCAGGGGTAATCATAGTAAACCATAGGTTTAAAGCACAAATTATTGTGTTATTCCTCAAACACTTGTTGCCCTCTCCGATTGACTTAAAATTTGAGCAAACTACCCTCACAATTTTTATTTTTGAATTGAAGATCGCCATTGATTTTAGAAGATATTTATTTTATAATCATGAGTTAACCATGCAAATATAGATTTCAATTCATTTAGGATTGCAATAACTCTTTCTCTCTTTTGACAAATTGATATTATCACTAGTCATCTATGGTTAACCTATTGAGGAGTATTCTTGGTCACTTGATATTTGATGAGTGAAAAGTGTACCTATGAGGTATTTCTTTGGATCTTACATTAACCATTTAATAAATTACCATGTTCTTTTAACATAGTCTAAAAGGATTGTAATATGGTACCCTTTATGTGATATTTAAGGATGATAGCAAGGGTGTGGGTAGAAACATCACTTAGATGTGTTTAGATTCTCTCTCACTTTTGTATGTATGAACAAGTAGTATGGATTAATTTTGGTTAGCTAGCTTTCTCTTAATGCAAGCACAAGATAGGTAAAAGATAGTAGTATGTTTAATATGATTGTAAAATTCTTCATCGGTATGTGAAATATTGTAATATGAGTATGAGAACATCTATGCAAAAATGCTTGCATCTTCTGATAGAACATAGTATTAGATTAACATGTTACCAGAATGAAAGACTTGTGTAAGTTAGATCTTCTCTTGTTTATGTCTTGCGAGATCTTGTGAGTTTATTTGAAAATTATTATGAGGTAGTTAGACCTTAGTTTTCAGTGTCTTTCTAATATGGGGCGAAATTGTGAATTTGAATATTTGAGAATGATATATCTTAGACTGAAATTATGAAAATTATTCAATGATTAAGGAGATGTCAAAAAGGGTTCATTAGATTGAAGACTATCATTTTGCTTGTTTGAGACTTGTCTTCAGAATTAATATAATTTTATTTCTTTCTATTATGAATGATCATTGATGATTACATCATTGTTGGATGTGGTATAGTTGAGTTGCAATTGTATGATTAATTCTCTACTTCTATTTTTTTGTAAGTTGAGCTAGAGAAAGAGCATGGATGGGTGTCGAATATGGGGTAAACAAGAAGGGTAGGTTTGTGTTCCTCCAGCCTATCTGCCATCAACAACGTAAAATTTGCTTTGGCCAAAGATTTTATAAATCAAATTAAGTATTTGCACTGATTCGATTTAATTACTCTCTGCCATATCATGATATTGGTTCATTTGTAATTATTTTTCTATTGTTAAATGTTAGAGATGTCATGTTGCACCAGATTCCTTCACGCATGCCAACTTCAGTTTGCTACACCCTTCGCAAAGCGTCAAGCTGCTTTGTTTTGGAGTAAGACTAGGGAGGCATAAGCCTTGTGGTTGGGCAATTAATTGCCTCAATGATGCTCTCTCTCCACCAAGTTCAATGATGATATTGTATGGTGCAACTTATTGTTGTATAATGTTGTAAAGGACATAGTCCTATTTGTATTCTAAGCTGATGGTGAGTAGCTTTTGTAATATTCTTGATTTGAATATATATTGAGACGAGAGAAATTTGTTTCATAATATATTGTATTTTTGGAATAAATTTTAATTTGTTCCCTTTTTGGTATTATTTTATTTGAATAATATTATTTTATTCTAATTTAATGAAGTGGTATTTTCACAGCGAAATGTCTATACATATATTGTAGACATATCAAAGAAAAATGAGTAACTAAAAGGTATTTAAATGAAAAGAATCCCTCTTTCCTAACTGAGAACTCAATGGATGTACTATTTATTTATTCATTTTTCATTACCAACATGTTCAATAGCATTTGTTCAAATACAACTAAGAAATAATATTTTCCACACCAACTTTCAAGCTAGTAATAATGCATTATGTTTATATCTCAATAAAAAGAATGTTAAAAAAGTTAGCCTTGAAGGGAAATCAACTTTACAGGATCATCCTTCCCTTCATAAAACTCCTTAGACCTACTATTCAATTGAATTCACCATAGGAAAGGACACACAAGGTGAAACAAATGTTAAAAGAGTCAATTTCTAGGAATCACCTTGGAACTAAAACATTGCATAGAGGTTGATATTTATTAGATGATAAATGCATTTTGGATGGCTACCATTTCCAAGAAAAAATCATATAGAGTCCAAATATTAAATGCAATTACAAGATACCCAAGATATTGCCAAGGAAGTAACCTAAGTGGGGAAGATGAATGTGTTAGCTAGATTGCAAGTACATAAATGTCATAATATAGATTAGAAGCTATACAATTCATTCCAATACCAGCTTAAAAAAGCCTTTCCAAAGGGAATCATCATGCACTACAACATTTTAATAAAAAGGTTTCTTAACTTGTCTTGCTATACTTGATAATGGGAAAAGGTATCATGTATACCATAGTGAGTATTGCATATAGAAAGATTGAAAAAATGGTCATTGCATATACCTAGGAAGCAAATTATAAGAAATGACAAGAATGTGTAGTTCATGCTCTAATAATGGAGAATGTGCAGGCTTTCGACAAACCATGTAGAAGCTGAAAACTTTTTTCCTTCAAATCCAACCAAAAGTAATGGAAACAATTCCAGATTACTCAAATTATGACACCATTAGTTGAAATCCATGAAACACATTTAATGAGATCTTCTGTCATAATCCTTAAATAGGTCTCCAAATACTCCTATGTACTTTCATAATTGTCTTTAATTTTGTTAACAGAAAGTTGACTATAGTTTTCCTTCACAAGCTCTTTGTCTTCTTGCTCTATCACCTTTATGTCTCTAAAACCCATGTCAACGTACGTAATCTATATATGCTCTTTGCATACACAATGTGTATGTCCTACCCATTGCTAAAATCTATGTCATAGAGGAAATTGGTATGAAAGAACAAGAATGAAAGTGTAAACAATAGCATAATGTGCAAAAAGAATGACTCTTATATAATGTGAGAAGAAGCATCCCCATCATTTTTATGATTATAATTGTTGTTTTTAATAATAGTTTTATTTCCTAGGTAGAATGCAGTGAAAGTAAACACAAACCTTGTAGTTGCAATGAAGAAAGTGTTAGTGTAGGTTTTTATTTCCTAGTTGGGTTATTTATTTTCCCTTTATTCCTAGGTTTTTCCTACACTTTTATTAATCTCTCTTAGGTTAATAAAGCATGTCTTATTAAATGAGAGGATTATGAGGTGTCGCCTTCCTACATGTGAACATCCATTAGCTATATTAGGAAGATACTTTGCTATCTTTAGTCTGATAGATGGTTGCTCCTCATTGGTCGATGTTGCCACCTCCTCCCTCTCCCTAGTCTATATAAGCATGCTACCTGGCTTGTATTTTGTATCCATTGCTTTTGCATCCTCTTAATGCTATTTTGCTTCTAGCATTTGCATTACTCTCTTGGAGACTAACTATGTGTTGCTATTTTGATTTCGTATCATTTGCATTCATAGTTTAGATATCTATTCTTTTGCACTAGTTTTTTGGGTTAATCATCTTTTCAGATTCTAACATGGTATTAGAGCTTTTCTATGTGCAAGAATAGATTTTAGTTTCCTTATTTGAGAGATTCAGGGGGGGATAATAAAGCTTATTGTAGTTTTTCAAAAAACCTAGTATGCTCTTCTCTTGCATCTTCAGATAATCTGGAGAATCAGAAAAGTTGACGGAAATATTTTAATCTCGGGGGTGTGCATATGTGTTTTGTGATATCTGGGTGATTGCAGCATTTCTGGTTATACTGATGACATTTCTGGATGTTCCAATACGTCCAGGAGGCTTGAGAAAGTCAAGATTGGCTTTTGTTTCATTGAAATTGGAGATCGTTTGACACAGTTGCGGAACCAAGGTTTTCAGCTCAGATCTAGAAAACAACTTTCTGTCGGAGCATTTTCAAGCCAAAAGGACCTTGCCATTGTGTCTAGAAGGCCTCGTAGGTGAATTTTTTTGATATATAATTTGTCCACTTTCGGTGTCGGGAGTTTGAAAGGCAAATTTGTTTTTGTCGAAGGCCATTTCAGCCCCCTAGCACACATTTCTATGCAAAAAAAATTGTAAATTCTCCTACATTTTTTTATTAAAAAATAAAATAAAAAATATTAAAGTGCTTTCAAACACTCAAAGTGCTACCTTTTTTTAGGGCTTCGGCCCCTATTAAGAGGTGTCGGCCCCCTTTGGGGACTGAGCCTCGATCTGTGGGGATCGAACCACCCTTTGGGGCGTCGACCCCTTCCTTGGGCCTGTGAGCCCTTACAACAGGGTCGTACCTCTTTGGGATCAAAACCCCCTTCTAAAATAGGTTGCTTGTTATTTTTTAAGGTGACCTCCATCTTGGTTTGGGTGTGGCCTTTAGCCCACCAAACCACAAATTTTAAATTCATTTTTTAATTTTTCCTTCAAATAACTAACGCCTACATGCCTAATTGGCGTCTATGCCTAAAAGTTGTCATTTGAGCCAGTATTAGCTACATTTATGTCAAACACCACATTTTGTGGATTCTGCTAAATTTAGCAGATCTTTTTTTCTGGCAGAATTGGCAGGAACTTCTAAATTTGGAGCAGTTCTAAATACTTGGCAGAAGGCTCATATTGGCTCATATTGGCTCTGTTTCCTGAGCTTCTTTTTTTGACTTTGGCTATTTTTCCATGCTCTTCACGGTGGTGCAAATGATTCTTGATTCTGGTACATGGTTTTCCTGGAAATTGTAGATTCTCATAGGTGACGTTGCTCAGTTCCCATTTTTTAGAACTTTAGAGGATTATAACTTTCGCATACGACCTCGTATCGAGGTGATTCCTTTTTTGAAAGTGCATGATTTTTCGAGTAGATCGCAGTGGTGTTGTTATTTTTGCTTATCTTAGCTCCAATATTGTACTTTTAGCATACACCCAATTTGTGAGGGTTTTGTAAGGCATTGAAATCAAGACCATTTAGTATTTCTTGCTAGTGGCAGTTATAAACGCACTAATTATAAAGTGCCAAATCATTTTTTCTTGGGGGGTTATTTGATTGAGTGAAAGGGGGGTTGTATTATGTTCTCTCTTTGAGTTACATATTTCATCAGGTTATTGTAATCATTTTAGGGTTCATCATGGATTTCGGTTATTTCCATCCTTCTGTTGTTAAGTTAACCTCAGAGAACTATTTGTCTTGGAAACAAGGGATAAAGAATCAATGCCTTGAGCAAGATCTATTGCCCCATCTCCTTGGACTTGTTCCTGAGCCAAGTGACTATGAACAAAAGAATGCATGGTTTAACAATAATGACATGGTCTATGGAATAATATGTATTACTGTTTCTAAGGATATTTTACATCACATAGAGCACACTGAGTGCCCTTTCACTACTTGGACCATCATCCATCAGTTGTATGGAGACTTTGGATCTTCATTTGATAGTGATGTTTCCTTGGATGACCAGGCTCTTGTGGATGATACTGAGACTTCTTTTACTCCATCTTGTGTGACATACATTGATACCCCTGTAGACACTTAAAAATGTCTTGAGCCTGTGAACGTCATTTTTACACATAATTCATCTCAATTTCATATTCTGCTATTAATTAAATAATTTTAATTATTTAATTAATTAATTTCCCCTCTTACGCTTGTAATTAAATAAATTTTATTTATTTAATGATTTAAGCAATTTTTTTCTAATTTCCTCTATAATTAAATAATTTAATTATTATTTATTTATTCATTATTCTAATGTCCACATTCCCTCTTTAATTTAAATAAATACCTATTTATTTAAATTATGAACCTTACCTTGATTAAATAAGTCCACACTTATTTAATTAAAATCCCACTACATTACCCTTTCCTCTAAAAAATTAAATAAATGCATACAATTTATTTAATTTTAAAATCATTTCCCACCTCACCATTTCCTCTAATAAAAAATTATCTTTTGTCCTCTAGTGGCTGGAAACCCTAATCATTCTTAGCCCTTAATCTTGGCTCCAAGTCAACTCTTCATCACAGCCGTCCATTCAAATTCCCTCTTCTATAAAACCACCCTCTCCCTCTCATTTTCACATCTTACCACTTGCAAAATTTGACTTTGCCATTGTCAACTCTTGAGTTTTCCATAGTATTTGCAGACCTGCAACTCTGAGTGCATTAGTGTAGCTAAACTTGATAGCAACAATGGAGGATTTGCACTATTAGCCTGGGGTTTCACTTTATATGCTTTATTTGCATTGATTCTAGGTTATTTAGGGCTCCATTGAGTGGTTAGGGTTAGAAAATACTATTTGCAAGTTTTCTGAGTATTTTTCCCCTACCTCATCTGGTGAGCCTTACGTGAATGGCCATACATTCCACGAATATTGTGTTTTTGAATTTGCAGGAACAGTGCGATGCATAAGCTGGTTTGTGTGATGCTTAAGCCATACGACATGACGCTTCTATGGAGTCTGCAACGCACTAGAAGGACTTTGTGATGCATGCAACTATGTTTAGGGCATAACTTGGTTATTTTGTTTTTATGAACCTAACCCAGTTGATTTTGCAGGAGTCTAACCTATTTCTGATGCTTTGTTTGCTTTGCTAACTCTCTGGTTCATGTGGGTTATCTCATTAGGGTTTTTTAAGAGCATTAGCGTTTGATATTTCAAGGACTTTCATCTAGGGTTTCTTGCAAGCTTGTTTGAACATTTGGGTATATCTTGTGACTGTCTGAAAGTTCATCATCTTTCTAGCATCCAGGAGATGACCTTACAGCCCTATGGTTTGACATTTATCATTGAAGTACATTTTCCATTCATTGTTAGGGTTTTTTATGCTAATTTGTGCTTGCAGAGACAGTGCAACGCTTAGGCTGCTTTGTGTGACGCCTATTCTACTTTCTGCACCGCCTGCGCCATTAGGGTTTTTTTGCTAACATTTGCTTGCAGGAACTGTGTGACATCTACGTGGCTCTGTACGACGCCTTGGCTTCTTACTGCACCGCATGCATTTGGTATACAAAAATAGAGTATTTTTAAGTATTTTCCATTTAGGTTTTTTCTATTTTTCACAGCAAATTTAGGGGTTTTCTCTCTGTTACTAATCTTTGGTTTGCAGCTTGTGGCATTGGAGGGAAACTTTGATTCAAATCACTACTCTATTTTTGCAGGGTTTATTTTATTTCATGTGTGTGTGGTTAACTTAGGAATTTTTTTGAATTGGGCTAAAAAGAACACAATTTTGTTTGCTCTCACAACTCATTGGGATTAAAATGAACCACACTCATTTGGGCTAAAAAGAACCACAACCTTGCATATTCACATTTCATTGGTTAAAAAGAACAACAATCTTGCATCTTTCACGCATTCGATTAAAAAGAACAACAGATATGCATATCACACTCATTTGGTTTAAAAAGAACTTGCATTTTCACTCATCTAAAAAGATAAAAATAAATTGCATCATTATTTGTCATGCTTGGTGATTTTTGTTTGTGAAGTGGAGAAGTGTATGCTCTTCCCTCGCACCATTGGTGATCTTGGGAATCAAAAGCCCTCCATCACACTTGCATAAATCACACCACACCTAAAAAAGACTAAAGGTTAAAGGAACCCCATGCTAGTGTGAGCAAGTTGCATGTGTATGCTCTCTCCTTGTGTCTTGGTACGAACTTGGAGATCAAAAACATGTACTTGTCTTGCTTTTGTGTAACCCTTTAGAGTGGGCCTGCTCTTGAGACACATCTGCAAGGAGAACTCATTTGTAACCCCCAAGAGGTACTTTCATCTGGTCCGCTATACAAAATAGGATAAGGCGAAAGCCAAGTCCAAATTGGTATTAGCGCTTACCATACGACGCTAGTTCTAAAGGAGGCGTACCTTTGCGTATATGACACTCCTAGTAGGGCTAGTCAAAACTTTAAGTAGCTTGTTGGACGCTCGTAACGTGTCAGTCCCCTAGATATTCACTAAGAACCATTTGTGCTAGTGGCCAAAATCCCTTTACTTGTTGACGCATGAGGTCAGACCTCTGGAGCCGCCCCACGTGTACCATTCATTGTGGAGACATGAATTCCCTTGGTCCCTAGGATCAAAGGGTACGAGAAGTTGGTGTGCCAGTGTCGTGTAAGGGGGAGCCAGTGTCACCAAATTCTCTAGTTGTCCACCTTGTCTTGGTATTTGGAGAAATCTGAGTGGGAATTCAATAGGTAGTATCTTTGACTAGCCTAGGGTTGTGCATGTCTTCAAAGTGTTTTCTAAACTCATCAAAAATGTAAAACAAGAGTCACAGCCAAAACTGAATGCTGAGTGTTTTATGACTGATGTGTTTTCTAATTTTTCCAACAAATTGCCTCAACAAACTTAGAAAATTGACTTTAGGCTTCACATAAACTGTGCAACGCACCTGCAACCTGGTAAAATGCATAAGAAGCTTCTTGCAACACATAAGAAATAGTGAAACACCTCTGCCAGTTTCTGCAACGCCTCTGCAGGCCTGTGCAACACATACACTTGCAAAGAGAAAACTTTAGGGGACCCTTTGAAACATTATTCTCCCAATCAAATTCAATTGCAACCGTCTCAAAAAAATTTTAGACCTGCTAGTTTTTCATCCCTTTAGGATCCATTAGCAAAAATCATTTCATCTTCTTAGGATTAGGTTGCATACACAAAACCCATTTAGAATTAGATTTCACTCCCATGTTGTCCATAACACTTAGGCAACCTTAGAACATTGGGATCTCAGCGCTAGATATTTAGAGAGGATTAAAAAATTAATCTTCCTAAAGTTGAAACATAAGGAGAAACTGTCGAAGTATGACTACTTCATAAGTACAAAATTGGACCAAAAGACCTTGGTATCATTCCCATCCAATCAATCACAACGTGGGCCTAATACTCACTTGACTAGTTTAAGTCCACCTTCCAAAGTGAAGTCTCTACCTTATGAGCTCACTTTAATCAACCATCACTCTTGCTACAACATTCCAAGGTCTTGATAAACCCAACTAGTACTTTGAAAGTCATTAGTAGATAATAGTATCCTATTGGAGCTAAACTTTTTGAAGATTAAACTCATTAGCCTCTACTATAGTCTTGGGCATATTCCCTTAGTTACATCTCAAAGGCATAGACTCATTCCCCGCCTTAGTTGCATTTCAAAAACATTCCAAGAAAATACCAAAACATATCTCCATTTCCTTTTGCATAAAATACCAAAAACATTTAGACTGCTTCCATTAGCATAAACTTATTTCCAACCTTAGTTTCATTACCATTATATTATGAGAAAAGATCAAAAATATCCTTGCATTTTCATCCTTAGTATCATTATTCATCCTTAACATTACATAGTGCATTGTCGCCTTATCCAAAAAATACCAAAAACATAGCATTACACTCTCATCCTTAGGATAAATTCATTTTCCCGTCCCACATAAACTAGTAGGTCTTATATGGTCGAGACAAGGTTGCAAAAGAAAAGAAAGGGAGAATCCTTAGAACTCCTTGCAAACACCATGAGATTTGGAACATCCTCCAACATGGGTAATCCCTTTGAGAACATCCTTTTACAAGAACAAGACCAAGGGATAATGCAACAAGAAATCGAAGAAGCTTCCCAAGACCCTAGGATGTTGGGAATCTTAGATGAGATGATTCACGCAAATGCCCAAAGTTACCTCATGAAACTCTTGCAAAATGGTACTAGGCTTCCCCCAAGGGTAGATATCAACATGATTGTAGGGTCACCTTCCAACAATGTCACTCAAAGCCAAAGACAAATGACACCTTCATCTAGCCATACCAATTCAACACAAGAAGTTGTCACCATTCCCGCGGGGCAAACATCACAAGATTCCACAATATCCCATGTGACATTTGATACCAACAATATGAATGTTCTATCCCAACCATTGACCTTCTCAAATCCTTTTGTCTCTATGAACATGAACCACAACAAAAGGACACAAAAGATGCACATAGTGACTTCTAGGGAATAAAACACCACATCAAATGCGAACTTGAATCTTTGACCTCAAAACAATCTAGGCAATTTGAGTATAAATCCCCTTGGTCAAAATAACATGAATGTCTTGAATCAACAATATGTTGATCCTAATGGTCAAAACACCAACACCATGTCGAACTCGAACGCAACCTTTGGGTCTACACACAATAATGTCTTGAACCATCAATACATAGACCCACAAAATCAAAACCATAACATCACACCCAACGCTTTCACGAATACAAATACCACTCATAACAATGCCTTGAATCAACAATATGTTGATCCTAATGGCCAAAACACGAACTTTGGGTCTGCACATGGTAATACCTTGAACCACCAATACATAGATCCACAAAGTCAAAACAATAATATCGTATCTCATGCCCACACGAACGTCAATGCCACTCATAACAATACCTTGAATCAACAATATGTGGATCCAAATGGTCAAAACATCAATGTTATGCCTAACACCCATACAAACATTGGTATCACTTACACCATCCCCCAAAATCATCAACACGTGAATCAAATGCTAGCGCCTCACATCAAAACACCCATCATGTCCAAAACACTCACCACATCTTTCAAACAAATCCTCATAACATCCAAAACCAACATACCACTAACACTTCATCCCATTATCAAAACATCAATCCCCATACCACATATGTACCTATCAACCAAAACCTAAACACGTCTTCATCACACATCCCTTTCAACACAAACACCAACCCAATTGTCACAAACTTGGTACCGTAAAACACATCAGCACTAAGCATAGGTAACTCGCATCAACACACGATCGTAAACACCGCCAACACACCCGTTGAAGTCCTCACTCAAGAGTTGGACAAACTAAAGCAACAATTCTCTAGCTTACAAGTTTCAGGGACCAAGAAACTATACTCTATGGAGGACTTATGTCCATATCCATTTGACAAAAGCATTTACATGCCCCCTTTCCCCCTAAATTTCACCGCACCAAATTTTAACAAATATAGAGGAAAGGGGAGTCCCGTTGAACATGTACGCGAGTTACATATTGCTTGTCTCGAGCTTGCCTATGACCATACATACTTAATGAGACTCTTCCCAAGGAGCCTCACCGGCCAAGCTCTTGAATGGTTTGCACATCTTCCCACGGGAATACGAACATGGACTAAACTTGCGGATAAGTTCATATCACATTTTTCCTATAACATAGGAACAGATGTAAACATTGCCACCTTGTGCCAAACGAAACAAGAGGATGGAGAAACCTTCATTTCCTTCTTCCAAAGGTGGAGGGGCCTAGTGAGTAAATGCCCTTATCACATCCTTGAGAATCAGTTAGTGCCCATCTTTGTAGAAAATCTTAACAAAGAGCTTATGCATCAATTACAAATCCATTGTTGCACTTCCTTGGAGAAGTTGTCAAGAAGGGGACTGCCATTGAAAAAGCTCTCATCGCCAAGAGCACGATCAAAATTTTCAACAAAAATCAAAATACCCAAAACACACCCTATGACAAGAACAAAACTTGGGCCCGAAAAAAAAAAGTTACCAATGATGGGGTGGTGGATGCTAAGGCATTTAGGGATAGCCCCGTCATCACACTCAAAGCACCTCTTGCAACAAACAATCAGCCACGTGCAACAACAACAACAACCACAACCACAACAACAAGCAACCAACACGATTCAAAACAATCAAAGGCGACCACCTCTAAAGAATAATACCTCTCGATGCAATTACACACCTTTGACAAAGCCTATCGAATCAATCTTGAAGAAGTTATTGCAAAACAAGCTCATTCAAGTGCCAAAAATTAGACAATACGACCTGACCTTTAAACCTCCCTCATGGAATGACAATGACTTTTGCGATTACCATCAGATCAAAGGTCATAAGACATCAAACTATTATAAATTGAAAAATATCATTCAAGACTTCATTAACAGGGGTGACAAAGTTGTAAATCAACCATCCGGTTCCTCCAACACCGACCATACTATCTTCACAGACCCATTGCAAAATCACGGATCAGGAAAAGCCTCCTCATTAGGAACCAAACCACATGAGCGTGTTAACTACAATAACGTTGCCTACGACTACACCATCAATAGCATCCATGCATGCGATAATAACGTTTCTATGATTACCATTAAGTCTCATCCAGAATGCGTCGCGCTCCCTCCAATCCTTCCAACATGTCCATTCCATAAGCAAAAGGCCAATATAACCTTTTGGATCATTTAAAAAAGACTCCGGCCCAAATATCCATCTTTGAATTACTTTGCCTTTCACTAGAACACAAGGCTATTCTGAACAAAGCACTTCTAGAATCCTCCGTCTCGACGGACCTAAATGTAAACTAATTTCAAGTCATGGTGGGACACCTAGCCACCATTAGCAATGTGACATTCACAGAATGTGACTTGCCTTCACACCGATAATCACACCGACCCCCTACACCTTGAAGTTTTCATCAATAGGCATAAAATTTGACGAGTCTTGGAAGACGGTGGAGCAGGATTAAACATATGTCCTTTAAAGTTGGTAATAATACTGGGGTATTCTGAGGCTTGCGTCGATCTAACTAAGAGAATTATTATCAAAGCCTACGATGATGCTGAGTGTTCTTCAAAGGGAGTAATCATCTTACCTGTAAGGGTTGGACCCACCACATATGATACCGTATTTCATGTATTGGATGCTAAACTTCCCTACACTCTCATCCTTGGTCGGCCATGGATCCATGCCATGAAGGATGTCCCCTCCACATACCATCAATGTATCAAGTTCCCTTATAACGGCATGGAAATCACTATCCCAGGTGATCCCTTTCAATACTGCAACCACCTAAGAGAGGTACCTCAACATCAGGTACCTATAAATAGGGGAATTTCACCATTCACCTCATCTCATTATGTTGACTTGTCCACGTTATCCAAATCCACCACCACTTTCACTCCACCAATCAACCCTAAAATTTAGATCTAAGACAAAGGATGTGGTGAATACAAGATGGAAATATCATACTTCATCAGAAAGTTGCCTACATCACCCAAGTCTCAAGGAAAACCCGGCCCCATTCCGCCGAAGCAAACTATTTCTATTGCTCCCACCACATTCACAAATTGGGGTGAACTAAGTAAAGAGGATGTCAGTGAAGACATCTCTACATAGCTCTATAAGGAAGAAGATAAGGTCGAACATGTCAAATTACCCTTAGAACAATATAGTAAAGGGTATGAATTTGTGAAACAACAAGGGTATGATGGACATGGTGGGCTTGGGCCCAACAAAAATGGATGAACTGAACCTCCTCAACCAACTATGTGGCCATGCAATAAAGGGTTAGGATATACCTCACAAAGAGAAAATGCTCCATGTACTAAGTTACTTCTAGGTAGAGGTGCAAGTACCTCCAAGGATGTCGAGACATCGAGGGATCCTCCTGAACCTGAACCACAATCATCCCACCCCGAATTACCCGTTGGTGCCACCTGGATCAACATCTTTTGGGATCCAAATAATATCTCCATGTGCACTCTTACCCCCATCTCCCTAAGCCTCCTTGACACCGATGATGGCTTACCTCTCGTTCACCCTAAACTTATAGACTAGGACCAGCAAACAACACCTAACTTAGATTTATTTGAGAACGACGAAGCGATCGCTGAGTTCATGGGACTTCATGAGGGTATACCACTGGGGGACCATAAGGTTGGCTACATCATAGACTTGGATAACTCCGCATACTTTGGAGAGTCTACTCTGCCGTTTAGTCGCAAAAGTGAAAATGAAAAAGAAAAAGAAAATAGGTCTCTGGGTGAAAACTGAAAGGCGCCCTTAGATCATACAAAAGTAAAAATAAAGGACGTATTTGAGGGTGAAAACCTCTTTGAGGCACTCGAGGATGGAGGGTTGGATGTGCTTCCCATTGCACATGAAGGATCACCTTTGCTAGTGGAACAAACTATTGAAGCCAATGTTGGTACAAAAGCTTCTCCCAGGATTGTTCACTTTGTTGTGTCACTCGCTGAACAGGAAAAGCCAGAATTTACAGATTTCTTCTCTGCATATCAGATTAACTTTGCTTGGTCATATGCTGACATGCTAGGCCTTGATCCACAACTTGTTCTACATCATCTACCATTGTTGCCAAATGCAAAAGCAATGAAACAAAAACTGAGAAAGATGCATCCGCATATAGCCCTCTTGGTGAAAGCAGATTTGAACAAATTACTTGACGTTGGATTTATTTGCCCCATTGACTACCTAGAGTGGATATCCAACCTTGTGCCAGTTATGAAACCCAATGGATAAATCTGAATTTGCGAAGACTTCAGAGATTTAAACAAAGCATGTCCAAAGGATAACTTTCCATTCCCGAATATTGATATCATAGTTGACCTCACTGCTAGATTTGAAATGCTTTCATTAATGGATGGATTCTTGGGGTACAATCAGATAAGAATAGCCCCTGAAGACCAGCATAAGACAACTTTCACTTGCCCCTGGGGAACGTACTATTGGAATGTCATGCCCTTCAGCCTTAAAAATGCTAGAGCGACATATCAAAGGGCTATAACCACAATCTTTCATGATTATATGCACACATGTATGGGAGATTATGTAGATGACCTATTGGCTAATTCAATGACAAGAATAACTCACTTAGAAGTTTTGGACAAAGTCTTCACACGGCTCGAGGAATACAAAGTCAGACTAAATCTCAAGAAATGCGTATATGGAGTCACTTCAAGTAAACTACTTGGATATATAGTCTCTCGCAGGGGCATTGAGGTCGACCCCACTAAAGTAAAAGCCATTATGGACATACCGCCGCTAGCAACTCTAAAGCAATTGCACAGCCTTCAAGGAAAATTATAGTTAATAAGGAGATTCATTGCTCAACTTGCCGATAAATGTCAATCATTCCAACACTTGCTCTGCAAAGGAGTCCCCTTTGTATGGACTAAAAGCTGTCAAGATGCTTTTCAAAAGATCAAGGATTATCTAATGTCACCACCAGTTCTCATGCCCCCAATTCTGGGACAACCTTTGCTATTATACATATCAACCACATCTTCAGCTTTGGGGGCATTATTAGCACAAAATGATGAACAAGGAAAGGAAAGAGCCATTTACTATATCAACAGAACACTAGTGGGCTATGAACTTAACTACACCTCTATCAAGAACACTCATGTCTTGTGGTGGTATTTGCCACTCAGAAACTGTGCCACTACATGTTGAATCATAAAACAAAGCTAATCGCAAAGATTGACCCTCTGAAGTACTTGCTCAACAAGGCAACCCTCACAGGACGCTTAGCTAAATGGGTCATGATACTGAGAGAATTTGATATAGAGTATGTGGATCAAAAAGTAATAAAGGGATAGGTTATTGCGGATTAATTAGCAGAAGCACCTACAACAGCCGACCACCCTCTAATTGGAAAATTCCCCGATGAGCCTATTTTTGCCCTAGAGGTGCCTAATACATGGACACTATTCTTCAACGGTTCTTGTACCAATCACGGCTCAAGAGTAGGTATCTTGTTCATCACAATTCAAGGCGATGCTATTCTTAAGGCATTCCACATAGCCTTCCTGTGTACAAACAATATTGCTGAATACGAGGCCCTACTTACAAGATTATGTATGGCCGTCAATTAGAAAATAAAGAAACTACAAGTCTTCTGTGATTCACAATTGGTCATCAAATAGGTCAACAATCAATACGACACCAAGGATGAAAACCTTATGCCATACAAGAGAATGGTGGACAATTTCAGCTCTATTTTGACATAGTTCTCTTTGATCAGATTCCCAGGGTTCAGAACCGAGCAGTCGATGCAATGGCCACAATTGGATCTATCTTAGACATTCCAAGTTATAATGTAACATAGTTCAAGTTCTTGGTGGAACAACTCTTGGTCCCCGCCTTCGATATCCCAGAATCTGAGTTAGTTTGTGAAATTGTTGGTCCCATATCACCTTGGTACAACGACATTTACACCTATTTGCATGACCAAACCTTACCTACTGACCTTTCATCTAACCAATGAAAATCCTTCATTCGTCAAGCTGCCAAATATGTCATCATCGATGACACCCTTTATCATCGTGGCTTTGGTAATACCCTCCTAAGATGTCTCGACACTGAGGAAGCACAAACAACCCTACGCGAAGTACACGAGGGTATATGCGGAGCTCACTCGAGTGGTCCTACCCTTGCCAAGAAGATCATTAGAGTTGGTTATTACTGGCCTACCATGGAAAAGGATCCCTACCATTTCGCAAAGAAATGCAGACAGTGTCAGATACATGGAGATCTTGTACATGCACCAGCTTAGGATCTGCAACCACTCACCTCTACATGACTTTTCTCTCAATGGGGACTTGACCTCGTGGGCAAAATCCACCCTACTTCTGCTAATGGCCATAAATTCATCATCATCGCCACTGAGTATTTCACAAAGTGGATTGAAGCCATTCCCATGACATACATTATTGGAAAACAAATTGCTAAGTTTATCCTTAATTATATCATATGCCGGTATGGTGTCTCGCAATCTATTGTAACAGACAATGGCCGCCCATTCAAAAACCAAGATGTCCAAGAACTTTGTGAAAAGTTCCACGTTTAGCACCACTTCGCCACTCCATACTACCCACAAGGCAATAGTCAAGTTGAGGCATCGAACAAAACCATCATAAAAATCCTCAAAAAGATTGCCAATGACGCTGGCTGTGACTAGCATAGCCAACTTAACCCTACCCTATGGGCTTACCACACTAGCATCTGCATGCTTACCAGAGCCAGAGTGTCACTACACTAGTTGGTTGATCACAAAAATACAGAGTATCCCGGGTACATGAACTGGAGTTACTAGATGAAAGGAGACAAAATGCCTTAACCCATTTACAAGCATATAAGAATTGTCTTCGCTGCAGCTACAACAAAAGGGTTTGAGTCTGACACTTCAACATTGGAGACCTGGTCCTAAAAGAAAACCCCAAAAATTAGATGGAATGGGAGAAGCTAGGAAAATTTGAGCCGAATTGGCTCGGGCCTTATGTCATCACTGCAGCCTATGGATCTGCCGCATATCAGTTGGCCACTCCTGAGGTGAACCATTACCAGAGCCAATCAACATCATGCACCTTCGGCAATATTATACTTTAAAAAGTACAACAAAAAATAAAATAAAAAAAGCAAAAAAATCGTCCAATAGTGAAAACCACTTCAGTGGCACTATTGGACAACAAAAAAATAGTAAAGAGAAATAATCTGTCCAAAAGTGAAAGCCACTTCGGTGGCGCTTTGGATAAGTACCATGGTGAAAACCTGGCAAACATGCACCATGTGTAGTTGATCTTTGCTCCATTGTCTATCGTCACTTTATTCCACCTTCCATATTCCGCAATAAATGTTGCATGATCCATATCATAACCCACATTCTAAATCCATAATAAGTCACACTGTTCCTCCCATGGCCTGAGAATAAATTAATATTTAGTGTCTTCACGTCCCACCTCACCTTGGTCATAACGTTATCATGCACCTGACTGGGGGCAATTCTTGATCCTGAAATCAATATTGGAGGACACCTATTCCAAAAACATAAAAACATCCAAATATATTCCAAAAACATAAAAACATCCAAATATTTTCCAAAAACACAAAAAACATCCAAATATTTTCCAAAAATACAAAACATAAAAACATCCAAATATTTTCCAAAAACACAAAAAACATCCAAATATTGTCCAAAAATACAAAAACATCCAAATATTCCCAAAAAACTCCAAAAACATCAAATATCCTCAAAAACCACAAAAAAATCAAATAGTCAACCAAAAACAATCCCCAAGCAATAAGCAGCATCAAACCAGTAAACCGAACTACGACGACTCTGAGATTTCACGTAGGCAAGGCCATCTTCGATGCGCCCCCGAGGCACCCCCCTAGGTTTTAGGTCACGTCATCCACCCACATGGTCGAACTATGACGCCTCTAAGCTTTCATGTAGGCAAGGCCATCTTTGATGAGCCCCCGAGGCATTCCCCTTAGGTCTTAGGTCAAACCAAGTCCACCCTTGTTGAACTACATTGCCTCTGAGCTTTCACATAGGCAAGGCCATCTTTGATGAGCCCCCAAGGCACTAGGTTGGTCCCTTAGGGCCCGTCGATTCAAACTATCATAATAAGTTGTCCTTTAACGAGACGGACACTTTGAGCAGACAAAATAATCAACCCATCACAAGACAACAATTTCCAAACAATCAAACAAGACAGTTTAACAACATAGCCAAAATATTGTCATTCATCACTCACATGGTGATAATCAAACATCACTATGACCAACCAACAATCTTAATCACATGTCTAACAACAAGCATGGGACATAGTCGAAACCAGGCTTTACGCCTTAGACAACAAGTCTCATCTTTTGGACATTATCAATCATCACAAACCAACCATTTCCCAACTTGTGACATTCTCAAAACTAGACCACATGTCTTATACAAGATGTCCTAACCCTATCATCTATCTTATACAGGTGGTCGTATTTCTGAAACCAGACTCGACGTCTTATACAGCATGCTTCCTATCCTGAAACTAGGCATTATCCAACCAATCATCATCAATCGGACAAACACATATACACTTAGCAAATGATCTAATGGCTGTTGGCTCTATCTCATCTTTCATTTGGATTGTTTTCTTTAGTCTCATTCTTATGCTTCTCAAGGCAGTCCCTAAACAATGAAGAGAAGCAAGGATGGAGTGAGATCTCTTTTCTTTGATTGATGTTTCCGGTTTGTCTTGGCAAGATGACTGGGGCAACTAAGTTCCTTGTGTGTGACTAAGATACTACTCAGTGTGAATCAAAACATCCTATGCATTGGAACAGCTAGATACTTCCATGCATCAGGACTTGTACACCTTAAGTTGTTCTCATCACATGTTCCAACAAGGTGCCTTAGTGACTTAGTCTGAGCCCGACATTACTTGTCTGGCTTGTGCCTGTTTTACAAGGGACCACACTTTACACCTTGGTCTTTGACATGCCATGGCATTTGTCATCCTTTGATACAATAAGCACTATGATTATAAGCAATAATTACATAAAAGAAGCTCAAAATCTATCACAACAAAGTCTGAACCCATTCTTCTAAGCTAATCTTCATCCTTCGTACATCCATCATCTCCATTTCTTCTGATCCTCTTCCATCCTACTGTGACACACCAAAAAAATGCATTAGATCATATAGCATGCACACACACATTAGTCCATCATGCAACATCATTGTCATAATCATCATCCTCATAATAAATCATCATTATCATCATAATAATCATTGTATTAAATCACATAAAATCATCATCATTTGCATAAACCCTACATCTAGGCAATTATCACATACACATTTGCATCCATATATAAGCATCACATAGAAATAAAGTACCATCGCATAACATCTATCATATCAACATATGCATCTAGAAATAACATCATACATCACATCATAAACATCCTACAAACATCATAGTATCTAGAGTCACATCATCATAAATCATAACATGTAGCATCATAATCATAAACATCCATTGCATCATGTGCACATAGGAATCACAAGATAAATCAGAATGGTCCATCTCATATATATACGTCATCATCAAAAAAAGTGTGTCATAGTACAATTTGAGTATATGTCTCAAAAATGGAGCTCGTAGGCTCAATCATAAAATAAGAGCACGCAGGCTCGATCAGAAAACTATATACATCATAGCTATGAAAATGGCCTAGCCAGCACTGTCATAGCCACCTGATCCTGTTGGCCCTGTGGGAGGACCCCTATGCTCTGATCCGACCCTTGATCCAGATGGCCTATCATATGGTGAGGCCCCCCTATGGGAATGCCCCATGCTATTGTGTGATCTACACGAATGAGACCGACTGGGACTCAAACTTTGAAATCTAAGAGCCCTCTAATCTACTGGCACCTGACCCTCATAAAGACCCTGGTAATACTGTGCCTCTTGTCCTGCTCTGTATAATGCTCGTGCAAACTCTCCCGCTGGCCTGCCGATTGTCGCCACAAAATCAATGCTCCTCTGCTCCGCTCTCTGGGCCTTGATCACCGCCATATCTTTCTCACCTGTCCTCTGGGCAAGCTGGCCCTCCACCTCCTAGATCAGCCATCATCCCCTTCATCTGGGTCCGCATGGCCTCTATATGTGTCTGCAAAGCTGCTACCTATGTGGCCAAATCCCCTCCTCGATCTCTGGCATCCTCCTCGTCGTCGCCCCCAATCTCCTCAATAGGCACATTCTATAATGCCCGCTCCCTGATCCGCTCCTCCTCCTCATCTATCTCCTTCTCGCCCTCCTCCTCACTCTCCTCCATCGCCTCTCCACCAATACCTCCCCCGCCGACATCCTCCATCGCCACATCCTCCTCTCCACCCCCACTTGCATCTCCCCCACAGCAACAGCTACTTGTCCTACTGCCCCCTCTCTGTCCTCCTGAATCAGAGCAAGTGGAGCACCCCTACCCTGTCCATCTCTCCCTTTCCCCCTATCACCTCTGCCTCGTCCTCCTCGGCCCCTGTCACCACTGCCACCACTAGCTCCGCCATCATCACCTCCTCCGCCACCATCCCCCCTTCCACCATCCCCTCTACCTCTACCTCTGCCTCGGCCCCATCCTCTAAGCCCGCCTCACGGTCCCCACCCCAACCTCTCCACTGGTGCCATCGCATCAGGATGAAGATAAGGAACTAGCCTATGGGTGGCCCACCAAGCATCATATGCAGGAGTGGTACCTGCATCAGCGACGTCATCAGTTCCCCATTGCACTGGTTGTAACCCAGCGATCTCATGAATAGTCATCTACACTGGAATCATCGGACCCCAAACCAGAATCTCCCGAGTGGCCTGAGCAAACCCGCAATGCCAGCCGGCTCATCCTGCCGCTCACCAAACTATCTCAAAACCCGCTCTAGCAGATTGTGCTCTATAATGTGTTGTGTCTGCACGGTCTAGCCAATCAAATATCATGTGTGTCTACAATAGGGTAACTGCTTGGCATCATTTGTCCACCTGGGACAACCCCTATACGGCCTCCAAACAAGTGTGTCCATGTGATCAATGGCATGCCTCCAACAGCCGACATACTATCATGCCCTCTAACATCTCCCCCCAGCCAATGAGAAATCCATGGCCATGCCAATTGGGACATACGAGACCACCGATACAGGTGCATAAGACCACAATCAATTAATCACACCAATCTGTCAAAACGTCCCAGGAAATCTCATGCTCCTCAATTCCCAAGGATGCATCATCATTTAACTCGAATAATCGACGGAGCAAGCAATCCTCTCTCAGGACTATAAACAACTTGATATCCATGAATAGGTAATCGAAGAATACGCCAGACATCGAGCAAAGTCACAATGGCCTCCCTAGTAGGAAAATGGAATGAACTCATCTCTGAAAGCCACCTCTCGGCCACTGCAGTCAATAGACCTTGGTTAGCCCGAATCATGGACATAAATGCAACACTATATAACCCCAGGGTGTCGAGAGTATCCCCCTCCGCCATCGACAGAGAGTCTCGCAGCTGATACCCAGTAGGATGTCTCTCCCGCTTATAAATCGGTGGTAACCTCGCATGTATTCACACAATCAACACACCACATCAATCTAAAAACCCTAAATACAACATTCACAGTAAAACAGGGGCAAAAATCAGGGCAAAATTCATTTTCAACTGCTAAATCCACACATCTATCGCATTGTTATTCCCATGCGTTGTGGCTAAGTGCATGCGTCATACTACCCTACACATGCGTTACACTTCGGCTGATGCTTCGCACTGCTCAACCTATGCATCACACTTCGACGCATGCATCACACTATTTAGCCTACGTGTCGCACCCAGCGGATGCGTGCCGCCTAAGGTGGAGATGTCACACCCCCTGGCACATGCAGTTCCACAAACTGCATGCGTCACACCAGTGCGCAAGCATCAAACAACCTCACGTAGGCGACGAACGTGATGTCACATGTGGCGCACAAAAGTGCACCGCATGCGTGCCCTATTTTCAGGCCCTAAAATCTAGCTCAAAATGAAAAAAATTGAAAAGCTAGGGTTAGATACATACTGACGTGCATGTCCTGGGGATCTGATCATATGTTTGGACCCTTGAACCACAGTGCTGGTGAAGCAGCATAGGCAACATTTCGACAAGAGTTCTGTAAGAAATATGAAAATCAACACTATGCTCTCTCTAAAATCTCTGAACTCAAAGTGCACAAATGAGGATTATGGGCCCCCCAAGGGCTATTTATAAGACCTTTTGACCTAGGTGGGCCCCCTTTTCACAAAATTGACCAAGCGGTGACTTCTTTTCACGTGCCGCGCACCTTTTATGGCCATTTTCCCACTCCTAGACCATTTTTGGGCACCCTGCGCAACTTTTCAGAAAATTTTCCAAATTTTTTGAAATTTTTTTAGAAAATTTGAAAAAAATTCCAATTTTTTAGAAATTTTTTTAGAAATTTTGAAAAATTTCCCGAGGGAGCATAAGGCCATCACGCTTCACCTGGAACACATTAGGGCATGTTTAGCACTTTTCTGGAATTTTCTTTGATACAATGCCGGAATCGACATTGTATCAAAGAGGGGCAAAATGTAGACACTCAAAATTGTCTCGAGCTTGCAAACATCATCTTATTCATCTCAATTTCATATTCTGCTATTAATTAAATAATTTTAATTATTTAATTGATTCATTTCCCCTCTTACGCTTGTAATTAAATAAATTTTATTTATTTAATTATTTAAGCAATTTTCTTCTAATTTCCTCTATAATTAAATAATTTAATTATTATTTAATTATTCATTATTCTAATGTCCACATTCCCTCTTTAATTTAAATAAATACCTATTTATTTAAATTATGAACCTTACCTTGGTTAAATAAGTCCACACTTATTTAATTAAAATCCCACTACATTACCCTTTCCTCTAAAAAAATTAAATAAATGCATACAATTTATTTAATTTTAAAATCATTTCCCACCTCACCATTTCCTCTAATAAAAATTATCTTTTGTCCTCTAGTGGCTAGAAACCCTGATCATTCTCAGCCCTTGATCTTGTCTCCAAGTCAACTCTTCATCACAACCGTCCATTCAAATTCCCTCTTTTATAAAACCACCCTCTCCTTCTCATTTTCACATCTTACCACTTGCAAAAATTGACTTTGCCATTGTCAACTCTCGAGCTCTCCATAGTATTTGTAGACATGCAAGTCTGAGTGCATTAGTGTATCTAAGCTTGATAGCAACAATGGAGGATTTGCACTATTAGCCTAGGGTTTCATTTTACATGCTTTATTTGCATTGATTCTAGGTTATTTAGGACTCCATTGAGTGGTTAGGGTTAGAAAATATTGTTTGCAGGGTTTTCTGAGTGTTTTTCCTTGACTTCAACCCCATCTTTAGATATGGCACCTTTTGCTTCATCAGATTCTAGAGATGCTTCTTTGAGAGCTTCTAGTGATTCTTTGTAGCGGGATCATTACAGTCTTCCTAATTGGGATTCCTATCTATCAGACATTGCATCTTTGTTTGTGGAGTCTCGCATTTCAAATTTGGAGGACACATTTGAGGGGTTATCTCTCCTCTTTCGTGACAGTTCTTTTATCCTTGACTACAGAGTTCAGAGAGGCTTCATTAAGGGCTTCCAATGATTCTTTGTAGGACATCTTGTGGGATTTACATTGTAGCCACATGGCGTGCATTGACATTCCATTTTCTTACATTAGTTCTTCAGATCCTATTCTTCATCCTTCTTCACATGATTTTGAGAGGTCACTTGTTTTAGTTAGGCCTGAGACTCCTGATTTGATTGTGACTCATTTGAACATCAGCATGACGACACTTGAGCAAAGTTTTGAGACAAGATACATCATGAGGCTTCCTTCCTCACTTTGCTTCTTTGAGTGGGAGTTACTTTGGCATTCACCATTGGAGTTGTTTCTTCCTAAGGGGAGAAATGTCATTTGCCACAAATGGATCATCTTTAGCATTCATATATGGGCACTGTGGGGGGGTTTCATAGTCTCTTTCACTCTCTCTACTTTGGGGGGTCTCTTCTCTCTCTATCTGGGGGCGCTTTTTTCTCTTCTGGGGGGCTTCTTCTCTTTGGGGGGAATTTTTATGTACATGGGTACCTCATAAGGATTGATTTGTCGGGACCCATCTCTACATCCACCTAAGCTATGCTTAAGGGGGGTGTTAGTGTAGGTTTTTATTTCCTAGTTGGGTTATTTATTTTCCCTTTATTCCTAGGTTTTTCCTACACTTTTATTAATCTCGCTTAGGTTAATAAAGCATGTCTTATTAGGTGAGAGGATTATGAGGTGTCACCTTCCTACATGTGAGCATCCATTAGCTATTTTGGGACGATACTTTGCTATCTTTAGTCTGATAGATGGTTGCTCCTCATTGGTTGGTGTTGCCACCTCTTCCCTCTCCCTAGTCTATATAAGCATGCTACCTTGCTTGTATTTGTATCCATTGTTTTTGCATCCTCTTAATGCTATTTTGCTTCTAGCATTTGCATTACTCTCTTGGAGACTAACTCTGTGTTGCTATTTTGATTTCATATCATTTGCATTCATAGTTTAGATATCTATTATTTTGCACTAGTTTTATGGGTTAATCATCTTTTTAGATTCTAACAGAAAGTACATGGAAATATATTTCCTATAAAACCTTAATGAACAATCCACTATTCTTAAATTAAAGGCAACAATTTAGTTCTTTACACCTTTCTTGACATTAAAGGACTATGAGGGTCATGCTACAACATGAATGAGAGTCCCTTTCTAATAATCCCAAACTACATATCATGTCTAGACTATGTAGTTTCCTCTAACTATTCAAATAATAGCATTTTTAACAAATGAAAGGAAGCAAGAAGCTCAAGCTTCATAAAAAGGAGAGGTTTCATGAAGAAAGTGTAATACCCACCTCCACAACTGATGGTATCTTGTGAGAATTATCTAGTTGTTGGATCTTAGAAGTGAAACCCATTTTCATAATTCAACTCAAGTGCCAATAAATAATCACAAAAAAAAGAAGCAATTGTGGAAATGATGTCACCTTACATATTAGGCACATAAAATAAACCCCTCCTAAGAGTTCTTAATGGTGATAGTTTGAATACTATAATTAAAAAATTAAAACTAGGGCAAACCCAACTTGGGAAGATTAAAAAATAGGCCTAAGAATCATATAGACCAACTTGGAGATAGAGAAACTAGAGGTACTTTTGTTAATGGAATCTTAGAGAGAGGATGTAGGGTCTAGAGTCCAAAGATAGAGGATGTTTTGCATTGTAGGATTCAAGAGATGAAATGAAAAAAGCACAACACAGGCAAGTAGAGCATAACATTGGCCTCTAATGAGACTTTAACTGAGAAGCAATTTTGGACAAATAAGCATGTTTTTTAATGATAATTGCCTTATAATAGATGGTTGCACGGTGCATGCAATGCAAACCACATGGTGGGTAGGGTATGTGACATCTCTTCACAAACTTTTGAAAGGACCCTCTGAATTAGATTTTACCTTTTTTGGGTGGAGAAAATGAAAGAAACCACCCAATATGCAATGCTAGTAATGAAGAATATGCTTCCCAAATGTGTTTGATAGTTATTTTTTAAGTTGTTACAAAGGTTAAGGGACAACCAACTATTTTTAATTTCTCCAAATTTTTAACTTGATAGACCTAAGAAATTAGTTACAAGCCAATAGTAAAATTTAGAAATATAAATTACACATCTACAAAAATTGATAGAAATTCACAAAAAAATAGCAAACGACTTAAATTTTTAAGTTGTACAATTTTTAATCCAAAAAACTAGGTTTGATGAAAAATATAGTCCTATCATAGGATGGGACTAACAAGATATTGTTGTAAAAGGATATGTTGACATTCTATCAACATTGGTAATTTATAATTTATTCAAAATATATTACAAGTTAGATTTAGATTATACAAGTCAATTATAGATGTGTTTGTCATATGAAATTAGATTGACAATAATATATTTCTTATAAAATAATGGATTGTAATGAATAACATTCAATTAAAAGCTAGGCTCTATAAAAAAAAATAGAAATTACACAAATAGATATCCACTTTTAACAAAAAAATGGATATACAAAAGTGGCCTTAGCCACTTGACCACACCCCATACACAATAAAAAAAAAATGGATATACAAACTTGAAAGAAAGTAAATTAGGTATTTTTCTTCAATTTACAAGAAACAATGATTTAATTTATTTACTCTCATTGGAAATTGTGAAGGTTTTTCCCTCTTGTGGTAATGATTGAATTCATTTTGTAAATTTTAATGTTTTTAATTGTGACATTTTGATTATGTAGATTTTGTAATTATTTGTATGACTCAAGATGACTAATGAGATCAATACTCTTTATACTCTTTATGTGACTTGTCCATTTTCATAGTTTTCAATGCCCTTTTAAAGATTGTATATTTTTATAATTGTAACATTTGAAAGTCAATATTTATCCTTAATTATTCAATGATAAACTATCTTATAGATTGTTGTATAAGATATACAAAATGTATTTAATTTGGTAGGCCTTCTAGTATAATCCTTAATTTTTCAATGAGAAACTCTCTTATAGATTGTTGTATAAGATAGTTGAAATGTATTGAATTTGTTAGATCTTCTAGTATAATGACTTTGTTAATTTAGTTTGTGATTTAACAACTCTCTTGAACATTTAAAAGGACTCCTCGTAATTTCTCATTGATACATCTAGAGTAACATGAGATGATATCATCTACATTTTTTATATAAACATGTGCAAATAGAACAACATTCTTCACATTTTGTAGATTTAGAGTTGTAAGGAATATTTCTTTTCAATGTCACCTTTAGTTTAAATGGGTATATCTTCTCCTAACTAAGAAATAAACAAAGCACATAATGTTCATACTAGGATTTGTGTTCAACCCATTGAAGTGTTATTAAGGTTTAAATTGTAGTGTGAAACTTTAAAGACTACTCTCCAATTTGTTGGCACAATAGTAGTTTATTAACTACTCAAAATTTGCTTTTTTCAAAACATTACTAAATATATTGGCACTAGAATGTCACTCCTCAAAAAGCCTTATCCAAGAGACAATTAGAGGTCTTAACACACATGAGTACACTATTGTCATTTACATTCACTATTGTTTAAGGGAGAGAGTGAAATTATTATTCTTTAAAATATATTATGTATGTATATATAGGATAGGAAGTAAATGAAACTTAATTTCAAACTTGTATTGTGATTTTGCAAATATAATATTTATTTGGTGTATATTAGTTAGTTTGTACAATATTGTTCATAATGGACATCAGCATTCATTGTTTTTAAAAGCCCTAAAGTAATGATTAATTTTATAAACAAATAAGTTTAAAGTAATTTTATCAAGAACCATCTACATAATATTTGAACTCAAGTTTATATATATATATTACATTTAATATTGTTTTATTTGTTCAATAGGTCATTATTATATAAACTTTCTTGGTAATTGCCAAATTTTTGTCATCCTTTTCATCATCCAAGAAACAAAATTTTTTAGATTTTCAAAACTATTTGGCATGCAATTTTAAATAGTTAACTAATCATTTGTAACTGAAGAGAATAAAAATGAAACGTATATGGCAATTAAGGATTTTGTGAGTCTTGGACTGCATCCTCCAAGACTACTTATCTCCAAATTCTTCAAGGGTAATAATTGGGCATTTCATTCCCCTAAATTTGTCATGGTGTCAAAGGGTCATTGGTCTATTGGTGAAGTTGAAAGGTTTTGAATGAGCCCTCAAGGGATCAAGTCTTGTTGAGTGCAAGGCTCCTGACACCATAAGGGATGAGGTCAGGATGGTGCCCTGGGCGAATTTGGCAGAATGGATACCCCTCAATCCTTGGCTCTTTGCCGAAGAGGTTCAGCCTAAGGCTTATGCTCCCATATGTGGGTTGCAGTAAGAGATCCAAATGCATGGAAGAAGTCACTAGAATTTGATTCGGATTGCTGGGTCACAAAGCATGTTAATAAGTTGCTGAAGTATATTAAAAAAAAAATCAGATTGACCTCCCATCCAACATGGTATTGAAACAAATTCAAGAGCAAAATTTTGTCTTCACCCAACTGGAACTTTGAGAAAGAGGTAACTAATTTAACCCCCATAATTGAGGAACAACATATTCCTTTTCTTGGGCAAAAAATTGAGATATCAAATTAGGATGAGAGCCTTTGTGCCCCCTAGTTATGTTGGGTTGCTTGTTGGGTTTTGACGAACACGTAATGAAATTGAAGAAGTTTGTGTTGGAGGACATAGTGAAAGTGGTTGGAATTATAGCCATGGGCGGAGAAGGGAAATCCACACTTGCAATGATTCTTTGTCATCATGATGAAATCAAAGCTAATGATAGCTTGTGCGCTCTCTTTACAGTTAACACTATTTCAATTTTATAAATGTAGCCAAAATGTAATCCTTCTTAATGCTTCTGAATTTTGTTCTAGCTTCAATTTGTCCTGCTTTTGGATCAGGTGTTTTATCTATGTCCAAGTAATAATCACGTTAAGTTTGGGTAGGTGAACACCTTGTTAATTCTCATGTATAAAACATAATTAGACAATCCAAGAGTTGAGCAAGTTAGAGAAATACAATCCCATTCACTTGTTTTCCTGATTTATTCTTAAACATTATCCACTTCAATAGTCAAAAGTTAATTTTAACCAATAAAAATAAGATAGATATTTACCACTTTTATTGTGGATGAGGTGTAAAGCTGTTATTGATTGTTTAATTATTGAAGTGGATGATGTTTAAATAGAGTGGTCATGCTGCTATCTATGAAATTTGTTATTTTAAAGATGCAAGTGTTTGGGCATTGGTAGATCATTGAAATCCTCAACTGGATTTGTTCAATCTAAAAAACTTGTTTGAGGCACAATGTGATTCTCTTGTGATTGATATTTAGATATCCTTATTACAACTTTACTCGGTAAATTTCTACCTAATTTTTTGTAGTGGAAGTGGAGATTAAACATGGATTCTCAAGTCATCATTGCCCTTATGCTTTCCCTCATTGGAGGATCAATACATCACTTGGTATGCCTTTTCCCCCTAATTGTGGAAATGGGGGTTGTAGTCTAGTATTTCACAATTATAATGTATTTTAGAGATCTTTGTTGGTTTTATAGTTCTGAATCAAGGATGCACTTTTTTGTTTATATCTTCATAAATTAGACGAGCTTATGTCTAAATCATTTTACTTTGGTTGCACCAAAGCATAATCCATTCTCTACACATTTAGCCATTTCACATTTCTATAGATTGTTTGTGACTTCCTGTGGTAGATTCAGAGGAAATCTGATGACTCAGTTTTATAATACATTTCCCAACTTGGACTTCATCAACAAGTTGACAATCTGCAGGATTGGGTTTCAATGATATTTTGTCTATGATTTCCTTCACAGTTGAACACATGTTTTTTGCATTCCATCTTAGGAACATGTTTTGAACTATTATGTGGCATGGAATGTGTCTATGAAATGGTAATAGGAAAATATATCCATTGTCTTCAACATGATTTCAAACCCAAAAGTTTATTTAAATGGTTATGAACCCTTTGAAATTTAGCAGTCCTGATATTGATTTAGTGGAAGCTACTATCTGCCATCACTCTCAGTTTCACAAATAGGCATAGTGCTAAGTCTAATACAACTCCAAGATTGTGAAATCAAATCCCTTTTGTCTTCTAGCTTGGTCGAAATCATTAAAATCATTTTCTCTTTTACTATCAACAAATTTAAGACTCTAAAATTTCTTACTCTTGGTCATTTTATTTACAATGACACTAATTAAACAGATATAACTGACACCTAAAAAGTGCTTAGACTTCTTCAAGTAATTAAAAACATTGTTTTGTGAATATTAAAATCTCTATCTTGTGGTCTTATTCTTGTCCTATTGGGTGAAGATCCAGGTGTGAGAGTTATGTTGATGTAGTCAAGGATGGAGAGTCCAATGAAGGACTGTCCAACCATGCAGCCTTAAACATCCAACCTCATGATCATAATGAAGATGCAATAGAAACATACAGAGAACAGTAGAATACTAAATAGAGATTCACAATCACATGACACAAGGTGTATCCTGGGAAAACCCTAAAAGGGAAAAACCCAACCTCCAAAAGATTACTCCTTATATATTATTATATCTTCAAACACTTTACATTTGCCTCCAGGGATTTCTTACATGTTTGGCCATAGCCCTATATTTATAATAAGAATATACATATAGATAACTTGTACATCATCGCATTAGCATCTTACTCCCCTTATCTTTCCTCCACTCTTTGCTACCTTGCAGTCTTTTCTCTATATCCTCACCCTTTCCCTTTGAAACAATATCAAGTCATGCTTATATATCCTTCTCAAGTCTCCCAAATCATCTACGTCAACTACAAGGTGGCGCATAACTCTATGCCATATGAAACATGCAGTCGAACTTCTATACACATGTTGGCCCTTAGTCATATGTGGTGATGTAGGAATGAAATAACACTGTGTGCTTCATATCATAAGCTCTACTAGACCCAATTTACCTTCGCATGATCTTACTTCTTGGCGCACGATCCCAAATCATTGGCACAAACTTCTAGGCTTCAGTTAATCATTTTTCATGCAACACAGTAACATAGTCTTCACTCTGATGCCTTTGGCTATCTGTTCGGTAACCCAAACCTCCTGAAACTCAAATCAAACCTACCTCTTGACTAGCTTTATTTACCTTTACAATCGTGAGACCAAAATGCTAACTATGGTGGAATGTAATGGTTTCCAATGACACCCTGATGACTAATTATGTACAATCTTGACTCAAATGCTTCCAGATATCTTTGCAGTGATCCATAACTTCTGAAACTCAGATATGTCATACCTCCTGCCTTGCTCCACATAACCTCCAAACCGTAAGGCCAAACAATCAACTGCGATGAAATACGGTATTCTCCTAGATGCTCTTGCATCAGACTCTCAGGGTTAATTTGAAAGTGAAGCTCCTACATCAAACTCTTGGGGTTAATTGAAATTGATGCTCATCTTCTATTGTCTCTCGTGCAGTAATCTACTAGCACATCAAATTGATAAGTTTAGTGATCTGCTTCCAAATCCTTGCAACTGCCTCAGTTCGACAATCTATCCACGAGATTGCAATTACCTCATAGTCGATGTTCTATTGACAAAACTTGCAGGCTACCTCAAGTCAACGATCTGTTCAAGTCACCTTGCAAGTTGCTTCAATCCTTATATAGGTTCAGTGATCTATTCACAAATCACTGCACTACCTCACGATCGATGATTTGTACAGGTCTTCTTTGCAGACTACCTCAAGTTTCTTCTCATTTGTGTGATCTAAATTCGGCGCTCTACTTACAAATCATTGCACTGCCTCAATGGTTGGTGGTCTGAGCAAGTCTTCTTTGCAAGCTGCCTCAAATTCTTCTTTTATGATGATTCCTTTTAATTTACGGTGCTTACTCCCCGTCTGCAGTGGTTCCTCTTCTTCTACGATGGCACCTACTACACTCTGGGGCACTACACATTCTTCCAACACCTTCACCCTTTTAGTACTTAGTCAGTCAAAACAACCTTGAACTCTCTCTACGGTGCTTTCTACCTCTCGGGCCTAGCCTCAACTCATTTTGAACATAGAAAAACTGTCAAAATGTCAACCTTAACTTCCTCAGCTTACCTCTCGATGACTCTATACATCAGGTTCCTTCACACATGCCTCTTTTATGTTAGTGTTTTATAGCTGCATGAGGATTTTTTTGAAGGAAAAGAATACAGTTGACCTAGTTGGCCTAGAAGGAATTCACCCAGGTCTTGTATATATATGAGATGAAGTCTTATTACTCACAACAATTAATTCAATTCAATCTTCTTCAACAGCAGGTTCACATCAGACTCTAGGAGAAGGAATATTATTATTATATCCAAGGAAATCACACTATCTTCAAGTGCAGAATTATTGTATGAGATCCAACCCTTCTAGGGCCTGATTGTGAGTGCCACTTCTACACTTATATTTTTGATTTATAAGAGAATATCTTGCTGGGTTTTTTTCTCCCTCGAGTAGGAGGGTTTTCCCAAGGTAAATTACTGTGTTCATTGTTCTATGTGTTGTATTTTCTGCTTGTGCATTTTCTTTACTATAAAACTAACATGGTATCAAAGCAAGGTTTAAGCAAGATTGAGATCATATTTGTTTAAGTAGTGAAATCTTCATCTCTCCTTCTCATCTAAGGGAGTCTATCTTAGCTTCAAAAATGGTGAACGGACTCAAGGTTGAAGATAGACTTGATGGTGCATCTAACTTCACCTCTTAGAAGTTCAGAATTCTTATTGCATTGGAAGAAAATGATATTCTTGAGTTCGTGGAGAATGAGGTGCCCGAGCCTTCTGATGAGACTGAGAAAACACAATGGAGGAAGAATGACATGAAGGCCAAGAAGATTTTGATTGATTCCGTGAAGGATCACCTTGTGCCTATCATCTCGAAGTTGAAGATGGCTAGAGATATGTTTAAGACTTTGAAGGGATTGTATGAGATTAATAACACCAGTAGAACTCTTGCCTTGAGGCAACAACTACATCACATCAAGATGGCTAAAGAAGATTTAGTCTCTCCTTCTTCATGAAGATCATTGAGTTGAAAGATCAACTATATGCCATTGGAGATATAGTTGAAGATAGAGACTTAGTCATGTTGGCACTGAATGGTCTTCCTCAATCTTGGGAGCCCTTTATCCAAAGTATTAGTGGAAGATCTAAGTTTCCAAAGTTTGATCATCTTAGAGCTAATTGCATTCAAGAAGAATCAAGATTGGCAGCAAGAGGTAATGGACGAAGCTCTCACAATGAAGACAATTATGTTCTTGCTACTCAAACTTCCAGAAGGAAAAGAAAAGAAGGGAGAAAAGGAAATTTCAAGAGGAATAGAGACAAGAATTCAGATTCTACTCCTGAACCAAAGAAGAAGAAGGATCTCTCACATATTCAGTGCTTCAGATATGACAAGTATAGTCACTATGCTAGAGATTGTGCAACAAGATCAAAGCAACATGCTTCTACTACGGATGTTGATGATGTCTTGCCTCAGAAGGAATTAGGAGATAACTCAGGAGGATTTCTATTCATCTCTGCTCTATCAAGCAATGTTCCAACCGATAACAGCACATGGTTGATTGATAGTGGCGCTTCTCGGCACATTACAAGAGATAGAGAGCATCTTTTAGATTTGGTAGAAAGAGAAACTAACCTTCAAGTGATAATTAGAGATGATGCTTGCTATTCAGTGAAAGGTGATGGAGCCACCTCTCTTCACCTAGATTCTGGCATCCCTCTTCATTTGAGTGATGTCTTGTTCGTACTAGGAATCAAGAGGAATCTTGTATCAATTTCAGCTCTGGAGGACAAAGGATATCAAGTTGCATTTTTTGAGGGAAAAGTTCTTGCTTGGCCAAAGAAATCTAGCATCAAAATAGCTCGTGTGATTGGTGTTCGTCAAGAGAGTCTATATAGACTTTCTATTCGTCCAGTTCAAGCATTGTTTCATGACTCTTCTAGTTCAAGTGAGCTATGGCATATGAGACTTGCCCACCTACATTTCAGAGCCCTTCCATCCATGGAGAAGATGGTCACAGGACTACTGAAGCTCAGTTAGGAGCATGATGGCATTTGCAGAGGTTGTGCAATGGGTAAGAATTCTAAGGGTCCTTTTCATAGTAGTGAAAGCAAATCAAAAGGTATTCTAGATCTTGTTCATTATGATTTGTGTGGTCCAATGTTTGTGGCATCCTTGAGTGGTTTTTGGTATTATGTGATTTTCATTGATGACTATTCTAGAAAGACTTGGATTTATTTTTTGAAGTCTAAAGAGTCTGAAGAAGTGCTTGATAGATTCAAAGAATTTAAGGCTCTAGTTAAAAATTTGTTCGGGAAAAGGATCAAGGTTCTAAGATCTAATAATGGAGGAGGATACACTTCTAGAGGTTTCCGTAATTTTTGCATTGAGTCAAGTATTAAGAGGGAGTTTTGTGATCCGTACAACCCTCAACAAAATGGAGTTGTAGAAAGGAAGAATAGATCCATAGTTGAGGTAGCCAAAGCTATGATTCATGATCAAGACTTACAAACCTTCCTTTGGGCAGAAGCTTCCAGAACTGCTTTGTATGTTTAGAATCAGAGTCCTCATCGAATATTGGAAAATATAACTCCTGAAGAAGCCTTCACAAGTGTGAAACCAGAGGTTAGTCACTTAAAAAAATTTGGTTGTCCTATTTATATTCATGTGCCTAAAGATAAGAGATCTAAGTTAGAACCATCTGGAAAGAAAGGAATACTTGTGGGTTACAGTGAATCTTCAAAGGCCTAAAGGATTTATATTCTAGGACAGAAACATATTGAGATCAGTAGGGATGTCTCTTTTGAAGAAAATATTGCATTCAAAAGATCTAAAGGGTCATACATGGAGATAGATAATGAAGAACAGGAGAATCCTCAAAATATGGACATTGATCATACTCCTGAGATTCAGAGGGAGTCTACTGAATCAGAAGAGGCTAGTGTTCCAGTTGGTCCTTTAGAACCTATTGATGGTCTGAGGGATATTTCTATAGGTCGAAAGAGACCTCTATAGGCTAGACAAACTATGCAAGATGCATAGAAGTATGCAGCTCCTCGAGGCACATTCAGAGAAAGCAAAAGACCACAGAAGTTTCTAGGCTATGTAGCATTGATGAGTCACATCATTGAGTTTGAGCCTTCCAGTATTGAGGAAGCATCAAGTCAACAGGTATGGAGAGATGCTATGGCTAAAGAATATCAGTCTATTATCAAGAATGATGTTTGGGATGTTGTACCAAGACCTGAAGGGAAATCAGTTGTATCTTCTAAATGGTTTTTCAAGATCAAGCATGTAGTTGATGGGAGCATCGAGAAGTACAAAGCAAGGTTTGTGGCCAAAGGACTCTCTCAGAAAGAGGGAATAGATTATGAGGAGACATTTGCTCATGTTGCTCGTTATACATCCATCAGGACTATTATTGCTATTGCATCAGCTAAGGGATGGAAACTACACCAAATGGATGTAAAGACAACATTCCTTAATGGTGTGATTGAAGAGGAGGTGTACATAGAACAACTAGATGGGTTTGTGATTCATGGAAAGGAATCGCATGTATGCAGATTGAAGAAGGCATTGTATGGCCTTAAACAGGCACCTCGTTCTTGGTATGAGAGGATTGATCAATACTTGATGAGCTTGGGATTCTCCAAGAATGATGTAGATTCAAATCTTTACTTCAAGGTAGTTGATGGTGAGGCTTTAATCCTGGTTCTTTATGTTGATGATTTATTTCTTACTGGAGCAAAATATCTCATTGTCAAATGCAAGAAGGAGTTAGCTTCTAAGTTTGAGATGAAGGATTTAGGTCTTATGCATTACTTTCTAAGATTGGAAGTATAACAGAGACCCAATGAGATTATTCTAAGTCAAGGAAAATATACCATAGACATCTTGAAGAAATTTGGGATGATGGATTGCAAATCTATGTCTACACCAATGGAAACAAATTTGAAGAAATTGAGTGATTCTGCAGCTAGTTCAGATTTGGTAGATCCCACCATGTATAGGTCGTTGATTGGATCATTGATGTATCTAGTCAATACTAGACCAGACATTTGCTATGCAGTGAGTGTCCTCAGTCAATTCATGTGCGAACCAAGGCAAATTCATCCAGTTGCAGCAAAGCATATCTTGAGATACTTGCGTGGCACAGTTGGATATGGCTTGAGATATTCTTCCAGTGTAGATCTAAAGTTACAAGGCTATTCTGATTCTGATTGGGCCAGGTGTGAGGACCACCTTTTTACTTCTGTTCTTGTGACTATTTACATTACTGTTATTGATACTTTTTATATGTGTGGGATAGTAGTTCCCAGATTTGTCAAACTATTAAACTTTATTTTGTTTACGGAAAAACTAATTGGGTGATGTTTGGATAAGTTTATATTTCAGAAAAAAGTTAATTAGGTGATGAAGGAAAACTGTAATATGATTTCATTTATGCTATTTAGAACTAGGTCATGATTATGCATGTTTTAAGTTGCTTCAGCTATGATGATTATATGTGAAACTGATCTTGCAATTTAGTGTGCAGGAAATTACTAATCAAACCACAGATTTCGGAGATCATTCCGCACCTTGTTATTGTTATTCCCTGTTAAGCCGATCTGGTTCCACAAGGAACCAAGATCACTCTGTGTTTGATATGGTGTCGTAATGTGGTCTTTCATAAGGTCGAATGGGTTGGTCTACCCTCTTGTAACACTGACTTATGATTTGTGTTGTAAAAAGGTTGAATTTGAATTTCTTTTCTTTTATTTAAATCTTGGAGGCCCTTTTTTGTGCTTTACCTTGACCATGGTTGTCCAGAATGGGTTAAAGTTGACCCTGGGTTATACCCCATGGGTCCAGGGCCCCATTTGGCATGGGTAACCCTTGGGTAACCTCCATCAGGCCATCTTAACTACCCCCTGAAGTTAAGTGGCGAAAATTGGAGGCATGGGGGGGACATGATGGGTTGTACCAAGACCCAACCCCTCTTCATTCCCCAAGGTAAGAGATGACTACAAACCCATCCATTATAGAGGGATTGACTTGAAGTCACCCTCACCATTAGTGAGATTCCCCATGTGCTGTGGGGACATCCATGTTGAAGGAAGGGAGAAGAGGCATGGGTCACCTGTCTTTTCCTCCTTTAACTCCTTTTATTTCTCCCATGCGTAAGAGAAATGACATGAGGAGAGGGATAAGGAGTACTCTAGGGATGGGTGAGTGACATAAGCCAACACTCATCCCTTGGGACATAATAGTGGTTTTGGGAAGGATGAGGAGGTGACAAGTGTCACCTCCCCATTCCTCTAAACTGGAGGGTTTTGGGTTATTTGAATTCCATTTTTGGAAGGGAAGGGGGTTAGTTGATTTTTTTTGGAGAGTTTTATTTTATTGCCAGAATAGGAAAGTTAGCTGGAGGGAGGAAAGGAAGAAGGAGTGGGTGGCTAAGGTTGGAAGAGATCTCAGTGGAGCTCTACAACAGTTTCATTCCAGAAGGGCTTTGTAAGGTTGGTTTGGTTTTACCTTTCTTCGTATATCTGAATGTTGTATGAAAAAAATTGTGTGAAAGGTGTTTATTTGTTTGTGTTTTAGATTTGTTTCTGTGGGATCTGTTGTCGGGTTGTTGACAGAGCTTCTCCCACTTGGGAGAAATGCTCATCAAGTTTGGGGTAGGGGAGGAGTGATCCTCCTCGGGTGCATACCTGTTTTCTTCTTTTGGGATGTTGAAAGCCTTGAGGGCTTGTATTTGTGACCGGTTCTTTGACTTGAGAGTCAAATACAGATTCCTTGGGAAATTTTGTGATCAAACTTGGTTTGAGGCCAAGAGAATTGTGTTGGTTATAATATCTGTAAGGGTGACACTCTGGAGTCAAGTGTGTCCACTCTCCTGCCCCTTGTAAAGCTCACTGTTGTTGAGTTTTCGTGTTATGTAATTTATCCACGGGTGTTTGTGTGCTTTGGGTTTGTTGTTGTTCCCTGTTGTGAAGTGGATTGCTTGAGTTTACCCAGGTGTGAGTATGGTCTCCCTAGCTCGGGGGTGACCTTCTTGCAGGTCTACGAAAGGGAGGAGAGCTAGATGAGTGGTGTTTTCTTCTTTGTTTGTCTTTGATACACAGGTTTCCTTTGAAGCTCAAGGTTGGAATTGGAGACGTGTTGTATTTAGGGAGGAAAGAATTTCATCCCTGCTATAGAAAGAGTTTGGCTCATTGAACTACATCCTGATTAAGTTCATCATGGGGGGGATCCTCTTCCTCTGAAGTTGTATAATTTATTGTTCGGGGAAAGAGAGAAATTCTTCCCTTCAGTGGTGGTTGTTAGTTATGAGTTTTGACAGTTATGTGTACTTGGAGGATCTGTTGCTGAGTAGTGAAATTGTATGTTGATCTTGACAAAGGTGTTTAAGTTTAACTATGGTATTGTTAGGAAGTGTGTGGAAGGCATTATGCATCTTGTTAACTTTTATATATTGTAGATTGTAATTAGTTGTGAGTAAATGCATTTGTAATGATTCTTTCCTTTCTCTAATTGAAGCTAATATGCACTGAATTGAAATTTGCAAATGTGAATTAAGGAAAGAAATTATATATTAATTATCGATTTTACTAAACTCCTCGTTTAACATTAATTGTATGAAGTTTAATTTCCATAATTGCTTATATATTTCTTAATTAATTTGCAAATGGCAGTTAAGAAATTTACGTTTAAATTCCCCGTATTTACGATGTTATGTATTAGTTGATATTAAATGAACTAGGATTGTATATGACAGTTAGATAGAAATATATGTTTATGTTTTTGTATAAAAGAAAAAAAATAATAAATAAATAATCAACTAAAATAAAATGCAAATTTTAGAGGAACTGTGATGGTATATGGAAGTTAATAGGATTAGACTTAATTCCCTGTATTTTATAATGACAAGTTATTAACTAAATGGTGGACGGTTTAATTTTCTAAAAGAACAAAAAAAAAACAAACAAACGTGAACTATATATATATATAGTTCTGTTGTATTTCTTTTATATTTGTCATGTAAATGAGAAACTGGGTTTTAAGTCATGAAGTGTATATATATATATATATATATATATATATATATATATATATATATATATATATATATATATATATATATATATATATATATATATATATATATATATATATTTATATCACTTATATAAATGAATTTGAGAATATTTATTAAATTTAATTCGCACGGATAATACAAATGTTGCTCGCTGTGTTGTTTTGCTGTTCTGTGGTATAAACAACATAGAATTTTATACAGAGAAATATAATGGGGGCGGTGGGGTTTGAAACCCACCGCCGACCCTTCAAAAAAAAAAACAAGGGTGTGGGATGGGGGCGAAACCCCCACCCACACCCCACCGAGTGGGATGTGGGTGGGGGCTTCGCCCCCATCCCACCCCCGTCACCCACTTAACCTCACGGCCGGGGAAAGCACGGCCTCTGCCTGCGTTACCCCGTCCGCTGCTCCCAACACAGCTCCCGCGTTCCCCTGCCCTTTAGACCCCCGCGGAGCCTAAGCTCCGCCGCAGGCGCTGCCCCCCGCCGCGCCTTGCTCCGCCGCCCCAACCTTGGTCTCCACTATCCCTTGCGGCCACGGCCACCGTCTCCGCCGTGACCCTCCGCCACACACTGCGCCACCACCACCCTCTACAACTCCAGTCCAAACCTCCGCCGCCCATACCTGCGAAATCAAACACATTCAAAAGGATACAAAGAAAATGATTAGGGTTAAAACCCTACCTTTGAGTATTAAAAAAAAAAAACATTATATCATATATTTAAATATATATATAGACAAGTCTATATATATGTTTATATAAATGTATATTATGTTGGCATGAGTTAGCATGCACTATTTAAATGTATAACAATAGAAGAATAACTATTGTAATAATAATAACAACACTAATATTAGTTAAAAATAATAATAATAAAAAAATAATCTAACAATAGTAATTAATAATAAAGAATCGTATTACTATTAATAACAATAAGATATATATATATATATATATATATATATATATATATATATATATATATATATATATATATATATATATATATATATATATATATATTGTAATTTGATTTAAGTGTATTAGAGGGGCCGTTTTCTCTTTACGATAGTCAGAGACTATAAAATTATAACTTAAAGGGAGCATAATGGAATATATTATAACATTCTGGGAAGAGTTTCTCGGAAGTTTAACTATCAACGAAATTTAATAACTAGGAAAATGAAGAGGAAAATTACGCGTCACCTTGTTTAAAAGGTCACTGGAAATAAACTTAAGAAGCCATCACAGACATTCCATGTGAGGCCATTTTAATCTCAACTGTATTTAGTAAACGTCAAGAGAAGAAAGCATGCAAGAGAGTAAGAAGAAGAAAAACTAACATTGGAAAACACAAGAGAAAATGCGCGGCATTTCCCTCATGGGATAAGAGAACTAAAGTTGATGGATCTTTCCGCTAAATTTGCTTAGGAACAAATTTAAATAATACAAACATAACGGTGAATCCTAGATCGGAGAAAAAACAGGAGACCGAGTCCAACGAAGTAGTAAACCAGCCTGTGTGATCTGAAAATCTAGAAGTTAGGAACAATGTTAAATAGATACAGTGATAACTCTGATTGAAGTAGAATATGAAGAAAGGACAGGATAAACATAAAGAAAACGAAGAGACCCAAAAGAGAGAGACCGAAATATAAACAAACGAAAACTTCAGAGAAATAGTTAAGGTGAGCGCGATAAAAATACAATCAAAATTAAGATCTAGAGAAACGGAAGAGAGGGCAAATGAACTGTCTTGTTGAGAATGCTAAGCTCAAAGTAGGAGTATATTTTAGGAAACAAGAAAGAAGGCAGATAAATGTGCTTTGCTAAAAAATATCCCCATAGGGAGATCATGAGTTAGTTTAGTAGGAACAAGGCGTCGTGGGAAGTTGTTAATCTATCAGGGAACCCCGTAAGTGGTATAGTGTTGAGTAAATTCCCACCTACGCCGTAAGGCGTTATGCTGTCGAAATCTGCCGAGAAATGGGGTTAGGGACCTCGAAAATATAAACCTTGTAGCGACGTTAACTGTATCAAGGAGACCCCCTTGTTGGACTGCTTGCGTCTGGTTGCACGCAATTGTACTTGTACCCCACCGACAACTGTAGTATTATCGCCTTGAGCGCGTTCACCACCGAGCATGCTTATGCATGCGAGGGGGTTTCTAGGGTTGCGTGAGAAAATTTTTGATAGTTCGTGTCATAACCACATGACAGATGTGGCTATGACACGTGTGACGCGTGTTGTGACCACATGGAAAATGTGGGCATGACACTGGGAGTGTAGCTGATAGGAAGAGCACCTCTGGATGTTGCTTTAGCTTGGGGTCTGCCATGATTTCTTGGTGTAATAGGAAGTAGTCTTCAGTGGCACTAAGCACTGTAGAGGCCAAATAAATTGTAGCATGTGTAGTAGCTTGAGAAGCAGTGTGGCTTCAGAAGCTCCTTACAGGATTGTTTGGACAATCATTGGAGCCGACTGTTATTCATTGTGACAATCAAAGCTGTGTGAAGCTATCTGTCAATCCAGTGTTCTGTGACAAATCAAAACATGTAGAGATCAAATACCATTACATCAAAGATATGGTACAGAGGAAAGCTATTCAATTGAGGTATATTTGCACTGATGATCAGACGGCTAATATTCTCACCAAACCTCTCTCTAGAGTGAAGTTTGTGCACTTTCGAGACAAGCTTGGAGTTGTGGAGAATGAAGCCCTTGCTGAGAGGGAGGCTCAACATCAGTGATTTTTTTATTATCTGCTATAATGTATTTTTTTCTCTAAGACCGAGAAAATTGAGGTGAAAGCCCTTGTCCATCTTTGAGACAGAGATGTGTTTCTTTCCACCCTCTGGGAGTAGCCATGGTGGATGTCATGTTGAGAGACTCCATGACAAAATCACATTGAGAGACTCCATGATGAATCCTTTGTACTTGTGTTTATCCACACATGGGAGTAGCCATGGTGGATGTCATGCTGAGAGACTCCATGACGACATCACGTTGAGTGACTCCATGATGGGCACTTGTGCACATGTTCCTTTCCACACATGGGAGTAGCCATGGTGGACGTCATGTTGAGTGACCCCATGACGATATCATGTTGAGTGATTATGTGATAAACACTTTTTCACAGATGGGTGTAGCCATTGAGGGTGTTATGTTGAGAGACTCCATGACATGGATATCTAAAAAAATATACCTACCTAGCTAAGAGAGAGTGATAGTGTTTTATAGCTACGTGAGGAATTTTTTGAAGGAAAAGAATACAGTCAAACTGGTTGGCCTAGAAGGAATTCACCCAAGTCTTGTATATATATGAGATGAAGACTCATTACTCACAACAATTAATTCAATTCAATCTTCTTCAGCAGCAAGTTCACAATAGACTCAAGGAGAAGGAATATTATTATTATATCCAAGGAAATCACACTATCTTCAAGTGCAGAATTATTGTATGAGATCCAGCCCTTCTAGGGCCTGATTGTGAGTGCCATTTCTGCACTTATATTTCTAATTTATAAGAGAATATCTTGCTGGGTTTTTTTCTCCCTCGAGTAGGAGGGTTTTCCCAAGGTAAAATATTGTATTCATTGTTCGATGTGTTGTATTTTCTGCTTATGCATTTATGTTCTATAAAACTAACATTTTACACTTCTCTTTGTTCCTCTGTCAGTACTTCCTTTATTGCGGTGTGATTCATGACTTCTTCCTTTGCGGTAGAATTTCCATGTCGTCCCTTCTTTCACTACGATATGGGCTTCTTTTCCATTATGCTCTGCACATGACCCCTCACTCCTGATTTACACAAACTTTTCCCCTGCATCAGTTCCTCAGTTGTTCTACTCTACAACAAAACTCTCCTCATGATCAATGATTCCCCCTCTTTTGGTTTTCCTACTGAACTTGGTGTTCCAACAAGTTCTTCTTCCGCATAAACTATTCTTCACTATTTTCTACCCTCTTGTTAATAGTCCCTCGATGACATTCAATGCTCTATGTTCTTCGCCCCACACTTGAAAAAAGGTTCCTCTGAATGATTTCATAGCAAATCCCTTTTCATCTCTTTGGTATCCATCATTGTGGTAAGAATTATGACTTCCTCTATTATTGCGGTAGAATCTCTTGTCATCTCTCCCTTGATGATAGGAATTGTTGTCTTTTTTGCGGTAAGAGCTTCTCTCCTTGTTATGCTCCGCATGTGGTCTTCCTTCTCTACCTCTTGATCCATGTCCTCTTTCTCCTGCTAGCTAACTTGTTTTTTCTCCCACACATGATACTTATGTCTATACAATCCTTTGGTCATTCTTGTAACATGTCACCAATTTGATCCATCAACCCATCCACAATTCACTTGCATACGACCTGTCATATGTCCTTCCTTCTGCATTTTGTTCCAACACAACTTATCAGAGTGATTTTGAAACCCACAAATACTACAAGGATGTAAGTCCCAACACATTCCTCTATTATGTCCTTGTTTGTTACAATCAGTACATTGTATACATTACATTCTTTTAGCTAATTTCTTTGAACCAGTGATATCCTCTTCATTTCCTTTGACATATCCAAGGTCTACATTCCTGGGCCTCACTACTAGCTTAACAGGGTCTCTAATTTCTTGTTGATACTTTTCCAATCCTTTTCCTTCACATCCCATTCTTTTCATGATTTTAAAACCAACATTATCTGGACTTCCTTTGCCATTTTCACCACAAGTAGCAATGTTTGCAAGTTCAGACACTTTGTCATCTTCAACCTTACTCTTATCATCTAAAGAAGCTTCAACTAGCACACACAAATCATTTGTATCACATAAAACATCACAAAGCAATGGCTTAGCTCTTAGACATTCATTTTCTTTTATGCAAGCTGATTGATCCAACTTGTTAGTCTGTTCCCTTAATCTTAATATTTCTTCCCTATGCAAATTATTTTCCCTCTCCAACTTCTTCATTTTTATTTCCAAGGATCCCTTCTCCCTTTTGATCTCATCAAACAACTCCCATCTTCCTACTAGTTCTTCAACAGTTGTTTTGGCAGCCTCAAACAATTTTAGCTCTTTTTTTAATTCTTCATTCTTCTTCTTTACATTCTCTAGTTCTTCAAGAGTATCATTTTCATATTTACCCTCTTCTAACTCTTTTATCTTCTTTCTCAATTATGAATTACACTCTTTAACTTTCCTTAATTCTTCTTCTAGAATATCCTTTTCACAAAGTAAAATTTCATTTTCCTTCTTTACTCTTTTCCCAATCTTCCCCATTTTAAATAAATTAACCAAACATCCAAATTTGCGGTAACTTACAAGAAATCTTACCCATTCTAAGATCTGCTACATTGATCCAATTCTTCACTCCTTTTGTAATGTCTCAGACTATACACCATCAACCAATCAATGATCTTCTTCTTTAGGCTCCTGCAAGTACAATCAACTCAAACTACTAGCTCACCCCTGATCAACACACCTCTTATCTCAACACGCTTTATACCTTCCCAACAGATTTGCAACTAGCTCTAATACCACTTGATGCAGTCAAGGATGGAGAGTCCAATGAAGGACTATCCAACCATGCAACCTTAAACATCCAACCTCATGATCATAATGAAGATGCAATAGAAACATATAGAGAATAGTAGAATGCTAAATAGAGATTCACAATCACAAGACACAAGGTGTATCATGGGAAAACCCTAAAAGGGAAAAACCTAGCCTCCAAAAGATTACTCCTTGTATATTATTAGATCTTCAAACACTTTACATCTGCCTCCAAGGCTTTCTTACATGCTTGGCCATAGCCCTATGTTTACAATAAGAATATACAGATAGATAACTTGTACATCATCACATTAGCATCTTACTCCCCTTATCCTTCCTCCACTCTTCACTGCCTTGCAGTCTTTTCTCTATCTCCTTGCCCTTCCCCTTTGAAACAATCTCAAGTCATGCTTATATATCATTCTCAAGTCTCCCAAATCATCTATGTCAGCTACAAGGTGGCGCATAACTCTATGCCATATGAAACGTGCAGTCGACCTTCTATACACATGTCGGCCCCAAGTCATTAATGAAATAACACCATGCGCTTCATATCATAAGCTCTACTAGACTCAATTTACCTCTGCACGATCTTACTTCTTGGCGCACGATCCCAAATCATTGGCACAAACTTCTAGGTTTTAGTATAATCATTCTTCATGCAACCCAGTAACACAGTCTTCACTCTGATGCCTCTGGATATTTGTTCGACAACCCAAACCTCTTGAAACTTAGATCAAACCTACCTCTTGACTAGCTCTATTTACCTTCCCAATCATGAGACTGGAAAGCTAACTGCGGTGGAATGCAGTGGTTTCCAATGACACCCTGATGACCAATTACATAGTCTTGACTCAAATGCTTCCAGATATCTTTGTGGTGATCCATAACTTTTGAAACTAAGATATGTCATGCCTCTTGCCTTGCTCCACATAACCTCCAAACTACGAGGCCAAACAATCAACTGCGGTGAAATGCAATAGTCTCCTAGATGCTTCTACATCAGACTCTCGGGGTTAATTTGAAAGTGATGCTCCTGCATCAGACTATCCAACCATGCAACCTTAAACATCCAACCTCATGATCATAACGAAGATGCAATAAAAACATATAAAGAATAGTAGAATGCTAAATAGAGATTCACAATCACATGACACAAGGTGTATCCTGGGAAAACCCTAAAAGGGGAAAACCCAACCTCCAAAAGATTACTCCTTATATATTATTAGATCTTCAAACACTTTACATTTGCCTCCAGGGCTTTCTTACATGTTTGGCCATAGCTCTATGTTTATAATAAGAATATACATATAGATTACTTGTACATCATCGCATTAGCATCTTACTCCCCTTATCCTTCTTCCACTCTTCGCTGTCTTGCAGTCTTTTCTCTATCTCCTCGCCCTTCCCCTTCGAAACAATCTCAAGTCATGCTTATATATCATTCTCAAGTCTCCCAAATCATCTATGTCAGCTACAAGGTGACACATAACTCTATGCCATATGAAACATGTAGTCAACCTTCTATACACATGTCGACCCCAAGTCATATGTGGTGATGTAGGAATGAAATAACACCATGGGCTTCATATCATAAGCTCTAATAGACCCAATTTACCTTTGCACGATCTTACTTCTTGGTGTACGATCCCAAATCATTAATGCAAACTTCTAGGCTTCAGTACAATCATTCTTCATGCAACCTAATAACACAATCTTCACTCTGATGCCTCTGGCTATCTGGTCGGCAACTCAAACCTCCTAAATCTCAAATCAAATATGCCTCTTGACTAGCTCTATTTACCTTCCCAACTGCGAGACCAAATGCGGTGGATTGCAGTGGTTTCCAATGACACCCTGATGACCAATTACACAGTCTTCACTCGGATGCTTCTAGATATCTTTGCAGTGATCCATAACTTTTGAAACTCACATATGCCATGCCTCCTACCTTGCTCCACATAACCTCCAAACCGCGAGGCCAAATAATCAACCGCAGTGAAATGCGGTAGTCTCCTGGATGTTCTTTCATCATATGTCTAGCTATGCTTATGGATGAACGTCACAATATTTTATTTGACACTGTCTTCTATGAGTGCTTTAGTTGTAGAGTTATTCATCAATATCCTAATTTAAAAGCTACCACTCACATATTTATGCATGGAGGCTAGAGTAAGTTTGATTTAAGCATATTTTACTTGTGCATGACTACTTTGTTAGCAATCATGGATTTTCATGTCTTATAATATTATACCTTGAGAAAGTGACGTTGATTCAGTTACATCATATTGTCCCAATTGATGAACATTAAATTTATAGGTAATGTTATAAAGGAGTTGAAATTCAATTTGTGATTATGTCAAGTTTAGTTACATATGAACATCTTATGGTTTAGAAATTCAAACTTATTGAGAAAAAATAGCTTATCCTTAGATAGGGTGATATCAACATCGTTGACAAATTCCCTAACACTGAGCAACATTGCATAAAGTCCAATTTTGTATAAAGACTTATTGTCCAAAAAAAAATTATTAGCTATTATTAAACATCAAATTATTCGATAGTCAAATGTAAATTTTTTGGCAATACAATTTTACCCAAGCTAATATCTACCCACAAATTAAATAACTTAATCACCATAAACCTAAAACTTAAAAGAAACATGAATATGCAAATTTCAAAATGTTAATATTATTGTTACCTTTATTATCTTTGTATTCCTTGACTATTCCCATAACTAACTTATCTTAGTGTTTGCAATGGAGTCTCTACTAGATCCTCAAAAGTTGTGAACAAGCAAGGATCAAACAAGCAAGAATTCTACTATGTAGTGTGGTGGTATAAATAGAACTAATATTGGGCCAATTCCTCTTGAAGTTTAGATCAGAATGTTGTGCTCATGGGATTTATCTTATTTTGTTTTTGTTTGTATGTATGGTTAATCATGGAGTATTAGAATAACATATCTATTATTAAAGGAATGCATGCTTTGTTACAGTGACTCAAAGGGAAAAGATAAAATCATTCCAACCATTGTCAATTTAAAGGAACAATTATATCAAGGGACTCCAATTATTCTTTTAGAGAGTCAATTCTACCTAATGATAATTTTCATTTTTACAAAATTGGAATCTTGTGGTTGATAAGCACTTACCCACTAAGCTTCAAAGATGAAAATGAATATTTCTAAACCGTCTCATGATTTGCACAGTGCTTTGAGAAGAATGGAATAATTTATATTCATGTTTAAGAAAGTCCAAATCTCCTAGGCATCCTAAAAACTGTGGAAAAACATTGTTAGACGTGATCACCAAGAACTCGATTTTACCAAAGTTGAGAACACACATAAAAAATTGCCATCACAAATAAATTCAATAAAAAAACCCACAAAGTTGTTAGGGTGCTATTGAATGGCTAATAGACACATATAAATAGTCTTATTAGGGAAACACTCCATGAAATAATTTTGACAAAAAATAAATAAATGTAGAGTGCTTGGCCCCTAAAACTATTTTTATATATATCTATGGACCATCCAATAACACCAATTAGGTGCTTTTATTAATTTACAATGATTCAAACGTTCTTCACTTCTAACTACAATGCATCTCTTGTTTTAATTATGTTTTTTAAAAAATCACAACAGTGACGGAACATGTGAAGTCTTCTTTTTTTTTCCATTTTTGTTTAAATCCCCAAGCTTGAGAAAGATCTAATCCTCTTATTTTTGGACAAGTTTCTCTGAATCCATTACACGCGCAGCTATGAAGAGGATCGAAGAACCGAAAAATATCAGTACCGCAAGAAACTAGTCTCCAGTGTCAGCACATAATTGCGTGAGTATCAAAACCTTAACATATTCTATCAAAACCCTAATTTTCTATGCCACACCACATGGAAGTAGTGTAAATAAATGATATGTTTCGTGTATTAAAGTTTTTGCTTTTAGGTAGCAGATTTTGTTTTGAAACGCTTTTAGTGACGCGGGTTTCTGCAAGGGGGTTTCGTAGCTCACAAGGAAGGGAAGGGGAAGGGGAAGGAATTTAGGCTATTGATCAACCTTATTGCCCTCCTTTCTGATTTAGCCCTTGTTTTTTTTTTTTTGGAGTTTCGTTTTCATCTTATTTTGGCATTTCGGATGCAGTAAAACAATGATGCTCTTGCCCGTGTTAGCATAGAATCAGATTCCTGTTAGTCAAAATCAACGTTAGGAAGAAGAAGAGATTGATGGTTAAGTTAGTCTTGGAACCACTAATACATAAGACCAGTCCAAAATAAAAACTGAAAACACACATAGTTGAGGTTAGTTTCTCTTTCTCTCCCTCCTACATTCTTTTGATAGCTTCCTCTCCCTTAAAATAGGCTCAAATAAAGCTCTTGAATGGAGTATGGTTTAACATTAGTTTAGTAACTTTAACCTTGTTTTTTAATTCAATTTTTAAATTAAAATCAAGCTCCCACTTCTCTTCCTGTCTTTTCTTTCTAGCCAATGGATGTAAGTAGTTGACCTTTTCCTTTTTGCAGGACACTACAATTTCCTTATGCTTAGTCTAGGCTAATCCAATAACATGCATACGCATAAGCACAATTAACCTAGTCTAAAAATGAGGTGTGGAAAATCTGTGGGTCAATGTATTCTGATTATTTGCAATAACTAAATGCAGCATGTAAATAGAAACAAGGGTATATAGCTCCATGACTGAAGAATGCACTAAATCTGATGTAAATCTGAATCTGATATGCCTCAGGATCAGGAACAGCAGGTAATAGTCTGGTATTTTCCTCAGATCAGGAATTTCTGTTTCTTCTGTGCAGGGATGAATCCAAGGATTAGGGACAAGTCCACTATCATGGATCTTTCCTGCACCTGTGGACTTGTTGTCATGCCCCCAACTTGTTAAAGAAGAGATTAAATAAAATAAACCCATCGCTGGCCATAATAAGACAAAGGCCAGTGCTAGGAGACAAAGGCATTAGAAGACAAAAAAAAAAAAAAAAAAAAAAGGAAACATTAACTAATATTAATCCAAAGGGCAGCGGTGGTTGTCAAAAGGCAACAGCTGTGTTAAAGAGGTGCGATTCCTTGCTATGAAGGGAATAAAACAAAGATCCAAAGCCCATTGAAGACATCAAGTGGATCAGCAAGAAATATATCTTTGACAGAGATAAATCTGCAAGGAATATATCAGCAGTGATTTATATATAGTTGATAACAGCAGAGATAAGATATATATAACAGCAGATTGGAGTAAACTTGAAATCCATCAAGAGGTACTTATATGAATAATCTAACCAAATTCCTAAGCAATCCATTCTGAATTCAGGGAGATGTTTGCAGGCAGGAAGGATGGCCCTTCTCAGTTCACGAGAGATGAAGAGGGTGGCCCTCTCATGCTCTCATCAAGTCGGCCCAGTAGTGAAGGTGTGTGGCCCTACCATGCATGGTTTGGGGTGTGTGGCCCTACCGTGGTCTTGAGCCTAATCAAGTAGGGTGTGCCTCTTGGAGTCTTGAGCTTGATCAAGGAGGGTGTGCCTCCAAGGTGGACTGGTAGCTGCAAGTATTCCTAAGGAATTCATTATGGGATTGGCTTGAGGAATTGTGTTATGATGGATTGAATCAAATATTGATTATGTTATGAAGTATTGATCTCATTATTAATTATGCTATGATAGATGAGTTTAATATGAATACTGCTATGAACTGAATATTATTTTAATTTATTGATCTTTAATATTTCTAATGTCCCTTTCTAGTAGGTATTATTGTTTGCAGGCCAAGAAATCAGGTATATCCCAAAAAGGGACATTACAATGGTATTGGAGCTTTGATTCTGCCAGCTTGGGGATCAAAGATAGTTAATGCAATTAAGCCAAAGAGCTCAACGAGCTTTGAAAAGAGAAAGGGAAAGTATGAAGAAGAAGATGTTGCAAATAATACATTGGCAACACTTTCAGGGGCAGATCTATAACAACACAGACGGTGTGGATTCAGTTACCAAAATCAAATTCGGATTCTTGATTGCATCCTTCATCAACTACATTTCCTTCAATTCTAAATACACTTGCTGACTTATTTCATCCTTCATGTCTCACATACCCTCTCTTCAATAACATAGATCATTTTTCTCTTCTAATGATCTCATTTGTTATAGATTGTCTCCACACTATCTTATTATCTTCACTGATTACTCTACACTTCTACAATTTGTTCAATAATTAAAGTCTTACTTAAGATTCGAATTTTACCTTCTCAACATCACTGGATTCATCTTTCTAGTCTTTCATCAAGCCCTCTTCATCAATCGGATTTTCTATCAATATTGCTTCATCTTGGAGTATTTTGCAATCTCCACTCTTGGATTCTAAATGCTCTCAATTTCTTCTTTAGCATTAAGAATGCTTTCTTCCTTCCTTTTTGCATTCACTTACTTAACTACATCTTCCTTGGTGACACTTGCATTATCTCAACCGCATTGTTGTTATTCAAAACATCAAACAAATGCTTACCAATACATTCGTCTTTCATTAGTCCTTTCAAGTATTCTTTAGTCACAAATTCTCTTTCCATGGAATCACAATCATTTACTCCTTCACTTTCTTAGGGCATGTTCACAATAACATTCATTCTTTCTTCTTCTTTATCCTCATTGGATTTAAACATGACTTCTTCTATCCTTCTCAACCTTGGGCTAATGCTATATTGGAAGGTAAACTACAAGATGACAAGTACAAGGTAGTGAGAGAAATCATTGTATACAAAGACGAATCCCAGGATCGAAGACGAAAGAGGAAAAAAGGGGTATTTCTAGAAGCTCTTTGGGACTAGTTATAGAATTTCAGAATCTGGAGAGAAAACCAAAAAGATATAAAATCATTCCAGAAGAGAACATTGCATTTGAGGTCATAGATGTGTGTCGTGCTTCTAATTCCCCCTCTTAATATATGGAAAGTTCACTTTCCTGCTTGGACTCAAAGGGATATCCATGTGCGAAAATCTTACCAGTCATTAACTCTTGGTTTTGTTGTTGAGAGATATTGGGAAATACAAGTACATGGAATAAAAGAATATTGGACAATAAATTGTCTTCACACTTTAGAGGATGTTATCAACCTTATGATATTAAAGGACTATGTGGGTGGTTGGATCGAGGCAAGTATACTAACAACCATAGTTGCAAGACTCGGCAAAAGTATTTACTCGGCAAGCCCGAAAAGTACAATTCGGAAAAAACTCGGACAAAACTTGGTAACTTAAAAAATTGTTTAAACTTCATTAAAAACGCATTTTTTTTGCAAAATTCAATGATAAGATGCATCCAATGAGTCAATACATGAGTACATAAAAGAAACAAGCTTAGTCTAGTTGTATTTGATTGATTTGAAAGCAAATTGGGTACAAAATGGCTAAGCCTGAAACCCTGAAACCCTAAATTTGGCTAAGTCTCAAACCCTGAAACCCTGAAAAATTGGTTAAGTCTGAAATCTGATGGATCCTCCAAAATATAGAATCTGCATGGAACTTATCTCAAACATCCTGACAGTATATTTCAAAATATTTAAAGTATACTTAAATATATTTTGAAATATACTGTCTCGCTGAGTTTTTTCTCAAGACTCGCCGAGTTTTTTTTAAAAACTCGGCAAAAACTCTGCGACTTTTTTCAAAAACTTGCTGCGTACAAATGCACCAAAAACTCGTTTCTGAAAAAGATTCGCGAGTTTTTAAAAACTCGGCGAGTTTTTGCCGAGTCTTGCATCTATGCTAACAACAATTCTTCTAGGCGGTTGATTTGGGATCTTGATTAGGAGTGTCCTAGTTTGAAATTGCTTGAGGACGAACAATCTTGGGAAGGACGGATTGTCATGCCCCCAACTTGTTAAAGAAGAGATTAAATAAAATAAACCCATCACTAGCCATAATAAGACAAAGGCCAGCGCTAGGAGACAAAGGCACTAGAAAACAAAAAAAAGGAAACATTAACTAATATTAATCCAAAGGGCAGTAGTGGTTGTCAAAAAGGCAACGGTTGTGTTAAAGAGGTGCGATTCCTTGTTATGAAGGGAATAAAACAAAGATCCAAAGCCCATTGAAGACATCAAGTGGATCAACAAGAAATATATCTTTGACAGAGATAAATCTGCAAGGAATATATATAATCAACAGATTGGAGTAAACTTGAAATCCATCAAGAGGTACTTATATGAATGATCTAATCAAATTCTTAAGCAATCCATTCTGAATTCAGGGAGATGTTTGTAGGTAGGAAGGATGGCCCTTCCCAGTTCACGAGAGATGAAGAGGATGGCCCTCTCATGCTCTCATCAAGTCGGCCAAGTAGTGAGGGTGTGTGGCCCTACCATGGTTGGGGTGTGTGGCCCTACCATGTTCTTGAGCCTAATCAAGTAGGGTGTGCCTCTTGAGCTTGATCGCTTGATCAAGGAAGGTGTGCCTCCAAGGTGGACTAGTAGCTGCAAGTATTCCTAAGGAATTCATTATGGGATTGGCTTGAGGGATTGTGTTATGATAGATTGAACAATATTGATTATGTTATGAAGTATTGATCTCATTATTAATTATGCTATGATAGATGAATTTAATATGAATAATGCTATGAACTGAATATTATCTTAATTTATTGATCTTTAATATTTCTAATGTCCCTTTCTAGTAGTTATTATCAGTGTTTCTCCGAGTTTCCGGGACGGGGGGACGCAGGGACGGGGGGACGGGTTTCCGGGGACGGCAAAAATTTTCCACAAATTTGGGGACGGCAAGGGGACGGCGAGGGGACGGCTATTATTATAAATATTTTAATAAAAATATATACAAGTTAATATATTATATTATTATGATATTATTATATTATAAATTATAATATTATTGAACATATAAATTTATAAATATTAAATATATTATATATAATATAATATATATTAAATTATTAATAATTATAAATGATATATTAATAATAAATATTGAAATATATAATGGTATAGGATATAAATTATAATTCGATATATAAATATTAGTATATTTAATATTAATCATTGAACATAAATTATAAATTTATAATAGTATAGTATAATTATTAAATTATTAATTAATATTTAATAAATTATAATACTATAATAGTAAAACTAAATAGTATATTAATTTATAAATTATATATCGAATTATATTTATTTATGATTAATATTATAAATACCAAGAATAATCAATAAAATTATAAATATCATTAGCCGATAGGCTTTTATTATTTTATATCATTTTAGTGAAATTCTGTAACTCTTTCTGTAACATTATCATATAAGTTCAGTTGTTCTTTCCAAGCTTGAAAGCATTTTATTAATTATTGATGGTTCAGTTTTTATATGCGAGCATTATAGTGCTCGGAATTGTCTAACGCCCTAAAAAAAATTACGCCGAATTTTTTACTAAATTCGTCGGTTGTTCCTATCGGCTTATTCCTTGAACCTCCTATACGTGCAAGTGCTCGAAATGCTCTGATGCGTAAAAGTTATCGTGTCTGAAAAAATAAAAATTAAAACCCTACCTCATTTTTTCCGATTTTCGCAGAGCTTGAACCCACAATGAATTTGAAGACGAACACTGAAATCGAACGGTGCAGACTGAAGACGAAGCCGCGCGATTTCTTTAAGCCGCGCGTTTTAGGGTTTCTCTTTTTCGTGCCGCGTGTTTTTTAACTTTAGCATGAATTATTTTTAGGTTTTTTTTTTATAAGAGGGAGCTTCTGAGCGTACCCGGGACGTGTCTGCGTTCTCCTAATGGGGGACGTTTCCAGGGAACGGTTCCTTTCTGTAGGGGGCGTCCCTGGGACGTCCCCAAAAACCATTGATTTTCTGAGACGCCGGGGGGACGTCCTATCCCCGTCCTCAAGTCCCCTGGACGTTTCCTGTTTGGGGAGCGGGGGAAATACCCTGGGGACGCGTCCCCCTTAATCACTGGTTATTATTGTTTGCAAGCCAAGAAATCAGGTATATCCCAAAATGGGACATTACACATGTATTGTGAAACTAGCAATCTCTTGTTCTTCACTTTATCTGATGTGGCTTGCATCTTCAACTTCTTCTAATATTTGAGGGTTGTTGGTATTTGAGAATACCTTGGTAGGGCTGCTGTTGTGTTGCTAGGGTGCATGTACTCCTAGGACATGCCTTTGCTCCTAGCTAAGTTACCGATCCTAGTACTGGTTTGGGTTTAGGTTCAGGGGTTGGGTTCGCGAATTCGGTCAAAATTTTTTTTGGGTGTGGGTTCGTCCATACAAAAACATATAAAAATCAGAAATATATACATATTTGCAGCAGTAATTAAGTTCAGAATACTATAGCATCATGAATATGATCATATAATAAACAAAACCTCCATGAAATAATAAATATTAAAAATTAAAAACACTACATTGTCAATTAGTCAAACACAAATGTCATGATATATATTAAAATTCAAAATTGGAATGTCAAATGTTAACAATTAGCCATCACTAATCAGGCATCAACGCCATATGGGTCTTCAAAAATATCATCACAATCCATATTAGATGATGCATGTATTGGTATATTAGAAGAACCACAAACAGTGGCACTCCCATTGGCACTCGCATTGGCACTAGCATGGGCACTCTCATGCTCACTACCAAGCTCGTCCTCAACATCAGCTTCAAGTGCAGCAAGGTGGGAAATGGTAGCATCCAAGTTAGTATGCTCTGGCTCGATATCCCACTTCCTTGTGTCTCCTTCATTGTAGGCACTTTGTTTGTGTGAAAGGAGGCGCAAGTTGGAATGCACATACACTAAGTCCGCCTTTTTTGAGTGCAACCAATTACGCTTTACTGAGTGGATGAAGGAATATGTGCTCCAATTCCTCTCAAATGCAGATGAACTAGCAACCTATTAAGACAAAATTGGAGAGTTAGAGTTATAAATATTTAAAAATTAAAATTAGAAATGAAACTTAAAAGTCTAAAAGATAATAGAACTTGTAGGTGTATGAATGATTGGCCATGGAAGTACCACCACCTATGAGCATCAACCTTATATTTGTCACAAAGAGCATCAATATTGAAGTCATTGGAGACTACAAATTCCATGAACTCAACTTTAATAGCATCCCGCATATTAGAATCAATGAGGAATGCAAAATACTTCCTTGTACCCATTGTTGACTTCAACATCTCTATATGGGGCAATCCTTGTCGACACAGAAAGGAGCTCAACACTATAATATTTGGGGCTCAGTGCAAAGGCAAGAAGATGCAGGGAGGTGGTCATTTTGTTCCATCTCTCTTCAATAATTGTGTAGTTGTTCGAAAAAAGTTTCTCTAAGATCTTGCTCTTTTGCATTTATGATGGCTTTCATCTTCTCAATCATTGAGTCGATGCCATCATATACCTCTCCCAAACAAGGCCTATCCATGTCGGTATAACAACTCATACTCAACATGGGCTCGATGAAACGGAGGAGATACTCAACACGATCCCACCAAGCGTCATCGAGGATCAACTGCTTAGTTTTTGTTGCCCTTGTAGTGCTAGATTGCCTCCATATGGACCAATATTGGCTGATGACCATGTTAGAGAGTGCCTCTTGAACCTTCACAAATTGTCTTAAGACAATTGTGGAGGCAAAATAGGTCTCAACAACCTATTCAACACAAATCAAAATAAAAAAAATAAAAAATAAAGATTCTTAAAGAAGAAATTTAGAAAACATAAACTTAAAGAAATTGCTTCACTTACCTTCAACAGCTCTAATTTTGAGAATGTTCTGAATATGCCTTGTGACATGGTGGTTGGTGATGAACATTTGGATGTCTTCAGCCTCACTATACACTTGTTTGATCAAATCAGTTTTCATGCCAATTTTTCATAGCATAAGGTTGAGGGAGTGGACTGCACAAGGTGTCCAAAAGATGTGTGAGTAACGCTCCTCAACCAATAAACCAGCTACTCTACAATTTTTGGCATTGTTTGTTATGACTTGAGCAATGTTTCAAGACCCCACTTCCTTAATGGCTTGACAAAGAATATTAACAATAAATGTACCATCCTTCACCTCCCTCTCACAATTGATTGCCTTAAAAAACATAGCCCCTTTAGGGCACATTGCAATAACATTGATCAATGGCTAAGTTTTTGAATCCTTCCATCCATCAAAAATGATGGATACCCCTGTCTCAGCCCAAGAATCTCATATGGGCTTCAATGAATTCTCTACAAACTTCACTTCCTTTTCCAATAAGGTGCTACACACCTTCTCAAAACCTGGGCTCTTGTACCCTTTTGGAGCTTCATTAATTGCTTTCACCATTTGTTGCCAATACGATGAGCGAACAACATTGAAAGCTAATCCATTTGCATAGACACATCTTGCAATTTGTTGATTGGCAATCTCACGAGACTCATTGTGAAATGCCGCTTCGAATGGTCCCTTTGATCTCTTACGTGTTGTAGGTTCTTCAAATGTGGCAAAAAATGGGTGGCTCTCTACAGGTTCAAGATTAGATGGTGATCGAGGGGGCTTCATTCCTCGAGATCCTTTCTTTAGCAAAGGATGATTTGATTTACAACTTGCTACTTCATCTGCTTTTTCTTGCTCTTTAATATATGCAAGGACTTGCTCTTGTGGGATGGGTACATTATTTTTTCCTGGGCAAGGTTTGATGACCATCCCAAGGATGTTACACAAATGGGTTTTCACTCGACTGTAAGAGTTTGAATACTTAACCTCACACCCATTGCAATATAACCCCCATTGCCTGCAATTGGTTGTAACATATTAACATATTTCCAAAGGGGTGAATTTGGATCTGTTTTGAACTTGGATTTGCCTGACGAGGTTGAATTGGTTGCCATTGTAATCCCTATGGCAACAAATTCAATAAACAACACATTCGAAGAATCCAAACAAATGAAAACAAAAAAAAATATAGATCCTAATTGTGTTAAAAAACTTTAAACATATGCCATTGATTCATACTACATAGAAGAATTTAGAAAAGAACAAAAAAATTCAAAACAAAACAAAAATGTAGGAAAAAAAAACCAAAAAAACCAACCTCTTTTGTAAAAATCTGCCTCTGCAATCTTCTTCATAGCAAACGGGCTGTTGCACATGCGTAGGAATAGCAAACCAATCACTTTGGATCCTTCACTGATCAATCTTCAACTCTATTTGTTTGATGGCAAGCAAAAATGAAAGTTTAGCTAAAAATGGAAGAGTTTTGTATTTTGCATTTACAACGAGGTAAATAGGAGTGTTTTTGTCTTTCAAATGCCTTGGAATGAGGCTTTTAGGGTTAGGATGCACCCAAGTCAAAGTCAAATCACTTAAAACAATTAAAAAATGCAAAAAAAAATCGTCAAAAACCTCGTGGATTAGCCTCACACCCAAAAAGTCGTTTCGGGTTCGCCCCGGGTTCATCCGGACGAACCCACAATCAAATGGAGGGACCCTGGCCGAATCCCTTGGAGGACTGGACTAGGATTGGGACAGGGGGCGAACCGAACCGGTACCTAGCAGTCCCCAGGGAAGAACTGGTAACTTAGGTTCCTAGGAATGCTTAGGCAGATTTAGATTCCTTTTGGTGCTCCAATTGAAGTGTGTAATGTAAATGATTGTTTGATTCATAGTTGGAAAAACCTGTGATTACTCGGAGGACTTGTGAGTGGTAATGGCTGGCGAAACTTGCAGCAAAACTCAGTCACGAGTTTTCAATAAAACTCATTGCGATTTTAATTGGAAAACTCGCCAAAATACGCCCAAAAATTAAAAAACTCGTGGCTAGGGTAAAACTTAGCCACCTAAAAGTGAAAAAAATAAAACATGATTTCATTTGTGTTTTTAAGAGCAAAGTTCAAATGATTTTGACATGTCGAGTGGGTTTAGGGTCTGCTCCTAAACATGACAGTTTGCTAACAGGTTTGCATTTAGATTTTAAAAACACCTTCTTTATTTTCCAGACATATGACATTTAGATTTTTAAATACACTTTGCTTGATTTTTTTTCCAGAAATCCAATAAGGAACAATTTATAATGTAGTATTTGTACGAACGTGGGCCAACTATTAGATGGCTGTATCTGCATGATGATCATTCATATTAATCATCTGCGATATTGGAAATTTCGAACCATAGTATACTTGTAGTAAAACTGTAAATGGAGGGAAAAAAATTATGTTTTGGGCAACCGTCATGGATCACTCAAGGATGTATTCATGTCTAAGGCATGCATGGTTGTATAAAATTTAAATAATAAAATATACATATAACATATCATTAATCATACATATTCAATTTTTTATTTTTATTTTTATTTAGTTTTTGATCTTTAGATAGTAAATTGTTAGTGAAGCATTGAAGTTTTTATTTTTTTATTTTATAGTTTAGGCTGCTAACTAGTGTGTTAATGCTTTTTTTCTATTATCTCTTTTTTGCTAGGGTTCATTTTCATTTTTTCAAAAAGAATATGGCTTTTGCAAATAAGAGAATTGGTGGCAAACCTAAGGACTCTTGTTTGAAACATGGGACATAAGGTTCAACACAAAGAATGGTTATTTGTAACTATTGCACTAAGGATATGAGAGAAGGCATGGGTTGCCTCAAATTTCACCTTGCATGGGTCCCTTGCTGAGATGTTACACCATGTATGGAAGCTAGTTGAGAGGTTGAGAAGGAGGTGAAAATGCTCCTTGCAACATTTGAGCATAGGGAAGTAAAGAAAATGAGGACAACAAAGACAATGGCAGTCCAAACCATAGTTTTTAGTTATACAAGGTTGGAGATATGGGGGCTCTTCTTCTTCTGTTGGGCCATAGATACGAGGATTAGGCAGTGTGGGAAGCCGTAATTCCAATCTTTTTGTTCCTTGTAACTCTCTTGGTGCACAACCTTCATTGGAAGGCACTGCATGGAATAGGGAATTGCAACATGAGGCAAAGTTGACAAATGCAAACTTTTGGTACTACAACAAAATTCTAGTTAATATTGCTTCGAGTCTTTATTGGGAGTAGTGGGTGAATGCATTGGTCGTGGCAGGTAAGGGGTTCAAGGCCTTGAGTCGTCATGAGTTGAGTGGCCCATTATTGCAAGATGAGGTCCAAAATGCATGTCAATTAATAGAGGAACAAAAACAAATTTGGAAAAGGAAAGGCTGCACCATTTTATCTAATGGGTGAATGGATGGTAGGAATAGGACACTCATTAACTTTTTAGTGGTTCAGGGGAATAGTTAGTCATTTTGAAGTCAATTGATGCCTCCAATGAAATAAAAAATGTAGAGAACTTGTGCAACTTGTTGAATGAGGTGGTGATGGAAGTGGGAGTGGAAAATGTCATCTAGATAGTGACTTGACAATGCAACTATGTATGTGGCAATCATTAGACTTCTAGAGACAAGACACCCAATGTTATTTTGGAGCCTTTATGCTGCCCATTGTTTTAACCTACTCTTTGAGGACATAGGGAAACTAAATTGGGTGAAGAATGTGGTTGAAGATGCAAGGAATATCTCAAAGTACATTTGCAAATACACATGGGTCTTGAATCTCATGAGAGAGCACACTGATGGCAAGGAGTAGGTGCGATTAGGAGTCACATGATTTGCCACTAATTTTCTCATCTTGCAGAGTATAGCTATTGCCTTGCCCAACCTTAAGTGTATGTTTGTGAGTGAAAGGTAGCAAGAGAGTCTTAATTGCAAGAAGGCCGAAGCAGAGAGGGTTGTGAAGACCTTTTTTTATGATAGATTTGCCAAGACCATGGAGGAGATCATCAAGGTAAGTTTTGGATCTCCAATTTTCATTTATTTTTTAATTTTGTAATGTTACAATTTGTTGATTTTGGAAAATTTTGATATTTTTATTTGCTGATTTAGTATAATTCTTTAATTTCATTTTCATCCACTATTGATTTAGGTGCTAGAACCATTGGTTAGGGTTCTATGATTAGTGGATGAGGATAAAAACCCCAATGGGGTATCTATATGAGGCCATGTATAAGGCCAAAGATGCAATTCAACATTTGTATGGGTTGAATAAAATCAAATATGAACCCATATGACTCATTATTGATCAAAAGTGGAACCGACAACTCTACCAACATATTTGTGCTGTTGTTTACTATTTGAACCCCAAGTTTTTTTTCTCCCCTTTTTTCAAAGTAGATGTAGAGATTATGCTTGGTCTCAACATGTGTATTGAGAGGATGGTCCCCGATGACAACCTTCAAGACCTCATACACGATGAGATGTAGAGTTATAAGAGGGTGGAAGGGGCATTACTTTCTTTAGCTTTATGCATTCATAAGAGAGCCACATTGTAGCTAGGTAAAAAAACATCCACGTTTAATTTTAATTTATTATTTATTTTTACTTTTAAGTTTACTAATTTTTTTACAAAGTTATGGATGTTATCCTTGCAGATTTGTGGTGGGAGATTTTGGTGCCACAACACCTAATCTTCAAAAAACTTGCTATCTACGTTTTATCCCAGCCTTGTAGTTTTTTTAGTTGTGAGCACAATTGGAGTGTTTTTGAGGGCATTCACACAAAGAAGTGTGACAAGTTGACTCAAATATGCTTGAATGACCTTGTTTTTGTGTGGTACTACCTTCGGTTGCTTGAAACAAGGGTACAGGGGCAGGATACACACTACGCGCTTGACTTTGATGATATTGATCCATATTCGGATTGAATTGTTGAGGATGTTGATGTGGATCCACTATTTATTGATGATGACATAGCTGATTTGGAGAGGGATGCAGTTAAATGGTAAGGGAATGTGGCAACATATGAGGAGGCAAAAGGCGAGGTTGGTGAGCCATCAGGGGTGAGTTCACCACATATACAACTTGATCCTTTGCATGAGGCTCCTTTTGAGGCTCTTGTTGAGGATATTGCAGCTATAACATCTATTGTGACGTCTTCACACATTGCCCCATTGCAAATGGGGACCCACCTTTTTTGCAATTTTGAGCTTGTAGGATCCTTAGGAAGTGTTGTCAGACCTAGTCTCTTCCATGAAATGAAGAATGAGCCTCTTCGGAGCAGCGTTTAATGAATCAAGTGAGTTTAACAAGGTGCAATTGAGAATACTTAAGCATGTCCCTGAGATATTGAAAATTGACTAAGTCTGATGTCCTGAAATCCTGAAAACTGACTAAGTTTGAAATCTGGTGGATCCTCGAAAATCTAGAATCTGCATGTTAAATCCCATGGATCTGAGACCTATATCAAACATCCTGAAAGTATATTTTAAAATATTTAAAGTATAGGAAATTTACTTAAATATATTTTGAAATAGACTTGATTTCGGGCACTAAAAATGGTTAAGTATGGGAAATTTCTTCTCCCACAGTGGAATCCGCCCTTGCTCAGGAAATTTCTTCACCCACAGTGGAATGCGCCCTTGCTCAGGAAACTTTCTTTACCCTCCATCAAGTGCGCTCCAACTTAGGAAGAATCCTTTATACATTAGCATATGCGCCCATCATGGAGACTTCTTTCACACTTGTCCTATGCACCCCCTTTGAAGAAATTTCTCCATCCCCTGGCATATGTGCTCAACATCAAGGTTTCCTTAGCATTCATGATATGCGCTCCTCAAGAAAAAAATTCTCTGACTTCCCTCAAATGCGCTCCTTGCTTAGGATATTGTTTAAAAGTTTCAAGACACCCTTTAAAGATGAAGTTCTTTTGCATGCCTCTAGTGCGCTCATCATAAGAAGGAATTTCTTCACTTGTCATCATGTGCACCCTCTTAGAAGGCATTTCTCCATTCAATGACATATGCGCCCTCACAGAGAAGGTCTTTAGTAGCCATAAAATGTGTTCAACTTGGTAAAATTTCTTCACCCTTTGCCAAATGCGCCCTGTCTCATGGAAATTGCATCAACCTTTGTCATAGGCGCTCGACTTGGTAAAAGTTTCATCAACCTTTGGCATTGGCGTTCATCATGAAATTTCTTCAACAATTTTTGAATGCGCTCCCCTCAAAGGAAAATTTCTTCATCAAAAGTGGGATGTGCCTCTCTTGGAGAAATTTCTCCACAAACTTTCACATGCGCTGATCAAAGGGATTTCTTTATCCCTCATCAAATGCCCCCTAGCTTGAGAAATTTCTTCATCACTTAGGAAATGCGCTCTAACTCGCACAAGAAATTTCTTCAACATTCGCTCCAACTTAGGAAAATTTCCTCATCCTTCACCATATGCGCCATCAATGAAAATTTCTTCAACACCTCTTGAATGCGCTAGCCTTGAGGAAATTTCCTCAACAAGCCTCAAATGCACCCAGCTTGGGTTAGGTCGGCCATGAAAAGATAAAAAGCAATGTTAAAACATGAAAATAAGGGCTTCTTCATTGCATAAAGCGAGCATGTTAGGAATTCGTAATGAAATGTTGTTGATGATCAAATGTCTTTGCATTGATAGATGTTTCTCTTGTGTAGGTAATGGAAGGAAAATGGCGAGAACATGCACTTGAAGGTTCAAAGCATGGAAGAGTGTTATTCCAGTTCAAAGGGAAACATCAGCGCCACATAGAGGAAAACTAATTCGGATGATCAAATTTCAAGCGTGCCACAACAAGACAAGGAGGAATCCAACACCAAGGTCATCATCGGAGGAGGTCCACTACACGACATCACTTCATCATCCAGAAGCTCACGTCCAAGAATCCAAGAGTCAAGTTTCACATTCAAGCTCCGGAGCCATCCACTTCAATCATGAAGTCTACTCCAACGACTCGCACCCAAGGTCTACTTCCTGCACCATATAGTCCTGCACAAGGACAAGCACAAGAACATGATAAGAAGAGAAATGAGCATGTACATCAAGCAATCCATCAATTACATGAAAAACTTCTAAATTTCCCAAAATTGCAAGTTCAAAAGAAGCAAAGTTCCACAAGTGAAAATCCAAAAATTTGGAAAAATATTCCGAGCAGTATGAACGTGTTGAAAATCAAATCAATTTGCTCAACGATTGAGGTGTCCTTGGCACATCATCAATCCGATTACAGTTTGCCACATCATTTGTCCAAGTTCAATACATGTACATCAAGAAAAGGCCAAAGAGGACGCCCATGTGGAAGATGCTCCAAAGATTCCATTTTAAGTTTATCACATTGGAAAGCGTGCCTTCATTGCCGCTCTTTTGGGCGGTTATGCTTTGTCTTCATCTAGGCCATTGATTTGCAAATTAATCTTGGCCGTTCATGTAATTTCGGAGCCTATATAAGGCCCATTTCTCTCATTTGCGAGGTTAGAAGTTATTAGCTCGCGAAAGAGTAGGAGTAGAGTAGAGGAGACTCTTCGAAATCATTGAAGAGACATATGAAATTGTTGTAATCATACACTTCAAAATTAATACAAGTTCATTGTTGGTTCGCATGGTGATCTTGTGGTTTTGGAATGTTAGCATGATTTCTAATTTCTTGGATGTGATGGAGAAATGTTTCCAAGTGGTTTAGAAATAGATTAGAAGTTCATTGATGTAATGAGTATATGCAAAAGATATTTGATGAATTCTTTAATGGTTCATACTTTTCGTGGATTGTCGAAGGCAACTCACTTTGCAAAGTTAGCTTGAACCTCTATTTGCTTTAGTTCGATTTTGAATACTTGTTCAAGTTGCGCCAGCTGTGGGTGTTTGAATGTGTGTTTGCAATATGAAAATCATTGGGTTACCTTAGAAGATTGCACCTGCTTCGTGTAGTTGTTGGTTCTCATGGCGAAGCGGAGTCAGGTTTCGTGAGGAGTTTGTCTATCCTAGCATGTTTCATTATCTCACTGTCCTTAGAATAGCTTTCTCAACCCTTGTTTTTTTTCATTTTCTTTCGTAGCCGATTAGAGAGTTCCATTTCATAAGGAAGAAGTAACACATTTGAGTGGAGTAAGGAGTATATTCAGCGTAAGTCTTGTTGTGACCTAATCACACATCGCCCCATTGCAAATGGGGACCCTCTTTTTTGAGCTTTGATGCTTTGCATTAAGTTTTTTGATGATGTTTTAGGTTTGTTTCATGATGAAGTCAGTGGTTTATTTGAGTTCTTAGTCTAGTTTCTAATTCAAGAGTCATATGCTTTCATTCTGAGACCAATCCTGATGCATGTTTGAGGTCCTGAAAATGACTAAGTCTGGTATCCTGATATCCTGAAAATCCTGAAAAATTGACTAAGTCTGAAATCTGGTGGATCCTCCAAATTCTATAATCTACATGTTAAATCCGGTGGATTCGAGACCTATCTCAAACATCCTGAAAGGTATATTGAAAAATATTTAAAGTATAAGAAATACTTAAATATATTTTTCAATAGACCTTACCCTGAAGGACACTGAAAAATGGCTAAGTACTCCAGAGGATTCAAAATCCTCAACCCTTGCGCCCAAGATGAAAGGTTTGTTTGATTGTCAAAGTGCATTTTTAAACCGGAGGATAAATCCTTAACCAATGCGCCCAAAGGTGAAGGGATGAAGTATCTTGTTTCAAGTTTTAATTGAAATTTTAAGTAGAGATCAAAACTCTCATCCAATGCGCCTTAGGAAGAAGACATCTTGTTGGGAGTTTCAAGGCAAATTTCAAGCGAACAACCAAACCTTGATCCAATGCGCCCTTGAGAAGGAGAGACAATGATGATTTTTCGAACATTTCAAGAAGGTTTCAAGTTCCTTAAGCAATGCGCCACCTTCTTGGGTAGAATTAAAGTAAAGATTGAACACCTTTTAAGAGAAGATCCAAGTCTTGATCCCTTGCGCCTTTGTTAAGAGAAGATAAAATGATGATTTTAGAAGACATTTTTAACCAAACAGCAGAATACCGATCCAAAACAACTATCTGCTGTGCCAAAATGAAGGATTCATGATGTCAAGGAAGATTAAAATGTTGATCCCTTGCGCCCTATTGAAGAAGGATGATGATGAGTGTTGGCAATTTTAAACGAAGATCAAAATCATGAAGCAATGCGCCTCATCTAGAGCACCTTCTATAAGGAGATAAACTTTAACCTTTGAATGTCATATCAAGAGGAATCAAGATCCTCAACCCTTGCGCCACAACCAATGCGCCAGTGATAGAGGATCCAAAACACTTGACCAAGGCGCTAATTCCAAGAGATTGAATTCCCTATCTAATGCGCCCTTTCAAGAAGCAACTAAAATGTGGATCTAATGCGCCATCACTTGGAGTGTTATGACTCAAGTTTTAGGATGCCAATTTTAAGAGAAGTCCAAAATTCTGATCTGATGCGCCAATATTTGGGTGGCTGGATTGAAGTTTTAACTAGAGATTTAAATCATGATCTGATGCGCCACCTTGGTGTAGTGCCCAATTTCAGTTTTATGAAGCCTTTCAAGAGGAGGATGAAATGTGGATCTAATGCGCCACTCATAAGTGAGGATGAATTGCAACATTTTGAAATCTATCAAAGGGAGAACCAAATCCTTGTTTAAGTGCGCCACTCCCATATGAGGTTGAATCTGAGTTTTAAAAGTCTTTTATGCAGATAACTAAGCCATGATCCAATGCGATACTTTCAATGGGATGCTTGGTTTGAATGTTATGATTACTTTCATGTTTTAATTTTCTCTAAAGCTTAAGCAAATGCTTCTTATGTGTTATGAAATTATGTTATAAAGTCAAAGGATTGATGCTGTTTCTTTGTTTGTGTTGCAATAATAAGGATGGAGCTGAGGAATCATCTAAGGAACAAGTGATTGGAACCGTCGATAAGCAAGGAATGAGGTTAAAAGGACATTTCAAAGGAGAAGGCATCATGTAGCTGCTCCAAGAGGTCACTTCAAGATCATCACCCAAGTCTTCATAATCAATGGCATCATGTTAAGATCATCAAGTTGGAACATTTCATCAACATCAAGCATCCCAAAGGCATCTATAAAGTTTCAAGTTGCTCTGGTACATTCAAGCCTCCTTGAGAAGTCATCTACTCTACATATTTACACTCCAAAGGACCCCGTTCAAGATCATCAAATTGGAGCATTTCATCATCTACATCATGTCAAGGACATCTACCCATCAAGCTTCAAGACTCTTCGATCTTCAAGTCTAAGAGAGATCTCCTACTTCAAGTCATGAAGGAAGCATCATCATCATCTACTCTATACTACACTCTTCAAGAAGATGCATCCAAAGAACATCAACCTACCTACAACAAGAAGAAAGAATCATAGAGTTAGTCAAATGAGTAACAAGCATCATACACATTCAACTTACAATGAACAAGGCAGAATCAACAAGATACACTCCCTAATGTTCAAACATTCTAAGTGCAAGCAATCACATCGAAGACATCACAAGATGATGCAATTTGGGAATATGCTAAGGTGGCACCTACATGGCAGACATTCATCATCAAGCCAATCACAAGTCGCCACATCATTCAACAAGAAGGAAGACAAAGAGGATGTCCATGTGGAAGATGCTCCAAAGATTCCATCTTATCTTATCTTCTTGGAAAGCGTGCCTTCATTGCCTCTCTCATATACTAAAAATAGCAAGTTGTTGTAACTACCTATTGAGGTGGCATGATCTGAGCCCTTGGCTATCTAGATCAATCTGAGCCATTCATTGTACTTTGGAGCTCTATATAAAGGCCTTGTTGCCTCATTTGTAAATATATAGTTTAGTTGGTAGGAGTAGAGTAGAATAGGAGAGACTCTCGAAATTTTTTGAGAGGACTTGAAGTTGTAAATATTTCCCAAGATTAATGCAAAAACATTGGAGTTCATTATTTGGTGTTAAGTGTTATCTTGTGAAATGACATGGTTTCTTGTATCTTGAGGAAATGGAGAGATGTTTCAAATTAGATTAGAAGTAGATTAGCAGCTCATTGATGTTATGTATGTATGTGTTGAATATTTGATCAACTCCTAGCTCATGCTTTTAACATTCATTGCCAGTGAAGTGTTGTGTAAAGCTAGTTTGAGCCTTATCATTTGCACAAGTTCGATTGTGGATGCTTGTTTGAGCTGCGCCGTGTTGTGACCAAATCACACATCGCCCCATTGCAAATGGGGACCCCCCCTTTTTTTTTTGTGCTCCGATGTTTTCCATGAAGTTTTGATGATGCCTTAGGTTCTTTTCCTCTGCCAATCCAATAAGTCTCTCTCCTAGAAGATTTTGCTTTATAATTGGAGGTCTTATCTAGAGGATGAACTTGCAGTGATGAAGACTCTTGATTGAATTCTATCCAAGTAATGAATAATGAGACCCTTCTTGATGTATGTTTGAGATCCTGAAAAGACTAAGTCTGATAGCCTGAAATCCTGAAATCCTGAAAAATTGACTAAGTCTGAAATCTGGTGAATCCTCCAAATTCTATATTTTGCATGTTAAATCCGGTGGATTCGAGACCTATCTCAAACATCCTGAAAGGTATATTGAAAAATATTTAAAGTATAAGAAATTCATTATACTTGAATATATTTTTCAATATACCTTTACCTCACGAACCCTGAAAAACGCCTAAGTTTCCAGAGGATTCAAAACGCTGATCCAATGCGACGGGATATCAAAGTGGCGCAAAATCTTGGCGCAAAATCTTCATAAATCACGCCGCTTTCAAGATGATTTCAAGTTGATGATCCCTTGTGCTTGAACAAATGCGCCCAAGGATAGAGGATAGAAGAGGATTCCGAAACCTTAAATTAATGTGAATTTCAGAGGAAATCAATTCCTTGAAGTGATGCGCCAAATTGAGTGGAATTCAACACCTTGAAGTGATGCGCCAAATTGAGTGGAATTTTAGAGGAATTCAACACCTTGAAGTGATGCGCCATTCCTAGAGGATCTTCTATACCCCATCTAATCCGCCAACTTGAAGAGGATTTTTAAGGTGCTATTCATTGCGCAAGTTTCAAGAGGATTGTGACACGCCTATCTAATGCGAAAATTTTAGAGGATCTCAATCCCTTGGTCCAATGCGCCAAAGAAGGAGGTGATTCTTTTCAAGTTTTAAGGCAAAATCAATAGGATTTTCAAATCTTTATCCAATGCGAATTCCTAGAGGATCTTCTATACCCTATCTAATGCGCCAAACACAAGGAAGAAATCGAAGGTGTCAACCAATGCGCCACTAGATAGGGTGGTCTAGTTCAAGATTTTAGAGGCAAATCAAAGGGAGAATTAGAAGCGATTAAAAGGCTTGATCGCCAAAGCAAAGATAACAAGAGGAATTTGATTCCCCTAACTGGCGCAACAAGGGAAAAGGTGAGATTTATGAGAATTTTGCAAGTTCCTAGAAGATTTCAAGTGGGTCAGCCAATGCGCCGTTCTTGAAGAGGAGGAGTTTGTGAAAAAGGCTACATCATACGAAGCTAGATCTAGAGGAAACCCAAGTGTTAAACTAATGCGCTAAGGGAGATGCTAGAAGAAATAAAAACTTGATCTAAAGCGCCAAGAGGTAAAGATCTAGAGGATTTCAAAGTGCCATCTAATCCGCCACATTTAGGGGAAATTGAATTGCTGAACCAAAGCGCCCAAGGTAGAAAAGGCAAAATTCAGGAGAAATCAAATGTTTCAACCACCGCACTAAGGTGGAAGGGCAAGTTTTGAGTGTTGAAATGCAAATTTTAGAATGTTTCCAGAGGATATCACAACCCTCAACCAAAGTGACCAAGTTAGAAGTGATTCAAGACTAATTTGTAAGAATATAATATACATTTCCAGGAAGATCTTGAAGTCCCCATCCAATGCGCCTAGAAGGAGGAGAAGAATTCAGGTTTGTAAGAAAAGATCAAGAAGAAATCAAACCTCTCATCCACTGCGCCACATCTGGGAAGGCTTTGATACACTTTGAAGGAGATTTCAAAAATCTTATCTAATGCGCTTGAGGAAGGAAAGGGTTCAACACAAATTTCAAAGACTTTTCCAAGGAGGATCCAAAATCCTTAACCAATGCGCCTAGATAGGGAGGTCTTTATTGATCGTTTGAGATGAAATTCTAACTGGAAGATGAAATTGCTAACTAATGCGCTCTCCTCAAAGATTAGAAATAGTGATTTAGAGTGAAATTTTATGCAAAGATCTAATTTGGCATCTAATGCGCTTGGCTTGAAAATGCATGAAGTGATTCTTATATGTTATAAATCAAGTATTATCAAGGAATTGATGTTGCTTCTTTGTTTGTTTGCAGGAGCTAAGAAAGCATCCTAGGAGCTGAAGAGTTATCTCTAAGAGAGGGATGAAGCTAAGGAAAGGAGCTAAAGGCTGGAATCACTCTCATGTAGGAAGGAAAGTCAGGAAGCAGTCCACAAGAAGAAGGCATCCACTTTACTTCAAGGAAACCTCATATCATTAAGCTTCAAGTCTCCTTGGGAAGTTAGCCGCTCTATCATAAGGAAGGTGTTATCATCAAGTTGGAGCATTTCATATATTCTACTTCATTCAGGATCATCTTCCAGGAAGCATCATTCTAAGAGATCTACATCACTTCAAGAGGTAGCTGCTCCAAGACATCACAGCAAGATATCTCTCAAGTCCTCTTCATCAATGACATCATGAAAGATCATACTTCAAGTTTCAAGACTCATCAAGCTTCAAGTCTCTTTGAGAAGTCAGGAAGCACTTCATCCTCAAATCAAGCAAGGGCATTCATCTATTCAAACTTCAAGTCCTTTCACCTTCAAGTCCAAGAGAGTCTTCTACTCTACATGAAGAAAGCCACATCATTATCATCATCATCTACTCCACATGAAGAAGCATCAAGGAAGATCATCAACTTACCTACAAGAAGAAGAAAGAATCATGAAGTTAATCGAGTGAAGCAACAAGTATCATACATCCAGTCTACAAGAAGAAAAAAAACAGGGCAAGATCTACAAGATGTATTCCTAAACAATCAAGTATCAAGCAATCACATTGAATACATCACATAAAAATGATACAATTTTCAAAGTATGCTGAGTTGGCATCTATGTGGCGAGTACACATCATTCAATTTTGATTAGCCGCATTATTTAATGCATTCAATGTATCATTTAATAAAAGAAGTCAAAGGGATTCCTATGTGGAAGATGTTTTTAAATGCTTTCGCCTTACCTTATCACATTGGAAAACGTGCCTTCATTGCCTCCCTCTTTTATGCTAAAAATAGCAAATTGTTGTAACTACCTCTGAGGTGGCACGATCTAGACCCTTGGCTATCAAATTGATCTAAGCCATTCATTGTAATCTGGAGCACTATATAAAGGCCTTGTTGCCTCATTTGTAATTTAGTAGTTCATAGTCAATAGATGTAGTTGTAGGCAAGTAGGAGTAGAATAGGAGAGACTCTCGAAATTGTCTGAGAGGACTTGAAATTGTTGTAAATATTTCTCAAGGTTAATGCAAAGACATTGGAGCTACTTGTTTGGTGTTAAGTATTATCTTGTGGAATCACATGATTTCTTGTATTTTAATGAAGTGGAGAGATGTTTCAAAGTAGATTAAAAGTAGAGTAGAAGCTCTTTGATGTAATGTATGTTGTACTGAATATTTGATCAACTCGAAGCGCATGCTTTTAACATTCATCGCCGGTGAAGTGTTGTGTAAAGCTAGTCTGAGCTTTATAATTTGCATAAGTTCGATTGTGGATGCTCGTTTGAGCTGCGCCGTTTAATGGGTGCTCATATGAACCTTCATGATTTGAAAACCTTTCGCGTCACCTTAGGAGATTGCACCAACTTCATGTAGTTGTAGGCACCCTTGGCGAAGTGAAGTTAGGTTAATCAGGGAGTTTGTCTATTCAATCGTCATCATTGCTTCATTGACCTTAGATTAGTTTTCTATTTCTTTGTTATTGAAGTCTTGTATATACATCATCCACACTGAAAGGAGGAACAAGCTAAACATGAATAAAGAAGAAAGATCTAATGTAAGTCCCTTTGTGTTTAACAACAAAATCATACTTAGTCACTGAGCTATCTCTTACAAAATCATCAGAAAGGAACCTTGGAGTCATCTTGTTTGATCACTTCGTTCAGCATTCGAGAGGCTTTGCTCAAGAGGGAGTCAGATACTTTGTATTTCACTCTAATTTTTGACTTGTCCAAAAACAATCATCAACACGCCGTTCAATGGGTGCTTATATAAGCCTTCATGATTTGAAAACCTTTCGCTATCCTTAGGAGATCGCACCAACTTCATGTAGTTGTAGGCATCCTTGGCGAAGTGGAGTTAGGTTGATTAAGGAGTTTGTCTATTCATGCATCATCATTATTTCATTGACCTTAGATTAGCTCCCTAAACCTTATCTTTTTCCTTTTTTTTTTTTTGATCATTGATGCATTGTATATACTTCATCCACACTCAATGGAGAAATAAACTGAATGAAAGAAGAAGAATCCAACGTAAGTCCCTTTGTGATAATCAGCAAGATCATATGTAATTACTGAGTTAACCCATCATGAATCATAAAAAGGAACCTTGGAGTTGTCTTGATTGATCACTTTGTTTAGCATTCGAGAGGCTTTATTCAAGAGAGTGGGATACTCTAGTGTTTTACTCTATTGTTGACTTGTCTAAAAACAATCATCAACAAGTCCCTTTGTGAGTTTCAGCAATATCACATCATACCACTGATCTATTTGATTTGCAAGTTAAGACTTGATATATCATGAACCTTGGAGTTGTCTCACTGGATCACATTGTTTAGCCTTTGAGAGACTTTATTCAAGAGAGGATAGAATACTTGGTATTATATTCTGAGTTTGCATGTGCATAAAAAACACATCAAGAACATCCATTTCCACGACACCCACATAATGGCAACAATTTTTTTTGAGCTTTAGTTGTAGAAAAAATTTATGATTTGTAATATTTATTGATTGAAACTTAAAGTTTTTATGTATTGAAAATTTGAACTCATTTTTTGGTCTATGAAGTGTATTGAACTCTAATTTTGATCTATATCTAAAGGAAATTAGTAATATGTTACATAAATTCTGTAATATGTGTGTTTTTGAAGAATATTTTTAAAAATTTATGTATTTTTAATGTTCGATAAATTTGCCAATATATTGTTGAGTTTTTCCCCAAGCTCTTGCTGAGTCCGAGTTTTATAAATATTTGGGTCAGCTGAGTAATTGCCAAGTTTGAGTTTTTCAACTATGATTTGATTCTTTGTGTAAAATGAACGCATTGAATGCCTTTAAATACAAAAACATAGCAAACACATTGTGTAAATGCGTGTTTAGTTAGTCTTAGGCTAGAAGGGTATAGGCGAGAGCCAAATTTGAATTTAAATTTGTGAATTAGGGAAGAGCGAGTTTGTGTTAGCAAGGATGTCCCCACAACCACGAATTTGTCTTGGAACATGAAAGGGGCCAAATGAAAGTGGATAATATGTGTATGGAAATATGCACATGCATAGGTGTGATAAGTAAGTGGATAGGGCGAATATATAGGGATGTGTGTGATGGGTTGGCAGGTGGCATTGGACAAGGGACCTTAGTTTGCACAAATTAAGCCATTTGTCAATATGTCAATGTATCAAGGCACTCTACTCAAAATGGGCCCAAACGAAATGGAAAATGGCATGTGTATGTAAATTTCACCATTACATTTTGCTCTCGCTTTAAGGCATATGTGAATTCTAAAATGATCATGCATATCAAAGTATGTAGCACTCACAAAGATGCAGGTAAAGTAAATGTTCAGAGATCAAAGGATACAAAAAGGGGTCCTTTACTTTTGCAAGGTTTCATCATGTAATGTTTGCCTTTTGTCACGTATTCTCCATGGGAGCTAAGAATGAATCTTTGTAAACACCTATAACCATCTGCAGAAGCTAATCATGAGAGTCTTAGCAATGAGATATCCCCCCTACAATTGGTTGCATCTAGAGGATACAAGGAATTGTAGGAGAGGGGAAAAACAATACATGAGAAGTAAATATAATTGTGTAAACATGTAAGCATATATAGCAATGATGGTAAAAATTGAACCATGTAACGATCATGTAAATATCTCGAAAGATAGGCGTGGTAAGCAATTGGGTTGGAGATGGTGTCAAGGAATAATGATGTTGCCCATAGCATGGGCAAAGGATGGTGATGTGGCCCTCAATGATTGTGGAACAGGTAGGAATGTTTGATGATGCAGGTAGAACATTGTAGATGAGGCCAGTGTGATGATAAAGGTTGTAAGTGGAATTGTGTTTTTGCTAAGGACTAGGTGAGGTGAACCAGGTTGTGAGTTTGTTAAGGCTACAAACAAGATAGTGGTTTCTACAAATTTACAAACAAGATCAATAGGTGATTAAAAGTTTCAAGAAAGGTTGTGGTTGCCAAAAGCCTGCTGTTAAAATACAAGTTCTTTTAATAGTGTTATGATGTTATCTATCCAAAAATGTTTAAGTTTGCTAGCTGTTATAATAAAAGACCATATTTGATATGGTTGACCTTTTAGTATTTGGCTTTAAGGTTTATTGGATTCTATTTTGTTTTTCTTTTCTTTGCAAGAACATTGAGACTCATGTTGCATAAGAAATTTCTTAGAATATCTAAAGAAGTGGAATGTCATAGGACTACCTATTCTTATTGAAGGAAAAACTGATAGCATATTTGACTGAGGCCCACAGTTGGAGTCAACTATATATTTCTTTACCACCAAAAGTTTAGAGTGAAATCATGTATCTGAGTCCCAAAGAAATCTATGAAATTGCATGCTACAAGAATCTACTGGAGCCTTGCAAGCTGGGTTTTATGCCTCACGTTTCAGAGGAAGAAAAGAAATAAAACTCCAATGACATTACAAAAGAATCATTTAAACTGTCTATGCAGCCAAGGGTCACTAAATAATTTAGAGGCCTACAAAAGGTCTGATCAAAACTAAAGCACATCTGATTGACAAATTCATAACTGTGAAAGACCCAAATATAAGAAAGAAACAATGCTGAATCAGCTTTGTGCAGAACTAATTCTAAAAGATGAGGTGCACAAGAGGTGTATCGGGTTTATTTTAATGGGAAATCATGAAAATCCTTGTTCTAGGATATAGCAATTTAGTGTACTGTTTGTTGTTTTGTACAATTCAATATTGCATGCATTGATTTGAACTATATTTCATGGCTACTCCTGAAGGCCTATTGATCACTCCCAGTTGATCTTTTTTATTAGGAGCCCCAATTCTTGCTTTATATCTTACAATCTTCTAGGAATGCAGGTTTTTTGCTCACAGTTTATGTTTATTTTTATTGGTCTGAACATATTATACATGTCTCTGGTGTTTTGGTCTTCATCCTTATTAATTTGAACGTTCGTTATAAATGGGTATCGGAGAATTTGAAGGGCCTACCATGTGTTAAATTCTACTCTGTTACCTTGGATATTGCATGGAGTGTGGGTGTTGCCCAAATCAGGTATAAGTTTTTCAAATATATATGCAGTAGTTATCTTATTCTCCCCAATTATCTTCAGCCCAATTCAAAGGTATTATTTGCTATGCATTTAGTGATAACCAGCGTTACATGGGGACATGTCTCCGGGGGTTTTCTGGCCATCTCTGTACCCATGACGTTTTGGGGATGCAGGGATGGGTCAGAAAGTTCCCTGGGCTGTCCCCAATTTGCCTCTGCTGGCTGGAAATGTTCCAGAAATGTCCTTTTGAGGGGGGGTGGAAGGGGACACATGGCCATCCCCGGGACAGCAACTTTTGTCGACTGTCCAGGGGACAGCCAAATGTCCCCTGATGACCTGGGCATTTTTAAACAAAAGAACACCAAAAAACAAGTTGACTTTGAACCAGGGGATTTTGAGGCTTGTTTATGATGGATATTTTCATTACATAATGATATAAATGAATCATATAGCTTTTCCAGTATGTGCTAATGTGGTCATCCTAGGACTATTATAGGTCTGATTTTTCTAGTATCAGTTTTGATGCAGGAGCATCCCAGGTTGCAGAGCAATCTTGCATCAACCAAAATCATTTTGCATTCTTTCTTTTCTTTCATTTTCAGTTCAGTTTAGTCAGTTGCAGTTTCAGCATTTTGTACTGCATTTTGCTGCATTTTCATATCAGAGCTCGTGAAGCAGGACTTAGCATCTACACATCATCATCTACATCATATCCAAATTTCAGGTTATTTGGACTTGTCTGCTAAAAGTTATTGCTATTAGAAGATCACCTGTTTTTACAGAGCAGAGCAGACAAACAATCAGTTGAAAGAGAAGGTTTGCGGAGCACTTTCGTGACTTGTGGAGTTAAATGAAACATGTTACACGGCATGTAAGGATCAAATAGACCTTCCTTGAGGTCCACACCTTGATTCATGCATTTGCGGAGCATTACCAAATGTTTAAGGCCGACCTATATGTTTCTACACGTTACATTCTTTCATCGGAGTTTGTAACCTTTCTTGGCTGACGCGGAGGATCTCTTGAGCCTGGAGATGATATATATAGATCTCTAGGATGTATTAGGAAGTCAGTCAGCATAATTCATAAGATAAGTAGTTAGATTCTTTTCGGATAGGCGCTCCAATGTCATATCTTGCATATATATGCAGTATTTATCTTATTCTCCTCAACTATCTTCAGCCCAATTCAAAGGTATTATTTGCTATGCATTTAGTGATAACCATGGGGACGTCTCCGGGGGTTTTCTGGCCATCTCTATACCCATGATGTTTAGGGGATGCAGGGATGGGTCAGAAAGTTCCCTGGGCTGTCCCCAATTTGCCTTTGCTGGCTGGAAACGTTCCAGAAATGTCGTTTTGAGGGGGGGTGGAAGGGGACACATGGCCATCCTCGGGACAGCAACTTTTGTCAACTGTCCAGGGGACAGCCAAATGTCCCTTGATGACCTGGGCATTTTTAAACAAAAGAACACCAAAAAACAAGTTGACTTTGAACCAAGTGATTTTGAGGCTTGTTTATGACGGATATTTTCATTACATAATGATATAAATGAATCATATAGCTTTTCCAGTATGTGCTAATGTGGTCATCCTAGGACTATTATAGGTCTGATTTTTCTGGTATTAGTTTTGATGCAGGAGCATCCTAGGTTGCAGAGCAATCTTGCATCAACCAAAATCATTTTGCATTCTTTCTTTTCTTTCATTTTCAGTTCAGTTTAGTCAGTTGCAGTTTCAACATTTTGTACTACATTTTGCTACATTTTCATATCAGAGCTCGCGAAGCAGGACTTAGCATCTACACGTCATCATCTACATTATATCCAAATTTCAGGTCATTTGGACTTGTCTGCTAAAAGTTATCGCTATCAGAAGATCACCTGTTTTCACAGAGCAGAGCAGACAGACAGTCAGTTGAAGGAGAAGGTTTGCGGAGCACTTCCGTGACTTGTGGAGCTAAATGAAACATGTTACACGGCACGTAAAGAAAGATAGACCTTCCTTGAGGTCCGCTCCTTGATTCATGCATTTGCGGAGTATTACCAAATGTTTAAGGCCGACCTATTTGTTTCTAGACGTTCCATTCCTTCATCGGAGTTTGTAACCTTTCTTGGCTGACGCGGAGGATATCTTGAGCCTGGAGATGATATATATAGATCTCTAGGATGTATTAGGAAGTCAGTTAGCATAATTCATAAGATAAGTAGTTAGATTCTTTTCGGATAGGCGCTCCAATGTCATATCTTGCATATTTGTTGTAACTGGAATTCAGGCCTGTGAGCCCTAGATTGTAGCCCGCATGTTGCTGGCATATAAGCATTCTGAATATATGATATATTGAGCATTTGAATCGTTCATTGCATTCTATATTTGTGTTGTTTCCGTTGTGTTTACTCTTGCTGCACGGTCCAGACAGTTCATTCTGTGAACCCTCCGATCGTGATTGCACCAAGTGGTATTAGAGTGAAGTTTTGAATCCTTTGGGAGCGAAGTTCAAATCCTTTGGGAAGTGAAGGCATTACGTAAGATCTTGTGGTGAATCGATCGCCGACTAGAGGCAACCTACTTGTGTTTGTCAATAGATTGCCGAGTGTGAGGCAGTTGCTACCTTGTAGTCAGATCGTCGAATTGCGGCAGTTGCACCGGATCCTAGGAAGAGATGCCGTCGAGGAGAATACTTGTTGTAGGCACTATGGCTGGAAGAATGGATGAAATGATGGAGATGATGAAAACAATGAAAGTTAGACTTGATGCTGTAGAAGAAGATAGAAGAAGAGGACTAACCCCGAGACATGAAGTTGAAAGTGATGATGAAGAATTTCAATCCGCTGATCAAAATGAAGAAACCTTAGAATAAGAAGAAGAATCAGATCAAGTAAAGATGTTGAAAGCTATTTCGAAGATTGGAAAGAGACAGAGTGGAGGTACTGAATTACATTGGAAATTTGAATCCGGAGGAATTGATTGATTGGATAAATGACTTGGAGGAATACTTTGAATATGAAGAAGTTGAAGATCCGAACAAGTTGAGATTTGTGAAGACTAAGTTGAAAGGACATGCTGCTATTTGGTGGAAAGAAGTACAGTTGGATAGAAACAGAAGAGGAAAAGAAAAGATCATAAAGTGGGATAGGATGGTGACAAAGTTAAAAAATCAGTTTATACCTGCTGACTATGAGTTGGAATTGTTGAAGAGATTACAAAACCTGAAGCAAAAAGAGAAATTTGTGAAGGAGTATACTGAAGAATTTCATAAGATGATCATAAGGACTGGACATAGTGAAGCAAGCAAGAAGAAAGTGGCTAGATACATCAATGGACTGAGATTGAACATTCAAAAAGAACTGAGTCTGGTAAGGTTGACAACAATAGAAGAAGCATATCAATTTGCTCTAAAAGTTGAAGACAAGTTGAATAAGAAGCATGAGCAGAGACAGAGAGGTAGAGGAGGTAAATTTCAAAGAGGTAGAACTTATTTCGGAGGAGAAAGATCATATGTGAAGCAGAACAAACAAGATAGTCCATTCAAGAAGGAAGATAGAGATAACAATGCATACCGAAGAGATGATAGAACTTTCTACCGCAGAGGACATCATAATTCTTATTGGAGTGAAGGGTACAGGAGAGATGAAAGAGGGTTTGATAAGAGAACATTCAAAGGAACTTGTTTTAAGTGTGGAGGTGAAGGACACAGAGCATTTGAATGTCATCAAGGAAGTACAGGAAAGAAGATAGAAAACACTGCAAGGACAACTTATGTAGAAGAACTTGTTGGATCACCTAATTCAATTGGAAAACCAGAGAAAGGAGAATCATTAGTCATGAGGAGAGCACTATTCCAAGCAGAGACAACTGAGGAACCACCGCAGAAGAAAAGCTTGTTTCGGACTAGATGCAAATCAGGAGGTAAATGTTGTAAGGTTATCATTGATAGTGGTAGTACTGATAATTTGGTTTCTGAGGAGATGGTGACTAAGCTGAACCTAGAGAGATTGAAACACCCTAAGCCTTACAAGATAGCATGGATTCAGGATGAACATAAGGTACTGGTGAGTGAACAATGTTTGGTAAAATTTCATATTGGATCTTATCATGATGAAGTATTGTGTGATATTATGCCGATGGATTTATGTCATATATTATTGGGTAGACCATGGCAGTATGATAGAAAAGCTATACATGATGGGAGAAAGAATACTTACACTATAGTATCTAATGGAAAGAAAATCACTTTGATACCTTTAAAAGATGAGCCTAAGAGTGAAATATGTGGGAATGTTAGAATCTGTTTGGTTGATGGAAGGAAATTTCTGGATGGTTTGAGACATGAGAATGTGTTTTGCTTTGATTCCTAAGAAGCATGAAATCCTAAGTACTGAGATTGAAGAATCACAGCCAGAGGAGATAATTGAATTGTTGACAGATTATGAAGACATCATATTAGATATTGTACCTGAAGGATTGCCACCAATCCAGAGTATCAGTCATCATATGGACCTTATACCTGGAGCTAGTTTGCCTAACAAAGCAGCACATCGGATGACACTAGTAGAGAATGCAGAGCTGAATACACAAATACAGGAGCTGTTGAGGAAATGATTGATCAAAGAAAGTTTAAGCCCTTGTGCAGTACTTGCAGTGCTAGCACTGAAGAAAGATGGAGAATGGAGGATGTGTACGGACTCTAGAGCAATCAACACGATCACAGTTAAGTATAGATTTCCATTGCCAAGGATGGATGACATTATGGATTGTTTGTGTCATGTCCCTATACTAATGATTTATAATTGAATCGATTATGCATTATTCATTCAAATTGAAGATATGAATGACATTAAAATATTGTAAATCGATTAAATAATATAGATTAAATATATTTGAATAATAAATTAAGTATTATATAAATCCTTACAGCAATATTATAAATATAATATATAATATATATTTATTTAAATATATTATTAAATATAAATAACAAATATAATCATTAATATAAATATAAATATTAATCATTTTAATATTATTATAATATATATTATTAAATTATATAAATATAAATAAATATTATATATCATTAATAATATAAGTTATAGTTATCAATATAAAAATAAATATTAAATATTATTATTATATAATTATCATTATAAATATAAATACTAAATATTATTATAAATATATAATATGATTGAGTGAAGTGATAGAAGTCAACGATTATAAAGGGGACTGCAATCAGCGATTCTAAGAAAGAATCGTTAGAAGGTAACAATTCATGGAAAGTTAAATAAGGCATCACATAGGCAGCACACAGCTAATTGGCAGCGATTCTAGTTTAGAAGGGCTGCGATCCTAAGGCAACGCTGATATTAAGAGCAAAAGGCAACGATTAGATGAAGGACAACATCTTTGGGAAAAGATATGTCCCTTCATAAATATATGGTATATATAGAAACAAATACACTTCAAATTGGAAAAAAAAAGCAAGCAAGAACAATTTATAAGTTCAGATTATATATATAGATACATTTCTGATTATATAACAGAGCATAACATCAAAGAAGTGGAATAATATATATATATATACAAATCTGCAATCAAGATATATGAAGAAGGCATTCAATTGAGGAAGGATCCATTAATCTACTTTTGGTAGGATACTCATATGGAGTATAATGTAAATATGGTTAATGATTTATGTTTGTTATTATTATTGCTGATGTAATTATTTGTAAATGTGATTTTGATGACTTCATTCTGCATACACCTTCATCATGATGGAGAAGGAGAATTGCAAAGGGGAACTGTGAGAGGGCTCTCTTCTAGGTACGCCACTTGGGGGGGGGGGGGACGCAATGAGCCCACATGGGCTAGAGGGGTTCTGCCTTTAGTAGAAAGGGTATTGCCTCTGGGCCTAGAGAGTGGCTACCAGGACACCCTTCGCAACCTCACTCTCCTATCATATTATAACAATACAGGGAGAGCAATCATGGGGAAATGGGAAAGATGGCAAGATGAGGGTATAACGGACTTCATAAGAATGGCATGCACCACGAGTCCGGGGCGATCTCATCTGAATGGCATGTGCCACATGAGGCTGAGGCGATCTATTATGAATGGCATGCGCCACATTAGATCGAGGGCATTGTTGATTGTTTTTAGACAAGTCAACAATAGAGTAAAACACTAAGTATCCCACTCTCACTTGAATAAAGTCCTTCAAAGGCTAAGCTATGTGATCTAGTGAAGTAACTTCAAGGTTCCTTTTCTTATGATTCGCGAGGGATTAACTCAGTGACTTGATGTGATATTGCTGATTATCACAAAGGGACTTACGCTGACTTCTTCATACTTCATTTAGCTTATCTCTCCTTTAGTGTGGATGATATATGTACAAGGTCTCAATAATAAAGAAACAGAAGAAGATAAGGGTTTTGAGAAAACTAATCTAAGGTCAATGAAGCAATGATGATGCATGAATAGACAAGAGCAATTCGGGTTGACGCTCGACACTCCCATCATTATACCAGAAGATATATTGCCAAAGAAAAGAATGACGATTGAAGAGCATGCTGTTGCTATGGATGCTGAGATCAAGAAGTTGTTGACACCATTGCTAGAGATCACAAAAGAGCTCGATGATGAAATCATGAAATATGAAGAAGATGAGAAGGTCATCAACCATCAGTGGCGACCTCTTGGCAGATGTATAGAATATGATTGAATGTTTGGTAGGCCATGTCTCATTGAAAACAACGAGCATCAGGTGGTATCTTTCCCTTCTATTGATTGGAAGAACGTTGAATTTGAACATCATGAATTTCTAATTGATAGCATTGATAGTAATATTGATAATAATCTTGAACACTATGAACATGTTGAATATGAGTTTGATTATGGTGAATTGGGTAGAACAACTTGCATTTGGATAAATCATGGTCTCGACGAGAACCCTCAATTCATCATAATTCCGCCAAAATTTTTTCCCACGTTTGAGGTCTGTCGCCTAAAGGGTCAATGGTTTGAGTTCAAGGATGAACTTGCTCGGTTGAGGACTGTCACTGTTACATTACTATTGCTGTTCATATTGAGAAATCATGCTAGGGCATGTATATGCTCGGTGTCCTGGGTTGCATCTCTATGTTGCTTGTACATAGCTAGATTAGAGTAGGGCTTTCATTTCCTGTTGCGTCTTAGAGTAGATTTGCTTCCTTGAGGTTATTTGACTCAAGTGTTGTTTGTCCTTAGCTTAGTTTTTCGTGTTGATTGGTTGTTTGCTTGTTGGTTTGTTTTGCTTTCATAGATTACTTGTTCATTTTTCTTAGTGGTTGTTGTTTGCTTTCCTTAGTTGTTAGAGGTTTAATTGGGTTGTTGTGTCGGGTTTCCCATTTGTAAGAAGGTGATGTTATCTTAAACATACACTCTGGTTTTAATTCGTGATAACATGTTAGTTCATTTCTTAGACATCCTTTTGTGAAAGTCTTAGACTTTCAACTTGACTTGGAAAATAATCATATATTGTGTCTTGACACTATTATCTTCTGATCATTATGTTTTAAAATGCTAAATCTAAATCTTATGAATTCTTATGTCTTCTTTTGAGAAACATGGATCATGATGGATGGATTTCCCGTGGATTCCATCGCTAGTGTCAAATAGCAGGACTGCTTGCTCATGGGAGATAAGTCAGTTATTTAGTATTACTTGAAGTATTTTGAGATCTTATACCTTACACACTTAAAAATCTTGAAGTACCTAAAGGAGTCTCTGTGAACTTACATTAAGTGAAAAATCTAAAGGTCCACCTTTGCCACCATCACAAGTCCACATCCGCTAGCTGAGTTATCAATGTAACTCGTGCCGTCAAAAGCATGTGTTGCAGGGCTAGCGGTACTGCATTGTACTCTACTACATTTAAGCTTAATGGAATATCAAAGAATGAAACAAAGAAATGCAAAATCACAAATCACACACTATAACTCAGTTAGATGGACAATCGAGTAATCACTACCGGGGCTATGGATGCCTGGTTGGCAGTGGGGCTCTGCTCGAGTGGAATTGCGAGACAAACCTGTCGGGGCTATAGACGCTCGATGGCAGCGGGGCAATGTCCAGGTAGTTCATGAGGTGTGTACTAATCACGTAGCTTAATGTAAAGGAGCTTAGATGATCTTAGTTGCTAAGGGATGGGAATGAACTCATACGCACACACTTGGATCCTTGGAATATAGATGGTCGTGCTGGCGGTTGGTTTTGATTCCGTGATCAGGTAGTTTTGTTTATTTGGTCTAGTGTGTGGGTGTACATGGAAATTTTGAAACTTGACTTTTGTTTGTCGTTGGAATATTTAAGAAACTGTTTAATCGAAACCTATCTTTAATCACATCAGGAGATGTAGTGTCTTGATCCAATCTATGATTCTTTTCCTTTTTGAAGTTCGTTGTCTAGATATTTGATGAGTAGAGGAGGAGTGTCTGAAGGTTTGGAGTTTGGATTGAGTCTTTGCCTCTGAAATGTTCAGGAACATTTATTCAAGTTGACGCTAGATGTTGTGACCTAATCACACATCGCCCCATTGCAAATGGGGACCCCCTTTTTTTTTTGAGCTCTGATGCTTTGTTTTTGATTTTGGATAATGTCTCTAGGTCAATTCATGATGAGGTTAATTATGTTTGAATGGTATACTGTTAGAAATAGATGCTTTAGTCCTTGAAAATGGCTAAGTAGTTAAGGCGCTTGTTGTCACTTGTTGAAGACCAAGAATTTGCGCCTAAGTAATGGAAGGGTAAGGGCCCTGAGTTTTGATATCAGTTTTGATTTAGAGGTTTTCTAAACATCATTACCTTGGTTTGAAATCACTATAAATGCCTAAGAACAAGTCATTCAAGTCTAGGTGCAAATTCTTGCTGTTGTAATCACTTTGAGTGCCTAAGGTAAAAGTTTTATTAACATTTGAATTGGTGAATGCTAAGAGATAAAGTCAAGTATCAAGGCGCTATTTCATGGTTTCATATACCAAAATCAGCGCCTATCCCCTCCATACATCAATTAAATTCATATGAAAGCGCTAATCTACATCTGTTTACATTCCAATTAGCGCCTTGATTAGGAGAGGTGTCTAAGTTTCAAGAGTAGGTCATCATAAAGACAAGAACCTCCTTAAAAGTTAGAAGGAAACCATCAAGAAAGCTAGGCGCTGATTTCCTCCCAAAAGACTATGAAGTGCGCCTCATCCAATGCACCAATATGGATGAGTTTTATTGAAGTCTTTGACAATGTTAAGAGGATCCCAAGTTGCCATCTCATGCGCCATGTCTGGTGCGCCTAGATAAGGAAGAAACCAAAGCACCTATCCAATGTGCCCATGCTGAATTTGAATTTTTTAAACCAAGACCCAATTTGCATGAAAATCCGCGCCACATTTAGCATAAAATGAATAAATTAAATGATTTTGTTGCATTGAATTAGGTCGGCCTAGGAGGAATTTCAAATTGTTGAGGCGAATTCTATATATATCTGCCTTTGGTTTTTATTTTCGTATTCATCAAACAGCAGATTCGCCTTAAGGAGCAGAAGTAAAAGTGATTCTTAGCAAAAGACAAGTCTGATTTTGTCAAGTCAAGTCTGATTTTGATCAAATTTTGAAGGTATTCATCCAAATCAGCGCCTAAGATAAAAGAGCCTTAGTTCTTGTCAAGGCGTCAATATATATCTATCCAACCTTCAAAATGCGCCTTGAAAGATTGTATTGGATTGAAGTCTTTAGAAACTCAAAGAACACCTATCCTGGTGAGGCGTATTTTTGTGTCTAAACATCCCCATTTTGGCACCTAGAGAGAAATCAGGTCTGAATCAGCAAGTATTGAAGTTATTGGGGTTAAACAAGCTTGTAAGAGCCCATGTAAGTCAAGAAATCATCTAAGAGTTAGGCACCTTTTCTTATGATTTTAGTCATCTCAAGTGCCTAGGAAGGAGTGAATGGAGGAGCTTAACATCAAGAAACATGTTATCAATCAACTTGGATAAGTCTTTGACAGCAATTATGATGAATTGGGTATATGGAAGTAAAGGAAGTCCATAAAGAGTTTAGGCGCCAATCCATGATCATTTCAACTCCAAAGTGCGCCTAAGGATGAGATAGTCTTCATAGGAGTTTGAGGCCATATTATTGCAGCCAAGTGAACTTAGGCGCATTTCACCCTATGAACAACCTCAAAATGCGCTTTAAGAAAGATCAATATTCACTAAGTTTCAAGGCGCATATTCTCACTTAAACTGATCAGTTTGGCGCCTAGAGGTTTTTGAAATCATTGAAGTATCAAATGGCAAGTTCTTAAACATTCACGCATGAAGTTGAAGTCATTTGAGGACAAGAGACTAAGTTAAAAATGTTAAGCGCACATTCATGCTTATGCAACCTGATTTCAGCGCCCAACACAAAGAAAACATGAATTTATGTCAAGGCGCTGTTCCATGACTGTGCAACCCTCCAATTGCGCCTAAGCCATTGAGAAGTGTTATGGACATATAGATCAGCCCCTCATCTGCATGATCACTGAGTTTGATCTGATGGCAAGGTGAAGAATTTATGAATGCATAAACATGAGCATCAAATCTGATATAATTAGATCTGATTGCAAGGTGAATAAGCATTAGGCGCATATTTCAGACCATTTCCACCTAGATCAGCGCCTTAGATGAAGAGGGCGCTTATCCAAGATTAGGCGCTAATCCATACTTGTATCATCCTCAAAAAGCACCTAAGAACATAAAGGTTTAAATACATAAAAGTGAAGTAAACATCCTATCTAAATCAAGGTGTAGATTCATGTTCAAACAATCATCAAAGTGCGCCTAGATAAGCGGGAAGTCTAAGATCATAAGGATTGGCACCCTAATGGAAGAAGCCTCTGAGAAGTCCAAACATGAGTTGAAATCATTTAAAATGCCAAGAAGCAGGCTAAGTGTTCTAGGCGCCTATTTCCACCTGTGCAGCCTTGAATTGGCGCCTTTGAAAAAATCACATGAATCCTCACAATTCCACGTCATTGAAAAGCCCCTTGAAGGAAATAATCACTCTAAGTTACCTTTAATTGTTGAAATGACAAATTTAAGGCTAAAAGGTGCTAGGCACACTTTGCTCCACCTTACACCTAGATGAGCGCCTAGATCTAGAGAAGGATATTGAATGCTTAAAACATGCTTCTATGTTATGAAATAAAATGTTTATCAAGTAATTGACGTTGTTTCCTTGTATTGCAGGAGAATGGTGAAGCGAGGAAGTCATTCAAGGAACCAGCTGTTTGGAGTCATCTTCAAGTGAAGAATGAGGTTAGAAGGCCATTACTAAGGAGGGTACGTCATGTAGCTGCTCTAAGAGGTCACTTCAAGTCTAACATGTTTACACTCTTCATCACTGACATCATGTTGGATCACATCAAGTTCGAGTATACTTCATTATCATCTGCATCCAGGGAAGACATACATCTATCAATTCAAATTCCATACAACTTCAAGTCTCTTACTACAAGTTAAGAAGGAAGCATCATCATCGTCTATACTACATTCTACATGAAGAAGCAACAAAGAGATCAACATATATCCTACAAGAAGAGACAAGGACACAGAGTTAGTTAAATGAGTAACAAGCATCATATACATTCAACTTACAATGAACAAGGCGGGATCAACAAGGAGCATTCCCAAACAAATGTTCAAGTTCAAAGCAATCACATCGAAGATATGATAAAGATGATACAATTTGGGAATATGACCACAGAGCAAAATGAATAAACAGTTGAAATCCACAACTTTGTTGAGGTGGCACCTATGTGGCATGTACCTATTATCAGTCCAATCACAATCAGCCACCTCATATGACTACATTCAATGTATTTACAACAAGCAAGAAGCTAAAGAGGACGTCCATGTGGAAGATGCTTTAAAAGATTCCATTTCATCCATATCTTCTTGGAAAACGTGCCTTCATTGCCTCTCTTATGTACTAAAAATAGCAAGTTGTTGTAACTAACAGCTGAGATGGCATGATCTGAGCCCTTGGCTACTTGAATCGATCCAAGTCATTCATTGTAATTTTGGACTTCTATATAAAGGCCTTGTTGCCTCATTTGTAAAAGATATAGTGGTAGGAGAATAGAAATAGAGTAGAGTAGAAGAGACTCTCGAAGTTTTATGAGAGTATTGGAAGTTGTTTTAAATATTTCTCAAGATTAATGCAAAGACATTGGAGCTTGTTTGGTGTTAAGTGTTGTCTTGTGGAATGACATGGTTTCTTGTATCTTGATTGAATGGAGATATGTTTCAAATTAGATTAGTAGCTCTTTGATGAAATGCATGTTGTATGAATATTTGATCAACTCCTAGCTCATGTTTTTGACATTCATTGTTGGTGAAGTGTTGTGTAAAGTTAGTCTGAGCTTCATTTGCTTAAGTTCAATTGTGGATGCTTGTTTGAGCTGCACCGTATTATGGGTGCTTATATGAGCCTTCACGATTTGAAAACCTTTCGCTATCCTTAGGAGATTGCACCAACTCCATGTAGTTGTAGGCATCCTTGGTGAAGTGGAGTTAGATTGATTAAGGAGTTTGTATATTCTTGCATCATCATTGCTTCATTGACTTTAGATTAGTTTCTAAACCTTATCTTTTTCCTTTTCTTATTGTTGAAGCACTGTACATATATCATCCACACTGAAAGGAGGAATAAGCTAAATGAAGTATGAAGAAGTCAGCGTAAGTCCCTTTGTGATTATCAGCAAGATCACATGTAATCACTGAGTTTATCCATCATAAATCATAAGTAAGGAACCTTGGAGTTACTTCACTGGATCACATAGCTTAGCCTTTGAAGGACTTTATTCAAGAGAGAGTGGGATACTTAGTGTTTTACTCTATTGTTGACTTGTCTAAAAACAATCATCAACAGGCACCTTATATGAATGGCATGTGCCACATAAGGACAAGGACACCTCATATGAATGGCATGCACCACATGAGGACTAGGGAGGGATGGTATGTCCACCTTGAGACCTAGGAAGACTAATTACACCCATTGAGTCACTCTAGTCTATGCTCCCCCATGGTTGATCATCCCGAGGTAAGATTTAATCAAGTTTATTAAATTGTTATGGACTTATTGATGTTTAAGATTTCTAACTTGTTGTAGGGATTAAGTCAGGACAAGGTATTCTTTAAACCCATTGTTTGCTTGGAAAGTTGATAGTTTAGAATAAAAATAGTATAATTCTTATTAAGGACACTACGTAAACCAGGATCTCTCTTGCTTACAACATTTGATTGGTAAGTTGTAACCTTAACTTGTGATTTTAGGGCAAGGTTTAGGGAAGTCCCAAAAGGGGACATTAAAGTTTGAGTGGAGCAAAATATTTCACAAAGATAGACTTGAAAAGTGGATACCATCAGATCAGGATCAGAGAGAGATGAATGGAAGACTACATTTGATGAAGGGGGTAAATCACAAAACACAGAATAACAGCTATTGAACACAACAAATAGAACTTTCTTTTATTGAATTGGGCAACTCATTATATCACAGAAGCTCAATTACAATCTGAGGATGAATCTTCTACTGGCTGCAACACATTATAGCTTTCCCAACTTCAAGACTCTAGAATCTTCAACCTTCTGTAACCCCAAATCAGCTAGGGTTTCTATTTTCTCACCTATTCTTGACTCCACACTGGCCCCCTTGACTCTACTACTGCCCAGCGTTCCCAAAATAGTCATAAATAGCACTTTTTGGTGGCCTCCAGCTAAATTTCGAATTTTGCAACTCCCTCCAAAAGTAGGTCAACTTCCGGGAAGCATAACTTTTGATCCGGGTGTCCGATTGACGAACCGTTTTAAGCGCCGGAAAGCTCGCGATGTAAACTATCACGTCGGAAATTCGTAAACAGATTTCCGTCAACTTTTTGAGACGTTATGAGAAGTTTTAGTGCCTCATATCTCATTCCGTAAATTTTCAGGGGCTTTTTCGGAAAACAAAAACTTTAATATTTTTAGCTCACAAATGATCTTTACCTGATTCCCTCGCCAAAGGTCTTATATTTTCATTATGTAACTTTCTGGAAGTTTTTGCTTCATTACGTGCCCAAATGCAAACTTTTTAAAAATAGTAGGTACACTTTCCTAAACAGGCAGGTCGCTATTTTTAGCAGTTTTGGAAAAATTGAAAGTCCTACATTATTATTCTGGATATTATGGAACCAAAAACACTAATTATGGGAAGAAATGAGAACAACTACAATGGTTTTGAATTAACTTCTTTTTGGGTGATGCAAGATTGCCCTTACACCCCTAGATGCTCCTGCATCAGCATTTCAGACAAATGAAGGATTGTATGAATGGTTAGTGATGCCTTTTGGATTAACTAACGCACCGAGTATTTTCATGAGGTTGATGAATGAGGTCTTGAAGAAATTTTTGGGTAAGTTTGTTATTGTATATTTGGATGATATTCTGATTTTCAGTAAGACAAAAGAAGAATATTTGTGGCACCTTAGACAAGTATTGCAAAGACTGAGAGAAGAGAAGTTGTTGATAAACATCAAGAAGTGTAGTTTCATGAAGGAAGAATTGGTATACTTGGGATTTGTGATTTTTGCGGAAGGATTGAAGATGGACCCTGAGAAAGTAAGAGCAATTGTTGAATGGCCAACACCTGAGAGCATTGGAGAAGTCAGATCATTTCATGGATTAGCTAGTTTCTACCAGAAGTTCATTAGAAATTTCAGTTCAGTTTGCACACCGATGACAGAGACAATGAGAGGTGACAGAAAGGACTTTAAGTGGACATCAGGAGCAATTAAAAGTTTTGAATTGTTGAAGCAGAAAGTGACAGCAACCAATGTTAGCATTACCGGACTTCAACAAAGTATTTCAAGTAGATTGTGATGCAAGTGGAAATGCAATAGGAGCAGTATTAAGTCAAGAGGGTAGACCAGTTGCATATTTTAGTGAGAAGTTGAATGATGCAAGAAGAAGATATTCAGATTATGATCAAGAATTCTATGCCATAATTCAAGCTTTGAAGAAGTGGAGACATTACTTGTTTCCTAAGGAATTTGTGTTGTATACAGATTATCAGGCTTTACAGTATCTGAACAGTCAAGGAAAGTTGAATTAGAAACATATGAGATGCATAGAGTTCATGCAGAGTTACACATTTGTATTGAAGCATAGGAGTGGAAAGTCAAACAAAGTTGTTGATGCATTAAGTAGAAGGAATTTGTTGATAGAGATGAGAGTTGAAGTATTATGTTTTGAAGAATTGAAGCATATGTATGAAGAAGACCTTGATTTTGCAGAACTATCATGTAAGGAACTTGTTGTGACATATAGAAGTAAGTGGTTAGATTATTTTAGTCAGGAGGATATGTTGTTCAAAGGAAATAAGTTGTGTATACCTAGGAGTTCAATGAGAGACAATTTGATCAAGGAGAAACATAGTGGTGGATTAATAGGACATTTTGGAATTGACAAGACAGTGGCTTTGGTAAGTGAACATTACTTTTGGCCTCAGATATATAAGGATCTAAGGAAGTTTGTGCAGAGTTGTAGAGTATGTCAAGTTGCAAAAGGGAGTAGTCAGAATACTGGTTTGTACAAACCTTTGACAGTACCAGAGAGACCTTGGGAAAACATAAGCATGGATTTCATATTAGGATTGCCAAGAACACAGAGAGGACATGATTCTATATTTGCAGCGGTGGACAGATTTTCAAAGATGGCACATTTCATACTTTATATGAAGACAAATGATGCAGTGCATGTTGCTGACCTATTTTTCAAGGAGATTTTGAGATTGCATGGATTACTTAAGAGCATAATTTCAGACAGGGATACAAGATTCATTGGATATTTTTGGAGGACATTGTGGAAAAAGATGAAGACAAACCTTAAGTTCAATTCAACATTTCATCCTTAGACAGATGGACAAACAGAAGTGGTAAATAGGAGTTTGGGAAACTTGTTGAGATGCTTGGTAGGAGATAAGGCAGGAAATTGGGATCTAATTCTATCACAAGCAGAGTTTGCATATAATAATTCAGTGAATAGGAGCACAGGAAAGACACCTTTTGAGATTGTGATTGGAATGAAACCTAGAGGAGTCGTAGAATTGAGAGACATTAGTATGGAGAATAAGAGAAGTGCAGAGAGAGAAGAATTTGCAGGATATATGGAGACAATACATAATTAGGTTAAAAAGCATTTGGAGGAGATGAATAACAAGTATAAGGAGCAAGCGGATGAGAAGAGGAGACAAAGAATTTTTAGTTGGAGATGAAGTGATGGTATATTTGAGAAGAGAAAGATTTCCAGTAGGGACATATAACAAGTTGAAGATGAAGAAGTTTGGAACATGTAAGATACTCAGGAAATTTGATTCAGGCAATGCATATGAAGTGGAACTACCGGAGACATTGGGTATATCACCTATATTCAACATTGTAGACTTATATCAGTATCATGAAGGAGAATCAAGTGACAGCATTGAAGACAATTTGAAGAATTAGTTACCACAACAACAACCGGAGCAGATAGAGGACATTTTGGACAACACAGTTGGATGTAGTACCAGAGGCAAGCAATACAAGGAATATTTGGTAAAGTGGAAAGGCAGACCGAAAGAAGATTCATCTTGGATTTCTCAGGTTGAGGTGGACCGCCTTGATTTTCCTCTAGCCCCAACAAAGTGAGGGACTCACTTTTTCAACAACCTCGGGTGTCTGATGCAGGAGCATCCCAGGTTGTAGAGCAATCTTGCATCAACCAAAAATATTTTGCATTCTTTCTTTTCTTTCATTTTTAGTTCAGTTTAGTCAGTTGCAGTTTTAGCATTTTGCTGCATTTTCATATCAGAGCTTGCGGAGCAGGACTTAGCATCTACACATCATCATCTACATCATATCCAAATTTCAGGTCATTTGGACTTGTTTGCTAAAAGTTATCGCTATCAGAAGATAACTTGTTTTCACATAGCAGAGCATATAGATAGTTCAAGGAGAAGGTTTGCAGAGTACTTCCGCGACTTGCGGAGCTAAATGAAACATGTTGTAATATCACACCCCTTATGTTTTCTGATGTTTTGTAAAGAACCCTTATAATATGACTGAAAATATTTGCCAAATTAGATAAGAATTCTTGCACCAAATAGTCAACTTCAAATGAAAGATAACACATGAAACATATAGACAACGAAACCCAAACTTCCAATGCTTTATTAACTTCTTCAATGATGACAAACACAAATGATTATTCGCTGTCCTTTATGACAGTCAAGTACTGTTTTATATCAGACTTAGATACATGCTTGAAAAGTAGGCAAAATGGCATCCAAACCCTATACAAAATATGTCTAATCAATGAAGGATGATTGAGAAATGATCTCAGCTCAAGTTGAATCCTGAATCACTACCAAATATCATTGTATTTGTGACTGATATGACTGAGTATATGATTGATGAAAATGCTGATATCACTGTTATTGCCCAACCAATAGGATATAGATGAATATAGGCCAAAAAAACACTTTCAAATTGCTCTAAATGCAAATTGGTAGGCTCTTAGGAAGCTGATATGACATCCAAAGTCTTCAACATATTAAATGCCCTTCAAAATGATCTTCCAACGCTGATGCTGACTGTAGCAGAGCTGTAAGTAACTGAAATATGCCCAGATTGCATGCAAATGACAAAATAACTCCTCTCCAAGCAAGCAAGGGTCTTTTAGTGAAGGATATTGCTTTGTATAATCATCACCAATGCCTGAATCTTCATAAAACCTTGAAAATAAAGCTTTATCAGCTGGCTGTGATTTGTATCAGACCCAAAACTCTTGATAAAACTCAATCACTCCAATATTTGATAAACACTACCTTGGTTGATATTCAACTTGACCAAGGGTTACAATAGCTCACAAACTTCACTTAAACTCTCATAAAACCTGCAAAATTAAGGTCTAATGGTGAATACTGATTGCATCCACCTCTCAAAATGGGAATGGGGCCATCATCAAACTCTAGTTATCAAGGGATCATCACCTTGATTGGACTGAAATTTGTCTTCAGCGAAGAGATAAACTCAAAATGCAAAAACCAAGTCAAAAACATGATTTCAAATGACTCCCAGCTGCTCCTTATAAAGCCCCCACTCCAAATAGGTCTGGCCTAACTTTATTAGATGAGTGTTTTTGTGTACACAATCACTTATTAAATGATGGTTTTTATGTACACAATCACTTAACTTTATTAAATGACGGTTTTTGTGTACACAATCACTTAACTTTATTAAATGATTGTTTTTGTGTACACAATAACACTTTATTTTATAAAGTGTTTTAAATTGACTCAAGTAACTTAATAAAATATTAATTTTATAAAGCAATTAAAAATACTTTATAAAATTAATTTACAATTAGAACCTTTTTAAGTTACTTGCAAAATGGGGACATTACACGTTTAGTTGTCACTTGGTGCGTTTTGGGTTTTTTGCATTTGACATAGCACACATGCATGTACATAAAAATACTTTATAAAATTAATTTACAATTAGAACCTTTTTAAGTTACTCGCAAAATGGGGACATTACACGTTTAGTTGTCACTTGGTGCGTTTTGGGTTTTTTGCATTTGACATAGCACACATGTATGTACATATATTCGAAAATAACAAAAAAAAAACTAGAGATACCGAGATGCTTATATTCGATAGAAATGAATTACAATGCAATAAGAAGCAATGCCCATATGGAGAAATGACAAGGAAAGTGAATATCTCACATACCCATCAGCTGATATTAAAGGTACAAGTCTGATTTGATTAGTACAGCAGACTGGGATTTCACAAACTGAAGAGAACTTGATTTATATCAACTGTGATGCAGAAAACATACAGAACAACAACCCTCTAGATGTTGGTGCCTCCAAAGGCAGCCTATAAATGCAAGGAAAATGCTGAAACAGACCTTCAAGAGGTCCCACGCCACCTAGCTGATCTAGTACGGCCAGGACAGCAATAGATACAACTCCACACACCTCCAAACTGCTGAGTGCTGCTCCACAAATAATGATATTCAGTTGAAACCACAGAGGCACAATATAGAGAGAGAAATCAGTAATTTTGAAGCCCACAAAACTGGTTTCAAGCATGCAGCTGTACGGCCTGAAAATGGAGGCAAATGCACATCAAACATCCATCAAAATCTCTGCTATCACTTGCATTATGTTCTTCAATGCCCTCTAGTAATTATCAAGCCAAATATCGGAAGATATGCCCATGAAAAGTGCTCCGCAACAATGCTGGTTCATTCAATAAAGCTCAATGGTGACCCCTGGAGGAAGCCACGCCAATAAACACCTTGGGAGTGTCTTTCAACCCCGCAGATGCTCTCATCAATGGAGGTTTCCGTCTCCAATGAAGCTGGTTCGAAACCCTTGCTCAAAGTAAAGCTTAGACTAAGATAATTTTTGCCAAAGTGAATAATACAAAATGAAGTTCTTTTTTCTCCTTATTTTATTTCTTTTTAATCTCCTGTATTCCCTTGGGCGCCCAACTTAAGTGACTTTATGAACTTAAGATATATCATAAAGTTCACATATATTATAAAGTCACTTTTAATAATAATAATAAACATGTTAAGTTATATATTTAATTTAACTTAACAATATCGATGATTAAATGTTAATTCAAATGGTCTCATCTGGCCTCCGTAGTACCACTGAGATGGCCTATGAAATGTCAACATGTTTCTCTGACTGTTGCACCGACTTGCTCGGAGTCCCGTGCCCCCGCTATAAACAGTAAGTTTGGCCAAATGGCCCAAACTCACTCCGGAAAAGGCCAACTAGCAACTCCCCGCCAAAAGGAATCCATCTCATCACTCCAAAATGCTGTCTGAGCTGGGTTGAGCCACATCACCGTGGGTCCCCTAACCACACTCACTAGTCTACAGGAATCCGCATAGTAGACTAGCCTGAAGAACACATGCTGACTTAGGAAGGGGACGTTATAGTCTGCCCTCCCCAAAATTGCTTGCCTATAAACAATTTCAACTCCGGATGCTATAGAATCTGCTCGTTCTCCGAAGTTGATTCCTCCATTGGCAAATTCTTCCACTTAACCAAATACTCCCTGATAACCCTCTTTCGTAATGTGCGCTCTCTGGTGTCAATGGTAGCCTCAGCGATGAGAATCAACTTACCCTCCTCATCCAAAGGGGGTAACTCAGTGGAAGGTATCACATTGTGTCCCAATGCCTTTTTGAGGCGAGATACGTGGAACACATTATGCACTCTGCTACCTGCCGGTAACTCCAACTCATAAGCCACTTCTCCTATCCTCCTAGATACCCTAAAAGGCCCATAATAATGTGGCTTGAGCTTTTCTGCCTCACTCTTCTTGAGAGTGGATTGCCTGTACGGCTACAGCATCAGATAGACCATGTCACCTACCTCAAAAGACCTTTGAACTCTGTGCTGATTTGCATATTGCTTCTGTTGGTTCTGTGCCTTTTGGATATTCTCCTTCAAAGACCTGATGATGTCCTGACTTTCCTACAGTAAATCCCTGGCCTTTGGTACTCTACTGTCCCCAAAAAGCAAGTCCAGGAAACTGGGAGCCTCATGCTTGTAAAGGGCCATGAAAGGTGACATATGAATAAACATGTGGTAAGTAGTATTGCCAGATGTAACCACTTTACCCATGTCGTCTGCTGCCCTGCAATGTAGTTGCGGAGGTATCCTTCCACCCACTTGTTGACGATCTCTGTCTGTCCATTTGGTTGTGGATGGTAGCTAGTACTGGGAGTGAGTTCAGTCCCACTCAACCTGAAGACCTCCTGCCAGAAGTGACTCATAAACTTGCGATCTCTGATACTGACTATACTCTTGGGTAGCCCGTGCAACCTAAATACCTCTCTAAAAAACAGATCTGCGATCTGTGCTGCTGTGAATGTGGCTAAAATTGCAAAGAAATGTGCAAATTTCGTCAACCTATCAACCACGACGAAGATACAATCCCTGCCTTGGGCCTTGAGCAAGCCCGTGATAAAATCCAGAAATGCATTCCCATTTCTGATTAGGAATGGGTAGGGGCTGCAATAAACTAGCTGGGTAAGAATGTTCCTGTTTGTTTTGCTGGTAAGTGGGGCACTCTCTGACATATTGCAATACATCTGATTTGAGTCCTTTCCATGTGAACCTCTCCCAGATTTGCCTGTATGTCTTAAAATATCCTGGGTAACTAGCTGTAGATACATCATGAAAAGCTCTCATTATCTTCTTCTTCATGCTTGATCTTGGTACCAATAAAATCCTCCCTTTGTAAATGATCAAGTCATTTATAATTGTGTATTTGCTGTCCTGAATGGTACCATCAATGATCCCTGTGGCCCACTTGTCCTTAGCATAATCCGCTGATATCCACTCTCCAATCAGCTGTAATCTCACCTAATGAACACAGGTGAGGTCTTCGTGAGAGTGCATCAGCCACCACATTCTTCTTTCCTTTGACATGAACTATGTCAAAGTCATAGGCTTGCAATTTGCTCACCCACTTCTGCTGTCTATCGTTGAGGTCACGCTGATTCAGGAAATGTCTAAGGCTGTTGTGGTTTGTCTTTACCACGAATTTATTGCATACTAAGTACTGCTTGAATTTAGCCAAGGCATGCATTATGGCTAACATCTCCTTATCATATATGTTGTAACCTCGTTCCACGCCCCGGAGTTTTCTGCTCTCAAAAGGTGCTTGTTCTGCGTCAAAACAACTCCTATGCCCTCTCCTGAGGCATCAAACTCAAGCTCGAAAGGCTTAGTGAAATCTGGAATGGCCAAGATTGGGCAAGAACTCATGATCTGCTTAAACCTATCAAAACACTGCTGTGCCTCGTCTGACCAAGCAAATGCTCCTTTCTTCGTCAAGTCTGTCAGAGGTGTTGCACTCTGTGAAAACCCCTTGACGAATCGGCGGTAGAACCCACATAACCCGAAGAATCCCTTGAGCTGTGAGAGATTTGTGGGTGGTGGCCAATCAACAATTTCCCTGATCTTCTCATGGTCTACTCTAACACCTTCGGCACTGATGATGTGTCCCAAGTAGAGCAGCTCAGTCATGCCAGATTCACACTTCGACTCTTTGGCATATAAAGACTCCCTCTCAAGAATGCTCAGTACCTCCTCAATGTGCTGGAGGTGCTCCTCCCATGTCCTGCTAAAAATCAATATATCATCGAAGAATATGAGGACAAATTTCCTCAACTGCTCTTTGAAGACTCTGTTCATGCAGGACTGGAAAGTGGTAGGTGCATTGGTTAAGCCGAAAGGCATAACCAGAAACTCAAAATGCCCATAGTGGCATCAAAAAGTTGTCTTCTCCACATCCTCCTCTCTCACCCGAATCTGATGGTAACCAGATCTCAAATCGATCTTGGAGAAGTAGCATGCTGCATGTAGCTCATCAATGGGCTCATCTATCCGTGGGATGGACCTGTTCTTAATAGTTTTCTTATTAAGAGCCCTGTAGTCTATGCACATTCTCAATGTGACATCTTTCTTCTTCACCAGTACCACTGCGGATGCGAATGGGCTCTTGCTGGGACGAATGTGCCCCATCTCGAGAAGCTCTTTGATTGTCTTCTCAATCTCATCCTTCAGCCTTTTAGGATGTCTGTAAGGGATGATAATAACTGGCTCAGCCCCCTCTAGCTCAATCACATGCTCAATGCCTCTATCCGGAGGCCTCCCTGGGGGTATGCTATTGAACACCTTGGTGTGCTTAGTAATCAACTTCTGTATATTCGGATGATTACTTTGCTTGGGCTGCTCTGTAGTTGTAGGTATAACAACACACTCAGCGGCCCACTCTACTTGGTCATGCCTGAGCAACCGCTCCATCCTCTTGAGTGATACAATGCTGAGACCCCCATCTGACATTCCCTTGAGCACATGCTTGCATCCATCTACCTCAAATTTCATCAACATGGTCTGCAGATTGAGGTAGAACTCTCCTATTGCATGAAGCCACTTCATGTCGAGGACTACATCCATGTCCCCCATACTGACCACATAATATTCGTCCTGGAACTCGTAATCACTTAATAGTTAAGTTTGGGATTCTCCTCTTGTATGTAATGACAAAGCCATCTGCAACTCTAACCTTGAACCCCTCAAACTCCTCAGTCTTGAGTCCCCTCCATGCCACAAGCCCCTCATCAATGAAGTTATGAGTGGCCTCTGTGTCAAGTAAAGTGGTCACCCTCTGTCCTTCCAAGACTCCCCGAATCTTGAAGGAACCTTCTTGCTGAATAGCAGAAAGATGGGCTGTAGGTATAGCATCATCTTGCACATCTTGCATCTCTTCAAATGCACTCTCTACATCATTATCCTCCCGCTCACTCTGCTGATCTGATTTCTTTGATGTTTTTTCGGTAGAATAGTACACCAGTTGTTTCACTTGCCCCTTCATTGGGCACTTATGATTAGGAACCCACGGCCCTTTGCATTTGAAGCACAACTTCTTCCTCCTATATTCATTCAAGGCATCATCATCAAGGCGAGGAGCTGGTTTCTTCTATGGAATGGTGTCTCGATGATGTGAAGAACTCTTATCCTTCCTTGGAGGAAAGGATTTGGAGACAAACTTGTTTTTAGGTACTGTAAACTCCATACTGCGAACCTTCTTGATTGTCTCCTGTAATGATGGTGGGTCGAATGCCTTAACCCATCCTTGGAGTGGTTCCATTAGTCCCTCAGTGAATAGGACTATGAGTCTCCTCTCTGATATGCTAGGAACCATCACACTGAGTCTTTGGAACTTTGAAATGCAAGCCTCAAGTGACCCATATTGTTTCAGTTGTGCTAACTCTTTGAACTGCAGTTCTGGGTCCTTGGTATCAAATCTCTCGATGAGTCAGTTTGTGAACTCATTGTATGTGGTGATGAGATTGTGGCCCAAAGTGACCAACCCATGATACCACCACTCATGAGCTAACCCATCAAGGTGTATGGTGGCGAAGTTTAGAGCCTCGTCCTTCGGCATAGGTTTGAGTGTCAAATAATTATCCAACTTCTGCACCCATGCTCTGGTTGATATCTTGCCACTCCCATCAAAACGATCCATAGGGACTTTACTCAATGCATGCTAGTAGTCCTGATTAGCTCTATGTGCTCTACCACCCATAGCTCCTCTCTGCCTCCTCTGGTTCTTGAATTGCTCAAATGTCAACATGTCTCTGATATCTGGAGGAAGTGTCATGTATTCTACATGTATCCTAGTATCATCTGCCATGGGAAGTTGTACCCCTGACTCCTGATTAACTGGTGCCTCCTCTTTGCGGGGAAAGGTAGGCTGAAAAGGTCTAGGAACCGATCTTGGGGTAGTTCTAGTACTGCGACCACTACCTTGAAATGCATGCCGGTTGTTGTTAGCATTGGAACCACTGGTCTCACCCTCAGTTTCTGTATGTGGTTGTGTCATGGGGTTACCCTGGTTCATTTTAGCCAACAATTGTGACATCATGCCCAACATAATATCAAACTTCCTTTCTGTTCTCGTGTTTGGACTCTCCGGCTGTTCGGTTCTTTTGTTCCTGTATGCCATGTTACCAGTTATGCTATCACTATCACTAGAAGAGTTTCTGTGCATGCCCAGAATGCTCGAAACTGTTCCACCCTCTGGAATCTCAGGTGGCTGCCACTGCAAAGTATCCCTGGTATAAACTTGTTTCCACTCACTCATGAACTATGATCAACACAGGTTGGCAAGATGCACCAGCTCTGATACCACTGTAATATTCCACCCCTTATGTTTTCTGACATTTAGTTGTCACCTGGTGCGTTTTTGGTTTTTTGCATTCGACATAGCACACATGCATGTACATATTCGAGATGCTTATATTCGATAGAAATGAATTACAATGCAATAAGAAGCAATACCCATATGGAGAAATGACAATGAAAGTGAATATCTCACATACCCATCAATTGATATTGAAGGTACAAGTTTGATTTGATTAGTATAGCAAACTGGGATTTCACAAACTGAAGAGAACTTGATTTATATCAACTGTGATGCAGAAAACATACAGAACAGTAACCCTCTAGATGTTGGCACCTCCAAAGGCAGCCTATAAACTCAAGGAAAATGCTGAAACAGACCTTCAAGAGATCCCACGCCACCAGCTGATCTGGTACGGCCAGGACAGCAATAGATACAACTCCACACACCTCCAAACTGCTTAGTGCTGCTCCACAAATAATGCTATTCAGTTGAAACCACAGAGTGCACAATATAGAGAGAGAAATCGGTATTTTTGAAGCCCACAAAATTGGTTTCAAGCATGCAGCTGTACGGCTTGTTATGGGACAGGTACGGCCTAAAAATGGAGGCAAATGCACATCAAACAGCCATCAAAATCTCTGCTATCACTTGCATTATGCTCTTCAATGCCCTCTAGTAATTATCAAGCCAAATATCGGAAGATATGCCCATGAAAAGTGCTCTGCGACAATGCTGGTTCATTCAATAAAGCTCAATGGTGATCCCTGGATGAAGCCACGCCAATAAACACCCTGGGAGTGTCTTTCAACCCCGCAGATACTCTCATCAATGGAGGCTTCTGTCTCCAATGAAGCTGGTTCGAAACCCTTGCTCAAAGCAAAGCTCAAACTTAAATAATTTTTGCCAAAGTGAATAATACAAAATAAAGTTCTTTTTTCTCTTTATACCCCCAAGGCCGTCTTTTGGGAGTTATTTTATTTTTTATTTTTTAAATTTCCTTTATTCCCTTGGGCGCCCAACTTAAGTGACTTTATGAACTTAAGATATATCATAAAGTTCACATATATTATAAAGTCACTTTTAATAATAATAAACATGCTAAGTTATATATTTAATTTAACTTAACAATGTCGATTATTAAATATTAATTCAAACGGTCTCATCTGGCCTCCATAGTACCGCTGAGATGGCCTATGAAATGTCAGCATGTTTCTTTGACCGTTGCACCGACTTGCTTGGAGTCCCGTGCCCTCGCTATAAATAGTAAGTTTGGCCAAATGGCCCAAACTCACTCGGAAAAGGCCAATTGACAACTCCCCGCCAAAAGGAATCCATCTCATCACTCCAAAATGCTGTCTGAGCTGGGTCGAGCCATGTCACCATGGGTCCCCTAACCACACTCGCTAGTCTATGGGAACCCGCATAGTAGACTAGCTCGAAGAACACATGCTGACTTAGGAAGGGGACATTACACATGTTACATGGCACATAAGGATCATATATACCTTTCTTGAGGTCCGCACCTTGATTCATGCATTTGCGGAGCATTACCAGATGTTTAAGGCCGACCTATTTGTTTCTACACGTTACATTCCTTCATCGGAGTTTGTAACCTTTCTTGGCCGACGCGGAGGATCTCTTGAGCCTGGAGATGATATATATAGATCTCTAGGATGTATTAGGAAGTCAATTAGCATAATTCATAAGATAAGTAGTTAGATTCTTTTCGGATAGGCGCTCCAATGTCATATCTTGCATATCTGTTATAATTGGAATTTAGGCTTGTGAGCCCTAGATTGTAGCCCACATGTTGCTGACATATAAGCATTCTGAATATATGATATATTGAGCATTTGAATTATTCATTGCATTCTATATTTGTGTTGTTTTCTTTGTGTTTACTCTTGCTGCATGGCCTGGACAGTTCATTCTGTGAACCCTCTGACTATGACTGCACCAAGTTTGGGCATCAGTCTAGAGGCAACAACTCACTTTGAGAGGCATTATATTTATTATTCATTTTGTTCACTCCAGTGTTGCACCTTTACTCTAAAGATATAATTTCACTATTTAAGGTTAACTTCTGCCCTTTGTAATCAGGTCTACAGCCTAGGGCTGCTACCTGTATGTGCATAACAGATTTTAGGGATTCCAATAAAGAGTAGGCTAGTGTAGATGTTGAAAATGAACTTGTCTCACTAAAATATAACATCTTCATTCTTCTGATTAAAAAATTATTTTGTCATTTAATAATTTTATGTTAAGTACAATGACTTCATAGCTTGTGTTTTGTGAATACAAAAAGCTATCAAAAACCACTATGGTGGGACTTGTAGTGGAAAGTGTGGTCCTCCTAAGCATTCTTCCATGGCAGATTTGAATCATGCGCTTCTTACCATTACATGGTAGTGCACCTAAGCCTTTGGGCCTTTTGTTGTACTTGTTATATATGCACATTGACAATGAAAGCAATGGAAATTTATTAAAATGTGTGTTTGACTCGTGAATTTTGAATTCAGCTCTAATGTTGTGTAGTAGTGTTCTATAATGAATATGATGAATTTTTATTTATGAATAATTAAAATTTCCTCTATTTTTAAAAATTTCCCTATTTTTTATTTGCCGCCCCTTGTTGTCTCCCGAAAGAGGCCTTCCATCTCCTGTCATGCTGGAAACACGTTCCTGCATTTTCTGCCATCCCTACCTAGGATACGCCATGGAACATAGGTGATAACAGGACTACAAATCATTGATACAAGTTTTTAGCCAAATAAACAGGAGTTTGCATATTCGCTTTATATTTTATCAGTGTGGCCTTGCAGATTTAGATTGAGCTTTTATAGCCCCAGCACAGGATCCAGTTAAATTCCCGTCCCTTCCAAGCTGAAGCAGATTACCATGAACCCTAGCCTCAGGACACTCAAGTTGCATTCCTCTTAACATCATAAAAGCCAGTAGTCCTTTGGCCTTTCTTGAAGTAACTTTATACCATTTCTGCCCAGTAGTCTCATAAAAATAACCCTTGTCATTACTAAGGCTTGCCATGGTTTAAGCAGTGAGAAAAACATAAATAAGAGCAGTGAAAGAAACAGAAATAAGAGCAGAAAAAACAGATAGCTCTTATGGTTTAACGAACAGAAAAAATGTATCTTACCTTGTCCAGAATAGAGATAACCATCTATCTGGATATAGAAACCTCTTGAATGCTAGTGAGGACGATGATTGAGTCCTTGCACTGCATTTTCCCTAATACTATAAGCAGTTATCTCAGTTGTTTCCCTTATTCCAAAGGCATAGAGGGCGATAATACTATAATGATATTTAATATCACCTTCATATGCATATCCGGGATTACTTTTGGCTGCCTTGTTGTAGTTGAGTTTGAAAAAATAGAAACCTGAAGTTGGGGTTAGCCATTTGAGATTCTGTATTAGATCTATTCCTGCTGACCCTGTTATCTGGGGTTTTCAACATAACAAGTTTTCCTTGCCTGAAATGTTATGCTCCAAATTTTTGCCAATGATTTACCTGAGAATTTGCATCAAGCGACATGGTAATTTTATTTTATGCACCATGAAAGCAAAAGAGCTTTAAAATGTGTTCATCAGCTAGTATATTTTTGTCTCTATTATTTCATTGTAAACTTGTTCTGCATTTTAGCTAATAAAAGAACTTGAAATTGGTTGCATACTGGCTCTATATCAGACATTTGATCTTAATTGTTACCTTGTTAAGTTTATGTTATAACTTATGGTCGTGCATTGACAGTTGATTGTTGCCAAATCTGTTGGTTTTCAAACGCAGCAATAAGATGGACAAGGCATTGTCAAATGAACCTGAAGCTATGGTAGTTGAACAAACAAATTCCCAGGGTACCGCTTGGAAGCTTGATTCTCAACATGGAACTTCAAGCATTGCCCCTGCAAAGCCACAATTTGAACCATTGACTGCTTATGAAAGATCCGGCGGGCGCCCCGAGTTTCGGAAAGTGTCCGTTCCACCTCACCGTTTTACACCTCTGAAGAAAATTTGGATGGAAATTTACACTCCTATTTATGAGCAGATGAAGATTGACATTCGGATGAATATTAAGGTACCTTTATTTGCCCATTTTTCTTAAAATTTTTTTGTTCTACTTTACTCATGACTGTCATATAGCATTTCCTTGCATTGATGTTCTTGACTGTGCCATCTCAGGCACGTAGAGTTGAATTGAAGACACGCTCAGACACCCCAGAAATTAGTAACCTCCAGAAATCTGCTGATTTTGTCCATGCATATATGCTTGGTTTTGATGTACCTGATGCCATTGCACTTTTGAGGTTGGATGACCTATATGTAGAATCATTTGAGATTAAGGATGTTAAAACACTCCGAGGAGAGCATCTTTCTCGAGCAATTGGCAGGTTAACTGGGAAAGGTGGAAAGACAAAGTTTGCAATTGAGAATTCAACGAGGACTAGAATTGTGATTGCGGATACAAGAATTCATATATTGGGATCATTCCTGAATATCAAAGTTTCTAGAGATGCTTTGTGCAGCCTAATTTTAGGATCTCCTGCAGGCAAGGTCTACTCAAAATTGAGAGCAGTGAGTGCAAGGATGGCAGAGAAGTTTTAACAGTCCCTGCTATTGTTTTCTTTCCATTTCTTCACCTTTTTAGTTCCTGTCAGTAGGCAGGTTTCTTATGTATCCATTAGAATCTATTATTTTGATGCTTTGAACTAATCAAAATAAAAATTAAACAATTTCTCCCACATGTCTAATATTTTGGCTTTCGATTTTTCGTTTAAAATTATAAATAATCATTTTAACTCTGTTTCAACTGGCTGCCATGTTTTTTTTTCCTATATGTACAGTCTTTGTTTTCCTTGGTAAATTACTGCCTTTGGGGCAGTTCCCTTTTGTATTAATAAACCATATTTAACATAGGAGTTCTTAACAAAATCTCTGAAAAACACAGAGTATCAAACAAAAGCCAGATATTACAAACCCTGGTAATCCCTTCCCAAATACCTGAAAACTTACATACCCTTCCCAAATACCTGAAAACTTACATACTATTTTCTACCTGCTATAACAAACATATATAACCCTATATACACCAAACTGCAGACAAAGCATCATATATCAAACTGCCCTAAGTATCTGAGTCAACCTGATAGTATTCATTGATGAAGTCAGTTATCCAATGAAAGCCTTCAATTCTCCCCAACACCTTTTTGAGGAAGCCTGCTCCCATTGCCGCTCGCCTGCGCCTCCCTTGTTCTCTTTCGGCCCTGGTCACCACATCAAAAGGCTGCCAATCCACCACATTACCACTTCCGTTCACCCCGTGAAAATCCATAGCAAAGGGAATACCAACTCCCGGTTTAGCCGCTGCAAAGACCTCGTCCAAGCCACCTGTGTATTCCTTACAGACGAAAGTATCCACCAATGCTTGAATTTCCTCCCTACTTTCTCCTATGTTCAACAGAGAGCCAACAAACATAGCTGCCACATCGTAGTTAACACGATAACGGTTAGCAAATTGCATATACTCCTCTTGCAGAACGCATTCAATCGCAAACCTCACAATGCCACTCTGGGTTTTGAAAATCTTTTGCATCCTCTGATCCATAATCTCCCCCAGAAATGCCATTTGTCTTTTGTCTCCTTTCAGCAAGATTGGAGTATCCATTTACTCTGTGAAACTGCCTCCAAATATGATCTTTGATTCGGTGAATTCCTCATTAATATGACACAAACTGTGTTTTATTGTGCCTGTCAACTCCGCCAGCCTCCTCATCATGGCAAGTAAAACTATCCTCTTCCCACGCTTGGCCTTCGATACTTGTGTCCTAATGATGCGTCCGGATCTAGAAATTTCCTCCGCCTCATTGGGAAATTATTGGAGAAACATTTCCCACTTCAAATTGTCCTCCTCATCGATGGCTTCATTTGCCATCCTATTCGCCTCATGATTTATTTCTCTATAGATATGGTTTATAGTATACTCGTCAAATTTCTTCAAGATATCTTTAATCTCTTCTAAAAATATCCTTAGGTTCCAATTAGGAATGCCCCCCTTCCTTATAGCATTAACAACAATCTGCGAATCTCCTTCTATTTCCACTCTACTAATGCCCATTTTTCGGCACAGTTGCAAACCTAGTCCTAATGCTTGAAAGTCAGCAGCATTGTTCGACCTTGGTTTCAATCTCCTTAACGCCTTGCCCACCAAATCTCCTTTGAAATCCCTGACCACACAACCAGCTCCTGATTCTCCCGGTTTGCCTCTTGAGGCCCCATCAAAGTTTAATTTAAACCACCCTTCACCCGGCGGTTCCCATTTGGCTTGCAATCTTTTCTCCTTGGAATCAACTCCACAAACCCCATTAACGGGGGCTATATGTACAGTCTTATTGTAACCAATTTTTTAAATTCTCTATTTTAATTTTTTTAAAATACTCCAATGTTCGTAATATCTTATCAGCCATTTATTCTTGTCACATTCATAATTTATTTAATATCTTATCAATCATAATTTATTCAGTCATTCATAATTTATTGTCAGTTATTCATAATTTCCCTGCAGAGTCAGATTTTTAATTCTTGTCAATTAAAATTGATTTGGATTTGAAGGTTTCTCGAATCTTCCAGACGTAATCCACTGTTTCGAGAAAATTTATCTCCATCTCATCATCATTTGTGATGAGGCACTTACATAAGCTTATGAAGACGGTTAGCCAAGTCAGAAAGAGTAATGTTGCTGCAATCTAATAAATTTGGCAAGCTTTGCAGTAATACAACATGAAAATGGAAGTGGCAGATAGCCATTCTGTCGGCTTGCAGACTGTCTTCATCTGTAGATGCAGTCGTAACCCACAGCATGGTAGGAATATATCTTTCCTACCAGTTCTGCCAGCGGTGTGGTAGGAATATTATCTGTCAGAAATAGAACTTGTAATTTCTGTTGCAGGCGCAGTGAAAAACAAGGAAAAGATCCGATTAATCAGCAATCTAGTCCATAGGGGAGAGGGGCCAGTAGCTGCCCACCCTAACTTTGCGCACGTCAAGCTCATAGCTAGACATATTGGATTTCGACGATTGTTTTTGGGTTTCTCCGTATGCGACCGAAGAGCTTAAAGCTATTCTTTCAGCTTCTGGGCACTTATAAATTTCACTGTGCGATGTGTTATGTGCACATGGGTCGAAAAAGTGTCATTTCAACATGTCGCCCCATACATGCGCAAAAATGTACCAGTAACTGCTCGCCATCACATTTGTGCACTTGTCTTAATTTAATTGGTTGATTTATTGGAGTTGTGAACATGTATTGGTGCATTTGTGAACATGTATTGAAGTTGTGAACATGTATTGGTGCATTTGTGTTAATTTATTAGGTTGGTATTTTACATGTATTGGTTCTTTTTAAAATTTTAATTGGGCGGTCAAGTGCACAAAAACATAGCGGTTATCGGGGCGTGGGCAGCAACTGGCCCCTCTTCCCTAGTATCCCCAAATTCTTCCTTTGCAGAGTAGGGTATATTTTGAAGACTATTATTTTGTTGATTGGTTGGTTTTTCTTAAAAATGAAAAAAGATAGATTGGAGTTAGATATATGAAAACCTATTTTCCAAGTTATCTTTATAAAATATACAATTTTTTCGGTGTTAACAATAACTTCTCCTTGTGTGTTGTTTTATGTGCCTCTTGTAGAATCAACAGCATAGTACTTAATTTTACCCCTTTTTGGGTCTTTGCAAACCCATCATTAGGGAGAAGAAAAAAATCTGTACTTTCCATGTATCCGGTCTGCCTGCAAGACTCTTCATCAAGGATTTGAAATATATATATATATATATTTCAACCAAAATATGCATGGTAAAATAATAAATTCTATGTTCTCTAAAATAGATATAATTCAATTTATAAAATCTTGGATGGTGCAGGAAGCTAAGGGCCCAACATCTCTTCCCATAATTCTGCATCTGTAATTTATACTAACTGTGTGGCTTAGAAATACAATATATAGAATTGTGTGTTTGTAGTATTTCATTTTATATTCTTGTGATTTTAAGGGGGTTCTGAATCTAGGAAAAAAAATGCCCTTGATTTGAGTACAAAGGGTGCACTCTGAAATGTTGTTTGAGGTGATGTGTTCTGTAATGTTAAACTGCAATATATAAATGTGTTGGGTCTAGTAGAAATTTATATCAGGGAAAAGTTGGAGCTCTTTCTATGGTAAGAGGATAGGGTTGTATCATTGTTTGATAAACGAGTACTTAGGGAAGTTCAAGTATAAAAGCCAGACATATATTGCAGGTTACCAGTCTTTTGAAGGATTTATATGATAATTTAAGACATTTGCAAGTAGTTGTCAGGTTTAGACCCTGATTGGGTTAATAAGCTGAGGACTGTGTCGGGTTATAACCAAGCATCAGAACAATATGTTTGAGAGATTACTAGATGCACCCAACTAAAGGTCAAAAAGATAGATCTGGGAAATCACTAGAAAGAAATTCTCGTCAAGTAGAGAATAATTATGTTCTGTGATAATGACCACAAATTTCTTGCCTTGATCAAACAAATAGTTGGTTTTATTGGTATAGTTAGAATCACTGTCAGTTCCTTTTTGAAACAAACCTCTGCAGATGTCCGTAATTTCATTGGAGCACTGTGTTCAAACTGAAAACTATGAACACTTATCAGAGTTCCTGAATCTGATTAATAATTTAGTTATCTTGCTATTGTATATGTTAAATATAAAGGCAACATGGGGCCATATGTCTGAGCTAGTTTGAGAAACACAATCCAATATAAAAGTATCTTATTTTGTCTCCGGTTCATAATCAAGATTACCACACATCAAAATTTCTCTATTTATTCATCAGACACAGGAATGAAGAAATTAGAACACACTTCACCCTTTAAGGTCTGCCCCCAATCTGGCAGTTACTGTTAAACAGTTGGCAGCCATCCCTTTCTTCGTATTGTTATCTTACACAGGCTCTGAGGATCTCTATACAATCCTTTCTGCTCGTTACGCTGTAATAAACTTGAGTCCAGAAGATAAGCAACAATCAATTGGTAGGAAGAGGAATTCAAATGACACAATGAGTTCCTTACTGCAAATGAATAATCAGTGCCCAATGTCATCAGAGAGGAGATGCTCTGAATATGAAATACACATATGGAACGAAAGAAAGAAGAGAATGACTTATATGCTTAATACTCTACTCTCGCTTTTACCACATCCCCATAGAAATGTAGTGCTCAGTTCCAATCGTTGACAGTAACAATAATGGTGTATCATACAGATTAGAGTTACCTATATCTCCATAGAAATGTAGTACTCAGTCCCAATGGTTGACAGTAACAATAATGTCCTTATAAGGTGTTGCAAAGGATTGACAATGTATCATACAGATTAGAGTTACCTATATCAACAAAAATACATCTAGTCTTCCTTGTTTCATGTTCATGCCTGAAGAAGGTTATTGGACAAAGAGTTGCAACACAGATTGAGTTGCCAAAGCTTGATAAGGAGGGTAGAATAATTTTGGAACTTGAGGGATTTCTTCAAACATGCACTAAGAGGCAATGGATGAGGGTGATCATAGAGTATTTGATCAAATGAAAGAATTCTCCAGTTAAAGATGTTATATGGGAAATGAGGACTTTGTGCAAAAGCATCCATAGCTGATCAACGTTGAGGGCAATGCTTCTCTAAAGAAGGGAACATGCTATGCCCTTAATCCTATAGTGTGCATAGGGATATAAGTAGTCAACTTGTGGCTACCATAACTCTTAAGTTATATGATCATTTTTTATTAAGGGTAAAAGAGGGGTTTTTGAAAGGGCCTCAACCCTTTTACATCACAAAAACCAAAAAAGGAGCAAAAGGGCTTTGCATCAACAAAGATACAGCAAAACATCAAAAGCTACAACAAACCAACAAGAAGAATAGTAAAACAACATATTACATCGCTAGTATAAACCATAACATAGAGAAGCAACAAAAGGACCAAACAGACTAGAGACTATTCAAGGTGATTGTGGCCTCCCACTCTTCTATGAGGCATGTAGATGGTAACTAATATCCTTGGTGCTCACCATGATCGTCTACTTTTTTCCTCCCCTAATACGAGCTAAAGGACCCTCTGAAGACTGTTGCCCATGGAAATTCTTGACTCTTTCTCTGAGGGCTTTTATGTTTTTCAGGGAGTTTGTTATTGTGGCCTTGTTGAAGTTAATTATTTTCTACACATTACCTTAATCTGCTCAATGTCCTCCAACTTTTCCAATCTCTCCTCGCTAAGGGTCAACTGTTCCTTCTTGTGAAGGAGCTCCTCTCTATTGTTCCATTTTCACAGAGCGTGCTTTGAGTCCTATTCCTATTAAGCTCAATGAAGAACCACTTTAAAATTTTGTGGTGGTTGTCCGATTCCTTATGAAGATCATTAGTTTTGTCTGCTAGTGTGTCGATAATAGAGGCAACATTGTGAAGAGTTGAAGATGGGCAATGGGTAGCGTTTGTCCAATCAGAGCATCTCGAGCATAAGCCTTCAACCTCTAGAATTTTGTTTTCCACATTAATATCCTCTTGTTCAAACATCTTCCTCTTCCCTTTTGCCTGGTTATGGCAACATCTAGCCCCCTGCCGTAGCTGGTTTCCTCCTGGGGGTTGTCCCTAGCCTTCTTCGGGCTATGGATTGGAGAATCATCCCCTCCATCCTCAAAATCATCCTCACCATAATCAGGGTTGAAAGAAATAGAGGAGCTTTTAGAAGAGAGGGTCACACAGTCAGGGGAGGGCTTAAAGGGGGTGGGGGAAGGTGATAAGACCTTTCTTTTTGGGGTTTTACAGGGGGTGCTCTTCCAAAATGGGTAGTCACTAAGGGCTTGGGTTTTAGATTCAGAGCATGTTTGAAAAGCAATGAAATCAAAGATTGATGCAAATGAGGACTTCTCCCAATCTTTTTAATCTCCATAATAGAGTATTCTAATGAGGAAAAAAGGAAAAAAGGGAAGCTAACATTCCTTTTATGCTAGAAATGACTCACAAGGGTAAAGTGGTAGGTATAGATAGCATTGTACTTGCCTTCTAATCTAATGTAGCACATGATTTGGAGGGCTACCTCGGGCTAGGGCTTAGGAAGGGAAACCCTGGGGTACTTGGACTAGGCTCTATTCACAATTTCATCTTCCCTAAGAAAGCTCTTGATAGCCTCCTCCCTTTTGCATCTATCTATGAACATTTTCCTCTCATCAGTTGATAAACTGGTGACTATAAGCACCAAAATCACACACAGCCTCCACGAGGACCTCGATGATGATTCACAATCCTTGTCACGTAAGCGTGAAATAATGTTCTCTGAGCAGAGGTTCTCTTGGTAACATGTGGTTTCTTCTTCCTTGTGTTGTTTCATCCATTTCTTCGCTTTCGACACTTGTCGATTTGCGTTTCTTGTGCTTGCGATTTCGTCCCTAAGCCTTGTATTTGTCCATTTGTTGTGTTTTCCCCTTTTCCCAATGTTTTTCATCCACTCCGACTCCTAGGATTCCTCTAAAGGACTTCCCAAGCCATCTCCAACTTAGAGTTCTCAGTTTCAGTCAACTAGTATAAATCTTCCCCCCATTATTTCCAGATCTCCCTCGGGAGATCCTACATTTGCAAGTGGAGATTTGGTTTTTGACCCTTGTTTGACTTGTTTCTGGAGGTAGATCCCTTTCTTTTCTCCTCTTTCATCTCCCATCCTGAGCTTTCACCTAGGACCCGTCCTCTGAGGGTCGCCCCCAGGCGACCTTGATTGGTGAAAAGGGCGACCAGGTGGTGACCTTGCCGTCTTTCCTAGCCGCAAATTAAATTGAGTTTTTGACCAAAAATAACTTCGTTTTCACCCATTTTTTCTTCTTGTTTGCATGGAATTTTGTCCCAAAGATGGAGTTAATTATTTCATGCACCCACCCATGCAAATTTAGCTTATTTTTATCTTTAGGTATCAACCCATGCATTCCTTTTCTCCATTTCTTCTTGAGTGATAAGTTATAATTGGTTAGATCACTTCAATTTTAGCCCATATCACTCTTGTGTTTTCTAAGTTAACTCTTCAATCAAAGGGAGTTAACTCTTCTTCCTTTTCACCTCTCATCCCTTCTTCAAACCTATAAATACCGCCCTCCCTCAAGCAAAAAGGGAGGCAATTTCATTTGTGCACATAGTTCATGCAAGTTATTGCTCTCCAGTCAAACATCCATATGCTCACACAAGACATCCGAACCTTTTGCTTTTATTTGTTGTCTCATCTAGCTTTGCTAAAAGCTCATTTAATGTTGATACACTATTCACATCACAAGCCACAGTGCTCATCAAGCTCATTTCAAAGCTTCAGAAGCTTTTTTTGCATCGTTTTTCTTATTGTTGCCAAGAGGATCACTCTGCTGTTGCAAGAGGATTAAAGGTTGCCATACAAGGATTTCTGAGGGTAGTAGAGGCTCACGCATCTCTTTATTCCAGGTTCCTTCATGCTTTTATTTCATAGTAATTAGATAATCAAACTTGGCTCTTGGGAATAGTAAATGCATGTTGCTTTTTCGTTGATAGTCTAAGTAGATTTGCATTGTTAAAGTAGTTTGCTTTCAAAAGTTCATAGATTAGATTCATTTAAAAGCAATTTCCCTTTCCTAGAGTAAATTGTTTCACTTATTCAGAAAATCAAATCAAAAACATAGATTCAATTGCATTAGATAATCTCATACTAGTTTGCATACATTCTCTAATTCCTAGAATAGAAAAAAAACACTTTCATTTCTATAAATAGAAAAAAAGCATAGAAAAACTGTTTTGCACTCATATAGGCTTGCATGCATACAAAAACTAAAAAGAACAAAAACATTAGCAGTGTAGAAAGTTTACAAACCCTTGATTTCATCACAAGGTCAACACAAAGTCCAACAAAGTCAAACCTTAGGTCACACAAACCCTACGTCAAAACCCTAGATCAAGTCAAGGTTAGCTTTAACCATCTCTCTCTTATTTAGGTTTACGAATGTGCCCTGGATTTAGAGGTGAGTGGGTGAAGGCAATCTTCGACGAGATAGAGGAGATCCACCCTAGACAATAGCAAGACCAATTGATAATTCAACAACAAGAAAGGTTAAGAGAACTTCAAATACAATAAGCAATCATTCAATAGTATGAGCAACAACACCAACTTGAAAGGAACATCAATGAAAACAACAGTCAACCCACACAACGTTGGAACCTTAGAAACCCAAATAGAAGAATGGTGACTAGTGACCCTTCGAGTCATATAGTTATTTTTACAACGGTCACAGAACACCACATCCAAACAAATACACAACAAAGGCCCCAGGACTGGTCAACCACTCGTCGCGAAGTCCAGCTCTCAAACGAGCCAGACCGCCCCCATGTCTCGCCTCCTCTCGACTGGCTACTTCCATGAGAGCGAGAGTGACGTGGAGGTTCGTCCCATGGCAAGGAGAGGGTACGTGTGTGCGCCAAAGCTGACTCAACCGCCCCAAGCCACTGAGTCATGTTTTTGAGTGTACATATCTTGGTGAATATGACGTGAAATTATAAATCCTACTAGGACGAGTAGTTTTGCATTTCAAAGATTGCTCAGATTCCATTTAAACATCATCATTGTCACTCTTTGGCATTTCAATTTCAAAGGTTTCAATCATTATCACTTTTTTCTTCGTAACGATCTTCGCCGTTTCCGCCTTTGTCACCTTCGTCTTCGCTCGTTCCATTTATTCTGTGGTGTTTGGCATCTCCGAATATGACTGAACCAGACTTAAACTTAGGGAATATTCCCTCTAGCGAACCAAAAACTTCCTCTTTCGAAAGGTATGTGCCACCTGACCCAAATGCATTGGTTTCAAACTGTTATGACTATGAAGACTCTGACTATGAACAAGACCAAAGAGAACCCAAACGTTCTCTGTCTTTCAACAATCCTGCATGGGAGCTTAACCTTGCCATACCAAACACACCTCACAAAGCGAAAATAATACAGATGAGATCGGAAGTCCACCGCATGGACCAACCATCCACAAGCACCTCAAGTACTCATCTTGATGATGAAGTAAGAAGGCAAGAATGGAACTTACAAGAAGCAAAAGATGCTCAAGAAGCCTTTAAAGTTGCTCTACGAGAAGAGCAAGGAGAAAATGCTAGACGAGAAGAAACATAGAATCATGACAACATTTGTAATGAAAACCCTAGAAATGAAGAAGTGCCTAGAGGTCCCACACCTACAGACCTCATCACATGACTAGTACAAAGAATTAGAACTCTGGAGGCAGAACAACCCGTCCTAGAAAGAAGACAAAAATTGCATGAACATATCAGAATTGAACAAGACAGGGGGCATCTCAGAATCCCCCTTACCTCAACTACTACTCACGAAATGGGAGTAATGACACATTCCCAAATGAGAACCGTCCTATTCAAAACAATCATGCAATGCAAGGAAACCAAGCGAGTCAAACAATAGCATTGGGTTATCAAAGCCCACCCATGGGGCTAATGTTGTCAACTCCACAATCATAGAGTGCCTGTTTAGGCACATACTTGGAGTACTTAAAGGAGCCACTCGACATGATCATAAGAAGCGTTTCGTTACCTCGACCATTACCAGATCTCTTGAAGTTCAAAGGAGAAGGAGATCCCAATTCGCACATTAAAGCTTACACAACCAGAATAAGTGAACTCCTCCCTTGGGATGGGGTTGTCGCTAAAATCTTCGTGAAGACGTTAGAAGGAATAGCCCTGGATTGATATTATCGCTTGCTAGAGGCCTCAATACACTCATTCAGGCAATTAATTGGAGAGTTTGTCATGGCTTTTGACATGAACAAACTCATGAAGATAGGGATCCGAGAATTCTTAACTATAAATCAAGAACCAAACGAATCAGTAGCCCATTTTGTCACTTGATGGTGACAAGTTCTCTATTCTTCGACAAGTGCTCCAAACATGGATTATCACGAGTTGTGTGATCTTTTCTTGCATGCCTTGAATAGGGATATGAGAGAAGAAGTCCAAAAGTTACCTTACAAATCCTATGAAGAAGCCTTGGAAAGTGCTTTAAGGATTGACCAAGCAGCCATTGATAGTGGTCGAAGAACTTATGACACTAACGAAAAAATTAAAATCTCGAAAGGGACTGAGAAGAATAGCTCAAACATCTCAACAGATAAGGACATCAATGCCATAAGGAGTACACCCAATAATGATAAATGGCGTAAAAAAGGAAATCAAGGACCAAGTCGTTTCTCCTACGATCTTGACACATATTGTTGTTTTCATGGAATGAAAGGTCATGACACAAAAACCTGCTATGGGTACAACAAAGCTATCTCAAAGATTACCCCAGAGCAACAACAAAAGTTCCTCTCTTATAATCCCAAATAAATGAGAAGGAACCTCAGAACAGAAAATGAAGTGTCGATCAGAGAAATTCTAATCATGTGGAACTAAACCAATAAGTGTTTGTGATCCAAGAAGAGGAGCAAACTGACCAAATGGAAAATATCTTCTTGCAAGTGATAAACATGTTGAAAGCCTCCCCTTTGCACTAAAAAACATTCTTAAAAGTATTAGAAGTGGGATGCTTGACACAAGAAGAACCAATGCCTCTCACGTTCGACATTTCAAGACTCCTAAAGGATGAGGGAAATAAGAAAAAAGATTCATCGTTATACATACAGGTTCAAGTCGAAGAGGTCACCATAAAAAGAGTGGTAGTAGATGAAGGATCAACAGTTAACCTCTTGCCAATTTCTTTCCTACGAAGGATGGGATACAGTAAAATGGGCATAAAACAAATTGCCACCTTAAGGATATATGACAGTTAAGACATTCAAACAATTGGGAAGATTAGCCTACCACTCACCTTAATGTCTAAAACAATTCCCATAGATTTCTATGTTATTAACAAAAAAACCAATTACAATATGATCCTTGGAAGACCTTGGATTCATGCCATGAAGGCCATAGCCTCCACATTGTTTCAAGAAATTCATTTCCATCACTTGGGAAAAACACACATCGTTAAGGCAGATCCTGACCCTTTCAATATTTATAGGAAGGAACATGAAGAAAAGGATAAAAAGTTAAACATGCAGGAGAAAACAAAGGAAGAGACTCAAAACCTTTAGCCAAATGCAAATACTCTCAACATATCATATCAAAACATGGATCACCTCAGAGAATTCCCCTTTGATCCCCACACCACCAAGTCTCATGCTCCATTTGGCCTGGCAGCCATCCCGTGCATGGACGAGTATGACATCAAGAATCTCCTAATTGGGACAATAGAAATCATCGAAGAAAGGGAAGAAAAAGAGGAAAAATGAAAGTTGATTTACGAATTCGGAGAAACATCCCAATCACAAAACATTCAAGACTTATGGACTCTCCACTTTGACGGAGCCTGCTATAAAACAGGGGCAAGAACGAGGATAATCCTCACCTCCCCAGAAGGGAAAGTTCTCCCTTTCGCATTTAGATTGGATTTCTTCTGCACAAATAACATTGCTGAATACGAAGCCCTATCGCTGGGAGTCATGCTAGCCATGTGGATGAGAATCAAGGTCTCTGCTTTTGGAGACTCCTAGCTTGTGATCAACCAAGTCGCAAAAAATTATGAAACAAAATTAGAACGACTACGACCATACAAAGAAACTATTAGAAAGTTGGTTCAATTCTTTGACTTCTTTTTTATAAGAGCCATACCCAGGGAAGAGAGCCAAGTCGTGGATTCAATGGCCACTTCAGTTGCCCTATTTTCGCCTCATGCTCAACTCCAAAATTCAGAGTTCATTGTGTCAATTCGTGGAGAACCACTATTGGAAAGTGATGAGTTACCAAGAATTTTAGACTACGCTGTGAATCAAATAGAGAAACCAACCTGAGATTATGCTGAGAATGATGAAGCCATCCTAGAGTATCTGCATACTTATGATGGGCTTCCAAGGGTGTACCACAAGAAAGGATACATGCTCCTTCCTCATCCAGAATTTGGGAAGTGAAAAAGAAATCCTCTAGATTGAAAGAAATTCAGATTTACCACCTACACCTCAGAAATTTGAAGAGGGACATCCGTCACTAACCGGAGACACCATTGATGTCAATGTAGGAACCCCTGAGAAACCAAGAATGCTGAAGTTGGGAGGAGAATTAGATGATGAGGAATTGGGAGAATATACTGAGTTTCTTATTGAATATTCTAATGTCTTTGCTTGGGCATATTTAGACATGCCCAAACTAGATCAAAATATTGTGGTACACAATTTAGTAACGAAGCCTGACGCGAAACCCATAAAGTGAAAGTTGAGGCCCATAAAGCCTTTAAAGTAGTTGAAATGGTAAAAGAAGAACTGCAGAAGCTGCTGAATGTGGGTTTTATCAAACCAGTAGACTATTCGAGTTGGGTGTCAAACATTGTTCCAGTTTTAAAGAAGAATGGAAAAATACAGATATGTCTCAATTTTAGGGATATCAACCAAACTTGTCCAAAAGATGACTTCCCCTTACCATCCATTGATCAAATTGTCAATTCAACTGCGGGGTATAAGTACTCTCCCTTATGGATGGGTTCTCATGATACAACCAAATCAAAATCTCGGAAGCAGATCAGAACAAGACGACATTCACAACCCCTTGGGGAACCTTCTGCTATGCAGTCATGCCATTCAGATTGAAAAATGCAGGGGCTACTTATCAAAGAGCAATGACACACATCTTCCATGACTACATTCACAAAATAGTGGAAACATATGTTGACAATCTTTTGGCTAACTCTGAGCAAAGATCGACACATGTGGAAGATCTTCGCAAGATCTTCAATAGGCTTTGGGAGTACAAAGTAAGACTAAATCCTGAGAAATGTGTTTTCGGGGTCACGACAAGTAAATTGTTGGGTTTCATTGTTTCACAAAGAGGAATTGATGTAGATCCAGCCAAGGTTAAAGCAATTTTAAATGCAACCCCACCAACAAGAGAGATGGCGGTAGGACTTTCTTGGGACAATTAGGCACAATCAGGCGTTTTATACCGGATATGACTTTCAAGATTCACCCAATCAATCAATTATTGAAGAAACAAGTAGGCATAACTTGGATAGTGGATTGTCAAAATGCATTTGAACAAGTAAAGAAATTCCTGTTGACTCCACCTATGTTAATGCCACCAAGACATGATAAACCTTTCAACTTGTATTTCAGAGCTACCAATATTTCTATAGCCTGCATGTTGGCTCAAGAGGATGATGATGGAAGGGAAAGAGCAATATACTTCATAAGTCGAACCTTGTTAAAATATGAGAACTATACTCAGGCTGAAAAAGAGTGTTTGGCCATAGTTTTTGCAACCCAGAGATTACGACATTACATGCTAAATCAAGAAACTAGAGTCATGATACGATCTGAACAGTTGAAAACATTGTTAAACCAACCAATGTTGTCGAGAAGGGCTGGTCGATTTGTGACATTGTTAAGTGAGTTTGAATTAACTTACGTCAATCAAAAATTGATCAAAGGACAAGTAATAGTAGATTGGCTAGAAGATAATTCGACTCCTCAAGAGGAGCCCATTAACGAAGATTTCCTCGACGAAGAAATTTACGCGATTGATCTTGAGAAATATGCTGCTTCATATTGGTATAGAGATATTGTAAACTATCTGGCAAACAAGACTTATCCAGAGAACATGACTCCATTAGGGAAAAGGCGTTTACGCATCCTAACTGCAAGATATGTTTTGATCAATGATGTCCTATATCGGTGAGCCTTGGATGGCATGTTGCTTCAATGTGTTGATAAAGAAGAGGCACATAAAATCTTGGAAGAATGCCATAGTGGAATCTATGGAGGACATTTTGGTGGTCATGCTACAGCAAGAAAGATACATTGATAAGAATATTTTTGGCCATGTTTAGAAGGAGATGCAATCAAATTTGTAAAAAGATGCCCAAAATGTCAAGCTTACGCACATGTTCATCACACATCGACAAGAGATTTACAACCCATAGTTACTCCTTGGCCCTTCTCTATCTGGGGCTTGGATGATGGGGAGCGCACAATGGAAACAGCAGATCGGGCCCTAATTACCTCACAATCGGCAAGACTTTACATATGAGCCGCCGATACATCACCATCAGCCAGACAACCGCCGGTCGGAACGACTTACTAAAGTCTCTCTGTCGGTCCACCTTACACCGATGACTCCACTTCGCTCTACCTTTCGGTGAGGCCCACCTCGTTGGCGAGCACTTATAGGCCCTAGCTGATGCGCTGATGAAACATCCTCGCCAAGACTTTCACTATCGGTCGGACTTCCTCCAAAGTTGCCGATGGACCGATCACTCCGATGTCACCTCTGACCTCTGCTCGTCGATGTGACAATTGCTATCGGCCACCTTAGGGTTTACTACACCGATACACCGATACGCTGATTCACCGTCACACAATCTACCTTCTCCGAACCCTAGCACATGGAGATGCTAGGTCAACCTACTATGTGAAACACACTATCTGGATCCTCTGCACCACCGAACAATGGAACAAAACAGAAAATGAAAGCAAATATTTATACAACGAAGTCATTCCACTGATTTCGACAGAAATCTCACTAGTGGAATGCTTCATGATGACATACAACAACAAAATGGAAAGCACAAAGAGAAAGAAAATCTACAGCTATACAAATTGTAGTTACAGGAAACAGAAATTGAATTGACAGAATAGAATGATTCTATTTCTCCTTAGCACAATCACAATTACATTCGATCACACCCTTTCTTTGATCTGATTACAATGATCATTTGGTTCATTCCTTTGGGTATTTATCAACTCGCCCTGAGGAATACCAAACCGACTCCAAGTGACTGGGAGACAACCATCTAAAATAGCCTCCAACTGCCCTACTGCCCTATTTTGGCATTATGCGGTTACAATTTGACAAAAGTGTCCTAAGTCACTTGGGACTTACAAAATGAACCTAGATACAAACTGAAATGAAAATGCATTGGTCAAATAGACCTCATTACAAAATAAAACATGATTTTCTAGGTGCTCCTACACCATACTCCCCGGGTGAAAGTTGTCTCAAGTCCTCTTAGAGACTAACTGCTGCAAATCACCACCCCGCTTTTTGATGTCTTCTTCCAGCATCCATGTGGCTTCTGATTATGGAAGTCCATGCCATTTGACTAAGTGCTCAAAACAGGTCTAATTTCTTGTCTTCTTGGCTGTCCTTCTATCCAAGATACACTCCATCTTCTGTGGTTCCTTAGGTGGTAAGTGCTGTACCCACTCTACATTGTCTTGGACAGAATCTACTGTACCTCCGCTTGCATCAGGACTCCTATATAATGTTAGATCAACCACATTGAATATAGGTGAAATAGCAATATTATCAGGAAGGTCAATTTTGTAAGCATTAGGACCATATTTTTCCAGAATCTGACAAGGTCCAATTTTCCGCATCATCAACTTGCTATGTTTTCCTGTGGGTAGTCTGTTCTTGTTGAGATGAACCATGACCATATCTCCTATTTGGTACTGCACATCCCTTCTTTGATCCACTCTAGCCTTGATCTTCTGACTATTCTTGTGTAGAGTATCTCTGACTTGTTGATGAATCTCCTTCATAGCCTCTGCAAATGTATCAGCATGTCCACTCCTTTTGTCCAACCCTTGAACATTTGGCAATTCAAAAATTCCTCTAGGATGACTACCATAAACAACTTCAAAAGGACTTAGACATGTACTTCTATTTGTAGAATCATTATAGGCATATTCTGCTTGTGGGAGTACCACATCCCAACACTGCCATGTTCTCTTGTCAAACATCTCAGCAGATTGCCTAATGACCTATTGATAACCTCAGTTTGGCCATCAGTCTGAGGATGATAGGCTGAACTAAAAGACAAATTTGTACCCAATCTTTTCCACAAGGTTCTCCAAAAATGTCCCACAAATTTGCTGTCTCTGTCAGATACAATACTCAAAGGCAATCCATGAATCCTGACAATTTCTTTAAAGAACAAACCTGCAATGTAACTAGCATCATTGGTGGTTTTACAAGGAATAAAGTGTGCCAGTTTGCTGAATCTATCTACCACAACAAACACACTATCATAACTTGTCCTTGTCTTTGGTAATCCCATCACAAAATCCATACTCAAACTTTCCCAAGGTCTGTTTGGTATGGGCAAAGGTTGGTACAGTCCTGCATTGGTTGAGATTCCCTTTGCTCTCTGGAAAATCATACAACTCTCAACAAACCTTCTGATATCAGATTGCATCCTTGGCCAAAAGTAAAACCTTCTTACAAGATCTAAGGTCTTATTGAGCCCAAAATGTCCTCCTAAACCACCACTATGTTTTTCCTTCACAATATTATCCCTCATTGAACACTTAGGAATACATAGTTGACTTCCTTTAAACAAAAGTCCATCCTGCAATGTATAATCTAAAAATTCACTGCGGAAAGCATTGGCAAACTCACTGTATACCTTGTAAATCTCCTTGAAATCTTGGTCCTCTTCATACAATCCTTTGAGTGACTCAACACCCATACTTTGTAGCTGCACTTCTTGCACTGTCAACACCCTTCTGCTTAAAGCATCAGCAACCTTATTGGTTATTCCTTTCTTATGCTTGATGATGAAGGTGTATGCTTGAAGACTTTCCACCCATTTCATGTGTCTATGACTGAGCTTTTCCTGTCCATTCAAAAAACTGAGAGCATGATTGTCAGTGTATACAATAAATTCTTTAGGAAGCAAGTAGTGCCTCCATTTTTTTAGAGCTTGTACCATAGCATACAACTCTAAATCATAAGAGGAGTACTTCCTCTTGGCTTCATTTAATTTTTCACTGAAGAAGGCTACTGGTCTGCCTTCTTGGCTCAACACTGCTCCTATGGCCAACCCACTTGCATCACATTCAATGGAAAAAACCTTATTGAAATCAGGAAGTACTAAGACAAGATACTTGGCAACTTTCTGCTTCAGACTTTCAAAACTCTGATCTGCCTCTTTTGTCCACACAAACTTCATCTTTCCTCCACCCTTGATGGTCTCTAACATAGGTGCACAAATATCACTGTAATTCTTAATGAATTTTCTATAAAATGTGGCCAAACCATGAAAACTTTTGACCTCTCCTGCTGTCCTAGGTGCAGGCCAATTCAAAATAGCTTCTACCTTGGAAGAGTCCATTTTCAAATCACCTAGAGATGACAAAGCCTAGGTAAACCAATTCTTGTTTCATGAAGTCACACTTTTCCAAGTTTATCATTAACTTCTGATCTTGCAGCCTCTTCAAGACTATCTCCAAATGTTCCAAGTGTTCTTCCTTGCTCTTACTGAACACCAAGATATCATCAAGGTAGACTACCACAAATTTTCCTATGAGTTCCTTTTAAACCTCATTCATCAGCCTCATAAAGGTACTAGGGGCATTGGAAAGACCAAACGGCATCACAATCCACTCATACAACCCTTCATTGGTTTTGAAAGCTGTCTTCCACTCATCCCCTTCTCTTATCCTTATTTGATGGTACCCACTCTTCAAGTCTATCTTAGAGAAATAGGTAGCACCTCCCAAAATAGTCCATTAGATCTTCAATTCTAGGAATATGAAACCTGTATCTGATGGTTATCCTATTTATTGCCCTGGAATCAGTACACAGTCTCCATTTACATTCCTTCTTTGGGGCTAAAGCAATAGGTACTACACATGGGCTAAGGCTCTTCCTTATCAACCCTTTGTTTAGGAGTTCTTAAATCTGATTTGCTATCTCTTCATTCTGCTGAGGTGTCATCTTATATGCTGCCTTATTAGGAAGTATTGCTCCTGGTATGAGATCTATCTGATGGCTAATGTCTCTGATTGGGGGTAAGGAATCAGGTATATCCTTTGCAATCACTCCTTTGTAACTCTCAAGCAAATCTCTAACCTCCTTAGGCCCTACTTGTCTCACACTTTTCTTCTTTTCCCCCTTAGGCTTCACAATCAAAGCAAAACCTACTCCATCACCTTCCTTTAATGTGTCCATGAATTCTCTCTCCTACCATCATTACACTAGACCCTACATGCTGTGGATCCTCTTCTACCAATGACTGTATCCCATAAGTCAGACCATCCTTTTGGAATGAGCAAGCATTCTTTTCTCCATCATGATGAGCCTTCCTGTCAAACTACCATGGTCTGCCTAACAAAAGATGGCAAGAATCCATTGGAAGGATGTCACACAAGATTTTATCTCTATACCCTGCAATACTGAATTCTACCCATGCCTGTTCATTGATGAGTATGTGCTGCCTCTTATTCAACCAACTGACTTTATATGGACTGCTATGGGGTATCTTTTCTAACTTCAACTTATTCACTGCTTCCAAAGATATAATGTTATCAGTAGAACCAGAGTCAATAATAACTTTACAAACCTTACCTTGGATCTTGCAGTTGATTCTAAACAAAGCCCTTCTTTGAGATGGTTCAATTTGCACTGGTTCCTTGAGCAGCATCCTTTTGATCATCAGATTCTGTCCCATTTCTAATGCTAGATTTACTTCAGAAGATGTCACACTCCTTGCATCGTCTTGAATCAAAGTAGTTCTCTTCTCACCACCATGAGAAGTTGAGGCTTTCTCTGGACACTTGTATGCTGGGTGCCCTATTTGATTGCAGTTATAACATCTCATATTGGAGAATTTGGATCCTCTACCTGATCCACTTGTCCCACCTCTTCCATTAGGCCTTCTTCCTCGGTAGCCTCCTCTGCTACTAGAGTCTTCAACTTGCTCTTCTTGGCTAGACTCACCACTAGGCCTTTGGTTAGGACTTCTTCCTCCAAAATTGCCTCTGCCTCTAAAATTCCTTCCACCTCTACCTCTATTATTCTGCTCACTCTTTCTCTTTATCTTCTCTTCAGCCCTTAAGGCCAATTGGAAACACTTGTTCACTGTTTCTGGTGCTAAGATGCTGATCTCATCTTGGATGTTCATCCTTAGGCCATTCAAGTACCTGGCCACCTTCTCTGACCCTTCTTCTTTTCTCTTTGATCTGAGACTGAGTTTATGAAACTCTTGTGTGTATGCATTCACATCAAGGTCTCTCTGTCTAAGATTCTGCAACTTCTTATACATCTGCACGTTATAGTCCATAGGTAAGAATTGTGCCTTGATTTTGGTCTTCATCCTTTCCCAGAAGGTTATCATATTCTTCCCCTCCTTGACTCTCTCTCCTTGCTCACAATTCCACCATGCAAGAGCAGATCCCTTCAATCTTGCTTTTGCCAACTTAACCCTCTTATCATCAGGGACTTCTTTGTATTCGAAATGATTGTTCAATGCCTCAATCCAATCAATCACCTCTTCAGCTTCCATACTTCCACTATACATAGGTAACCCATCTATGGTGTCCCTATTGACTGACTTCAATGCATTTACAAATGCCCTCTAGTCTGCTGGTATCTCCTCTATCTTTTTATTGGTTTTCTCAATTTCTGTATCACCTTCATCGCTGTCACTTTCATCTCCCCTATCTTTGGTTTTGGACTGCTTGAACTCTCCCAACTTGGATTCAAGCATCTCCTTGATCAACTTCTTAACAGTGTCCTGCGACGTACTTTTTGGAGGCATCCTCTCTGCCTCTGTCTCACTTTTTTTGTCTGACATAAACATTCACAGACAACACCCAAATGCCAACACTCCTGCAAATCCTCAATTCGACTTGCCGCCCAAATCTTTTCCTGGCTCTGATACCAATATGATGGGGAGCACACAACGGAAATAGCAGATTGGGCCCTAATTACCTCACAATCGGCAAGACTTTACATATGAGCCGCTGATACATCACCATCGGCCAGACAACCGTCGGTCGGAACGACTTACTAAAGTCTCTCCGTCGATCCACCTTATATCGATGACTCCACTTCACTCTACCTTTCGGTGAGACCCACCTCGTCGGCGAGCGCTTATAGGCCCTGGACGATGCGCCGATGAAACAACATCCTCGGCAAGACTTTCACTATTGGTCGAACTTCCTCTAGAGTTGCCGATGGACTGATAACTCCGATGTCACCTCTGACCTCCGCTTGTCGGTGTGACAATTGCTATCGGCTGCCTTAGGGTTTACTAGGCCGATCCGCCATCGCACAATCTACCTTCTCTGAACCCTAGCACATGGAGATGCTAGGTCAACCTACTGTGCGAAACACACTGTTTGGATCCTCTGCACCGCCGAACAATGGAACAAAACAGAAAACGAAAGCAGATATTTATACAACGAAGCCATTCCACTGATTTCGACAGAAATCTCACTAGTGGAATGCTTCACGACAACATATAGCAACAAAATGGAAAGCATAGAGAACGGAAATCTACAGCTATACAAATTGCAGTTACAGGAAACAGAAATCAAATTGATGGAACAAAATGATTCTATTTCTCCTTAGCACAATCACAATTACATTCGATCACACCCTTTCTTTGATCTGATTACAATGATCATTTGGTTCATTCCTCTGGGTATTTATCAACTCACCCTGAGGAATACTAAACCAACTCCAAGCGGCTGGGAGACAATCGTCTAAAACAACCTCCAACTGCCCTACTACCCTATTTTGGCATTATGCGGTTACAATTTGACAAAAGTATCCTAAGTCACTTGGGACTTACAAAATGAACCTAGATACAAACTGAAATGAAAATGCATTGGTCAAATAGACCTTATTACAAAATAAAACATGATTTTCTAGGTGCTCCTGCACCATTGGACCTGGTGGGAAAAATCTCCCCACCATCATCAGATGGACATCTATTTATCATCATGGTGACATAGTATTTTACTAAATGGGTAGAGGCCATGCCTCTCACCATAGTTTCAGGGACAATGATTGCAAAGTTCATACTGAATTAGATCATATGTAGATTCAGGATTCCCCAAGTGATAGTGACAAACAATGTGTCATCATTCAAATATCCACAAGTAACAAAATTATGAGAGATTTCATATCAATCATAATTCTGCTTCGATTTACTATCCTCAAGGGAATGGACAAGAAGAGGCGACAAACAAAACATTAAAGTCAATATTGGTGAAGATTGGGAAGGACTCTAAAAGAGACTGGCATTTGCAACTATATCTAGCTCTTTGGGCTTATAGAATGAGCATAGAAACTCTAATTGGGACCACCCCTTATGCCCAAACTTTTGGGTCAGAAGCAGTCTTGCCGCTGGAAGTAGAGTTGCCTAGTTTGAGAGTGTCGCTACAAGGCCAATTAGACAATGAAGAATATCGAGCTGTAAGATTGGTCGAGTTAGAAATGATGGACTAAAAATGACTAAGAGCTATGCAAAGACATGACTCCTACCTTGCAAGAGTAAAGAATCAATATAATAAGAAAGTCATCCCAAGACCATTTCAAGTGGGAGACTTAGTGCTCAGAATTGACAATCTAATTGACAAAAGAGCTAGTGGAGGACTCAAGTTCAGACCCAACTGGATAGGTCCCTATATGGTTAAAGAAGATATTGCAAACAATGCCTATATCTTATGCACAATGGAGGGAGAGGAATTTGGTGAAACAATCAATGCCTTTCACCTCAAGAAATACTATGTCAGAAAATCATAAAAATCATAAAACATAAAAACACAAAAAAATCAAATATTCCAAAAATTACAGAAATAAAAAAAAATGTCAAAAAGAATTTTGTTTCTTGCATTTCAGTATCATTTTGTTCATCTTGCATTACAGTGAATGACTCACTCTTATATTATTTTCATTTCAGTAAGGAGTCTAAGTTTGCCTAGGTATAGGTGATCCTTTTAAGTTATGAGATTCCCCATTTTCACAATCACCATTCTCCCCCTTCATTCCTAGTGATTCTAATCAAAGCCTAGCTCTTAGCTTTACATTGATCCTAGTCTTAATGAGCCATGATGTTAGGTCTAAGCAAAGTCAGTATTCAAACCTACAGTGTTCAAAGGAAGCTTGCAAGTAGACCTTCCCAATTCTTCCCTATGGACTATGCAAACTTTTGGTGGCACTCAACCCCTCATTTAACCTGGCCAAAAACGTTAGGAGGATCAAAACTCTAAAGGAAGCAATCCAAAATATGAGTGAATAAAAAAATGAGTGATCAAAATAAGAGTGTTGTGATCAAAATAAAAGTGTTGAGAAAGGTGACAATTGAGAGATCAAATTATTGCATATCCAAAAGTTTCAAAAGCATTCATTTTCATAAAAAGTCAAAAATCCAAAAAAAAAAGAGAAAATCAAGTGAGGCATTCTAGAAAATACAAAAAAAGAGAAAAAACAAAAAAAAAGAGAGTTACAAACAAAAGAGTGAAAGAGAGAAAATTGTTGAATGTTTGTACCCTTGGGTGGATATCAGTCTAAGCTCAAAGCTTCAAGGGTGACGTTCCATCAGAGAAAATAAAAGAGAAAGGTACAAAGCACATACATGTACTAGCTGAGCAAAGCCAAGAGTCTAATAGCCTTGAGGGCCATTTTCTACTCAGGGACCCTTGTTCTTTCCCATTATTTCTTTACCCCAGGTCTATCTTGCTTGACATCTATGATCTAAGTCTAGCGGACACCAATAAAATTTGTTATTTGTTTAAGTTGAAAGCTTGTCAGATTGTCTTATCTAGATAAGGATCAGTGTTTAGCCTTTAGCAAAGCCCAAATTCAGAAGCACTCCATCTCCTTTCCACTCCCCACTTGAGTTCTAAATCCCTATCTCACAAACTTGAATAGGTCTCTTATACCAGAATAACCTGCAATCCCCTGGATTGAAGATCATAATAAAGAACAGTCATATTGTTTGTTCCATAATGCATTCATACCAAAATCAGAAAAATACTTCCAAAGCAATAAAGTCAATTTCATAACTCATGACATTCCATAGAAGTAGAAGTTTTACTTCAGAATCACTCGTGTTCTTGCATCTACATATTGTCACCTGCATTTCATATCTATATTCCAAAAAAGAGCTAAAAACATGTCATCGTTATCATACTTGCATTCTTAGAGTTGAAGGTCTAAACATAATCAAAGAGTTCTAAAACTTCTAAAGTGCACAAGAGATGAGTACTCATATGATAAACAAAAGAACCATAAAGAGACAACTTTCATAGATATATTAGAAGTTTGAGTTTACAAGAGTACAAGAGCCAGGATAAACTGCTCTCAAGGGAAAGTAAGGCTCCCCATGCAAGGGGACACAGTCTCAAAACAAGTAGACAAAAGAAAACTTCAAGGGCAGTTCCCTCCAACTGAAGCATCGAGACTCCTGGTCCTATGCCTATGAGTGGCACTAGTGTCTCCATGAGACATGTGCAAAGATTATTTTAGTGGTGAATCTTCTCCAATTGGCGAATAGTTCATATCTACGAATTGGGAATGACGAATACATTCCCACCGGCAGGGGGCTAATTCACCCAGTTTTTTTGGATTTTCTGTCAAATGCATTTCAATTCACCACCCTATTAATTTTTGAGTCATTTATAGTTAGTATTTTTGCCATGATATTCTACACAGTTCTAACGGTGATTTGCTTGGAATTTTAGAGGCATGTTTTAATTCACCCACATATTCACCAATATCATTAAATGGTTGACATGATTGAGGACCCATTTCGCCAATATCATTAAATGGTTGACATGCACAAGGACCAGTTTCGCCTGTATCATTAAATGGTTCACATGTATGAGGACCAATTTTGCTAATACCATTATAACTCCATGCTTATCCAAGGGCCATATTCGCCTAGAAAATTACAACATATGTGTTTGATGGAGGTCCATTTCAGCTAACATTTACAAGTGTCCTATTAATAGTACACGGGATTTGCCAAATTATTATACTACCATTTGAAAATCCCGCGGTATTCACCAAATGTGCATTGATATAAATGCATTTGAAACTCTAATTAGTCCTTTACACATTTTGTTCAGCTCTGAGCTCTCGAATCCTCGATTCATCTCAGATCATAGAGAAGTTATAGCTACAAGCATTGGTGAGTCACTGAAAGGTAAGTGATCATTTCTTTATTGTGTAATAATATAAGATTCATGTGTTTTTGTTTGGTTTCATTGTAATTTGTTACAGATGATATTGATTGAGTAGTAGTTAGGAGTCTAGGACTAGGGAGATATCTTAATCTAGGACCCATGGAATCAGGTATCTATATTCTATCATCTATGATTCATCCTTGAACAAAATGACATTTTTTCTGTAGCTTTTAATTCGTGAGAGATGTCGAGCAAGAAGTTGTTTGAGGGTGGTGAAGGGAGGTCAAGGTCATTAAAACAAAGAAATATAAAGTCGTACTTTGGCAATGTTGGCGGTCCATCTGATGGAGCTACAACATTAGAACCTGTACCATCTATTGACTTGGATGACAATGCCATGGATGATATTCCAGGGAATACCTGAGGTAGAAGGAATGATGACAATGCCATAAATGATGTTCCAAGGGCAGGGAATACCCAATGTACTAAGAATGATGAGAATGCCACAGATGATGTTTGGCGGAATACCCAAGGTAGTGGGAATGATGACAATGCCACAGATGATGTTCCAAGGAATACCCAAGGTAGCATGAATGATAATATGAATAAATCAAACTCAAAAAATGATAATGAAGTTATAGAAATCAATGAAGATGAAGATCATACAAGTGCATGCAAGGGGAAAAGAAAAGCCAAATTAAAAAAGGGGAGTGAGTGGGAAATGTCAAGGAGTTTTTAGATTGATTGGGTGTCAAAATTCGCATTCATTGAACTGGTGGAGAATGCAAACAAAGATGAACCTCCCACAAAATGCAAGTGTAAGATTTGTAGTTGGAAATATTGTAGTGACAAGAGGTTGAAGCTAAAACTCGACACCATAGAAAAACATATTTGCAAAGTTTATGAAAAAACAAATCATAGATGTACAGGAAAAATCAGTGATAAGATGGAAAATGAAGGAAGAATGTCTTCATGTAAAGAATGCCCTTGAATATGATGCGCATATGCAAAGAAAGGTAAAGATTCATGCAGGTGGAGTTTCAATTGAAGCTCAATTTGGAAAGATGATGGGAGAAGCACAAATGGCAAAAACTATTCAGTTGGGTGTTGTTTTTCATATTTTGACCAGAGGGTGTCCTATGACAGACTACCCAAAATATAATAGTTGATTATCTTTTATGGACATTCCTAATTTTCCTAACACACGGTCAATAAACAATGGATGGGAATGGGCAAGCTGTCTTGTTGAGGTGGAAAAACATGATTTACAAGAAAAAATAAAAGAGTCAACTTTTATTACATTATCTCTAGATGAAGTTACAACAATAGATAATACTTCTTGGGTATGTATGCATGTGTATACTGTGGCAAATCATGTCTGCCAACCTCATCTACTCTCTGTTTATAAAATGAAGGAGAATGCAACATCACAAAATCTATTTGAGATAGTTAAGAAATCTTTGATTGAAATTGGAGGTATGGATGACTGCACAATTGCCAGAAAGTTGGTGTGTGTAGGGGCGGATGGAGCTTTAGTAATGCAAGGTCATAGGAATGATCTGTGTAAAGATACAAACTTCTATTTCACCATACATGATTGACATTCACTGCATGACACATAAAATGAATTTAGCATTTAAAATGGTGAGCAAGTTTCCTACAGTATCAAAAGTTGAAGATCTAGTCCGCGAGTTCTACTCATACTTTTGCCGAAGTCCCAAACGGTTTTTGGAATTTCAACATTTTGCTGAGGGAGTAACTATAGGAAATAAGCTTCTTAAGGATGTTAATACCAGATGGATCTCCTTGCATGAACTAGAGAAAAAAGTTTTTGCAGAATATCAATCCTTGATTGGTGTAATGTACGACCATCGCTTCACAGTTAACAGGGATCCTGACCTCTTACATAGGTTAAGTGACATAGAGACACTCCTTGTTTTAGCTGGTATTCTTCCCATGCTGGAGGAAATGAACGTGCTTGTGAAAAAATCCTAAGAAAGAACTATGTATATTTCTGAATATACTAAATTGCGTCGAATGATATGCATGACCCTTAACAATCTATATCTATTAGACAAGACATTCATAAGTCCAAAATTTAGTAGCTAGTACTTGATAACAAATGTGACCAGTCCTGCTAATTTTTATAGTTTAATGATAGCAGGGAGCTATGTGTCTCTATAAAGGGATTTGAGATACCAATGCACTTTTTAACAAGGCCAAGCGTACTATCAAAGAAGAACTTATTTTAAGGGAATCTTTTGACAAGATTGTTAATTCTATAAGTACTACTTTAAGGAATATTGTGAAATCTCTTTCCTCGGAGATTAGAGGTCGATTCCCTCGTGATGAACTGCTTGAAGCCATGTCTATAGTGTATCCTCAATATTGGGTCAACTATGTGCTAAGTGATTATGAAACAAGATGAAGACCTTAACAAATCATTTTTGTAGAAGTATAACATTTGATGGACAACAAATAGAAGGAATTTTAAATCAAACTAAGCTTAGAGAGCAATCAGGTCGATTTTCAACTTCAATGATTGAACAATTTAAACTCATGGAGGCTCCCCACCAAGAGGGATCGATAAAAAAACTTTGGGCAAGCTTAAGTCAAAGCGAAATATTGCATGATGCATTATCATCATTTTTTAAACTTGCTGATTATGTCAAACCATGATATTGGGATCAGTGGAGGATGAGAGAGTTTTCAGTGCATTGGGGTTCTTGAAATCAAAGATAAGAAATAAACTTGACAAGAATTTGGAAAACTGCTTGAGAATGTATACAACTAGACATGATATCCAAAGTTTTCCTTTTGATAGGGCACTTGCAATTTGGAGGTCCTTATGTGAAAGAAGAGGGTTGTGCAACACTTCAAACAATACTAGCACACATGACAGTGACACAATGAATACCAGAACCACATGTAGTGGTAGTGGTGTTGATGAGACGCTCTTAAGTGGAGATATAGAGATAGAAGAAAATGAAGAACATGATCAGGATGACACTGGATATCATGGTCAGAGGGAGGAGAATGAGGATGATGAGATGATTTGGTAGTTTGAAGGGAATTAACAGTTATTAGGTATTTATACTGTATTTCATGTTCCAAACTCCATAATGTTGTTGATGACATTTTATTTGTCTATCAATGATGTACATTCTTCATTTTTGATATAAAAAATTAATATTTTCATATTATTATTGTGTGATACTAATAAGTTTTACAAGCATTCAACTAAATGCAAAGTAATTTTTCTTCTCTATAACCACAACAGTGTTTCATTTGTTTTCCTTTATTGCATTGCATAGTAATCAACAACAACAGCATATTAATATACAACATTAGCAAATTTTTAATGTGTATGTAGAAACCAAAGTTTTCGTGAAATAGGCAATTGAATAATATAGATAATTTGAACAATGAACACATAAATGGATTTCAGTGTTATATTAATTTTCAAATGAAGGCTCAAGGAATACATTGAAGTATTAAATTTACAATCCTTTATTAATTATTCTTCCTCCAAATTTAAATAAATCAAATCAAATTTATTTAAATCCTCTTAGTCTCTAAAAATAAAATATAATAAAATATTTTATTTATTCTTCCAAATCATGCACAACAATTAAATAAATCTATTTATTTAATTAGCTTTCTTATCTTCTAATTCTTCAAATATATTCCAAATCTTCTAAAAATAAGTCTTCTTCTTCATGCACACAAAATTAAATAATTTATTATTTAAATTCTCTCAAATCATGCAAAAGCAAATCTCAAGTTTGGTTAACTGATTCAATCAACCTTATTTTTATCAATATATCTTAAATTAGAAAAAAACTTTCTAATTTATGAAAAGCATATCTTATCTTTAGAAAAGAAAGTATTTAACTCAAACAAAACAACTTTTGGGTGACACTTGTCTTCTTATTTGTGCATGTTCCTCAATAGTTCTGTTGGTTATTTTTCGCGAATCGGCAGAGGGTTTGCCAGTTCCAATGCACGGGCAAATTCGACCAACAGATACGGGAGGTTGCGTGAGCTGCCTCCCCTTCACTTCTGGTTCTGCCGCACCAAGGGGGGATCCCTATTAGCTAAAGATGTAACTTTGATTCACCCAATGACAAAATGATTTAGCTTTACAATGACAAGCAGAATACTCTTATGTATGGACCAAGATTTGAATGACAAATCACAAGGTTGGCAACGTTCTTGGACATATGTGTCTAGTTGTGGATGAGAGTATGCAGGGGCTCCTAATCCTACTCCTACAACTAACAGGTGGAAGTTATGAAAAGGTGGATATTATGATTTGGATGCAAGACAAGGGGTTTTGGGTCATAACTACTAACCCAAGTGCAGACCGGTGCCTATCTCAGGGCAAGGAGTCAACTAGACATATACAACAGATGGTTTGCAACTAGTATTCAAGTTTCAAGGGGTTGGAGCTGATGCTTGCCTTACAAACATCACCCAAGAATGGGTATCTAACTGCCGCTACTTACAAATATCCCAACCGACATACAACCTTCTCCATGCTTTAACCTAAAATAGTTTAATCCACTCTTTGAATGGAAGTTACAGATCACGTATGCAATATAGAAACCTGTATCCTAGAATCTATAAAACTCTTAGCAACTAGATTCATAAGAAGGATAGCATGCAGCAAAGGAGATAGATAGGTAAACACATGCATAATGCATTTTTCATATGAAACAACAATGAAATTGAACATGTGTGCAAAATACATTCATCATGCAACTCATAAACTCCAAAATGAGATAAAACAGCCAGGAGATGCCCTGTTCTTCATTATTTACACAAAAACTGCCCAGGTCTCCAACCACACAATGAGTAACACAGTTTGGCCTTTATACCAAGACTGCGTACTCCACAAAATTACAACGGTCAACTCAAAAATTGCCAGATACAATGCATCGTGAGAAATGGCACTCAAAATTGAATGCAGCTGGGAAGTAGAGGAAGAGAGCAGGTGGAATCAAGATTTGAGCTGCTGCTCAGAGACATTCATCTTCAATCGGGTTGTTGACCCATCAACTCCATCGATCATCCTCTGCAGGACCGCCATTAAAGCTCCAACTACTCGCGGGATGCAGCAATGAAAACATCTGAAGATTTCCTGCTCAAAAATGGGCTACAAACAAAGAAACCCCCTCGCAGCTGCAAAATACAAAACCAAACGTCGATCTACTCCCATCGCTGAGATCCACGGCCCCAAAAACATTAAAAAGTCACCAACCAATGATTACGTGCCACATAGGCACTCCATGCTCCTATCGCTGAACATTTCAAAAATGCAAGATCAATAATCCCATATTCATCCTGCAATGCTTGCTTGACTATCATATAAACCAAGCCACGAGCAAACCTAGTGTCGTGCGCTTTTGCCCTGCATGACCATTGAACCGCCTGCCATCAACCCATCGCTTTGACTCCCACCGATACCAAGACCCAATCGGCGAGACCATAACCCATTAGCGAGCCTAAAAACTCACCTACTGATACAATTGTCACTCCAATGACCACCCCGCATATACCTTGTCTATTAGAGATAGGCGACACCTAGGAAACATCCGCCGATGCCAATAGTTACACCGACGACCCTACCTGATCGGGGAGACCAACCTCATCGGCCAAGCTACTTGCTACCTCTCCGATATGCATTGCCACCCTGACAGATACCTCCATTGGCATAACCAACCCATTGGAGCAACATTTCCCCCCTACGCCAACGAAGAATGTCACGTCGAAGACCATAAACCATCTCATCGGCCGTCGGAATAACCCCTAACTTAGTCGCCGATGAAGCATGTCACAACGATGAAAGGAACAAACCACTGTGGGCAACATAATCACTGAAACAAAAACCAACTTACACCGATGGACCTAAAAATTTTATAGGGTTTGAATGAAAAACCCTGCAATCGTTTAAGCTTAAAACCCTAGACATAAATGATTACCAACACAGCTCCGATTGGGGACGCATGGCGAGAACTTCAGATCTCTGGGATGCATACCAGTCCCTATCCATTGGGCAACAGAGTCAAACATTGCACCATCCTGCATCACCAATCACACTTGGTGGCCTAAGGCCACCAAGAAAGGAAAAACCCATGTCTTCCTTTGTCAAATACTTTGTTTTCATCTGATATCACTGAATCAGGCCTGAAGAAGTTGTCATGATTTACCCACAAACAACCCTTGTCATTTGCATATTCAAACACCTGATTTAGTTTGTCACTATCAACCTTATGCAAACAACCATCAACATCAGGCAACATGTGAATGGTATATTTATCAAACAATGCATATTCAAATGAAATATAACACATGTTATCATCTGTATCAGCATTATGCATTGAAAAATGATCTCCTAGCTGGGCTGAAAACTAAAAGCACTCAAAGTCCATCATGCAACTAGGAACATCAGGGCTCATCTTATCACAAGCTGGCATATCAAAGAAAAAGCTTTCAGATTCACAATTATGTACATCATGCACACAACCATCAGTTGCACCAAGCTGGAAAAGATCAGGCTCTAGCATCTCTTTGCAATGGTTTTCATGATGTATGTTGGTTTCTCTTTCATCAGGATGAGAACTAGAATCCATATCAACATCAGTGCCTAGATTCCCACCATACTCAAACAGATCCTCATCACCATATGTGTCAAAAATGGGTGATCCAAGTGTTTCAACTTCATCATGGTATGCCGCTGGTTCATAGACAGCAGAACATGCATCTTCATTACCAATGGATTCACTCTGTGGAGGAGTATCAGCCTGTGTACCATAAGCAAAATTAAAATTAAATGAAGAACGATCATGCTTAGCACTAGCACTTGTTTCAATTTCTGACTTCTCTTCATCATCTCCATGTGTTTGAAAAGAAGGCATTGATTCACACATGGAATTACTGCTCCGTTTGCTTATTTCTTCTCTATCCTGAGCACAATACTCACAATCATCTCCACAAATCCATTCAAACAGATGTTCATTTCTGTACATAACCTCATCATTATTTTTAGAACCAGACACCTCAACCTTGCAACGGGGGTTATCATTGATCCTTCTACTGGCATCGTCAACTAATGTATTTTCATTCTCCTTTTTGTCTTCACAGGATGCCATAGTCACTTGGTCATTTGCAGCCTTATAACTGTCATTCATACCAAAACTTGTGGACAGGGAATTGTGCATGTGCTCATTTCTCATTTTTTCTATATTTTCTACAAACTTGTATGCCATCTGCATACTTGTCATCTTGAATTCCCTCAACAATGCACTAGAGCCCCTCCTCAAAAGCTTCAAAATATATGCCAACACAAGCTGAAATATCAAGTCTGAAGACTTCTGGGATTTATGAAAGGGCTACTGCAAATCTATGACTAAAATCAATATAGGGCTCTTTATCTTGTTTTCTAATTTCCATTAATCTTGCAACAAGATCAGCAGGTTCTCTTGCAAATTCTTCTTTGAAACAGTTAGCAAGTTCATCCCAACAGGCAAAGGATCTCTTTGGAAAGCTCAAATACCATTCTCTAGCTTTTGCATCAAAGGATCTAACAAAAAGCCTCATCCACATATCCTCATCTCTAAATGAGTGTCTCTCCATAAAGCTGTGAAAATTTTGGATATGTGTACCCCCATCACACACACTGTGTCCACTAAATCTAGGCATCTGATTATAGATTTTAGCAAGCATATTTTCAATTTGATAATCAACCCATGACAAATCTAATTGGTCATATAAAGGATCAAAAGGGGTAACAAGAGATTTAGCTTTTTGACTGGCAAACGCAATAGGGTCATTATTATTTAACTGAGCCTGCCTAGCCTTTAAGGATATCAACCTATTTTTTGTCTCTTCAATTCTTTTACTCAACATTTCCTCCCCCTCTTGACTGAGTATGGGTGAATACATATTTGGATTCATAAAATTTTCAATCTTAGACATCCTTTGTCTGCCTAAGACCTAAGGCTTCCCTTGGCATCTAGCTTATGCAATAAAATAACAGATAAAGGTGGGAAGAACTAGGTACCTTTCCTCATCCAGATGCTGAAACCATGAACATACATTCTTTATCACAACACACATCATCAACCTTTCATGTGCACTTAACCCTTATTTACAGAGTCGCCACCTCTCCAGAGAGGATAAAATTTTCAAATAGCTGAAAGCTCATCATAGAATAAATATTTTTCTGAGTTCATTCCACCAGCAGAGCACCATCATTCACATGAAAGATCCGGATATCAGTCCCCAGTACAGTCGCCAATTCTGTTCGTTATTTTTCCCAAATCGGCAGAGGGTTTGCCAGTTCCAATGCACGGGCAAATTCGGCAAATAGATACGGGAGGTTGCGTGAGCTGCCTCCCCTTCACTTCTGGTTCTGCCGCACCAAGGGGGGGATCCCTATTAGCTAAAGATGTAACTTTGATTCACCCAATGACAAAATGATTTAGCTTTACAATGACAGGCAGAATACTCTCATGTATGGACCAAGATTTGAATGACAAATCACAAGGTTGGCAATGTTCTTGGACATATGTGTCTGGTTGTGGATGAGAGTATGCAGGGGCTCCTAATCCTACTCCTACAACTAACAGGTGGAAGTTATGAAAAGGTGGATATTATGATTTAGATGCAAGACAAGGGGTTTTGGGTCATAACTACTAACCCAAGTGCAGACCGGTGCCTATCTCAGGGCAAGAAGTCAACTAGACATATACAACAGATGGTTTGCAACTAGCATTCAAGTTACAAGGGGTTGGAGCTAATGCTTGCCTTACAAACATCACCCAAGAATGGGTATCTAACTGCCTCTACTTACAAATATCCCAACCGACATACAACCTTCTCCACGCTTTAACCTAAAATAGTTTAATCCACTCCTTGAATGGAAGTTATAGATCAAGCATGCAATACAGAAACCTGTATCCTAGAATCTATGAAACTCTTAGCAACTAGATTCATAAGAAGGATAGCATGCAGCAAAGGAGACAGACAGGTAAACACATGCATAATGCATTTTTCATATGAAACAACAATGAAACTGAACATGTGTGCAAAATACATTCATCATGCAACTCATAAACTCCAAAATGAGATAAAACAGCCAGGAGATGCCCTGTTCTTCGTTATTTACACAAAAACTGCCCAGGTCTCCAACCACATAATGAGTAACATAGTTTGGCCTTTATAACAAGATTGCGTACTCCGCAAAATTACAACGGTCAACTCAAAAATTGCCAGATACAATGCATCGTGAGAAATGGCGCTCAAAATTGAATGCAGCCGGGAAGCAGAGGAAGAGAGCAGGTGGAATTGGGATTTGAGCCGCTGCTCAGAGACATTCATCTTCAATCAGGTTGTTGACCCATCAACTCCATTGATCAACCTCTGTAGGACCGCCATTAAAGCTCCAACTACTTGCGAGATGCAGCAACAAAAACATCTAAAGATTTCTTGCTCAAAAATGGGCTGCAAACAAAGAAACCCCTTCACAGCTGCGAAATACAAAACCAACCGTTGATCTACTCCATCACTGAGATCCATGGCCCCAAAAACATTGAAAAGTCGCCAACCAATGATTACGTGCCACATAGGCACTCCATGCTCCTATCGCTGAACATTTCAAAAATGCAAGATCAATAATCCCATATTCATCCTGCAATGCTTGCTTGACTATCATATAAACCAAGCCACGAGCAAACCTAGTGTCGTGCACTTTTGCCTGCATGACCATTGAACCGCCTACCATCAACCCATCACTTTGACTCCCACTGATACCAAGACCCAATCAGTAAGACCATAACCCATTGGCAGGCCTGAAAACTCACCTGCCGATATAATTGTCACTCCGATGACCACCCCGCATATACCTTATCCATCAGAGATCGGTGACACCTAGGAAACATCCGCCGATGCCAATAGTTACGTCGATGACCCTGCCTGATCAGGGAGACCAACATCATCGGCCAAGCTCCTTGCTACCTCTCTGATATGCATTGTCACCCCGACAGATACCTCCACTGGCGTAACCAACCTGTCGGAGCAACATTTGCCCCCTACGCTGATGAAGAATGTCACGTCGAAGACCATAAACCGTCTCATCGGCCATCGGAATAACCCCTAACTCAGTTGCCAATGAAGCATGTCACAGTGATGAAAGGAACAAACCACTGTGGACAACATAATCGCTAAAACAAAAACCAACTTACACTGATGGACCTAAAAATTTTATAGGGTTTTAATGAAAAACCCTGCAATCGTTTAAGCTTAAAACCCTAGACATAAATGATTACCAACAAGTTCTATACCATTGATATTCTTGTTCTTTCTATACCGTTGATCTCTTCTCTCCCAAGTCTATAAAAGCAACCCTATTCCTCTATTTCATTTATCCAAGATTTAAGTATTGTTACTCTGCAGGAATTACAACGCGCCTTTGGCACCAATTCCTTCATTGCTTGTGATCAAACTCGTTACCACACTACTATCATTGTTGTGAAACTCATCTTCATGGCGAAACTATCATAACTGTTCCCATTTGAACATCTTGGAATCATAGAAAGGAAGTGCACCTTCTGAGGGCCATATTCATAGACAAGATCATTTGTGATAGGCGATCAATGGAAGCTGCGAATTAAAGGAGGTTTGCTTTGTATTGTTCATTATTTGATTGATCTCTTTTGTTCATTATTTCATTGAGTTTTGGGTATTATTGATATTTATTATATTGATTATTCATTTAGATCCAATTTTCCCTTAACATTTTTGGCACCCACCATGGGGCCTAGCCCCAATTTAACCTAAAAACTAAGTTTTTGTGTTTTAGAAAGCCGTACACAGGAAGAAATCGTGCATTTGACACATTCTAACATGCATCTGCTATCTGTTCCGGTGCATACAGTCTCTGATCTGACGCATTTACTGTCTGTTTCAGCGCATATATCCTTTCAGCGCACACAGACTCTGTTCCGACGCATCTATCTTTTGATACGGTGCACTTGTCAGTTCGGTGCATATATACTATTTTTCTGTGCTTTTGACCTCTATCTTAGTGCATATGTACTATGGCGCTTCTGAACTCTATTTTTGCGCATTCAATCTCTGAAGCTGTTCATCTGATCTAGCAGTGATTTTTAGGGGTTGCTTGAAGTTTTTGCTAACGCTAACATCTTTTGGCAGGAACACTCTTGATCTGTTTTGCAAGCTAGGTACTGGTTTAGAATCATATAGTTGCACTTATTAACTCATACTTTGATTTCTAACGGGAAAGTAAATGGATGCTCATGCAAATCTCACATAGTCTTAACTAGGAAGGCGGTAATTGAATCATTGCTATATTGCTATCCTTCAAAGTTAACAACTCATTGCTATCTTGGTAAAAATGGACCATTGCTATCTTGTTATCACTTCAAAGTTAACAAATCACTGCTATCTGGGTAAAATTGAACACATCATTGCTATCTTGGTAAAATTGAACCATTGCTATATTGTTATCACTTCAAAGTTAACAAATTTCTATGCTTGCCCAAGTAGATAGCGCATCTAGTTTTTCTCATTTTAACTAGGGGAAAAGAACTACTCTCTTCTATGTTTTGGGAATGATACCAAGCCTATGCTCTCCCCTATCTTGGGTGACCAAAATGCTAGACATATCATTTTCGCATGTGTTTTTCCTTTAGAGGGGCATGCTCTTGGATACCGTTCATCCAAGTAGGAACAACCCTAAGTGGTAACAGGCTAGACGCCAAGCCCTACCAATCCACTATAAATAAATTGTGTTTAGAGTGAAAGATTCAAACAACGAGTGCAGTTGTATTATACCGACAGCCAACCTCCCCCAAAACCCTCCAAGGCGCAACCCTTGCAGGCTCGGAGACTCCATAATGGAGAGTAGTGCTACCGCATGTATAACCACTCGAACGGTTGCCTTTATTAATCATCCTTTGTTTTTAGTGGCCAAAAACCCGTATAATCCGGTGCAGGGAAGGGCGATTATCACCTTCCGAAGATGCTTCACTAGAGATAGTGAGAATTCAGTTTTATACTATCCTTTGAAACCTAGGATTGTACTTGCTTTCTTTTAGTCCAAAAAGAGTCAAAAAATAAAAAAACCATAAAAACATTCTTTGTGTTTGCTGTGCCTTCTTGCCATAATTTTAGAAAATCAGATCAAAAAAGACCTTGTAGCCAAAGATACCAAAAACATTAGAAAATTTCCAAAATTTTTGCAAAAACACAAAAAAACCAGAGCAACACTTTTATCCTTTTCTGTTGCGCATTTGAACCGACTTGCGGCGCATTTGTACTGACCTGCTGTGCTTTTACCACCTGTTACTGCGCATTTGAAATTAACCAGTATTACGCATCTATACCGACTTTTCACGCATTTACCAGTTTATGCTGCACATCTATTCTGGCACATGCATGACAGTGAGTACTTCCACAGTCTTTGAGAGGAAAATTTTACCTTTTTTGGGTACCCATTTCAGCCTAGTTCCAAGTTCTGAGATCAAGTCTTACCTTGCAGTCACTTTTTTCCTTTTCGCGTCAAAGTCTCTCTTTCATTAGTCATCTCATTCACCTTCTATCAGGTCTCCCTAGTCCAAAGTCAAAAGTATCCCATATCAGATTAGCATAGGCCCCTTTTTCAGATCATTTTGGATTCAAGTAACCCTAGTAAGTCACAGAACTTTGCTAGTGGTTTTGGTGCACGACTAGTCCCTACACAGTAAGACAGGTATCGAGTACCCTTACTAGTGGCTATCATCTTGAATCGGCCATCTTACTTGGAATCATTGGTCGAGAGAGTCCCTTGTCTAAATCTTGTCATAAGTATCCTATTCTCAACAGTCTCCACTGGCATCTTGCCAAAATCTCTAGTTTCATCCCACCGCATCCCACATCACCTTGCATGGTTCTTACTAGATCTCAATACCAAAAGCAACTTGAAATGGCCAGATCATCTGACCATATTGTCACCCCTCATGATAGTGATGAGGAAATCTCTCACGAAGATTATCAAGGACACCTCCAAGATCAGAAATTCCAACGCTTGCTAGAGAAAGTGCTCCATGAGGACCCTCACAAGTATTTTTATCTTCTTGCAAATCTTGGCCTTAAGCTCCCCGCTGATTTCGAGCTAAGGAAACTCAAGGAGACCATAGAGGATAATCATGAACACCACACCGGTGAGGACAAAGGAAAGAAAGTCATAGACCCAAACACACCTATGGAAGAAATGAGGAAACAAATCGAGGGTCTAATGCAACAACTGATAGATCTCAAGATGGGTACAAACACTAAAACATACTCCTTGGAAGATATTGCACTGTACCCCTTTGATAAAAGTTTAAACATGGTACCATTCCCCTTTTGATTTGAAGTTCCTAAGTTTGACAAGTACAAAGGAAAAGGGGACCCTAGAGATCACATTAGGGAATTCAACGCGCATGCATGGAAGTAGCTCACAATGAGACTTTCTTAATGATACTGTTCCCTAGATCTCTAGGTAGTCAATCCATGGAGTGGTTCTCACAGCTTCCACCGGGCATCAAAACTTTTGATGAGTTAGTCAGCAAATTCATCACACACTTCTCATACAATATTGAACACGAAGTCTCCATGCTTGATCTATGCAATAACAAGCAAAAGAGTGGCAAATCATTCGCCTCCTTCTTACAAAGGTGGAGACAACTAGCGAGTAAATGCTCATATGATGTACCTAAGAAGCAATTAATGGAGATGTTTGTCCACAACCTCAACTCCGATCTAAGATATCAAATACAAATTCAATTCCCTACCTCATTTTCGAAGGTCATTGAAATGGGATTGTTCATCAAGAAAGCTATGATCGCTAAGGGACAAATCAATTTATACAAGGACACACCTACCTCCAACTATACGAATGACAAATCAAAGTTTTGGACTAAGAATAAAATTTTTGTCAATGATGGAGTAGTTGATGCCAAGGTGGCGGCTCCCAAACAAAAAACAATATTCACTCTCAAAGGAAAGGCAAACAATGTTACGCCCAACAAAACATTCTCTTGGGAGCCAAGACCATGGTTCAACTCAAATCCAAGGCGAAAGTTCACACTGTTGGGTGAGTCCCAAGAATCTGCATTAAGGAAGCTATTGGCCAACAATGAAATCTCTTTACTACCAACAAGTGATTAAAAACCTCAGATAAAACCTCACTATTGGAAGGACACCGACTTTTGTGAGTATCATAGAGGAAGAGGAAATACAACTAACAATTGTATTCATCTCAAACATGTTATTCAAGACATACTTGATCAAAATCAAGGAGGTGCTTAACAACATACTTCCAATGAGACACATGTGGCTTACAAAGATCCACTTCTCAATCACGACAGGCCGTACAACAACAACAACTGTAACAACAACGGAAACAACAACAACAAATGTAATAAGCGAAATCAGAATAATGGGAATAATAATGCTAATTATGCAAGTGTGCCACTCAACTATACCATCAATTACATAATAGAGCACATACCACAAATCAATGTGGTCACGCCCAACCAACAATCAGAGCCCAACAGAATTGATTGCAATATCATCACCACAGTGGTAAGGTCACGTTAAATACCCTCCCTTCAAGGTCATCACCTTCTCAGTCCAACTCCCATCAGTATAGTGTCATAGACCAACTATGGAAGACTACTGCCCACATTTCTATCTTAGAGTTGTTGCGTCTATCTCCTTCCCACAAGGAGATTCTTGATAAAGCCTTAGTGGAAACCATTTTACCCACTAACTTGGCCCAAGAGAAGTTTCAAGCCATGGCAGGTAATCTAACCTCCTCTAGTACCATATCATTTACCGAACAAGATGACCTCTCAGTGTCTCAACCTCATAACACCCCTTTACACATTGTCGCCTTCATCCACAAGCACCGCATCAAGAGGGTTCTCATTGATGGGGGAGTCAGTTTAAATATTTGCATGCTAAAACTAGTCCTTACATTGGGGTTGTCTAAAAATGCAGTTGATCCAAGGAAGAAGATTACTATCAAAGCCTATGATGAAGAGGAGAGAACTACCAAAGGAACAGTGGTATTACCCATACAAGTGGGACCGGTGATAAAAGATGTGTGCCAAGTCCTAGATAGGGAGCTAGCCTATAATATTTATCTAGGTAGACCATAGATTCAAGCCATGAAAGTTGTGCCTTCTACCTATCACCAATGCATAAAATTCCCTCATAACGGCAAGCAAGTCACCATCCAAGGTGACCCCGACCCCTTTCAGCATTGCAACTCTGTCCTTTCAAAACTCGATTGCATCATACCCAACAATAGAGCATCTACATCCCCTACCCCACAGCATGATTCTACCTCCGAAGCTTCCTCATCCAAGCCCAAAGAGCAGAAAATTACCATCAAAGAAATAGGAGTAGGGGAATACTCCATCGAGAACAATCTCAACTTGGCCAAAATGCCTTTATCTCCTAGATCCTTTGGGTGACCCAAGCATTTTCCAAAGCCATCTGCTCATCCTGCACCTCTCACAGCTCCCTTTGTAAAATGGGGGACCCTATCAGATGAAACAGAGGAAAGAGATGTCTTACAATGGCTTTACACTGAAGAAGAAGAGAACACACAACAGGAACCACCTAAGCTCCCAATACAAATCTATGGGTGAGGTGAGTCTATCCTACACAGAATGGGTTATGAAGGACAAGGCCCCATTGGCCTAAGAAAAGAAAGAATTATAGAACCCATTCAACCTTCTTCGTCCTCATTGGCTAGAACTACAAAAGGTCTAGGATATAAGGATAAGGGCAAAGCTAAAGCAAATGCTTGTCTTGTGGAAATGATCCATACCCTTCAAGAGGATAGTGACATAGATTCTAATGAATATGAGTGGGATGAGCTGACAGAGCATTCCTACGACAACACAAAGGTTGACACCATTCAAACTTATAGCCCCTACCGTGAGGGACAAATGCTACTGCATAGGCCATTAGAGTGTGATTTGCCTATCCCTGAGAATACAACTTTCGAGGAAGGTTTGAGTTCTATCGCAATAAATAATTTAGAGGAAAGTACCATCCCGAACACTCTCCCTACCAATACTCCTAGCATATCCATTCAAACTATCAATGAATCAGATCTATCCTTCGACTCCCTCCCCCTTGTGCATCCTGAGCTTATTGACTGGGATCTATAAGGAACCCCGCAACTAGATATGTTCCAAAATGATGATGCCTATATTGACTACATGGAACTTAGGGACCACCTACCTAAAGGAGATCATAAAGCTGGCTTCACCATTAAACTTAATACCGTGGCTTATTTGAAAGAGGGTGCCAAGCTTTCTAGTTGCAAAAATATCAAAATAAAAACTGGATATGACAGTGAAAACTGCTCCGCGGTAGTGTCAGATCCCAAAATAGTAAAAAGAAAGGATGCATCCGATGGTGAAAACCCAACTGTGGCACCTAATGATGGAAGGCTTGACACTCTCCCCGATGACATGCACCAGGAGAAGTCTTAGATTGTTGTGGAACCCATAGAGCCTGTTAACATTGGAACAAAGGAACAGCCTAAGATCATTCACTTTGCTAAGTCTCTAACCCCACCAGAAAAGACTAAGTTTGTAGCATTCTTCAAGAGAAAGCAAGTCAATTTTGCTTGGTCATACGCAGATATGCCGGGGTTAGATCCAGATCTAATTCTACATCATCTTCCACTAGATCCATGAGTGAAACCAGTGAAACAGAAGCTTAGAAAGATGCATCCACACATTGCACTGCTTGTAAAAGAACTCAAGAAACTACTAGATGTAGGGTTCATCAGAGCTATAGACTATCCGGAATGGGTCTCCAACATAGTACCAATGTCCAAACCTGATGGCCGAGTTAGACTATGCAATGATTTTAGAGACCTAAACAAAGCTTGCCGTAAGGATGATTTTCTGTTGCCAAATATAGATATCATAGTCGACTTAACAACAGGGCATACCATGTTATCTCTCATGGATGGCTTCTTAGGATACAATTAGATCAGGATAGCACCAAAAGACCAGCATAAGACAACTTTTACTTGTCCATGGGGCACTTTCTGCTGGAATGTCATGCCATTTGGGCTAAAGAATGTAGGAGCCACATATCAACATGCTATGACCACTATATTCCATGATATGATGCACGTCACCATGGAAGACTATGTAGATGATATCCTTGCAAGGTCGCTCACAAGAGAATCACACCTGGATGTGTTAGAGAAAGTCTTTTAGAGACTAGAACAATTCAAAGTCAGGTTGAACCCAAAGAAATATGTGTTTGGAGTCACCTCAGGCAAGCTCTTAGGTTTTATTGTATCAGCAAATGGAATAGAGGTGGACCCTGCCAAAGTCAAGGCTATGTTGGCAAGAGACATTGTGTGGCTTCATAAGTGTTGTCATTGATGGCAACGAAGTCTATCCCACACATCCGCAGTACATAGTATGCCTATACTGGAAGTCAGATTGAAGATTGTTTTGGTCCGGTGAACAAGAACAGAGTATGTAACAAGGTCTGACAATCAGGTCTGGATCTCTCAGATGGTGTAATTCAGTAAGTTGCGGACTTGGACAAGTCAAGAGGGGTATCATGACTACTGTATTCCAAAGATTTAGCCTCCGGTGATAAAGCAAGAAAAAGATATGAGCATCTGAGTGTTGGGTTCCAGTCAAGCAGAGTAGACAGAGGAAAAACTGACCGGCAGAGTATCAGGCTTCAATCCGGATGAGTAAAAGGTGTTGATCAAGCAACTTGTGGGATTATACATTGTTGGCCGACATGATTAATGACTTCTATGCCTATGTTTTTGATACACATCATAAATCAAGCATGGATTCAGCTGACAAATCAGTAACTTGCAAATATCTTGAGTGTTCTTGTTGCTGACTAGAAAGTTGATGAAATCCTTGATGCAGATATATATACTAGATGGATTCTAGTATGTAGGTGTGTGTGGTGAATAAGTGATGAAATAAAGTGTGAAGAAAAGTAGGGATAAGTGTGAGAGCAGTAATTCAATTTTGGTATGTGATAGAGCAACAACATTAAAACAGAGGAAGAATGAAGTGCATTAGATCAGTGTATTGTGCCTAACCGGAACTGAACTCTTGCATTTGTAGATGCTTCTCATTAGTTCAAACACTTGATTATCTTCTGTAAGTTATGTAGACAGTGAGTCTCTTATAGGCAGTGTGCCTCTTGTGAGCAGTGTGCTCAGGTAGTGAGCCCTAATTGGCAAGTGCCATTTTGTACTCCTTTATTCTTTTAACAGAGAATACAATCTTGGGTTAGTCACTCTGTGGTTTTTTCCCTTAACAGGGTTTCCACGTAAAAATCCTTGTGTTATGTGTGTTGATTTTATTTCTGCTCTTATGATTACATATGCTTTCATGTTTTGATGCAACACTGAATATAAAGATAACAAAAGAAAAGAAAGATAAGGAAATTTTGAGATAACTGGTTCACCCCCCTCTCAGTTATTTGCCTTCTATCCAACAATTGGTATTAGAGCAAGGTTCCTCTGAACAAAGCCTAACAGCTTGAGGAAGATCTAGGAATCTCAATGGATGCATATGGTATGAAAGAACAACTTCAGTCTGCCCTAGATGATCTTGAACAATCCCACTTTGAAGTCAATACTTTGAGAGAAAGACTCAAACAAGCTGATGAATTCATAAATGAGCTAAAAGAAAAACTTAGCATTTCTATGAAAAAGAGAAAGGAACTACTTCAAAAATTAGCCAATCAGAGTGAAGTCAATGATACTAATGAATATCTGGATGAGAAAAATAAGATATGTGAGAAGCTGTCAAAAGAAGTCATTATGGTGAGACATGAAATGGAATCAGGGGTTATGATATTCACCCAAGAAATTAAAGAAAAAAGAAAGATTGAAGATAATCTAAAACAATCCCTCAAGGAGAAAACAGAGGACTGCCACAAAATGGACAGAATAATCAGGGATCTTGAATCTGATCTTGAAGAAGCTAGAGACAATGAAGAACAACTTGAGAATTAGTTAGACACTCTTAAACAAGATCTTCAAGCAACAAATGAATACAAAGAGAAATTCAAGATAAGCTCAACCAAACTTGAAGAAGTTCTTGAAAGCCAAAAGAGGGTAGATGATAAGCGTGGCTTGGGATATGAGAAAGGTGAAAGCTCCAGATCTGGTTAGAAGTACTTTGGATTAGGAAATCAAAGAAACAGGCCTAGAAGACCTTCGATAAGGCAACCAAATGCCCAAAGATATCCATCCGTCAATGTATACTGCTTCAATTGCAAAAATTTCGGTCATAGAGCAACTCAGTGCAGGAGGAGAATAAATCAAATAATCCATCCTTCTTCGGACAATGTTTCAATTGCAAAAGGTATGGTCACAAATCTCATGAATGCAAAAATATGCAAATAAACAATTCATTCAATGGTAGATGCTTTGCATGCAATAAAATGGGACATATGGCTAATCAATGTAGATCAAGAGGATATCAATCAAATAAACAAAGAAATGTTGTATGTTACAATTGCAATAGATCCGGTCATATTGCCAAATTTTGCAGAAGCAAAAATTAGGATAGAAAAGGTCTGATGGAACATAATCAGAAACAAGATAAGGGCAAAGGTAAAATAAATGCGGATGAAGTTCAAAAAGAGATAAGCAAGATTTGGGTAAAGAAGAGTACATAAAATATTGGAGATGGATCCGCACCGGAATCCGGTGCTGATATTCCTCCTGGAAACTAAAAAGGTGAGCTCTGGCTTAGGGGGAGTCATAGAGAAAAACAATTTCCCCCAACCAGTCAAATAGTGCCTAAATTCAACACATTGAGTAAACATCTGTCGCTGTGAATTAAAGGGTTTTCAGAAAAACCTCCAAATAACCTTCAGTCAAAATGTGAAAGATCCGCACAGAGTTTTGCAAGATTTATAACTGCTCAAGTTAATCTAGTTTCGACAACTATCCGGTAAAGTAGAATTTCATAGACAGATCTGGTATGATTTAGAATTGAAATGATTTGATCTGCGGACCCATGGCATGATTGAAGAAAAGAAGATACATTGTCAATCCTCACTGACAATGATTCTAAGTTCAGCGTAATGATTCGAGAAGATCTCTCTCAATATAGGGCAACTGGATAACTTATGTTGTGCATTTATTACAAAAGGAAATTAGGGTTTGTGCAAGGATAAAAGGGTTTTTTCACTCATTATTTGCACACTTGCACTTACGAAGAAGAAAAGAAGAGCTTTGCAACAAAGATTCTACAAGATCAACTGAAAAATGAATTCAACTAGTGATTTGTTCCAGCTCCTGTTTCAAACCCTAAAGCATAAAAAGGTACTTCCATTCTGAAAATCTCTCTCTAAATCTCTTGCAAAATGGATACTCCAATGGTTGTTAAGATCTCTGATAGGCCTAAATTCAAGAAACACCCTTATAAATCTCTAGAAGTTGATCCTTTGGGTGCATTTTCTAGCATTCCACATGGAATATTGCAAGTAGAAGATGTTAGGGTTTATATCCATGCTAACATTGAAGAATTTGGAGACTCAAAATTGATGGATATTTATCACAAACAGCTAATAGATGAAAATTTTGAACTCAAACCTGAATTCAAGGCCCTCCGGGATAAACACTTCGGACATTGCATACATTTTCCATGTTTTACATAAGATGCTTGGGTCTAGTATGTTCTAAGAAGGATGCATGATAATTTCATGTGGCTAATGAGGCCCTTCAAGATAACTAAGGATGCCATCAGGGCCGTGACCAGACTTCATTCATTTGGTGGATTACCTGCACTTAAATCCATGAAGAACCAAATAGTAACTGAAGCCACTGGATCTAAATTTGACAAAAGAGCAATAACCATAGATGACATCACAGATCTGGATGTCAAGTTTGCCTCAATGATAATCGGGTACAAGATCTATCATTCAAGCAGGGAGAATTTTGTGTCTGGCACAACAATCTATGCACCATATCAAATGTTGAGGGAAGATGTAGACTATGATCTATGTGAGATTCTTCTAAATCAACTGTTGGAAAACCTGCAAAAGATCAAAAAGGATAAGAAGATTTCCTTTAAATATGGTTGTCTAATACTGTGTCTATTCTTTTATTACATGAATGAGCTACCTGGATCAAGTGGTTGGGTTTGGCAAAATGATAAACCGGTTGCAATTCAGATCAGAGATTACATGTATGGACTTGGTGATGCTCAAGCCCAAAACATAGCCCTCTAGGGGTACTTCAAGAACTTCCAAAGCATGATGCAAGCCAGAGAGAGAATACCACAATCCATACTTGAGAAATACAAGGACACAGTGTGCTTCATGGTTGACACTGACCAATGCCTAATGGAGGCAGTTGAGCCAAGAACTGTGTGGATAATGCCTATGGGATATGAGGTCGATGAAAAATTCTTGGAGCTACATATTCAACACTTGTTGAGCTAGCCTAAGGACACCGAAGTAGAAAGGTTTGGCACCTTTCAAGAGCTAAGTGTAAAAATACATGTTGAGTTAAGACAACCGGAGATAAAGAGGAAAGTAAGAAGGGAAGTTGAAGAAATTGCCAAAAGATTTGGCTTATCAAAAGAGGCAGTAGATGCAAATAGAGAGAAAATGGAGAAGGCTGAGAAAGAGAAACAAGAATCAAAGAAAGGAGATGTTCTGGTATAAGCCTCCTCCCATACTAGATCTTCCAAGAGCTCTACACATGCCACTCCTAAAAGCTTAAAGGCTACCAAACCGGAAGTCAAGACATCCAGAAAAAGGGAAAAGAGGATGAAGACCAAAGCCACAAGGTCATACACAAGCCTTAAAGATGATGAAGAAACAAAATCTTATGAGGAAATCAAGAAAATGAAGAAGAAGAAAACATCTGGGGAATTCTCTGCTAGTAAAAATGAGGACGAAAAGGCAAAGGAATTTGTTGAAAAGCCCACTCTTTCCATTGATGACATCATCAAGGCAGTTACTGTGGATGAGAACCTATAGCCAGTGACAGTTCTATGATGAATACAGTGATACTGGCAAGAGAATTCTGGAAGAGGTTATTGTCAGGTATTTGAACATCTACAATAAAGATTTCATTGAAATTATATCTTTAATTCCTAAGAGCCTAGAAAAGGTACTTGAGCTGAGAAAAGAGAATGCAATGGCAAAAGACTTAGGGATTCAGGAGCAGATAATAATACAGCTTTATCCTTCCATCACTTCAAAACAAATGGACATGATTTTCAAGGAGTGTAAGAATGAGTTCCGAAGCAAGGCAAGAATGAACAAACTCATGCTCGAAGAAACAGACCAAGTAGCAAGTGAAACTAAAGATATCCTCCGGAATTCTTTGAAGAGATTCAATCTTCCTATTGTAGAGGAAATAGATGAAGAACCTTCTACCATGGATGTTGAAGGATTAAATGTAATCAATGAAGAATCTTCTAATAGGGATGTAGAAGGATCAAAGAAAATAGATGAAGAGAAGTTTGAATACTTAGATTCCTCTGTTCTAGAAGAGGAAGTTCATGAAGCAGTAAACACAGGTGACATCTCTCCTCTGGATCCCACTGCAGACATTCCAGATTTTGAAGCTGAAGGAGAAGGTAGAAAAGAGGAGAAAGTGAGTCAAGAAGAAGAGGTTAAGGGAAAAGAAGAAGAACAAGCAGAAAGGACTAATGATGACTGTTCTAACATCCCAAAAGAAAAGAAGACTCAATCACCGGCAAGAGACACTGTAGAGGTAGTGAATAACTTCTTAAATAGAGAAATGATGGAGATAGATGAACCTGAGCTATTTCAAGGACCACTAAATTTTGACTCTCTCTCTCCAGTTTAGATAATGGAAATAACATCTTTTGATCAAGCCAAAGCAAAAGAAAAACTCTTGAAATCTCACATGGAAGACTGTGAACTGTTGGAGATTGCATCGAGGATACTGGAGAAGATCATGCCATCCTTACAAAAGGATCCTTCAGCCTCACCATCTGGTAACTTGAAAACTTTGGTAAATTTTGTTAACACTCATTTTGAATCTCTAGAGAAATCAACAGAAGCAAAGGTCTATAAGGAGTTTCTAGGAAAAAGATTCACTGAAGTACAGAGACTTATTGCTAATGATAGGAGGACCCTAGACATTGGAATAAAGAGCCTTGAAAATGCTCTTAAAGATGGTGGGGACATATACAAATTTTTTTTATCTTGGCCCAAAGTGACAGAGGACATTGAGAAGAAAGTGAAAGAACACGAAGGTAAACTGTCAAGTTTATCTCAAAATTTTGATCCCCTTACTACCTCTCTAATGAATCAAGAATGCCAGGCTATTGTTATCATCAATGAAATAAAGAGGCTGGACAAAGAAAAGAAGAACATAATGAACAAAATGGGTGAACGCAGAGGGATAATTATCCCTAAGTTAGAGGCAATGCATGAGGCCTTGACAGATACTTAGACTACAGCCTGGACCAGTGATCCGACAGATTTAAGAAGGACAAAAGCATATGCATTTTTGTTGAGTGGTCACATCTCCATTTTGGATAGGATGAAGTAGATTTGGGCCACAAAGTTTGTACAGTTGAAGGCCACTTTTGCGGATATACTTAAGTATATGTAAGTATAACACATATATATACTTATGCGGCCATGTATAGGACAATTTTTGCAAAATTTTGGTATGCAAATTTTGCCCTTTGCCATTGATGTCAAAGGGGGAGTGAGGAGTAGTGAAAAATGTGGAATCCAGTTAAGGGGGAGTTCCAGTAAAACAGTGCAAAAGACAGAGCATCGGCCAAGGGGGAGATACTGCGACACTTAGCCATTTTTCACTAAGTGTTGCCATCAATGCCAAAGGGGGAGATTGTTGGCAAGAGACACTGTGTGGCTTCATAAGTGTTTTCATTGATGGCAACAAAGTCTATCCCACACATCCGTAGTACATAGTATGCATATACCAGTAGTCAGATTGAAGATTGTTTTGGTCCGGTGAACAAGAACAGAGTATGTAACAAGATCTGACAATCAGGTCTGGATCTCTCAGATGGTGTAATTCAGTAAGTTGCGGACTTGGACAAGTCAAGAGGGGTATCATGACTACTGTATTCCAAAGATTTAGCCTCCAGTGATAAAGCAAGAAAAAGATATGAGCATCTGAGTGTTGGGTTCTAGACAGGCAAGGTAGACAAAGGAAGAACTGACCGACAGAGTATCAGGCTTCAATCTGGATGAGTAAAAGGTGTTGATCAAGCAACTTGTGGGATTATACATTATTGGCTGACATAAGTAATGACTTCTATGCCTATGTTCTTGATACACATCACAAATCAAGCATGGATTCAACTGAAAGATCAGTAACATGCAAATATCTTGAGTGTTCTTGTTGGATATATATACCAGATGGATTCCAGTATGTAGGTGTGTGTGGTGAATAAGTGATGAAATAAAGTGTGAAGAAAAGCAGGGATAAGTGTGAGAGCAGTAATTCAAGTCCGGTATGTGATAGAGCAACAACATTAAAACAGATGAAGAATGAAGTGCATCAGATCAGTGTATTGTGCCTAACCAGAACTGAACTCTTGCATTTGTAGATGCTTCTCATTAGTTCAAACACTTGATTATCTTCTGTAAGTTCTATAGACAATGAGTCTCTTGTAGGTAGTGTGCTCGGGCAGTGAGCCCTAATTGGCAAGTGCCATTTTGTACTCGTTTATTCTTTTGACAGAGAATACAATCTTGGGTTAGTCACCCCATGGTTTTTTCCCTTAATAGGGTTTCCACATAAAAATCCTTGTGTTATGTGTGTTGATTTTATTTCTTCTCTTATGATTACATATGCTTTCATGTTTTGATGCAACACTGAATATAAAGATAACAAAAGAAAAGAAAGATAAGGAAATTTTGAGATAACTGATTCACCCCCCTCTCAGTTATCTGCCTTGTATCCAACAGGCTTTTATGGACATGTCACCACCCAAGAAACTTACTCAACTAAGATCTCTACAGGGCAAGCTACAAGCAATCCATAGGTTCATATCACAACTGGCAGAGAAATGCCAACCCTTCAGTCATCTCCTACATAAGAACATTCCATTCAGATGGGATGAGAAATGCGAAGAAGCATTAGACAAACTAAAAGAGTATCTTATGAATCCACCCATTCTCATGCCTCCTATCCAAGAGAAGCCATTGTTACTATACATATCTGCTACACCGATAGCTCTGGGGGCCCTTCTAGCACAATAAGATTATGAAGGTAAAGAAAGAGCCATCTACTACATTAGTCGCACATTGGTGGGCAATGAGTTGCAATACTCTCAGATAGAAAGATCATGTGTTGCAGTAGTTTTTGCTTACCAAAAACTATGACATTATATGCTAGCACATCCAGTCAAACTTATTGCAAAAATAGATCCACTGAAGTACCGACTAAGCAAAGCAGCTTTAACAGGTCGCTTAGCCAAATGGGTAATGATCCTAAGTGAGTACAACATTGAGTATGTAGACAGAAAGGCTATCAAGGGGCAAGTCATTGCTGATTAGTTAGCAGATGCACCACTACAGGACACCACACCAATGCAATTTGAATTTCCAGATGAATCCTTATTCAATTTATCAACACATTCCTGGAAACTTTACTTTGATGGGTCCTACACAAACCATGGATCGGGGGCAGGAATCTTGTTTGTGACTCCTCATGGCGACACCATACCAAAGTGTAACCATCTGTTATTCCCATGCACCAACAACACAATAGAGTATGAAGCCTTGGTCATTGGCCTCAAAATGGCAACAAAGTGGAAAATCAAAGAGCTACATGTCTATGATGATTCTTAACTAGTGATCAATCAGGTCAATGACGATTACCAAACCAAAGATGAGAAGCTTGTCCCATACAAACAGATGGTCGAGAATTTTAAGGAATACTTTGTGATCATCTCTTTTGAGCAGATACCTCACATTGAAAACAAAGTAGTAGATTCCATGGCAACCATTGCCTCTCTTCTTGAAATTTGAGAGAATGAGTCATGGTACGAGTTCTTAGTGGAATCAATTCAGCAACCAGCTTATGATCTTCCTGAAACCCACTCCATATGCCTATTAGTTGGATTTGATTCACCTTGGTACGGTAAGGTTTACACTTGCCTCAAGGACAACACCCTCCCACCTGACTTATCTTCAAACCAACGACGAACCTTTATATGCCAAACCTCTTGTTATACCATTATTGTCGACACCCTATACCGACATGGTCTAGATGGTAATTTACTCCGTTGTTTAGAATGAGAAGAATCCTAAACTGCCTTACAAGACGTACATGAAGGGATCTACGGAACACACTCCAGCGGTCCTTCCTTAGCTAAGAAACTCATGTGTTTGGGTTATTATTGGCCAAACATGGAAACAGATTCATATCAATTGGTGAATAAGTGCAAGTAGTGCCAAATACACAGAAACCTGATACATGCACCAACTCAAGAGTTGAGACCTTTAATGACACCTTGGCCCTTTTGTCAATGGGAACTCAACCTTGTAGGAAAAATCCATCCTCCATCATCCAACGACCACAAATCCATAATAACCGCCACTGAGTACTTTACCAAGTGGATTGAAGCCGTCCCCCTCACCACCGTCACAGGTAAACAAATCTCCTCATTCATCCTCAATTACCTCATCTGCAGATATGAAATTCCCTCATCCATTATCACGGATAATGGAAGACCCTTCAAAAACCAGGATGTCTAAGAACTTTGTGACTGATTCAAAATCTAACACCGTTTCTCCACACCCTATTACCCCCAAGGCAATGGCTAAGTAGAAGCATCCAACAAGACCATCTTGAAACTCCTCAAGAAGACAGTCAATGATGCTAGCCGTAATTGGCACATCCAACTCAATCCCGCTCTGTGGGCCTATAGAACCAGTATACGCACTCCCATAGGTGCTACCCCTTACACCCTTGTCTATGGCTTAGAAGCTATCCTCCCCATTGAGGTTGAGTTACCATCTCTCAAGGTGTCGTTAAAAGGTCTCATAACAGATGAAGAGTACAGAGTTTCTAGATTGCAAGAACTAGAGTTGCTAGAGAAAAGGAGACATAAAGCCTTTGATCATCTCAAAGTATATCAACAAATGATGTCACAAAGTTACAACCATAGATTCCGCCCAAGAGTCTTTAAAGTTGGAGATCTAGTACTTAAGGAGAACCCCCATAATCAACAGGATCGGGAAAAGAAAGGCAAGTTTGAACCCAGCTGGCTTGGGCCCTATGTGATCGTAGCTACTTATGGATTAGGGGCATATCAGTTAGCAACATCAGAAGGTGAGCTATTCGATGACCCAATCCACAGTATGCATCTTCGCCGGTTCTATACCTAAGAGAACCTCAATGTAAGGGGGGCATAAAATACAAAAAAAAATAAAAAAATCAGAAAAATACAAAAAAATCAAAAAAATTAGAAAAATACAAAAAAAATCGTTCTTTGGTGAAAACCTAGCAAACGGGTGCCTTGGATAGGTATCATGATAAAAACCTGGCAAACAGGCGTCATGCATACTTTCTATCATTCATGCAAATAAAAGCAAGTGGTGAAAACCTGGTAAACAGGTGTTACTTGTGATAAACCGCTTCCTCCATCTTTAGGAAACCAATCACCTTGTGTCCATTCTTCCTTCACTCATGTTCCATTTGATCCATATCCATTCCATAATAAAAATACCTAGCGATAACCTATCATGGCTTGATACTCTATCTCTTTGTTGCCTTGTCAACCAAAGTTTTATCCTATATCCTATTCACAGTGTCAGCCTGGCTTAGCATTTGTCGTCAGTATCCACATGGTCCAAGTTCGTGAACTACATTGCCTCTGCATCATCACGTAGGCAAGGCCATTTTTAATGCATCCCCGAGGCTTCCCTATCCATCCCATATCTTGTCATCTATCCTCTAGTCCATCCATGGTCCAAGTCCATGAACTACGTTGCCCCTGTGTTGTCACATAGGCAAGGCCATTTTCAATGCTCCTTCGAGGCTCCACTGTCCCATCCATCACATGTCTAGTCCTTTTAAGTCTGCACCACTTTCCATCGCCTAGGTCTTAGGTCCATTAGGGTTTACCCTGAACTACATTGCCTCTACATCATCACGTAGGCAAGGCCATTTAGCAATGAGCCCCCGAGGCACTAGGTCAGTCCCTTAGGGTCCGTCTAACCAATGAGGATTGTGGAACCTCTCTCAAAGGCAAGCAAGCGCAAGCAGAACCCACTTTCAAGCGTAAATTTTGATGCAGAACTTCAACCTATCCAAAGCAAAACAAGCAAATACCTAAAGCACTCAAAAATGATTTTACCTAAATAATGGCAAGAAACAAACACATCTAAATGCAAAAAATGTTTTGTGGTTATGATCATGGTTAGGTTGTAGATTCTTGATTTCTGTTATCATGTCTTTCTACGCTACTCAAGGATGCCAAAAGCTAGAGATGCTATGATGGGGGCATGATTATTTTCTTTGTTTGCTGTTTGTGGATTAATCTTTAGTAATGTGAAGCCTTGTCTAACGACATGATCGACAAAAGATCATTGAGGACTTCAAAGGTCTAACATGAATGGGGGCAATCCTTGTTTGTTGATACACAATGAATACTTAGGTCATCTCGGTTCAATTATACCTTGATGCTTGTATTAACTTGCTAAAGCAAAATCTATGTAAGCGATACTCAGGTCATCTTGGTTCAATTATACCTAGATGCTTGTATTAACTTACAACATTAAAAAAAAAGTACTAAAAAAATTGCCTAATGATGAAATAAGCACTTCAAAATACTTGCACTGTCAAGATGTCAAAAGAAAAGCATCCATCATACATCCATTATACATCTGTACATCCATATCCCATGCAATAAAAGATCCAAACAATGCAGAGTATCAATACAAATTGAAGCTGGTGAGTCTTTCTAATCGAGTCATTCTTTCAATCAATCTTCTATCTATCACTATGTCATCTCTGTGTCGATAGAGTACATTTGGACATCACAGAAACATAGCATACAGTTGCATATCATATCACATGAGATAGTCATTTACATGATTAAATTAGTTGCATACATAATAAAGTACATCAGGTCATCCATATACATTTTTGCAATCATCACATAGTGTCAATAGAAAAAAATCAAAAACATAGATAAGTGCATCACATAAATTGCATAATCATATAGATACCATTTGCATTTACACATTAGAGGCATATCAAGTAAAACATCTAAGTCTGCATTAGGTCACATAGCATCATATAAAACATCTAAAACTACATTAGATAAACATCATACATACATAGTCAAAATATGCATCACATGAGTACCATCACACAAATAGAAATGCATCCATAACATAGAATGAGCAAACTGCATATAAAGAGCATCAAATAGCTGCATCATCATATAAATATCATATAAAACATGTCCAAATGTACAATATCAAAAAGTACATCTCTGAGTCAATGTCATATACAATGTACACATCTCAAACATAATGATACATGTCTCAAAATACAAAAGTGGTACATGTACATATCCGGCTATCTGAGCCATCAAAAGGTAGGTACATAGGAGCCAAAATCTATGCAAGTGTCTGCTAACCCTGCTACTGTGAGCCACTGCTCCCAGCAGTGTCCTCTGTGTCCCCTTCTCTGTTGGCCCCAGACTGTTATGGGCCCATCACAGAGGCTTCCGACCGCGATCCACCTACTCTCTACGAGGCCATGGACTGGCTCCTGTAGCTTGGAGCCCTCTGATCAATTGGAACAACACCATGGTATAGTCCCCGATAGTACTGTGTCTGAGCTTGCACTCTGGCAAGCTCACCCTATACCTGCGCTAACTGCCCCTGCACCTGCGCCAACTGTGCCTGTCTGTGCTAGCTGTGCCTGTGCCTACTGCACCTGTCTGACCAAAAAAATGCTAGTAGCGTCTGTCCCAAGGGCTTCCAATGATGTATCTCTCTCTACTCGGATGGTCCGTATCCTCACCTCTGCCATATCTTGCTCTCTAGTGAGCCCTGAGATAACACCTGCGTTTGTCTCCCGCCGAGCCTCGACCATCCTAAGCTGTGCCCACAGCTGCCAAACCTGTCCTCTCAGCATAGCAATGGCTCTTTCCTAGACATCTGGCTATGTTGGATCTGGGGAGGCCTGTGCCTATCCCTGCCCCTGCGACTGAGGTGCCTGCTACTGCGCCACCTGCTGGGGTGACGACATCTATCCCTGCTGTTCAACCTGAGGCTGCACTGCTTGCTAAGCGTGGGAGGATCCCTCCCTAGCTCTCCTCCTCTACCTAAGTCTGCCTCTGTCTTCACCATCTCCTCCATCTCTCTGTCCTCCTCTCCTCCTCCTCCTCCTGCCAACTCAACCCTCGTCATCTGAATCTACCTCGTCTATATGAGGAACCAGCTCTCCAGGCCCAGAGTATCTCAGAAATGGATGTTTTGCAAACCACTCCTCATAGTCCTGTGTCATCCCTGCATCTGCAATCTCTCTCCTCATCACCTAGGCAGTATAAGGAATCTCTCAAAACTATGCCACTGCCTCCTCGTAGGATGCCACTGGGCCCCATCTAAACCTCTCCGCATGCATCCGTGCAAACAGAGCCTGCTCCTGTGGCATGCCTTGTCTCCTCCCAAACTGCCTCCAAACCCGGTTGACAATCTGTCTCTCTAGGATGAACCGCGTCTAGCCTATAAGCCATCGAGTCTGATAGCAGTATGGCAGTGCGTCTGCCTCGTCATCCCAAAGCTCACAGTCTAGATATGGTCGCCAGACGACCACATCTACCCCATCTAGTGCGTGCCTTTAGTAGTCTACCTTCCCCAGTCTATGCTGGGAAATCACTCTTGCATAGCCATAGCTGTAAGGCTCTCCCCTCTGTCTCTGAAAAACACATATCAGTCTTGTAATGGTGATATGCTCCCACAACCAAAATTGTAACAGTGAGACACCTGCTGATAAACTCGCACCCCTATGGTATACCACCGGATGCATATTATGGTATAGGTGTGCTAAAACACAGACACCCCAAGCATAGCGGGTGCCCTATGAGACCATCCTCTCCATAATCTATCTCCATCCAATCGGGAACCCATACGATCTCCTATCGGGGCATACAATGCCTCCGATCAATCCTGCAACTATCCCAGGGAAATAATCATAGTAATCGTGTATATCCTACCAGGAGATAACCTGTCCCTCCAGCTTAGGGTCATCAAATACCCACCTGCGCTCTGTGAGTCCTGCATCCCAATGGGGATCATACTCCATGAGCTCTCCCTGAATTAGCAAGTGGAGTATCCTATATACATCCTCCAGAGTCACTGTCATCTCGCCAGTCGGGAAGTGAAAGGTCCCATCCTCACTGTGAAACCTCTCCACTATTGTAGTCAGTAAGCCGTGGTTCATTCAAACCTCAGGCATAAAGCACATGTAATCTAATCCTATCACGCTGAGTGCCTCTCGATCTATCTCTATCAACATGTGCCGCTGCAACATCGGCATGGGAAACTGCTCCCTCGACATCAGTGTATCTCGTATGTCCTCCTGCAAGCATGCAAAGCAAGGTGTCAACTTAAAGCTGCAAGTACCATGCTCAACATATGTATAGAATCATATCAACTAAACTTAACATATGAAATTGATCAAAACAACACACTACATCTCTTGACTAGATTCCTGCAATCTTAGAGATAGCTTATTGATTGAAGCATCAAACAGGATGCCAATCAAGTCAATTTTGTTAAGTAAACTGACTATCTATATCATATGCACCAGAACAAAAAGTACATGCACCATTTCTTAGCAAATGCGCCACTTTTGACACATGCGCCGCAACATTTCATGCATGCGTCGTCCCATATCATAAATGCACCGCCTAGTTGCATGTGCCGACTCATACCGTAAATGCAACACCAAATGATGCATGAACCAACCTTCCTCATGCATGCACAACTTTCACGCATGTGCTATTTCATATCCTAGATGCACCGCATATTGACAGATGCACAGTTTTGCATGTCAGATGCGTCAAACTATGATCTTGCGCATTTGTTTAGCATAATTTTGCCTAGCATTTATTGCACTCAAAATCAACCCTAGGTGAAATTTTTTGAGATACATAACGGGGGTCTTGCCTCTGCTGGTCGGTCGAATCGTCAGATGTGCTCAAAGCGATGCTCCTCGCGCAGAATATCCATCCTAGTGCTGACTACTCTATGCTCTGTACTCTCCTAAGCTCTCAAAGGCAATCCAACAAAAGCCAAGTGTGTAAATGACTTGTCTTGTGGACCCAGCTCCTATATATAGCATGCAAACCCTAAACTGGTTGTGTGGTGACTATGACTACTTCGCGCACCCGTTTCTTCCTGTTTCTCAGAAACGCATCCTGTTTTCTTCAATCCTAACCAAGTTTTCCCTTCGTCTTCATGAGATTGTCCATCTAACGCCTTCTGCCTTCTTCCCGTCCAATCTCTCGAGGGGGCATCCTATCGTCATAACCTGTACTAGGGCAAACTGGGGCATGTATCATTATCAGACTATTTATTCTTTGAAGCAATGCCGTAAACTGCATTGCATCAAAGAGGGGCAAAATGTATACGCCTAAAAATGACACGACTCTCTCCAAATAAATATTCTTAATATTTATTTCATTCTAATTCTTCTATCAATAAATAAATAAACAAATTTATTTATTTGATTCATATTCCTCTAAATTAATGTTGGGTGAATATTTTGTCGTTAACTCGCTAACGGCAAAATGGGTATATCAGCCACAGCTATGATGAGACAAAGTCTCTCCTCTCAGCAAGGGGAGGTTCCCTCTAGTTACTTAACTTTTACAAACAAAACAACTTATGAAATTTATGTACACTAAAAACTATGTTTGTGGTGGTTCCATCTCATCTCATTCTCTTTTTTCAAAATATTTATACTTCAAACTCTTGATAAAGGACTTATAAATTATCACAAAATCACAAAAACACAAAGTTTTCTGTTACCTCACTTACTAATTGCAAATAGAACTATTTGAAGTTGAATGCAGCCCAAAGTCTTCACTCCTCTTCAAGATGATAAAAGTAAATCAAATATAACAACTTGCAGTGCAAAGTCTCCAAACTATTGTATTCTCACGAACATAAACGTAATCCTCACAAATGATTTGATAACACAAAGTCTATCAAAATCAAATTAAGAGCGCTCTTCAATCATTTGAAACAAACTCCACACTTCAATTATTACCAAAGAAGATTATGACAACAAGATGTAAGAACAATACTATCACAACACAAATGATCCCAAGACAAAGATTGGAATTGAACTTGCTTTCTTGTATTGATAAATATTTGATAATTGATTTTCACAAAGAAGCACAAAGTCTTGATTTGCTTTTCAATTCGCCAGAGTATTCTTGCAATAGACAAAAGATAATATTTACAAAAGAGGCCCTCTTTATTTATAGGGAGAGGCCTTGAGAAAATTTAAGAAAAACCTAACTACTTTGACTTATTCAACAAAAGAGTCCTATTTGACTTGGGACTTCTCTTGTATCACATATAATTACATTTTGGAAAATTACATGTGTAAATGTCCAAAAAAAAATTCAATTTACATATCATCTAATAAAAATGAGCTAAGGCACTAGTTTCCTCCATCTTTTTTCCTCAGGAAGTTCTGGTACATAGTTTGAACGACTGACATCTTGCATGCATTTGGTTTTGTTGTATTCCCTGAGATGGTGCGGGCTTGGAGAATTGAATCTTTCACCGCCTTTATCGCCTTTTCATGCTTGTCCAGATTATTTTTTAGGTTCTCTAGAGTCGAATGTTGGTCCTATAGGTTATCCATTGAAAGCACTAAGGGCGCCTCCTCTTCAAATTTCTTTTGGATCATTTCTTCAAAAGAACTTATCATTTCCTGTGCTGTGAGGAAACTATGATCTTCCCTTGTCAAGGTGCAAGGAAGTTCTTCTAGCCGGTGTAGAAGTGTGACATCATTATCTTCACTAGCTTCTCGAGCTTGGCATAGATCTTCAAGTAGACTCTTTATTATGTAAATACGATGAGCTAGAGTCTCCTTGGTCTTAAGATATGATTCCCTATTGGTGATGACCCCAATGGTGATCAGATTCTTTATCTTGATCTTCTTCATGTCTATCCACTCTTCTAGGCTCTCTTCTTGATCTTATCCTGAACTCTTTTGAAGTCAAAGTGGTTTCTTTTCTTGTAGGTTTTCATAGTGACCAGTTGCAATTCAGAGTCAATTATTTTTGCTTTATTGGCGGATTGAATCGAATACCTCCCAATTTCAACAAGAAACTTTATCCCTGACTTCTTCAGCTCCATCTGTTTGTTGTGCACCACAATCAGTTGTCTGCATAGCTCCATAAGGACAATGCGGTCACTGGGATACCGTGGAAGCATATAAGGGTAACCAGGATAATACCCTACCTAAAGATATGTGAAGGTGGGAAATTGTAGGAACAAGCAACCAAAAGAGTTCACAACCTGCTAAGCTTCATCTGAGACTCTGTTCTGAACTAATTTATTATCCCATAGACACATGAATACTGAAAAGAAGGCATCATTGACTCTTCTGAAATGATGAATTGACCCCTTCAGAGTGATTTGGGGGTAGTATTCATACACTGGGATCAACCTCCTGTCTCCCACTTGGGTTAAACTCAGAAAGTTTCTCATGCTTGCAACAACATAGACAAGATAAGAAGTCATGTAAAATTTGAAGGTGGTATTGACTCTTACCAGTTTCTCGTGCAATGCATTGCTGATCTGTTCTCCCCAGAATATCTTTTGATTACCCCATAGAATCACCTTGATGTAAGTGTACATCTAGTCCTAGAATTTGGAAGCAGAAGGGAGTCTTCTGATGCGACTCAAGAGAGTAATCAAATCACAGACCTCTTCTACAAAGTCACTCCTGTGAAGATCCTTTAGCCATCTGGTCAAATTACCTCTAGGAATCTTTAACCATTTGTTGTTTATATACCTCCTAGCAGATTCCACATCATTATCATAGTCTTGTTGACCCTGAGCAAAATCAATCTGTCCAATGTTTTCAATAGGTGGACACATGAAGATTTTGTCAAGGAATTCTGCATCCAATCTCATGATTACATTTCCCTGAGAATCTACCATCACTCTGGTGTCTCTGTTGTAGTGATTGGCCACTTGCAGAACAAATTCAGGATTGTGCGCAAAGACTGGAAATGATGCAACCAAATGAATATTGCTGTCAATGATTTTCTGCATGGGCTTGGATGGATTTTCCTGTTTTGTTCTATCCATAAATTCCGCCATGTCCACATGCCCAATTTATGTGTCTCTGATTTCATCAATGTTTGATTACACTGCTGTTACCAGAAAGACACCCTGGTATTTGTACTTCATGACTTTGGCCTTTGATGGAGATGATTCTGTCATGAGCTCCAGAGAAAACTTTGAATTTGAACTTCACCACGAATGCTGATTGAAAACTATAAAAGGCCATGATCTCGCAGTCAGGGGAAAAATTGGGTAAACTGGGTCAACTATGATTCGACAATCATGGACAGGAAAGCACGCGTTTGACGGGCTTGAGTACGCGCAAATCAAGGCGATGGTGAAAGTGGGCTTTTAGTTTTTTGAAAAATGAATTTTTCAAGTGAAATTTATGAAAATATGCAAGGGCGGTCAAAATGACCGCTTCTGCATGTAGGATGAGTTTTGATGTGTATGAGCGGTTGAAAATGCCGCTTTTGCATGTGTTAAGGAAAGTTTTGTTTAACATGCAAAAAGCGGTGAAAAATACCAATGTTACATGTTAAGTCACTTTGGAGGATATGTATGTAGGAGTGGATGATTTAGCCACTTTTACAGGTAAACGGGAAAATTGCCATAGATGCAATGGCGGGTGTTTCAGCCGCTTTGGCAAGTAAGATGGGAGTCGACAGTGCAAGGGTTTCAGTAGTAAACACCGCTATAATAGGTAATGTTTTGATATGAGGTATGGGGGTTTTGGTGTTCAAGCGGCGAATTCTGCCGATGATGCACCTCGCCTTCATTGATACAATACATACAAGGGTATATGAAGTATGACTTAGTTTTAGGGTTTTACATGGCACAGACCACCGACACTGATATAGGAAAAACTTAGGGCACGTAGATTGATCCTTCTAAAGACATACTCGACGCCAAGTTTAAACAAAACAACCTTTTGACGAAAACTTAGAACGAAATTAAAATAAAGAAAAAAAAGCTGTTCAAAACTAATGGAAACTCTAGGAAAGCAAAAGAAAATGGCTAGAAGGTTTACCTATCCACGCGATGAAAACCCTAAGTTTGATAATGGCGGATTGAATCGAACCTTTGGGTGGCGTGGTCAAATGGTTGAAGGAGTCCAGAGATTGGCTAAGTAGGAAGAGAAAATGAAATAACTAAAAAGCTAAACAAAAGATTTTCAAAGGTTTTGAAAACATGTGATTAATGTGGCACGAACGGCCATTAATGTTACTCCAGTCAAAAGATCCAGAGATCTTGCTTGGGCGGATGTTTCTGCCGCTCCGGCAGGCAGAGTCAATAACCGTATGTAACGGCGGGTGTTTTCACCGACCTGGCAGGTTCCACTGAGCAAGACATGTAGAGGCGGGTGATTTAGCCACCGTTACATGTTAATCAAAAACTTCAAAACATGTAATAGCGGTTAAAAATGCCGCTTTTACATGTTAAAACAAAAACTTTGCCAACACCTGAAAATGACTAAAAATCGACAATCCTTATCAGCTTACGACTTGAACGATCTTCGTGAATACCGAGAAACCAATTCAAGGGAATGTCGCATGCTAGTTTAGAATGTCAAATGACTTCACGTGAGATCAAGGAAATATTGTCTTGATTTGCAATCTTAGAGTGTAGATTCATGAAACAGACAAGTTTCGTGGGGGTTGTTTACAAAAATGAGCATAGCTAATTTTGAGAACAACAGCTGGCTCTAACTGGGGAACTTCCTTCGATCGAACTTTGAAATGATTGAAGGGAGTAGAATCCAGTCTCTAAGTGCCTTCATCCATGCCATTGGGCTATAAAGTCAAGCTAAAAAGAAAAAGACACAAAAGACTAAACGAAAACATAAAAATAAAAACACAAAACTATACAAATGTACAATTTAACTTATCTGATACTTCAGGGATTGAAGAGCTTCAGATGTTGTCCACTATGAGGCAACAAGAATGGTGTTCCATCCTGATACTCCAACAAGAAACTATTTTCACCACAGAATTGATGAATGGTGAATGGACCTCTCCACAAGGAATCAAATTTTCCATGCATTCCTTTTGGTTCTCTCTTCTTGTCCCACAACAAAACTTGATCTCCAATCTGAAACTCACGAGCCTTTGCCTTCTTGTCGAAGAGTTTCTTTACTTGACTTTGATGCTCAGTAATACGATCCACCACCATAGTGCACTGCTCCTCAAGTTCAGTAAGATACATGATCCTTTTATCAATAGAACTATCAAAAGTTCTATCTTCCAATGCCTTCACCAACCTCAATGCTGGCAACTCCAGGGTAATTGGTATCTCCGTATTTAGACCATATAGAAGCTAAAATGGTGACATGTCTATCACCCTTTTGGGGGTAATTCTATCTGCCCATAAAGCATCAAAAAGTGCTTTATGCCAAGTTCTCTGATTCTCCTCTACCAGTTTCCTGATAATAGTGACCAGATTCTTATTTCTTGATTCTGCTTGACCATTACCTTGCGGATAATAGTCTGAAGAATGGGAAAGAATGATCCCATGCTCGTAGAAAAATTCAGTAATCTCATGAGAGGAAAAACAAGTAGCATTGTCTGCTATAATCTTGTTTGGAACTCCAAACCTGGAAATAATGTTTTCCTTAAAAAAACCACATACCACTTCAGAAGTAGCATGCTTGATTGGAATAGCTTCCACCCATTTGGTAAAATAGTCTGTTGCGGTGAGAACATAGTTATGCCCCACACTTGATGGTGGATTCACAGTGCCAATGAAGTCAATACGCCATTGCTGAAAAGGTTCCTCAATCACCACTGGTTTAAGAGGTAGGGCTGCCAACTTTGGTTTCCCAACAAACTATTGACACAACTCACACCTGCGTACCCAATTGTACGCATCTTGGAATAGTGTGGGCCAATAGTATCGAGCTCGCAGAATCTTGTGAGTCGTTACAGGTGCGGAAAAATGTCCTCTACAAGCCAAATTGTGGAAAGACTCGAAAAGTCTACTTTGTTGCGCTTTATCCACGCAATGGAGAAATACATCATCAAGACTTCTTTTGTACAACCCATTGTCCCAAAGGACGTAGTTAGTAGCTTTCAACTTGACAGTTCTTTTTTCCTTATAAGACAAGTGAGAAGGACACTCACCATAGGTAAGGAAATGAGCGATATTGGAATACCACTCGTCAATTGTAGTAACAAAAAGAACAGTTGGTGTGTCCACAACTTCTTCTTCTTCGTCCCCTGTCTCTTTTGGAATGTTATCAGCGATCAATTGACACAAACCTTTACCATGCACAAGCTTGGTAGGTTTGATATCTAGATCAAATTCTTGGATTTTAGCAATCCAATTACCTCTCTTTGTTTTGAACTCCTGTTGAGTTGGGATAGATTTGACTGTTGTATCAGGCACCATAACAACAGTGTGTGAATTTAGAATATAGAACCTGAAATGCTTCACCGCTTTGACCACGGCATAGGCATGCTTCTCCATATTCAAATACTTCAATTCATGAGATTTGAGAGGACAACTCATAAATGATATGGGGGATTCCACACCTTCTTCATTCTGGTGAACCAGAATAGCTGAAAGTGTGTGTTCTGAAGCGTAGCTATAAACTACGAAATCTTTGGTGTAGTCGGGACAAACAAGAACTGGAGCATGAGAAATAGCCCTCTTGATATCCTCAAATGCTTCTTTGCCTTCCGCAGTCCAACGGAAAGTAGCCTTACCCTTCATCATATTGACGATGTGACGGGTTTTTTTCTGCAAACTCAGGAATGAACCTTCGCAAAAAATTCACCTTTCCAAAGAAAGAATGAACAACAGTCTTACTAGCAGGCAAAGTAAGACTTTGAATGGATTTAACTCTTTCCGATTCAATCTTAGTACCTTCCTGGGATACAATGTGTTTGAGAAGCTTTCCTTCTGTAACCCCAAAAACTGACTTCTTGGGATTGAGGGAAATACCATTTTGCCGACAGCGCTCCAACACTTGTCTTAAATGATGCGCATGATCATGACAGTTTTTGGAGAAAATAGTCAAGTCATCAAGATACACCATGATGAACTTCCCCATCTCATCTCTGAAGGCAAGATCCATTACTCTCTGAAGTGTGGCGCCAGCATTGATCAGACCAAAAGGCATTCTGTGATATGCAAATGTGCCCCATGGTGTAGTAAAAGTAGTTTTGAACTGATCAGCTTCGTTGACCTCCACTTGGTTATACCCCGAAAAACCATCTAGCATAGACAACATTTCTGAACCAGTCACTGTTTGCAACACTTGGTCCATGATAGGCAAGGGTAGTTATCTTTTAGGGAAGACTGGTTGAGATTCCTGAAATCAACACAGATACGGATTTCTCCGTTCTTCTTCCTTATGGGAACTATGTTTGCGATCCAGGTGGAATGATGAATTGGAAAAATTATCCTTGCATTTAGCATCTTCTGAATTTCAGAAAGGATCGTACGTGATATCTTAGGATTGTATTGCCTCTGCTTCTGCTTGTGAGGCAACGATCCAGCTTTGAGGGGAATTTCGTGTTGAACCTCCTTAGGCATGAAAGACTTCAGATCATCATAGGAGTAAGCCAAAACATCAATGTAATGGCGAAGGAGGGTGATGAATTTGAATCTTTCATCAGCAGTGCAACATTTTCCAATGTTGACCATCTTAGGATCTGCTTCTGAACTCAAATTTACCTGCTCAAATTCCATAGAGGAACTTGAATCCTATTGTTGCCGTTGCTTGATATACCTGTCATGTTTATCAAAAAGTTTCTCAAGGGAAACCAAACCTTTTGGGATTTTATTCCCTTTCAATTGTAGAAATTCTTCGCCAGTTTGTGAATCTATCTTGGAAACATATTCCCGCGGTGGTGATTCACTACCTTCAAAGTAAAGCTCATCAAAGCTATCCATCTTTTCTAGGAAAGCAATGATTTGGTTATCACCATTGAACACCTGCCAATGGTCAACGTTATCAGGTACACTTGGCCGGAAGACTAGCTCAATAGTGTACTTGTTTCCTTTGAAATCCTTGTGAGGCACCATGAGAGTGGCGGAAACAACCAATGAATCTGCACGATCATTGAACTCTCTTGGCATTGCAGAAATGTTGAAAGCATCAAAACCTTCAATGCAATCCCATACACGATTGCGATAGTGTCTCAGTCTTTCATTTTTTCTTTGGTACAAATTCCTCAATTGACAAACCACCAATTTGGCATCCCCTTGAGCATGAAGAATTTTAACGCCTCTAGCATGAGTAGCTTCCAATTCGAGCAACAAAGACTCATATTCAGCAGTGTTATTGGTATTGTCAAATTGTAACTTGTATGAAAAAGGTAAGATATCACCTTGTGGTGATATCAAGACCACTTCAGCTCCAGAACTGGTAGAAGAACAACTGCCATCAAATTCTAAAATCCAGACTTCTTCAGAATTTGATTTTTTGGAATCTCTTCAATCAGAAGATTCCTCTTCGTCGGTGAGGGAAGAATCTGGCATTACTATACCTTCACCTGAACTTTCATATGAAAACTCTTCTGAGTCTCCATCTGACATATCCAAGCTACCACCCGATGTACGCTCATCTGATGAACTGGAACCATCTTCGGTGGACAGAAAATAATTACCCATTCCCGAGGGCTCAAACAAAATTTGAGCTTTGGGATTTGATGTTTGGGTAACAATGTATTTTGCTTCCTTCTCAGGAAGCAACTTCTGCATGACACCTTTAACATTTATCCTTGCTTCAGATAGATCCATGTTCAACTCCCCACCTACATCCTTGCAGAAATTACGCCCAAGAAGAATGCCGTATGAAGCTGGAACATCAACGACCAGAACTGTCATCTTGATTCTCTTATCTGGAAAAGCTGCAAATGCAAATTGGGCGTCTTTGATTTGACCCAAAAGTGGAACTTGCTTATTCTCCATAGAGAAACACCTCCCAAAAGTTTTGGTTAAGGTGAGGCCAAGGGCGTTTGCTACCTTAGCAGGCATAACATTGTCAGAGGCTCCGGAATCTATTACGCAATTGCTCAATTTATGACCATTCACTAATAGGGAAACATAGAAAGGTTTAATTTTTCCAGAGGCTTCAAGGGGAGTAGTGACAAGATTATTTTGGGTAGGCTTACTTTTGGAGGAGTCATGAGTAGCTTTTGGAAACTCTTGTCCTGCAGGGACGGTCTTATTTTTGACGTATTTGGCTAATCTATCAAATTGTTCAGGATTAGCTTGTAAATACTCAACTTCAGACATTTGGATCTTAGTCCTCCTAGCATGATCTATTATATCAAACTGCTGAAAAGAATTAGAAACAAAGGAAGAAAATCCATCATTCTAATTTTTGGTAGAGGTAGCACTAGTCTGAGGAGTAGAAGTGGAAGGTACAAATTCGTTAGAGGCACTTACTTGTTTATTGACCACCGGGTCTTTTGATTGGAAAGGTAGCGGAGTCCCCCATTTAGCAATTGAAATCACCGATTGAGATTCTTCTCTCGCCTTCCCTTTATCAGCTTGAAGAGCTGACTGATTTTGAGACCTAGTGAAAACAACATATACTCCACACACTTCTCCCTTTTCAGCTTCGTCTTGATAATTTAAAAATTGATGGTAGAGTCGCCAGCTAATTCTTCTTCTCCTTCTGTGAAGAGATTAGCACCATTTTCATAATCCAACTCGGGTTGGAAAGAAAGTTCATTTTCAGCTTCATAATAGCCAACAGCTGAGTTGACTGGAGTTGCTTCAATGGCAAGCTTCCCCTATGTAGGCGGAAGACGGTTGTGTTGTCCTTGATTTCTAACAGCATTGCCTTGATATGAATTATTTGGAAATGTCCTCCTTGGTATATCTCGATAAGGAGGGGCAGACATACCTTGGGACATTTGTCTCTTCAGAGCTAGCAATTCATTTGCTAGCTTTTGCACCATAGGGTCTGTGGTGCTTGTGGAAGAATTCTCAGTAGAAGAGGAGCTTTTATTTCTATTAGAATCCCTTCTTATCTTACCTACAAGGATAAGATCATCTTCCACTTCAGTTGCCAGAATCTGAGCTGCAGCAAGATTAGTAGGAGCAGCTCACCTCAATAGAAAACTCACCTCAGGAAGTTGTGTATTGGTAAAGAAACATTTAAGGTTCTCCGCGGTTGGCTCAACAATGGTGGGAATCTTGTTTCTCAACTTATTGAACTTAGCGATGAAATATCACATAGGTTCATGAGGTTCCTTTTTCATTTGTGTTAGCTGTGCCAACAATGCATGTGCATCTTCTGCAGGTTTAAACCTAGCTTCAAACTTGGTTTTGAGAGTATTCCAGTTTGTTATGGTCTGAGATTGAAGGTGGTAAAACCAGTCTGCAGCAACACCTTGTAGTGTTTCTACAAAGAGTCGTACAGCTACATCTTCGTGCTCGACACCTATCACACCACAGGCTATACAGAAAGCTGCAATGTGTTCATTAGGGTGAACTTTCCCATCACCATAGAATTTGGGAAAATTCTTTCTTGAACTATGAGGTAGTTCATGCAATGGTGGGGTCAAATTTAGAGGACCAAAAGTATTACCCCAAGGGCCTTGGGCTGCCATGACGTGCTGATTGAAAGATGGGATAACAAACCTTTGTGTCGTATGAACAGATAAAACTCTACTAGCACTAGCACTAGAAGCTTCACCTGGTATTGGAGACCTGACATTTGTAGGAGGAAAACTCCTGGTGCACTGAAGACGAGGTCGTGGAGGCAAGAGTCCAAAATTATTTTGCTGCATCAATTCAAATGCAGGATCAATAATACCTTGAGCTCTCTTGCTTCTGGTGTACCGGGAATCTGCCAGAATGTAATATGCTAAACAAAATTTTGCAACAAAATGGAAAAGAACTGAAAATGCTTCAACTCAGAGCGTGAGGCTTCAAGTTGCACGTTCCTTCCCTAGTAGAGGCACCAAAAAACTATTAGGTGAATATTTTGTCGTTAACTCGCTAACGACAAAATGGGTATATCAGCCACAGCTAATTTGAGACAAAGTCTCTCCTCTCAGCAAGGGGAGGTTCCCTCTAGTTACTTGACTTTTACAAACAAAACAACTTATGAAATTTATGTACACTAAAAACTATGTTTGTGGTGGTTCCATCTCATCTCATTCTCTTTTTTCAGAATAGATGTTTATACTTCAAACTCTTGATAAAGGACTTATAAATTATCACAAAATCACAAAAACACAAAGTTTTCTGTTACCTCACTTACTAATTGCAAATAGAACTATTTGAAGTTGAATGCAGCCCAAAGTCTTCACTCCTCTTCAAGATGATAAAAGTAAATCAAATATAACAACTTGCAGTGCAAAGTCTCCAAACTATTGTATTCTCACGAACATAAACGTAATCCTCACAAATGATTTGATAACACATAGTCTATCAGAATCAAATTAAGAGCGCTCTTCAATCACTTGAAACAAACTCCACACTTCAATTATTACCAAAGAAGATTATGATAGCAAGACATAAGAACAATACTATCACAACACAAATGATCCCAAGACAAAGATTGGAATTGAACTTGCTTTCTTGTATTGATAAATATTTGATAATTGATTTTCACAAAGAAGCACAAAGTCTTGATTTGCTTTTCAATTCGCCAAAGTATTCTTGCAATAGAAAAAAGATAATATTTACAAAAGAGGCCCTCTTTATTTATAGGGAGAGGCCTTGAGAAAATTTAGGAAAAACCTAACTACTTTGACTTATTCAACAAAAGAGTCCTATTTGACTTGGGACTTCTCTTGTATCACATGTAATTACATTTGGAAAATTACATGTGTAAATGTCCAAAACAAAATTCAATTTACATATCATCTAATAAAAATGAGCTAAGGCACTAGTTTCCTCCATCTTTTTTCCTCAGGAAGTTTTGGTACATAGTTTGAACGACCGACATCTCGCATGCTTCTGGTTTTGCTGTATTCCCTGAGATGGTGTAGGCTTAGAGAATTGAATCTTTCACCGCCTTTATCACCTTTTCATGCTTGTCTAGATTATTTTTCAGGTTCTCTAGAGTCGAATGTTGGTCATACAGGTTATCCATTGAAAGCACTGAGGGCGCCTCCTCTTCAAATTTCTTTTGGACCATTTCTTCAAAAGAACTTATCATTTCCTGTGCTGTGAGGAAACTATGATCTTCCCTTGTCAAGGTGCAAGGAAGTTCTTCTAGCCAGTGTAGAAGTGTGACATCACTATCTTCACTAGCTTCTCAAGCTTGGCATAGATCTTCAAGTAGACTCTTTATTATGTAAATACGATGAGCCAGAGTCTCCTTGGTCTTAAGTTATGATTCCCTATTGGTGATGACCCCAATGGTGATCAGATTCTTTATCTTGATCTTCTTCATGTCTATCCACTCTTCTAGGCTCTCTTCTTGATCTTATCCTGAACTCTTCTAAAGTCAAAGTGGTTTCTTTTCTTGTAGGTCTTCATAGTGACCAGTTGTAATTCAGAGTCAATTATTTTTGCTTTATTGGCGGATTGAATCGAATACCTCCCAATTTCAACGGGAAACTTTATCCCTGACTTCTTCAGCTCCATCTGTTTGTTGTGCACCACAATCAGCTGTCTGTATAACTCCATAAGGACAATGCGGTCACTGGGATACCATGGAAGCATATAAGGGTAACCAGGATAATACCCTACCCGAAGATATGTGAAGGTGGGAAATTGTAGGAACAAGCAACCAAAAGAGTTCACAACCTACCAAGCTTCATCTGAGACTCTGTTATGAACTAATTCATTATCCCATAGACACATGAATACTAAAAAGAAGGCATCATTGACTCTTCTAAAATGATGAATTGACCCCTTCAGAGTGATTTGGGGGTAGTATTCATACACTGGGATCAACCTCTTGTCTCCCACTTGGGTTAAACCCAGAAAGTTTCTCATACTTGCAGCAGCATAGACAAGATAAGAGGTCATGTAAAATTTGAAGGTGGTATTGACTCTTACCAGTTGCTCATGCAATGCATTGCTGATCTATTCTCCCCAGTATATATTCTGATTACCCCGTAGAATCACCTTGATGTAAGTGTACATCCAGTCCTAGAATTTGGAAGCAGAAGGGAGTCCTCTGATGTGACTCAAGAGAGTAATCAAATCACAGACCTCTTCTACAAAGTCACTCCTGTGAAGATCCTTTAGCCATCTGGTCAAATTACCTCTAGGAATCTTTAACCATTTGTTATTTATATACCTCCTAGCAGATTCCACATCATTATCATAGTCTTGTTGACCCTGAGCAAAATCAATCCATCCAATGTTTTCAATAGGTGGACACATGAATATTTTGTCAAGGAATTCTGCATCCAATCTCATGATTACATTTCCCTGAGAATCTACCATCACTCTGGTGTCTCTGTTGTAGTGACTGGCCACTTGAAAACAAATTCAGGATTGTGCGTAGAGACTGGAAATGATGCAACCAAATGAATATTGCTATCAATGATTTTATGCATGGGCTTGGATGGATTTTCTTGTTTTGTTCTATCCACGAATTCCACCATGTCCACATGCCCAATTTCTGTCTCTGATTTCATCAATGTTTGATTGCATTGCCGTTATTGAAAAGACACCCTGGTATTTGTACTTCATGACTTTGGCCTTTGATGGAGACTATTCTGTCATGAGCTCCGGAGAAAACTTTGAATTTGAACTTCACCACGAACGCTGATTGAAAACTGCAAAAGGCCATGATCTCGTAGTCAGGGGAAAAATTGGGTAAACTGCGATTCGACGATCATGGACAGGAAAGCACGGGTTTGAAGGGCTTGAGTACGTGCAAATCAAGGCGATGGCGAAAGCGGGCTTTTAGTTTTTTGAAAAATGAATTTTTCAAGTGAAATTTATGAAAATATGCAAGGGCGGTCAAAATGACTGCTCCTGCATGTAGGATGAGTTTTGATGTGTATGAGTGGTCGAAAATGCCGCTTTTGCATGTGTTAAGGAAAGTTTTGTTTAACATGCAAAAAGCGGTGAAAAATACCACTGTTACATGTTAAGTCACTTTGGAGGATATGTATGTAGGAGCGGATGATTTAGCCACTTTTACAAGTAAACGAGAAAATTGCCATAGATGCAATGGCGGGTGTTTCAGCCGCTACGGCAGGTAGAAAATTTGCCGAACTCAGATGCATAGGTAGGTGTTTCGGCCACTTTGGCAGGTAAGATGGGAGTCAACAATACAAGGGTTTCGACAGAAAACACCGCTGTAACAGGTAATGTTTTGATATGAGGTATGGGGGTTTTGGTGTTCAAGCGGCGAATTCTACTGACAATGCACCTCACCTTCGTTGATACAATACATACAAGGGTATAGGAAGTATGACTCAGTTTTAGGGTTTTACATGGCAAAGACCACCGACACTGATATAGGAAAAACTTAGGGCACATAGATTGATCCTTCTGAAGACATACTCGACGCCAAGTTTAAACAAAACAACATTTTGACGAAAATTTAGAACGAAATTAAAATAAAGAAAAAAAAGCCGTTCAAAACTAACGGAAACTCTAGGAAAGCAAAAGAAAATGGCTAGAAGGTTTACCTATCCACGCGATGAAAACCCTAAGTCTGATAATGGCGGATTGAATCGAACCTTTGGGCGGCGCGTTCGAATGGTTGAAGGAGTCCAGAGATTGGCTAACCAGGAAGAGAAAACGAAATAACTAAAAAGCTAAACAAAAGATTTTTAAAGGTTTTGAAAACATGTCATTAATGTGGCACAAACAGCCATTAATGTTACTCCAGTCAAAAGATCCAGAGATCTTGCTCGGGTGGATGTTTCAGCCGCTCCGGCAGGCAGAGGCAATAACCATATGTAACGGTGGGTGTTTTCATCGACCTGGTAGGTTCCACCGAGCAAGACATGTAGAGGCGGGTGATTTAGCCGCCGTTACATGTTAATCAAAAACTTCAAAACATGTAATAGCAGTTAAAAACGCCGCTTTTACATGTTAAAACAAAAACTTCGCCAACACCTGAAAATGACTAAAAATCAACAATCCTTATCAGCTTACGACTTGAACGATCTTCACAAATACCGAGAAACCAATTCAAGGGAATGTCACAGGCCAGTTTAGAATGTCAAATGACTTCACGTAAGATCAAGGAAATATTGTCTCGATTTGCGATCTTAGAGTGTAGATTCATGAAACGGACAAGTTTTGTGGGGGTTGTCTACAAAAACGAGCGTAGCTGATTTTCAGAACAACAATTAATAAATATCAAAATATTTAATTATCTCTTCTAAAGTCAAAATTAAATAAAATCCTTTATTTAATTAAATTCTTCCAAACAATTAAATAATTCTTAATTATTTAATTAAAGTCAATTCTTCCTCCAAATTTAAATAAATTAAATCAAATTTATTTAAATCCTCTTAGTCTCTAAAAATAAAATATAATCAAATATTTTATTTATTCTTCCAAATCATGCACAACAATTAAATAAATCTATTTATTTAATTAGCTTTCTTATCTTCTAATTCTTCAAATATCTTCCAAATCTTCTAAAAATAAGTCTTCTTCTTCATGCACACAAAATTAAATAATTTATTATTTAAATTCTCTCAAATCATGCAAAAAGCAAATCTCAAGTTGAGTTAATTGACTCAATCAACCTTATTTTTATCAATATCTCTTAAATTAGAAAAAAGCTTTCTAATTTATGAAAAGCATATCTTATCTTTAGAAAAGAAAGTAGTTAACTCAAATAAAACAGCGTTTGGGTGACACTTGTCTTCTTCTTATTCGCGCATGTTCCTCAACAGTTCTATACCGTTGATCTTCTTGTTCTTTCTATACCATTGATCTCTTCTCTCCCAAGTCTATAAAAGCAACCCTATTCCTCTATTTTGTTCATCCAAGCTTTAAGTATTGTTACTCTGTAGGAATTACAGTGCGCCTTTGGCACTAATTCCTTCATTGCTTGCGATCAATCTCATTACCACAGCACTATCATTGTTGTGAAGCTCATCTTCATGGCAAAACTATCATGGCCGTTCCCATTTGAACATCTTGGAATCATAGCAAGGAAGTACACCTTCTGAGGGCCATATTCATAGACAAGATCATTTGTGATAGGCGATCAATGGAAGCTGCGAATTAAAGGATGTTTTCTTTGTATTGTTCATTATTTGATTGATCTCTTTTCTTCATTATTTCATTGAGTTTTGGGTATTATTGATATTTATTATATTGATTATTCATTTAGATCCAATTTTCCCTTAACAGGAATAAATATAATCTCTTGATCTGTATGTGTATGCCCTTTGGCTTGTTCATCACCTCTAATGCTGAGTCGAAGATCATTAGGTTTTTTAGGGCATACCTCTGGTATAGTCCAAATGCCTTATCTTGTGGGCCCCAAACCACCACCTTCATAACCTAATTTTTGGGCTATTGATGCCCCTGTAGTATATGTTTCTCTTGTGGTCTCACTCATACGAGGTCTAAATGCATAAGCACTAAGATCTGTGGGTTGTTCTTCATCCTCATCATCACTTTCAACATTAGATGCTTCATTGACAATGGGATGCTTTATATCCCACAATTTGCTAAACTCTTCAACTTCTGAGTTTTCTTCGAATTCTGCAGTAGCTTTTGGATCATCGAGATCCTTCCTTATTGACCAAAAGGCACTAATTTTGAGTGTGACCAATGTTCCTTTGTACAAACCTGTTTTAGAGTCACTGGAATTTTTGTATATGTAGATTTTTTTAGCACCTTTTCTATAGAAATTTTCATATCTCTTGTTTGCCAGTCCCACCTCTGCATCTCTCTATGTTTGTGAAATTGGATGCAATCCCATTATTTCTGATGACAATATTTCAAAAAAAATACCTCGTTAAGTAGCAGTTTCTTCCATGACTTTTCTGACCTCATCCCAAGAATTCTTGTTTCTCAACATTTCTAGCAGGGGTTTATTTTCATGTTGAATTCTACTTGGAGCGTTCTTATTGGCCACAAGCCTTGTTTTGATCACATCACATGGGTCATACTGCAAGTAAGAGTCAACATCAAATTTAAAAAGTTGTAAAATTTCATGTGCCAATGTAAATGCTTTTCTCTTGAATGTGAACCCTCCACATGAAAAAGGTAAGGAAGGAAATATACTCTTCTTTTGCTGACTAACAAAGTTCAGTTGATCTGTACTCTCCATCTTCCGTATGTATTCCAATGCAAAAATCCTCTCTATCACATGTATTGGAAGTTTGTGGGGCTTTACTCTTGATCCATAAAATCTTAGGATAGTATATTCCTCCATGAAGTACCAGTTAGCCAATTGTATTTCTTTTCCCGATTGAATGCAATTTCTACAAGACTTGGGCAATCTAGGCATTGGAGTATTTGTAATGGCTTGATACAATGGAGCCAAAAAGTAGTCCACAAAATGATTATAGTTCATTTGATTATGATACATCTTTATCTTATGGTTCGAATCCAGTAGTCCATTTTTATTTGGATGAATTGTTATTTGAAGCGTGTTGTCCTAAAACATCCCAGCAAACTTCACTAGAAAAAATAGCACTAGTAGGTTGTGAACCTAAATGTCTTTTTGTTGGAACTGGGAGTGGGAGCTTCACTTTGACTTTGTTTAATCATTAAAAATTGATCATGCATGGATCTTGCAATGTGGTCAAGAAATCTATATTTAGCAAGTGGATTGCATTGATGGATATTGTATACCATTTCAAGGAGGCTTGCATCCACTCGACTAAATTATTATCCAATCTAAGGCAAAAAACTAGCATGGAAATAGTATCCTGAACCCATGTTTTAAAAATTTCAATTTTACAGGGAGGCTTATGATTCTGATTGAGTAGGGCACCATCCAATGTTAGAGATTTGATAATTTTTTTTTATCATCTTCACTAACTGTTTCATAAGTACTAGCAAGTTTTTCTAGGTTTATGTGGACTTTTCCGCATTCTTTAGCGGTAAAACCCAACAATTTGCCAAAATATTCTCCATTAATGGGAAGCATTACTTCCTTGCTATTTTTTATAACTATTGCTTTTCTATTTTCATCATAATTCTAGGCACAAACCATGATAAATTCAGGGCAAGGGAAAACCTCATGCAACATCAAGCATCCCAATCCAACCACCCATGGTGCAGTCATCCCACTATTTGGTATTGGTGTTTTTGGGTCAGGTTGTGCCCTACGTACCTTATTCTCCAATAAAAATCTAAGTGTGTAGGTAAACCTTCCAACGATTACAGGGTCATAAATATCACGGTATTCATCTATAAAACCTGGGGTTTTAAGTAGTCCAACGTAGTCTGTTTTATCTCTTTCTTTATTATTCCCAATTTTTGGTCTGGTAGTGCTGGTAGACATGCTTGTAAATACTCAACCCTAAACCCCGGTCCCCAAGATTGAAAAAACTAAAGTTTCAAGGAGAATAGTAATAGCAATAGTAATAGGAATGAAGTATTTCTGTATTTCACTTACCTAGAAAAGATGAGTACAAAGACTGGCATTGAGTGACTCCGTGGCATCGCACAATCGATATTAAAATTTCTGGTGCACTGCAATCTCCTCAAGTCCTTGACCCTTTTACTTCTAAATAGTATCAATTAAAATGGCTAAATGCTAACTCTAAGTGCCAACTGTGAAGTAAAGCGAGTGAAATGTGTTACATTCTTTTATTAAAGTTACAAATTTTATTTTATTCTTGAGGAAGTTAATTTTTTTAAAAGTTATTATATTCTATTCTATTCTTTACTTTCAGTACAAGTTTGTAGTTGTAGTTGTACTACTATTGAGTACTCCCACTTCAAATGAAATTTAAGTATGACATGCAAGTCTGCAGCCTGAATTAATAATTTAATACTTATACAACACGTACGTCGAGCCGTGGAATTGAAAATTATTGTATAATCTCAACTGTTGATCTTTGTAAATCTAATGGCTCTTGATTGATTCCAGAGGTTTGAGTTCCCAAGTCTAGCACTCCAGACTTTTGTTCCAGAATTCAACTATAGCCATCCATCTGGGATCCAAACATTCATCGAATGGTGATACATGGCGCTAAAGTCTGAATATAATATAGGTTAGATCTATTATATGAAGTTGGGCCCACTTTGATGATATAATATAGGTTAGATATATTATATAATAATTATAATTAATATTATATAAAATATTATAATATAGGTTTAAGGTTAGATATATATTATTATAATATATTATATAATAATTAGAATTATATATTTTATTATATAATAATTATTCATCCATTGATCTATGTAAATCTAACGACTCTAGATTGATTTCGAAGGTATGAGTTTGCAAGTCCAGCGCTCTGGACATTTCGTTGCAGAATTCAACTACAACTGTCCATCTGGCATTGAAATATTCATCGAACGGTGATACATGGCACTAAATTCTAAATATAATATAGGTTAGATATATTATGTGAAGTTGGGCCCACTTTGATGATATAATATAGGTTAGATATATTATATAAAAATTATAATTAATAGTATATAAAATATTATAATATAGGTTTAAGGTTAGCTATATTATTATAATATATTATATAATAATTAGAATTATATATTATATTATATATATCATAATTATTCATCCGTTGATATTTGTAAATCTAACGGCTCTAGATTGATTCTGGAGGTATGAGTTCGCAAGTCTAGCGCTCCAGACATTTCGTTCCAGAATTCAACTATAACTATTTGGTGGTACCTGCCTAGGTTTTAGGGTTTTGATTCAGTTCCATGCAAGTGTTTTACTTATTTTTCTTAAAACCCTAAGTCTTATAGTCGAGAGTTTACTTTGTGTTCTATTTTGCTATTGACCGTCTAGCCTAGGTTCCTGGTTAGCTAAGTTATAACCTTATGTCTTTTATGTCGTGAGTTAATCAGCCCCCAAGTCTTGAGTTACCTAGTCTAGCCCATCAAGTCATATGCATTGGAAAGTCTTAGTCTTATATCCTTGTAAGGTTCTGAAAGTGCCACTTGGCAGGATATTGCAAGCTTGCACAATGCTGAAGGTGATGTCATGTTTACACAACGGGGCTGCGAGGTGAAGACATGTGTCAAGGACATCGTGGCCTATGGCCATAATATCGATGATTCAGTTGAACGAAGGATATGGTGCCAGGTGTCGAAGGATCAAGTGAAGTAGTGGGGTCATAGATATTGAAGATTCAACGATAGTGCATCCTCGCAGGAGAATCTTGTCTACGGGGAAGATTCTCTGTGCTACTACGAGATGTTGACACCTAGCTAACTCCTAGAAAGAAGAATAAGGCTTACATAACGGATGTCCATGTGTAAGCCTTAGCATGCAACTGCAGATCCAAAAGGAGGTGATCTATTTTCTATTACACCGCTGCGAAATGATGTCACCTGGCCATGTAGGACAAAAAATCAAAAAATCAGCAAGAAGGTGCGTCTGAGATGGAGTAATTTGATTGACCGACTCCTTTTCCCGTAAAGGCCTAGATTTTCAAATCTGGCAGTTGATTCATGGCCGTCTATCTCACAACATGAATTCTACATCAATGGTTGGAATTTAATTTTTCTGTGTAGACGTTGGGAGCCACCCTTGTATCATGAATTCGTAGTGATGGCTCAAAAGACATGCATTTATGCACCAAGCCCTAATCTAGAAGCTTGATTAAAGTTGAAGGTAAAGGTTTTTCACAGTGTTTTCATAAACATGAAGAGGATTTCTGCGCAACGAGCAATTGGACAAGAAAATATTGTGATTTCAAGATTCTGCAACTAAAACCTGTAAGTTATTCTTGATTGCTGTGTCTATTTGAAGGTGAATTGCTGCTTGGTAGAGGATATTTTGAGCATTCTTAGAAGAGAAAACCCTAGTCTGGTGAAGTCTTATTTCAAAAAATGAGTCAAACAAGTCAGCCTTCTACTTCTAAGAGGAGTCTGGATGAGGATTTACTAAAACCGTTGCCTAGGTCTTCAAGAAGGCCAGTGAATGCATACGGTCTAGGTGGGCCTAATGATAGACTGTTAGATTTGTGTTCTGGGTGCCAGGATGCTAAATTACCTATGCATGGGTGGACTCTATTTAAGCACTGGCATGATAGGAAGGAGTACAAAGCCCCGGTTTGTAATGCCTGGAATATGGATGTGGCGAAGTTGATGTGCCCTATTGTATTTGTTAATCCTGACCTGGTAAGGGCTGTTGCACAAAGATATGATCCTGCTTCTAGGACTGTTAGGGCAGGGAATAATGAAGTCATGATTAGTACAACAAAGGCATTCATCACAAAGGTATTTGGCCTCAACCCTGCTGCAAACAAAAAGATTGATTTCAACGTACTAAAAGATGAATACAAAAAAGCTTGGCATGCATATAGAGTATTCAAGTTGCCTAAGCACAAAGCAAGGGGAATCGATGGAAAGTTAATTAGAATATCAGATAGTGAAGAAGAACCTTTTGATGTTTCACAATTCATGCATTACTTTGTAAAGACTTATCACACTCTGTGCCATGTACTGGGAAGAGATGCATTGGATAAGATCCCAGTTCCTATGATGATGTTAGTTGCAAATGTACAAGATATTTCAACTACTGAAGCATTTGATTATGCAACATATATAGCAGACAAGATGCATAAGAAGTTATTGAAGATTAAGAACAATCTATATGTTGTAGATGAAAAGATGGAATTTAAATGGTATTCAAATATGTACCATATGTTTTTATATGCTGGAACAGAGATGTGGCATCAGGCTTTGCATGTCAGAGAATTAGAACAGGATGGTACTCTTCTCCCCGTCCAATTATGGACTCATTTGTTAGATATGCACTGTGAAAGTTTAGACTATGTGATTTTTGAAGAACATTTTGTGAGGAGGCTACTAAAATTTATGGAGCGTGAAGGTGAAAGTGTTTCAAGGGATGTATTAGATTTTCTAAGACCATTGGATAGAACCCCTGAACTAAGAATTCAACATAATCAGGGAGATTGGTTCCCACACACCCTTACTACTTGCATTAGAGTTTATGGGAGCAAGGTTGCCCCACATATACTACCAAAGTATGTGCCAAGGAGGATTGCATATTTGGAAATTATCTGGCAATTGAATGAATCAGATAAAGAACACCTGAGATTGCAAAAGAAAGGGTCATTTTTCCCTATTGCCACCAAGTTTTGTGACTTCTAGGCTACAAATAAAGATGCTTTGGATCAAATTGATTCAGTTTTGGAAGATTACAAGATGGGGTTCAAAGACCCAAGGGTATTTGATATAGAAGGTTTCATCAACAGGGTGAGACTTAATGTCAAAAGGCCACAATTTACCCATTAGGTCCTGTGTGATGAGGATGTAGTGAGAAACTGTGCTAACATGGAGGAAATTCATTTATTAAGGGAAAAGTGGAGAGCATTGATGGAAGGGGAAAGAATGAGAAAAAAATTTGAATTTTGCATATCCTGGGGCTTTTGCAGAGGAAAATGACCCAATAATAAGGATTCAAAAAATTCTTGCCAATTCAAAGACTCTAATTGAAAGTGCCCCTGCAGGTGAAGAGAGACCTACATATGATCCAAGGAGTATAGTCAAGGCATATAGCAGAAGAAATGAGTCTCCTGATTCACCTCCAATGAAAAAATTGAAAATCATTGACTTGGAGCATGAAGAAGAAATAGAGTTTGTGGACTTGAAGGAGGAAATTAATGAACAAGAACAAGAAATTTCTCAACAGATGAATTCACCTGAGAGAATAAGGCCTTATGCCTCTCCAAATAATAGGTTAGCAAGGTCACTTTCTAGTGACCAGATAGATAAAGAGGACATCAGAGTGCTCGCTTGTGCACAAATTTTAGAAGATGCTACCTTTGTCAATACCCCTAAATTTAAGGGGTATGTGTTGAAAGTGAGAAATGAAGAATTTTAGAAGAAAGTGGAAGAAGAAAAAAGAGGAGCTGATCCTGAGAAGTATGAAGAAATAACATAGAGGGTGCTCAATCAATTGAGCCAGGATATCAACAGGATGACACTTGATGAAAGGAGAGCTTTGATGGAAAAGAGTGGTCTGTTGTTACTTCCTCATTGGACTTTGGCAGATGCAATTGCATTTGATACTATCACAAGAATGGGCATAGATATCTCTGATGATTAGGTAGATAAAGCACTCTTTGGTGCAGGGTTCAATCTCAAATTTGAGACCTTGGCAATATGAGCATTGGCCCCAAAAAATAAAAATCCAAGGATGGGTTTAGGTGAATTAACAAGAGATGTGATAATAAAAAGAGTATCAGATACTCCAACTCCTCAAGCTGCAAGCTTGAGTGTTCACACAACTTAATTTGCTGAGGCTATCACCAATAAACTACAAAAGGACTATGATGAGCTTTTATTGAAATATGGATAGGTAATGGCAGAATTGAATAAGTACAAGGGGCAAATGTTGTTATCACTAGGTACTTCAATTCAGAATGTCTCAGTCCTTGTGGATCCTGTAGAAGCTTTCCCAATAGACAGAGAGACATTGCTCTTAGAGATTAAAGAGTTGAAGGAAGAAGTAAAAAGTTTGAAAGATGAGAAGAAGACCACTGTTAAGGAAATGGTTACAAATTTGATTAACCATAGGCTATCCAAGATTACAACCAAGGTTGATGATACATGGAAATCTTATTCAGGTTTGAGGACAACCCAAGACAAACATGAGAAGGATACGGAAATCTTGAAGGACATGATTAGGGTATGGCTACCTAAAATTGGAGAAATAAGAGAAATTCATAGATGTTCAAGGTTTGCCCTTGATGCTCCAACTGAAATAAAATTAGCCCTTGACATGTTGCTTTTGTTAGAAGAGGTAGTGGCTTTCCAACTAAAATTGGATAAAGTTTTGAAGGAGAAAAGACAATCAATTGAGAAGATAGATAAAAAGATAATGCCAAGCATATTGGAAAATGATGGACAAATAAAGAGTTTGGACAAATGGAAGGCTGATTTTGAAGATATAGCTGGCCAGCTCGTATCTTCAAGTTGTGGTGCAGTCACGGTTAGGAGGGTCCTCAAAGAGAACTATCCAGGTCGTGTAGCTAGAGTAAACACAACAAAAACAACTCAAAGATATAAAGCAAATGCAGATTAAGTCATTTAGTATATCATGGAATTCAAATATAGATTGGTCGGCAACATGCGGGCTTACAATTAGGGCTCATAGGCCTGATTATAGAATATCAGAATATGCACAAGATATAGCTTTGAAGCTCCCTCGCAAGAATTTAAACTATCAACTATATCTATGAATTTCACTTGCTTTCCTAGGCATGTATTACATCAATATATATCATCTCCTGAACCTAAGATTCCTCCGCATCGGCCAAAGAAGATCACAAACTCCAAGGAAGAGCTATAATGTGTGTACATGGATAGGTCGGACCTAAAAGAATAGAATTTCTCTGCAAATGAATGAAATGATGTGAGGATCTCAGGGAAGGTCGACCACGAACCAAACAACATTGAATGATGTGTTATTTAGCTTTGCAAGTTGTGAAATACTCCTCTTTAGCTGATTATCTAAGACTGTTAGGATGCTCTATTCTGAGAAAACAATAGATCCTCTGATAATGATAACTTTTCGGTAACTGATCCAAAACTGCATTTTGGATATGATGTGCATGAATGAATCTAGATGCTAAATCTAGCTCCATAGGGTTTGAAATGCAACTGCGATGGAATGCGGACCAAAATGCAGAAACGGTTATTGATTGAACTTCTTGGACTGAACTGGGAAATGAAAAGAAACAAATTGAAATGCAAATGTTTTTGGTTGATGCAAGATTACTCTTGAACCAGGGATGCTCCTGCATCAAGTTGTATAGATAGTGATCGAAATATGAAAATTTTACGTTCTACACTTGATAAGCTACATGCATTGGAGTTGAATTTTGAGATATTCTGTAAGGAGTCAAAAATCTTATTGGATGCTAGGTATGTAGGGCATAATGAAAAAAATAGCAAAATTGATTCCATTCCAATGGCCATTGGAGAAAGCATGTGCAACTTGGGTGGAGAAGTATGGATAAATGTGTCTAGGGTGAACAAAGATCTAATCATGTGATGTCTTCTTCATCATTGGGATAAAACATTTCTAATGGTTTTTTGGCATCTCCAAGTTGAATTGTAATTTGTCTTTTTCTCTTTCATATGTAATTTGAATTAGCTTCCCAATGCCTATGGCGGTGGCTTGTAGTGTAAGATTTGTAACTGACAGTTGGTAACAAGTTTTAGGGCAACATGTTCTTGTGTCTATAAAAGAACATGCTGTTCCACTTTGTAAAGAGATTAGAAGATTTGAGAAACTTTGATAATGAAATACAGAGCAATTTCTGAGAAGTTGTCCATATTCTGAGTAGTAAGTTTCAATTTCTTGCATGTTGAATGTACTTTCTCTAGAAACATTTTATCAATTTTAGATTGCAATATATGAAAAATGCCTTTGAGCATGTGTTTCCACCAATTATCTCCTGTGTTGTTTGCATTTATCTTTTGAATGAGGATACTAAGGGTTTATGGGTTCTTGAATATACATTTGCTATATTGCATGTCTAGTTTATTGCTTCTATTCAAGGAATAGATTAAAATGCTCTGAGTCAGATATGGAGAGATGTGTTTTGTAATAGGGATATTTATTTAAGAAGAGTTGTTGGAAATACCCATTGTTGAATTGTTATCTGTAAGACAGGAACACACTAAATCCTTTGAATCTGGATGTTTGTTTTGTTTACATGAGAAGTAATCTGTATGCAGGGAATTGACTCCAAACCCTAGGATTGGCACCGATCAGAGTCGGGCTTATTTTCACAAATCACCCACAATCAAACAATCACATACATAAATAAAAGAAGAACAAATCAACTTATCAATTTTTAGGAGTAGGGTTTAGTTCTATGTTCTCTGATCCAATTAAGGAAGTAATGTCCAAAGCTAGCTAACTTTGAAACAATTATACAGTTTTGGTCTGCATCCAAGAGAACATATATGCTTTAAGTGTCAATATCTAGTTGAATTAAAGGTTTGTCATATTGATATTGAATTAAGGGAATACCCCCTAGGTTTAGCAGAGCCTGAAGTGCAGAGGAGAACACACAATTGTCTCCTGTTCGTTGGCCACTGACCTGAGAATCCTGAGCATAAAAGATGACAACATTTTAGGGAAACTCAGACCATCAGTTGGGAACACCAACACCGTCCATCTGATAAAATTATGATAAAATGCCACATGTCAGGAAAATACCTTTAGTGGGACATTGGAATGCCACATGTCAGAGGCTCAGAGGGGATAACTTATTCTAAACCTTATTAGATTAAAATTTAAAACCTTATTCTAAACCTTATTAGCTTTATCATATATTATTTTATTATATGATAATAATGTAATATATGATAATAATTATAATAATTATACGATAAATATATGATAATAATAGATTCTAAAGGTCAGTTCCTTGTTAAATGGCTTAATCTAACCTTGTCTAGAGAAAAGAGGTAGCAACAACTAAAATGAATGTTGAAAATAAAAGCAATACACCAAGATTTAAATATATTATCCTTGAAGATTAAATTCAATAGTTAACAAAATAAAGTGCACACATCAATAGCAATGTAGGGAGTAATTAATCATCCAAAAGTAATAACAAAAATATGATAGAAATGTACAATTCTACAACTTCATATTTTAATTTAATAATAACTAATTTAGAATATATTAAACACATCAATAATAATGTAGAAAGTAATTAATCATTGAAAAATAATTATAATAATAGGAGAGACACATTTTTTGATCGATAAATTACACCATGTGCAGAAAATTATATTAATACAAAAAGATTTACATTTGGTTCAAGCCTAGAGGGCTCTTCATAGATTAATACAAGAGCACTCATTGTGCCAAAAAACAAATATAGCGCCAAGAAAATTCCCAAAATTAGCCCTCTAATAGACCAGCCCAGGCTCCAAAAACACATAGCACCAACCACTATCTCAAAAACTTGCCACCCTACCACCCCGGTCCCTAACGCGGCAATTACCAAAAAAGTGGCCCCAGGACTGGGAGCCTGACCACTCCTACAACTAGTAGATTTCCCCCGCACTCACAGTGGTTGCGAAGTGATCACTCCATATCGGAGTCTCCTCTTTGTCCATTCCAATTGCCTACCGAAGAAAGTCTCTCCCACGAGCCACCCAAAGCCTGTGCCTTCCTAATTGCTGCTCATTCATGTTTAGAAGGAATGGTTGCCTAGCTACGCCCTCCTCTTCCTCTTGCAGCTTCTCTAGGTCTCTCAGCCACGGGATCCTGACCCCCAATTCTGTAAAAACTGCCACATCTACGTCGTCCAAAAGAATATCCAAAGTGAATACCTCCCATAGAATCACCAATGCATCCACCTTTGACTCTCCCAGGTCAAGCAAAGAAGCCATAAAGCATGAGGAAATGTTTGTATTTACTCTATATCTATCCTCCGAGACCAAAAAGTCTTTACCTAGGACCATCTTCACTGCCTCAAGGAAGAGTCCGTTCTGCTGCTTTCAAATGATCATCAGTCTGCAATTTGTGATACGATCCAGAAAGGCAACTTGATGCTTATTGCAGAGGAACCTTATGGGAGTCTCCATCCCATGTTTTGAACAAGCCAAACAAGTGTCGTTTTGTTGGAGACCTCTAGGATTTAAAGGATGTTTGTCAATGAACACACGCCTCAGGTGAAAGATGCATTTATTCGTTATCTAGATTTTTGTAGTGTCAATCTTTGGTTCGTGTTGTCATTAATAATCATAATTCATTATTCCTCGTGCTAGCAGGGTTGTCAGAAGCTCTAGAGCCATTTAATGCTTGAGAAAATTATTTTGCAGCCCACCAAATGCAATCGATGGCTTCAAGTTCACTAATATTTAATGCCTGGGAAAAGTATTGCGACTTCAATAATTATATAATAATATATAACTATTATTATATTATATATTGTATTATATAATATGATTAACATCATATCTTATTAATTTATATGGTATTGTATGAGTATTAGTATTAGTATTGATATTAATATAATATATGATGTTAATCATCTAATATAATTAATAATAATAATAATTATTATACATTATATTGATACAATAATAAATATATTATAATATATAATAATTATTCAATCGTTGGCATTCAATAATAATATATAAACATGGCACCTTATCGCACCGTCGCAGCTTTAAGTTTTTAGCTTAAAGCAAGGTTGTGATGAGGCAAATCCTTACGACTAGAAAATAGAGACCACCACATGTCAGAGGCTTGGAGGGGATATGCCTAAGGCCTCGATAAATATTAAAAATGTATCAAAATAATATTAAAATAGATCGGGGTGATTAAAAACAAGGAGCCATAGGGAATACATGGTGTCTTTGTGCACCGTCACAACTTCAGAAATATAGGCTTAAATGGAGGCTGTGACGGTCGCGACAAAATTAGAGTTATAATAAAATAAAGGGGCTCGGGGCTGGTAACTTAGAGCAAAGGGGCCAGTAACTCAACGACCACCAAGGGGATAAAATAACAACTTAAGTTGGGGAAACTAGCTACACAAGTCAATGATCAGTTAGAAGGATAAACCCTAAATGCCTTAGACAACACTAGCTGCAGTGTTTTTACTAGGAGATTTTGCAGAGTGAATCATGATAACATAAAAACCATAAAATTTTGAATTGACATAACACATCGATTTATCTTTGCCCTTTTTATACATCTCTATACATTGCCAATGAACTCATTTCTTTTTTCCATGTGATGAATGCTATTTAATATTAAAAATTTGAACCATCTATGATCTTTATACATTGCAATTTTCCATTAAATTCATGTCAATTTCAAACCATAATTACTTCTACATTTTTTATTAAAATTTAACATCACCCTTCAAAAAAGATTGGGGAATTACATCGTACATGAACATCTAACCAACATCTAACAGATGCAAAAAACACACATAGATTGTTGAATCCAGAAGCTCTTCATGCAATACTGTCATGGACTGTGAAAAAATCATGCTTACCATCTAACCAACCTCAAATTTCCAAACAAAACTCCTATCCTTCGACCTTCAAACCTTGCTTTGATCCTCCAAAATATTTTTGGTTCCTCTTTTCGACGATGCTTAATGAATATTTCACTATAGTCTAGAATTATCCTATTAAAAGGCAATGGCTCCGTTACAAATTAAATTATGTCCTCATTCACAATATCAGTAAATGATTTACTATAGAACCTTGCTTTATATGTACAAGAAACCACTAGGTATGGGTAACAATAAGGCCAGTAAAGGAGAATTAAATTGATTTTTTTGAGGTCATTGGCAATTGAGTTGCTATACCAATTCCATGCGTCAATTCGAATTTCTAGTTCCTCATACATGCATGCATGTGTGGGAGATTCAACGCACCACCCAGAATAGAATGCATCATTTACAAATGTTAAAAGTGTTGATTCTTGACATGTTAAAAGTATTTCTTCATTCCAAGACATGCAAAGCAATAACATCCTGCATAGCCACACACAAATAAAATTTTCCATCATTATTATTACTATTCTACATCTATGAACTGAGAACTCTATTACACAGTTAAATTCAAAATCATGAATGATCACAAAATAAGTACTTAGTAACTTACTTTCTTCATATAGCTACTGTAATGAAAGCCATTACTTTGAACTTTTATAGTTTATTGATTCTTCTACCATCTGAAACTTAGTAATGCAATATAAGGTTGAAACAATAAACACTATCATATATACATGACATGTACTACCATGACAAATGGGTAATAAATAACAAGCAACTCCATTTAATTGACTCTGCCGTATCCTAGAAATTCACATTGGCTAATCTATGCGGTATGTCACTTGCCATTAATGAACTCAATTGGCATTGGCTAATCTAGCCGGTTAAGTGATTTCAATGAAATCAATAGTACGACTCTAATTAATGATAGAGAAAATTGTTCCATTTGTAAATTGTTCCACCGTTTGATGAACCATTAAACAAATGATGAACGGTTATAGTTGAATTCCTGAAGGCAGATCTCCAACGGTACACATTGCCAACAAAATCTTCCGGAATCAACTAGGAGCCGTTAGATATTAATAGATCAAAGGTTGAGATATATATAAAATATAAAATATATTTATATTGATTATTGCATAAAGGTCAAGGTAGTGACAGAGTGCAAGCCCTCAACTATAGAAAATTAGAAATTTAGGTGTGTCAGTACTTTGGCCTAAAATAAAACTTATGCCTCATTGACATGCGCTACGAAAGTGACATCTGTCCTTTCATAATAAATAAGGAATGCATTAAACTCTTTTGTTTAATATAATATATTAATATGGGTTATCGATATAGATTACAATTGTTGACAACATTTTAATTATTTGTCTTATTATCTATTATTTTTAGATAACATAATTTTGGAACTTTTAAGTTTTATTATTTTATGGTTAGATCGATTGGTTCATTCTAGAAGTATTAAAATTTAGAATATATGTAAAAAATAAGTTTAATCAAAATCATTCCTTGAATCCTTCAGAAAAGAGATTAACAATGTGTGTAATTAATGAAATTAACAAATTAGAATTACAATCATCTCTCATTTTATTAATTCAAAAAACTTAAACAACTATTGTAGAAATATGACAACACAAAGATGACATCCCTTTATAATAAAGGTTACATGGCGAAAGAAGAAGCCCTCAGCCCCTCGTTGGATAAATATTTCTAGTTGACAAAGAACTGAACGTTGTATATTTCCCTCGTATTTTCCTTACAACACAATGAAGAAGAAACCTTCGCTTGAGCCCTGGCCACTGGACCGGGAATAATATGTGAATGAAATTAGGAATAAAGCTAGGGCTTTTGTCTGAATTTAAGAAGAAAAGATAACATGGTGAAAGAAGAAGCCTTCTATAGTCTTGACTGTCTAGAAGGAATCCAAAAGAATCATCATACCAAGCTAGCTGCCAAACACATGAACCAATGGATTGGGAGAGACCACTATCCACAATCCATCACTAGCTGCTAGAAAGATGCAATAATGGATTGGGAGAGAACACTAACCATAACCCATCAGATAGATGTAAGACCATCTAGCATACAATGCTGCTAGATGCATTTGCCTGAGGAGCCAAGGCACTTTCTAGCTACACTGAAAGAAGATTGATGCCAGAAGGCACCATTCTCCTTCCTCTTCATTTCCCACATAGCTAGTTGTTATCTTTGCAGATCCTCCCATGTCATACATGGAGTTCCCATGACTCATGTTTTTTCATCTTACAAGAACTAGGTCCTTCAAGGTAAGGATAACAACCCAACTGTGTAACCATTCAAACCCTTTCCTCTACTGAAAAAGACTACATTTTAACTAAATAATTGCCAAAATTAGCTAACAAGGAACAACCAAAACATGAAATTGATTGTTGAAAGCAACTTTCTCTATCCCTTTATAGCCATGAATGCTGGGAAATTGGGAATTCAAAAAATCATTACCTATCTGTTAGTCTATCTTACCAACCCTACAAATAAATCTCCATACATCAAAATGCCACTTCATATCATGCTCTAAGAGTGTTTGGGTATCCAATTTAAGAAATCCTCCTATGGACTTGTCATCTTACTCATATGGACTTGACACCTTGCATCGAAAAGTACCTTGACTCCATTTACAAAGCTTGAATTTTGCATCCACTTGATCACCTTGGGCGACTGATGTGACCACCAAAACGTCAACCATCAGAGAAAATTGTTCCACTTGTAACTTGTTCCATCATTTGATGAACAAATGATGAACGGTTGTAGTTCAATTCCAGAAGGTAGATCTCCAACGCTACACATTGCCAACAAAATCCTCCAGAATCAACTAGGAGCCGTTAGATATTATTAGATCAAAAATTGAGATATATATAAAATATAAATATATTTATATTGATTATTGTATAAAGGTCAAGGTGGCGGCAGAGTGCAAGCCCTCAACTGTGAAGATGGGGCTCCCTCTTAATTTTGCGATGTACATGAAACATCATGATGCAATCATGATGAGCCACATGGAATACAACATAATCCACTTGTCTCTATTCCAGAGACTTTATGCAGAATTTTGGGCGTGTCAGTACTTTGGCCCAAAATAAAACTTGTGCTGTCGATCTGCGATCATCTGATGATAAAAAACTATTAGAAATTTAGAATATTTTCCATTTATTGACATGCGCAGTGGAAGTGACATATGTCCTTTCGTAGTAAATAAGGAATGTTGTGAGAAGCATAATTGCATGTTTTCAGAAGGCAATTTACACAACTCATTTATGAATCGTACAACACATGTCGCTAAAATCAATGCAATTTATGGAAACATTTTATTAGGTTTTCATTTTGCAACCCTCGCACGTACTTTATTCTACATTTTCACTAGTGTACTTTGGAGAAACTCTAGACTGCGTCTTCTATAGGTGTTGAACACGAGAATTTGCAACTAGGTTAACTAATTGGTGCTCTTTCTTGCCCATTTATTATAGTGATAAATATGAATTATTTAAGTCAACCGCGTGTGAAGAACAATTATTTTTTCATGAGTCTAGACTGTTTATTTACCCCAAATCTTCTGGATATTTATTTGGCACCCTTAGCAGTTACAAAAGCTTTTGTTTACTGGTTTCTCAAACAAGTAAAGATGAAGCTTTTATTTATTGAGAATAGTTTAGATAAGGTGAAGGATACCGAGCTAAGATATATAGATTTAGACTTGGAGGATTTCTAGGCTTGATTAGAGCAAAACCCCAAGTCACCTATCGCTGAGAAAATCCTAACAAGTGGGTTAGCTCCTACTGGGGGTTTCCCACCTGTTGTGCCTTGTCCAAACTTGGTTGTTGCATGTGTAAAGAACTATTATCCTGATATCAAGGTTCGATCATCCTTTATTTTGGAGAAGACTGAGAGGTGGCTTAAGGGGAAATTTCAAGAGCATGTTGGTTCTTCTTCTGTGCATAAAGAATTAGGAACAAGAGAGCAAGGAACCTCCTAGGCCTCTAGAATTTAGAAAACTTCAACTTGTGTGGAGAGAAGTCATCACAGACCTGGTTCACAATCTGGTAGTGGTGGGGATGGAGACCAGCTTGAAGATAATAGGAAACTAAAAGTTGTATGTGAATAGGATGGTCAACCCGCATTCGTGAAACCACAAGAAAAAAAGAAGTTGGATACTTTACAATAATTGCAGGCAGATCAGATGACTTCTCCTGTGTCTCCTTCACTTGGTAATGATTCTTCCATTTTTCAACAGATTCCTGATGATAGTACTTTTCGTTCCTTGTTTGAGATTCCAACCTCCCCCATATCAAATGAAATTCCTCTGCAAGATACTTCTAATCAGCTAGATAGAGTTGTCCTGGGTGCAAGTGAGTGTGGTACAGTTTTGTCTTCCCCATCCTGGATAAAGAAAGTTGTTGAGAAAAAGAGGATCAAGAGACATGCCCCAATGACAAACACAAACGTTGACACTGTAGCTAAATTGTTGCATCCTACACCTAATCCTAAGAAGGCTAAGAGGATGTCTCATATGGTAACAAATTCTTCCTTAGGGCATAGGATTTTGGAGATTGTAGAACCATCAGGGATAAAAATGAAAATGAAGTCACAGAAGTGGATTTCAATATGATCAAGATTGACATGGGTCCTCCTACCGTGGAAGGTGATATATATTATGCAAAATTGTTTGTAGGCATGCTAGCAAAGAGAGTTAAAGCTGAGCAATAGGAGAACGCAAATCTGCAAGCCCAGGTGAATTCTTTGACATCTTTCATTCAATCTATTTTGAATAATACTTCTCAATCCTCTGCTGCAACTCTGAGTATTTCTGTTGATGGAATGGATCCTAGCATGTTGCAACAAATCATGAGATATCAAACTCCAGGTAAGGCCATCAAACAATGGGTAGAGCAACTCACCGTTGATGGTTTGTTATACATCGAGGAGGTCATGATGTAGGAGTCTAGGACAACACTGAGAGGGGGGGTGAATCAGTGTTGTGTAAATTTTCAAACCTTTTTGCAAACTTTAACTTTCAAGACACACAAAGAGAAAGATATCATTGATTTGTCAAACACATAAGCACATGACTGAGAATGAAGAAAGAGAACAAAACCTCTTAAGCAAAGTATTAACATACACACATATAGATAAAAGCAATATGAGACATAACACAAATTTGCATGAGTGGAAAACCCTCCTGGGGTAGAAAAACCACTCCAAAACTGCCTCACTGGCTTAACTTTAAAAGCTTCTTACAAAGCCTCACTGGCTGAATATTATGTCTCACTGACCTACAAGCCTCACTGGCATACTGTGCCTCACTGGCAACAATGTTTAGAAGCACCAGCTTCAAGGAGCACCAACCCCTATTACAGAACAAACTGAAAACACAAATTCAGAGGGTTTCTCTGTTTCAATACAGAACATTTCTTCTCTCTCATGTGTCTTCAAATGGCCATTCTATTCAAAAATCAATCCTTCATTCGGATATGCTCAACAACACTACATATCTACTATGTTTCATCAATGTCTGTTTATATATATGCATCAATGCACCTGAAAAACCATTGTATACAAATTTAATGTCCTTTCACCTTCAAAACATATTTTCATTATCCTCTTATCAAAACCCTTCATCTTCTCTGAAAGAAAATAATATCTGATTGCATCAAATAGATCTCCATTTTGTATTCTTTATAAACTACAAAAACAATTCATCTGCAAGAAGAAAATCTTATTCAATGTTATGAAAATTCATATTTCTCTCTCAAACAAAATTAATATCTTCCATAATATATTTCGAATCTGCCCCTGTAATAAAATCTCTGTCCTTATTTTCATCTTCCATCAAAAAGCCTTCATGCATGATCCTTCATATTCCTGCAAAAGAATCTTATGCAAAACTATCAATTTACCTTCAATAAATCATATTGCCCCTGTCACAGATAAAAGAATATCTTCCATATTTGGAACCTTTCAATTTCTTTTTCATGAAGACCCTGCAATAAAATCTTCAACTCCTCTACAAACAAAAAACTCTTCATCTTCTATGAACTTCAAACAAAATCTCCTTAAAGAAATGTTTATCTTCTATGCAAAAATATCTTTAAATCATTTTGCATTTTTATATTCCATCTTCAAAAAAATCTTTCTGGAAAATGTTTTTTTTCAAAATTCTTTGTCCATATAAATCCACCAAAAAAATAAATCCAAACAGCCCTGTTCATCCTCCCATGCATAATAACTTCTTAAAAAAAATGAAAACTTCTGCATAAAAATCTTCATTAATAAATCAATCTTGTCATCAAAAAAATATAATCTTCTCACAAAAAATCCATTCACCTTCATCTTCTTCAAAAATCTTCAATTTGTGAAAATCATCTTCAATAAAATTTTTCCCTTTAAAAAAAAAATATAAATCTTCAAAAGCTTTCTATCTTCATAAAAAAACTTTCTATCTCAATGACTCTTGGTCTTTGTTGGAGAAAAGAAACAAATCTAATTTTAGCTTTTTTTAAAAAGCCAAAAACTCCTTATACAAAAACTCTTTTTCCTCCTCAAAGCATGAGATGAATTTAAAATAAGAAATAAATCTCTTAAAAAAATTCCTTAAAATCTTATAAAATCCACTTACTATTTCATGCCCACCTTTTGCTCACTCCATAAGTAAAAATCACTTTTTTAAAAAATATGAACTCCTTTTCAAAATCCGTACCCACACATATTCGTTGATTTTTGGTGCTTATTCTTTAAGCATTAAATAAGGAGATACACAAAGTCTTTTTAAAAAAAAAAAATTTAAGACCAAAGCCATAAATATGGCATTTTTATTTTCATTCTCCTTCAAATATGCTCCCATTTAATAAGGTAATTTGATGCCCTTTTTTTTTTCTTTATTTTTATTTTTATTTTTAGAGTAAAAATAATTAATATTTGATGCTCCCCTAAAGACATAAATAATGTCTCTTTTATGAAGGTGAAACCATTGAACTCATGATGAACATATAAACTGTGAAGAGCAAGTAAAACCAACCATACTACTCTAACATCAACCATCCAATTACTGACATCAAACCATCCATGCTATTATCAAACTTACTGTAAGAACAATGACATCCCAAAGAACCAAACTGCTCCTATCAATCTGTAATGTGTAGATACCACAAAGAAGATCTTTTGATTTGTAACAACAATCTTGCATCATCATCACTGTGTCAATAGTGCAAGTGACAGTCCTGACAAGACCTTGTGAACTTACTTTGTCAACCAACCTTGCATCATGATCAACATATCAACTTCTGAAGCACCAAGAAGGCCAAACCTGTGAAGACCAAGAGTATAAGTCCATTCTCTGCATCTTTTTGATGTCAATGACAACCAGTCACCATCATATGAAACTATATACCCTCATTTATGATAAAAGGAAAGGGTTAGTTGTAGAGTTACGAAATGTAAATAGGGAAGATAGTAATATGCTCATGGTGTCTATAGAGATAAAAGATATGATGGAAATTGATACAAATATTCTTGTAGCTGAGAAATTTTCTAATAATCCAAATGAGAACGATTCTATGTCTTGGCTAGATGCACTAGAGTGGAAGAGGTTTGTGCTAGGGCATTTTAGTGGACAAATAAGAAGAATTTTGACTCAATGTCACACTGATATGGTTGAACTTAAAAACAACTGTACCATCTTAGATGTAGAGATTTTAGATGAAAACAGAGAGAACTTGCTTGATGTCAAGGAAGTAAAGCAAAATTTTAAGATTACTAAAGAGCTTGTTGGTGTTGACGCAATTAATGGTGAATCACTAGGGAAGCTTGGACATATAGAAATGTATCTCAAACCTTTTAAGGATGAAATTGATGATGTCTATAAGAGACTAACAGATGTGGACAAAATGATAAATAAGTGGAAACTTCAGGTAAACATTACCTGCAGACCAAGTGTCAAGATTTTAAATCCCATCATTACTAGGTATAGGAGGTACAAGGAGAAACTGAGAGCATTAGCTTAGGTGGACTCAACTGCTGCTCGGAATGAAGACCAAACTGCTGCCACGTGATGAAATTTCTTATTTTTATGTTATTTCTTTAAACATGCTCTGGATACTCTTGTGGCAAAAGACTTATTATTATTTTATGTTTTAAATCGGTTGTCCCCAAGAAACTGTTATTATTTCTAAGACAATTATTTTATGACAAGGCTATATATACTAAGCCTGTCGATGCATTTAGGATCTTTTGGCAAACTTTGTTGTTGATAGGGTAATTTTGTGTTACTCTAAATTTCATTTATTTTCAATATATGAATGGAAGCTTGAGGAGTTGATTTTGGAAGTCGTAAAATTTGTGTTATGGTGGATAAATCTGTATTCTTGAATTCTTCTTATGTATCCTTTTGAATTTTCTTTTTTTAAATTATTATCTATCAATTTTCATTAATCTGAATTGTTCCTTCGTTGGCACTTGTCTCTATTTCAGAGACTTTATGGAGAAAGATTGGTGTGTCAGAACTGCAACCTGGAATAGAACTGATGCCGTTGATCTCTGATACTAACTATCCATCAATCTAAATGTAAATATTTTTTTAAGCTATAAATTTGCCAAGTAAATTAGTCATTATAATTTGGCATTTGATATTTTTGCCAGCCGCATTATGATTTTTCAAAACAATTGCCAGCACATTTGCCAAATAATTTATTTTACATTTTTGAATATCTATATAATTTGCCACCTAATTTATTTTATTTTTTGGAATACAACTATAGTTTGCCAAGGAAATTTTTTTCTTTTTCAAATCTATATACAGTTCACTAGCAAAAAAACCAATGTTGATAAATTTGAAAAAAATCACCAATGATTTTTTTTTTCAAAAATAGGCATAGATTCGCCAACATTTTTATGGCCTCAGGCTAGGATTTGCCAGGATTTTATAGGTTTTTAAGGGGGGGGGTTCCTTAAAGTGATCCCTAGACCTGTGGGAATGAGGAACAGTGCTCTGAGTACAAGAGTGTGAAGGACTTGCAATTCTAGACTCTGGACGCCGAATCCCAAGGTGGGCCATCTCACAAAGAATAGTGTTCTCACCCCTAAGGATGAGAAATTCTAACCTCAATGCAACATTCTCCTGACACCCATGGTATGCAGGAGAAAACATTTTGGTGTGTCAGCCAGCTCTAGGGGGCACACCAGGATCAACTAGAAGTCTCTCTCGTGTAAAACCAGTGAAGGGAATCACCATGTCAACATTCAACTCATGAATGAAACCCCTCCACTCCTCGACGCTACCTACAATACAAAGATAAGAGAAGTGATGATTCATAAACTTTAAGGAAAGAAGGACAGTGAGAAATTAGAAAACAAAAGTAGACTTATGAGGATCACCAGGCTTCCATGAAGGATTGAAACTCCGTATCACCTCATTGTAATGAGGAGGCCTAGGCCCTGAAGAAGAGCCCTCTGGTATCTCCCCCTCATCAGAATCAATCTCCCATCCATCTCCTACTAGTCCCTTGTCTGATAAGTCATCTCCATCTGGGACATAGTCCTCATTAATAGAATCTAAGTCATCAATGAAAATGAGTCATTGCGAAGGAGCTCCTCTTCCTCCCCTCTATCCACCTCTCAGAGTCCTAGAGGTTTTGGTAATCAAAACCCCAAGAGTCAAAGGAGTCCAAATGACAGGTCTCTGTCCAACCTCGACCATCTCCTGGATAGATTAGTAGCAAGTGGGAACTGGGGGCAAATCCTTAGGGAAGTCCTCACCAAACTACTGTGGAACGCGCTCAATGTGATGAGCCTCGATAAGACCATTACGGTTAGAAATCTCTGATATGCTGAGGTAGTATACTCTAATCTGTCTGTCATTCGACCATACACCCTCCATATCTACATAAGGGTTGGCAATCATGTCTACATTGGTGAGAGCAACCAGAGTGCACAAGGAAGTATTGAAGTGGCCCACGTGAGCCCATCTGGTAGCTCTTAGTAGTCAATGATCAGGAATAGGAATATCCTTCTAGTATGGCCTGATATGCTCAAAGATCTCGGTCATGATCAGAGAGGAGTGGCTAAATACAAGAGCCCCATGCTGAGAAATACAATAGAAATCTTTGTAGACCATGGCGAGGATGTCTGGACCCTAAGAAAAAATTGTACCCTGCTCAATACCTTGAATGATGGGTGCCCAACACCATATCAGACGAGCCAAGGCCTTGTCTCTTGACAGCCTCGATGCAATCAAACTGATCAAGAAATTCCTCAAAAGAGGAATGCGAAGCCATGGTACTGAAGTAAGTCGAAATCCAGTCTAATCCTTAGGATGAATCACCCCCATGATCTAAGCCAAAGATGCCTTATCCTCAAAGGACTCACTAGAAGATAAGACAAGAGGATGCCCTCTCACAAGAACCCCGAGGATGTGATACACATAAAAAAGAGTGATAGTCCACTCCCCTGAAGCCTGTGGAAATCTGAAAGTGTTCTTATTGGCATCCCAAGAGGTCACAATATCACAGCAGATGTATGCAACTAGATGTACAACTGGTACATGGCAAATCCTAGCCAAGCCCGCCCTCTTCAGGACAACGAGATCATCAGAAGACAACGAATCATACATCTCTGAAAGCCACAACTACTCATGATTGGAATTCCAACATATCCTCATATCATATCAATCAGAAAATAACTTTTGATTAGATCCCATCAACTCATAAAATCCCTAAAAATCATATAAACTCATGAAAATTTCACAAAAAAGCATATAAACCTTCAAAATTGCAATAAATAGACGAATTTAGTGTCCAAATTGGATCAAAATAGAGTGAAGTAAATGTCAGAAGTATCAAATTTTAGTCAGAATTGATAAGTTAGGGTTGCCCCTTCCATCAGACTGGATCTCCCCCAGGCGACCTAGATGTCCAATAGGATCTCCCCCGGGTGACCCTGTTGCACATGTAGATCTCCACTGGGCAACCTTGTTGCTCAACTAGATCTCCCCTGGGTGACCTAATTGGCAAAAGGCATGACCCTGCTTGCCTATCCATCAAGCTAAAAAATGCTCTAAAAACCTTATTTCTCTGCCAATTTTGATAAACAAAAAAGCAAAACTACTCTAAACAGCCAAACAAACACAATGCAACAAAAAAATTTGACAAAAACATACAATTTCAAGAGATTTTTTTCACAAAATTGAAAGTAGGGTTTAGAGAAGGGTTTTTCATTGTTTGTGTACTTGACTCTCAATGACAGAAGAAGAGGCGACCATCTTTGTGATCTACTTGGTGATATCTTCCCAATGACTGCTCACACAATCGATTCAATTGTCATTTCACTCAAGTCTCACTAATTTCTTCACTCTTTGTCTCTCTTAGCTTAGTTTGCATTATGCATTTTTAGACTAGTTGTTGCTTTTATGCATCATTCATGTTGTCATTTTGCATGCATTCATTCCTACAGGTCTCTCTAACAAAGGCAAACAACTAGTCGAACTCACATGATCTATGATATGTTTGTCATTTTAGTTTTCATTATTCATTTTGATATGTTCAGATGTCAAACTAATACTAGTTATTGTAGGTACAATTATGAAAAAATTGATAACAGGTAAGGCCTAGTTCAAGAATGGTACCTACCTTTCATGTAGACTACGATCACCAAGGGGGCAAATATGTAAGCACCAAAATCATGCACAAGCTCCACAAGGACCCTGATGATGACTCGTGCAATCCTTGTCATGTACATGTAAGCGTGAAATAATGTTCTCTCAGTAGCGATTCTCTTGGTAGCATGTGGTTTCTTCTTCCTTGTGTTGTTTTTCATCCCTTTCTTCGCTTTAGACACTTTTCAACACTTGTCGATTTGCATTTCCTATGCTTGCAATTTCATCCCTAAGCCTTGTATTCATCCATTTGTTGTGTTTTCCCCTTTTCCTAGTGTTTTCATCCATTCCCACCCCTAGGAGCCCTCTAAAGGACCTCCTAAGCCATCTCCAAATTTTGGTTTTTAGATTCAGTCAACCAGTACAAATCTCCCCCTATTATTTCTAGATCTCCCTCAGGAGATCCTTCATTTGCAAGTGGAGATTTGGTTTTTGACCCCTGTTTGACATGTTTCTAAAGGTAGATCCCCTTCCTTTCTCCTCCTCTTTCATCTCCCATCCCGAGCTTTCACCCATGATCCCTCCTCTGAGGATTGCCCATGGGTCACCCCTGGGCGACCCTGATTGGTGAAAGGGGTGACCAGGTGGCTACCCTACCATCTTTCCTAGCCATGAATTAACTCAAGTTTCTGACCAAAAATAGCTCCATTTTTGCCCATTTTTCTTCTTGTTTGCATGGAATTTTATGCCAAAGATAGTGTTAACTATTTCATGCACCTACCCATGCATATTTATCTTATTTTTATCTTTTGTTATCAACCCATGCATTCTTTTTTTCCATTTCTTCTTGAGTGATAAGTTATAATTGGTTAGATCACTCCAATTTTAGCCCAGATCACTCTTGTGTCTTCAAAGTTAAATCTTCAATCAAAGGGAGTTAACTCTTCTTCCTTTTCACCTCTCATCCCTTCTTCAAACCTATAAATACCCCCTCCCTCAAGTACAAAGGGAGACAATTTCATTTGTGCACACAATTCTTACAGGTTATTGCTCTCCAATCAAGCATCCATATGCTCACACAGGATATCCGAGCCTTTTTCTTTTATTTGTTGTCTCATCTAGCTTTGCTAAAAGCTCATTTAGTGTCAATATGTTGCTCACATCACAAGCCACAATGCTCATCAAGCTCTCATTGAGCTCATTTCAAAGCTTCAAAAGCTTCTTTTGCATCCCTTTTTCTTATTGTTGCCAAGAGGATCACCCCGTTGTTGCAAGAGGATTAGAGGTTTCCATACAAGGATGTTTGAGGGTAGTGGAGGCTCATGCGTCTCTTTATTCCAGGTTCCTTCATGCTTTTATTTCATAGTAATTAGATAATCAAACTTTTCTCTTGGGAATAGTAAGTGCATGATGCTTTTTCCTTGATAGGCTAAGTAGATTTGCATTGTTAAAGTAGTTTGCTTTCAAAAGTTCATAGATTAGATTCATTTAAAAGCAATTTCCTTTTCCTAGAGTAAATTGTTCCACTTATTCAGAAAATCAAACCAAAAACATAGATTCAATTGCATTAGATAATCTCATACTAGTTTGCATACATTCTCTAATTCCTAGAATAGAAAAAAACACTTTCATTTCTATATATATATAAAAGCATAGAAAAATTATGTTGCACTCATATAGTCTTGCATGCATAAAAAAACTGAAAAGAACAAAAAAATTAGTAGTGTAGAAGGTTTACAAACCCTTGATTTTATCACAAGGTCAACATAAAGTCCAACAAAGTCAAACCTTAGGTCACACAAACCCTAAGTTGAAACCCTAGGTCAAGTCAAGGTTAGCTTTAACCATCTCTCTCTTGTTTAGGTTCACGAATGTGCCCTAGAATTAGAGGTGAGTGGGTGAAGGAAATCCTTGACAAGATAGAGGAGATCCACCCTAAACAACAACAAGACCAACTGGTAATTCAACAACAACAACAAGAAAGGTTAAGAGAACTTCAAATACAACAAGCAATCATTTAATAGTATGAGCAACAATGCCAACTTGAAAAGAACATCAACAAAAATAACAGTCAACCCACACAACACTGGAACCTTAGAAACCCAAATAGAAGAACGATGACTAGTGACCCTTCAGGTCATATAGTTATTTTTACAATAACGATCACAAAACACTGCATCCAAATAAATGCACAACAAAGGACCCAAGACTGGCTGACCACTCTCTATGAAGTCTAGGTCTCAAACGAGCCAGACCGCCTCCGTGTCTCACCTCCTCTCGAATGGCTATTTCCATGAGAGCGAGAGTGACATGGAGGTTCACTCCATGGTAAGGAGAGAGGGTTCATGTGCATGCCAAAGTTGACTCGACCACCCTAGGCCATCGAGTCATGTTTTTGAGTGTACATTGACTGTAGCTAGAAGCTCCTCAGATATGTAAAGTTCAACACCCCTCAAAGTCACCACCTTGGAATTCTAGTTTTCAACAAATTCCCTCAACAATGTGCTATCAAAGCCATTTAGAACCTCCATGTAGAGTGTAAGGCCTCCCTTCTAGAGAATTCTCTAGATTTTCTTATTTTTCTTCATCTAATCATAGGTTAGTGGTTCAATCCTGTTTCAGTCTCCTCCCATTTTGGCCCTCTTTTGTTCAATCTCTCTCACCTGCAACTGCTTTTTAGTTTTGTATTGAACCTCTCTCTACCAAACGCAAGTGAATAAATAATAGACTTCTTGAAATATGAAAGGAATCCTTTCAAATATTTCATGGTACTCACCATGTCAATTGATAAGACAAACCATCATTAATGGGGAAGTAGCAATTGATAAGGCAAACCATCATTAATGGGGAAGTAGAGGACACCCTATTGTCATGAGGGACCAGCCAAGTCATGTTGTACAATTGTCACCATCTCAAAATGGGAAGAAATCATTTTGATACCATCTACGCAACCCTTCAATCATGTTGATAATTGAGAGGGGGGGGTAAATCAATTATCTTAATTAATTTAACTTTCTGTTCTTCATTAGCAACTAGTACAGTATCAAAACACATAAGCTTAAATGAACATGAAAGCAGAAATAAACTTAGTACACATGACACAATATTTTTGATGTGGAAACCCTGTTAAGGGAGAAAACCACGGGGTGATTAACCCAAGAATGTATTCTCTATTAGAAGAATAGAAATACAAAATGGCACTTGCCAATTAGGGCTCACTGCCCGAGCACACTGCTCACAAGAGGCTCACTGCCTACAAGAGACTCACTATCTACAAGTTATAAAGAGAGTAACAAGTTACTTGAACTGGTGAGAAGCATCCACATATGCTAGAGTTTAGTTCCAGTTAGGCTCAGTACACTAATCTACTGCACTTCATTATTTCTCTTCTTTTGTGCTACTGTCCTTTCACATACCGGACCTGTCTTACTGCTTCCACACTGCTCTTCTACTTTTCTTCGTACACAACAACTCACCACACACTTCTTCACATCCAAATTCATCTAGTATATATATCCGCACCAATGATTTCAACACCTTTCTAGTCAGCATCTGAAATAGTCAATATTTTCCCAAACTCTGATCTGTCAGCTGAATCCTTACTTATTAAGTGATGCGTATCAAGGAGATGCTTATAGAAGTCATCAATCATGTTAGCCAATCATGAATGGTACTTTAAGAAACTTGATCACCACCAATAACTCATCTAGATTAAGGTCTGATGCTCTGCCGGTCAGTTCTTCCTCTGTCAATTCTGCCAAACAGGAACCCAACACTTAGGTGCTCATATCTTTTCACTCTTTCATCACCGGAGGCTCAATCTCTGGAATGTATCAGTCAAGGTACACCTCTTGACTTCCCCAAGTCTGCACTTTACTAAGATACTTCCTCTGAGAGATCCGGACCTGACTGTCAGACCTTGCCACATGCTCTGTTCTTGCTTACTGGACCTCAACACTCTTCAATCTAACTTCCAGTATAGGCACACCATGTCCTGCGGATGTGTGGAATGAACTTTGTTGCCATAAATGACAACAATCATGAAGCTACAATGTGCCTCTTGCCAACAATGCAATTGTCACCATCTCAAAATGGGAAGAAATCATTTTGATACCATATACGCAACCCTTCAATCATGACCCCTTTGTTTGCAAAGTAGTCTACCAACCTATTACACTCTATAAACATGTCAAATTTCCACATGTGCAAGTCTTGAAATGAGGGTGAGGGAGTCATTGATGAGATTATCAATGGACCAAATAGAGATTGATATCCTTTGGGGACATTTGATGGTATTTAATGAGTCCCCTCCACCTCCAAAGAACTAATGCCAAGGTCAAAGTCCATAGAAAGTCCGTTGTAAGTGGCTAAAGTTTTGACAAAATGGCTAGACTAGACTTCTAAGTTATATGATCATTAATATAGTCTCATATCGGTAGTTAAGTTAGCTTGGGTGGCATCCATGACATAGCTATGGTATATATAGAAGGTAGAGGATAGCTTATTCTCATCATATTGTGAATTGTGTTCTTCTTGGAGACTTTTGAAGGTTTTCTCCCTCAAAGCGACTTATTATTCTCAAGTATTATCAATTAATTGCAACATATTTTCTATTATATTCATCTCTTGTGCAAGTTATTTCATTCCATAAAATGGTACAATTTTTTTTAATATATATTCACATTCTTTGCACTTAGCTACCATTTTCATAAATATTACATTCCTTACATGTCTATTATAACTTATGTTTGAATAATTGATGACTTAAATAAAATCTCAAGGTCCTTTGAACATCTTTTGTCAAATGGTTTAAATCCTATTTTACCTTATAGTAAGAAGAGATGTTTAAGTTGTTTGTTAAAATATAAAGTTTAAATTGTATGCACTCTTCTTTATTCTACTTTGTGAAGTCCCTTGAAAATTTTATGTTGAATGATTTGACTCAAATTTCACTTGTATTTAGAAGAAACATTGAAGATGTTTATTGAAATATCGGGCCCAATTTTTTTGTCAAATGGTTTAAATCCTATTTTCCCTTATAGTAAGAAGAGACATTTAAGTTGTTTGTTAACATAATTTTTTTAAAATGCACACCCCTTGCTTATTCCAATTTACGAGTTAATTTTTTTATGTTGAATGATTTGGATCAAAAGTTACTTGTATTTAGAAGAAACATTGAATCTGTCTATTGAAGTATCAAGTCCAAATTTTATAAAATCAAGTGTTTATTCTATTGTACTCTGCTTCTAACCACCTTCTCTTCTTTATTATTTATTCATAGGGTCAAACTTCTTTCAACAAATTAATTTCTATGAGTTGTTGTCGAAGAAGTTCACAAAGATCAAAATCTTTTCCCTCCTTAACCATATGATATGTTGTATGGATTGTTGTTGCAGAGGCAGATTTATCCTTGTTTGTAAAGTAGATTTTGAATGCAATACCCATGGTTGCATATCGGACCCCCATATCATCAATGTCATCTACTGTTAGAGTTCTTTTGTCAAATTTATCTCCGGTGAGCCTTATTACCTCTTCATTGTTTAAAAACTTTAAAACAGGCACAAGTCCGAAGGAGCATAAACCTGTCACTGCTTTTATGTCATCCTTAGTGATAATGTGAGGCCAGTCTAAGTAGAAGATGTCTTCATGAATCCATCTTAGGGCAATTCTTACCCAAGCATCTTCATACCGAAAGTTTGTAAAACCCTTCCAAAAGTCTAGGTTTTTGGTGGCAATGTTTGCAAATTTTGGTTTTAACTGAAAATCATCTCCCAACAAATGCTTATTTTGTTTCCCTCTCAGTTGTTGTCCTTGATGAAAAATACACACACTCTTAGGTTTGTGGCACTATGGTACAATGACAATTGCATCATGACAGTTGGAGGAGGTATTTGGTTATTATTCAATGTGACAGACATTTGGTTGACATTCATGATGTGCATTACAATAGGCTCAAAACTTGCATAATGTGGTTTTCAGTGACATTATTTGGACTACATTCTTGGTATTTGATATTCTATGCTACAGTGATACTATTTGATGGCATCACTTTGTTACATCAGTTTCATTATGTTTCAGTTTGCTATTGGTAAAGGCAATTTGACAAAGTGTGAAGACATGTTGTGGTTTAAAGTTGTCGACTTGGTTATGATCATAGTCTTGGTTGATAGACTTATTATGATAGGCATCATTTCATTTATGAAGGTTAAAGTGTATTGATTTGGTTTGAAATTGAAATATAATCAAGGGCATTTTTTAGGCACTTAATTGAAGAACCTGCCCAGCAGGTATTGGGTTTGTTTAGCAGGTACATGTTGATGTTTTTGGTTCATTTGTCACTGGGCCCTTTAGGGCACACCAGGACTAGCAATCAAAAGGAGTATACAGTGAAAAGTTTGTTTGAAGGCTCATTTTTGTAAAGTTAAACTTTGAGACATGCATGCTCTTGACTTAGGGTTTTAGTATTATGCAAAGTATTACTAGATTCAGTCATGATGATCTTCGGGATTTGACAAAGCTTGAGCTACAGTGAGCTTCATCTTGACAATTATTTTTGTTTCTTGGACTCTTAGTCAATAGCAAAACTTCCAAGTTGTCGGCATTTTTCAGGTGATATTTTTCCTTTGTGGTTTCATTTGGAGGTTCATTTTGATGATTTATCTTAAGGGGTTTTCTAATCTATTAAAAATGGGTAAATGAAGCAAAAGAAAGTATGTTTCTGTTTTGTGACTTGGGTTTTTGTTTAACCTCTTAGCTGGGATTTTTCTCTTGAAGAAAGCTTGCATAAACAAGGTTGATTCACTGTATCACAGGTTGTGAATTAGAGTGTTATTTTTGAGCTTAATGAAGTGTTTGACTTCGAGTAGGGTTTTGTTGTCTCATAAGCACTCTATTTCTTCTTGTTGTTAAAAAGAAAGAAAAACAGTTATGAGAACAACAAATAGTTATGGTTAGGGTTTTGTAACAATGATTAAAGGAAATTTACCTTGTCAAGAAGATCTTTACCATGATGAAAAGTTTTTTTATGAACTAAGGTTGAAAGATTATTTTTGAAAACTATGATCTTTAAACATTTGTTAAGCAGTTGATAAGCTCTCTCTGTGGTTAGGGTTCATAAGGTCATACTCATATGACTTGGCACTTCATGCACATTTTTGAGGCAGTTTTTGATAATATTTTGTTGTGGTTAAGGTTTTTGTAACCACAGTTTGGAAAGGCATTATATGAATCATTTGATTAAAGTTTGAAATATTTTCGAAGGCATTGTGAAAGATTTTTTACAAACTCAAGTTCTTGATAATGGGTCTATTCGACCACACTCTCTTGACAATTACATATTTAGTTGGAAACTACTTCAAACACTTTACCTATTCTTACATGTTGTTTGATGAAAGAAACAAAGGACTGTGAGTGTATAAAAATGCATAAGATGTAAACACCTGATATGGTGTTGATGATATTGTATTTACACTATCATTGAGATAATAGCAGTGTGTTGTAATACAAAAACATTTCTGAGTTGATGTGCACAATTTTGGTTATGTATTCTTGAGTCTCAAATAAATGAGACTATCAAGATCTGGATTGTAGAGAAATAGAGAAACCCTCTATATTGTATATTTTCATTTGATCTTTGAGAAGTTGTAAGTGATCATGTCAGTGAGACAATATGATCATTGCCAGTGAGGCATCCAAATAGCCATTGAGGCATCCAAATAGCCAGTGAGGCATCCAAATAGCTAGTGAGGCATTTATACTTGTCAGTGAGACATTCTATGTAGCCAGTGAGGCATGTTTTTTAATAAGCCAGTGAGGCATTTACTGTGTGGTTTTTCTATCCCATCAGGGTTTTCCACTCTTGAAATCTTTGTCTTATGATCTCATTTGTTGTATGATTCATTTGTCCTTTATACTTGTATGTTCAGTTCTTTAATGCACAGTCTCTTGCATTGATAAAGCCTTAATTAGCAACTGCCTCTATTTTTAAAGTTTGATATAAAGTAAATAAATTGTTTGGTTTTCTACAACATTGATTCACCCCCCCTCTCAGTGTTGTCAAGTACTCCAACAAGTGGTATCAAAGCATATGTTTCCTATAGAAGTCTAACAGGCTTGGGTAGGTCCTAATAGTGGAGTACCATGGGAAAGTGTAAAAGAAACAGGGAAAAGAAAGATGCCAAACAAAGAGAGGTTATAAAACAAGTCCCAATAAAGTCAAGCAATAAGTAGTTGCATGAATCACCCTTGAATGTTGTTATAAAATGTGATAAAGAGAATGATCTTGCAGTTGAGAGTTCTGATAAAAAGGAAGATTTCATTGTGAATATAGATGAACAAGAGTTTGAAGAAGATGATTGTGTAGTTGATGTTGAAGGAGAATTCTTGTGTGCCCTAGATACAATCGAGTAGCTCAGAAAAGAGAATAAGAAATTGGAAGACCGACTTTAGCAAGAAAAAGATTCTAAAGACAAGATATGTTCAAATTTTGTAAAAGTTTCTTTAGAATTAGAAGAAGCAAGAAATCTGATTGTAGACTTGAAGAGTCATGTTGATGAATCTAACAAATTGATTATCATCCTGAAGATAGAATTAGAAGAAGTCAAAAGGGTTGTTGATTTTACAAGATTTGATCTTGAAGTAAAAACTAGTGAATGCTTAAAATTAGAATCAGAAATAGTCTCTTTGAGAGAGGAATTAGAAAAGGCATCTTCTAAGTTGCACAAGAGTCTTCAATTTGAAAAGAGTACTAATTTCTTGAATGACATTTGAGTAAACTAAAGCATTACAGGGACACTACAGGTCTAGGCTATGAAGGAGGACAATGCTCTAAAGCCAGGAATGCTCCTAGGAAGAAAATTGATCGAGAACATCACGTTGTTGCTCCTGAGGACAAGAAGAAGAGAGAAGACAAAGCAAGAGGAACTATCAAGATCACAGAATTCCCACCTGTCAGGCAATACCATTCAATAAGGTATAACTACTCTTAGTTTCATGGTTATTACCATTCTTGCCATGTCTATGGTCATAGGGCAAAGGATTGTTGGATGCATGCAAAGAAAAAGGGATATATTAAGAACACCTTTGAATGGTCAAATAGAAGAAACAAAATCATGTGCTATAGTTGTCATAGTTTTGGACATATTGCTAGATTTTGTAAGAACGATCAACTGAAATCAGTCAATTACCATAAGATGGTTTGGAGAAGAAAACAAGTGAAAGAAAAGATTGAGTCTAATCTTGTGCATGCTACACAAGAAACATGCATATCAACTTAAAAGAGGAGCATAAAGATAGGGGGGTTGTCAAATGTTTCACTTCTTAAACCTTTGGGAAATTCAGTAGGTGTATTGGCAGGTTACATGATCATATTATTCCCTTCTCTTCACATCTTGTGTGGTCCTTATCTTTGGTCAGGAGTTATCATGAAGAATTGAGTGGTTTCATATGCTAGATGTTAGCATCAGGTATAGGATGAGAGATGATGCAAGGTTCATGACAAGGTGCATGTTCACGTATGTATCAAAACAAGATGTAGGAGATGTCTTCATTATGCCTTCAGGATCCTTGTTTAGTGGTTTGGAGTTGCTCCATGTATTTCTTGTGCATCCATGTACTTCATATGCAAGGCTCATGATGTCTTTGTACAATTTGTCATGGTGACATGATGGAGTTGTTCTTTTAGGTTTGATGATTCCTAATAGTGGTATATATACATGTGTAGATCTTTGATGTCTTTTGATGAAAGGTAAGGTGATATTCATGCCATCTAATCAGGGTCATGCATGCATGTTGTCTTGAGTTTATGTTGTTTTCTATCTAAGACATGTTCACAGGAGATTGAAGGTCATCTTCAGAGTGGTCTTCATAACTCATCAGATTTGGGCTTCATCCATGAGGGAGCAAATGCTTGTAGTAAAAGGCAAAAGGCCTCAAAATGTTCAAATCCACATTGTAGTATGGTTGCAGGATCATTTGAGGGCAGGACAGTCATTGGACAATTTTTGTAATGGTTTGTATGCGAGATAGGACAAAGACAATTTTAAAAAGAGCAGGATAGTTGTTGGTGCAATATATTGATGATGGCATTATATCCTTTAGCAGACTAAGTTGTACTCCAACAAGTTGATGCAGTCCTTGTTATGTCTAACCTTGTTTGTCTTTGTTGATGGATAAGTTTTTTGTTGATTGTTGCAGCTATTGATGGCAAAAGACAATGTTTTTGAGGGTCTTTGGTATCTATAATCTGCATTAGTGTTTTGTGTCATCTTTGTCATCATAAGACCTCATGTGCTTCACTATGTCCTCATGTGCTTTATGCATCCTTATGTAGGACAGTTGTGTTATTATTAAGCATGACATCTTGTTATTGATGATAAGGACAATGGTATTCTAATGATGGTGCTGGTACTATTTTCTCTTCCTTCACCTTTGGCATTGTTGTCAAAAGGGGGAGAAATTAGATGATACATGTGGTACAGTGGTATATACAGATGCCAGATGTTCTCATGATGTTCTTTTGATTCCTTCATTTCTTGATTCCTGATTCTTCATCATTGTTATACAGTTGATTCATTGATGTTGGACTATTAAAGTGGTGTACTTGCTTTGATAGTTGATTCATTGATGTTATGCAGATTGCTTGATACAGATGCTTGCCTTGTGATAACTTATGTTTACTGTATAGTGCTTGATGTCTGATTCTTAATTGTGGTATAGTGATCTTGGTACCTTCATCTTGATTCTTGATCATAGTGATTTTGGTTTGATGCTTTTAGTTGATGTTTGATGCTTTCAGTTGATTCTTTACTGTGGTACAGTGTTTTGGTATAGTGATCAGTATAGTAATCCTAGTGCCTTCAACAGTGGTTTGATCATACAATGATATACAGTTTTGGTGCTTTCAATTGTTTGTTACAGTGGTATATAGTGCCTTAATAGTTTTTATAACATTGATTCTTATATTGTGATACATGCCTAAGTGCTCATGCTTTGGTTCATTGATGTCTTTATCAATTGATGTTTTACCATGATGGATATAATGTAGTTTTTGGGGTTTTCATATAGTGGTATTGTTTTGCTCTTATACAGTAGCTACATTGTTGATTGTGACATCTTAGTTTGGTCTTGATATGATGTTGTATCAGTTAGGCATTGTGCAAGGTGATAACAACGTAAGGGAACATGCTGCAGATTTATTTGAAAGAGACAGTGTTATGACTTCCAGACTGTGTTTAGGTGGTGGAGTCCTTGAGATGACAGTCTATGTATAGTGACATCCTTGTGGGGAGTATGTTGTGTTGTTCCTTGTCACTTGATGACAAATAGGGGGAGCTTCTTAGTATTTTTTTCATCCCTGATGTTGTCAGTTAATGGGGAGTATGTACAATGATGCTTTGGCAAATACAAGTTTTTTGCTAATGACATTGATCATATCTATGTTTTTGCTCTTTGATGGTTTGCTGTTTCACATGTTGTTGTCCTTGATAGTATTGATACCTACTATAATACATGTTCATTTATATGTTCATTCTTTGGTACTAACAGTGTAGTGATGTTTCAGGACATTCTAAATACCTTGTGCTACATTGGCTAGTGATGGTATGATTTATATTTCCTATTTTTACTTATCATTTCTTTCTGTAACATACTAGATTATGGTTTCTACTCTATCTTTGAGGCAATTACACAATTCTTCCTCCCTTTGTCTTCGATACAAAAAGGGGGAGAGAGAGTTGTATTTTGCTCTCAAGGACAAAGGGGGAGTTTGTTGCCCTCTCAGTTGTTGTCCTTGATGACAAATACACACACTCTCAAGTTTGTGGCACTATGGTACAATGACAATTACATCATGATAGTTGGTAGATGTATTTGGTTATTATTCTATGTGACATACATTTGGTTGACATTCATGATGTGCATTATAATGGGCTCAAAACTTGCATAATGTGATTTTCAGTGACATTATTTGGACTGCATTCTTGGTATTTGATATTCTATGCTACAGTGATACTATTTGATGGTATCACTTTGTTACATCAGTTTCATTATGTTTCAATTTGCTATTGGTAAAGGCAATTTGACAAAGTGTGAATACATGTTGTGGTTTAAAGTTGTCGACTTGGTTATGATCATAGTCTTGGTTGATAGACTTATTATGATAGGCATCATTTCATTTATGAAAGGTTAAAGTGTATTGATTTGGTTTGAAATTGAAATATAATCTAGGGCATTTTTCGGGCACTTAAGTGAAGAACCTGCCTAGCAGGTATCGAGCTTGTTTAGTAGGTAAATGTTGATGTTTTTGGTTCATTTGTCACTGGGTCCTTTAGGGCACACTGGGACTGGCAATCAAAAGGAGTATACAGTGAAAAGTTTGTTTGAAGGCTCATTTTTGTAAAGTTAAACTTTGAGACATGCATGCTCTTGACTTAGGGTTTCAGTATTATGCAAAGTATTACTAGATTCAGTCATGATGATATTTGGGATTTGACAAAGCTTGAGCTATAGTGAGCTTTAGCTTAACAATTATTTTTGTTTCTTGGACTCTCAGTCAACAACAAAACTTCCAAGTTGTCGGCATTTTTTAGGTGATATTTTTCCTTTGTGGTTTCATTTGGAGGTTCATTTTGATGATTTATCTTAAGGGGTTTTCTAAGCTATTAAAAATGGGTAAATGAAGCAAAAGAAAGTATGTTTTCTGTTTTGCGACTTGGGTTTTTGTTGAACCTCTTAGCTGGGATTTTTCTCTTAAAGAAAACTTGCATAAACATGGTTGATTCACTGTATCATAGGCCGTGACTTAGAGTGTTATTTTTGAGCTTAATGAAGTGTTTGGCTTCAAGTGGGGTTTTTGTTAGCTGTCGTTGCACCAAAAGATCAACCTGTTAATGCTCGATACAACCACTTGACTTAACAAGCATGGGAAGCAGTTAAGCCCTTGTCGTAAACCACCGCAATGTAGTGCTGAACAAGGAGACCAAGGGCCAGACCTTGCAACAATCCCCCCCAGCGCAAGCGCGGGGTTTGAACATGTGACCTCGGCTCTGATACCAATTGTTAGCTACTATGCACCAAAAGATCGACTTGTTAATGCCCGATACAACCACTTGACTTAACAAGCACGGGAGGTGGTTAAGCCCTTGTTGCAAACCACTGCAATGCAACACTGAACAAGGAGACCAAGGGCCACACCTTGCAATAGTTTTGTTGTCTCATAAGCACTCTACTTCTTCTTGTTGTTAAGAAGAAAGAAAAGTAGTTATGAGAATGACAAACAGTTAAGGTTAGGGCTTGTAACAATGACTAAAGGAAATTTACCCTGTCAAGAAGATCTTTACCATGATGAAAAGTTTTTGTATGAACTAAGGTTGAAAGATTATCTTTGAAAACTATGATCTTTAAACCTTTGTTAAGTAGTTGATAAGCTCTCTCTGTGGTTAGGGTTCATAAGGTCATACTCATATGACTTGGCACTTCATGCACATTTTTGAGGTAGTTTTTGATAATATTTTGTTGTGGTTAAGGTTTTTGTAACCATAGTTTGGAAAGGCATTATATGAATCATTTGATTAAAGTTTGAAATATTTTCAAAGGCATTGTGAAAGATTTTTACAAACTCAAGTTCTTGATAATGGGTCTGTTCGACCAAACTCTCTTAACAGTTACAGATTCAGTTGGAAACTACTTCAAACAATTTACCTATTCTTACAAGTTGTTTGATGAAAGAAACAAAGGACCGTGAGTGTATAAAAAGGTATAAGATGTAAACACCTGATATGGTGTTGATGATATTGTATTTACACTATCATTGAGATAATAGTAGTGTGTTGTAATGCAAAAACATTTCTGAGTTGATGGGCACAATTTTGGTTATGTATTCTTGAGTCTCAAATAAATGAGACTGTCAAGATCTAGATTGTAGAGAAACATAGAAACCTTCTGTATTGTATATTTTCATCTGATCTTTGAGAAGTTGTAAGTGATCATGCCAGTGAGACAATATGATCATTGCTAGTGAGGCATCCAAATAGCCAGTGAGGTACATTTTGCCAGTGAGGCATTTATTCTTGTCGGTGAGATATTCTATGTAGCTAGTGAGGTATGTTTTTTAATAAGCCAGTGAGGCATTTATTGAGTGGTTTTTCTACCCCATGAGGGTTTTCCACTCCTAAAATCTTTGTCTTATGATATCATTTGTTGTATGATTCATTTGTCCTTTATACTTGTATGTTCAGTTCTTTAATGCACAGTCTCTTGCATTGATAAAGTCTTAATCAACAACTGCCTCTATTTTTAAAGTTTGATATAAAGTAAATAAATTGTTTTGTTCTCTACAACATTGATTCACCCCCCCTCTCAGTGTTGTCAAGTACTCCAACATATTTATGAATTGTTCAAGTTTAAGATGGTCAAACTCATCAATTGGAGAGTGGATATAGATCCAGACGTCCTCTGTATGTAATAAATTAGCAGGAACTCGTGAGGATGCCCCGACTTCATCAGTTATAGTGGATTTGAAAGGATGCTTTTTGAATTTGGGCCTTGGCCTTTCAACTATATCTATTACCACTGGCATTGCCATTGCAATATCTTCAAAGCCAAGGTTTCACCAGAAAGATGAAAAATACCTGGATATAATGTGGTGATGAATCTTGCTTGATTAACTTGTTGAGTGCCTTTAGTCCTCATTTTGCTCTTCAAAACTTTGTTCTTCGCTCAAATGTGATAAAAATGATCATGGATTGCCTATATAAACATTCCACCAACAATCTTCCTCCCTATTAATTACAGTTTCTATTTTAACCCAATTTGCTCTCTTTCATATGTAGAACCTTGTAAACCTTCAGCAATCCTCCGCAGATCATTCATATGCTCCAAAATTTTTGTTAAGATCATCTACATGTTGAGTGCTTGCATCATCATGAAGAGAAGATGGTGAGTTTTTAGAGATAACTCCCCTTGAGCCTATGAAACCTTTTAGTAGAAGTTCTTGTCACTGTAAACCCTAAATTCTTCTACTTTTTGCCACATTTAGAGAACTTTTCCTTTGGAATTTTCAGCAGAGTCCTTTAATTCCTTAATCCTATCATTCTTGTGCCAGCATTGATCCATATGCTAAAAATTTAGCATCTTGCATGTTCAGGGGTTTGAAAATTTTACTGTTGAAACTCCCCCTGATGTGGTGTTTTATCTTTTAATTACTGGAGGACCCACCTGCATTAGGTAGAGGTTTGGAAATATCACAAAATTCCTTCTTCTTCCATACATTGTTCATGTCCATTCTTTGCTGAGCAACATCAATGGGTTTGACATTCTTTTTAGAATTCCTTGTTTGATTGCACTCATGACAGGTGCACTTTGTTTGCTGAGTATTTCCACTCCTTCTTGCCCTTGATCTGCAGTTGGTTGCTTTGTGGCCAAACTTATTACAAGTATAACATTATCCATAAAAGGATTGAGCATTATCCCTGCTATACCTTGACATTTTACTTCTGCATTCATTTTCCCTGTGTCCCAACTTGTTGCATGCATAACATCTAATAGAGCTTTGGTTTATCCTACTTCTGCATTCAGCAACTTTATGACCAATTTTATTTCAAGTATAACATCTTAAAACTTTTTGATTCATCTTGTTTCTACAATCCACAACTTTGTGACCAAACTTATTGCAAATAAAACAATTACCATTGAAGCTTTGAGAATACTTGATGTGAGCTGATTGCCTTATAGGTTGAGGATACTTGAGATTTTTCTTCACATTCTTTCTTTGTCTTTGGACAGGAGTGAATTCATCTTCTTTTGAATCTCTATAAGTTTTTCTCTTAGGACCTTCAGTGTAGGTTTCTTCTCTCCTAAATTCAAACTTTCCTCCTATATGAAAGTTATTATATAAGTTTGTAGAAGTATCGATCATAGGACTCTTTCCCTTATCAAAACCAAGACCAGTTTTTTCTTTTGCTAGCTTTTGAGAACTTATTATTTCATCAAGAATATTAGTTCCTCCTTTCAGTTTTAGTCCCTTGTCAATATGTTATTTTTCCTTTTCCATTTCTTTCCTTAAAGTGACAACTTCTTCAAGTTTTGAACATTTAGCTGATTCCTCATTGAGCTTGATATTTAAGCAATCTTCAATCCTTTTTTGTTCTTCAATCATGACCTTTAACTTTGAGATCATGTCTTCAGCTTCCTTGGGCTTGTCACTTTATCTCCTTTTATCAGAGTTTTTAGTTTCCCAATTTCTTCTTTTGATTCTTTGGCTTTTGTTTTCAACTTGTCAATTGTCTCCTTTGCTTTTTCAAGCATGTCTTCATATTCTAAGTTTAAATCTTTTGATTCCTCAAGATCATTAAGGGTTTCCTTGAGTCCTTCTTCAAGATCTATTTCACACTCATTAGAATCAAAGTCCCAACCTTTAGGATCCATTGCTTCTAGACCAGGTTTTGGGGTAAATATATCATTGTTCATACTTCAGATTCGATGTGTTCAAGAGGAGGATCTACCTTAGCAGTTAAGCTTCTCAAAGGTACTTGGCTCTGATACCAATTATTGAACACAATGGGGTGCTAAGAGGGGGGTGAATCATCAAACTTATAAAATTTAATCAACATCTGCTGATAAAACTGAATAGCTTTGAAAACTTGAAAATCAAGAGTCAACACATAACACCAGTGTTTTTATGTGGAAAACCCTAAAACAAGGAAAAACCATGGTGAGGATTAGCTCACAATATAATATGCTCACTGTAAAAGGTATTACAACGTTGTTTTAGGGCTTCAACCCAAGGAAGCTACTACTCCCTGATTTACAACTTTGATTTAGGGTGATAACCCAAGGAAGCTACTACTCCCTGAATACTTAGCTCACTGCTATTACAATGATAATATAGATATAAGGACTGCTATAGAGAACACATCTATTGTATGCTAATGGTGCAATATGCTATTCTTGCTCAATATCTACCTTCAAATTGATTATGTGCATTTCATATCTTCTTCTACTTGACTATCTTCTTATTCACCTCAATTGTCTTTCAAATGAATTCTATCTTCTATATATATCCTCCACAAGATATTGAAACATTGATTAGGTTGGCATCCAAAACAATATTGAATGTAACGTGTAGCTAGTCATTGGTTAGCCTTAACACATGTAAAATGATAACAACCTTATTGCAGACCTCAAGGATTTATGAAGAACATCAGGACACACCTTTCAGACTTGGAGAAACTAGGCAGGAGCCTCCGCATGCAATAGATACTTAACCAGTTAGCTCATATTGTTGACTGTTCATCTTTCAACAACTGGGGAGAAGCTGAAAACTCAATGCGAACCAAGAATTCAATCATGCAAGAGATCAATAGAAATCATACACCTTACCAGAGAAGTATCATACCAAAATATGCATCCGTAAGATAAGAAATGTATCAGTTTGTAGAGAACAGAGTTCTCTGAACCTTATGTAATGTTTCACAACCCAAAATATGAATTTGCAGTGAAGTGCAGGGTCAAAAACCTTTTGGGAATGATCGTAGATATCAATTTATGCTACTCACCAGATCTGTACACCACTGTTTGAAGTTTCCGGAGGAATTTAAGAATGTCTTATGTACTTAGAGTTTTAGAAGACAGTTATACTCACAACTCTCCTTGCAACTATGACATTTTGATGCGGTACTAGAAAATGAGAATTATCTATATGTGGATCATATCTAATGTGTCTTGGGCCATATACCACCTCTGCACAAGATTTGATAATAGATTTATACATGTTTCATCTTTTGAAGAACTTAACTTGTATATTTAGGCTCTAGAATACAATGTGATACCTCTCACTTGAGTAATGTCTCGATGGACCACTGTAACACTTGAAACTTCATCATGGCTTATAACATACCGATCTTAGTCATACCTTAGAGCCGCATGACAAACAGACCTCTTCTAGAGGAATGCAGAGCATTCCATTGTCTCCCCATTATTGTTCTGCTCTGTCTCAGTGATGGCCGATGAACTATCCCTTGTAACTTTCCATGTTGAGTAAGTGAGAGACTGAAACTTTGGATATATCATGTCAATTCATGTCAGAAGCTATCATTAGAACCGCATGGCCAAATATTTCTTTGTGGATAAGTGCAGACCAATTCAAGTTGACTCTGCCTTAGGTTTTGCACTGAGCATGCCTTAGACACTTTTCTACTTCATACCCTTGAGTGCGGTACTCCCAACTGATAAGATATGTAAGTATATATGCAAAAATCATGCAAAGATAGGGTTGTTTACCTCCGCATCATGTTCAAGCCCAAAACTGATCCATACTTAGACCATTTTTCCTTTCTCCCAGACTGATCTATCTTAACCATCCTGATTCTAAGTTTGTTTGTACATTTCCATATGTTATGTTGACATCAATGACAACACATATGGCCAACATAATCTCCTTTCTCCATAATATGTATGGAAACCATTCTCCAAATTATGTACAACAACTTCAACATGTGAATCACACCTCCTTTAATATGAGCATTGGCTCCTTTAGGGGGTACAACAAGGTGTTTTAGCCAATAAAGTTTATTTATTTATTTTTAATAGAATTTCTTTACACATGACACTAGTAAATCATTCCCACACACAACACTAAATAATTCGGTTTTACTTCAAAATTTTGGGAGTAATATTCCCTCAAAATATCATAATAAATTTCATTGAATATCAACTGAAATCTTTAATTTTAGTTATAAAATCTAGAAATCATCTAAATTCTAAAAATTACCAACATATACCAATATTTCCAAAAATATATCAAATAAGCACACCTATGAAATTTATGATCTAAAAACTAAAACTTCACATAACTAAAACCTGGAACAATGCATTAAAGCCTAAATGTGAATCCTGGATGAATTCACCTCAACATTGGCTAGGGAGACTTCCTTCTTTGAACCCAATCTTCACCTTAGGGTTTTTGTCCCAGACTATAACTTTGAACAAGATGTTCGAAACTCCCAACTGGGATATCCAAATATGAATTAACAACATATATCTATATGATTGAATGAATAATTTCTCATAGGCTGAACCTCTTTTTATAACCCTTTTAAGATCCTTCTAGAAATTGCTTTTTGCAACTACCTTTAGAATTTTCTAGAAAAATCATTAAATAATTTGCTCATAAAGTGACTTAATTTTTTTATTTTATTTTTTGACCAAAAATCACATTATAATAAATTAATTAAATATTAGTTGCCATAAAAAAGTAATTTAAGACAACTTTTTTTTTTTTTCTTAATGCGCCTGGTAAACTTTTTAACATGACCGGCGACGCTGGTGCGACACGTCCTCCGGCTCCACGCGAATGCTTTTTGCCCGGAGCAATGAACCAGTGAGGCCACAACTAGGGGACCTCATCCCCTAGGAAGAACACTTCAAACCCACGAGCTCATTGGCCCAACGAAGGCGTAAAGCCTTGCGAGCTCGTTGGCCCAGCGGGGGTTTGAACTCTGGTGGCCGCCACTACATCCTGAGCGACTTAACCACCGAACCATGCCATCATCGGCAATAATTTAAGACAACTTAATAATTAATTAATTAAATTATTTTCTCATGCCTACAAATGGGGACATTATAAGTCCTCCCTCCCCAAGATTGCTTGTCCTTAAGCCATACCAATTAAATCCATCAAATCCAATTGATCAAATCCTCACAATGTCTTGAATCATACTGTGATGCCTATAGAGTCTAGCTTCCTCTCCTATCAAGTGACATCTATCTTGCCAATCAACCTATTTGTGTGCAAATGAAGTCATTTGATGGTTGATTGGAATGATGGAAGAAACATTAAGACTAAATTTGTAACCCATAATCCTCCATGGTACACTCCTTCCATCATCACTAGTCTCCAACAATCCTTTTTGATGATCTTTTGCATAGATACCCAATAATGAATTAGCTCCACCATGCTTATGTTGTGCTACTCTGGTAGTCATGTGTGTTTCATCTAGTGATCGTTTATCTGTCATGACAAACAATCTTTTCCAATATGTGGTTAAGCTATAATGAAGATGATCAAAACACTCACCATTAGTTGTTGGTCCAAAAACTTCAACAAGATGAAAGCTACATTCATTACCTAGTTTAGCATCGATCTCATGTTTGAAAAACTTCACCAGGATTCCATATCCTATTATTGTCACAAGCTATGTCACTAGAATCAGGAAATGTTTCATCATTCATCATAAAAAGTGGATTATCAAATGATAACTTTGCATCCATGTCAAATAGTGGGTTACCAACAATTGCTCCCTAAAATGTTTTGTAGCAACAAGTTGATCTTCTATATCTCTAATTGTTTCCTTGCAAACTCCTTGAATAGCTGGCATGATAACACTTTTCTCAAGCAATGAATCATCAAGAAAATCCATACCTTCAATTCTAGGACTATCATCTACTTCAAACTCAACACTTTTAGGAAGACTCATGTACTCCTCTTCACTTGCGGATGTATCTAGTGATTCTTCTACATTAACCTCATTTGTCAATTTAAGGTTTCAATTTTTCTTCACATTACTTAACAACATTTTGAACCAACACATGTGCAGCTAAAGAAAATTTTTGTTCTTGCCTCAAAACAACCAATAAAATAGATAAGAGTGGTTGGGAGATTTCTTCACTCTCATTCACAATCAAAGACATAATGATCTGTATAGAAGATATAAAAATTTCCATATGCTTCTCTCTATCAACACCTCAAAATGTTGGAACATATCAAGAATAGGATCTTCACAACCAAGATCCAACATAATAACACAAGATCTAAATTTTGCAATAGTTTCTAGGATTATGATCCTTCTAGCCAAAGATGGACTATTGACATCATTCAAACCTTGGAAACTTTCTACAATCAACTGAAATATCTTCTGCATAATACTATTGTTATAAGGGTCTTGTGGAGATGTTATTCTCATAATTTCATTAACACAAAAAATTAACTGCAAGTCTTACCTCTTCATCTAGATGTCTCAAAAGCTTTGGCTTAACCAAATAATTCATTGATGGAGTCACAACGTATTGTATCCTTACTAAGTTTGATTGATCTATCATAAATAAGGAAATCTCCACTTTCAAAATGCAAAGTAGATCATCCTTTGATTGAGGTGGGTGTTCAAGTCCCTTACCTACTATATAAAGTTTCTTTCCCAAATCTTCTTCACTGAATGACACCATGATTTACAACCTTTGACAATCCCTTGAATGATGAATCCATACTGAAACTCAAAGCCACTGAAAATTGATATACAACTATTAAATGCAATAAATCCCAACTATCCTACAGGCTGGCAAGAAAATTGGCTCTGATACCACTGTAATACCCTGAATGTAATATTTTCTAAATTATTGCATATGTCATCAATAATCATGCAACTGTAATGTGCCTATCATAATATTTGATTAAACTTGCAAATTTCCCAATATGAACTCATAGATATTTCATCAAATAGTTTGCAGACAACTGAGTTTATGTGTATTTCAACAAAACAAATTTGTTTTTTAAATGAAATAGAACTTAATTCCATTATATTTCTAATCAAAATATGCATATACTAACAACTGATATACACATAAGAAATGTAGATACAAACTATAAAGTCAAAAATATATATCTGAAAACCTAAATGTTAACCTAATTTCTTGATGAAGGAACACAAATCAGAAAATAATTTCTAATTATTCAACCATTGTTACAAACTTATTTTATTTAGAAATCTGATATAAATCAGAATTAATGTCTAATTAGCACCTCATAGATTTGTACAACCCCTTGTATATATAGTATGACACCAAGGAAGAGCTTTTAAAAGGCTACAATTCCTTTTCATACTATGTAAGACTTCACTCCAAGTGAAGCAACTATTTTTAAGACCCCCAAACTTTATTTAATTCAAAGTATAATCTCCTTTCTCCATAATATGTATGGAAACCCTTCTCCAAATTATGTATGGCAACTCCTTTAGTATGAGTGTTGGCTCCTTTAGGGGGTACGACTTGGTGTTTTATCTAATAAAAAATTATGATTTATGTTTAATAGAAGCTCTTCACACACGACAGTGGTAAATCATTCCCACACACAACACTAAATAATCTGGTTTTACTTTATAATTTTGGGAGCAATATTCCCTTAAAATATCATAATAGATTTCACTGAATATCAACTAAAAGCTTTAATTTCAGTTATAAAATTTGAAAATCATCTAAATTCTAAAAAATTACTAGAATATACCAATATTTCCAAAAATATATCAAATAAGCACACATGTAAAACTTATGATCTAAAAACTGAAACTTCACATAACTGAAACCTAGAACAATGTATTAAGGCCAAATGTGAATCCTGGATGAATTCACCTCAACATTGGCTAGGGAGACTTCCTTCCTTCTCTGAACCCAATCTTCACCGTAGGGTTTTCATCCTAGACTGTAACTTTGAACAAGATGTTCAAAACTCCAAATATGGATTACCAATAGATATCTGTATGATTGAATGTAATTTCTCACAAGTCCAACCTCTTTTTATAACCCTTTTAAGATCCTTCTAGAAATTGCTTTTTGCAACTACCTTTAGAATTTTCTAGAAAAATCATTAAATAATTTTCTCATAAAGTGACTTAATTTTTTTATTTTGTTTTTTGGACCAAAAATACTTTATAATAAATTAATTAAACATTAGTTGCCATAAAAAAGTGATTTTAGAGAACTTAATAATTAATTTATTTAATTATTTTCTCATGCCTACAAATGGGGACATTACATATTGAGGAAAAAAATAGGGGGAAGTTGGGATGAGGATAAACCATAAGATGGGACAATGGTGAAAGAAGGATGATCGTTGAAGGATAAGAGATGGTAGGTGCACTAGTCAAAGAACTAGGTAGGGCAACCTTGGCACTAATGGTTTATAAGATCTTTAACCCATATAATTTGTTAATGAATAAGTTAGGAATCATATCAAACAATTGTGGACTCTTAACATTAGCTAAAGTAGCAAATTCTTGTCGAGAAAGTTCTCATGATTGTAATCTTCAATTTCAAGATCAACATTAGGAGTAACAATGGTACTTATGGGAACATCATTATGCACAACATTTTTAGTAGATTGAGCCATATGAGGATTAAGGTGTGCACTTCTTTGCAAAGGGAGATGAGGTAGATGAGACTTTAGCATGCAAATAACTCTCAAAACCCTAAATAATGGAAAAAATGGTCTAAGGGTTGCTAACATAAAAATTTAAAAATATTCAATAATCAAATTTAAGAGCAATGTGAAATGCAAACCGTAAAGGTCAAAACAAGGGTGTGTAGGGTGGCTGAAAAAGAAGATCAAGTAACGGCAATCAAGTTCTAGAGGAAGAGAGCAATGCATTAACACCCAAGAGCACAATCAAACCCTAGGCAAATCCAATATGAATAATAAGCAATCAAATCGAAAAACCCTAAGAAATGAAGGAAAAACCTTGAGTTCAAAACTCTAGGTTTTTATTCAAAAAAGTTAGGTTCACCAATATTATGTGGGGAAAATATACGACTCACATAAAATTTGCCCTAAATTAAATAATAAATATGCATAAACATCAAACTAATCTAGAGAAAAGAGTTGGAACTTATAATAGAACTGAAATACATGTAAGAATTTAAATAAAGGGATAAAGAAGCTTAGCTCTAGGATTGATGATGGATAAATGGCGTGGATGCCATTCTAGAATAATTAGCTATTATCATAAATTTATTTGCTTCATTTTGATGTGTCTTAGAACTTAAAATGATACAGAAGCTATTGTAGATCAAACCTGTACCTTGTAGGATTGATCCTAACTATCACAAACCAACCTGATATGCAGAACTAATTTGGGACATATGAAAATAATCTAAGAGAAGTGCCCTCCTAGAATCTATTCATCTTCACTTGGTTGGTATCTGGGAAGTCAAGGCAATGCTTATTAACACATTTGAGGAGTATGTCAACTTGATAGGGGAAGAGGTTCTCCTAGGTCAAACCCCTTGGTAGATCAAATCAACGGCAATGAGAAAGACTAAATATAATATTTGCAAACATGTAGATGACCTGTATGAAGATGATACAAATTTGATTCCTTTAATGTTCTTGAATTCAAAAGTGAATGCTCTAGTTATTCTCAAATTCCCCCATCATGGAGTTTAGTGCTAAATGAATGACTTTAAATACCATCACTTAAAATTGTCACATGAAAACTTTTGCTAGGTTGGTTCACTACAATTAGTGAAAGGATGTGAAGATTTGGATTTGAATTTGAAGCCTTAGAATTTGGGGATAACTCATGCACTCCTCAACATTAACATGGGTCAATCTCATGTCCCACAAAATGCTTTGCAGGGATAAAGTGATTATTTTGATGCGGAGAATAAATATCTAGGAACTAGTGCAAATAGGGGTAAAATAGAGATGCATAAGGATGAATAGATATAAGATTGTGAGCCAAGTCCAATGCAAGAATATGCCACTTGTCAAAATATCATTACAATAAAACATTCCCATCAAAGCAAACACAAACTTGAATGCAAAATAACATAAATATACTAATTTTACCATCACACTTTCTCAAAGTTAACTATCATTTTCTACTTTATTTCTAAGTCAAAATTGTATGTTTCTTGGGTGCTAAAAGTTTTATTACTCAGCCTTATATTAAAAACATGATTATGAGATCAATTATTACACTTTAAAATTGAAAAAAAAAAGCCATTTATATTAAATTTTGTATTGGTCAAAATTGAAGAAACCACATCAGGGGGACCTCATCAATCCAGTATTAAAAGGGTGACAACATTATGAGAACTTAGAGATTCCAAAGTTACATGGCACCCACTATGAAAGATTCCTTGGAGTCATAGGGTGCCCACCCAATACACCTAGTTGTTGAAATAGAGGTGGAATTCAATGCAAATCCTCACAATTATTTGAATCATGTGCATGCCTCTATCGCCAACTTTAAAGTAGTTCTACTCCCATGTGCATTGCTTCTCTAATTATCACGCTTGCAACGTTTCATTCTCTCTCCTTCCCAAATGTCACATCTTCACATGCATTTCATCAAATTTTATCAATGTGCATTGAATGGCAGCCACGCGAACCACCTGGCGGCTAACAAGTTAGGGTTTGGTAATCATAGCAGGGAACCGGTCATTGCTCTCAGTTTGACCGGCAAATCCGGTAGGAGGAATATGGGCCCCAAGAATAGATACGACCCATTGTGGACTAATAATTTTGATGGAACAGGATGGGAGATACTTTGCCACCAAGATTGGGAACCTAACATTTCCCCAATATGAATTTATAAATAAAAGTTTAATTGATTAATTTATATGTTTCAAGTATTAAAATACTTAATTTTTTAAAATAATGAAAAAAATTATCGGATGATTGTAATGTGTTTAACTTGTTTCTTATTTGTAATAATGCAATAGTTTTAGTTTTAGTTGTATTTATTTATGTATTTGTTAATAATTACTATTAATCAATTAGAATAGAGATTGACTTATGGACAAGAAGTGATAATTATTGGTGGTAATATGAATAGAGATTGACTTATGGACAAGAAGTGATAATTATTGGTGGTAATATGAAAATTATATTGACTATGATACTTATGTAGATTGATTCTTTATAATTATTAAGTTTCTTAAAATTATGGAAAGCATGTGGTGTTTAAAGGAGTGGTTATGAGGATGTTTGTATTCAACCTTGCAAGAAGGAGAAGATGCGTGCATCTATTATTGTCTAGGAAATTTTCTAAAATCACATGGAACACCTTGACATGTTTAATCAAAACAACAATTAAATAAATAGAGAGTTATCTTCTTAAGGAAGTGTGATAGCTTCATTTTTGTCATCTCTTGCATGAGAAACAAAGATTTTTCAGATGAATTATAACAATTAAGACTATATTCCAAATTAAGTAAAAGACAATGAGCTCATATAAAGAAATGTACCACTAATGTTGTGATGCAACAGTTAAAAACAAAATTGCATTCAAAACTTTTGTGGTCAAACCATGTAATTTCATGTAATAATTGTAGGCTTTTAAGATTCTGAAATATTTAACAAGTGATGTAAATTGAGCCAACAACTAGAAAGTGATCTTATTAATAGTATATATAACTTTTAAATGTATTGATTATTTTTGCTCGAACTATAGAGTCAATAATAATAAAACTGATTAATTGAAAAAATATGGAGAAGGTACAGATGCAAATAGTCTTTGAACCATGGTAAATGAACTAAAAGATAGTGGAAAATTTGAAACAAAGGAGTCACCACACTCATCAACGAGACATCCTTGATTTGTGAGAGGTAGTGTCTTGTTAGGTATTTGTGGAATGTGAGCCTCACCCTCCAACATCTTCAACGCCTCCACAATGCTCAATTTGAATGCCATCATTACATGGAAATAAGAAATCCCACCAAATTGTTCTCTCCATTATGCTCTAAGGACTGTCCTCTTGGATTTTGCTAACTCTAACCTAGAAATTTTTACCTACCTTGACAAGATTCCATGCCTAATCTATCATTACGAAATGTTCATATATAAATGTTTTCTATTGCCCATGATCTCAAGCAACACCACACCAACATTGTAGATGTCACTATAGTCCACAAGTTGTTTATAGCAAAGGGATAAGTAACTATGCACTCCCTTATTCTTGTGTATTCATTCCAACAAACCCAAAATCTATAACGTATGCATTCATTATATTGTCTAGCAGATTGTTAGTGGCCTTGATATCTCAAAGAAAATAATTAATAATAAAATCATAGTTCTTGCAATAAGAAGAAACAAAATAGAGTCTATTGTGGAAAAGAAAATAATATACCACAGTAAGAACCCAAACATTATCACATGTTAATTGCATGCTCTAACCAAGTGATGGATTGTGTTCTATTATAGACTTTGGTGAACTATAAAGTTACTTTCACTTGTTTTGTCTGCAAACACAACCAATTGGATAGAAGTCATTGCATTTGCCATCATACATATTATATGGGACAATATACATGCATTCCTAGCTCTCTAGAATGAATCCTTGTCTTACATGTTTAGCGATATGATCTTGCCTTTGTAAATACCCTTAGCACATGCCACATCAAAAGGTTGTTGAAGACAAGTTATATGGGGTAGTGTACATGCACTCCCAACTCTTTGGAAGGAATCCACATTGCACACATTGGGTGATTTGGGTTCCCTTAGTAAATGCATTTTTCTACCTTGCAAACCCTAACAAAATGCCACACCATATTAAAGTGTTGTTGGTCAATAATCTACAAATTAGTGAAGCCTAGATTTAGACAACAAGAAATATCTAGATATTAGTCTGGACATTTCTTTTATACTCAATAAAATGACTAGATCATTGCATAACTTAAACAAAGTATTTTGTTATTTTAAACATACTCGCAATATGCTGAATAAGCAACAGGGTGGCTAAAAAAATTAAAATCCTTGTAAATATCATGTTGAGTAGTTGGAATATTTATTGAGTGAGTAGTTGTAGGGTGAAAATGCATTATGGATAGCTCATCGATATTAGAGGCATGTGCACAATTTGTATATAATATGTTTGACAATAAATTTGTGCTATTTTAGGTATTAAAAAATATATAATGTTGTCATGTTATCAACTTTAACTACCTCACCATCCAATGCTAGCAAATAAAATTTACACCAATATTGCATTTCCTACACCCTGCTTAATATGGGATTTAATAAAGGAGCTCTATGTATTGGATAGTGCACATGCACTCAAAACTCTATGCAATGCACACCAATCTCTTTGAATAGACTGGCCACAACTTCCAAGCTTGCTAACATTTTTGTGGCTTCATTTTTAGTCACTAATTTATTTCAAGATTTCTCATTCTCTTTCGTACAAGTAATAAATTCTCCGAACAAGCTTTCCATTCAGTAGACAAAGAGTGTAACTCAAGTTAATTGTTGTAACCACTCACTTCCCATGAAAATTTCTTCACATTTGGATTACATAATTTGTTTCAACCTTCTCCTCTACATTCACAATGTCTTTTTTAATATCCTCCAAAGCTAAGAAATCACTAAAGAGAAAATACACCACCTCATACAATTTGCATGGCAGGAAATATGAGCCACTTTACGCAATTCTAAAATAAAAGCTATTGAAGTTTGATGGCCAATAATAAAATATTTCAAATACAACAATAAGATATTTGCATATGATAACATGAAGGATGTAATAAGATCTCAAAACATTTAGCCACTAGAAATTCAAATACATCATTTTATAAAAAGTCTAAGTTAATATATTTACATGTTAACATTCAAATGGATAAGTATCAACATTGGATGGAATAAGTAATTATTTTTAAATGTCTAGACCATATAGTACTTAATAAATAGCTATCACTGATCTACCACAATAATTACCATGCTAGGGCATGGACCAATAAGATAAGGTAAGATAATAATATTAATGTTTAATAAAAATTGGTCTATGAGATTGTGAGAGTATAATGAAAATAAAGAATAGGGAGTACCAAAAAAATCCAAAAAAACACAAGAATAAAAGGGAGTATATTAAAGAGAAAGTATATGGAAATAAATTATATTCTTTGATACCTCACAAATCTCATCATATCTATAAGTGTGCCATGAGGCCACTTTCTATTTAATCTTAAAAAATGTTGCATCTTGTGTGTTTGGCAAGAGTAAACCTAGGTGAGTTGTTATGGTGCAGGAGCACCTATCCCACAGTGGCCTACTTGAGGCAGTTAGGTAGTTTTAGTCATGTTGATGTTTCCAATAAGGTCTTATAAGACCAATGCATAGTAATAAGGTCAGCTTGGACCGATGTATGTAGTTGCATCTAGGTTTATGTGCAAGGTTGTTAGTTAGTTACAGTTTGTTAGATCGGTTGTGTCTCCCAGCCACTTGGAGACAAGTCTGTACTACCAGTGGTAACTAGATAAATACCCTGGGATTCGATGGATGAAGGTATCTAGGTTTTGTAGTAGTTGAAATCAATCAGTTGTATTGTGTTGTTGGAAAAACAGAGTATTGTAATCGCATCTTTTGAAAGCTAATAAAGATTCTGTTGGTGTTTTAATCATTTGATCTCACTGTGTAATTGAATCATTGTTTTGGTTGGCCGAATGGATTCTTCATCCCATTCCACCGGTTGATTCCTGCAGAATCGGTGGAATGGTCATGTACAGTAGTTTAGGTTTTAGTTTTGTGTTTTTCGTTTCTATTCGCATGCATGTTTGCAGGGTCGCAGGCCAAAGATGTTGAAGAACCATAGCATGGTATGTGCTAGGTATTGTAGGGTGAAACGAGTCTGAGAAACCGCTAAGGAAGCGGGGTAGACCATCGCTGGAGTTTGGCGGGTTGAAACTGGGAAAAATCTGTAGAGTTATAAAATACATACAAATCGTGTGTATATCCCTTTTGTGTACGAGATCTATAATCTGTGTATATATCATTTTTGTCTGTGTACGTCTATTGTCGCAAAGGTTATCAGGTCATTCAGGAAGCTTGTATGTCTCAATTGTATGTGGAAGACATACATTGCTAAGATACAAGCAGTCGATGATACAAGGGAGAGAGAAGGTTGGCGGTCAGCGGTGGTCAAAGTTTGGTTTGCATACACGGGAGGAATGTATCTCTACGTTTGTATGCCTTGATTGTATGTTGAACATACAATAGGTTGTATATAACCAAGTCAACGGTCAAATATACAAGAGAAACATTGAATGCATCTATAGATTTGTATGTCGCAAATTGCAACGCGCACATACAAGTATCGATCGGCAAGAGGATAGCAATCGGCAGGAGAGACAAAGGCTTCGCCGAAGAAAGGAGTCTTAGTGACAGGAGTGTCGTCATCGGCGTAAAGTAAGGTATCGGAATGACATGAAGTGCAATGGCCGATAGCGGAGGTGATACCGATGGTCAACAGGTCAAGTGTGTGCATCGGCATGAGTTATGCGATCGGGTTGAAGTTATAACAAGGTGCCGATAGTATAGTGCGTTGCCGATAGGCAAAGAAAGAACAAGCGAAGACTTGTATGTACAAACGGGAATGTATGTTAAGGAACATACAAATGCTACAGTACGCGAGGAGGTATAGTTAGATGCTGATAGAGAAGGCACGAATGATGGACAATGCATATGAACAAATGCATGCACATACATTCATAAATGTATGTTAGGGTTTCCGTAGAGGTTGACGTTGCCTCTGCATCATGTTATTTCAATTTAATGGAAATAAAATAAAAAATAGGTAAACCTTTTAACTTACAAGATGCATTTCAAAACTTCTGATACTTTACTAAATTAAATTTATCATTAAAATACTCATACTTCTAAACTTGTTACAATATTAGAAAAAAGAATGCATTTGTTATGGAATGTCACATTTACGATGTCAATCTTAATTAATAATCTACGTTTTGTTGTTTTCCCTTTGTAGACAAAGTCGAAGTGGCTAATAGAATCTTCCTTTCCACCCATGTTTATTTTTCCTCGAGTATTGGATGCCATCTAATTAACACTATGAGGAAGTCATGAAGCTTATTAAAAGATTTTTATGGTCTAAGTTGAGATGGAAACTCATGTTTTAGAGCCACCTTATGGATTCATTGTATACAACCCCAGACCAAAGGTGGATTGGTTATCATTGATATCAAAAACTAAAAAACATGTCTTATCTCTAAATGGATCACTCATGCCATCTAAGGGTCCAGGAACCTGGAAAGTTCTAGTTAGACATCAAGTGGCTTCAACTACTATTGATGAGAAATGGATCAAAGTTTGAATTAGCAAGACCAAACTCCTTCTCACATCATTCTTTGGCATTAGGGACTCATTACCATTGACTAGTATGTGGAAGGCTTAGAAAACTATGTCAAAGTTTCTAGATTGTCTAGAAAGACTCCTGAGCCATCAAGCATGGACTCAATTTCTCTAACTCTTCTATTTGGTGGAACATATTGACTCAATATGACAATAAAACTTTAGGCATGTACCTTCAACACCATGCTTCTTGCATCTTCATTAAGGCATCTATAGTTTAGCATCTTGTGGAATTACACTATCCTTACCTAGCTCTCCTAAGATCACCTCTAACATTAATTTAACATCACTTCTAGGGATAAACCAGTCATCCTCTATGTGATGTTTCATATCTTTCTCAAGTTGATTTTTACCTATAAGATAAAAAAATTGCCTGATTTATAACTTTTTTCTTACATTTTTACACTCAATTTATTGTTCATTCCCTTAGGTTTTTTCTAAGACCATTAAAATGTTTTTTATCCTTTCTCTCAAGTATTAGACTAATTTTTATCTAGAGTCCTTTTCACATGCAAATTTCACTCAAAAAGTTTCTTGTCTTGAAACTAATACTTAGACGCTCAAACACCCAGACGCTAGTGCCTAGGACACATGGAAACTTCAGCGGTAGGACCTAAATTAATTTTTATTAAATTGAGATTTTAAGTGCCAAAATCCCTAATCTTATGTTGGCCTAATTCATAATCAAATGATAAAATTGAGTTGAAGCCAAAATAAAAGATCCATCTTCTTCATTTTGAACATAACAACACATCTTGAAGATATGGTTTCTCTCTACATTTGTATGGATTACTAAGTTTTCTTCTATACAATGTTGCTAGAAGGTGTTGGAGTTGAATATTGAAGTACATTTTACAGATCTTCATCCTTGATAATATTCTTCTCATTCTTCATTGTAGATTATCTTTTGTCATCCCTTTTCCTTCATAGTTGTTCATCTTGCTTTCTCAATTTCATCCCCAATCAATCCCAAAATTCCCTAATCCCATTCCTTTGCATTTTCTTTAGACTTTATCATTCAACCCTTTCATAATCAATCCAATCTATGTCATTTCTCTTGACCATCCATACACATACACACACCACTCTAGGTAGAATACCTTCTAAGGTTTTATCTGTCAAGCTTAATTTGCACACACCACTTCACTATTCCACCTTAGGGATTCACAAACACCATACTTTTACCAACGCTTTTGTGAGGTTAAAATACCAACAAGGGAACTAAATAAGGTAGTCTCCTATATAGCCTAACCCTTTTTTCTTGTCCCCTACCTTAGGTTTTGCATATTTGGAGATTGAGTAACATATAATCTATTAGTGGATTTCGAATCAACAAATATGGAATGACATCTTATAGAAGTTTCATGATCTTAGAGATAAAGGGTAGGAGCATCACATAGTACAATTGTTTTACAAAGGCATAGGTACCTACAAATCTATTTGATTGTAGTGTCAAGGCCCAATGTTGGTGTCCAAGGAGGGATAGGAGCATCAATCTCTAACATTGGGGTCATACACCATTGTCTCACTAGAAATCTATCCTAAAGGAGTGTTTAGGTTGAATGATGGAATCCTACATATCTCACAAAGGTCTTAAATTTGGTAGGCTTGCTTCTCCAATATTTCTCAACTAGCCCATTCAATAATCTCTAGTCTTCAGATCTTTAGGGATGCAAAACCTCTCTCCTTACCTTGCATTTTTCTAGTTTACAAGTTTTATTTCCCTTCTCTTTACACTAGTTGAATTTAAGTTATATATCTAAAGTTTTATCTACATTTCTATTGTAAATTACTAGTATTTCATATTTTCTTTTATTTACTAGTGTATGAAAGATTTGGCCTAGGTTTGTATAAAACACACATAAACTAAACTAGATAACTCACCCATTAGTGAAAAGAAGTTTGACACTAGCTCTCCTCTTGCCATGTATCCCTCATCCTGGGGCACTTAAGCATATCTACTTCAAGCTTCTTCTTAACCTCCCTCATGTCCCATGCCTCAATGTCAAATGGGATTGTTTATTCAATAATTCCTTTTGGTCCAAATTGAGCTCTTGCCTTTGGAACTCCAATGCTAATGGCAACTCTTAAATTCTAACTTGGAAATTTCTACATTTCAATCTCCCAATTGGTCATAGAATCATGTTCCTTCAATTCTAGTCCCTAGCTTGCACATTCTACACTCTTCTTGAGCATGCCAAACATATCTTAGATAGGAATGCAAATTTTCTCATTCCCTTTGGCATGTTGTCTTTAGTGATCTCCGTATCATTTTTGGTCACCCTCTTTGTTAGAATTTTTTTTGTTGGAAATTGACCCTACAATAAATGTGGTTTTTGAGTCAATTATACAAATTATAATTACTCGTCTCTAGAAGGACATTGTACTATTGTATTTAATCGTTCATGATCTCCTCTTGAAGTTAATATTTAAAAGATTTAATCTAACATCCTTTTTAGATGGCCACATTGTCAAATTTGTTGTAGGATGCTCTCAAGGCCAACCGATAATGCGCAAAGTAGATGAAACAAATACAAGGTCAAATCTCTCAGCCAAAAACTACTTAAAAAGGCCTTGTCAAGCATATTAATTCCATTATTGCTAAACCATGCTGCACAATCAAAATAAAATCAATTGTTACACCGTATATTATATAAATACAATATACATGACAATACAAAAAGACATGATGTTTTCTTAGAATTCAACTACATAGTTCTGAATCAATCTTTATCGACCCGTATTTCATGAGTAATGGTTTACAAAAATCTTTGGTTAAAAACACTTGTTCATCAAAGAAATATTTGGATGGGTGACCTCCCATAAAATCATGAGGCTTAATTCTTCTGAGCATCACCTAAAAACAATAGGTATTAAGTAACTTATACATACTCATGAAAGATAATTCTTATACACCACTACTCATAAAATATAGATCAATAAAAATTAACTCAAAACTATAAAATTAAATCCTAACTAAATATTATATGATTTAATATACTACAAAATACCACCTAAATATAAATCTAGAAGATAGCCTTGAAAATGATGTTGATTGCCCTACTCCTATACCTGAAAATAAATTGTATAAAACTGATTATTCTCTTACTGTTTCTCACCTAATGGATGAGTTTGACTGGGTATAATCTCTTATTCATATCAGCCTTGATCAATTACAAAAAGTACATAGAATTTGTCTTCCATTAATTAGTCTATCTATTGTGGATTCCACCAGATGTAATCAATTATGCATGGCCTCTGTCTTTGTCATCTTGTCTCTTTATTCTTTTCATATCACGATCCATATTTTACTCTGGAAGTATGCATAGCTTATCTCTTCGTCGTCTTGTCTTTTCATTCTTAAATTACTGCAACATACTTTTGCAGTTGCGTGTATACATCCAATTTATTTTTTGTTGAAGCAAAAGCAATACCTAGATTTCTTACGCTAAGAATTTGTTCTTCTTCTTCTTATTATTATAAAGGTTGTTAAAATTAGGTTTAAGCCGTTGTCTGGACAAATTGTTTACAGTAAGTTCAGCTGATTCTGTCCAATTGATTAAATTTATGTAGAAATATAATATTTTTTTACAGTTTATGATAGTGATTACATTTATAAGTGTTTTTGGATTTAATTTTTAATATTAACGTTTTGATTATATGGGATTTATATTTTTTTCTTCTATTCAATAAAATATAAAAATAAAAGTAAATTGATAAAACAATGGTCATTTTTCAGTGGCACCTGATCTATTGTTTTGTATAGTTGTTTCTGTTTTAAAAGACATCTGTTTCTGTTATTTTTGTTTCTTGAAAGTATCTGTTTCTGTTTTTAAGTATAGTAGTTTTTAATATCAATGTTCTTTTTTCTTCTAATTAACAAAATATAAAAGAAAAAGTAAAAGTGATAAAAAAAAAGGGCCATTCTTTTAGTGGCACTGGCCCCTGATCTCATTGTTTTGTATGACTGTTTCTGTTTCTAGAAGACATTTGTTTCTGTTGTTTTTGTTTTTTGGAAGTAGGGCTTAAATTTGATGGCCGTATGGCCGTATTTAGTGACTTTAGCCGTAAAATATAATTAAAATTTTAGGAAGACTGTATCACTTGAAAGGTAAGATTTCAAGTAAATTGTCAAATTTTCTATGTAATTATTCTATATATATTTTTAGTCTATATATATATTTTTTTCCTAAAATAGATAAGCTTTGATATTTGAAAGACAACTTCAAATAGATGTCCGTCACAAAAAAATTGCTTGACAGGCAGGGTCAACCATCAAATTTAAGCCCTGCTTGGAAGCATCCGTTTTTGTTTTTTAGTATGTAGTTTTTAATATCAACTGTTTTTTATTATACTCTAAGAGTCTGATTTATACTTTTTTCCTTCTATTCAACAAAATATAAAAATCAAAGTAGAAGTGATTAAGAAAAAAGGCCATTCTTTTAGTGGCACCTGATCTCATTGTTTTGTATGGCCGTTTTTAGAAGACATCTATTTCTGTTGTTTCTGTTTCTTGGAAGCATTCGTTTCTGTTTTTAAGTATGGTAGTTTTAATTGACATTTTATTAAACTGTAGTCTGTGATTTACACCTTTTTAACTTCTATTCAACAAAATATAAAAGTAAAAGTAAAAATAAAAGTGATAAAAAAGAGCCATTCTTTTAGTGACACTTGATCTTATTATTTTATACGGCTATTTCTGTTTTTAGAAGACATCTGTTCTTGTTGTTTCTATTTCTTGAAAACACCTGTTTCTTTTATTTTAGTTTGTAAAACATCTTTCTATTATTTCCCAACTTAACCAATTTAACTTTTGAAACTTGATTCTATACACATTTATTGGGAAACAATTTAACCTTTGAAACCTGATTCTATACACATTTATTGGGAAACAATTTAACTTTTGAAACCTATTGTATACACATTTATTTGGAAATTATAACTATTATGTTAGCTAGTAATTTTAATATGTAATCTTTTCATTAAAAAAAGAAACAGTAGAAAGTGCAACGTGGCTTCTTCAAGTTCAGAATTGCTGTCTGGTGACCGACATGAAAAATCCTTTTTGCATTCCAATTTCCGGGCAGTGGTGAGGTTTGTAGATTGTGGGACCTGCAAAACTGCTGAATGAAAGGCAACATGGGAATCTGGGGAGCTGGGCCGACGACATACAAAAGAAACCAAAACCAGAGAAAAATATATGACGACGTCATGCAGCATTCATTGCATTACTTAATTGCCATTTGCGGTATCTTTTTCCAATATTGTTGGGCGATTTATAACGTCATCAAAAGCTATGAAAAAAGAACCAACCGTTTCAGGTTTTTATTTATAACAAAAGTCATATGATTCTTTTAATTTTGGGATAAACAAAAAGGAAGGATCGAAGGCATTGGTATTGGACACCATTTAATTTTAATTATAATATTTTATTTAATTTTTTTAGTTAAATTTGTTGATCTATATTTTATGAGTCCCAGTTCATATAGGGGTGAAGTATTGGGACTTCTTGGGAAGTCGCCCATCTGATTCGATCACACTTAATCATTGAGTTTCCTCCAAGATTCAAGTCCGCTTAGCTTGAAGGCATTCCTTAATTGCCATTTGCGTATAACATCATCATATGATTCTTTGATTTTGGGATAAACAAAAAGGAAGGATCGAAGGTATTCGTATTACACACCATTTAACTTTAATTATGATATTTTATTAATTTTTGAATTAAACTTATTGATCTTTATTTTTTGAGTAGTGGTTCACACGGGCCTATCTCTCATAAGAATGAATGGTCCACTAAGTACTTATTATTTAGTTGATGCTCATAGGAGTGAAGTATTGGGACTTCTTGGGAGGTCACCCGTCCCAATACTACTATGATTCAAGCACACTTAATCATTGAGTTTCCCCCAAGATTCAAGCCCACTTAGCTTGCTACCTCATTTGCAAAACCTTTAGCAAGTGTCGTGCCTTAATAACCATTAACAATTAGGAGGTATTTTTTTATAGTGTGTCAAATTATAATGTTTTATCAAGATTCAATTATGTAGTTTTTGAGTTAAACTTGGGTTTGTGTGAACTACTACTCATGAAATATGGGTCAATAAGTTTGACTCAAAAACTTCGTAGTTAAATCCTAATAAAGCATTATAATTTGACACATTGTGAAAATACCTCCTTGTCCATGTAACTTTAGTTTACAAGATTACAATTGTAATTCTAAATTATTGTAGATGAATAAATCACAAAGGAAAATGGACTTTCTTTAAAAGCTTAATTTAGGCCAATTAAGTAAATGCATGTATAAATTAGTTTAGATTAACTAATGATAATTTAGATTAATAAATTTAAATAATTGAAACAATTATTTTGGAAAACTAAATGTAATAAATGAGGGTATTTAGCTTTGTAATTGAATGTAATAAATGAGGGTTTTTAGCTTTGTAACTGAAAAATGAATAATCTAAATCAAGATTTTGGAATTAGAAATAGGATGTGACAAATTTTGTTATTCACATCAAGATCATAATATTCTTTTTGCTCTATATAGAGTTGAATCTAGAGATCAAGGTAAAAAATGCAATTATAAAAATGTCTTGTACTTGTGGGTAAGTTTAGAACTGTGTCACGCTTTTATAAAAGAAAAGGCCAACACAAATACAGTTTTCCAACTTGCAGTTTTCAAAGTGATGTTTATGTTTTAAAATTTAAAAATGATATAAACTAATGAAATGTAGAACTCTTAATGTAGTTTATGTTTATATATTTTTCAATTTTTTAAAAATTAGTTGGATGTATTTTTTACAAATTTAAGAACATGAATTTAATTGTTGATTTTTTTTGAAAAAAGTGAGGTTGATGGGATGTCGCAAAATTTAAAACAATTTTCTTTTTTGAGTCACGTAACTTGGAAATTTAGTTAATGGAGAAAAAAAATAATTTTTAATGAATATTTATTGTTTAATGTTTTTTAAAGTTGAATTTACTCAAATTGACATAGTTTTCATGGGACGCCAACTTTTGTCTAATTTTTTTTTATCATTAAAAAAATAAATTATACCCTCTTGGAGAGGATTTTCTCCTCTAGTGCGTCATATATATTTTAAAAATTTTAAGTATATTTTAATATATATTTTTAAATTTCTAATCAATTGCATGTTTGATTATAATAACCTACTTGCAATAAATTTAAAAATAATCCTAATAGAACTAATCAAAATATAAAAAAATTATATTTCTAAACTCTAGGCTTCGAGATCTACCAAAGAGTATTTTTAGATTTTCATGAAAATACTCTTTAGTTGGATAAATTTGGAGTTGAACTTGAAGTTTTGTTCAATTTGTTGAAAATGGGGGGTTGGCTGTAATGTTCTTTTTTCGGTCTATTCCAACTTTCTTGGAAAGTTCCAAGAATCTTGGAGAGAACCAACTATTTTGAAAAGGAATTCTAATAGTGGCAGTGAGTTTGGAAGATCAAGATGAGCCCAATGTTACTTTCCAAATGCAATTCTGACATTCTGGGAGCACTCCACACTTCTTGGAGAAGTTTGCTATTTTTAGAAAGCACCAATTTTCATTAAGTTTGTTATTATGAGAGCTTAAGGTTATTTTGGCATGGTCAAAATTCATATTTGGATCATTTTAATATTTTTTGTAACTTTGGTGATTGTGTAGAAACTAATTAAATTATCAAATAGTTAAATATTTAAGTTGTTGAAAAAATAGAAATTTAAAAGACAACTTATATTTAATCATTTAAAAGGGGAGTTATAAGTTGTTTAAATAAAGTGTCACTAGGAGCATGGCAAAAGGGACACCGTGTTATATTTTTTTTTAACTTTGTGGAAAATAAAGATAAAAAAGAAATAATATTATTTTATTTCTTCAAAAAGTTACAGAAGGAGGATTTGGGGAAAAATAGAATTAATTCTTGATTGTTCATTTTAGTGAAACCCTCTTTGGGAGTCTAAGCTATTGTTCAACTATTTAGCCTAGGATGAAAACCCTAAGGCAAATTTTGGTTTTCTGGACGAAAACCCACCTAGCCAATCCTTGGTGAATTCATGTCTAGAGTTCACAGGCATGCAAATTGATGCAGATTTGAAGGAGATTGTGTGAGAAAGATATATTATTTTCGTCTAGTTTGAGTTTGCTCCTTAGGTTGTTGATTGAAAGATTATTTGGGAATTTGCAAGCAATTTTTTTTGAGTTTTGTGAGGGTTTCAAACCCCACCATTGCTAGGCGCTTCTAGCACATATTGTCATTGGGGTTTGGTGTGGATAAAGGCTTGGAAGCCTTCATTTCAAAGTAAGCCACAACCTTTCTAGGTGTAGTTGTAGCCCTATTTGGAGCATTTTCTATTGTTTTTGAACTGGTCGCCCAGCTACACAAAGTTATCTATTGTTCATATTGTTGATCAGACATTGTTGTTGCTGTTTGCAAAGACGTATCAACCATTTAAGGAGTGATTTACATTCCCTCATCAGCACAATACCCATTACAAGGGTCTTGGTATCTATGCAAGATTGGAAGCTAGTTTTATCAATATATGTAAGTTTGATTTTTTAATCAGCAAGTTCTAATTTTCATTATAAACATTTTAGTATCAATAAAGGCAACCAATTGTTTGAGAAAATGTCTCTATGCTATCATTGATCAATTTGATCTGTAAAAGGTTGATTCATAGTTGTAGCTAATCTCATTCATTACTTTCCAAAATACCCTATAATGAGTTGCATGCAAAGTGTTTGACGAAAGGTCTACAAGTTAAGAAATCAGAAATATTACAAGTTTGTTGACATATTTTTGGCAAGGACAATATAGTGAATTAGAGCAATGCATGATTTGTGATGACATATGCAATAAATTAGAAAATATTCCATTTGAGATATTACAATGGTATCAGAGCTGGTGATCTTGCCAGCCTATTGGGAAGCTAACACCTTGTTGTAGATTTTTAGTTGCATGACAGAGTTTATCAATGTGTGTCAGTGACTGCACGACAGTGTTTAGTGGCTGCAGAAAGATGAAGACAAATCAAGAACTCATGATAGAAATACTACAATAATTTCAATAATATCATAAGAATCTAATAGCATGGATGGAGGATCCATACACAAAGAAAATGCTTTTGAAGGAAGAACTAGTGAAGGTTGATGAAAGGTTAGATAAAGTGCCAGAGAAGAAGATAAAGGAACAAACTTCTGAGTCGATCACAAAGGAATTCACTTTGGATGTTGAAGACACAAGAAAGATGAATGATAGTAAAAATGAGCTTAGAAGATAGGAGCATTGTTTCTCATGCAAAGAACATTGGGAGCCAAGCCACAAATGTCTAGAGAAGGACAAGTGCAAGTGGTTACAGAGGAAAAAACAAAAGAAGATAAGCACTCCAAAAATTTCATATCAAATTATGAGAGACATGCCTCAATGCAAAGTACATATGAAGTGGAATTCCAGAATGCACAACATGTAAATGTTTTAGTTGAAAATGATGATGAAGCTAAATTTTCAGGAGCATCTAGGGAAGTAGAGGAGTATTTGAGTCTTCTTGAAAGTGACGAGATATAAAAATGAGTGCACAAACTTCTTTGATGATAGGAATATTGACTTTCTAGAGAATTCATTAGAAGGGCATGCTAATTTGGAGAATGTTAAATCAACAATTATTGATAAGATATATGAAGGTATGTAGTTTCTTGATGATTCATTTTCTTGAGCAAAGTGTTATCATGCCATATATTCAAGGAGTTTGCAAGGAAACATTTGGAGAGGTAGAAGATTAGCTTGTTTCTACAAAACATTTCTTGGGATAGTAGGAAGATTGGTCTAAACAAGAAAATGGAAACAACTTCCAATTTGTTGGTAACCCACTTTTTGACATGGATATAGAGTTAACATTTGATAATCCTCTTTTTGTGATGACTAATGAGACATTTCATGAGTCTAGTGATACAACTTGTGACAACAATAGGTTATGGGATCCACGTGCAGTTTTTAGCCATGAGATAGATACTATATCAAGTAACGAATGTGGTTTTCAGTGTGATGAAGTTTTTGGATAAGCAATCAATGATGGGCAGTTTGATCATTTTTATTGTAGCTTCAACACATATTGGGAAAGATTGTTTGTCATGTTGGATAGAAGATCATTAGATGAAGCACACATGAGTACCAGAGTAGTGCAACATAAGCATGGTGGAGTTACTTCATTTTTGAGTTTGTTGGAGGATAGTGATGACAGGAGGATACACAAGATTTATAGACTAATTTGGGATCTTGGAATTATGTTGAAGTAATCAGCTAGTTCAATTGTGATTGCTTGAGGACAAGAAATCTTGGGGCGGGAGGATTTGTAATGTCCTTTTTTTGGTCCATTCCAACATTCTTGAAAAGTTCCAAGAATCTTGGAGAGCACCAACTATTTTAGAAAGGAATTTTGATAATGACAGTGAATTTGAGAGATCAAGATGAGTCCAATGGTACTTTCTAGATGCAATCCTAACATTCTGGGAGCACTCCACACTTATTGTAGAAGTTTGCTATTTTTGGAAAGCACCAATTTTCATTAAGTTTGTTATCTTGAGAGCTTAAGGTTATTTTGATATGGTTAGAATTCATATTTGGATCATTTTAATATTTTTCGTAACTTTGGTGATTGTGCAGAAAATAATTAAATTATTAAATGGTTAAATATTTAAGTTGTTGAAAAAAGTGGAAATTTAAAAGATAACTTATATTTAATCATTTAAAAGGGGAGTTATAAGTTGTTTAAATAAAGTGTCACTAGGAGCATGGAAAAAAGGACACTTTGTTATATTTTTATAACTTTGCAAAAAATAAAGATAAAAAAGAAATAATATTATTTTATTTCTTCAAAACGTTATAAAAGGAGGATTTGGGGGAAAATAGAATTAATTCTTGATTGTTCATTTTGGTGAAACCCTCTTTGGGAGTCTGAGTTATTGTTCAACTATTCAACCTAGGACAAAAACCCTAAGGTGAATTTTGGTTTCGTGGATGAAACCCCGCCTAGTCAGTCCTTGGTGAATTCATCTAGAGTTCACAAGTGTACAAATTGATGCATATTTGAAGGAGATTGTGTGAGAAAGATATATTCTTTTCTTCTAGTTTGAGTTTTCTCCTCAGGTTGTTCATTGAAAGATTATTTGAGAATTTGCAAGCAAAAATTTTGAGTTTTGTCAAGGATTCAAACCCTACCATTGCTAGGCTCTTCTAGCATATATAGGGTTTGGTGTGGATAAAGGCTTGGGCCTTCATTGAAGTAAGCCACAGCCTTTCTAAGTGTAGCCGCAACCCTATTTGGAGCATTTTCTATTGTTTTTGAGCTGGCCGCCCAGCTACACAGAGTTAACTGCTATTCATATTGTTGATCAGATATTGTTGCTACTATTTGCAAAGAAATATCATCCATTCAAGGAGTGATTTACATTCCCTCATCAACACAATACCCAGTACAAGGGTCTTGGTATCTATGGAAGGTTGGAAGCTAGTTTTATCAATATATGTAAGTCTAATTTTTTAATCAACAAGTTCTAATTTTCATTATAAATATTTTAGTATCAATAAAGGCAGCCAACTATTTGATAAAATATCTCTATGCTATTATTGGACAATTTGATCTTTAAAAGGTTGATTCATAGTTTGAGTTCATAGTTGTAGTTGATCTCATTCATTACTTTCCAAAATACCTTATTATGAGTTGCATGCAAAGTGTTTGATGAAATGTTTGCAAGTTAAGAAATCATAAATATTGCAAGTTTGTTGACATATTTTGGTAAGGACAATACAATGAACCAGAGAAATATATGATTTGTGATGACATTTGCAACAAATTAGAAAATATTCCATTCAGGATATTACATTGGCTACCACTTGGGATGTCACATGGGCGATTTCGGGTGAGACGATATCACTAGGAATTTAAGTTTTAGACAAAAATCTCTCGCTTGAAACTCTCTATGTAAATAAACACCCTTTTCAAAGTCAAAATTAGATTTTATAAATTTAAAAAAATTGGGTGAAAAAGTTTCGGGTGGAACTCTTTATGCCACGTAATGCCACATAGGTGCTACGTGGTTTCGAGAAAAACTTTTTCTCTCAAAACTATTTAGGGTGAAATGATTTCTATGGAAACTATTTATTTGGCTAAAAGTGTGACACAGTTCTAAAATTTTACCCTTGTGGACTTGATTTGATAATTTGTAGAACTTTGTTTCACTCCAAATGGTTCACCTTTATTCCTTTAATCTTTTTTAGTATCTAAAGATTGGTGTTATTTAAGAATATCTAAGTAAGATTGTCATTATGCTTCTAGGGGACACATTATCCTAGGTCAACCCTCAAATATATGATGATTTGTACACTTTTATTGATAGGGCATCGATGAATCTCTGAAGGGCCACTCTACTATATTGTTGGATATATGAGCATCTCAAAGTGTCATGTCCCATAGGATTACCTCCTACACCAACTACACCATGTACAACACTAGTGTCTCAATGGGATACTAGAAAGATATGTCTATAGTGGGAGGGTATGACCCTTAGGTGGTGGAGGTAGGTATTTGATAGCTATGCCCTATATATGTGACTGTAAGCACCAAAATCATTCACAACCTCCACGAGAACCTCGATGATGACCCACAATCCTTGTCATGTATATTTAAGCATTAAATAACATCCTCTAAGCACTAATTCTCTTGGTAGCATGTGTTTTCTTCCTCTTTGTGTTGTTTCCCCTTTATCATTTTCTCTCTCTCTTCACTTTCGACACTTGTCAATTTGCATTTCTTGTGCTTGTGACTTAGTCCCTAAGCCTTGTATTTGTCCATTTGTTGTGTTTTCATCGTTCCCTAATGTTTTTCATCCATTCCCACCCCTAGAGGCCTTCTATAGGTCCTCCCAAGCCATCTCTCACTTTCAGTTTTCAATCTGGGTTAACCAATCCAAATCTTCCCCTATTATTTCCAAATCTCCCCTAGGAGATCCTACTTTTGCAAGTGGAGATTTGGTTTTTGACCCCTATTTGACTTGTTTTTGAGGCGGATCCCCTTCTTTTCTCCTCCTCTTCCATCTCCCATCATGCACTTCCACCTAGGTGCCCTCCTCTGAGGGTCGGCCATGGGTCACCCCCGGGTGACCCTAACTAGTGAAAGGGGCGACCCATGGGCTACCTTGTTTGAGTTTTCTAGCCGTGATTTCACTTGAGTTTTTAGCCCAAAATAGCTCTATTTTCACCCATTTTTACTTTTGTTTGCATGGAATTTTGTCCCTAAGGTTGAGTTAACTATTTCATGCACCCAAGCATGCATATTTAGCTCTTTTTTATCTTTAGTTATCAACCCATGCATTCTTTTTCTTCACTTCTTCTTGAGTGATAAGCTATTACTGGGTAGATCACTCCAATTTTAGCCCAGATCACTCTTGTGTCTTCTAAGTTAACTCTTCAATAAAATTGAGTTAACTCTTCTTCTTCTTCTTCACCTCTCATCCCTTCTTCAAACCTATAAATACCCCCTCCCTCAAGCACAAAGGGAGGTAATTTCATTTGTGCACACAGTTCTTGTAGGTTATTGCTCTCCAAATCAAGCATCCATATGCTCACATAGGACATTAGAGCCTTTTTCTTTTATTTGTTATCTCATCTAGCTTGCCTAAAAGATTGTTTTCCATCCATATGCTGCTCACATCACAAGCCACAGTGCTCATCAAGCTCTCATTGAGCTCATTTCAAAGCTTCAAAAGCTCCTTTTGATTTTCTTTTCTTATTGTTGCCAAGATGATCACCTCGCTGCTGCAAGAGGATTAGAGGTTTCCATACAAGGATTTTTGAGGGTAGTGGAGGCTCATGCATCTTCTTTTATTCCAGGTTCATGTTTTTTTTTTCATTTCATAGTAATTAGATAGTCAAACTTTGCTCTTGGGAATAGTAAATATATGTTTCTTTTTCCTTGATAGATTAAGTAGATTTGCAATATTAAAGTAGTCTCCCTTCAAAAAATTCATAGATTAAAATAAATTTCTCTTTCCTAGATTAAATTGTTCCACTTATTCAGAAAATCAAACCAAAAACATAGATTCAATTGCATTAGGTAATCTCATACTAGTTTGCATACATTTTCTAATTCCTAGAATAGAAAAAAACACTTTCGTTTCTATAAATAAAAAAAGGCACAAAAAAATGTTTTGCACTTGAATATAGGCTTGCATGCATACAAAAATGGAAAAGAACAAAAATATTAGCAGCGTAGAAGGTTTACAAACCCTTGATTTCAACACAAGGTCAACTTTGGTCAATATTTCAATAAAACCCTTGATTTCAACACAAGGTCAAGCAAAGTCAAACCTTAGGTCACACAAACCTTAAGTCAAAACCCTAGGTCAAGTCAAGGTTAGCTTTAACCATCTCTCTCTTTTTTAGGTTCACGAATGTGCCCTTGACTTAGAGGTGAGTGGGTGAAGGCAATCCTCGACGAGATAGAGGAGATCCACCCTAGACAACAACAAGACCAACTGGTAATTAAACAACAACAAGAAAGATTCAGATAACTTCAAATACAAGAGATCATCCAACAACACGAATGATAATGTCAACTTGAACAAAACATCAACAAGAACAACAGTCAACCCACACAATGCTGGAACATTAGACACCCAAATAGAAGAACGGTGACTAGTGACCCTTCAAGTCATATAGTTATTTTCATGATGGTCACATAACACCGCATTCAAACAAACTCACAAAATAGACCCCAAGACTGGCCGACCACTCTCCGCAAAGTCCAGCTCTCTAATGAGCTAGACTGCTCACGTGTCTTGCCTCCTCTCGACTAGCTACTTCCACGAGAGTGAGAGTGACGTGGAGGTTCACCCTGTGGCAAGGAGAGAGGGTCCGTGTGTGTGCTAAAGCAGACTTGACCGCACCAGGCCACCGAGTCATGTTTTTGAGTGTACATATTTTGGTGAACCTGACGTGAAAGGCTAAAGCCTCTTGCTTAAGTTTTTTGCATTCCAATTACTCAGATTCCATTTAAACATCATCATTGTCACTCTTTGGCATTTGAAATTCAAAGGTTTCAATCATTATCACTTTCTTCTTTATAACCATCTTCGCCAATTTCACCTTTGTCACCTTCACCTTTGTTTGTTTCATTTATTCTATGGTGTCTATGGCACCCTCAAATATGATGGAACTAGACTTAAACTTAGGGATTATTCCCTCTAGGGAACCAAAAGCTCCCTCTTTCAATAGGTATGTGCCACCTGACCCAAATGCACCAATTTCAAACTGTTATAACTATGAAGACTCAGACTATGAACAAGACCGAAGGGAACCCAGGAGTTCTCTATCTTTCAACAATCTTGCATGGGAGTATAACCCTGCCATACCAAACACACCTCACAAAGCAAAAATAATATAGATGAGATCGAAAGTTCACCGCATGGATCAACCATCCACAAGCACCTCAAGTACTTATCTTGATGATGAAGTAAGAAGGCTAGAACAAAACTTACAAGAAGCAAAAGATGCTCAAGAAGTCCTAAAAGTTGCTCTATGAGAAGAGCAATTAAAAAATGCTATACGAGAAGGAACACACAATCATGATAACATTCACAAGGAAAACCCTAGAAATGAGGAAGTGCCTAGAGGTCCTACATCTACATACCTCATTGGAACTTTAGTACAAAGAATCAGAACTATGAAGGTAGAACAACCTGTCCCAGAATTAAGAAGACAAAAATTATACGAAAACATTAGAATTGAATAGGACCAGGCGGCGTATCAGAATCCCCCTTACCTCAACTACTACTCAATAAATAAGAGTAATGATACATTCCCAAATAGGAACCCTCCTGTTCAAACAATCATGCAATGCTAGGAAACCAAGCGAATCAAATAATAGCCTTGGGTTATCAAAACCCACCTATGGGGCTAATAGTGTCAACTTTGCAATCACAAAGTGCCTTTTAGGCACATACTTGGAGTACTTAAAGGAGCCACTTGACCTGATCTCTTGAAGTTCAAAGGAGAGGGAGACCCCAATTCGCACATTAAAGCTTACACAACCGCAACAAGAGAACTCCTCCCTTGGGATGGGGTTGTCACTAAAATATTCCCAAAGAAATTAGAAGGAATAGCCCTGGATTGGTATTGTCGTCTACCAGAGGCCTCAATACATTCATTCAGGTAATTAATAAGAGAGTTTATCATGGCTTTTGACATGAGCAAACTCTTGAAGACAGGGATCCAAGAATTCTTAATTATGAAACAAGAACCAAACAAATCAGTAGCCCACTTCATCAATCGATGGAGACAAGTTCTCTATTCTTCGACAAGTGCTCCAAACATGGACCATCATGGATTAGGCGATCTTTTCTTGCATGCCTTAAACAAGGATATGAGAGAAGAAGTTCAGAAGTTGCCTTACAAGTCCTATGAAGAAGCCTTGGAAAGTGCTTTAAGGACTGACCAAGCAACCATTGATAATGGCCAAAGAACTTATGACACTAATGGAAAACTCAAAGTCTCGAAAGGGGATGAAAAGAATACCTCAAATATCTCAATAGATAAAGACATCAATGTCATAAGGAGTGCTCCTGGTAATGATAAATGGTGTCAAAAAGGAAATCAAGGACCATGTCGTTTCTCCTATGATCCTGACACATATTGTTGGTTCCATGGAACAAAATGTCATGACACAAAAACCTGCTATGGGTACAATAAATCTATCTCAAAGCTTACCCTAGAGAAACAAAAAAAGTTCCTCACTCTCCTACAATCCCAAAGAAAGGAGAAGGAACCTTAGAACAAAAAAAGAATATCGATTAGAGAAATTCTAATCATGTGGAACTGAACTAGGAAGTGTTTGTGATCTAAGAAGAAGAATGAATTGACCAAATGGAAAATATTTTCTCACAAGTAGTGAACTTGTTGAAAGCCTCCCCTTCACACTGAAACATATTTTTGGAAGTATTAGAAGTGGGATGCTCCACACAAGAAGAACCAACTGTTACACATATGATTCATATGGTTATATTGGTTGTCGTTGATGTCAACACTGTCACTAGGTTGTCATTGTTTTCAACACTGATTATGTATGTGTAACAATGTTCATAGTCAGATACAATGCTCCTGAAGAAGATATATTAAGATGAGAATCTAGAGTTGAAGATACATTGATGCATATGGTTGTATTGGTTGTCATTGATGTCAACACTATCACTAGGTTGTCATTGATGTCAACACTGGTTATGTATGTGTAACAGTGCTCATAGTCAGATACAGTGCTCCTGAAGAAGATATATTAAGATGAGAATCTGGAGTTGAAGATACATTGATGCATGTGCTGATACATTAAGCCTCTGGAAGTTGGTGACAATCTATGTTTCAGAATGAACATCTTTGAAGACTGCTTGGGAAATTACTCAACATTTCCATCAGTTTGGCTTTGGGTATTCACAGATTGGAATATAGCTTTGTGTAATGGTAAATATTTCATATTCCATGTTTCATGGTGTTTGATTTACCAGAAGTTTGTTTTGCAAAAGATGGAATAAAGACAGTGTTGATTTTGTGAAGATGTTTCTAGAATGACAATGAAATGCTCCACATTCCTTTGATTTTGAAGATATGATCTTGTGGTTCAAAACTTAAGTTGACTATGATGTAAATATACTAAATTCTAAGTTTTAGAGTGTTTGCACTTCTGTAGTGAAAGATATAAGTGACTGAGTTCTGGTTCAGGCTCTGACAGTGTAATGAGATGTTGAAAGGAGAATGGAATGATTCACATTCCTCCATGCTTGCAGCAATGGCTATGTAGTTTTGTATCTGTGTTCAGAGGGTGGTAAATGTGTGGTTTTCAAAGTTCCAGATCATAATTCTCTCCATAGTGAAATTTTTGCATGATAAGGTTCTAGCATGTGTTCTGACAGTATAATGTGATGATAAAAGTTCACTGAAAGGCTCCACATTTCTCTGGAAGTGAATGATTGATCTTGCAGTTTTATGGACATGTTCTTGGATGTGTATTGCATGCCTCTTTTCAGTTTCATGTTTCTTGGTGGTCCATAGCTCAGTTTTTCAATTGACAACATGGTATAGTACAGTTAAGATAACAGAGTGTTCTCAGAGTTAATGAATGTAGCTGTGTTACACAATTCTTTGATGTGTGGTGGTAAAGGAGAGTTTGGAGATGTTTTATGAGTCATGTTGACTCATCTGAAAAAGTTTTGAACAAAGATCTTTCTTGTTTCCAGTACCGCACAAGGTTTTCAAGTTGTTGTGGTCGTTATACTTTAAGTTTTCATGTATTTTCTTTAAATTTGTCCTATTTCCATATGAGTGGAGTGTGCAGATGTAATTCCTTAATGTTTGAAGTTGTGAAGGATGTTTTGGACCTAATTAAGCAAGTGTTGAGGTCTGCAAGGCTCAAGTCTTCTACTGGTATAACATGTGATATTGTTTAGGTCCTATCTTCTACATGTTTCATGCTGTATATTGTCTGGCTAACTTGTAAATTTATTTTCCATATTGTCTTTGGCCGACAAGCTATGTAATCATGTATAAATAGTAGATCAAATTGAATGTGGAGGGGAAGTGTGATTGCAAGATGATTGAAAAGGTTTGCATGCAAATAAAAGAAGAATAAATACATATTTGTGTGCGACTATGGGAGAAAGAGTAGATGTTATTGATGCTATCCAAATTCTTCTTGAAGACTTATTTGAGACAGTGATCAAGTATAGTGTTCCTGACTGATCAAATCTTTAGAAGAAAGGTGTGAAGAGACAAAAGTGCAATCATCATGTGTGAGCTTCAAAGACAGTTTCTAGACGTTTGAAAGATTGTCATACTGTAATAATTTTTGAGTTTGTTCTCAGATTAGGGAGTATTTGCTTCCTTGGGTTAAAGCCCCTAAAACAAAGTCACCAGGGAGTAGAAGCTTCCTTGGGAGTGACCCTAAATCAAAGTTACTTAGGCAGTAGTAGCTTCCTTGGGTTAAAGCCCCTAAAACAAAGTTACTATTTGAGCTTCATATATTGTGAGTTAATCCTCACCGTGGTTTTTCCCTTCTAGGGTTTTCCATGTATATTTGATGTTATGTGTTTTTGTGCATCATGTTAATCTTTCATGTTCATGTTAATATTGTGATGCTTAAGTTCTGATCTTCTCTAGATAAGTTGAAGTCGTTAAATTGGAAGAATTGTTTAGATATCGATTTAGCCCCCACTCAAAGTATCTTGGTGTGTCTAACAATTGGTATCAGAGCTAGGTTCCTCTAAAGGAAGCTTAACTGCTTGAGGAAGGTTCAAGATGGCATTAGGAGGATCCAACAAGATTCCCAGGTTGGATGGATCAAATTATGCTTTTTGGAAAGTAAGGATCCAGAAAGCTACATCAACTCACTAGGCTGTGGAGTTTGGGAATCGGTCAAGAAGGGCTACAATGCTCCTAAAGATAGTCCAATAGATGCAGATGAAATTAAGAAGTATGATAATAATACCAAGGCCAAGTTTTGCTATCATGAGTGGATTAGCAGATTTAGAACTCTCAAAGGTGATAAGCTGTAGCTCAGCTCAAGAAGTTTGGAATAAACTTGCAACTATTTATGAAGGAGATAAGAAAGTGAAGCAAGCCAAGGTGCAAGTACTTAAGAACAGATTTGACTCCCTAAAGTGTCAGAATATGACAATATTGTAGGTTTCATGCTTTGGGTGAATGAAGTAGTCAATGGCCTCAAAGGTCTTGGTGGAGGATTAAAAGAAGATGAGATTGTTAAAAGGTTCTGAGATCTCTTCCCAAATCTTACAGTTCAAAAGTGTCTACTATTGAGGAGACTACTAATCTGGATACATACTCCTTAGACCAAATGTTTGGGACTCTCATTGCTTTTGAAATGAGAGAGTTTGATAGTGATGCTCCAAAGAAGGAAGCTGCTCTCAAAGTTAGTAAAAAGGCAAAGGAAGAAATTGCTGATGAAGATGAAAGCCCTGATGATGTTGAAGCAAATTTTGTAAGAACCTTGAAGAAAGGATCTAGCAAATACAAAGGTAAGTTACCCTTCAAATGTTTCAATTGTGGAAAGGTTGGTCATTTTGCTTCCAAATGTCCTCTCAAAGAAACTAGGAGAAGTAACAAAAATAGTAAATTCAAAAGAAGTCTATTTTCTATAGAGGATAATTGTTCTTCAGAAGATGAGGATCATGACGATTCAAATGATGAAACACTTTTCTTGGCCATGAGTGTTGGTGACAAAAAGAATGAGGTTAGAAAATTGGATACCTTGCAAACAACTCAAAACAATGAAAAATCAATGGTTGTATGGACTGCCTTTCATGCAAAAGAAGAAACCAAAGCCTGGGTCATTGATAGTGGTTGTTCAAACCATATGAATGGTGACAAAGATAAGTTCATTAGCCTTAAGAAGTGGGATGGTGGAGCTGTCAAGTTTGGAGGAGATGAGTCAACACAAATCTATGGAGAAGGTGTCATATCTATTGATGGAAAGAATATGACTGAGGATGTTCTCTATGTTAAAGGATTACAACAAAATCTTCTCAGTGTCAGCCAGATGTACAGGAAAGGTTACAATCTTACTTTTCATGCTAATGGTTTTGAAATTAGGAAGGCAGAATCTAGAAAGCTTGTTGCAGAAGGTATCAAGACATGTGGTGATATCTATCACTTGAAAGAAGCAAATGGAAGAACATGTCTGTTGACTCAATCCAGTGAGTGTTGGCTGTGGCACAAAAGAATGGGACACAACTTTGATAACATGGTAAGAATCAACTCTACTCATGCAATGAGAGATATGCCTAAGATAATCAAGCCTGCAAACTCTATATGCAAGGAATGTCAGATGGGAAAGCAGACAAAGACAAGTTTTAAAAGCAAGGAGTACTCTTCTTCAAAGCCATTGGAGCTGATTTACACATACCTATGTGGACCTACAAGAGTAAAAAGTCAACAAGGTGAAAGGTACTTTATGTTGCTCATTGCTAATTATTCTAGAATGACTTGGGTTACTTTCTTAAGAGAAAAATCTAATGCTCTTGATAAGTTTAAAATTTTCAAAGCCTTGGTTGAAAATGAAATGGATGCTAAGATCAAATGCTTGAGGTCAAATAGAGGAGGTGAGTTTACTTCAAATGAATTTGAAAAATTTTGTGAAGAGCATGGCATTAGGAGGCACTTGTCTTCTCTTAGAAGCCATCAACAAAATGAGGTAGTGGAAAGGAAGAATAGGACTGTGCAAGAAATGTCTAGGGCAATGTTAAAAGATGTAGATCTGCCTGATGTATACTAGAAGGAAGCAATTCACACTGCTATCTATCTAACTAACAGAGTACAGTTAAGAGTCAATAGCACTAAGACCCCTTATGAATTGTGGTATGGAAGACCTCCCTCTGTTAGATACTTTAGGATCTTTGGTAGCAAATGTTATATCAGAAGAGATGAACAAGATCTAGGAAAGTTTGATTCAAGATGTGATGAAGGAATTTTTCTTGGTTACTCAACCAGAAGCAAGGCCTATAGATGCTACAAAAAAGGTTGGGAAGGATGATTGAAAGCACAAATGTCAAAGTAGATAAAGACTTGTATCAGTTCACATAGGATACCGAATCTGATATATTTCCTTGCATTGAAGATGAAGAAGTAAAAGAAGCAAAAGAAGAAAAGGAAAGGGTACCTGAACAAATACCTAAGACCCCAGCAAAGTATGTCCAGAAGAACCACTCAATAGAATAGATCATTGGAGACAAAAATGAAGGTGTACAGACAAGGAGAAGGTTTGCAAAGACACATGAGCAAGAAGACTTGTGTCTATTATCAAAGGTGGAACCTAAGACCTTTCTAAAAGCCAACAAGGATGATGAATGGATAAAAGCAATGGAAGAAGAACTGGATCAGATTGAAAAGAATTAGACATGGGAATTGGTTCCTAGACCAGCTAATGAGAATATTATAGGAACAAAGTGGGTGTTCTGAAACAAGCTAAATGAAGAAGGTGAAGTAGTAAGGAACAAAGCAAGATTAGTATGTAAAGGTTATACTCAAGTAGAAGGCATTGATTTTGAGGAGACTTTTGCTCCAGTAGCTAGGATGGAGGCAATCAGAATGTTCCTTGCTCTTGCTGCTCAAAAGAACTTCAAAGTGTATCAAATAGATGTCAAGTTAGCATTTATGAATGGTGACCTAGAGGAGGAGGTTTACATTGAGAAACCAAATGGTTTCCAAATATCAGAAGATCTGGACATGGTATGCAGACTCAAGAAGGCCTTGTATGGGCTCAAGCAGGCACCTAGTGCTTGGTATGCAAGATTAGACAAGTACTTACTTTAGCATGGCTTCAAGAAAGGTTCTATAGATAGCAATCTTTACATAAAGAAAGAAGGAGACATGATCTTGATAGTTTCCGTTTATGTTGATGATATCATTTTTGGTGGAAATGATGATATGTGTAAGAGGTTTGCAGAAGAAATACAAAAAGAATTTGAGATGTCTATGATTGGTGAGATGTCATTCTTCCTTGGTCTTTAAATTGCTTAGCTAGATGATGGTATCTTTATTTCTCAAGCTCAGTATGTCGAAGAATTGTTGAAGAAGTTTGGTATGGAGGATTCAAAACTAGTGAGTACTCCCATGGTCACTGGATGCCATTTAAGCAAAGATGATGAATCTCAGGAGGTGGTTCAGATTGTTTATAGGTCTATGATTGGAACATTGTTATATTTGACTACATCTAGACCTAACATTATGCATGCTATATGTGTAGTTGCCAAATATCAAGCCAATCCTAAGAAAACACATGAGAAGGCAACGGAAAGGATATTTAGATACTTGAAAGGAACTTTGGACTATGGTCTATGGTATCCAAAAGGTAATGACTTTGATCTAAGTGCATACACTAATGCTGACTAGGCTGGTTAGGTCGATGATAGAAGAAGTACTTTCTTTTTAGGAAGCAGACTGGTCTCTTGGTAGAGCAAGAAGTAAGATTCACTATCCTTATCTACTGCAGAGGTAGAATATATTGCAGCAACCTCCTTTTGTACACAAGTGTTATGGATGGAGCAAACTTTGAAGGATATCAAGGTAGTGTATGATGAGCCTATTCCTATTTTGTGTGACAATACAAGTGCCATAAATATTTCCAAGAATCCAGTGATGCATTCTAGAACCAAGCATATAGCAATCAGGAATCACTTTTTGAGAGAGAAGGTAGCAGATAAGGAAGTGAAGTTGGAATATGTTCCAACTGAGGATCAGATTGCAGACATCTTTACAAAGGCTCTTGCAAAGGACAACTTTGAGAATCTCTGACAAAATTTAGGGGTAATTACCCCTCCTTCTTTCTAAGGTGAAAAAGAGTGCATCTGTCTAGGGGGAGTTCATGCTATATCTTTATCCTGGACTAATGTTGGCTAACCCTCAGGGGGAGTAGGTAGTGGTGAATGATGATAGGGGGAGCTTGTAAGAAAAAGGTTACAGATATATGATTTTTGATGGAAGGGAGAGAATAAGTAGGTATTGGATCCCTTTGTCCTTGATGTCAAAGGGGGAGAGAGTCTAAAGGGGAGCATGTGTTGCCATCAATGCCAAAGGGGGAGATTGTTACACATGTGATTTCATATGGTTGTATTGGTTGTCATTGATGTCAACACTAAATGTGTATGTGTAGCAGTGTTTATAGTTAGATACAATGCTCCTGAAAGAAGATATATTAAGATGAGAATCTGGAGTTAAAGATACATTGATGCATATGGTTGTATTGGTTGTCATTGATGTCAACACTGATTATGTATGTGTAACAATGCTCATAGTCAGATACAGTGCTCCTGAAGAAGATATATTAAGATGAGAATCTAGATTTGAAGATACATTGATGCATGTGATGATATATTAAGCCTCTGGAAGTTGGTGACAGTCTCTGTTTTAGAATGAACATCTTTGAAGATTGTTTGGGAAATTACTCAGTATTTTCATCAGTTTGGCTTTGGGCATTTGTAGACTGGAATGTAGCTTTATGTAATGGTAAAGCTTTCATATTCCATGTGTCATGGTGTTTCATTTACCGGAAGTTTTTTTTACAAAAGATGGAATAAAGATAGTGTTGATTTTATGAAGATGTTTCCAGAATGACAAGGAATGCTCCACATTCCTCTAATTTTGAAGATATGATCTTGTGGTTCAAAAGTCAAGTTGAGTATGATATAAATATGCTAAATTCTAAGTTTTAGAGCATTTGTACTTCTGCAGTGAAAGATATAAGTGAAGGAGTTCTGGTTCAGGCTCTCACAGTGTAATGAGATGTTGAAAGGAGAATGGAATGCACCACATTCCTCCGCTCTTGCAGCAATGGCTATGCAATCTTGTATCTAGGTTTAGAGGGTGGTAAATGTGTGGTTTTCAAAGTTCCAGACCATAATTCTCTCTGCAGTGAAAGTTTTGCATGATAAGGTTTCGGCATGTGTTCTGACAGTATAATGTGATGATAAAAGCTCACTAAAAGGCTCTGTATTCTCTGAAAGTGAATGATTGACCTTGTAGTTTTATGGACATGTTCTTGGTTGTGTATTGCATGCCTCTTTTTAGTTTCATGTTTCTTGGTGGTCTGCAACTTAGTTTTTCAATTGACAACATGGTATAGTATAGTTCAGATAACAGAGTGTTCTTAGAGTTAATGAATGTAGCTATATGACACAATTATTTGATGTGCGGTAGCAAAGGAGAGTTTGGGGATGTTGTATGAGTCATGTGGACTCATCTAGAAAAGTTTCATGAAGATCTTTCTTGTTTCTAGTACCGCACAAGGTTTTCAAGTTGATGTGGCCATTATACTTCAAGTTTTCATGTATTTTCCTTAAAGCTGTCCTATTTCCATATGTGTTGAGTGTGCGGATGTAATTCCTTGATGTTTGAAGTTGTGAAGGATGTTTTGGACATGCTTAAGCAAGTGTTGAGGTCTGTGAGGCTCGAGTCTTCTACTAGTGTAACATGTGATATTGTTTAGGTCCTATCTTCTACATGTTTCATGTTGTATATTGTTTGGATGACTTGTAAATGTATTTTCCATATTGTCTTTAGTTGAAAATCTATGTAATTGTCATGCCCACATTTCACATGCGGTCACAACACGCTAACATGCGTGTCATGTCCAGATACGACATGTGGTCATGAAACGAACTGTCAAAAATTTTCTCTAACCACTTGAAAAGTTTCCCCTCGCACGTGTAAGTGTGCTCGATGGCGTACTCCTAAGGCGAAAACAAAACTGTTGAATGCGGAAATCTAACCCCACGTGCGCAACTTCTACGTTGGACTCACTATCTCTGTTGGAAGGTGTTCACGGTTTTATGCTCAGTTTGATTTTCAACGTTTGGACTAATAGGTTACAAGCTGGTCCTTAGTTGGCTCTCACAGTCTATGTTGTTTTGGCTTGGTGTAAATATATACATGAACCTTGCAAATCACATAACTTGTCTTAACCCTGAGAATGATTGGAACATAATATCCCTATGTTTTGTTGTCACAATAAAGGTCCTATGTTGTCATTATGTTAACAAGAGTTTCGTTAAGTAAAACCCACGCATGTAACCTATATAACGTAATGCGTATAAATTTTTCTATTTAATTGAAAAATAATACTCTTGGATTAATATATATACATTCATATATATATATATATAGTTACTTACGAAATAACAATACTGATTACAATAGTATTTGGACATTACCAACCCGAGGTCACATTTCCTTTTTACAATGAATTTATGTAAAACTCTATTAGTGTCAACATACTATTACCCATTAGCAATATATTTTATATATATCTTTTCAACATTGAAGTTTGATTCATTTAATTGTCTATTTGATTATTTTCTTATTTAATTTGTTTTCAATACCTATATATATATACATGACTCTAAATAGCTTTCCAAAAGTATGAACATATAAATAATTATATGTTTATCTATAAATAATCAACCACAAATAATGTTACTCAGTTCATAGATAATTATACATTATTATTATATTTATATATGTTTATCTAAATATAACATGCATATATATTTATATATTTTCTTTTTTTGGTCAAGTGCACATATAAAATCAACTCATTTATATATATATATATATATATATATATATATATATATATATATATATATATATAATACCATATGTGGGTGTAATCACAACTCACTAATCACTAATAATATATAAAAAAAAATATGGTTTTTTTAATTTTATTTAAGGATACTTTCCATTCTAAAATCTGAGTGCCTTAATCCTCCTGCCCTAAATTTGATTACCCAAATGATTCATTGGCTTTTGGTGTATGGAGCAGGGCAATGGTAGGGTTCGAGGCTAAGGAGGTGGGCGGTGTGGAGATGGTCGATGGAGAAAAGGGAGGTGGCTGGGCGGCGGAGGAGGCAGGCATGGCCGTGAGGAAAAGCAAACGCAGGGTGGCAAGGCAGAGTCCTGCGGTGGGATCACTGCGGAGGCAGTGGGGAAGCGTTGACCGGGGCGTGGTTCTCTATCTGCGGTGGTGGAGAGGTTTGCTCGGTGCGAGGGGCGGTGATAGCTCGCGGCCTGTGTGCCGTGGCGGGGGCGTGGGAATAGCTGCGGGCTAGCGGTGAACGGGGGTGTGGGAGGGGCTCCGCCCCTCCCCACACCTCTATGTATGATACTCGGTGGGGGTTAAACCCCCACCTTGAATTTTTTTTTTTTTTAAATATTTTTTTTTTATAATATTTTTATGGTGAATAAAAACTGCCATCTTACAATTTTTTTTTTGTCCATTAACTCTCGTTTAATTTAATTTTAACAAAATATAAATATTAGGAACATATTTTATTCAACCAACTAAAATTCAATAAACACAGAAATTATAAATATAAATAAATACATATAGTTACAGCTTTTTTTTTATACTGTCGAATAAATTGGAAGTACATAATAACAAATTGCCTAATTTTTGAAATGTATTTATTTATGTATTTATTTTTTTCTAAATTTCAATGCAACACTAGATAAATTGCAAAACTATAGGATTTTTATTCCAGAACAATTTAAATTTAGTTTCCTATTAACTAGATTACAAGAAGAAGACAAATGTTTCAATCTAACGTAGTAGTCATTTATTTTAACCAAACACAAACAAACTAAGCATGTCTATATTCCAAATTTAATCTCTATTCTTGCTAATGAAACTACAATGTCATATAACCCAATTAAACTAGCATTTTCACAATTTGACATAAAATTTTACAACTAGTTTCACAATTTCTTGTTTAACTAGATTTTTAAGAAAATAAACCAATCTACATTCTTTGTAAAGCAACTTTCTTTCCTTCATGCTCACACTCATAGGAAGATGTAACAACCAAATAAAATCACAACAAATGACATAATAAGGGAGGATTATCTCTCCACTCCCAAGATAACAACTATTACAACAATTTTCAGGAGGGAAAATCTCTCCTCTAAAACTCTTACAGAAAGGACTTTAAAAGACCAAGTCCTCGTTACAAATAGAAAGATAGAACATATTCTTTAACAAGGCCAAATTCCTTCAATCCTTTTTACATCCTCCAACAGTAACCTGCAAGACAACAAGGGAGACAACAACAACCATCTAGCTCTCCTCCCTACCGTTGACCCACAAGAGGGTCACCCCCGAGCTAGGGAGACCATCCTCATACCTAGGGTAGAATGACCAAACACATCACAACATTGGACTACAACAAACAAAGCAATTAACACACACACCCCCATGGTTTACTCACAACACAAAGACTCAGCTTTGGTGAGTTCTAGGAGGGTAGGGAAGTAGACATCTCTACCTCTAGGTGTCATCCTTTCACAATTTATCACATTTTATCACAAGGCCTCAAGCCAACAAACTACTCTTCCTCGAGGCCTCAAGCCTTTCAGTTAAATCAAATTACCAGGGATATCCCAATAGGCTCTCAAAGCCTTAAAGCCCTCTTGGCTAAAAGTACCAGCATGCCCTCAAGGCATTTCTTATAACTAGAAACAAGATGACACCCGAGGAGGGTCACACCTCCCCTTCCCTATACAAGATGAGCATTGCCTTCCAACTGGAAGGAGCTCTTTCAACACCCAACACAAACCCCCAAAATAATAGAAAACTCATAGAAGACAATTGCAAACTTATTCATCAAGCAAGAACAAACATGCATAACAAGCATAGATCATTCAAGAGAGTAGTCTTGTTCACCAACCTTCCAAAGCCCAACTATGGATGGAATTTGATGAAGAGCTCCTCTCTAGCCTCCTCCAAAATCTCCTCTTTCCACCATGATCCAATCCCCCTTACTCTCCTCCTTCTCTCTCTTTTAAAACTAATCCCCTCCATTTTCCTAATTTCCCAAGTGATAATAAACAACTAATCCACAACTCATCCATTGTCCTAGTGGTCATAAAACAATTAACCCCCACTCAATAGGTTCCCCACTATAGCCCTTTTTACAACACATGGAGAATTAAAATACAATAAGAAAAATAAAAATACAAAGGGAGTGGATGACACACTACCCTTATAAAGGGGAACCCCACCAAAAGAGAGGCACAAGGAGACAAACACTCCATTATTAGGGGATCATGGAGTTGTTCCATGACTTGGAAGTGGGCCTGAGTGTGGATTCCACTCATCCCATTGTCCCCATGCTTCCAAATTCGTCACTTAACTTCACTGTGAAGTTTAAGTGACCATATGGAGGTTAACCTAAGGTTATCCTACTCAAAAAGGTCCCTAGACCCATGGGGTATAACCTAGGGTTGATTTTTTGCCTAGTTAGAACTCCCAGAGTCAAATAAAAACACAAGAAAAGGGTCTTAAAGAGATAAAGTTTAAACAAGATTAAAAAAAACATCATTTCTTACAACACATATCACAATAAAAGTAAATCAGAAGATAGCCCTAATTCCCTTGATCTCATGCAACATTTACACATTACACATTACAACATTTCTCCAAACATGAGGTTGATCTTAGTTCCTCATGGAACTAGATCGGCTCACAAGGATACAACATAGGGTATGGGATGATCTCCTGTATATGTGGTTTCGTTAGCAATACTTGCACACTCAAACTCGAAGTCAATAACCCATAAATATATCATAGTTGAAGCAATTTAAATACAAGCATACCTAATAACACACTGAAATCATACTAAAGTTCCCTTTCTAATATTATCCATTCATCGTTCTCTTCAAAGCAACATCTAACTATCATTGCACAATTGTTTTCTTAAAAATCAATTAGGTTTAATAAACAAGATTCAAGATCAATAGTCTCTCAACATAAAGATAATAGCAATATCACTGCAAATAGTCTCATGAACAGTAGTGTAAAAATTAGGCCTCACAGTAATCATGTATAAATAGTAGATCAAATTGAATGCCGAGGGGAAGTGTGATTGCAAGATGATTGAAAAGGTTCACATGCAGATAAAAATAAAATAAATACATATTTGTGTGTGACTGTTGGAGAAAGAGCAGATGTTATTGATGTTGTTCAGATTCTTCTTGAAGACTTATTTGAGACAATGATCAAGTATAGAGCATTCTTGACTGATTAGATCTTTAGAATAAAAGTGTGAAGAGACAAAAGTGCAATCATCATGCGTGAGCTTCAAAGACAGTTTCTAGATGTTTGAAAGATTGTCATACTGTAATAATTTATGAGTTTGTTCTCAAATTAGGAACTAGTTGCTTCCTTGGGTTAAATCCCCTAAAACAAAGTCATTAGGGAGTAGAATCTTCCTTAGGAGTGACCCTAAATCAAAGTTACTTAGGGAGTAGTAGCTTCCTTGGGTTAAAGCCCCTAAAACAAAGTTACTATTTGAGCTTCATATATTGTGAGTTAATCCTCACCGTGGTTTTTTCCTTCTAGGGTTTTCCACGTATATCTGGTGTTATGTGTTGTTGTGCATTGTGTTAATATTTCATGTTCATGTTAATATTGTGATGCTTAAGTTTTGATATGCTTTGGGTAAGTTGAAGTTGTTAAATTGGAATAATTGTTTAGATACTGATTCACCCCCCTCTCAGTATCCTGGTGTGTCTAACACCAACTCCTCTCACATTCAACATTTCAAGACTCCCAAAGGATGAAGGAAATAAAATAAGGATTCACCATTAGACATACAAGTTTAGGTTGAAGAGGTCATCATAAAAATATTGGTAGTAGATGAAGGATTGGAAGTTAACCTCTTGCCAATTTCCTTCCTGCGAAGGATGGGATACAATAAAATAAGCATAAAACAACAAGTTGCCACCTTAAGGATATATGATAGTCAAGACATTCAAACAATTGGGAAGATCAGTTTGCCACTCACCTTAATGTCTAAAACAGTTCCCATAGACTTCTACGTTATCAACAAAAAAACCAATTACAATATGATCCTCAAAAGACCTTGGATTCACGCAATGAAGGCTGTAGCCTCCACATTGTTTCAATAAATTCATTTCCATCACTTGGGAAAAACCCACATCATCAAGGTAGATCCTGATCCTTTAAGTGTTTACAGGAAGGAACAGGAAGAAAAAGATATAAGAAGTTAAACACGCAGGAGAAGACAAAGGAAGAGACTCATAACCTTCAACCAAATGAAAATACTCTCAACATATCATATCAAAACATGGATCACCTCAAAGAATTCCGCTTTGATCCCCACACCACCAAGTCTCATGCTCTGTTTGGCTTAGTAGCCATCCCTTGCATGGACGCGTATGACATTAAGAGTCTCTCAATTGGGACAATAGAAATTATCAAGAAGGGGAAGAAAAAGAGGAAAAATGAAAGTCGATTGACAAATTCAGAGAAACATCCCAATCACAAAACATTCAAGAATTATGGATTCTTCATTTTGATGGAGCCTGTTGTTTTAACCAGGGCAGGAATGAGAATAATCCTCACTTTGCCAGAAGGGAAAGTCTTCCCTTTTCTGTTTATATTGGATTTCTTCTGCACAAATAACATTGCTGAATACGAAACCCTATCTATGGGAGTTATGCTAGCCATGAGGATGGGAATCAAGAAGGTCTCCATTTTTGGAGACTCCTAGCTTGTGATCAATCAAGTTGCAGAAAATTAGAAAACAAAATCAGAATGACTACGACCATATGAAGAAACTATTAGAAAGTTGGTTCAATTCTTTGACTTCTTTTCCATAAGAGCCATACCCAGGGAAGAGAACCAAGTTGCATACTCAATGGCCACATTAGCTGCCCTATTTTCATCACATGCTCAACTTCAAAATTCAAAGTTCATTGTGTCAATACATAGAGAACCACTATTGGAAAGTGAAGAGTTGCCAAACATTTTAGACTATGCTACAAATCAAACAAAGAAACCAACCTGAGATTATGCTAAGAATGATGAATCCATCCTACAGTATCTACATGCTTATGATGGGCTTCCAAGAGTGTACCATAAGAAAGGATACATGCTCCTTCCTCATCTAGATGACTATTTTGGAAGTGAAAAAGAAATCCTCTAGATCAAAGCAAATTCAGATTTACCACTTGCACCTTAGAAGTTTGAAGAGGGACATCCATCACTAATTGGAGACACCATTGATGTCAATGTAGGAACCCCTGAGAAACCAAGAATGCTAAAATTGGAAGGAGAGTTAGATGATGAGGAATTGGGAGAATACACTGAGTTCCTTATCGAATATTCTAATGTCTTTTCTTGGACATATTCGGACATGCCTAGGTTGGACCCAAAGATCATGGTGCACAATTTAGTAATGAAGCTTGACACAAAACCCATAAAGTGAAAGTTGAGGCCCATAAAACCTCAAGTAGTAGAAATGGTGAAAGAAGAATTAAAGAAATTGCTGAATGTGGGCTTTATCAAACTAGTAGACTATTCAAGTTGGGTGTCAAACATTGTCCCGGTTTTAAAAAAGAGTGGAAAAATTTGGATAGTTCTCAATTTTAGGGATATCAACCAAGCTTGCCCAAAAGATGACTTCCCCTTACCATCCATTGATCAAATTGTCGATTCAACTACAGGGTATGAAGTGCTCTCCCTTATGGATGGGTTCTTGGGATACAACCAAATCAAAAATCTTGGAAGTAGATCAGAACAAGATGACATTCAAAACCCCTTGGAGAACCTTCCACTATGTAGTCATGCCATTCAGATTGAAAAATGTAGGGGCTACATATCAAAGAGCAATGCCACACATCTTCCATTACATTCACAAAATAGTGGAAACATATGTTGACAATCTTTTGGCTAAGTCTGAGCAGAGATCAACGCATGTGGAAGATCTTCGCAAGATCTTCAATAGGATTTGAGAATACAAAGTAAGATTAAATCCAGAGAAATGTGTTTTCGGGGTCATGACGAGCAAGTTGTCGGGTTTCATTATTTCACGAAGAGGAATTGATGTGGATCCAACAAAAGTTAAAGCATTCTTAAATGCAACCCCGCTAGCAAATGAAATGACGATAACTTTCTTGGGACAACTAGGCACAATCAAACGTTTTATACCAGATATGACTTTCAAGATTAATCTGATCAATCAACTATTGAAGAAACAAGTGGCCATAACCTGGACAGTGGATTGTCAAAATGCATTTGAACAAGTAAAGAAATTCTTGTTGACTCCACCCATGCTAATGCCACCAAGACAATAAACCTTTCATCTTATATTCAGAGCTACTGATATCTCTATAGCCTGCATGTTGGCTTAGAAAGATGATGATGGAAGGGAAAGAACAATATACTTCATAAGTCAAACCTTGCTAAAATATGCGAAGAACTATACTCAGGCTGAAAAGGAGTGTTTGGCCATAGTCTTTGATACCCGAAGATTACGCCATTACATGCTGAATCAAGAAACTAGAGTCATGATATGATCTAAGCAGATGAGAACATTCTTAAACCAACCAATGTTGTTGAGGAGAGCTGACCGATTTGTGACATTGTTAAGTGAGTTTGAATTAACTTACATCAATCAAAAGTTAATCAAAGGACAAGTAATAATAGATTGGCTAGTAGACAATCTGATTCCTAAAGAGGAGCCCATTAACGAAGACTTCCCTGATGAAGAAATTTACGTAATTGATCTTGAGAAATGCACTATTTCATATTGGTACAGAGATAATGTAAACTATCTGGCAAACAAGACATATCCAGAGAACAAGACTCCCTTAGGGAAAAGATGTTTGTGCATCCTCATTGCAATATTTTTTTTGATCGATGATGTGTTATATCAGAGAGCCTTGGATGGCATGTTGCTTTGATGTGTCGATAAGGAAGAGGCACATAAAATCTTGGAAGAATTCCATAGTGGAATCTGTGGAGGACATTTTGGTGGTCACACTACAAAAGAAAGATACATCGACTAGGATATTTTTAGCAATGTTTAGAAGGAGATGCAATCACGTTCATGAAAAGGTGCCCTAAATGTCAAGCTTACGTGCATGTTCATCACACACCGATAAGAGATTTACAACCCATAGTTACTCCTTGGCCCTTCTCTACCTGGGGCTTGGACTTGGTGGGAAAGATATCTCCACCATCAACAGATGGGCATTTATTCATCATCATGATGACAACATTTTACTAAATGGGTAGAGGCCATGCCTCTCACCATAGTTTTAGGGACAATAATTTCAAAGTTCATACTAAATCAGATCATATGTAGATTTGGGATTCCCCAAGTGATAGTGACTGACAATGTGTCATCATTCAAAAATCCACAAGTGAGAATTATGTGAGATATTTCACATCAATCATAGTTCTACTTTAGTTTACTATCCTCAAGGGAATGGACAAGCAGAGGTGACAAACAAAACATTAAAGTCACTATTGGTTAAGATCGTAAAGGACTCTAAAAGAGATTGACATTTACAATTATATCTAGCTCTTTGGGCTTATAGAACGAGCGTACAAACTCCAATTGGGACCACCCCTTACACCCTCACTTTTGGGTTAGAAGTAGTTTTACTATTAGAAGTAGAGTTACCTAGTTTGAGAGTGTCGCTACAAGGCCTATTAGACAATGAAGAGTATCGAGCTGTAAGATTGGACGAGTTAGAAATGATGGACGAAAAATGACTAAGAGTTGTTCAAAGACATGGCTCCTACCTCACAAGAGTAAAGAAGCAGTATAACAAGAAAGTCATCTCGAAACCTTTTCAGGTGGGAGACTTAGTACTCATAATTGACAATCTAATCGACAAAAGGGCTGGTGAAGGATGTAAGTTTAGACCCAACTGGATAGGTCCCTATATGGTTAAAGAAGATATCAGAAATGGTGCCTATCTCTTGTGGACAATGGAGGGAGAGGAATTTGGCAAAACAATCAATGCCTTTCAACTCAAGAAATACTATGTCTGAAAATCATAAAAATCATAAAACATAAAAACACAAAAAATCAAATATTCCAAAAATACAAAAATCAAAAATCAAAAAGAGTTTTGTTTCTTGCATTTCAGTATCATTCCATTCATCTTGCATTATAGTGAATGACTCACTCTTATATTATTTTCATTTCAATAAGGAGTCTAAGGTTGCCTAGGTATAGGTGATCCTTTTAGGTCCTGAGATTCCCCATTTTCACAATCGCCATTCTCCCCCTTCATTCCCAGTGATTCTAATCAAAGCCTAGCACTTAGCTTTACACTGATCGCAGTCTTAATGAGCCATGATGTTAGGTATAAACAAAGTCAGTATTCAAACCTACAGTGTTCAAAGGAAGCTTACAAGTAGACCCTCCCAATTCTTCCCTAGTAGAAGAGAAGTCCAACTAGATTATGAAAACTTTTGGTGGCGCTCAGCCCCTTATCTTTCCTAGCCAAAAATGTTAGGAGGATCAAAACTCTGAAGGAAGCAATCTAAAATACAAGTGAATAAAAAAAATGAGTGATCAAAATAAGAGTGTTGAGAAAAGGTGAGGATTGAGAGATCAAATTATTGCATATCCAAGTTCAAAAACATTCATTTTCATAAAAGTCAAAAATCCAAAAAAATGAGAAAATAAAGTGAGGCATTCTAGAAAATACAAAAAAGAGAAAAAACAATTACAAAAAAAGAGTGAAAGAGAGAAGATTTTTGAATGTTTGTACCCTTCGGTGGACATCAGTCTAAGCTCAAAGCTTCAAGGGTGACATTCTACCAGAGAAAATAAAAGAGAAAGGTACAAAGCACACACACACACACACACTAGCTAAGAAAAGCCAAGAGTCAAGTAGTCTTTAGGATCCTTTTCTATCTAGGGACCCTGGTCCTTTCCCACTTATCCTTTACCCCGAGTCTATCTTGCTTTCCATCTACGATCTAAGTGTAATGAACATCAATAAAATTTGTTACTTGTCTAAGTTGAAAGCTTGTCAGATTGTCTTATCTAGATAAGGATCAGTGTTTAGCCTTTAGCAAAAGCCCAAATTCAGAAGCACTCCATTTTCTTCCCGCTCCCCACTTGAGTTCTAAAAACCTATCTTACAGACTTGAATAGGTCTCTTATACTAGGATAACCTGCAATCCCCTAGATTGAAAATCATATTAAAGAGCAGGCATATTGTTTGTTCCATAATGCATTCATACCAAAAAAAAAAGGAGTTCCAAAGAAATAAATTCAATGTCATAACTCATGGAATTTCATAGAAGTAAAATTTTCATTTTAGTATCACTTGTGTTCTTGCATTTGCATATCGTCACCTACATCTCATATATATATATATATATATATTTGAAAAAAGCTAAAAAAACATGTCATCGTTATCATGCTTGCATTTTTCGAGTTGAAGGTCTAAACATAATCAAAGAGTCCTAACAACTTCCAAAGTGCACAAGAGATGAGTACTCATACGATAACAAAACAACCATAAAGAGACACCTTTTCATAGATATATCAGAAATTTGAGTTTACAAGAGTATAAGAGCTAAGACAAAATGCTCTCAAGGGAAAGTAAGGCTCCCCATGCAAGGGGGCACGGTTTCAAAAGATTAGTAGAAAACAATCTCAAGGGTGGTTCCCTCCAACAAAACCCTAAGGACTCTTTCTCCTCTTTCTATGTGTAGCACTCGTCTCTCCATGGTGTGAACAAGGTACCCTACTTTGAGTGTGAGAATGTGAAGGACCTTTAGTACTAGACTTTGGTCACCGAATCCCAAGGTGGGCCATCTCACAAAGAACAACGTTCTCACCCCTAAGAAGGAGAACCTCAGCCCTCAGCATAACACTCTCTTGACACCCATGGTAGGCAGGAGTGAAGATGTCAATATGTCACCCAACTCTAGGAGGCACACTAGGATAAACTAGAAGCCTCTCTCGTGTCAAGATAGTGAAGGGGCTCGTCAAACCAATATTGACCTCACGAACGAAATCCCTCCACTCCTTAATGCTACATAGAAAGCAAAGATAAAAGATGTGACAATTCATAGCATAAAGTAAATAAAGGACAGTGTGAAATAAGAAAACCAAAAGTAGACTTATGAGGGTCGCCAAGCTTCCAGGAAGGATCAAGTTGCCACATTACCTCATTAGAATGAGGAGGTCTAGGCACTGTAGAGGAACCCTTGGGTATATCCTCATCATCTAAATCTATCTCTTGTGCATCCCCTGCTGCTCCCTCATTAGATAAGTCATCTCTGTCATAAACATAGTCCTTATCAGTAGAATCAGAATTGTCCATGACAATGGGTCCTCAAGAAGGAGCTCCTCTCCCTCCCCTCTGTCCACCTCTTGGGGTCCTAGAAGATCTAGTGATCAAAACCCCAAGAGTCAAAGGGGTCCAAATGACAGTTCTTTGTCCAATCTCACCCATCTCCTAGATAGACCTGTAGAAAGTGAGAACTAGGGGAAAATCCTCTGGGAAGTCCTCACCAAACTGCTGTAAGATGTGCTCAATGCAATGAGCCTCAACAAGACCATTATGGTCAGAAACCTCTGATATGCTAAGGCAATACTCTGATCTGTCTATCATGGGACCATGCACCCTCCATATATATATATAAGGGTCAACGATCATATTTGAATCTATGAGAGTGGCCCCACCACGTAATGAAGTATCAAAGTAGCCCACGCGAGCCCATCTGGTGGCTCTCAGTAGTTGACGATTAGAAAAAGGAATCTCCTTCTGGTATGGCCTAATATGCTCAAATATACAAGTCATAATCAAAGAGGAGTGGCTAAAAGTAAGAGCCCCATGCCGTGCAATGCGATAGAAGTCTGTATAGACCATAGCTAGGATGTCTTGACCCCAAGAAAAAATTGTGCCCTGCTTAATACCCTAGATAATTGGTGCCCAACACCATCTCATATGAGCTGAGGCCTTGTCTCCTAATAGCCTTGAAGTGATCAAGCCAATCAAGAACTTCCTAATGAGAGGAATGCGGGGTCATGGTATTGAAGTAAGATGAACACCAATCTGATCCTTAGGGCGACTCACCCCCATGATCTTGGCCTAGGATGCCTTGACCTCAAAGGACTCGCTAGCAAGTAGAACAAGTGGGTGTCCTCTCACAAGAACCCCAAGAATGCGATACACATTGTAGAGAGTGATAGTCCACTCTCCTGAAATTTGCAAAAATCTGAATGTGTTCCTATCAGCATCCCAGTAAGTCAAGATATCACAATCGATGCATGCAACTGGATGTACAACTGGTACATGGTAAATGCTATCTAGGCCTGCCCTCTTTAGGACAACAAGATAATAAGTAGACAACGAAGAATACATCTTTGAGAGTGACAACTACTGGCGATTGACATTCCAATGAATGCGCATATCCTGCCAATCAGAATAGAACTTTAGATTAGATTGTCAACTCAAAAAATCCCTAAAAATATATAAACTTGCAAATATTTCACAAAAAATAAGCATATAAACCTTCAAAATTGTAATAAACAAACAAATTTAGTGTTCAAATTGGATTGAAACAGAGTGAAGTAAATGTCAGAAAACATTAAATTTCTATTAGAATTGATTCGTTAGGGTCGCCCCTTTCATCAGATTGGATCTCCCCTGGGTGACCCAGATGTTTAGCAGGATCTCCCCCAGGCAAGCCTGTTGAACAAGCAGATCTCCATCGGGCGACCCTATTGCTCAACCAGATCTCCCTCAGGTGACTTTATTGGAAAAAGGGGCGGCCCTGTTTGCCTACCCCTTGAACTAAAAAACTCTCTAAAAACCTCGTTTCTCAGCCAATTTCGACAACTGAAAAAATAGAATTACTCTAAACAACAAAACATACACAATGCAATAGAAAAAATCACCAAAAACTAGACAATTTTAAGAGATTTTTCAAAAAATGTAACCTAGGTTTTAGAGAAGGGTTTTTTTACTCTTTGCGTACCTAACTCTTAGTAGCGGAAGAAGAGACGACCATATTCGCGATCTACTCAGTGATATCTACCCAACAACTGCTCACATGATTGATTTCATCGTTGTTTCACTCAAATCTCACTAATATCTTCACTCTTTGTCTCTCTTATCTTAGTTTACATTATGTATTTTTAGTTTAGTTGTTGTTTTTATGCATCTCTCGTTCATTCATTTTGCATGCATTCATTCCTACAGGTCTCACCAACAAAGGCAAACAACTAATCGAACTCACACGATCTATGGTGCGTTAGTCATTTTAGTTTTTATTATTTGTTTTGATATATTTAGATGATGGACTAATACTAGTTATTGCAAGTACAATTACAAAAAAATTGACAACAAGTAAGGCCTAGTTCAGGAATGGTACCTACCCTTCATGTAGACTACTATCCTCGAGGGGGCAAATATGTAAGCACCAAAATCATGTACAGACTCCACGAGGACCCTAATGATGACTCGCAATCCTTGTCATGTACATATAAGTGTGAACTAATATCCTCTCAACAATGATTCTCTTGGTAGCATGTGTTTTCTTCCTCCTTATGTTGTTTCCCCTTTATCATTTTCTCTTTTTCTCTCTCTTCGCTTTCAACACTTTTTGACACTTGTCGATTTTCATTTCTTGTGCTTGTGACTTAGTCTCTAAGCCTTGTATTCATCCATTTGTTGTGTTTTCATCTTTCCCCATTGTTTTTCATCCATTCCCACCCTAGAGACCTTTTAGAGTCCTCCTAAGCCATCTCCCTCTTTCAGTTTTTAGTTTGGGTCAACCAATCCAAATCTCCCCCTATTATTTCTAGATCTCCCCTGGGAGATCCTACTTTTGCAAGTGGAGATTTGGTTTTTGACCCTTGTTTGACCTATTTCCGGAGGTGGATCCCCTTCTTTTCTCATCCTCTTCCATCTCCCATCACGCACTTCCACCCAGGTGTCCTCCTCTGAGGGTTGGCCCCAGGCGATCCTGGTTGGTGAAAGGGGTGACCCTGTCGTGTTTTCTAGCCACAAGTTCACTTGGGTTTTTAGCCCAAAATAGCTCCGTTTTCACCCATTTTTGCTTCTGTTTGCATGGAATTTTGTCCCTAAGGTTGAGTTAACTATTTCATGCACCCAAGCATGCATATTTAGCTCTTTGTTATCTTTAGTTATCAACCCATGCATTCTCATGCATTATTTTTCTTCACTTCTTCTTGAGTGATAAGCTATTACTAGGTAGATCACTCTAATTTTACCCCAGATCACTCTTGTGTCTTCTAAGTTAAATCTTCAATAAAATTGAGTTAACTCTTCTTCTTCTTTGCCTCTCATCCCTTCTTCAAGCCTATAAATACCCCCCTCCCTCAAGCACAAAGGGAGGCAATTTCATTTGTGCACACAGTTTTTGTAGGTTATTGCTCTCCAAAACAAGCATCCATATGCTCACACAAGACATTAGAGCCTTTTGCTTTTATTTGTTATCTCATATAGCTTTCCTAAAATATCATTTTGCATCCATATGCTGCTCACATCACAAGCCACAGTGCTCATCAAGCTCTCATTGAGCTCATTTCAAAGCTTCAAAAGCTTCTTTTGCTTCTCTTTTCTTATTGTTGCCAAGATGATCACCCCGCTACTGCAAGAGGATTAGAGGTTGCCATACAAGGATTTCTAAGGGCAGTGGAGGCTCATGCGTCTTCTTTTATTCTAGGTTCCTTCATGTTTTTTTTCATTTCGTAGTAATTAGATAATCAAACTTTGCTCTTGGGAATAGTAAATATATGTTGTTATTTCCTTGATGGGCTAGGTAGATTTGCATTGTTAAAGTAGTTTCCCTTTCAAAAGTTCATAGATTAAAAGCAATTTCCCTTTCCTAGATTAAATTGTTCTACTTATTCAGAAAATCAAACCAAAAACATAGATTCAATTGCATTAGGTAATCTCATACTAGTTTACATACATTTTCTAATTCCTAGAATAGAAAAAAGCACTTTCCTTTCTATAAATAAAAAAAAAGGGCACAAAAAATGTTTTGAACTCATATAGGCTTGCATGCATACAAAAATAGAAAAGAACAAAAACATTAGAAGCATAGAAGGTTTACAAACCCTTGATTTCAACACAAGCTCAACATTGGTCAACATTTTGGCAAAACCCTTGATTTCAACACAAGGTCAAGAAAAGTCAAACCCTATGTCACACAAAGCCTAAGTTGAAATGCTAGGTCAAGTTAAGGTTAGCTTTAACCATCTCTCTTGTTTAGGTTCATGAATGTGCCCTGGACTTAGAGGTGAGTGGGTGAAGGCAATCCTTGATGAGATAGAGGAGATCCACCCTAGAGAACAACAAGAGCAACTGGTAATTCAACAACAAGAAAGATTTAGAGAAATTCAAATACAAGCAATCATCCAACAAAACGAACGACAACGACAACTTGAACAAAACATCAATGAGAACAATAGTCAACCCACACAATGTTGGAACATTAGAAACCCAAATAGAAGAACAATGACTTGTGACCCTTCGGGTCATATAGTTCTTTTCATAGCAAAGGTCATAAAACACTGCATTCAAACAAACACACAACATAGGCCCCAGGACTAGCCGACTGCTCTCCACGAAGTCCAACTCTCCAACGATCTAGACCCCCCCATGTCTCACGTCCTCTTGACTAGCTACTTGCACGAGAGAGAGTGATGTGGAGGTTCACCCCATGGAAAGGAGAGAGGGTCCATGTGCACGCCAAAGCTGACTCGACCGCCCTAGGCCATCGAGTCGTGTTTTTGAGTGTACAATGACTTGGAGGCCTTACAAATAGTTAGCCATGGATGGAGATGAGTAATTCCAATTAAGCTGTGGGTGGCTATTTGGGAGACTTAACATTTTTATGGATTTATTTCATTATGATCACATGCTACATTATTCTAAACATTGTTAGACTATGCCCCCATACTACTATTATACATGAGACACTAGAGATCACCATTTCAGTGAAGGGAGAGGATGAGGCCCTAGCCTTAGATCAGATAGACAATGGAAATGAAGTAGGCCCCCTTGTATAATTATCTATGTAGATGATGTAGGGTATCACCTAATTACAATGCAGGGTGGGTATAAGAAGGGCCACCATCATTTTATCCAAGATTGATGCCTTGACGACTACACCAACTATAAGAGGGTTAATCCTTAGTCATGGTGCGTTAGATATCACCCCCTACAATAGGTATAGGACAATGTTGATTGGTATAGGTAGGTGAACTAGGTATTCCAGTTATGATATTGTATGTGATTGTTTTGTTTTTGTTACTAGTATGTGGCTAATGAAAATTATATTATTGCAATAAGTGTAGCTACATGGATCGCACTCATCTATATCACTATTAATCACTTGACCCATGGTGTACTAGCCATCCTAGCTAAGTAGTTAGTCTATGATTACACACATGATAGGCGGTTTGCATTGTTTTTCAACATTATCACTTAGTGCTAGGAAAAAGGGTGTTGTACACCTTGCACAAGAATGAATTATTTTAATTATGTAAAATAAATATTTATGCATATCTTTAGTGATGTGTTTAGCCAACATTAAATTTTTATTTGGGATCACTTGTAAAGTTGTATTGTAACATTGGTTAGATATTTTATGTGTGGGAGACATAGGACAAATATTTAATATTTGTGGTAAATATTTGATTTTAGGGTCAATGGTTTTGTGCTCTCATAGTTTTGAGACACATGGTTTAGCCAATACCAGTTGGTGGTTTTGTGTGAGCTTGATTCTATAAAAACAAGTATATGTTTAATGTTTGAGGTTGGCTATCAATTGTATCGAGCTCTCTTGTAAGTGTGTATGTGAAGCATGGCTTGGGATGTGTGGTTGTATGGTTACCCATTATTCTTGGACATATGGAGGATGCATTGGAGGAGCTTGATGCTTCAAAAGTATTCATGGAGACTGTGTAAGTGTATTGTAACATTTTTATTATTGAATAATACATTGAATGTGGGTGCTTTTGAAGGCTGGGGTTTTTGCTCATGGAGGGTTTTCCTAGGGTATATCTTGTGTAATCTTGTAGTATCTCTTTGATCTTTGCACTATGGTTATTTTGTAATCTTGCATGCATGCATTTCTTTCATAGGGTTATGTAGGAAATGGTTTGATCAACCTAGTTAATTTCCTAACAATTAGGCCATTATGACATATAGAGAAACATTAGCAAAGTGCAAATTCCTAGCTCATGAGAGGGCCACCATGCAAGTCAAGAGAGATGTAGCTTGAGACTAGTTGATGTAGGACTAAAGATAGTGGCATTTGGACCTAGATGCCATTCATGTAGAGAGTAATAGGATCAAGTAGGAGGTTGCATCATTTGATGCACAGAGAACCATGCCCACACCAAGGAGTGATTCTTTTATTACTCATTTATAAACATCCACTCAAGAGAAATGTGAGGAAATTAGTACATTGTGCAATGTGAATGGGCAATTCCAAGGGATGAGTTTGCTAATTGGGAGAGATCTCAAACTCAATCTCACTCTTAGATGAGGACTCATGATAACATGAATAGTGATATAGGGGAGGGATAGTTAGGAGCACCTCCCTAGAGAGATAATCTCATTGAATTCATCCATGTATATGTATTGAATATTTGATGTATTAAACATTTACCATTTATAGCATGAGACATTTGATGATATTGTTTTATGTGTTTGACTACTAGATATCACATGTGATGTTATGTTTAATGGATGCTACATGTTTTTTATTTTTCTTTATATGTACATGTTGTAATATATGTTTTGTATGTTTTCTAGGGTTTTGTTATGCTCTGCATACACACTCCACCTTTTTTCAACTGATTGGGGACCCCATTTTTTTGTTTCTTTGCTTTCTTCCTTTTGTTCCTTTCTTTTCTTCCATGTTTGAGTCTTTTGACCAATTTCTAAGTCCTAAGTTTACTTTAGGTTTTTGTTTTGGCCTTTATACTTGTGTTTTTTGGCCTTTTGTCTTGGTGCCGGGAGTTCCCAAACTCCCAGGATCCTAGGTTTGGGATCATTTCCCAACCCAAACTTTATTTTATGTATTTTCATAATGTTCCGTCAGGGTCTTGGGTCTCAATCAGATTTTGGAACCTAGTCCCAAAATTAGAGTTCTCTCCGCTCTCCCACTCCCAACCTACTACATTTAATGCAGTATAATTTAAATTTATTGCGAATGTACTTAATCAATTTTGTGGGTTATTTTTACCATTTTTCTTTTGATTTCACAAATTCAAACTGCATTCAAACTCCCCTGATTTCCCAAAGCATTTAAAACATGAATTTGAAGGGATTTTGTCAAGCTATTTGAGAATTCAGTCATGGGAATTGTTGGCAGTGAGCCATCATCTCTTGCGGGATTCGTGACATGGCTTAACCACCTCCCATGGATTCATTAACTCTGGCGGTTGTATCGGGCATTAGCAGGTTGAACTTTTGGTGCAACGACAACCGTGTTTCCAACAATTGGTATCAGAGCCAAAGGTTCCAGGTTCGAATCTCCCCCACGAGTGACACAGGCTCCCGTGAGTGATGCTAGGGGGATTGTTGGCAGTGAGCCAGCATCTCTCATGGGATTCGTGACATGGCTTAACCGCCTCCCATGGATTCATTAACTCTAGCGGTTGTATCGGGAATTAATAGGTCAACCTTTTGGTGCAACAACAACCATGCTTCCAATAGGAACATGGTTGAGCATGATTTTCTTTTACAACTTTCAATGTTTTCCCATTTGTTGTTTCCCAAGGTAGGGTTTTTAGCCTATTCTTTTGTTTTGTGGTTTTTTCCTATTTGGTTTTGTGTGTTGTTGTTTTCTATTTTCTTGATTATTTGTGTCTTTGTGTTTGTGCATACTCTTCCCTATTTATGGCCAGGTCTCTTCATTCTTGCTAGCTCAAGAGGGGTTGCCATTTTTTATTTTCTAGGTTAAGGCTTAGGTTAAATTTACATTTTCTTAAGTTTAGGTTTTCAATTTTTGCATTAGGTATTAATAAATGGACCAGTTAGAATCAACCAAATTAGACCCCTTTTGTTTTGGATTATTCTGTGCCCTAGTTCTAGCCTTAGGTAAATTCAAGTTCGTATCTTCGAGGCCTTAGGCTTGTACACTTTAAAACATGACTTAGTAGCTTGAGGCAGTCGATTCATCCTTGACAGAGCATACAAACCCTTCTCCTTGCCATAGGTGAACCTACACGTCACTCTTACTCTCGTGGTAGAAGCTAGTCGAGAGGAGGTGAGACATGGGGGTAGTCCTGCTCGCTTGAGAGATAGACTTCATGAAGAACGGTCAACCGGTCTTGGGGCCTTTCCTGAGGATTGTTTGCTAAGTTGTGTTTAATGATCGTAGATGTTGAAATAATAATATAACTTGAAGGGTCACTAATCACTGATCTCTTGTTTGGGTTAGCTAGATTCCAATGCCTATTTGGTTGTCTGTTATAGTCGTTTATGAGTCTTATGCATCAAAATATTTCCTCTCCTACTCAAAGGAGTCGTTGGATCTGATGTATTTGTTTAAACAATCTAAGCCTATGTTCTTGTTCTTGAATGGTCAATTTGCATGTTGAGGCCTAGGGTGTAACTCTTCAATCTCCTCTAGGATCACCCTCACCCACTCACCTCTAAGTCTAGGGCACATTTGTGGGATTGAATAGAGAGAGTTGGTTTGAGTTAACCACGAGTTGATTTATGTTGACTTAGGGTGATGACCTAAGGTTTGCTCAGATTTTTGGTTTGGCTTGATTTGTGTTGACCTCACGATGAAATTGAGGGTTTGTGAACTTGTTTTGATTTCTTGTTGGGTATTTTCTAATGTTTTTGTATTTTGTGGGTTTTTGTATGAAATGCAAGCTACAATGTATGCAAACAACTTTTTGTTCTTTTTCACCAATTTTTTAAATAAAATGAACTAAGTTAAACTAGGAATTGAAATATGAATGCAAACTAGAATGAAATTACCTAATGCAATTACTCTATTTTTTGTATTTTTAAGATCATTTTTGGGCTACTCTAAGAATTGGAAAAATGATTTGAAATGAAACCAATCTAAATTGCAATAAAACAAGCTAATCTAACAATCTACATTAACCTATCAAGGAATTTGCAATAACAAGATTACTATTCCAAAAGTAAGATTGATTTTCTAATTATTACAAAAAGCATGAAGGAACCTGAAATTGAAGGCACATGGGCCTGACGTATCCTCAGAGATCCTTGTAGTAGCCTTCCCTTCCTCTACAATAGTAGGGTACTTCTCTTGGCAACATGGATTGAACATCAGACAAATTGAATAAAAGCTTGAAAAAGCTTAGATTGAAGCTATGAAAGCTTGGATGGAGCACTTGGGCTTGAAAATTAGCTAGAGTGACAATGTTGTATGAAGATTTTTAAAAATATTGGGCATAAACAACAAAAGAAAAAGGCATGAGAGTCCTACAATGAGCATAAAAATGCTAAGGGAGAGCAAAAAAAAAGCAAAATAGGGTTGCAACAATAAATTTGCCTCTTCTATTGCTTGGAGGAGGGGGTGTTTATAGGTTGGAATGAGGAGTGAGGGGTGGAATTGATTGGAGAGTTAACTCCCTTGATTGAAGAGTTAACTCAATTGATTACTCAGTGAACTGGATTGATTGGGCAGTGAAATGATCTTGAAAGCTTATCACAAAAGATAAAATGGAGTTTGCATGAGAGAGGGAGGAGTTAATTATAGTTCAATTGAGCCAAATTTGCATGATTAAAGTTGATTTAAAGGTTAAGAATAGATGACTCACAGTTAGGCTAAAAATCTCATGTAAATTGGAGCAAAAATGGTGCTTTTTCAGTTGAAACTCAAAGTAAAACCATAGAAGAAAACACGATAGGGTCACCCACATTTGTAGGGTGGTTGCCTAGGGGATGACCCCTGGTCACCAAGGGGCAACCATGGTTAAAATGGGGGTGACCAGGGTTAGATGAATGTCTGGGTGAAAACTAAAGGTTGGAGAGTGGTCCTGGAGGGCTGAAGAAGACACCTGACAACTTTGTTTTGCTAAAAGGATGCCAGAAGGGGTGGTTGCCCACATTAGTAGGGTGGTCTTCTGGGGGGTGATCTAAAAATAATAAGGGGTGACCAGGTCAAAAAGAAAGGAGAACAGAAACTGGGGTTGGGGATGAAATCAAAATGTCATTTCGAGGTCTCTAAAGTCCTAAAAATGATGAAAAAGGTCAACAAGACAAAGGTTTCCTAGGGAAGGACACTCATAGGTTATATGACAAAGCTAGAAAGTGAAGGAAACAAAGAATCAAAAATGGATGAAAGAAGAAAGGACAAATTGCACAAGTTAGCAAGGGAAAAACAAAGGAGGATTGTGAAAAGAGATTCTAATCCACGTGGCACCAAGAACGCATGCTGAGAGGTACATGTTTAGGATCACAACTCATCATAGGATTACCATGTAGGCTCACATGCATCTTTTTAATTCTTACATATTTCCCCCCTCGAGGATGGTAGTCTATATGAAAGATATGTATCGTTCATGAACTAGGCCTTTACCTGTTGTCGATTTCCCACAATTGTACCTATAATGAGAAGCATTAGTTTGGCATTTAAAATGTTTTGATAACAAATATTGAATTGGAAACGATAAATATATCGTTGATGGGGTTGTGTGTATACTTGAGTCACTTTGCTTCAATAGGGGACCTGTAAGATGTAAGAACACAAAATGAGGGTGCAAAATCACTACAAAAGCTAACAACTAATTTAAAAATGCATCAAATGACACTAAACTAGTAGAAGGAGAGAGTAGAAAAATCTAAGAGAGAGGCCAAATAGTGATAGAATCATGAAAGTAGATAGACGATGAAAAGCTCTTGGTGATGGGATCGTGAAGATGTTTGGGAATCCTTCATCTACTAAGTAACAACTACGTAATGAGAAAAAACCCTCTAAAAACCCTAGTTTTTGTTGTTGTTGATTTCTATGGAAATAGTGTGTCATTGTCAAATTTTCTTGTTACTAAATGTCATCTTTGTAGTTCTAGTGTGTTTTAGCCTTTTCATTTGTCAAAATTGGTGCATTTGTGAGGTTTTCCCATCAATTTTTAGAATGAAGGGACGCCTTGCTTGGTCACCTAGTTTAGCAAGGCTGATCCCCGGGGGCATCTTGTTGCTGTGCAAGTTGCCCGGGGGATGACCCTATTACAATGGGGTTTCCCAAGGGGATCAAGCCTGGTAAACTGGGGGATTGGGTCCAAAAGATTCTATTCATCCTGCTTCATTTGGGAATGTCATTATTCTCTGATTTTGTCACTAACCCTTCATTTATTACATTTTTTCATGGAATATATGCTTTTTTTGTATGTTTTTGCAATTTATATGATTTTTTAGGACTTTTTGAGTTTAACAAGATCTAACTTAAGGTTCCTTGTGTGCGATAGGATACAAGAATCTGATGGAATGCAACATGTAAATAATTGTGGCTTTGGAAGGCATACAAGGATCTTTCTTTGAGAGACATATCTCTCTTAAAGAAGGTTGGTATAGATAGAGTTTTAGTGGTTCCAGTTGTTCACCCTTCTTTGTGCATTTGTTGCGACAATTTGACCTATTGGGATGCAGACAGGAACACTTTTAGGTTCCCGCAGGTTTCTGGTGGGTGGACCATCACTCTTTATGACATGCATTGCATCCTTGGAGTCTATGTGAGGGTACAATAGATTACCTTTCCCAGAGGGAGTCAGAGAGAGATTATCCTAGGCTGTTGTCATGGTGGTGAATAATCCCAGAGAGTATAAGGGAGTACAACTCACTTTGGTCCCTAACTTGGTGATTTCACCCTTGTAGAAGTTTCTCATTTGATTGATTGCATCTACACTATTGAGGGACAAGGGGTCAATGCGACTTCAATGGTTCTAGGCACCCATCATACATCGTATTAAGTAGGGTACAATGTTTGTCTAGGGTGTTGATATCCTAGTGATGTTCTACCGAGATTTCTAATGTATTGTGAGATGAGGGGCACTTGTTTTTAGCAATCCCTCCTTGATCATGACATGGATCTTTGAGTGCATTTGTCCATACTAGAAGGGCATGCCCCCTTTTGATCCTAGGATATCAATGTCCTTACAATGGAGCAATCTTGGCTACTTTGATTCTAGCACATGCAGGGTGGCTACATTAATTGATGCAAACTTCATCCTTGATGCTTATGTTGATATGGAAGTTTTATGGTTAGGGGATAGATTGATATGAGATTATTACAGAGATGTCACACATCTGATAGATAGACTTGATGCTATTGAGGAACATCACTCCCATCTGGTTCTTCAGCAATTTGGGGAGGATTATCCAGAGGATCTGCCCCCAATCCCTACTTTATGTAGATCTTTTCAAGAGATGGGCGAGACTGGGGAGAGGACGGTCACTTGGACACCTTTGACTCTTGGAGTTCCTATCACTAGACCAGTTTGAGTTGCACAACCATGGTGAAGACATGTGAGAGAGCCTTAATCTCATGGATTGATTGTTGTAGAGGAGCTCAATGACTCAAGCGATGAGGAGTATGATCCCTGGAGGGATAATGACAAAAAGAAACAGGATGGGGAGGAGGTTGAGGTATCTTCTAATGATATGGGAGCTTATGAGGGTACTCCCTCAATTCATGATGTAGCTAATCTTGCTGAGACAATAAGACATCTTGATCCTACTTGGTACATTGTCGACCCTCGTAAGAATTCTCTCCTTTCCTTCTTAATTTACATTGCTTCTTCTTGTTGGTCTTAAGTTTACACTTCTTTCTTTCCCTCTGTAGGTAGTGCTAAGGAGTGGAGGACATTCTTCCATGACACTTCTATTGATTTGGTAGCTCCCTTTATTGGTTATTCATGGGAGTGACTTCTTGTGGATCCTCGCCTGCCTGCTAGGGCTAGTTGACATACCGACATCTTTAATTTGACATATCATGGTTGTTAGGAGAACATTGCCTTGAGAGCCAAGATTCACACTCTTGAGGGTGAGAATGCCATTCTTCGAGAGATGGCTCACTTGGGAGTTTGACGACCTGATTCACAATTTAACACATTTGGTCGTTCTCATTCTCAGGCCCATGGTAGAGTTCCATACTCTTATAGATCTCATGGAGAGTCCAGCACCATCTGAAGACATAGGAGTAGGAGCCCTGATGGCTCTATTGGATAGAGTCAACCTTAGAGGTCTTTTCATTCATTTTCTTGTCCTGCCCCCTTGCTGATATGGTGTGGAGTTTGATCAATCTCCAACTGGGAGAATGTTGTTATATGGAGCCCACGGTGGGGGTCTGGGAGCAATACCCCCAGCAAGGGTTGCTTGGAGTAGCCCCCCCAGTCATGGGCTTAGGGGCATCACCCCCAAAGTAAAAATTGCCTATTATTTAATAAAGGTACCGGTAGTTATTTTTTTCTATTGGCCAACATATAAAATACCCTTTTTTGTAATCTCCACAAGTCTTAATAAAAATGGTTGGAGATGGCAAAAAACTTAAGGTTGCAGTTGATATTGGATTATAGCATATTGTAGTGGTATTGAGTTGCAAGATTGCGGGTTGTAATCGATTCAATTTGGTGGATAAAAATATTAGACTGTCTATTGGTGGATGTAGCCTGAGTTTGGGTGAACCATGTTAAAATTATCTCTCGCTGTTATTATTTCTGTGTATTTTAATTCCTCTGTTTAATCTCTGATTATTTACATTTAATTGATATCTTCTACCTGCTATTCCTAACAAGTGGTATCAGAGCAAGTTGTGTTTGATTATCCTTTGTAGGAAGGTCTCACAGTTGAGTGGGAGTAATAGCAGACGAGCCTGGGTAAATTGAAGGTAGATAAATTCAATGAGTAGAACTATCAATTATGGAAGATACAGGTGGAGGATTATCTCTATCAGAAGGATTTATGGAGGTTGTTACAAGGGAAATCCAAGAAACTGGCAGCAATGACTAATGAGGATTGGGAACTTCTGAACATAAAGGCATTGGGAAGCATTTGTTTGTGCGTGGCGTCATTGATGGCATTCAATATTTCAAAATTGAAGACAATGGATGAGTTGATGTAGACATTAGAAAAGTTATATGAAAAGCCTTCCACTTCGAATAAGGTATTTCTTATGAAGTATTTATTTAATATGAAAATGGTAGAAGGTGGATCAATTACTGATCATTTAAATGAGTTTAACATAGTTACCAGTCAATTGACTTCTATAAATGTAAATTTTTGATGAAGTTAAAGCTCTCTTGATATTATGTTCTTTTCCTAAAAGCTGGAATAGTTTGGTAATGGAGGTTAGTAACTCTATTTTTGGTTTGAATACGCTGAAATTCGATGATGTTGTTGGTGTTATTTTGAGTGAGGAAATTTGTAGGAAAAACTCAAGTGGAACATCCACATCAGGCAGTGTTTTGAATGCAGAAAGCAAGGGTAGACCAAAGGAGAGAGGAAAAGATTTTGGAGGTCATGGGAAGTCATGAGGAAAATCAAAGGACAAGTGGTCCTAATCCAGAGGAAAGAAGGATTGCTGGTACTATGGGAAACCGAGGCATCTGAAGAAATATTGTTGGTCTCGGAAGAATAAAGAAGGAGACAAACAAGAAGGCAATAAGGAGGCAAATGTGGTAAGTAATAAATCTAAAGATGATGCTTTGATTATTTCCCTAGATAATGTTGATGATTCATGGGTTTTAGATTCATGGGCCTCATTTCATGCTACGCCCTATAGAAGTTATTTTCTTGATTGTCTAAGGGGATTTTGGGTTGGTTTATTTGGGAGATAATAAACCCTGTCAGATTGTTGGAAAGGGAAGAATTAGGATTAAGTTGTAAAGTGGGAATCATTGGCTACTACAAGAGGTAAGGTACATTCTAAGGCTGAGTAGGAATTTAATTTCAGTAGGGCAGCTAGGTGATGAAGGTTGCATAGTTACTTTTAGTGATAAAAATTGGAAGGTTACAAAAGGTGCTTTAATAGTAGAAAAGGGTGTGAAAGTAGGCACCTTATATCTTTGTACAGGTCATACTATTCCTTCTACTTTAGTTGTTGCAAAGAAAAATCAAATAGGAAAGTTGTTGGAAAAAATAGATACAACAGTTGTTGCAGGTTCAACAGTAGTTGTTGTGGATTCTGTAACAGGTTCAGGAACAACTGTTACAGGTTTGTAGGCAGAGACAAATAGTTGCTGTGGGTTCTAAGAAAGAACTGTGGCATAACAAACTTGAGCATATGAGTGAAAAAGGTATGAATGTACTTCACTCTAAGAAAGTTTTACCAGGTCTGAAATGTATTATAATGGATTTCTGTGAAAGTTGTGTGTATGGAAAACAAAAGAGAGTTAATTGTCTCAAAAATGGGAAGCAAAAGAAAGATGAAAAGTTGGAGCTTGTGCATATGGATGTATAGGGACCAGCTTAGGTATCTTTTCTCGGAGGCTCTTGGTATTATGTTACATTCATAGATGATGCAACTAGGAAGGTTTGGATTTATTTCCTTAGGTAGAAATTTGATGTATTTGAAACATTTAAGAAATGGAGAATCTTGGTTGAGAATGAAACAGGTAAAAGATTAAAATGTCTTAGATCTGATAATGGTGGTGAGTATTGTAGCAAAGAGTTTGAGGATTATTGTGCCTCTAATGGAATTCGTAGGTAGAAAATGGTTCCAAGGACTCCACAGGAGAATGGAGTGGATGAACACATGAATAAGACAATAATGGAGCTTGAAAGGAGCATGAGATTGCATGCTGGGCTGCCTTTAAACATGTGGGTAGAGGTTGTCAATACTGTTGTATATTTAATTAACAGAGCTCCTTCTGTTCCTTTGGGCTATGGTATTCCAGAGGAAGTGTGGACAAGTAAGAAGGTGAGTTATTCTTTTCTCAAAACCTTCAGATGTGAAGCATTTGCACATGTAGATTCTAAAAATAGAACCAAGCTAGATGCAAAATCAAAAAAGTGTATCTTTGTTGGATATGGAATTGATGAATTTGTTTATAGGCTTTGGGATTTTGAAAATCTAAAAATTGTGAGAAGTAGGGATTTTGTATTCAATGAGAAGGTGTTGTACAAAGATTAGTTGTAACAACATGAGAAGAAAGAAAAGGATTATGTGGTGCTAGATGGTACTCTAGACAATGATGTTCTAGTGGTTCCTCATGCTCTGCAACAACAAAAACTAATACCACAAACTCTAGTGAATGTTAGATGGTCAAAAAGGATAAGTAGAGCTCCCGAAAGGTTTTCTCCCTCTTTGCATTCTATTTTGTTAATAGATGCTGGTGAACTAGAAGGGTATGTTGAAGCTATGCAGGTGTATACAAAGGTTCAGTGGGAGCATGCAATGGAAGAAGAAATGGACTCCTTGCTGAAAAATCATACTTGGGAATTATGCATGTTGCCTGCAGATAAAAAGGCTTTACCAAACAAATGGGTTTATAGGCTAAAAGAGGAAGATGGATGTAAGAAAATATTTAAAGCTAGGTTAGTTGTAAAATGATTTGCATAGAAAAAAGGCATTGATTTTGATGAGATTTTTTCTCTGGTTGTTAAGATGACTTCTATTTGTACTATTTTAAGTATTGTGGTTGTTGAAGATTTGCATTTGGAACAACTAGATGTGAAAACTTCCTTTCTTCATGGTGATTTGGAGGAGGAGATATATATGGAACAACTACAAGGATTTGAGGTCAAAGGTAAGGAGAAACTAGTGTGCAAATTGAAGAAGAGTTTATATGGCTTGAAACTGTTGGAATAGGTCTGGAGAACTGAGAGGGGGGGTGAATCAGTTGTTGCTCTATTCAATCTTTTTCTATTGTTATTCTTCTTTCACAACTTAAAATTAAATCAATGATATAAACATTCCAGTATTAGACAATAGCATATGAGAAGAAACATGAATGACACATTTGATACCAAGATTTTGATGTGGAAACCTAGTTAAGGGAAAAACCAGGGTGGGGGTTAACCCACAAAAATTAATACCCTATTAAAAGTATTTTATAAATGGGAATGCACTTGCATTCAGGCTCACTGCCTTGAGCTCATTGCTCAAGTGGAGGCTCATTGCCTACAGAAAAGTTTACAAGAGATTTATAGAGATTTTGAACTGGTAAGATGCATCTACCAATGCTAGAGATCAGTTCTGGTTAAGTGTAAATACTAACTTTGTACACTTCATCTGTATTCTGCTCTTCTCTCTATTCTTCTTTCATTCAGATATTAGATTTCTACTCCTTTCACATTTTCTTCACAATTGCAACACACACTCAAAATATCCACGATCATCAGTTATATATACTTATCTTGAATTACAATCACTTGCCAGTTAGCAACAATAACAACACTTAGAACCTTTTAAGAATGCTCTACTCTATTGGCTAGATCCATACACTAGTATTGATGCGTACCAAAAATAGCACATGTAGATCATCATACATGTTAGCCACTAACATTCTATCTTATACACAGTTCATCAAAACACTTCTATTGGGTCCGCACAAGGATTAACATAAGTCTGCCTGTTCTTCACTGAACTGTTCTGTCATAATAGGACCTGGTATTCAGATGCTCATATCTTTTGATTCCTTTATCACCAAAGGCTAAAAACTTGGATTTAGATTGTCCTAGTGTCCCTTTACACTCCTTCAAATCCACAACACATAATGATTAATTGGAGAGATCCGTTGACTAAAATACTGGACTTTGCTATATGCTCTGTTTCAAGCTCTTGGACTTAGATTATCATTTTGACTTCCAATATGATCAGATACTACACTGCGGATGTGTGGAACAATCTTAGTTGCCATCAATGACAACACCTATCAATGCTAAGTAGTGTCTCTTGCCAACAATCTCCCCCTTTGGCATTGATGGCAACACTTAGTGAAAAATGACTAAGTGTCTTTGTGCAACTCCCCCTTTGTCTATACATTCGTGCACTTCACTTATTCCGGTGCTCCCCCTTTGCTGAATACTTCATTTTTCACTGCCGTTCACTCCCCCTTTGACATCAATGGCAAAGGGTGGGATCCACAAATCAAAACTCTCCAAAATTTCTGTATACATTGCCGCATATGTACAAGTAACCATTAAGTTCCATTCACATGAACTTGAGGATGTTTGCAAAACTAGCTTTTATTTGCACAAGTTTAGAGGCCCAAGTACTCTTCATTCCATCCAAAATTGAAATGTGCCCATTTAACACAAATGAGTATGCTTCTACCTTTGACAGATCTTATGGAACAGTAGTCTGAACTGCAGTCTGAGCTTCAGATATGGCATTATACATTGTCTCTAACTTAGGGGCAATTAATCCCCGGAGCTCACACATTCTTTTCATAATGTTGCTTTTCTCTTTGACACGTTTCTTTATTTCCTCAGTCAAGTTAATTACTTGACATTCTTGACTTATGGGTGAAATTGTTAGGGGATCAAAATTTTGAGAGAGATTTGACAAATTTTGTTCTTGCTCCTTTATCTTGTTCTCAATATCCTTATTAACTTTGGGCCATGATAGACAAAATTTGTACATATCACTTTCATCATTTAGAGCATTCTAAATACTCTTTATGCTAATACCAAGTATTCTTCTATCATTTCTTATCAAGTTCTTTATTTCACAAAATTTCTTATCTAAGAATTCTTTCTGAACTTTTAACTCCGCAGACTTCTCAAAGGACTCAAAATATGAATTTACTGAACTTACAAGATTCTTTAGATATATAGAGGGGGAATCATTTTTGATTCTTTTGATAGGTTGGCAATAATTTCTCCAAAACTCCAGTTGCAAGTCCCAATAGCTCATTCTCCTCCATGTGGAACTTTAACATCTTCTCTCTAGCCTTTACTTGGGTGAATGATGCTATCTTCATCAGTTGAATTGGAGAGAGAGCATGTAGATTGGCTAGGCCTTGGAGTAGTTCAGGTTCATCAAGTTCAATCACTTCTTTTCCAAAAAGACTTTTTACTGCATCTGTAATGTCTCTTGCTATTTCAGAGCCAACCTTTCGATCTCCTGATTTCTCAGTCTCTGCTTTAGATGCTTCAACATTTGCACCATATTCTTCTTCTTTATTTTTCTTTTCTCTTTCTTCTTCTAACTCTGCTTTATCCTTTTCTATGTTCTCTGCAGGGGAACTTTTCTTGTTTGTTTATCACTTACTACCTGATCAAGAGGGCTCTAAGAAATAGTAAAATTATCCTCTTTCTCTGTTGTATTAGATGGATTGGGAGCATCTTCTACATCAATTATTTATCCAACATTTATGTATCCTCCTGATTCACTTGTTCTACTTCTGGAAGTAAAGCTTCACCCAACTTAGATTGTTGCTCAATAATATTTTCTTCTTCACCATTTGGAGCTTCTTTTGTGACTATGGGAAGATTGTGCTTTCTCAAGGCTTTCAAAATAATCTTTTGAGTTTCTTCAATGATTTCACTTGTTTCTCCAAGCACGAGTTTGTTCATTCTCCTCTTGCTTCTAAAGTCATCTTTGACTTCCTTGAGTATCATATCTATTTGATCAGGAGAAATTTGAGGACAAAGATTTATTAGCTCATGTTCTCTGATCTCTATGTCCTTGCACTTGGCATTTTTCTTTTCTAAATTCCAAGATATTTGCTAGACTTTGTGGTAACTCAAAAGTTATCTCAATTAGTGCCTTGTTGTAGATGTTGAGATATCTGACCGTTGCTTCCTCCAACACCCTTTTATCCATGTCATTGTATTCATCATAGAATTCAATCATGGGTTTTAGATTTCCATCCACAGTGACTGATTTTATCACATCTTCTAGGAAGAGTGTGGGCTTCTCAACATATTCTTCATACTCTTTAGTCTTTTGCCTTTTGCTAGTCCTTTTGCTTCCATAGGACTTTTCTTTGGTTAACTTTGTAGCTTTTGTTCCAATGATTTTTAGTTCCTTGATTTCAATATCAGAGTCTATATCTACTTCACTTCTCTTGTGCTTTCATAAGTCCAGGAAACTTTTGTTTTCTTCCTTTTCTCACATTTTCTGGATGATTCTGCTTCCAGTTTTGTAGTTTTGGAAGGAGCAGATGCAATAGTAGAACTTCTAGTAGTTCTTGAAGTGGAAGAGGGTTCCACCAGATCACTTATTTATTTCTTTTCTTATTTTTCTTTCTCATCCTTTGCTATTCTTTCTCTGAATTTCTTCACAACTTCCTTTGTTAGGCCAAGATTTTTAGCTAGCTGCTCAACTTCTTTTCTTACTCTCCTATTGGTTTTAGATTATCTGAGATCAGTATGCAACTTTAAACTCAACTCCTCATAAGTTCCAAATATTTCAACCATTGTGTCTTTGGGCTTGCTTAGCAGATGTTGAGCATACATATCCAAGATCCTTTCATCTACTTCATATCCCATTAGCATGATCCAAATAGTTCTGGGTTCCACTACTTCCATTAAACCTTGATCAGTATCAACCATGAAGCATATTTCATTTTTGTATTTGTCAACAATTGAATTGGGAATTCTTTCCCTTGTGTGCATCATATTCTAAAAATTCTTGAAGTAACCCCATATTGTTATTTTTTGAGCATTGAAATCACCAATGCTGCGAAGATGATTTCTGATTTGAATGACAACTGGCTCATCCTTAGTCTAGTGCACACCTTTTACCTTAGGTACCTCATTCATAAAGTAAAAGAATAGACATAAAATAAGTGTACCATTCTTGAAGCTGTTCTTCTTATCCCTTTTGATCTTGTTCAAATTTTCAATCAATTGATTCTGCAATAGTTCACACAAGTCATAATCAACATTTTCTTTTAGCATCTTGTATGCAGCATAAATGGCTGTTCCAGAAACATAATTTTCTTTGCTCGAGTGGTAAATCTTGTACCCAATCACCATGGAGGTGAATTTGACATCCGGCTCTATAATATCATTTATGGACATTGCTCTTCTGTCAAACTTAGCTCCAGTAGCATTAGTTAATGTTTGGTTTTTCATAGCTTTCAGCATGGGCAGTCCTCCGGTTGAGTTTAAACCAGTTACATTTTTGATAGCATCCTAGGTAATCTTGAATAGTTTTAACAACCAAATGAATTCCTCATGTATCTGACTTAAGATGTATCAGACCCATTCATCCTCATCAAATGTCAGAAACCCCATAACCTGAACAAAGTGTTTATCCTGTAGTGCCTTATATTTAGGTTTAAGTTCTTTATTTTCATCCATGAGTTGTTTCTCAAACAAATCCACATACCTTGAATCTCCAAACTCATCTATATTTGCATGAATGTAAACCATAATGTCTTCTATATGTAGCACACCATACAGAACACTTGAAAAAGCACCTAAAAGATCGACTTGAATTGATTTGTGAGGATGCTTCTTAAATTTGGGTTAGGGCCTTTCGATAATGTCAATAACATGAGGGGTAGTCATTTCAACAGATTTCAGATTCAAATATTTATAGAGAGGTACCTTTTTCTTTCGTGGTGTTAGGGTTGATCAATTGCCAATTGAATTTATTCTCTGCCTCAGTCTCTGGACTTGTAGCTCAAATGCTCTTCTTCTTGTTTGCTTCAAATGCAAGGTGATTCAAATAAGTGATCAAGTGACCTTTTAAAGCTCCACATTACCTAATTTGCCTTTGTAATAAATGCATTTGCTAATTGTATCCAGTTACATTATTTTGACAGCTGTTCATGTATCAATCCACAAGATTTCATATCAAAATCTTTTCTTCCAAAAATCCTTCCATAGGTTCTAGACCAATTTAGAGTATTTTCTGTTACTGTGCTAGATTTAGGCACCCACTTACTGACTGGGGGAATTTGATGTTCTATGCAGCTCCCCCTAAGCTAGAGTTTCTGACTTAATTCCAAGAGGAATTGTCAGCACCGGATTCTGATATGGACTCATTATCATTGTTTACTATATCTTTCTTTATCCAAATCTTGTTCATTTCACTTAGTATCTCATCCACATCAATTTTCCTTTTTCCTCGGTCTTGTTTCTTCTCATCCAATTTTCTATTTACTGGGCCTTTTCTTCCATTGTCTTTACTTCAGTAGAATCTTGCAATATGACTAGATTTATTACAGTTAAAGCACACAACATTTCTTTTCTTATAAACTTGATTTTCTCTTGATCTGCACTGATTAGCCATATGTTTGAACCCATTACAAACAAAGCAGTATCCATTGAAAGAATTGCTAATTATTCTATTATTGGGATTGTTCATTGTCATACTTTTGCATTCATTTGATCTATGACCATACCTATTACATTTGAAGCATTAACTGAAGAAGGATGAACCATTTTGATTTATTCTACTTCTGTACTGAGTAGCTCTATGACCAAATTTGTTGCAGTTGAAACAATTTCCATTGAATGATGGATATCTTTGAGAATTTAGCTATCTTACTAGAGGTTTTCTAGATCTGTTTCTCTGTCTGGATCTGGAGCTTTCACCTTTCTCATACCTAAGATTATGCTTATCAACATCCTTTTTCTTCCCTTCAATGAGTGCTTCAAGTTTCGTTGATCTTATCTTGAACTTCTTATACTCATTTGCAATTTCTAGGTCATGTCTGAGTGTGATAATCTATCTCTCAAGTTCTCTTTCATTGTCTCTGCTTTCTTGTAGATTGGATTCTAGAAGGCCAGCTATCGCATCCAATTTGCAGTATTCTTCAGAACTCTTTTTTAGATTTTGATTTAACTTTTCTTCAACTTTCTTCTTATCTTCAATTTCCTTGGTTAGTCTCATCATCCCAGTTTCCATCTCATGTTTTAGAATAGTAACTTCTTTAGCTAACTTTTCACATTCCTTTATCTTCTCATCCAGGGCCTTGTCTTCATAAGGTTTTCCTAGTTGAAGAGGTTGCTCCTTTCCTTTTGCATTAGATTTTCTCAATTTCTCTTTTAAAATTTTAATGAAGTCTTTAGCCTTTTTGAGATTGTCTTGCAGCTCTTGAACTTCTACCTTGGACTGCTCAAGATCATCTAGGGCGAGATTAAGTTTCCCTTGAAGGTCATATTCATCCGTTCTGTTGTCTTCCTAGACCTTCCTTAAGCTATTAAACTTTTTTCAAAGGAATTTAGCTCTCATACCAATTGTTGGAATAGGTCCAGACAACCGAGAGGGGGGGTGAATTAGTTGTTTCTCTATTCAATCTTTTTCTACTGTTATTCTTCTTTCACAACTTAAAATTAAATCAATGATATAAACATTCCAGCATTAGACAATAGCATATGAGCAGAAACATGAATGACACATTTGACACCAAGATTTTGATGTGGAAACCCAGTTAAGGGAAAAACCACGGTGGGGGTTAACCCACAAAAATTAATACCTTGTTAAAAGTTTTTTATAAATGGGAATGCACTTGCATTCAGGCTCACTACCCCGAGCTCACTGCTCAAGTGGAGGCTCACTGCCTATGGAAAAGTTTACAAGAGATTTACAGAGATTTTGAACTGGTAAGATGCATCTGCCAATGCTAGAGATCAATTCTGATTAAGTGCAAATACTAACTTTGTACACTTCATCTTTATTCTGCTCTTCTCTCTATTTTGCCTTCATTCGGATATTAGATTTCTACTCCTTTCAAATTTTCTTCACAATCACCACACACACTCAAAATATCCACAATCATCGGCTATATATACATATCTTGAATTACAATCACTTGGCAGTCGGCAACAACAACACTTAGAACCTTTTAAGAATGCTCTGCTCTGTCGGTTGGATCCATACACTAGTATTGATGCGTACCAAAAATAACACATGTAGATCATCATACATGTTGGCCACTAACATTCTATCTTATACACAGTTCATTAAAACACTTCTATTGGGCCCACACAAGGATTAACATAAGTCTACCTGTTCTTCATTGAACTGTTCTGTCATAATAGGACACTGTATTTAGATGCTCATATCTTTTGATTCCTTTATCACTGGAGGCTGAAAACTTGGATTTAGATTGTCCTGGTGTCCCTTTACAGTCCTTTAGATCCACAACACATAATGATTAATTAGAGAGATCCGCTGACCAAAATACTGGATTATACTGTATGCTCTATTTCAAACTCCCGGACTTAGATAGATTATCATTCTGACTTTTGTTATGATCAGATACTGCACTGCAGATGTGTGGAACAATCTTAGTTTCCATCAATGACAACACTTGTCAATGCTAAGCAATGTCTCTTTCCAACAGAAACAAGCACCTTAGCAATGGTACTTGAAATTTGATAGTTTTATGGTCGAGCAAGGCTACAACCAGTGTAATTCTGACCATTGTGTTTATTTTAAGAGATTAGATAATGATAGCTACATTATTTTATGTTTATATGTTGATGACATGCTTGTAGTGGGGTCTAACATGGATCACATAAGTGAGTTAAAACAACAGTTAACAAAATCATTTGCTATGAAGGATTTGGGGACAATAAAATAAATCCTTGATATGAGAATTTGTAGAGATAGGAAGGATAGAAAATTGACTTTATCTTAGGCTAATTATTTGAAAAGGTGTTGCAGAGATTCCATATGGAGAATGCAAAAGGTGTCAACACACCTTTGCCTAGTCATTTCAAATTGACTGAGATGATGTGCCCAAAGACACAAGAGGAGGAAGACAAAATGTCCAAGGTACCATACGCTTCAACTATAGGAAGTTTATTGTACACCATGGTATGCACGAGACTGGATATTTACATATCATAGGAGTTGTAAGCAGGTATATGAGTAATCTTGGATTGGAGCATTAGAATACAGTAAAATGGATTCTCAGGTATTGGAGAGGTACATCCAATAAAAAAATTATGTTTTGAGGGCTCTAATACTAATTTAAAAGGCTATGTAGACTCAGATTTGGTAGGGGATATTGATACCAGGAGGAGTACTATAGGTTGTCTTTACTGTAGGTGGGACATCAGTGAATTGGATCTCAAGGTTGTAAAAGGTGGTTGTTTTAAAGGTGGTTGTTTTATCCACCATGGAGACAGAGTATGTAGCTGCAATAGAGGAAAGAAAGGAGATGATATAGCTACAATTTTTCATGGAAGAATTGGGAAAACAATAGGCTAAAAGTTATTTGTTTACGAACAGCCAGAGTGTCATACATCTTACAAAGAATTCTACCTTGAATTCAAAGACTAAACACATATTGTTGAGGTATCACTTCATTCGGTCAGTGTTGGAGGATGGATAGTTAAGGTTGGAAAAGATACATACTGATGACAATCCAATGGATATGTTTACAAAGGCAGTGACAAGGGAGAAGCTGAGCTCCTGTTTAGCTTCTATTGGCCTTCAAGATTGAAAATAATAAAATCAGAACAACAGGGTCCAGGGTGTTTATTTCCAGTGGGAGCTACAAGGGCAATGATGTTATGATCAGTCTCCAAGTGGGAGATGATATGGTGTGGAGTCTAATCAGTATCCAAGTGGGAGATGATATGGTGTGGAGTCTAATTAGTATCCAAGTGGGAGATTGTTGTTATACAGAGCCCATAGTGGGGGTTTGGGGGCAACGCCCCCAATGGGGGTTGCCAGGGGTAGATTTAAAAACCCTTTTTTGTAACCACCATAAGTCTTGATAAAAATGGCTGGAGAAGGCAAAAAGCTTAGGGTTATAGTTGATATTGGATTGTAGCATATTTCAATGGTATTGAGTTGCAAGATTGCTAGTTGTAATCAGTTTAATTTTTTGGATAATAATATTGGACTCTCTATTGGTGGATGTAGCTTGAGTTTGGATGAGCCATGTTAAAATTGTCTCTCACTTTTATTATTTATGTGTATTTTAATTCCTCTGTTTAATCTTTGATTATCTGCATTTAATTGATATCTTCTGCCTACTATTCCTAACACTTGCATGGGGAGCCCTAATATCTTGTGAGAGCATTTTGTTTCTAGCTCTTGTCTCTTCTTATGCAGTAGCAACTTTTAAGCTTTGAACCTTTTGATGTATTAATGAAGAATTGTCTTTATAATCATAATTATCGTATGTGCCTATCTCTTCACTTTGGAAGTTTTCAGAATTTTGCTTGTTTTAGATCTCTAACTCTAGGGATGAATGCATAATGATGATGACATGTTTTGATCTTTTTTTTTGAAAATATATATGAGTGGAATGAATTATATGAAATGTAGGGACACATAATGCAATTACACTTATACTCCTATGAAATTCCATGAGTTATGACATTGATTTTATTGTTTTGGATCATTTTCTAATTTTTAATATGAATGCATGATGGAATGAACAATATGACTTCTCTTTAGTGAGATTTTCAAATCAGGGGATTGTAGATTATCCTTGTATAAGAAACCTATTTAACTTTATGAGATAGGGTTTTTAGAACTCAAGTGGGAATGGGGAAGGGATGGAATGCTTCTGGATTTTGAGCTTTGCTGGAGGCTAAACGTTGATCCTTATCTAGATAAAATAATTTGACAAGCTTTCAACTTGGATAAGTTATTGGTGTTTGCTAGACTTAGATCATAGATGGCAAGCAAGAAAGACAAGGGGGTAAAGGAAATAGAGAAAAATAAGGGTCCCTAGATAGAAAATGGACCTAAAGACTATTAGATTATTGGCTTTTCTCAGCTAGTGTGTGTGTGTGATATTTACCTTTCTCTTTTATTTTCTTTGATAGAATGTCACCCTTGAAGCTTTGAGCTTAGATTTATCTCCACCCAAGGGTATGAACAATCAACAATCTTCTCTCTATCACTCTTTTCTTTTGTATTTTTGCAATGCCTCACTTGATTTTCTCATTTTTTTTGATATTTTAACTTTTATGGAAATGAATGCTTTTGAACTTTCTAAGTATTTTGGATATGCAATAGCTTTGGTCTCTCTATTCTCACATTTCTCATCACTCTTATTTTTTGATCACTCATTTTTTTATTCACTCGTATTTTAGATTGCTTCCTTTAGAGTTTTGACCCTCTTGATATTTTTGGCTAGGAAAGATAAGGGGGTGAGTGCCACCAAAAGTTTTCATAGTTTAGTTAGACTTCCTTTCTACTCGGGAAGAATGGGGAAGGTCTACTTGCAAGCTTCCTTTGAACACTATGGGTTTGAATACTGACTTTGCTTAGACTTAACAACATGAATCATTAAGACCGGGATCGGTGTAGAGCTAACGACTAGGCTTTGATTAGAATCACTAGGAATGAAAAAAGGGGTAGTGGTGATTGTGAATATGAGTGATCTCTAAAACTGAAAGGATCACACCATACCTAGGTAACCTTAGACTCCTTACTAAAACCAAAATCAAATAAGAGAAAGTCACTTACTTTGATGCAAGATGGAACAGAATGATGCAAAAATGTAGTAAACATATTCTTTTTATTTTAAGGTTTTGTAATTTTGTTGGATTTTTTGGAATATTTGATTTTTTTAAATTTTTTTAATGATTTTTAGACAGTACTTTTTGAGGTGAAAAGCATTGACTGTTTCGCCAAAATCTTCACCTTCCATCATGCACAAGAGATATGCACTATTACCGATGTCTTCCTTAACCATATAAGGTCCTTTCCAGCCTTCATTAAACTTCCTTTTCTTTCTATGTTTCTTGTTCTTCGTGCTACCTCTTCTTAAGATGAGTTCTCCAATCCTGTAAGGTCCTGTAAGATTACTTTTCACTCTCTGGTGATCCTAGTTCTGAGACTTCTCTTGGTAAGGTTAGGTGAAGTAAGTCTTGAAAAGCCTTTTGGTGTAAGCGAGTCCAATACAAGACTCCATCACATCTCAATAGTTCCATAAGAAAATCAAACTTGTCTTGCATATAAATCTTTACCTCTAGTCAAACTTGAATGTTTTCCAAATGTTGAATTAATCAACCACCCAAGATCAAATCTGCAACACCAAATAACCTTCTACACAAGAGAGACAAACAACCAATAATATTATTCTGCCAACAATAAAATAAATATATAGGATACATAATGCAAGAGAATCCTTCCTTATAAAGGCAAGGTTGTGAGGTAGGATGAAGTAGTCTTATGACAAGTGTCTTAATCCTATGACATGAGACAACTAGAGGATAAGATGCCAACTAGTTGATAAGATCACATGTGTCTACTTCCATAACAAAGATACAATAGATATCCCCCCATAGGAGATGAAAGAAGGACTAAGAAGTCCCCACAAAGGATATCCCAAAAAGATTAAGAACATGAAGATGAACATGAAGAACTCTATTGAAGCACAAAAAAAGATGCAAACAACTACCGAAGAACAACTACTATATTGTTGAAGAACCTCCACTGAAATTAGGATGACAATTATGATCAAAGATACGCAAATATGCATGAGTGACCCCAATGACACTACTCAACCAATATGATAGTCAAAGATGCAAATAAAACATCAATCTATATGAGTGACCCCAACAACACTACTGAACCAATGTGATAGTTGAAATTACAGGTGCCAATAGTCTTAATAAATTTGATCATCTGAATAAGGTAGAAGGTTGCCTCTATAAATAGGAATGCAAGAGTGTCTATATGGTATGTGTTCCATCTCACAGAAATGCATGGGTAACTAGTCACTGCATCCGCCTAGTATATAGGAACAAAAACTAGATACATAGCTCACTTCAAATGAAACCAAGGAAGCAATATCACAAGTAGTATGATACCCTCCATAATGCTAACAAGGGAGAGGTATGGAAGCTCCAATGAAACTGTGTCACAATGTAGTGCAATAAGGTGAATAAGAAACATCAGAAGATGCATAAAGTAGTACCTACAACTAATAAATGGTGTGCAAAAACAAGGTACACTGCATTAGGTTAAAATTTCATCATGGAGGGACACTCACCAGACAAGATTGTGATGGCAAATAACAAGGCACTAACACAACCCCCCATGACACTTTATAAGTAGTGGAAGTACAAAAATGACATGACATGATGTACAAGATCCCAAAATTATAAGTACAATATGTGGCACTTTATCTCCATGCATTTACAAATCAAAAAGTGCATACAATAGAAGTTTACAATGTCCAAAGAAAGACCGCATGATGAAAATACAATTCTCCAATAGAAATAGAGAAAAATAATGGCACCATGACGAAGCACATAGAAAAACATGCACTTAAAAAAAATGGGACCCAAAAAGGAGTCCTTACGCCCAAGATATGGCTCGTCGAAGTTCCCAAAATGAGAACTGTACAACAACAACATCAAGAAAATTGAAATTATGCAAAAAAAAGAAGTCCAATCTAAAAAATACCACCACCATTGTAAAGAGCACATAATTCTTCCCCATTCAAAAAAATGCATTGAAAAATACCTTTGTATGGCTAAGATATTGTTGTTTGAATATCAGATGCAAAAAGGAAAACTCCATTCGAGAGGGGGCATGAAAAAGTAATTTTTTTTACTCTACCAAATTTGATGGAATCTCTGCCAAACTTAGCGGTGCCACTAGAATAGATGTCACTAGACAAAGTAAAACCTTCATCAAAGTTGGAGGTTCGTAGCTAAATGAAGAGGTCTAATAAATGTGGTGTGTTGCTAAAAATTTCACAAAAAATGGCGGATCTACAGGTTTGGCTAAAAAGCTGCCAGAAATGGTAGATTTGGGGCTAAATGTGCAGAGTTTTTTCTATTGAAGAAAAACTTTAAAAAAAAATCTTGTTTTTAAAAAACCTATTTTTCAAAAAAATATTATAAAAAGAATATTAGTGGTAGAGGGGTTTTGAAACCCCTTACCACCCCTACAAATAGGAAGGGCCTAAGGGGGACGACACTCCTGTCCACGACTAGGCTATGGCAGGGGGCGGTACCCTCGATGGGCGAGGCCCGAGGACCTGCCGCCCTGTCATGCCAGAGCCATGGCTGGGGGGTAGGTACCCTGCCATGCACAAGGAGGGGACGAGGTCATAACCCTCGCCGCCCCAAAAAAAATTAATATTTTTTTAATAACAGAAAAAACTATAATTTCTTTTAATAAAAAAAGTTCCTACTCACATATCCACCCAATACGGATCTGACCAGTACTTAAGTCTGCGGACCCTGTACAATTTTTTTTAAGAATAAAAATAACCTCTAGAAATTTAAAAAGCACAATGGATATTTTTTTTACCCAAAGGAGAAAAATCTATAGAGGAATAGTCTGCTAGTGGTACTACTGACACCAACGACTGTACAGATGGTATGGACTACCGTACGATGGGGTAGAGACTCAAAAAAATACCAAATTTAACTATAATGAAAATATATCATGTTTACAGTTGATCCTTATAGATTTGGCCCTTCTAATCTCAACCGTGGGGTTAGATTTGGGCCAGGATGCTTCTGCTGAAAGTTGATGGTAGGATCTCTCCAAATTAAGAAGGAGCTTGTACGATCAAGGCTCTGATACCATGTTGAAGCAATCAACCACCCAAGATGAAATCTACAACACCAAATAACCTTCTACACAAGAGAGACAAACAACCAATAATGTTATTCTACCAACAATAAAATAAAATATATATGAATCATAATGCAAGAGAAGCCTTGCTTATAAATGCCAGGTTGAGAGGTAGGATGAAGTAGTCTTATGACAAGTGTCTTAATCCTATGACATGAGACACCTAGAGGATAAGATGCCAACTAGTTGATAAGATCACATGTGTAGGATAAGATCACATGACAACTATGTTGCAAGTATGTGCCTAATCGGTGTTGTCATTGATGTCAACATATCCTTGTTGTCATTGGTGTCAACTATATCTTATTCTATTACTTGTATGTTGAGGATATTGAGAAAATTAGCCTCTCCGGAAGGAACAAGTGAGTTACAAAGAAGAGCAGTACAGACAGTGAGTTGTACGCTGAAGAATGGTCCAGTAAACTGCTCCGCATTTTTTGTTGCTTGAAGATCATGGTCTGCAGATTAGAAGCAAGTTAGAGGTATGACTAAGGATACTACATTCTGAGTTTGAGCCCTCCACATGAAGATCTAAGTGAGTTGTGTTCACCAGAGTAAAACCTATTTTTTCTATAAGTTCAGTTGGGACAGGAAGAAAGTATTCTGCTCTGCATTCCTCCGCAATAAAGTATTTTGCTTTGCAGTTCTAGAAGGAAGTCTATGATGATGATAAGTGCCTACAGTTGCAATGGTTCGTGGTTTGGTGGTCCGCAAGCTATCTTTCTTTTATGACAATTGAAGATAGTGAAGTTCATGTGTTCCAGTGAGAAGATTCCTATGGATAAAGTGGTTAAGGTTTGTGTGGTTTCTCCTGATGATTATAACGTGCTTTTGGATGTCTCCTAATCATGTTCCTATCTAGACTTTGGTCTGCGTTAAGAAATTGAGATTGTGTTTGAAGATTGTTCCCAGATAATGTAGCGTGTAACCAATCTTGGCCGACCTGGTTAATTCTAGTGATTGTAGAGATCTCTGGAAGATTGTGGAAGTGTGTTGTGGCATGGAAGATCATGTTTGAGTCCTAGCTAAGGCATGGTGTGATCCACATTTCATTTCCTTTGCACAATGTTGTAATAGGTCAAGACCTATTTTGTAAATGTTTGTAATACCGACCTTGGAGATTGTTTCAATGGTTGATGATTGTGATGCCGACCTTGATGATCTTTCCAAGGTTGATGTAGTGTATACATACTTGTAGTTGAGTCATGGAAAAAGTGTCCTTGAGCAAAAATGAAAAGATAATAAGAAAGGTCCAAAAGGAAGAGCATAGAAGAGGCAGAGGAAAGAAGAGGAAGAGCAGAGCAGAGGAATTATTATACTTCAATCACAAATATAGAAAGGTGTTGATCATGGCAGTGAGCCACCAGTAGGGTTTAATAGCCCTCAAGGTTTAACAACCCTTATTGTAATCTTGCTAGGTTTAGGTTTGAAGCAGTGAGCCTGCTAGACCTAGTTGTTCTTCATGGCAGTAAGCCAGTATGTTTAGGCCCGTAGAGTGACCAAGCCTGAACATCATTATTTCAAGATTGCAATATATATTGAGAGCTAATCCTCTTCGTGGTTTTTCCCCACCTTGGGGTTTTCCACGTAAAATCTGGTGTCTCTTGTGTTTGATGTTATCTCTGTGGTTAATTTTTTGATTTCATGCATTCATTGTTAAATCATAATAATTGTGGATAAGTGATGAATATTTAATTACAGTAAGTTCACCCCCCTCTCAGTTGTCTGGTGCATATCAACAAACTAACAATATTTAGAAGCTACCTAAGTCAACTTAACATGTGAACATGTGTGAATGGGTGCTAACTAATGACTAGTTAGATAATGTTCCTAGTTCACACTACAAAGGGGAAAACTGGATAGGAAAAACCCCTATTCACACCAACAACAAAAACTAGAATAACTCAAAGGGAGTTTGGGGTTCCCCTTCCTCGTCTAGAGGAATAAATCCTATACTCATCTTTCCATTGGGCTTGGGCCTTAAGTCCATCAAATATCCTATGTAGATTTCTGGCAACTCAAAGATGACAGGATCTTCTATCTCGATTGTTACTCATATTTTCCTCTCTTTATGGAATGTTTCCTCACTTTCCTCATCTTCATCCAGGAGTCTCTCAACCATCTCAATCTATACTAGGGGTGCTTCCCATTCATCAAGTTCATTTGATTGCACTGAAGTAGAGGTGGTGGATGGTCCTTGGGGTTGAGAAACTATGAACACCCTTGGTAAATTTTCCAGAGCATTCATTGATTCATTGTCTATAGAGTTTACTTCTTCTTGAATACTTGTTTTCACTGTTGGTGTCAATGGTGTGTATGAATTCTTTGAAGGTGTGAGTGGTTCAAAGGATTTGCTCTCTTCTTGTGTTTCAGGAATATATGATTCACTTGGTAGTGTTAATGGAGTGTAACTTTCCATTGGGTCTTCCTCAAGATCTGAGAAAGTGTGTGGGTCCACATCCTTTAAGTCTAATGTAACTATTTCAAATTTTGGCCCTTCAGTTTGATGAGATTTTTCTCCTATGCAGGGAAAAGCCTTATAAGCTAGTTCTACATTGATCATGAGAACTTCCAGAGGAAACTAAAGGGATCCCTCTTTTTCTATCCACTCCATGATCTTTGTGGTCATTTCTTTAGGGACTATCTCTTTGTATTTTAGGGGTGTCTCTTTTTCTGATGTTTTCACTTCTGCATTGTTTACTATTTCCACAAGAGCTTCTATCCTCTTAATACAAATTGATTGAGGCATTGGATCGGGGACAAAATTTTTGTTTGTTGGCAGCTCATGGTAATCGATAGGGATTCCAATATTTTTGTTAGTTATGTTCATATTAATCATGTAAAAGGGTTCTGGATCTCCCTTTGTGAGATAAAACTTCCCAAGGTGTAAGAATCAGACTTCTTGGAATAAAGTGGATGGCACAACTTTCATCCTATGTATCCAAGGTCTCCCAAGCAACAAATTATACCCTATGTCTTTATTGATGACATAGAATGTCATTGGGATAATTTTTGGTCCTAGAGATACCCGTAATGTGATTTTACCTATGGTAGCTACCTTTAAATTATCATACCCTCTTAAGGTATCCCTTGATGTTGTGAATTTGGTGTGACCATAACCCATCCTTTCCAGAAGGGAAAATCATACTATATTCACTACAGCCCCATCGTCAATCAAAGTTCGCTTGATGCATGTGTCATAAATCCACACCTGTAAATATAATGTAGGATCTACTTTCTTAGTGAGCTCTTCCTTAGAAGGCATTTACTTTAGATCAACGAAGAATCATGTATCCTTCAATTCAATGTTAGGTGGATGTGTGTCGAAGTTGACTTGGTTGATTTGTTCACTTGGTGGAGGTATCATTTGGTCTAGATACTTCAACCCTATCGTTTTTAAAAGTTATGAGCGGTGCGAAGGAGAGTTCTTGAGAAGATCAATGAACAAGATGTGTGCATAAGTCTTCTTCAAATCTTCAATTAACTTATATGGTATGACTGGTGTGGGTATTGGTTCTACTGCCAAAACTATCCCTTCATGAACTTCTTTTACTCATTGTCAATTTCTTCTTCTTCTTCGTGCAATATATCAACCAAACCTAACATCTTGAACTCTCCTTTAGGTCCTAGTTGTGCAGGGATGTTCATGTTAGTGGTCTTAGCTGGATTGTTTTGGTCATTTGTCTCTATATTTTTGTGTGCGGGAAACAGATCTTGATAGATTCTCATGTCTGCATTCTACAAAGCTATGGGTGCTTGTGTTTTTTTTGAACATTTATTATTGTCTGGTGTGACTTCCTATGGATTCAGGAACATTTCTATGAATAGGCATTGTTGATCTTTAGGTAACCTTGCTATGAATCTATTGTACTCTCTACATGACTCTATGCTATGCCCCTAGTCCTATGGAAGGAACATAACTAATTGTATTCAAAGGGGGGTCATTCATATCTACTGTCATTTCCATTTCCATTTTGATTCCACGATTAGTAATTATCCCTTGGATAATATGCATTGTTTTGAGGATGATCTATCGTGTTAACATTTGTGGGATAATAGTCTCTCCTATTGTAGTCATCCCTTACTTTCTTGACCGGGGGTTGATCTATCACCCCGTTGGTTGTCACATTTCTGTTATTTTTGAGAATCTTGATGGTAGATGCATTACTATCATTTACTAATCAACCATTTGATCTATAAGTTCTCCTACCACTGTCGATGGCTGCTTGATCAATTCGTAAGGTGCTTTCCAAAGCTTCCTCATATGACTTGTATGGCAATTTTTGTACTTCCTCTCTTGCATCTCTATTCAAAGCATGCAAGAAAAGGCTACACAATTCATGGTGGTCCATGTTTGGAGCACTTGCCGATGAGTAAAGAACTTGTCTCCATTGAGTGATGAATTGTGCCATTGATTCATTTGATTCCTATTTCATCATGAGAAATTTTTGGATTCCTGTCTTCACAAGTTTGTTCATGTCAAAAGCCATGATTAACTCTCCTATGATCTGCTAAAAAGAATGTATCAAAGCCTCTGGTAAATGATAATACCATTTCAAGGCTATCCCTTCTATTTTTTTTGGAAAAATATTTGCAACAATGCCATCCCAAGGGAGGAGTTCTCTTCTAGCCGTGGTATATGCCTTGATATATGAATTGGGATATCCTTCTACTTTGAACTTGGGGAGATTTGGCAATGGTCATGATAATGCTATGCTTCTCATGATCAAGTCAAGCAATTCCTTTAGATATTCCAGGTATGTTCCCAAAAAGTCACTTTGCGATTACAGTGTTGACAACATCAATCCCATGGGTGAATTTTGATACCCTAATGCCACAACTGGATTTATTTGACTACCTTGAATTGTTTGAATATTTTGTATTGATGGATTCCTAGCCATGAATGTGTCATTGCTTCTATTTCAAGAGTAATAGTTCAAATAGGGGGGTTTTGAGATGCCCCTTGGTCTTGGTCAACCCTAATGTTCTCATGTGATTTTTGTCATCTTTCTGGAGTTGGCTGATCTTCTTCAAGAGTTTTTATTCATTGTACTAGCATTGTGATGATATCTGCAAGTGTAGGGCCTCTTGGGACCTCTTCATTTCTTAGAATTTTAGTTCGTGTGTTTTCATGATTTAGTGTTCTTACGTGTTCTTGCAAGGCATCCTCACGTTGTTCTTCTCACAAGGCAACACATAAAGCCTCTTGGGCTTCCTTGGCCTCTTGTAGGTGTTTTTCAAGTCATCTTACCTCATCATCTAGGCGAGTGCTTGAATTTCTTGTTGAATGTTGATCACCTTGATGAATCATTGACCTGACTAGTACTTGTCGTGCCTTATGAGGCTTAGGTTGAATTACCAGATTGTGCTACCATGTGAGATGTTAAATGACACAAAACATCTTGGTTCTCTTCTATCATGTTCATAATCTAAGTCCTCATAATCATAATAATTTGAGACTGATGCATTTGGGTTAGGTGGCACATACCCGTCGACAGAGGGCGTTTCAGGCTCCCTAGAGGTAATGTTCCCTAAGTTTAAATCCAGTTCCGTCATATTCAGGGGTGTCGTAAACACCATAGAATACATGGAATGTGTGAAGGCAAAGATGAAAATAATGAACATGAAAGTGACAAAAATGATGAAACTAATCATGAAAGAAAGAATGGCAGAATGGGATCTTGCAAGGACACACAAAAAGCTCAATCGAATTTTTTTTCTCTTCACATTGGGTTCACCAAAATATGTACACTTCAAAATGTGACTTAGTAGCTCAGGGTCATTGATTCAGCCTTGATGGAGCACATGGACCCTTCTCCTTGCAACGGGCAAACCTTCACATCACTCTCACTCTCGTGGTAGAAGCTAATCAAGAGGAGGTGATACATGGGTGCAGTCCTGCTCATTTGAGAGCTAGACTTCATGGAGAACGGTTAGCCAATCCTGGGGCCTTTCTTGAGGATTGTTCACTAAGTTGTGTCAATGATTGTAGATGTTGAAATAATAATATGACCCAACAGGTCACTAGTCACTGATCTTCTGTTTGGGTTAACTAGATTCCAATGCATATTCAATTGTCTGTTATAGTCATTTATGAGTCTTATGCATCAGAATCTCTACTCTCCTACTCGACAGAGTTATTGGATTTGATGTCTTTGTTCAATCAACCTAATCCTATGTTCCTATTCTTGAATGGTCAATTGTGCATGTTGATGCCTAGGGTGTATCTCTTTGATCTCCTCTAGGATTGCCCTCACCCACTCACCTCTAAGTCTAGGGCACATTCATGGGCCTGAATGGAGAGAGTTGGTTTGAGTTAACCATGATTTGATTTACATTGACTTAAGGTGATGACATAAGGTTTTATCAAATTTTTGAATTTGCTTGATTTGTGTTGACCTTGTGAGGAAATCGAGGGTTTGTGAACTTGTTTTGATTTCTTGTTGGGTATTTTCTAATGTTTTTGTATTTTGGGGGTTTTTGTATGAAATGCAAGCTACAATGTATGTAAACAAATTTTTGTTCTTTTTCACTAATTTTTGAAATAAAATGAACTAAGTTAAACTAGGAATTGAAATATGTATGCAAACTAGAATGAAATTACCTAATGCAATTACTCTATTTTTTTATATTTTTTGAGATCGATTTTGAGCTACTCTAAGAATTAGAAAAATGCTTTGAAATGAAACTAATCTAAATTGCAATAAAACAAGATAATCTAACAATCTAAATTAACCTATCAAGGAATTTGCAATAACAAGATTACTATTCCAAGAGCAAGATTAATTTTCTAATTATTACAAAAAGCATGAAGGAACCTGAAATTGAAGGCACATGAGCCTGGCGTATCCTCAGAGATCCTTGTAGTAGCCTTCCCTTCCTCTATAATAGCGGGGTAATCCTCTTGGAAAAAGGGATTGGATGACAAATAAATCAAATAAAAGCTTGAGAAAGCTTGGGTTGAAGCTATGAAAGCTTGAATGGAGCACTTGGGCTTGAAAATCGGCTAGCATGACAATGTTGTATGAAGCTTGTTGAAAAGCTTGAGCATAAATAACAAAATAAAAAGGCATGAGAGTCCTATAACAAGCATACAAATGCTAAGGGAGAGCAAAAACTAAGAAAAACTGGGTTGCAAAAATGAATTTGCCTTCTCTATTGTTTGGAGGAGGGGGGTATTTATAGGTTGGAATGAGGAGTTAGGGGTGGAATTGATTGGAGAGTTAACTCCCTTGATTGTAGAGTTAACTCAATTGATTACTCAGTGAACTAGATTGATTGGACAATGAAGTGAGCTTGAAAGCTTATCACCGGAGAGAAACTGGAGTTTGCATGAGAGAGGGAGGAGTTAATTATAGTTCAACTAAGCCAAATTTACATGATTAAAGTTGATTGAAGGATTAAGAATAGATGACTCTTAGTTAGGCTCAAAATCTCATATAAATTGGAGAAAAAATGATGCTTTTTCAATCTCAAACTTGAAGTAAAACCATAGAAGAAAACACGACAGGGTCACCCACATTCATAGGATGGTCACCTGGGGGGTGATCCCTAGTTGCTCGAGGGTTGACCATGGTCAAAAGGGGGGCAACTAGGGTCAGATGAATGTCTAGGTGAAAACTAAAGGTTGGAGAGTGGTCTTGGAGGGCTAAAGGAGACACCTAGCAACTTTGTTTTTCCAAAAGGATACGAGAAGGGGTGGTTACCCACATGAGTAGGATGGTTTCCCAGGGGGTGACCTAAAAATAATAGGGGTGACCAGGTCAAAAAGAAAGGTTGACAGAAACTAGGGTTGGGGATGAAATCAAAATGTCTGTTTGAGGGTTCTAAAGTCCTAAAAATGATGAAAAAGGTCAAAAAGATGAAGGTTTCCTAGGAAACAACACTCATAGTTCTTACAAAAAGGCCAAAAAGTGAAGGATAAAAAGAATCGAAAGAGGATGAAAGAAGAAAGGACAAAATTGCACAAGTTAGCAAGGGAAAAACAAATGAGGAATGCAAAAAGAGAGTCCAATCCACATGTCACCAAGAAGAACGCATGTTGAGAGGTCATATTTACATGCTTACATGTACATTTTTAGGATTACAACTCATCATAGGATTACCATGTAGGCCCATGTATCTTTTCAGTGCTTACAGGGCCTTGAAGGCACATTTGCATCTATAATTGGGAAATAGTCCAAATTCCCCTTTGAGTTTTGGCCATGTTGCCTTCGAATTAACCTTTCATGTAAAAAAGTTCCTTCAAGACCTCGGGTCCCAAAGGACATTTGGAACTTAGACCATAGGGTCAGTTTCCTTCTGAAACCCCAACCTTGATCTTTATCTATAAAAAACATAAGTATTGAAATTTACCTTTAGAACCTTGAGTCCCAAAGGGATTTTAGAATTGAACCAAAAATTCAAAATCTTCTTAGAGTTCCACCGCCTGAAGTACTTTAACAGACTTTTTTTTAAATATTCCTTCAGGACTGTGGGTCCCAAAAGCATTTTCGACCATGTGTGGAGATCTAGTTTTCTTCCAAACTTCTGGTCTCTGCTAAATAAAAGGGGAATTCCTACAAAACTCTAGAGCCCAATTGAACATTTGTATCAGATGCATAGATCTAGATTCCTTCTGCAATCTCGACTCCCACCAAGAGCAACCAAGTTACAAAGAACCCCAGGCTCAAGAGTGATTTTTGATCCAGAACCTTTTGGTTCCTGGTTCTAAAATCTTCTCACGGTCCGCAAACCCGCAATAGACCAAAATTCTTAAAATGCGTAGAATTCAAAGGTTTTTTTTCAGAATTTTTAGGTTTCTTATGTTTTTTCTTTGTATTTTAAAGAGTAATAAATGTCTAGTAAGAGAGTGGCAAATCTTGTAGAGGAGGTAGTTTTTGAGGAAGAAAGATTAGTAGAGGAAGAAAGGGAGGAAGTAGTGGCCAAAGGAGTGGTGGACACAGGGAATAAGAAGAAAGAGAAGAAAAAGAAAGAGTTGCTAGTCACCATGCAGTATGATTCCAAGGGGTTCCAAAAGTGTCCAATTCACAAGTGGCCTCATGAACATTACCGATACAGATATGGGGCATATAGATTTGGAGGCCTTCAAGGCAGACACCTTCAATGAGAATGCATCCCCTGGGGCAAAGAAGATAGCAGAATATGAACTAGATCATGTGGCATCATTACCAATTGTTGTTTAATGCCCAAAGAAAATTTTGACCATTACCCAATACTATAATGCTAGAAGTAGGAGATGTTATGACTTCAGTCAAAACTTGATTTGGATCTCACACCTCCAATGCTTAGAACACCATTTGATTTACCTCTCTATGGAGAATTCAGTTCTTTGTCAGTAGATGATGCTACTAAGGCTTTTGAATTTAGCATAATTGATAATCTAAAACATTTGAAAAGAAAATGGTTAAGAGTTGAAAACAAGTCTATAACAAAGATCCTTGGGAAGCTCACCAAGGCTAGATTTAAAAGAGAGATAGGGGACATTATAACTCTGCTAAATAGGGCATTTGGAAAAGGTGACTCTAGGTCCTATGAGACTTGGATGTTTCAACAAAAGGAGCAATTCATCTTGACTGGCAAGCTATGGTCTCTGACCATATTCATGAGCAGTTGGTATCTATTATTAATACCAAGAAATTTTATGTCTTCTTACATTGTATACTTGGAAGCCAAGATGGGAAACTTTCTTGGGTTGATTACACATGGAATCAAAGGAGAGCTACTAGGTTAAAGAAAAATTTGGAAATTTTATCCCCAGTTGGAGCTCAAGGAAGCAAAGAAACATTTTAAAATGGTCAATGATGCCTTCTTATACTCCATTATCACTCAATTGACTGGTGACATCAGATGGAGAATTCCAAATAAAGCTATGGGGCTAGTTAGAGGATGGGGACAATGGTATATCTAGTTCCCTAGATCTACTTATATTAGAATTGTTGGGTTCAAGAAGGCTCCATTCCTATTACCCAGGTATTGTAGTGATAAAATGATTCTAATGGAGTTTTCCAGGCAAATTAGTGAGGTACACTTGAAGCTAGTAGGAAAACATAAGCTTGGTGTAAAATACCCTTTCACTCTGGGGTTCTATTCTTATCCCACCATTCAGGAAGCTAAAACATCAACTGAGGATTTAGAGGCATTAAATTTGAAGCCATATATTGCTAGGGATGATTTTGATCCTACACGTAGATTAAAGAAATTATTCCCTACAATTGGATTGCATCATAAACATGCTCTAGTGGACTTTTGGGTCAATTGCAAAGATGACTTTGAAGTAAGGAAAAAGAGCTATTTCAATTGACATCTGTTCAGCTAAGGGCATTTGGAATCAGGAAGGATATTCCTAATAAATTTTTTAGTGATGGGCATACACTAAACCCTATGTATGATGTGGAGTAGGTGGACCAAAAGCAATTGGACCCAATTAACTGGTCTTTGAAAGAGGATGTCTATTTAGGATCATTAAGTGTTAAAGTGCTAGATCTTAGCACTACATGGTTAGACTGGAGGATTTAAGACCTTGGGGTAAGAATGAGGGATAAAGGAAAGAGGAAGAAAAAACTTCTACCTCCAAGCCTGAATCTTATAAGAGGCAAAAGACATCTGAGAAGCCTAAAATGAGAGGATCAATAGAAACTACCTCACAAGAGGAAATGGTCTCAATGGTTGGGGATGCCTTAAGAAAAGGTTCCATCACGTATAGGATTGTTGAGGTTGGAGTAGTTTCTGGTCTAGGTGTAATGTCAATGACCCAAGTCATCCCACCAAGACAAGCTTTGGGCCAAGTTCCTGGAGAAGGCGAGGAAGCTATTCATCAAGAAACTCAACAAACAACACCCAAGCCTATAGATCAAGGATAGACAATAGTTCATCCTCCTGCTACAAAAGAAAGAGAAGTGCCTCAATCAAGCAAACTTGAGGAGTCAGTGGAGAAGGAAGCTCAAGAATAAGAATCACCATCTCAGGGTCCTTTAATGGACATCCTTGAAGAGGACACCCCTTCACCTTCTGGACAAGAAGAGAAGGAGGAAATTGATAAGGAGATGGGAGATGAAGGTTCTCAAGAATAAGAAGATCCACAAAACGTAGAGGCTTCTACTCAAGAAGGTGGCCAAAAGTCAGAGGATGTTACATAGGAAAAGGAGAAGAATGAAGATCAAATCCATCAAGAGGAGAATTCTATCAAATAGGAAATTCATGAAGGACATCATGAGGAGGAAAAGAGTGATCAGGTGGATATAGGTCCACCACAAAAAAAAGATGTTCCTTCTAAATTACAACTTCCTCAAGGAGAAATTGCTGCAGAAAAAAATGAAATTAGTCAAGAGGAATGTTTTGATGAGCAGAATAAAAAGGATTTGGAAGAACATGAAGAGCCTAAAGATGAAGATAATCCAATGGGAAATATCTTTGATGATTTTCCATATAGGCACCAGGAGCCAGAGCAAGACCAAGAAGAAGAACATGTTTTGACATTTGAGGAACAATAGAAATTGATTGAAACAAATGAACAACAAACAAAGATTGTTGATTTCTCCATGTTGAACATCTCTATTGAAGAAGAAAATATTAATTAGGAAGAAGAGATTTTGCATCAAGAGGAAATAAATGAAGAGGAAAATAAAAACTAGGAGGAAATTTTGGACAAGGAAAACCTTGGTGATGAACAAAGCAAAGACACAAGTGAGGAGGATAAGTCCTTGCAAACAGTTTCAGCAACTCCCACTTGGCTGAAGTTAAATTTGGAGAAGAGGCAACATGTAGTAGTTAAGCCACTATGTTTGCAAGACATGATTGTAGAGGTTGAGAAGAGTAGACCAAAGAAGAAATCCAAAACTCTCTCAACCATCAGGATAAATGAACATGGAGAAAGGGTTGCAGAAGTTTCCACTCCTATTTAGAATAAAGATGATAGGGATCTTTTTCCCTCCAATTATCAAATTACAAAGATTAATCTAGGTAAGTAGACCTGGGAGGAGGAGATATATTCTTTGGGGTCAGCAGTAGATACCATAAAGTCTAGGTTGCAAAAGGACAAGCAAGTGAAAGATGAGGTTAAGTTGCAACTGAACCAAATGAAAATTTTTGTCAAAGATATTTTAACTCCTATATCTCAACAACAGGATGCTGTAACTGAGACTCCAATTTTGATGATAAAACATGAAGTTGATGTCTTGCTTTCTATGAAGGAAAGATCAACTGTAGTAGATAGATGGGTTTCTAGTTTTTTAGTTGAGGCAAATAAGGATTTTGATATTGGATATAAATATTATGAACATGCCTGTCAATTGGAAAGGCAAGTGAAAGGAAAATGAGGAGCAAGGAAAGAACTAATCAAGTTTAGAGTGTTTGAAGTAATTTACCATTCCAAGATGAACACAAATCTGAAGCATACACCAAAATCAACAATAGAGACAATAGCTTTTGAAGGGAGAAAAATAAAGAAAAACCCCCAATAAATATGAAAGATGGAAAGAAGACTTGAAAATAATACAAGAGTATTCACGTGAATGAGAGAAATGAAATTGAAAGAAAGAGAGAGAAATCACCTCATAAATAGAGGTGAGAAGAGGAGTTGCATGTAACTCCCACATGCCATCTATCACTTTGTTTTGTGCAAAGTGTCAACCTCTTAAGGAGGTGGCTAAACTCAAATATTCCTCTAAGAGGAATGTGTACATGAGTCATCCTCACACATGTGTGAGGATATTCACATGAGACAAAATACTTTGTATTATTGTTATGGAATAAAAATTGGACACATGCCTTTTTACCTCGTAGTTTAGCTCTTAGGTCCCCGTGTTTACACTCTACAAAGAAAATTATTAATCCCGACGAGAAATACCCCAAAACCCATGTCAAATGGGAACTAGGGGCCCATTTAATGCTTAGGTTCCAACCAAAAAGGCCCCTTGGTACTTGGACACTCATGCCAAAGTCCACCCTATTGATCAGGGTAAAATTTGAGGATGTTGGCATAGGACTTTTAAATGGGTCCTTCCTTGTCGACTCTTTCAATTAATTTATGGAAGTTTAATGGGATAGAATATATAAACAAATGTTTGAATTCATTTTAGAAGAAGTTGATGATAGAAAGGTTATGATAATGAGAAAAGAGCATTCAAGGCATTCATTGTGTTATTATTACAGATTTGTGTTAGTATTATGTTTGTTGCAGATTTGGAATCATCATCAACATCCGTATGAGTTGAAGAATCTTCATCCTCCTAAGGACTTCACCGCCAAGGTGACATTATCATTAAGTTTGAATCATTTCATCATCATTTGGATTATCTTTAGCCTCTGTCCTACAAGGACATGCTCTCTCTCTAACAACGGTATTGGGAAAGCTTGAATGCTAACCTGAGATTTGACTGAGGTAAATCCCTAAACACCACAACCCACAAACCCCTTTTCTTCTTGTGTGTAGGTTGTAGGTGTGGGAATTACAGAAGTGAAGGTACAAGGAGGTTTCTTAAGGGATAAAGATTCAGGATCCAAAAATAGAGTTCATAAATTCACTTCTAGCAGACTTGGGCACTAGCCCTAGTGTCCAACAGCTAAAATAGACCCTGAATTCAACATCAGAGCATCATTGATGACATTTTTCTAGTTTTGAGCTTTCAGAGATCGAGACTTTATGGACTCAGGCACTAACCCCAGAGCCTTTTGACATTTCAACTTCTGAGGGATAGGTTTGGACATCTCACCAATCATCCTGGTACTTTCAGATCCTAACTTGCTGTCGTTATTTCTCTGTTATAAGCTGATTATCTCAATTCTAGGGTTTAGTACATTGATGGGCCTAGGGTTTGATAAAAAGCTTGGTTGAATCACATCTTTCCTTTGCAAACAAGAGCACAAAATCAGTAGCTGAGTCCTGTTCTATCTTGTAGTGACTTGGCTCAGTTTTGTCCTTGAACGTTGTAGTAAAAGGAGGGTTTGATCTAGTGCATTCATCATCTCATCCTCTTTTCCCTATATAACAACTATAAATACAAGTATTTAAGAAATGAAAAATAAATAAATAATCTTTACCTTTACCAAGTAAAGATTAATATCCTAACACCCCCCTTAAGCTTTACTTGAGGAGATTACATCAAATCCATCAATAGGATGTAAGCCTAGATTTTTACAATGATAAAGAAATTTTTCTTTACAAAGGTGTTTAATGAGAATATCTACAACTTGATCTTCACCCTTACAATACAAAAGATAAATTTGTTTGTCTTCAACTTTCTCTCTAATGAAGTGATGTTGAAGAGCAATATGCTTGGTCCTTGCATGAAAAAGTGGATTCTTTGCTAAGGCAATGACACTTTGATTATCACAATACAAAGGAGTAGGATTTTTTCTAGGTAGAACAAGTTCTTCAAGCAATCTTCTTAACCATAGTGTTTCTTTAGATGCATTAGTACAACCTTTAAATATTCAGCTTCCAAGACTAGAAGAGGATTGTTTCTTCTTACTATTCCATGAGATAGCACCTGATCCAACAAAGAAATAATAACCACAAATGGATCTCCCATCATTGGGATCACCTCCTAAATCTAAATCAGTATAACCATATAGAGAAAATGTATAATTTGCATCATAAAGAGACCAACATTAATGGAACCTTTAATATATCTTAAAATTCTTTTTGCAACTTTAAAATGAGTTTGTTGAGGTTTATCTAGAAACTAAACCAACACTAAAGGAAATATTAGGTCTAGTTAGAGACATAAATTTCTTCATGCAAATCACCATTTGATGAATAGGCCAATGCATATGAGAAACTAAAGCTAGAACTAATTTAATAGTTGGCATTTTGGCCACTAGAGTAAAAGTTTCACTATAATCTAAGCCTTCCATTTGAGAGAAACCTCTAGCTACTAATCTAGCTTTAAATTTATTAATCTCATTGTTGGCATTGAACTTAGTTTTATACAACCATTTGCATGAAACAAGATTCTTACTTTGAGATAAAGGAACAAGTTCCCAAGTTTAATTTCCAATCAACATGTTATATTCATCTTGCATAGCCTTTTCCCAATGAGGTTGATGTTAAAGCTTGCTCATAACTTTGTGGATCATTAGTATCCATAATTTTAGACATCAAAGCATATTGCAATAGTTTTCTTTTATACCCTTATATCTATCCATTCTAGTTAAAATATCATCACTTTCTTGAACAATATTTTTAAACCATTTAGGAATACGTTTAGATGTAGAAGTAGCATCACTAGAAGAAGAATCATCATGAGAATGTTCATCATGTTCACTATCACTTTGAGTAAGAGAACTATTAGAAGGATTCAAAGTAGGAGGATTATCCTCAATAACAAGACATTATTTTGAGAATAATCATTATTAACAACTTTAGAACAATCATGAACAACATTTTCAGCAATGCATACATCTCTAGCAACTTTAAATTTATTAGTAATAGGATTATAAACTCTATATGCTTTAGATTGTTCATCATACCGAACAAAAATTTGAGAAGAAGATTTAGAATCTAACTTTTGCCTTTTTTGTTTAGGTTTATGAACAAAAGCAATTGAACCAAAGATTCTTAAATTCTTAAGATTAGGTTTCCTACTTGACCAAGCCTCTTTGGGAGTGATATCCTATAAGGCTTTGGTTGGAGTTTGATTAATAATATAAGTAGCACAAAACATAGCTTCAACCCAAAATTTATAAGACATGTTTTTAGTATGTAACATACATCTAGCCATTTTGAACAATAGTACTTCTATGCTTCCTTTCTGCTACACCATTTGTTGAGGTGTATAGGGAATGGTTAGCTCATGTTTAATACCAAAGGACTTTAAATAACCATTAAAAGCATTATTCACATATTTAGTACCATTATCAGTCCTAAGTATTTTGAGTTTAAAACCGGATTGCCTTTCAACAAGTTTATGAAAATCAACAAAAGTATCAAGAACTTGATCCTTGTTTTTAAGAAAATAGATCCAAGTTCTTCATGAATAATCATCAACAAAAGTAAGTGCATACCTTGATCCTTGGATGGATTCATTTTCCATGGGTCCCAAAAGGTTGTTATGAACGAGGTGCAACTTAAGATTTTCCCTCCATGCTTTACCTTTAGGAAAGGGCTCCCTATGCATCTTACCACTCATGCATCTTATGCATACAATTTTAGAAGGAACAATACTAGGCAATCCTTCTACGATATTAGATTTTTGCATTAAGGCAATATTGTCAGCATTGATATGACCAAGTCTTTCATGCCAAACATTAAAAATCAATGGTAGATAATAAAGAATAATTAGAAGAAGCAAACTCATAGAACTTGAACAAATTATCATTGTCTAATCTAGCATTAGCAATGACTTTATCATTTTGATTTGGATCAATCACATAGCACATATATTTATAAAATTATATCTTGTAATCTTGACAAAGTTTAGCTACAGAAAGCAAATTTGTTGTCAACTCAGGAACATATAAAACATCATGTACCTTACCATTAGGAATATTCACATCTCCAATTGCTTATACTTTACAACTATGATTATTTGCAAGTTGAAGAGGAACAATAGTGTTATCAGGTGTCATTGATTCAAATACCTATTTATGAGAAGTAACATGTTGAGAGGCACTTGAATCAATAATTCACTCAAGAGGTTTAGAAGCATTTAAAGCACAAGTAAAAGCAAACCTTGATTGATTGACATTATTATTATGAGGCTTATGATTTTGTTGATAATTTTTTGTCGTAGATTGTTTATTGAACTATTAGAATTTTGCTTCTTGAAACAAGTGTTAGGCCAATGACCATCATTGTCACAATAGTTACAACGAGGCCTCTTAGAAGAATTATTATTTCTATTATCATAAGTATTATTGTTGTTATTTCTATAACTATAGTTATTGTTATGAAATTTGGAATTAAAATTTGGTTTATTATGAGGTTTAAAATTTGGTTTTTTGATTTTTAGACATAAAGACATGCTCACTATTCATAAGAGTACCAAATTGAATCAATTTAGCTTCTTCTTGCCTTAACAAATTGTGAAAAATATCATAAGATAATTAAGTAGCTAAAGTAGGAATAACTAAGTGAGCATGAATATTTGTAATAAATTGTTGAAATTATCTAGGCAAACATTTTCTAAGAACAATATGAATCAATCTAAGATCTTCAAGTTTAACTCCTAAATCAGTTAATTGACCATTAAGAGCATCAAATTTGAGAAGAAATTCATCCATGGTTTTAAAATCCGTATACCTGAGATCTTCGAGTTGATCTTGAAGTTGAATCTTTCTAGATTCATTCGAACTATCATAAGTTTTCTGTAGAATTTCCCATGTGTTGACACAGAAGGAACCAAGATCCTCTACCTTGGTGTAGAAAGAACAAGCTCCTCTACCTCTAAACCCCACTCACACAATTTACCCACAAATAGAAATTCATTTCTAATAAAATAAGATTGCAACAAGAAAAAGAAAATTCTTCTTTATTCATTCATTCTCAAATACATTAAAACTGTAAAAAATAGTAAATAGGGCCTTCCAATTGGCCTCTCATCTCTCTCATCTACATAATGTCTTCTCCTCTCCACAGACTTCCCTTGGGCATACACAGTCCCAAGTCACTAGCCCTTCTTTCAAACTGAGATTTCTTTCCCTCTCTTTGTTCCTTACCGACGATCGATTCTGTCCCTAGCTGAGCCCTTTTTCTCTCTTCCCATCGACTCCTCAATCCCTCTCCAAATCTATATTCTATCTTTGCTTATGCCTTGGAGTGGCTTCTCACATTCATCACCGATCTCTACCCACTCTGTCACAATACATTTCTATTACAACATTACAATGTGCATTCATATTCGACTCCCATTGCTAGGAAGAACCACCACTTCAACTTCCATCTCGAACTGAGCAGTTACAAATGAGATTAACCATCACCTTGACAAAGTTATATCGAAATATCAGAGACCTGAAGCCTTTTCTCTCTGATTTCTCACTATCACTTCGATACACCTCCAGCATGCATCTTCAAGACCCACAACCAACTTTGTGTACCGTCTGATCAACATTCTATTTGAACACCACTACTCTCTACTTCCTCATGAGTTAAAGATGAGGTCCCACCATAGACACCATGAGCTAGTGGAAACTAACAGATCTTCTTGATCGCAACTGTCCATCACCATCATTTGGTCTCACCTCTTCGCTATATCAAGGAGACCATTATCAATGTCCCGACGATGTATACAACTCCCACCGATGAAGTGACCTGACCTTCCCACCATCATAGCATTGAGGAGAATAACTTCAAAGTCCCAGTGAAGTTACAAAGTCCCACTGACAAGAGTTCCTAGCCTTCCATTGGCATGTCAAGGGGACATGACTCAATGTCCTGACGATATCACAATGTCACCTTGATATAGTCTCATTGGAGTATCGAGGGGATGCTAAGAAGACTCCCACCAACATAAGGTTGTCCCATCAATGCCGCTTCTCCTTACCACCAATGTAACACCAAACACACTTAACAATTGGATATCGAAGAGAGTGACAACTTCATCCCATCAAAACAAAACTGTCAGGCTGATGAAAGAATTAAACATGACCTGCAGGGAGAAGCTGAACCTTACGAGTCTTCACCACTTCTAGCATATGCATAAACAATATTGTACTATTTTCTCATTGAATGTGTTTGTCATAACTACTATCAAGAGAAGTCGACCAAAACTGAAACCAAACCAAAATGAAAATGAAATGTGTTTGGGCAATGCAGGATTGTCTGTTCGCTTGAGATGCTCCTACATCGGCCACCCTGGGTAAAAAGTTTGTGAGCATGGGCTCACAAAATTTGGAGTTGAGTAGTAAACTACCCTTTCAGACTGTAAACAATCTACAATGAACTCCATCACTGAATCATGTGAGATGTAATCAATATTTCTTCCTTCTTCATTTCCAGTATATTGTTGGAATAAGTATAACTTCCTCCCAACACTCTTCTTCATCATCTTTCTTTCTTTTCGTGGATATACATCCACCATGCACAGGCCTCCTCCTCCTAATATACTATCTACAAATATTCCTCTCCTTTGTGGGATCAATCCCACCTCTATTCATCCACTTCCACCAAACAATCACCTCATTCTTCTCACCTTTCATGGGTTTTGACCCACTACGCACTGACCACCTCCACCAAACATCACCAGTAGCATCCTCCATGGTCTCCACTTGCAAATATACATTTGCATACAAATCTAAAATTACATTCTTTCTTTTACATACCTGCAGCTCATCACATGCATTCAAAATAACTTCCTTTTCATAAAAATTTGAAAAACTAAAACATACCTCTGCATACTCTACTGCTACAACAACCCTTTGCATCATATTTACTATTGTCCCTTCACTTTCCTTCAAGTGTTCATGCTTGAACAACTTTCCAACCTGCTCTATCTCATTTGTCTTCCCTATGACATTTTTTTCTTTATGTTCCTCATCGAACACTAGACCCTTATTATTCATCACATATTCTACATTATCTGCAACATGTTCAACTTCAACTATTGTAACGAATTTCTCTTCACGATCTACTCTAATCTCCTTATCCTTCATCTGTATGCCTTCAAAGAGACATATTTTAGCTACTTCTTCATCTTTTCTTTCTCTATCCTCTGACATGAGGATCTTTCTTTGACATTCTTCTATAATCTCTTCAACCTCCTCTTGATCTTTTTGCACAAGGATTTCCTTATCTTCCATGCCTCCAATGTGACATGATGCTGCTACTTTATCTTCTCCTCTTTATTCATCCTCTTGTATGAGTATATCTCCTTCACACTTTACTGCTTCTTCAAACAGAATATCTATCTTATGTATCTCCTCTTCTAGTAGGAGATTATCTTCTTTAGCTTCCTCATCAAATCGAGGACTCTCCAGGTCCACTTTTTGAATTTCATCTTCTAACATCTTCATGTCCTCCAAAGGACTCACTAGTGCTACTGCTATAAACTTTTTAATCTCATTCTTCATGCCTTCAAACATACATGTTTTTACTACAAACTCATTATTGTTCTCTTCCTTGTCTTCTAAAAGACATGCTTCTTCTGCTGCAACTTCGGCTTCTTGTTCTGAAATCTCAAATATGTCCTCTCCTCTAGGAGTTTCCTCTGCTACATTCTATTGTTCCACACATTCTATGTTCTCCAAAGGACTAGATATTGCTGCAATTTCATGTTCTACCTTTTTAAAAGGGCATGTTACAGCCACATCTCCTTTCCACTCTTTCTTTTCATCTTTTGCCCCTTCTTTCAAAGGGATGCAACTCTTCTTTTCTTCTTGTACAACCTTATTTGCAAGGATTCTCTCTTCATCCATGTTGCAGTCTTTTTACTTTCCACCTCAAGTTTCCAACATTCATAACATAACATGTAAACAAATTTTCATCAAAAATATAAACATCTTTCTTACCCATCTCCATCTCTCGTTTGATCTCCCCTTTTATTCCATCTTCAAGGCATACTGCTGCAATATATTGTTCACCTGCAAACACAACTTAATCTGCAAATAAAGTATCACAACAATCTACTTCTTCAACCAACTTCTTTATTTTCCTTATCTCTTTTCCCAATAAGAGATCTTCATCTTCATCCGCTTCTTTGTCAAACTTAGGACTCTCACAGTCCTTCATCTGAACTTTTTCATCTTTATTTCCTACACACAAAACAAACATATTATCATGAAAATAAAAATGGGATTTAGCTTCACCTATTTTCTAACTTTCTAGATTCTTCTCTCTATCATTTGTATCCTTCTTTTTCAACCCAATTTCAAGGGCATCCAATCTTGCTTCTATTTTCTTCAATTCTTCATAAAGCCTTCTATTTCTCTTCTCTTCCCAATATTGTTCCCAAAATAAAATTTTCACAGGCCTCCTCATGAGCCATCTTGTCCTCTTCTTAAAAGATATTCTTAGAGACTCACAAGTCCCTTTACAGTTACAAGTTCTCCTTGCAACAACCTCTCTCATCTCAGGGTAACAACCCTCTGCAGTTACAGGTTCTCCCTGCAACAATTTCTTCATTGTTATCTTCTACCAACATGATTCTGGAATATGCATCACCACGTTTTCTTCTACCCACTTCCTCTTAGTGGAAGAGATTTTGCACCTTCTACCTAGCTTTATCACTGCTGGAGAACATCTACCAAGATTCTTACAGAATCAATGTCTGCTCCTCACACTTTCACTTCTTGCTTTCTACAACACTCACCCACGGTCTTGATGCCTATCCTACACTCTCAGGAGCGTCAAGCTCTGATACCACTTGACACAGAAGGAACCAAGCTCCTTTGCCTTGGTAACAAGCTCCTCTACCTCTAAACCCCACTAACACAATTTACCCACAAACATAAATTCACTGCTAATAAAATAAAATTGCAAAAAGCAAAAGAAAATTCTTCTTTATACATTCATTCTCAAATACATTAAAATTGTAAAAAATAGTAAATAGGGCCTTCTAGTTGGCCTCTCATCTCTCTCATCTACATAATGTCTTCTCCTCTCCACAGACTTCCCTTGGGCATACACAGTCCCAAGTCGCCAGCCCTTCTTTCAGACTGATATTTCTTTTCCTCTCTTTGTTCCTTACCGGCGATCGACTCTCTCCCTACCTGAGCCCTTTTTCTCTCTTCCCATCGACTCCTCAATCCCTCTCTAAATCTATATTCTATCTTTGCTTATGCCTTGGAGTGGCTTCTCACATTCATCATCGATCTCTACCCACTCTTTCACAATGCATTTCTGTTGCAACATTACAATGTGCATTCATATTCGACTCCCATTGCCAAGAAGAACCACCGCTTCAACTTCCATCTCGAACCGAGTAGTTAAAAATGAGCTTAACCATCACCTTGACAAAGTCATATCAGAATATCAGAGAGACTCAAAGTCTTGTCTCTTTGATTTCTCATTGCCACTTCGATACACCTCTGGTTTGCATCTTCAGGACCCACTACCAACTTCATGCACTGTGTGATCAACATTTTGTTCAAACACCACCGTTCTCTACTTCCCCGCAAGGTAAAGACAGGGTCCCACCATAGACACCATGGGCTAGCAGACACCGACAGATCTTCTTGATCACAACCGTCCATCACCGTCATTTGGTCTCACCTCATCGGTATATCGATGAGCCCATTATCAATGTCCTGATGATATATAAAACTCCCACCGATGAAGTGACTTGACCTTCCTACCATTGTAGCGTCAAGGAGACTGACTTCAAAGTCTCGACAAAGTTACAAAGTCCCATCGACAAGAGTTCCAACCTTCCATCGGCATGTCGAGGGGACAAGACTCAATGTTCGAGAGATATCACAATGTCACCCTGATATAGTCTCATCAGAGTATCAAGGGGATGCTAAGAAGACTCCCACTGACATAAGGCTATCCCATCAATGCTACTTCTCCTTACTGCCAATGTAACACCAAACACACTTAGCGATTGGATATCGAAGAGAGTGACAATAATGTCCCATTGAAACAAAACTGTCAGGCCGATGAAAGAGTTAAACATGACCTACAAGGAGAAGTTGAACCTTACAAGTCTTCACCACTGCCAGCATATGCATAAAACAATATTGTAATATTTTCTCATTGATTGTCTTTGCCATATCTACTGTCAAGAGAAGTCGACCAAAACTTAAACCAAACCAAAACAAAAAATGAAATGTTTTTGGGCGATGCAGGATTGCTCATTCACCCGAGATGCTCCTGCATCATGTGTTATAATCTTTCGTTCATGCCCCAATGTGAACATAGAGTTCAGGTGACATCAAAATGCCTATTAGGCCAAGGGATTCTTGATTCAACTTATTCCATTTGTCTTTCTCATCCTAGCTTGCCGTAGCACCAGACTCTGATTTCAGATTAGTGGCTACATCAAAGAGATGTTTAAATTGAAAAATGAAACTAATATGCATTTTCCATGAATGATAGAAGAATTCAATTTGATTTTAGGAATCAAATTAGACATTTTTGCAAAAAAATTAAAGAAAAAAACCACCTATTTAGATACACAAAATGCAATTTTTTTTAAAGATGCCTAATTACAGAAACAAAATGCAATTTTTTTTTTTAAAATGCCTAATTAGACAAATAAAAGGTAAAATTAAAAAAAAAGAACTTAAAAAAATTGCATATGAAAGTTAAAAAAAAGAGTAAAATTTTTTTTATAATAAAGTAAAAGTTTAAGAAAAAACTTTATATAGAAAAAAATATTTAATATCTAAATTTAAAAATATGTATTAATAAATCTTAAAAATAATTAAAGGATTATTAGAAAACTTAAAAAAGAGTTATATGTCAAAAATTCCATAATTGTTATTATATGTCAAAAATTCCATAATTGTTGGAGTGCTCCCTCATTCTGTACAAGGGTTTTCATGGCCCTCTCTGTGCTCCACGGTGGGGGCCTGCTCCTCCTTGAAAATTCTCTTTAGCTTCTTTGTTTATCCATTATCTCTATTTCCTTTGATTTCATTAGAGTTATTAGTTCTCTCAAGTCTGTGCATTCCGAGTCTGGTTTGTTTTTTTTTCTTTTTTTTTTCTGCAGTCTTGGTCGTATGTAACCCTAATATTTATTATCCCACTCGTGTGCCACTGTCACTTGGGTCTCTAGGGTTTCCTTTGGGGGGGGTGGTGTGTTTGGGTGGGGATGCATGTACGGTATTGTAGGGAATTTAATTTTTCCTTACTCAAGCATGGGAGATAAATCCAATGGTGAAAGGCCCTTTCTTAATTAAGTAAATAAATCATATTGTGAAGTGCTGAGAGAACAAGCTCCAAAGGTGCCATCCAACAATGCGGTCTTTGCAGTGGGTTCCAATCTCTGATCAAACGATGGAGGCACCGAGGGTGAAGAGAAAAGAAATGAAGGAATGGCTGAGGGAAAAGGTAAGATGCTTGCCCCCCCAAGAATGGTCTCTTTGTCTCCTAATGAAGAGATGCTTAAGTCAGTTAAGAACAAAGAAGCAAGGTTAAAGAATGTAGCAGTATTTTTCACTTGTGTTAACTTAGAGAAAATGCCCTCAAGGAAATTTTTTGACAATTGGATGCTTGTTGTTTAGAGTAGAAAGTTAGGAATCCATTTTACATTCTGTAGAATGATCCAGTTCGGTCTCTTTGTAATAATGTTTAAAAACCAAAACATGCGGAAAAGAGTTATAGAAAAAGGCTTCTGGAATATTGGGCCCACCCTATTTAAGGCTTTCCCTTGGACCCCAGACACCTCCCATGAGGAAGTTCACTTTTGTTTGATCCCGAGGTGGATTTTGTTGAGAGGCCTACCAATACAGCTTTTGAATTTTATACCCCAATTGCTCAAATCCTTTTGTAGAGTCCTCAAACTAGATGAAACTAGGGTTTCATTGCCTCACCTAGATGCTAGGTTACTGGTGGCTTTCAACATAGAAATACAAATTCCTGAAATAATTGAAATCAATTGGGATAATAAACAAGTTCAATGTGAGCTAATTGGGTTGGGGGGGCTGAACTCCTATTTCTTATGCAAAAGAGATGGCCATCAAAAGAGGGGCTGCCCTCTTATTTAGAATAGATCTAACAAAGGAAACCTGGGGTTTGAAGCTAGGGCAAAAAAGGTTGATAACAACACCACTGAGGATAACATCTCAACCATCTCACCTAAGGCAAAGGATACTCCTCCAGATATAGGAAACAAAGAGATTAATTGTGATTTGGAAGGCATACCTAATGATGTCTTAATTCCAAATATGGATGGAAACATTGGGTTAGCCCCTATCCCTTTGGATTTTGATTTAAAGTCAGATTCGATGCATAGTCAACAATAAGAAATGGATGACATCGAGAGCACCCAAGGTGGGTCTCTTAGTCTTCTCTCATTAGATGGAGAAGAAAGTGGTTCTCTCATGGGTGAAGACCCAACATTAGCATCACAAATAGAGGATACTCAGATCCTAATTGGTAAAGGGCCCTGTGACTCTGAAAAGGAAGAAGCTAAAACACTAGAGTTAAATAAAAGAAAGAAGACACTTAAAAGTGGAGTAGTCTCAGATAATGTATTTATAACTGTAAAGAAAAAGAAAAATACCCAGCAATTAGCCCTCAAAAAAATAAGGGAAGATGCAGACTTAAGATATAAGTTGGAAAAATTGAAAGACCAAGTTGTTAAAGGCAAAAATGCAGACCCTTATGGGTTGAATTTTGAATCCCATACCTAAGGAATCTTAAAAATTGATGATCCCCCAAGTGGTAGATTGGAGAGGTCAAAAGAAGTAGACAAATCAGAGGATGAAAGAAAAAAAGGGAAAGACATGAGTAGAACTAACAGTTCGGTAAAAATTGGAAAAAAGGGGAAAGATGAGGGAATCTCCAAATATTTTGATAATGCAAACACATAAGTGCCCCCTCCTTCCCCACCCAAAATTAGTTTGATGATTTCTCTCAGTTGTTTTAGTTGGAATGTAAGAGGGTTAGAATCATCAGACAAGAAATATGTAGTTAGAGATTTTTGCAACAAGAATAAAAATATGGATATTATGTGTCTACAAGAAGTAAAGGCAGACGGTTTTCCACTAGAAAATACAATTAGATTTATTTGGAAAGATGCACTACCCTTCCTCTCCAATCATGCTAAGGGAAGGGGGGGTGTAGCCCTCATGATAAATAGAAAATGGGAGAGTCAAATATTAGAATGGGGCTGTTCTCCTTGCAACATGTGTGTTTGGATCAAACTAAACTTTGATGGGGTGGAGTGTGGGATTTGCACCCTCTATGCTCCTAATGACTATGTGAGCAGAGCTGAATTATGGAATTGGTTAGTCTCCAACCTTCCTAAGATTCTCTAGACCTTAGTAGGTGATTTTAATATGATAGAAAGTGCAGATGATAATGCAGGAGGTCTACCTTTAGTATGGAAAGGGAATGAAAGATTCTTTTGGCAAAGGCTTAAAAAGACCTTAAACCTTTTTGACCCACTCGAGGGAAGTAAAAAATAGAGTAGAGGGTAATGGTCCACCTGGTCCAACACTCAGAAAGACAATAGAAGAATCTTTTACAGATTGGACATATTTTATGTCGATAAGGATGTAGTTTTTATTAAGGCTCATGAGAAAGAAAACAAGGTTCAAGTGATTCCTAACCCAATGTCAGATCATCACCCCATTAAGACAATCCTATCTATTAAAAACCATGCAAGTACTATTAAGGTTAAGAAAGGCTCCTACTTCAAATTAAAATGTGACCTACTCAAGGATGAAGACACTATGGGAGGGATAAGAGTTTTAAGGGAAATATGTAGAACTATGTTTATAAACAAGGGTCCCTCTAATTATTGGAGCAAGTTGATTCATTCCTACAAATTAGTCTTTCAAATTGTGGGCAAAAAATATGCACTAGATTGGAAAAAAGAAGAGCTCATACTTCAAAAATAATTCTTACAACATGAGGAAGAAATGCAAAAAAATCCTAACATTGAAGCAATAGAAAAAAAAATTGGGGAGGTTAAGCATAGGCTAAGAAGCCTCCAAGTAAAAAAAAGCCCAAGGTGCTAAAGTTAGAGCTAAAATGAAGTGGTTAGAGGAGGGTGACAAAGGTTCAAAATATTTTTTCAATCTTTTGAAATACAAATATATTAAGGAGAATATCCAATCACTCAATAAACAAGATTATGCCCTAGTGTAACTAGTAGGTGATGCCCCCTTGAGAGGTAAGCCAGGGTAACCAGGAAGGGCTGGGTTGGCTCGCAATAGAAGGAAAAGCTAGAAAATGAGGTGAACATGAAGAAAAAAGGGGTTGGGTGGGAAAAATGAGATGATGCAGAAGAAAATAGGCTTTGGCATAGAAGAATTAGGGTTTGGATAGGGGCTATAAATAGGTCCTTCAAGGGAAAATAGGCTCATTTGTGCTTAGTTGTGTTCATTTGCATATAGAGATCTAGATCTTGAAAGGAAGCTAGGTGTGCGGAAACACTTCCTACACTAATCTATTAAGGAGAGAGCTATACAAATTCAAATTTATCCTAACTATTACAACGATGTTAAAGAATTAACATGAGATATAGCAGCAAAACACAAGAGCTAGAAAGAAGACAGAAGAAGAGAGACAGAGATTTACGGTGGGGAAAACCCTTATCGGGTGAAAAATCCCACACTCAGAAACCTGCACAATGTATTAACAAATCTGAAAGAATGTTTACAATACACTTGCAATGCAAGCTTCAATGGTTTTCGACACTCATGTTTGGAGTCAATCCAGAAGCATAACAATACCTGTAAACTTGTGATACAAACTCCATCTCCAAGCACCTATCTAAATAGAACATACAAGGCAATTTTGGACCTTTCTTGGAATGGGCGTCCAATATGGCATCTTGGACCAAAACCCATGCCTAGGGACACTTGGTCAACATTGTAGAATGTGTCTGACACTTGTCCATAGCTCCCATCCTAAAGAGGTCACCTATTTCCAAAATGGCTTATGATAGATGCTCTTACGACACTTACAACCATCATAGAATCTGTCATAGCGGTTACAACTTACAGCTATAAGAGAATCTGTCATACACATGCTATAAATAGCATATTCTCTTACAACACATCATATTCCACCTTGGGGTACCCAAATATTCCTCATTCAAAGATGCTTCAGGACACATGTCATTCCCTATCTTACAACCTTCTATTCTCAACTCTTACATGTCATAGATTCGTCATAGGAATCTGTCATAACTGTTTCGGTCAAACATTCCTTACACAACATAGAAGATGCTGACACATGGCAGAATATTCCTACCACTAAGTGGGATGCCTATCTCCTCATGTGAGGACAAAGTAACAAGTTGTCATAATCCATGTAGGATTGACACATCATCGTGCCACATCCCACAATATGACAAAGTGGAATTTCCAATTATTTACAACATAGGCAATTGAATAATAAATACAAACATTACAAATGCAGAGAATTACCAAGGTTGAGACAACTTAATTCCCAACATTCTCCCACTTGTCGAACACCTTGTAAGAGCCAATAGAAAAATAGGATTTAACTGCTATAGGCCAAGAGGCCCATAGACTCCGAACACCATCTGAACTTCTCTGTGCCCATTGGCTTCGTCAATGAATCTGCAACATTCTTCAAAGTATCTACCTTCTCCAAATTTACCTTTCCATCCTCAACCATGTACCTCACGAAGTGAAACTGTACATCAATGTGCTTGGTTCTAGCATGGAAAGTTGGATTCTTTGCAAGGCAAAACAACACTCTGATTGTCACAATTGATCATGATCTGACCTGCATCAACACCAATATCGAAACACAATCTCTTAAGCCAAATGGCTTCCTTACAAGCATGAGTTAATGCCATATACTCAGCTTCTATTGTGGACAAAGCAACAACAGGTTGTCGCTTACTCATCCAACTAATAGCACCACCAAATAGTGTAAAAACATAAGCACTGGTGGATCTCCTGCTGTTGATGTCACTTGCCCAATCTGAATCCACAAATCCACGAATATCAACAGAATACGGAGGTCCTAAAACATTACCATGATAGCAAATGGAATACTCAGAAGTACCCCTCAAATATCTGAACACTCGCTTAACTGCATCCTAATGAACCCATCCAAGATTAGCCATAAATTGACTAAGGACTCCCACTGCTTGGGCAATGTCTGGTCTTGTGCAGACCATAACATACATCAAACTGCCAACAACACTAGCATAAGGTACTCTTCTCATGTCCTCCACCTCACTAGGAGATTTTGGACAATCCTTAACAGACAACTTTATTCCCAAGGAAACGGGAACACACAATGGTCTACAATCTCCCATGCTGAATCTGTCCAACACGGTCTTAACATACTTACTCTGACTTAACCAAAGTTTTCTATTGGTTCTGTCTCTTCTGATTTCCATTCCTAGAATGTACCTAGCTGCCCCTAAATCTTTCATTTCAAACTGAGCTGACAACTGAGATTTAAAATCAGAAATCATATTCTTACCCTTCCCAATGAGTAACATATCATCAACATATAGTGCAACAATGAGAATACGATCACCATCAAACTTATAATAAACACAGTGATCTGATTTTGATCTCACAAATCTAATTGACAACACAAAGGCATCAAACTTCAAGTACCATCTCCTAGGGGATTGCTTCAAACCATACAAAGACTTCTTAAGCTTGCAAACCAAATTTTCTTTACCTTTTACCATGTAATGCTCTGGCTGTGACATGTAGATTTCCTCCTCCAAGTCACCATGGAGGAAAGTTGTCTTCACATCCATCTGTTCTACCTCCAAGTCATAAGCTGCTGTGAGAGACAACAGGAATCGAATGGATGTCATCTTTGCAACAGGAGAGAAGATCTCACCATAATCTATACCCTCCACTTGTGAATACCCCTTCACAACCAATCTGGCCTTATACTTATCAATACTGCCATCTGCACCAATCTTCTTCTTGAACACCCATTTGCATCTAACAGGTTTCTGTCTAGGAGGCAAAGGCACCAAGTCCCAAGTTTGATTCTTTTCCAAAGAAGCCATTTCTTCCTCCATGGCCTCTTTCCAGGAACCTGTATCCTTCATATCCAAAGCCTCTGATATAGTTCTACTTTCATCACTATTAGTGAGCAAAGCATAAGCACAACTAGAATCAAGCAATGTAAAACCAAACCTTTCAGGTTGCTTCCTTATCCGTGTAGACCTCCTCAAGAGCTGAGATTGAGGTTCATCTTCTTCATCTAAGCTTTCAGAGCTGCTAGAGCTCTTCTCATCATTAGGTCCAACATTGTCTTTCTGTTTAGTCTTCTCAGGGGTGAGAGGAAACTGAACAACATCCTCTTTCTTTTCTTTTTCTTCTAGCTGCAAAATAGTGGAAGAAGGTGTAAGCTCTCTGAAGATGACACTTCTGCTATACAACACTTTTTCAGCCATGGGGTCCCAAAGCTTGTATCCTTTCACACCAACACCATAGCCGATGAAGATACACCTAACAGCTTTGTTCTCCAACTTTGACCACTTCTCCCTAGGCACATGTGCATATGCCTCACAACCAAAAACATGAAGATGCCTTACTAAAGGCTTTCTACCAGACCACACCTCCATGGGTGTCTTTCCAACAAGAGCTGATGTAGATCTGTTTACCAGATAGCAAGTAGTGGCAACAACTTCAGCCCAAAACTTTTGTTCTAGACCAACTCCACTAAGCATACTCCTAGCCTTCTCCATTAGTGTCCTGTTCATCCTCTCCGTAACTCCATTTTGCTGTGGTGTGTATGGAGTTGTCTTATGTCTTTCAATCCCAAGTTCCTTGCAATACTTATCAAATTCTTTAGAACAAAACTCACCACCGTTGTCAGTTCTCAAACATTTAATCTTTTTACCAATCTGATTTTCAGCAAAGGCTTTAAACTCCTTAAACTTACTATAGACTTTAGATTTGCTTCTGAGAAAATAAATCCATGTCCTTCTACTGTAATCATTTATAAAAGATAAAAAGTATATAGATTTTGATAACAAAGGAACATTAACAGGACCAAACACATTAGAATGAATAAGGTCCAACACACCAGAAGACTTATGAGAACTCGAGTAAAACTGAACACGGTTTTGTTTTCCATAAATACAATGTTCGTAAAAGTTGAACTCAAGATTGCAATCATCTAACCCCTCAATGAGGTTCTTATTTTTTAGGGTACATAGACCCTTCTCACCAATGTGGCCAAGTCTCTTATGCCATAACATTGTCTTATCTACAGGAAGTTTAACTTCCAATGCACGATTACAACCATAAAGACTAGAAACAACAGATTTCTTTACTACTCGTTTAGATGGTGGGGATGAAGTGACTGCTGCCCTCTTCCTTGAGTCAGAAGAACTATTGCATTATGAAATGCATGCTTCTAGGTTAAACAGAGTACCTCTCTGAGTACCCTTAGCAAGCACCATAGATCCTCTAGTCATCTTGCATCCTTCTTTTGAAAAAACAACCTGCACACCTGCATCATTCAAACTACTTATAGAAAGTAGGTTACGTGCTAAGCCTGGGATGTGCATAACCCCAGAGATCCCCTTCACTTGACCATCAGGGAATCAGATAGAGATTCTTCCATGACCAATGATCTTCAGATGAGAGTCATCACCCAGATACACCTTTCCACCATCAAACTCCTCATACTTAGTGAACCAGTATCGATGCGAGGTCATGTGGAATGATGCACCAGAGTTGATTAGCCACACATCATTAGATGCATGGGTTGCCAGGGCTGCGATGAAGGCATCACCGTCATCTTGTGATTTGTTAGAATCTGAATCAGGAGTTTTCTTCTTTTTCTTCTTCTCCTCTTTGCATTCCTTTCAGAAATGCCCAGTCTTTCCACAATTCCAACAAAGAGCCTTGGACTTTCCAGGAGATTTGGATCTGCCCTTCTTAGCTTTCTTGTCCTTCTTCTTCCCTTTCTCCTTGGGTCTTCCACGAACTACAAGGGCTTCTTTGGCTGCCTCAGAAGACTTTCTCTACATCTCTTCAGATAATAGTGAAGAAACCACCTCTTCCATTTTGAATGTGGATGTGGTGCTTCTGATTGCCATGACAAGATGATCCCATGAGTCCGGCAGAGAACAAAGCAGGGTCATACACTGATCCTCCTCCTCCATCTTTACACTGATAGATGTCAATTGTGCAACTAGCATGTTAAAGGCATTCATATGCTCAGCCACAGATCCTCCATCCTCCATTCGAAGAGAATACAACTTCTTTCTTAGGAAAAGTTTATTGACAAGGGATTTGGCTTGATACACATCCCCCAACTTCTTCCAAAGGAGTTTTGCAGTAGCCTCCTCATGGACATTTAACAACATAGAATCAGAAAGACTAAGTCTTATGAGACCCTTAGCCTTCCGATCCTTGAGATCCCACTCATCTTGAGTCATTGTAGCTGGTTTAGTTCCATTCACACTTTCCCAAAGGTCTCGGTCAACTAACATGTCTTCCATCTTGAGCTTCCACAGCTCGAAATTACTAGCGTTGAACTTCTCTACTTCAAACCTTCCTGATGTGCTTGCCATCTCCTTGCTGCAATAAGATACAGAATGCTTTGCACAGACTCCCACTCAACCTAAGATTAGCTCAAAAAACCCCTACCCAATAAGAAAGGAAGCTAGGTGTGCAGAAATGCTTCCTACACTAATCTATTGAGGAGAGAGATATACAAATTCAAATTTATCCTAACTATTACAATGATGTTAAAGTATTAACATGAGATATAGCAGAAAAACACAAGAGCTAGAAAGAAGACAGAAGAAGAGAGACAGAGATTTACGGTGGGGAAAACCCTTATCGGGTGAAAAACCCCACACTCAGAAACCTGCACAATGTATTAACAAATATGAACGAATGTTTACAATACACTTGCAATGCAAGCTTCAATGGTCTTTGACACTCATGTCTATATTCAATCCGGTAGCATAACATTACCTATAAACCTGTGATACAAACTCCATCTCCAAGCATCTATTTAAATAGAACATATAAGGCAATTTTGGACCTTTCTTGGAATGGGCATCCAATATGGCATCTTGGACCAAAACCCACACCTAGGGACACTTGGTCAACATTGTAGAATGTGTCTGACACTTGTCCACAGCTCCCAGCCCAAAGAGGTCACCTATTTCAAAAATGGGCTATGACAGATGCTCTTACGACACTTACGACCGTCATAGAATCTATCATAGCGGTTACAACTTACAGCTATAAGAGAATCTATCATACACATGCTATAAATAGCATATTCTCTCACAACACATCATATTCCACCTTGGGACACCCAAATATGCCTCATTCAAAGATGCTTCATGACACATGTTGTTACCTGTCTTACAACCTTCTATTCTCGACTCTTACATGTCATAGATTCATCATAGGAATCCATTATAACCGTTTCAGTCAAACATTCCTTACACAACATAGAAGATGCTGACACATGGAAGAATATTCCTGCCACTAAGTGGGACGCCTATCTCCTCATGTGAGGAAAAAATAACAAGTTTTCATAATTCATGTAGGATTGACACATCACCGTGCCACATCTCACAATATGACAAAGTGGAATTTCCAATTATTTACAACATAGGCAATTGAATAATAAATACAAACATTACAAATGTAGAGAATTACCAAGGTTGAGACACCTTAATGCCCAATAGAGCTCCTTAGAGTTGGTGTGCGACGAGTTGGAGAGCTATCAGGATGGTGATTCCACGCAGAGATCATCGTGCCGAGAGAGTGAGGACACATGGACGACCAGAGGGAGCAGGCGTACCTGTATGTATCAAAACTTTTGCTAAAAGCATGATTTTGAGAGGTGAGAAGCGTCATAAATGCACACATGTCACCATGAGCAACTAGGTCTTAGGATAGGCAGTACAGGTCACTTAGGAAGGAAAACAAGTCGCTTAAGGTAGTTAAGGTCACTTCTAGTCAGCTAGACAAATAGAGACAGAATGTGCATATAGATAAAATCAAGTCACTTATGGGCTAAAAGTAGGCACATAGATAAATTTAGCTTGCTTATAGAGAAAATAGGCTCGCATATAGGATAGAAATCACTTATAGGCAAAAGGTATACGTAGATAGAAATATAGCTCGCACTTAGTCAATAAGCAGTCACATAGGTAAAATTAGGTCGCATGTAGTAAAATAGGTTGCATGTAATCGGCAGATAGGTGCATATGGAAAAATGAGTCACTTATAGTAGATAAAAGCTGGTATAGCAGTAAACGATCCAGTTTTATAGTAGTTATATGTAGCATAAGGGACTGGAATGATGAATGAAATGATGTAGGATATCCTACCACCTTTGTTATCATGAGAGCCACATCTAAGGGATTTGTGATTGGTGAGATTCCTGGATGCAGAGGAGCGGCTAGTGTTAGAGATCCTTAGATTAGAGCATGTGTCTAGATTGGAGCTGGTGTAGGCACATCAAGGATTTATGACGGTGATGGTGGAGCGATGGATGAGTGAGCATAGTTATTTCTTGTTGCCGACAGGAGAGGCTACGATCACACTAGAGGATGTGTTCTAGATTCTGTGTATTCCTATTGATGGGGATCGAGTAGATTATGATCCTGATATGGGTCTAGCTGCATTCAAGAGATTGTTCGGGACACTAGACATTGGAGTAGAGGGCTCAGAGATTCCTATGGCGAGGATGGAGGAATTATGTGATAGACTGCAGTGAGTGGTAGTAGCTATTATTAGATGGCTAGTTGGAGACAGACAGGTGAGAGGGTTTCCAGTAGGATGGGGGACAATGATGGAGGGGATGTTCTCCTATGGGATGAGATATGCATGGGCAGAGTGTGTGCTTACACAACTCTATCATTTCCTGCATGATTGTGCATATATGTTCGGAGCTAGTATGTCTGCAGGAGTTACAGTTTTGCATGTGTGGGCATATGAGCATATTGTAGTGATGAGACCAGAGGGATGGGTGGTTAGAGCAGTAGGAGAGCCTTATGCTAGGATGTATAGAGGAGCTTTGACATACCGGCAACGCAGAGGACTAGTATACCAGCGGAGGATGTTGGATGAGGTAGATAGATTTATATGGAGACCATGGCTGGGATGTGAGAGATGGGATGAAGAGGATACTGAGCTTGTCTATGCTAGGCAGGTGGGATATATTTTTGGATGCGGGATATACATTATAGAGTGCTATTTGCCTGAGAGGGTTTTAAGATAGTTCAGGTTACCACAGGCAGTACCAGTTGGTGATGCCATTTTTGGGAGGACTTGACAGGATAGAGCAGTGGCTACGTTGGGTATAGATGGGGCTATGATGTATTTGGCCACACAGTTGACACAGGTATAGGTAGAGCTACAGAGAGTACAGGGTGAGGCAGAGTATTATAGAGGCTTATACTATGGGGATGTGCTAGCAGAGCAAAGGCAACCTAGCTTCAGGAGCAGATCAAGAGCTTCAGGTTCACGGAAATGTATATAAAAAAAAATTGGATTTGCAAATGGAAATGATCAAACAATGAATGCATAACCTAAACCCAAATCATTCAATACCTCAAAGATGCAAGATGAATTGTTTGATTGATTTGATATGTTGGTTGCTCACAATTTGGTAGCATAACATTTGCATAGGATTGAGATGATAGATGGAAGATGATGATGATAGATGCAAAGGCTCTAAAGATATTTCAACAGCATAAGGATACTCCAACTCAATGCCTCTTTGAAATGGCTTGTGAGGGGGTTGATTTATAGGAAAGGCTTGGTTCAAATGGATGGTTGAGATCAAAAGGCTAAATGATTGATGTGGATGGCTAGGATTGATTAGTTATTCCCACTCTTTAAGGGAATTGTAGTCATGTGACAAGTGTACAAAGGAAGATAGGGCTCATATGTGACCGTGTACACAAATACTAAAATTAGGTCCCATTAGTTGTACATGTGAAGGGTTTTAAATGAAAGTTGTACTACAACACATGAGTCAATTGAGAAATGGACAAGTGTTTGAATGTGGTTAGAGGTGAGGACTTAATTCAAATAAAATATTTGAATTAGTTGGGATATGTGAGGGATATTAATTAAATAAATAAAAAATTATTTAATTAATTGGAAAGTGGGATTATGAATGTGAAATTAATTAAATAAATAAAATATATTTAATTAATTGGCTAAGTGGGATAAGGATGGGATTAAGATGGGATTTTAATTAAATAAATAAAATTTATTTATTTAATTGGCTAGTGGATTAGTAGAATTAGGAGAAAATGCTACATGATGTCTAGATAATGTTTTTAACAAGGTGTTACAAGACATACACAAATTTGGGACAATTTTGAGTGTCTACAGGAGTAACTCTTAATAGTCAAAAAGGGATACTTGATGCCTTCAAAAAAATCTATGAAAATTTGTTTAAGTATGAGGATAGTACAGAAGGATGCATGGAAGCTCAAGAAGTCTATAGCAAAGTATGTAAATTCAAGGTTAAACCTGAAATGGCCCTTGCCTTGGAAAAAAGAATTTCAAAGGAAGAGATAAGGAAAGCTATTAACACAATGAGTAATGGGAAGTCCCCAAGGGCTGATGGATTGCCTATTGAATTTTACAAGAGTAATCTAGACTAGATAGTAGATGATCTATTAGAGCTCTATAATGAAGCATTTGAAAAAGGGACATTAGGAGAGGAAATAAAAAAGGGTATCATTAAACTAATTCCTAAAGGAGATAAGATAGAATTGAAAAACTGGAGACCAATAACTCTATTAAATGTCTCCTACAAAATCATAGCTAAGATTCTAGCCATGAGGGTTAGAGATTTCTTGCCAGAGATTATTAGTCATACACAAACTCATTTTATTAAAGGCAGATACATACTGGAAAATATAATCACAAGCTGGGAAGCTCTTCAGTGGGCCAAGGACTCTAACCAAGATGCTGGAATCCTCCTCCTTGACTTTGAGAAAGCTTATGACCGTGTTGAGTGGTCATTCATCATGAAAATTCTCAAGGCTATTGGCTTCCCTGAGACATTTTGTAACATAGTCTTGATCCTCTTTAAGGATGCTTCTGCCCAAGTAGAAGTGAATGGTGGGCTTTCTTCCCTATTCAAAATGGGTAGATCCATTAGGCAAGGATGTCTGCTTGCCCCATCTCTTTTTGTGATAGCTTCAAAGGCCCTGCACTACCTCTTGAGATCTGACTTGATTGAAGGAAAACTTGAGGGGATCAATCTGCCCAATGGAGAGAAGCTTCTCAATGTCTAATTTGCAAATGATATAGCATTGTTTCCTAAATCTGATCCTCAAGAATTTGACAATCTGGAGAAGAGACTAAATATTTTTTGCTTAGCTTCAGGTGCAAAAATTTCCCCTGCTAAATCTTTATTCTTGACATGGGAGCAATCAGTGCCTAGTTGGTTAAATTTTAACAAGTGGCAATGGGGTGGTCCCTCTAAGCAAGTTTGGTTCTTAGGGATTCCATTTGCTATCAACGCTTCACTGAAGCAAATGTGAGAATGACTTTTCACTAAATTGGAGAAGAAGCTCAAAAGCTGGAACAAAATCATCATCTGTCACTTGCTGGTAGAACACAGATATGTCAAAAAAATTTATCAGCTTACTCAATTTATTATTCTTCTATGTGTCTCTTCACCAAATATCAATTCAAATTGGTTCATAAATTAATTAGGGATTTCCTATGGTCTGATGGCAAGGGAATACTTAAGAAGCACCTGGTAAAATGGGAATCGTGTTGTATTAGTAAAGAAGAGGGAGGCCTGGGTCTGAAGGACCTTAGACTTCAAGGTATTGCCCTTGCATCCAAATGGATTACTAAAGCCTTAGAGGGAGAAGAGCCATGGAAGGTCTTGGTTAGAAAAAACATTGAAAACTCAGTGTCTTTAAAAAAGAAAGATTGGGGTGTTATCAATTTTTATGATGCCTTGTTAGGGGATTTTAAAATCAAACTAGGAGGATATATTATTTTTAGATGCATTTGGCAAGCATGGGAACATGCCAAACCTTTCATCATAAACAAGAGTGTAGTAAATATGGAAACAGGGGAAATTTGGAGCAATAGATCAATTTGGTGGAATGTTCTGGATAAAGGCAAGCCTCTCTTGCTGCAAGGATGTTATGCAAAAAGTGTAAATAAAAAGTTTTGAGGAGTTTCTTTGATCTATTTGAATCGGACAAGCTCAAAGAATGGGAATGAATGAAATCTCACTTTAACCTAAGGGGGGTACATAATAGAACATTCTCTACAGTTGAGAAAGCTCTGACAAGGAATTTGAATCCCAAATGGTCTCTAGTCAGGGAAGGATTCCTTGAGAGGTTGAGATGGAAAGATGATTCGCCTTTCCTGCAAATCTGCCCTAAAAACTATACAGAATGCTAACCAGTACTCAATCCATCTCCCAACATATCATCTCCTCTTAGAAGGGCTCCTTAGGGCTAAGGAAAGTGTTGAAATCTCTCAAGTTAATTTGGTCTAGGTTGCTTGAGCCGAAAATAGCTTCTTTTAGATGTCTTTTATTGTTGAATAAGCTTTGTTTAGGGGTAGAACTTGGGAGTTGAAGTCTATGTAATGTGCCTAAGTCTTTACCTCACATTTTCTTTGAATGTTCCTTTGCCAGGTCTATTTGGGAGAAGTTTATGGGTAACATTTGTGATTGGTCTCCTCTTGTTAATGTCATTAGAAATGAGGTCTTGTTTGGGTTTGTGATTGGTCTTAACTCTAAATCTAACTCTTTCTGGTTTGTTTTGTCCTCTGAAATCCTTTGGTATCTATGGAAGAAAAGAAATGGAGATATTTTTCTTGGTAGGGAGAGGGCTCTTACTGGGACTCTCTCGAGTCTCACTACTTTCAAATTTTTTGAGCAGGTAATGGTAACTTTGGAGCTCTCTTTGGATAGATTCAAGGAGCTATTGGCAGATGGAACTAGGTGTTACAAAGTGGACATCACAGAGACTGACTGTGGAGATAGGTACCCACGGAGACTCGAAGAGATATTTTTGAATTCCTACATAGACTTCCAGGATTATTATTCCAAGCTAAAACAAAAAGAAAAAAGAGAGAATGAGATGTTTAAGCACTGGGAAGTAATCAACCAAAACTTTGGTGTAAATTTAGACCAACTCAGAGCTATCCCCAAAATTAGTGCTATTCCCGACAGAGACTCCTTCTCCAATAGTGACAACATGAAATACATTTGGGACCACGATATGGGCTGGAACATTGATCCTAATTGGGATCTAAAGAAGGCACCTTTAGAAGAATCAAGGCACGGGAGTGAGCTGGATGATAGCCAGGGAATGTTCTATACATCCATGGACATGATATAGGAGGAACAAAATTAGTTCCAAGGAAATGAACAGATGCTTGATGTAGGGAATGAGCAGAATTCAGGCATTGAAAATGAACAGGCTCCCCCCTGTCTAAGATGTTTACATAGAGGATTTAAGTAGTGCATAATGATCAATATGTGTCTAAAAAAGAATTGAAAGTCTGTTTACAACATATAGTTTAGTTTTTGAAGAAGTGTAATGAAATCTGTGATGTTCTCTAAGTTATACTATTGTTTTGATTAGGAAAACTTTGAGTATAAATTAGAGACAGTAAGATTTTTTGGATTGGAGTAAGTTGCAGTCACTTTGGTAGTGGTCCCTTAACCACATTGATGTAATACATTTTGAGATCTGAATACAATTAGTGCAAGATTAACAATAAAAAAAAACTTAAAAAAGGAAACTTAAAAAATTATAATATAAAGGATTTAGGTCATGGCAAAAGGAATAATAGATTTTTCTTTGTAGGGTTACAAGTGCACGGTGAGAAATTTGTATGCAGAGGGTTTGAGGGTGAATGCAAAGATAAGCGGTGTAGGTGAGCTTGGAGGTCAGTGCCTAGGGTTTACAGTTGGCGTGGGAAGGGAGCGGTGGAGCCACAGTGGATTTTTAAGCCGGTAGAGGGACTAGATAAGGCTAGGCCAAGGGCTTGGTAGCTGGCCAAGGGTGGGGGGGTAAGCAAGGGCCCTTGGGCTCCCAAAGAGGCCTGTGAAGCCTTAAGGCCTTGTGAACACCAAGTGGTTGTGACCACTAATGGTTGTAGACCTACTCGATTTGGGGCAGAGGCCTTCAAGGCTGATGAAGCCCCACAGAAAAAATATTTTTAAATTTTTTTTAATTAGAATTTTTAAAATAGATTTTAATTTTTTTGATATCACAAAAAATTTGATGATATTAAAATTTTTAATAAAAAAAAATTTATATATTAAATTTTTTAAATCTTTATAAATAGATTTTTATTTAATAACTTTAAATTTTTTGTTATAAACAAAACTAACCTGCATGTAGGAACATGCCAGAAATTTTTTTTTAACAAAATTTTTGAAACCCTAGAAATAAAATATTTTTAAATTAAAATCTATAGAACTGGAATTATTTTTTATGCACAAACAATTAAATGTTTTAAACATAAATGAAACTATAGATTTTTTTTTACAGAATGAAACAAATTTTAATTTTTAAAGTAGAGAAAGGAATTTAAAAAAATGTAGGATAGATAGAACATGGCTAGGGGCCCTAAAATTTTTTTTTCCTGCACAACAAAAACCATTTTTTTTCTTCTTCTCTTCTCTCAATCTGCAAATTAGTCTCCGAATGCTTCAAAAAGTAGAATGGTTGCTTCAACAATTCAACTCACACTTATATTAGTAAAACCCGCTCTAATACCATAAAAGGAAAATGAGGAGCAATGAAAGAAGTAATCAAGTTTAGAGTATTCATTTGAAGTAATTTATCATTCCAAGATGAACATAAATCTGAAGTATACACCAAAATCAACAATAGAGACAAGAGCTTTTGAAGGGGGAAAAACAAAGAAAAAACCCCCAATAAATATGAAAGATGGCAAGAAGCCTTGAAAATAATACAAGAAGAGTATTCACATGAATGAGAGAAATGAAGTTGAAAGAAAGAGAGAAATCACCTCATAAATAGAGGTGAGAAGAGGAGTTGCATGTAACTGCCACATGCCATCTATCACTTTGGTGTGTGCAAAGTGTCAACCTCTTAAGGAGGTGGCTAAACTCAAATATTCCTCCAAGAGGAATGTGTACGTGAGTCATCCTCACACATGTGTGAGGATATTCACATGAGACAAAATACTTTGTATTATAAATACAAGTATTTAAGAAATTAAAAATAAATAAATAATCTTTACCTTTACCAAGTAAAGACTAATATCCTAACAACAGGTAAATTCTTTTCTAGATAATATCAAGGAGGAAAAAAAGAAGCTGGGACAAAATTTGAAACTTTTTAAGGAGTTCAAAGGAATGAATCTAGAAGAGATGAATAAGGTGGATATTCTTGAAGATGAACAACCAGATTTTGTCAATAAGACAATAAAAATAATAAATTACAAGATTGAATAATTGGTTGAGTATACCCTTTCAATGATAAGGATGATCAAAGAATTATATGAAATCTATTCCAATTTTGAAATTTTTGTAGGAAATGTAGCTGGTGTAGAACTCTTCTTGGATAACAAGAAAAGGTTAGACACTTTGGATGCTATCATAGCTTCTTTCAAGAAGAAAATGGAAGACTTGTCAAAAAGTCTAGTTGGTTTGGATGAGAATTTGTGTTAGATAGATATGTAGATACTAAAGTGCATTTCAAGCTCATTCAGGGAAATATATCAAAATTGAGGAAAATGACTAGCTACATGGTTGAGAGGTTTAATACTTTCAAGTTCAGGTTGGAATGGTTGGATGGACCAAACGAAGATAGAGTGGAGTAGTTGTTGTCCAATTTTGTAGAGTACTAACAGAATAAAGCTTCTAGTAGTGCACCTAGTTGAAGAAAAAAATTCTTTGATTCTTTATTCATTGTAAAAAGAGATCTTCTATCTTATAAAGTGGACCCTACATTCTTTTTGCATGAGTTTCTTCCTTCCTGGCCACTAGGACTTTTGCATGTTGACTTTTGAAAGTCAAAGTTCTAAATTTGCATGCAAGTTTAAAATCTTTAATTATATTTGAAAAGACAAAGATGGAGCACTATGTGTGCTTTCTTCTAGAAGCAATTTTGCTTTCTTTTTTTGTCTATAAAAGGGAAGGGTCTATCCCATTCAAAGGGTCCACTGGTTGATGAATTAGGCTGTCGATCCATACTTAGGAAATTTTATAGCATTTAAGTTAGCATAGTTTTAGTTTTCATAGCATTCTAGATTAGAGGAATAAGTCTTGAGAAGAAAAGCCTATAACTCCAGTGTAGTTTCTTTGTTGGATTTGTATACTTGAATTGAAGAAATCAATATAGAAACTAGTTGTTGTTTTTCTGGATCCATCTTGTTGCATATGGTGTAGTGCCTCAACTTGAATCTTTGTTTGATTATTTATCTAAGGGATATTGAATTTGAGTGTACATTCTGAATTTATCCTTAATTTGCATGTGAAATACATTAGTTAAAGGAAAAATTCACTTTATTTTATTGAAATCCTTAGAATCTTGCACTGGTAATATGACTAATGGGGTCTAAAAATACCAATCTAAATATTGTATTTAAATCAACTTCTTTAGGTAAATTTATAAAGTGAAGATTGAAGTAGAAAGTATTACACTATTTTCTTGCATTCCCAAGTAACCTTTTGATCTTTCTTTATCAACAGTAGGGTAAGTTTAGATTAAATGTATAGTTTGATTAATTTCTAAAACTAGGCCCCTTATTAAATAGTCCACATTGAACCCTTTGTTTGCACAACACGGTTGTGACCTAACTCCCAAGACCTTGGAGACAATTGTTTTTAGGATCAGTTACCTTTTTAGGAGAGGTAACTTGAATCTCATCTTACCTGTGTTGCATTGTGTCAATTTGGCCATCAACAGAACTAGCACTAAAAGGAGGGCCTTGAATTGTTTAAAATAATCAAACTGGATCGTATAAAGTATTTCTCTCTAGAGAAATTTAGGAGGATACTAAGGTCTACACCTGACAAAGGAGAATTCCTAGAGTTAGGACAACCCAGTAGACTCCGAGGAGATAAAGGGAATTCTACAGAAGATTTAAACCTAGTACCAAACCCTCAACTTATGGATAATCCCACTATCTCTATTGTTTTACCTATCCCACCTCCACCAATGACCTTTTTCATAGCAGAACACTCGCCTTTGGGCAATATCCTAGGTGGAATCCATGAAATGCCCCGAAACCCTAAGAAATTTTGCTCTAAATACATTTATGGGGAAAGTAGGATGACAGAAGAACATATCCAAGATTTTAAAGATGTTGCTATTAGATCCCAAATAACACATCAAGATGTGATCTATAGATTGTTCCCCTACTCATTGGGGGACTTTGCCTACAATTGTTATTTAAGTTTTCCTATTAATTCAATAGATAGTTGGGCTGACCTAGAGAAAGCTTTCACAAATCAATTCAGAATCTATGTTGATCCACCCATATTGTATCATCAATTTGCCACGTGCAGGAAAGAACCCAATGAACCATTGACCATGTTCAACACTAGGTTCCAAAAACTTTACAAATGGTTACATGCACCTTATACTGTAGTAGAAGATGCTTCCATACAAGTCTATTTAAAAGCCATAGATCCTTTGATAGGTTTGTTCCTCATAATGATCTTGACACCTTGAGTAAAGCTTAGAATGAAGCAAAAAAGTTGCAACAAGAGATAGATCCTACCCCTAGAGGAATAGGTGGAACTTTACTATCTCTAAGATACCTAGAAGTGACAAATCAAATATCACTAATAAATCATGCTCTTACCAATAATACACCACTATTAAATCCTATCCCTTTAATTATGCATCAACCAATTCGCTAGACATATGCAACGCCAATGATAACCTAGCCAACCCAAAATCAAAACAATTCCCAAGTGCCTACTACGACCAACAGAAATTCATTCTTTGGAAAGAAAGCTACTACACAAATGTATCAAGCTAATGTATAGTCTAACAGTCAAGCAGGTCAACCAAACATAGATCAAAACATGCATTTGTCTTCTGAGATAGAGGCATTAAAGTAAACCCTATCACAAGTGACCAATGAACTCACACAGTTTAGGATGAATCCTCTAGAAGCCCACAATCATAACAAATTCTAGAACTAGGGTAATTTCTAGAACCAAAATAGGAATTACAACCAAAGACCTTTTAACAGACAATGGAACACAAGGCCTAACAATGTGTAGAATGAAGGGAATCAAGGGGCTTCCAATACATCTAACACAATCAACATGGTAGATTTAAATCATATGACAAACAAGTGTAGACTACATGACATGGAAGCTCATTCAGAGTTGAATTTCCCTCAAAAGAAAAAATGGCTAGGATTGCTCAGGTAGATTTTCAAACATCATATAACCCTCCATAAGATAATGGTGATAATGTGAGCATTGATATGGTACTAGATACATACATCTTCCCTTTTGAGGAAGACAATGAAGCAACAACTAAGACATATGATGTACAGGCTTTTCAACTAGGAAAGAATAATTACTTCCTAAGAAATAAAGCCAAAGGCCCTTTCACAACAAGAATACCACCCATCAATGCACAAACTCCCCCAGACTAACAATAATCCTATACCACTTAGGGGTCAAACTAAAGGATAACCTAGATCAAACCCGATCACACTCACTAAGGCTCATGCTTAGACATATATGAGTTATGATATCATGGAAGACCTTAAGAAGACTAAATCTAACATGTCCATTTTTTATGTCTTACAAAACTATCCAAATCAAAGAGAAGAATTGATCAATTTTTTAGAAAAACCAAATGTACCTAAAGACAAAGCCAAAGTAGTAGCTACTAATGATGCTTATGCAACCATGTACAGAGGAAAATTAGATTCTCCTCCATTCTTATTGAGCATCAAGATATTTGGAAAAAAAACTTGCATAATTGTTTGGTAGACTCAAGAGCCTCAAGAAATGTCATGCCTTACTCAATGTGTAAGAAACTTGGAATGACTCCTACTCACACCCAAAATAAAGTAATTCAACTTGACAAAGTTGAAGTAAATGTAGTTGGAGAACTCAAAGATGTTCATATTCAACTAGTCTCTAACTTGTGCATATAACAACACATTGATATTCAAGTAGTTGATATTCGAGTAGTATGTGGAATGCTTTTAAGTAGAGATTGGTCAAAGAGCCTAAATGGGTATTTTACTACTGACTTTTCTCACCTTTGGCTTCCCTAGAAAGGAAACCAAAATTAGATTAGGATGGAAAGTGAGCCTAGACTTAAACACATGATAATTGAAGACAATCACCCTAATGAAGTAGCTTATACTGAAATTAGACTAGAAGTTTATAGAGTTGATGAAAACTTAACCACTTTTGTGTTTTCTTAGAATCCCACAAATAGAAAAGATTAGGTAGATTTAGTTTTGGATCTCAAGTGTGAAGAATTTTTAAAAAGATCGGTAGTAGATCAGAATGCCCTAGGTGAAAACATAAGTATTATTGATTTATTGCTGCCTAATTGGTGCATAATTCATCATCAAGAGCATTTAGAGTTGTCATGTGAAGCATGTCTAAAAGTTGTTAAGAAACATTCCCATGGAGTTTCAGATTTAGAATTTTTAGGATCAGGCTATGAAAACTCTTGTCATTCAGATGATAATATTACTAATGAAAGTGAAGGGATAAAATCTGATTACATGGCAAATCAAAACAATCAGACAGAATAGGGAAATAAAACACAACTAGAAGCTATGAATATGCAATGTAATGTTACCCTTGCCCAAGAAAAAGAGTTACCTATTAATTTAAAAGTGACTTGGGAACAGTTGCAGGTAGACCTGAGTCAGTCAAAAGAAGATCTGACTATTTTGATTGAAGAAGCATATGCTTCTGAGGATAGTAAAGAGAAAGTATCTTATCATACCCAAACAATAGACAAGACACCTGTTCCACCAACATCTAATTGAGAGATAATTGATAAGAGCAAGATTCCACAAGAAAGAAAAAATTGGACTCTCAAGTTTGATGGGTCAATATCAAAGCAAGGAAGTGGAATAGGAGTGGAATTGGTAAGTCCTAAAGGTAGAGCCTTTTTGGCTTCTTATAGATTGCAATTTGACTATACCAACAACATGACAGAGTATGAAGCCCTGATAAGAGGACTGGTGTTTGCACATAAGAAAGGAGCTCCTTGTTTGAAAGTATAAGGAGATTCAAAAATTGTAGTAAAATAAGTGAGGAGTCAATATGCTTGTCACGATAAGAGGTTAGCTGCTTACAGGAACATAGTTTGGAGCTTGATTGAAGACTTTGAGGCATTTGATATAAAACTCATTCCCTGAAGAAGAAATCACATTTTAGATGCATTAGCAGTTGTAGCCAGTACCCTAGAACCTATGGCACATTCTCGACTGAGGAGATTTTCAGTAGAATTAGTTCCTACACCAATTGTGCTTGGCAATGTACGTAATTTTCAAGTATTCCAAGATGATCAATATATTCTAGAATTTATCACCAATGCATGGGTCTTTGAAGGGAAAATTATCGATGAATCAGATCAAGATCCTTTTAAAGAAGAAAATGAAGGGGTAATCAATTTGAAGCCCAATAATATTTCTAAAGGCATGGTGGCTTGGAAAGAATATTTGATTCAAATCCAAGAGAAAAACAAAAAACACCTTCTGACTCTAAAGGAGGAAAATATGAAACATAAAACTTGGGAGAAGATGGTGTGGAGAAAAACATTTTCATTGGTAAGACCTATTCTCGAAGAGAGAAAGAAGAATCACCAAAGTACTGAAGGACTATAGAGATGTTATTGTTTGGGGATATAAAGATCTTAAGACATTTGATATGTCAATCATTACACATATAATTCCCCTCAAACCAAACATAAAGCCATTCAGGAAGAAGTAAAGGCCAGTTAATGACTTGATAGAACCATTAATATTCAAAGAGATGTAGAAACTGTTGGCAGCCAAGATTATTTTTCTTGTAATACATTCAATATGGGTAGCCAGTTTGGTTCCAATCAGGAAAAAGAATGGTGAAATTAGACTTTGTTTGGATTTGTAGAACTTAAATAAGGATTTGGAGAAGGATAATTATCCATTGCCATCCTTGGATGAGGTGTTGCAAATATTAAATGTGTCATAGATGATGTCATTTTTAGATGGATATTCTAGATATAATCATGTCCTTGTGAAATACAAAGATAGGATGAAGACCACTTTTACTACTAAATGGGGGACATTCACATATAAGAGAATGCCATTTGGATTGATAAATGTCGATGCAACCTTCCAATGAGCAATGGACACTACCTTCAAAGACTTTGTGGGTAAGTGTATCATTATATATGGATGATCTCACTATGTTTTCCAAAGCTAGAGTTAACCATGCGTCAGATTTGAAGAAAATAGTAGAGAGATGTAGATTGTATGGTATATCTCTAAACCCCAAGAAATGCATCTTTGGGGTAACAGAAGGTAACTTGTTAGGACATGTAATTTTGGAAAAAGGAATTTCAATTGATCCATAATGAGTAGAGTCAATCCTGAAATTACCTATGTCTGTTAACGAGAAAGAAATGAAGTCTTTCTTCGGGAAGATCAATTTTGTAAGAAAATTCATCACAAGATTTTTTGAAATTGTTAAACCATTAAATGATATGATGAAGAAAGATGTGAAAATTAAATGGAGTACTGAAGCCAAAACTACTTTTACATAGATCAAACAGTCAATCACTAAAGCATCGGTCCTGATCAGTTCGGATTACATGCAACCATTATATATATATATCATTTGCATCTGAACATTCATGTTCTTTTGTTCTCACATAGAGAAAGGATATGGGAGATGAAAGGTCGATAGCAATTATAAGTTCTCGTTTCAAGAATACTGAAGTTAGATATCTGTATCTTGAAAAACAAGCTTTTGCCTTGGTAAGGGTAGTTAACAAGTTTACACACTACATCCTGAGGAGCAAGACCTTTTCTATTGTCCCTAATCATGTTGTAAAGTCCTTGTTGATGTAAAGTGAACTAGGGGAATGGAGAGGAAAATGGATGGCCACTCTACAAGAATTTGATTTGGAAATCTAGCCAATGAAGCTTGTTAGAGGACTGGGATTATCTAAGACCATGGTTGACTTTGATCCCTAAATAACTTGTTAGTAGTATCCAATGGATTCTATTACTAAAGATGAATGGTATAAGGACATAGTGTAGTTCTTGTTAAACAACAAATGTCCAGTAAACCTAAATTCCACTTAGCGAAGGGGCTTAAGATTGAAAAGTGCAAACTATATGATCAAGAATGGAGCCTTGTTTCGAAAGAACTTTGAAGGGGTTTACTTGAGATGTTTAAATCAACAAGAAGCAAAGAAATTCCTTCAAGAATTTCATGGAAAATATGGAGTAGGACATGGTTCAGGGGACTCTACTGTACATTAGATACTCAGATCAATATAGTATTGGCCTCATGTTTTTAGAGACACACATCAACACGCAAGGACCTGTCATATTAGTCAGACTGCTACTTCTAAAGAAAGGAATCCTGTGATACCTTTACAACTTGTGTATGAGGTAAGATCGTCACCCAATGGGATTTATATTTTATTGATGTAATTAACTCCAACTCTTCTGCAGGTCATAAATTTATCTTGACAACAACGGATTACTGCATTCATTGGATGGAAGCACAACCATGTAGAAACTGTACCGTAGAGGTGGTAATTAAATTTCTAGAAGATAACCTTGTTACAAGGTTTAGAATACCTTTTTCTCTGGTACGTGACAATGGCCCTATCTTTTCATCTGTACAACTAATGCAATGATCTTTTGAGCATAAAGTGGTTTTAAAGCTTTCTTCTAATTATTACCCACAAGGGAATGGAGTAGCCGAGTCAACTAATAAAAATCTTCTCAATGTAATTAAGAAGCTATTAGAAAAGAATACTAAGGATTGGCACACCCAACTCAAGTTTGTCTTATGGCCAGACTAAACTCAAATCAAAGCATCCTTAGGAACCTCGCCATACCAGCCTATTTACAAAGTAAACCCAGTTTTGCCTGTGAATTTACAAATCCCAGTCATCAAATTCATGAAAGAACTCCTTATAGATGAAGACAAAATAGATGCTAGGCTTATGAATCTACTAGGTCTAGAGGAAAAGAGGGATACCACCCTCCAACACTTTGTTAAGGATTAGGCAGTAGTCAAGCGATGGTTTGATAAAAGAGCTAAAATCAAAGATTTCAAAATATTTGACTTAGTTCTTTTGTGGGATAAGGCTAGAGAGAAGAAAAGTGACCATTAGAAATTTAAAAAACTTTGGCTTGGAACTTATCAAATCTCTAAAATTCTCAGAGAAAACACTTTTAGGATCAACTCTCTGACTGGAAAACCTGTTCCATTTCCCGTTAATGGGCAATTTCTGAAACATTATTTTGGTCCTTGAAAGTGAGGAAGCATCATGTATCATAGTAGAATAGGCTTTTGTTTGTTTCGTTCTGTTGTGTGTTTTCTTTCCTTCTTATGTTTTGTTCCCTCTTTGTTGTTGTTAGTTTCATTTTCTTCTTTTCTATTTGTTTGCATTTCAGGGTTCTTGTGGTTTAGAAGAGATTTTAGTTTGTATGTAGTAAGTATCAAGGTTATCTTAGTTAGATCTTGTTGTTTAGTATTTTCCAATTTATAGTCATCTGTTTCTTCTAAATTCTTAGTTTACTTTCATCTATTATGGACTTTGAAGCATGAAACCTCTATAAACCAGTGGTTTATTGTGAAGATTGCAAGACTTTGTAAAAACTTACTATCTTTTACTAACAACTTTTTCCAGAAGCTAGCTCAAATTAAGATATGGTAACTCCCTTCCTCAAGTGAAGAACATAACAGTTATATCCCTCAGGGTAGGGGAATTGATTTTCATGACCTTTGCCCATACTATGGTAAATAATATTTACAAGCAAGGGGTCCATTTTCGAGATCAATATACATCATCTAGAGAAGATCGAGCATCTTGATAAAACTTTATTTTCATCAGGTTTTCATTTGTTCTACAGGCCAAGGAGTGGCCAAATACATAACTTTTAGTGTTGGACCAGTTATATTTTGAAGATCAGGATCAACTTATGTTTAGATAATGGGCATCATAAAGTTTTCATACAGAAGAAGGGTTGAAGTTTCTTCTTACATTTTTTAGGGGTAGCACTATATTATTCAGATTTGATTAGAATCATCAGCAATATGGAATTTTGTTTAAAGCATTAACCGAGGTAACCATATTTGTTTGGAATTGTCAAAGTAGGGTTATTCATATGTTCTTATCAACATTTCATTCCACCTTTCCATTACACCATTCTTCCCACAGTGATATCAATTGTACCTAATTTAGTTATCCCTATTTGAAAATATTCAATTGACTACTATGTTCAAGAATTTATATCCAAAACAGAATAGTCAAAGAAGACATGGTGCTCTTATTTCAAAAGGAAGTATATAAAAGGAGGCATGTTTGAACATAAAAGATGGTAGGTGAACCACTCAAATCCCAAATGTTTCTATCTCAAAGTTTCACATCCTACCTGATATATATATATATATATATATATATATATATATATTGTTGAACACCAGGAATACTGAGAGGAGGGGTGAATCAGTATTCTCTAAAACCACATATATATATACCTCCTCTCAGTATTCCTAGTGTTCAACAATATATATATTGTTGAACACCAGGAATACTGAGAGGAGGGGTGAATTAGTATTCTCTGAAACCACTTTAGTATTTAAACATCTATTCCACATAGCATATTTAATTTGCAGTAAGAAAGGAAAGCATGAAATCAATCATAACACATGAACACTAGAGTTTTTACATGGAAAACACAAAACCTGAAAAACCACGGTGAGGATTAGCTCACACACACACACACACACACACATATATATGAATAAAAATACTGATTACAATTAGGCTCACTACCAAAAGGACTCACTATCCATAAAAGAGAATGCTCATTGTAGGTGGCTCACTACCAAAGGACTCACTATCCTAAATAGAAAGAGATAGAAGAAGGGGTGTCTCACTGCCAAATATGAATTGCTAGTAATGCTCAGAATACTAACATTGCACACTTCATCTTCACCACAAACTTATCTTATCCTTCTCTGCATCAGATTTCACTCAAACACACTAACACTCAACTCTTTCACATTCCACTCTCACTCCCACACAAGAATTCAATCTTGTTTATATATTGCAATCAAGCAAAACATCATACATGTTGGCTTGATAGATGTACCGTGTGCCTTCTTGATCTGTCAGCCCAAAACTCAACCCTATACACTTTGTGGAGAGAACCAAGGTGTGTAACACATTCATATAGGTCGGCACAACCTATAATTACTCCCATGACTTTGTTCTATTCAAGAAACAACTCTGCACAACCTCAACTCCTTTAGGTCAGCTCAACTGGTGAAGTAGCAATAGCATGAACTAACTGTTAGTTCACAAATCAGCATACGGACCACAAAAATCCTTACCACTTGAATACTAGTACACACTTCTAACATCCATAAACTTATCCTCAAATCCACATATCAGGATATTCATCTACAGTGGAATGCGGAGCATTCCAATATATCACTGACATTGTCATTACTCTATCAATACAGAGTCCGGTACTCTGTCAACTCTATCTTTCACTTCAGAGGGATTCAAGACCTAAATATTTGGATTTAAACTCCTTTAGCATGCACCAAAAACACCTTACAACCACATAGAAAAATTCTTCATAAGCGGAGAAATGCGGACCAAAATACTGTGACCCTATCATAGGTTCTGTACTACAGATGCCTTAGGAGAATCTTCAGCAAATTGTGCCTAATTACGGAGCCCCAAAACAAAAAGACATCATGCATATGTTTACTCTCCTTCACATTGCACATAGGAGCTTCTCCAAATCAACACTTAGGTGTATTCTCTCCCATATCATACTTAGCACTTTCTCCAGACCAACACAACTGTATCCTTACACTTTGTTGCCATTCTCTAGATCAACACAATTGTGTCTTTACCCTTTGTTACCATTGATGACAACACTGCTCACTGCCATGCTCATCAATCTCTTCATCATCATGCTTATGTTGCCAACATATATATATATATGTATATATATATATGTATATACATATACATATATATATACATATATACATATATACATATACATATATACATACATACATATATATATACATATATACATACATACATATATATATATATATGTATGTATATATGTATATGTATGTATATATGTATATGTATATATGTATATGTATATGTATATATATATATATATATATATATATATATATATATATATATATATATAAAGTGAGATGACCTATCCCAAAAGAGATGTTTGATACCACTGCAAGGCATCACTCATTACCCCCATCATCCATTCATTAAATCAAATCAAGATCGGTCCCTCTATAAAAGGAGCGAATGACAAGAAAATTTTGGATCATGGGTTGAATTGTCCACTATCCACCCATCCATACCATTCTTCTCATTAGCCATGTTTCCTTAGCTAGTTTACCCTAAGGACAGTGAAGTATCCCTATGAAGGTAAAACTTTTTCAGAGATGGCCAACTTAGTTAATTCTATAATTTAGAGAAAAATAGGTTTGAGTACAATACAAGTTTCCTAGTTTCATCATCAAAGATTGTCAGACATTTGTTCCTAGCAAGACAATAAGTGGATAATGCTCTGTCAAGGCATCATAGATCATTCCATAAAAGTGCAAGTACATTTTGCATTAAAATTGTTAATGGAATTCAAGTCTTAGAGGAGTTTACAATAGATATTAATCTAATTTTTCTATTAGTTTGGCTATATTAGAGTTATATAAAATAATTTAATAAATAAAGAGAGAAGAAAAAGTAAAGAGAAAAATCATCCTATGGTGAAAACCATGCTCATGGCACCTTGGACAAGTACCATGATGAAAACCCATTTATGGGCATCATGTGTAGAATATAACTTTATCAAGTCACTTGAGGAAGGTTTTTGCTTTATTTCGATTTGGGTGATGCTTCTAGAAGGGAATGAACCACATGCACACACTTGTGAGTTTTAACTTTGCCTCAAGAACATTGTGATAATCCCGTTGTTTATAAGGTTTACCATTTTATTGGTCATCTTAGATGAATTCAAACTTTAGGTTTCGAGAAGTTGAGGGTTCTATATTCCAAAATACTTAGGAGAATTTTCTAGTAAAGTCACCATTTGTTATGCTCTGCATACACACCCCACCTTTTTTCGACTGATTGGGGACCCCCTTTTTTGTTTCTTTCTTTTCTTCCTTTTGTTCCCTTCTTTTGTTCCATGTTTTGGTCTTTTGACCCATTTATAAGTCCTAAGTTTACTTTAGGTTTTTGTTTTGGCCTTTAAACTTGTGTTTTTTGGCATTTTTGTCTTGGTGCAATGAGTTCCCAAACTCTCGGGATCTGTTAGGAACCCGTGTTTATCCCTTCTCTTTACTTTGTTAGTATATTACTGTTAGATGCATATGCTTTGTAAGTCATCCTGTGAGTATATTGTATTATCCCACATTCATGGGAAGTAATAGTTGTTTAGATTAGACTTAGTATATAAGTACGTGTTGAGACCAATGAAGGCATCCACAAATTTATTGTATTGAGCTTGCTCAAAGGAGGTTTGCCCCTCGAAGTGGCCTACAATCAATAAATTCCTTCTGTGTTTTTGCTATTTCTATTATTTCATGTAGTTTTGATTATATTGTTGTAGGAGGTTCCTCTCATATGGTATTAGAGCACTTTCTTGGGCTCACTAGGTGGAATTTCTGCCAAATTCTTTTCTACAGTGGCCTCCAGGCACTGTGATTATTGCAATAGTTCTTTCTTTTTTGCATCTGTATTGTTCATTTCAATTGCAGGTTCCGATCAGGGAATAACCCTATCTGCTTAACTGGGAAGTACCTGGGCATAGCCCTAAAACTCATTGTGAGGAGTACCACAGGAGCCTTGAAGTAGTTGGCCCATTGAGAGGACTTGCCAGCAAAAAGGGCAATGACCCCTACCTGATTGACTAGTTCCCATTCGTGAGGTAAACCAAGAGCTGTTGTTTGTGGCAAAGTGGTTATTATTTTTACCTGAGCTGTGGAGTGAGAGGTACTTCCCCAATATGCAAGTTGTTAGACAACATTGGTGGCCGAGTGACTCCCCTGAACCTTTAGGCAGCCAACATACCTAGGGCCCATATCTATTGCCAGCTGGCAAATTTGTCCAGAGCCGTTTGCAAATCCCGTTTGTAGATCCCATTTGAATCTCAAAATTCATTGGAACCCCTAGAATTTCATTCTGCATATTTCCTTCCTTGAGGACCCTATCCCAAATTCCACTTATCGAAGCTAGAAATCCCACTTTTGTCTATTTTTAGGGTTTGCCATAACTTCTTCAATTCTCACCCAATAGCCTTCAAATTTTTCCATAGTGTTCATTTCGTATTTTTGCTCCTTTGTCTCTCTTGGACAAATTTTCCCATTCTTTCACCCTGCTTCTGAAATCCCCATTTTCTGCTTCCCTGTCCCTCAGAAAGTGTCCAAAACCTAGTCAAACTCCAATTACCCATAAGATTTTTTCCCAAATCCAAAATTTCCTTTACTAAAAAAGTTTTTGTTTTTGTTTTTCTACCCAAAAAAAAAATTCTCCTGGCTATGGTTGTCACTCGCACAGGAGCAAAAAACATGGAGGATGAACTTGCAGCCCTCAAGACCAAACTCCAAGATTTAGATGAAAAAGTTCTCGGCCTCAATCTTCAGCATTCATCCATGAACAACAGATGGCATCCCGAGTCTTCTTTAGACACTGGGTTCTCTTCTTCCGTCAATTTTCATGGGCCAAAGCTTGATTTTCCTCACTTCAATGGTGTGATCCAACTGGATGGATATACCGAGTAGAACAATATTCTAGTCTGCATAATACTTTTGATGTTAACAAAGTCCCACTTGCATCCTTTCATTTGGAACATGAAGCCATTCAATGGTTCCATTGGTACATCAAGGCTCATGAAGAGCCAAAATGGATAGATTTTTGCAAACTCATTTTGCAACGATTTGGCCCTAGTGCTTTTGATGACTTCACAGGAGCACTCACTAAACTTCACCAAACTGAAACTATGAGAGAATATCAGATAGAATTTGAGAAACTGGCCAATCACATGGAGGGATTGTCTGATGAATTCTTCAGGAGTTGTTTTGTCAGTGGTCTGAAGGATGCACTCTGATCTGAGGTTAAAATGTTCCGTCCCAGCATAATGATGGAAGCCCTAGGGTTGGCTAAGTTGGCGGAGGACAAGATCACAACTTGTTGGGTGAATATTTTGTCGTTAACTCACTAACGACAAAATGGGTATATCAGCCACAGCTATGATGAGACAAAGTCTCTCCTCTCAACAAGGGGAGGTTCCCTCTAATTACTCAACTTTTGCAAATCAAACAACTTATCAAATTTATGTACACTAAAAACTATGTTTGTGGTGGTTCCATCTCATCTCATTCTCTTTTTTCAGAATAGATGTTTATATTTCAAACTCTTGATATAAGACTTATAAATTATCACAAAATCACAGAAACACAAAGTTTTCTGTTACCTCACTTACTACTTGTAAACGGAACTATTTGAAGTAGAATGCAGCCCAAAGTATTCACTCCTCTTCAAGATGATAAAAGTAAATCGAATATAACAACTTGCAGCACAAAGTCTCCAAACTATTGTATTCTCACAAACATGAACATATAACCCACAACCGATTTGATAACACAGAGTTTATCAGAATCAAATTAAGAGCGCTCTTCAATCACTTGTAACAAACTCCACACTTCCATTATTATCAAATAAGATTATGATAGCAAGACGTAAGAACAAAACTATCACAACACAAATAATCCCAAGACAAAGATTGGAATTGAACTTGCTTTCTTGTATTGATGAATATTTGAGTATTGATTTTCACAAAAAGCACAAAGTCTTGATTTTCTTCTCAATTCGCCAGAGTTTTCTTGCAATAGACAAAAGATAGTATTTACAAAAAAGGTCCCCTTTATTTATAGGGAAAGACCTTGAGAAAATCTAGGAAATCTACAACTAATTTGACTTATTCAACAAGAGAGTCCTATTTGACTTATGACTTCTCTTGTTTCACATGTAATTACATTTTGGAAAATTACATGTGTAGATGTCCAAAACAAAATTCCATTTACATAATATCTAAGAAAAATAAGCTAAGGCACTAACTTCCTCCATCCTTTTTCCTTAGGAAGTTCTGATACATGGTTTGAACAACTGACATCTCGCATGCATCTGGTTTTGCTGTGTTTTCAGAGATGGTGCAAGCTCGGAGGATTGAATCTTTCACTGCCTTTACTGCCTTTTCATGCTTTTCTAAATTATCCTTCAGGTTCTCCAGAGTCGAATGTTGATCATATAGGTTGTCCATTGAGAGCACAGAGGGAGCTTCCTCTTCAAATTTCTTCTGTACCATTTCTTCAAAAGAACTTATCATTTCCTGTGCCGTGAGGAAGCTATGATCTTCCCTTGTGAAGGTGCAAGGAAGTTCTTCCAGCTGATGTAGGAGTGTGACATCACTGTCTTCGTTGGCTTCTCGAGCTTGGCACAGATCTTCAAGTAGACTTTTTATTATGAAAATACGATGAGCTAGAGTCTCCTTGGTCTTGAGATATGATTCCCTGTTGGTGATGACCCCAATGGTGATCAGATTCTTTATCTTGATCTTCTTCATATCTATCCACTCTTCTAGGCTCTCTTCTTGATCTTGTAGCTCTTGTGAAAGTAGATCCACCAAATTGTCCAGCTCAGCTTTAGCTTTGTCCATTTTCTCCTTTCTTTCCACAGCGGTTTTCAACAGAACTCGTCCTTGTGCCAACAACCGCTCCACCACATCCCCCACTATCTTGCCTCTAGCTTGGGCTTTTTCAACCTTCTGTATCAGGGGATCTTCCACTGTCACTGCCATTGGTTCTACTATCTCTGATGAATTTACTATTTTCTGAAGGACAGTGGCTAGTTGTTCTGCTTTTGCTTTGTATTGCTCTTTTTCCCTTTTGGCTTCATCATACTTTTCCAGTAGAGTAGTGGCAGTGGTTTGGAAATCTGCTTTGACACCCTCATGAGTCACTTTACCAAGTTCAACCCTTGAGATGACATAACTGCTCACGTCAAAAGTATCAACTGTGGCATCTTTAGGAGGTTTGGCGATTTCGGCATATCTGATTCCCTTTTCAGTGACCAGCCTAGAAACAGTCTTAGGCTTTTTCTTTTGGTTCTTAGCTTTCATGGGCAACAGCTTTTCAATGTCAATCTCATCAGGTGAGATAGCTTGTTTCTTCCTCTTTGGAGTATAGGCAGATAGCCATGGAGGAAGTATAGATGCATCAATAGCTGGAGGAGGATCCACTACTTGCTTGGTTGGCTCCATGGTTATACCTGTGATGGTGACAATTGGACTTGTGTTGGTAAACACAACACCTGTATCAACAACCTTTTGTGAAGCATCAAGAAGGTTCTCCAAAACAGTTTGTTCCCCAATATCAAAAGAAGGGGAAGATAAGCTTGGAATGGATCCAGAAGAATCAAAAGTGGTTCCAAGACTAGCCCTCATGGATTGAGGAGTATTATCAGAAGAAACAACAAAAATGGGAGAAAGAGGAACGTTTGAAATTACTGGCAAACCATCAGAAAACGGAACATGAGGAGGTGTAAGAACTTGTGTATTAGAAGGAAGGTCTTTCACAGGAGTTTGTGGGGAACCATCAAGTCGCTCTACCTCTGTATCTTCATCTTCACCTTGTTCATCTTCTTCAGATACCTTTGTCTTAGACCTTTGAACATTTTGTTCTTCAGTCTCAACATCTTCAATTTCCATATGATCATCATTGATGTCTTCAACATCTGACTTAGTGGCATCAAAAACCTCTGTGGTTTCTTTCTTCTTTCCTCCCTTGGATACAAATTTGATCTTTGGTTTGTGCACCTTGGAGGAGGAAGGGGTGTCACTCTTGTTCTTGGTTCGGTTCTCTACTTTTTTACCTGTTTGCTCCTGTGTTCCTTCTTCAGACCCTGTCAGGAACTCTTTCAACTTGATCCCTTTACTTTCCAACCACAAGTTGGTGTTTGCCAATATAGGTTGGAATCTTTTTCTGATGGATGTCTCCTCCTTGACTGACCATTTCACCTCTGGGAGAGGTTAAGCCTCAACATTCTTTGACTCATATTCGTGATTTAGGACATCTCCATCATCCTCCATTCCATCTGGAATATCAGCTAGTCCTAGTTCCTCAATTTGGCTCAGATGAAGCCTGCAGAAATCTAGTTTTCTGATCTCATTTTGGGTCCTGAGATCTGCCCATATGTCTTCGACCATTGGCTCGTGAAAGTTTGACTTCCTCTTGATTTTATCTTGAACCCTTCTGAAGTTGAAATGATTTCTCTTCTTGTAAGTCTTCATGGTGACTAACTGCAACTCAGAGTCAATTATCTTTGCTTTGTTGGTAGACTGAACTGAATACCTCCCAATTTCGATGGGAAACTTTATCCCTGACTTCTTGAGCTCCATCTGTTTGTTGTGAACCACAATCAGTTGTCTGCAAAGCTCCATAAGAACAATGCGATCACTGGGATACCGTGGTAGCATGTAAGGGTAACCAGGATAGTATCCTACCTGAAGATAAGTGAAGGTGGGAAATTGCAAGAATAAGCAACCAAAAGAATTTACAACCTGCCATGCCTCATCAGATACTCTTTTTTGAACTAGTTCACCATCCCACAAGCACATGAAAACTGAGAAGAACGCATCATTGACTCTTCTGAAATGATGAATTGACCCCTTCAGTGTGATTTGGGGGTAGTATTCATATACTGGGACCAACCTCCTATCCCCTACTTGGGTCAAACCTGGAAAATTCCTCATGCTTGCAGCAGCATAGACAAGATAAGAGGTCATGTAAAATTTGAAGGTAGTATTGACCCTTATCAGTTGCTCGTGCAGAGCATTGCTGATCTGTTCACCCCAAAATATCTTCTGGTTACCTCGTAGAATCACCTTGATGTAGGTGTGCATCCAGTCCTGGAATTTGGAAGCAGAAGGGAGTCCTCTGATGCGACTCAAGAGAGTGATCAAATCACACACTTCCTCCACAAAATCACTCCTGTGGAGGTCTTTTGGCCATCTGGTCAAAGTTGCCCTAGGAATCTTCAACCATTTGCTGTTTATGTGCCTTCTAGCAGATTCCAAGTCATTGTCATAGTCTTGTTGACCCTGAGCAAAATCAATTTGCCCGACGTTTTCAATTGGTGGACACATGAAGATTTTGTCCATGAACTCCGCGTCCAATCTCATGATAACATTTCCCTGTGAGTCCATCACGGCTCTAGTGTCTCTATTGTAGTGGTTGGCCACTTGTAGAACAAATTCAGGATCATGTGCATTGACAGGAAATGATGCAACCAAATGAATATTGCTGTCAATGATTTTCTGCATATGCCGGGAGGGATTTGCTTGTTTAGTTCTATCTATGAATTCAGCCATATCTACGTGCCCAATTTCAGTGTCTCTGATTTCATCAACATTCGACTGAACTGCTGTTACCAGAAAGGCACCCTGGTACTTGTACTTCATGGCTCTGGACTTTGAAGGAGATGATTCTGACATGAGCTTTGGAGAGAACTGTGAACTTTGAACACCACGAACGCTGATTGAAAATTGCAAAAGGCCATCATCTCGCAGTTAGGGGAAAAATTGGATAAACTGGGTCAACTACGTTTTGACGATCATGGATGGGAAAGCATGAGTTTAAAGGGCTTGAGTGCGCAAATCAAGGCGTAGGCAAAAGCAGGCTTTTGGTTTTGAAAAATGAATTTTCCAGTGTTAGGAAAAAAAATCAGGGAAATATGCTTGGGTGGGTGAATTGGCCGCTCTCGCAAGTTGGAAGGATCTCTAGGTGTAAAAGTGGTTAAAAACGCCACTTCTGCATGTGTTTTGGAAATTTTGGTTTGACATGCTCGAGCGGTGAAAATGACCACCACTGCATATGACTTGGAAAAATCTTGAGTGCTCGAGCGGGGAATTTGGCCGCTGTTGCAAGTTAGAAGCGACTTTGAGTTTCGGTGTAGGGGCGGCTGGAAACGCCGCTTCTGTATTTGGGAGATCCATTGGTCAATATGTTCGAGCAGTATAAAACACCGCTCATGCATGTTGGGGAGACCACCACTGGTAAATGCTTGGGCGGTCAGAATTACCGCTGTTACATGTGAAAATGGAAATCTCCAATGCTCGGGCGGTAGAAATTATCGCCGTTACATGATTTATTGGTAGGATCGGCTAACTCCACCGAAATTACATAACGGGGTAAAGCAAGGGTTAAGGATCTAGGCGGTAGAAACCTAGGGGTTTCAGGGCAAAACCTAGGGCAAGAACAAACTACATAAAATCTATGACTCAAAATGAAAGACCAGACGAAAACGCAACAAAATGATCGATAAATTTGGAGCGACAAGACTACTGATAAACATTTAGAAAAAACCCTAGAAAGCTATTCAACAAACTCACCTGTTAACGAAGGAGAAACCCTATACGCGAAAATGGCCCGACGTTTGAAATCTGTCTGAATCCAACTGCTGGCGCAATCAACGGTTCGAGGAAGGGATCGACAATCAACTTGGAAGGTTTTGAATAAAGAAACTGACGAAGAACAATGGGTAAATCATCATATTTAAAAGATCAAAGTCGAACCATTAATACTGGCACGAGCGATCATTAACGTCACTCCTAGTTGAAAGATCCAGAGATCTTGTTGGAGCGGGCGATTCGGCCGACAGAGTTAACACTCGCATGCAACAGCGGGTGTTTGGGCCACTTTGACACAACAAACAGAAATGCAACATATGTAATAGTGGCCCAAAACACCGCTATTACATAATAAATAAAAAATAAAAAATATGTAATAGCGGGTGAAGACACCGCTTTTACATGATAAATCAAAAATTTGGCTAACACCTAAAAATGACTAAAAACTAATATTTTAACTAATTTGCAACTTGAACGTTCTTCGCAAATATTGAGAAACCGATTCGAGGGAATGTTGCAAACGAATTTAGAATGTCAAATGACCTCGCACGAGAACAAGGAAATCTTTTCTCGATTTGCGATCTTAGAGTGTAGATTCACGAAACGGACAAGTTTCGTGGGGTTGTCTACAAAAAACAAGCGTAGCTGATTTTGAGAACAACACAACTCAACAACGCTCCAAATCCACTTTTGTTCCATTCAGAAATATGGTTTCCCAAAGACCTATAATCACGCCAGCTCCTAGAACAACTCCTATCAAGCATTTGTCTGAAGCAGAGATGCGAGCAAGTAGAGAAAAAGGGCTTTGTTATAATTGTGATGAGAAATTCACTTGGGGACATAGATGTGTTGAGCAAAAACTCTCTCTTGGATGTGGGTTCTCTTCCTGCAACTGAAGTTTATGAAGATGCTCAAGATACAGTAGATGATCAGGTTGAAACTTAGTAGCCACCTATTGACCCTACTTCTCAGGAAGACCACCCAGAGATCTCTCTCCATGCTTTAGCAGGAGTCACCACCCCACAAACCATGTGGGTCAAGGGTTACTTCAAGAAGCTCCCTCTTACAATACTCATTGATTCTGATAGCACTCATAACTTCATTGACCCTCAGATTGCCAAACAGGTTGATTGTTTTGTCCATCGTTGCTCCATCTTTGAAGACATGATTGCCAATGGGGGCACATTACCTTGCAAAGGAAAGTGTCGCAATGTGCGTATCTCTATTGGAGATTATAACCTGCACTCTAACATGTTTACCTTGCCCTTAGGTAGATGTGATGTGGTTTTGGGTGCTCAATGGTTACGTACACTTGGACCCATCTTATGGGATTTTGCTGAACTTTGGATGCAGTTTTTAGACAATGGGCAAAAACACACATTGAAGGGCTTACAACCAGGGTCTCTAAACATCATCAGTTCACATCGCATGGAAAAGATCCTTAAGAAGAATTCACATGGTGTCATCGCTCAGCTCTATTCCATTCAGATGCAACCATCAACGGTCTCCACTACTCCTTCAGATCTACAATGAATTTTGGATAGATATGCATGTGTCTTGAATGAACCAGTGGGATTGCCACCTTCACGACTAGAGGACCATCATATTCAGCTCCTTCCTGGAAGCATTCCTCCCAACATCAGGCCCTACCGCTACTCATTTCACCAAAAGACATAGATTAAGATGCTCGTTCGGGACTTACTGAAGCAAGGTATTATTCACCCTAGTACCAGTTCCTTTTCTTCTCTAGTTCTTCTTGTTCAAAAAAAAGATGAGTCATGGCACCTCTGCATTGACTTCCAAGCACTTAATCACATCACAATCAAGGATAAGTTTTTGATTCCTGTTGTTGATGAGCTTTATGGCACTCATTTTTTCTCCAAGTTGGATCTTCATTCTGGGTATCGCCAACTTCAAGTTCATAAGGATGATATCCCTAAAATGGCTTTCCGCACGAATGATGACCACTATGAGTTTTTGGTCATGCCCTTTGGCCTCACTAATGCTCCTTCCACATTCCAGGCATTGATGAATAAAATAATCCGGCCCTACTTGCAAAAATTCATTCTGGTCTTCTTTGATTATATCCTCATCTATAGTAAAACATGGGCTAAGCATCTCCAACATCTAGATTTTATACTACAACTTCTCTTTGATCATCATCTCTGTACAAAATAGTCTAAATGTATTTTTGGACAGGAGGAAGTGGAGTATCTCAAGCATATTGTTTCAGCCCAAGGGGTTCGAGTGGATCCTACCAAAATAGATGCCATGAAAAGTTGGCCGCATCCTCAGACACTCAAGAGCCTCCATGGTTTTTTGGGGTTGACTGGATACTATCGTAAGTTTGTCAAGGATTATGGGAAGATTGTAGCTCCATTAACAACTATGTTGAAAAAGGATGCTTTTACATGGACACATGCTGTTGAGTGTGCATTTGAAAAATTGAAACAAGCCATGTGTACTACACCTGTTCTAGCTATGCCAAATTTTTCCAAGACCTTCACTATTGAGAGTGATGCTTGTGGCAATGGACTTGGTGTTATTCTCCTTCAAGATGAACATCTCATTGCATTCACTAGAAAAGCCCTTTCTGGTAAGCATTTAGTACTCTCTACATATGAGAAGGAAATGATGGCTATTTTGCATGCTGTACAAAAGTGGCGGCCATACCTACTAGGGAATCATTTCTACATCAAGATTGATCACCAAAGTCTGAAATATTTCCTAGAACAATGGGTCTCTTCCCTAGTACAATAGAAATGGGTTAACAAACTCATGGGTTATGACTATGAGATCACTTACAAGAAGGGTAAGGACAATATTGTGGCGGATGCTCTTTCTCGCACATTTGATCACCAAGCTTCTCTTTCAACTATTTCTATGCCTATTCTAAATTGGTTGGAATCTGTTTAGTAGGGCTATGTCAATGACTCTTCATTATCTCAAATCATCCAGAAGTTGGCCAATAACCCTTCTATTATACCGCATTACTCTTGGGATGGTGCTTCTATGAGATACAAGGGTCGTCTGGTGCTTCCCCAGAGCACAAATCTTCAATGAGCTGTCTTCTATGAACTCCATGCTTCTCCATCGGTAGGGCACTCTGGGTTCCTCAAAACTTATGAGTGGGCATGGCGTAAATTCTTTTGGAAAGGAATGAAAAGGGAAATTTAATAGATGCTGGCTGCATGTGATACCTGCCAACACAACAAGGGTGAAATGACACTTCTTCCTAGATTGCTCGAACCCTTGCCCATCCCTACACAGATTTGGATAGATATTTCTATGGATTTCATTGAGGGGCTCCCTAAATCTAGAGGGAAGACAATGATCTTGGTTGTGGTTGATCGCCTCTCCAAATATAGTCATTTTTGTGCCCTTAGCCATCCCTATACCGCCTCCTCATCGCACAAATTTTCATGGACCAAATCTTTCGTCTTCATGGCATCCCTTCTTCCATTATCTTAGATCATGATGCAACTTTCACTAGTCATTTTTGGATAGAACTATTTCGACACACTAGCACCAAACTAAAGATGAGTTCAGGGTATCACCCACAAATAGATGGTTAGACTAAAATTATCAACAAATGTTTGGAAACTTATCTTCGTTGCTTCACCTCAGAACAACAACATTAGTGGGCAAAGTGGCTCCCTCTCGCTGAATGGTGGTACAATACCTCCTACCACACTACATCTAAAATGACTCCATATGAAGATGTCTATGGTCAGGCACCACCAGTGCTCCTTCCATACAACCCCAGTAGTTCACCAGTTCAGGCAGTCGACATGGTTCTCTGAACCTGAGATCAGATTCTTCACATTTTGTAGGACAATCTTCACATGACAAGAAATCGAATGAAACAACAAGCTGATTAGCACCGTTCTGAGCGCACTTTTCAAGTAGGTGATATGTTTTTTCTTCCTCTACAGCCATACAAGCAATCATCCCTAAAACTCAAAGGGCATCATAAGCTAGGTCCAAAGTTATATGGTCCATATAAGGTTCTTCAGAAGATTAGGTCAGTTGCTTATAAATTGGAGCTTCCTCCTTCTTCCCGCATTCATCATGTCTTTCATGTCTCTTGTCTAAAGAAAGTTCTTGGCACCAACATCAAAGCACAAACTATTTTACCAGAACTGGATAATGAAGGATCCATCATTTTGGAGCTGGAGGGAATCCTCGACAGGCTCACTCGTTAGCTTCACTCTCGCTCCATCACAAAGGTATTAATTCAATGGCACGGAATGAAACCAAAGGATGCTACATGGGAAACACTCCTTTAGATTCAGTAACAATTTCCACATCTTAAGCTGTGAGGACAAAGCTTTTCTAAGAGGGAGGGGATGTTAGGAACCCATGTTTAACCCTTCTCTTTACTTTGTTAGTATATTGTTGTTGGACACATATGCTTTGTAAGTCGTCTCGTGAGTATATTGTATTATCCCACATTCATGGGAAGTAATAGTTGTTTAGATTAGACTTAGTATATAAGTACGTGTTAAGGCCAATGAAGGCATCCATGAATTTGTTGTATTGAGCTTGCTTAAAGGAGGTTGCCCCCTTGAAGTGGCCTGCGATTAATAAATTCCTTCTGTGTTTCTGCTATTTCTATTATTTCATGCATTTTTCATTATATTTTTATAGGAGGTTCCTCTCAGGATCCCGACTCCGAGATTGTTTCCTGACCCAACCTTTATTTTCTGTCTTTTCATAATGTTTTGTCAGTGTCTCAGGTCTCAATCAGATTTTGGAACCTAGTCCCAAAATCTAAGTTCTCTCTGCTCTTGCACTCTTGACCTATGACATTTAATGTAGTACCATTTAAATTTATTGTGAATGTATTTAATCTATTTTGTGGGTTGTTTTTGTCATTCTATTTTTTATTTCACAAATTCAAACTGCATTCGAGATCCCCTGATTTACAAAAGCATTTAAAATGTGAATTTGAAGGGATTTCGTCAAGCCATTTGAGAATTCAGTCATGAGAATGTGGTTGAGTACAATTTTCTTTTTCAAATATAAGTGTTTTTTTCCTGTTTGTTGTTTCCCAAGGTAGGGTTTTTACCCTATCCCTTGTTTTGTGGTTTTTTCCTATTTGGTTATGTGTGTTACTATTTTTTGTTTGCTTGATTGTTTGTATTTTTGTGTTTGTGGATACCCTGCCCTATTCATGGCTGATTATCTTCATTCTTCCTAGCTTGGGAGGGGTTCTTCTATCTATTTTTTATTTGCTAGGTTAGGGCTTGGGTATAATTTACATTTTCTTAAGTTTAGGTTTTCAATTTTTGCATTAGGTGTTAATAAATGGACCAGTTAGAATCAGCCAAATTGGATCCCTTTTGTTTTGGATTATTTTATGCCCTAGTTCTGGCCTTAAGTAAATTCAAGTTCATGTCCTTAAGGGCCTCGAGCCCTGAAGGCACATTTGCACCTGCAATTGGGAAATAGTCCAATTCCCCTTTGAGTTCCAACCTCGCTGCCTTCGAATTAATCTTTCATGTAAAAATGTTCCTTTGGTACCTCGGGTCCTAAAGGCACATTTGGAACTTAGACCATAGGGTCAGTTTCCTTCCAGAACCTCGACCCTGATCTTTATTGATAAAAAACATAAGTATTGAAATTTACCTTCGGAACCTTGGGTTCTAAAGGGATTTTAGAATTGAACCCAAAATTCCAAATCTTCTCAGAGTTCTGCTGCCCAAAGTATTTTAACTTAGATAACGTTTTGAAATATTTCTTTGAGACTACAGGTCCCAAAAGCATTTTTGACCATGTTTGGAGATATGGTTTTCTTTCAAACATCTGCTCTCTACTAAATAAAAGGGGAATTCCTACAGAATTCTAGAGCCCAATAGAATATCTACATCAGATGTATAGATCCAGATTCCTTCTGCGATCCTAACTCTCACCAAGAGAGACCAAGTTACAAAGAAACCAATGCTTAAGAGTGATTTCTGACTCGGAACCTTTTGGTTCTTGGTTCCAAAATCCTCCCATGGCCAACAAACCTGCCATAGAACAAAATACTTAAAATGTGTAAAATTCAAAGGTTTTTTAAGAATTTTTGGGTTTCTTATGTCTCTTCTTTGTATTTTTAGGAGTTCTAAATGTTTGGGAAGAGACTGGTAGATCCTATAGTAGAGAAGGCAGTTTTTGAGGAAGAAAGATCATCAGAGGAAGAATGAGAGGAAGTAGTGGCCAAAGGAGTGGTGAACACATGGAAGAAGAATAAAGAGAAAAAAAAGAAAGAGTTTCTAGTCACCATGATGTATAAATTCCAAGGGGTTTGAAAAGTGTCCAAATTCACAAGTGACCTCATGAACATTACATATACAAATAGTGGGGAAATAGATTTGGAGGCCTTTAAGGAAGACACCTTCAGTGAGGATGCATCCCCTAGCGCAAAGAAGATAGAAGAATCTAGACTAGCTCATGTGACATCATTTCAAATTGCTATTCAATACCCAGAGCTAATTTTGACCATTGCCCAATACTATAACCCTGGTAACAGGAGATGTTATGACTCCAGTGGAAACATGATTTTGGATCTCACACCTCCAATGGTCAGAACAACATTTGATTTACCTCTCTATGGAGAAGTTAGTTCTTCGTCAGTAGATGATGCTACTAAGGATTTTGAATTGAACATAACTGACAATCTAAAACATTTGAATAGACAATGGTTAAGAGTTGAAAACAAGTTTGTAACAAAGATCCTTGGGAAGCTCACTAGAGCTAAATTTAAAGGAGAGATAGGGGACATTATAACTCTGTTGAATAGGGCATTTGGAAAATATGTCTCCAAGCCCTATGAGACTTGGATGTTTCAATACATCTATATCATTACAATAGGAGCAATTCATCTTGACTGGGGAGCTATGATCTCTGACCAAATTCATGAGTAGTTGGTATCAGTGATTAATACCAATAAGTTTTATGTCTTCTTACATTGTATACTTGGTAGCCAAGATAGGAAACTTTTTTGGGTTGATTACACATGGGATCAGAGGAGAGCTGGTAGGTCAAAGAAAAGTTTTGGAATTTTATCCCCAGTTGGAGCTCAAAGAAGTAGAGAAACATTTTAAAAGAGTCAATGATGCCTTTTTATATGTCATTAACACTTAATTGACTAGTGACATTAGATGGAGAATGTTAGATAAATCCATGGAACTAGTCAGAAAATGGGGACAATGGTATATCAAGTTCCCTAAATCCACTTATATTAGAATTTTTGGGTTCAAGAAGGATCCATTCCTATTACCCAGGTATTGTAGTGATAAAATGATTCTAATGGAGTTTTCCAGGCAAATCAGTGAGATACAATTGAACCAAGAAGGAAAACATAAGCCTGGTATAAAATATCATTTCAATCTAGGGTTCTATTCTTGTCCCACCATTCAGGTAGCTAAAACAACAACTGAGGAGTTAGAGACATTAAATTTGAAGCCATATAATACTAGGGATGATTTTGATCTTGTAGGTAGATTAAAGCAATTATTCCCTACAATGGGATTCCATCATCAACATGCTCTGGAGGACTTTTGGGCCAACTGCAAAGATGACTTTGAAGTAAGAAAAAAGAGCTATTGCATATTAACAACTTTTCAGCTAAGGGAATTTGGAATTAGGAAGGATATTCCTAAGGAATGTTTTGATGATGGGCATATACTAAACCTTGTGTATGATGTGGAGTAGGTGGACCAAAAGCCATTGGACCCAATTGACCAGTCTTTGAAAGATGATGTCTATTTAGGATCATTAAGTGTTAAAGTGCTATATTTTAGCACTACATGGTTAGACATGAGGATTCAAGACCTTGGGGTAGGAATGAGGATAAAGGAAAAAAGAAAAAAGAAACTTCTACCTCTAAGCCTGAATGTTATAAGAGGCAAAGGACATCTGAGAAGCCTAAAATGAGAGGATCAATAGGCACTGCCTCACAAGAGGAAATGGTCTCAATGGTTGGAGAAGCCTTTAGGAAAGGCTCCATCACTTATAGGGCTACTAAGGTTGGAGTAGTTTCTAGTCTAGGTGTAATACCAATGACCCAAGTCATCCCACCAAGACAAGCTTTGGGCCAAGTTCCTAGAGAAGGTGAGGAAGTTGTTCATCAAGAAACTCAACAAACAACAATTGAACCTACAGATCAAGGATAGACAACAGTTACTCCTCCTGTTGCACAGGAAAAAAAAGTGCCTCAGTCAAGAAAACTTAAGGAGTCTGTTGGTTGTTTTCCCAGACTGGATGCTTGTTCCCAGTTATCCCTACAAAGTAGCCATCATTGAACAACAGGATTCCCGGGCCAGGGGCCAACAATATAAGATATAGACTCTATAAATATCTTCTCTTCTTCTTTAGGCTCTGCAGAACCAAGGGGTGTATTCCCTATTCAACATCCATGAGATATACGTGTGGATTGACTGGGATGTTGATACAAAGTAGATAAATCCTCTTTTATGCAGACCAAAACTATGGAATAAGTGCAAAGGGGCTAGCTTTGGGCCTATATTCAGTTGTGAGATAGAGGATTTTAGTCCTAAAACTACTTCTAAAGTCCTAATGGTTTGTATTTAAAGTTTGAGTTTGATTTTATGTTTGGATGCAAAACTGAGACTTTGGGTTGCAACCAAAATACAAGACCAGATCGGTGCCTATCCAGGGCTCGGAGTCAATAGACATATATATGTGAATGTTTATCACAGACTTGAAACAATAATCAGATTTCAAGGGGATTATGCAATGTCTGCCTTACAGACAATACCCAAAATAAAGTATTTAGTTATTTCTGCTTACAAATATCCTTACTACAATGTATCCTTCCCAATACTTAACCCAAAACATTTAATCTACTCCTTGAGTAGAAGCAAAAGACTAAGCATTCAACATAGGAAACCCATATTCTAGAATCTCTCACACCCCTTAGCTGTTTAGATTCAAAAGAAGCACACATTCAATTCAGAGAAAAATAACCAAATACATGCTATGAAGCATTACTCATTTAAATCAACATGAAACTGATGAATTCTATATATAAGACATTCAACATACAACTCATAAACTCACAAAATACCCAGAATAGAGCCACCAATGAGATTGTATCTGATTACAGCACCAAGAGGTTGTCCAGTTTTCAACCAACAAAAAGAATAGCACAGTCTGTCCTTTATACCCAAACTACGTATTAAGCAAAATTTACAAGGCAAATCAAAATTTCACCAGATTTAATGCATTTTTGAGTTGGCACTCAAAACAATTAATGCAACAAGCATAAAGAAAGGCTAGGAGTGGTTGAACTCGAGCCCCACACTGCCACCTGAGGACTTTATTCTTCAATCAGGTAGCTGGCTTGTCACTCCATCCATTGTGCCTCTGCAATTGCCATTAATATTTGACCAACCCACGGGATGCAGCTGCTACGTTCACCTTGAGGTTTTTCCCGCCCAAACGGCTACATGTGCATAGGAAAATCCATCGCTGCCAGTTTAAAACATAGCTGTCAATCCTATCTCCCTACCATTGAGATCAATGGCGTCAAAATATGCTGAAAAGTCACCCACCAATGATATCATGCCACGTCATCACCTTATACATCCATCGCTGACTTTTCTGCTATCCATTTTGCCCTTGTATATGCAAAAGCATATACAATCACCTTATATACAAGTCAGATCTCAAATTTTATAGAACAAATTGAAATTGCTTTGAGATCTGGCTTGTAACTCATTAGCTTTGTATATCGGCACATATACATGCAAGCTGCGGATGCCAAATACTTATAGAACAAATTGGGATTTCATTCAGGTCCAGCTCGTGTCTTTCTCATTGTACATTGGCTTGTATATTCCCTGCATATCGCATCATACAAATGCGATATACATATGATGGACCCTAGCCAATTTATCCATTGGATTTGAAAAACTTTCAAATCTGGGCTTTGTATCTCCCTTTGTTTGTATATAGGCATATACAATGCCATATACATGCAAGTTGGATCTCAACACTTTATCTACTAGATTGGAACATATCTTAGAGTGAGCATTGTACCTATCTCATTGTATCTTTTCATTGTATAACACACATACAACATGTAACATGCAACTTGTGGACTTCAACCTGAAATCCACCAAAACACATTCCTCATCGCATCCGGATTGTATTTTCACCTCCTTGTATATACCCTTTGTATATAGCACATACAACCGCGAACATACCAACAAGGAATCCTTTCCAGAATATTCCACCCTTGTATATTTTTCATTGCATGTGCTTGATGTATGTTTAGACATACAAGCTTGATATACAAATGGCAAATATTCCTAGGAATCTGTGAAAGATTCCCCCTTGTATATGCACTTTCTTGAGCCCGATATACATTCAAAAATGCATATAATTCAATTTTTTACCATTTTTTGAAAGCCGATGTGCATCTTTGAGCCCACCAACATACATTTGCATTTGCACACATAAAAACTTAGCATTTTTCTTAAGTGCGATAGGAAAAGGTGGTAAACCAATGCATGGGGGCCGAGGAAAATTTAAAACTAAGGCACCAAGGGCTTGAAGGAATAAACACAGGAACCTGCAGACTCAAATTCAGAACCCTAACCCTAGGTGAACACCACCAGTGGCTCCGACTGGGGGCGTGTAGATGCAAGGCTGCAGCGAGAACCAAGCTACTCTGGGGCAGACCAAACAAAACACAAAACTCAAAACATGATCGACTATACAAGGCATGTACAGAATATTTACATCTAATCTACATTGTGAACACAAGATAAGTGTTTATGAGAAGTAGGGCTTTAGGAACTGACCGTGCATAGGTAATTCCAATAATTCACCACTTAGGGCCTAGAGAAAATAGGAATCTTCTCCATGAGTGTCACTAATTTGGTACGGGCCTACCCATAAGGGCTCAAATTTACCGTGTTTGCCCTTATCCTGGTTCCTTGCATTCCATACAAGGACCAAGTCACCTATCTAAAACTTTCTTTCTGTAGCCCTTTTATCAAACAAATATTTTACCTTTTGTTGTCTCTTGATGTTTGTCTTCTGTGTCTCCCTTCTCATTTCATCTAGTGCAACTAGTTGATTTATTCTTCTAGTCATTGAGTTCTCAATCTCCTCATTTTCCTGTATGAATTTATAAACTGGTAGGAGGTTGTTCACATACAATTTAGCTGCTGCACCATACACTAATTCAAAAGGTGATCTTCCAGTTTCTTTCTTCACTGTTACTCTGTCAGCCCATAATGCCATTTTCAACTTTGAATCCCAAGCCCTTTTGTTTTTGTCTACCATCCTTTTGACAATTTTCATGAGGCTTTTATTTCTTGACTCTTCTTGACCATTTCCATGTGGATGATATGGTGATGCATGTAACAAATTTATTCCATAATTGTTGCAAAAATCAATAAATTCACTAGACCTGAAGCACATTGCATTATCTGTGATCACTTTGGATGGTACTCCAAATCTGATAACAATATTTTCTAAAATAAAATCCATCACCACTTTGCTTGTAGCTTTTTTAGTTGGAATGGCCTCAATCCATTTAGTGAAGTAATTAGTAGCAACCAAAATCCAACTCTGTCCTCCACTTGATTTTTCTGAGATTTCCCCTATAAAATCAATTCCCCATTACTGAAATGGAGCTTCTACAGTTATAGTCCTAAGGGGCAATGCACCTTCATACTTTAGCTTTCCTGAGAACCTTTGACAAGGGTCACATTTTCTTCTCATTCTTTGTGCATCTGAGAATAGAGTTGGCCACCAGTAGCCTACTCTAAGAATTTTGTGGGCTATAGTCTGGGCAGCATGGTGTCCACCACACACTCCCTTGTGCATGTCACTTAAAATATCCTTAGCCTGATCCTCATTCACACATCTGAGTAATACACCATCAGGATTTTTCCAATACAGCTCTCCTTGAACAATGATGTATTTAACAACATGCAGCCTCAAGGTCCTCTTCTGATTATCACTGAGACGGGAAGGATAGTTCAAATTCTGAAAATAATGTACTATGTCTCTATACCATTCAGATTCTGACATATTTATAATTTCATTATGCACTACATTCACCTGGCATGCCTCCAAGTTTGACTGTGTCATCAACTTTGCCAAACCTTGTCCTCTTACCAATTTTGTGATCTGTATTTCAATGTTGAACTCTTGCAATTTATTCATCCATCTGCATCTTCTTCCAGTTATCTCCTACTGAGTAAAAATATCATTGATTGCTGCATGAGGCACATATGCAATTATCCGAGAGCCTACCAAATATGGCTTGAAGCTCTTGACTGCTCTAACCAGTGCATATGCCTGCTTTTCCATGATGTCATACTTCAACTCAGCAACTTGCAATGACCTGCTAAAGAAAGCTATAGATTGTTCAAAACCTTCTGCATTTTTTTGCAATAAGCATGCAGCAATAGTATGGAAAGAAGAAAATGAGAACAGTTGAAAGGGCTTAGAAAAATCAGGAGATTTTAGCACAGGAGCCATCTTTATAGCCTCTTTGATGTTCTGAAATGACTTAGTTGCTTCATCTTCCCATATGACAGCTGCACCTTTCTTCAACATCTTGGAGATATCTTTTGTGGTCTTTGCAAAATTAGGGACAAATATCCTTACAAAATTAATTTGTCCAAAGAAGGACTGAACACCTTACACTGTTCTAGGGATCTGAATTTTATCAATTGTAGCCACCCTTTCAAGATCAATCTTGACTCCATCCTTGGAAATAATGTGTCCAAGCAATTTTCCTTCCACCACCCCAAAAGCACATTTCTTTGGGTTGAGTGAGATGCCATATTCCAATGCTCTAATAAAGATTTGTTCTAAGTGCATACAGTGCTGCTCCTCCTTTTCTGAATAAGCTATCAAATCATCTTGATATACAGCTAGGATTGAATCAATTAATCCTGCGAAAGAAACATCCATAGCCCTCTGAAATGTGGCACCTGCATTTGTCAACCCAGAAGGAATTCTCACATATACATAGGTTCCCCATGGAGTGATGAAGGTAGTTTGAACTGTTCTGATTTTTTTACTTTCACTTGATTGTATCCCGAAAATCCATCCATCATGGACAAAAGTTCACAGCCAGTCACCTTCTACAACATGGCTTCCATGTTTGGCAATGGATAATTGTCCTTCAAAGAAGATACATTTAGATTTCTAAAGTCCACACAAAGTCTGATGTCACCTTTTTTCTTTCTAATTGGGACAAGGTTGGACACCCAAGTTGAGTGTTTGATGGGCATAATTATTCTAGCTTCCCTAAGCTTCATAAGCTCTTCTTGCATTTTTGGAGCTAAAGTTGGGTTGATAGGTCTTTGTTTTTGTCTAAATGGTTTAGCTTCAGGCTTCAAAGGGATTTCATGCTGCAATAAATCTTCTCTATAAGCTTTCAGGTCCTCATATGACTAGGCAAAAACCTACTTATATTTTTTCAATAGTGCAATCAGCATAGTCCTGATGTGCGGCTTGAGCTGCTTGCCAATGTATACCTTCTTGGGGGCATGAGATGTCCCCAAGTTTATCTCTTCTAAATCATTCTTGTTTGTTGGAGACGCCTTTGTAACAAATTGGTCCTTATTGTCAAATTCTCTCTCTAAAGCGACCAGTCCTCTAGGGATTTTATTTGTCTTGAGTTGAATTACCTCCTTCCCTAAGGGAGTTTCTTTTCCATCTACAACCTCTACAAAGTTTTGAAAATCCATTTCTTGGTTCTCATATTCATCAATGCAATGTAGAAATCTCAGTAAATCCTTATCATCATCAAACACTTGCCAGCTGCATATATTATCTGGCACTACAGGTCTAAGTTTAACCTCAACATTTGTAACATCTGACAGAGTAATGTCATTTGGCCTTATGGCTACATTGGCTAGAAAATCTGCCATGACATTTTTTGATCTCTCAATCTAGTTTATTGAAAAAACATCAAACAATTCAATTGTATCCCATACAACATGCTTATACTATTTTAACCTCTTATTTTTTGATGCATACTTGTCTCTAACTTGGGAAACAACTAATTCTGAATCCCCAAATACTTTGAGCATCTTGATCCCATGCTTCAAAGCAACATTCAATCCTAATAACAGAGCTTCATACTCTGCAATATTATTTGTACAAGAAAACTTTAGCAAGAAAGAGAATTTTAGAAGCTTACCAGCTGGAGATAGAAATACAATTCTAGCACTAGAGCCTTCCTTTGAACAGGCTCCATCAAAATAAATGGTCTAGAGACCCTGTTGGTCAAGCTCTTGAATGCATATGTCTCTCCCTTTACCTTCTTTATCATCTGAGACAACCCTAAAATTTTCACAGTCAGTGTCCACAAAACATATATGCTCCTCTAACTCTTGATCATCAACTATGTCTAGTGACCTTTCTTCTCTAATCAGTTTGACGTCCCTTCCATTCATAGGGATCATAGCATATGATAAATCTAATTGCATACTTCCACCAATCAACGCTGTCCATCTTCTTGACAACAACATGCCATATTGTGGCTTGATATCAACAACTGTTATGTTCATTTTGTAAAATTTTTTAGGATATGCTGCCAGTCTGAAGTCCACATCTTTCATAATTCCAATGAAAGGTACCTCTCTAGCATCCATGACATAGCATTTCCCACATGCCTTATCTATCTTTAACCCAGCTTGCTGCATAATGGCCAAAGGCATGATATTTGTTGATGCTCCTGAGTCAAGCATACAATTCTTAATCACTTTTCCATTTATGACAAGGGAGACATAGAATGGCTCAACCTGTGAAGGGCATTTTGTCGTGGTCATCCCCAAATAAACTTCAAGGGTCTCATCTTCTTCAATACATAGGGTTTGTTTCCTATCCCGAGTCTTAGTATTTTGATTAGCTTGATAGGGTACTCCTGAAATCAGGGACAATGTTTTATTTCTGAACTCCTCAACTTTCATCAGCTCCATCAATGGAATAGAGACCTTTACCTAGGACAAGACCTGAGCTATGTCAAATGGGGCATAATTTTGTATGATAGTTGTAGCCTGATCCGCATTTTTATTTTTATCATGAGATGATCCAGCTTTAATTTTTATGGCTCCCTGACTGTCATCTTTGATTTAAAAATTTTTCTTTTGATTCTCAACTTGGTGGTTCTATTTTCTGGTCCTTGAGAATCATGACCTGTTTTTTGTTTAAAATTTGCTTATTGTTCTCCATTGTTTCTTTTGTGGTTTAGTCCCTTTATGACTGTGCATTGGTTGGTTTACAAAAGTATTCTCTGGTTGGTGCAAGTTACTTACCTGAGTTTTACCCCTGAGATTGTAATTGCTTTTGACTTGAGCCATTGCTGCGGCTGTGAAGGCTCTAATTTCTTCATCAGATGGTCTCCTCAAGTTATTAAAAAAAATATGTGATTCCTGAGCATAAGCATAATTATCCTCATCATCTTCCTCACAAGGAAACTACTGGTAGACTTGAATCTCATTATTTGTGTTTGCATCAGCATCATAAGACAGATACTCCCCGTTTGTAGACAACATATTGACATTGTCATCTTCCATGCAATGTGGTTCATTGCATTCATCACAAGCCACGACATTGTTATATAGAGACTGAGTAATCATACATTGTGACTGTGAGTGAGGCATCTGACATATTATACACCATGAGGTGTCATTAACAATATTAACATCCTTGTTCAAAGGGTTAGGTGTCTCCTTAACATTTTGAGTCCTTGAATTTGTATTACTGTTTGGAAGAATGGGTTTACCATTATGCCAATTGGTATTATATGGCATATCATGTAATGATGGTCTTCTTTCTTGCCTTTGGTAAACTTGCCTATCAGGACCTACCCCTTTTTCATTTTTAGCCATTTTATAGCTCAGGTCCTTGACAATAGTTGTCAATTTATCTAATTTATCCTCAGAAGTAGATGCATTGCCTTGAACACTTTGAGATTTAGTATTTGGATTTTGTAGAATTTTTACATCATCTCTTATGTTTGTCTTACCAGATGCTTTTCTATTATTTTCAATATTTGTTGCTATTTTGAAGGCAACTCTGAGGCTAGCAGGACTCTTATCTCTTAATCCATAAGCTATTTTAGCATCAAAACATTTATGTACAACACTATGCACATAGGTTCATTATGCCTCAGCTGATGTGGCAATTTGTTCAACACCTTAGTGAATCTAGCATTGAAATCAACAACCTATTCATTAGATCCTTTGGTGATGCCAGTAAATTCATTTATGAAAAAACTAGGATCAGCTTTGTCACCATATTGTTCCTTGAAAATTCTTCTAAAATCCTCCCATGATGAAATACTCCTGTCAGGCAGACCCTTGTACCATTCTCTTGCCTCATCAACTAAGGATTGCATAAATAATTTCATAAAAACATCCCCATGCTCAACCTCAAAGTTGTCCATGATGTTCTGAAAAGCTTTTAAGTGGTCTTCTCCTGACACAGTATTATTTCCTAAAAACTTTGGCACTTGCAGCCTCACATGTTTGTCAATAGGATTTGGGTAACCAGGAATGCCATAAAAAACAAGCTGTCTAAATCTGTCCAATTGCATAGGTTGCCTGTCAAACTGATTTGCATTTACATTTCTATTTGCATTTTGATTTCTTACATTATTCAATGGTATTCTAGCACTATTTGCATTCTGTCTTTGATCGTTATGCTGATCCTGAACTTCATTTATGCGTTGGTTCCTCAACACATTTATATTCTCAAGGGTGGGAACTGAATCATTCTGAGCAGTTCTATGAGCCTGCACTTTCTGTCTCATATCATCTCTAATTTTTACTACTTGAAAATATTCTAATTCTGCTCTTAGACTCTTGATTTCTTTGGCTAATTCCTCCTCTCTAGGAATAGAAGAGGAAGGTTTCATCACATTCTGATCATCATTGTCATCCCTTGGGGATTCAACTTCTTCAAATCTGTCAGGGGAATCTACAAAAGGGTGTTCTTGAAACACTTCCAACCTCATTCTCAATCCACTACCCTGCTGTCTTTCATATACATTCTGCATCTTAGACTCAGTGCTTGAAAAATAAGGTATTGTTCGCTCTGAAGATCCTGGATTGTCTTGCATATTATCATTACTTTTGGGAGAACCCTCTCGACTGGCTTGAACAGTCCCTTTTCTTCTGTACATCATTTTTATGGATAACTCTACAAATAGAGGATTACGCAGGGATCTTCTCCCTTGCATACAAATTTTTACTTTACCGGTTGGGAGATTTGTTCGGAGTCACCACCTATAACTAGGAATTGTTTTCTTTTAAAAATCAGGGTTCTTTCACAAAGTCCCTAGTAGAGTCACCAAATATGTTGGTTATTTTCCCAGACTAGATGCTTGTTCCCAGTTATCCCTACAAAGTAGTCATCATTGATCAATAGGATTCCCGGGCCAGGGGCCAACAGTACAGGAGATAGAGTCTATAAATATCTCCTCTTCTTCTTTAGGCTCTGCAAAACCAAGTGGGGTATTCCCTATTCAACATCCATGAGATATATGTGTGGATTGACTGGGATGTTGATACAAAGTAGATAAATCTTCTTTTATGCAGACCAAAACTATGGAATAAGTACAAAGGGGCTAGCTTTGGGCCTATATTTAGTTGTGAGACAGAGGATTTTGGTCCTAAAACTACTTCTAAAGTCCTAATGGTTTGTATTTAAAGTTTGAGTTTGATTTTATGTTTGGATGCAAAACTGAGACTTTGGGTTGCAACCAAAATACAAGACCAGATCGGTGCCTATCCAGGGTTCGGAGTCAATAGACATATATATGTGAATGTTTATCACAGACTTGAAACAACAATCAGATTTCAAGGGGATTATGCAATGTCTGCCTTACAGACAATACCCAAAATAAAGTATTTAGTTATTTCTACTTACAAATATCCTTACTGCAATGTATCCTTCCAAATACTTAACCCAAAACATTTAATCTACTCCTTGAGCAGAAGCAAAAGACTAAGCATTCAACATAGGAAACCCATATTCTAGAATCTCTCACACCCTTTAGCTATTTAGATTCAGAAGAAGCACACATTCAATTTGGAGACAAATAACCAAATACATGCTATGAAGCGTTACTCATTTAAATCAACATGAAACTGATGAATTATGTATATAAGACATTCAACATACAACTCATAAACTCACAAAATACCCAGAATAGAGCCACCAATGAGATTGTATCCGATTACAGCACCAAGAGGTTGTCCAGCTTTCAACCAACAAAAAGAACAACACATTCTGTCCTTTATACCTAGACTACGTATTCAGCAAAATTTACAAGGCAAATCAAAATTTTGCCAGATTCAATGCATTTTTGAGTTGGCACTCAAAACAATTAATGCAGCAAGCAGAAAGAAAGGCTGGGAGTGGTTGAACTCGAGCCCCACACCGCCACCTGAGGACTTTCTTCTTCAATCCGGTAGCTGGCCTATCACTCCATCCATCATGCCTCTGCAATTGCCATTAATATTCGACCAACCCACAGGATGCAGCTGCTGCATTCACCTTGAGGTTTTTCCTGACCAAACGGCTACATGTGCACAGGAAAATCCATCGCTACTAGTTTAAAACACAACCGTCGATCCTATCTCCCTACCGTTGAGATCAATGGCATCAAAATATGCTGAAAAGTCGCCCACCAATGATATCGTGCCATGTCAGCACCTTATACATCCATCGCTGACTTTTCTGCTATCCATTTTTCCCTTGTATATGCAAAAGCATATACAATCACCTTATATACAAGTCAGATCTCAAATTTTATAGAACAAATTGAATTCGCTTTGAGATCCGGCTTGTAACTCATTACCTTTGTATATCGGCACATATACAAGCATACATACATGCAAGCTGCGGATGCCAAATACTTATAGAACAAATTGGGATTTCATTCGGGTCCAGCTCATATCTTTCTCATTGCACGTTGGCTTGTATATTCTCTGCATATCACATCATACAAATGTAATATACATATGACGGACCCCAGCCAATTTATCCATTAGATTTGAAAAACTTTCAAATCTGGGCTTTATATCTCCCTTTGTTTGTATATAGGCATATACAATGCCATATACATGCAAGATGGATCTCAACACTTTATCTGCTAGATTGGAACATATCTTGGAGTCTGCATTGTACCTATCTCATTTTATCTTTTTGTTGTATATCACACATACAACATGCAACCCGCGGACTTCAACTTGAAATCTGCCAAAACACATTCCTCATCGCATCCGGATTGTATGTTCACCTCCTTGTATATACCCTTTGTATATAGCACATACAACAATGAACATACCAACACGGAATCCTTTCCGGAACATTCCACCCTTGTATATTTTTCATTGCATGCGCTCGATGTATGTTTAGACATACAAGCCTGATATACAAGCGGTGAATATTCCTGGGAATCTGTGAAAGATTCCCCCTTGTATATGCACTTTCTTGAGCTCGATATACATTCAAAAATGCATATAATTCAATTTTTTACCATTTTTTGAAAGTCGATGTGCATCTTTGAGCCCGCCGACATACATTTGCACTTGCACACATAAAAACTTAGCATTTTTCTTAAGTGCGACACGAAAAGGTGGTAAACCAATGCATGGGGGCTGAGGAAAATTTAAAACTAAGGCACCAAGGGCTTGAAGGAATAAACACAGGACCTGTAGACTCAAATTTAGAACCCTAACCCTAGGTGAACACCACCAGAGTCAGTGGAGAAGGAATCTTAAGAAGAAGAATCACCATCTCAGGGTCCTGTGATTTGGTGGAGCATCCATGAAAATTTTTAGCTCACTAGTCTAAAATCTTTACAATTGGCTAAGCCTGTGTCTAAAGGGCTTTAAACTCTAAACCCTTGAGCCTTTGAAGGGTTTATTTTTTTAATTTCAAAGTGACTTCTTGTAGGCAGTTAGCTAGGCTTAAGTTACAACCTTATGTCTTTTGTCCTGTCCACAACCTGCCCCATAAGCCTAGTGACCAACCCTCTCTGTGTGTGCAAATACTTCATAAGTCCAAAAGGGAGTTTTTTGAAAATAGATTGATAGTTGTCGCAACATCACGAGCTCTGGATCTATCAGACTTGTCAGAGCTGCACTAATGCACTGACCATTGATCTCAAGCTAGTAGGCCCAGAATCTTATCTGCCAAATCATCAGCTACATGCTCGCTCCTTATTGGATCATGGTAGCGTGCTACGAAAAGGAGTCATGGAATATTTGATGTGCTGCTACAATGGTGTGATAAGTGGAATGTAGAACATAGTTTTGTCTTAGTGAGTTGAGCAATTGCCTAGTGTGTGATTGCAAGGGTGGTAGTGTGGGTCCCTTTTGGGCCTGTACTGGTGCGATATGATGACACATGGCAGGGTCACAATTTCTTTGACTGGTCAGGTTATCTCTAGTGGCAAGTGCTCCCTGATTGGATGATGAATTTTGTAACGAACGAGGTGGATTTTCTTTCATTTCAGGCCACTGATCTCATTCTGATGTGTCTCACACCAATGGTCTAGGAATCAAATCTCAAATTTCATTTGTAGGAGTACTATTACATGGTAGATGTCGTCTGGTTTTCAACATTATCAACTGTGCTCTAGGTTGTGATTTGACAGTTAGCATGCTTCCTTAGCTAATTATGATCTTCAAGTGCACTTTGATAAGTAGGCCAGACATTTGTTATATGTGCAAGGTGTGTTTTGCAGTCAGACATGACATCTTTGCACCTTGATTTCCTATTTTGGAGGTTGCAATCTGGTTGTCAAGTATTTCTAGATATGGTTTCAAGTGTGCGAAGCCTACAGATGCCCAAAATGGAGTTATGGGGGTTGTTGGAAAGTAGAAATTGCTCAGGCAAAGAGCCTCCTTCCATTTTTTCTATAAGTAGAAAAGATTTCATAGATTGTTCATGTTAGCTCTCAGTATTTGAAATGTGTAGGTTGTTTCATTTTCTGCCTTGTTTATGTCCTCTATTTCCCAAAGAAGTTTGTCTCTATTTTCCTGGTTGTAGGTTTTCTCATTCTGAATTAAGGAAGAGCTAGACACTGAACTAGGGAATGGGAGGTATTGGAAAAAGTAGGAGATTTTGGCTTCTATGGCTTTGCTACTTTCCTAGAACCATAGATGCATAGTGTCATTCTGGTGGGGAAGGGCAAAGGTTGGACAAAAACTCCAACTGCCTGCAGCTGCTTGGTGGGGGTGGACCAACTTGGTGAAATCTCACTAGCCTCAGCCAAACCTAGGACCCATATGCATAGGTAGAGAGGCATCATTTTGCTCTCTCTTTCCCTCTATTAGATGACAATTATCAAAGACACTTTTACAACAGAGGGAGGATATTATATTTGGGTGGACCAATTGGTGATGAAGAATTTCGACTCTATTCACAGAATCAAAGAAGTCCTTACTTAAGTAAGGGTGACATTTGCAGCGTCACCTTCTCAAGGGTAGTCTTGATTGCTTCCTGCTCCAATTTATGGTGGTCTTATCACCAGTCCTAGGAGCAGTGACACTTAGTTGCTAGAAATTGAAAGATGGGGAGTCATGTTGCCTTCCCAATAGCCTATGATTTGAGTCTGAATATGGGACAAAATGTGGCACATTTATCATGAATTGCCCAGGAGTTCTTAAGTCTTCCAAAACATTCTTGGACCCCAGAATATTGTTGTGAAAGGAGCAACATCAATCTCAGTGAACATACTATGGAAGGATTGATCAAAGGAGTCTGTTCTAAAACCAACCAATCTGAGAAAGGATGTAATTTCCTAAGTCACAAATATTAAGTGAAATTTAAATAAAAAATTGTAATAGGGAAATCTTGGCTGACATAGTTTGTCTATATTTAGAGTTCCAAAAGTCATAGTATGGTACAGGGAAAGGGGCTTTATAGGAAAGGGATTCTATTCTAGGATTTGGGTAAAAGATATCCATATTTTGGGGAGTAATTTTTGTAGCAAAGTAGGTGTATTGTCAAGATTGTAGAACAAAATTATGCCTGCATATAAAAAAAATTTTATATAGCAAATTCTAATCCAGATTGAAATATATGAATAACACCATGTGTGTGTTTCTTGTAATTGTCTCCTTGAATGTATGCATTTCTTTTATGAATGGAGGAATCAAGGGTTTTGGATTTCACCTATGCACATTTGATGTATTGAATGTCTTAGTTATTGCTTCTATTCAAGGAATGGATTACATATGCTTTGAGTAAGACATAGGAAGTGGTGTGTTACATTAGGGATTATTGAAGTAGAATTGCATGAAATACCTTTTCTTGGACCATTACTATAATGCAGTAATATCATCAATTGTGAGTCCTTTGAATTCGAAGTTTTGTTGTCATAGAAAGGAACATTTGCAGTGTAGAATTTTGACTCTGTTACCCCTAATAAAGCATTGATCTGGGAATTTACTTGCCCAAAGGTTGAGAAATAACATAAAATTTAGAGATAAATCAATTGAAATCATTCAGTTTATTTTGTTGTAGTTTGAGTAAGTTCTGATATATGTTCTCAATGCCAGCAATGTGAAAATCTCCAAGAACCTTGCCAGTTTTAGGATAATTTTACAAGTCTTGGTGCATGTTTTTGAGAACATTTCTACTTAGTATTGTGGAAGACAAATCTGTTGATAAGGTAATACCCCCTAGGTTTGGTAGAGCTTGAAGTGCAGAGCAGATAGGTGAAAAGTAATCTCCCACTCTATTGGCCAAATCTCTCATTGAATTTAATCATAAGAACTGGCAAATCTTTAGAGTTTGATGTGTGCAAATTTGAAAACCAACAGAATTGGCGACTCTACTAGGGACACAACTTAGTCATCCATTTGGAAAGAGTTAGAAACCCTTTTATGGTTAGCTATTGAAGGTCATCATGTCTAATTTGGGAAGCATTGCAATTAGTGATTCTGTTGGAAGGATTAACCCATGAAACTAATTGATATTTGTTCTCTTTCGAGGTGGCGACTCTGAACCTGTTTAAGGCAGAAATATTCCCAAGTACTTCATCTTTTCCTTTAGTATGATTAGTTTAGAGCAACATTCCTGGTCATGTCCTCAGAGGAAATAATTCTCTGCTGAAATATATAAATCTTTGAATTTTAGTGGTATTCATGGGTACCCAAATACTATCCCTAGTGAAATCAGAAAATATCTCCCAAAATATAATGGAAAAGGTTCTGAATTAGCAGATAGGCATCTACAAGATTTTTGTGATATGATAGGAGATTATGAAATTGAAGCTAAAGATGTTGTTATGAGTCTCTTTGTTCAGCCATTGAAAGATGATGCTAGGGATTGGCTTTCTAATTTACCTTTGGGTTCTATTTCTTCATGGTTAGATTTTGAGATTATATTTCTAGAACAATTTGGTGAAAGGACTAATGTGATTTCATTGATTACACAATTCATGAATATTCAAAAGGAAAAAGGTGAGTTGATTTCATCCTTTAACCAAAGGTTTTAAAAAATGATTTAAAGCATTCCATAATATATAATGCCAAATGATGCATTATGTTTGACACTCTATCTCGGTGCATTAGATTGGATATGAGTTGTTTGCTGAGAGATAAGGAACCTGCTACACTTCATCAAACTTATAAAATTGCAATAAATGTTGAGAATAACTTGAAGTATGCAATGCCAATAGGATACATGTCTACAAATGTTGGTTATTGTAAAGCATCTTATGCAAATGAGCAATGTAAATCAGAGAATGAGAATAGTTTTCAAAATGAATGTATTTTTGTTGTTCCAGTTTGTTCACCATTGCTTCATAAGAATCACATCTAGAGTTCCAAAGAAGTTGTGAATAGATTTCAAGTATTGTTGATCCTATGTTTTTTATTCAATCATTACTTGATTTGAAGAAACAAGAAGCAACTCTATATACATGATTCATGAATACTTTGTTAGAAATCCCAAAGTATTGCAAACCTGAGGGCTTTGTGTGTGTTGATTGGTTCTATGAAATTTATGAATCAGGTCTGAGCACTTTGCCAAAGAGACTGAAGCCCCAAAATCTTGATCAGATATTTGATAAGAATGGGATTATGGAAAGAGCTAAAGGTGATTATACAAGAAAAGTTATGTCTTAGAATACTAATAGCAGTTATGTTATTGAGAAAAGTCATGGCATAATGCACAAATATAAATAAATTGTGGTAGAAAATGAAGGCACGTCCTATAGTAATAGAGATGGGATTTGTGATCAACCTATAGGAGAGAGATGTAAATACAGGAAAAATGCATGGTCAAATAAAAAATATATGTGAAACTGTGTCTAGAAGTAGTGTTGTTATTGAAGGTTCAAAAGAATGCACACATACCAGGTATGATGAATTCACTCTTGATCATAATATTAAGGATGTTCTAGAGATGGATGATGAATATGTTGACAAAGATCATTTCCATGAAACAGAAATGAAAGTGTCTACTTTCCATGATGAATGCACCGATGAAGGTGTCTACTCTATTATGAATAGACAAGTCTCAGATGTTCATAGTGACCAAATTGTTGAACACAACAGTGAGGGAGATGGGCATGTTTCTAAAAGTGAGCTCCTCCAATTTGTTGATCATGGTAACTGTGAGCATGATCAATCCATAATTGATTCAAATCACAACAATTATGATTTTGTATATCATACCATGGAAGATGTTAAGGAGACACAAGAATTGTGTGATGATTGGCTGCAAAGGGTGAGAAAGGAAAAAATATTGGTTGCCCAAGCAAGAAAATACTTGTAGAAAGTTAAGGAATGCTACAATAAACTAGATCATGTAAGGGAGCAAAATAAGTCATACCTTAGGTCTCTATTTCTTCCTAAGAAAGAATGCATGGAAATTGGACATGTAAAGGAGAAACCTCATGAGAAAAATAAGTAGGAAGAATATGCAAATATGGTTGAAAAAGATAATAGGTACATGAACATTTCAAAAGATGGATCTTTTCAGTATGTTTATCATGATACCTATAAGTATGATCAGTTTTTAATTGACTTTTATTGTGAGTGCACCTTGAAAATCTTTGCCACAATGTTAAAAGATCCATGTAAGCATGAGTATCAAAGTTCAATTGAGTAGATGGAAGTGCTGCCTGTGTTTGATATAGAAGATAATATCTTGTTTGAAAAGGGGCAAATTCCAAATGTAGGATCATTGGTTGTGTATGAATCTTTCATTTTTTCTGATTTGGAGTTGGTGTGTGGGGAAACTAAGCTGCAGTAGGAGTCATCAAAAATGTCTTATGAGTGTTTCAGGTTTGATGTGGAAATAATAAATAGGGCCAAACCTTATGACACCAGTCACCTAGTGGGTCATGAAGTAGTCTGCTTCTTGAATTAGCACAATGAACATTCAAGGATACATAATAGTGATTTTGTTGATCAAAAGAATTACAGGGATGATATATCTAATGCATGTTATTTATGTTTATCATTCACTAATTTTATTCAGTTAGTTCATGATTGTAAAATGCAGACTAATAAGGACTTGTTCATAATGGCACAATCATAAATGTAATGGTATGCTCTCTTGGTAGTAGCAATAAACATAATATTTCCAAATTGAGTTCAGGACTTTTTGCTAAAAATAGAATATTTGATAAAGGTAAACACTGATGTTTCATTTTTGGTGGCCCGGGCCCACCAAGTGAGAACTGGAGACATGGTGAAATGAATTGAAATTTAAGTCACCTTTCAATCGGTCTTCAATTCCTCATTGAGGAAGTTGCTCAGTAGCCAAGTGGATCTGGAACATGGTCTACATTCCTAGAGATTTCTAGATCCTCACCATGGCTTAGATAGCCATGCGTCTACAACTAGAGCCACTGGTGGAGCCTCCATGAAAATTTCAGCTCACTAGTCTACAATATTTGCAATTGGCTAAGCCTATGTTTGAAGGCTTTGAAGGGTTTATGTTTTCATTTCAAAGTGAGTTGTTATAGGTGGTTAGCTAGGATTAAGTTACAACCTTATGCCTTTTGTCCCATCCACAACCAGCCCCATAAGTCTAGTGATTGACCCTCCCCGTGTGTGCAAATACTTCCTAAGTCTGAAAGGGAGTTCTTTGAAGATAGATCGATGACTGTCACAGTGTTGTGGGATCTAGATCTATTAGGATTGTCAGAGCTATGCTAATACATTGACCATTGATCTCAATCTAGTAGGCCTAGAATCTTATCTACTGAATCATCAGCTACATGCTCACTCCTTATTGGATCACGGTAGCACACTACGAAAAGGAGCCATAGAATATTTTGTGCATTGTTGTGATGGTATGCCCAGTGGAATGCAAAACCTAGTTCTATCTTAGTGAGTTGAGAAAGAGCTTACCCCACAATCGCGAGGGTGGTAGTGTGGGTCCCTTATGGGATTGTGTTGGTGTGATAAGATGACACGTCGTAGGGTCACAGTTTCTTTGACTGGTCAGGTTATCTTTATTGGCACTCCTTGATTGGATGACAACTTTTGTAATGACTGAGGTGGATTTTCTTTTATTTCAAGCCACTAATCTCATTCTAATGTGTCTCACATCGATGGTCCATATTCAAATCTTGAATTTCATTTGTAGGAGTACTATTACATGGTGGATGTCGTCTGGTTTATGAAATTATCAGTTGTGCTTTGGGTTGCAATTTGACAATTAGCATGCTTCCTCAGCTAATTCTGATCTTTAGGTGCACTTTAATAAGTAGGCTAGAAATTTGGTGTCTACGCAAGGTATGTTTTGCGGTCAGACATAACCTCTTTGTGCATTCATTTCTTATTTTAGAGGCTGCGATATGGTTGTCAAGTATTTCTAGATATGGTTTCAAGTGTGCGAAGCCTGCAAATGCCCGAAATGGAGTTATGGAGGTTGTTGGAAAGTGGAAATTACTCGGGCAAAGGGTCTCCTTCCATTTTTTCTATAAATAGAAAAGATTTTATGGACTGTTCACATTAGCTCTTAGTATGGGAAATGTGTAGGCTGTTTCCCTTTTTTCCTTGTTTATGTCCTCTGTTTCCCAAAGAAGTTTGTCTCTTTTTTCCTGGTTGCAGGTTTGCTCATTCTGAATTAAGAAAGAGGTAGACATTGAACAAGGGAATGGGAGGTATTGGAAAAATTAGGAGATTTTGGCTTTCATGGCCTTGCTACTTTCCTAGAACCATATATGAATAGTGTCATTCTAGTGGGGAAGGGCAAATGTTGGCTAGAAACTCCAAGTACATGCAGCTACTTGGTAGGGGTGGACCAATTGGGTGAAATTCCACTCAACCAAAACTGGGACCTATATGGACATGTAGAGAGGCATCATTTTGTTCTCTCTTTCCCTCTATTAGATGGCACTCATCAAAGACACATTTGCAACAGAGGGAGGATATTAGGTTTGTGTGGCCCAACTAGTGATGAATAATTTGGACTCTACTCACAAAGTCAAAGAAGCCCTTACTTAAGTAAGGGTGACATTTGCATCGTCACCTTCTCAAGGGTAGTCCTGATTGCTTCCTGATCCAATTGTTGGTGGTCTTATCAACGGTCCAAGGAGTAGTGACACTTGGTTGCTAGAAATTGAAAGATGGGGAGTCATGTTTCCTTCCCAACAGCCTATGAGCTAAGTCTAAATATGGGACAAAATGGGGCACATTTATCTTGAATTGCCTAGGAGTTCTTAAGTCTTCCAAAACATTTTTGGGCCCTAGAATATTGTTGTCAAAGGAGCAGCATTAGTCTCAGTTCATACTATGGAAGAATTGGTCAAAGGAGTTTGTTCTAAAACTAGCTAATCAAAGAGAGGATGTAATTTCCTAAGTCATAAATATTAAATGAAATGTAACTAAAAAGTTGTACTAGGGAAATCTTGGCCGACATAGTTTGTCTATACTTGGAGTTCCAAAAGTCGTAGTATGGCAGAGGGAAAGGGGTTGATAGGAAAGGGATTCTATCTTGGGCTTTGTGTACAAGATATCCACATTTTGAGGAGTAATTTCTGTAGCAGAGTAGGTGTATTATCAAGATTGCAGAGAAAAATTATGTCTGCATATGAATAATTTTTTGTATGGCAGTTTTTAATCCAGATTGAAATATATGAATAACACCATGTGTGTGTTTCTTGCAATTGTGTCCTTGAATGTATGCATTTCTTTTGTGAATGAAGGAATCAAGGGTTTTGGATTTCACCTATACACATTTGCCATATTGAATGTCTTAGTTATTGCTTTTGTTCAAGGAATGGATTAAATATGCTTTGAGTAAGACATAGGAAGTGGTGTGTTACAGTAGGGATTATTGAAGTAGAATTGCATGAAATATCTTTTCTTGGACCATTACTGTAATGTAGTAATATCATCAATTGTGAGTCCTCTAAATTTGAATTTTTTTTGTCATAGAGAGGAACATTTGCAGTGTGGAATTTTAACTTTGTTACCCCTAATAAAGCACCATTCTAGGAATTTACTTGCCCAAAGGTCTAGAAATAAAAAAATTTCAAAGATAAATCAATTGAAATCATTCAGTTTGTTTTGTTGTAGTTTGAGTAAGTTTTAATATATGTTCTCAAATCTAGCAATGTGAAAATCTCCATGAACCTTACCAGTTTTAGGATAATTTTACAAGTCTTGGTGCATGTTTGTGATAACATTTCTACTTGGTATTGTGGAAGACAAATTTGTTGATAAGGGAATACCCACCTATGATTGGGGGAGCCTAAAGTGTAGGGAAGATAGGTGAAAAGTAATCTCCCACTTTGTTGGTCGAATCTCAAATTGAATTTGATCATAACTGGCAAATCTTTAGAGTTTGATGTGTGTAGATTTGAAAACCAACATGATTGACATCTCTGAAGAGGACACCTCTTCACCTTATAGGAAAGAAGAGGAGGAAATTGATAAGGATATGGGAGATGAAGGTTCTCAAGCACAAGAAGATCCACAGAACTTAGAGGCCTCTACTCAAGAAGGTGGTTAGCAGTCAGAGGATGTTCACAAGAAAAAGGAACATAATGAAGATCAAATCCATCAAGAGGAGACTTCTATTGAATAGGAAATTAATGAATGACATTGAAAAGGGTTAGTGTACCTTTGCATTTAATCATATTTAATTTTTAAATCTAGGGATGTGTCTATGGCAGTCTACAATAGGAACTGACAATTAACACTCCTTAACTAACTATTGAAATGAAAATTTCCTAATTAATCAAACTCATACTTCTAACCATCTACTTTGAAGGAAACCTAATCTAAGAATTGAAATAGTACATTGCTAGAAATGATCTATCTGATTACAAAAGCTAAAACAATCATTATAACAAAAACAAGAGTAAATTGACAAGAATCTGATTTATCCTATGAAAGTAGGAAAAACTAAATTAAGAAATCAATACATAAGAAAGCAATAAACAATACTAGCCTTCCTTCTGTTAGTGGGAGTGGGCCCTTGCTCCACACCTTCAGAACTTAAGGCTAAATAGAGATTTTAGAACAAAGATATAAAAGAACCGCTTTCCTTAATCCAATATTTCAAAAATAGAGTATATTCAAGAAGTATCTGTTTCTACAAAATCTGAGCTATATAAAAACTAACTAAAAAATATATCTTATTCTGTTGTCTCCATCAATATATATATATATATATATCAGTTTGTTTTTTATTAGTTCAGCTAGAAAAGAGGGTCCAGAACCCTATACAAAATGGTCCCCCGGGCTAAAGACCATTAACAAGCTAGAAACAACACATTAACAATGCATGAATAGTAGACAAAAAACACCTAATCAAAAATAGAAGAAATAACAGAAATAACCATAAACTAGGGACTGTCAGTCGTCTCAAACTTGGCTAGGAATTCCACCATGTCTTTATAGTCTCCCAAGCTATCGAGCCCCACCTGCTTGACCTTGTCATCCAAGTCTTTGATAGCCACAAAGATCGACACCGCCTAATGCAGGGCCTTAGCAGTAAACTCGGCCATAATCTTCCACTTCTTCTACATTCCCTCCATCTTCTTATAGAGGTGTCTTAGATCCTTAGCAGTTTTAATGCACAAAGAGCAATTCCCCTTACTATCTTGTCCCCAGACACCCTAGCAGCATTACCCAAGTCCTCGAAACTGGACTTGTCCCCTCAACTTCATGCACAGACTCAGTGGGGGTTTCTTCCCCTCCCTCCATCATTTTCTCAACAAACTCTGATTCATCAGAGATCTCCACTCCCTGGGGGGTTGCACAAGGTTTGCCAATAATGCAGGTAGACCGACGAACCCTCAGGTTAGCAGCCTCCACACCTTCCCCACTACCAACAAGCTTATGCCAAAAGTCCAGTTCAACAATTTTCATAGGCTCAACTGTAGTCACAGCCTCCTTACCCTTCTTAGCTTTCTTCTCAATAGCAGTCCCTTCATCTTCTGAATCCAGTCTATCTCTTTTAGCTAACTTTTTCCTTGGCACTGGGGTGGCACCTTGCTGGGGTTTCTTTTTAGAAGTGGCAGGGGTTCCAATAGGGATATCATCCATAGTATGGGGATCACCCTTAGGGGTTTTGAGGGAAATCTTAGGGGTCCCCACACAAGTCTTCACCTTGCCTTTAGAACTAGGAGACATGCTCGATTAGGGGTCCTCAAGCAACTTAACCCTAATTTGCTTCAAGGAGTACATAGCAAGGTGGAACTGGTAAAGTCTCAAAATGAGGCCTTGATGAATGGGAAGAAGTGGGTGGTCAACATTATTAGCCCTATGCTCTCTAACTGACTTGATAGAGTTATCTAGGGAAGAAAGCAGAAAAAAAAGGGAAACTGATTTCCATTTTATTTCTAAAGTGGTTAAGGAGAGCAAAGTGGTAGTGGTAAAAAACCTATAATCTTTCTTCCAGTGTGACAAACTTCATAATCATTAAGAAAATATGGCCCCATGGCTCTGGTAGATTTTCTCTTTCGAACCCACCATGTAGCTTCACGGCCGCCTCCCCCTCTCTAAAGAATAGAGCCATATGTTCAGGGTCAGGCACCCTGCTACATCTCAAATGCTTTTTCTCTCTAATAGGAAGCCTCGTAGCTTGCTTGATCACTTCCTCAGACATCTAGAAGCCAATGCCACCAATCTTGACTTCTCTGGTTTCATCATCCCAAGTCTCCGCGAACTGGCATGAAAGGTTCTCATCGTGGCCAACCATCCCTTCCAAAAATAAAACCACCTCCCCTTCCTGAATGATATGTCACACTATAGGGTCTTGTTTGAATTCCTCCACTAAATTGGGTTTAATCTTGACAATATATATCAGTTTGTTGTTGATATCATATCTTCGGAGTTTACCATCTTTTCTCTCAGTTCAACTTGAGATACAAAAGATATTTTATTCTAGAACTTAAGCATGCAACTATCTCTAATAAAGTATAACCATGTAGGACTTAAAAAGACTTAAGTGACACTATAGGTGTCCTAAAATCTAGAGTTTGACTTTTAACAAAATGGGTCATGGAGGCCTTGATAAAAATGGAATTAACTTTAAAAACAACAAACTACTAGAAGTCCCTAACTCATGCAAAATGAAATGGTAGTTGTACTTTGTTTCCTTTGAACCACTACAATTATCTTCTCAAAAACCTTGGCCTTGATGTGCAGAATTCTGTAGCTTCACAACGTTCCAGAGATTCTAGTAGTGAAGCAGCTCTGGAGACTCTGTGCAACTCCGGAGACTTTGTGCAGTTACCAACAGCTCTGGAGATCACTATATGGCTCATTAGGACACAACTCCGGAGGTCTTTATGATCACCAACCCTTCCTATCTTGTTGCTCCAATTTCGAAGATCCTCGAACCATCCTAGAAAACATTGGAGTGTTGTATAGTGTACCTTCTGCTCAACTATGGAGATAGTTAGGATCATCTCTAGAGTCTCCCAAAAACCTTTCTCTGCCTAAGAGATAGACACCTATGATACAAAGGAGACATTTCTACATTTCTACATTTCATCTTTTATTAACATAATTAAACAAGATTTCACAATTTTCATAGTGTAATCAATAGAATAGGTGGTGCATGAAAATGGGAAAAAAGGGACAAAAAGGTGTGTTTGGATGAGTTCTACCTACCACTCATCATCCCACCTAAGCTTGAGGATTTGCAATTCCTCCTGTACTGCTCACAGCCTAGATTTATTGAGCTTGTACAACCTATCTGAGATATTGCTTTCAAGCCTTGATGTTAGTATTGGAATTCCCTCTAAATTGGTCAATCTACTTTAGCCATTCTTTAAAACCTGGTATCATCTAGTTGTTCAGCCCACATGGGTAGGGGCTCAATGATTAAGGGCAGCCTGAAACATCCCCTATCCATTCTTTCTTGTATTTATCTATCATTTTGACTATGGCCCTTGCCTTCCTCATGAACCATTTAAGGTTAGCTAGGGATACTATATCCCTCATTTTTTGATCTTGGGTTAAGGTATTCCACCTTTTCTTGTAAATTGCCATAATCTGATCAGCTGAGGTGTGCATGATCAAACCAAATTCTATAATTCATTCTTGTAGGTGCTGCTGATATAGGGGCAAAATTTGGCTATTGGAGAATAGACTGCTAATATGAAGTAAATTTCAAAATCCCTTGGATTTGGGTACTCCCTTAAGAGGAATAGGCCTATTCCTGCCACTTTTTCTATATAGGCCTCCATTCTCTCATGCCATATTTTGTGGTTTTTCATCAATAACATGAATGCTCTCAACTAGCATTCCCCTACAAAAAGATTGATGAAGAATGTGTGGTCTTCAATAAATAAATTATGCAAAAACAATTCACAAAGGAAGTTCTTTTCTTCATACTTGCTCTACATATACATTGTGAGGAAATCATTCCCATCTTTTATGTTTTCAGTTAGGTCAGAGAGAACCAATGAGAGCTTCCTTTGAAGGACCCATTCTTGTAAAAACATTGCATAATTACTACTGGGTGGCCTACATGCAAGTATCTTTGATGAGAGAGTGGCCACTGTCATTACTTTTTCTTCTAGGGTCTTCACTTTGTCAGTCATCATAGTGACTCACCTTTGTAACTGCATCATGATAGGTGTACCTGATAGTTATCAACACCTTCTTTCACAATTGAACAATTCCCTAGGGACATCCAATTTGAATGTCCTCAAAGAGACATCATTTTGTGTGCCTTGGTCACATGTAGGTACTGAAAGAACCAATTCTTGAATCAATTCTACCTAATCATCAATTTTGTTGTTGGCCTTTGTTAACTCCTGGGCCTGATTGTGTAGTTTCTCAATTAGGGCTAAGATTAAGGTGATGTTGCTATCCCTGGCCTTGACATTAGAGATGTGAATATTTTTATGTGTTATCTCTGTATCCTTTTTCTTAATCTCAGCCTCTTTTGCTTCAATGACCTTTTCTTTCTTCTCCATTTGTTCCTTCAGGTCATTGATTTCTTGGTCCTTAGTTGATTCCTTTTCTTGCATGACCTTTTTAAGATCTGTGATAATTAACTATTTACCCCACAACATTCTTTTCAAATTATCAATTTCCTCCATCAAATGCTACTCTTTTGATATTTCAATATCTTCTTGGTTAGAAGGATGGGAGAAGCTTCCTATCTCTAACCCCCCTATCATGTCTGTCTCTTGTACTCCAATATCCCCCCTATTCTTCAAAATTGCCCTGCTTTTCTTCTTCCTCTACCCCTTTCATCTATGTGGATTCCCTCTATTCTTCTATCTCTTTGTCTTCAGTAGACTCTTGGGCATGTGATGGCCCAACCTGTTCCTGAGGAGGGGTCATTATCTATAGAGAAATCTTTGCTTAAATAAGAGTATAGGGTTTTTAAATGATAGAACTCCTCACCTTCTTCTGGGAGTTTAGAGATCCTATTGTTGATAGATCCCTCGTACTTATCTTTGGTTATTCTACAAGTTGGAGAGGAATTCTTCTACAATGTCTTCTTGGTAACCCTCAAATTTCTCCAAGAATTTGAGACATCTAGCAGCCCTTAACACATCAATAGATGCTTGGTCTTGCAGTAGTTCCTCTGCTATCTCTGACTCTGATTTCTTTTTAACCCCCATGCCTTCAGACAGACTCCAACTTGGTGGTGATTTATCCCCCTTTTTTTCTCTTTCAAACCCTCAACTTGATTACTTTTCCTTGAACTTCTTTCACAAACCTATCTTACCTCCGGAGCCCTCTCTATTTCCTAAAATCCAAAGTTAGATTGCTTGTGTTTGTCTTGATGACTATTGAAGTGGTTGAGAGGGAGTTATGGTTTGCAATTTTTAGAAATCATGATTTAGCATGTATGCAAGGGGTTATGCCACTCCAAACCTGCAGAACTGATGTGTCAAGTGGATAGTTAGGGTGACATGTGTCAGATTTATTTGGGAATAATGGTAGGGTATAGGAGTATAGATGAATTGCACAAAATGGAAACTGAAAAGACTTGTCATAATTAGTTAATTAAGATAAATACCTGGAATACCATTACAACAATTGGATGTCATGCTTGTAGTTTCGTGTTTCTGCCTCCGCAAGATATGATGTGACCACTCCTTTATGTGTAGCCTTCAGATTCAATTGTCATGTTTCCTACAGGATGTGGAATGACAAACTCCTTACTGAATTGATGGTTGATTGGACAGCTCCATCATCAGCAGATTGCATCAATAAATAATTTGAAAATAGGGGTAGCTAGTAGCTAAGTGTAATGAGTGCTAGTGACGTGGCCTCCTTTTGGAAGGTGAGGTGTATAAATTCATGATGACTTCATCACCTTTTCTTATGTCCTTCCTTAATGTTTAGAGAAGTAGGTTCTGGAGATTGAGAATCCCCTTTATTTTCTAAAGTGCCAAAGGTGCTCCTTATTGGCTCCAGAGGTGCTCCTAATTAGCTCCGGAGGTCCTCCTGATTAGCTTTGGACGTGCTACCAATTGATACTTGCATGAAAAAGAGAACCACCATTTGTTGGTTTTCAGTTCCCTTGGTGAGGAAGACTGCCATTTGACTGGTTTTCAGTCTTCCTCTTTTATTTTTTATTTTTCATTCTTTTTTTAGAAGGGCCACCATATTATTGGTTTTCAACCCTTCTTTTTTATTTTTATTTATTTTTTCTTTTCTTATTTTGTTTTATTATTATTTTTAATTTTTAATTTTTTAATTTTAGAATCTTCACAACTTGTGCAAGAGAGTGTGACCTTTATCACATAGCATAGATCCTTGATAAATTCCTCTTTTGTGGTTGGTCACTTGTAGATGTAAATTCTATGACCATTAACCAAAAATATGTTTTCCCCTCCAACAATGGGTGCCAATTGGATTGTTCCATTGTCATAGAATTCTTTGATTTGGTAAGGTCACATCCAATGGGTTTGCAATTTCCCTTTGAACTCCTTGAACTTGGAATCATATAAGAGAATCTAGTGTTCTTGTTGAAATATCCTCTTCTTGATGTGTTGGTCATGCCACTACTTCCTTTGGTACTGAATGAGTTTTGTTTGTTGTATGACCTCCATCCTGATTTTGTCCAATTCATTGATTTGAAGAATCTGATTATGTTATGCTATAGATAATGACAATCCAATATCTAGCGATGTCATGAGTGTTTGTAATTAAAAATCTATTGACAGTATAGGTTTCTTTCCATAGACAAGTTCATAAGGTGAGAACTTTGTTGTTGACTTCCAAGTTGTGTTGTAAGCCCATACTGCTTCATGTAATCTTCTAGCCAAAGCTTTCCTATTCATTGCTATTGCCCTTGTTAAGATGTTTTCCAACTCTCTATTTGTTACCTCCACCTGCCCATTTTCTTGGGGATGATAGGGTGAAGACTTCCTATGCTTGACCTAGTACAAATATGTGAAATCTTTTATCACTTGAGAGGTAAATTGTGGACCTCTATCTAAAACTAAATATTTGAAAAGCTATGTTATATAGGAAATCAACAACTTTTTCTTCACTAGAAAATTGTAGCTTGAACTTTTGCCCATTTGGTCACATAATCAGTACATACCAAGATGTATTCTTTCTCTACAAATGCTAGAGATATGGGTCCAACAAAATCCAGGGCCCGTTGCTCAAATGGTTTGAAAACCACTTGGGGTGTAGTGTCATTTCCTTTGTGAAGGTTGGTTGACCCATCCTTTGGCATTGATCACATTGCTTCATATATTTCTTCACATCTTTGTGGAGAGATGGCCAATAATAACCAATTCAAAGAATCTTATATGGGTTCATCATGGCATGCCCTTAACACATCAAAGATTTCATCATCCCTTAAAGACCTATGCAACACAAAGTTAGGACCACATTTGAACAATAAACTATTCAACCATTTATAAAGCAAACTTTCCTTTACTAATCTCTTTTTTTGTTTGGAAGTAAAATGAGAAGGAAACAAGCATGTAGCCAGAAAATTTGCTATATCAACAAACCAAGGTGTGATGGAAGAAACAACAAATAGACTTTCATATGGGAATCTATCTTCCACTATTTGGTTCTCTCCACCTGTATGCAATCTTGACATAAAATCAAAAACTAAATTAAACTTTCCTAGGTTATCTATGATAGTGATATCAAATTATTGCAGCAGTAACATCCATCTGATGATCCTTGCACCTACTACAGGTTTGTTAATTAAATATTTAATGGTTGCATGATTCATGTGTACAAAAAAATTATATCCTATGATGTAGTGTCTGAATTTGTTGATGGCATAGATGACAACTGGGAATTCTTTTTTAGTTGTTGTGTAGTTCTTCTCAGCAGGGGTAAGGTTTTTACTTATGTAGTAGATTGCATGCATACCTTCCCCTTCTTCCTTTTGTCCTAAGAATGTGCCTATTGATTCATTTGATGCATCTGTCTGGATGTAGAATGGTAGATTCCAATTAAGTCCTCTCAAAATAGGTGTGACTGTAAGTTTTTATTTGATGGTCTCAAATGTTGTTTGGAAGTCTTCTGTCCAATGAAATTCAATGTCCTTGGTTAGCAGGGAAAAGATTGGGGCAGCTATCTGTTGGCAAGAGACACTATATGGATTCATGGTTGTTGTCATTGATGGCAACAAAGGTCATCCCACATATCCGCAAGTCATGGTGTGTCTCTACCGGAAGTCAGAATGAAGATTGTTGTGGTCCGGTGAACAAGAACAGAGCATGTGGCAAGGTCCGACAGATTGGTCCGGATCTCTCAGAGGAAGTGTCTTGGTGCAGTGCGGATTTGGGGAAGTCAAGAGGACTACCTTGAGTAGTATATTCCAAGGATTTAGCCTCCGGTGATGAACAAAGAAAAAGATATGAATAGTTGAGTACCGGATTCCTGAGAGACAGTGAGAGCAGAGGAAGAACTGACTGACAGAGTATCAGACTATTTTCTGGATGTGTTACTGTTGATGGTAAAGGTTGTGAAGGCATGAATCATGTTTGACCGACATGATTAATGATATCTACAAGTATATGCTTGATCCGCATTGCTTGGTGAGCAAGGATTCAACCGACAAAACAGAGTTTGTAAGAAACTAGACTGTTCCGGATGCCGACTAGAAAGGTGATGAAATTACTTGTGCGGATATATATAGAGGATGGATTTAGTTGTGAAGATGTGAAGTGGTGTGATGGTGTATGCAAATAAGTGCAGAACAAGCAGAAGTAGTAAGAAAGATCCGGCATGTGAAAGGATAGCAGAATAAAGAACAGAGGAAAGATGAAGTGCAGCAGATCAGTGTACTGAGCCTAACCGGAACTGAACTCCAGCATATGTAGATGCTTCCAATCAGTTCAAGACTGTGATTCTTATCACTTTGTAGACAGTGTGTCTCCTTGTAGGTAGTGGGCCTCTTGTGAGCAGTGTGCTCGGGCAGTGAGCCCTAATTGGCAAGTGCCATTTTTGTAATTCCTTATTCTTCTAGCAGAGAATAATCTTTGGGTTAATCACCCCGTGGTTTTCTCCCTTAACAGGGTTTCCACATCAAAAATACTGTGTCATGTGTTTTTTTATTTCATGGTAATGTTTGTTTGTTTGATTCAATGCTGCATTGATTAATAAGAAAATTCAAAAGAAGAAATAATTAGGATAACTGATTCACCCCCCCCTCTCAGTTATCAACACTATCTTGCTAAAATTTTCTATGAACCTCCTATAGTATCCTGCATGACCCAAGAAACTCCTAGTTCATCAGTTTGGTTTTTAGGTGGAGACAATTGTTTAATCACTTCTACCTTGTTTTGATCTACTTTGATTCCTTTTGTTTATATATGATGCCCAAGGACAATTCCTTGTTCCACCATCACAAAACATTTCTCATGGCTTAAGGACAATTGATTCTTCTCACAACATTACAACACCTTTTTCAGATTCTTGAGAGCTTCTTCAAAGCTATTCCCATAAATAGTAAAGTCATCCATGTAGACCTCCATACACTCATTAGCTAGTTCAACAAAAAAAGCTAAAACAACCCTCTAAAAGGTAGTTGGACCATTACATAGGCCAAATGGAAGGACTATGTATGCAAAGGTTCCCCATGAGCATGTGAAGGTGGTCTTGTCCTAGTCTTCTAGTGCCACTTGGATCTGATTGTATCCACTAAACCCATCTAGGAATGAAAAGTACTTTTTCCCTGTTAGGTTATCTAATACTTGGTCAATAAATGGCAAGGAAAAATAATCCTTTTTTTGTGGCCTTGTTCAGCTCCCTATAATCAATGCATACCCTCCATTTCCCATTCTTTTTGGGAAATATAACCAAGGGTGAAACCCACTGGCTATTTGAGATAGGATAAATGAATCTGGCTTGCAAAAGTTTTTCTATCTCAGTTTTTACAATATCTTTGAGTGTAGGGTTTAATCTTCTTTGGGGCTATCTAATAGGATTAACATCCTCTGTATATATGTGATGGGTGCAAATTTTAGGGGGTATGCCCTTCATGTTTTTATATTCCAAGGCAAAAGCTTCTGAATGAGATATGAGAAGATCAAGAAGTGCACCCTCTTGCTGTGTTGTCAACTAAGTATTGATGTTCAATGTTTTCCCAGGTAAGACGATGACTTTCTTTGTAATATGTTCCATGGATGCTCCTACCCCATATTTTGGACTCATGGTGTTAAGGGGGAAAGAATGTGGGAGTAGTAAATGAATAGTGGCTAGGTCTCTATAAAAAAATTCTCCACAAGGAATGACATTAGCAAGGGTATAAAGCGCAACAATCAGAAGTTCTTTCCTTAAGTCTTGAGCTAAGTCCATTGTGTCTTTTTCAATGAGAATGTGAGTTCTATCTTCAAGGGAATCATAATTTATCTCCTCTTCCAATTCCCCTAAGTGTTTTGTGATGGTAACCATAGCTAAGGAAGCACTATTTTCCATGTTATTGGGCTCATCTACCCACACTTTCCTTGCATAATGTATGGATGTCTTAGCTGGTGGATACAAGGAGATTTTTTTCATGTCTATACCATTGGATATGACCATATCCCTAGTTCTAAAATCAATGGATGCTACTACAGTCGCCAGCCATGGCTTGCCTAAAATTAGAGGGTAAGCATTCCTTTGGTTCCTTGGCTCTAAGATCATAAAATCAACTGGGAATTCCCATGATTCTATAATAATTGGGACATCAGTCAACACCCCTTTTAAAATTTCTATTGATTGGTCAGCCAATTGTAAAATTATGGAAGTGGCTTGAATACATGTAAGAGCCAACTTATCTAACGTGTGAACTGTCTTGACATTTATTGATGCTCCTAAGTCACCTAAAACATTGGATATCACTACTATTGAGATGTGGACTGTGATGATAGTATTTCTAGGGTCCTCATACTTTGGGAGGAGCATTTCTCCCTGTTATGTCAGAAAATGTCCCCTTGGGGGCTTTTCCCTCTTAAGGTTTAGCTCCCAGGTCCTTAGAATTCATTATAAGCATCTTGCATGTTAATATTGAATCCTAATGAGAAAACCCTGAAGTCTTGTGGCAAATAGGACCTAGGGGGTGCTATTTCGATAGTCCCTAACTCAAAATGGGGGGGTGGACTTGGGCGCTAGTGCCCTAGTCCTACCCCATTTTAGGTCAACCCTAAATTTTAATGTCAGTTTTATGACCGTTACTTAGGTCCTATGCTGACATCTCAAGTTTGAATTATGAAATTCTTAGTGGGAATGTGTGTAGTTGCATATATATATGCATGTTTAGTGTTTCATTTGCAAACTAGAAGATGATGATGAACTTTTGGCTAACTTGTGATTTTAGAGCATTCAAGATATTCATTGTTGTAGAGTAGAGCATTGTTTTTTATTAATTCAGCTGGAAAAGAGGTTCTAGATCCGTTTAACAAAACAACCCCCAGGTATCAGGCCATTAACAAGCCAGAAACAATAGATTAATAGCTCTTGAATAGTACACCAACAAAAACAACTAATCAAAAACCATGGAAACAACAGAGATGACAAAAAATAGTAGAAACAAGAAACTGTGGGCTATCAGTCACTCCAAACTTAGCAAGGAACTCGACCATCTCCTTGTAATCACCCAAACTATAAATTCCCACCTTCTTGACCTTTTTGTCCAGATCTTTGACCGCAACAAAGATGGAAGTAGCCCTGTGCAGGACTTTGGCAACAAATTCTACCATAGGCTTCCAGTTCTTCTGCATGGTTTCCATCTTCCTCTAGAGGCACTAAATATCCTCAACATTTTTGTCACACAAGGCATAGCTCCCCTTTCTATCTTGATCCATAGCATCCCTCCTGAAGTCTTTACCAACGACAGCCCTCACGATGTCACCCAGATCTTCAGACCTTGACTCGTTCATAGAGGCAAAATGACTGGTGCCCTCAATCTCACGGGTAGATTCCGTGGGGGTTTCATCCTTGCCTTCCTCCATAGTCTCCTCCACAAACTCAGAATCATCAAAAATTTCAACCCCCTATAGATTCACTAGCGGCTTTCCAGTGATCCTTTTGGATCGGTGAATCCTCAGATTGATAGCCTCTCTACCTTCACTGCTACCCATAGGATCCAGCCCGGGGTCAAGCTCAACTATCTTCATAGGAGCATCCACATTAGCAACATCTTTACCTTAGATTTTTTCTTCAGGGTGGTCTCTATTTCCTCCACCTCCACCTTCCCTCTCTTGGCAGTCTTCTTTTTAGTTGCCGGGGTGGTAAGCTTTTGTTTCTTGTTTTTAGTAGTAGCAGGGGTCCCAGTTTCCCCAGCATGGGAGCCACCCTTAGAAATTTTAAGGGTCCCCATACACACCTTCACTTTGCCTTTATCCCCAGGGGAAGTACACAACTATGGGTCCTGAAGGATTTTGACTTTGATAGGTTTTGGTGGGTATAAAGCAAGGTGGAATTGATACAGTCTCAGAATAAGACCTTGGTGTATAGGGATAAGCGGGTGGGCAGCGTTCTTGGCACAGAGTTCCCTAACAGACTTAATGGAATTGTCTAAGGAAGACAACAAAAAGAAAGGAAAACTAATCTCAATTCTATTTCTGAAATGATTGAGAAGAGCAAAGTGGTAATGATAATGTACCTGAAATCTTCCCTCCAGCGTGAAAAATTTCATTAACATCAGGCAGATGTGACCCCAAGGCTCCAACAGTTTCTCCCTCTGTGAATCTTCATAGGTTTCTCACCCTCATGAAAGAAAATATTCATGTGCTCTGTATTAGGGACTCTGCTTCTCCTCGAGTGCTTCTTTCCTCTCGTAGGTAACCCAATGGCTTTCCCTATCACCTCTTCTGACACATGAAAATTGATAACCCCAATTTTCACCTCTGGTTTCCTCATTCCATGTTTTAGCAAACTGTCATGACAGATTTTCATCATGACCCGCCATTCCTTCCAAGAAGGGCACTACCTCCCCTTCCTATGTAATATGCCACATGATTGGGTGTTGTTTAAATTCCTCCACCGAGCTAGGTTCAATTTTCACAATATCACCTCCCGTTTCCTCAGACTGTAGTTTGTAGAAACCACTATATGGGGAGCGTTCAAAATAACAATGCTTACAACTGGTAGTCTTGGAAATGGCAAGAATCCCATTAAAATGGTAATTCTCCTAAGGGGGGTAATAATTATGGTGTAATAATTGGTGTGATATGCCACATTTTTACCACCTAGATACATCTCCTTGGGAGAGGGAATTAGCTGCCACCTCATGTGAAGATAGGTGATATCGACCATTGGCTTTACCCAACCATAAATCGTCATGAAGAAAGCAGTCCCATCCATTCTTTATATCCCTGCCACACATCCATGCACTGTCCCTTTTAAGAAGTATAATCTAGACTCCAGATCTCCACCAATACCAATGTCCTTATGCCTATTAGCACGCCAACCAGACTTTCCCATTAACATCCAAATAGTATGATTGGTGGTGTCCTTCTCGAGATCCATCTAGACCTTTTTTCCCTGGCTCTTACTCATTAAGGGCTATCTACTAGACCATGACCTATCCACATCACCACTGATAATCTAGTCATCCTCCCCATCCTGCCTGTCAACACTGTAGGCAGTCGTACCATTCCATCTGGGTTTGGTCATTCTATTAGACCACGAATGGTCAATGACCTTTTCTATCCCGCCAAGGTTTATTTTAAAATTTGAAATACTGATCCTGCCTTCCATGAGATAAAAACCACTATTCAATAGATCGAAGCAAATACCTTCGGCCTCTCCCTTATCTTGGAAAACCCACAGGGTAACCAGAAAATCAAACCACCTATGCTTCATCACTATTTCCATACTGCACAATTAAATTGTATATCTCTTGAGGCAAGCTAGACATGTTTCTCCAACACCGCCACCCCTCTTTTCCACTACCCTCATCTGTAAATGTGAGTTACCTTATACTCCAAACCATTAAGGAGAACCTTAATGTTGCCATAATATCCTCCAAATTCCACCCGATCTGAAACAAACCCAAGGTAGCATTAACAATTATCTGAGAGTCACCTTCAGCATGTAGCTTTTTGACATTCATGGAGATAGAAAGCTTAATTCCCCAGAGCATTGCCATAGCTTCTGCTTCATTTTTGCTTTTAATGCCAATGCCCCTGAGAAGGCTGCAACACAAGTCCCCATGTCTGTTCTTATAATGCCTCCACTCCTTGCAACACCCGAGTTTCCTTTGGCCGCGCCATCAAAGTTAAGCTTAACCCACCCTTGCTATGGTAAAGCCCATTTGGTTTTTTCTCTAGCTAACCTCTTGGAATTGTCCACCTAACAAGAGTTAGGGGCAATGTTCCAATTTTTTATCATATTTTTTTCTTCTCTCCCCGGGGGGCTATCTGCAGCTTTAAATTTACAAGAGTTAATATTTTCCATTAGCAGTTTTGAAAAACATTGGAAAACTTCCAAGGGAGTTCTTTTCTTTTCCCTAAAGATTCTGTTATTACGTTCCACAGACTCTAGACAAGATGAGGGGGAATTTGAGTCCAGAGTTCTTTAGAGATTGGTAACACTAGGTTAAAAGGGGGCTTCCATTCCCAAACCATCATCTCCATATTAACATTTGAGGCCCAGCTTAGGTTTAGCTTCTGTAGGGTTAAACTCCAAACCTCCCAGGCAAAACTATAGTGGAGAAATAAATGAGTTGATGACTCCTCCTCTGCTTCACAAAGGATACATCTGGTTGGCAGTTGGAATCCTCTTTTTTTCAGGTTATCCAGATTTAAAATTTTATTATGCATCAGGGTCCACCAAAATAAATTGACCTTAGGAAGAAGTTTAGGAATCCAGATTTTTTTCCATACTCCAGTCTCACCTGGTTCTAACAGCAGACCATAGGCACTTTTGACCATAAACAAGCCCTTGTTTTCCTTGTCCCAAACCATCTTATCTCTCTTGGAAAAGAGAGATAGTCTGTAACCTTTGAGCTCTTTTTGTAGTTGAGAAGCCACTTTTATCTCATAGTCATCTTGGGCATAAGTAGAAATCATCTTCCAGGCCCGGAGACTCCCACAAGTATTGATGTAGTCTGCCACTTTGATGCCCAAGGCCTCACAGATCCTACCCACAAATCTACCATACTTCATATCCATCAGAGGTTTATCCCTTAGCCATCTATCCTTCCAAAAATCAACCTTCCTACCATCTCCAATCCTCCATATTAAACCTTGCCGAAGAAGGCCCCGAGTTTTGATAATCCCATTCCAAATAACTAATCCTTTAGGAAGGCTTACCTCTGAAAGGAGTCTTCTGCCCTGTCCTCCATTCAGATACTTGGCCACCATGATTTCCCCCCAATCTGAACTACCTTGAGTAAGGTTCCACCCAATATTAGACAAGAGAGCCCTGTTCATCGAATGAAATCTTCTTAGGCCCAATGCCCCTTGCCATCTATGGGTGCACACTCTCTCCCACCCCACAAGAGAAAATCTTTTCTTCTCCTCCACCCCAGACCAAAGAAACCTTTTTTGAATCTGTTCTATCTTGTTAGCCACGTTCTTGGGGACTTTAAAGAGATATAATGCGTAATTGGGCATCCCTTGAAGAGAGGCCTTGAGAAGTTGAAATTTCCTTGCCTGGCTCAAGAGAGCACCCTTCCAGTCGGCCAGCTTTCTCTAAATTATTTCCACCAACCCTTTCCAAAAGTCCATGGAAACCTTAGTGGTGGTGAGGGGGAGGCCCAAATAAGTGGTTGGGAGCCTTTCACTTGAGTAGCCCAATATTCTAGTTATTTTCTGCTGAAGATCTTCTTGAGTATTCAGGAAATAGATATGAATTTTCTCAAAATTAATGCTCTGACCTAAAACCCTCTCATAATTCTTTAGAAGTTCCTTCCACCTTCAAGCTTCAACAACCAAGGCCAAACCAAACAGAATAGTGTTATCCATGAATTGTTGAATCACTGCATCCTGGGCTGTTGAGGCGGGTTTGATCCCGCAGAGAGTCCCCTGCATTAACAGATTACAAGCATTTCTACCCAAAACCTCAGCAATCAAAATGAATAGGTAGGGTGATAAAGGGTGACCTTGTCTAATTCCCCTTCCAGAAGGAAAAAAACCTCTAGGAGAGCCATTGACTAGCACTAAAAATTGAGCTGTGCATATGCACTCTTTAATAATGTTGATGTTTTTTCATTGAAACCAAATTTTCTGAGGACTCTTAAAAGAAAGTCCCAACTAACCCTATCATAGGCTTTGGATATATCCAATTTAAAGATCATACCTAGGGTGTTGCTCCTATGAATAGAATGAATCATTTTGTGGCTGGTGATGGCCGCGTCTAGAATTTGCCTACCCGGGACAAAGCGCTTCTGATTTGGGCCAATGAGTTTGTCTAGAAGGGGATGCCATATGAGGACCAGAATCTTGGTGAAGACTTTGTAAACCATGTTGTAAAGGCTGATAGGCCTGAAGTCGGTCATAGTCCTAGCCTCAATCTTCTTCAGAATTAAGGTAATAAAAGTTATGTTCAACTACCTTAAGAGTCTCCCTGTTCTAAAGAAGTCATGAGCTGCCAAGAAGACATCGTTCACAATAATTTCCCAAAAGGTTTGAAAAAAATCCAGAGGAAACCTATCTAGGCTTGGGGCTTTGAAGGCACCCATGGAGAAAACAACAACTCTAACCTCCTCAAGAGTAAGAGGTTTGGTCAACAAATAGTTGTCATCCTCAGAGAGAATGGTAGGAATAACATCTAAAATAGAATCAACATCCTCCTCAGGGACATTGGACTATTGACCAGTCAAGAGTGATTCAAAGAATTTGGTAGCCAGGTCTCCAATCTCCTCTTCCTCCTCCACTAGTCTCCCTTGTTCATCCTAAAATGACCTGATGGTGTTTCTCTTCCTATGCCTTAGAGTAGATTGGTGGAAAAAAGAGGTGTTCCTATCACCCTCCCTAAGCCATTAAACTTTGGATTTCTATTTTCAGTAAATCTCCTCTTCCTTGATTGTTGGGACCATTCCCTAGAGACATTCTTTTCAATGGATTATAGGTCTTCCGATATGTCTCCCTATTCCATTTTGGTTTGAACTTCTTTTAGTTTCTCCATGATGCTTTTCTTTCTGCTCAAAACATTACTGAAAGTAAACTTATTCCAACCTTTCACCTTATTCCGCACATTGGCCAGTCTCTTAGTCAGTCTAAACATCTCCGGTCCTTGAACCAGGATCTTCCACCAATTCAAGAGGCAATCTCTAAACTCCAGATGAAGGGCCCACATCATTGCAAATCTGAATAGGAAGGGGCCTTTGCTACACTTCCCTGACTAGTTGAGTAAAATAGGGCTATGGTTTGATCCCATTCTAGGAAGAGTTGAAAGATGTAACTGTATGTTAAGGTAAAATTGCAAATTAGGGCAAATGAATAACCAGCAATGATAAAAACCCTAGCAATGCACAATGAAGCACAAGACAACATGAAAATCAAAATAACAAATGTAAATGCAAACCGATCTCCATGCTATGCTTGATTTATCTCCATTGCTCTTCTCCACCTCGCATGAGCATGCAAGATTTTGAAGGATTATTGTTGGAAGAATGTTGGGTGCTCATTTCTGCAGCATAACCTTAAGATGAAGATGACATGAGGATGATAGTTGAAGGATGCAAAGGCTCTAATGATGTTTTGACAGAATAATGGTACTTGAAGCTCAATGCATGCTAATGGCTTATGAGGGGTTTGATTTATAGAAAAGGCTTGGTTCAAATGGGCGGCTGAGATTAAAAAGCTAAATGATTGATGTGGACGGCTAGGATTGATTCGGTTATCCCACTCTTCAAGGGAGTTGTAGTCATTTGACAAGTGTCGAGGAGAATAGGGCTCATGTGTGCTTGTGTATATAAAAAGTACTACATATAAAATATATTAAATAAAAGGCTATAGTACCACTTATCTTTTTAAATGAAAGAGGCACACATGTCGGCTAAATGATAAGATAAATTAATTAAATAAATAAAATTTATTTAATTAATTAGAAAGTCGGCTTATGATGAGAACTTAATTCAAATAAAATATTTGAATTAGTTGGGATATGAGTTGGATATTAATTAAATAAATAAAATTTATTTAATTAACTGGCTAGTGGGGAACTTAATTCAAATAAAATATTTGAATTAGTTGGGATATGAGTTGGATATTAATTAAATAAATTAAGATTTATTTAATTAATTGGATAGTGGGGAACTTAATTCAAATAAAATATTTGAATTAATTGGGATATGATTGGGAAATTAATTAAATAAATAAAATTTATTTAATTAATTGGCTAAGTAGGATAAGGATGGGATTGAATGGGATTTTAATTAAATAAATAAAATTTATTTAATTAATTGGCTAATGGATAAATGGGATTAAGAGTGGGATTAAGACAAAATGCTACATGATGTCTAAGTGATATTTTTGACAAGGTGTTGCTAGACATGAACAAAGTTGGGACAAATTTGGGTGTCTACATTTTGCCCCTCTTTGAGATGATGTTCGAGATGATGAGCTTTGTGTCGAGTAACATCATTTCAAAGAAGTTAAAGTATGGATAGAGGAAAAGGATAGTGATGATGATGGAAAGATAGGATGATGATGCCCCCTCGAGAGGATATGCGGGTTGGACAAACACGGGTAGGCTCTCGAAAAGAAATGGCTTGGCTGCAAAAGAAAGATAAGGCGATAGATAGAAGAAATGAAGGATGCGTTATGCTGCAATGAAGGTGAGCAACCATGATGTTTGATATAGCACTAGACGTTATGCACCAAGGTATAAGGACCAGGGTGACGATGTGTCTTGTGCCCCAGCGTAATACAAGCTTGTCTGGATACAAGATATGAATATTAGCTGGATTGATACTGATATGATGCAAATGCAAGATAAAATAATAACACACACAAGCAAGCAAGCAAGCATGCACAAATGATTCAAAAACAAACAAGGTATTGCCCCTGTCAAGCTGTAAACCAATGATTGATTGCTGATTGATGATGATTGAGAGTGTTGTCATTGCAGGGAAAGCTATATCCCTAGATCAACACAAATGTGTTTGCTGAGTTGGTTGGCTAGTTGATTGATTGATTTGGCTTACAACAAGGCTGGGATCAAGACCATGGATTGCGTTTGGATAACTTGGCTTGATTGATTAACTTGATTGGTATGGCTTAAGGATTGACTTGCATTTGGATCATTGCTTGGAATGATTGGAAGATGATTGAAGGATGATTAGATGAAGTGATGATTGGATTGATGTGCTATGATAGATTGATTGGAGGAAGTTGTTTATTGATGATGTATAAGATAGATGATAGAAGAAATGATGAGAGAAGAAAGAGGAAAATCACTTGTGCCTGAATCTGGGCACTTCCTTCGTACTCCAGACTGCCTACATACCCTATATCCATGGGATCAAGGCACTTAACGATGGAAATGAGATGTAGTTCTAATTGTTTTATTGATGAGATGATGAAAATGGAGTGAGATTGATGAAATGTTGATGATGTGATGATATATGGTGGATTGAGCTACTTCTGATTTGCTGAAGTTATTGGATTTGTTTTGATGGCTAGCTTGATGTGCTTTGGTGTTGATTTGCTTTGGTGTTGATGCTGATGATTGATAGGATTTGTTTGGATGGTTGGCTTGATGTGCTTTGGTTGTGATGTTGATGATTGATAGGATTTGTCTTGATGATAGTGATGGTGTGATGATTAAAGTGTCCACTCAATCTAAGCATAAGCAAGTGTTCTCAGTATGCTCAAAGGATGCAAAACAAACAAGGTAGTGCCCTTGTCAAGTCATAAACCAATAATTGATTGTTTGATTGATGATGATAATAGTGTTGTCATTGTGGGGAAAGCTATATCCCTAGATCAACACAAGGATGTGGGAACGCTATATCCCATTGATGATGATTAATGATGATTGATTTGGATCATGACAAGATTAGGATCAAAACCTGTTGATTTGATTAGATAATGTTCCTTGATTGATTAGCTTGCTTGATAGGGATTATTGTGACTTGGATTTAAGATCATTGCTTAGATTGAGTTAATTGATATGATTGGAAGAAGTGATTGAAATAGATGAATGAATGTTATTGATAGGAAGAATTGATGATGATGATTTTGATTGAATGTTGATTGAATGCTAGAGTGGATTGTGTCGGATGATGTGATTGGTCTTATTGCTTGGATTTTTTGTTGGATATTTGATTTTTTTGGATTTTTTTGACATATTTTGATTTTTTTTTGTGTTTTTGGGGATATTTTGATTTTTGTGTTTTTGGGGATATTTTGATTTTTTTGGAGTTTTTGAATGTTTTGGGATGTCAATGGATTTACAATTAGAGTAGCCTTTGTGCTAGATACCAATGACAAGGGAAAACCATGGCTAGGGGCAAGGAGGGATGAATGGGATTGGATGGATAGAAGGATGGGCTCATAGTAAATGTGATGAAAGGCTCATGATAGATGGATAGATAAGAGGATAGGCCGTATAAGGTATGGATGCTTGCCTCATGATAAACGGATAGGTAGGCTATAGTGGAAAGCTCATGATAGATGTAAAGCTCATGATAAGGATACACCATAGTGGATGGATTATAAGGGAGCTAGGATGTGATCTCCAAAGGCTATGTTGCATAGGAAGAACTTACCCCATTCTAGATGGTAATGCTTAGGATTTTACATGACAAAGTTCATGACCAAGGGATGACATGATGGATTGGTATAAATGGGATGGAAGGTTCATAGATAGGACTTGGTTTGGAAAGGAGGTATGTCAAGAAATATCCAAACATGTTTCAACATTTTTCCCCTATGTCTTCATCAAGATCAAAAAGGAGAAAGGATGGATAAATGGGTTTAATGGAATAGGCATGTTTAGGTAATGGCTAAGGATGGTAGGATGGTATGTTAATGGTATGACATGATAGGATGGAAAATGATAAAATGGGATAGATAGTTTGGATGTGGATAGGTTGGATGAGACAATGTGCCCCCAAGTGTAAGTGACAGAAGATCAACCTACACATGACGCCTGTTTGCCAGGTTTTCATCATGGTACTTATCCAAGGCGCCTGTTTACCAGGTTTTCACTGTTGGACGAAGGGCTTTCTCTTTACTATTTTGATTTTTGATTTTTTTTGTTTTTTGTGTTTTTTTCCTTTCTTAGATGGGTTGACAATTACACATGGCGCCTGTTTGCTAAGTTTTCACCATGGTAATGGAGAGGAGGGACTCAAGTGGCTAGTGCTATGAAGGTTGATAGTGTCCCTTTAGAGATTGATGATGTCATCGCATAGACCATGTCATTATGCTCATAGATGTTGATAGGGGATTGCATGGATAGGAGATGTATTAGGTAGATAGTGGATGATGAAAGGTTCATGCAAGGATAGATGGATGGGGATAGTGGACTATGATGTGGATTATGTAGGCTTATGCAAAAGCATGGACCATAGGGAGGTGATTGGGAAGATACGTAGGATAATGGATGGAAGATGGGTAGATGTAGTTATGTGGAGGTGTTGCAGAGTGGAAGGGAACCATGACCAATGGTTGCACGCACCATGATAAACATTGAAGCTTTTGGTGAGATGGTGGTGTAGGAAGCAATGGAGATGTTTGCTTAGGGGATGGTTGATGAAGTGATTTAGGAACCCACATAGATTTAGTATTTTTAGTGCTTTTGCTTTTCTTGTGGGATTTTTGAAGGGAATGGAAGTTTTGGGTGGAAATAGGCTTTTGGATGGAGGTAGGTGATTGGGATTCTTGAGATGTGGAGGAGGATGCCTCATTTATTTTGCTAGCTATTTGCTTAGGAACCCAAACCATTTTGCTTTTGGGCTTTGCTTTTGGAGGTATGGGCTTGGATAGCTTTGTGAATGTACTTTGCTTAGAAGATGGATGATTTAGAGACTTTTCACATTGATGCCCTAAGACATGAGGGTCCTTAGGAGTTTTAGTTGGATTTTTTGGCTTTATAGATAAAGGCATCCAAATGTTTATTTTGGAATCCCATGGGATGGATGGAGTGGATGGAATGATTGGAAGCTTTATGCTCAAACGATGTGTGCTTTTGTTGGTCATGATTCGAGATGTAAGGATACTTGTGAATGATAGGTATGTTAGGTGTTGGAAGCAATGGTGGCAAGGTGGATGGAGGGATAGTTGGAGTTGGTAAAAGTGGAGGCAAAGTGGATGGTGGAAGGTGTATGGTCACATGCTTTTGACTTTTATAAGTTGGTGGAGGTGGAATGACAACATATGTTTTAGGTAGATGATAAGGTTTGCGATGGAAAGTGGTAGATTTAAGATGTATGAAGGGATTACCAACATCTTTAGCTTGTTTACCTTGGGGTGTGTATCCAAGGCCATATGAGCATGGAGGAATCTTGACATGGTTTGGCTCCAAAATACCTTGTTTATGAAGGCCTAGGCCTTTACCTTGGTAGTTCATGTTCTGGAGGATGCAATTGACTATGGGACTAGGTGTGGTTTGAACACTAGACTTGAGTTTGTTATTGGATGGAGAAGGTGAAGTAGAGGACAAAGGTTGTTGTTGTCCTAAGGAGGAACATTCATGGACAAAGGTTGTAAGACCACTAGGACATGATGGTGGACTGGAAGTGGAATCGATGGTGGATGTGGAAGGAGGATCATTAGGATCTTGATTAACATTGTGTTCATGTAGATCTAAGCTATTTGTTTGATCTTTTATGCTTACTTGGGGGACAAGTGTCTCATCATGACAAGTTGATGTTTGCTCATGATGGATAGGGCTAGATAGCGGATGACTAGGAGCAATGTGTATATCTTGCTCATGGATAGATATACGATTATGGATAGGATCAAGGTGCTCATGGATAGCTTCTTCATAGGTATCATCTTGATCATAAAGAAGGTAAATGTTATGGATGGGTTGAATGGAAGTGTTTTGATCTTGAGTTGGACTAGGGCTTAATGTTTCAACATGCTTAGGATTAAACCTTTGACATACCTCTTGAGTTGCTTGAATGGAATTGGATGACCCTTGTAAAGGCTTGATGGCTTGTAGGTCACATGATGGGCTTGAAGGGCTAGACATGTTAATGGAGGGATCTTTGATAGGCTCAACGAGAGGTGGACCACATGATGGGATTATAGGATTGGACATGACCTTTGGAAGTTCTTTGGTAGGCTCATGAATTGGTGTTTGACATGGGGGTAGTTTATTCCTAGCTAGTAGCCAATGGATCACATCCTTCGCAAGGGTATGAGTGGATGGACAATATAATGGATGGATGATAATAGTAGATGGTGTTGTAGGCTTAGGACTAGGATTAGGTTGAGGGATAATTGGATTGGGTGGATTAGGATTTGGACTAGATGAGGATGTGGCATGTTTTCCCATTATAGGTGGGTACACCTTGTAAACAATTGAGACAAATATTGGGCATTGGTTTGTATTATGGCCTTTGGTCCTATGGTATGCACAATAATCATGTTCATCATATGGACTTTCTTCACATGGGTTGATGGGGGGAAGTTCAATGAGTTTTGCTTCAAGCATCCTTTGTAAAACTCTCTCAGCCATATCCTTTGGTGAAGGATTAGAATGAGATGGTGATGAAGGTAATAAAGGGCTTGGTGGTTTGGAAGGTTGATGGACCAATGGACTAGGGGTAGGATCACATGGTGGTGTTGGGATAGGACTAGTTGGCTCATGTGTTGGCATGGGATTGGATGATGAAGGCCACTGTAGATTGGTATCTCCCTTATCAAAGGTTATTGGATCTTGCATAGGATAACTTGGGCTTGTTTGATTTATGTACAAGGGGCCATTGGGATTTGCATGTGTTTCTTGTTGCAAAGGTGGACTTAGGTCTATCAATGGTGCTTGATGGTCTTGTTGAAAAGGTGTACTTGGACCTGATTGATTTATGTACAAAGTGCTATTGGGACTTGGATGTTGTTCTTGTAATATCACTTGATTGCCTTGTGGATGGGCTTGATAGTGCATTGGAATGGTGGTATGAGGGATTGGATAAGCTTGAGGTGGATGTTCATAGGTTGATGTGGTATTGACTTGGTGGATAGGTGGATTAAGTTGATAGGAAGTGGATGGATATGACATGTGGCTATAAGGTGGATTAGGTTGATAGGAAGTGGCTAAGGATTGTTGTACTTGTCGAGCTTGGCTAGTGGCTAAAAGGTGTTGGACTTGGGCTATGAAGTGTTGTAGTTGAGGTGATTGGCTTGCATGGGGTTGAGCTCTTTGGATGAAGAATTGTAATAATTCAATGGTGTCTTGGTTTAAGGGTTGCGATCCTTGATAAAGATTTTGGATGAATCTTTGGAATTTGATTTCTAGGTCTTCTAGTGTAGACATGTTGTCACCAAGTGTTAGTCTTAAGTCCCTTTAGCAAGTGCTTGTTTAGGGATTTTGATGATGATGTGGATTGTTTGGATGACTTGGCTATGTTTGGGATGAAAGTGATTGGGTTTGAATGCTATTGGAAGAATGTGTAGGATGACTTGTCTTTATGTGTTTTGGTGTTTAAAGCTTGATGTGGCAATATTGAAACAAATGATTATGCATATACACACATGAATCACTCACGCAAGACACATAAGCAAGTTGTTAGTTTGAAAAAATGTGATGATGGTTAAGCAAGCACGTGAAGACACTTCAACAAGTCCTAGTTAAGGCAAGGCCACTATCACAAGAAGGTTCTAATGAAAATCCGGGGGACCGGCACCCCACGAGCATCCAGCAAGCCACTTAAGACTTTAACTAACCCTACTAGGAGTTTTAATATACACAAAGGTACACCTCCTTTCGAGTTAGCACTGTATGGTGAGCGCTAATACCGGTTAGACTTGGCTTTCGCCTTATCCTCTAATTTTTATAGCGGACCGGATGAAAGTACCGCTTGAGGTCGTTCCCTTGGGGTGGATACCAAGGCAGGCCTCTCTAAGGCTAAACAAAAGCAACACAAGTAAATGTTTTTGATCTCCAAGTTCGTGTTGGGACGCGAGGAGAGAGCATACACATTTACTTGGTCACACTCGCATGGGGTTCATTAACCTTAGAAATTCAATGTGTGGAAGACAATTCAAGCACTTGTTTGTTTTAAAGCCCAAATCTAAATGTGATGAAAGACAATGGTTTGTTTTAGCCCAATTTTTTGATGTGAATTTGCAAACAATTGTTTGTTTTATGCCCAAAATCCAAATGTGTTTGCAAACAATGATTAGAATATGAGAAATGAAATGATTGCACCTGGTTAATTCGCTATCCAAATTGCTGTAGATGTTGATGTCAATGTTGCTTCAGTTCCTTTGATCACCTACAACATAAAAAAATGATATTATAATGCAGGCATAAAAAATAGGCTCATCAGGCAAGGAAAATTGTAATTTTATATGCATAGCCGAATTAGATTTGATTATTTCAATAGATTTTTGATTCGAAAATTAAAAAATCAAAGAAGAGACCCCCATTAATTTTCAAAGAGCTTTCCGAAAATGTAAAGAAATCAGAAAAATTCCCTGATTTGCGCCTAGAAATGCGGATTTATGGAAACAATACAGTCGGCAAAGATCTAATTTTTTCGCACTATAAACGACCTCTAAATTAAATCTGATAAATCCCGCAAAAATTGCGATAAACCCAAAATCTTTCTGTTGTAGCTTCCTTATATTATGGACAAACTTCTGCTAAAATTTTGTAGAAAAATTCGCAGCCGTTTGGAAGATATGATGAAATCTTTAAAACCTAGGGTTTTGTCCAAAAAGTAGCAGATCTGCAACAAAAAGTTAATTAAACCTGCAAAACTCAACAATGGAGATTAAATGAATGCAAATTTTTACTACAAAAACCTGCAAAAAAGATCCAGCAAAGTGAGTCCCACCGGGCGTGCCAAAATGTATGTTAAGGTAAAATTGCAAATTAGGGCAAATGAATAACCAGCAATGATAAAAACCCTAGCAATGCACAATGAAGCACAAGACAACATGAAAATCAAAATAACAAATGTAAATGCAAACCGATCTCCATGCTATGCTTGATTTATCTCCATTGCTCTTCTCCACCTCGCATGAGCATGCAAGATTTTGAAGGATTATTGTTGGAAGAATGTTGGGTGCTCATTTCTGCAGCATAACCTTAAGATGAAGATGACATGAGGATGATAGTTGAAGGATGCAAAGGCTCTAATGATGTTTTGACAGAATAATGGTACTTGAAGCTCAATGCATGCTAATGGCTTATGAGGGGTTTGATTTATAGAAAAGGCTTGGTTCAAATGGGCGGCTGAGATTAAAAAGCTAAATGATTGATGTGGACGGCTAGGATTGATTCGGTTATCCCACTCTTCAAGGGAGTTGTAGTCATTTGACAAGTGTCGAGGAGAATAGGGCTCATGTGTGCTTGTGTATATAAAAAGTACTACATATAAAATATATTAAATAAAAGGCTATAGTACCACTTATCTTTTTAAATGAAAGAGGCACACATGTCGGCTAAATGATAAGATAAATTAATTAAATAAATAAAATTTATTTAATTAATTAGAAAGTCGGCTTATGATGAGAACTTAATTCAAATAAAATATTTGAATTAGTTGGGATATGAGTTAGATATTAATTAAATAAATAAAATTTATTTAATTAACTGGCTAGTGGGGAACTTAATTCAAATAAAATATTTGAATTAGTTGGGATATGAGTTGGATATTAATTAAATAAATTAAGATTTATTTAATTAATTGGATAGTGGGGAACTTAATTCAAATAAAATATTTGAATTAATTGGGATATGATTGGGAAATTAATTAAATAAATAAAATTTATTTAATTAATTGGCTAAGTAGGATAAGGATGGGATTGAATGGGATTTTAATTAAATAAATAAAATTTATTTAATTAATTGGCTAATGGATAAATGGGATTAAGAGTGGGATTAAGACAAAATGCTACATGATGTCTAAGTGATATTTTTGACAAGGTGTTGCTAGACATGAACAAAGTTGGGACAAATTTGGGTGTCTACAGTAACATATTCATTATGGCCCAATAAGGAGAAATTAAAAACCTATCAAGCTTCACCTATATGAGATTATTCCCCTGCCTCCTATTAGACCATGTGAAGGCCTATCCCGACAGATCTTCCCCAAGGAAGTCTTCCAGATCAGACATGTTGTCAGAGTAATCTGTTAACCATCCCATTTTATCTAAAGGGTATAAAGGGGAGTTGAGGTCCCCCGCCACCATCCAGTTAATGTTTCTATCCTTCTTAATTTTATCTGCAGACTCTCCCAGACTTCCTTTCTGGTACTACGAATGTTGGGGGCATAGACGTTGATTAGTTTCCACCACTCAAGATGGTAATGAAATGAAACTTCGACATGGTGCTTGGAACAAGAGATTAAATTGCCAATAATATCTTGCCTCCAAAGGCTAGAAATGCTGCCTGAAGCCCTAGTAGCCCCACTAATGGCATAGTTTGCATTGGGCCAAATGTTTTTAAGAGCAATCTTGAAGTTTTCCTTCATCATTTTAATTTCCTACAGAAGAAGAATATGAACTTTGTTATTAAAAATCTAGTTCCTAACTAACAACTGCTTCTAAGGGCTATTAAGCCCTCTTATATTCTATGAGATGATCTTTATTTCTTTTCCTTCCTAGGGGGCCACCAAGGTGGACTACTTCCCACTAGTAATCTCATGTTCCATCTCTCTCTATCTGGTCTTCATGTGGGAAGGCCTACCTCTACTGCTATCTCCCCCACATCAGCTGTCTTCTGACTACTACCTTTCCCCTTCTTCACAATAGACCATCCTTCCTGGTCTTCCATCTCTCTTCCTGAACCTACTCCTAGGGATGAGGGGAGATTCTTCCCAAACACAATTGGTCTGGGTTTGAGAGTACCCTTCACACCACCAGGGCTGCAATCATTTGCCATGCTCTATTGTGATATAATACTCTTTTGTGGGCTGAATCCTGATCCTATTTCTCCTTCTTCCTGAGACTCCTGGCCCTTATCAGTGCCTGAGGCCTCTTAACAAGCAAGAGAGTCCACTTGCTCCTGATTCTTCTGGGTCTCTCCATCAACAACAACTAAAAGTTCAAATGCCATAGGGTTCTCCTCCATCTGGATCAGAGGGACTAGGGTTTCTTGTAGAGGGCCTTGTGGCTTTGAAGGGTCCTATTGCTCCACCAAGACCTCCAGAGGCACCTCCCTTCTTGGGGATGCCAAGGGGGAGTCAACTATTTTCAAAATATTATTCTTGAAGGGGTAGTCCTCCGAAATTTCCTCTACCTACTTTGTCTTAGGTGGGTGACGCTTCGAGGCCCTACACTGGGTGAAGACATGACACGGTTTCATATAGTTCTGATAAAAAACTCTAGAGTTCTCATACTGAATGCTCTGAGTCCACTTCCCAAACTAGGATTCCAATATGATAGAAGTAGGAAGGACTTTAAGAACATCCACATTCACACAAAACTGGGCATAGACCAGTCTCACCTTAGCCTTCATAACTTTATCAACTGTTACATAATCCCCCAAAGTGTTGCCTATCTAGGTGAATATTTCCTCATCCCAAAATTCCAAGGGAAGGCCCGACAATCTAACCCACACCGGAGCCGACTGGTTGAGGTCTGCCTTGGGGTCAAAGCCAGGCTTCCATTTACACAGCCATGGGCAGCCTTCCATAACTGACATGTCCTCCTGAGAGGTAAATTTAAACAAGAACATACCTCCTGCCATGGCATTGGTTGAAATGCTCCCCGTAAGAGTCAATTTGGTCTGCATCCAACGGTGAACAAGTTCAATATTGGGTCTGAAGGAAAAAAATTTGCCCACTAGAGTATTATCCATTGAAGCCACTACCTGCAACACCGTCTAGTCAGGTAGTTTAAGCACCTTGGCATCATCAACATCCGAGAAAACTAGTTGGCTAGACTTATTCTCAGCTTTGCCATTGATAGCACCCACAAGTGCCTCCTTCCACTTCTTGGGATCTGTCTTCAAGGATGACGCCACGTGATCCCTCCGATAACCCGTACTAGCATCCCCTGGAGTCAGGGGAGGGGACTGAATCACACCCCCCCCGAACTATTGCCATCCATTCCCACCCAGCACCAAATTCAAATTTCAAACATCGTGTATTTGCAGAGCTCAAATTTCAAATTTCCCTTACATCAAAACATTGAGAATTTCATAGAGTAGAGCATTGTTATTGTGTTTATGATTGTAGATTTAGCTTCATCTTCTCATGTGTTAAAGAGCCTTCATCTATGTGAGATCTACACTTCCAAGGTGATATCTATTTATGTTTGTATCATTTATCAATTTGTTTTTACCTCTATCCCACAGGGATACATACTCTCTATCTGACAATGGTGTTCGAAAGACTTGAATGTCTCTCCAAGGCTTGACTGAGGTAAGCCTCTAAACGCCACAACCCCCAACCACTCTCCTTGTGATTGTAGGTTATAGGTTTCACATCTTGACGGAGTGGAGTTGCAGGGAATAGTAAGATAGTGTGCAAATTCCAAATCCTTGAAGAAAAAGACTGTCTGGACTAGGCTCCAATGCTAGTGTCCTATAAAGTTGAAAACACATAAACAATTTGGATAGTGACAATCAACATCTGAAGAGCTTCCGACGTCCTAAACATAACCCTACCTTGAACTCGAACACTAGTGCTAGTGTCCTCCACATCTCATGGGACAGAAATGAAAAGTATAGTTAACATCAGTGTCAGAAGGAGATCAGGATTCTATAAAGAAAACACCACCTTGGACAAGGGTGTTAGTTCCAATGTCCCTGAGTATTCCGCACCCTAAACTTCAAAAAATAGTCTGTTATTAATCTCTGCCTACTACCTTAGTCTGCAAGGATTTGTCGTAATTCATCAATTTACTTACTGTTTTGCATACTTAGGGTTTTAAGGGTATTTGAGCATTAAATTAAGACATTAGTTGATAATATTTGAGCTTCCACATTGTTCCAAGTGACAGCCTAACTTGTAGGTGAATCCTCATGTAAAAGTGTGGTTCAACTCGATTGATATGTCCTTGAATGTTGGTTGAGAAAGGAGGATCTAAACCCTTGTTTTCATTTCCCCCTTTTTCACCTTAAACATTTTGGTGAACCCATGTTTATTTGAATTTTGCACCTTGCTAACTATTGTACTCTAGACTTGCATTCATTCATCTTATTGCATTTGAAAATTTATAAAAAAAATGAAACATTTGAAAAATTTAAAAAAATTGGCATCTTAGACTTGCATGTTGGCATAATTTGAATTAATTGGCATTTAATTTCATTTGATTTCTGTCATTTTCATTAGATCTGATTTAAATTGCATAAATTCATCTTATTTTAATCAATTGCATTGCACTTTCATGTCTAATTTGTTAAAAATTGCTTAAAATTGTGCATTTTTCATAAAAACCTAGTTTTGCATTAGCTAGGGTTTGTAGTGAAAATCTTGTTTCAGATTTTACTACCCTTTTCAAACACTCATTTAGGACTGATTTCTATTTGTAGTGTTGCGTCATGGTGCCCTCTTTGTAAAAATTCATGTCTAAGGTTTAAAAACCTTGCATTTTCACTAGATTCGGCCTTATCGTCTCTCTAAAATTGCATCATAGGCTTGTTGTGAAGGATATTATTGCATTATTGGGTTGATATTGAGCTTATTATTTTCTTCCCCTCATAAAATTCTTCACAACACCTCTTCCATTAGTCATTTGCATTGAAAAATTGTGAAAAAGGTAAAAAATCAAGCATTTTTAGGTCATACTCATACATAGTTTTGCACTTGTTCCTTTGCACAAGCATTGAAAATATTTAAAAATCTGATTTTGCATACATTTGAATACAAATACACATGTCTTATAATCACAACAATAATTCTAGGCTTCCCCTAGACCTTATTTGAAAAGAAGGAGCCTTGAACCTGAAATTGCATTTACACCTCATGACAAAACATTTGTAGACAATGAAGGGCCTCTTTACATTACTATCAAAATAATGGAGATTCCGGTGAATGGTACACTTATAGATCCTAATTGCATGAGTAATGTGATAACAAAAGAGTTTCTCCTCACACATAGTTTGACACAAGACTCCTATGAACCTTTGAACATAAGGATTAAGACACATAATTGAGCTTTAATGCCTACCTTTCGGAAGATAACTTTATTGGTTACAACTTCTGATAAAGTCGTAGATCAAGTATTTGAGGTTATCTCTTTGTCTGACATCTTTCATTTAAAACTAGGTCTCCCATGGTTAAAATCTATGAACGCTATCCCCTCAACTATTCATAATTGCATAAAATTTCCTTTACATGGACAAGTGCGTACCATTCGACATAATACATATCAACCTTTGACAATGGACAACAACTTTACTCTTGATTACTTTTGGCCTCAACCTGATAGAGACCCTAAGCCATGAAGAGATCACTCTTTCCTACAATATAGATGATACAAAGCAAAACTTATATCTAGAGTGGCCGGGCCTCCCACACAAACAACAAGAGACAAACAACCCATATTAGAAGAACTTCTTAGAGGACAAAATGAAATAAGAATAAACCAAGATTATTACGACTAAGATGAAATAATTTGAATGATAGATGTGGATAAGAAAAAGTTTCATAACTCACCTCGTCCACGAAGAGATGGTATCTATGCTAAGTTTTCTCCCCCATTATCCTTACAAGGATCGGTAGTGAATCGTCAAGAACAAAACACTTCATCAAGACAAGTGAGATTTGAACATGGTGCTTCCTCCTCTAACATGCAACAACCTATGGAACAACATGACAATACTTTTCAAGACATAAGCAACATGACAAAAAGAAATAGACAAGCAAGAGAAAGAAGGAGAAGAAGACAAGCATTTGCCCAACTAAATGCACCTCAACAAGAAAACATCTCACTTAACATTGAAACAAACAACGAAGAGTTTAACAAAGAAAACTTTACAAACAATGACAAAGAATTGACAATGGTACCTTATGTTCCTCTTTCTTCTAACATCCAGGATTGGGAAGAGGATGATTTGATCATTGATAACTTCTAGCATGAGCTTGTCTACAAGTGAGTATTTCTAACCCTTTACCCCTATGTTGTGTTTCCCCTATGATGTGTTATGTGTTGTTTAGGACTCCTAGGATGACCCTTGATACTCTTGTAAGGTCAAGGATACCAGGAGACTGCCTCTGTTGTAACCCTTCTTCTATTTGTATCATCATTCTTCTATATCACCTCTCCTCTATTTTCATTGTTGTGTGTTGTGTCCTAGGGGCATAGCATTGCGGTTGGTGACCTAGGGGCACCTTCCTACATGATTACCCTAGGGCACTTGTTTCTCCTCTCTTGATTTATTGCTTACCTTCCTCTAGTGGTTCTATCTAGCTGGTGGATGATGAAAAATAAATAAGGCTGATACGGACCAAGTGTCCCTTCAGCGAGAAATAAAAAATGGACCTAGTCCATACATGACGATGGGGTTGATACATATTATCTGATGCTTGGATAGTAGAATCACTCCATGTGATATTTTGATGATGTCTAATATTTGCTAACAAACTATAACAATACATCTACTCCATGCACTATGTCTATCTAAATGTGATTGTTTTCAGGCATTGTTTTGATCATGTGATGTGGTTGTTATCTTATGGAAATATTTCTAACCTCTTTTCTTGTAGGAAATTGTGTGTTTGTGGGAACATTTGGCGATCATAAAGTGCATGTCACTTCTGGGGGCATGGGCTTTGTGAAATCTCTTGTTCCCTTGTGTGTTTTCTCTCTACCTTAACATGCTTGATATCGGTACACGATATCAACCACCTTAAGGTGGGGGCATATATAAGGTAAGTTGTCTAATGATTTTGGTACTAACAAAGCGTGTTTATAAGCCCTCTACAAAGGCGAGATGTTGTATCTCTGAGCGAGTACACATCTTTATTTCATATTGCAATGAGAAATCTCTTTGCAGAGGTAGAATATCATGCATATCCTTTTTATTTTAAGCCTTCTACAGTGGTGGGGATGGTGTATCTCTTGAGCTAGTGCACATCATTTTTATTCTAAAAGTCCTCCGAGTAGGCGGGGTTGGTGTATCCTCCCTTAAGCATGTCTTTGGTGGTTGTTGTGGTGAAGCCCAACTGTCAGGTGTGCCTATAATGTGCCTGAGATGGTAGTGAACCTAGCAATAGGCTCCTTCCATTGCTGGTGTGTCATGTTTTCTCTATGTCTTCCATGTGTGTGTGTATGGCATGTTTGTTCCCAAGCATAGTCTAAAGATTGGTGGTGATGAGTCCCTCCTATGCTTTGGGATTTGTATGGCATGTTTGTTCTCAAGTGTAGTCTAAAGACTGGTGGTGATGAGTCCCTCCTACACTTTTAGATTTGTATTACGTGTCTGTTGCCCCATATGCAGTCTAAAGACTGGTGGTGATGAGTCCCTCCTGTATTTTAGGTTGTGTGTTTACTTTCCATGTACTTGCATTTGTATTTCATATATATGAAAATGAAAAAAGAATAATCAGTGCATTCACTGTATTCATTGGGTTTTGTGTGTCTTCAACACTATCTTCTCTGTGTTTTGCATGACTGTAACTATCTTCTTTGTGTTTTGCATGTCTGTTACTATCTTCAGTGTGTTTGGTGAGTCTACACCGTGCTTGGCATGTTTGTTGTGTTTTGACTGTACTTTAATGCATGTATTGGCCTTGGGTTTATACATACATTAAAGTGGGGGCTAAATGTTATGTCAAAAAATGTCCCCTTGGGGGCATTTCCCTCTTAAGGTTTAGCTCCTGAGTCCTTCGAATTCATTAAAAGCATCTTTCATGTTAATCTTGAATCCCAATGAGAAAACCCCGAAGTCTTGTGGCAAATAGGACCTAGCGGGTGCTATTTTGATAATCCCTAACTCAAATTGGGGGGGTGGACTTGGGCGCTAGCGCCCTAGTCCTACCCCATTTTAGGTTAGCCCTAAATTCTAATGTCAGTTTTATGACCGTTACTTAGGTCTTGTGCCGACATCTCAAGTTTGATTTATGAAATTCTTAGCAGGAACATGTGTAGTTGCATATATAAGCATGTTTAGTGTTTCAATTGAAAACTAGAAGATGATGATGAACTTTTGGCTAACTTATGATTTTAGAGCATTCAAGATATTCATTGTTGTAGAGTAGAGCATTGTTATTGTGTTTGTGATTACAGATTTAGCTTCACCTTCTCATGTGTTGAAGAGCCTTCATCTTTGTGAGATCTACACTTCCAAGGTGATATCTATTTGTGTTTGTATCATTTATTAATTTGTTTTTGCCTCTATCTCGTAGGGATACGTACTCTCTATTTGACAACAGTGTTTGGAAGACTTGAATGTCTCTTTGAGGCTTGATTGAGGCAATCCTCTAAACACCACAACCCCCAACCATTCTCATGATTGCAGGTTACATGTTTCACATCTTGACGGAGTGGAGTTGCAGGGAATAGTAAGACAGTGTGCATATTCTAGATCCCCGAAGAAAAAGACTGCCTGGACTAGGGTGCCAAGGCTAGTGTCCTTCAAAGTTGAAAACATAGAAACAATTTGGACAGTGACAATCAGCATCTGAAGAGCTTCTAGCATCCTAAAAATAACCGTACCTTGGACTCAGGAACTAGTGTTAGTGTCCTACGCATCTCATGGGACAAAAACAAAAAGTACAGTGAACATCAGTGTCATAAGGAGATTAGGATTTTACAGAGAAAATGCCACTTTGGACAAGGGCGTTAGTGCCAGTGTCCCTGAGTATTCTGCACCCCAAACTTTGAAAAATAGTCAGTTATTAATCTCTGCCTACTACCTTAGTCTGCAAGGATTTGTTGTAATTCATCAATTTACTTACTGTTTTGCATACTTAGGGTTTTAAGGTATTTGAGCATTAAATTGAGACATTAGTTGATAATATCTAAGCTTCCACATTGTTCCAAGTGAAAGCCTAACCTGTAGGTGAATCCTCTTGTAAAAGTGTGATTCAACTCGATTGATATGTCCTTAAATGTTGGTTGAGAAAGGAGGATCTAAACCCTTGTTTTCATTTCCCCCTTTTTCACCTTAAACACTCCACTAAAAGATCCACCACTTTCCCTTATACATGAATAGTGGTGGGAAAGTTTTTCTTCCCGCCCTGAGTTTTAACACAATTTTGTTTGATAAACTGATTTAGTTTAGGAACATCTCTAATTGCCTTGAGGAGCGGAATTTCAATGTTTAGTTGTCTGATTTCTTGAAGCAGTTTAAATTCAATGGTGGGTTGGATTTGATTTTGTAGAACTATTTTTTGGGGAGCATGTTGTTTGAACTATTCTAGGTATGGTGCCTTTTTTAGTCTTCAGAGCATCTCCAGAGTGTGGTTTGGAAGCAACTTCGGAGGTGATCTCTAGAGATTATTTTAGGAGGAACTCTAGAGTAACTTGAGGGCTATTCGTGTGGCACTTTTTCAACTATAATCTCCTCTTGGGGTTGATGGGATGGATTTTTAGGTTCCACTTCACATGTGATTTCAACAATAAGTGGGGGAGATGGTCTTGGAAGATCTTTCCCAGAACGTAGTTGGAGGTTATTCAAGTGAATAGTGTTTATACCAGCAGTCATATATACAGTTGCTTCTTGTTTATTGTGTGGGTTTTCTATAGGTTGAGCTAGTCACGGTGGTTGGCTAACTGGTTCATTTTGAGGTTGTCCCTGTGTGTTTGTTGGTCCAGTTAGAAGTGATTATTGTTGGTTTGGGAAGCATGTGGGTTGTACTTGGAATTGTTGGTTATAGTTCTCCTAAGGAACCATTGAGGTTACATATTATATGGTCTAAATTGAGACATGAAAAATGTTGTGGCCAATTTTGATTGGTCCAAGGTTGGTTTGGCCATTACTAGTTTTGCCACTACTGGTTTGACTAGTCTTGTGGTACCCATGGAGGAGCATTTTGAGGTCCATGCCATGATAAGTTCCATTGGTTATTCCTCTAATTTGAAGGGCCCCTATAAGAAGCCTGAGTTAGCTATTGATTATAAGTGAAATGAGCAACTTGTTTCTATCCTACATAGTTCAACTCCTCTTCTATTTGAACATTCTTTTTAGTCAGCCTCTTCAAAGTTGGGAGTTGATCATAGTGGTTAGTAGGATGCTCTTTATCACAGATCTGGTAGATCTCAGATTTATCCAATGGGCATTCTCTTAAAAGGTGTTAAAATCTACACCTAGGGTAGTAAATTGATGGGGGTTCACTGGTTTTGTTTTCTCCTGAATCCCATCTAAGGTGGTATTCAGTTGAACTATAATGTCTTTCTTTAGGTTTATAAACTCTTCCATCAATTGCCCTATATCATCTTTCCCTTTGAGAGACCTTGGTGCTCTTAATCCATCTTGTGTCCTTGAATAGTTTCTACAAATTTCCTCAATTGCAGGCATATTCATTTTGTTTATACTCCCCCTTCCCATAAGATCTAATGCTTATTTTGATTCCTTATCTAAGCCTCTTATGAATAAGGTTTTGGTCAAATTGTGTGCTATAGGGTTTCCATACCTTCTAAGGGAAAAATTGTATCTATCCAAGTAGTCTTCTAAGCTCTCCTCCTCTTTCTACCTAGTTATAAAAAAAATCTTCTTTTATGTCATTGATTCTGCAGTAGTCCTGGTATTTGTCTAGGAACTTTGTTTCCATTTGCTCCCATGAGTGTATAAAATTTGGGGCCAAGCCCATGAACCATCTCATGGCAGAATCCTTCAATGTAGATGGGAAAGTTTGAGATTTAGGTTGTCAGATCCATAGTCATATGTTTGACATAAGACTTTGAATTCAAAGAGGAACTGATCTAGATCCTCAAAAGGAATTCCCCTATATGTTGGAAGATTTGAGAGGGAAATGTTTTTCATAGGTGCATTTTCCTTAGGGTTGAGGACTATGGGATATGAAAAAGTCCTTGCATTCTCTTAGAGAGGATCTAGATGGTCATGATTATCCCCCATGGTTAATGGATCTTCTTGTGATGTTTCTTCTTCCAATAATTCAAGTTGAGTTTCTTGTGAGGTGGATCCTTTTAGCAGATCTTTTTGGTGTCTTTCCTTTAATTCTTGGATGTATTCTAAGAGTGTAAGGTGTTTAGGGCTTGTGGGAATATCTGATTGTTGTGTGATTTCCAAGGTAGGTGTTAGATGTTCTTCTTCCTCAACAAGATTTTGACCTACCCCACTACTTTCACCTATAGGTTGTGGTTGGGCTGTTTGTTTGATATATCCACCTCTTAAGTCTCTAGGTCTAACCATACAGAATTGTTCTAACCCTAACTGGGACTATTAACTAAAGTTTCTAATAACACAAATTTCCCTGGCAACAGTACCAAAAATGACAAGGGTCGTTGTACCTTGGCATTTAATCATATTTAATTGTCAAATTTAGGGTTGTTTCCATGACCATCTACAATAGGAACTTGCAATTAACAGTCCTTAACTAACCACTACAATGAAACTTTCCTAGTTAATCAAACTTATACTTCTAACTATCTGGTTTAAAGGAAACCTAATCTAAGAATTGAAATAGTACATTGCTGGAAATGATCTATCTAATTACAAAAGTTGAAACAGTCATTAAAATAGAAACAAAACTAAATTGACAAGAATTTGATTTAATTTATGAAAGCAAGAAAAGATAATTTAAGGAATCAATACATAAGAAAGCAATCAACAACACTAGCCTTCCTTCTATCAAAGGGAGTAGGCCCTTACTCCACACCTTCAGAACTGGAGGCTAAACAAAGATTTCAGAACAAAGATATAAAAGAACCACTTTCCTTAATCCAGTATTTCAAAATAGATTATATTCAAGAAGTGTCTGTTTCTGCAAAATCTGAGTTATATAAAAACCAACTAAAGACTATATCTTATTTCGTTGTCTCCATCAATATATTTCAGTTTGTTATTGATATCATATATCTGGAGTTTACCATATTTTCTCTCAGTTCAACTTGAGATACAAAAGATATTTTATTCTAGAACTTAAACATGCAACTATCTCTATAAAAGTATAACCATGCAGAACTTAAAAAGACTTAAGTGACACTGGAGGTGTCCTTAAATCTAGAGTTTGACTTTTTAAAAAATAGGTTGTGAAGGCCCTGATAAAAAGGGAATTAACTTTGAAAATTCTAAACTACTAGAATTCCCTAAATCATGCAAAATAAAATGGTAGTTGTAATTTATTCCCTTCAAACCACTACAATTATCTTCTGAAAAACCTTGGCCTTGATGTGTGGAACTCTGTAGCTTCATAGTGGCTCTGGAGATTTTGGCAATGAAGCAGTTTCAGAGACTCTGTGTAGTTACCAATATCTTCAGAGATCACTATATGGCTCATTAGGACACAGCTCCGGAGGTCTTTATGATCACCAACCCTTCCTATCATGTTGCTCTACCTCCGGAGATCCTCCAACTATCCTAGAAAATAGTGGAGTGGTGTATAGTGTACCTTCTACTCAACTCCAGAGATAGTTAGGATCATCTTTGGAGTCTCCCAAAAACTTTTCTCCACCTAAGAGATAGACACTTGTCACACAAAGGAGACATTTCTGCATAATTTTTTCAGTTTCAATCCAAAACATGGGTCCTTTCATCACAGCAGTAACTTCAACATTTCATCTTTCATTAACATAATTAAACAAGATTTCACAGCTTTAATAGTACAATCAGTAGAATAGGTGGTGCATGAAAATGGGAAAAAGGGACAAAAATGTGTGTTTGGATGAGTGCTACCTACCACTCATCAGACATCATGAGGAAGAACAGATTGATCGAGTGGATATAGGTCCACCACAATAGCAAGATGCTCCTTCTGAATCATAACTTCCTCAAGGAGAAATTGCTGCAGAAAAAGATGAAATCAATCAAGAGGAATGTCTTGATGAGTATAATCAAAAGGATTTAGAAGAACATGAAGAACCTAAAGGTGAAGACAATCTGATGGGCAATATCTCTGATAATTTTCCATGTGAGCACCAAGAGCTAGAGAAAGAGAAAGAAGAACATGTTTTGACATTTGAGGAACAACAGAAATTGATTGAAAAAATAAACAAACAAAGATTGATGATTTCTCCATATTGAACATCTCTACCGAAGAAGAAAAAATTAATTAGGAAGAAGATATTTTAAATCAAGAGGAAACAAATGAAGAGGAAAATAAAAGCAAGGAGGAAATTTTGGACAAGGAAAGCCTTGGTGATGAACAGAACAAAGACACAAGTGAACAGAATAAGTCCTTGCAAATGGTTTCAATAGCTCCCACTTGGCCGATGTTAAATTTGGAGAAGAGGCAACAGGTATTAGTTAAGCCACTAAGTTTGCAAGACATGATTGTAGATTTTGAGAAGAGTAGACCAAAGAAGAAATCCAGAACTCTATCAACCATCAGGATAAATCAAAATGGATAAAGGTTTGCAGAAGTTGCCACTCCTATTCAAAAAAAGATGACAAAGATCTCTTTCCCTCTGATTATCAAATTACAAAGATTAATCTGGGTAAGCAAACCCGGGAGGAGGATATATATTCTTTGGGGTTAGCAATAGATATTGTAAATTCTAGGTTGCAAAAGGACAAGCAAGCAAAAGATGGGCTTAAGTTGCAGTTGAACCAAATGAGAACATTTGTCAAAGATCTTTTAGCTCATATATCTCAGCAACATGCTACTACAACCAAGACTCCAATTTTGATGACAAAAGAGGAGGTCAATGCCTTGCATGCTATGAAGGGTATATCAACTGTAGTAGACAAATAGGTTTCTAATGTTTTGGGTGAGGCAAATAAGGATTTTTATATTGGATATAAATTTTATGAACAGGCTTGTCAATTGGAAAGGTAGGTAAGTTCTTTTCTAGATAATATCAAGGAGGAAGAAAAGAAGCTAGGATAGAATTTGAAACTTTTCAAGGATTTAAAAGGAATGAGTTTAGAAAAGATGAATAAAGTGCATTTCAAGCTCATTCAAGAAGATATATAAAAATTGAGGAAAATGACCAGCTACGTGGTTGAGAGGTTTGATACTTTTAAGTTTATATTGGAATGATTGGATGGACCAGATGAAGATAGAGTAAAGTAGTTATTGTTTAATTCTGCAGAGTACAAATAGAATAAAGCTTCCAACAGTGTGCCCATTTGAAGATTCTTTTTCTTGAATTCACAAAATATTCTTTTGTACAAATATCAAGATACATGGTGACATGAATAACACAAATGTTTGAAGAAGCAAATAGATCACCTAACTCATCTTCTAGAAAAGAATAATATCAAGATGCTTGACTCAATCAAATAGGGTTCATTAGAAGGGTCTTCTAAGGAGATAGATCATAGTAAGGGGAAAGGAAAGGGAAAGGCCTTAGTTGTAGATGCTTCATAGCCTGATACCTAGATCATTGACTCCAATGCTTCACACCACATGGCTTCAACATAGGATGGTTTTACCTCCTTAGAGTCATGTCCAATGTTATCCATACTATGGGTGATGACACTCCTATTGAAGTGTATGGGAGAGGGTCTATTGATGTGGGTGAAGAAACAATTCAAGATGTTCTTTATGTACCACTTTTGTGAATTAATCTCCTATCTATTTATCAGATCACACACATTGGCTTTGGCAAGCAAGTTGAGTTCACAATAGACTCAGTGGTAATCAATAAAATGCATAATGGGTCCACAGTTGTTGTGGTAAAATAAATCATCAGTCTAGACTCTATCCCTTTTCTAATTTTGTTCCTAACTCTCCTTTAATAATACTACTCACACACTCAAATGAGGTGAGTCATTTGTAGCTTAGTCAACAAGACATGGTTCTAGGGTTTCCTTCTATTTGATTTTTTGATGGAGTTTACTAAGGGTTCATTCTTGGTAAGCATCCTAAAGAGAATTATAACAAAGGCAAAGCATGGAGGGCCACACAACTTCTGGAGTTAGTACATAGTGACTTGGTAGAGCCATTTCTGTAATGCGACTTTTCCCTAGAGTTATTTTGCAACGGATTTATTATGGTTAATATTTAGAGTTAAGATAGTTTAGAAAAGATATCAAAAAAATATAAATAACAAATGAAAATTACAACATGTAATATTTTAATAAGAACTCTAAAGTAAATAATTAACATAGCCAATTGATTAACACAATCCATAGTTAGATTAACATCAAAACCCACATAGATCATGATTCTAATATCTTTTATTAGCATTAAGTTTAGTGCTTAATTATTTTCCATCATAGAAAGGAACAAATACATATCTTTTGGTGTTTTGAAAAGCTCTTCCAATATCACTCTGAAAAATGAACTATAGATTCAACCCCCTTTCAGCAAGTGATCACTTCCAGGAGGAATCCAGTTTTTATTCAAAACCAACCATGTATTTCCCAAACATTCAGCTCTTTTTCAGAAAAAGGCACACACACAAGTGCTCCAAAGCCATGTTCAAAAAAACATGCTCAACACAAGTGCATACACAAGACCTGGCCAGAACAATCCTGGGTGTACTTTGTACCCTGAGTTGGACACACTATGTGTTCCCCTTCTCAAATAATCACCGTTGGAATTCAGTTGTCATTGATGTCAACACTCAGTTTAGACTATCAGATATATTGTTGATGTTGGAATTCACGGTTGGATGTCATGTTGAATATAATCTGGTTCTTGAAGTTCATGGTTGGATGTCATGTTGGATGTCATGCCTTGGTCCATGCAGAGTTGAGTATGAAGTTATATTAAGATGGGAATTAGAAGCATCAAGAAGACATATTAAGATGGAAATTAGAAGCATCAAGTAGGCATATTAAGATGGGAATTAGAAACATCAAGAAGAGATATACTAATATGGGAATTACAAGCACTAAAATGTTTGTTTCTAACTCTACATGAGTTGTCATAAGATCAGACAAAGGTTTTGGTCTCCAAAAGATGATGAAGAGTTCTGCTATAGGAAGTGGCTTGGGAGACTGCTTGGGAAAATGCTCTACACTCCTTTGCATTTGCAGATATGATTATGTGATTCAAAATCTATGTTTAGTATGTTGTGAAGATGTTATATCCAAGAGATAAAGTTTGTATGCCCTCATCAATGAAAGTTATGAATGATAGAGTTCTAGTATGTGCTTTGGAAGAGTAAAACGGTGATGAAGAATTGTTGGAATGCTCTACACTCTTCCATATGTGAAGATTTTTCAATACAATTTTGAGAACATGTTTAGAGAGGCTCAATGCATACTTTTGTAAAGTATCTAGTCATTTGGTGTACCGCAAGTAATGGTTAATCTTCTAGGTGTATCACCAAGGTGAAAAGACCATTATACTACAAGCTTCATGTGTTCTTACTTAAGGGAGACCTATTTCAAATAGGTATGACATGCAGATGTTATTCTTTGAAGGTTTTCTGTGAAGAGTGTTTAGGACTAGTCTAAGAATGTGTTGGGATCTGTAAGGTGTGTGTTTCCTTTTGGAGTGGCGTGTAGTTCATGATAGGGCTTTCCCTATGCATGTCTCATGTTGTGAAATCTCTAGCAGACTTGTAAAATATAATATTCTTTTTGTATTGGACGACTTGTAATGAAATCAATGTAATGTCTTGTATATATTATAATCCTAGTTGGTCTAGGTGAGGTATGATTGCAAAGATGAAAATATGAAAGGGTAAAAAGAAGAGTATGAATATCATATGCATTGTGATGTGTGATTGAAGGAGAAAGAACATAAGTGTTAGAGGTTGTCCTGATTCATATTGAAGACATTTTTGTGACAAGAGGGAAGTGAAGAGTGTGCCTAATTGATACAATCATCAGAATAAGCAAAAATGCAATCATCAAAGGTGTGAGCCTCAATGTTAGTTTTTAGATAGTAGAAGGGTTGTCATACTGTAATCATTTCTGAGTTTGTTCTCAGTTTAGGGAGTAGTTGCTTCCTTGGGATTGACCCTAAAACAAAGTCTTCAGGGAGTGGTAGCTTCCTCAGATTGTAGCCCTAAAACAAAGTCAATAGGGAGTAGTAGCTTCCTTGGGTTGTAGCCCTAAAACAAAGTTGTAATTTTGAGCTTCATATATTATGAGTTAATACTCACCATGGTTTTTCCTTTATTGGGTTTTCCATGTATATCTGGTGTCATGTGTTGATGTGTATTGTGTTTATCTTTCATGTTTATATTTATGTTGTAATACTTAAGTTTTAATCTACTCTGGATGACTTGAAGTTGTTTAGATACTAATTCAGCCCCCTCTCAGTATCTTAATGTGTTCAACAATTGCTATCAGAGCCAAGTTACTCAGAAGAATCTTAACCACTTGAGGAAGGTCTAGGATGGCTCCTAATGGATCTCACAAGGCACCTATGTTTGATGGAACAAATTATTCCTTTTGGAAGCTAAGAATGGAAAACTATCTATCTTCTCTAGGATTTGGTGTATGGCAAGCTGTTGTGAAGGGTTACATTGCTCCTAATTCTAAGCCTATAGATGTTGATGAGATTAGATTGTATGATAATAATGCCAAGGAAAAAACTACTATCATGAGTGGACTGGTGGATATAGAACTGCTAAAGATAATAAGTTGTAAATCTACTAAGGATGTCTGGGTAAACCTTGAAAGCACCTATGAAGGAGATAGTAAAGTGAAACAAGCTAAGATGCAAATCTTCAAGAGCAAATTTGAGACCCTGAGGATGACAGAAGATGAAGACATTGCTAGTTATATGCTCTGAGTTAATGAAATAGTTAATGGATTCACAAGTCTTGGTGGTGAATTGAAAGAAGATGAAATTGTGAAGAAGGTATTGAGAACTCTTCCCAGATCAAGATGATGATCTTGATGAAGTAGAAGCAAACTTTTTAAGAACCTTAAATAAATACACAGGAAAATACAAAGGTAAGTTACCTTTCAAATGTTTCAATTGTGGAAAGATTGGTCATTTTGCTTCTAAATGTCCTTTTAAAGAATCAAGGGGTAATAACAAAAGATACAAGTTCAAAAGAAGTCTGTATTCCATAGAGAGCAGTTGTTCTTTAGAAGATAAGGATCATGATGATTCAAATGATGAAACATTTTTCATGGCCTTGAATATTGGGAATAAAAAGGAGGATATTGAAAAATGTGTAAAGACTGATACCATGCAAGCTGACCAAAACAATGATAGATCAATGGTTGTATGGACTATATTTCATGGAAAAGAAGAAGACAAGGCTTAGGTAATTGATAGTGGTTGCTCTAATCATATGATTGGTGACAAGGAGAAGTTTATCAGCCTTGAGAAGTAGAATGGTGGAGCTGTGAAGTTTGGTGGTGATGAGTCAACACAAATCTATGGAAAGGGGGCTATAACTATTGATGGGAAGAACAAGATTGGGGATGTCCTCTATGTCAAAGAGCTAAAGCATAATCTTCTCAATGTCATTCAGATGTGTAGTAAAGGATACAATCTTACCTTTCATGCCAAAGGTTGTAAAATCTGGAAGGCAAGGCTCAAAAAACTAGTTGTTGAAGGCAGCAAGTTATATGGTGACATCTATCATCTGAAGGAGGTAAATGGAAGAATATGCTTATTGGCTCAATCTAGTGAGTGTTGGTTGTGGCACAAGAGAATGGGACACATCAACTTTGACAATATGGTAAATATCAGCTCTATTCATGTGGTGAGAGATATGCCCAAGATAACCAAGCCTACAAACACATTATGAAAGGAATGTCAAATGGGAAAGAAGACAAAGACAAGTTTCAAGAGAAAGGAGTACTCTTCTTCAATGCCATTGGAGCTGATTCATACTGACCTATGTGGCCCTACAAGAGTAAAGAGTCAACAATGTGAATGGTATTTCATGCTACTTATTGATGATTATTCTATAATGACTTGGGTTACTTTCTTGAGAGAAAAATCAGATGCCCTTGATAAGTTTAAGGTTTTCAAAGCTATGGATAAGAATGAAATGGATATTAAGATCAAATGTTTAAGGTCTAATAGAGGAGGTGAAATTACTTCAAATGAATTTGATAAGTTTTGTGAAGATCATGGTATTATAAGACATTTGTCAACTCCTAGGATCCCTCAGCAACATGGGGTAGTGGAAAGGAAGAATAGGACTATGCAAGAGATGGCTAGGGCAATGTTAAAAGATGTAGACTTGCCTGATATGTACTGGAAGGAAGTAGTTCACACTGTTATTATCTAACTAACATAGTGCAACTGAGGGTCAACAACACTAAGACCCCTTATGAGCTATGGTATGGAAGACCTCCCACTGTCAAATACTTCAAGATCCTTGGCAGCAAATGCTACATCAAAAGAGATGAAGAAGACCTAGGGAAGTTCGATTCAATAAGTGATGAAGGGATCTTTCTTGGTTACTCGACTAGAAGCAAGGCCTATAGATGTGATGCAGAGGAAAATGATAATCACATAACTTATACCAAATTTCAAAACTTGTCTTCTAGATTGGGCCTCACAAAACCATATAAGGAAACTTCAATGAACTAGTTTTAATGCATTGTAATGATTCAACCCTTTCATCAGGGTATAAGAGACATCTAACAAGATTAACTCCACTCGCCAAGCACACCCAAACCACTCCAAGAGTTAGGAGACTCCATCAATGCCCTTTTCACATATAGGCTGCTCCATTCCTAGTAGCCCTGTTTTATAGAATTGTCAAACATAACTCTTACCATAGAACCTTCCTCAAAACTGTTATGGGTGTTTTGAGTACCCATTAAGGTACTTTAAAACATATCAAGAAATCAATATCTATTACTTTGTAAAGAATGTCTGAAAAATAGGACTGTTGTTGTACTAAATAGGCCTATTAGGCATTGTCACCAACAAGGGCTTATTGTTTCTCCTATCTCCAAGCTCTAGCTCTCATAACCAACACTTGGAATAGGGTTAAATGGACATACTCATGCTTATAAAACCATCCAAAGTCACAAATTGCTAAACAATTTATCAAACCTTAAGTCCTTACCTCTTGACTGTCCATAAACTCTGTCTTCCTAGACTGTGACAGAAAAACAGTCATAAAATCATGATTTTTCCCACATCCACCTTAGTCATATGGTCAGAGACCTCTAGGATTAGAAGGTAAATACTACCATACTCATTCCCACCAAAGGATAGTAACATGCAATGCATAAAACGAGAGAAAAATAGGTTTACATGCCACTGTTTACCCTAAACAGGGTTTTGAGAGTCTTATACAAAAAAATGCAATATCTAACTCCAAACAAAACCAATCTGCATGCAACCAAATGGAAAGGGAAGGTGATTGGTAGACTTTTTATTTGAAATCAGAAATATATGTCCTCCTACCCGTACTGGGCCATACCATGCAAGGAAACAGCGAATTCCTGAAGAAAAACATAGAAAAACATTGCTTTTTACTATTTCCTTTCAAATCTCTGAGCACCTCTGAGTTTACAAAGGTATACAAAGCCTATTTGAAGGCATTACACTCATTTCTAACTGACTTTTAACTTCCTCAAGCAAACTGACCTTTGGTATTCCATCCCAAAATTGTCTTTTTAGTAACTTGATTGTTTTTCCCAATTTTATATTGGCAACCTTACTCCTAGTCTCCTAAACACATAACAATGACTCAAAATAACCTTATTACAAAGTGGAAGCATACAAATTTAATCAAACTCAAGGATTTGTTTAGGGCAATATTAATTTGCCAAGGTGTTCCTGCACCATACAACCAACCAACAAAATTTCCAAGTCCCTTGGAAATGTATCAGTAACAAAGTCTTTTTCTACATTTCCTCTGTCTTTAGTCATCAATCTTCTTAGCTACAAACTTCAAATCTTCCGATCAATAGAAAGGTGACCAACCAACCAGCAAATCAAACTATCAACTTTAGAGCTTCTTCAGGCTCCTTCTACTCCCATCAGTGGAGTACTCTTCAGGCTGCAACCTCAAGTGCTTCTTTAGGTATCCATCTCTCTCATTGCTTCACAACAAACCAACTCACCAAACCATTCATCTCACCCAACAGCAAATCCTGGTGATGCACCTACCACTCTCTCCTTAGTGGTTTCTCTATGCACCCTTATCTAGCCTAATCTCCATTGGAGAATGGTCATGACAGACCTCAGCTTGTCTGCCCACACACAACACCTCAGAGAAGATCCTTCAAGTAGCTAGATGGATAAGCACCTGCAACCAAACAACTTAGCAAGCAAAATAATGGTCACCAACACAATCTTTCCTTCAATTCTTCATCTTAGAAATCAAATACATAACATCTCCTCCCAGAGCTTTTGCTAGCTCTAATACCAATCTGATGCAGAGGAAAATGATAATCACATAACTTATACCAAATTTCAAAGCTTGTCTTCTAGATTGGGCCTCACAAAACCATATAAGGAAACTTCAATGAACTAGTTTTAATGCATTGTAATGATTCAACCCTTTCACCAGGGTATAAGAGACATCTAACAAGATAACTCCACTCACCAAGCACACCCAAACCACTCCAAGAGTCAGGAGACTCCATCAATGCCCTTTTCACATATAGGTTGCTCCATTCCTAGTAGCCCTGTTTTATAGAACTGTCAAACATAACTCTTACCATAGAACCTTCCTTAAGACTATTATGGGTGTTTTGAGTACCCATTAAGGTACTTTAAAACATATCAAGAAATCAATATCTATTACTTTGTAAAGAATGTCTAAAAAAATAGGACTGTCGCTGTACTAAATAGGCCTATTAGGCATTGTCACCAACAAGGGCTTATTGTTTCTCCTATCTCCAAGCTCTAGCTCTCACAACCAACACTTGGAACAGGGTTAAATGGACATACTCATGCTTATAAAACCATCCAAAGTCACAAATTGCTAAACAATTTATCAGACCTTAAGTCCTTACCTCTTGACTGTCCATAAACTCTGTCTTCCTAGACTGTGACAGAAAAACAGTCATAAAATCATGATTTTTCCCACATCCACCTTAGTCATATGGTCAGAGACCTCTAGGATTAGAAGGTAAATACTACCATACTCATTCCCACTGAAGGATAGCAACATGCAATGCATAAAACAAGAGAAACATAGGTTTACATGCCACTGTTTACCCTAAATAGGGTTTTGACAGTCTTATACAAAAAAATGCAATATCTAACTCTAAACAAAACCAATCTACATGCAACCAAATGGAAAGGGAAGGTGATTGATAGAATTTTTATTTGAAATAAAAAATAAATGTCCTCCTACCCGTACTAGGCCGTACCATGCAAGGAAACAACAAATTCCTGAAGAAAAACACAGAAAAACATTGCTTTTTACTATTTAATTTCAAATCTCCAATCACCTCCGAGTTTACAAAGGTATACAAAGCCTATTTAAAGGCATTACACTCATGTCTAACTGAATTTTAACTTCCTCAAGTGAACTGACCTTTGGTATTCCATCCCAAAACTTTCTTTTTAGTAACTTGACTGTTTTTCCCAATTTTATATTGGCAACCTTTACATGGTTTGCAATATTTTGCATATTTAAGACTCCTAGTCTCCTAGACACATAACAATGACTCAAAATAACCTTATTACAAAGTGGAAGCATACAAATTTAATCAAACTCAAGGATTTGTTTAGGGCAATATTAATTTGCCAAGGTGCTCCTGCACCAAGATGCTACAATAAGAGATTGGGAAGGATGATTGGAAGCACAAATGTCAAAGTAGATGAAGATTTGTATGAAATCTCACAAGAATTAGAGGAGTTTGGATCTGATGTCTTTCTATTCATTAAAGATGGAGAAGAAGAAGAGAAAGAAGAAAAGGAATAGGAACTAGAGAAGATACCTAAGACTCCAACAAAGTATGCTTAGAAGAACCATTTAGTAGATTAGATCATTGGAGATAAAAATGAAGTTGTGCAAGCCAGGAGAAGGCTTGATAAGATACATGAGCAAGTAAATTTGTGTTTATTATCAAAAGTAGAGCCCAAAATCTTTGTTGATGCTAGCAAGGATGATGGATAGATAAAAGAAATGGAAGAAGAATTAGATCAAATAGAGAAGAATCAAACATGGGAATTGGTCCCCAGACTAGCCAACAAGAATGTCATACGAACAAAATGGGTGTTCTGGAACAAGCTGAATGAAGATGGTGAAGTTGTGAGGAACAAAGCAAGATTGGTATTTAAGGGCTATTCTCAAGTTGAAGGCATTAATTTTGAGGAGACATATGCCTCGGTAGCCAGGATGGAGGTAATCATGATGTTTCTTGCCCTTGCTGCTCACAAGAACTTCAAGGTCTATCAGATGGATGTCAAGTCAACATTTTTGAATGGTGATCTAGAGGAAGAGGTCTACATTGAATAACCAGATGGTTTCCAGATATCAGATGATCTGGACATGGTATGGAAACTCAAAAAGGCTTTGTATGGTCTCTAAAAGGAAGCTAGGTGTGCGGAAATGCTTCCTACACTAATCTATTGAGGAGAGGGCTATGCAAATTCAACTTTATCCTTACTATTCCAGTAATGTTAAACCATTAACATGAGATATTCTAGAAAAACACAAGAACCAGAAAGTAGACAAAAGAAGAGAGACAAAGATTTACGATGGGGAAAACCCTTATCAGGTGAAAAACCCCACACTCAGAAACCTACACAATGTATTAACAAATTTGAAAGTTGTTTACAATACACTTGCAATGCAAGATTCAATGGTCTTTGACACTCATGTCTAGAGTCAATCCAGTAGCATAACAGTACCTGTAAACCTGTGTTACAAACTCCATCTCCAAGCACTTGTATAAATAGTAAATACAAGGCAATATTGGACCTTTCTTGGAATGGGCGTCCAACATGGCTTCATGGACCAAAACCCATGCCCAAGGACACTTGGTCAACATTGTAGAATGTGCCTGACACTTATCCACAGCTCTCATCCCAAAGGGGTCACCTATTTCCAAAATGGGCTATGACAGATGCTCTTACGACACTTACGACCGTCATAGAATCTGTCATAGCGGTTACAACTTACAGCTATAAGAGAATCTATCATACACATGCTATAAATAGCATATTCTCTTACAACATGTCATATTCCACCTTGGGGCACCCAAATATGCCTTATTCAAAGATCCTTCATGATACATGTCATCACCTGTCTTACAACCTTCTATTTCTGACTCTTACATGTCATAGATTCGTCATAGGAATCCGTCATAACCATTTCAATCAAACATTCCTTACACAACATGGAAGATGTCGACACATGGTAGAATATAACTACCACTAAGTGGGACACCTATCTCCTCATGTGAGGACAAAAATACAAGTTGTCATAATCCATGTAGGATTGACACATCACCGTGCCACATCCCACAATATGACAATATGGATTTTCCAAATATTTACAACATAGGCAATTAAATAATAAATACAAACATTACAAATGCAGAGAATTACCAAGGTTGAGACACCTTAATTCCCAACATTCTCCCACTTGTCAAACACCTTGTAAGAGCCAATAGAAAAATAGGATTTAACTGCTATAGGCCGAGAGACCCATAGACTCCGAACACCATCTGAACTTCTCTGTGCCCACTAGTTTCATCAATGCATCTACAACATTCTTCAAAGTATCTACCTTCTCCAAATTTACCTTTCCATCGTCAACCATGTCTCACACGAAGTGAAACTGAACATCAATGTGCTTTGTTTTAGCATTGAAAGTTGGATTCTTTGCAAGGCAAATTGCACTCTGACTGTCACAACTGATCGTGATCTAACCTGCATCAACACCAATATCTAAACACAATCTCTTAAGCTAAATGGCTTTCTTACAAGCATGAGTTGCTGCCATATACTCAGCTTCTATCGTGGACAAAGCAACAATAGGTTGTCGCTTACTCATCCAACTAATAGCACCACCAAACAGTGTAAAAACATAAGCACTGGTGGATCTCCTACTGTCAATGTCACCTGCCCAATCTGAATCCACAAATCCATGAATATCAACAGAATGAGGAGGTCTCGAAACATTACCATGATAGCAAATGGAGTACTTAGAAGTACCCCTCAAATATCTGAACACTCACTTAACTACATCCCAATGAACTCGTCCAGGATTAGCCATAAATCGACTAAGGACTCCCATTGCTTAGGCAATGTCTGGTATTGTGTAGACCATAGCATACATCAAACTGCCAACAACACTAGCATAAGGTACTTTGGTCATGTCCTCTACCTCACTAGGAGATTTTGGACAATCCTCAACACACAACTTTGTCCCCAAAGAAACAAGAACACACAATGGTCTACAATCTTCCAAGCTGAATCTGTCCAACATGGTCTTCACATACTTACTCTGGCTTAACCAAAGTTTTCTATTGGTTCTGTCTCTTTTGATTTCCATTCCTAGAATGTACCTGGCTGCCCCTAAATCTTTCATTTCAAACTGAGATGACAACTGAGATTTAAAATCAGAAATCATATTCTTACCCTTCCCAATGAGCAACATATCATCAACATACAGTGCAACAATGAGAATACGATCACCATCAAATTTATAATACACGCAGTGATCCAATTTCGATCTCACAAATCCAATTGACAACACAAAGGCATCAAACTTCAAGTACCATCTCCTAGGGGATTGCTTCAAACCATACAAAGATTTTTTAAGTTTGCAAACCAAATTTTCTTTACCTTTCACCATGTAATGCTCTGGTTGTGACATGTAGATTTCTTCCTCCAAGTCACCATGAAGGAAAGTTGTCTTCACATCCATCTATTCTACCTCCAAGTCATAAGCTGCTGCGAGAGACAATAGGAATTGAATGGATGTTAGCTTTACAATGGGAGAGAAGATCTCACCATAATCTATACCCTCCACTTGTGAATACCCCTTCACAACCAATCTGGCCTTATACTTCTCAACACTGCCATCTGCACCAATTTTCTTCTTGAACACCCATTTGCATCCAACGGGTTTCCGTCCAGGAGGCAGAGGCACCAAGTCCCAAGTTTGATTCTTTTCCAAAGAAGCCATTTCTTCCTCCATGGCCTCCTTCCAGGAACTTGCATCCTTCATATCCAAAGCCTCTGATACAGTTCTAGGTTCAAAACCAAACCTTTTAGGTTGCTTTCTTATCCGTGTAGACCTCCTCAAGAGCCGAGGTTGAGGTTTAGCTTCTTCATCTGAGCTTTCAGAGCTGCTAGAGCTTTCCTCATCATCAGGTCCAACATTGTCTTTTTGTTTAGTCTTCTCAGGGGTGAGAGGAAACTGAACAACATTCTCTTTTTTTTTTTCTTTTGGCTGCAAAACAATGGAAGAAGGTGTAAGCTCTCTGAAGATGACACTTCTTCTATACAACACTTTTTCAGCCACGGGGTCCCAAAGCTTGTATCCTTTCACACCAACACCATAGCCGATGAAGATACACTTAACATCTTTGTTCTCCAACTTTGACCACTTCTCCCTAGGCACATGTGCATATGCCTCACAACCAAAAACACAAAGATGCCTTATTGAAGGCTTTCTACTAGACCACACCTCCATGGGTGTCTTTCCAACAAGAGTTGATGTAGGAGATCTGTTTACCAGATAGCAAGCAATGGCAACAACTTCAGCCCAAAACTTTTGTTCTAGGCCAGCTCCACTAAGCATACTCCTAGCCTTCTCCATCAGTGTCCTGTTCATCCTCTCTGTAACTCCATTTTGCTGTGGGGTGTATGGAGTTGTCTTGTGCCTTTCAATCCCAAGTTCCTTGCAATACTTATCGAATTCTATAGAACAAAACTCACCACCGTTGTCAGTTCTCAAACATTTAATCTTTTTACCAATCTGATTTTCAGCAAAGGCTTTAAACTCCTTAAACTTGCTATATACTTCAGATTTGCTTCTGAGAAAATAAATCCATGTCCTTCTACTGTAATCATCTATAAAAGATATAAAGAATATAGATTTTGATAACGAAGGAACATTAACAGGACCAAACATATCAGAATGAATGAGGTCCAACACACCAAAAGACTTATGAGAACTCGAGTAAAACTAAACACGGTTTTGTTTTCCATAAATGCAATGTTTGCAAAAGTTGAACTCAAGATTACAATCTAACCCCTCAATGAGGTTCTTATTTTTTAGGGTACGCAGACCCTTCTAACCAATGTGGCCAAATCTCTTATGCCATAACGTTGTCTTTTCTATAGGAAGTTTAACTTCCAATGCATGATTACAAGCATCAAGACTAGAAACAATATATTTCTTCACTGCTTGTTCAGATGGTGGGGATGAAGTGACTACTACCCTCTTCCTTGAGTCAAAAGAACTATTGTATTGTGAAATGCATGCCTCCAGCTGAAACAGAGTACCTCTCCTAGTACCCTTAGCAAGCACCATAGCTCCTCTAGTCATCTTGCATCCTTCTTTCGAAAAGATAACCTGCATACCTGCATCATTCAACATACTTACAGAAAGTAGGTTCCATGCTAAGCCTGGGATGTGCAGAACCCCAGAGATCCCCTTCACTCGACCATCAAGGAATCAGATAGAGACTCTTCCACGACCAACAATTTTTAGATGAGAGTCATCACCTAGATACACCTTTCCACCATTGAACTCCTCATACTTAGTGAACCAGTGTCGATGCGAGGTCATGTGGAATGATGCACCAGAGTCAATTAGCCACACATCGTCAGATGCATGGGTTACCAGGGCTACAATGAAAGCATCACCGTCATTTTGTGATTTGTCAAAATCTAAATCAGGAGCTTTCTTCTTTTTCTTCTTCTCCTCTTTGTATTCCTTTCGCAAGGCCACAGTTCCAACAAAGAGCCTTGGACTTCCAGGAGATTTGGATCTCCCGCAGGATTTGGATCTACCCTTCTCAACTTTCTTGTCCTTCTTCTTCCCTTTCTCCTTGGGTCTTCCATGAACTACAAGGGCCTCTTTCGCTGCCTCAGAAGACTTTCTCCACATCTCTTCAGACAATAGTGAAGAAACCACTTCTTCCATTTCGAATGTGGATGTGGTACTTTCGATTGCCATGACAAGATGATCCCATGAGTCCGGTAGAGAACAAAGAAGGGTCATACATCGATCCTCCTCCTCCATCTTTACACCAATAGATGTCAAATGTACAACCAGCGTGTTAAAGGCATTCATATGTCAGCAATGGATCCTCCGTCTTCCATTCGAGGAGAATACAACTTATTTCTCAGAAAAAGTTTATTAACTAGGGATTTGGCTTGATACACATCCCCCAACTTCTTCCAAAGGAGTTTTGCAGTAGTCTCCTCATGGACATTTAACAACACAGAATCGACAAGACTAAGTCTTATGAGACCCTTATCCTTCTAATCCTTGAGATCCCAATCAGCTTGTGACATTGCAGCTAGTTTAGTTATGTTCACACTATCCCAAAGGTCTCAGTCAACTAACATGTCTTCCATTTTGAGCTTCCACAGCTCGAAATTATTGCCATTGAACTTCTCTACTTCAAACCTTCCTGATGTGCCTGCCATCTCCTTGCTGCAATAAGATACAGAATGCTCTACATAGACTCCCACTCAACCTAAGATTAGATAAAAAAACCCCTACCCAACAGCTAGGACCAAAGGTGATCAAGCTCTAATACCAACTGAAAGGAAGCTAGGTGTGCGGAAATGCTTCCTATACTAATCTATTGAGGAGAGGGCTATGCAAATTCAACTTTATCCTAACTATTACAGCAATGTTAAACCATTAACATGAGATATTGTAGAAAAATGCAAGAACCAGAAAGTAGACAGAAGAAGAGAGACAAAGATTTATAGTGGGGAAAACCCTTATTGGGTGAAAAACCCCACACTTAGAAACCTGCACAATGTATTAACAAATCTGAAAGTTGTTTACAATACACTTGCAATGCAAGCTTCAATGGTCTTCGACACTCATGTCTGGAGTCAATCCGGTAGCATAATAGTACCTGTAAACCTATGTTACAAACTCCATCTCCAAGCACCTGTATAAATAGGAAATACAAGGCAATATTGGACCTTTCTTGGAATGGGCATCCAACATGGCTTCATGGACCAAAATCCATGCCCAAGGACACTTGGTCAACATTATAGAATGTGCCTGACACTTGTCCATAGCTGCCATCCCAAAGGGGTCACCTATTTCCAAAATGGGCTATGACAGATGCTCTTACGACACTTACGGCCGTCATAGAATCTGTCATAGCGGTTACAACTTGCAGCTGTAAGAGAATCTATCATACACATGCTATAAATAGCATATTCTCTTACAACATGTCATATTCCACCTTAGGGCACCCAAATATGCCTTATTCAAAGATGATTCATGACACATGTCATCACCTGTCTTACAACCTTCTATTTCTAACTCTTACCTGTCATAGATTCATCATAGGAATCCGTCATAACCGTTTTGGTCAAACATTCCTTACACAACATGGAAGATGTTGACACATGGCAGAATAATCCTACCACTAAGTGGGATGCCTATCTCCTCATGTGAAGACAAAAATACAAGTTGTCATAATCCATGTAGGATTGACACATCACCATGCCACATCCCACAATATGACAATATGGATTTTCTAAATATTTACAATATAGGGAATTAAATAATAAATACAAACATTACAAATGCAGAGAATTACCAAGGTTGAGACACCTTAATTCCCAACAGTCTCAAGCAAGCACCTAGAGCTTGGTATGCTAGGTTGGATAAGTACTTACTTCAGCAAGGTTTTAAGAAAGGTACTACAGATAGCAATCTTTACATCAAGGAAGGAGATATGATATTGATAGTTGTAGTATATGTTGATGATATCATCTTTGGTGGAGATGATGATATGTGTAAGATGTTTACAGAGGAGATGCAAAAAGAGTTTGAGATGTCTATGATTGGTGAAATGTCTTTCTTCCTTGGACTTCAAACTGCTCAGCTAGATGATGGTATCTTTATTTCTCAAGCTAAGTATGTCAAAGAGATGTTGAATAAATTTGGTATGGAGGACTCTAAACCAGTGAGTACTCCCATGGTTACTGGATGTCTCTTGAGTAAAGATGATGAGTCTCAAGAGGTTGATCAGACTTTCTATAGATGCATGCAGTATGTGTGGTTGTCAGATATCAAGCTAATCCCAAGCAAACACATGAGAAGGTAGTGAAAAGAATATTTAGATACTTGAAGGGAACTCTGGATTATGGCTTATGGTATCCAAGAGGTAATGACTTTGATCTAAGTGCCTACACTGATGCTAATTAGGCTAGTTGTGTTGATGATAGAAGAAGTACAAATGGTGGTGCTTTCTTTTTAGGAAGCTGATTGGTTTCATGGTAGAGCAAGAAGCAAGATTCGATGTCATTATCAAGTGTAGAGGCATAGTATATTGTTGCAGCATCATGTTGTACACAAGTATTGTGGATGAAACAAACCTTGAAGGATATCAAGATACTGTATGATGAACCTATTCCTATTTTTTGTGATAATACTAGTGTTATCAATATTTCCAAGAATCTAGTGATGCATTCTAGGACCAAGAATATAGCAATTAGATATCACTATTTAAGAGAGAAGGTTGCAGATAAGGAAGTAAGGTTGGAATATGTTCCAACAAAGGATTAGATTGTAGATATTCTGGCAAAGGCTCTTGCAAAGGATAATTTTGAAGATCTCTGGCAAAGGTTAGGGGTAATTGCCCCTCCTTCTTGCTAAATGCATAGTGGTGCACCTGTCTAGGGGGAGTTCATGCTATATCCTTTTCCTGGACTGATGGTGGCTACCTCTCAAGGGGAGTAGGTAGTTGTGGTTGCTGACAGAGGGAGCCTTGAAGAAGGGAGAGAAAGAGAAAATGTGCACCCTAGCAGGAGAGTTTGTGCCCTAAGGAGAAGAAGTAGTTACCCTTTGTCCTTGATGTCAAAGGGGGAGAATGTGCAGGTACATGTTGCCATCAATGCCAAAGGGGGAGATTGTTGGCATTTGATTGTCATTGATGTCAACACTCAATTTGGACTGTCTAATATATTGTTGATGTTGGAGTTCATGGTTAGATGTCATGTTGAATATAATGTGGTTTATGAAGTTCATGGTTGGATGTCATGCTAGATGTAATGTGGTTGCTGAAGTTCATGGCTGGATGTCATGCCTCGATCCATGCAGAGTTGAGTATGAAGTTATATTAAGATGGGAATTGGAAGCATCAAGAAGACATATTAAGATGGGAATTAGAAGCATCAAGAAGACATATTAAGATGGAAATTAGAAACATCAAGAAGAGATATATTAATATGGGAATCAGAAGCACTAAAATGTATGTTTCTAAGTCTGCATGAGCTGTCATAAGATCACAAGAAGTTTTTGGTCTCCGAAAGATGATGAAGAGTTCTGCTACAGGACACTGCCTGGGAGACTGCTTGGGAAAATGCTCTATATTCCTCCACATTTGTAGATATGATCATGCAGTTCAGAATCTAAGTTTAGTATGCTATGAAGATGTTATATCCAAGAGATAAAGTATGTATGCCCTCATCAATGAAAGTTATGAATGACATAGTTTTGGTATGTGCTTTGGTAGAGTAAAATGGTGATGAAGACTTGTTGGAATGCTCCGTACTCTTCCAGATGTGAAGATTTTTAAATACAATTTTGAGAACATGTTCTGAGAGGCCCAATGCATACTTTTGTAAAGTATCTAGTGATTTGGTGTACCACAAGTAATGGTTAATCTTCTTAGGTGTACCGCCAAGGTGAAAGACTGTTATACTACAAGCTTCATGTGTTCTTACTTAAGGGAGACCTATTTCAAAAAGGTGTGACATGCAAATGTTATTATTTGAAGGATGATGTTGTGAAGAGTGTTTAGGACCAGTCTACGCATGTGTTGGGATCCGCAAGCCATGTGTTTCCTTCTGGAGTGGCATGTAGTTCGTGATAGGGCTTGCCCTATGCATGTCTCATGTTGTGAAATCTCTAGCTGACTTGTAAAATGTAATATTCTTGTTGTATTGGATGACTTGTAATGAAATCAATGTAATGTCTTGTATATATTGTAAACCTAGTTGGTCTAGGTGAGGTACGATTGCGAAGATGAAAATATGAAAGGGTAAAAAGTAGAGTATGAATATCATATGCATTGTGATGTGTGATTGAAGGAGAAAGAATATAATGAATACATTTTTGTGACTGGAGGGAAGTGAAGAGTGTGCCTAATTGATACAATCATCAGAAAAAGTAGAAGTGCAATCATCAAAGGTGTGAGCCTCAATGTCATTTTTTAGACAGTAGAAGGGTTGTCATACTGTAATCATTTCTGAGTTTGTTCTCAGTTCAGGGAGTAGTAGCTTCCTCAGGTTGTAGCCATAAAACAAAGTCAAGAGGGAGTAGTAGCTTCCTTTGGTTGTAGCCCTAAAACAAAGTCAACCTAGAGTAGTAGCTTCCTTTGGTTGTAGTCCTAAAATAAAGTTGTAATTTTGAGTTTCATATATTATGAGTTAATCCTCACCGTGGTTTTTCCCTTCTTGGGTTTTCCATGTATATCTGGTGTCATGTGTTGATGTGTATTGTGTTGATCTTTCATGTTTATATTTATGTTGTAATACTTAAGTTTTAATCTGCTCTGGATAACTTGAAGTTGTTTAGATATTGATTCACTCCCCTCTTAGTATCCTAGTGTGTTCAATACTCACTACCTGTCAAATCTATAATCCTTCTCCTTCATGATTTATGCACTTCCTTTTCTTCTTTTTTCCTCCTTCCTCCACCTTATTCTTCCTTTGAGTGATGTTTCATGCCCTTTCCAAGTCTCGCATGCACAAATGTCTTATATAACCTTTTAAGGGCTGATTTTCACACCATCACACCCTTTCACAAAGGTTGCCTTTTAATAATTAATTAAATAAATACATTTATTCCTCCCATTTAAAATAGACTATATAAATACTCTTTATTAATCTCCATTTTAACCAAATGATCATAATATCCTTTATTGTTCCATCTCTCTTTTAATTATAAATGATAAATAAACGTTATCCTCTTATAATTTCAAAGGCTTATTCTTAAATAGCTTTCTTTTCCATTTTGGGGAAAAAGTCCCATAACAATTTCCTCATCCATCTTTCGATAGGGCTCAATATATATTGACATTTATTTATGATCTTTCTAGATACACTTGGGTTTACTTTCTCAAACAAAAATTTGAAGTGTTTAAGTCTTTCTAGGACTTCAAATATTTTTTAGAGAAACAATTAGGGAAGGCCATCAATATTCTACACAGATAATGGGGGTGAATATGATAACCATCAGTTTGAATAGTGTAATGCTTTAGAAGGTATTGAATTATAGTCCACAGTTCCATATAGTCCTTAGCAAAATGGTCTTACAAAATGTAAGAACATGTCATTGAAAGAGATAGACAATTGTATGATACATTCTAGATCATTAGCACTTCAATAGTGGGTGGAGGCCATAAACTGTGTGTTACATCCAAAACTAAGTTCCTCACTAAGTTATGAAGGGGGTAACTCCTTTTCATACTTGGATCAATTGGAAACCCTTATTAAAACACTTTTATGTGTTTATATCCCCAGCATGGGTCCACATTCCAATAAACAAATGCAGGGCCATGGATCTGCAAAGCAAACCTTGTATATTTGTTGGGTACCCAAACAATGTCAAAGGCTACAATACTCTCCATCCTACCACTCATGATTTTTTTATAAAGAGGAGTGTTTGTTTCAAGGAGAGTTCTTCTAATTCTTCTCCTACCACTTCTCCATATGCCATCACATTGGAGACATTTTGTCATGATGATAGTTCTTCATGGGATCTTAATCCTCCTAGTTTTGATGAGGAGTCTTCCTCCTCCACTTTAGATGATGACGATGATGATAAGAATTTATCTTCCTCCTCTCCTAGTCATCATTTAGAGGTTGATGATTCTCCTCCATACTTTCCAACAATTGGGCCTCTTTGGGCTCATCGGACATTATATAGCACTTCTTGCACTGCTACGTTTGGGCGGGAATCACCTACCCCACCTACCTCAGTAACATCAACATTGAATCACACCTACTCCACCACCTACCTGTACTTCATCTTCATTGCATTGATAGAATCCTTGGTGTAGGTGAACATTCAAACTGAAGAACCTATGAAAAACATGTTTTTGAAGCATGTTACATTAACTTTTTAAAAAATGTTTGGCAAAACTAGAGGTTTGTGAACTAATGAAACTACTGAAAAAACCATCTTGTTTATTCATTACTTAAATCCATTTTGGCATTTTAGCACTCTAGAATATTGGTGAACCATCCCAACTTTGTTCTCTTTTCTTTTATTCTTTCTTTCTTTGTTCCTTGTTTCTTCGTTCTTTGTCTTTCATTTTCAATGATTTGGAAAGTTCGTGAACTTGTTGAAACAAATCTTCATTTAATTTTTTCTCTCTTCACCTTCTTTAATTTATTTTTCAGTGTTTTAACAAGTTTTAAACTAATGAATTTGTTGAAACATTTCTTCATTTCTCTCTCTTTCTTGCCAACTCTTACCTCTTCCTCTTTCGGTGATTTAGCAAGTTCGCAAACTTGCTAAAACATATTTCTTCTTTTTTTGTTTCATCTTCCTCCTTCCTTTGATGTTTCAGAGAAAACATGAACTGGAAAACCATGAACCAATGAACTATTTTTGGCAGGTTCACGAGTTTACAAACCTACCAAAACACAAGGCAATTTTGGGCTTTCGGTAGGTTCACAAACTGGTGAGTCTGCTAAAAGGTAAACACTTTGGAGGCAAACACTTAGAGGATTTTCATACTTAGATTATTTTAGGATGGGGGCCCCTAGAAGATCTCTTTGATCAGATATAAAATATGAAAAAAGTAGGCCAAGGCAATAAAGAGGCACAAACATGAGACTTTTGCACATTTTTGGGCACAATGAACCTAGGTCCCAATAGTGGCTCTGGTTGGGGACATGTGCCTCTTGCAGGCACAATGAGAACTAGCTATCTCTAGGGTAGACCAAAAGGCAAAACATGAGGAGGAACAAGGGAAGACAAACACAAGATAAACATATGTATAAGGGGAAAACACATACAACCAAAAGCATGAAAGAACAAAACACTTGAGGATGGTTGTAGTCAAAACTTACAAGCAGGTGCAGGTTAGACCCTACAAAGAGAATCCATGGAGCAATTCCATGGACAAACTACCACATACTTCTTTCCTCTATCAAAGACAAGATGAATGAGGGAGTTTATCTCACTCAAACCAAGGCTGCATTCATCACCCAGGTGCAACAAATAAAGACTAACACATGCTTACAACAATCTACAACCATTACCTAGGAAATGAAGACAAGCTTCACCATTGAAAACACTACTGTAAGGAAACCCTAATAGGTGCTTGACCTATTCCATACAATATCATGCACTTTCATAGCAGTATAGGGTGAAACACCAAGGACCAGGTCAACAGCAAAATACATGGATGAAGACAAACATCCATCATTAAGAGATGCAACACTATAACATCTACCAACCTCTTCATAGAAATTGAGGGAAAAGGAGAACACCTCCAATGCAAGGAGAAATGTGCTTAATTACACTACTAATCTACAAAAAAGAGACACATCTTCTTGTAAATCAAACTGGAAAAAATCTAGCTCTAGCATATCTTCAAGTTGAGTTGCAACATGTTGATCCTAAACTTGGCATTTATGCTGCTACTCAACATCATTTTCATCTATATGCTTGGTCCACCTGAATGACTCAAATTTAGGCACAACACTATCATCCAAAGTAATATAAACTTGACCTTCAAAAAGGAAAGTTTCATAATCCATGGTGATGTCAACAAACTCTAGAACAATATGTGGTCAACATGCACAACTTTCACTTGTGCTAATACATTCACTAATATCTAAATCATGAACATGATTCAACTCAAAATTTAAACCATCAGTACACAAATTAAAACCATGAGACACCTGATATGAAGAACCAAGTTCTTCTAATTTTCTCTTTGTTTCAAGCTCATACTAGCAACTTGTTGTGTCACATTCACTACTACAAACTAACTGGTGACACACTTCTTCTTCCCTAATTATTATAACATATTTTTGTGGCCCACTTAAATCACACTCTACAGGGGGAAGACAACAAACCTTGCACCAAAGAAATGGGTTCTCATGTGCATCCACATGATCACCATCTCCATATTCATCAAGGGAAAGTTCTTCACACTAACATTCCATGGTTATGCCAACACCTATCTCTAATTGGTTATCATCAAGTGTAGCCACCTCTCTATCTTTCTCATGCAAACAAATAGTGATTGTTTCATCATCACCAATAGGAAAAAAAGAGGGAAACATGTCAAAAAAGAAATTACCTTCTTGTTCACCTTGAATATCACTTACCTGTGTACACCCCTCATGATCAGCCTCACAAGTTGACTCAACTAGCTACTCATTGGTGCACACATCTTCCTCATTGTCCATTGGGCTATATACCTCATTATCAGATCATTTTAACCTTCACTAGATGAGTTGTCCAACCAAAGGTGGGTGCATACACTACTCTCATCATCTGCATCACTATCATACAATGCACCACCTTCATCTTCTATCCTTCTGACTACACAATCATCACATGGATTTGATGCTATACTCATCTAATTAGTTGTATCCTCATTTGATACTATTCATAGTATCTTATTCATCACCAGAAACACTCACATTTGTGGACAACAACCTCACAATGTAATCATCCCTTACCTTCTCCATAGAGTCTAGGCATAAATAGGCATGTTGCATATTGCTCTTTAATTTCAAATCTTCCTACACTGAGGTCAATCCAACTTCATATGATTCAAAGAACATATCAATGCAGGTGAGAGTGTTAGGTCTGAAATCATTTGGAACTCTAGAAAGAGAAACAACAAACCTGTGACTGAGATCCATGCTAGAATCTCCCTCTTGTCTTTTGATTTTTTCTAATTCCTAGATAAGATCAGCAGGGTCTAAACCTTTTGTAAATACTTTCTCAAATGCGGCCACAAGTTCATTCCATTTTTTTGCCTTTCCATGTAAGGACCTAACAAAGAATCTTATCCACATGTCCTCATCCTCAAACTGAAACATATCCATGAAATCAAAGAAGTCATCAACATGTGTGTCCCCTTCCCAAATGCTCTACCTATCAAAGATAGGCATCTAATTGTCGACCTTGGCTAGCATGTTTTGCATTTTGTAGTCAACCCAGGAAAGGTATAGCTATTTGTAAATTGGATCTAAGGGAGTGACAAGGGACCGAGCAACTTGGGTTTTAGTAACAACAGGGCAAGCATCAGATTGCACCCTAGACTCTAACAACCTAACATGATTTTCAATTTATTTTTCCCGTTGCAACATGGACTCTAGAAGTTGATTCTATTTTTCTAATTCATACTGTTGCCTAATAAATTCATTTTGATTTCACATGAATGAATATAGGTTTGGGTTTATATAAGATGCAGAGCCATGGATGGAACAAGCATCACTAGAATGGTCATAGGCATCTAATCCAATGTAGTTTCTAGGGTCTAAAATATAGGAAGATGCATATGAAGGAGCATCCCTAGAGTTTTCAAATTCACACCTAGAGGCCATGACTAAAACATTTTACAATGTAGGGCATAAAATAAATGTATTACAAATTATGTTCCTTCACCATGAAAGGAGCTCAATCTCAAAGGTAGGAATAAAACCATGTACCTTTAAAAACTAGTTGCTACACATTGAGATGGGGCCTTTGAGTCACCAACAAAAAACACATTGCAATAGCAACAAACTTTATTTTTGTTGGTAGATTCACCACCTCTTCCAAAAAGAGGAACTCCTTGAAGTGTGACTGATCTTCAAGGCCACAAACTAAGTTTGGGTTTAGCTCACCAGTAGAGTCCTCATTTAATTTTAACCCAATAGTAATTTTCTTCCTTGCTAATGGTGCCATTCTATTGGGTCCCAAAACTGCAAGTCCATAATCCTAGAGTATATCTCCACCTTCTAGGCTAGGGGTATCATCAATAAGGTGAGAAAGAGGCTCATTAATAGATGGAGGATGGTTAAGGCCAACTAACGAGAGTGGGTATGCTCTCCTACACTTTGGGCTCAGCTAGACCCAGAAGGGATATTCCTAGAGGCATGAAATGGAACACAAATTGATAACCATAGCCATACCCAATGCACACTTGACCCCTATATTTTTCACTAGGTCAAGACAAATTGGCTGTATAAAAACTCTAACTAAGATGATTACTAAACCCCACAGATGCACTACCAAATGATAACAACATGATATCCCTTGAGATGAATCCTCTTAACTTCACATACACAACCTACAAGACATGGGCATGCATGAACATGATTCTAAATGATTTAAAAAAGATTTATATTTATTCAAATTGATCCTTGGTTATTATACTGAATCATGAATAGCAAGTGGAACCTAATCTAAGCCTACTCCTACTCCTACAACTAACAAGATGAGGGTTTGATAAATTAAAGGTGATTGATCCTTCCCCAATATGGACCGATGCCTACTCCATTGGGCAACATGTTAGGATTAAGGTGCCATTAACCTTGTAAATCCTATGTAATTGATTGCTCCTAATGTTGTTTGTAAATTTACATAAGGGAAGATGTATTCACCAAGTAGCGGTCTTATTTTAGTTGCATTTTGGTCCTAGTACCTGACAAGGGGTGTGGGGGGGGCTTCCCCCCCCCCAACTTTTATCTCCAGGGGGTCTAGGGTGGTGGCAATAGATTTAGGAGCCCCCTGGTGGGGGTTTGCGGACAGCGCCCCCGAAAATAAAATTTTAGAAAGTTACCTTGTAAAATATTATAATTTCGTAGTTAATTGGGACCATTCATCATTAGGTCGCATATCTAACAATAGAAGCTATGTTATGGTGTTTTCCCTAGAAGGCAACACTCTTGTAATGAGGGCATTGTTTTACAGTTGTGTTGTTGAAAAGAGTTGAGACCAGAAAAATAGGTTCTACTACATTGAAGACTAAAAAGGAGAATGTTAGTGATGTATTGTAAACTCTATTGAAGTTAATACAGATTGGTGCATCTCTTTTTGTGTGGAGTTTTTCCTAAAAGGGTTTCTCCATGTAAATTGTGTTATGTGTTCAGTTTTTCTATTCTGTTATTTCTTTGTATTACTGATTTGATTTCCTATAATCTCCATTTGGTTTTGGACTGGATTAATAGTTATAACAGTTTAAATTAGTTTTCCATTCTATAGTTGTTCACTTTCATTTATAATATTTGGTATCAAATTCTAGCCAATTTTGTATCTTGGGTGGAAGTGTGAAGGTTTTTTGAGTTGTAGTGGGAGTTTTGGTTGAAACTTATTTTGCAGATTTGTGTAGAAGCCATGGCTACATCCTCATCCTGATTGGCCATTGAAAAATTTAATGGAATGGGTTATGAGTTGTAGAAGTTGAAAATGGAGGATCTACTTGAAGAAAGAGATCAATGGTTGGCTGTGACAAAAGAAAAGAAACCCGATGCAATCAGTCAAGATGAGTGGGACAAGATGGACAAAAAGGGATGGGGTACAATCTAGTTGTGTCTTGCAGATTCTATCCTACTGAATGTCTTTGATGAAAAGACCACATTTGCATTATGGAAATGGTTTTGTGAGATCTACCAAGCCAAAAGTCTGGTAAACAAACTTTATCTGAAAAGAAAGTTATTTTCACTTAAAATTAAAGAGGGTGATTCGATAGTAGAGCATTTGAATACATTTAATTTAATTTTGAGTCAATTGGCTTCTGTTGATGTTAAGATAGACGAAGAAGATAAATGTATCATGTACTTTTTTCTTTTTTTAAGTCATGGGAAAATTTTATCCTAGCTATTAGTGTTAATCTTGAAGATTTGAAACTAGATATTCTTGTTGCAACTCTATTGGCACAAGAAATGAGAAAGAAGGCTATGGATAGTTCAAAGCATGCACTTCATGTTAGGGGAAGGTCTAGGGAAAAAGGACAAAAGGGAGATCAGAAGGAACCCAAGGACAGTTCTAAGGATAGATCTAAGACTCTCGAGAAAAAGAATAGAGTGAAGTGTTAGAACTATGGAAAGAGGGGACATTTGAAGAAGGAATTCCAGAATAAAAAGAAATAGTTTAATTCCTCCACAGAGAAGTCCTTAGATTTAGGTGATGATGTTTTGATATCTTCTTGTAGTGTTATGTCTAACGAACAATGGTTGATTGACTCAAGTTGCTCCTATCATATGATTCCTCATAGAGAATGTTTTTTCACCTATGAGAAGTATGAATGAGGTGAAGTATACATTGGTGACAATAGTTCATATCCTATCATTGGTCAGGGCAAGGTACAATTATGTTTTAGTGATGGGAGGATGAAAACCCTCCCTCATGTTTGCATATTCTAAGTTTATCTAGGAATTTGATTTTGGTTTCTAAGTTGAATGATGTTGGAATGCATGTAACATTTGATAAGCATGGACATTGTAGATTGGAAGAGGGAGTGTGGTGATAGTGAGAGGGTCAAAGAAGAGGACTCTATTTAAGCTAGAAGCCACTACTATTTATAACTCTACTGATGTAATTGAAAAATCTAAAAATCTTGTATGTTGTGGCACCGTAGATTGGGCCACAAAAGTGAAACTAGTTTAAAAACCATATTGAATAAATTTTTTTAGATAAATTATCTTATTTTGATGATATTTTTATTTCTATGAACATTGTGTGTTTGGAAAATAAAATAGATATCCATTTCCTTCAAGTAGGTATAAATCAAAGAATAAATTAGAACTTATTCATTCAGATGTATTTGGTCCAGTGAATGTTGAATCAATTAGAAAATCTAGATATTTTGTTTCCTTCATTGATGATGTCTCAAGATTTACCTGGATTTATTTTATGCGACATAAATCTAAAGTATTCACAAAGTTTAAGGAATTTAAAGCCTTAGTTGAACAACAATCAAGTTGTAAAATAAAGGTTTTGAGATCTAACAATGGAAGGGTATATTGTTCTAGGGACTTTGATGAATTCTTCAAGTATGCATGAATTGTTAGATAGAAGACTACTTCATATACTCCACAACAGAATGGAGTGATAGAAAGGATGCATTAGACAATCATGGAAAGAGCCAGAAGTATTGTAAGTGGTTCACAGTTGAATAGATGCTTTTGGGTAGAAGCTGTGAGTATTGCTTGTTACTTTTGAACAAATCTCCTTGCAAGGCTCTTGAAACAACTCCTTGTGAAGTGTGGACATGTAAGAAACCTTAAGGATATTTGTTTGTGAGGCTTATGTTCATGTGCCTAAATAAAAATGATCTAAGTTGGACCCAAAAGTTGAAAAGTGCATTTTCATTGGATATAATGATAATGTTAAAGGTTATAAGGTTTGGAATTCACTAACCCATAAGATTATCTATTCTAGAGATATCATTTTTAGGGAACTTAGAGTTATTTCATATTCTGAATAGCCAAGAGAAAAAGGTTAGGAAAGGAGAGTGCACTTTGAGATTAAGTAGAGAGATGCACCATTGGAAAAATAGAGAGATGGATTTGAGAATGAGGATGAAGATGAAGAAGAAGAGGGTTCAAGTGAGGTTACTGAGCAAACTGAAGAGGTTGGGTAAGATAACCAAGAAGTTGAGAAAGCTCAAGAATAAGTAGAGCCCCTTACTCCTATTCCTAGAAGATCCACAAGACAATGGAATCCAATTGATAGGTATAGCCCACCAGATTTTTGTTGTATATTTGCTTTGTTAAGTACTAATAATAAACCTAGATCTTAAACAAGGAGGCTATAGTTTCAATTGATAGTGTGTCTTGGCAATAGGCCATGTTGGAGGAGATAATGGCATTAGACTCGTGTGACACTTGGGATCTTGTGCATTTTCCCAAAGGTAGAAAGGCCATCAGATGTAAGTGGGTCTGCAAGAAGAAATTTGGAGTAAACTATTCATTGGAGAAGTACAAGCTAGACTAGTGGCCAAGGGCTACTCTAAGAGAGGGGGAGTTGATTTTGGTGAAATATTCTCTCATGTTGCTAAATTATGCTCAATTAGATTTTTTTTATCAATTACTGCTGCTAATGACTCTGAGATTGAGAAAATGGATGCTAAAATAACTTTTTTGCATGGAGACTTAGAAGAGGAAATTTAAATGCAACAACCTATAGGGTTTGAGGTAAAATGGAAAGAACACTAAGTATGCAGATTAAAACGACCTATTTATGGTTAAAAACAATCTCCCCAAATGTGGTATCATAAGTTTGACTCTTTTGTTTTGAAATTAGGTTTTGTTAGAAGCAAAGAGGATCATTGTATTTACATTCAATGTATTGATGATCATATACTGATTATTGCCTTGTATGCGGATGATATGTTATTTTTCAATAACACTAAGGGTATGATCAGTGATAAGAAAGCCTAAATTTTAGGTGCATTTGAGATGAAGAATTTGGGAGTAGCCAAGTATATTATGGGGATGGAGATTAAAAGAGACTGGGAAAACAAAAGCTTTGGTTATCCCAAAGTAAGTATGTTGATACTATTCTGAACAGATTTAGTATGCAAGATTGCAATCCAATTAGAATTCCCTTGTCGCTTGGTACTAAGATTTCATTAGATATGTGTCCTAAGAATGAATATGATTTAGAGGATATATCAAAGGTGCCATATGCTAGTGTTGTAGGTAGTCTAATGTATGCAATGGTTTGTACTAGACCAGATATTGACCAAGTAGTGGGAGTTTTGAGCAAGTTTATGTCTAACCCTGGTAAACAACATTGGAATTATGCAAAGAGGGTGTTTAGATATTTGGCTGGTACTTCTTATTATTGTTTGGTTTATTTTTGTACTAACAGTATGGAAAAGACATTAGACATATATGGTTATGTTGATGCAAATTGGGCAAGTGACTTCGACAGTCGAAGGTCCACAAGAGGGTATATATTTACTCTATTTGGAGGAGGACTGAATTAGATGAGTAAGAGGTAGCATATAGTTGCATTGTCGACCACTAAAGTAGAGTACATGGTGTTGATGGTGTTTTTAGCACGCAACAATGCAGATGAAATACAGAGTATCTCGCCTCTCTTGAAAAAGTATCCTATCCATGGTGTTTTTAGCACGCAACTTTGCGGGGATTTTCTATGCAATGGGATTTGCGGGCCTTTTAGGGCCCTCTGGATATATGAAATGGATGGTCTCTTTAGCACAAATCTGGTTGGAGGAACTTCTAGCGCTAGGCTCTTTAGTGCAATGTTCTTTTTAGTGGTAATTTATCGCCTAATGGGATAAGTGGGAATGTGTTGAGTCACATGATATGTCAAGTGAAGGGCGCTTGTAGCATTGGTCCAGTGATCCTTATTTTGAGCGCAAACTCAACTTAATACCTTAGTAGGGAATTTGATGGACACGCGACTGGCAAGGTTTTTGAATGGTACCGGATATGTTCAGTGAGGGACTATTTTAGCGCATATCCTATGTCTTAAGTTTTTAGCACTAAGTTTTATTTTGCTGGGAATTGAAGGTCATTAGGACTAGTAGAAGTTTCGCTACTCACTAGATATGTCCAATGATGTCTCATTTTGGCACAGGTCATGTCATGGTGATTTTTAGCGTAAAAGCGGTTATCGTTATCCTCATTTTGAATTGGTGGGGATTTAGAGCATGGGAGGATATATCCAGCGAAGGCACCTTTTAGCGCAAATCTATTAATATCGAATTCACATGCTAATTTTCTCATCACTCCATTTTACAGTCTTATGGTTATGTTTGCAAAATTTTTGGTGATTGCAAGATACTAATGTTCAATAAAGCTACTTTTTCATGCGAAGAATACCTAAGGTTTATTATAGTGTATCGATTTTTCTATAAAATTTTAAACACATCTCACTATGCAATTTTCACCTGGGTTTGAAACTGGTGATTTGAAGGGTCACTGAATTGTTAAACATTTATACTCATGACAGAAAACTTGAACCTGTATACACCTAAAAATGACACGACTCTATCTAAATAAATATTCTTAATATTTATTCCATCTAAATTCCTCTATCAATAAATAAATAAATAAATTTATTTATTCAATTCATATTTCCTCTAAGTTAATTAAATATCAAAATATTTAATTATCTCTTCTAAACTCAAAATTAAATAAAATCCTTTATTTAATTAAATTCTTCCAAACAATTAAATAATTTCTAATTATTTAATTAAGTTGCTCATTCCTCCAAATTTAAATAAATAAATTAAATTTATTTATTTAATTTGCTTTCTTATCTTCAATATCTTCTAAAAATAAATTAAATAAATTCATTTATTTAATTTGCTTTCTTATCTTCTGAATCTTCTAAAAATGAATTAAATAAATTTATTTATTTATTTTGCTTTCTTATCTTCTAAATCTTCTAAAAATGAATTAAATAAATTTTTTTATTTAATTTGCTTTCTTTTCCTCTAAATTATCTACAAATAATTAAATAAATCTATTTATTTAATTATGCTTTCTTATCTTCAAAAATCTTTCTTATCTTCTAAAAATATATTCTTCTTGTCATACAAAAAGGAAAAGCTGAGTTACAAAAACAAAGCTTCTTTTTGAATGACACATGTCTTTCTTCCATTTGTTGCACGTTCCTCAACAATCCTCCTCTATCGATCTTCTCATTTCTTCTCAACCATTGATTTTCTTCCACACCACTCTATAAATACAACCTTCTTCATTTCAGATCCATCATTTTGAGCAAACTTATGCTACAGGAACACAAGCGCGCCTTTGGCACTTCACAAGCACTTCATAGCATTTCATATTCATCGTCTCGCATTTGTGTTTGAAACTCATCTTCAAATACAAATAAGTATCTCAGCCATTCTACTCTTGTCATCTTCAACAAGGAAGGGAGTACACGCTTCTGAGGGCTTCACATTGATCAAGATCAAGAGATGATAGGCGAATAATGGAAGACGCAAGGTAAAGGTGTAAGTATCATTGTTTGTTATTTTATTGTCCTTTTTATCTTCAGATTTCATTAGTGTTTGGGTTGTTTATTCATTGATTTGATTAATCCATTTTCCCCTTCACATTTTGGCGCCCACCTTGGGGCTCTTGCCCCTTTATTCTAATCAAAATCTGAGTTTTTTGTAGATAGGTTCCGTACAGGTGTTGTACAGGTTTTTGGACAGAGTCTTTTGGCGCATACACCCTTTGATTCGACGCATTCGATCCCTGTTTCGGTACATTCATACTATAGTGCATATACCTCTCCAGACGGTGCTTATACTCTATTTTATGGTGCATTTAATCATTTAACGCATTTACATTGTATTCTGGCGCATTTACCTCCTATATTTGCGCATATGTAAAACGTCGCATGCATTCTCTGTCTCTGCGCATTCAGACTGCATTGTGGCACTTCTGTTCTGCACTGTAGTTTTTAGAGTTTCTTGTGATTTTCTGATTGAGCTAACATTTTATCTTGCAAGATTAGAGGCTGGAGTAGTTCATTTAGTTGCACAATTGATTAGTTCATCTAGTTTAATTAAGGGGAAAAAGTAAAAAGATGTTGCATGCAAATTCCACATAGTCCATAACTAGGAAGAGAGTAATTAAACCACTGCGATATCTGCATATTGCTATATTCTTTAGTTAGATTATTTCTATCTTAAACAAACAGGAATGAACATTGCTTTGTCTTAGACACTTCAAAGTTAACAACTGTGTGTGTGCACAAGTAGAATAGCCCATTTAGTTTTTCTACTTTTAACTAGGTTGGATTAATCAGTGTATTCTGTGACTGTGAATGACAATAGGCATATGCTCTCCCCTTAACTAGGTGACCAAAACACCAGACTTATCATTTTATTTGTTTAACCTTTAGGGGGGCCTACCCTTGGATGCACGCCTGTCCAAGCGGGAATGACCCTGAGTGGTAATAGGCTAAAGCCAAGCCCTACCAAGCCACTTAAAATAAATTGTGCTTGAGGTGAAAACCTCCTGCAACGAGTGTTGTTGTGTTACATCGATAGCCAGCCTCCCCCAAAACCCTCTAAGGCGTAACCCTTTGAGGCTGGGAGACTCCATAACAAAGAGTAGTGTCGTCGCATGCGTAACCACTCGAACGGTTGCCCTGACTAAGAACCAATTGTGTAGCAAGCCAAATACCCCTATTTGTTGATGCAAAGGGCGAAGTTCTTGAAGCGGCCTCAACTCATGTGACTCTTAGTAGAGGTAGCAGGGACAATCCTAAGGTTCGGTGTGGGTACGAGCCTAAGGAAACCCGAATCTAGTATGTGTGAGAAGTGAGTACCGGGGAGGAGAGCCGGTGCTACCAGATTCTAGAGCTACATGCTTTGAGTAAGCACAGCTAGAGGATTCAACAAATATTGTCATATCCAGCCTAGGGTGTACTTGTTTTGAGTCAAAATAGTCCAGAAAATACAAAAAAATATAAAAAGAAAAAAATCATGAAAAACTTCTGTGTTTGCTGTGTTTTTGCCATAATTGAACATTAGAATTCCCATAAACACCAAGTCTTTCAAACCAAAAAAATAGAGAAATCTTGAAAACGTTCCAAATTTTTTTTGAAAAATACCAGACTAGCGCATTTGATCTGACTTATAGAGCTTTTATCCTCTATTTCCACGCATTTGTTGCTGCGCATCTAAACCAGTAAGCTTTTCCAGTCTTGTGTCAATGGCAAACAAATTAGAATATATTGGTCAAAAACTCCAATATCTGCAATTGCAAATAAACTTAGGTCCCTCACCCCAAGATTGTGTAGCAATTTCTCAACAATTCCAAGTCTTACAACAAGAAATGGCAATCTTGCAAGCTGATCATGCCAGTACTAGCTATGCCTTGCCCCAAAATTGTACATCCTTTTCCCATACTCATGACAAGGCAAGCACCACCTCAAGTCAGAAATCATATACGACCCCATCTACTAGTCCTCCTTCGCCATCTTCTAAGACACATATTCCAAAACATACCGGTTCTACACCAACACCACCATCTAGTTCCTCAAACTCTAAATGGATGACCAAAAAAGAATCAGATGAGTGGTGGGAAAGAGTTTTGCCAAATTTATACAACTAGAGAAAAGCTAGGGAGAAAGCTAAATCCCCTCATTCACCTATCCATACACCTACCAATGATGTGATCTAAGGGCTACTAGCAGAGAGTCAACCATGTCCCCAAATTCTTGTCCTTGACTTTACCAAAGATTCTTCCAATCCCATGTCAAATCCTACAACACCTTCATGTCATCTATAAACCCTTGAGCTTATCGAAGAACCTCCTACCATGAACCAAAGTCAAAGTCCATTGAACATCCATGTTGTCAACCAAGAATTTATCCAAGAGCTATCCACTTCCATTCAAGAAGACAAAGAGCTATGTCAAGAGCACACCTTAGAGCATGTGGAAACATCCACCCTTTGTCTAAATCAAGATCAAAACACCCCCATCCAATTTCAAACCATTCATAACCTTTATCTCTTCCATGATCAAGATAATACCTATGAAGAAGCTATCCACGAGCAACTTGATCCTATACATGGGAAAGAGATCCAATTCCAATCCATTCATAATCTATACCTTCTCTATGATTCATATACTACCTTTTATGAAGAAGATGTCTATGAACAACTTGATCCCATACCCATCCATGAGCAAGAAACCTCCATTACTTCTATCCCTCTTACATCTAATCCCATCCATGATCCAACAACTTCCGCTTCCTTTGATGAGACACTTGCCTCCCAAGTGCACATGAATGATCAACCCAATAACTTAGATCCTAAAGAGCATAATGATGATCAAGATTCTAGTGATCCTTCACCATCCATTATTGACCAAGCTACAAATGCATCGTCTTATATCCTTGGGCTTACTACCTTCATGCATGAATGTTCTTCCTTAGAACACCAACAACCATTATCCACTATCTTGTCTTCCTCATCCTATAAGGAACTCGTTGCTAGTGCACCTATACATAATCCCATGGTCCACCGCATACTCTAGAATATGAACTATCAAGGTAAAGGCTTAGGCCTTCATGAACAAGGTATTTTGGAACCTATCCATGTCAATGTTCCTCCACCTTCATACGGCCTTGGATACATACCCCAAGGTGAGCAATCTCAATATGTTGGTACTTCCTCCACTCCTCCTAAGTCTACTACTTTCCATCGCAAACCCTATCATATCCCCAAAACATATGTCGCCATTCCACCTCCATCATCCTACATTTGTCAAAAGCATGTGACCATATACCTTCCACCATCCAATCTACCTCCGCTACTTCCAACTCCTAATAGCCTTTTGTGCATCCTACCTTCACTTCTTCCAACACCTTATCCATCCATCTATAAATCCTCTAAATATCCCAATCATGGCCAACAAATGCACATGTTGTCTAAACAACGAGCTTCCACCAACCTCACTTCTGCCATCCCCAGAGGATTCAAAAGCACAAATCTTGATGCCCCTACCTATAAAGTCAAAAATCCTAAGCATCCTCATGACCTAGGATACAAAAGTTGAGAATTAAAGAATTATCCATATCAAAAGTTGGATACACCCATACACCTCAATGCCTAACTAAAAAAGGTGTGGGTCCCCAAGCAACAACTAATTACCTCTAAAGCTGCACAAAAGTTGCATACACCCAATCCCATACCTTCACAAGAGAAGTCTAAAAGCAAAATGGTTTGGGTACATAAGCAAAAAGCCCTCAAGTCAAAGGAGGCATCCACCTCTTGCGAATCCCAACCATCCACTTTCTCCTCTGTTATCCACAAATATCCAATCTTTTCATCCCACAAGACAAGCAAAAATCAGAAAAATACTAAGTCTATGTGGGTCCCTAAAGGCCTATATCATTCATCTACCAAGCAAAAGTCTTCATTGCTTCCCACACCACCTACCTATCATAAGCTTCAATGTTTATCACGGTATGTGCAACCGTTGGTCATGGTTCCCTTCCATTCCACAATAGTTCCATATAACTCCATCTCCCCTCCCTTCCACTACTATCCTACATATCTTCCTCATCCTATGGTCCATGCTTTTGCATAAACTTTCCTTCCATCCCTGCATAAGTCCTTCTGTATTTTGCATTAGCATCCACTATCACACCTTCCATAATCCACTATCTACCTACTTCATCTCACTTTCATGCAATCCCCTACCAACATCTATGAGCACACTTGACATGGTCCATGCGACAACATCTTTCTAGCGGGACTATCACCTTTCAAGGAACTAGATACCGGAGTCCCTCTCTTCCATATTCCACCTTCTCCTAATATTCAAAAAAAGAAAAGAAAAAATGAAAAAAGTAAAGAAAAATCCCTTCATCCAATGGTGAAAATCTGGCAAACAGATGCCTTAGATAAGTACCATGATGAAAACCTGGCAAACAGGCGTCATGTGTAAGTTGATCTCCTACGTCACGTACACTTGGGGGAACCTTGTCTCATCAGCAGATCACTTTTCTCCTACCAGTTTCCTTTCATAGCATTTCCTATCCTATTCCTCTATCCATTACACACCTATACTATCTAGTCCGTCCATCCTAATCTTCCACTCCTCTATTTTTCTTGATCTTGACAAAGATTGGGGGCACAATGTTGACAAATGTTTTAAATGTCTCTTGACATACCTTATCCCTCCAAAACCATGCAAATCATTATCCTCTCATCGTCCTTCGTCATAAGCTTCGAGTTATTCCTATGCGACATAGTCCTTGGAGATCACATCCTTGATTCCTCCTATCCACTATTGGCCATCCCCATACATACCCATTTCATTCCTTATCACCCATGCATCTACCTATCCATGGTGTTTCCTTGTCATCAGTATCATCTGCTCCATATCTGATCCATAGCTATTCCATATCTGATCCATGTCTGTTCTATATCATGTCTCATCCAATCCATATCTTAGTATCATAGGGTTCACCCCAAACTACATTGCCTCTACGTCATCACGTAGGCAAGGCCATTATCAATGTGCTCCCCTACACTTCACTGTCCCGTCTGTCCCATATCTAGTCCTTCTGTCAATCTGAGCCCATGCTATTTCTGCACCACTTTGCCATCGCCTAGGTCTTAGGTCCGCTAGGGTTTACCCTGAACTACGTTGCCTCTGCGTCATCACGTAGGCAAGGCCATTTAGCAATGAGCCCCTGAGGCACTAGGTCAGTCCCTTAGGGTCCATCGCTCCATGTCTGTTTGTCGTCTCACTCATAATAAGTCGATCCTTGTCTAAACTGGGGGCAACTCCTCGACCTCGTTACAAATTTGGATTCTTGAATGCCACACTTTCTAAGAGAATGCCAATAAAGGATTGTGATACCTTTCACTAGACAAGCAAGCACAGCAAACAACAGAGCTTCCCAAAATAGCGACAGCTTGACACAAAAACATCAACCTGTCCAAAGCAGAGCACCATACCGAAGCACTCAAACAGACTCTATATCAATTATGACAAAAGACATGGCTAATGCAAGAATGTTTTATAAACAGGTTAACTTACAAGGTCTTGATTTTTCGTTATTATGCCTTCCTATGCTACTCAAGGATGCCAAAAGCTAGAGATGCTATGATGGGGGCATAATATTTCTTTCTTTGTCTGCTACTTGTGGATTAAACTTTAGTAGTGTAACGAATTTTGTCTAACGACATGATCAGCAAAAGATCATCGAGGACTCTGAGGTCTAAACATGAAAAGGGGCAATCCTTGTCTATTGAAATGCAAGAAGTACTCAGGTCATCTAGATTCAAGTTTGACTAGATGCTTGTATTAACTTTCTAAATCAAAATCCATGTAAGCGATACTCAGGTCATCTCAGTTTAATTATACCTAGATGCTTGTATTTTCTTACAACATTTTAAAAGCCTAATGATGAAATAAGCACTTTAAAATACTTGCTATATCAAGATGACAAATATCCATATAAATATCCATACCGTATCCAATTGCAGTTCATATCCATATCCATATCCATACTATATCCAATTACAGTTCATATCCACATCCATATCCATAACGTATCCAATTGCATTTCTCCATATCCCATCCAATAAAGATCCAAAATACAATGAATCAATGTTTACAAAAGCTTGTAATTTCTTCTATAGAGCCATTCTTCTATTCGATCAAATTTCTATCTGTCTTCATATCTCTAGTCAATAGTTCTAGCTATCAAATCCGAGCAGTGATCAAAATGCAAGTCTATCCTTAATCCATACCAATCGAGTCAAGCCAATCTTGTCAAATTATCCATTCGCAATCAGCGGTCTTGATCTTATCTTGTCGTAAACCATATCAATCAGTCATAACTATCCTTTGTATTGCTCTAGGGATATATCATTCCCTGCCATGACAACACTGTCATATATTGTTATCATATCAAATGTCTTAGACAGGATGTTGCATTATCAAAACCAGACCTAGAGTCTTATACGACATGTTTCATTCCTGAAACCAGACATCATCGATCTATATCCTTGGTTTACTACTCGACAGGGGCAATACCTTGTTTGTTCTTGTATCATTTGTGCATTTTTGCTTGCTTGCTTGTGTGTGCAATCATTTTATCTTGCATCACATATCATTCACCATCTTTTTTCTGCATCCAACCATTTCTTCTCTTGTCAACCTATCTCATTGGGAGGTTGTCTGTCTCATGCCTTCTACCTTCTCCCCATCCAATCTCCCGAGGGGGCATCCTGTCATTAAACTTGTACTAGGGGCAAACTAGGCCATGTATCATTTTCAGACAATCTTATTCTTTGAAACAACGTGATAAAACACATTGCATCAAAGAGGGGCAAAATGTATACACCTAAAAATGACACGACTCTATCTAAATAAATATTCTTAATATTTATTCCATCTAAATTCCTCTATCAATAAATAAATAAATAAATTTATTTATTCGATTCATATTTCCTCTAAGTTAATTAAATATCAAAATATTTAATTATCTCTTCTAAACTCAAAATTAAATAAAATCCTTTATTTAATTAAATTCTTCCAAACAATTAAATAATTTCTAATTATTTAATTGATTTGTTCATTCCTCCAAATTTAAATAAATAAATTAAATTTATTTAAATCCTCACTCTCCAAAAATAAAATATAATTAATATTTTATTTATTCTTCCAAAATCATGTGCAAGTAAATTAAATAAATTTATTTATTTAATTTGCTTTCTTATCTTCAATATCCTCTAAAAAAATTAAATAAATTTATTTATTTAATTTGCTTTCTTATCTTCAATATCTTCTAAAAATAAATTAAATAAATTTATTTATTTAATTTTCTTTCTTATCTTCAATATCTTCTAAAAATAAATTAAATAAATTTATTTATTTAATTTGCTTTCTTATCTTCCAAATCTTCTAAAAATGAATTAAATAAATTTATTTATTTAATTTGATTTCTTATCTTCTAAATCTTCTAAAAATGAATTAAATAAATTTATTTATTTAATTTGCTTTCTTTTCCTCCAAATTATCTACAAATAATTAAATAAATCTATTTATTTAATTATGCTTTCTTATCTTCAAAAATCTTTCTTATCTTCTAAAAATATACTCTTCTTGTCATACAAAAAGGAAAAGCTGAGTTATAAAAACAAAAGCATTTTTAAAGCAACTTTAAAACAACTTTGCTCTTAAATTAGAAAAATAAATTCTAATTTAAGAAAATGAAAAATCATCCTCATCAAGAGAGCAGTTAACTCAACAAAGCTTCTTTTTGAATGACACATGTCTTTCTTCCATTTGTTGCACGTTCCTCAACAATCCTCCTCCGTCGATCTTCTCATTTCTTCTCAACCATTGATCTTCTTCCACACAACTGTATAAATACAACCCTCTTCTTCTTCATTTCAGATCCATCATTTTGAGCAAACTTATGCTATAGGAACACAAGCGTGCCTTTGGCACTTCACAAGCACTTCATAGCACTTCATATTCATCCTCTCATATTTGTGTTTGAAACTCATCTTCAAATACAAATAAGTATCTTAGCCATTCTACTCTTGTAATCTTCAACAAGCAAGGGTGCACACGCTTCTGAGGGCGTCACATTTATCAAGATCAAGAGCTGATAGGTGAATAATGGAAGACGCAAGGTAAAGGTGTGAGTATCATTTATTTGTTTGTTTAAATCTCCTTTTTCCTTCAGATTTCATTAATGTATTGGGTTTATTATTCTTAATTGATTAATTTGTTTTCCCCTTCATAGAACCCATAGCATATATACATTGAATATACACACAAACTTCAAGCAAAACCCTAAATCGAAACTCAAATCTGACAATTTTCAATGAAAACCCAAACACAGATCTCAACTATGAAAGATTTAAACCAAATTTAAACCCCTCAGCTTTGACATTTCAATGTAAAAATAGGTTTAATGATGTTGACATGCAAATTGAAAAACTGGAGGCAAGGAAGAGTCAAATGCACTAAAAATGTGCTCAAAACTAGTCCAGATTGCCATAAGCTACCAGAGGTCGCTCGGTTCATGCAGGAGCTCAAATTTTCAAAGATTAAAATGCATAATAAACTACTCATGAGCGATTTTGGGTTTTTATACATCTTAATGCAACATTAATGGTGGAGTACATTAACAAATTGTCAGGCACTCACAATTTTTGAAGCTTTCAGGGTCAATTGGAGTTTGCAAAGATTTCAGGGAAGACTGGACATGTCCGAAGAGACACAATATTAGCACAAATCTGGTCACCTCCATTTTTAGCACAATTGACCTAAGTGCCCATTGGTAGAATTTTGAAACATCACTAGACCGACGGGAAATTTATCAATTATCGAACATATCTAGTGAGGTGTGTTTTTAGCACAAGTTTGGTGTAATCAAATTTTAGCACAAGTTTGTTTGTGGAGGGCTAGCACAAGCATCTGGTCTCACCAAATATTAGCGCAAAGTGCAGTGAAACCTTAATTTAGTGCAAAAGACTCAAAGTATTAGGATTTGATGGTAAAGGGACTTGTCTTGACCTGATTAGATTTCTTTGAAAATTTTAAGCATGTTTTCACCAGACGAATGAGAATTTGGCCCTCTTGTGAACATATTTGACCTTGCAATTCGAACATCACCTCAAGGGAACTGATTGAGACTAAGCCAAAGCTTCAAGGAAAACTAGAAAAAAGGTGGTCTCCATTTGATAAAATGGGGCATTGTCCAAGGCACAACAAATGGTGACTCTACTGGGGAAACGCTCTAGAGCATGTCAAATATAAACTTTAGTTTCGAACCCAAAATCTCTGGTTTCCCACATATTAAACTAAACAGCATGATACAATATCAGAGAAGCAGAGATCACTAATTCAGTATGACTATCCATATCCCAAAGGTATGAGTGTGTGCAATTGCATTAATTTCCATATGTCAGCAACCAAGATCATCAGTGTGAAACCTGAGTCAAGCTACGTAAAGAATAAACACCTCATGAACTTTATTGAAAGGAAGGTGAATGAGCGAAACAGGATGTGTATGCATGGATGGGGTGGATGGATAGAGTATGGAAATGACATGATAGAGTGGTAAGTGGGAAACGATGTACTACGAGCAACTTACCATGATGCTTGTTTACCAGGTTTTCATCATGGTACTTATCCAAGGCGCCACCAGAGGTGGTTTTCACTTTTGGAATTTTTTTTTACCAAGAAGGCAGAAGAGGTATGGACAAGGGAACTCAACTATCTAGTTCCATGAAGGAATGTAGTCCATGTCAAGTATTATATGTCATTGCATAAAAATCTTATCAAGCTATCATGCTCACCGATGTTGGTAGGGATAAATGAATTAAGAAATGCACTGCGAAAGGTCAAATGGAAGGAAAGATTATGCTGTGGAAGATGGTGGATTGAGGACTTTCCCAAAAGCACAGACCACAGGGAGGTGAGAGATATGACACTAGTGTAAGATAGGAGAAGACCATCACCAATGGCTGCACACACTGACAAAAACACAGGAGCTTGGGTATGAAAAAGGGGCGTAGGCAAAAATGGAAGTACTTACTGGTGAAATGGAGGGCATCAGATGTCAGATACCTGCCTAAACTTCTAAAACTTTCATGATTTTCTTTATGCTTCTTTCATGTGCAGGATGAAGGGATTTAAAACTTTGAATGGAATGAGATTTTGTATGAATGGGATGGATGGAAAGTGGATTATAAGGAATTTGGAAATACAGATGCCCTTGTGACTTGCCTTTTTTACATATGTAATTTTGAAATCCTTTTCTTTGACTACTTCTATGAGGAGACATGGATTCAGATTATCTTTTGAATATACTATGTTTTTATTTGTTGGCATTATCTGGCTTTTGAATGAGGGCTCCTAAGGCAAGATGTAACTTGGAAATTTGTTGTATGACCAAGGCATCCAGATATGAACTTCCAAATCCTATGGGGAGGGGAGAGGGAGTGAGTGGAAACTCCTTGTTTAAATAATGTGCACATTGGTTGACCATGACCAGGGATCCAATAGAGTGGGCTAAGGAAATAAGTGAATGGATGAAGAGGCTAGAAAATGGAAATGGAAGGTGCTGGAACAATAATGGTGAAATGAATGAAGGAGGGTATATGTGGTTACATGCCTTTGGGATGTGTAGGATCATGAAATGGTTGTAAGATCATGAAATGGAATGGCCATGTATGCCATGGGTATATGATGGAAACTATGGTAGGAAGTTGTGTAGTGAGGAAAAATAGAGGGAGTACCAACATTTTGAAACCATTTCACCTCGAGGTAAATACGCAGAGCTAGATGAGCATGCAAAGATACCAATATAAGCTCAAGATATCTTATCCATAGAGGCCAAGATCTGGAATTTGATAGTTCATTCATCGAAATATGTAATAATCATAGGACTATTAAAGATTTGGATACTAGACTTGAGTGCATTATTTAATGAAGAAGATGGAGTGGATGGAGGCAATTATGGTCTGCATGAAAGGATGGATGAAAAGATAGTTCATGATGTGAGATTTTAGGATTTTCACCTAACCCAAGTACACAAAGATTCCTTTGGAAGCATCAGGATAATCTTAAGATGTGAGAAATATGAGACCCGAAGATACTTCAAGTGGGCTGAACTAGTGACTCTTTTTCCATGAACAAGCATCATATCGTCCGAGAGTAATAATAGAATCCACAAGAAGACCCAAGTGCAAAACCAGAGTTTCTCAAGGAAATCCTCCAGATTACTTACCCAAAGAGAAACTTTTGTCGGTCTACACAACTAGCCACTACATTCAAAAAATGGAGAACCCCAGCAAAGCAAGCAAAGCGACTAACCTAAGCAAAGAAAACTACCCTAACAAAGTAAGTGAAAACAGAGACAAAAAGCAAGAACTAAACTAAAACAACAAACTAACCTAACCAAAGCAAAAAAAAATAGACTAAAGACTACTATGTACACAAAAGAAGGCACAAGTGCCTCTTAAGCCTGAAAATAGTGCTTTAGGAACTATCCATTTATAGGCAGCAAGAGTTCCTCACCAGTGAGTGTCTTCAACCTGTATGTATTATCCCTTAAGTTCTCAGCTATTTGGTAGGGGCCTAACCACAGTTTATCAAACTTCCCATGTTCACCCTTTTTTCTCATGGGCTTTGTCCCAATACAGAACCAAATCAGAGATGCAAAAAGCCTTGACCTTGGCTCTCTTGTCAAACCATCATTTTACTACACCTTTGTGTTTGGCAAAGTTTTCTATCGTAGCATTGTGTTTCTCTTCTAAGTGTAACAACTGAGTTAAGTGGTCTAAAATTTTGTCATCTGGCTCTAGGCAATCTTGTATGAATTGTAGCACAGGAATTCATAAATGGATGGAAAAATAGGTTCCAGTCCATAAACTAGGTGATATGGTGAAGTACCTAAGGCAGCCTTATGTCTGATTCTGTCTACTCATAAAGCAAATTTGAGTTGGGTATGCCAGTCTCTGGGGTTTTTATCAAGCAACCTTTTAATGACTTCAAGCAAGTTTTTGTTTGTTGACTCGGCTACTCCATTCCCTTGAGGATAATAATTAGATGAAAACTTCAGTATAATACCATAGTCAAAAGCCCAGTTCAAAAAGCGTAAAGAAGAGAATGCAGGCCCATTATCACAAACAAGAGAAAACGGATAGCCAAACCTTGTAAGGATGTTCTTTTCAAGTAATTCAATTACCACCTCAGTTGTACATTGCTTACAAGATTGCAATTTAGACCATCTTGTACAGTAGCCAGTAGTAGTTAGAATGTACCTATGGCCTGCAGAAGAAGGTGGATTGATCATACCAATGAAGTTGATTCCCCACTACGTGAATGGACATACTTCCACCACCGGCTGTAATGGCATAGCAGCATTCCTCTCCCTTGTGGCAGCAGTTTGGCATATATGACAGGTTCATGTATGTGCATGGGCATCTTTGAACAATGTAGGCTAATAGTACCTAGCCTAAAGGATCTGATTTGCATTCGAATGAGCTAAACCATGGCATGTTCCAAACTTCTCATGAAAACTAGTTAAAACCTGAGTCACTTCTATCTTGTCTATGCACCTCAAGTAAATTCCTTCGTGATTCCTCTTGTATAAGACTGATCCTTTAACCATGAAACTACTATTTTCCATCCTTAAATCTCTTCTCTGGACTAAATTTAGGTGGGGTGGGCATTGTTGGTTAAGGAGGTAAAACATAATATCACCATACCACTCATCTTTCTAAATGTCCTCCAACACATATTGCTAGGATACCAACCCGGTATCTATTTTTTCCATGGTCTTAGTAAGTGTTTGTCCTCACACCAATTTCATAGGTTGTATCTCCAGATCGAACTCCTGTAGTATCGCAACCCATTTCCCTCTTCGTTCGCCTAATTCATTCTACATCAACAATGCTTTAACTGCAGCATCAGGAACAACAATAGTGACTCTGCTTCTCAGAACGTAATGATAGAATTTCTTAACTACTTTAACCAGAGCATAGGTTTGTTTCTCCACATTTGGGTATCTCAGTTTAGCATCCTTCAGTGGGGTACTCATAAAAGTAATTGGGCATTCATCATCAATTCTTTTTCTCTATGTCAACATAGCGGCACAAGTGTGGACCGAAGCAAAGGAGTATATGCAAAATGGAAAAGTATAATTTGGACTCACCAGTACTAGAGCATTAGCTTTGGCCTACTTAATTTCTGCAAAGGTAGCTTTGGCCTCTGGCATCCACTCGATCTTAGCATCCTATTTTAACATTGCATTTAGAGGTCGGACAATTTCAGCAAATCTAGTAATGAACTTGCGAACGAAGTTGATCTTCCCAAAATAAGACTTTAATTCCTTCTTACTAACTGGAGGTTGAATCTTGAGGATAGCCTGGACTCTATCAAGGTCTATTGATATACCTTCTTCTAAAATCACATGTCCTAACAGCTTACCTTCAATGATGCCAAAGACACATTTCTTGGGATTTAACGAAATGCCATAATCTCTGCACCGTTGCAGCACTTTCCTCAAATCAGAGATATGGTCACCCCTTTTCTTAGAGAATATGGTTAGATCATCGATATAAATGATAATACATTTACCTACCAAGCCCTTGAAAGCAATGCCCATAGCACATTGGAATGTTGCCCCTACATTTATTAGACCGAATGGTATCCTTCGGTATGCATAGATTCTCCATTTACAAGGTAGTTTTAAGTCTATCAGCATATTCTACCATCACTTGATTGTAACCTAAATATCCATCCAAGAATGACATCATTTGTGACCCATTGACTATTTGTAGCACTTCGTCAAGAGATGGTAGCAGATAGTTGTCTTTTTCTGAAGCTCTATTTAAATTTTTGAAATCTACACAATCATATTTCACCATTCTTTTTGCATACTAGCACCAAGTTCAACACCCATGTGGAGTTCCTTTCCAGGAAGATAATTCTTGTTGTCAGTAATTTCTAAACTTCTTTGAAAATCAAAGGCTCAAAAAGAGCATTGACCGGACGTTGTCTTTGCCTGAATGTTTTGGCTCCTGGCTTGAGAGGTATGGTATGGGTTATGATAGATGTTTCGTATGTCTTTAGGTCCTCATAACTCCAAGAAATGACATCATGATAATCCCTCAGGGTCTAAATAATTCCTTCCCTTTCTTCAGGAGTACATATCTTCCCAATGAATACATTTTTGACTTCCTCTTCTGTGCCCAAGTTATACGGTTCATACTTCCCACCAATGGAATCAGATTGTTTCTTATGCATACCAAATTGGTCTGAATCAAAAATATTTTCTAACTCCACCATACCACGAGGGATGGTGTTAGTCTTCATATTCAGACTCCCTCTATATCTATTTTAGTTGGCTCTACTTCTTCATCAATTATTTGTGCAACAAACATGTTTGAGGATGTAAGAACATCAATGATATGTTTGTCATCTTCAAAGACCTGAAAGTGAGTGATAGTGTCTGGTACAGACGGGGTTGAAACTAGTTCCACAGTGAATTTCTATAGATCCAACATGGCAAGGAGTTCCAATGAACTGGCAGCTTGTGCTAAGGCATCAGTGACATGGTTATGTTTTCTTGGGATTACCTCGATGTTAAAACCATCAAAGCATTCCACCAGATCCCAAACTCTGTTTTGATACCGGTTTAGCCACTTATCATGACAAGAATATTGTCACCTAATTTGTGTGAGCACTAACTCTAAATCACCAAATATTTGAATTACCTTAACTTTTTTTTAGAGTGCCATTACCATCCCATGCACTAATGACTCATACTTGTTGTGTGGTTACACAACATGCCCCATTTTGCATTATCAAAATAGGGACCCAACTTTGCTGGCTTGTTCCCTTACTTTTGTGCTCTGGGCAGTAATGGTAAAACAGTATCAGTCAATATGCATATGCCTAATCTCAGGCATATTTGTGATCTTGAAGTCTGAGCCAAATTTGAAAGTCTGAATCTATCCTCAGAAAGCTTACCATGTGAAAGAGCTTGAAATTCTAGGCAGGTTTGCCTTTTACATCACCCTAAAATTCGTCCATATGAGAAAGTTATGACAAGTCAAAGGTCTGGTCAAACATGATTTTAGGAGGGTCATATTTCATAACAACGAGCATCATGATATTATAACATCACCCGATATTATAATATCATGCTGATATTATAATATCACCCTGCTTAGAAAATCCACCATCTGCATATTTGCATGCGCATGTCAAAGTCCTATCGGAGGGTCATCATCCTGATCTTTCAAGGGAGGGTCATATTTGCTGATATTCGCTAATATGATGATGACATCATCATATCCTCCTGATCTCCTTTTGCATGATCATGATGATCACCCTATCTTTTAAGGGGGGGTGATACTCTCAACAGCAGGATCATATTTCAAATCCTCCTATTTTCCTTCGACATGATGATGATGATGATATCATTCTTTTCCCAATATACAGAAGCTAAACATGACGGTGATGTCATATATAATATGGAGGGTGATCGGCCTGACTTTTGCCGTCGGCTAAGTTTAAGGTAGTCTCCCCGATGGAAAAGTCCATCGGCCTAGCTTTTGCTATCGGCCACGCTTTGTATTGTCTCCCCGATGGGAGTAGTCTCACCGATATGGTAGTTCTTCGGCATAGTTTTAACTATCAGCCGAGTCTTAGATTTTCTCCCCGATGTTGTAGTCTACCCGATGAAAGTGGCTATCGGCATAGGGTTAGCTATCGGTGAAGTTTAATTTTGTCATCCCGATCATATGTGGTCACACCGATGCAAATATGATGCTGACCCGAGATGCAAGCAGATATGCAGGCCAGACGCGAAGGGTTTGTTAAATAGGATTAAATGCTTGTATATCCGGTGCCTTGTATGAAGGGTTCGAAACATGCAATACATAATATACAAGGCCGGAATTGAAATGGTTATTAAATAGCGAAAGTTCGTTGTATCTTTCGTGATTGTATGTTTAGACATACATTGCGATATACATTGAACTTATACAATGGCGGAATTGAAATCATATAAAAAGCGATTAATTCCTTGTATGTTTTGCGCTTGTATATGCAAATTTGGAACCCGATATACAAGCCGGTAATGTACAAGGAGCGGATTCGAAGGAAAGTTAAAAGCAATTAATTCCTTGTATATTTTACGATGTATCAGCAGATTTGAAGCCCGATATACAAGGAAACGGGAATGCAAAGCAATAGAAATTTAGATCACCAGAATGCATTTTTCTAGTCAACGATGGTTGACCCAAGTGTTTTTGACGCTGTTTATGCATTTAATGCATAATTTCCACTAATTTGGGGCCCGATTGCCTCTAGCTGCACATTTTGAGGCCTGTTTAATAAAATGTTTAAATTCCTGTTGTTTATCAAATGATGTTGGGCTTAATGCTTGTATGTTTATTGCAGGAAGTCTCAGAGCTGTTTGAAGCTGAACATTGCAAAGTTGCACATGGAGGCAACATGACTTTGAGCGATGAGGAGGAAATTGTCAAATATGCTGTTTGCTAGCTGGAGACCGAATCAAGTTAAAGATGATGGAATATTCTGTGCCAGCTGTACATTTGCCAACTGGCAAAGCATGTGCTTTTCATCTGGACTGTTGATTGTTATGAGAGGATCATGATCCTTGGATCATTGTAACTATTTTCTGGCATTTGCTCTATATATGGGCCAGAACTAATAGATAGAGATAAAGAAGAGATACATTGGAACATCTGGCACAATAAGGCCAATTACTGTAGAATCAAATAAGAGATCGGATTACTGAGACTAATGAGGATTGAATTGTTGAAATGTCAAGGTTCTTTCTTCAGATCACTGTAAATGTACTTGTTCTTGAGCATACTGAATGGATATGAAGTTTCAGATTACATCCTGATTGTAAATTTTACGTAATCTTCATGTTGATTTCTGGATATGTACTGGTGAATGTTGTGTTCAACTAGAAGCGCTTTCATTTCATTACATGTTGTTATCAACTTTTCCTTTGAAGATTTGCACTGGATCATGTGGATTTGTGGAATGTCCTGGTGAAGTATGATTCTAGTTTCCTTCTTTTCATTGCATGTATGGGAGCTTGTATGTGGATCAGTGATCTCAGTCAAGTAGTTTTGGGAATCTCATTCTTTAACCCTTTTCCTTTTTTTAATTTCATAAATTCATCACCATAACTGCAAATCATGATAAATAACAAGCAAAACAGAGAAATATGCTGACATCTCGTAGATAATAAAAAATCCTTAGCATATTTGAGTTAAATGCATGTAGTATTGAAAATATCATGCAAAGAATCATAAATACTAGTATAAATCATGTAAATATCAGCCTGTAGGCACATGATTTGACGAAATTCACAGTGCAGAGGTAGAATTATTGGAGATTTATGCAGAGCAGACATATAGAGCAGGATATTTGGAGGAATATTGATGAAATTTTGCAGAAATTACTGAAGAACGTAAGGCCCCTGAATGGAAAACAGCAACACACATCAACCACTGAGTAACGTCAGTAGATTAAGACCTAATCAACGGAGACTTGGGATCATGAATTCTCTGAATTCATCGTATCTTTCAAGATGAGTAAAGGTTGTTGTGTAACTTTTATTCTATGTTTGTATATGACTAACATCATCATCAACATAAATTGGCACTAGGAGGGTTGAACAGAGAATTTCTGGATTTCTGTAAATATTGCATAAATATTTCAGCATTTGAGTTAAATGTCTGCAAATATCTCTTATCTGAGAGGTTGTGGTTGCACCTTTGCAAAGATCTAGCTCAAAGCCTCAAAGATTTGTTTGATTTTCCAAACTTTCAAGTTTTATTCTGAGATATGTTAGATCTCATTAAAATTTCAAAAATCCTAAAGAATTGAAAAATAGAGTCTCATTTTGATGGATGTATATGAAGGCAATTGTCAAATTAACATTCCTTTATTTCAGGAAACTTTGAATAGGCAGCTTTACCCTCACAGTTTGTCTAACTTTGGTTTATCCACCTATTGCAGGATACACCAGACTATGGAACATAGCGAAATAAATTGTTTAACTTTCCTTACAAGGTTGGATTTATATTTGAAAGGACTAATATTCTTCCCAGATGTGTTCAGGGTTGAAATTTGCCAAGAAAATGAAGAAGTTCTGGACCAACGAAATGAGGAAATTCTGGAATAGCAAAGAGAAGCAACACCCCTAGTGATGAATTGCTTAGAAAATATAATAGTTGAATCGGTTATAAAAGGTAATGAAGAGGAAACATCTTTCCTTGAGTCATTCTATGGTGGGATTGATAGGAGTTCTCTACTTCCTAATACAAGCAAGGACTAGTCAGTATGCAGGTATGAATCCTGTGAAAATTCTAGAGAAGAAACCACTCATCAGGATAATATTTTTGATTCTGATCCTAATACTTTTGATAAAGAAGATGAAACGTCTTTCTTGGAGTCTTTCTATGGTAAAGAGAAGTGTAAACAGATAGTAGAACAATTTAAATGCACTACTGATGATGAAGTTCCTATGATAGTAACTCAGGGAGTCATAGAAAAGAAGATAAATACTGATTTACTGCCTAACTGGGTTGAATTGAATGGTCAAATACAAGAATGTTGCAGGTTAATGGAACCAGGCACTTTACTAGATAGAAGATGTGAATTATTTAATGAACAATTCCTGAAAGATGAAGATGTAGAAGACTTTGGAGTTGTTGTGCATGATCAGACGTCACTCCAGAAATATTTTGAAAATGAAATAGGGAAGTGTTCTTATCAGTTGAATGCCAATTCTCCTTTACAGTCAAGTGATTTAGAAATGATAAACTTCTGTATATCAGGTTATGATGATAAGGATACTCATTTAGATGCTGATGTGCAGGAAATTGAAGAAAATATTGAGAAGTTTCCTGAACTGGAGGATAAACTGAACATCCAGAATGAAGGAACAAATATGGATAAAGATGAAGAATTAATACATCAAGAGTCATACATCCTTCAATTTGAAGAGAGACCAGACACTGAGCCAAGCAATGAAAATATAGAATTAAATGGAAGATCGGCTGTCAACAAATGGAACCAAAAATACACCAGGTTGTATTTCTCCTTTCCACAGTAAATGATGTTGAATACTATTTTGATTATGGAAATTTGAGAGATAAGACATGCATATGGATTAATCATGAGCATGATGAGCTGCCTCAGTTGCTGATCATCAAGAGTTGTTCTGTTGAATACAGTGAATTCAGAATATCAGAATATTTTTCAGAATATAAAGATAAATTTGCTAGGTTGAGAACCATAACTAATACCCTAATGCTCCTGCACAATCAAAAGAAGTATGCAAATACAGGTGTATTTGGGTCGTTTGTTGGTTTTTGTTTGCCTAGTAGTGGTTTGTATATAATTTTGTAGGTTAGTTGTTTGTACAGTCTGCTTGTTTTGCTGTCTTGTTCTGTTTCTTTTGTTTCCTTTTATAGGTTACCCGTTTGTACAGGTTGCTTTGTGTTTTGCATTGTTGAGTCTTTGTTTTGGTTGGGCAAAACTGGTGCACCTTGTTACTTAAGAACACTGCAGAAATTGTTAGAATTCAAAAGTTGGATATAAGTTTTTACATAGGTTGTAACTCATATCAGTGTAGGTATTCTTGATTAGATCTGTGGTATCATATTCATCAGTACTACTTTTCTTGAGTCAAGGTGATCCTCACAATGACACACCTAACAGCCTTGGGTTTATTGAACATATCAGTGTAGGTGTTAAGTGAAAAATCTAAAGGTTGCCCTTGCTACCATTGCAATTCTCAACTTAATTTCAACAAGTGACCATTCCTTACATCATGAAGCTACAACTGTTATATCTTAAGAAATTAAATTCAAAATATAAAATAAATAAACTAATAAAATGGATTTTCTGAAAATCCAGATTAAGTCATCTAAGTAACTCTACTAGGGCTATAGACGCCTGCTGGCAGTGGGGCTCTACTTAGGGGAATTGCAACGATAACCTTGCCGGGGCTATGGATGCCTGCTGGCAGCAAGGCTCTATCTGGGCTATGAGGGATGAACCAAACTACGTAGCTTAACACCAGTCACTGATTTATTCAACTCACTTTCAAGATGAGTAAATGAATCACATGCACACAATTGATCCCTTATCAATTCATTGTGACATTGATGAACATGATACAAGTTAGAAAGGATTAGGATGCTCATGCTTAATAGGAGTTGGAAATTTATGTTTTAATTTATCCTCACCTTTTGAATTATTCAAATTTTGTTGTTTTCTTTGGTGGCAAGTTGTTGTGTGGTTACACAACACGCCCCATTTTGCATTATCAAAACAGGGACCCAACTTTGCTGGCTTGTTCCCTTGCTTTTATGCTCTGGGCGGTAATGGTAAAATAGTATCAGTCAGTATGCATATGCCTAATCTCAGGCATATTTGTGATCTTGAAGTCTGAGCCAAATTTGAAAGTCTGAATCTATCCTCAGAAAGCTTACCATGTGAAAGAGCTTGAAATTCTAGGCAGGTTTGCCTTTTACATCACCCTAAAATTCGTCCATATGAGAAAGTTATGACAAGTCAAAGGTCTGGTCAAACATGATTTTAGGAGGGTCATATTTCATAACAACGAGCATCATGATATTATAACATCACCCGATATTATAATATCATGCTGATATTATAATATCACCCTGCTTAGAAAATCCACCATCTGCATATTTGCATGCGCATGTCAAAGTCCTATCGGAGGGTCATCATCCTGATCTTTCAAGGGAGGGTCATATTTGCTGATATTCGCTAATATGATGATGACATCATCATATCCTCCTGATCTCCTTTTGCATGATCATGATGATCACCCTATCTTTTAAGGGGGGGTGATACTCTCAGCAACAGGATCATATTTCAAATCCTCCTATTTTCCTTCGACATGATGATGATGATGATATCATTCTTTTCCCAATATACAGAAGCTAAACATGACGGTGACGTCATATATAATATGGAGGGTGATCGGCCTGACTTTTTCCATCGGCCAAGTTTAAGGTAGTCTCCCCGATGGAAAAGTCCATCGGCCTAGCTTTTGCTATTGGCCACACTTTGTATTGTCTCCCCGATGGGAGTAGTCTCGCCGATATGGTAGTTCTTCGGCATAGTTTTAACTATCGGCCGAGTCTTAGATTTTCTCCCCGATGTTGTAGTCTGCCCGATGAAAGTGGCTATTGGCATAGGGTTAGCTATCGGTGAAGTTTAATTTTGTCATCCCGATCATATGTGGTCACACCGATGCAAACATGATGCTGACCCGAGATGCAAGCAGATATGCAGGCCAGACGCGAAGGGTTTGTTAAATGGGATTAAATGCTTGTATATCCGATGCCTTGTATGAAGGGTTCGAAACATGCAATACATAATATACAAGGCCGGAATTGAAATGGTTATTAAATAGCGAAAGTTCGTTGTATCTTTCGTGATTGTATGTTTAGACATACATTGCGATATACATTGAACTTATACAACGGCGGAATTGAAATCATATAAAAAGCGATTAATTCCTTGTATGTTTTGCACTTGTATATGCAAATTTGGAACCCGATATACAAGCCGGTAATGTACAAGGAGCGGATTCGAAGGAAAGTTAAAAGCAATTAATTCCTTGTATATTTTACGATGTATCAGCAGATTTGAAGCCCGATATACAAGGAAATGGGTGGGAATGCAAAGCAATAGAAATTTAGATCACCAGAATGCATTTTTCTAGTCAACGATGGTTGACCCGAGTGTTTTTGACGCTGTTTATGCATTTAATGCATAATTTCCACTGATTTGGGGCCCGATTGCCTCTAGCTGCACATTTTGAGGCCTGTTTAATAAAATGTTTAAATTCCTGTTGTTTATCAAATGATGCTGGGCTTAATGCTTGTATGTTTATTGCAGGAAATCTCAGAGTTGTTTGAAGCTGAACATTGCAAACTTGCACATGGAGGCAACATGACTTTGAGCGATGAGGAGGATATTGTCAAATATGCTGTTTGCCAGCTGGAGACCGAATCAAGTTAAAGATGCTGGAATATTCTGTGCCAGCTGTACATTTGCCAACTGGCAAAGCATGTGCTTTTCATTTGGACCGTTGATTGTTATGAGAGGATCATGATCCTTGGATCATTGTAACTGTTTTCTGGCATTTGCTCTATATATGGGCCAGAACTAATAGATAGAGATAAAGAAGAGATACATTGGAACATCTAGCACAATAAGGCCAATTACTGTAGAATCAAATAGGAGATCAGATTACTAAGACTAATGAGGATTGAATTGTTGAAACGTCAAGGTTCTTTCTTTAGATCACTGTAAATGTACCTGTTCTTGAGCATACTGAATGGATATGAAGTTTCAGATTACATCCTGATTTTAAATTTTACGTAATCTTCATGTTGATTTCTGGATATGTACTGGTGAATGCTGTGTTCAACTAGAAGCGCTTTCATTTCATTACATGTTGTTATCAACTTTTCCTTTGAAGATTTGCACTGGATCATGCGGATTTGTGGAATGTCCTGGTGAAGTATGATTCTAGTTTCCTTCTTTTCATTGCATGTATGGGAGCTTGTATGTGGATCAGTGATCTTAGTCAAGTAGTTTTGGGAATCTCATTCTTTAACCCTTTTCCTTTTTTTAATTTCATAAATTCATCACCATAACTACAAATCATGATAAAAAACAAGCAGAACAGAGAAATACGCTGACATCTCGTAGATAATCAAAAATCCTTAGCATATTTGAGTTAAATGCATGTAGTATTGAAAATATCATGCAAAGAATCATAAATACTGGTATAAATAATGTAAATATCGGCCTGTAGGCACATGATTTGACGAAATTCACAGTGCAGAGGTAGAATTATTGGAGATTTATGCAGAGCGGACATATAGAGCAGGATATTTGGAGGAATATTGATGAAATTTTGTAGAAATTACTAAAGAACGTAAGGCCCCTGAATGGAAAACAGCAACACACATCAACCACTGAGTAACGTTAGTAGATTAAGACCAAATCAACGGAGACTTGGGATCATGAATTCTCTGAATTCATCGTATCTTTCAAGATGAGTAAAGGTTGTTGTGTAACTTTTATTCTATGTTTGTATATGACTAACATCATCATCAACAGTACTCTACAACATTGGTTGTGCAGGGAAATTACAGTTTGTATGCAACCAGATAGGAATCTCTTGTGGGGCTGATCAACTGAAAACCTGCTCCAGAACCTTGCCTAGACAGGGAACCATCAAATCTTAGTGTCTAGCTTTGAGAACTTTCAGTCCCCTTTATAGAAGTGGGTTCTTGTTTAATCTGTGGAGAAATCTTTTGATCAGCTATAAGAACAGGTCCATCTTTCTCTTCCTTCTAGGCAGAGGTCAACTTTAGGCACTTCTGAACTTGATATACAGCTTGTTGGCACAAGAAACAACTAAATTTTGAATGTGATGCATTGTGGATATGGCACCAATTTGGCAGTAACAGTTACTCCATTTGTATTTTCCTTCCAACTACCAATTGGTCGTATATGAACTTCACAACAAAGCTCCTAAACCCCTAAAAAATCCCCAGTTCATCGTCAAAGGAAGACCCTTGATCAGATTGAACACATGCCTCTATACTTTCTTAACATTTGCTCAGAGGTGGGTCAGGGTACTTACTGCAGCTTAACATAAGTATTTCTTCTACCTGGTTCACCTAAGTAAGATAGACTCCTAGGTCTACTTTTGAGTGCAAGATTTCATTCATCTGATTATACTCCATAATCATGTGTTTCATCTTGGGCTCTCTCTCTTGATACGAATTTGGTTAGCAAGCCCTTTCCATGGTAGCCACATATGAGAGAAGTCAGTGGCCATGTACCCATTTGATGTTTTGGACCAATCTCTACTTAGCAACATGCCATATTGGTTAGGGATATCAACCACTTGGATATCTATGTAATGTTGCACCCTCAGGTTTGACGTGAGTTGCATGTGAATTTGATTTAGCTCTCCCATCACATTTACTTCAGTTTTGTCTAGTTGGGTAACCTTTCTGGAGGATTTGGCGGGAGTTAGACCCAGTGTGTTACAAACTAATAAAGGCATCACATTGGTGGAGGCCCCTAAATCTACTAGACAGTTGTGGAGGTTTTTCCCAAATATCCCGAGGGTTAGTAGGAAAGGAGGAGACTCTCTCTTCTCTTTGTACAAAGTCACCTTTTGTTTTGCATCTATAACATGGACTCTAGCTTTCCCTTTATCAATGTTGTCCTTTGGTGGAATTTCTTTAGGGGAAGACTCAACCCTAACATTTGCTCCAATATCTTAAAGGAAGGTCAACCTAACCTCTAGGACTTTCATTAATTCAAACACTGATAGACTAACCTTCATCTTTTTAAGCTCATCTACCACATATTGTCCTATCTTAGCCATTTTAGACCTCTGAGAGGACTCAGCCGGTTGACTCTGATTTGTAGCCTGGGGTACCACCTTAGGGGACTTAGGATTATTGGAAACCTTTGGGTCAGGTGGGATTTGATAGTTATTCGAAGGTATGGAAGTAGTAAAAGGACCCTTTGGTTTGTTACTTCTAAGGTTGTATGGGGTTTTATTATACTGCTGGTAAGCATCTACTTCTTCAACCTCTTCTTCCTCAAGTTGATTTTCATCTTGGAAAGGGAAAATGTAACTATCTAGCACAAGGGCAGTGTCATACCTCTGAGTGGGTACCAATTCATACCTCGTGGGTGGAGTCTCTTGGGCTTCTGCATTCTGGACCTCCCTCTAGAAAATATTGGATGCTATCTGGAATTCATGATAGTCCAACTCAGAGTGTATATTCGTGTTGTGGATCTTGCACCATGAAGACAATACTACTTCCGCCAACATCACCCAGCCTGGTGAACGATTTTCTGTATTCTAACTTTCTAACTGTGAGGGGACTCCACCATAGTTTGGTCTGGTGTTCCAAGTTTGGTTCTGTCATTGATAATTCTAGTTTTGATATTGATTCTGGCTTTGATTCCTTTACTGCAGGTAAACATTCTGGTTCCTTAGATGTGTGACTTCAACTTTGATTTTCTTCATCTGCTATGCCAACTCCTTGATATCATCTTTGTCATCCTTGGCTTTTGTTGCCTCAACTGACTGAAGGAAAGGCATCTATGCCAAAGGTAGTTCTGAGATTCGAGCTCCAGGATAAACAACTAAGGCTTGTGTTGTTATAGGGATTGGAATTGGGTTCATCACTGGGGTTTGGTTGGCTAGGGCCTGATTGATCAAAGGTATTTGGTTTGGCATGGACGTGGGACCCATATGATTTAGTGGCCCTGTTGCAGTCTGGCCTAACTGTGTGTTCACCGTAACAGCGTCAGCATATGCCTCAGCTAGAGTGGTGGGAGCTGGGTTGGCTCTTATGACAAACATGGATGTCAACTTATCCAGTGTTGCATAATAAATGGGTAAAGCAACCAGTTGAGCAAGGTCAAAGGGAGCCTGAAGGCGGCTATATGCCTTATGAAATTGATTGTTGAAAGAACTTATTAGTTCTCCTTCGGCTCTACGAATTTCCACAAAGGACCTGTAAAGGTCTGCAAGGGTGATGGGCATCCTGAAGCGGTTTAGAAATGCATTCTTTAAACTCAGACATGAATTGATGGAAGCTGAAGGGAGGTTACCAAACTAGTAATAAGCTTCATCCTGCAGTGAGTAGGGGAACAACCTATAGACCACATCCTCATGTTGTACCTGAAGCATGAACATAGTACTCTCAAAGATCTTAATGTGTTCATCAGCAATTTTGTCAAGGTCATTGGTGCGGAACTTTGAGCAGAACTTATCAGGATTTTTGGGCATGTCATGGTAATCGTTGAAATTGAGGGGAGATTGGTTATTGGAAATGAAAAAGACTATGTTTGGGGGATTGACCTGAACTGTAGCTGGGTTTCTAGGGACAGATTGGGCCCTGGGAGTCTTAGGCACTCCTTGATCTTTCCTGGTTTTCCTGAACTGGGTCAAAGATAATAGCTCTTCTCTAGCTGAACTGGACCTAGTATGCTTCTATCTAGTCCCTAGTGTTATTCTTTGGAATAGACGGGTTTATATGAGGTTTAAGGAGGTTCAAGCCCTCCTTCTAGCACCAATTCTGTTGATGGTGTTTTTAGCATGCATATGAAATATAGAGTACCTCACCTCTTTTGAAAAACGTATCCTATCCTAGATAGGACTACCCCAAGGTTTATACAGCTAGGTCTTAGCTTGTAAGAATAAGTTCAGTAGGATATTTTAGCTATACCAACTAAGGGGACTTACATGCAATGACTAGGGTTTGATGAAACTATGACAGCACAGTGGGCAAAACCAATTGATATTCTCAGCAAATTTGGAATATGATTGTTGCTTAGAAACCTAAATCTAACAACTATTTATAAAGAAAATACAAAAGGATAAAGGGTTTAGAAAGAAGGTGGAATCCTAAGTGACAATCACAATGAAGGAAATGTTGTTGATAGACAAATGCTTTCAATAAACCACTTTCTACTTTATCAAGCTGTAGATACTACAACTTTGTAGAAAATGATGCAATCACCAAAGGAATCTTAAGATTTTCAAATCACATTCATTCATTAAATACCCTAACAATGGCATAATTTAACTCATGAAATGCAATTGAACTGAATTCAATAGAAGGGCCCAGGCTAACTATGCACAGTAACTTACAATCAACAAGCACCAATAGTATGGACCAAAGCACTCATCAAATATCTTCAACATTGCCAAAGCACATTTAATTAATCTCAGATCTGAAGTGAACCATGAAAACCAAAATAGACAACACAATACACAAATTCCCAATAACCTGCAAAGCTTGCTTTGTATTAATCAAAATTTTGGCATAGTCTCAGAAATTCACTGTCAAGAGTCTGTTACAATGAGGAAAAGGATGGCCCCTTTTTATAGGCAAGGCACCATACCAAGTTTTTGATGGACGGTGGAGATTAACTCAACACTAATGGCCCAGATTTACAATGCATTAAATGTGGTAAAGTAGTTTGTTACATTTTTGTGTTTGCATTTGTCCTCTAGGAAAAAGACAAAATACAGCCTTAAAATACATTGAACTTGGACAAAATGACTACCCATTTGGTTGTATATGATGAAGAGCCAATTTACAAGACAAAATAAAGTCAAAACAAGGTCACATGACCCTTGAAATATGGCGCTGACATGGAGTGATGGGATTTCAAAAAGTTTCTGGAATATTCTATTGGTTGGCATCATCAAAATTGACTTTATTCTTTTCTGCCTCTCTATTGTTGTATGTTGTAAGGGCTGACAACATCATATTTATGTCTGCTGGATCAAAATTTTGGATGGCTAGTGGATATGGCAGAGAAATTGGCCAATGCTAGACCAACGGAGATAATGGGTTTCATAGGATGTATTCTGTGTGGACACTTTTCAACACTAACCTCCTTAGGTGCTTTTGGCGGGGATTTTCTGTGCAATGGGATTTGTGGGCCTTTTAGGGCCCTCTGGATAAATGCACTAGATGGTCTCTTTAGCGCAAATCCAGTTGGAGGAACTTCTAGCGCTAGGCTCTTTAGTGCAATGTTCTTTTTAGCGGTGATTTATCAGCTGATGGGATAAGTGGGAATGTGTTGAGTCATAGGATATGTCAAGTGAAGGGCACTTTTAGCGCTGGTCTAGTGATCCTTATTTTTAGTGTAAACTCAACTTAATACCTTAGCAGGGAATTTGATGGACACGGGACTGGCGAGGTTTTTGAATTGTACTAGATATGTTTAGTGAGGGCATATTTTAGCGCATATCCTATGTCTTAAGTTTTTAGCGCTAAGTTTTATTTTGCGAGGAATTGAAGGTTGTTAGACTAGCGAAAGTTTCGCCACTCACTAGATATGTCCAGTGATGTCTCATTTTGGCACAAGTCATGTCATGGTGATTTTTAGCACAAAACTGGTTATTGTTATCCTCATTTTGAATTGGTGGGGATTTAGGGCATGGGAGGATATATCCAATGAATGTACTTTTCAATGCAAATCTATTAATATCGAATTCACACACTAAGTTTCTCATCACTCCATTTTACAGACTTAGGGTTATGTTTGCAGAATTTTTGGTGGTTGCAAGATATGTTCAATGAAGCTGCTTTTTCACATGAAGGATACCTAGGTTTTATCACAGTGTATCGATTTTTCTATAAAATTTTGAATGCATCTCACTATGCGATTTTTGCCTAGGTTTGAAACTGGCAATTTTGAAGGGTCACTGAATTGTTAAACGTTTATACTCATGATAGAAAACTCAAACCCACAGCATATATACATTGAATATACACACAAACTTCAAGCAAAACCCTAAATTGAAATTCAAAGCTGACGATTTTCAATGAAAACTTAGACACAGATCTCAACTATAAAAGATTTAAGCCCCTCATCTTTGACATTTCAATGTAAAAATAGGTTTAATGACGCTGACCTACGAATCAAAGAACTAGAGGCAAGGAAGAGTCAAATGCGCCAAAAATATGCTCAAAACTAGTCCAAATCACCACAAGCTACTAGAGGTCACTCAGTTCATGCGAGAGCTCAAAATTTCAAAGATTAAAATGTATAATAAACTACTCGAGCAATTTTGGGATTTTATACTACAGCTTATTGCGGCATTAATGGTTGAGTACAGTGACAGATTGTCATGCACTCACCATTTTGTGGAGCTTTCAAGGTTGACTAGAGTTTGCAGAGATTTCAGGGAAGACCAGACATGTCCGGAGAGACACAATATTAGCACAAATCTGGTCACCTCCATTTTTAACACAATTGACCTAAGTACCCATTGGTAGAGTTTTGAAACATCACTGGACCGGTGGGAAATTTGTTGATTACTGGACATATCCAATGAGGCGTGTTTTTAGCACAAGTCCGGTGCAATCAAATTTTAACACAAGTTTATTTGTGGAGGGCTAGCATGAGCATCTGGTGTCACCAAATATTAGCGCAAAGTACAATGACACCTCATTTTAGTGCAAAAGACTCAAAGTCTTAGGATTTGATGGTAAAGGGACTTGTCCTGACCTGATTATATTTCTTTGAAAATTTTAAGCATGTTGTCACTAGATGAATGAGAATTTGGCCCTCTTGTGGACATATTTGATCTTGTAATTTGAACATCACCTCAAGGGAACTGATCGAGACTAAGCCAAAGCTTCAAGCAAAACCAGAAAAAAGGGGGTCTCCATTTGATAAAATGGGGCGTGTGTGCAAGGCACAACACATGATAGCAACCCATGTCTCTAAGGAGGTAGTTTGGTTATAGAGAATATGTGTAGGTATTGGTTTTGATTGCAAGACTATTCAGATTGGATGTGATAGCCAGAGTGTGATATTTTTGACCAAGAATTCTATGTATCATGCACGAATGAAGCATGTGGATGTTTAGTACCACTTTGTTTGTGAAATGATTACTAATGGATAGATTAACCTGAAGAATATTAACACTCAGGAGAATATTGCAGATTCACTTACTAAACCTGTGAGAATAGAGAAGTTTACGTGGTGCAGGGAGGTCATGGGCCTTGTTCCTAGTGTTTAATTATTTTATGTTTTCCTTTGGATGAATTTACAATGTATGATACATGTCAAGTGGGAGAATGTTAGGATTAAGGTGCCATAAACCTTGTAAATCCTATGTAATTAATTACTCCTAATGTTGTTTGTAAATGTCCACAAGGGAATATGTATTCACCAAGTAGCAGTCTTGTTTCAACGACATTTTGGATCTTAGTACTTGACAAGGGGTGTCTTCTATCGCTAGGGAGTCCAGGGGGCGGTAACAAGTTTTGGAGCCCCTTGACAGGGGTTTAGGGGCAACGCCCCCAAAGTGAAATTGTTAGAAAATTACCTTGTAAAATATTGTAATTTCGTAGTCAATCTAGACCATTCATTATTAGGTCACAGATCTGATGGTAGAAGTTATATTAGGTTTTTTTTCCTAGAAGGAAACACTCTTTTAATGAGGGCATTGTTTTATGGTTGTATTGTTGTAGAGAGTTGAGATTGATAAAATAGGTGTTGTGCATCAACAATATCTTATCATGGATGTAAGGTTGTAAGTTTCCAATGAAAACTCTTTGTACATCAGCATCTAGAAGAGAATATAGTATTTGCAAAAAGAGGGCATGGTAATGCCCAATGAAATCAATCACTTTCTCCTTCACTCTTTTCTTGCAATGAGCCAAATCAATCAATGAGGTTTGAGGTCCAATGTTCGCTTGGAAATGTTGTAGAAATTGATTCATAAGTTGTTGAAAAGAATTGATTAAATTCATGAGTAGAGAACAAAACCAATTCAAGGTCATATATTTAAGTGACTGAGGAAATAATATAGCTAAGATAGCTTCATCAAAGAGAAATTCATTGCACAAAGTTGTAAAGGTTGTCACATGACTGTTAGGATCTCCCTTCCCATTATACTTCTCAAAATGAGGGGTTTCAAACTTCTCAGGTATTAGTATTTTTTGAATGGTAAATGACAATGGATACAGGTGTAGTAAGATGGAACAGAAGGTTGAGACTGAGCTTCACTCATACTTGCTATTTATTGTTGTAAGAAACTAACATTCTACAAAAGTTGATTAATTACAGGGTCAGGTTGTGGAGTAGCTTGAGATTAGATAGGATTCGAATGAGAAAATCTAGGAAGAGGTGATGCCATTGTGTGATTGGATTTTTGGTAATTAAAACTTGATAGAGGTTGACCAACAAGAGGTGATGACACATTTGAAATAGCATTATGATATGTAAAGGGGACAACACTATAGTTGTGTATAGGATTCCCACTTGATACTCCAAGACTTGATTTAGCACTACTACTGGGATGTGCAGTGGTGGTGAGAATAGAAATAAATGTTGATATAGAGGATGTCGGTATGGGTAGTGACATATGTGTCCCTTTTTTTTAGAGGAGATATTAGTGATTATTTCCGTGCAACTAGTTGACGACATAATGTTGTTATCCACTATGTGAGCTAAGCTACGTAAAATTTCTATACCTTCTTGTCCTTCAAGAAACAAATTTCTTAGACCTTCAACAAGAGGCACAACTTCCTCAGCTAAATGTTCCATGCCTACAAATTGTTGAAAATGAGCCAACTCAGTGTCTAGCTTCAGAATTTGTTTCAGGGACATGAGCCACGAGGTTGTCTATGTCTATAGAGTTATGAGAATTTTGTACTTTAGATATCATAGCTAAAGTAGGCATGTGATCTAAAGATGATGAACTTCCATGTGCGAGTAAGTTAGCAACATTGGATTCTAATGTGGGAACACCAGAGCTATTTAAAGAACTAGAACCCATGATTCTATAACTTCTCCTCACAAGGATGTTAGATTCAAGACACCGGGTCACAAAACTCATAAAATACTTCACAAGATTTATGACACACAAAATGCACTTATAAAGGAAAGTATAGATAAGACAAAATGTATGAACAATATGAACAAATATATGTAATAAATGTCTAATCAATTCAACGACCAATCAAGACAATGAATATGTATAAATGCTTGCTATCTAATTAAATTATTAACTAATCAAATCTGGAACAACAAACAAACCAGATCTAAATAAAGAAGGCTACAAAAGTTTAAAACTCGTCAGATTCACCAAAATGTTTGATGGAAAAGGGGAGACCTAGTCAAATCATGTGTTAACTAAGTCAATCCTTTTGATCAAACATTGGAACACAAACTGAGATTGACTACAACCATAAAGGAGAGCCAAGTTATAGGGGTTATGTTCCTTTGTTGTAATAAGAAAAGATTGAGATGAAATATGCTAGATCTAGTGTTTCTATGATGAAATATGTTAAAATAGAAGTTACATACTAGACACGGTTGAAAACCCAGAAAACAAGACCTGAAGTGAGCAGTGCAGGGCTGTCAGAGATCACTGTCAAAAATTAGAGTAGATCTGGGAGGACTATTTCACTCAAGTGCAGGTGTCCTAGGGTTTAGGTTCCTCCAAAGGTGGTTTCCAAGAGTTGGGATTTATATTCATCAATCTTCTCTTTGATCTGTTGTACATGTCTCTGATCTTCCATAATCTTTACCACAACATGAAACCCTAGTGAGACTCGGTGTCACAACACAAGATCACCATAAGGATGATGATGGAGGAAGAAGCTTCCTTTAGAACCTGTAATAATGTTATAAATCTACAATAGAGAGCTTCACATAAATCTACATAACAATCACAATAGAGCTTTGATCACTTGAATATCACTTGAAGTCCTAATGTTGCTTAACCTTATTAATGTGAGAGGTAGACTTGTTCATATATGCATTTCAATTCATTTTTGGGAAAACCTTTCAAGCAAAGATGACAAAGTGTATCACCCAAAGCAACAAAGTCGACACCCAAGGCCACACAAACTTTTATTTTTGTAAATATCAAGGACACTAGCGCTTGGGCGCTAGTGTCTAGGTATTTGGGGTCCTTTCAGGGCCTATAGTCATAGGATAACACCTGGAACTAGAATCTACTTCAGAATCCAATCTTCTTTCAATAGAGGTCTACATATCAGTCCACAAGGGTGCTAAACCTATTGTAAATCGCCAGTGTCAACAATTTGTGACACTACATTTAGCCCCCACTTTAAAGTGGGTATGATCTTACGCTCATACACACACTAAAATATGGAGAAAATAAACTCCTTCACTAGAGTGTCGAAGCCATTAGAATAAAGCTAAGTTTAGAATTATGCAAGCCCCCAAGCTAAGGATTCTAAAGGTGTACAAAGCATAGAAAGAAGAGATTACATACACACCAGATATCCAACATAATTCACACATACATGGAGTATTCATAAAGCATACAATAATGAATACACGTAAAACATGAAGCATAAACACAAATAAACAAAGTAGGCATAGAGTATACACAAGGTAAACACGTGAAGACACACATGGAGCAAACACAAAGAATACATAGAAAAACAAGAGCATGCAAGTTAAGTAAATTCATCTTACACATAAGAAAGGAAAGATAAACAATCAAGAAAAGAACCTGACGCGGACACTAGCTTGCTCTATCGCTAGGGTTCATGCAAAGATGTTCTCATGGATCATGGGCTAGTAAGGACTGTCAAATTACTAGGTGATCATAAATGTAAATTCGCATGAAGCGCACAAGCTAGAAAGTTGTGTTATGCTAGGTGGCTCATGGACAAGTGACAAAAGGAAACATCACAATCTAGTAAGGACCATCAAATTACTAGGTGAGTTTCATGTCAAATGAAGACATCATAGGCTAGTGAGGACCGTTGAATCAGTAGGTGAGCTCCACACCAACCATATCAGAGATTATAGGCCAAGAAAAGTGTGATGTTTGGTGGGTAACTCTGGTAAGGTGTTGCAAAGATGATCAACAAGTATTTCAATGATAAAACCAACCACATGGCACATGAACAAAGTAAAGCACATAGCATGATGTATGCCCCCACCTTAAGGTGATTGCAGAGAATTAATAAATGATATAAAACAAGCACAAAAGCTTTATGGAAGCACATGCTTAGATGATGTGTGTTCTCAAAAGCTACATCGCAACAAGGGGTTACCCCTAGTGAAAGAAAACTACAAAGTGCCACATAAATCAAGCAATATAAAAATGAAATAACACAAAAGGGATCTACTTAACTGGCCTCAGTATATGAATGGTTTATATAAAAGGGAAATTATTTTTGGAACTGTCATCATTCACCAGTTAGTAGAACTACGAAGATAGAGGAAGAAATATCACATAAGAATAAGAGATCATAAAGAGGATACTAAATCATCCAATAAAAATAAAAATTAACAAATTGGAAATTACGACATATAGAAGAATGAAGATACACAAAGAGGAATGTCATGACAGGTTCAAGCCCTATGTATCCTTGCACTAACAAGAGTGTCAAGGGTCATTTAAAGGGATCTTAACAAACAAAATACACATCAAGCAACACAATACGGGGATAAAAATACATGCAATCATAACACAAAAGAGAGAAAAAGGGGCCACACTTGCAAGTTGGCCTAAAAAAATTCATCCTCCTCCCAATCTTGTTCATCATAAAGGGGTGGAGGACAAGATGCAAGAGACACTATAGAAAGTGCGGTGCAAGGTGCTAGAGTCATACTTGGTTCACCATTATCTTCTATATTACTATCAAAATAAAGCACAATAGGTGAATTAACAAGGGCCACTATAGGCTGTGCATCAGTATCTTTTGCATGAGTAGATAAAGAGTCAATAGATATATCCTTCAAATCCTTCAGTGGATGTGTTTGTGAGGAGGAAGGTTCTCTTCTCTTGCAGCAAGTTGGCAAGCCAAAGCATGACATCACTTCTTACATTCTCTTGCATTTTGGTTCTACTTTGTTCAATTTGTAACATTTGCTAGGGGAACCGTGATATCTTCCAACATGGGTTCCTTTTCTTCCTTTTATTGAGAAGCATGAGGAGGAATGGAAAGAACTTCTGAAGGCTAGGAGACCACAGGGAGAGGGTCTCTCAAAGTGGGCTACTCTTCTCTCTCAACCTGCGGAACAAGTGGAAGTACTAAAGCATCCTCAAGTGATTGAGAAACCATGGGAAAAAAATTACGTGCAACTAATTGCCTTCCACTACTCTTTGAAGAGGCTAGAGGAACAAAAACAATCCTTGAATTATGTGGAGGTCTAGGTTGTGATGGGCATTTGTCTCATGGTCCTAGATAGGATGACAGAGGTGGAACTGCATCATAAATTCCAGACGCTCAGGAGCGGGGAGGATCCTTCAATTTGGGCTTTGGTTCGTTCAACTCCTATGTGGTAGGGGGAACTACTCTCGTAGCCACAAAAGATTGGGATTCTCCAAGTGTACTAAGAGATAATTTAGCGATTTTATTTTCTTTAAACTTTTGATAAGATAGAAAGAAGAGATCATCACGAGGTTAAATAGACCCCACTGGCTGTGGCTAGAAATAATCAAGCAAAAGGTGTCCATGATGGGCCAAGGGTTGGAAACCACTGTGGTGTACAACATGTACCTATCCTTGGAATGGAAACATTAAGTATTTATGAACCATTGAGGGGACTGCTTTCATGGAGTTGAGGCATGGGTGACCCAACTTCACATGAAATAAGTTCAAAGTAGGAATAATAACAAGAGATACCTCCAATGTTCTTGGTCCAACCTTGACAAGAAGAGTCAAGGCACCAATATTTGGACGAATAGATCCATCATGTGCTCTAATCAAGATTTTAGATTTATCGCACTTGTCTCGATGTAAAACATGCATAAAGAGGAACTATTCAGTAACAACATTTACCACTCATACAGGATCGATGAGTACTTCCCTTATGGGTTTGTCATTAATCCTGGTAGTAATGTAGAGAGGTCCCTCTGGTGCTTTAATGGAAGCATCATGTGGTGTGAAAGAGATAGCAGGTTTAGGTTCCACTCACTCTCGATGAGGATGAGCATCTACCATAGAAACCACATTATCAAAACCTTTATCTTGATGACCAAAGATGTATAATTAGGTAGCGAATCAATACATGTTTCTATAATGTTTGCTTCATGATGAGGTAATGGATTTGTATAGATTTGTAAATTCTGATTTGGAGGAGCAACAGACTTATTCTCTTTGTCATTATCACCTCCTCCCTGGATAACATTAGAGTCAATGAGGTCGTGAACTTCATGTTTAAGACACACACATCACTCAATGTCATGTCCAAGGGTATGATGAAATTGGCAAAAGGCCTTCAGCTCAAAAGAAGGTGATTGCATCTTACTAGCATCAATCTATTGAATCAGAGGAATCTTGATGAGATTATTGTTTAGAATTTGCAACATTATTGATTGAAGAGACTTTGAAAGTTGTGAAAATTATTGCATCTTTGGTTTTAACTTATAAGGGGTTAGAGCAGAAAGTGTTGCGGCTGCAACTTGTGTTTGAATTTTGTTTGAAGATGATGAATTAATTTTGATGACGTTTTTATTTTTCATTTTTAATTAATGATAATGTGGGGCAGCAGCCTTAGATTAACCAATGGGAGCCAATGAGGTGGTACCCTCATACTGACTAACTGACAATTGATAATCATGAAGAGTCATGCAAAGATGTGTAAAAGATCTATAGCACATCAATAATATCTTATCATGGATGTAAGGTTGAAAGTTTCCAATGAAAACTCTTTGTAGATCGGCATTCGGAAGAGAATATGGTATTTGTGAAAAGAGGGCTTGGTAATGCCCAATGAAATTAGTCACTTTCTCCTTCACTCCTTGCTTGCAATGAACCAAATCAATCAAGGAGGATTGAGGTCCAATGTTTTCTTGGAAATGTTGTAGAAATTGATTGATAAATTGTTGAAAAGAATTGATTGAATTCATAGGTAAAGACCAAAACCAATCCAAGGTCGTATCTTTAAGTGACCAAGGAAAGAGTTTAGCTAAGATAATATCATCTAAGAGAAAGTCACTGCACAAAGTTGTAAAGGTCGCCACATGGCTGTTAGGATCTCCCTTCCCATTATACTTCTCAAAACGAGGGGTTTCAAACTTCTCAGGTATCGATGTTTTTAGAATGGTAAAGGACAATGGACTACAGGTGTAGTAAGATAGAATAGAAGGTTGAGACTGACCTTGACTCATACTTTCTATTTATTGTTGTAAGGAACTGGCATTCTGCAAAAGTTGATTAATTACAAGGTCAGGTTGTGGAGTAACCTGAGATTGGATAGGATTTGAGTGAGCAAAGCTAGGAAGAGGTGATGACATTGTGTGATTGGATTTTTGGTAAGTAAAATTTGACTGAGGTTGACCAACAATAGGTGATGACACATTTGAAATAGCATTATGATATGTAAAGGGGACAACACTACAATTGTGTAGAGGATTCCCACTTGATACTCCAAGACTTGTGTTAGCACTACTATTGGGATGTGTAGTGGTGGTGATAATAAAAGAAGTAAATGTTGATATAGAGGATTTCAGTATGGGTAACGACATCTGTGTCCCTATTTGTTTTTGAGAGGACATATTAGTGATCATTTCTGCGCAACTAGATAATTACATAATATTGTTATCCACTATGTGAGCTAAGATGCATAAAATTACTATACCTTCTTGACCTTTCTTGAATTTAGCTGACTCAATTCATGGGATAACCCCTACGAAACTTGTCTGTTTCGTAGCCCATGAGCTCTAGGCGTACAAAATGAGACAAATCAAATTGGCCTCGCACGTAGTCTCACGCCTCAAAAAGTCATTTTGAGTTGCATGAAAATTTACCCCTTCAAATATGAAAAATTGGATTTTTTCTCTGACTTGACATTTTTGATTGCATATGCAAGGTTAGAGAAATTCTCTGCCATTGCATTTTGAGAGTTTTTATAACTGTGTAGGACCGGAGAAAAACCCTGCTCCTACACATGTAAAGGTAGAGAATTTCTTTGACCCAACATATTAACCCAACATGAGCAGGTAGTTATGGCATTTATTGCAATTAGTTTATATAAATTATTGCGGTTTACTTTTTGTTTTTACCTTTCCTTTTTACTATTCTTCCTCACTGGTTTGAAGCATCTCTACATTCTTCATCACCATTTCAGGTTGCAATTACATGTGGCCTATTATGGGAATTTATTTGGTTCTCCAGCATCATTTACCCCATGTTGGCATTTACTGTTCTTTTTCTTTTTGCATTGGTTATGTTTGCTTTAGCATTGTTTATTTTGTGTTTTAAACCAAGCCCTAGGTTTTTAAATCATGACCAACTTCCATTAATGAACAGTGGGGAGTCGTGGATTTTCTCTCGACCCCTACAAATCCTAAACCATAGTCTTTTTGTTTGTGTTGGTCAGAGAATAATCTTCGAGCAACAAAACCTTTGAAACACTAGTTGTCAATCCCATTTTGGTCTTACCATAGTTCGCAGGTTCATGTTCAGAGAATTTTCTTCGAACAACATCACTAGTTTTAAGACTAGTGTTGTTTTGAGAAAATTCTCTGAACAATAAAAACTAAACCTTAAAAAAGTCTAGTGGAAAGCCATGTCTTTCAAAGATTTTTCTCTGAATGACATGGTTAAATGCTAAACATGTCATTTGAAGAATATTCTCTGAAAGACATGACCTATACAATAAACTAAAGTGCAATTTGGAGAATTTTCTCTGACCTAAATCCAAAGCAATACTCCCCAAGTGTAGTTCAAATAATTTTCTTTGACTTGCACTTTGATTAGTTTTTCCCCCATGCAAGGGTGGAGAATTTGTCTGCCCCTACACATCAAAAATTTGTTTTTCTAAGTGAAGTTCAGAGAAAATTCTTCGATTTACATTATGAAAATCTGACTTACCCATGTCAAGGTAAAGAATTTCTCTTACCTTGCATTAGAAATATCAAAACCCATGTAAGGGTAGAGAATTTCTCTGCCCCAATTCAAAATACAGTTCCTTAATGCAGAAACGCAATTTTTCTCCACCTTTACATATTTCTTGCCAAATGAAAAATATGCTAACTTTGGAGATTTTCAACACCCTCTTACAGTTTCTTAGCCAATGTCAAAGGCATCTCCTACAAAGAAAAACATGAAGTATAAGTTCCAAGGGGTGGTTCCTGCATCCTTGATCGAATCAAATGTTGATCAAATTAGGGACATCGAAATTGGACATGTGGACATGGTGAAGTTCCTAGAAATATTGAACAAACAACCACTTACACCACAAATTTGGGTTGTTCTTGATTGTGGAATTCACTTGGCGGTCACATTCCCAGTCTGCGTAGAATCTTGAGTTTGTCTTGGCGACAGCTGCCCGCTTTGATAGAGAGAGAAAGTTTGTGAAAGATGTAGATGGTAAAGTTGTGATAAGAGTATTTCAACAAAATCTTCAATTGTCCTGATATTGAAGAATAGCCAAATATCACTATGGAATCAGCTCAAGAGAGTTATGATAAAAACACAGAGAAATGCAAGAAAAATATCAACTCTCCTTGGCTCAAGACTTCTAGGCCTACCATTGCTAGGTGGCCAAAGAGAATCTATCACAGTGAATTTGAGGAGGAAGTTGGGGATTTGATCACACTCCTAAGCAGGGTCAAAGGATTCCCCACATCCAACACATTTCAGGAGTGGATTAATCTATATATTGCCATTATCAAGAAGAACAAGCTAAAAATTTTCTAGGGAAAGTAGATCAGTGACGCCATTTGTCCAACTTTTTGAGGTGTCTTCTTCCCTCAAGTTCTATATGACACCTTATCTAGTATATGGTATATCATGCGTGAGGGATTTTCCTAGTCTATCTTCCATTGGAGACAAAAGGCAGGTACAAGTGTATGAGTACCATCCATAGTTGACTCTAAAGGAGAGTCTAAATCATTATACAAGGGTTAATGATGCCTTCTTTACAAATATATTTGTATGCTTGACAAAGACCTCATCAAGAAGAGGGTTTCAGATGCAGCTTGGGATTAGGTAAAGAAGGTCGGTTGTATATTCTTTCAATTCCCAACCTTCACCTACATCAGGGTAGGAGGGTTCAAGTAGCAACCCTACATATTTCCAAGGTATCCCAGTGACAAATTGGTGTTAATGGAGTTGTACTGACATATAATGAATGTCCACAAGAAACAAGCAAAGGCTCATAGGTCTGGGTTTAAGTTTCCAATCAGTGTTGGTCGATATATAGTAACTACCACCCCAAATGCCAAATTGATGGAAAATGAGCTATAATGGATTACTATCAAGAGATTCAAAAGCTAGAATGACTTTGATTATAGATACATGAAGGACAAGCTTAAGGGAAATTACACTCATGTGCACAAAATAGAAGACCTTTGGGCTGAGTGTAGAACAAATGAGGAAGTGAGGAAGCTTGACTACAACCATCTCACTCTTGATCAAATCAGAGATTTGAGACTGGTAGATGTCCCTAAGGATATGGAGGATGATGGGGATATACTGGATCCTCTATATAAGGGTAATCAAGTTACTTCAACACCTCTTCCACCAATTTAGTCGTCATTGAAGGAATCTACTTCTATAAGAGATAGGTTCCAATTCACCCTTGCCAATACCAACACCTAGTTGGAGAAAAATGGGATAAAGATAAAACCATTCAAGATAGGATCTGAAGAGGAAAATGTTGAAGGAACTTCTAGGAAGTGAGAGGAGCTTAGAACAAAAAATAAAGAAGATGCTTCTGGTTCTGGACAAAGGGTGAAAATTGTTTTAAAAAATAAATGGGAGAAAGGAAAAGGAAAGGAAAAAGAAGGAACATCTACATAGGTGTCTACTAAAGAAAATCCTTCTACTGTTGAAATACAATCTCCTCCTGCTACTTCCCAACTAGAATCATCACTAGTTCTATCTCATTCTTCACCTCTTATTATTACAACTATGCAATCTTCACCTTTTGTGTCTGCCACTCCTTTTGTTCATGTGCAAACTATTTATTCATCTCCCTCATCACCTACAAGTGATTCCTTTTTCCAAAGCCCTCCTAATGGTACCTTAGAACAAATGTTTGGACCACTTTCCTCCTTGTCTAGTCCTACTTGTTCATCATCACCACCCTCCAATCCATTCATTACAACCCAATTGGACTTTGACAAGGTCTTATCTGCTCCCACACCTAATGTGCCAATAGAAGTCAACCCCACTGTCATATTGACCCAAACACCACCTATCATTACCACCACTCCATTATCTGGTACCTCAATTCCATCTTCCATTCCATTCACCTCAAAACCCACTAATACTATCACACCATCATAGTATTTGGCAACACAATCTAAAGAAGATCTCTCAACTCTTCCCCCTTGGTTGGTGTCTCAGAAACTAAAGAGGAAGAAGCAAGCAGTATCACCTAATGAGTTCAACTTCAATCAATTGGTCCCAATAAAGCCCAAATCTGCAAAGAAGGCTAAGACCATATCAAGGGTGGTCATGGACTTAGTCAGGAATAAGTATGTAGAAGTTGTTGTGCCACCAAAGGACAAGAACATTAAAGATATCCAAGCTGCTAACTATTATGTTTCACAAACAGAGCTTGGTAAACAAATGCACGAAGGTGCAAAGGAAGATCTACAAGAAGCATTAGCATCTTTGCTTGAAAGGTATGATAAGGATAAGTTGATCAAGGATCAACTTAAAATTCAGGTATAATAATTGACCTCTGTTCTACTAAAAATTGCTCAATCTTCTGAACAAGTAGAGCCCATTGGAACCTAGGTTGATGACGAAGCTATTCAGAAGGTAGAGAAGATTAGGTCACAAGGGCAAGAAGTCAGTGCATGGATAGATAGACTGCAAGTGCAAGGTACCAAACTTATCTAGTCTTCTATCAAACTTTTTGACAACTTGGGAGAGGTAAAGGCAAAGCTGAACTGAACTCTTGAAATGCTCTCACAAGATCTACAGCTAGTAGAAAAACATGTTCATACCTGGACTCAGCTACGACAAACCAAGTTGGAGATTCTGATAGAGCAGGGGGTAATCCCTAATAGGAATGTGTATGTACAATACAAGGAGGCTATGAAGAATAAGGTAGAAGTTCTCCAAAATCTAATCAATGACCTCAAAGAATCCCTAGATGTAAACATTACCAAGGGGCTAGACATTTTGATAAAATTGGAGAACTTCCTTGTCATATGTTGGATGACAACCAGAAGACCCTCCCTATTGAGATAGTTATCCAAGAGTTCACAGCACTAGTTCAAGCTGAAATAGAGATAGAAGCCTTTTCATTGGCTCCAATTGATAAGCTGGTGCATTTTTAGGTGATCTTGGATAAATTGTAGAAGATTTTAGACAGGAATAAAGGAGTGTCAAACAACATCTCAGACTCCATCACAAGAGTCCTTACTATCTTCAGATATACACTAGGACCAAGCGAGAATTACTTCCAAGTGGCCTTGAAGAGATATGAGGATTTCTTGGGAAAAGATAAAGAGGATGAAATTCCTATGTCTACAGATACTTGGTTTATTTTTAAAGTATTTCATATGTAATTTTGTAATATGTAATTTACATTTCATATGTCTTTTTGTAATATGTATTTTACATGTAGGAAAGTACAGTCCTAAGCAAAATTAGATTCTGTCCAGACTAAGTTAAGATAGTTAGAATTTTCCTATTTTTATTCATGGCTCCTCTCTATAAATAAGAGGGCACTCATTTGTAAATATCATCTTTTGGCTAATGAAGTGAAATGTTGCTGCATTGAGAAACAACTTGAAAATTTGATTTTAAAGTGTAAATCCTTATTTCAATCAATACAAGAAATTCAAGTGGGCATTCAATCTTTGTGTTGAAATAAACTTGTTGTGTATGGGAATGTTCTTACATCTTTTCCATTACATCTTCTTGTGGTGTGAATCTATATGAACTGGAAGGTGCTAGAAATCTGATTTTGAGCTGCAACATCATTTCTAGAATAGTGTTATGTGTTTGTGATTGAAGGTAAATTTGGAGACTTTGGGCTGCGAGTTATTATCCTTGATTATTTAATCTTAATTGGAAATAAGGAGAGACTTTGGGTTGCACTTTGTTCCATCCATTTTCATTTTCTGATTAACATAAGAAGCAACACAAGTCTTTGAGCTTTTGTGGGTTTCATGTGATTAACACACACTGGTATTATTTTAGTTATTCTTATGTCTAACTAATCTGAATATTGGTTATTATTGCTCCAACAAGTAGTTTTATAGTTTATGATATATTGTAAGCATTAAAGGGTTTTGAATATAAAGTTGTAAGTGATCATCAATTCTAAAAGAAGAGAATTGGATGATATGGAAACTCCCACATTATATGTTTAGTGTAAATAAGTGTAATTAATTACTTGTTGTTCTTAGTTAGCAATAACAAGGGTGCCTCCCCTTTCCTCGAGGAGAGATTCAATCTCATCACACTGTGGTTGAAAGTACCATTCTATTACCATTTTGTCGGTGTTAAAATATTCACCCAACACCTTTGAGCAAAGAATTTCTTAGACCTTCAACAAGAGGCACAACTTCCTTAGCTAAATGTTTCGTGCTTTCGTGCCCACAAATTGTTGAAAATGAGCCAACTCAGTGTCTAGTTTCTGAATTTATGTTTTAGGGACATGAGCCACGAGGTTGTCTCTGTCTATAGAGTCATGATAATTTTATACTTCATAAATCATATGTAAAGTAGGCATGTGAACTAAAGATGATGAACTTCCATGTGCGAGAAAGTTAGCAACATCGGATCCCAATGTGGGAACATTGGAGCTATTTAAAGCACTAGAACACATGATTCTATAACTTCTCCTCACAAGGATGTTAGATTTAGGACACCTAGTCACAAAACTCATAAAAGACTTCACAAGCTTTATGACACACAAAATGCATATATAGAGGAAAGTATTGATAAGACAGAATGTATGAACAATATAAACAAATATATGCAATAAATGTCTAATCAGTTCAACAACCAATCAAGACAATGAATATGTATAAATGTTTGCTATCTAATTAAATTATTAACTAATCAGATCTAGAGCAACAAACAAATCAAATCTAAATAAAGAAGGCTACAAAAGTTCAAAACTCGTTGGGGTCACCAAAATGTTTGATGGAAAAGGGGAGACCTAGTTAAATCATGTGTTAACTAAGTCAATCCTTTTGATCAAACATTGGAACACAAACTAAGCTTGACTACAATCCTGAAGGTTTGCCAAGATGCAAGGGTTCTATTCCTTTGTTGTAATAAGAAAAGATCGAGATGAAATATACTAGATCTAGTGCTTCTATGATGAAATATGCTAAAATAGAAGTTACATACCAGACAAGGTTGAAAACCCAGAAAATAAGACCTGAAGTGAGTAGTGCAAGACTGTCAAAGATCACTACCAGAAATCAAGGAAGATCTAGGAGGACTATTTCACCTAGGTGCAGGTTTCCTAGGGTTTAGGGCCCTCCGAAGGTGTTTTCTAAAAGTCAAGATTTGTATTCATCAATTTAATCTCCGATCTGTTGTACCTATCTTTGATCTTCTGTAATCTTTACCACAACATGAAACCCTAGTGAGACTTGGTGTCACAACGCAAGATCACCACAATGATGATGATGGAGAAAGAAACTTCCTCTAGAACCTGCAATAGTATTATAAATCTACAATAGAGATCTTCACATAAATCTACATAACAATCACAATAGAGCTTTGATCACTTGAATATCACTTGAAATCCTAATGTTGCTTAACCTTATTAATGTGAGAGGTAGACTTGTTTATATATGCATTTCCATTCATTTTTGGGAAAACCTTTTGAGCAAAGTTGACAAAGTGTATCACTCGGTGCAACAAGGTCAATACCCAAGGCCACACAAACTTTTATTTTTGCAAATATCAAGGACACTAGCGCTTGGGCGATAGTGTCCAGGTGTTTGGGGTCCTTTTAGGGCATGTAGTCAGAGGATAACACCTGGAGCTAGCATCTACTTTAGAATCTAGTCTTATTTCAATAGAGGTATGCATATTGTTCACAAGGGTGCTAAACCTAGTGTAAAGCACCGGTATCGATAATTTGTGACACTACAATTAAATGCATTCCCCCAATGTGCCACTATCATTAAATGCATTTCCAATGTTGCAAACATAAATCCCCTGGTAAGAGACCCCCTTGATACTAGATGGTACAAATTAAACTTTGATGGTTCTACTAAGGGAAACCCAGGGCAGGTAGGTGGTGTGGTCTTATAAGAATTGACAAGGGTCATATTATTGGTGCATATGCAGAGAACTTAGGTATACAAACTAGTAATTTTGCTAAAGCTAATGATGCATTGCAAGGCATATTGATGGTTGTTGAAAAAGGTATTAAGGGATTGTTCATTGAAGGAGACTCCAATAATGTGCTGGATATGATAAATTCAAGAGCTACCCCTAATTGGTCTTACCAAGACATCATTGATGAAATCAAAAAAACTATTGGAAAGTTTGGGAAAATAAAAAATCAACATATATATATATATATATATATATATATATATATATATATATATATATATAGAGAGAGAGAGAGAGAGAGAGAGAGAGAGAGAGAGAGAGAGAGAGAGAGAGGAACAACTCAACTGATATTTTACTATCTCACTAGTAAAATCCCTTGAATTATTGAGAATAATACCATTATTCTCATTTGAGCACTACTTTAAGATAGAGAATCCAAACTATGTTGTAAATAGGAAAAATGAAGGGCAACATTTGATGTGATTATCTTTATTATGAGTTGTTAAATATGTATTGAATCTCCATGCTTAAGGCGGGGGATTACATATGTTGATTCATTATTGTATTATTTAAGGAATTAGTTTGTCTTAATAGTTATATTGTACTTTCTTTTTTGACAATATGTGGAACAATCTAGAGTCTACATTGATAATTCTACAAATATAGTGGTTTGATGATGTTATCTATTATATGATATGTTGGCAAAGTTTGAATTAGATCATATTCCTCAAATTTATGGATATCAATGTTTTTCTAATACAATTTATACCTTCGTTTGCAAATATTGTTGAACAATGCCTTAAACAATCCACGTGTCGATACATCTACATGCCAACAAACTTATAAACATAGGTGGCTATCAACTATATATTACATCTATTAGGGCAATTTCTAATAATTAAATCTATTTTAATTGGTTAAAGGTGTAAAAATAATATTATGAAATTAGTTGGTCAAGCCCAATTGATGAGGATGATGGTATTACACCATCCACCAAGGTTCAAAGCCTTTTAAGTGATTTTGACAACCCATTTCCCCCTACATATAACAACTTAACCAAAAAAAACATATAAATGAACATGGCATTCTTAAAGCTTTTATAATCCCATTTTCTTTGTATGTGGCTTTGGAGAATGTTTTTGAGTTTGCTTTACATTGAGTTTGCTTTACAATTGAGAAATCCGTGGAAGTAATAGAATAAAAGCAACACATTTTTCATGCTTGTGTGCCTTTCTTTGATTTATTCTCTACATTAAGAGTATGTGATTTTTTTCTTGTATTATTATGTTGGTCAAATTAGGTTAGTTAATTCCTTTTGTGTTTTTTAATAGTGGGCCGCAATCCCCGTTTTTAGTTAAATAAAAAAAAAAGTTTTATTAGAAAAACGAGGATTTTATGATGCACTACTTTGACTTTATCAATAAAAGTGCACACGGATGCATTTGAAGAGATTGAAATAAACTATGTGCAAATATCAAACAAAATAAAATCATGGGAAAAGATTTGTCCGAATCTAGGGCACCGATTTACACTTAAAAAAATAAAAAACAGCCATTACATTCTTGCACCGATCTATATGAACAACCCCATATATATATACCCATGTTCAGATATGCATCCAATAATAGAAGCACCTTCATGTAGGCAATTGGGTGGCATTTTATGTTAACAAATATTTTAAATTTAGTGGTTTTATTATGGCATCTAATTATTATTATATAAATAATAGTAAATATTTAAAATTGTATTTTTATATGTAAAGTGGGGGATGGGTCCCTCGTTTTCTATTAAATTGTAAAAAAAGTTTAATTAGAGTTCTTATTATTAATATGAGCATTCTATTTAAATTAGGGTATCTTTACCTAAATTAATCAGGGCACCAATTACAAAAGAGACCTTTCTACAAACAAAATTAGGCCATGAACATGACTTCAAAAGCTCAAACATAACAATAAAAACATAGGGTTAAGATGAAACCCAATAGAGACATGGCTTCAATTTTTCACTAACAAAGGGCCCTCACCACTACCTAAATGCCAACCCCGCCATCCAAGATAATTGAATTTACTCTAGTAGTTTGAAGAACTTAATCACTTGGTGACCCTGTTATGCCCTTTCCTTGCCTTGGTGCAATACTTAGGCTTTGAATGGGTACCATGGAGAGTTAAAGTTAAAAGTGAGGGTATTCCCCTTCCCCAACCTTCTACAACAATGGAGTGGAGTCCCTTAACCTGGCCAACCCAAACATGGAATCTCCCCTCAATTTCCCTAAATTATGTCACAAAGACTAGCCCCTAAAATTTAGTTCCCACTATAGGTAAAACTCTAATAGGATAAGTGCACATATTCCAATGTTATTTCCAAACCACCTCTAAAATATACCCTCACAAAGCTCATTTCTAACACTCACATTGCAATCTTATCATTTAAGAAAGTCATGAGATTGGAGATAAACATGGAGGTTGCTTTTAAATTGACCTTCCTATGAATTTATAGTGCTTTGCTGATTTTGATGATGGATCACAAAGTGTGATCCAAAATGTTGATACAAAAATTCTTACACAAATTTCTACGAAAAGCACTCTAATTTACTCTAATGGTTGTAGAAAATCATGTCTTTAATCTCCAATTTAGCATTTGAGATTGGACCATAAAATGTCATCTCTAGTTTCTTCAAATAAAGAAAGAACATGGGCTCCATATGTCAATTGCAAACCATGCCTCCTATCCCACCTAATACACTCATAATGTAACCAGTTGCCTGCCATCAGTAATTAACACCTATGTGGCCTACCACATGTGGGATTACTTTCTTCTTGTAGCAAGGGGTGATGGAATGTCATGGCCCACCACCATCATGTTGCAAGTATGTGCCTAATCAATGTTGTCATTGGTGTCAACTATGTCCTATTCTATTACTTGTTTAGAAGCTTTGTGTGTTGAGAATATTGAGAAAATTGGTCTCTCCGGAAGAAACAAGTAAGTTACAGTAAAGTGTAGTATAGTCAGTGAGTTGTATGCTAAAGAACATTTCGGTAGATTACTCCGCATTTCTTGCTTCTTGAATATCTTGGTTTGCAAATTGAATGTTATTTAAAGGGATGTCTGAAGATGCTAAATCCTAAGTATGAGCCTCCGGTGTGGAGAATGGAGAGAGTTGCATTCACCAAAGTAAAATCTGCTTTCTTGAATATTCTCTGGTGAGAGGGAGAAAGTATTTTGCTCTTCATTCCTCTGCATTAAAGTGTTTTGCTATGCGGTTCTAAAGGGAAGTCTGGGATGATGATAAGTGCCTACAATTGTAATGGTGCATGTTTTGGTGGTCTGCAAGCTATCTCTCTTGTATGATAGTTGAAGATAGTGAAGTTCATGTGCCTCGGTGTGAAGAATCTCATGAATAAAGTGTTTGTGTTTGTGTGGTTTCTCCTAATGATTTCAATGTGCTTGTGGATTGCTCCTGATCATGTTCCTACCTTTACATTGGTCCACATTAATAAAATGAGATCATGTTTGAAGATAACGTAGAGTGTAACTAGTCTTGGTCGACTTGGTTAATTCCAGTAATTGTGGAGATCCCTTGAAGATTGTGGAAGCGTTTTGTGGCGTAGAAGATCGTGTTTGAGTCTGAGCTAAGGCATGGCGTGATCTGCATACATCTATACTACAATTCCTTAGCATATTTTTGTATTAGGTCAAGACCTATTTTGTAAATGTTTGTAATGCCGACCTTGGAGATTGTTCCAATGGTTGATGATTGTAATGCCAACCTTGATGATCATTCTAAGGTTGATGAAGTGTATAAATACTTGTAATTGAGTTGTGGAAAAGGTGTCCTTGGGTGAAAATGGGAAAATAAGGAAAAGGGCGAGGAGACAAGGCAGAGTAGGGCAGAGCAGAGGAGAGGAACTATTGTACTTCAATGTATTCAATCTCAGACATGAAGAAGATGGTGATTTTGGCAGTGAGCCGCCAGTAGGGTTTAATAGCCCTCAAGGTTTAACATCCCTTATTGTAATCTTTCTAGGTCTATGGTTGAGGCAGTGAGCCTGCTAGACCTGGTTGTACTTCATGGTAGTAAGTCAATATATTCTGGGCCTATGGAGTGACCAAGCTTGAACATCATTTTTCAGAGATTGCAATATATTTTGAGAGCTAATGCTCTCCGTGGTTTTTTGATGCAGCACACAATATACACTCAATACAATTTTACCATTAATCATGTGAGAGCCAAAGATTTGAAGACTGCAACATAAAAAACTTCTATTCATCAACTCTGCTGCTACAATGAGAGAAAACTCTCTTATATCCAGAAAAATAAAAAAATAAAAAAAATTACCTTTTTTGGCAGATTTTGACAATTGTCAGATTTTTGCCATTTTAGGTAATTTTACAATCATATCCTGAAAATCTTGTTTTTTCTGAAAAGATTTCTAAAACTAAGGTAGGATGAAATGCCAACTAATATTCTAAATTTGAAACATGAGTTTTGATTTATTACAAAAGCAACTTTTTAAAAATCTAGAAAAAAACACTAAATTGCTATTTTGAGGGCCAAGATGAAAGTTTCAAGCCTTGAAAAAGTGTCAAAATGGGGTCCAACCCACCAAGTTTGGTTGTGAAACCACTTTCCACCTCTAATGCATCCACCCATAAAATCTCGTAGAAAACCCACATCCGAGTCAAATCTTTGGAAATTCCTGCATCATTCTCCTCTGGTTGAAAAGAACACAGCTACTGCAAGTGAGTGTCTTCAAACTATTGCCATTTGACTGGATCTAACCTCTTCACTTCCCACTCTGTAATCCATGTGCTATCTGTTGGTGACAATCCCTTCCCACTGTACTAAATACTTGTTGTAATGACCTTGTCGAGTGTAGATAGTTTTCTTATAAAGAACCTGTGCAATCTTTTCCTTCTTCTTATGGGGAATGTGGTGGTGCCATGCCACTTCTGGTTGACTATCTTCAGCAGCATCCTCACCATGGAATGCATATAAATTAGAAATATTAAACACAGGAGAAATATCGAGATCATTTGGTAAACTAACCTCATATGTATTATCATTGATCTTCTTTGTAATTCTGCAAGGACCAATTTTCCTATACTTCAACTTGTGGTATGTTCTAGTAGGAAACCGCTCTTTTCTCAAATATACCATCACTAAGTCACCTTCAATGAATGTTTGATGTCACCTACTAGTATCCACTGTATTCTTGTACCTCTAATTACTGTCCTGCAACTTTTGTCTCACTTCTTTCTGCAACTGTTGAAGGTGTTCTACAAATGCTTCCCCATCATCACTGACCCTATCTTTCATTGGTAGTTGTACTAAATCTAGAACACTCTGAGGATTCCTACCATACACAATCTGGAAAGGTGACTTTCCCATTGATCTGTTAACAGAACTATTATAGGCAAATTCGGCTTGGGGTAATGCCATGTCCCATTGTTTTGGCTTTTCTCCAACAATACACCTCAACAAATTTCCCATACTCCAATTGACTACCTCTATTTGCCCATCTGTTTGAGGATGATAAGCAGTACTAAATTGTAACTTAGTCTCCATCTTCTTCCATAAAGTCCTCCAGAAATGACTGAGGAAGTTGGCATCCCTATCAGAGGTAATAGTCTTTGGAACACCATGTAGTCAAACAACTTCTAAAAACAATAACTCTGCTACCCTCATTGCATCATTAGTTTTCTTACAGGCAATAAAATGAACCATCTTGGAGAACCTATCAACAACTACAAAAATGGAGTCATTACCTCGTTGAGTATGGGGAAGTCCCAACACAAAGTCCATGCTCAAATCTGTCCATGGTGTAGTTGGTACTGGTAATGGCATATACAACCCTGTATTCTGTGAATGTCCCTTAGCCACTTGGCAGATTCTACACCTTGTTACATACTTAGTTATATCCATTTTCATCTTTGGCCAATAATATTTATCTTCTATCAAGGCTATTGTCTTGTCCTTGCCAAAATGTCCAGCTAACCCACTACTATGACATTCTCTGATAATGTTTTCCCTCATACAGCCAGCTGGTATGCATAGTTGTTTTCCTTTAAATAGATACCCATCTTGCATAAAATATTCACCCCTAAAGTGATCCAAGTTGCCAGATACTGGTGCCTTCAATTGTTCCACAATCTCCCAAAAATCATCATCAGACTCATACAAATTTTTGATGGCATCAAAACCAATCACCTCAGTTTCCATTGTGGTCAAAAGTGTAACATGCCTACTTAAAGCATCTGCAACCTGATTTTGTTTTCTAGACTTATGCTTCAACACAAAATTGTAACCTTGCAAGAAAGAGACCCACTTGGCATGCCTAGTATTCAACTTTTTCTATGTGTTCAAGTATCTCAGTGCAATATGATCTGTAACAATACAAACTCCTGGGGAACTAGATAATGTCTCCAATGCCTCAATGCTTGAACAATTGCAGAAAATTCCAAATCATAAGTAGAATAATTCTTTCTCACGTCATTCAGCTTTTCACTAAAGAAAGCTATAGGTTTTCCAGCTTGGCTAAGCACAACACCTATTCCCACATGGGAGGCATCACATTCTACTTCAAATACCTCATCAAAATTTGGCAATGCAAGTATAGGTGCTACTGTTACCTTTTGCTTCAAGTACTTAAAGCTCTCCTCAGCATCCTTGGTCCATACAAACTCCCTTCCTTTGGTGCAATCTATTATAGGACCTACAATACTACTAAAATTTTGAATGAACATTCGATAGAAAGTGGCCAAGCCATGAAAACTTTTTAGCTCTATGATGCTGCTTGGACTAAGCCATTCAAGAATTGCCCTGACCTTTTCTGGATGCATTATGACACCATCTTTAGAAATGACAAAGCCTAAAAAAACTAAACTATCCTACATGAACCTACACTTTTTCAAATTGGCATAGAGCTTCTCCTTCCTTAACACACCAAATATGATCCTCAAGTGTTGTAGGTGCTCTTCTTTGTTGTTACTAAATACCAAAATATCATCAAAATAAACTACCACAAACTTACCAATGTAAGGTCATAGTATAGTGTTCATCAATCTCATAAATGTGCTAGGTGCATTTGATAACCCGAATGGCATAACCATCCACTCATATAATCTGTATCCAATCTTAAAGGCTATCTTCCACTCATCCCCTTCTCGGATCTGGATTTGGTGGTAGCCACTTCGTAGGTCGATCTTGCTGAAATATTTGGCTCCTACAAGGACATCCATCATGTCCTCCATACGAGGTATAGGAAACTGATACTTAATGGTAATCTTATTAATTGCTCTGCTATCAGTGCACATCCTTCATGTTCCATTTTTTTTGGGGTCAACAATGTAGGTATAGCACATGGGCTCATGCTCTCTCTCACCACACCTTTACTTATGAGTTATGTTACTTTCTTATTCATCTCTGCATGTTGTGTTGGATTCATACTATAAGCCGCTTGGTTGGGTAGAGTTGCTTCTGGAATCAAATCAATATGATGCTGAATATCTCTCTTTGGCGGTAGACCATTAGGCAATTCATCAGGCAAAACATCAACAAATTCTTCCAATAGCTCTGTTACTTCTGGGGGAACTAAAATGTCTTCCTCTTCATTTTTTTTCACTACTAATGCATAGCAACACCTTGTCACCTTAATTTCTTTAACAAGATCTCTTTTCGACAACATGGCCTCACCTTTTCATTCATCCTTGAGAGGCAATAAAATCACCTTAGAGCCATCTTTCCAAAAGGTGTATGTGTTTTTCTCTCCATCATGCATAACTTTTCTATCATAATACCATGGCCTTCCCAATAAAACATGACAGGCATCCATTGGGACAACATCACACCATATCTCATCCTGATAGATCTTCCGTATGCTAGACTTAATTAGGCATCTTTTATCAACAGTGACTTCATTTCCCTTTTTAAACCATGCAATGCGGTACGGATGAGTATGTTTTTCATAGTGTAAATTCAATTTTTCTACCATTTCTTTAGAAACCATATTTTCACAACTACCTCCATCCACAATAACTTGACATACCTTGCCACCCGAAGTGTATCTGGTTCTGAAGATATTGGTTCGAAGCCATGAACCATCAGAGCTTTTGGCTTGTGTTTTCTCCTTCTCTGGAATCACCATTGCTCTTCTCATCATGAGACTTTCTCCCACATCTAGTGGAACCTCTAGTTCCGTCCCTTCCACTTCATGTTGCGTTTGAATCAGGTTCACCCTAGGTTGTCCTCCTTGATTTCTTTCTTATATGTTATAATTTGAGCATTCAAATGCCTTATGACCTTCTTCTCCACATCTGAAACAAGTGAAAGGCCTTCTCTAGTTTTCCCATCCTCTACTGCTACCATAACCTCTACCTCTTTGAAATCCCCTTCCTCATTCTTGATTCAGAGGATCTTGTCGAATGTCTACTTGTTTTTCCAATCCATAGGATGACTCTCCCCTGCCATAATTTGAACCTCCTCAAAATGGGGTTGATGTACCCCTTCTTCCTCCTCTATTCCTCTGATGGTATTGTCTATTTTGTTTTACTTTAGCCTTTAGAGCCAATTGGTAAGCCTCTTCCATACTGTTGATTCGATGCATGCTCAATTCATCTTGAATAGAGAATTTCAGGCCATTCACATATCTAGTAGTCATCTAGTCATCAGTTTCTTGATGCTCTATATGTATAGACAATGTAGAAAACTCATTTTTATAATCTTGCACAGAAGAGAGGTTCTACTTTAAATTTTGAAACCTACGAAAAAGGGTTTTCCCATAATCTATGGGCAAAAATTTTTCTCTCAACTTCTTCTCCATTTTATTCCATGTCCTGATCTTATCCTTGCCTTTCCTTGTTCGTTCCTTTTGAAGATGATCCGACCAAATCATTGTATGACCCTTTAATTTGGTGCATGCGAATTTCACCTTCTTTTCCTCTGTCATGGATTTCCATTCAAAAAATTTCTCATGTCATTCAACCAGTCTATTAACTCCTCTGGTTTTAGACTACCTGCATAATCTGAAATGTCTACCTTGATCCCTTCATTTTTCCCTTCTAAGGCCTTGAGCATCCTCTCTTCAAAACAAGGCCCTGAGCATCCTCTCTTCAAAACTTATGCCTTCTAATTATTCTTCTTCATGTTCTGTATCTTGATTTGCACCTCCTTGACCTATCTCTTCATCAGATTCCTCTCCTCCTCTACCCAGTCTTTGGTTTTCCATCCATGTTGTAAGTTCTAATATTTGCCTTTGTAGATTTTGCATTTCTCTATGCATCTAGGCAAGACCACCTCTTCCTCTTCCTCTCCCAGCCATCTTCCTGCTCTGATACCAGATGATGCAACACACAACATACACTTAATACAATTTTGCCATTAATCATGTGAGAGCCAAAGATTTGAAGATTGCAACATAGAAAACTTTTATTCATCAACTCTGCTGCTACAATGAGAGAAAACTCTCTTATATCCAAGAAAAACAAAAAAAAATCAAAAAATTACTTTTTTTTGGTAGATTTCGACAATTGGCAGATTTTGCCATTTTAGGTAATTTTACAATCATATCCTGAAAATCCTATTTTTTCTGAAAAGCTTCCTAAAACTAAGGTAGGATGAAATGTCAACTATTATTCTAAATTTGAAACATGAGTTTCGATTTATTACAAAAGCAACTTTTTAAAAATCTAGAAAAAAACTCTAAATTGCTATTTTGAGGGCCAAGATGAAAGTTTCAAGCCTTGAAAAAGTGCCAAAACGGGGTCCAACCCACCAAGATTGGTTGCGAAACCACTTTCCATCTCATAACGCATCCACTTGTAAAATCTCGTAGAAAACCCACATCCGAGTCAAAAGTTATGATCTCTGGAAGTTCCTGCATCATTCTCCTTTGGTTGAAAAGAATACAGCTCCTACAAGTGAGTGTCTTCAAACTGCTGCCATTTGACTAGATCTAACCTCTTCACTTCCCACTCTGTAATCCATGTGCTATCTGTTGGTGGCAATCCTTCCCACTCTACTAAATACTTGTTGTAATGCCCTTGCCGAGTGTAGATACTTTTCCTATCAAGAACCTGTGCAATCTTTTCCTTCTTCTTATGGGGAATGTGGTGGTGCCATGCGACTTCTGGTTGACTATCTTCGGTAGCATCCTCATCATGGAATGCATATAAATCAAAAATATTAAACACAGGAGAAATATCGAGATCATCTGGTAAACTAACCTCATATGCATTATCATTGATCTTCTTTGTAATTCTGCAAGGACCAATTTTCCCATACTTCAACTTGTGGTATGTTCCAGTAGGAAACCGCTCTTTTCTCAAATATAGCATCACTAAGTCACCTTCACTAAATGTCTGATGTCACCTACTAGTATCCACTGTATTCTTGTACCTCTAATTACTATCTTGCAACTTCTGTCTCACTTCTTTCTTAAACTATTGAAGGTGTTTTGCAAATGCTTCCCCATCATCACTGACCATATCTTTCATTGGTAGCTGTACCAAATCTAGAACACCCTGAGGATTCCTGCCATACACAATCTGGAAAGGGGACTTTCCTGTTGATCTGTTAACAGAACTATTATAGGCAAATTCGGCCTGGGGTAATGCCACGTCCCATTGTTTTGGCTTTTCTCCAACAATACACCTCAACAAATTTCCCAAACTCTGATTGACTACTTTTGTTTTCCCATCTGTTTGAGGATGATAAGCAGTACTAAATTGTAACTTAGTCCCCATCTTCTTCCATAAAGTCCTCCAGAAATGACTGAGGAATTTGGCATCCCTATTAGAGGTAATAGTCTTTGGAACACCATGTAGTTGAACAACTTCTGAAAAAAATAACTCTGCTACCCTCGTTGCATCATTAGTTTTCTTATAGGCAATAAAATGAACCATCTTGGAGAGCCTATCAACAACTACAAAAATGGAGTCATTACCTCGTTGAGTATGTGGAAGTCCCAACACAAAGTCCATGCTCAAATCTGTTCATGGTGTAGTTGGTACTGGTAATGGCATATACAACCCTGTATTCTGTGAATGTCCCTTAGCCACTTGGAAGATTCTACACCTTGTTACATACTTAGTTATATCCATTTTCATCTTTGGCCAATAATATTTATCTTCTATCAAGGCTATTGTCTTGTCCTTGCCAAAATGTCCAGCTAACCCACTACTATGAAATTCTCTGATAATGTTTTCCCTCATAGAGCCAGCCGGTATGCATAGTTGTTTTCCTTTAAATAGATACCCATCTTGCATAAAATATTCACCCCTAAAGTGATCCAAGTTGCCAGATACTGGTGCCTTCAATTGTTCCACAATCTCCCAAAAATCATCATCAGACTCATACAAATTTTTGATGGCATCAAAACCAATCACCTCAGTTTCCATTGTGGTCAAAAGTGCAACATGCCTACTTAAAGCATCTGCAACCTGATTTTGTTTTCCAGACTTATGCTTCAACACAAAATTGTAACGCTCCAAGAAAGAGACCCACTTGACATGCCTACTATTCAACTTTTTATGTGTGTTCAAGTATCTCAGTGCAATATGATCTGTAAACAATATGAACTCCTGGGAACTAGATAATGTCTCCAATGCCTCAATGCTTGAACAATTGCATAAAATTCCAAATCATAAGTAGAATAATTCTTTCTCACATCATTCATCTTTTCACTAAAGAAAGCTATAGGTTTTCCAGCTTGGCTAAGCACAGCACCTATTCCCACATGGGAGGCATCACATTCTACTTCAAATACCTTATCAAAATTTGGTAATGCAAGTATAGGTGCTACTGTTACCTTTTGCTTCAAGTACTTAAAGCTCTCCTCAGCATCCTTGGTCCATACAAACTCCCTTCCTTTGGTGCAATCTGCTATAGGAGCTACAATACTACTAAAATTTTGAATGAACTTTTGATAGAAAGTGGCCAAGCCATGGAAACTTTTTAGCTATGTGATGCTGCTTGGACTAGGCCATTCTAGAATTGCCCTGACCTTTTCTCAATCCATTCTGACACCATCTTTAGAAATGACAAAGCCTAAAAAAACCAAACTATCCTGCATGAACCTACGCTTCTTTAAGTTGACATAGAGCTTCTCCTTCCTTAACACACCAAAGATGATCCTCAAGTGTTGTAGGTGCTCTTGTTTGCTATTACTAAATACCAAAATATCATCAAAATAAACTACCAAAAACTTACCAATGTAAGGTCGTAGTATAGTGTTCATCAATCTCATAAATGTGCTAGGTGCATTTGATAACCCGAATGGCATAACCATCCACTCATATAATTTGTCTCTAGTCTTAAAGGTTGTCTTCCACTCATCCCCTTCTCAGATCCAGATTTGGTGGTAGCCACTTCGTAGGTCGATCTTGCTGAAATATTTGGCTTCTGCAAGGACATCCATCATGTCCTCCACACGAGGTATAGGAAACTGATACTTAGTTGTAATCTTATTAATTGCTTTGCTATCATTGCACATCCTTCATGTTCCATCTTTTTTGGGGGTTAATAATGCAGGTACAGCACATGGGCTCATGCTCTCTCTCACCACACCTTTACTTATGAGTTATGTTACTTGCTTATTCATCTCTGCATGTTGTGTTGGATTCATCCTATAAGCTGCTTGGTTGGGTAGAGTTGCTCCTGGAATCAAATCAATATGATGCTGAATATCTTTCTTTAGCGGTAGACCATCAGGCAAAACATCAACAAATTCTTCCAATAGCTCTGCTACTTCTGGGGGAAGTAAAATGTCTTCCTCTTCACCTTTTTTCACTACTAATGCATAGCAACACCCTATCACCTTCATTTCTTTAACAAGATCTCTTTCAGACAACATGGTCTCACCTTTTCCTTCATCCTTGAGAGGCAATAAAATCACCTTAGAGCCATTTTTCCAAAAGGTGTATGTGTTTTTCTCTCCATCATGCATAACTTTTCTATCATACTGCCATGGCCTTCCCAATAACACATGACAAGCATCCGGACAACATCACACCATATCTCATTCTAATAGATCTTCCCTATGCTAAACTTAATTAGGCATCTTTTATCAACAGTGACTTCATTTCCCTTTTTAAACCATGCAATACGGTATGGATGAGGATGTTTTTCGCAGTGTAAATTCAATTTTTCTACCATTTCTTTAGAAACCATATTTTCACAACTACCTCCATCCACAATAACTTGACATACCTTGCCCCCTGAAGTGCATCTGATTTTCAAGATATTGGTTCGAAGGCATGAACCATCAGAGCTTTTGGCTTGTGTTTTCTCCTTCTCTGGAATCACCATTGCTCTTCTCATCATGAAACTTTCTCCCACATCTGGTGGAACCTCTAGTTTTGTCCCTTCCACTTCATGTTGCGTTTGAATCAGGTTCACCCTAGGTTGTCCTCCTTGATTTCTTTCTTGCATATTATAATTTGAGCATTCAAATGCCCTATGACCTTCTTCTCCACATCTGAAACAAGTGAAAGGCCTTCTCTGGTTTTCCCATCCTCTACTGCTACCATAACCTCTACCTCTTTGAAATCCCCTTCCTTGTTCTTGATTCAGAGGATCTTGTCAAATGTCTAGTTGTTTTTCCAATCCATGGGATGACTCTCCCCTGCCATAATTCGAACCTCCTTGAAATGGGGTTGATGTACCCCTTCTTCCTCCTCTATTCCTTTGATGGTACTGTCTATTTTGTTTTTCTTCAGCCTTTAGAGCCAATTGGTAAGCCTCTTCCATACTATTGAGTCGATGCATGCTCAATTCATCTTGAATAGAGAATTTTAGGCCATTCACATATCTAGCAGCCATCTTTTCATCAGTTTCTTGATGCTCTATACGTATAGACAGTGTATAAAACTCATTTGTATAATCTTGCACAAAAGAGAGGTTCTGCTTTAAATTTTGAAACCTACGAAAAAGGGTTTGAGCATAATCTATGGGGAAATTTTTTTCTCTCAACTTCTTCTCCATTTTATTCCATGTTCTGATCTTATCCTTGCCTTTCCTTGTTCCTTCCTTTTGAAGATGATCTGACCAAATCATTGCATGACCCTTTAATTTGGTACATGTGAATTTCACCTTCTTTTCCTCTATCATGGATTTCCATTCAAAAAAATTTCTCATGTCATTCAACCAGTCTATCAACTCCTCTGGTTTAAGACTACTTGCATAATCTGAAACATCTACCTTGATCCCTTCATTTTTCCCTTCTAAGGCCCTGAGCATCCCTCTTCAAAACTCATGTCTTCTAATTCTTCTTCTCCATGTTTTGTATCTTGATTTGCACCTCCTCGACCTATCTCTTCATCAGATTCATCTCCTCCTCTACCCAGTCTTTGGCTTTCCATCCGTGTTGTAAGTTCTGCTATTTGCCTTTGCAGATTTTGCATTTCTCTATGCATCTGGGCAAGACCACCTCTTCGTCTTCCTCTCCCATCCATCTTCCTGCTCTGATACTAGATGATGCAGCACACAACATACACTCAATACAATTTTGCCATTAATCATGTGAGAGCCAAAGATTTGAAGATTACAACATAAAAAACTTCTATTCAACAACTATCCTACTACAATGAGAGAAAACTCTCTTATATCCAAGAAAAACAAAAAAAATCAAAAAATTACCTTTTTTGGCAGATTTTGACAATTGTCAGATTTTGCCATTTTAGGTAATTTTACAATCATATCATGAAAATCTTGTTTTTTTCTAAAAAGCTTCCTAAAACTAAGGTAGGATAACTAATATTCTAAATTTGAAACATGAGTTTCGATTTATTACAAAAGCAACTTTTTAAAAATCTAGAAAAAAACACTAAATTTCTATTTCGAGGGCCAAGATGAAAGTTTCAAGCATTGAAAAAGTGCCAAAATGGGGTTCAACCCACCAAGGTTGGTTGCAAAACCACTTTCCACCTCATAACGCATCCACCCGTAAAATCTCGTAGAAAACCCACATCCGAGTCACAAGTTATGATCTCCGGAAGTTCCTGCATCATTTTTCCCCTCCTTGGGGTTTTCCACGTAAAAATCTAGTGTCTCTTGTGTATAATGTTGCATCTGTGTTTATGTTTCTAATTTCATGCATTCATTGTTAAATTATAATAATTGTGGATAAGTGATTAATATTTAAATGAAGAAGTGTTTAAGTTTTTGTGACAACTAATTCACCCCCCCTCTTAGTTGTCCGGCACATTTCAACAATTGGTATCAGAGCAAGGTTCCTCTAAAGAAAGTCTAATAGCTTGAGGAAGATCCAAAATTTCTTATAAGAATGAAGCACCACATTTTGATGGGACGAACTATGCTCTTTGCAAGGCACGAATGAAAAGTCATCTTCTTTGTCTTGGTTACAAAGTATGGAAAGCTGCAGAAACAAAATACATCTTGCCTCAAAATGGTTTGATGACTAAAGATGAAATCAAGGAATATGAAGTGGATGTTAAAGCAAAAGATGCTCTATTAAGTTCATTGAATGACTCAGTATTGACAAAAGTTGTGGATCTTGAAATTGCAAATGAGGTATGGGAAAAGATGAAAAATCTGTATGAGGGAGATGATTTTGTGAAGGAAGACAATACAAAGTCTGAAAGTGAAATATGAAAGTTTGAAGATGAATGAAGATGAAAACATAATAGCCTTTATGCAAAGAGTTGATGAACTTATCACCGAAATAAAAGGTATGGGGGAAACTCTCGGTGATAAGGAAGTTGTAATGAAAATTCTTAGATCACTACCAAAGTCCCATAGTCACAAGGTAACTGCAATTGAAGAATTTATGCAAGTATAAGCTATTGATAAAGATCAGTTGCTTGGTAAGCTTACTTCCTTTGAAATGAGAGAGTTTGGTGATGCCCTGTCAAAAGTAGAGACTGCCTTCAAAGCTAGTACTTCTAGGAAAACCTCCAGATCAAAAAAGTACAAGGTAGAATCAGCTGATGAGTTTGATGAAATTGAAGCCAACTTTATGGATAGACTGCAAAGAGGATCTAGTAAGTTCAAAGGTAAATTACCTTTCAAATGTTTTTCCTATGGTAAAGTAGGCCACTTTGCTTCCAGATGTCCTGAAAGAATTGAAAGAAATAGGAAAAGATATGAGAATAGGCCTAGAATCCAAAAGAAATGTTATTATGTTGAAGATCTTGATGATGATGAAGGGGTATAAGACAATGGTGAACCAGATAATGTTAGTACTTCTGGTAATGAATGCTTGTTTATTTTTATTAAAGAAGAACTTATGTCTACTAATCTTGCTAGCTTTGTGAAGAAAGAAAAACCAGTGGAAAGTGCTTTGGATGCTCAGGTTGTTGAAGACAAAGACGAATGGGTTATTAATAGTGGATGCTCTCACCACATGACTGGTGACAAAAGTAAGTTTGTGAGTTTGGAAAGATATGATGGTGGACTGGTTAGGTTTGGAGATGATACAACTGGTAAGATTTGTGGAAAAGGATCTATTTCTTTTGATGGCAAGCATAATACTGAAGATGTCTTGTATGTGAAAAGATTAAAGCACAATATTTTGAGTGTGGGTCAGATGTGTGACAAAGGTTATGACCTAAGCTTCAAGGACAATGGATGAAAGATCATGGAAAGCTCTGAAACAGTCATTGCAATTGGTAATAAGACCGGAGGTAATATCTATCACTTGAAAGGAAATGAAAATTATTGTTTGTTGGCTCAGACTGATGAAATTTGGTTATGGCATAGAAGGTTGTGTCACATCAATTTTGATAACATTATGAAGATAATTACTACACAAGTTGTTAGAGATTTGCCCAAGCTTGTGAAGCCTACTAATCCTATTTGCAAGGAGTGTCAATTTCGGAAACAAACAAGAACAAGTTTCAAAAGCAAGGACCAATCAGTTGATGGACTACTAGAACTATTGCATACAGACTTGTGTTGACCTACCAGAGTAAGAAGTTTGTAAGGAGACAGGTATTTCATGTTGCTTTTTGATGATTATTCTAGAATGACTTGGGTTACCTTTTTGAAAGAAAAATCAGAAGCTCTAGATAAGTTCAAGGCATTTAAGGCAATGGTTGAAAATGAGAAGGATTTGAAGATCAAATGTTTAAGGTTTGATAGAGGAGGAGAGTTCACATCAAATGAATTCAATTTCTTTTGTGAAGAACATGGGATAAAGAGACAGTTATCTGCACCTAGAACTCCACAACAAAATGGAGTCGTTGAAAGAAAGAACAGAACAGTTCAAGAAGCTGCTAGAACCATGATGAAGGAAGCTGATCTTATAGAAGTATATTGGAGAGAGGCAATTCACACTATTGTATATATCCTAAACAGAGTCCAAATCAAAAGTACTAGTTCTAAGACTCCTTATGAATTGTGGTATGGTAAAGTTCCTACTGTGAAATATTTTAAAGTTTTTGGTAGCAAATGTTATATCAAAAGAGAAGAAGATCTAGGCAAGTTTGATGCTAGGTGTAATGAAGGAATTTTCCTTGGTTACTCAACCAAGAGCAAGGCCTACCAGTGTTATAATAAGAGGCTAAATAAAATCATTGAGAGTGCAAATGTCAAAGTCGATGAAAGCAAGGAAAGGTCTCCAGAATCAAGTGGATATGAATCAGAGAAACCAAATGTTTTAGAAGTGGTGCAGCATGAAGACAACTCAGATGAAGAGGATCAAGCTCTAGAAAGTGCTGCCAAGACACCAAGGTATGTAAAACTTAATCATTCTGAAGATCAAATCATAGGAGATAAGAGTAAAGGAATCCTAACTAGAAGAAGAGTTGCAAAAGAACAAGAAATTTTTTGTCTGATTTCCAAGATTGAACCTAAGACTATGAGTGAAGCTTGCAATGATGAGAATTAGGTAAAGGCTATGAAAGAAGAATTGATGTAGATAGAGAAGAATCAGACCTGGGATCTTGTTCCTAGACCAACAGATAAAAATGTAATTGGTACCAAGTGGGTTTTTAGAAACAAGATGAATGAGAATGGTGAAGTAGTAAGAAACAAAGCAAGGTTGGTATGCAAAGGATACTCTCAAGTTGAAGGAATAGATTTTGAGGAAATATTTACACTAGTGGCAAGGATTGAAGCTATAAGAATGTTTTTGACATTTGCAGCCTACAAAGATTTTAAGGTATACCAGATGGATGTAAAATCTGCATTCTTGAATGGAGAGTTGGAAGAAGAAGTCTATATTGAACAACCAAAAGGATTCCAGTCATCACATCAGGGTGATAGGGTGGCATTGTATGGGTTAAAACAAGCCCCCAAAGCCTAGTATGCTAGGTTGGATAAGTATCTAATATGGTTAGGATTCACCAAGGGTACCACTAACAGTAATCTCTATTTCAAGATCAATAATGAACAAATCCTTATTGTTGTAGTCTTTGTTGATGACATTATCTTTGGAGGCAATGAAGGTATGTGCATAGTTTTTGCTGAAGAAATGCAAACTGAATTTGAAATGTCCATGTTTGGTGAGATGAATTTCTTTTTAGGTCTGCAAATAAATCAATTAGATAAAGGTATCTTCATTTCTCAGTCTAAGTATGGCAAAGAGTTGCTAAAGAAGTTTGGGATGGAAGACTCTAAACTGGTAAATACTCCCATGATTACCAGTTGTAAGTTGAGCAAAAATGATGATTCACCTATGGCAAATTAGAAAAGGTACAAATCTATGATTGGAGGATTACTTTATCTAACTCAAACTAGACCTAACATAATGCATGCGGTTTGTCTTATGGCAAGATTTCAAGTAGAGCCAAAGGAGTCACATGTGATGGCAGTTAAGAGAATTTTGAGATATTTGAAACGCATAATGGATTATGGTTTGTGGTATCAAAGGATAATGATTTCACTCTCAGTGCATACACTGATGCAGATTGGGCCAGAGATGTAGATGACAAAAAAAGTACAAGTGGAGGTGCATTCTTTTTGAGAAAAAGGTTGGTATCTTGGATAAGCAAAAAATAAGACTCAATATCTCTGTCCACTGCAGAAGTAGAATATATTGCAGCAACATGTAGTTGTACTCAAGTGTTGTGGATGAAACAGACATTAAAGGACATCAGAGTTGTGTATGAAGATCCAATTGCAATATTTTGTGACAATACAAGTGCCATAAACATATCAAAGAATCCAGTAATGCATTCAAGGACAAAGCACATATCTATAAGATATCACTTTCTGAGGGAAAAAATGATAGAGAATGAAGTCGAGCTGGAATATGTATCTACAAAAGACCAAATTGCAGACATTTTCATCAAACCTCTGCCCAAGGATACTTTTGAGTATCTCAGAGAAAAGTTAGGGGTTATTACCCCTCTTGCTCTAAACTAAGATGCACAAGAGTGCATCAGTCTGGTGGTGCTTCTTCAGATTTGGATTGATGCTTTTAGGGCAAGGGGAGAGTCAGAGAGTTTAGAAGAGAAATTGAATCAGAGCAGAAGAGTGCAAGTATGTGCCCTTTACCATTGATGTCAAAGGGGGAGAGAAGTCATGTGAAAAAATCAGAAAGAAAGAGTGCAGATGTGTAAAGAGATAGGGGGAGAATAATGTCTTGATGGCTATTGCAGTTTTTCACATCATATGTTGCCATCAATGACAAAGGGGGAGATTGTTGCAAGTATGTGCCTAATCAGTGATGTAATTGATGTCAACATATCTTTGTTGTCATTGGTGTCAACTATCTCCTATTTTATTACTTGTTTAGAAGCTTTGTGTGTTGAGGATATTGAGAAAATTGACATCTCTAGAAGAAACAAGTAAGTTACAGTAAAGTACAGTATAGTCAGTGAGTTGTATGCTAAAGAACAGTCTGGTAGATTACTCTGCATTTCTTGCTACTTGAATATCTTGGTCTATGGATTGGAAGTTATTTATAGGGATGTCTGAAGATGCTAAATCCTAAGTTTGAGCCTTCGGTGTGGAGAATGGAGAGAGTTACATTCACCAGAGTAAAACTTGTTTTCTTTGAGTATTCTCTAGTGACAGGGAGAAAGTATTTTGCTCTGCATTCCTCTGCATTAAAGTATTTTTCTATGTGGTTCTAAACAGAATTCTGGGATGATGATAAGTGCCTACAATTACAATGGTTCATGTTTTGGTGTTCTGCAAGCTATCTCTCTTGTATGATAGTTGAAGACAGTGAAGTTCATGTGCTCCAGTGTGAAGAATCTCATGAATAAAGTGGCTTGTGTTTGTGTGATTGCTCCTGATGATTTCAATGTGCTTGTGGATTCCTCCTGATCATGTTTCTACCTTTACATTGGTCTGCATTAAGAAAATGAGATTGTGTTTGAAGATATTCCTAGATAACGTAGCGTGCAACCAGTCTTAGTCGACTTGGTTAATTCCAGTAATTGCGGAGATCCCTTGAATATTGTGGAAGCGTGTTGTGGCATGGAAGATCATGTTTGAGTCCCAGCTAAGGCATGGTGTGATCCACATACATCTATACTACAATTCCTTAGCATATTTTTGTATTAGGTCAAGACCTATTTTGTAAATGTTCATAATGCCAACCTTGGAGATTGTTCCAATGGTTGATGATTCTAATGCCAACCTTGATGATCATTCCAAAGTTGATGAAGTGTATAAATACTTGTAATTGAGTCATGGAAAAGGTGTCCTTGTGTGAAAATGGGAAAATAAGGAAAAGGGCGAGGAGACAAGGCAGAGCAGGGCAGAGCAAAGCAGAGGAACTATTGTACTTCAATGTATTAATCTCAGACATGAAGAAGATGGTGATTTTGGTAGTGAGCCACCAGTAGGGTTTAACATCCCTCAAGGTTTAATAGCCCTTATTTTAATCTTTCTAGGTCTAGGGTTGGGGCAGTGAGCCTACTAGACCTAGCTGTACTTCATGGCAGTGAGTCAGTATATTTTGGGCCCATGGAGTGACTAAGCCTGAACATCATTTTTTCAAAGATTGCTATATATTTTAAGAGCTAATCCTCTCTGTGGGTTTTTCCCTCCTTGGGGTTTTCCATGTAAAAATCTGGTGTCTCTTGTGTATAATGTTGCATCTATGTTTAAGTTTTTGATTTCATGCATTCATTGTTAAATCATAATAATTGTGGATAAGTGATTAATGTTTAAATGAAGAAGTGTTTAAATTTTTGTGACAACTGATTCACCCCCCCTCTTAGTTTCTAATGCATTTCAACACATCAATCACCCACATTCTTTTAACTTGTTGTGGAAATGATTAGTGCTTTAATGTATTATAAATTGGATTGGATCTTGATTCCCAAATACTGGGGAGGCCTGCCCAATGATTTATGATGAACCGTTATCAATGACAATCAAATCCTAAGAATTAACTTTGAAATTAGTGTGAAAGTATGATATCTTGTTTTCCTTTCTATAAAAGAGGTTGATGCATGAGCATTCAGAAGAATTCAAACAATTGAGACAGTTGACAATGAAGTTGCAGATTGTAGAGAGAGTGACCGTGGAGAATTCTACATTTTACCGCATTTGAATATTAGAGGCTACAGAACTAGACTTAACATCTAGACATTGTTAGTTATAACATATCAAGAATTTAGATCATTTGGCTTTGATTTCAGAAAGATATCACTATCAGAAGATTGACTGTTGTTACACGTTTGACAGAGCAGAGCTGGCTGTGTTCAGTGAAGTCTAATCGACTTGTGGAGCAAATCTGTTACTTGCAGAGTCTGTTGGGACAATAAAAATTTAAAAAAATTTCTGTATTCTCACTTCACCATATTTGAGTAAAATCATAAAACATCCCAAAACCATAGTAAAAATGCATCCCACAAGATGTCCATGGTTAAACAATGCAAAATTACTTAAATTTAAATCTATCAGCAAGACTTTGTGTTGCTTGTGCCGATGCATAAGAAATCAATGAAAAATTACTATCAACGTGAGAGTAAAGATCGGAAAGAGATTTGTAAGAGCTGCCGATAGGAGAAGTAATACCGATGGCCTTTTATCGGTAAGAGAACCAAGCAGTTACACCGATCGGTATGACTAGTAATCATCGGGTGGTCCTTTAAAAGCTACCCCGACGGTATATATCATACTGATGAAATATATCGGCAAGAGTCTCACTAAATATCTTATGGACACAAAGGCAACAATAACCATCGACAAGAAATAAAACATCAGGATGAAAAGTAAATAAGTCTCCGATACTCCATTCTCTTGGTGAAACAATAAAAAGGCACTTTCGGTGTGAGTCACACCAATACACATATCCGTCGGTGTAACTTAATATATGGAATAAAGCAATGATATCTTGCCGACTCACAAGTCACAGCGATGAAAGGGTGTCGATGACACTTTGATAGATTCTCTCTGATAGTGAATGTAAAGTAGCCATCGGGGAGATAATTGTGATCGGGTGATCTGAAAAGAATTACCCCGATGGTATATCTCACTCCGATGGAAATAAAGTCACACCCATTGATAAAAAGTTTTAACCATATCGGTGAGATATCAAGATGGTCATTTCGATCCAGTGTATAGAAGATTATCGGGAAGACAGCGAAGCTCGGGGAAACATAAATATATTATCCCGATGGTATTGATCTCCCCGATAACAAGTTGTTATCACACATATCGGTGAGACCCTCACCGATAGTCATATCGGTGGGACTCACTATATCTGAGGGAAAACTAAAACACACGGCGATGAAAGAAGTCATGCCGATGGTCGTGCCCACTTAAGATATGACTCAACATAGCATCGGGAATACAATTGAAGAGTCACGCCGATTGATTGTTCGTACCATGAAGAGATATTAAGGTCGCCCAGACATTTTGAAAATCATGCCGATGAAAAGAGTTATGGTGATGTGACATTTCACAGCGATGAATGACCTTGAATTTATTAGACAATTAAATGCATACAGGCGATGAAATCTTTTAAGGATTATTGTAATTACAATTAACAGAGTTGTCTGAGAAGAAAATACAGAGGAATTCTTGAGGCGCAAGCAAAGGATTTCAAATCACAGCCATAGAACAATAGGTACTTACATACGAACCATTGTGTATAGCTTGTGTTTGAATTTTCTATCAAAATTTGAATATGGATACTCTGGGAAAGGGTAAAGGTAGAAAATCACAAGGGGAAACTAGTAAATCTAAGAAACAAAAAACTGATCAAACCCCTGAAGAAAAAATAAAAGATAGAAAACTCAATCAGGACTTAATTGATCAATTACCTAGGTCAACTCCCAAGGCTAGAAGATCTACTCAACTTAGGGCAGAAGTTGAAAAATTAGAAGATAAATATAAGCGCTTGGGAGATATCTAGACCCCAATAAGAGGATATGAGCTTTTTAGATTCCATTATAATAGAAGGTTCAGGAATGCTCTTGTGTCAAACCCATGGCACTTTAATTTGGGAAAATTGGTCATGCCTAATGTATTCCTGAGTGTCGAACTCCTCCAACTACTTGCCAGACAATATAACCCAAGCCTGAAAGCTATATGCAATCCACAGGGGGAGCCAATTGTACATTTGTCAAGAAATGCCATTTGTGAAGTATTTAATCTAGATGATTATTGCACTAACCCTATTATTTATGAAGACCTGGAGAGGGAATATTGGATAATGGACACAACCTACAATGGATGGAGGTTGCCCATTCATAGGCCCAGAGTTGAAGGAGAAGTGATGCCTCTAACTGAAAATGAGGGTCCTCCTTTTCATGTAGCTATATTTGAACCATATATACAGCACACTTATTATTCTGTGGGCCAAGTCCTTGGTTCAGAGGTCCCTGAGTTCATGACCATCCCTTTAATGGTTATAGCCACTGACATTCAATGTCATAATACCAGGCAGTTTGACTATGCTGCCTATGTTGCTAATAGAATAGATTTTGGCTTGTCTACAATAAAAAATAGTTCCCCGACATGCTCTTTTGAGCATTACTCACTGCTTATGCACATGGTGTTGTATTTTGGCCAGGAAGTAGGATTATGGCCAAGTGAACTTAAAGTTGTTGCTGCAGATAAGAAGTGGGAAAAATTGCCAATACCAATATGGACTAGAATATGGGACAGTAGATATGCCCACTCTAGTTATGCCTAATTTGAAGAACATTGTGTAAAAGTACTGTACAGATATTTCAACCACCCTTGTGAATACTCAATCACAATTGAGATAAAAAGGCTTCTCAGGCCAAAAGATTTTGGTGGCCCCCCTACTGTCACTCATAATTGGGGAGACTGGTATTGTTTTGAAGATGCTACTATGATAAGAGTATATGGTTTTGAAGACACTCCATTCATATTGCCCAAAACTATCCCTGACAGAATTGCTTATTTAGAGATAATTAGGCAGATGCATTGCTCAAATGTAATGCATTTGAGCCAACATGATAAACAGTCCTTTATGCCCAGCACTTTATGTTTTAGAGATTTTACTGTGGTGTCAAAAGAGGGTTATAATCTCATTATGGATAAGTTGATGCATTATAGTATGAGAAGTGCTGAGCCAAGGAAAGGGTTTGACCATGAAGGTTTTATTGACTCTGCACGAAGAAAACAAAATCTCAATGGATACATGCACATACCTTATCCACATGATGATGTTATTAGAAATTTAGAAGAGGCTGAGGTGGAGTTGGTGATAGAAAAGTATAAAAGGGATCTAAGTGAAGAAAAAGCAGCTAGCAGAGATTAAGGTTATATCCTCTGAAATTGAAGGACAGATAGAGCAAGAAGAGCCACAGGATAAAACAGTAGAAATGTCCAAAAGGAAAATGCTGCAATATCAGCCTCCTATTGTAATACATGATGAGAAGGGGTCTGTTGATGAGGATCCATGTCAGATAGCCTATGATTCTTTCATTTCTGACGATAAATTTATTCACTCAAAAGAATTTAAGTCATTTTTGTACAAGTGCAAAGGAAAAGAAATTAGAGAATCAGTGGATGATGTCTCTGCTGATAATGAAAAGCAATTGTTAGATATGCTGAAAGTAACAGTGGAGAAAGAGATGCAGGACATGACTCCTAGCAAGGGTAGACAATTGCTTAAAGATACAGGAGTTATGATTTTTCCTGGTCTTGACTTGAATTCTGCTTTGGTTTTCGACAGTTTTCTAAACAGTGCAGATAATAAGTATAAACTCACCCTAGAGGGAGTTAATGAAGTATATATGGGTACAAGATATAATAATGATGAAAATTCATTGATGATATGGGCGTTATATCCTCCCCATAAGAAGACAACCATCATAGATACTGAAAAGGCTTTCGGCCATATCATGACTTTAAAAGCAGAGGAAATTAACCCTCTGATCACAGTAGATATTGGCATCAATATTGTGAAATTAAACAAAGCACAAGCTCAAGTGTTGATCAAGGAAAGGGATGCATATAAATTAAGCTATGAAAGATTAACAAAAGAAAATGACTACTTGAAGGATGCAGTTAAGAGTAATTTTGGGCAATCAACAAAGAGATTGACTCAGGGAGAAAGCTCACAAGGCATTCAAGCATTATCCCCAGATCAGGCATTGCAAATTTAGATAGATACACTTGTCACTGTGCTACAGAGCAGACATGCAAACATGATACACTAGTTCAATCTATTTTGGGATAATTTCTCTCAGAATTACAAAGCAATTAAAGAACATGAGAGACTCAAACAGAGAATGCAGGAGAAGTTGAATGAGATACAAAGTAAGGATGCTTCTGACAGTACAGGTATCTCCAATACAAAAGCATTGATTGAGCACATCAGAAATACTACGATCAACTCAAAAGTGATGCTAAGGAAGGTGCTAAAGCTTCTAATGCAGGAGTGCACGCCTTATTCAAGAATGATGGAGAACTAAAAAGTAAAGAAGAGTGGCATGTTGATTGTCAAACTATATTACACGAGGCTATGGGAGCTCTTAAAGACATGAATTCTGCATCAGGAGAAGCTTGCAAACACCTGGACAAGATGGTCACAATTGAAATAATTATAAGAAGTGCTACTGAACTTACTGATTCCCATTGAGATCAAGAGTACTTGGACCATCTGGCTAAAATTTACTTATGGCTGAATAGAGCATAATCATAGTTATGTAATAGTTGTTAATCTTGTCAAAAGGACTTATTGAAGAGTTATGTCTCTTCATAGAAATACCTATATAAGTTCAAACAATTGGTACTGAAAGATCATCAACAGTAGAATATATATACATATACATACTTTACAATGTTTCAGAAAAGACTATGTTGCATGTTTTATTTGAAGTAGTAGATTGAAGTTCTTTGATTCAGTGGTTCTATCTTGGCATCAATTGTTTGTAATAGTTACTCAATTATGTGGTTGTCTCCAGTTCTATATTTCCTTGTTATTCAAATTAATATATCAAGCATATATTTAATTTGTCAATACACATTTGCTGTATCTGTGTGATTGAGTAAATTGGTTTCCATTTGAGGAATTAAATCCTTCTGATTAGTCACGGTAGCCTGGAAGCATTAAGTTTGGATTACTAAGTAGAGCCATATAATTAGGATTGCCATTCTATCTCCAAGATAATATTATCTATTATTCTTGCTCATTCATTTCAATTGGTTCCTTCAAGTAAGGATTAAAATACCTTCTGGTGAATTATAAGATATCTGATTATATTAGTTGGATTATCAAGAAGAGTTTGTCAGTCATTCCCTTGCACGTTTATACAAGTTATAAACTAAAGTTGTGCCAAACAATTAGAATTAGTACCCATTATAAGCCACTAGTCTTGGTCCTTCAGTCGACTCTGTTACCCTATAAAGCACTGGTCTTATTTACATTAATCATTTAAAATCTTTTTTACCTTATACAATTTCTATTAAACCATTCACTAGACATTAGATATAATCAGATAGTAAGCTTTTCATCTATCTTACACCCTTTGCCATTGTAGATAGATTTAATTAGTCAATACATTTACATTTAGTTTGCTTTAAATCCCAAGGTTCACCCACCTAGGTGTAGCAGGACTTGAAGTGTAGGAAATCATTAAACCCTGAAGGTTGATTTTGTCAAGTTAGTTCAAAAACGTTGCAAATCTAAGCATAGAGCCTGTCATCCTCTTAGGATCAGCAACCTGCATTTTTGAGACCTAACAGAGTCTAAAGGAACATTAGTCAATGAAGTATAGGACCTGGTCAACCTTCATGGAGATCTGCGTGAAGTTTTATGTACTAGTGGAGAAATGCCTTATGTTTAGGCCTGACTTATTTTATGTACACGTTTCATACTAGCTGTTGTAATTAGGCTGACTTGATAACGATTTGAAATCTTGCAAAGGATATAAATGAAGGATAAATGATTTGTTACAGAGCACTAGTGATGAAATGAAGGATTATGTGAATACATGAAGCAAATTCATAAGTGTTTTGATTTGAAGAGGAAGCAGAGGTGAAGTAGAGTGCAGAATAGAGAACAAAATGGGTTGCAGAGCAGAGAATCGAGGAGTTGGTGAAGGAATCATGAAGTAATGTTGTTGTTTGTAATCCATGGGCTACGGCCTAGCATCTATAAAGCCCTTGAGGCATGTGTAATTTGATTTGAAGTATAATATATGAAGAATGAGCTTTGAAGGCTAGGTTTTTCCCTGTCAGGGTTTTCCTAGGATATATCTTGTGTTATGTGTTCATGAATATATGTTATCTTTCTGTTAATTAGTTGTTGGCTTTTGTGGCATATCCTTTATGATCATGGTGTTAGTTGATTAGGCTGCAAGGTTGGACAGTCCCTCACCGGACCCTCCTACCTTGACTGCATTAGGGGTTGATTGATTAACTTTCAAAAGTCTTGAATAGTAGCCAAGCTAGTCTAAGGATATTTTCTAATTTCTAGTTCGGTGAATGTTGATTTCAAATGGCATTAATTATAACCATTGAATCACCTTCAATACAATTTTTTAGATCCCACATTGAGCAACTACTTGGAGACCCAAAACAATAGAATGGGATTTTTCTTCATTATTAGTCCCCTCCACAAATTTATTAGATGTCATTCTAATTAGGGATCTAGGGTAATCTTCAATAACACACCCAACATCCAAAGCTCTAGAATTTTCCTTGGCAGCTCCATCAAAATTAATTTTTAAATTTCTTAGAGGAGAAATCCATTTGACAAGGGCCCTTTATTGAGGCTTCATTTAAACCTATCTTGGCCCATTAATGAGGGATCTTCAAGACAATAATCTCCTTATCCCAAGGTGCGAACTTTTGTCCCTTTTGTATATTCATTGTTGCTTGTGTCATAACCACTACAAAGATAACAATTTGCAACTGATTTGAGACATTATTGATAGAGAGACATTTATCTTAACATATGAGTCATTCCTTTCCTTCCTAATATGCTAAATCAAAATACTACCTTTGGTTAAATAATTGGCCATCCCTACAATAATTGTAGGAGAGTTTCAAGAAGAGTTGCTAACCAATTGAGCTAAGCGCAAAGCTACACTTAGTGTTTCATCATGAAGGGGCAATGGAATAAAATATAGTGCATTGTTTCCGCATCATTAAGGTGTAAGATGCATTTGAATGGTCTTGTTATGTTATAATCTTTCCATAAAAGGTTGTCCATGCAAAGGTGTCTACTTTCGGTAAACATGCCTTATTCTGGCACTCGTAAGCTAGCCAACTTGCCTTAGCTATAGGGTCAAAGCCCACTAGATACCCCAAATTTTCCAAATAGTTACATGTCTTCACGTCAGCCCAATGAATCACATTATCTTTTATTCCACAGTTGATGTCTTATTGCCAACAAATCTCCCAACATCTTTTCTTCAACTTCTAGAATATATGCACCCATCAATTTTTTCCATTTGATAGAACTAATGCCATTCTCTATTTGCTAATCAAAATAGTTACAAAATTTACTTCCCCAAGTGGTGGAAATGATAGCCTTAGCATCCTACAACTTGTCCCACTCCCCAAAGGGATGATGGTCATTCCACGAGTCCTCCCAAAAATTTGCCAATCAACCACTCCTAATCTCCTAGTATAGATGGTTGGTGATAATTGGTTTACATTCCAACATAAAGTTCAAATTGTGAGATCCTTTAGGTGGATTGGCTATAGTTATAATTCCCATTTGCCAATTTGAATCTAGATATTTCTTTTGAAGAATTTGACTGCATTTGGTGGTGGGCTAGTCAGATATCTCCTAGAAAAGCTTAGCTCTAAGGGCTCTATTGTGATTTTCCAAACAACAAATTCCAACACCGCCAAGCTTTGTTTTGGAAGAGAAAATTTTATCCCAAGAAATGAGAGGAAATTGTTTGTCCTTAAATCCTTTCCAAAAGAATCTCCTCTTGATAAATGAGATTGTGTTTTAATATGAATTATAAATTGATAAATAATAAAAATACTTTGAATTGGAATATTAATTTTGTAGGATTTGATTTGTGTATTTTTATTGAATTTTAAAATAAAATTTAGAAATGGTCTGGTAAATTACTAATATTTTATTTATTTATATATTAGTAATAATTATAAGGTAAAAAGATCTATTTGACATCTACACCCTTATGAGTATTTTTTGATAGGGAAAAATAATAAATGTAATCACTATTTTGTGCTTTTCACCTTATACTATTTAATTATATATATATGTCTGTGTGTGTGTGTCTATATATATATATATATATAACTTATTTAAGGGTCACACAAGTTCAAATAGAAGAATAATATTGATAAGGTAAAATTAATGTGGCATCTCCCTCCTAGTGGCAAGTTAAAACTCAACTTTGACGAGGCATCACAATTGGACTAGTGAATTGATCATGGCTACCTCTAAAAAGCTCCCCCTACGAACCAACATTGAGGATAACCTTCAAGCACTCTTATTAGGTTTAGATTATATGTAGCCAATAACATTGAATAGACATCCAATTTGAAGGAGATTCCATGATCACCATCAACATAGTTCAAAACTGCATTTCTAAACTAGAAGTTGAGGAACATCCTAGAGAAAATATGGCCATTGATAGACAGTTTAACAGTATATGCCATCCAATATTGTTATAAATAAGGTAACAAATTAGTAGATCAATTGGCCAATCATGTTATCAAACATAGGAAAGAGATAATTATAGCAAGTTATATTGATGTGTGGGATGGGATTAGCTTGGTAGAGGAATAATCACATGAAGTCTTACTCATTGTTATACATGACAACTATGTCATCACACAGTCTAGACAACTCACTCCATGAGTCAATACAACTCATAATGCCTAGTAAAGATTATTTGTACGAGTCAAGATTGCATTTTCTTACAAATTCATCTATAACATAAATAAACCTCCAACTCATTCATTAGGTTCAAGATGAATTATTGAATTAACTTGCTGAAATATATTAAATTTGATTTCTCTTTTATTCAACTTCCTTATTGCTTTAGATAGAAACAAAACACAACAATGAAGTTTGGCCTATCCAAATGTATTTCACCTAATAAAGAGCTACATTCATTCACTATACAAAATACTATTTTTTTGGTAGTGTACAAAGGAAATCTAGAATACTTGAAAACATAGTACTATATTCTAGAAAAAGAGCATAGAAAAAGAACATGGAAAAATGTAGAATCTAGAGATCTCAGGGTTTGCAGTATAGATGCCCTCATGATTCATAGATGACTAAAACTACACCAACATCTAAGTGCATTGTGGTCCTCCATACAAAAAATCACACAATAAAGATTGCAAACAATAAATTTGTTCCAATGATAGCAAGACACACACATAGAAATACTAGAAGATGATAATAAAATAACTAAACAACAACTACAATGTTATATTGCACCAAATGAAAGAAATGATATACAAATTGACTATAAAAAATAAAATAAGAGATGGCTATGAAAATAAAACCTCCTTGTGATTGAGTCACCAATAGTACCTATAGCTAGGATAGATAAAATGGGGGTGATTGCTAGGGAGCTTGCTAAATGGTCAAGCCCCTATTAGGTATTTTGACCTCCATAGGTAGTCCCATATAAATATGAATCAAATTTGGATAATGTGTGTGAGTTATTAATGCTACATGTATCTAGAAATAGAGAACAAAAATGTTTATAAAATAAACTCTTAACAACTCAAGTCTATATAGATGCTAAATATCCTATGTATATGGAGGAGAAATATGGAGAATGGAGAATCCAAGAGTGCCAACAATAGACTTTACAAATTCTAAAGAAAAATGGATAGAATTAAGAATTGGTCTTTTAAGAAGATATAAATCACAATGATAGCCTTACAAAAATCCAAATAAACTAGAGATGAAAGAGTAAGAGCTAGAAATAAGAAGAGAGTAAAGATGAACAATAATAGTACCACCCAACTTAGGAAAGTTCATGAGAAAATATATTCCATGAACGATGATGAGGAGTTTTCATTGTTCTTAAGGACTATCTCCCCAAGAAATATCTAGTAATAGAGAATAGAGAAAATATCTAGAAACATACAAACTTAGAATAAAGATTACAAATAACCATGAATGGTGATATGATCCAAAATAATAAAGCTCACAATGATGAATGTGATGTAGCAGTGTTGTATCTCTAGCATCACACAAGAATATTGTAGCAAAGTCTAGAAAATTTAGAGAATTTAGAGATAGGGAGCTTTACACCAACTATCATATCAAAAACATAACCAATTCAATGCATGTAGGGAATGAAGGAGAATCCCAATAGTCACTACGATTGTTATTTTTTGTCAAGAGGCTAGGTAATATTGGTTGAAAACTCAAGAAAACATGGTTAAATGTTGTTATAAAATAAATCAAGTCAAAACATCACCAACCTAGTTGTTAAATGGAATATGTGGATGGTCATACTATCATGGAACAACATGATTGCACTAACATCCATGCAACTACACTATCAACTAAAAGAAAAATCATAATCAAAATTGTAACATGAATGTATAGAAAAAAGAATCATAGAAAACATGTTCAAACACATATAATAGATCTAACACACAAAATAATAGAAAGAAATGACACTTGGAATTTGGAAGAGGCTAAAGATCGGATAAATGAGTCCTAGGAACATTCTATAAGGATGAACACTAAAATGAAGACAACTTGTAATGGAAAAAGTGTAGGGTATGTAATTTTGGTCATTACAGTTGGTTTGAAAATGATAAGTGAAGTGCATGGGAAAGCATGCTTGAAATTGCATGACCCGTTCTTTCTATATTGGCTCCACTATGGTTGTTGGGGTGCTTCCAACCATGATAGGTTAGAAGATTTTAGATCAATCTAAGAAGCATCTATTTGACAATGAGGTGAGAGATACTTTCCTATCCAATGCCATGGATGTATTGTAAGACACCAAGACCATTATAGTATTGGTTGATGCATTCATACACAAGAACTACAAACTAAGAGTGATTGTCATGATAGATGGGTATGCCATCTAGATTAGTGATGCCGATATTGAAGGAATATTTTTTATGGCTAAATGGAAATGGGTTAAGGAATAATGGAGCTTGTAAAAACTACCCAAGAAGGGCTATTAGTGGAAGTTTAGACATTTTCTAGGAGTACATAGACAAAAGAGATTTCCTCCTCTTTGAGTAGAAATGTGAGTGGCTAAAGGAGATTATGCAATGTCTCAATTATCTTATCTAAGGTGCCCCTTATCATGGAGGATACAATTCTCCCTCTAGTAGTGATGAGTAGTATCTACCTTGAAATGACTGACTCCTTTTTGTCTTGTTTCTTCCACAATTACAATACAATGTTTTGTTAATTGAAATGTGCGCCATATTTTGTTTACTAGCCTACGTGTCACATGAATTTTTTTTCCTTCTATCTAACCTACATGCCAAGCCATGAACTCATCTAGATTGCACCATTCAAGGTGATAATATGTATATATTTTATTTAACTTAATATAATTAGAGATAACCCCAATTAACATCTTGCCTATCAAATATATATACACTAAGAAGTATTTTATAGCGGGAGCCTAGGAAAGGTGCATAACTATAGTGATGTATAATTTTGTGAAGTAAATAAGTATTTTTTCATCTAGAACATGATATATTTTTCTAATTATACATTGTAACTAACAAAACTATATAGATAGATAGATAGATATACATACATGCACAACTTTGTGAGCACAACTACAATGGTTGTGCCAAAAAAATCAATTTCTTCTTACAAATTTATATTATTTATCATAGTTCCATATTTTTCATGGAAGATTAAAGCCAAGTTTTAATGAATTTTATGTAGGAACTATATATATTTTTTGATAATAATCCTAACATTTGTAGAGCATGTTTTCATTTTTTGTAATTGTTTAATATGAAAAGAGGGAAGATGGTAATTTCAGGGGCTTATGTTAAATCCTCCTTTCACATCAACATTCAAGGATATTCAATCAAGTAGAAGACTCTATTATAGATTTCCTATCACTTGGAATAGAAGGGAAATTTGGAATTGTATCAATTTGTTGTTCAATTAAGTCCAATAATGCTTAAAACCATAATTCAATGAAATCGTAAACAAACGGACGACTAACAGAAAATGCTCACACACACATATATCAAATGATAATCCAATGCATACTAGATTTCAAAGTTTGGTGTTCAGAAATGTTGGGGACTAATGAGCAGGTGCCCTAGTCCAATGTACCAATTTTTGTCAGGATTTGGGAAGGTTGTCTGCAACTTGATTCTGTTGTTTCAAAGATTTTACTGTTGTGGGATCTAGAAGACTAATGAGTGGGCACCCTAGTGTAGATCCCTATTTTTTGCTTTCCTCTACACTTCTCACCTACAACTTCACTTCTTTCGCTTTCGTAACCTGTAACCTGCAATCACAGAAAAGAGGGTTGGGTTTTGTGGTGTTTAGAGGCTTGCCTCGGTCAAGGCCCAGAGAGACATTCAAGTCTTCTAAACACTATTGTTAGATAAATAGTGTTTATCCCTGTGGGATAGAGGCAAAAATCCAAATGATAAATGATTGAAACACAAGTAAATGTCACCTTGTAGTATAGATCTCATGGAAGGAAGATGCTCTTCATGCCATGAGGAGATGGGATCAAATCTGCAATCACAAACACAATAACAACACAAATACTGCTCTACAACATAATGAATGCCTTGAATCACCTTAACATAAACTTATAGATCAAAAATTCCATCTAGTTTACAAATGAACCACTAATCATGCTTATATATGCAACTAAACAACTTCCCGCCAAGGAATTCATAATTCAAACTTCAGGGGTCAGCCTGGGACCCAATAACAGTCACATAATCGACACCCAAAAATAGGTCTGGACCTAAAATAGGGTAGGACTAGGGCACAAGCACCCAAGTCTTCCACCCCTTATTTCAGGTAGGATTCATATTAAGCACATCCCCTAAGTCCCATTTGCCATGAAACTTCAGTGTTTTCTCATTGAGAGTCACCATTAACATGCAAGATGCTCTAAACGCATTCTAAAGGACTCAGGAGCTAAACCTTAGAAGGGAAAAGCCCCCAAGGGTATATTTTCTGACATAATAGTAATTATTGACATAATGTGGTGTGGTTTATGTTTGTTTGGTAATTATTGATGTTGTTTTAACAAAAAATAGATAAACCATTTGTATGGACAATAGTAACTTTTAATTTCTTTGCAAAATATTTGAGTGTCATGAAGTCCAGGAATCATTTTCTCTTTCTTTTTCACTGTTTTATTGTTTTATTGTTTATCATTGTGGATTTATATTTTGAAAAATGTATAGATCATGTTAATGGTGAAAATTGCATACTTTGCACTTCCTCTTTCATTTTAGACTCACTTTGACCTGCATGTCCTTAATGTAACACTTGACTAGGGAACAAAGTGATGTATTTAAATGTGGAAATTAGTAAACAACCTAGTCCAAGATTAAGCCCATTTACATTCATTCCCAATGGCCAACCTTGATCCTCTTTTTACTCATCCACCATCCTTGGGTTTAGATCTATAGTCATGGGACTGAACTAGTTTAGTTTCACAAATTGCAAAAATAAGCCCAACCATTTCAAAATTCAAATTCAAATTTTGGTTCCTAAACACTTCCCTCTAATTAGGAGCCAACTAAAGCACATAAATATTTGAATTACATGCTAAAGTATTGTATAAGAGGATAACCCCTAATTCATTTTGAACAACTAAAATCTAGAGAATTTTAAGTGAACTCCATTAATCACTGTATCATCAAAAGAGCATGACATCAACATTACATCAACACTCTAGATATATTACATGATTGTTTGTTGTATTTGACCATTGTATCAAGTTGTTAAATTAGTAACCAAGGGTTTAACCAAGGGAGAATCATCCTAGCCTAGTAAACTCTTCAAAGGTGTTTATTAACATGACTAATTTGTTATTGCAAGTCTAGATACCTAAGTAAAACTCCATTTGTAAGTATAGCAAAATCACAATTGACAAGTTCAAGTTTGGAACTAAAGTTAAAATCTACACATCAAGTTCAAATCCACACTCATGGAAATCAATTCTACACTTGAAAAGATTAGATCTATAATTGTTAAAGTGAACCATAGTGACAGATAAATTTTTTCTAGTTTTGAGACACTTATCTAACAAGTCCTAATTTTCTAATGCAGGAGTGAATGAGTATTCTTTGTTTAAGTGGGAGATTTATAAGGACTATAAAAACTTTTTCAATCGCTATCATTGTAGTGGATCTTTGTAGAATCAAAAATTTCAAAATGCAATTAAGTCCCTAGAATTTATTAAAATTTCTCAAAGCTACAAGGATTATAGTCTTAGAACTAGTTTTCGAAAGGAGGTGGGAACACTTTTTTCTAGGCCTTTGAAGGATGTCGATAATTATGGGAAGCACATCAATGGGTATTTTCTCTTTGGATATTTTATGGTTCAATTGTCAGTTAAACCCCATATTTCATCCTTCATGTGGACTATTTTGAACAATTTTCTAAGGAGCAAGTGAGTAGATTGTTGATGTGCATACTTTTGGGGAAAAAACTAGGGTTAAATAGATTTATAACTGGATGGAGATAGTTTAGAACAAGGTTATGGGTCCATAATTGGATTTTCTTTACAATGATTTTTTCTTGGGGTAATTTTAGTCAAAAGATGATCATGATTTTGTATGTTTTAATGGCCCATGTTTTTTGAAATGTTGGAGTGTATATGTGCCCATCAATACCTTCATTGACATAGATTCATAGATTATTGTAATGGTTCACCTTTGGATTCATCTTTACAAACTTCCATTGGTCTTAGAAATTCTATTTTTGTTAAGTTACTTGCTATGCAGGTTGGTGTATGTAAAATTTTACTCTAGGGATGAAAGCTTCTAGAATATTTTTGTGTTGGTTTGTATTATTGAAAATATTTCTAAGCCACTATTTCATGTCATTCATGTCTTATCAATGCAAGGATCATGGATTCAATATGTGAATTATGAAGGTTTACCATTTAGATTTTTTAGATGCAATCAAGTTGGTTACAAGATATTTGATTGCAACTCTTCTCACCCATTAGGTTCCCATTCGGCTAAACCCTAGCATTAAGTCATGAATGTAGGCACTCTTAATGTATATTTTTATAAAGGAATCATGGTTATTTCATGGAAAAGTGGTATATATATTTTTTAAAGGAAACAAATGGTTTAGAGTTAGATGTCTTAAAAGTTATGAAGGTGGATAAGACAACTTCAACTTGTAATGTTAATTCTTTGATTAACAATGTTGTTGGTATGGACTCTTAATGATGTAAGGAGGGTGAGGTGGACCTTTTGTTGTCCAAAGAATTTCTTACCATCTCACATATAGTATGTCAAAAACAAAGGCAAATTGTGGGCCCAAAGGGAAGAGTAGACATAAGTCTAGAAAGGAAAAACTATAAGAAGAGATTTATAATGGTAACTGATCTTGTATTGGCAAGTTTTTTTCCTCTTGAGGTCTCTAAGTTTTTGTCTGAGAATGATCATACAAAGGAAAGTGAAGAGACAACTAAGTGACATATGGATTGTGAAGCTAAAAACATTGAGCTTAAAACTCTGCCTTCAACTAAAGAGTTGGGTGATAGCTTGGATTAGGAGGAACTCTCATCCTCTTCTAAGAAGAAGCATAAAGGAAGGAAATCAAAAGTGGGAAAATTGTGGCTGGAAGCTAGGGATGTAATTGGTGATGGTTCTTAGTGGACTATAGAGGCCATCCTTTCCCATAAGGGAAGGAGTTTGACTTTGAAGCATGCTTGATTTTGCATCCTCTTTCCTTCAATGGATAATAGAAGGTCTTTAGTAGATTCTCTTTCTTGTTTTGTGTGTTTTTTGGTTTATTTTAGAGTAAATTTTGGTAGGGTGTTTGTAGGCCTCTAGTTGCTTTAGGTACCTAAGTTCTCTTAGGAAGGTTTAGTTATACTATTTGGATTCTTTTCATCTTAGTTGTTTTGTTCGTATCTAACATTTATTCTATTTAGGAGAGGGCCCTAATAGATTCCCTCACTTATCTATCAAAAAATTAAAAACATTTTTGTTTAGATTTGTATTCCATTAGATTTAGTTTTTTGATAGGATAATTATGTTTCTATAGGGGCCCCACCTAAAGAAAGAAAGAAAGCTATTATAACCAATCCTAAAATCTAAAAATAAACTAATATAGCTTTAATATAATGTCAACAATAATCAACCTTCACAATCATGTTGGGAAACTAAATAATAAAATTAGCCATAGTTGCTTACCTTATAAATTATTCCATGAGATCTCAGTACTATTTGAGAGGGGTCCTTCTTTCTAGGCATATAATTTTGATATGAAATAAGAGTCTAAACACCCCCATAGGAAACATTTATGTCATTAAGAAATGTTAACTTCTCATAATCCAACTATTGTTTCCAAATAGGACCTTCCACTTTGAGCCAAATTTCAACTAGAAGGCCTTTAAAAATATCCATCTCAACATGGACTCAAGCAAAGGTAAGATGAGATTATGTAGAACTTTATGAAAATATATACATGAAACTACTAAGAGAGTCTCCAATAGCCTCCAAACAAGAGTTGATCCAAAATTATAGAGGAAGATTAGGTAATCTAACCCAAATAAACATCAACAAGAAGTATTTAATCAAAAGATTAAAAATTGAATACAATGGATTCATTAAAAGATCATCCTTCCCCCAAAATCAATGCCCCTTCAAAGATCCACCATGAACATGGATGAAGAACACTTTTGGGAAGAGAAACCATGCAAAGAAATCACCTATCCATGAATAGATATTTGTGTATGGACCTAAGAAATAATGGCACCAATTATAAGAGTCAATGAACATGAATAGATGTCATACTACAACATACCAACCCAAAAATCAAATCCTTTGAGCCTATATAAGGTAGAAAATCTTGTAGAATAGAAGAGAAAAATTACTAAGGATTGCACCCTTCTACCAAAATCAAAGGTCAAGCACAAGGATCTTAAATTAAAACAGAAAAAAGTATAGTTAATTGTAATGGAAATGTTGGGAGATATTTGAAGATTGCACAAATGTTTGTTGACATGGCCTAGAAATAATTGTTAAGAAAGTTACCCTAGAATTAAGATTTCTCCATCACTTGAAGGCCCTATTTGTAAAAAATATCAACAAGATAAAATAGCATCAATTTTATGCATAAAATAATATATATTATAGTCTACAACATTTAGAAATTGCAAACTTAACACAAGTTGAGGAAATGTTGATAGCCCATGATAACTCTATCCTCCAAGTGACACACATAACTAAAGGTCATTATAAATATAAAGGACATGCCATAGTTTTTCCACATGAAGTAAAAGAAATTGATAAGGTTTCCTCACATTAAATAATATATTTTTAAATAATTATTATTCAAAGAAGGGATCAACATGGAAAAATTACAGCTTTACAATTCCTAGAGAGTGGGTATATAATGCACTGAAATACAAAATAAAACATAACAAGTTCTATAGAAATATTAATATTGATGATGACAAGTTACTTTAAATGAGTAGTTCAATTAAAGATTATTGATATGGATTTCCCAACACTATTTTATAATGGATGATACAACTGATTGGAACCACAATCAAGATGAGTCCATCTACTAAAAAAATAGATGCAAATTTTGATGAATATGAAATGATTCATGAGTTCTCATTTAATGTGATGTATATTACATATTTAAAGGAATGTGATATGTATCATTATTTGTCAAAGGAAAATGTTTGCATGATTTAGACTTAAAAAAATTGGATGCATAATTAACATTTTACATGTAACACCTATAGATGCTACTAGCATAGATATATTAAATATATCTATCTAAAAGATATTGAAACATATTATTCTTGAGATTTATGTGATAACTCTAATATAGGAGCCTCGATAATGATACCAATCTACATCTTTATTAGATGTATTTAAGATAACTATGTTAGTTAATTTTGTAACTTCTCTTTTAGCCATTTATATATAAAAGTAGCACCTAAAGATTAATATCTCTCACAATTTAACATATCAATATTTAAACTAGTTCTAATAATATTTAGAAGTGAAAAGGAGAATGGAATCCCTTTTACATAATGTCCTAAGGTAAATTAATTTTACAATTATAATCAATAAAATGCCCTATGATTTCATAGCTGAGACATAAACTACACGAAGTAATGCATCGAAATAAATATAATTTTTAAATAAATAAATAAATGGTCCACTTAGCTACAATATTATCAATGAAAAATATAGTTCAAGGCGTATGTACTTTATTCATGAGTGCATAGGAAAATCACGAGTAGTCAAACAAATATTTTAGAATCTAGAAATTATTTTTCTATCATTTTGGGTCATTTCTACCAATGTAGAATTGCTCTACCTGACTACAAAATTGAACCTAGTGCACAAATTTCAACTGAGGTGCATAGATCTAAACTATGCTACTTTCTACCACTTATATTTTATTGACTTGGGTCTATAAAACTTGTATCTATAGAGGGGTAGTGTCTAGGGATTCTTTTTAGAACTTTGCTAGGCAAGGATTGATTATGCTTTGGTCAAAACCTTAGGATATTAATTTAATAGCTATGAACAAAGATCAAATATAAAAAGAAGTTATGCACAAATTCCTATGTGTCAATCAAGAAAGATAATTATAGTATGGATGTTATGGTTTTGTTTTTTTATTTTTAATGCAAGATCTAGATGCTCAAGATTCAAGATATTTAGATTCTAGGTTTTAGATATGTAAAAATACATTAGGGCATGTCCTTAAATAAAAATCCAAAGGTGGTAAGTGAAACATTTTGTTCTTGAAGTCAACACATAAAAACTAGTTGGGAGGGTTGGGCCAACCCTAAAATTAAATTTAAGTTTTAAAATTTTGGGGTTCATTTCCATAAATTACAAATTGACCTTGATCAATCTCACAATTGTAGATCTAAACCTAGGTGAGAAATGGATAAAGTGAGGATCACTAGTCCCTAGGAATAACTACAAATAAGATTAGGGAAGGCTCAAATTACACACCAACTTTTAATAGAAATAGCACAACATGTACACTTATTATTGAATAAAGGGCAACCAAACCAAAGTGAGCCCAAAACAAAAGGAAAAATTACAAGGTATGCAATTTTCATCATTGAAAAAGACATTATTGAAAGAAAAAATTTTAAAAGATAATTTATTTTTCAATTTTAAGAATTTTTTTTTTATCTATCTTACTTATATAACTAGTTCCAATAGAGATTAAACCTTAACTAGATATTTGTAATGGTAAATTTTACATGTACCCATGTCATTTCCCATTTAGTTTTGTACTCATTTTGGGATAATGTCTTTATGCATGTACATATTGAAAAATGACACAATCTTGCAAAGTTTGGCTTATTCCCCTAGCCTTTACCTATCTCCATACACATGCATCCCTATATATTTAGCCACACCTAATACATCTCTACACATCTTCCCATAAAAATCATTTATCACACCACACATTACTATAATTTCATTCCTTACCTAGATCATATTTCTTTTCCATCCTCGATCATTTCCTTAGACATGGGGTTGACCTTGCAGTCATGGACTTAACTAGTAAATTTTAAAAATTCAAATTAAGTTTGGCCAACTCCCACCCATTCTACTAGACACTGTGAACATATTGAACAAATGTTTATATGATTTTGTAATATGTTCTTATATTTATGGGCATTCATTTGCATCTATTTCACATCTCCCATCTCTCTCAAATCCACTCTCATCCTAAAAGAATTCGAGTAATTAATAGTGAAACACTTTAGCTTGGTACATTAAAAGGAGTAATTAATCTATATACATCATTCTAGGGCACTTGCTTATTGTCTTCGATCTTTTACAAATATTTATAGGGTTGACCTACATGAACATGTCCCTTATGACATAATGACAACCCTTCCAACACACTTTTAATCTTTCCACCAATCCTTAGATATTAGAAAAGAGAAAAATAGATAGAGATCACTCAGGAGAGCCATGGAATAAAAGCACACACTAAGTAGGGTCAAATCCATGCACATAGGATGAATCCACAACTACATAATAGATTCAAAACTATGGAATAGACCCCAGACAAAATTTAGATCTAATTCATAATACAAAGTAGTACACTAACATAGAGGTAGTATTTCTAGTTTAGAGGTAGCTCAGAAGTCAACTCCACATTAGATATCATTCATCCTTAATTCATAGAGCTAAGTATCTTTATCCATTGCATTTTCTTTCTATACTTTAGCATTTAGTTTTAGAAAAATGCATTAGCCCATATAGTTACCACAATCCTTAATTATTAGTCTAAGTTCATCAATGCTAAGTTGTAACAATTTCATTTGATTAGCCTAAACTGAGCCTAGGGAAAGTTTATTTTCCATTACATTTTTTGGTGAATCCAATTGATCCTACATAGCCTAGTTCCTTTCTAGAGTTTTTCATAATTATTATAGTTTTCATATCTATATTTTTTATTTTACATCTTATTTCCAAATTTGATTTAACTTTTCACTTTTGTGCTCTATTGCATTTACATTGTTAAATATCCTTTATTGTTAGGGTTTTTGATCTTTATAATGACATCTCTTTTTCCCCACTATACCTACCCTTAGCTACCTTATTAGGGTTTCACTAATAGATCTAATATACCATTGATTTTTACTTTTTCAATCTAGAAGAACAATTTTGAGATTTATATTGTTATCTTTTATTTATGCCATGAGCTTCTCAAGATCTTAATCTTCCATTGTGAAGGAGTATTCATCTAAACCCTATCATTGCCATGCCATCAGCTAAGATAGATATATTCCAATTCTCACATTATGAATAATGAGGATTATGACCATGATGTTCATGTGAACAACCAAGGCATTACAAATAAACTAGCCAGTCTAGCTACTATAGAAAATCCAACACAACTAGTTGAAATGATTTCCAATGTATTCATCAACAAACCATTTGGGTTAGAGATATTGCAAGTGGTTAGTGCTAAAATTACTTCACCTACTATGACTAGTGTATTTACTGCCTCTCCCACTTCTAACATTGATCCATATTCTACCATTACTCCTTCCACCACCACTAATCATTCTCCTAGTTGATGCAAGAGCATCCAGGGTGTAAGAGCAATCTTGTATCACCCAAAAATATTTTTTCTTTTTCAATAAGGGCTAAAATTAGCAAGGTTACTATTTTTAGTAAGTTGGCATTTGTGCTCGTATGGACACAAAATCTTACACAGACCTCCATAATGGTGAATTGAAGCCAATGGTGAAGAAATCACTTTAATATCACTTGTAATTTGTGGGATATTAATATTTTTATTTTTCAAAATCTTGATAAAAATATTTGAATTCAAATTTGAGGCACTTAGAGGCTCCGGATGGGCCCAAAAATATCTTCTTGGGAGGAGTTACATTTTCCAAAATATTCTAGGCCGGTTATGCATTCTAGATAAAGGAGGTGAACAGGGGTTATAGGAGGGGGGTTCAGCAGTGCACATGGTGGCTCTGGCTTGCAAATTTTTGTAATTAGAAATCGCATGTGGTTGCAGCTAGTAATTTTTTTGAATATTGTAATTTCATTACCTTGAGATAATAGAAAGTAGGTGTTTCTTTCTTGAATTTGTTGTTTAATTCTCTATTATTGTTGTGTGTTTAGGTTGGTAAGTGGAGCCCCCTTCATCACTAGTAATAGTCATACTTATACTAGTGTACCCACACATAGTGTTTATCCTTTCTCCACCTTTCTTCCTTCTTATGGCCTAACTCTTGGCTACAACCCTCCTAAGATACGCATTACTCAAATGATGCATTACACCTTCATGCCTCTTTCCTCTACCACCACCTCAATTTTTAATGTATGATGAGAAGGGTGACCCAAACACACATTTGAGATCTTTTGCAACTACATGTTTAGATTTCTTATATGAGGATAAGATCTTAACTATGTTTTTTCCATGAACATTGAAATATTATGTTATTGAATAGTTATTTTTTTCCTCAAGGATCCATTAACACATTTGGGGACTTGACTAAGGTTTTTTAAAGTAATTCAAAGTTATCGTGAGCCTTAAAGTTACACTAGCCAATTTATTTGATTGTGCCCAAGGATAAATTAAAAAAAATAGCAATCATTTCATATGATTTTACTCTTTATGTTCTAAGATGATTAATCACTTTCTTGACTTAGAACTAAAAATATCTTTATCAAAGGATTACTTAAACCAATTTAGGATAGTGTGTATCTCAATAGTTTTTCTTCTTTCATGGATTTGTGTGCACATGTGAAAATTGTGGAATCAAAACTACTAGTAAGAAATGTCTTCAAATATGGGTCATCTAGTCAAAATACTTCATACCATTTGAAGTATCAAAAGTCAAACAAAATTTCCAAGGGTGATGACGAGAAGGAAAATATTTATCAAATAGCTAACATTTCCACTTTTCCTTCTTTTATACCTTACTAAATTTCAAGAATCTATGGATGAAGTTCAAATTCAAATCTTGTTAAGTACTAATCTAACCACTATTTCTCTCATACGTCCATTAGATACCAACAAACCTCTTCCTAGGATGTATAATGACCAAGCATATTGAAATTTTCATCAAGTAAAAGGTCATTATACCTAATCTTGCATTGACCTCAAAAATAAGGTACAAGATCTCATTGACAACAACATGATAAAGGTTCAAGGGATTAGTGATAATGGAAATCCACCTATTGCTAAAACTAAATATTATTTTGTTATTTTATTGATTATTGCTCCAATTTTCCCAAGCCTTGGCGCCTTTATATAATAATTATTTTTCTATCCTTAGTGGGAAAATAAGGATTGGGCCCACACATGCTAGATTGATCAAAAGGTGATATTACAGGTCCACCCTTCCTAAAATTGCTTTTAAGTAATGCAAAGCTAAATGTATCTCTAACCTCTCCCAAGTAACATCTTCTACAGGTAAGTTCCTCTAATGAACCGAGTACTCTATAATGGTTGTGTTCCTTAGTTTCTTCAGTCATAATAATTATGGCATCTAGAACCAATATAAGTTCCCATCATCATCTAAAAATGGAAAATCAATTGACAATGTAATACGTTGATCAAGTTCCTTTTTGAGGTAAGAAACATGGAAAGCATTATGAATCAAGCTACCTGCTGGAAGCTCCAACTCATAATTCACTTCACTAACATCTCTCAAAAATTTATATGGTCTATAGAAGTGAGGTTTGATCTTTCTAGCCCACTTCACTTAATGGAAGTTTGCCTATAAGGTTGCAAGTGTAGAAAGACCATGTCCCTAGCCTTGAATGTTCACTCGATGTGATATCCTGTTGCTTGAAAAATCACCCTGACGTCAGCATCATATCGCAATATAACCTGCATGATAATCACCTTCATCGGCACAACCTGATCCATCGGAGGAACATCCTCTTGCTGAGCCTATACCAAAAGTCTGGCCGATGAACATCCTGATGACGTCATCATCATATCCTGCTGACGTCATCATCATATCTGCCCACTGCGCACCTCCTCATATCCGGATGACGTCATCATCATGTTTGCAAATATCGGGGGATCTCCACAAGATGATCAGTGTTAGAAATATGACCCCCCCGGACCTTGATGACGTCATCATCATATCGACATCAGGATGATATTCGGAAGATAACCGGATATTTGGAAATATCATCCTGATGCACAAATATCATGCTGCACTGTAGCTCCACTATAAGATCAGGGTGATAGATGAATATGATGATGCTTGAAAAGATCACCCCCACTAGATAATGCACGAAGCCGACAGGCGGATATCTCCCTGATATCAGCATCATCATGACGCTGGAACAAACATACATCCGGGTGATATTCAAAAATGAAAATATCACCCCCTCCTTCAGAAATATCATGATGCAGATAGGCAGAGAAAAAGATATCACCCCGACATAAGAATGACGTCAGCATCATCAGGATGATAAAACAACGAACATGAAGTGATACAACAACATCAGGATGATATTGACTAAGATCATCCTGACGTTCAAAATATGATGACCCCAGTGAATATCGGATCATACTTAGAACTCTTCAACAACATCATCAGGATGATCATAACCAAGATCACCCGATGATAAAAATATCACCCCGGCGAAATATCATGCAGGCAGAAAATATGATGACCCTCGCAAGCAACACGGTGATAACTGGAAATATGATGATGATGATGACGACCCTTAAGAAAGAACAAGTCAGGTCGAACAACTCAAAGAATAACCCCTTCAGAAGATCGGGGCAACATCATCATCATAAAAGGGCAAGGTGATAATTGGAAGATCACCGGATACTTGAAAAATCACCCCCGCAAGCAAATCAGGGCACACTGTAGCTCATCAGCAGGATCAGGATGATATCCAAACATCACCCGATATTGAAATATGATGATCCTGATGAAAAACAAGTCGACAGAAAACATGATGATGCTGACCACCATCGAAGCAAACATGATGATGATGACCTCCTCCTCAGGAAAATATGATGCTGCAGCTGAAAAATGCCGAGGAGGTCCAACACTTAGAACATTTTTTGGATACTTAGGGAAAGTGCCTGCATAAAAATTGCTCAAAAATTGTCAGTCAATTCAGGCACTAACACTGGCTCTGTCTGGGGACGTGCAGGTGCAAGACTGCAGCGAGAACCCCAGATCTCTGGGATGCAGACCAGTCCCTTATCCATTGGGCACAGAGTCAAATACTACACCAACCTGCATCACCAAACACACTTGATGGCCTAAGGTCACCAAGAAAAGAAAAACATGTATCTCCCTTTGTCAAATATCTTGTTTTCATCTGCATGCACTGGGTCAAACCTGGAGATACTGTCAGGATCCACCCACAAATAAACCTTGTCATCTGCACACTCAACCCTCTGATTTAGCTTGTCATTGTTAAACCTGTGCAGATAACCTTCAGCATCATGTGACATGTGGGTGTAGAATGTATCAAGCAATGCATACTCATATGGCATATAGCACTTATCATCTATATCATCATCATGCATTGCAACATGATCTCCTAGCTGGACTGAAAATAAGAAGCACTCAAAGTCCACCACACAGTTAGGAAGATCAGGGCTCATTGTATTGTATGCTGGCACATCAAAAGAAAAGCTTTCAAAATCACAATTGTGCACATCATGTACACAACAATCAGCAGCACCAGGCTGGAAAAGATCAGGCTCTGGCATCTCTTTCAAATCAGGCACATTTTCACAGTCACTTACCTGATGCATGTTGTTTCCTCTTTCATCAGGATGAGAAACAGAATCCAAGCCAAAAATAGTGTCTAGATCTTCACCATACTCAGACAGATCCTCATCACCATATGTGTCATAAATGGGTGACCCAGGTGCATCAGTTTCATCATAGTATGCCATTTGTTCATGGGCAGCAGAGCACACCTCTTCATCACCAATGGATTCACTCTGTGGAGGAGTATCAGCCTGTGTGTCATAAGCAAAACAGCCATCAAATGAAAAATAATCATGCTCTGAACCAGCACTTATTTCAATTTCTGACTGCTTTTCATGATCTCCATGTGTTTGAAGGGTAGGCAATGGGTCACACATAGGACTGCTTCTCTATTCGCTTATATCTTCTCTGTCTTGAGTACAATACTCACAATTGTCTCCACAGGTCCATTCCAAAAATTGCTCATTGCTGTCCACAACCTCGTTATTGTTTTCATGGTCAGCTGCCTCATCATTGCAATGGGAATCCTCATTAGTCCTTCCACTGGCATCCTCAACTGGTGAACAATCCAGTTGAGCAGTATTGTTAGCATTATGTTCAAACACAGCAGTCTCAACCTCTATGCTTTTATTTTCATTTTTATCTGCACATGATGCCATAATCATTTGGTCATTTGCAGCTTCATAACCATTTCTCACACCAAGGCCTGGGGACAGGGGTTTCAGCAGGTACACATTTCTGATTTTTTCTATCTTTTCTATGAACCTGTATGCCATCTGCATACTTGTCACCTTGAAATCCCTCAGTATTGCACTAAAGCCCTCCTCAAAAGCTTCAAAGAATATGCCAACACAGGGTGAAATATCAGGTCTGAAGACTTCTGGGATCTGTGAAAGGGCTATTGCAAACCTATGACTGAAATCAACACATGGCTCTTCATCTTGTTTTCTGATTCTCATCAATTCTGCAACAAGATCAGCCAGTTCTTTTGCAAATTCTTCCTTGAAACAGTCAGCAAGCTCATCCCAACAGGCAAAGGATTTCGTTGGAAAGCTCAAATACCAGTCTTTTGCTTTTGCATCAAAGGACCTAACAAAAAACCTCATCCACATATCCTCATCTCTGAATGAATATTTTCCCATAAAACTGTGAAAAGTTTGGATATGTGCATTCCCATCACAAACATTGTGACCACTAAATCTAGGCATCTAACAATATATCCTAGCAGGCATAGTTTCTACTTTATAATCCACCCATGACAAATCCAGTTGGTCATACAAAGGATCAAAAGGGCTGACAGGAGGTTTAGCTTTCTGACTGGCAGACACAACAGGGTTACTGCCTTTTAACTGGGCCTGCACAGCCTCTAAGAATATCAACCTATTTCTTATCTCTTCTATTCCTTTATCATTCCCTTCCTGACTGAGTATGGGATAATACATACTTGGATTCATAAAAATCTTACTCTTAGACATCCTTTGTCTGTCTAAGACCTAAGGCTTCCCCTGGCATCTAACCTATGCAGTAGAACAGCAAATAAAGGGGAAGTAACAAGGTACCTTTTCTCATACAGATGCAGAAATATGTACATCTTTCAACCAATAACATACATCTATCTTTCATGTGCATTTAGATCTTTTTTGCAGAGTCGCCACCTCTCCAAAGAGGACAAAATTTACAGCAGCTGAAAGCTCATCAAATATGTTTCTGAGTTCATTCCACCAGCAGAGCAAAACTTCACCAGAGACTGCAGGATATCACTTTACATCAACATCCCCAGCAGAGTCGCCAATTTCTGTTGGTTACTCAGATGGGCCGCAAGATATAACACTTTTTCATCAATTTTCTCCCCAGCAGAGTCGCCAATTTCTGTTGGTTTTTTCCCAGACTGGATGCTTATTCCCAGATTTCCCTACAAGGTAGCCATCAGTGATCAACAGGATCTCTGGGCCAGGGGCCAACAGTGTAGGAGATAGACTCTATATTTTATCTCCTCTTCTTCTTCAGGCTCTGCAAAACCTAGGGGGGTATTCCCTACTCAACATCCATGATGATATGCATACAAAGGCTGGGATGTTGACAGAAAGCAGATAAGTCCTCCTGTAAGTAGACCAAAACTGAAAGATAAGAGCAAAGGGGCTAGCTTTGGGCCTATTTGCAGTTGTAGACAGAGGACTGAAGATCCTAAACTAATTCTAATGTCCTAATGTTTGTTTTAGATTTTGATTTGGAGTTTAAGTTTGGATGCAAAGCTGGACATGGTTGTAACACAAACACAAAGCAAGATTGGTGCCTATCCAGGGCCTGGAGTCAGTAGACATACACCTGTGAATGATCAGCATGAACAGCTAAAACTGGATTTTAGGGGGATGTATATGATACCTGCCTTACAGATATGTCCCAATACAAAGTGTTAAGTTATCTCTACTTATGGCATCCCTACTGCAGTATACCCTTCCCAATGTTCAACCTGAAAACAGTTTAATCTACCCCTTGAGCAGAAGTTAAAAGATCAGACATTCAACATAGGAATTCTATGCTCTAGAATCTAAACACTACCCAAATATCCAGATTCAGAAGAAGAATACATGCAATACTGGAGACAGAATTAACAAAACACATGCTAAGATAGCATTTCTCATATAAGATTAATCATGAAATCAGTGGGTTCATGCCAAAAACATACAACAAGAGATACATAAACTCACAGGTTAAGCTGTACAGAGCAACCAGATCAGCTTGTTTTGAATTACAGACCAAAAATCTTCAACTTTCAACAACCAAAAATGAGTAACACTTCCTGCTTATAACAGCCAGGTAGTGTACCACAGCAATTAATTACATGGTTGACCAAAAATCCCGCCAGATACACAGTATCAGAAAAATGGCGCTCAACGCATTACCAGATTGGCGCCCAAACATGAATGCAACAGGTAGGGGAGGAGACAGGAAGAAACCTCGAGCCCTGCGCCACTGTCCGTTGATGTACACTTTCAATCGGGTACCAGATCCGCCCATACCTCTGCAACCCTCGCCATTAATGGCGCACCAACCCGCGGCCTCGGGAAAATGTCAATTCTGCATCGCAACCATTTCCCGCCGAGATTCATCATCATGATATTTGAAAATATGCAGGATATCAATTATCCCACATGCACCCCGCAGTGACCTTTTCAACACTTTATATACTAGGCCACGAGCATATATAATGTCGGTGCTTTTGCTCCTGACGACACTAGTATAAGACTTCATCATCATCCTCCAACAGCATGATATCCTGTTGCTTGAAAAATCACCCTGACGTCAGCATCATATCGCAATATAACCTGCATGATAATCGCCTTCATCGGCACAACCTGATCCATCGGAGGAACATCCTCCTGCTGAGCCTATACCAAAAGTCTGGCCGATGAACATCCTGATGATGTCATCATCATATCCTGCTGACGTCATCATCATATCTGCCCACTGCGCACCTCCTCATATCCGGATGACGTCATCATCATGTTTGCAAATATCGGGGGATCTCCACAAGATGATCAGTGTTAGAAATATGACCCCCCCCGGACCTTGATGATGTCATCATCATATCGACATCAGGATGATATTCGGAAGATAACCAGATATTTGGAAATATCATCCTGATGCACAAATATCATGCTGCACTGTAGCTCCACTATAAGATCGGGGTGATAGATGAATATGATGATGCTTGAAAAGATCACCCCCACTAGATAATGCACGAAGCCGACAGGCGGATATCTCCCTGATATCAGCATCATCATGACGCTGGAACAAACATACATCCGGGTGATATTCAAAAATGAAAATATCACCCCCTCCTTCAGAAATATCATGATGTAGATAGGCAGAGAAAAAGATATCACCCCGACATAAGAATGACGTCAGCATCATCAGGATGATAAAACAACGAACATGAAGTGATACAACAACATCAGGATGATATTGACTAAGATCATCCTGACGTTCAAAATATGATGACCCCAGTGAATATCGGGTCATACTTAGAACTCTTCAACAACATCATCAGGATGATCATAACCAAGATCACCCGATGATAAAAATATCACCCCGGCGAAATATCATGCAGGCAGAAAATATGATGACCCCCGCAAGCAACACGGTGATAACTGGAAATATGATGATGATGATGACGACCCTTAAGAAAGAACAAGTCAGGTCGAACAACTCAAAGAATAACCCCTTCAGAAGATCGGGGCAACATCATCATCATAAAAGGGCAAGGTGATAATTGGAAGATCACCGGATACTTGAAAAATCACCCCCGCAAGCAAATCAGGGCGCACTGTAGCTCATCAGCAGGATCAGGATGATATCCAAACACCACCCGATATTGGAATATGATGATCCTGACGAAAAACAAGTCGACAGAAAACATGATGATGCTGACCACCATCGAAGCAAACATGATGATGATGACCTCCTCCTCAGGAAAATACGATGCTGCAGCTGAAAAATGCCGAGGAGGTCCAACACTTAGAACATTTTTTGGATACTTAGGGAAAGTGCCTGCATAAAAATTGCTCAAAAATTGTCAGTCAATTCAGGCACTAACACGATGTGGTGTTGATTTGCATAACAATTTAATTGATTTTGGGCCCACTATAAATGATCTTTAAGTGACCTTAAAATGTCTTAGCTATGCTCCACCAAGTCACTCGCTACTAGTACCCTGTTGTTAGTGAACACCAAATCAATTAAGGTTAGTGAATCATATCCATATAGTGCCATAAATGGATTCATTCCAATGGATAGGTGATAGGTGGCATTGTAACGATACTCTCTCAGGTGCAACAACTTGACCCATGTTGTTTATTGATCTATGGCAGAGTTCCTCAAGTACCCTTCAATCCACTTATTGACTATCTTTGTCTATCCATTTATTTGGGGTTGATAGATGGTACTAGTAGTGAGATAAGTGCTAGTCACATGAAATAATTCCCACCAAAAGGAGCTAAGGAATATGATATCCCTACCACTAATAATGGTCTTAGGCAAGCCATGTAGCTTGAATACCTCTTTGAAAAATAAGACACCTACCTGATGTGCTCTAAATTTTGTAGGGACGGAAAAGAAATGTGCATATTTAGTTAACCAATCCACTACAACAAAAATGTAGCCATTAATATTTAACTTAGGAAGGCCTATGATGAAGTCCATGGATATGCTTTCCCATTTCTAGTTGGGAACATGCAAAGGTTGTAGCAAGCCTACTAAAAAAATAGGCTCTACTTTATTCTATTAGCAAGTTGTGCATTCCTTGATATGCTTGAGAACATCTTCCTTAAGGCTCTTCTAAGAAAATCTCTTTTTCAACTACTATAGGTTTTGCAGAATCTTGGGTGACCAACCATAGGTGCATCATGCAACTTCCTTATAATTTTCTCCTCTATCTTGGACTTGGGTACAAGGAAAATTTGATCCTTATACAAGATAAGACCATCTACTACTATGTACCTATATCCTTCACATTTTTATCTATAATATTAGTAGTAAAAGTGTTCTGATCATATTCTACCTTAATAGTGCACTTCCAATCAATAGAAATAGTAAAAATGTAGTAGAAACTTGTAGGCATATAGGAAAGAGCATTAACAACTATGTTCTTTTTACCCTTCACATATTCTATGTCAAAATAATAAACTCAAAACTTAGTCACCCATTTTTGTTGCCAATCATTGAAATCATGTTGGCTAAGGAAGAATTTTAAACTATTGTGGTTTGTTCTTACCACAAATCTACTATAGACTAAGTACTATTTGAACTTATCCAAAGCATGCATAATAGCCAACATTTCCTTATCATAATTAGAATATGTCCTTTCTAAAGACTTCAATTTTTTGCTCTCAAATACTATAGGATGACTCTTTTACATTAGCACAACTCCAATTCCTTCACCTAAAGCATCACACTCTACCATAGATGGCTATGAGAAATCAAGAATAAAAAGTACTAGGAATGAGCTTATTACCTTCTTAAACTTCTCAAATTCTTCTTGAGTTGTGTCACTCCATAAGAAGGCTCCCTTCTAGTCATGTCAGTCAAATGTGTTGACAACTATGAGAAACCCTTAATAAATCTCTGATAATAACCATAGAGGATAAAGAAGCCTCTCAAATGAGTAAATGTTGTAGGGGGTGGCCAATCCAAAATGGCTTGGATCTTTTGCTAATCCACCTGAACACCTTGAGAACTAATGGTGTGACCCAAATATAGAATATTTGTGATGTTGAACTCACACTTCGATTATGTTGCAAAGAGGACCTATTATTGTAGTATCCCAATGATTGCATTTAAGTGTCTCAAATGATCTTCCCAAGTCTTACTATAGATTAAGATACCATTAAGGAATACAAACAAATTTTCTCAATTGGGGATTGAATACCTGATTCATAGCCGATTGGAAAGTAGCTAGAGCATTTATTAGCCCAAATAACATAAGTAAAAACTTAGTGTTTGTAATGACATCTAAAATATATCTTGTACACATCATCATCATAAACATGGATTTTATGGTAGCCTAACATCAAGTCATTTTTTGAGAAATAGACAACTCCATGTAATTCTTTAATCCTAGGAATGGGATATCTATTCTTGATTGTCTTCTTGTTCAAGGCCCTATAATATATGCACATTCATATTGTACCATCCTTATTCTTTACAAGTACCATTGATGACGCAAATAAATTAGAACTCGATCTGATGTGACCCATCTCTAATAATTCATTTATGGCCTTCTCTATTTATTCTTTGTATATCCATGGATGACAATAGGGAGTGATCATAATAGGCTTGGAGCCTTTCTCTAATTCAATGATATTTTAGAATCCCCTATTTGGTGGTAGACTTGGAGGCATATATCACTAAACATAATTTTGTGCTTATCTAAGATACTATGAATATCAACATGATAAGAGCAATGCTTACCTGAAGAATGAGCAATCACAAAACAATTGGCTACCCATTAGACTTGTCCCTTATAAGAGACCATTACCATGCTCTTCGATATGACCACCTAAGGTGACCCATCAGGTATGCCTTTGATGCAGAGCATCTAGGTCAGCAGGACAATAGTCTTCAAGACTTCAATGAAAGGTCTCTCTCAAGGTTCATTATTTTCAAACTTCTCTTAATGAAGGGATTTACCACACATGCTCATGACATAAAATGGAGTAGACTTCAAGACACTTCTCACAAGACTTCTAACTCCATCTAACATTCCACCATATCCACTATGCATGGTCTGCAGGACATCAGTCTCATAGACTATCACAACACTTCTGCTCTCTTAAAGAGACAGTCACAGTAGTCCCCTTATGGTGGTCTCTAAAAAACTCAATCCCAACAATATACCAAACCTATAACTTGCTAAACATCTAATGTCTTCCTTGACAAATCAAAAACATGTCAATCATACCTAATTTCTTCCTTGTGGTGATTGTCTCCAGTGAGGATTGTCAGAGACAACATAAGATAAAAATGGACTGGTTTCTCAGAGAGGCTTCCTACCTCTTGTCACAGGATCATTGCTAGATCCATGGTATCTTGCATCATTGCTAGAGATAGGTCTTTTCACAAAATCGCTGTTCCACAATCAGTGGTCATCACCAAGTTGCTGCTATCCTTCTACAAGTCCCAACACATAGCTCTGTAGAGTCACCTACAGGGTAAGCTTAGCCCAAACCATCTTCCTACCCCAAAACCTTCACAAGCCTATGCATTGTCTATTATACAACCCATTCCACTGATCAGAAACAGAGAAGATCAGTGGAATGAGGATAAATCCATCAGGCTACTCAGAAAAACCCTAACTCAGGGTTTAGGATAGCCTAACACAAAACAACAATTTTCTCACACCTAGATTACTGTCAAGACCCCAAACAAAGTTAAAAACAAAGGTACTTCAATCCACTAACAATCCAATGTGCTCATGTGTTATGACAAATCCATACAGAGTCAGGTACGACAGAAAACAGTGATGAAAAACACAAAAAAATGCAGGGAAAACAATTTCTTTATTTCATTACACTTCAACCTTCCTTCACACACAAAAATGGATAGATTCAAGGCTTCTTTAAGCCTACCCCGATGCCTTGCACATAATGGAGAGTAGATGAATCGATGGAGGGAGAAGAAAACTGTCCCCAAACCATCAACTACCCGATCTGCACAAGATTACAGTTTTGTAACTGTCCTAACTTTTTGGACAACACCGACTGTTTTAATGTTTAGATGATGCTCTTTAACCTTGGACAAGGTTCTAACATTCCTCCTAACCTTCTTCATGCTAACAACCAATAAGATAGCCTCCTACATACCCTAGGAGGGCTACAAATGCAAAGAAACCTATGATTGCCTCTTACCACATGACTGTCCTCATTAGGACTTACAACATAAGAATAGATTCTAGTTCTTTGGACATAGTCCATTACAAGCATGGCTTTCAAGCCTTATTACAACATTGAATGGTCTCAAGGACCTTATTGAACCAAACAAAACAACTTGAAAATCAAACAAGTCATGGATATCTTGGTGCTCTTGCACCATACTCCTTGGCAATGAAAACTCTTGTCCCAATAGTTATGGGATCTACTCCAGACGTTCTTCCATCTTGTTGGAATGTTCCTCTGACTAGTGATAGGAAACATGAACTCTCCAAGAGTTATCTTCCTCCTTCTCCAGCCTACATGGCTTCTGTAAACAGTGTTAGTACCATAAAACCTGTTTTGGTGTCCTTGTCTAGGACCCTGCAGTTGCAATGCTTCTGCTCTTCCTATCTTGAGGTTCTGATTTATTCCTCCATGTACTATCTGTTGTTTGCCTTCCTTCTTCTGCCTCCTTAGAGGGCAGTCAATGTCCCCAATCTTGACATAATTCAAGTCCCAAACTTGCTATTCTTTATGACTGTCATCCACCTTCCTCTGTTGCAACTGTTCCTGCTGTTTGCAATCATCCTTAACCTACACATTCAACTGCAATTTCTCTCCAAAACAAATAGTAACATGTTTCTTCTTGTCTTCACAAGGTAAAGGCATTAGTTTGAACTTTCTACCATCTTTGTGCACCAAATAGTCATTAGTATAACCATCATGAATTGTCCTTCTTAAGTGTTGCCATGGTCTACCCAAAATGATATGCCCACATGTTATTGAAATGACATCACACAAAACATAATCCTGATATGGACCAATGGAAAAATCAACATATGCCTTCTTATTAACCATTACTTGTTCTTCTTGACTCACCCAAGTGACATTGTAAGGATTAGGGTGATCAAATGTTTTCAATCCCAACTTATGCACCATTTCCCAAGAGACTAAATTATCATGGGAACCTGAATCTATAATCAACTTGCATATCTTTCCATGGCTTAAACAATTAGTTTTAAAAATAGATACCTGTGGTGTTTGCTGTATTTTGCCTTTTTCCACCATGAGCATTTCTCCAACCATTACTGGAGAGGCTGATAACATTTCCTGTTCTTCTGGTTTCTCCTCCTCTTGTGCCAAGTGAACTCTTCTATCCTTGCTCTTGTCAACATCATCCTTCTTAGGACATTTGTGATGCAGAGGGAAAGAAGGAAAGAAAACTATCCCAATCTCATTTGACAAATTTCAAAACACTCCTTGTTTCAATTCACTTTATTAAGGCACATTTCACAACAATGTGTTGGGAATCCCACAAGTTCAACTGTCTTTAAGTGAATCCTTCATAAATCTTTGGCCCAAACCTGACTTCCTCACAACTCAAACCCAAACAAGGTCCTAAAACACCATTACAAAGTCTGCCCATTCATCTTTTCATCATTCCTTCATGATTGTTCTTGATGTGCAACTATGGCACTCACATTACAACCAACACAAATTTGTTAAAGATATAACCAACACATGGTCTCTGACCCAATAACTATCTTTTGTACCTTCAAGGATAGTGAGCAACAAACTACAGTATGACTGCACTATGACAGTGCTTAGGATGACTTATTCCTTGTAGCCCTGCCATTAAAGACTGTCAAACACCACTTCTACCACAGAACCCTTCTCAAGACTGTGATGGACATTTGGAGTACCCTTTAGTGATTTTTAAAACATATCCTAAACTCAATATATGTTGCTTTGTAAAGAAGTGTCAAAACATGGACTAAAACAGTGCAAATTAGGCCTATAAGGCTTTACCCTACCAAGGGCTTATTGGTTCTATAGGTTTCAAACCCTAACTCTCATAACCAACCTTTGGAACATGTGTCACATGGTCTACTAGTGCTCATTCAAGTATCAAAGTTCTATCTTCATCAATATTTTACCAAACCCTAAGGCTACTTTCTCGATTGCCCTGTTTTCTGACTGTACACAGAAACTGAAGCTAAGAAACTTCAATCTTTCACACATTCTCCTTAATATTTTGGTCTAAAACCTTTGGAACATGAACATACATCCAACTAAGAACAAACTCACCAAACATCAGGGATTATCACTAGCTAAAATGGAAGAAACTGAATTTACTTTGCCACTGTTTACCCTAGGACAGGGTTTTAACCACTTTAAGAGAAACCATCATAACTCACACAAAATAGCATCAAAATACATGAGACCTTGAACTTCAAATGGAAGGTGATTGAAGGAACTAATACTTACAACCAGTTAAACATGCACTCATGCTCGTACAGGGCTGTACAAGGTTGAACACAACAAATTTTCTAAAGAAGAATATAGAAAACAGTGCCTTTTGTTATTCCATTATCAAATCTTCAATCATCCATGACTTCTTTGAAGGTTACAAGGCCTTTTAAAGGCATTACAACATGACCTTTCAGTTTCTAACTTCCTTGGAATGAACTAAGAGCCAAATGACCCTTCAACTTCCAAGTTTACATCTTTTTTTTTCAATTTTACATGACAACCTTTACATTGTATGCAATATTTTGTATATTTGAACCTCCTAATGACCTAAACACCTAATAGTGACTTGATTAACCTCATTACAATGTTGAACCATTAAAATTTAATCAAACTCCTATGGAAGTATCAATTTGTCAAGGTGCTCCTACACCAATTTGAAAGCTGTGTCCCACTTCATTGCAATGATAACATCTACCTGCGAATACTCCTCTTCCTAATCCAAATCTACCTCCACCTCTATATCCACCTCTCTAATCTGTAGAAAACTCTTTGCCTTTCTCATTGCTATTCTGTACTTCATTAGTAGGTCTGCCCCTACCTCTATATCCTCTTCCACTACCTCCTTGTCTTTCTTGCTTCCTCTTCACCCTTTCTTCAGCCCTTATGGCCAACTGAAAACATTCTCCAAGTGATTTTGGTACTATCAAACCAATCTCATCTTGCAAGTTATACCTAAGCCCATTAAGGTATCTTGCCACTTTCTCTTCTTCATCTTCCAATTCTCCTCTAATACTAAGCTTATGAAATTGCTCAGTATAGGACATAACATCCATGTCCTTTTGTTTCAAATTCTACCTCATCCTCTTTGTTTGAATGGAGTAATCAAATGGAAGAAATTGATCCTTCATCATATCCTTCATCCTACCCCAAGAAGTGATTCTTGTTGCACCTCTAGCAACTCTTTCTGTTTGCACACTACTCCACCATGTAAGTGTTGTTCCTCTCAGTTTTATTTTTGCAAATTTGATCTTCTTCTCATCACTCATTTCCTCATACTCAAAGAAATTTTCCAAGGCATCTATCCACCCTAATAGCTCTTCACTATCCATCTTCCCCTGATAGATAGGTAACTCTATGTTTGCCTTCGTTCCACTACCTTGAACTGCCTTCAACAATCTCACAAATTTCTTCTCTTTAGGATCCAATTCATCCTCAGGAGGATTCTCATCAACCTCCTCATCTCCTTCTTGATCATCTTGCTCATCCCTTCTAGGATTCTTCTCTAATGCTTCCAATCTTGCCAAGATTGATGCATTCTCTCTTCTCACTTGCCTCAACTCTCTTTCCCTTGCAGCATCTTGTTCTCTTCTCTCCCTCAACTCTTTTTCTCTAGCCTCTATGGCTTCTCTCAACTCACTGTTCTCCCTAGCCATCTGATTCTTAGGAGGCATCCTTACAACTCTCACAAACCCTTACTATTTCACAAGACCCTACTACACCCTCAAGGATCTACTTGCTTGCTCTGATACCACAAATGATGCAGAGCATCTAGGACAGCAAAACAGCAGTCTTCAATACTTTAATGAAAGGTCTCTCTCAAGGTTCACTATTTTCAAACTTCTCTTAATGAAGGGCTTTACCACAACAACTTATACATGCTCATGACATAAAAGGGAGTAAAAATCAAGACACTTCTCACAAGACTCCTAACTCCATCTAACATTCCACCATATCCACTATGCATGGTTTGTAGGACAGCAGACTCATAGACTATCACAACACTTCTGCTCTCTTAAAGAGAAAGTCACAGTAGTCCCCTTATGGTGGTCTCTAAAAAACTCAATCCCAACAATATACCAAACCTATAACTTGCTAAACATCTAATGTCTTCCTTGAAAAATCAAAAACATGTCAATCATACCTAATTTCTTCCTTGTGGTGACTGTCTCTAGTGAGGATTGTCAGAGACAGCATAAGATAAAAATGGACTGGTTTCTCAGAGAGGCTTCCTACCTCTTGTCACAGGATCATTGCTAGATCCATGGTATCTTGCATCATTGCTAGAGACAGGTCTTTTCACAAAATCTTCGTTCCACAATCAGTGGTCATCACCAAGTTGCTGTTGTCCTTCTACAAGTCCCAACACATAGCTCTGCAGAGTCACCTACATGGTAAGCTCAGCCCAAACCATCCTCCTACCCCCAAAACCTTCACAATCCTATGCATTGTCTAGTATACAACCCATTCCACTGATCAGAAATAGAGAAGATCAGTGGAATGAGGATAAATCCATCGGGCTACTCAGAAAAACCCTAACTCAAGGTTTAGGATAGCCTAACACAAAACAATAATTTTCTCACACCTAGATTACTGTCAAGACCCCAAAAAAAGTTCAAAACAAAGGTACTTCAATCCATTAACAATCCAATGTGCTCATGTGCTATGACAAATCTGTACAGGGTTGGGTACGATAGAAAATAGTGATGAAAAAGACAAAAAAATGTAGGGAAAACAGTTTCTTTATTTCATTACACTTCAACCTTCCTTCACACACAAAAATGGATAGATTCAAGGCTTATTTAAGCCTACCCTGATGCCTTGCACATAATGGAGAGTAGATGAATCGATGGAGGGAGAAGAAAACTATCCCCAAACCATCAACTGCCTGATCTGCACAAGATTACAGTTTTGTAATTTCCTAACTTTTTGGACTACACCGACTATTTTAATGTTTAAATGATGCTCTTTAACCTTAGACAAGGTTCTAACATTCCTCCTAACCTTCTTCATGCTAACAACTAATAAGATAGCCTCCTACATACCCTAGGAGGGCTACAAATGCAAAGAAACCTATGACTGCCTCTTACCACATGACTGTCCTCATTAGGACTTACAACATAAGAATAGATTCTAGTTCTTTGGACATATTCCATTACAAGCATGGCTTTCAAGCCTTATTACAACATTGAATGGTCTCAAGGACCTTATTGAACTAGACAAAACAACTTGAAAATCAAACAAGTCCTAGATATCTTGGTGCTCCTACACCAGCCTTTAAGATCCATGTCCTTGATACATAAAATTTAGCTCCATGGATTTATAATTTTGGGAAAATTCCCCAAGAGAATGCAACCATTGTATACCAAGAATCATGTGTTCTTCCACTAGCCCCAAAACATAGAAATTATTAGATACATTATAATCACCAAAAGATATCTTGAGTTATCGTATTACCTTGGTGCATGGCATAAATAAACCATTAGAAATAATGAAATTGAATACTAAGAAGTCCTCTACCTTCAATATTCTCTTGATCACCAAGCCTTCATCAATAAAATTATGGGGAGCCCCACTATCAATAAGTAGATCATAATTTGTTGTCCAACCAACTCTCCATGAACCCTGAATGGGTGGTACCAAGGTTCTCTTGAAAGAGTTGCAAGCATACCTTTTATAGTGTCAACATTTTTCTCCATAAATTACTTAGGTTTAGGCTCAATAATCCTCTCTTCTAATTCTTGTTGTTTTGGTTCTTTAGAATTAATCCCCTCCTCATTAGATATCACCTCAATGTAATGAACTTGGCCCTTGCCAAGGCATTTATCACTAGCATCCCAAGGTTCCTTGCATGAGAAGCATAACTTTTTCCTTCTAAGTTCATTTCTAGTTTTCTCATCAAACTTATTTGATACAAAGGGCTAAAGTGTACATTTTTAGGGTCTGAATTAAATCCTCCTTTCTAAAAATTACCTTTTGTGGTCTAGGCTGAGATGAAAATTTGTTCCTCAGTACTAAATACTTAAGTGTCAAATCCCTCCTAATGCTTCCTTGAGTGATGAGGGTGCCAAAGTGTTAATTGGACCTTCAAGGGGCTCATGTAGACCTTGAAAAAGAGAAAAGTGATGCTTTTTTCTGATATATTAGGTACCATAACTACAATTCACTAAAATTTTGCTACATATGCACCTATTGAGGTTTGTTGTTTAATTTTAGAAATCCCTCTTAAGCACTCCTCCTTATCCTTTTTCTCAAATTAATCTAGTAATCTCTAGATGAAACCACCAAAAATATGCACAAGGTTGTGCCCTTGTGTGATCAAACCATGGTGCCACCAATCATAGGCAATACCCTCCAAATGTAATGTGGCAAAGTGGATGGTATCTTCTTATATCACAAGGATAAGTGTAAAGTAGGTCTAAAAATCCTCTAATCATGCCCATGTAGATATTTTTTTGCTACCATCAAAGGTAGGGGCCTTTAATTTGTTCACATTCTACTTCAACTCTCTTTCATTATCCTTTTGATTTCTACTTTAGCTTCTTCTATGATGAAAAATCTTCTTGAGTATCTCCATGTAGTTGAAAAAAGACACATTAGCTTTGAATTCTTTAGATTTTCCTTGATATTCCTAAAAAATCCTATCTAACTCCATTGCAAAGTTTATCTCATGTTTTGATTTTTCACATTTTTGCAAAAACATGGGCCTAACAGGTTTTGGAAGGGACTTACCATTGGTTGGTTATGAAAATTTGAGCTTCCTCCTCTTTGAAATGGATATAGATTTTTCAAAGGAATGGTAGCATGGGCATGTTATTATGGATTTGTAGTAGCCATGGCAATAACTTGGTCACTATTTTTTGCCATGTTGTTAGAAACACTGTCATTCTTTCTTGCCCCATCTAAACCCTTATCATGGTGAAATAGATATGCTCTTTCCTCATATGTCAAAAGTCTTTCATTACTACCCATGACTTATAAGATGGAAATAAGTTAGCTTTAATACCACTGTGATGACCTCAACAATTTGTATATAAAATATTTACCACTTTTGTTATCACCAAGATCTTGTGAGGAAAAGTTGAGAGCATACAATCAGTAAATATGATTATTCACCACTTTTTGATCATCAAGATCTTATGAGGGTGAGTTGAGATCATGTGATGGATGGATAATAATTTTTATATATTTTATGTTATTTAAATAACAATTCCTGAAACATATAGCAATAAATTACATAAACAATACAAATCTTCACAAATAGTTATTATTTAAACTTGACAAAATACTTCAATTGAAAATAATCACCATACAAATATGTTGATAAAGATTAATCAAATATATTACCATAGTATGTTGTTTCTCCACTCTACAAAACACTTGTTGATAAAATAAAAAAAATCTTTCAATATAGATGCAACCTTTAAATAGTTGAACACAAGGCTCAAGCTATGAAAAAAATATAAGAAAACAATAAATAGATTCAAAGGGCATCCAATCACCTTAACTTATAGAACTATAAGGGTAACTTAGGCACACAAATCCTAATGCTCTATATCCCCACAAAATAGAAATTACTAAATTAGACAAGATTCCTCTTTCAAAATAGCCTCACTTGGTCATGAATGCCAACTTGTAACTCCTCCATAATGACTTGTCATAGAATTTTTCATGATTAAAAATGCCAAGTGTCTACCAATTCTCCTTTATGGAACTCATGCCCCATATGCTAAAATTAAATATTATTTTATTGATTATTGCTCCTATTTTCCCAACCCATGGCCCATTTTTCAAAATTATTTTTCTATCCTTATCAATAAAATAAGGATTAGGCCCACACTTGTTGGATTAATTAAAAGGGGACATCACACCTTCACCATTAATTACATTTTCTAATGAGGAGATCCTACAAAATAATTACTATGGTCCATTATATATACCTACCAATTTAAATACTCATCACTCACTAAATTTCTTATTAATCTAGCATGACAATATAACATTTGCACAATTGTTCACTACTCATATTAGACATTGAGAATATGTACATTATAGGATTTCATTAAAGATAACTAAATGTTAATCAACATGTTGGGATGTACTATTCTATAATTAAAAGTTGGACCTAAAGAGCTATTGATTTTATTCCATGTAACACTATCCTTTGAAAAAATTGGTGCATTGCTTGAGAAACAATGGGTTGAATGATGTAAAGTTGTCCCTTTCATTTTGCATCAATGTGTTCAATTTGTACATGAAGGAAAGGTGATATAGATTGAAAGGGATCACTACAAGCCAATACTTGATACTATTTACTTTACATTGGACACATATATGAAGACACCAAAGGATGTACCTTATAAAGGCATGATATTATACATGATTTATATAAGATACATTTTGATGAATTTAAAATAATTTAGAAAAGGTTGGATAAAGATTTTCCAAAATCAAAGGAGCCTCAAATTGCACAACCTATAGTTATTAATAACAAGGGATTTAATATATGCATGCCTTCTAAAGATCCTTATGAAGAAAAAATTACTCATGTACCAAGAAATCAAGAAATGAAAGTCACAAATGTCCAACAAATACCTAACTTTCTTGTGCAAAAGACTATATGGAAACCAAAGAAAGAAGTTGTGGTTGATCAAATGCCTAGCTTTCCACAACCACAAATTAAGAAGAAAGAATGAGTAAGAAAGGAATTTCCTAATGTTATATCTGTTGACCATGTTTTTATGCCTAGCACAAAGAAATATCAAGAAGAAACACATACAATTGAAATGAGAAGAAAAGAAGAGCAAAAAGGGAATATGCAGACAAATTTGATGACTTTTTTTGGGATGATGATGATCTACTTTATGAGCATGAGCATACACCTTTAGAGACACAGGTTGTGCCTAAGAAGTTTGTTCAATGATTTGTGAGCATCATTATAACATATATTTATATACCTATAGTTTAGATTTCACTTTTTTACTTTTGATTCCCCTTATTTGCCTTTACACTTTGACCTTTTTAGTTATAGCTTATTTGTTGTTCTTTTCATACTCATTTCATCTTCTGGATTTATTTTCCACGATTATTCTCCCCATTAGAAGTTGGGATGATGATGATCTACTTGATGAGCATGACCATACACCTTTGGAGACAAAGGTTGTGCCCAAGAAGTTTTTTCAATGATTTGTGAGCATCATTATAGCATATATCTATATACCTATAGTTTAGATTTCATTATTTTACTTTTGATTTCCCTCATTTTCCTTTACACTTTGGCCTTTTTAATTATGCCATTTTCATTGCTCTTTTCATACTAATTTCACCTTAGATATTTACTTTCCATGATTATTTTCCTTGGGGGGCTTTTGGTCTCCTTTTTCCTTGCTTTATACATATGTCTTTCCATCGTCTATACCCACTTTTTTTCATCCATATGCCTTATTTCATTTTGCACTTTGTAATTTATTCTCCACTTGGGTCGATTTATTATTTTCTTACTTTCACCTCTTGCCTTGGTTTTATGATGTTTTCCTTTGTCACATTGTTTTCTTACATTGTCATGTTACCTTTCATTTCATACTTGTTACTCATTTCATGTTTTCTATGCTTTGCCTATACCCCTTAGGTTTCTTATCATGCTTATGGCATTTACCATGATATGACTCTTATGTTTACCATTGACTATTGGCTACTTTCTTTAATCCTATATTGCCATACCATGCTTTTAGAGCTTACAAATTAAGCCTACATTGGTTCATCACACTCCTAGAGTTACATATTAATCCCATATTTCCATTTCATACTTTTGAAGTTATCACATTATATTGGAGGGCATCATGTCTTCCCTCATACACATTAGGTTTTTAGAGATATATCTTTCACATTTGCAGCATCAAGCCTACCCTCTTACATACCATATTACTATTGACATACCTCTATTTGGGGACATCATGTCGTCCCCTCCTTTACATTCCTACATCATCCTTATTATTGTGGCATCATGTTTTCAATCATTTCACATTGTTCCTACTTAGATTCATATTGCCACTAGGACCTATTACCTTACCATCATGTTCTCATGTTTCCACATTGGGGGTATATGTCTTTCCTAGTGCCATATATACTTACACAAGTGTTCCTAGTCATTGAGAGCCACACCATCAATTCACATTACCCATGTTGGGAGTAACCTTCTCCAAAGAGATTCATATCTAGGCCACACATTCTTAACTATTCTTTACCATTTTAATACTAAACTTGATTATTACTAATGGTAATAGTTTGTCATTGATGTCAAAAGATATTGAGAGAGTTATGTAAGTGTGCATCTTCACAAGGTATCATCAGGACTGCAAGACATTTGAGGGTCACTTGCACTACTGACAAAGGTTGTTAATGATCATGCATTTCACAGTTGTTCACTTATGGCAGGAATCAATCAAGAGTTGTTCACTCAATCAGGATAAGTGTGTTGATCATGCCTTCATTAAGGATGTTGACTTGATTAGTGTATATCTCTCATGTGGTGTGTTGATTATCAATGGTGTTGTTTCATGGTGTGAATGTTTCACTTCAGGTTGTTAAGGTTAAAAAAAGCATTGTCACATAAATATTCTATGTTCATTGATTGACTTGCTTTGTTGAGGTGTTTCAGGTTCTTCATGTGTTCACATTCATTCATGGGTTCAAGTTGATAGGTTCAAAGCCATATTGATTAGTGATGGTAATAATCAGGTGATGATGGGTTCACAGTCTTATGATTTCAGGATGTCTTCTCAATAGTCTTGTTTAAGATAAGAGGTAAGTGACATGGTGATAACGATCACCAAAGTAAGAAGCAAAGTGTTGAAGGTTCTGTGTGCTTTGATCTATTTCTCAACTGACACATATAATAAGTGCATTGTCATAAGAGGTTGTTGTTATAAATCAAAGTATCTCATGTTTAGGTTCAAGAAGTTACAATCTCATAAGGATTTCATGAGATAGGAGAAATGCAAAAGAATTATTAGATGGTCCATTGATGTCAAGGCATATGATATGATTTGGTCTTGCAAAGAAATATGTGGCAGAGTCATCAAATTTGTGATGAGGTTCATCATGATCTTTGTGGTTATATCAACAGTCATCATATGAGCTCATAGAAATCAAAGGCTATTGGGGAATGTGATTAAACCATCATTAGATTTGCCTTTTGATTTAAAAACTTTATTTTTATGTCATATCTTTATGACATTTTTTTTAAAATAAAAAGAGGAGTTTTTAAATGTTAAAGAAAGAAATAATTTTTTTTAAGACTAATTTTAGTCTTTAAAAAAAAGAAAAAAATGATAAAAGTGGATTTTTTATAACCAGATTTATTTTATTTAGTCTTTGTTTTTATAGACTAATTTCAAATATTCTTAAAAGGGGGCAGATTTTGAGGAGTTAAAAAGTTAAAAAAAAGAAAAGAGTTTTCCTAATTTTAAAAAAAACTCTCTCACGTGGCAAGAAAGTAATAAAGAGGGAGTTTATGGAATTTCTTTTTAAGGACAGATTTTTTAGTATTTAAAAGAGTTTTTTATGAAGATTTTTCTATATTTAAAATGCAAGTGGGCCTCTTCTTCATGTAGTTTAAAGGTTTTAAAAAAAGAAAGTTTCTTTTGGAAAGAAGATATATTTTTTGAGAAGATTTTTTAAAAGACTATTTTCCTATATTCATGAAGAAGTTTTTGTTAAAGTGGGAAATGAAGATATTTTTTTTTATGAAAGAAGAAAATTGCAGAGAGATGGAAGTCTTTTATTTTTTTGAAGATATCTGACACATGACAGTTTGAAGATGAAGGTGAATGATTTTTTTTTTGGAAGAAGAATATGAATTGAATCAGGAGTTGAAGATTTTTTTTGGAAAGAAATTGAAAGATCAAGAGTTTTGTAAGGATCCAATGAAAGATTTTTTTTTTATTTGAAGTATTTCTTTGTGAAGTTTTTATTTGCAGATTGAGGAAGTGGTGTCTTTACAGCTTGGAGAAGATGAATGATATTTTTGAAGAATATCAATGATGCAGAGAAGAAAATATATTTGCATGTGTTTTTTTTATTCTTGCAGGTTAAAGAATATTTTATGATGGGATTGGAAATGTATTTTCTTCAAAAAGAATATGAAGGATCATGCAAAGTTTGAAGAGATTATTGAAGAATTGATTAGGCACAGAGGAATATGAAAAGATTTTTCTTTGCAGTTGGAAGGACATTCAACTTGTATAAAATTGTTTTTCAGGTGCATTAATGGTAGGTCTTAACAGATAGAGATGAAACATACAAAATGATGCAGTGTTGTTGTGTGAAATTAAACAGAGAAATAAAGACATTTTCTAATAAATCCTTTTGAGAAAAGAATAATAATAAGATGATACTGGGTTTGTAATGCAGAGATAATCAGATGAATTGTTATGCAGGTGTGAAGGAATTGAGAATTGAATGGAAACAGAGTATCCCTCTGATCTGGTTTATAACTTCTATTGGTGATGGTTTGCCAGTGAGGCACAGTATGCCAGTGAGGCTTGTGGTCAGTGAAGACCTCCGTATTTGTCAGTGAGACACATATTGTAGCCAGTGAGGCATGTTTTATCAGTTAAGCCAGTGAGGCAATTCTAGAGTGGTTTTTCTACCCCTGGAGGGTTTTCCACTCGTGCAATTCTTGTGTCTTAATTCATATTGATCTTCTCTCTGTGGTTGTATGTTTTAATCATGAGTTTTATTTATGTGTTTGACAAAGTTATGTGCATATGTGTTTGACAATTCAACGATAACTTTCTCTCCTTGTGCTCTCCAAGTTAAAGTTTGTAAAAAGATTAAAAAATTCACACAACACTGATTCACCCCCCTCTCAGTGTTGTCCTTAACTCCTACAATTACATGATGTACTCATACCATTGTTACTTTACACGATTCACATGCTTACATAATTATCACTACATTATATTTAAATTTCATGTAATTATTTTCACTCGCCCTCATACAAATCCAACCAATTGAAGGGGTCATATGTTATCACTAACATTCCTATGATTACCCTTTCAAGCAGTGACTAATGCTACATAGAGACTCAACTCTGTGACTATATAGATCATCATTACATGACACACCAACACCCCTATGTCTGTTGAGCCAAGCAAAGCATTATTACTTTCTAAATAGGCAGAATTCCCTAACTTTACTCATTTCCTAATTTTTTCCCTATTTCATAGGTAGTTTTAAGCAATCTCATATTTGTATCTAATTTTCACTTGTGAGATAGAAAATAATCATTGTGTACTTTTCCTCTATTTTGTAGGTTTCCATGGAGAGTTCATGCCAAAGGATGAACCTACATAATCACATCTCATAGGGTCCATTACTTTATATGGACTCTTGTGATATCCTTTAATGTTTAGATATTTCTTTTACATGCATGTTTGTGAGTGCTACATACTTTGAGATACACAATCATTCTTTCAAATTCACATGCACCTCAGAGTGGGGCCAAAATGTAGTGGTGAAATTTTCATACCCATGCCATTTCCCATTTAGTTTTGTGTCCATTTTAGGAGAATGTGTTAATACATGTACATATTGACAAATGACATAATCTTGCATGAAGTCGATCTCATTTTCTAGCCTTTACCTATCCCCACACACACATGCCCCCATATATTTAACTATACCTTAGCCATGTCTCTATACATCTTAACATAGAACCTATTAGAAACAACCAAGATCAACTAGTAAAACTCAAAATACTTCCACAAAGAAAGATTGCACATAATAAGACTAAAATAATATTGACAAAAGCTAAGTAAAAATGTACATAGTTCCTTGCTTAAGCAAGAGAGAGGAGGAAGGAAGGTTGAACTCAACCACTCACTAACCTCCAAAAGATACAACACTTGTCTAACTCACATGACATGTGTGAGGGAAGTGGCAAGTCAAAATGAAAGAGGTGTCTCACATAGCTAAGGACACATGTCGAAATGAGACAAACTCCTAAAAGACTAAGTAAACTTAAGCATATGTGTGAATAGGTCAATCCTTCAAAGAGATGATTTCTAAACTAGTTAGATAATGACACTATTTACACTAATACCCCCCTTAAGTGTAACTTAGGGAGTAGTGAAACAAAGATGGGTCCTAGCTACTAGGCCATGTTAGGTACCCATGTACAAAGAAATATCTCATAAAGTGGAGAAAGAAAGAAAACCCAGTGGGAAAAAAATTTCCTCCAAAAAGAGATGAAAATATACAAGAAGCAGGTAGAAGGAGGACTCAACATGACCCCCCAAGGACTACATCTACAAATATACATCAAGTGGTTCCCCCAAAAGAGAGAAATAGAGAGACTAGAAAGCCCCCCATAAGATGACTGATCCTACAGTGCTGACTGAAGCTCAAAGATGAATGCTAAAAGTGATGCCTAAAAGTCAAACAACATGCCTTCCCTATGGAAGAAGAACTACAGAAAGGTGCATGAGATCTTCCCAAGTGAGAAGAACAAAGTGGGTCTTTGAATGTTCCACATAATTTAGAGATTGCAATGAAATCTCTTGAAGATGTATAGAAACCACTGGCGGATTCAGAATATGATTAAGGGATTGAGTAACAACATCCTACTGCAAATCTAAAGAAGCTTAATGTGAAGCAATAGGTGAAGGTGGAGGTGGTGACTTGGTTGTCTAAAGAACTATGAGGTTCGAAAGACCAAGCTAATCCTCTGATGATGTATCCACGTTGAATGTTGGAAAGTGAACTGTAGAGTCTTCGTCATCAAGTGCAAAGTGTGAAAATGTATAAAAGTTGCCAACTTTCCCAACTGCAACAAGTTCTCTAGTGCACAAATCTCTTATCATAATTGATTCTAAAGTGAATTCAACTCTTTCCTAATCCACTGTTAGTGATTTGGTAGATGGAAAGAAGATTTTGTGATAATCCTAGAACAAAGAGAACATCTTTAATACAATCTGCTCCTATTTTAACATTGCCTTTCCCACAAACCACCATGTATGTATTGCTTGCAACCAATATCTTTGATGTAGTTGTGCAGTGTAGTGATGAAAACAAAAGTGAACAAGATGCCATATGATGTGATGCACCAAAATCAAGAACCCATCATTGAGACTTAGAGACTGCAGAGGCACATAGTGCTTTTCCCTTTGATAGTTTTGATTTTGATGGAGAAGAAGAAAGACAAGCCTTGAGTTGTGAATTTTCAATGTCTTTTTGTTTAATGATTCTCTTCTACTCATCTTCTTTCTTTCTAAAACATGTAGTTTCTTCATGCCCATTTCTCTTACAATAAGAGCAAGTAGGCCTCTCCTTACATTTTCCTTTTGATGAAGACTCAAATGGAGGGTGTGATTTTGATCATTTGCATTTATCTTGATCTCTAGTTTGTTTCTTTGGTGTTTGATTTGCAGATGTAGATGCAACAAGTGCATGTGTGGATGAAGACTTCAAAACACCCATTTGGATTAATTTATCTTGTTTCCTTGTAATATTGATTGCAAATTCAACAAGAGAAGGCATAGTGAAGTTTGTACCAAGTCCACTCTTTATAGTATAAAACGCTGAAACAAACACTCAATATTGATGGCCAAGCTTAGAAAAAATACTAAGGACCAATTGTTCATCTGTTTTGTTAATGCCACATTGTTGAAGTTGAAATCTAGGTGAATTTAACTTAGTGAAAAAATCTTGTATAGTAGTGAAGTCTTGTGGATTAAGACTAATTAGCTCATTCTCAAGTTGATTCCCTCACATAACATCATGTTTCCCAAACAAATTCTCTAACTATGTCTATACATAATTAGGTGTTGTTGCAGAAATAAGACTAAATAGAAGACCCTGAAATATTGCAATACATAATGTTCCATAAGCTTCATCCATGTGATTACACCACTTTCATTTTTCTGATGTAGATGTGGGTTCATTTTCCAAACCCAATGTGACTCGATATAATCCTGATTGTTTAAGTTTTATCTCCAGTTTCTACTTCCATTCATGGAAGTTTAATGGTGTTAGAATTATATCCACATTGAAAAATTTGAACACTTGAGAACCCCCCTGAAATTATACTGATTTGCAAGACCCCCCCAAAAAAAAAAAATGCAAGAGAAAAATTATAATTTATGCAAGTTTGGAAGCCAAATCATCCGTTTATAACACATGGATATTTTTATAATTTTTTGAAAAAATGGCTATCCAAAACTGAGTTTTAGCTACACTAATGAATTCCTTGTGAAATTCTAAGCAAAAAAATTCACAAAAATTTGATGTCTTCCAAGGAAAAATTTATGCCTTGTCGAAATTCTCCGATTGTAATAGCTTTGGGGGTTAAAAAATAGAAAAAAAAGGAAAAAAAATTAGATTGACTTCCCTAAAGTGAAGTACATGGAAACACCTTTCCATTGATTACAAATTTGCAAGAAACTGATAAACGGTTTGCAAGATATGATAGTTTGAAAAAAACTACCTATGTAGCCTAAATAGGGAGTTGGTGGCTGACTGGTGGCTGACTGGTGACTATCTAGTTGTGCACTAGTAGAGCCCCAAATTGACTCTATCAATGGAAGAGTCCAAAACAAATTGCCTCTGAGCTGATTCTAAACTCCAATTGTGTGGAGTTGATATCAAATCTGAAGCTCACAGGGTCATTTTGGAAGCTTAAAGGCTGGCAAGGGCCTGATTAAGAGGGCCAAGTGTGCCAATTGGAGGGATTGTGGGCTTGTGTGGTCATTTAAGACTTGAAGGAGCTCTAAAAAAGAGCAAATGATTGTTGGAGTCATTGAAATCTACAAAAATAGACTTCGACTACAAATATACTAGTCGTCAATGTAGGGAGACTGTGAACCACAAGCTGGATTTCATAGTTGGATTGAAACCACAATTGATAAAACCACCCTTGATGTTGATAGGTGGAGAAGACCACGTCTTTGGGTACATAAACCAAAAAAAGTCAGCAATGAGGCCAAGCAAAATCAAATCAGAGTCCCAATGAGTTGGGCAAGAGCGATGGATGGACGAATGAGGTCCAAAGTGAGCCTACAAAGGCCAAATGGTGCAAACCCAGGTGAACTAAAAAGTGGTCACTGGGATATGTAAGAAGATAAGCAAGGGGTCGGAAAGGGCAGAGCATCCTAAACACAAGAGAATGCCATCTGAATCAAGGAGAAACCTGCAGATGTAAAAACTCAACCTCTACAACTAGCAAAAGAGCTAACCACAGTGGAAGCTTCGATGATTAATGTGAAACTTAGAGACCGCCGATGAGCACCAAAAAACCTCATATCAAACTAGAAAACTTAAAGGATGAAGAAAACCCCAAAACCACCCAAAATAAGGGCTTTTGAAGAATGTGCAGAGGCTGAGAGACCACAAAAACTCCACAAAAACATGATAAAACAAAAATTGAACAATTTCAAGCATAGGTTGTTGGCAATATGTGTTGTCATTGATGTCAACACTCAGTTTGTGGTTGATGATATACCATTGTAGCAACAAATATATAATGATGATGTTGATGTTCATGATTGGTTGTTGATGTTCATGGTTGGATGTCATGCCCTGATCAGTGTCAAGTAAAGTTGTTTTGAGCATGCTTGTGGTTAGCAAAGATGATTTCATGATGAAATATTAAGATGGGAATTAGAAGCACTAAGATGAATGATGATATATTAAGATGGGAATTAGAATCTATGCCAAGGATGAGAAGAGGTTGTTGATGACCTATGGCATGTTTTATGATCCTTCCTCTTGTTCCTTAGGATGTATGTGTTGTTATATGAAGGTTTTGGCCTCCAGAAGTTGGTGAAGGTTTCTGTTGTAGAGAGTTGCTTGGAAGACTGCTTGGTAAAATGCTCTGCATTCCTCCATATTTGAAGATATGGGTAACAATTTAGAGGTTAAGTTCAATATGATGTAAAGGTGCTAAATCCAAAGTTTCAAATCATTTGCTCCTCTGCAATGAAAGTTACAAGTAATTGAGTTCCAGTCTATGTTCTTGTAAAGTGTTGATGAAGGGTAATTGAAATACTCCGCAATCCTCTGCAAATGAATATTTGCTCATGCAGTTTTGAGGATATGTTCACAATAGTAAATGAGTAGATCCATATGAGTTTCAGGTGTTTTAGAGGTCCACAAGTTTAGCTTTCAAATACAGATGTGATACAAATAGTTTCGGATGCCTAGTTGTTCTCAGAATATATGCTAATGATATGCACCAACTTGTTGTTGCTTGAAATGGTAAATTAGCTGATGGAAGATGGTCCTAATGATCTTGTGATGTTTCCTATTGCTTCACAAGATGTTTTCTACTCTCTTTGGAACTGACTGAGGTCTAGAATGATGGTGTTGTTGGGTTATGCTCTTGCCTGGCCGACTGAGGAAGGTTGATGATGTGTGCCACAAAGTTATTGTGTAGAGTTCAAGGAACATTTGGAGATAGTGTATAGGTCCTACTGACTCGTCTAGAAGAAGCACAAGCAATGCTCAATTTTCATGAGTACTGCCAGGTTGAAATGACCATTGTGCTATAAGCTTCATGTGTTCTTGCTTAAGGGCGACCTAATTCAAATTTGTGAGGTGTGCAGATGTTATTCCTTGAAGGATGATGCTGTGAAGGATGTTTAGGACAGGACTAAGCTTGTGTTGGGATCTACAAGGCATGTGTTTCTTTTTGGAGTAGTGTGTAGTTTATGATAGGGCTTGCCTAATGCATGTTTCATGTTGAGTGATCTTTGGCCGACTTGTAAAAATGTAATATTCTTGTTGTATTAGCTGACTTGTAATGAAATCAATGTAATGTCATGTATATATTGTAAATCTAGTTGGTCTAGGTGAGGTATGATTGTGGAAATGAGAATATGAATGTGTAAAGAGCAGAATATGAACATGTTATGTATTGTGATGTGCGACTGAAGGAGAAAGAGCAGAAGTAATAAGGGCTATCTTGATTCATCTTGAAGACATTTTTGTGATAGGAGGGAAGTGAAGAGTGTGCCTAATTGATCCAATCATCAAAAGAAGAAGAATTGCAATCATCAAAGGTGTGTGCTTCAATGTCAGTTTTCAGATAGTAGAAGGATTGTTATACTATAATCATCTCTGAGTTCATTCTCAATTCAAGGAGTAGTTGCTTCCTTGAGTTGTAGCCCTAAAACAAAGTCTACAGGGAGTTGTAGCTTCCTTGGGAGTGACCCTAAAACAAAGTCTTTAGGGAGTTGTAGCTTCCTTGTGTTGTAGCCCTAAAACAAAGTCAGTATGGAGTAGTAGCTTCCTTGGGTTGTTGCCCTAAAACAAAGTTGTAATTTTGAGATTATATTGTGAGTTAATCCTCACCGTGGTTTTTCCCTTCTTAGGTTTTCCATGTATATCTGATGTTATGTGTTGATGTGCATTGTGTTGATCTTTCATGTTTATGTTGATGTTGTAATGCTTCAGTTTTAATCTGCTTCGGAGGATTTGAAGTTTGTTTAGATATTGATTCACCCCCTTCTCAGTATCCTAGTGTGTTCAACATAGGTAGGGGACAGATTTGCCCTTTGCTAATTTTTTTATTTTTTAGAAAATATCTATACAAGTATGGAAATGAGGTTGTATGACCATACAACCCTAGGCAAGGGGTATTTGTTTTTGCCAAAAGTTCAATTTACCAAAAATCATCATTTGAAGGGTCACTTTGACTTTCACGAGCCTTCTGGACTCTCTTGCAAGGGCTTAATGTAAAAATCACTCAAAAAATGAGAAGTGTTTTATTAGTATAGCTCTGATACCATGTTAGAAACAACCAAGATCAACTAGTAAAACTTAAAATACTTCCACAAAGCAAGATTGCACATAATAAGCCTAAAATGATATTGACAAAAGCTAAGTAAAAATATACATAGTGCCTTGCTTAAATAAGAAAGAGAGAGGAGGAAGGAAGGTTGAACTCAACCACTGACTAACCTCCAAAAGATGCAACACTTGTCTAACTCACATGACATGTGTAAGGGCAAGTGGCAAGTCAATATGAAAGAGGTGTCTCACATAGCTAAGGACACATGTCGAAATGAGACAACTCCTAAAAGACTAAGTAAACTTAAGTTTATGTGTGAATAGGTCAATCCTTCAAAGAGTTGATATCTACAGTAGTTAGATAATGCCACTATTTACACTAATAGAACCTTCATGCAGTGCTCCTCCATTCTCATCTTGGATGTGTAGATAGTCTAGCTAAGGAGCATGAAGATGAAGGTAAAATAATCAGAATATTTAGGGTATGTTAGATAGTTGATGTTGTACATTATATGATGTTACATTCATGTTGGTGACATTCCTAATTATCATCATGTGTGGTTTCATATGACAGTTAGCATGTTTTATTGATAAACCTTGTTGCGACACTGATAATTCATATGCTCTGACATTGTTTTACATTCAGGTGATTATGATGTTGATCTTACTATGATTGTCATAAGTTAGAATTAATTTTTATGCAACTGATTTTGTATTATAGGATGATCTGATTATTGTGTGGTGTAGAAAGAGACAATGTCGTACCACTCATTCATGAGCATCCGGTGATGTTACGATTCTCTTTCACTCCGTGACCATTTGATATTTATTATACTTGTGCATAGACCGTGTTGTGTGCTACAAGTTGCAAGTATCAGGCATCGACTCCACCTGAATTGACAAGTATGAGCATGCCTTAAAACCAATGGAACTGTTGAACAGAGATAACATATGGTCCCCTAGTTAGCCATCATCCTTGAAAAGGATAAGTATCTAGTTTTGCACCCAGTCAGTGTTGTTTGTATGGGCATGACAGTTAGTCACTGTTACATTTGGGTTATTTTGTTTGGAATTTTTTGATTAATGCTTTGGTTAATTGTTGCATTAAAATAAAATTAGTAAGTTAAGAAGGCACTTTTGATAAATAAATAAATATAGATGCTTTTATGTAAATTTAAGTTTATGGGAAATTATATTATATTGTATTTTACAGTCAATAAATAATAATAATAATAATGAGAAAAAATAAAGTATTATTAAAACGGGAATATAATTGATAAAATTAAAATGAAAATATTTTATAAACAAATAAATGTTTTGTTAGTGGCAATAAAATTAAATTTATAATATTTATGAGTTGTCATAAAAACTTATATATATATAGCAAATTCTAAAATAAATAAAATTAGAGAGAGATTATTGTCTGGTTAAAATAGCATGTTGTGAGAAAGTATTAAAGGTAGAATTTATTGCTATTATAGAGGGAATCTTAGAAATAATTGCTTCTTTTGAGTAAGAGACTAATTTTAGTAAGTAGAAAGAAATTATTTTTTGAGAGGAAGTAATAAAGGTGGAATTTATTGCCTTTAATAAGGAGAATCTTCTCGACGAAATTATGGGGGTGGTTATGCATGCTCAACTTTATTTTGAAAACTGAAGATATAATTTGGGGAAGGAGCGTGCATTTAAAATGGGAGAATATGTTTTATGTTTTGATGATCTCTCTCTCTCTCTCTCATGAAGTTTTCATTTTTTCTTTTGGCACCATAAGCCATAGCTTCCAGAAGAAAAGACTTGGAGGAAAATGGATGCGAGCTGGAAAATTTTGTGAAGATGTGATAGAAGTAATATTCCAGGTATGGACTGAGATATGAAACTAGTTTATTGTTGCATTAGATTTAGTGAAATGAATTTGTAATATGCAAGCTTTATATTATTCTGTGAATTCTCTTCTATATATTTTGAATCTAGTCTGTTGCATTAGCCATAACTCTATTTTTACGAACTGGGTTCCTCTAGAATTTTTATATATGGTTCATGACCTAGTTATCTAAATCATATCCAAAAATCAGCCTTACCCACTTTGTCGTTTTGGAGATATGAATATTTTGTGACTGTCTATCTCTCACCCATTTCATCTTTATTTTAACAGTCTGTTGCATTAGACATAACTTTATTTTAACGAACTAGGTTCCTTTAGAATTTTTATATATGGTGCATGACCTAGTTATCTAAATCATATTCGAAAATCAGCCTTACCTAGTTTATCGTTTTGGAGATATGAATATTTTGTGACTGTTTATCTCTCACCCATTTCATCTTTATTTTAACATTCTGTTACATTAGCTATAACTTTATTTTTACGAACTGGGTTCCTCTATAGTTTTTATATCTAGTGCACGACCTAGTTATCTAAATCATATCCAAAAATCAGCCTTACCCAGTTTGTCATTTTGGAGATATGAATATTTTGTGACTGTTTACCTCTCACCTATTTCATATCTGTTAAAACAGTTAGTTGCGTCACCAATAACTCTATATTCTCGAACTGGGTTTCTCTGAAATTTTTATATAAGATTCATCTCTTACCTATGAAAATCATATCCAAAAATTAGCATTACTTAATTAGTGAATTTAGAGATATGTATCAATTAGTGATAGACATTCCTATGCCATCTTGGTTGTTGTTATTAAATCTACAAATCCATTATGTGTGTATCCTACAATCATTTCGATCCAAGTGATGACGTCTCTTTGAGACGACTGTCAAACAGTTCATAGACCTTGTCTATGCCTCGGTCTTTTGCATAACTGTCTACCAAAGTATTTTCAACTATATAAGTTATCACTTGCATATTAGTGGCATCGACATAAAAATTTGTCAATGGTTGTTCATCTAATGAGGAGTCGAAAGCTTTATCTTGATCTCTTTCTAATATGAACTGAAGTAAGTTTAGAAGGACATAAAACCTTTAGTTGAACTTTTATATGTTTGGCATTAAAGATATTGGTTATATTTTCTAATTTCATTGTATCTTCGAATCTAAATTTTAGGATGTGTTTTGGAAAGTTTTGTAAATAGTATAGAAATGTGTTAGTGTATCAATAGCTAAGATCCATATTCATAGTTCAATATATTATCAAGATTTAGAAGAATATTATAGAAAAGATCATTCATAGATTTTATCTATATTGTGTGTAATTATCTTAAATTTATGGATGAGTGAGTCTACTTTTAGATCATGATTGGAGGAGATAATTAGTTTGACAAGTATGTCTTGGTTAGAGTCCCCTCTTAGGATCCTCTTAAGTAAACTATTTAATTATTTTGTTTACACATTATTTTGATTGGTCTAATAATTGCAAAGTCTTTGATAAGGACCATACAGGTAAGTATCAAGTAGATACCTTAATTATTATATAATACCTTAGGGATGACTTTGATAACCTTTAGAATGGCTAGACCATTGATTTTTATTTCTAATTGTAAACCTTGTAGTTAGTTTAATAAAGGTTTGTGATATTATCTCATGGCATTAACGTAGTAGATGTAGTATTAGTACTAGTTTATGAGTAATAATTATGATTGTTTGTTATGTATAACAACGAATGAAGTTACTTTGAAACTAAGTACATATATTTAGGTATAATTGGGTTGGAGATGGTGTTAAATGCTTTGATAAGGAATCAAATCTTTAGACTTCTTTTGGGTTTATTTATTGAGACTAATGTTTAGATAAAAAATAATTACTTTGGGACTTTAGATAAACATGAAATGAAACTAGTTCTGAATAATGAATTAATGTTTGAGTAAAGGTGCTAACTCTTTGTTATAAGCGATTTAGATCTTGGTGAATTGATATTTTGCATTCATAATGAAGTTCACATATATATATCAAATTTGATATGATTAATTATATTGTTGTTATCTTTTAATAAATGTTATATAAATCCCTAAAATTTAGGTTATGTTTATATCTTACATAGATACTAGGATTAGTATAATATTTGAATCTAAAAAGTAGAGAGAATGTTTTGTTGATTTTTGGGTAGCTTAAGATTAATGTTACATTCTTAAAAACCCATATTTAGGGCATCGTATCATATGTTGCATTTGTGGTAATATAATTGAAATATTGTTGAAGGATCTTAGTTTATGATGTGCATTTGAGAGTGGATGTGATGTGAGACCATTGTGTTTTAGTGGTGTCAAGTGTTTGTGTCATTTGAAAAGTTGATTCCAGAGGCCTAATATGTTATGTTTTGAGTTCATGCAACTATGTTGTTAGGTGTACTGAGATAATGATGTCTCTTGTTTATGTATGTGGGTTTTGGTAAACGATAATGTGAAATGATGTACATTCTGTGTTGTAAATGCATCATGATGAGGTAATAATCTCCTTTAAGGATGTATTGATATCGAACTTGTGTTAAGTATTGTGTTTGATAATGGGGAGTTCTTGGTAATCGTAAAGAGGAAGTATTTTGTTTATGGTTGAGATTTGGGAGCAAGATGGTCCATGCCTTGCTCTGGATATGTGTTGTTTATGTGTTGTTGTGATTGCTTCAACTGGAAGTTTTGGGACAATGATTTAAGAGTTTGTCCTTGTGATTCTGTTTTGTATGCAAGAAGGTAAATGCCTTGCATTATTTATGTATACTGGTCATTATGATGGTAATTATCTTGCAGCTTGATGGATAGGGTTTTCTAGATGCAGGTAGGGGAGTGGCTTTCAATGTGGGACCGGTGCCCAAAGTGGCTTGCCAGGGTAACCCATTGGAAGTTGTTAATCCAGTGATAACTTAATAATAAATTTAGAGGGTTGAGTAGTTTTCACACTAATTAAGATAATTGGATGCCTCACCCATGCCTGTAGTGCTCATTCAGGCTAAGGATGGGATGAAAAGACCGTGGTTGGTAAAATCAACTTCCTTGTCCTCATGAAAGGAATGTTGGTTTCACATGTGTCACCCTATGGGGATGGCGTCTAGTGAGAGATTGTTATGGTAACCTATGTTAGGGGCATGTGATGACACTCTTCCCTAATTGTGTTTTCCCCTTTCGTGTGTGATTTCCTCTAGAAGTGATGTTTAAGTTGCTTGCAATGTCTTTGTTGACCAGTGTTGTATTTGAGTCATGTGTAGTCCTTGCACCTATTAGCCTATTGCCTTCTTGGTTGTTTGCTTAGTGGGACCTTATTGTTATCTCCTAGCATGGGGGGTGGACCTTAGGGTTCCACATGGTCAAGTGGTTGTGATTTTATCTCCATTGGTTCCCCTTGTTGTTGTTCGTGTGTGAGAAGGATGTACCTCATGTGACAGATTTTAGATCTTGTTCTAGCTTGAGGAGACAAACTTATGTTCATGTTTCAGTTTTGTATATTAGTAGAATCATGTACTGTTATCTTGATGTATGTACTCCAATGTAATTAGGAAAGTGATATTGTAAGCAATGTAATGGTGTACCCTCATGTAAAGGGAATTGTATATGTACTTGTAATCCTTTATACAGGACTGTAATGATTACTTATCTGATGCTATAATATGGAATTGTATGTGTTTATTCAATTGATGCAATTAAATTTAGAATGAACTATGGTTGTTAGTTAATTCATAATGTTAGTTAGATCTTGTTAATAGTTTGTTAGTAATGCAACCGTGGAACCCTAGAGGATAAGCTTAACTTAATGTTATGAATAAATATGATTTACATTTCTTTGTTATTTCTTTCCTTAAAAAAAAAATTATCCTTTTTGTATAGCATAGTTGAGCTGTTCTCTAGGGTTTCCTTTGTTATTTTAAAAGAGGTGTCTCACATAGGTAAGGACACATGTTGAAATGAGACAACTCCTAAAAGGCTAAGTAAACTTAAACTTATGTGTGAATAGGTCAATCCTTCAAAGAGTTGATATCTAAACTAGTTAGATAATGCCACTATTTACACTAATAGAACCTTCATTTATTGCACTACACATACCCAAAAATAATTCCCCACCTAGATCCTACCACTTTTCCATCCAAGGTCATTTTTGTAGACATGGGGTCCACCCTACAATCACAAACTTGACCCTTGAAATTTTAAAATTTAATTTTAGGTTTGGTAAATTCCTGCCTATTCTACTAGTAATTGTGATCTAACTAAACACATGTTTGTGCAATTAATAGTGAAACACTTTAGCATGGTGCATTAAAAGGAGTAAAAACTTTGTGCACTTCAATCTTTTACACACATTTCTAGTGTTAACCTAGGTGAACATGTCCCCTTGTGACATAACGACAACCCTTCCAAGGTATTTTAAAATATTGTCAACCCCCAACTATTAGAAAAGAGAAAAGTAGATAGAGATCACTCAAGTAAGTCAGTGAATAGAAGTACACACTAGCAAGGTAAAATTCATTCTTGGAAGTCAACTCCACATCAAAGATCATTCATTCTTCAATCATAGAGCTAAATAGTTTTATCCATTCCATTTTTAGATATAATAGTGGGGGTTCCATAGGGGTCCCCACCTATAAAATTAAGTTAAATACATATATAATGGATTACAACATATTGTAATGCCAAAAATTACATACCCTACAATTTTGACACTACAAATTACACATGTTTTATTCTCCTTTCCTATAGCACATTTCTAAGACTCATTTTATAGCCCATCCTTAGCCTTTTTCCCATTCTGGATGCCAAGTGTGTTATGTGTTTATGTGTTAGCATTCATTTTTGGTGAAATTCTTTAACATTTTTATGTTTATTTTATTTGTGGTAAGCATTTTATAATGTTTTTATTCAAATCTTGCAAGGCATGAATATCTATGCAACTGTACTTTCATCCTATAACAATACTACTGTACACATGTTGTTTAATGGCCAGTATAATGACTTTTGACTTCCCTTGATTTTTGTAATTGTCATTTCGTTCACCCTTTGTTAGTTTTGAACAAGATTTTCTAACTCTTATTTAGAATAGCAATTTGAATGAGATTTAGATTTTAAAAAAGAAAGATCTAAAGGTAATAGGCTCTCTCTCTCTCATGCTTTTGGCTTTTTACACAACTTGCAAGTTTTCCTCATACTCTTGATTTTACTACAACACCTTGATTATGCTATTATCATAGTGAGCTTCTGTTTATAGAATTGTTTGTCTAGGTTATTCCATAAGGTGTTGAATTTTGTAGGGTTCTTCTTGAGCATTCTTTTGCATCACCATTTGTTAGATTTTGTTTGGGGAAATACTTCTTTGAGAAACCACAATTTCTCTTCTCTCCATGAGTTGTATGATAAGGTGATACTATTGCTTGTTATTTCTAGTTCTCCATATATATTTCTAGCTATTCATACCGTTCTTGATTTTATTATGGTAGTGATATACATTCTTGAACAATACTTTTATTTGTCAAGTTAAAAGGGTGTTTTGGATCTCCTTGAGATTTTTGTTGTGCTCCCCACTCTCTTGGGCATGTAATACAAAATCTCCTATCCATAACACTCTTTGACATTCTTTTAAAGTTCTTGCTGGTCTAACATTCTTTAGAAATCCTACTTCATCTCCTACTCTTGTCTCCATACACACATGAATATAATAGTAGACATAGTTATTATTGCTTTGTTAATCATTTACTCTATTATTCTTACATGTAGGTTAAGGGAACACACTATACTCAAAATTAATTCTACATTTTGACTGCTTGTAGAGGTCGAAAGACCATATTTGGGGCTTGACCATATTAGCAAGCTCCCATGCATTCACCCTCATTTATTCTATTTCAACTATAACTACTTGGATAATCTTCTCATAATGGAGGTTTTGTATCTCTCTCCTTCATTATGTTTCAATTATATAAATTAGTTTTTGCATACATCATTTTCTTTGTGTTGAAGAATTTTATTATTTCATTGTATTATTGTGTTTTGTTATTGTTTATTGTCCTTGGCTATGTGCAAATCATTTGCATTTTCCAGAATCTTTATTTTTTGTATGCACCTACTATTTCTATGTATGGAGGACCACAACATGACTAGACACTATCATACTTGTATGTTGTCATCCATGAAGTATTTCACTCTTTGAGTCATTCTTCAGATTTTTATCTAGTCTAGGTTTCTATTTCTCAACACATTTTCCAGATCCTCTTTCTGCATTTCATGTTTTCCTCATTTTAAAAGCAAAAACATAGTATTCTCATTTAGGGAATGAACATAATTTCTGTTTAGGCAAAATATATTTAGATAAGATAAAATACTCTATTTATTTATATGGTGTAAGCTACATCTTTGTGTGTTAAATTCTATGTAAAGATTTAGGTAGTTGAATCTTGAAGGAAACAAGTTAAACCCATTTCACACATCACATGAAGGTTGCATATATGTAAAAACCTAAAATACAACTTACACAAACAAAATATGTAGGAACAAGATACAATTGCTATAGAAGCAAACCACCATAATTCCTAAATTCCACCTTACCTTGCTAAAATACTAATGCTAAACAAACAAGCAACAACAAAACAAGGCAAAAAAAATAGATATCCCCTGGACAAAACACACTACACCATACCCCATGACTCCCTACCACTTAGAGAGACAATCCCTAAATCAACCACCTCTTTGACCCAAGGCACATTAACATTCTTAGACAATCCATTGATATGACTAACAAGGGAGGGAAAACATACACCATAGCATATCTTTTGATGCCACCACACATGAAGAATAGATGAGCCACATAAGAAAGGAATCATGAATCCACTACCTATTTCTAAATGCCCTAAAAAATGGTGGGCATGTAAACTAGAAATAATGCAACCAACATCACTACAATAAGCAAGCGTGGTCCTTACCTCAAATTAGTACTCCTTGAAAATTCTAGTATATAGTCCAATCTTTGAGTAGGAGAAGACATCAAGCCCACACCCTCCACTGAAATAGTTGGTGCCTTGTGCCCCTCCTCCATATTAATATTGTTGGTGTGAACAGGGTTATTACCTAACCGATTTACCCTTGTGTGGATAATTCATATTATTTAACTATTTATTAGTTAAATAATATTCACACATCACACATAATTGACATGTTAAGTTGACTTAGTGAGTCTTCTAGATGTCACTAGTTGTTGATAGTTGTAGTGAGTTGTCTTATCCTACACATGTACTCTAGTTGGCATCCTATCCTCTAGTTGTCACATGTGATAGGAATGTGACACTTGTCACATGACTACAACTCCTTCATTGTCATCCTTGCCATTATAAGCAAGGCTATCTATCATTGTATTACATGACAGTTTCATACAGTTTGTTGTATAGAATCTTGCTCCATTGTTTTAGCATCTTCTCTATTATCTTTGTGTGGAATGTTGTCTTGATTGTAGGGATCCTAGCTTGTTGAGTCACATTGACTCTTACAAATATGTTGCATCGACAATATTGTAAACTAATATTTAAGGAAAATTCTAAGAAGCCATAAGTGCAGTACAACATTAGGAAAGAAGTGAGCTGGGTTTGAGATGAAATCTCCATGTATATCCACCTTAGACTAGTGACATTTATTAGTGCTTGCTCCCCCAAGATGAATTTCACAAACCCTAGTGAGGTTGGGTCACGACATGCAAAAATGCATCGTAAGTAATGATTTGAAATACTACCTTGGGATAATTACACCCCATGACAACGCATCAATGGTTGGCTCTCCATTCATACCTTAAAAACTAGCACCCATACTAAGAGCACGAGTATAGTTCTAGCACACTACAACCGCCACCTTTACAATACCTGTTAGCAGGTGATCAGGAGTACCGCAAACTACACCACTAAACCTTATGACATTATCATATGTTGCAAAGCATTTGTAGTACCATTTGGGTCATTCCTAGACCCATTTATGGTTCATATAGGCCTTAGATAGCCTTAAACACACCTTAACACACCTAAAAAAGCTATAATAAGGTTAAATATCATAAAGGAAAGGGTGAATTCGTGGAAGGGAGTTAATTAAGAGTATTTAGGAAAGGAAATGAGGGAAAGAGACCATGAAAGGGTATTAAGAGGCTATATAAGGAAGAGGAATGTGAGAGAGAAGAGCATGATGAAGCATGATGATGTGAAGAAGCATAATAAGAGAGGAAGATGGAAGATATGGAAGAGATATAGATATGATGAGGAGAGGGATATATATATGAGAACTATTGTGTAATATTTGAACATTTATGATATTTATTATATATTGAATATGATGTAATCTTACTGCATTATGTTATTTCCTACCGTAAATATATGTTATTCTATCACCGTCACTACTAGGGTATAAAGACTACATAAGAGTAAGCTAGGTTTAGATCTTCGAACTGTGTCCTATTATTTCTCTTGCCAACAATACCAAAAATAAATTACCTTTTCCATCCTTTAAAAAACTATATAACTTCGTTGTTGCCATACACAATCTCATTAATGCATCATGCATAGCCTAGTCGAGTCCCCAAACTAACTATACATAGTAGTTTTCTCATGGCTTTGCATGTGCCACTTCCAACCTTGTATCAATTACTAACATTTGCATGGTGTTATAGACATACCATCACATATCCTTTTAAAGTTAGTATAATTAGGGTGGTTTGTAAGATAGAAGTGCTTCTAGATTATTCCACTCATTAGCCATATGACTTTAAGTTATCATGAGAGGTGCTTGATTAACCCCTTCATTGGCTAGATGTTCTACAACCACATTGAGGTGCCTCTTACAATGAAGATATTTAATCTCATCAAAACAATTGCATAAAATGTTAAATTCTTCAAAATCTCTCCATCCGCCAACTCAGAGTTTTATCTTTGATTAGAATACATTTATAACTAGTAAATAGTCACCTTCCACAATCAACTTAGGAGTCTTTCCAGAAGACGTAGCTCCTAAGCCAACAATCAAAGCTTCCCACTCAACTTCATTAATCATTCAAATGTTAAAAAAAGGAGCCCTCATACATCAGAACCCCTGACAAATTCCTTATCACAACCCCTCCTCCTATTGAACCAATGTTCCTTTTGTAGCTCCATCAAAATGTAAACTTACTTACCACAACCCCTCCTCCTATTGAACCAATGTTCCCTTTCGTAGTTCCATCAAAATTTAAGTTTACATACCTGTCTATAGGAGAAGACACCACTTATCCCATAAACAGATAACCTTTATCCATTACATTTACTTTCCATACTTGATCATAAGAATTGGCAAACCTTTAGAGTTTGATGCGTGCAGATTTGGGAACGAACAATATCAATCAATAATGTTTACATGGTGTTATAGACATACCACCACGTATCCTTTTACATACAATATAATTAGGGTGGTTTGTAAGATAGAAGTGCTTCTAGATTATTCCACTCATCAACCATATGACTATAAATTATCATGAGAGGTGCTTGATTAACCCCTTCATTGTATAGATGATTTATAACCACATTGAGGTGCCTCTTATAATGAACATATTGCGAACTTCTTCAAAATCTCTCCATTCGCCAACTCGGACTTTTACCTTTGACTAATACATTTATAACTAGTAAAGAGTCACCTTCCACAATCAACTTAGGAATCTTTCGAGAAGACATAGCTCCTAAGCTAGCAATCAAAGCTTCCTACTCAACTTCATTAATCATTCAGATGCCAAAGAAAAAGGAGCCCCCACAACCCTGACAAATTCCTTATGACAACCCCTCCTCCTATTGAACCAATGTTCCCTTTTGTAGCTCCATCAAAATTTAATTGTACATACCCATCTATAGGAGAAGACACCACTTATCCCATGAACAGATAACCTTTATCTATTACATTTACTTTCCATACTTTTAACATTTAATTTCAAAATACATTATCCCACACAATTACTACAATCCTTATGTATTAATGCACATATTTAAAATGCGAACTTCTTCAAAATCTCTCCATTCGTCAACTCAGACTTTTACCTTTGACTAATAAATTTATAACTAGTAAAGAGTCACCTTCCACAATCAACTTAGGAGTCTTTTGAGAAGACGTAGCTCCTAAGCTAGAAATCAAAGCTTCCCACTCAACTTCATTAATCATTCAAATGCCAAAGAAAAAAGAGCCCCCACAAATTCTTTATCACAACCCCTCCTCCTATTGAACCCGTGTTCCCTTTAGTAGCTCCATCAAAATTTAATTAGCCGATAGGCTTTTATATGTGAGCATTATAGTGATCAGAATTGTCTCACGCTGGAAAAAAATTTCCGAAAATTTTTCTAAACCTGTCAGTTTTTCTATCGGCGTATTTCTTGAACCTCCTATGGGTGCAAGTGCTAGTTGTACAACCCATCTATAGAAGAAGACACCACTTATCCTATGAACAGATAACCTTTATCCATTACATTTACTTTCCATATTTTTAATTCAAAATACATTAACCCACATAATTACTACAATCCTTAGGTATCTATTAAGTAGTACTGAATTGTAAACATTTCGTTTGTTTAGCCCATCCCAAATCTAGGGTTGAATGTGGTAATGATTTTGTACATCAAGATATTTACTTGCTCCCCATCATCAATGTGACTATGAATTGAAGAGACATCTCATAACTACAATGGGATAGAATCAAGATTTCAATGCTCCCTGCTTGGGTTGCATACCAGTCAACAATTTACTGCTTGTGCAGTGGCCCTGCTGCCGTGGTTTATTCTGTGTTTGAAGACAGCCCAAGCCGGTGCTTTTCCATTCAAAGCCGGTTATTCTTTAGCAATGTGGGTCACAGATGACGTGTAGCCGCAGGGTTAGTTGGATGCCCACCATGGGTTTCATCATATGGTAACTTCGCCGTGGGTTTGAAAGGGGCTATAAACACGGCACCAACAATTCATTCATGGGAAATGTGAGCTTTCAGAATTTATACAGACAATTCTGCAAATTGGAGCTTTTTCATTTTGTTTTTGAGTCTGTATCTGCTCTGTTTTTCCTTTTTTCAGAGCTTTCTGTAGAGAATGGAGAGGCGAGGGTATGGAGAGGAGAGGGGGGAAATATTTCGAAAGGATTATACGAGGCGTTTCGTGAGTGCTCTGGGGGGAATCAATGGAACAAGAGATTTGAGCGGAGCGAGGGCTGTCAAATTTGCAGCGGATGTGTCCCTGGCCATGACAGAGGCGCCCTCTGGCACGGCCTGGAGCAGGACTATTCTTGCCAATTCCAGAAAAATTTCGCCCAATTTCATGGATTTCATCAGAAGTTGTGCCTGTAATCAGAAGGGGATGCGGAGCTCCAACGGCAGCGATGAATGGCGGAGGAATTTCCTGAGCATGAGAAGCAATTTGTGCAGTTTCAGGAGGATGAGGATGATGAAGATGAGGAGGAGATCATGTAATTCTAAATCCTGTAGGATGATTAATGTTTCGTGTAAGAGAAGGATGAGGCGACTGTTTGGAGGGTTGAAGAAGGAGAAGAATGGGGGAAACAAAATAGGCGCCAAGATAAAGGTGCTCAAGAGTCTTGTCCCTGGTGGAGCAGCCATGGATACTCCCCTGCTCTTGCAAGAGGCATTGGATTACATTTCCGCCCTGCAAGTGCAGGTTCAATCCATGCGTACTATTGTCAACTATTTCGCCAACGAGCAATCCAAATAGAATCTGTCGCGCCCCACAATTGTATATTGTAGTAATGTGAAAAAAAAAAGTACAGAGCATGGCTATTGCATTTGTAGATTTTTTTTTTCATCCTTATTTGGGGTCTTATTATTTTTTGTTTTTACTGTAAATTGGCTGTTTTTGTTCTTATTAGCAGTAGTCATTTTTGCTCCAGTTGTAGAGCTGAAATCTATTAATAAATGTAGAAATTAAGTGTTCCATCTGTAGATATTGGTTTCATCCGCATAATTTATTGTTTCTGATTAATGGGTACAGGGCATTTGGCTGTGTCTGGCACCAAGTTTGCATCTGGGCTATTGTCAATGAACATGTCAAATTTTCTGTTTGGTGTTTTTGGTAAAGATTCACATATTTATTTCTGATCACATAACTTAATATAATAGATGATAGTTAATTCTCTTTCTACTAAGAGAGGCCCGTCCCTCAAACAACAACCCAGTTTGATTTAGTGTTTTGAGGATACATTATTGAGTGTTGCTTTTTCTTATTCTTTTTTTGATTGGTGTTTTGGTAAAGATTCACATATTTATTTCTGATCACATAACTTATAACTTAATACAATTCATGATATTTAATTCCCTCTCTATTTTCTAAGAGAGCCCTGTCGCTCAAGCAACACCCGAGTTTGCTGTTTTGGCAATACATTATTGAGTGCTGTTTCTTCATCTTCTTTTTCTGATTGGTGTTTTGGTAAAGATTCACATATTTATTTCTGAATCACATAACTTAATACAATAGATGATAGTTAATTATCTCTCTACTTTTTAAGAGAAGCCGGTCCCTCGAGCAACACCCTAGTTTTTGGCGTTTTGGCAATACATTATTGAGTGCTGTTTTTTCTTCTTCTTCATTGTATTTTGGTCCCTCTACATTTTACAATAGACGATAATTAATTTCCCCTCTACCCTCCATATATTGTTGTTGTTGTTGTTCTTCTTCTTCTTCTTATTTTGGTTCCTCTACATTATACAATAGACGATACTTAATTCCCCCTCTATCCTTTACACGATGCTGATCCCTCAGAAGCAACACCCCAGTTTGATGTTTTGGCCACACATTATTAGAGTGCTTCTTCTTCTTCTTATTCTTATTATTATTATGGTCCCTTGATATTGTACAATAGTTGGTAGCTAATCCCCCCACCACCCTTTAAGAGAGGCCGTCCCTTGGAAGCAACACCCCAGTTTGGTGTTTTGGCCGTACATTATTAGAGTGCTGCTGCTGTTGCTTCTTATTTTGGTCCATCTACATTATACAATAGACGATTGCTAATTCCCCTTACCTTCTAAGAGAGGTTGGTCCCTTGGAGGCAACACCCCAGTTTGGTATTTTGACCATACATTATTAGTGCTGCTTCTTCTTCTTCTTCTTCTTTTGGTCCGTCTACATTATATGATAGACAATAGCAAATTCCCCTTACCTTCTAAGAGAGGCCGATTTTTAAGAATCAACACCCTAGATTGGTGTTTTAGCTAAACATTATTAGAGTGCTTCTTCTTCTTCTTCTTCACTACATTATACAATAGATGATATCTAATTACCCTCTAAATCCCTCAATACACCAAATTGATGTTTTGACCCTACATTATTAAAGTGCTGCTCCTTATTACTTTGGTTCCACTGTAGAGAGCCAGCCCTGTTTCTTCTGTTGTGCATTGAACCAACAACAAATTTCCTTGTTTTGCATCCATTATCTTAAATGTAAAAACACTGCCTCTAACTCCAATTTGGCAAAGAAACAAGAAAACTTTTTAGCTGGATGCGAGTAATTTTGATGTTCGCCTTTACACCGAAGTTAAACAAGTTTGGCCTTGCATTAATGTTATGATGCCATTTTCATTTTACTTTCTTCTGTACGTGGAGCCATTATTGCTCTAGATTGGGATTTTCACATAATCTTCGCAGCCCTTCAAGAGATGCAGATGCATATGAATGCTTTGGAAAAAATTGGACACGACTTTGGTCCCAACCTGGAAGAAAGTCTTTTGCTGATTATTAAAAGCAGGTACATAAATTTGACACGCCAGAGGAAAGTTCCAACACAGGTGTTACTCAATGTCTCGGTCAGATGACATACAAAATTTGACACGACATCTTTGGGGGATCTTAAAAACTTGTCTGCACATGACATATCCATGGACACTTGCTCGTTATATTGACTTGGTAGTTTACTGACGGACCCCCACATGGAGTGCTTACAAGGGGCAACGTCTCTACACCATGATGATGCACTTTTTATAAAAATCAAATTTATTTGACAATGCTTTTCATTTTTTATTAATTAATAATTGTATTTGAAGTTGCAATGGACATGTGGATAGGGTACTTGAAACGTTGGGTAACTTCCAACTACTTAAAAATAGATATACGCTAAGAATTTGTTGAGTCAACAAAATTTTAAATTGAGTCTCATTAATACATTTCAAACTACTGCTTACCTCATAGTTTGCATGTGTGAAATCTTTTGGCTATAAAATTGAGTCTCATTAACACATTCCCAACTAGTTAAAAATAGGTATACACTAAGAATTTGTTGAGTCAACAAAATTTAAAATTGAGTCCCATTAACACATTTCAAACTATTGCTTACCTCATAGTTTGCATGTGTGAAATCTTTTGACTATAAAATTGAGTCTCATTAACACATTCCAAACTACTACTTACCTCATAGTTTGCATGTGTGAAATCTTTTGGCTATTTAATATATCTACATATTATTTTATTATTAAAAAGGTAATTTGAGTACTTTTCTTGATACCTTATGAGATCACAATTTCTAGTATTTCAACCTCTAGATTATAAATACTAAAGATACAAAATATAACCCTAGTAAGCAAATAAGAAGATATCATTTCCTATTATTCTTAAATATGAAATAGTTCAACAGTCAAAGGTAAATTTTTGTCAATAAAATAAGGACAACTATTTACCATTTTTTAAGTTTGATGAGGTGTAAAGTTTTCATTGACTATATGGTGTTTAAATAAATAGAGCAACCATTTCCAATCAATAACAAATTTTGGAAGTACAACAAAGCATTGCACTATATCCACCTACATCTCCTCCATGCTTGCCACTATGTTTTTTTTCAAAAAATATGTAGGAAGTGCATGTCTACTTCCCCCACCCCTGATTGCAAGTATATTATCCATTGGAAGCCCAAGCATTCCATGACAATCAACTTCTAACTCTCACACTTGTTGTCCAACACCCCCTTGGTGCTTTATGGAAAAACATGTGCTTACCTTTAAAAATAATTGAAATTAAGATATTAAGAAAACATTACAAGAACTAACAACATACATTATTCAAGAATTAGGTATCTTTACATATCAAAGAGCAAAACCTACTTACATCCACAAAAGAAGAATCTTAACTTCACGTTAAAGAATATACCATCGCCATCAACTATAAAATAGATAAGTACTAAAGTCATTTGGTTGACTTATAAAAGTAATCGTTATAACAAAGCAAAGAATCAACAAGCAAGAACCATTGGATACAAAGATAATAAACAACAAACATGTTTATATCCTCAAGACCTAGTTTTGATCAAATGGTGGGTAGATTGGTCCTATCATTGTCAGTAGTGGGGGACATGTGGACCATGCTTTTGCTTGGCATCTCTCACCAAGACCTCATCTTGAATTCTGTGTTGAGCCATGATTATACACTAGCATTCATTTGATTGGCATTACTCTTTTTCTAATATAGGCAGTAAATAGAATTGAAAGTAAAAAATAATCGATGGAAGAGAGGAAGATGTGTAGGTTAGAGCAATAAAGTACCAAGTTAGGCAAGCATTGGGCACATTTGCATAGATGCAAGAGAACTAAGAAAATGCACAAGATTCAATGTTGACAATATTGCATTAGCAACAAATTCACCCATTGTTGGATGCAATGGATAAGTTTGGCAACCTCAACACCATGAAAGGAGGAATCAAACTTCCCAACATTGTGGTGGTGGGAATCTAGTTCAATGATAAGTCTAGCATGTTAAGAGTCCCTCATAGGCATCAAGATTCCTTGGGGGCAAGGCCTTTGCATGTGTGGGTAGAGCTTATATGTCTGGTATGTTGTAAATTTGACTTTATTTGAAATGAAACAATAGAAAATTGAATTAATTCAAACATGCTTATCTAGGGAAGTTGGTTTAAATGAATCATTTCGGAATACAGGTGGGGAAACATGGTAGTTAGCATAAGACTCCAAAGCTACTCATCATGAGACACCAAAGCTATGCCAACAAATCACAAGAAAAAATATCTATTGAGTTCAATGGAAATAAGGAGATGATACAAGAGCAGAAGACAAAACAACCAAGATCAATACTACTTCAAAAGCAATTATAGGACATGAGAGAGGAATTAGTTATAGTCCAATTACACTATATTACAAAAGTTGGGGATCTATATTTATAATTGTGGACTTATTTGTCATCACTAGAGTTGTAGTGGATGGGCAACCAGTGGACATTTGCAAGCAAATCTTGTAAATTATAATGCACCACATCACTCCAAAGGAGAGCATTATTCTCAATGTTTTGGTAGTGAATGTATATTTTCTCATCTATGAATCCATTAGAATGTCACTAAAGGATAGATGGATTGGATTGTGTATAACCTTTACTTACAACTTGGATAACTTTGTTGATGCTACCCTTAAGCTACAAAGTTAATCACTTCTCATAGATTGAACATATTGCAAACAAAATTATATGTGGTAGTCACATAAGTACTTATATCCCTCCTCAAGACAAATAATTTCTTCCTATAAAATTATGTATGACCATTTTTTAATAAGTCGCATTCAAAGATCAAAGTATCTTGTTCCTTAAAGTAATGGAGATGTCAATAGGAAGTCAACATGCCCATGGTGATGGGATTGTAAGTTGTACAAGTATGGTGAGAAGACATTGGCCATGGTCACCAATTTCAATTGGTTAGTGAAACAATGCATGTGTCTAACCAAGATTAGATTTATAGTCTTGCAACCTCTATTAGTGTGAAATACAAGGTGAACAACACAATGGGAATATTAACAATTAAGTGTTTAAAGTTAATTAAACATGTGATAAACCATATAGTATTAATAAAATAATGGAGAAGCAAACATAAATACACAAATCATATAAACACCAGATATGTGTGGAGAAACCCTTGCAAGGAAAAACTCCACCACCAAAGAGACCGAAGATTGTATTAATCACAATAAAAGTGTACACCAATACCATCCACTTATTCCTTTGACTAACAATAATATGATAACATAAGAGTACTTGCAAAAGAACCTTACAAACCTCTATCACATGCCTCCATTATATAGAAATATAAAAAATAAGAAACTACCAAGTGGTATCCCAAAACTATGAGTCAAAACCATGAGCCATAGCAAAAATACAACACCCCATGGTCATGGTCAAGCAATCTGGAATAACTTATAACTCCTCTTACACCTCTTCCATGTCATAGATTTCATCATAATGATAAAATTGACTAATTTCCCAAATCTAGGCTCTCCACAAGGATATTCAATACCTTGTCACAATAGCCAAATTAAGAAGATGCTCTATAACTCCCAATTTTAACCTTTTCAATATAATCTCCCTATTTAATGCCTTCTAATTATGTATGCAGAAAATGGAAATAAAATAAGGAACAAATGTATCAATGAACCTACTCCATATTCAACATCACATCAAGAGCAAGTAACTAATGAAAGGAAATGAAACAATATTACCAAAGTAGCCCTTGTTGCCCTTGATATTTGATAATGATATTTGATGTATAAATGTTGATTGCTCACACTAGTATCATAACATTGCTCTCAAAACATGTAGATAATAGCTCCTTGATCATGGCATGCTCTAGTGGAAAAATGACTTAAAGGATGCTCTAATTTATATGATCTAGAACAGATGGATGAATGGTAAAGATTAAATTAGGCATTAATGGCTAAGATTAAATTAGGCATCAATGGCTAAGATCAAATGAGACATGGATCAAGGGTGGATGAACAAGATAAAAAGGTGATGGATGGACAACATTAAGTGAGACAACTTAAGGGAAGGATAAGACCTATCCTCATAAGGTCGGCTTAGGATTTTTGGATTTTTGTGTCAAGATGAGGATAAGTGGAAAAATATAATTAATTAAATAATAAAATTATTTAATTAATTATGGGAGAAGGTGGGAGCTAATAATTAATTAAATAATAAAATTATTTAATTAATTATAAGACAAGCTAGGGGGAAATAATTAATTTAATAAATTATAAAAATTTATTTAATTAATTTTGGCTAATGAAAAATGGATAAAATTAAATAAATAAATAAATAAAATTTATTTATTTAATTAATTAGCTAAAGGGAAGGACAAGGCGACATGAGAGGACTAAGATGGACGATAAGGTCAAATCTAGGTGTCTACATTTTACCCCTCTTTGAGATGATGTTGCGACCAAAAGGAAGTAGCATCATTTGAAAAAAGAAAAGGTATGGATGACCAAAAAGGGATGACAAGATGGGATGCCCCCTCAAGAGGTTAGGCAAGTATGAAGGACAGTGGTAGACTCTCAAAATGGATAGGACAATAAAAAGATGGAGAAAGATAAGTTATGATGCATTAGGTGAACAATCATGATTTTTGTTGTAGCACTAGACATTATGCATTAAGGTATAAAGACCAGGGTGATGATGTGTCTTGTGCATAAAAGGATGCCCTAACACATCACAAAGGTATTTGAAAAGCTTAGTGAGCATTATGATGAGACAACTAATAAGGTCACAAGCAACCCTATGTCGTATAGCACCATGATATGGAAGCCCATGATACCATTCTGGCAGGTAGGTTACAAGGACTAATGTAGATGCAAGATAAAATGATGATGTAGATACAAGATAAAATGATGATGCAAAAACAAGATAAAATGATGATGTAAAAGCAAGATAAAATGATGATGTCAAGATAAAATGATAATGCAGATGCAAGATAAAATGATGATGTACACAAGCAAACATATGTTGTTGGGTACCATGATATGGAATACCATGATGTCATTGTGACAATATGCTACAAGAACTGATGCAAATGCAAGTAAAATGATAACACACACAAGCAAGCAAGAAAGCATGCAAAAATGATAAATACAAATAAGTCTTGCCCCTACCAAGCTGAAAATCGATGATTGATTGGATAAGGATAGTGTTGTCATTGTGGGGAACAATATATCCCAAAGATGATGATTGATTGAGTTGATGAGGTTGACAATAAGGTAGGAAATGAAACCGGGGTATGCTCTTGAATGATTTGGCTAGATTGCTTGACTAGATTGGCATGGATTAAGGATGGCTTCCACTTGGATTTTATTGCTTGTATTTTTGTATGTTTTTATTTTTTTGGATTTTTGACATGTTTTGATTTCTTTGGATTTTGGTGTTTTTGATTTTTTTTGAAATGTTTTTATATTTTTGGATTTTTGACATATTTTGATTTTTTTGGATTTTGGTGTTTTTGTTATGGGATGGTTGTATGGTATTGGATGGGTGAAGAAGTGGTGAGAAAAGTTTGGGAAGGAAATGGGGAATGTTTAATGATGCTAATGCTATAGGTGTAAGATAGGATATGTGATATCATCATATGTGTAAGGTCATGAGACAGACAAGTGTGTGAATCTCAAATGGATGAATTTAGATGTACTCCAGACCACAAATATTTAACAAGGAAAACTATGTCCAAAGAAAAGGCACAATCCATTGCCCCCCAGGTGTATGACAAGGATGGAAACATGAGATGGATGTGATGGGAAAGGATAGACAACCAAGACGTGGAATGGAGATGCTAAGATACAGAAAGGATCAAAGAATAATGGGTGACAGAAGACAAAGGCATGGAACTGAAATGGGAGGATGGAGACATGAAATTAGATGTGACCTAAAGGATAACGAGATATGGAGACTACACATGGTGCCTGCGATAGAGTTTTCACCATGGTACTTATCCATGCCACAAGAGTGGTTTTTACCATTGGATGATGATTTCTCTTTACTATTTTTATTTTTTTTGGCAATTGGGATATTTCGGTAAACTAAGCATGGAATCATTGAAGCTGGCAGATGTGAAAAGGTTCATCTGATTCTTGACCATCTGGAGTAGCTAAGTGATAAGCACCTAAACCAAGTTGAAGACTCTTCACTGCAAGGACAATACCACTAGTATGGACACCACATATACCATCATGCACCTCCTTGAGTGCAATATTAGTCTCTTCTATTTTTAGGCAACGTAAATGGGAACCATCATAGCCTCTTGATTGAATGACTTTAGTAGGTGAAGTAAAGTGAGAGACATGGTGGGGAATGGACTTGTGGAGATTGTGAGATAAGTGGGGTGGATGTATGTGACCATGTAAGGTGGTGGAAGTATCATGGAACATAGATGATGAGGGACCAATAATCTCATTTTTATGGAGCTGCTTTGGAATTGCTTTTATGCTCAAATGGAGTTGCTTTTCTTCAAGTAAATGCTCTTGTGATGCTAGAGGCAAGGCTTTTGATACCCCAGAGATATATATAGAATGATTTTTCTCTTTGAATTCTAATGCTTTATTATTCTTTTGTTTTTTGATTTTGTATTTGTAGGACTAAGGAGCTCGTCGTTTTCTCCATTATTTTGACAAATAACGTGAGAGATAGCATTTTGTTGGTCCCACGAAGGGGAAGTAGGATATGGTGAAGAGGGTTCAATGGTAAAGATGTCGGTGTCATGGAAGAGGCATGGAATATTGAGGTCTTCGGAAGAGGCATTGATGGTCCCATCGATGGTACTTTCAACAACATTAGAGGATTCACCTTGAATTGTAGAGGGGGAATGAGGATATTTGCTTTCCACAATAGAAGGCATGTATCCTAATCCATAAGAATATAGCTCACATTCTCCACAACCTTTATCAACGATCTCAATCTTGGTAACTTTAGGATCTTGGGCAGATGAGGAAGTGGAACAAGGTCATTGGGATTAATATAAGATGTCAAAGTGGCGACCTTATCTTTAGTGGAGATGTCATTAATAAGATAAATATTATTTTTATGAGAAGTAACTTCCATAGCTTGACAATATTCAAAGGGTCAAGGGTCTGCATAGATAGTAACTTTTTCACCATTATGAGGGAGCTTCAAACATTGATGGTAGGTGGAAGGGATAGCTTGCATAACATGGACCCATGGGTGACCAAGTAGGATGCTATATGGAAGATCAAGATCAAGGACTTGGCATGTGGCGTGTTGTATAACTAGTCCCACTTGTATGTGAAGACATATAATTCCTTGAGATTCTCTCTCAACATCATCATAACCTTTAATAGTAAAAGTACATGGTTCTAAGTTAGCTGCTAAATATCCCAATTGTTTTATTAATCTCAAGGTACATAAATTCAAACCAGATCCTTTATCCAAAAGGACACACTTGACTTTGCATTTATCAATCAAGACCTCAATGTGAAGGGGTTTATTATGAGATGGATCAATAGGTGGCATGTCATTTTTGCTAAAGGTGAGGTGGTAAGTGGAGGATAAGTGACCCACAAGGGCTTGGAATTCATCACGATTGATATTATACAGGACCTAGGATTCTTGTAAGGCTCAATCCAATATAGCTTTTTGGATAGGGGAATCTCTTAGGAGATCCAAGATGGATATTTGTGTAGGAGTCTTCCCAAGATGATTTAGGATATTATAATGGGAAGGTTGGGATGATGAAGAAGATGGAGGTTGAGGGATAGTGACCGTTCCATATCTTGTTGTAACAACAATTAGGAGATGGAGCTTTTATGGTAATGGTGGCAACTTGTGAAGGATCATTATCAATACACCCTACAACAGAATCATAGTTGTAAGGGGTCTTATTATAGTAGACATTGTTGGTGTGATTATTTTGGGATTGGTTTGAAGTGGAAGGAGAGGATGAAGTGGATTGACCATGCTTTGGAAAAGGATCTTGGTAAATACCCAATTTGTCATTGGATGAGGGATTGGGAGTTACTTCTAATTTTCCTTGATCAATAAGATCTTGAATGTAATGTTTGAGCCTCATACACTTGTTTGTAGGATGTTCATGGACATGATGGTAACCACAATAGTCCTTCTCATTGTACCATGTGGGTTTAGACTCATTGTCACCATATGGTTTAGTGAAAGGCAATGCAATCATATTAGCTTGCATCAACTTTTGAAATACCATTTCAATGGGTTCCCCTAAGTCAGTAAAGTGACATCTTGGATTGGAGGGTGGCATAAATTATCTCTCAAGAAGGGAAATGGTATTAGTATTAAGGACAATTTGAACATTGTGTTGGGAAGGTTGAGTTGTTTGGATGTGTTTTGCATCAGTGAATCCATCACTAACCACATGTTTGTTCTTAGACCAATGTTTAAACTTGTCATTTGAGTGATTATTGTCATTGGTATAGGTCTTGAGTAAACCTTAAGTGATAAGGGATTTTTCAACATTAACACCTTTCTCAATGATCTCATCAAAGGTAGAAATACAATGGATTTGGAGATGAAAGGCCATTTCTTGATTAAGGTTTTGGGTGAAAATATTGACTAATTATTTTTCAAAGATTGCCCAAGGGATTCAACTTGCGAGCCCTCTCCACCTTTGTAGGTAAGAAACAAATATTTCTCTGTTATGTTGCTTGGAATTACAAAGGTCTAACATAGTAAGTTCATGTTCAATATTATAGGAGAAATGGGCCACAATTGTTTTAGCTAGTTGAGGAAACATTGTGATGGTACCAGGAGTAAGATGATGAAACCAATCTAAGGCTTGTCCAACCAAAATTAGTGGAAAATGTTTCAATAGGTTAACATCGTAATGAGAAACTTCTTGACAAGCCATAAAAAATTGTTTGATGTAGCTGTGAGGGTCTCCTTTTACCTTGTATTTGTCAAACTTAGGAACTTCAAAGTTAGGGGAAAAGGAGTCATGATAATGGATTGGTCAAGAAGATAGGGACAAAAATCCTTAAACTCAAAATATTTATGTTGAGCCCCGGTTTGCATTATTTGGATTTCATTCTCTAGTTTTTGCACCTTATGGTTCAAAGGATTCACAAGGGGTGGAGTTTTATATGACACCATGGGATGAGTGGTCAAAGGATTAGGTTGGTAGGAAATATGAGATGAGATGAGTGGAGAAATGTTTAAATAAATCGGTTGATGACTTTGGGGGATCGACATGCTATATTGATATGATGGATTAATGGGTGGAGATGACATGACCACATGATGGGAGATAGATTGAGAAGGTATTGATTGGGATGGAATGTGAGATGTAGATGGAATAGAAAGTGTTTGTTGAGGAATGGAAGGAGATGGAAATTATGTTTGCAATGGAATGGAAAGTTTGTAGGGATATGTTGATGAGATATCTTAGGTGGTTTGGAGGTTTGTGGTATGGGTGATGAGGAGCTAGGATGATTAGGCTCTTGTGGTTTTTCCAAATTATCTTCAAGAAGTTTCATGACCAAATCTGTATGTCCTTTGATGAAATCTACAAATGTGGGTGAAAGATCAGGTTGATCAAAATCATGTTCATGCTCACTTTTGTTATTGGATTCAGGTATCACAATTTGAGGCATCATAGGGAGAGTTTCTTCATTTACAAAAGTTGTCATAAAGCCAAGTGAATATCTAATTTGATCATCATATGTTTTTGTGGGATGAAGTGGATTGGGTAGATTGTCTTGGTTAGAATCCATGATTTTCTTGACTTACGACTGAGTTATGGAGGCATAAAATGAGAGATCTTGATGATGTAGCTAAAGGTTTATTTTTTGGAGATCTTAGAGTGGATGAGGGATGATGAGGGATTGGATGTAAACAAGATTAGAGATGATGTGGATTGAGATGACTAGATGGATGTTGAAGACTTGGACTAGGTTTGGGATAAAGATCAAGATAGAAGACCCTACTAGATTCGATGGGATGAATCAAGGATGGTTTTGTCGAAATGATATATCCCAAGAACAACACAAATATTGATTAGGATTAAATGATTAGATAATGGATTAAAAGATGAGGGTCTTGATCAAGGGATAAATCTCAATTCAAAGTCTAAGACAAGCTTGATGTGGATGGAAGATAAGGTAAGTGAAATGGATGGAAGCAATGTGGACTATGGATGTGGATCTCAAATGAATCAACCTTAGGAAAATGATCAATGTGACAAGTATTCTATCAAGATTTTGAACTATGGACCCTAAGATGTTGGAAATGTTTGGAAAAGGTTTAGATGCTTGACTTGAGACAATTTTTCAAAAAAAGAGATTTTCACACATACATGCATAGATTTGCAAAAGATTTGGATTTGGATTTGGATTGGGGCGTGTAATGTAAATGAACACACACAAAACACAACAACACCCTAGATTATTCAAGTGGGAGTGATTCTTAGTGTAGACCCACACTCAATACCTCTTCAATATTCCTACATAACTAGGAATATCTTTTCAAGAGTGAATAGCTAGGGATCAAGTGGCCCAAGGCTCACCCTTTCCCTTTCCTTGGAGGCCTTGATGCCTCACCCAAAGAACTTCTATTTATACTCAAGGAGGCACATGGTGAGTATCTTCAGGGTTGTTGCTAAACCTTGCACCATGCTAATTAAAAGATGACTAAAAGGTCTTATGCTAGGATGTACAAGTTCTTTAGGGGTATCCCTGATATATGCAAGGTATGTGGGGCTCAAATATGTTAACACTAGTCCATTGGGGGCATGCAACATAGGTACAAGTGAATGCCACTTCACCTTGTGTCTTGAATTACCAGGGGCCGTAAGGCTACACCAATGACTACGTGACTAGATTGACGTACAACTTTCGTTCTCCCCCCTTTATATACCCTGTTAGAACATGTGGTTGAGGTCACCCCTTGAAGTGGGTGTGTCTCTGAGGCAGGCCTCCTAAGGAAAAGGTTGATGTTAGATGTCATTGATCTCCATGATCGCACTAAGCGTAAGAAGAGAGCATACACATGCTAACACACCTTTAGGCGAGAAAAGTGAATCAAGAGGTGTTTTTGATCTCCAAGATCACCTTGCAGCATGAGGAGAGAGCATACACACACACACTTGACCCACAGAAGCAAGATTAATTAACATTTAGAAAATGAACGTGTGTGAGAATGAATATGTCTAAAGGGTGCTTTTGATTCCCAAGATCATCTTTCAATGTGAGGGAAGAGCATACACACACCTCAAGTCAAAACCAAGATCACCAAACAAAGAAAATATAAGAATTGATTTAATGATAAGCCTTTGACAAGCAATCCTACAACACACTTGTTAGTAGTTTGAGAGATAGTATTGGACAAACGATTTTGATGCAAGACAATGTATTAGAAATGGTAATAAAACTCTTGCAAAGATCAAAAAATAATGTTATGATGCAACAAAATAGATGTATATAAATTAGATATGCTCATCACAAGATTGTAGTTTCAGATTTCTTTTTTCTCACATAGTCAAACTAAACCCGATTATTTTGTAATGTTTTTGGCCTCAAAAATAAAAATTCAAAGATTAGACCCATACTAAATTTTTTAGAGCTTTCAAAAAATGTAAAGATATTGAAAAAAATTGTTGATTTGTACCCTAAAAAACATATTTATGAAAAATACATAGTCAACATAGATTTGATTATTTTGCAACTCTTTTGACCTTAAATACATAACTCCAAAGAACAGATCCATACTAAATTTATGAGAGATTTCCAAAAATGTAAAAATATCTGAAAAACTCGCTGATTTATGCCCTAAAAATAGATTTATGAAAAGTCATAAAATCATCATAACTCACCCAAAATTGATGATATAAACTTGATTTTTCTGTTGTAGCCTCCTTAGATGATCCAAAAACTTTAGTGAAAAATTATATAAAAATTCCTATCAATTTGAAAGATATGAGGAAATCTTTGAAAACTAGGGTTTTATCCAAAATGGGCATAAACCTGCAGCAAAAAGCTAATAAAACTTGCAAAAAGCAAGCTAGATCAAGGGACCTGGGTCCCATCGAGCGTGCCAAATTGTGTATGTGAAAAACGAAAATCAAATAAGGAACAAATGCATCAATGAACCTACTCCACTAACACTATATCCAAGGATTCTAGAGAATGAATAATAAATAATTAATGTCTCCACCATCACATGGGCATCCAATTTTGCCCACATGATGTTTGGATATTGTACATTATTTATCATTTACATAATTAAATACAATTAATCAAGACTTAGGATTTGCAAGGTGAATCGTACACTTAATCCTAAAATTCTCCCACTTGACATTTACATTGCAAAAACATAATACAAAACTAAAAATAATGAATCAGGGCCTAGAAGAGGTAGTTCCCATGTACCAATAGAAATTATTTGTGTTCGATGCTTTAGTTGGAGAATCTAAAATATTATCCAAATCATCAACCTTTTGTATCATGATTTCCCCTTTCAACCATCTCATGGACAAAGTGATTGAAAATTAATATGATTTGTATGAGTATGATGCATATGATTCCTTGCCAAACAAATAGCACTTTGACTATCATCTTACGACACTAATCCAAAGATAACTTAGTACCGAAAGGTAAAGGAATACTCACTAGCTTACAATCCTATATAGTAAACCAATGCAAAATAGTCTATACATACTTCTCTAACTAAACCAAAGCTTTTAGGGAATCCGATCTCTATTAATCCCCATACCTAATATGTATTTTGCAGACACCAAATCCTTCATGTCAAAGGCACCAAAAAGCTAAGTTTTGAGTTCTCTAATCACATCCTTACTATTTCTAATGAACAACATGTCATCAACATACAAAATAATGATTAGTAACTAATCATGTCAATCAATTTGAAATAAACGCAATGCTCACAAGCACTTCCAAGAAACTAATATTGCAATGTGAAAGCATAAAATGTTTGATACCACATCCAAGGTGACTGCTTCACACCATATAAAAACTACTTTAACATGCAAACCATGTTTTCTTTTCCTTTTACCCTGAAACCATTAATTTGTCTCATATACATTTTTTCTCAAGATCTCCATGTAAAAAGTAGTTTAACATCTATTTTCTCTTTTTTTAAATCATGAGTAGTATCAATAGAAAGTAGAAATCTAGTAGAAGTTAGTTTTGCAACAAGAGAAACTATTTCACCAAAATCAACCCCCTCAATTAATTATCCATTTTTCATCCTCAAATTAATTAAATAATTTTTATTATTTAGTTAATAAAATCACTATTCATGTACCCCTTGCATTGTCTATCCATAAAAAAATTAAATAGTTTGGACTATTTATTCAATTAATTAAACGTCCTCCTATAGATTAACCTTAGGTGAATAAATATAAATATATATTCACCTAAGCCCATCTCATGTCATCCAAAAATTAAATAAATTTCTTGATTTATTTTATTTGACATTTTGAGTACTTTTGATTAAGAATCTAAATCACTTCACTTACCATCATTAATAATTTGCATAGGCATAATCATGACTAATCATGGATTTATGTGGTCAAGTCTTCATATGAGTACACTTGTCAATCATCATGTACACAAGGGGTACTTGGAAGCATGGAGAAGATTTGCAATACCTTCCAAAAAGTTACTTTTTAATACCCACCATCTAATCTTTCCAAAGCATGATCTTGACCCTTGATTCTCCTTGAATCAAGGGCATCCCTTTGACCACCTCTCATTTCTTTCCACTTGGAGGCTTCTCATGCCTCCAATCCTCTCAATAAATGGGAGCCCTTGATCTCTCAATTTGATCCCAATCCTCTATTCCCCATGCCAAAAATCTATAAATTGGAACTCTTGGAGGCCATTTGGACATCACTCTTGAATGCATTGTTACTCTATCATTTTGAGCACTCAACATCCTTCAATCTCCCAATCCCATATTTAGACACATCCACCAATTTATTTGGTGCAACAAAGAGATATTGGTGAGAATTAATGTTTTATTTTCACTTTGTTTTCATGGCTTCCCTAGTCTTAACTTGAGGTGATTTGTGTTTATGAATTGTGTAGATTATATAGCTTAGTTTTCTCATTTTGAAATTCTTTTTCATAGGTTTACATAATAGATGACAAGGAGTTGGAAATGCAACACATATTCTTGAGAAAGGGATTGATAGGATTTTGGGCTTGCAACAAGGGTTTAGAGAAGAGATTTGGTAAGAATGGAAACCTAGAAGAGAGGGATTTGGAAATAGAAAATCCATAGAGAATAGAAGAACAAGATTGGGATATAATGGTGAGGGGAAATGTTGGAAATCACATGAGAAGCTTTATCAATGGAGTAATGTAGTCTAGATTAGGGAGTTTAATGAAAAATGACCTAATTTAGTAACCTAAACTCAATCAATACACACATATGCAATATGGAAGAAAAAAATGAATGATAGTAAAGTTATTAACTTTATGTAGCCTAATACAACTTTACTAATAAATTACATAGTTCTTTAGGGATTGTGGAAACCTTCTAAAACCAATTTGTATTTACATATAATAGAATTCACAAAATATCCATCCTTTACATATTAGACTTTTTATGCATTTCTTCTCTCTATCCTTATTTGCTCTAATACTTAGTTCTCATTTTCTTCACTTCTCCATTCTCCTTCTCTACATCAAGGTCCCTCATTTCTTTTACTTCACTTTGTTCTCACTGACCCATCTCCTAGGCACTATCATGGCTAGGAAACCCTTGGTCTTTCTTTGTAAATTTTTTTGCTAGCCTATAGTCCATCCACACACAACCCCAATAGAAGTAAATTTCCCTTCCAATTCTCAAACAACCAAGAAATGAAGCATTTTTTCACGTAGTTGCTAGGATAATAGGTGTAAAGGTCTAGCATCATTTCAAACAACTAGGAAAGAACATAGAAAACCCATGATACCAAAGGAAAGACGCTAGGAAAACATTGATCAGGTCCAAGGTCATTTGAGTGATATTTAATGATCAGGTCCAGGGTCATTTGAGTGATATTTTTGGGAAAATATAAAAAATTTAGTTTTTGGTATTTTCTACATCTTAGTAAATTACATTTTCGGAGGCAAAAAGTTTAAATTCCAACAAAATAGATAGGAGTTATGACCTTGCGAAGGGGAAGATCAAAAATTTCATAATTTTAAACTTTTATAAAAAGTTTTCACCTTACAAGAGTTCTTTTTGTATTCCAAGGGTAATGTGACCCTTCATATTTTATGTAAGCCTATATATTTCGAATTGGAATGAATAAAAAACAATTTTTGGAGGCAATTCACAACTCCCAGTGAGTTTGCCTACTTGTAAAAACTCTTTTGTACTTTGTTTTTCATGTGCATTACAATACCACAGGCTCAACGCTAGGTATTGTCTAGATAAGTGGTATTAGAGCCAGGTTCGTTTGGTTCTTCTCGAATCAGAGAGGGTTTTAGCCACAAGAATTCAAATGGTGTAACTTTAGCTCAAAATATTTATGGGTTTTGTTAGCAACATCGAAATCCTATCTAGGTATCTCTTATTTTTTGTAGAAAGTGCACGGATTTTGAAAAAAATAGATTGCAAATCCGTGTCCCTATTTTGCTTGTTTCTTTTTTGCCTTTTTAGAGCAGTTTCACAAAATTGAGTATATCTTTCTCATCTGGACTCCATTTTGCACAAACAAGATATCACTAGAAAGAGGACTCAGAGAACTTTCTAGTGGGATAGGTAATTTTTTTGATCTTTTTCAGCTGCTTTTTTTTTCACGAGAAGTCAGGTCTTCTTTTTCAGCATTGACCTCAGTGTTTTGGGCATATCTTTTGCATACGATGTTGAAATTGGACAAACAAAATATCATTGAAAATGTGATTTAGTCCTAAAAACAACCATTAGATTATCTTTCTTTGAGGTATACTTGATCAAAAATGTTAGAACAAGATGATCATTCAGATCCTTTCAAGGCAATGGTTGAAGAAGCTTTAACAAAACAATGTGAGGAGATCATGAATCAGTTCTCTCATCTGCTACAACAAAATCAACAACCCAACATGGGTGGAGTACCGTTTGGTGGTCACACTCCTTTCAAGGTGCAGGTAAATTTTTATATTCCAAATTGATGAAGGAGGTAAATCATAAAACACACAACATAAATTGCACACAAAAAATAGAGATGTTCCTTTATTGATTTGGACAACACATTACATTACAGAAGCTTAGTACAATCAAAGGATGAATCGCCTACTGGCTACAACACATTACAGCTTCAATAACCTCAAGACTCTGGAATCTTCAGCCTTCTGTAAACCCAAATCAGCTAGGGTTTCTATCTTCGTGCCTATTCTTAACTCTACACTTTCCCCCTTAACTCTTCTACTACCCAGGGTTCCTAAAATAGTCATAAATAGCACTTTTTGGCGGCCACCAGCTAAATTTTAAAATTTGCAACTCCCTCCAAAAGTAGGTCAACTTTCAGGAAGCATAAATTTTGATCCAGGTGTCCGATTGACGAACCGTTTTAAGTGCCGAAAAGATCCCGATGTGAACTATCACACCAAATATTTGTAAACAGATTTCTATCAACTTTTCAAGATGTTATGGGATGTTTTAGTGCCTCATATCTTGTTTCAAAAATTTTTAGGGGCTTTTTAGAAAACAAAAACTTTAATATCTTTTAGCTCACAAATGATCTTTCCCTGATTCCTTCGCCAAAAGTTTTATATTTTAGTTATGAAGCTTTCTGTAAGTTTTTTCTTTAATCCATGTCTAAATGCAAACTTTCCTAAAATGGCAGTTAAACTTTCCAAAACTGGCAGTTTGCTATTTTTAGCAGTTTGGAAAAATTGAAAGTCCCACATCATTATTCAAGAGATTATGGAACCAGAAACACTAATTATGGAAAGAAATGAAAACAACTGCAATGATTTTGAATCAACTTCTTTTTGGGTGATGCAAGATTGCCCTTACACCATTGGATGCTCTTGCATCAGACACCTAGGGTAATTTAAGAAGTGACCTTGTCATGTCTTAGGTGTTTGTTTGAGGAAAACCCAAAAAGTCAACCTCTGCCTTAGAAAACCAAGAAGAGTCTTCAAAAGGCCTTCCTTTCCATTTCACCAAATATTCTTCATATTGCCTGTTTTGAGTACTTCTTCCCACACGGCTATCCAAGATCTCTTCTATCTCCTCCATTGAAGTAGATGCCAAAATACTCCACTGTTCTTTTGTTGGTCCATCCTCTGTTCCACCTTCATGATATTCTGATAAATCAATAATGTTGAAAATAGGAGAAATATTGATCCCACTTGGTAGCTCTACCTCATATGCATTTCCTAAATCATGCTTCTTTAGGATTCTGCATGGTCCAAATTTTTTCATTTTTAACTTATTGTATGTTCCAATTAGGAACCTTTCTTTTCTCAAGTGAACCATGAATTCATCTCCTACCTAGAACTCCTTATATCTCCTCTTCTGATCTGCCTTAGCCTTGTACTGAATATTCATCTTATTAATGTGCTTCCTCACCTCTTCATGCAAATTCTTCAGATGTTCTGCAAAGTCTTCGGCTTCAACACTTGTCTTTTCTCCTTTGTCTAGCTTCCGTAACTTAGAAGCATTTCTTGGGCTATTGCCATATACAATTTGGAATGGTGATTTACTAGTACTCCTATTGACAGAATTGCTGTAAGCAAATTCTGCCTATGGTAAAATCAAATCCCATCCCTTGAGCTTATCTTCTACTAAGCATCGTAGCAGGTTACCCAAACTCCTATCACCACTTCAGTCTATCCATCAGTCTATGGATGGTGTGTAGAATTGAACTTTGAATCTATCTTCAAATTCTTCCACAATGTACTCTAGAAATAACCAACAAACTTGGTATCTCGATCTGAAACTATGCTCTTTGGTAGACCATGTAGTCTCACCACCTCCCTGAAAAATAACTCTGCAATATGAACATCATTAATCTTCTTGCAAGGAATAAAATCTGCCATCTTCGAGAATCTATCCACCACCACAAAAATGGAATCATGTCCTCTCTGTGTCCTTGGTAAACCAAGAATAAAATCCATACTAATATCATCCCATGGCTTCTCTAGTACAAGTAGTGGCTGATATAGACCTGTATTCTGACTTGCTCCTTTTGCCATCTGACATACTCTACAAATCTGCACAAATTTCCTCACATCTTGCTGCAACTATGGCCAATAATAATTTTCACCAACAATAGCAATGGTCTTATCCCGACCAAAGTGTCCAGCCAATCCTCCACTATGCTTCTCCCTAATTAGGTTCTCTCTCATGGAACTCCTTGGAATGCACAACTGACTTCCCCTAAACAACATGCCATCTTAGATTATGAAATCCAACCATTTTGTCCTATCCAAAGTAACAGGTTCCAAACAAGCTTTCCAAGCCTCTGCAAAATCTGGATCTTCTGGATACAAACTTTGGAGCTCATCAAACCCAACAACCTCTATCTTCATTTCTGTCAACAAATTTTGCCTTTTGTTCAAGGCATCTACAACTTTGTTGGACTTCCCACTCCTGTGCTTCAAAACAAAAGTATAGCTCTACAAAAACTCAATCCATTTTAAATGCCTCTAGTTCAACTTTCTTTGACTATTAGGATACTGCAAAGCCTGATGATCAGTATATAAAATAAACTCTTTTGGCAATAGATAATGTCTCCATTTCTTCAAAGCCTGAACTATAACATAAAATTCCTAATCATAAACAAAATACTTTTTCTTGGCATCATTAAGCTTCTCACTAAAATAGGCAATGGGCTTGCCTTCTTGACTCAAAATAGATCCTATAGCACTGCCACTTGCATCACAATCTACCTAAAATACCTTATTAAAATCTGGAAGTGCTAAAACAGGTTGCTCTATGAATTTCTGCTTCAATGTGTCAAAGCTTTTGTTTGCTTCTTTAGTCCATCTAAACTCTTTTCTATCCCCTCTCATTGTCTCTGTTAGGGGTGCACAAATACTACTAAAATTCTTGATAAAATTTCTGTAAAAACTTGCCAAACTATGAAAAGATCGTACCTCTATGGCACTCCTTGGCATAGGCCATTCAAGGATAGCTCTCACCTTCTCTAGGTCCATCTTAAGACCTTCCTCTGAGACAATAAATCCTAGGTATACCAACTCCTTTGCAAAACTACATTTCTTTAGATTAATCAGCAACTTCTCCTCCCTCAGCTTCTCTAAAACTCTTTTGATATGCATCAGATACTCATCCCAAGTCTTACTAAAAATTAAAATATCATCTAAATAAACAATAACAAAACTTCCCAAAAATTCTTTCAATACCTCGTTCATGAGCCGCATGAATGTGCTCGATGCATTGGTTAGCTCAAATGGCATGAATAACCACTCATACAAACCTTCCTTTGTCTTGAAGGTTGTCTTCCATTCATCTCCTTCTCTGATACGGATTGGTGATACCCACTCTTCAGATCAATCTTTGTGAAGTACTTGGCTCCACTCAAACAATCCATTATGTCATCCATTCTTGGCAGTGGAAATCTATACTTGATCGTGATCTTATTGATGGCTCAAGAATCTGTACACATTCTCCACTCTCCATCTTTCTTCGGTGCTAGTACTATAAGTACCGCACATGGACTTAGGCTCTCCCTTATTAGTGCTTTCCCCAACAGTGCCTGAACTTGTCTGTTCAGCTCTTCATTCTCTGCAGGTGTCATTGATGAGTGCTAGGTAACACCCATGAAATACATTGTTTTACCTCTCTTTTTCTCCCTTTTATTCCATTGTCCTGATGACTGCACCAAAATAGGTGAACATGATTGTTCTAATGATGATTAATAAGAGATGAATTACTTAAGATCATGATTTTTGATTGAAGGACTAATGTGCATTGAATTGATGGAAATGTTCAGAAATCTTCTCTTTTTGAATCAATAGGTGCAGGTGTTCAGGTCAACAATTTTGTGCATCTTTGGAGGTAGTCCTAATGATCTTTGGAGTCAACATTAGCTTGCCACAAATGGTCTTCAATGCTTGCAAATTTGATTAGAAAAGTTTTTGGGATAAGAAGGCGAAGCATCTCCAGAGCTGGGTTGAAGTCTTCAGCATCTTCGGAGCTGAACGTGAAGGTCACAAACATATCTCCGAAGCTACAGATAGAAACATACATCTCTGGTACCTTTTTAGAATAGTACAGATTTCCAGCACAGCTGTCGGTCAAACACTCCCAGTGGTGATCGGGATGCTCCTGATGTTACTCAAATCATCACTTGAGTAATTAAGGGCAGTCTATACTTAACTGCTAGAAGTTTTTATCTCTTTTTGGTTTTTGTATGAGTTACTAATAAACTAATTTAATACCTATATTTTAGGGCCTCGTTGCCTAATTGTATTTCAAACCGAGACTCAAATTTAGTGTGGACTTCTGTTTCACTCAATCTATTTTTATTACATGAATATTTATTCTGTAGTTAGACTGTTAGTAGAATAAAGAGATTGATGTTATCTCTTAGATGAACTAGTAGAATAGGGGGAGTGATCTCTCATCACTTATTTAGATATAAACTTACAAAAGTAGTAGCAAAAAGGACAACGATTATTCTTTTGTTTTCTGCAATCTCATTTGATATTAATATTTTTCTGAATGCAAAGTTGATGGGATTGGAGTGAATCGAGTTGTGATCTTATTCTCTTGTGTTGATTCTTTACTTTAGTCTTCATCACTAAGGGTGTGGAGCAAGGGCCCACTCTCACCACCAAGGCAAAAGGCTAGTACTATTATTTGTTATTTCAGATTTGCTTCAGAAGATACTTACTATTTTCATAGATAGATGCATGTTTTAGTTTATAGATTTTCTTTAAGTAATTTACTGCTCAATTCTATTTTCAATATTTTTGGAATTCATTTCATAGTAGATAGATCAGTTTCTTTAAATCAGTAAAAGTCATTGGAGTTAGTTAGATAAAACTGGGAACTATAGGATTCCTAATTGCAGATAGCCAAGGACACAACCTTGGATTTGACATCTGAAATATGATTAAATGATGAGGTAAAATGACCCTTGTCATTTTTGGCACCGTTTGTCAGGGATATACTGTGTTAATTAGGAAAACTTAGCTAAATAGTTTTAGGATAGATTTGTATGGTTAGAGCTAGAGATTCAAAAGGAAGATACATAAAACAAACACCCCATCAACAAACTATAGGGGAAAGTAGTGGGGTGGAACAAGATCTTGTTGAAGAGAGACATCTAGAACCTGTCTTGGAAGCTACATCTGAAATTAATAATCCTTTCAATCCTCCAAATCTTCCACTTGCTAACTAAATCCAAGAATTACAACAAAAATTCTAGGCAAATCCTTTGATAGAACCTAATTTCTTAGAACCTCAGGGAGAAGAACTAGTACTAAACATGGAGGATAATCATGATAACCATGAAGATGAGGAAAATTAGGCTCCAATAACCTTCTCATATCCCATTGTTCTGGCTACTGGAGATAATGCCCCTATGAAAAATATTTCACCTACACACTTGCCAAATTTTAGAGGTCTTGCTTCTAAGGATCCAGATCAATTTTTGTTTGAATTCAAAGTGGTATGCCAAAATTATGATTATGGATCAGATAATCAAAAACTCAAACTGTTTCTCTCAACCCTAAAGGATTCTACAATGAGATGGTTTATGGGCCTGCCCTAAAATTCCATCCATTCCTCGGATCAGATGGAGACAAAATTCTTGGGAAAATACCAGGACTATTGTAGAGTCAATGATAAGAATGAAGAATTATTCAAAATTAAACAGAGAGAGGAAGAGACATTAGAGGATTATGTGGATAGGTTCAACTTCGTCTTGAGAAGATATGGCAACCCAATAAATCACTCTTTGGCCAGAACCCTGTTTGTAAAGGGATTAGATAAAGAATAAAAAATAGACACTAGATCTGATGGGGAAAGAGAATATCAACAAAATGGATATGCTTTCTATAAAAGAACTCTGTAGGAACTATTCCAAAACCCAAGATGGAAAGAGAACGCCTAAATCTTTCAAAGGGAAGAATGAAATAGGATAGTTAATGGAAGAAATTGCAAATCTGAAAAAAAATATTTTAGTCTAGCTAAATACCACATTGGATGGGATTCGGGCAAAAACTAGAACAACTGACCAAGGTAAAACAACTGAACTACTCTCCATCTATTGTCCTAGGTGTAGAAACAAGCATCTATTGAGAGAATGCCCTTTAGACAAGTCAGAGATCTATTAGATCTATGACAAGGAACATCCTACCAGTCAATGTAGTTAGCTTCCAGCCCTAAAAAGGCTAAGTAAGAAGAATGCCATCATAGAAGAAGAGTTGAACTATGTAGGACAAAAATAAGCTGGGAATTTCCCTTATAATCAGTATCCAAGCCAAACTTCTTACATGGGTCCTTCTAATTGGAGAAATAATCAATGGAATCCAACTTGGCATGAGCCTCAAAATAATCCTCCTTGGGGACAACAGGATTGGCCAAATCAACAATGACAAAACCAACATTGGCAAAATCAGCCCTGGGGAAATCAACAGTGGCCACCACAGTTTGGATCACAAAATATGCAGCCTCAATGGGGTCCTCCATAGGGATATAATCAACAATACTAGGGACAACCTAGATGTTTCCAACCTCAAAAACAAGCATTACTAACTGGACCCCCCAACACACAAGGTCAATCACAAAATGAACCAGTTAGCCAACCACCCTTACTAGTTCAACCTTTACCAAATCCATGAAATAAACAGGGAGCAGCTGTTTACATGACAAAACAAGAAAACATAGCTGGTATTAATGCTATTTATCCCAATAATCTCTAGCTGCGTTCTGGGAAAGCATTCGCAAGACCATCTCCTCCAATTATAGTTGAAGTAACTAATGATGTGGAACCTAGAAATTCATCCACTCAACTTCTAGAGGAGATTACTATTGAAACAGTGCAAAAAGAATCATGCTTGGATAACTCTGGAGTTCCTCCTAAAAGACTAACTCCAGAGAACATTCCTGGAAATATTTCTGGTAAGAGCTCCGGAGATGGAAAAACTAGCACCATACCCAGAATGACTCAAACAACATGTTCCTTAGAAAAAGATCTTACAAAAACAAGTCCAATCTACCCTGGAATCAGAACTATTACAAGAAATTAGACAACTAAACATTGAAATTCCACTCCTCTGAGCAATCATAGATGTGCCAGAACTGAACCAATTCATCAAACATTATTGTGTCAAAACATAGGGTAGGAAGAAAAACTTTCCTTCTACAATCTAGGTGGAAGGGAAAGTAGTAGATCTATTGGTGGGAGAAATGCTCCTTCCAAAATATGGAGACCGTGGAAATCCTGTCATAACTATTTACATCTCAGGGGTAGAAATTTCAAATGTTTTGGTTGATTTAGGAGCAGCAATAAATGTGATGACAACTCATACAATGGACAAATTAGCCCTCACAAGTATCCAATCCACATCTGCAATCCTTCAACTTGCTGACCAATCAATAGCTATTCCAAAAGGGGTAATTACTGATGTCCCAGTTGTGATAGAATCATGGGAATCCCTAGTAGACTTCCTGATATTAGAACCCAAAAACTAGCGAAATGCTTATCCACTGATATTAGGATGACCATGGCTGGATACAGTAGCATCATCTATTGATTGTCAAACTAGGGATATGGTCATTTCTAATGGGATAGATTTGAAGAAAATATCTCTGTATCCTCCTGCTAAACCATCAATACATTATACAGGAAGAGTATGGGTTGATGAGCTAGATAACATGGAAAATAGTGCCTCAGTAGCTATGGTCATCATCAAAGAACATTTGGGTGAATTGGAAGAAGAAATCTACTATGATACAACAAAAGACATTACCCACATTCTAATCTATGAGGATGAAATGGAGCTTGCCTGAGATTCTAGAAGAGAACTTCTCACTTCTACTCATTGTACCCTAGCAAATATCATTCCTTGTGGAGAGACCTTTTACAGAGACTTAGCCACATTCCACATGTTGCTTCCACATTCTTGTCCCCTCAATACCATGACTCCAGTATATGGATTAACTACATCTATGGATCAAATCACAAAATAGGTCATGATTTTACTAGGAAAAACACTTAATATCAACACCCAATTAGCAACAAATCAGGAAGAAAAACTTATCCAACTCCTGATTTCCCATTCAACAAATTTTTCTTGGGAATACCAAGCTATGAAGGGCATCCCTCCTAAGACCTGTACCCATCATATATACATTGAAGATATCAAACCTGTCAGACAACCCTAGAGAAGATTGAATCCTACTTTAAAAGACATTGTTAAGACTGAAATAGAAAAATTGTCGCGAGCAGGGTTTATATATCCAATCTCAGACAGTCAATGGGTCTCACCCCTAGTCATAGTGCCTAAAAAGAATGGGAAATGGAGGGTGTGTATTGATTATAGGGAGCTAAACAAAGCTACAAAAAAGGACTACTTTCCCTTACCATTCATTGACCAAGTGCTAGACAACCTTGCTAGGAGAAAGTATTTTTCTTTCCTAGATGGGTTCAGTGGGTATAACCAAATCCAAGTAGCACCTGAAGATTAGGACAAAACCACTTTCACCTATTCTTGGGGAACTTTTGCCTACAAGGTTCTTCCATTTGGACTATGTAATGCCCCAGCTACATTTCAGAGGCTTGTCTTAGCCATTTTTGCTAAATTAACAAATGAGTGCATGGAGGTCTATATGGATGACTTTACTATGTATGGGGACAACTTTGAGGAAGCTCTCATAAACCTTGAGAAAGTACTAAAATGCTGTGAGAAGAATCAATTGTCCCTGAGTCATGAAAAGTGCTTCATGATGGTGGAAGAAGGAATTGTTTTAGGACATCACATTTCAGCAAATGGGATCAAAGTGGACCAAAACAAAATAGAAGTAATCAAATAGTTACCTTCACCTAAAAATCAGACAGATGTTAGAAGTTTTCTGGGTCATGCAGGCTATTATAGGAGATTCATAGAAAATTTCAGCAGAACAACTGCCCCCCTGTTTACCCTACTTAACAAAGACACAAAATTTTTATGGACAACAGACTGTCAATCAACATTTGAAACCCTCAAGGAGAAGCTTACTATCACACCTGTTTTGAGAGGACCTAATTGGACTTTACCATTCCATATACAAACTGATGCTTCAAATGAGTCCATTGGGGCAGTCTTAGGACAGAAGGAGGAAGGAGAAAGTATGCATGCCATCTATTACATCAGCAAAAACCTTACCTCTGCAGAAAGGAATTACACCACAACTAAAAAAGAATTCTTGGCAATCATCTATGTTATAAACAAATTCAAGCATTATATCACTGGATATAAAATATTTGTTCATACTGATCATGCAGCCATCAAATACCTAATGAATAAGCCATTAGTGGGTGCAAGGATCATTCAGTGGTTATTGCTATTGTAGGAATTTGACATCACCATAGTTGATAATCCAGGGAAGTTTAATTTGGTTACCGACTTTTTGTCAAGATTGCATATAGGAGGAGAAAACCAGCCAGTGGAGGAAAGGTTTCCAGATGAACATCTTTTTGCTATCTCCTCTACTGCACCTTGGTTTGCTGACATAGCTAATCTCTTAGCTATAGGCTTGTATCCATCCATTTTACCTCAAAATAGAAGAAATGCTTAGTTAAGGAAAGCTTATCTTACAAATGGTTAAATGGTTTGCTATTTAAATGTGGTCCTAATTTCATTTTACGCAAGTGTTTAAAAGTTGATGGAATTTTTGATGTGTTGAGAGCATGTCATGATGAATCATCTGGTGGGCATTATTCTTCCCACAAAACTATCCACAAGATCCTGGGAGTTGGTTACTACTGGCCATCTATTCATAAGGATACCAAGAAGTATGTGTAGCAGTGTGATCAGTGCCAAAGGATGGGACAACCAACCTTCACCCAGGAGATGTTACTGCATCCTCAAGTAATGATAGAGCCATTTGAATAGTGGGGTCTAGACTTTGTGGGACCAATTTCTCCACCTTCATCAGGCAAAGAGTATATTCTGGTATGCACAGACTATGTGACTAAATGGGTTGAGGTTCAAGCTTTGTAATTTGCAAGAGAAGAGAAAGTGGCTAATTTCCTTTATACTAACATTTTCTTGAGGTTTGGAGCCCCAAGATCCATAGTTTTAGACAGAGGACCTCAGTTTACTTCACAGGTAATCAGAGCATTCATAGATCTATATCAAGTCAAGCACATGAAATATTCACCTTACCATCCTCAAGCCAATGGGTAGGTAGAGGTGACTAATAGGGAACTTGAGAACATTCTGACAAGGACAGTGGCAATGAATAGAAAAGATTGGGCTAATAGATTACCTGAAGCAGTTTGGGCTTACAATACCACTTGGAAGTGCACAAAAAAATTCTCACCCTATGAATTAGTTTATGGAAAAAAACCTATTCTGTCTATAGAATTTGAACTCCAGACACTTAAAATTGCATTAGATATTGGTCTACCATTGTCCATAGCCCAACAAAATAGAATTCTTCAGCTCAATGAGTTAGATGAAATCTGGACAGAAGCCATTCAGCAAATAGAACTGGTCCAGTATCAAAGAAAACAATGGCATGACCAACACATCAAGAGGAGGTCATTTCAACAAGGTGATTAGGTTCTTCTTTATGGTTCTAAATTCAAGGAGTTCAAAGGGAAGTTACAAACTCATTAGATGGGCCCTTATTAGATAAAGGAAATTTTTGAGAATGGAACAATGCTGTTGGAACCTATTGATGGAAGCACAAACACATTTTTAGTGAATGGTCACTGAATTAGACTCTATAAATGGCCATCCACTAAGGAAGAGTTCATCAAAGATTTATGTTTGGTGACAGGGGGCACATCCTCTGTCACAATTTTGGACTAAAAAAAAAAGAAGAGAAGGTTGAAAACCAGCAAATGGCGGCCTTCTTAAAAAGAAAAAAGAAAAAAGAGAAAGATAGAAAACCAGTAAATAGCTAACTTTCTCAACCGAGGGAATTGAAAACTGGCAAATGGCGGTTCCCTTCATGTTAGATAAGAATAATCAAGCTACGAAGGTGATCAGGTGCCTGGAGTTACTCAAACACACCTCTGGTGCTTCCAAATAAGGAGCACCCCTGGCACTCGTAAACTAGGAGCACCTCTGACGCTCCACCAATAAACTCCTTTTCATGAATATAATAAATTAGGAGGGGACCCACCTCTCCAGGTAATAAAGTAGAGATGTCATTTGATGAGGTCATCATGACTCATCCTCCACTTTATGACATGAACAAAGATGAAGTCAACACGCATCCCGAGAGAAATCATTACTCTTGTTTGCATGGGTACTTACAAAAGACTGCGCTAACGTCACCTAGATACATGGATTCTCAAACCACTCTATGGGAATGATTGCAGGTTGTATGACAATAAAGATGATGATGTCATTTCAAGCCACGACGAAGCTGCTCAGGTGCCACGACGCGTCAAGTCTCATCAATGCCGCAACATTTCAGCTAAGTACATCAGTTCCTCATCATTACGATTCGTTCAGGTAATTCTCTCTTAATTAAACATTAATTAGCAACTGTCTTGTCATTACTATTTTTGGGTGTCATCATTATGACACATCCTCCTGCCATTATTTTCCTTCCCAAATTCATGCATGCCGCCATCTTTGTTGAAATGTCACCATTCCTACGGAGTGTCCCATCACTCAGCTTTAATTATGACCGCATAAGACATGCTAACCAAATTTAAGTTTGTTTTCCATAGTCCAAGTCATTTAATGAATTGACATAATAATCATCATTCAAACTGCAAAATACCCTAAAGAACAGAGTCAACTGATACAGTACTCTGGAGCCTTCAGAGTTAAAGGAGAAAGGACAAATTACATAGGAAAGTGAGGGATCTAGCACAGAGGGTAAAAAGGGACTTAGAAATGGGGCTTAAGAATAAATCAAAGCCATAAAGTGTTACAGGTCTTTTACAAGATAATGCTATAGCAAACATTCTGAGGAATGCAGGATGGCTGGAGTTTTTGGAAAAGTTTGAAGGGTTTTAAGAGGATATTGTTGATGACTTCCTAAGAAACCTAAGGGACAATCAAATAGTTGTAAGGGGAGTTCAGGTCAATCTCTCTACAACCACTATTAGCCATATTTCTGGATTGCCTGAACAAGTTTAGCTAATCTAGTGCTTGTAGTAGCAAAGAAAAGGTGGAACATTCTAACTTCAGAGTAGAAAATGAGAGAAGTGGTGACTCCTGCTAACTTAAGATTATTTATGAGGAAGACAAGATTAATATCCAAAATTATGGATAAACACAAATAGGAGTGGATAGGTGGTTGTTTCAGACCCCCTCTCATCATTGAGCCACTACCTGTCTGGGTTGAGCAGATGGAAGATGATAAGTTGCAGAAGTGGTTGAAGCAGGTTGATCAGTACAGGGGAAATGGTAATAACAACCGCACCACTTGGCCTACCTATGCACAAGACTATAGCTTGACTAATAGGATACTCCACCAGAATAAATATAGAGTGTGAGAAGCAGGAGGACCTAAATCCTTAGGTATGGGGGAAATGATGAGTGTCAGGTCGCACCCATGAAATACATCTTTTTACCTCTCTTTTTCTCCCTTTTTATTCCATTATCTTGATGACTACACCAAAATAGGCTAACAAGATTGTTCTAATGATGATTAATAAGAGGTGAATTACTTAAGATCATGATTTCTGATTGAAGGACTAATGTGCATTGAATTGATGGAAATGTGCAGAAATCTTCTCTTTTTGAATCAACAGGTGCAGGTGTTGAGGTTGACAATTTTGTGCATCTCCAGAGGTAGTCCTAATGATCTTCGTGTTGCGAGTATGGGCCTAACCAATGTTGTCATTGATGTCAACATACCCCTGTTGCATTAGTGATAAGGATTGGATGAGCTGTGTGCTGAGGATATTGAGAAAATTAGTCTCAATCAGGAACAGTGAAGAACAGTGATGACAATAAGGTAAAAGTCCAAGATAGGATGAGGATCAGAGGATGCGGTTTAAATGGTTTGTAGATATGTGTCTTAAGGTGGTCTAGTAGAGATTTCAGAGGTCCACATGAAGATCAGAAGAAGTTGTGGCCGCTCAAGTAAAACCAGTTCTGACAGATGTTCAGTGGTGACAGAGTGATACAGATAGGTCCGGTGAGATCCAAAAATGTAGTATCTTGTTCTACGGATTTGAGGGGGTATTGAGGAAGTCTTTGTGAAGTATCAACTTGATTGGTTCATGGTTTGAAGGTCCACAAGCATCTATTCCTTTATGACAGTAATGACAGACTATGTTCTTGAGGTCCCAGATGAAGGGGAGAAGGAATTCAGTAAGCAGATGAAGTTTGGATGTTCTTGGTGATTCAGGAAAGTTTGTGGAGGTCTTTGTATTGTGTCCAGTTCGTGTTGGTGGTCCGCATTGAAGTTGGAGCTCGTAATTGAGGAATAACTTCTGGATGATGGTGTTCTTCTTGAGATTGGCCGACCGGATGAGTTACACATCCTGCGGATGTTCTTGTTGATGTTTGCCGACTTAGATGATCATTCCTAAGTTGATGTCTTGTATAAATAAGGCATTGCGAAGTCATTTCAAAGATTTCCTTATGGAGATGAGTGTGTGGTAGCAAGGAGGAGAGTGAAAGGCAGAGCAGAAGTATTGGGCTTAAATGGAACTGATTCAAGCATGGTGAAGATGCTATTCTCCAGTTCAAGTATGTGATACTTATTTCTTTGTAGATAGTGTGTCTCTTGTAGGCAGTGGGCCTCTTGTGAGTAGTGTGCTCGGGCAATGAGCCCTAATTGGCATGTGCTATTTGTTCTTTCTATTCTTCTAACAGAGAATACAATCTTGGGTTAGTCACCCTATGGTTTTTCCCTTAACCGGGTTTTCCACGTCAAAATCTTGGTGTCTCATGTGTTAATATGTTTCTGCTCTTGATTCATTGCATTATGTTTCCATGATTGACTTATTATTATGCTGCTGAATTACAAAGTGAAGTTAAGTGTTTAATTGGAAGAAAGTTTTGTACAACTGATTCACCCCCCTCTTACTTGTCTGCTCTAAATCTAACAATTGGTATCAGAGCCAAGTTCCTCTAAAAAGAGCTTAACCGCTTGAGGAGATCCAGAATGACGTCTTACAAGAAGGATAGTCTGAAGTTTAATGGAACCAATTTTAGTCTTTGGAAAGGTCGCATGAAATGTCACTTGCAATGTATGGGAATGGCGTATTGTACCATGGTTACAACAAAGTATACACCTCCACAGGGTGGTCCGAAACCCCAAATAAAATCACAGATGCTGAAAACAATCTGCGGACTATAGAAGCTCTTCTAAGCGCATTATTTGATTCAGAGCTTTCAAATGTTATTGACCTACCAACTACATTTGAGATTTGGGAAAAACTGGTACTTCTGCATGAAGGAGACAAGTATGTTAAATGTGCAAGGTTACAAAGTCTAAAAGGAAAATTTGAAAATTTGAAGATGAGAGAAGATGAAAATATCACTAGTTTTATGCCAAGAGTAAATGAGCTTGTTCGTGGAATTAGAAATGCTGGTGGAGTCTTGGATGAAAATGAGATTGTTGGCAAAATTCTCAGATCCCTTCCTGCTTCTTACAAAATCAAGGTTGCTGCCATTGAAGAATTTAGAGCCCATACAACTATCACAAGATATCAATTAGCTGCATTTGAAATGATCGAGTTTGGAGATGCCCCTCTTAAGACTGAATCTGCATTCAAAGCAAGTGCCTCTATGAAAGGTAAACAAAGGTTTGATCTAGGAGAGAACTCTTCAAGGAAACTCTCATGGTATGAAAAAGCAAGAAAAGACCTAGAAGAAGAGGAAGCAAAAACTTCTCAACTTGAAGCCCTTATTGCAAAAAGACTACCAAGAGGATCCAGTAAGTATGAAGGACAATTGCCTTTTAAGTGTTTTAACTGCAATAAGATTGGTCATTTTGCCTTAAAGTGTCTGGAAAGATTTTCAAGGCCAAATCCTAACAGATCAAGGTTTCAAAAGAACTATTACTATGTTCATGAGGAAGATGATAATGAAGGAGTAACAGATGATGAATCAAAGACAAGAGACAAATCCACAAGTGACTAGGTGTTCATTGCCATCAAGGAAAAAGATCCAATGCCCTCTGAATCTGTCAATCATAAAGTTGTAGAAAGAGCTCTGGCTGCTTAAGTTGAAAAAAAGGATGATTGGGTCATTGACAGTGGATGCTCTCACCATATGACAGGTGACAAAAGTAAGTTTATAGATTTGGAAAAGTATGAAGGAGGAGTGGTAAAATTTGGTGATAATTCTGTTGGTAGAATAAGAGGTAGAGGAACTGTTTCTTTTGATGGAAGGAACAAAACCGGTAATGTACTGTATGTTGAAGGATTGAAGCACAATCTTCTTAGTGTTGGACAGTTGGTGGACAAAGGCTATGATCTCAGATTCAAGAATGGGAAATACAAGATCTTTGAGAGTTCCAGACTAGAGATTTCATCCGGTACCCAAACAAAAGGTAACATCTTCCATTTAGTTGGTACTGGTAAAAGTTGTTTATTTGTTCAAGTTGATCAGAGTTGGTTATAACATAGGAGAATGTGTCATGTGAATTTTGATAATATCATCAAGATAAGCAATACTCAGGCTATAAGAGATCTTCCAAAATTGGTGAAGCCTACAAATAGCTTGTGCAAGGAATGTCAGTTGGGAAAACAAAGTAGAGTCACATTCAAAAGTAAGGAACTATCCTCTACCAGATTATTGGACTTAGTTCATACTGATCTTTGTGGTCCAGCAAGAATCAAGAGTGTGCAAGGTGATAGATACTTCATGTTACTAATTGATGACTATTCCCGGATGATGTGGGTAACTTTTATGAAAGAGAAATCAGAAGCTCTTGAGAAATTCAAAATATTCAAGGCTATGGTAGAGAATGAAACTGAATTAAAATTGAAATGTTTGAGGTCTGATAGAGGTGGAGAATTCACATCTGGTGAGTTCATAGATTTCTGTGAGAAACATGGAATAAAGAGATAGTTGTCTACTCCTAGGACTCCACAGCAGAATAGAGTAGTTGAGAGAAAGAACCGGACCATCCAGGAAGCATCTAGAACCATGATGATGGAAGCAAATGTTCCTCAGATCTATTGGAGAGAAGCTGTCGGCATTGCAGTCTATACTCTCAATCGAGTACAAATCAGAAGCAATACTGGTAAGACTCCTTATGAACTTTGGTTTGGCATCACTCCTACTATGAGGTATTTTAGAGTCTTTGGTAGCAAGTGTTACATTAAAAGAGATGAAGATCTAGGAAAGTTTGATGCTAGAAGTGATGAAGGAATATTCTTGGGTTACTCTACTCATAGCAAAGCATACCGGTGTTATAACAAGAGACTGAGAAAAATGATTGAAAGTACAAATGTGAAGGTTGATGAAGGAATTGAAAAACCCTCAAGGTTTTATGAATATGATGAAGATGATCAGAATGGTGTTCTGATTCAAGGAGCCCAAGCCTCCTCTATAAGTCAGATCCAAACTAATCCGGTAAATCAGGAAGAAGAGATGAGCTTCAATGAGCCTGATCAAGAATCAGAAGTGTAAGAATTTCCCAAAGTTCCCAGGTATGTAAGACTGAACCACTCTGAAGATCAGATCATAGGTGATAAAAGCAAAGGAGTACAAATAAGAAGGAGAATTGCTCAAGATTTAGAAGAGTATTGTCTTATTTTAAAGATCAAACCTAAGACAGTGAATGAAGCTTGCAATGATGAAAATTGGACTAAAGCAATGGAGGAAGAGTTGATGCAAATTGAGAAAAATCACACTTGGGATCTTGTTCCCAGACCTAGAAACAAGAATGTGATTAGAAAAAAATGGGTCTTCCGGAACAAACTGAATGAAGTTGGTGAAGTAATCAGAAATAAAGCCAGTTTGGTCTGCAAGGGTTACTCTTAAATAGAAGGAGTTGATTTTGAAGAAACTTTTCTTCCAGTGGCAAGAATTGAAGTAGTCAGATTATTTCTTGCCTTTGCTGCCTTCAAGGATTTCAAAGTATATCAGATGGATGTCAAGTCTGCCTTCCTGAATGGTGACTTGGAAGAAGAAGTGTACATAGAGCAACCAGATGGATTTCAATTGTCTGATCATGGTGATATGGTCTGCAAGTTGAAGAAAGCACTATATGGACTGAAGCAAGCCCCAAGAGCCTGGTATGAAAGATTGGATAAGCATTTTTTGAAGATTGGTTTCAACAAAGGTACTGCTGACAGTAACTTATATTTCAAAATTGATCATGAAAACATCTTGATTGTTGAAGTGTTTGTTGATGATATCATTTTTAGAGGAAGAGATAGTATGTGTAGAACTTTTGCAAATCAAATGAAAAGTGAGTTTGAGATGTCCATGTTTGGTGAAATAAATTTTTTGTTGGGTCTACAAATCACTCAAACAAAGAAAAGAATCTTCATTTCTTAGACCAAATATGTGAAAGAATTGTTAAAAAAATTTGGGATGGAAGACTCAAAACCAATGAATACTCCCATGGCAACTAGATGTAAATTGAGAAAAGATGATGACTCTCCTAAGGCTAATCAGACAAAGTATAGGTCAATGATTAGAGGACTGTTGTATCTCACTCAAACTAGACCAAACATTATCCAGGCTGATCCTAGAGAATCTCATGTCATGGCAATCAAGAGGATTTTTAGATATCTAAAAGGGACAGTTGAGTATGGTCTGTGGTATCCTAGAGATCATGATTTCTCTCTTCATGCATATACAGATGCAGATTGGGCAGGAGATGTGGATGACCGGAAGAGTAACAGTGGTGGAGCATTCTTTTTGGGGAAGAGATTGGTTTCTTGGCTAAGCAAGAAACAAGAGGCAATATCTCTGTCTACAACTGAAGTAGAATATATTGTAGCAACAGGTAGTTGCACTCAAGTTTTGTGGATGAAGCAGATGCTAATAGATATCAAAGTGGAGTATGAGGAACCTATCACAATCTTTTGTGATAATTCAAGTGCAATAAATATATCTAAGAATCCGGTGTTGCATTCAAAGACTAAACACATATCCATCAAGTTTCACTTTTTGAGAGAGCAAGTGAACAAGAATGAAGTCAGATTGGAGTGTGTGCCTTCCAAAGATCAGATTGCAGACATCTTTACTAAACCTCTACCTAAGGACTCTTTTGATTTTCTCTGGGAGAAGTTAGGGGTTATTGCCCCTCCGGTGATGAACTAAGGTGCACTGATGTGCATCAGTCCGGTGGATATCACAGTCACATCTTGTGGTCTGAATTGATGATGGGGAGCTACTACTTAGGGGGAGCAACAGGTGTGATTCTGAAGTGGTGGAATTGCAAGTATGTACCCTTTGCCATTGATGTCAAAGGGGGAGAGAAGACATGTGAAAAACAAGTGGTTGCTGATCAAAGGGGGAGCAGTAAAGGGAGAGAAGACATGTGAATAGTTGTTGCTAATAGGGGGAGTTGTTGAAAGGAAGTTAGGTGTGCGGAAATCGCTTCCTACACTAATCTAATGAGGAGAGATGTATGCAAATTCAATTTAATTCTTACAACTACAGCAACATAGAACATCTAATAGAGATATAGCAGTAATACACATACACACAAAAAGTAGACAGAGGAGAGAGAGACAAGATATACGTGGGGAAAACCCTTACGGGTGAAACACCCCACACTCCAAAACATAGCTCAAATGTATTACAGTAAACAATAATAGATTACATTACAGTTTTAGAGCTAATGCTCTTTCAGGAGTCTTCGAATGTCGAATTTGGAGATATTCCGGCAGCATAACAGTACTTGTACCAAAGTTGTCTATCTCCCATCCAAGCACCTGCTTATATAGAGTTTACAAGGCAAATATGGAACCTTCTAGAGATGGGCATCCATCTTGGACTCATGCCCCAAATCCCATGCCTAAGGACACTTGTCCAACATCCCATCCTGAAGTGGGCACCTGATCCCAAGATAGGTTACAACAGATGCTCTTACGCACCTTACAGTTGTCAGAGAATACGTCATACACTGACTAAAAATATCATATTCCTCTTACATGTCATAACCTCCCTTGACCACCCAAAGATGCCTTTCTCTCGTGCAAAGATGCTCACCGACACTTGTCATTAATTAAAAATTGGTTGAGGTTTCAGGGGCGTTGCCCCCGAGCCCCCACGAGGGCGCTGCCCCTCGACCCCGCCCTGTACTGTGATAGGGAGCACACCAGGGGTGCTACCCCTGGACCCCACAAGGGGCTACATCCCTTGATCCTGTCTTGGGGGCGATGCCCCCAAACCCCCATTAATTATTGAAGGGGGAAACTGCGGCTGCCAAAGTCACCAAAATTTACCCTGCTGCATATACACAAGATGCTGACTATGCCAACTCAACATGGGATAAATAAATACAACATTAGGAATTTGCAAAGGTTGAGACACCTTAATTATCAACAGTTGTGATAGTGAGGAGAAGTTCTTGTCTTGATGGTTAAAACAACTTTTCACATCATATGTTGCCATCAATGACAAAGGGGGAGATTGTTGCAAGTATGGGCCTAACCAGTGTTGTCATTGATGTCAACATACCCCTGTTGCATTAATGATAGTGATTGGATGAGCTGTGTGCTGAGGATATTGAGAAAATTAGTCTCAATCAGGAATAGTGAAGAACAGTGATGACAGTAAGGTAAAAGTCCAAGATAGGATGAGGATCAGAGGATGCAGTTTAAAGGGTTTGTAGATATGTGTCTTAAGGTAGTCTAATAGAGATTTTAGAGGTCCACATGAAGATCAGAAGAAGTTGTGGCCACTCAAGTAAAACTGGTTTCGACAGATGTTTAGTGGTGACAGAGTGATACAGATAGGTCCGGTGAGATCTGGAAATGCAGTATCGCAGTATCCTGTTCTACAGATTTGAGGAAGTCTTTGTGAAGTATCAACTCAATTGGTTCATGGTTTGAAGGTCCGCAAGCATCTATTCCTTTATGACAGTAATGACAGATTGTGTTCTTGAGGTTCCAGATGAAGGGGAGAATGAATTCAGTAAGTAGATGAAGTTTGGATGTTCTTGGTGATTGAGGAAAGCTTGTGGAGGTCTTTGTATCGTGTCTAGTTCATATTGGTGGTCTGCATTGAAGTTGGAGCTCACAATTGAGGAATAACTTCTGGATGATGGTGTTCTTCTTGAGATTGGCCAACCGGATGAGTTACACATCCTGCGGATGTTCTTGTTGATGTTTGCCGACTTAGATGATCATTCGTAAGTTGATGTCTTGTATAAATAAGGGATTGCGAAGTCATTTCAAAGGTGTCCTTATGGAGATGAGTGTGTGGTAGCAAGGACAAGAGCAAAAGATAGAGCAGACGTATTAGGCTTAAATGTAACTGATTCAAGCATGGTGAAGATGCTATTCTCCAGTTCAAGTATGTGATACTTATTTCTTTGTAGACAATGTGTCTCTTGTAGGTAGTGGGCCTCTTGTGAGCAGTGTGCTTAGGCAGTGAGCCCTAATTGGCATGTGCCATTTGTTCTTTCTATTCTTCTAACAGAGAATACAATCTTGGGTTAATCACCCTGTGGTTTTTCCCTTAACCGGGTTTTCCATGTCAAAATCTTGGTGTCTCATGTGTTAATGTGTTTTTGCTCTTGATTCATTACATTATGTTTCCATGATTGACTTATTATTATGTTTCTGAATTACAAAGTGAAGTTAAGTGTTTAATTGGAAGAAAGTTTTGTACAACTGATTCACCCCCCCTCTCAATTGTCTGCTCTAAATCTAACACTCTGGAGTCGACATCAACCTACCATGAATGGTCTCCAATGCTTGCAAATTTGATTAGAAAGGTTTTTGGGATAAGAAGGTGAAGCATCTCCAGAGCTGGATTGAAGTTTTGAGCATCTTTGGAGTGGAATGTGGAGGTCACAAACATATCTTTGAAGCTACAGATAGAAACATACATCTCTGGTGCCTTTTTAGAACAGTGCAGATTTCTAGCATAGTTGTCAGTCAGACACTCCTAGTGGTGATCGGGATGCTCCTGATGTTACTCAAATAATCACCTGAGTAATTAAGGGTAGTCTATAGTTAACTGTTGGAAGTTTTTATCTCTTTTTGGTTTTTACATGAGTTACTGATAAACTGATTTAATACCTATATTTCAGGACCTCGCTACCCAATTGTATTTCAAACTAAGACTCAGATTTAGTGTGGACTTCTGTTCCACTCAATCTATTTTTATTGCATAGATATTTATTTTGTAGTTAGATTGTTAGTAGAATAAAGAGATTGATGTTATTTCTTAGATGAACTAGTAGAATAGGGGGAGTGATCTCTCATCACAGATTTAGATATAAACTTATAGAAGTAGCAGCAAAAAGGACAACAATTATTCTTATGATTTCTGTAATCTCATTTTGATATCAATATTTTTCTGAATACAAAGTTGATGGAATTGGACTGAATTGAGTTGCGATCTTATTCTCTTGTGTTGATTCTTTACTTTAGTCTTCAACCCTAAGGGTGTGGAGCAAGGGCCCACTCTCACCACCAAGGCAAAAGGCTAGTAATGTTATTTGTTATTTCAGATTTGCTTCAAAAGATATTTACTATTTTCATAGATAGATGCATGTTTCAGTTTATAGATTTTCTTTAAGTAATTTACTTGTCATTTCTATTTTCAATATTTTTGGAATTTGTTTCATAGCAGATAGATCAGTTTCTTTAAATCATTAAAAGTCATTGGAGTTAGATAAAACTGGCAACTATAGGATTCCTAATTGCAGATAGCCAAGGACACAGCCCTGGATTTGACATCTAAAATATGATTAAATGATGAGGTACAATGACCTTTGTCAATCATTCTATGGGCTGCCTTATTTGGCAGACTGGCTCCTGGTATCAAATCTATTTGATGACTTATCTTTCTCACTGGTGGAAAACCTTCTGGTACATTATAAGATACAATGTTTTGAAATTCTTCCAACATATCTGTAACCTCTGCCTGTACATCTTCACATTTCTCTTTACTAATCTTAAGAATCAATGCAAAGCAATGACTCTCATGCTTCATACCCTCCAAAAATTTCCTACTATCTACCAAAAAATTTTTGGTAGTACTATATACCTTTTCTTCCACCTCCTTCAAGGGCTTCAACTTATGATGAACTCCATCCTTTGTTTGGGAATATGTGTTTGTATGGCCATCATGGACAACACTCCTATCATACTGCCACGACCTCCCCAATAGCATATGACATGCATCCATCGGTATGATGTCACACAACACCTCATCATGGTAGTCCCCAATCTTGAAGTTCACTAAACACTGCTCATTGACCAAAGCTCTATGGTCCTTCTGCAACCATGCAATCCGATATGGATGTGGATGCTTTCTTCTTGTTAACTTCAACTTGTCAACCATCTCCTCTGAAACAAGAATGTCAGTGCTTCCACTATCAATAATAATATCACAACACTTACCTTCACATTTGCACCTTGTGCGGAATAAACTCTTCCTCTGATTTGGTTCTTTCTCCTCATTCAACAAGGTTCTTCTGACAACTAGGGTTTCTCCCCTTTCAACATCTTCAGAATGCTCATAATGTGCATCTTCATCTACATGTACAACTCATGCATTACCTTCAGGTCTTCTATTTGTCCTTCCTTGATGTTATGGACACTCATATGCTCAATGCCCTTCTTCTCCACATTGGAAACAAGTTCCTCTAAAACCTCCTCTTCTAGGTCCTTGCCCAGGTCTACCTCTTCCTCTCCCTCTTTCTCACCATTGTTCTGGTCATGAGGGCGGTAGGTATTATCTCCTCTATGATTTCAACTGGTGCCAACTTCTTCATTTTTCTTTGAATCTTCATTTCGGCCTCCATAGGGTCTTCCACTAGTCCTTCCACCTTGACCTCTTCCCCTTTGCTTGCTGTCAAATCTTTTATTCAACTTCTCTTCCACCTTCAGGGAAAACTGGTATGCATCTTCTGTGGTGGTCATTCTGACTAAGCTCAACTCCTCTTGAATACATGGTCTTAACCCATTAATGTAACAGGCTACCTTCTCATTGTTGGGCTCTGCATGGACCGTCCTAATCGTATTCTTATAAAACTCTTTTATATACTCCTTAACAGACTTGTTACCTTGCTTCAATCCTTGCAGCTTCTTTAGCAACTCCATCTCATAGTCCATAGGAATGAACTACTTCTTCAGTTTCTCCATCATCCAATCCCATCTGGTGATCTTTCCTTTTCCTCTTCTATTCCTCTCTAACTAGACCTCCTTCCACCAAATACTGGCATGGCCCTTCAACTTTGTTTTTGCAAACTTGACCTAATCTGGGTCCTCCACATCTTTATACTCAAAATACTCCTCCATGTCATTGATCCAATCAATAAGCTATTCTGGATTCAAATCTCTAGAATATGTAGAAACTTCGATCTTGGGCCTCTTTCTGATCTTAGAAATGGCCCTCAACAACCTAACTTCTGCAGGATCCCCTGTAGCTTCTTGTTCTTCCTCAGATAGCTCTTCTTCAACTTCATCTTCTCTTTCTTCTCTTGTTCTCAACTCAAACCCTCTTCATAGCTCCTCTTGCAATGCATTGATTTGCCTTTGCAGGGCTCTAAAACTCTCTTCCATCAAAGCATTCCTCCCAATACAATTTCTTCATGGAGGCATCTTGATCTCCGCAGCAAACCCACAACCTCAGGTCCTGGTGCAAACTATCTCATGGTCAACGATCTGTTACACACTCAAGAACCCTTGCTCTGATACCACTTGATGAAGGGGGTAAATCGTAAAACACACGACAACAACAAAAAATTGTACACAGAAAATAGAGATGTTCCTTTATTGATTTGGAGAACACATTACATTACAGAAGCTCAGTACAATCAAAGGATGAATCCCCTACTGGCTGCAACACATTACAACTTTCATAACCTTAAGACTCTAGAATCTTCAGCCTTCTGTAACCTTAAATTAGCTAGGGTTTTTATCTTCCCACCTATTCTTGACTCTACACTTTCCCCCTTAACTCTCCTACTGCCCAGGGTTCCCAAAATAGTCATAAATATACTTTTTGGTGGCCTCTAGCTAAACTTCAAAATTTGCAACTCCCTCCAAAAGTAGGTCAACTTCCGGGAAGCATAAGTTTTGATCCAGGTGTCTGATTGACAAACTGTTTTAAGCATCAGAAAGATCCTGACGTGAACTATCATGCCATAAATTTGTAGATGGATTTCCATCAACTTTTCAGGATGTTATGGGATGTTTTAGTGCCTCATATCTTGTTTCAAAAAATTTCAAGGGCTTTTCAAAAAACAAAAACTTTAATATCTTTCATCTTACAAATGATCTTTTCCTGATTCCTTCGCCAAAAGTCTTATATTTCAGTTATGAAGCTTTCTGTAAGTTTTTACTTCAATCCATGCCCAAATGCAAACTTTCCTAAAATGGCAGTTAAACTTTCCAAAACTGGCAATTTGCTATTTTTAGCAGTTTGGAAAAATTAAAAGTCCTACATCATTATTCAAGAGATTATGGAACCAAAAACACTAATTATGGAAAGAAATAAAAATAAATGCAAAGATTTTGAATCAACTTCTTTTTGGGTGATGCAAGATTGCCCGTACACCACTGGATGCTCCTGCATCACAAATTTTGAGAGCAAAATAAATGTAGATGTTGTTGATGATTGATTGTCAAAACTAGAACTATATTTTTATGTGAATCATTTCTCTAATGGTGAAAAATAGAATTCACTCTCCTCAAAGCTGAGCATCATGTGAAACAATCATGGGAAAATAGACTATTGTCAAGAGAAGGCCTTGATGGTATAGAGTTTGATGAAGCAACTCAAGATGATCCCACTTGGGGAGAGTTTGTGGAACATATCAAGGGAGAATATTATCCTAAAAATTCCTATGAGGATAGGTATATGGAGTGGCAGACACTTTGTCAGAAGAAGGACCAATCTATTTAGGATTACACTAATATGTTTCATGCTCTTTCAGCAAAGCTTGGCATCACTGACACAAAAAAAAACATCAAATTTTGAATATTGTAGTAGGCTTCATCGTTATATCCAAATAGAGATGGATTTTCTCAATATTGAGACCTTGGGGACTACCTACAAGTATGCAGTAAAGATTGAGGAAAAATTCAAACAAAAAGGAAAGAAATATTATTTTTCAAATAATAAGTCCAAGAATGAAGGAAGCAATAAATTCATAGGAAAACATCCAACTAAGGATTCCTCCTCACAAGCATCATCAACTACAAACAAGAATGGAAAGAAGATGTGTGAATTCCATAGAAGTCAAGGACATAACACGAAGGACTGTTGAGCTGCCAAGATGTTGCTGACAAGATTGCAAGAAAAGGAAGATGAACCTGAACCATTGCCTACAGACTCTTTTGAACAAAGCAATGATGATCAAATAATTGAAGCAAACCCCTATGCCACAGTTGCCACTATCAGGATTTTGTCTCACGAAGATGAGAGTTTGTTTCACTCACAAATGTGGGTAAATGGCAAGGCCCTCCATTTCATTTTTGATAGTGGAAGTGAAAAGAATCTAATCTCTGTTGAGACTGTTAAAAGGCTAAACTTGCAGACCACACCTCATTCACAACCATATCATGTGGGATGGGTAAGTAACCAAGGATGAGATCTTTAGGTAAATAAGCAATGTTGCTTACCTTATTCTATCAAACCATTCAAAGATGAAGTCATATGTGATGTGGCACCCTTGGATGTGTGTGATATATTGTTGGGGCACCCATATATGTACAAGTGTCATGGTATATATGAGTCCAGACCTCGTAGTGTAATTATCAAACTGGGAGAAAAGAAGTATCAAATACTTGAGGTAAGTCCTACACATCCAGCATCTTTGATTATTACAAAACAATGTAAACATTTAATTGCTCATACTAGAAAAATTGTTCTGTTAATGGTTTGAAATGAGAAAAAGAGGTTAGTTCTAGCCAACACCCATGAAAAAATGGTCACCACTACCACTCAACAAAAACAAATGGATAAAATATTGTCAACATATGAAGATGTTTTTATGTCACCAACAAGGGTACCACTACACTGTGAAGTCAAGCATTCAATTGACCTAATTCCAGAGACACCATTACCAAATGGACCACTATATAGATGACTAGTTTTGGAGAATGATGAAGTCAAGCACATCCAAGAATTTATTCAAAAAGGACATATTCTCCCAAGTACTTCACCTTATGTACAGCATAACTACAATCATGCCTTGCATGGTTCAACATGGCATAGCCCATTTGAAGTGTGTTTTGTATCAACCATTGGCTCCTATTGATGTAGCAACACCAGTTATTTCAAATGCTCCATCACCACATGCTGAGAATGAAGTAGATACAACAACCAAGTTTGTTAAAAAAATACACCATATCCAAGAACAGATTCAGGAGATATTACAGCACACCAATCAAAAACATAAGGACAAGCATGAACAACATCATATACCTCATCAATTCCATGTTGGAGATAAGGTGTGGCTTCACCTTCAAAAAGAGAGACTTCAAGGGCCATATACTATCACAAAGAAAATAAAAGTAGCTGAACATATTAGCAGTACAAAATTGAATCCAGATACCACTACTCCACTCACAATTGATCATATCATTGATGTCTTGGTCATGACACTAAAAAGATAACATAATACTCTTTACTGTGTGGTTCAAGCAGGTAAACTTCCTCATCAAGGCAAGTGGTTCACTAGGGATCAAATTGAAAAGCAATTTCCTTAGTTGTTGCAGACCATAGATGCAATAGGGCCCATTGCCTCTCAAGGGGAAATCAATGATTAGGTCTAGGGTCATTTGAGTGGCATTTTTGGGAAAATATAAAAAAATTAGTTTTTGGTATTTTCTACATCTTAGTAAATTGCATTTTTAGAGGCAAAACGTTTAAATTCCAACAAAATAGCTAGGAGTTATGACCTTGTGAAGGGGAAGATAAAAAATTTCATAATTTTGAACTTTTGTAAAAAGTTTTCACCTTCCAAGAGTTCTTTTTGTATTCCAAGGGTAATGTGACCCTTCATATTTTATGTAAGCCTATATATTTCAAATTGATTCACAACTCCTAGTGAGTTTGCCTACTTGTAAAAACTTTTTTGTACTTTATTTTTTATGTGCATTACAATACCACAGGCTCAATGCTAGGTATTGTCCAAATCAAACATTCAGTAAACAAAACTAGCTTAGGCAAAGTGATGCAGAGGAAACGCAATAGAAGCTTACAAATAGGATGGAAAAGCCATTAATCCACTAGCATGCTAAGATCTGGACATGCAGCATGTGTACCTATAAGCTAGTCAGCATCATCATATTTCAGACGAGCATGAAATATCCTCCTGCTGACCACTGTTCACTTCCTTATCGCCTATCGGCGAGAGATGGTTCATCGGCCAAGGGGAAATGACTTACCCCCGATGACTAATGTCACCCCGATGAATATATCGGTCCTATACCGATTGGCCAGACTTGGCTTATCGGCCAGACTCCAACACTCTGTCCCGATGTCCGATATCACCCCGATATCTCTTTTCATCGGTCAGGTTGCCTATCAGCAACACTTCTTCTATCGGCCAGGCCGAAAAAGGTCTCCCCGACGCTATTACTCCTGCCGATGCCAAAGCACTTAACGACAGCAGGATAAATCTGCATCGGGTGATATTCGCAATATCCTGATGACAATGACGTCACATGCACCCGATGATGATGTCACCCAGATATAAGACTCTTACATCCTCCGCAGCATGATAATGAAATGTCGGGTGATATTATAAATATCCTGATGACGACCTTTAAGATCCTCCTCCTGTCCTTAGCCAAAAAAAATGATTTTTACTCCCGCATATGATAGCGATATGCGGATGATGGATACACACGAAAGATGATCCTGACGATGATATACACACTGAGTATATATCTGACTTATATCATCCTGATGCATTCAAAACATACAGTCTTCGTCAGCTTCATAACCCGATTCGGATAGCGATATACTCGCAGATGTCGATGCGATTCACACAGTCTGGAAAATCACATGCGGATCCTACATATCCGTCAGCTGCATGCAAACTTACAGAACCTCATGACTTCACATAGAAAACATGATGATCAGGCCGGATCACCCTCTGATCAAAACTTAAAAGTTTATCCTCCTAACCCTAGCACATGAGGATGCTAGGCTAATTCATAGCATGCTACCAACTGATCTCCCAACAATGAAATGCATAAACAAAAAACCAAAATTGCAACCTAAATTAACATGCATGACCATTCCACCGATTCAGAGAATCAACTGGTGGAAGGGTTGAAAGAATCCATCAACCTGTAATTAGAATAGAAATCAAAGCCCAAACAGCTTGTAAACCAGATAAATGCAATTGATGAGATTTGTCTAGATTTATCACAAATATTCTGCTTCTGTAATGCTATAAAACAACAATGTTTCTCAATATCTGGACTGCTCTCTGAATCTCAACTCAATCACTAACACCACATAACACAACATAACACAACACCAAAACCTAACTGATCTAAACTATATATAGCAATATCCTACGAGTACTACCAACTCGATTCCCAGCGGCTGGGAGAAGACAACTCAGACAACCTGATAACGAACGCTAACTACCTGCACATTCTCCTAGGTGGATCAAACACATACGCATTGGTCCCATGGACCTTATTACATCATGAAGTCAAACATACTAAAAATAGACTGATGTCCTGACATGCGAACAATGAACTTATGTCCTGCCTTGTAGGGGTGCTCCTGCACCATACTCCCCAGAAGAAGAAATCTCAAGTCCACTTGAGATGAGAGTATGGAGATCTACACCATGGTTCTGGATCTGCTCTTCAGTCATCCATACAGCTTCAGAATTAGGTTTTCCCTGCCAAGATACTAGATACTCCAAGTACTGTTTGTTCCGGGTCTGTTTGACCACCCGGGTGTCCAAAACCTTCTGCAACTGTGGAGGATCATGCTTGGGAATGTCATCATTGACTGTATCCTGGAGGAGTTCCTGGTCTGCATCTAGATTAGACTTGTAGGGAGTTAAATCACATACATTGAATATAGGGGACAAACCAAGATCAGGGGGAAGTTGTATCTCATAAGCATTTTGTCCATGCTTGTGCAAAATCTGACATGGTCCAACTTTTCTCTGCATGAGTTTAGTATATTTGCCCTTAGGAAGTCTGTCCTTCTTTAAATGAACCCATACCAAGTCGCCAACATCAAACTGTACATCCTTCTTCTTTTTATCAGCATATTCCTTATACTTCAATGTGGTTTGTTGCAGTTGGGTCTTGACTTGATCATGAACCTCTTTTATGGCTTCTACAAAAGCTTCTCCTTCTGCACTAACAGGGTCTACTGTAGGTAGATCTCTCAATTCCAAAATTCCTCTTGGATGCACACCATAAACTATCTGGAAAGGTGATTTCCCTATGCTCCTATTGACAGTATCATTATAGGAAAATTCAGCTTGAGATAGAATATTATCCCACTTTT